>CM057005.1:99436038-102091038 GCA_029891345.1 Dryococelus australis
ATGTTGGAATGAGCATACTTGATCTATCGAAAATCTTAATGTACGATTTTCACTATAATATAATGAAATCAAAGTATGGGAAAAATATTGAACTGTGCTACCAAGATACTGATTATTACATATATTATATATAAACATCAGACTTCTACAGTGACATGAAAGAAATGGTCGATCATTTTGATACTTCTGACTATAAAAAAGATAATCCATATGGTATACCGATAGTTAACAAAAAGATTATTGGCAAAATGAAAGATGAATGTAATGGAAAAATAATTGAAGAATTTATTAGATTGAAATCGAAAATGTGTGCAATAAATGTGGAAGGTGGTGTAAAGAAAAGAGCAAAGGGTGTGAAAAACACTGTAACTAGAAATGAGATTTGTTTTGGTGACTACAAAAAGTGTTTGTTTGGTAAAAAAAGTGTTGTACAAGGGTATGAATCTTATTAAAAGTAAGAGACATGTACTCTATACAATTGAGTTGAGAAAAAATGCATTATGTCCCGAAGATGATAAAAGATTTATTCTTAAAGATGGTATTAATACACTACCATGGGGGCACTACAAAATTGAAAAAGAGTTATTCTATGAAATATTATATAACAGTAAATGTTTTTAATGGATAACCATCCATTAAAAACTAATAACCATACATGTTTGCACACTATTGGACTTCGGTGATTCTTTCACTTTTAACATCATAAATTTGGTTTATTTGGCTTACTAGTACCACATTACAAATAGTTGTAACTGATATTGGTTTATTAAAATCAACTGTAAGTTTCAGATTAGTTCGATCTTTTACAATACCGGTTTTTCTGTAAGAACAATCAATAGCATACAATGGTCTTCTCCCAATAAATGACCCAGAATTGAAGCGCAGTTCATTATTACAAGGGGAATCTAGTTTAGTCTATGAATTTCTAAAATCAGTGAAAGCAATATACATGTTATCGAAAATTTTATCATCAATGTTTAAATTCCAATTCTCTTTGGGAAACATTTCATTCGGATGGAATTAAATGTTCTTAATAGAAATATTTTTGACAAAAAAAGAGTCAAACATTGAACCGTGTGTGAATTGCCCAGGATCTTCTTTTCTGTTTTGCTGAAAACCAATAATGACAAAGTCTGGCATATCGAATTATATTGAATTGAACTGATATTTTATATCAAACTGAAATGAGTTTGCATTAGTGTGTACTGGTTTTTGCTTTATTTTCATCTCCATAAATGGATCGTATTCAACAATTGGCCACTGAATTTCCATTTTCTCAAAAATAATTTTAGCAGCATCTGGTCTATTACCTTCATCATCATATCCATCTGCTTTCTTTGGGGGTCTTCTGTAAAAAGAAGCATCATCATTAGAATTTCGAATGAATGTGATCTTGTACCCACCTTTCCAGAATATTTCATTACAATCTATCATAAACCCAAACAAATATCTTAATGGATAGGTAATTTCGTTACGCTTATCTTTCCTAACATATTTGCCTAGTTCTATCCCTGACATTTGGAAGTATGCTGATTCTGATTCCGAACCTAGAAATGTATGCATCATTGTTGAAGTGATGCCAGGGTTGTCAATACTTTCGATTATACAACCATGTTTAGAGATCTCTAATCTTGAGAACTGGATTGGGAAGAAATTCTCACAAACATCAATAGTTGAAGTTTTTTCATAAAGTTCATACGTATCTTTTTTAGTTAGCTTATACTGTTGGTATACATAAGCTTCATTCGGTTATGAAAATGCATCTCCAATAGGAATATCAAACTCAATGCGCTTGTTGTATTCATACAAATTAATTTGTTTGGTCGTTTGGCAGAAACGACTGACGCTCATAAATATCAATTTTTTGTTGATCCATACAGAGAAAAAAATGTCTTAAACAACTACACTTTTCTTATCAACCCAAGAATTATTACTACTATCAAAACATAACCATTTAATTAGTAGCTTATTTCCTTTTCTTCACAAAACTTTTTCCACTAAGTAGTCTTTATCATATTTAGCCTTAAGCAGCTCTGGCTCATTAAAATTCCTTTAATAAGTTCATTTTTTAAATCTTTTATTCTGTATGTCGTGGGGTTGGTATGCAATACTTCCACACCTAAATACTTCAGTGGACCAATTCGTTGTATACCATTTTTCAAACATATGTTTACTTTTACTTATATGAACTTTATCTCCTATTGCAAACTTTTGTTTTAACCATTTCCTTTCTCCTCCATACATGTTGATTAGAATAGAACTTTCATTCTTTGCATTTTACATTGGTGGGTTTCATTCCGATTATACTGTGAACAGTGTTATTGTATTCACTTATTAATTTAGGTAATGTAGCCACCCATTTATAGTTTCCCTGCACAGTAGATATCTTCCACATTTTCTCCTTCAATGTTCTATTAAATCTTTCTACAAAACTAGCTTTCTTTTCACTGTATGTTGAATAGTGTGTTATGTTGTTATTGACCGTTAATGTCTTAAACGATTTATTGTAGATTTATTTCCCTTCGCCTGTTTGTAAATGTATAGGTTTTTCTGATCACTCAAAATAGTTTTAAATGCTAATGTAACATTTTCACCAGCTTTAGCTTTGATTGGTATTGCCCATGCATATTTGGAAAAAAAAAATATATTGCAGTTAAGATATATTTAAACCCTTCGTTAATGCTATGTACACCTTTTAAATATCCAAAATTCCTCTCAACTAAATCAGCTTGCCAAAGATCATCGATGCCAAAAGATAGAACAGTTCTTTGGGTAAAGTTTTTTCGCATTGTTTTATGAATTTCATATGCTAAATCGTTTTTTATACCCCCACCAGTGAATATCGAGTTATTGGTAACACAACATTTACAAATACATTTAATTCTTACTTTGTTATTATTTGTAAATTCATATTAAATTTTATAACTTAGTGTATTTTTCATACATTTAAAACAGTATACATTGAAGTTATCATTGTTCATTTTATTTATTTATATAATAAATAAAACAACAAAAAATTGTAAACAATATAGAGAAGAATATAGAGACAAGAAGACAGCTAATTGAAAATTTTAAAACTTTTTGAAAATTTTGACTAGATGAATATGATAAAAATTAAAAACATGATCAACCATTGATAAATGCGATAGAAGATTTGGGACAAAAAATTGGACAAATAACAAATGAGAATAAGAACTTAATAAAAGAACTTGTTCCATTTGCTGTTAAGAATTTAGACTACCCACAGACACCAACATAAACATCTTTTGTGAGAAAACTGTTTGGTAAAACAGACACCGATGAACGCTATGACGATGGTGTTAAACGCATTGACAATACGACGAACGCTATGACGATGGAGTTAAATGCATTGACGATGACGATGAACTCAATGACAATGACGATGAATGGTATGACGAATCATTGGGGCGTTTGAAAATTGATATCTCACAGTTAACTAACTACAAAACAACATTTATTGAAAAGAAACTTACACTGGAACTGATGGTTTGATGAAATTACTAACTAGTAAGAAAGTAACAGAAAGTGATTACACTGCAACCAACTATGGACACTATAGTCGTATCCTAGCAAATCCAAACGCAGTTTTTCAAACAATGATCCAAACTTGGGAATGCCAAAATCGAGTAAAGGGAATAAATGGAAAATTATTGTTAAACCTATTTACGACTCGATCAAAAAGAAACGTCCCTCACCTAAAAAGGGGAAAGGTATAAAGAAATATACAGACTATAACAAAGAATACATAAGAATGGATGATATTAGGATGCTTATTGATCGACTTCTCGTTATTTATGGCGAAGAGAATGCTGGAAATGATAACTATTACAATGAAAAAGTTGAAATAATGAATATGCTTAACAGCAAGTTTAGTGACTTTGTTGTGAATAATCCCAAAGGTATACCATATCTGATACGAGTGTTGAACACAATACCACATACTTTTTGGGAGTCGGAGCATCGCGGAATAGGGTTACTCAACGACATAATAAATTCACTACCTCTTGAGTTGTATGCACCCGGTTATCAGTATTTAGGTCCGGGTACCAGACTAAAAGAGAGAATTGGCATGGTGATAAATCCATTAATCCACTAGATGCGGCTGCAATGGAGCATGATATAGCTTATCATCATAAAGATCTAGCTGAAAGGCACGTAGCTGACAAAGAACTAGAAAAGAAAGCGTTCAAAAGATTGTTAAGTTCAGATGCTGATCTCAATGACAGTTTGTGGGCTGGTGTTACTGGATCTGCGATGCATATTAAACGTAAGCTTGGCTGGGGAATTAAAATGAAATGATAAAATATTTGTTATAATAAATGAAAGTAAAAAACATTGTATTTCAAGTTTCTAACGAGGAGTTGAAGGGTTTGAATATTGATTCTTTCCTAACGAAAGACCAATTGGAACGTAAAAACAAGAAACTAAAGGAGGACAAAGGAATGACTATCTCAATTTCAGTCCCACAACTTAAGAAAATGTCCAAAGAAATGAAAACTGGAAATGGTCTGACAGTTCACAAGGTTGGATTTTTGCCCTTAATTTTGGCAGCATTGGGAGTTCTAGGAGCGTTAGCTGGTGGTAAATCATCTATCGCTACATCAGTAATTAATGCTAAGAAGATAAACCAAGAATTGGAAGGACAACGCATACATAATTTAGCTATGGAGGAATACGGCAAGAGATTGAAGAAAGTTAAGTGGAGTAAGGTTGTAAAAAAAAAAGTAACTCCACTCAGTAACTTTGATATTGATAAAATGGTTAAAAAAATTAAACATTAAAAATTTTCGAGGTGTATTTATGATCGATGAACTACTTAAAATCTAGATGTTTCAACAAACTCTGGTACACACTGGGTATGTTATTGGAAAAAAGTAAACAACATATATTATTTTGATTCATTTGTTGGAAATCCACCCCGACAATTAATAGCATATCTCGGAAGTAGATAGAATTCAAAATTATCAATAAAGTAACTTGTGGTCATTTGTGTGTAATTGTGCTAAATCACTTTACACATACTTTTAAATTTCCAAAAAATATTTCACTATTAATAAACAATGGATATATGTGAAAATGCATTAATGAGCTGTTGGATTGAAGATCAAATTAAATAACACACGGACAATGATAACTCCTGAGAAGATCAATCCTAATGATTTTGTTTCCTACACACAGTTCGACTTTATAGCCACACTGACAAGAAATAAAAGATCATTGGATAAAGCCTATTTTACTTACTTGGAAGTAGATAATAATATAGATTTTGAACAAAAAAGACTTAGGACATGTGGGAGATCCCATTGCACCGAGGGATGCAGTCAATATAGAGTACTATCAGAAAAACCGAATTAACATTATTCGTTTAGTTGGGAAATACAGTTCAAAAGAAAAAGTATTTTACTTTGATAATCAAGCAGAATATTTTTTATGGGAGATGGAACTATAGTTGAAATAATAATAAAACCAGAAAAATATAAAAGTGTTATCAACTTATACCATCAATGGAAAAAAATTGACATGTATAACACTTTTCAAGTATACCCTGATGATATGATATTTTTTTAAAATACCAAAAGCCCACAACGTACCCGAAGGTACAATTGTGTTTATTGAAATATTTATGGTTTATTAATACATTTAAAAAGATCAGATTATGTTAGTTTTTAATGGAATCACTTCCATTAAAAACAAAACTTACACATAATCTAAAAATTTAAAAAGTCTTTAATTTTATTACAGTACCCACCATTATTTAACTTACGAGTCATATCTATTGTAACAAAACCATATTCATTATTTCAACATTTTGAACAAGTCTCCCTAAATATCTCAAACGACATGTCACCACCAACGAAATCACTATGAATATGTGTAAGATTAGTATCGTCTTGTCTGAATATGCAAAGAAAATTGGCATTGTCTCTTAAAAGCTGCTTAGGTACTTTTGAGAATGTCTGGGCTAAATAGAAACAATCAGCGTCTTTGTTTCTACCGCGAGTAAAGTAATCCCTTACCATATTTTGATTTTCAAGTATGATATCATCGAAAACATACTCTTTATGACATTCATTTACATCAACCATTTCTTCATTTGATGGAAAGAAGTATGCTATCGGTTCATTAAATAATTTTGATGCTACATCTATATCTTTATTTAAATTGATATATTTCTGTTGGTCCAGACTTTTTGAACACACATAGAGAGTACTAAAGTCCATTCATCACTGATCATATATAAAATTATCATAAGTATGGTTTTTCCACGGTTACTAGGACCCACTATCAAATATCTAATATTATTAGGTAATAATTCTCCATGACGTTTTGTCCATACAGTCTTGTCCGGTATTCTTATTTTAATATCCCAGTCTACATGTTTCATGATTTTCTTTCTCATTTATAATTAGATTTTTTAATAATATAATAAATGAGTAAAGTATTCAAACTAACAGATAACAAATCAGTGTTGAAGAAAAGACTACATTACCCTTTAGAGATAGAGTGGCACTCATTGGCTTTAGTTCAGTTCTATACTACTTATCTAACGCATAACATTTTCTCTGGGAAAAATATGCTATATTTTGTGGGCCAGAATGATATGGAATCAGCAATTGATTTTCCAGGTGGCCAATATAGCTTAAAAGATCTCGAAAAAACTATAAAAGCAATTTTTTCATTTAGTGTAGATTCAATGGATGGGAAAGAAAATTATATATCTTTCGAGCTGGATAAAATAACAAACAGAGTGAAAGTAAAATGTACGCTTAAATTACAGTTTGGAAAACGGGGTTCAATAGGAAAACTTTTGGGTTTCGTAGAAAAGAAAACTCTGAAAGCAAATGTGGATCATTATGGCGATACAATCCCAAAATTTGCTCAATTTGAAACAATAAATATACACTGTAATACAGTAAATGGTATGATATTAAAATATCATGAATATAATCATAGAGAAACTAACATAATTACCACTGTTAAACCAAGAACAACATTTGGATTTGGCGACACGATCTATTACGAACCAGCTTATCCGTTATTTTTTCCAGTGCAAACAAATGAAGTTAATGAAATAATAGTTCAAATTAAGGATGAAAAAGGTAAGATAATTAACTTTGATTTGTCCGAAAGATCAATGGTATTAGAGATGAGACCATAGACATTTTTTTGGGTTGGAAGTAGTAATATTCTATGTATAATAACTTTAATAGTTTAAAAACTATTAAAATTTCATATGATAAAGATGAATAATATTTCTATAGAAAGTGCAATGAAAGATTCAGAAAAAGAATTTAATGTTTTGACTATTTTAATATGTCGAATTTGGAGATGCGTATCTAAATTTTTAATTAGACTATGTTGTAGCACATTCCCGAAGTCAGAGCGATAATTGTGTTTTAATGATTGGATAACCATTTAAACTTTATAGAGATATGAGCACAAATAAAATTCAACTTATGTCTTATTATACGACTATAATTTACTCTTTAAAAACCGAATAGAATCCATTTGTTTAACACCACAATCCACCATTCCATCATATTCAAAACTCATACCTCCACAATTAACATAATTAAAAACTTTTTCACTGAAAATCTGAACATATCTGTCTGGTAAGGTTACTTCAAAATTTCCAGAAGTAATTATCACTTTGTATCTATGTAGAGCGTAAAATGTGTCTCATTTACTGCCGCAATTCTAATATTGTGATGAAACAGGTAGTCTAAGAACTCCTCCACATATACGCGCAGGTGTCGTGCATTCCAGAAAAGAATAGTGTGTAAGTGCATTTCGTTGTTATTTGATGTAGCTGCATTGTATTTGTTGGCAGCATGGCCAAAATTCTTGACCACCTGTAGCTAGAAGGCGATAGTCGCAGTTGTAATTGCGTATTGCTGTTCGTGAGAATTAACATCAGGTTGCAGAGCTACTGTAGTATATTTGTAAGCTCCCGCTGCTTGCTTACTTGTGTGTTGTTGCCAACTGCAGTCCGAACTGTCAGCATTACGGCGCTCCGGGTCTATAGGAGCTTGTGCGGCCACTCATTGGTTCGCTGGTTTTCGCGAATTGCAAGCATAGAGGCAGCTTCAATCAGCTGCCTCTGTTTCCTCATGTCCCGTGGGCCCCACTTTGTAGTCGCTGCAGCCACGTTATACATTGTGCAGTGGCTGTTGCAGTCTTGCGAGCACTTGACCTGGCAGTCGTCATTGTGGATCGTACACGCTGAGCTGAGAGAACAGCCAGCAATATATTTTACTGTCCATGGCCAAAAAATAGGTTTAGTTGACGCAACAAGATAATTCGTTGCGTAAACAAAACTTTAAAAGCAACAAAATTAATTTTATTAACAAAACAAAACGCACCTTTGAATAAAGTAAACCTGTGTGTGTGTGGGAGTGAGTTAAAAGATTCGAACGGCTATTAACATCGAGGTCTTGAGAGTGGATGAGGACGAAGTGAGGCGGGGAAACGGGAGATCCACGAGAAAACCCGCCGACCAGCGGCATCGTCCGGCACGATTCCAACGTGCGGAAATTCCCTAAGTGAACCGGCCAGGTATAGAACCCGGTTCGCCTTGATGGGAAGCGAAAAGTCGAACTGCTCAGTCATCGTGGGCCCCCTCTGCGCTGGGCCAAAAGAAATTACACTGTCGACAAAATATTTTGTGGAATCCGCGGTTTGTATTTTTTTTTTTTAACAGCTAATCTGATTGTCTTCGTTCGGAAATACATCTCCGGAGTTTATTTCCATATTTTGTGACAATTTGGATAGTAAGAGGGGTTGTTAATGCAATTACTGATGCTTAGAAATAGCATAAACATCCTAATAAATCAAGTTCAATAGGAATCTAAAAAGTAAAGCTGAAAAACTTGAAATGTTTATTTGTGTATGTTCTACTTTATTTGAAATGCATGTACTTTAAAACACTCCAAATTCATCGCTAGTCAAGTTGAGGTTACCAGGGCGAACGCTCAGCCGCAGATGATCTAAGTTCAAATCTCGGTCGGACTTCTAGCTTTTTATATTAACTAAAACTGTATAATGTACGGAAAGCCAAACAAATATTTGGTTGATACAACCGAATATTTTTTTGGGGCAACCAACCAAGAACAGCAAAATAATTTAGTTTCAACAACAAAATGTATTACTGCCCCTGTACAAAAAAAAAAAAAAACAATTTCGTTGCATCAAACGAACTTTGTTCCTTTCAACACAACCTACTCTCAGTGGTGCCGCGGTGGTGTAGTGGTTAGACTTCTCGCTTCCAACCTATGCGAACCGGGCTCGATTCCCGGCAGGGTCGCCCCCGGATTTTTCGCGTGTGGGAATCGAGCCGTAAGATGACGATTGTCGGCAGTTTTTCTCGGCAATCTCCAATTTCCCACCGCCCTTTCATTCCGTCACTGCTATATACTCACCTCTCTTCACACACATCGGCTCTCGAGACCTCGATGTTAAGAGTGGCCAAAATCTCTTCACTCTCTTAACTCGTAAGTGAAGAAACACGCGATAAAGACCTGCGCAGGCTGTCTTTCAATATTCAACGTGTCACCAGCCGTTTTCCTTCGAATATTATCCGCATGTCTTCGCGAGAAATGATATGCGACTGGGCCAGTCAAAATTGCGATTCTCCGGAACTGAACATCACCGTTCCGCTGGCAGGCGCCTTAGAAACGTAGCAGTTAAATCGTTCCCATCACTAGAATTGATCTAACCTAAAGCGTTTTGAAATTCAGTGACACATTACGTAATTCTTTCCGCAAAAGTCGCGTACTCCAACTCATTACGCCAGAGACAACAAAACCGAATCAATCAACGTCTGAAAAAAAAAGCACTCTTCTTTGAAGTCTGTATCCTAAATATAATTCGAACCTTGAACGTTCCCACTAATACTCTATACCAAAACACGAATGCGATATAATTCAATTTTTGAACCAGAATGCTGTTCACATGAAGTTACAGCATAGCAGACATACTACATTTTTCTATAGGTTATTCACGCTAAAGTGAGCACTTTTGAAAGCCCACTCATTCGGATTAATCGTCAATAAATATATTTTATGTTAGCCTTAGACGTTAACTTCCGAATGCGGTGAAATAAACATACTGTGTTTATTACTAACCTAGCAATATTTATTTAAAAAGGTGGCTGACGTATAAAAAATGGCTGTAAGGAAAAAGTAGCTAGGGTCTCAAAAGTGCTCACTTTACCGTGAACAGCCTATAACGATGTATACGCTTTTTAGCAATTATAATCGCGGTGAGCATTTCAGCTGTCAAATGTTTGTGCGCTGAAAGCAGAGATACCGCACCACAATTTCGTTTAGGTATGCCAAGTATGCGATTATCTTCAGTGCCATACTTTAGCCCATCAAATAATTTATATCGACATTTGAGTAGGGATAGGAAAATTTCGCGAGTTCAGTGACCTGTAGGCTAGACTCAACAGTGCTGTGTACACTCGAGCCTTAGTAGTTTGTTCATTGGCTGCTTCACCCAGTGAGAAGCCAGTGCTACTCCACTCCTGGTAGTATGGAACTCGCTACCTGTTTCCTTACAAGTTTGCTATTGGCTCAGAGTAGTCCAGGGAGTGTCTAATAAACTATGATCCAATTGCAAACTCAACTTCAGTGTAACTATACCACAGCAAGCAGCGTTCTGGCGGTCTGTTGGTCCAACGGACAACTGGGAGCTGTGTTGTCTTCGCCAGGCACTGAGAGTTCGATGACCTGTAGGTTAGACTCAACAGTGCTGTGTACACTCGAGCCTTAGTAGTTTGCTCATTGGCTGCTTCACCCAGTGAGAAGCCAGTGCTACTCCACTCCTGGTAGTATGGAACTCGCTACTTGTTTCCTGGCAAGTATGGTATTGGCTCAGGGGCCGTCCAGGGCGTGTCTAATGAACTGTGATCCAAATTGCGAAGGTGGCTTCGACGCAGATGTGTTGGGTCTCTATCTTGTCCTAAAATGAACTCGTGAAACTTTCCTATCGCTACATTTGAGTAGTGCTAGTAACGCTATTTTTAAACAAGGATAAATTTAACTCTGTTGAATTACCTTGGGATGCTCCTTGACGGGTATCAGCACACGAATGGTTACTTTGATTGGCTTCTCCTTGATGATGTCAGCGAAACGACGTTCTTCATTGACCGGCCGGCCGCCGCCAGCGCTCAGCGGCTTGCCGCCATTTTGTATCTTATCCAGTTCTGCAAACAAACGAGAAAAAAAAGAAGCGAGTGAGTGAGAGAAACCACGGTGACGTAACTGCAGGATGAACCAGAAAACAAAACGCAAAGGCGGGAGAATATAGGATCCTACGGAAACGTCCGCCACGTTTCCAGTGGGCGAAAGTCTAGGTTTTGGACCGCCGGGATTCAAACCCGGTTCGCTTTGGTGTAGCCGTGTTGCCTGACCGCTGCTGCACTGGAATTCCAGAACAAAAAAAAAATTTAAGATGTATGTTAGCTTAAACACCATAGTGATGAGTAGGGCCAGTGAATTTTCGCGTAAAAATCGGAGTGCACAGTATACTTCAATACTATGTATACATCTGAACTGTTGTTATACCTCCATTGGCTGCTGGTGTCATGTCCGCGTTTGACCCCAGCCACTCAGGATCAGGTAACTCCAACAGCGAACCTTCGTGATACGTGGGCAAATATTTAACATAAATAAGGACATTTCTTAGCCAATCAAAATAGCTGGACGACCCTACAGTGATTCTAACTGTATCTTGTCTCGAAATTTTTTTCCCGAAATATCACGGCTCCTAGTGATGAATACACAACAGTGAAATCAATTTTTTACACCCCTAATTACTAGAGACATGCAAAATTCGCGTTATCGTTCAGCACCAGGGTAAACTTCACAGTACTGTATTTTCTGTAGCCGGGGTCCTTTCTCCATTGGCTGCTGTATAGATATGAAGCCACGCCCTTACTGACTGAACTATACATTATTGGGGCACACAATTGTGAAGTGTTCACTTATTGGCGTAGAGTTACCGAGGGCGTGTCAGATAAAATACTGTCTAATGACAAACGTATTGCAAAGGTACATGGGTTTTAAGTTTATCTTGGTCCAAAAAAAAAAAATACGGGAATTTAGCAGGTCTCTACTAACTACAGTCACACACGCCTGCAAAATGGTGCAACTGGCTAGCATTATGTCGGAGAATCCGTTCGCCAATCAGCGCTTGGTAACTAGCTCGCCAGCCAGGCGGCCCAGCCAACAGGGATTCTTCCACGGCACGCGGTACCCAATTAGACACCAGCCCCGTTCCCAGGGCAACCAATCAGCACATGGGTACGCCCACGTCGATAAAAACACCACGTCCTTTGCACTTCTGTTTGCTTACACATTCTGTGGCTGAGACGTGGTCATGTACCGTATTTTGGTCAAGCGATAAAATGCAGTTTTCCATTTTAAAGGTTCACGGTAAAATGAGCACTTTTGAAATCAACCCTTATAAAAAAGTCACTGCCACTACCTGCATGTATTTCAACAGGCAGACTGAGTGACATGTGCCCAATAAATTTGGTAACGATGGAAGGAAAGTAGTTCCATATCTTAACGTCGAATAAAATGTGGTAGGTAACCATTTATAACGACTTAAAATTATTGGGTTTGCTTTATTTTTTTTAATGCATCAAAGTGTATAAAAGAGCAAATTTGTGAAATTTTCCTTTTCTAATAATACCACAGTTTCACTTGGCCAACTCATGAATAAAGTGGTGAGGCCCATGGCAATGTTAATTTTACACAAGGCGGAAGAATATATAGCATGCATACAAGTATATCTTATGCAGGGCTTTCAAAAGTACTCATTTTATCGAGAACAGCCTATACAGACGATAACTAACGTGCTAGTAGAGAGACACTTTTATTTCGTGTAATAATTCAGCTCCATTGTCGATGGCATAAAACTATATGTTAATTTTAGTGTTTTATTGGTCTTCTACTCATCCGACACGCCCTGTTAAGATTCAGAAACAATAGCTAGAGACTCGTAAATTTCGCAGATTCATTTGAGGACTGCGAACGTGCACACATTTTATGACTTTTTCAATTGGATCGCCATTCGTTAGCCACGCTCTCTACGTGACTGAGCCAATAACTAACCAGCAATAAAAATAGGATCGAATCCTGCGCTATCTGGTCTGTGATAAATCTGGATCATCAGCCAACGAACAGCTAGGTGCAGGTCGAGTACACAAAGGATTGTGGAGCTGTTGCTAAATGAATACGCGAAATTTCCGGCTCTCTAACAATAGCAGACATTCAGCACTCTTGTGGCTTCATTTGGAGTGGCCGTGATAAACAGTTCTGTCTCTGGTAGCAGCAAATGAACTATTGACTCGCTCTTGAGTAAATAGAGGAGTGTAAAGTCTAGCTTGGTACCATGTTATAACTAGAGACCCGAGAATTTCGCGAGTTAATTTCTGTACAAGATAAAATTCACACACTTGTACGTTCATGTTAATTTTGTAATCAGTTGACGTGTTGTTTGACACCTGCTGGAGATAAATGAGCCAATAACAAACATGAAATAATCTGTGCGCCCAATCGCCGTACTGAATTTTGATAATTACACTGCCATACGTCTCTTGTTCCCAGTTAATTTGCTTGATTCGCCAGTCGGCAGTAGCTTATTAACAGACTTTTAGTGAATGTTATTTCAATGATTGATATAATTGATTCGGGATTAGAGGGTAATATAAAATAAATATGTGGCAAAGGAGACTCACAGCTAATTCAAGAGAATATTTGTTGAGTATAAAAACATATACCTTACAATTATTTCCTTGCGTGGATGATGTTCTAAAAACTAGATATTTTTATTCCGTAGTAAAATTACTGCTTTGAATTTTTTTTTCTTATATTACAGTACCTAATTAAATTAAGGCGTGCTCGCGGATTTTCTACAAGTGTTTTGAGCAAAAAGACCAGTCTCTTTCACGTTTCTGAACAAAATATCTTATCTTTATTTGTGATATCAAAATAAATTTGTTTCTCTGAACCTAACATTTTACTACAGGAATAAATCGTTTGTAGAATTGCTCACCCTTCGGAGTCTGGCTCTCCCTTGCGTTTTTCGAACGAATTCAATTTCCTGTTTGATTTGCTGTAAACCATTCTTTTATTATTATTTTTTCCCTTCCTTCCGCGCAGAACTCAATCTCTCACCGCAGCAGTTTATTTGGTCTGTTTTTTTTTTTTTTTTTTTTTCGTCGAACGAATGAACTAAGGCGTTGGCGTATATTTGTGGCAGAAGACAGACAGTGACCTGGAACAGGGCGACAAGAGGAAGTTTCGCCCTCTTCTGTATCGCAGAAACTCAGATACTCTGCAGTTTTTATGTTGCGGTTTTCTTTCTCTACCTTTTATATCGTACACTGTAAGAAATTAATGGGAAAATTACCTAACAAGTGTAAGGTAATATTCGAAAACTTCTGGGGGAAACCATAGTTTTCCTTACAGGTAAGGCAAAATTACCGCACTCTGGAGTAAAATTCACGTACACGGTAGTGGAATATCCCATACATGGATGGGAAAATTATCTTACGACGCTTGCATCTCTTCAGCATTTTCAAAAACTAAGTTGTGTGTGTGGTGGGGGGGTGTAATGGGAGAAAGAATATTCTCTAGCGTCACGTTGTCGTGGTATAATGGATAGCACATCGACCTATCGTGGTAGAGGACCGTGGTTCGCGCCCATCCACCAGCAAGTGTCGAGGATTTTAATGTTGATTTTCAGTTACCGATCGTCAGGGAATGCAGGTAATAAAAAAATAACAATTTTTATGTTTCTGGAAATTTTTTAAATTAATTTCTTTTACAATATAGTTAATTTTCCCTTACGTGTATGGGATTTTTCCCCAACTTTAGTCAGGTACTTTTCCCGTGCGATACTTTACTTGTTATGTCAATTTACTCTACATTTAAGAGGTATATATACATTACATGTAGATGTAATTAGCTTCCCTTACATGTATGAGAATTTTACCTGAAAAACATTTTTACAGTGTATTAGTAGTGTGCACGCTCCCTTGAGAACGGCAAAACCAAGCAAAGCAGATCAGGTATCGCAGTAATTTAGTTAACACTTGCAGACCCACTTTGATTTAAGGTTTCGGGTGTTGCGAACAAAAAAATTTATGATGCGTGCTGTATCGAAGTCGACACACTTGTTTCTATGTCACAGCCAATGAGATGTAGGCTAAATGTTCGTCTACAGTAATGTTAACCAATTATGACATAGACCAGTAAGACTGTCTGCCAATCATTTACCTACAGGTGAGATCATTGGTCATTGAGCTACGAGGTAAGTAAACAGAAATGAAACTTTTATGAGGCGGTTACCCATCCCATTCGTTGATTGGCTTCACGAAGCGCAATAATGACCTAACACTACACAGTTCTGTGCAGCCTTGTTTGGTCACTAGTAACTGGAATGTCGAGTTGATTTTGTCACAATCAAAAGTCACTATTGGGTAACAGTTTATACAATCATTCGTGACCTCATAAGTAGGGACACCTGTTTTTCGCGAAAAATTTACGTGAAGGCTAGACTCCAATGTCCTATGCTGCGGATTATGGGCTAGAGACATGCAAAATTCGCGTTATTATTCAGCGTCAGGCTAGGCTTCACAGTACTGTCTGTACTGAAGCCGACGTCGTTTCTCCATTGGCTGCTGCATAGATATGAAGCCACGCCCTTTCTGACTGAACTGCACGTCATTGAGGCACACAATTGTGAAGTGTTCATTAATTGGCGCAGAGTTACCCAGGACGTGTCAGATACAGTATACTCCAATGGCAAGCGTATAGCAAAGGTACACGTGTTTAAAGTTTAACGTGTCCTTAAATAATAACGCGAATTTTAACACGTCTCTAATTATGGAATACCTGCAGTTTTAATTTGGTTATTGGCCATGTGTTTTTCTCGGGTGACAGTTACTTACCTAACTGGGCCAAGCAGAATGTCCGTTATCACGGGAAGACACCTGCAATGCGTGACAGATAATATCATCCAATCACGAAAGTAGACATGATATCTAGTGTTTTGGAGTACAAGAAGACCTGTGAACTTTTTGCGAAAAACAGGTGGCCCTACTCATCATTAGCAGTGACCGAAATATTTTTTGTGGTCAGGAAATTGTTTTTCTTTGTGGTTACGATGTTCTCGTAAGTTCCTCTTTAACACTAGTGGAGCAATGAATCTATAATAGAGCAAATTTGATTTTCAAGGAAAGAGAAATTTTCAAAGTAGCTTCACCCGAGCTGCATTCCAGTTTAAAGGCCATTCACACAATCAAATATGTATTAAATTCAATAACTTGAATTAATTTTATTCAACCGAAAAATTACTTAATTTTTCTTTCAATGAATTGCATTCAATAATCTTTCAAGTCTCCACGTAAAAATTCACAACGAACTTTTTAATAAAACCAGCTTAAAAATAACTATAAACAAATTTTTTGAAATATCTATGACTCTTGTACGACGAAAAACCGAAACAAATTTTCATAATATCATTGTATGTACATTTTCTTATTAATAAGTAGGCGTCCTTATTTTGTAACAAATTTAAATGTGTGCGCTCAATTCTAATATTATGAGAATAATTCCTTTTATATTGTCAGAAAATCTGTGATAGGTGGTTGGAATTTTGGATTCAAGAAATTATAGAACGTGTTCTAAACGAAAATTTTAAAGGAAAGCAAAACATTACAGAAAAATACCGCAATTATAACGTTCGTGTGACGTCATATAGCATTCAATGAATTGAATTCAATAAAAATTTAAGGTAATTCTAAGAAAACTTTAATTGAGTGAAAAGGCATTAGTATCTATTTAATGTGTTGTGTACTCCGTATCTGTGGCATACTTCAACTGTCACGTGACGTAAGCAAAGCCTGTAAAGGCGCTCTCTGGTGAGTGTTTAGTCCCCCTCCCCCTCCCCCCCCAACACGGTTTCACGGTGTTCATTCGTTCCGGGGGGGGGGGGATGATACAGTGGTCACACTACCCGCCTTCCACCTAACCTAGGTGAAACGGGCGATTCCCGGCGGCTGGGCCATGCCGCTGATCAGCGGGTTTTCTCAGGGGTCTCGGCTTCTTCCACGCACTTGCATTCCGGCGTTGCTCCACACTCACCTCAACTGTGTGCATCAGTAACGTACAACGCTGGGCATGCGATGGCGTCCCTTGAAACAGCAGCTCACCAACACTAGTGTCAAGTTTGCCCACCGCATTTTGGAATTTTAAATTCAAAATAATATTACATTTTGTGCCCAATTTGTACTAATTTGTGCCCAGGTTTCAGAATTTGTGCTGGTCAAATATGCCAAATATTCCACTTTTAATTTCGGTGGCCTACTTGACGTCAAGTTAGCCGCCGCTCATGGAAATAATTAGCACTCATATGCCAATAATTAGTGCTTAATTTGTTAGGTTAGCTAAGGTTAAGTTACTATAGGCAGCACAAATTGAGCACTAATTATTGACATGTGAGTGATTCGCGAGAAACAATTATTTCCGTGAGTGACTTGACGTCAAGTTAGCCACCGATATAAAAAGTGGAATATTTGGCATATTTGACCAACACAGATTCTGAAACTTGGGCACAAATTAACACAAAACCGAGCACAAAATATAACATCATTTTGAATTTGAAATTCCAAAATGCGGTGGCCAACTTGACGCGCATCTCGCTAACAGCGAATTATGCGGGTTTCCAACCCCCAGGAACTATAACCTTCTGTGCCTCGCGCCCTGCTGTCTACGTAAACACGCGTTGTTTACACGCCTGGAGTGATTATGACATGGGAGTACTCACCCCAGGGAGCCACGCAGCTAATCAATTAGCAGCTCTCCCTGTGCATCAGCCCTAACGAACGGCTTAAAAGTCTCTATCCCCCCCACCCACCTCCTCGTCCCACTCTATCCTTAACATACCCATTTCCGCTCAGCACTCACCGTCATAGCTTCCTCTTAGCACGCCCATCACATAGTGCCGCTGCTTTAAGCTTACGCTCGAGCGACGGCCTTAAACCCACCCCCCCTTTTTTTTCCCACCCTCAGCGACCACATCATGTTGGGAACAACAACCCTTTTTACGCTCCCAGCTCCGGCGATGAGAGGCGGGGATGAATGGCTGCTGCCATAATATTTAACGCGCGTACACCGAGATGAAAGAAAACAGCAATTGAAAAAAAAAAAAAACAATCGCTGCGCTACCGTCAGAGAAATTAGAACAGAATACGCTGCTGCTGTTAATATTATTGTGCTGGTTCGCCTGCGCAAAAATATTGACAGCAGTTCGATCTCAACGGCGTCTGCACCCACAAGCCCCGTCCCCTCTCTTCCGGATTTTCTTCGTCATTTTAACCCTTTGAGGATGGCAGAAATTCACCGGCACTGAGGACAAGGTTGACTTAAGCTGCCTATATTCTTCAATACTATAGTATAAGTTGTGTTTTTTTCTGTATATCCACTTGTCATCGTCCTATTGGTCCTGGCTACACCGCTGTGCTCTGCGTCGTTTACTATTGGCTGGCCGCCGGTCAATGGAGTCGCAATTTGACTGTGCACCAATGAATGTGTCGCTACAGAGGTAACAAATGTTACAATCCACTGTGCCCAGTTGATAAATTATTAAAAATAACAGTTTTATTCTCACAATCTTAAATTTTGACTTTTTGTAATTTTTTTATTTAGATTCAGATCAATTGCAGTGAATCAATAAAATCATGCGTTTCTTTTCTCGATAGCAAAGAGGTTTTCATATAAACGTAGCCCCGAGTATATACGGGCGTACTGCTCAAAGGGTAAAAGAGCATGAATTCCACACCAGCTGTATCCCGTAGCGTTTTCAGTAATGCATGAATAAGTTTTAAACCTATTTTCTGTCGGGAAGGGGTTTTACGGTGTATAAAATGGTTTTTACCCTCCCCCTTCTTAGCTATAGCCACAGCTATAGGTACACACTAGGGAGGTAGTCGTAGCCCAAAACGGTCGACATGGTTGCCCAATCCCTCTCTGCGTAGATACATGCCTCTTTTGTAAGAATTTCCTTCCTTTTAGGCGTAAGGGGTTCAGCCCTGAGACGCATTTAGCTCCCATCCCTACCTCGGACGTACACTTAATAATTAGCAATATGGTAGGTTAGGTTTAAAAAAAAAAATGCAGAGTGTACTCAGTAGTACATAAGCAAAGTTTCCACGTGGGTCACGAACTCGAGCTCTGCGCGCCCTCAAAATAACAGTTTTGTTAATGTTTGTGCAAAATGATAGTGAGTTCCACACGTTGTACTATCAGTGTTGTGGTCCACTGGAACTCCATATCCTTCCGAGTTCAAGCGTTGCAATAACGATATTTTTTATACGATCTGTACTTGTGTTCCACACTTTCCATGATAACAAGTGAACAACGTGGGGCCATATTTTTATGGTATCGGAATCTAGCACCCATGCCAGAGAGGTGCGCAACGTTTCGCAAATTAGTGAGTAAGTGAAGAGATTTGGGCGGCTCTTAACATCGAGGTCTTGAGAGCCAATGAGGGTGAAGTCAGAATGAAAGGGCGGGCAATCGAGATATCCCTGATAAAACCCGCCGGCCAGCGGCATCGTCTGGCACGATTCCCATTTGCAGAAATCCGGGGAGGAAAACGGCCGGGGATTGAACCTGGTTCGCCTTGGTGGGAGGCAAGCAGTCTAACCGCTCAGCCGTCGTGGCCTCTATTTCCCAAGTTATATTACCCACAAGGAAGACTGGGCACTGTTTCCTGGCTTTGTACAGTGCTAGTCGTAAATATAGTTTGTGTGCAACATGTCCACAATTGTAAACACTGTGACTAAAGGGGTTAATTGCACGAGTATAAAGCGTTTTGTAAGAGAACATATACTAAAGGGTGTTCACGATAAAGTGAGCACTTTTGAACTCAACCTTAGAAAAAAGTTACTGCTCCTGCCTGCATATATTTAACGTGTGCACTGGGTGACACTCGCCCAGTAAATTTGGTAACGATGGATTGGAAATAGTTCCATATCTTAACGTCAGATTAAAAGTGTTAGATAACCATTTGCAATGACTTAAGATATTTCCTTCGCTTTGTACTTTTTTTTAATGTATCGAAGTGTAAAAAAGAGCATATTTGTGAAATATTGCCTTTACCAATAATTTCAAAATTTTTCTTGAACGACACACGAATAAAGTTATGAGACCCATGTTAGTGTTAATTTTACATAATGCGGAATAATACACAACGTGCTTACAAGTAGATCTTAAGAAGGGCTTTCACAAGTGCTCATTTTACCGCGAACAGCCTTTAATAACTCGCATGTGTGGCGCACAGGCAACTTTTTGAAAGTTTCGATATTTCTAAACATCTTCTTTCGACTCATTAGTAAAGAATCGCTACAGAGTTACTTGAAAGGTAATATGTAGGGTCTGCAAATTTCGCGAATTCATTTTAGGACAAGATAGACTTCAGCTAGGTGAACTCTGAGCCAATAGCCGACCTGCAAAGAAACAAGTGTCGAATCCCGTGTCGCCTGGTCTGAGGTGAAAACTGGCTACACACTGGGGCAGCAGCCATTGAACACAATACTGAGGCTAGAAAATACATAGGACCGTGGAGTCTAGCCTACAAGTCGTTTAAAACTAAAAATTTTCCTGTCCCCCTACGATACGTATCTACACCCCTGATCGTCTCGGGAAGCGAGTTTCCTTGAAGAAATCGAAAGACTTTTTAAATCAAAGTTGTTTTTCCATTATTCGCAGTTTCATAAAAAGTAACTGTTGGCACTATGAGTATGGCTTCTGAGTATAAGAGATATAAGTCATATGATAATTGTTTTTTCTATTCGGGATAAAAGCTAATTATGGAACTCGTTGGCCAATTTTTCTGACTTACGAAATCAACTATACTTTCTTGGGGCGGGTATTAAGCACAGCTAGGAAACAACAATAAAATATTCTTAGTAAGTAAAGGAAAACACGCTGAAACATGGTTATATATGTGAAGTTCTGATTATTATTAATCTAATCTTAATTTTTGCATATAAAAAAGTTTTCACTATCACTTAAATAGTTGTAAATATTTATAATAGCATAGTTCATTATAAGTAGTTTTTAATTTAATCATTGGGCGTGACAGTTTTTTTTTTACACTGCCGTCGTTTGAAAGTTTTTTTTTTTGTGTAAAATGTCTCCATGATAATACAATAGTGCAATGGCTACTTTAACTTACCATTTCATTCACCCTCTTCAATTTAATATTATCCCAACCAATTCGAGTCATACATTTCCACGTTTTTTCTGATTACTTTCGTTCCAGCCTTTTATTTATTTCATCGTGTGTGGTCTGGAATAGCATTTTTGATCGCATTCCGAATTAAATTGTACTTCTAGTAGACTGTTTGGCTGTCGTATTTTCGTTTGGTTGGGATATCAATGTCCAGTCCACTCTTATTAGTGTTTTAATATTCGCCCCTGCGTTAAAAAAAAAAAATGTCGCTGCCAACTGTTGCGTTCTTAAAACGACAAATACGACAGCACTGTTTGTGCGCTCTGGAAAATTAATACCTGTACATAGCAAATCATATTTCACATAAAAACTTCTGATGCTTACAGCTGGGAAAATCAAACACGAGAGGTAATACGACGAAATGTCACATAACAAATAAAAGAGAATTTACATAGTCAAGCTATAAAAATAAGACAGTAAGTTTTTTTTTTTTTTACTCTTGCGTCAATATCATACGATACTACAAATTCATCTGTTTTATAATAATTTTTAGACAGCCTCACCAACTCCATATTTGACGGTAACTAATTCGAGTAGGAGACCTAATATTAAAATCTTCCTAAAAATGTTTATAAATGGCGCGATGATTTAGGATGAAAACCTGAAATTAACTTGTCTGAAAATTATCGCTTTATTCACTCCGATCATGAATGTTGCCGTAGGAGAAAATCGTAGTTCATTGCGCATACATTTTTGACGATTATAATAAATAGTTTTCAATAACCTCGTTGAAAATATTATGTACACACAAATTTGTATCTATGTAAGATCTATTTTTATTCACGAAAGGATCTCTCACATAGCAAGCTTCATGTGCTAGGAAAATGAATTGGTGAATAAAAAAAGTGTTCGCAGATCGAATAAGCTCGGTCATTAATCACATAGTTTAATTATACACACATTGATTGTAATCCAACAAATCAATGCAGGGAAAATAAACAATGTAATGTAACCCGACAAACATAGTCAAAATTTCATTGTTCAGAAGTCTATTGACGTAACGTAATTATATATTCCCCAGATTTAAGTTTAATACCTACCCGACATTAAAATTCTGTCGAAATCACTCCCCGTAATTTTTTCTTGATAACGGAACAAACGAGAAAGCAAAATACTATAATATTTACTTGTTTTTCGGTTTAAAAATTTAAGAAAATAATTTCGTAAAAATTTACGAAATTATAATAATATTATTGTTATTCGCAAAAAAAAATGTCTGAAACGGGGCTGGGGCAAAGTGAAAAGATAGCATAATATAAATGTGTGCATGAAACCAGAAATTGCAAGAAATATACCACGCGAACGTCGTACGTCTAACTGCGGATTTGAGGCCTTAATATTTAACTTGAGCTTAAAGATACGTAACGCGATTGTCTTTATGATAAAGAAGGCCATAACGATAGTTACTTGTAGGCGTCTTTATGTGGTATTCTCTAAGCCATATCTTTATTCATATCTTTGTGCAAATATGTATGTGCATTTGACAATGCAGCTGGCTGTGTTCTCAATTCAATAATCTGCTTGTGGAATTATATATTTTATTCAGTTATCACAGAGTGCCTTGTGCCACAAATTTTCATATCATAGTGAAGTTTCAAATATAAATGAAATTTATTTTTTAGTACATTCTCTAATAGTATTTCTAAAATAAATTACTACTTTCTATGGTTACAAGATCTCAGATGGTCCTAGTTCCTTTTGAGCATCACAAGACAGTAGCACTAGCCAGTGACAGAATATAATATTTCTCATCTTCGGGGCATTTTAAAACATTTAATTTTCTGTGTGACATGTTTGCTAGAAGTGACCTCAATTCGTCAGCAATTTTATTTCAATTTTTGTTCATAAAGACGCCTTGTTAGCTTTTTTTTTTATATAAAGACAGTAACGAGGTATTCCAAAGACCATTATGGCGACATATTGAGTTACATAATACCATTTCGCGTCGTAAAGATCGTTAAACAATAAATATATTTATACAACGACAGTAAGAAGGTACACAATAGGCTCCCCGTGATAATATCGACTATAGGCTGTTCACGGTAAAAATGAGCACTTTTGAAAGCCTTGTGTGCACGTTGTGTATTCTTCCGCCTTATGTAAAATTAACATTGCAATTGGTCTCATCACTTTATTCATGCGTCGGTCAAGCAAAACTGTGCAATTATTATAAAAGTAAATATTTTAAAAAAATCTGCTAATTATGTACGTCGATGCATTAAAAAAAAAACAGAAAACGAAAAAAAAAATTAAGTTATCACGAATGGTTATCTAACACTTTTTATTCGACGTTAAGATATGGAACCATCGTTACCAACTTTACTGGGGTATGTCACTCAGAGTGCCCCTTAAAATAAACGCAGGCTAGGGCAGTAACTTTTTCCTAAGGTTGATTTCAAAAGTGCTCACTTTATCGTGAACAGCCTTTACATGCTTGAGGTTCACCTGCTGGGAATGCGCACTGGGAATTCTGACTGACCCAGCCAGGCAAGGAAATATCTTCTCACAAAAAAAAAAAATTGCAGCAATTATCCAGGAAAGCGTGCAAATGTACTCGTGGGAGATCGAGGTCTAGCATTTACGTCAATATTTGTGTAGATAACATGTCAGGTTACCGTTGTAACAGGCGTGTATGCATGAGCATTTTGGCGCGGCCACCAAGTTAAAGGAATTGCGGAAAACTTTATCTAAAATGTCGTGTCAAATTTAGTTCTGATGTTACTGTAATTATTTCGCTTGCTGTTAAAAAATAAGTTTTAAGGCTATCACTGCACGAAATTCATTTCTTGGAAATCCATGGGGCCGCGGTGGCTGGGCGGTTAGCCTGGTCGCCTCCCACGAAGGCGGACAGCAATCCCCGGCCGGGTCACTCCCGGATTTTCGCAAGCGGGAATCGCGCCGGACAATACATCTGGTCGGCGGCTTTCCTCGGGGATTACCCGTTTGTCCCGCGCGTGCATTCCGGCGCTGCTCCATTGTTACCTCATTTCACCCTCATCGGGGCTCTTCATACCTCATTGTTAAGAGCCACCTAAATCTCTCAACTCGACTTGGAAATCCATAATAAGTTCCGTCTGTTAATTCGTTTGAGGTTATACGAGAAGACTTCAAATTATATATATATATATATATATATATATATATATATAACTATGAATATATAATTCTAAAAAATTTTAATTTAAGACCTAATCACACACTACATGAGCGAAATATCGCACTTCAAAGAAATTGCTTCGTGGGTTTGTATTAGGCCTAGACAAAAAATTTAATACAGTAAATAAATTTTGTTTTAACTTTTCTAAAGTTATTTTAAGCAAGATGTATAATTGAAACATCTGAGTCTTCGTTCCCATTATTTCGATATTGGAATTTTTGATACTTGAACAACATTAACAGTAAACTGTGCATATTTCTGATGCACGTCATCGGAATTTTTTTTTTTGGTCGTTGTAGCCCCAGAAATTAGTTCAGATGCCACAGCACTAAACACACAAAAAATTCTTTCTATGCCCCTCGGTATCCTTCGCTAGAAGTCTGCCTGTCGAAGTTTGCTACATTTTCACGGAGAGGCAATGCACATCACAAATGCAAAGTGGATATAAAATGCAAATTTTGTGTCGAACCATGCGTGGATACGCAAACCAGATTACTGGATGTGTGCAAACAGGAGGGGGGCCCATAAATTTAATTTTCTTGTGTGGCAACATTTGTTACGAAGCGATGAAACCTGACAATCTACTCGGTTTTGTTGGTTTGGATGTTTTTACCTCGGGAGTGCTTCTCTTCAACTGACGAAGCATTTTTTTTTTAAACTTCCATTGCCTATAAAAATGGGAAAGAAATTTTCTGGTTTATACATAATGTACAACCCCATTCGAATCCACAAATTCTTGAGAGACGCATGATGATGAAGATATTCCTTGGCTATTTCACGTACACACATGTCCATATTGTTCAACAGTTCGCTTTGCCGTTTCAGGGCAGTTTTTTTGCACCTTGGTCCGTTCAATGTTTCTTCGGATATTTTGAAACAAACCTTTTAAAAATCGCCCTAGGAGAAGTACGTTAACCTGTTTTTTTTTTTTTTTAATAACTTGTATATCACAAGTATATAACTCTGGTCAACTTTAGAAGTAACTTATTATATTTTTGAATAAACGAAACGTTCACTTAGCATCTTCTGTAAATTTTAATATTTGTTTCGCATTCAATACGAATTGAAAACAGCGAGAGTAGCGATGTTTTGGTAACCGCTAGTAAGAAATAGTTCACAGTTAAAATATTGTTTCATCCAAGTTTCTGGTATGGTATTTGTAAATTAAACGTTGCCCTTATTGAAACATTTAAATTTTTAGGTAGTTTTGATGGAAGCATATTTCATTGTTAGAGCTAAAAATATCAGCGCAAAATACGGTGCGTAGGCCCTAGTGACATGGTGTTGTTTCTAGACCGAGGAAGAAACATCAATAGGCTGTCGGCGGAGTGGAGCTTGTCGCTCTCTCTCTCTCTCTCTCTCTCTCTCTCTCTCTCTCTCTCTCTCTCTCTCTCTCTCTCTCTATCTATCTCTCGGGAAGTTTCGCACCGCTAGTAGTGGCAGGAAAAATATACCTGTTTTAAATTTTAGCATATGTCTTATTTATTAAAGCAAAAGTTATGATTTTTGAATTTGTAATTTACAACTGGAAAGAGATTTTAATGCTTGAATACTTATAATGTATTTTGACGTGATGTAGGGAGGGCTACAAATCCGAAGTTGGCAGAAGAGGAAACTGGCGAGTGGTCACGTGACATGGTGTGTAGCTGTTGCTCAACGAAGCCTTAGTTTTTCTTTCTCCGAAAAAATAATTCAAATTACCACATCAAACTTGTACATGTTGTGTTTTTTAAACCTACCCAGGCAGGTTACGACGTTGTGATGAACCAGTGTTCTCATGGCAGTAATAAATATACTGTGGCGCGTGTCGTGACCGCTGCATGTGAAAGGGTCTGGCTGCGTCCGTCGTAGCCGTTACGCTGTCCCAGTGTGTGTGTGTGTGTAACTTCAAATATTGGACGTGCGAAATTTGTAACTTTTAATGACGAAGTTAATTATTTTAAAGTTACGTCTGTCTATTTATCACAACTTTGTAACATTTCCCAAGGTGTTTGAAACACAGTTGTGTAACGTGACTACGTTTTGTGATTTGAATGTTTACCACAATCCCAATAAATTACTAAGCCCAGCCAGAAAATCTTGGATAAATAATAAATTGAACCTAGTAAAAACGAAGTACCTCACGAGCATGATAGAAGTTACGGTAGGCCTATTTTTTGTGCATGTTAACCACTATATTTTAAGTTTATCACTGCTACGTACAGAAAAATAAGCAGCACGAGTTGCGTGTTTGAATTTACTGTCTTTTTTAATTGGACTGGTTGCTCCGTTTTTATATTTGTTCCAACTAAGGCAGTCCTTTTAACGAAATAACCCAAAACACATCAATAACAAGAGGTTGAATACTATAGTTCTTTCCCCCAACTGTTGGAACTGGGATAAACACAGTCGCCGCAAAATATTAACATGTATTATGTGTAATGTGCTACAGCATGTACAACAAATAGGTTAAATTTGTAAAATAACAACTGTAAAAACTATTGTCAATATAGACATTGTGAAAAAGTCATAAAGCTGACCTAAATATGTTTATAGGCCTAAATTGTGAATATTCGTACGATTTGGTTTTTGAAATATGACAAAGTTCTTTGAACCGCTGTAAACAGAAAACAAAGCATTTGAGAATTAAGACGTGGAAGTCACACGACAGTGTTAATGTTAATGTGTAGTGGAAGGATACGTAATCGGTAACCAAAAGTAGAAATTATCAGGAATTCAGAAAAGTGTGAAGTAACCGATAATGACCTATACCTATAGACATGCAAAATTCGCGTTATTATTTGGCAACACGCTGAATTTCACAGGACTGTATATACCGGAGCTGGCAGCGTTTTTCCATTGGCTGCTACATAGATGCGAAGCCACCCCCTTTCTGTCTGAACTGCGCGTGGTTGGGGCACACAATTGTGAAGTGTTCATTTATTGGCGCAGTGTTACCCAGGACGTGCCAGATACAATATGGTCCAATGACAAACTTATTGCAAAGGTAAACGTGTTTAAAGTTTAACCTGTCCCCGTACAATAACAAGAACTTTGCATGTATCTATCTATAGCTGGAACCACCTGCTTTTCGCGAAAAGATTTGCGCGAACGCTAGACGCTTATGTTCTGCAACATACGAGCAGATTTCCTTTGGTTACGCTGTTCTACAAGGGTAAATTTTCTAAGATAAAGTAGTGTTTTTATAAAAGAATTTTGTATGGGAAATTCATATTTGATATCAGAAGTGTTCTGTCAGGCACTGTGTGTTGTGTGTGTGTGTGTGTGTGTGTGTATATATATATATATATATATATATATATATATATATATATATATATATAAACTAAAATTAAACCATATACAATAATATTTTTGATTAAACCTAAGTTTAAACTGTTGGCGAAACTGACTTCTGAATTTCACTTGTTTCAGACTTAGAGGTTGGTATACCTGTAACTATGTTTCCATAACGACGTTAACAGGCTAGTAAGATTTGAGCTTAACCAGTGTGTAGTTTGTGTATCCGTGATATTTTGTTGGAAATATCTTGGTTATATGAGCGTTTAATCTTCTGCTTATGGAGGTAAATGCCATTAAACGTTTTTATTGCAAGCAGATGTTTCTGAAAAATTTAACCTCTAAAATTCTTAAAATGTATTCAGATGGTATATATCAAAGTAGACAACATTTTGTAAGCTTGTGACTTTTACCGCGTAGTGGACTGCATTAATTTAAACTTTTTTATGAAGTTGTAAAAAGGTGGAAAAACTATTTTTTTTTTAAACAATGACATCACAGATTAGTGCATGGAAGAGGCGACATACTCTGTAGGAAAAATTCATCATAGATATAAATTTAAAGAAAGGAGCGTCCATAGCAAATTTTTCAATATGAATTGTGTACAGCATCTTTAGGCCGTGTCCCAACTCAAAAGTGTGCTCACTCTCACTCGCCACTTCCACTCTGGCTCACTTTAGCGGATTGAGACTTGTGCCCTCTGTCGGCCTTCGGTATTATTTCTCTGACAGAAAGGGTAATAAATAGTGAAAAATAAAATATTGCTGGCCTTTCACTTTCCTCGAATAAATGTACAGTATTTTATGAAATAGTAACTTATTATACTTTATTACATTTTTGCTTGCTTAAAACCATAACGTTTATGTACAAATGTCAGCAGTTAATAAAATGCACACAATTAACCTAAATGAGAAATGAACATAATAACATCATAATTTGTTATGCTCCATACCAATCAGAATATTGCTGTTATTGCACTTTTTACAATCGCAATGAATAAGTTCAGCCCATAAAATATTTTTAACAGTTCTTTCGAAACAACAAAATTTATTTGGATATTTGAGGTTAGACTTGCAAATAACCTCTCTCTTCTATGAAAACAACATGACTGCCACAGAGTGTGCGAGAGTGAGCACCGAGTGTACATCGTCGTTCACTCTAACTCTCGCGCTCTCTCCCCGGAGTTGGGGCAGCAGAGAGGACTTTCTGTGACGTCAAGAGTGAGCGATAGAGTACTCTCTCGGCGAATTGGGACACTGCTACAGGTCACAAGAAAGCCATTTTGTAAGCCTTAAGGAAATTTGGATGTCACATTGAAGACTTAAATGTATTTTTTTATTTTTTATTTTGAGTGAATATATTTCTTTGGTTAGTGTATGTGTCGTTACATAGTTTTAATAAACCCACCCTTTCTTTTTAAACAGAAAATGCTCCACCGCCGAACATGTCGAAATACACCTGATAGTTTCTGCTACATCTGCGGAGAGTTCACATTAGCAAGACATCGGAAAAAAATTTCACCAATCGTAAAAAAAGGCCTACAAACATTAATTTGTAATGGAACTAGGAGACCAGGACAAGAACTGGGCACCACACATTTGTTGTGCCACGTGCCACTTATAAATTGGTGGAATGGTAAAAGGAACTCCATGTTGTTTGCAGCACCAATGTGTTGGAGGGAACCAAAATATCATGTAACAGATTGTTATTTTTGCATGACAAATGTTCAAGGATTTACAAACAGGAAATCAAAGAAACATGTAGTTTACACAAACTTGCCTTCTGCAATCAGACCAGTGCCACACTCTGTCAATCATCCAGTGCCTTCAAGAACAGCGCATGAAGAAATTGAAACAAATAGTGAAGACAGTGTTGTTGAAAGAATTTCCATCTTCTGAAGAATCTGATCCCACATATTAGGTCAAAAGTACTTCATCTCCATACTTCTTAACACAGACGTATCTAAATGATTTAGTTCATGACTTAGGTCTAAGTAAACAAAAGTTAGAACTACTAGGATCCAGGCTGCAAGGATGTATTATGCTTCACCCAGATACAAATGTTATGTTTTTCAGGCATAGAGAAGGCACTTTTCTTCCATATTATACGTTTGACAACTCACTGACATTTTGCAACGATCTATGTGGGTTAATGAGGGTTCTGGACTTTAAGTATGATCCTCAGGACTGGAGACTTGTTATAGATGCCTCCAGAACTAGTTTGAAGGCAGTTTTACTCCACAGTGGGAACATCCTGCCTTCTGTACCTGTTGCATATGCTAGTATGGCCTAATAGTCCTATGACGTTTTGGAAAAAATGCTTGAATGTATTCAATACAATGAACCCAAATTGAAGGTATGCGATGATTTGAAAATTATAGCAATGATTTTGGGTATGCAACAAGGTTACACGAAGTATGGATGTTTCCTTTGTGAGTGGAATAGTCGTGACAGAAATTCTCATTACATCGAACAAGAATGGCTTCGACGAAAATGGCAAGTAGGAGAGAGAAATATTAAATGTCAGAAACTGGTAGCTAGTGAAAATGTGCGGCTTCCTTCACTCCACATTAAGTTGGGTTTCATTAAGCAATTTGTTAAGGCAATGGACAAAGCTGGAAGAGGATTTATGTATCTTTCAAACAAATTTCATCGTCTTTCTCTAACAAATATAAAGGAAGGTGTGTTTGTTGGCCCACAACTTAGAGAACTTCAGAAAGTCCCAAATTTAGAAGTGTGTGTCTTGCCGAAAGATAAGCAAGCTTAGATGTGTTTCACAAATGCCACGAAAAACTTTCTGGGGAAACAAGGAGCTGCAAACTACAGAGAAGTGGCGAATGAGATAGTTGTTGCATATAGGAATTTAGGGTGCAGCATGTCCTTGAAGGTGCATTTCCTGCACTCACACCTGGATTCCTTCCCTGGTAACTGCAGTGACGTGTCTGATGAACATGGTGAAAGGTCCCATAAGGACATAATGACTATAGAGAAGCGGTGTGAAGGAAAATGGATGCCTAACATGCTCGCTGATTACAGCTGGAATCTTATTCGAGACTGCAAAGAAACTGAACACAAAAGAAGCAAATAAAATAGACATATTCACATAATTGTTACGCAGAACTTTCTATTTTCTGTAAGCTCTACATGAAATAGGCAACATGTTTAGATGTTCCTTTAGTGACAACTGTAATAAATATGTTTGTATACCTGTCGTATACACTCGATAGTATAGCTGTAAATTATGTCACCATGACATTAAGTAAATTGCATATATATATATATATATATATATATATATATATATATATATATATATATATATATATATATATATATATATATATAAAGTCCATATCTTGAAAACTATGCCTGATATCAAAATTCCAAAAATATATTTGAAATCAGCACACAAATGTCTACAAGAATCAGACAAGCCAAATCTAGAAAAATTGAATGCTTTTTTTTTTTGTAAAACAGTGTTATTGGCCACGTGTCTTTGCGGGGGACAATTGCTTCGCTGACTAGGCCAATCATAATTAGGTAACTCCGACACTGAGTGTCCGTGATTCTCAGACAGACACCAGCAATACGTGACAGTTAAAATCATACAATCACGAAAGTGGATCTGAGCTCTAGTGTTGTGAAGGAAAATTAGTACTGAAATATTTGTCGCGAGAAACAGGTGGCCCTACCAATATCTGTATATTCCTCAGCGATTAAATGAATGCTGGTGACAATTATTTTACAGATAGCCGAAAAGATGAAAAGGGTAGATTGGGTTTCTTTTGGGCGACGCTTGCCTTCGCGGTCTTGAGAGCCGGTGAGGGTGGAGCGAGGTGAGTATAGAGCAAGGCCGGAATGAAAGAGCGGGGAAACGGGAGATCCCTGAGAAAACCCGCCGACCAGCACCATCGTCCGGCGCGATTCATACCTGCGAAAATCCGGGTGTGTCCCGCCGGGAATCGAACCCATCGTTATAGGCTGTTCACGGTAAAATGAGAACTTATGGAAGCCCTGCTTAAGATCTACTTGTATGCACAATGTGTATTTGTTCCACCATATCTAAAATTAACGTGTTCATGGGCCTCAACACTTTATTCATGCGTCAGCCAAATGAAGCTGCGAATTTATTAGAAAAGGAAAATTTCACAAATTTGCTCATTTTTACAATTCGATGCATTAGAAGAAAAAAAACAGAAAACGAAAGAAATAATGTAAGTAATTATAAATGGTTACCTAAAACTTTTAATTCGACGTTCAGATATGAAACTACTTTCTCTCCATCGCTACCAACTTTACTGGGAACATGTCACTCACTGTACCCGTTAAATATATATGCAGAAAGGGCAGTGACTTTTTTTTCTAAGGTTGATTTCAAGAGTGCTAATTATATCGTAACATACTTTGCCAACTTCACTGAACGCTTGCCAGTCGGTACGCGTATTAAAATAAATGCAAGAAGAGGCAGTGACAGTTATGGAAGGTTGGTTTCAAAAAGTGCGTAAATAAACGTGAACAGCCTTTAAAGTCCTCAGTGTCGCTAATAAATAAATCACGTCGGCTCCGAAATACACCTTAGAGTTCTATGAAGTGTGGCGTAATAGAGCAGATTTTTGTTTTGTTTGCGAGGCCAGCCGATATTATCCGCATGTAAAAATTAATGATAAAAAAAAGTTCGGGTCTGGCGGGGTTTCGAACTCACGCCAAAATTAGATGTTTGTTGCGAACCCTACGACTTTACCACATTATTACCTGTTTACTCACTGTTATAAAGGTTGATATAGTATAGATATCATCAAATATCGAATTAATGTTTTAAGTATTTAGAACGGTTTTAAGCAGTAATTGAAAGTTGTCATTGGCAATATTATTCGTCGCCGTCGTATTTTAAATCTAGTTGAAAGAGTTTCAACCTCACGGATGTAAAATCAAGATGGAGGCTTCCTTTTCAGTTTCTTCATCAACTCGTTTCTAGTAGTAGCCACGGGGAGCGCCCTACGCTCTTAAACTGCAATGTGATTGGCCAGGTACGATAGCCGGTGTGGAACCTGCCACGGAAAATAGGAGAGGTGCAATTACCAAACCGATAGTGAAATCTGCCAGCACCAGGCAAAAAATGCCATGACGGGTGCCGTACAGGCCGGTATAACGGCAGCTATAGCAGACCTTGCACTAACTTTTACGAAATCTGGTACCGTGTAATATGACCTTTGGGGACCTGCAAAATTAGCGTTATAATTTACCATTAAAATAGACTTCACTGTCTTGTATATATTCGAGCTGCCGCCCTTCATTCATTGGCTGCTGTCTCGATGCGGAAGCCGCTATCTCTCTAACTATGCTGTAAGGGATTTGCTCACACAAATACGAAGTGCTTATTCATCAGCGCAGATATTCCAAAGACGCGTGAAATTACAGGGACACCTGATTTTCTCGAAATGATTTCGTGACAAGTTGCACTTCATAACTCTTTAACTCAGATCCACTTCTGTGGTTGGATGATTTGCGTGTTACGAGACTTAGATGCATGCCTGCGAATCACACACGTAGAGTGTAGGAGTAAGCTAATTACGATTGGCCATCCAACTAGGAAAGTGACTTCTCACATATGCACGCTACCAATGAGTAAATGAAAACAGCTTGTATGTCCGCAGGGTATTAAAATCTGTCATGTGCGGATATCTTTTCGCGAAATTCTGGTGCCTCTAGTAACTAACCATGGCCAAAAACCAAAGTATAGTCCATTCATTGCTACTTCCAACTTGTTGAATCCCTGTTGAAATACTGGGCACTAGTGCTTTGCTGTGCACGGTAGAGTTGTTTCTGAACAAATCCAGTACATATGTAGATTCTTTGATCCACTTGTACGTAACCAAAGCCCACAAGAACATTTCAGCCCAGCAATAATGATTTTCCGGACCAAAACACAATAATTTTCTTACACCTACCTAGGGTCACCTGTTTTTTGGTGAAAAGATGTACACGTAATCTGGAGTTCAGTATCCTATGTGCACTCTTGGAGATTTCCTTTCCTCATTGGCTGCGTATGTCTGTGAGAAGACATTCTCTACCTGACTGGCCCTATCAGAATTGTGCTACTCCGACAGAAAGTGTTTGGATTCGCAGGTAGACAATTAAGACACGTGACAGGTAAAACTGTCGAATCACGAAAGTGCGCCAGGATTAAAGTGTTTTGCAGTTCATCTGGTCGTGGAAATCTTTTCGCGAAAAGTACTTGTCCCTACTTATACCGACCAAAAGGACACATTTGACTGTAAATCCTTATACTCTGTAAAGGACACTTGACTGGCACAAAATCAACTTGCCGTCCCATTGGCCGACGACGAGCCAATAAGGAACGTTGTTGCGTACAGTAGACGTGGCCGACGTCACGTGAACCAGTAGGATGGTCGTGATTGGCAAAACACAAGAACCAATAAAACATGTGATCCTAAAGTGCTAGCGAACTAGTGACTCACTTCTAACTTGTCCTAAATTCCAGTAGGTGTGTGCAGACCTCAAAGTGTTAATATTCGTCTGACAGAATTGAAAGGGAGGAATGTACGATGTGTGAAGTTTATTCTAGCTTCGGGCATTGCTCGTTAACGGTTGTCACATTAATCACCTAAATTTCTCCATTTACCCCGCGGTTATAAAATAAGTTTTCTACCTTTTAATTTTCATCCAGCAATTATTTTCAATGAATAAAAATACTTTATCGAAAGAAAAAAAAATTCTAGTTTCATTACAACAATGTTGGAAGAAGTTTATTAATATTTTAAAAGTACTCCCTTACATAATTGTGTTCTAACCTCAAATCCTTTCCAAGCTGTTTTTCGCGGTTGTGAACTGTCCCGTTACATACAGGATTTCCCGTACCTGAAGTTCAAATAATTATCTGGTATGGCCATACGACGGAACGTCATACATCCCGTATCTCAGGCTTCTTCAAAAATAAACCAAATATTAATAAACACAGTGTCGGTAACTTTCGCGAGTATAGGCAAATAGGAAAAATTTGGCAACCCTGGTTTACACAACAGTCTTGTACACTCGCATGGATGTGCAGTCTTTGTTCGGTTAGTGTTTAAAATTACCTCACAAGAACACCACAGAGCAGTAACTATGGTATTGCGAACGACGGAATGTCTTTTTTTATAGCCATTCAAAAAGACATGTATGATTGTAATTTTTTTTGTGCCATAAAGGACATTCTATTGGGTCAATATCAACTCGGCTCTCCATTCGTTGATGACTGGCCAATAATGGACGCTACACATTACAGGGTAGTGCCCGGTGTGCTATGGACCAATAGGACGATTGTGAGTTCTAACACAGACACCAAAAGAACCGGTGTTCTTGCAGTAGCAGATATATATGACTCACTTCTAATTTGTCTCTACCAGTAAATGTATGGGAAACTCAATGCGTTGATACTGCTAGTGGCATACATGCAACCCAATGTTGTATTGACAGAAAGGTTTCGTTGAATAAAACAAATTTTGCTCGGTGCAACCAAATAAATTGTTTGCATAGGAACAATAAATATTCTGTCGTTGAAACCGAATTATTTTGTTGTTCTCATTTGGTTGGCCCAGAGAAAGATTCGGTTGGTACAACCACACGTTGTTTGGTTGCATGTGTATTAAACAGTTTTGTTTAGTAGAAGAAAAAAGAGAAAACACGACTGATATTAGATCCTTGACCGTTTACATCCGAATGCTAATGCCCTAACATCCTCAACTAAATAGACTACTGAGAGAACAGGAATGTATTGTAAATGAATACAGTTTAACTAGTGAACAGCGTGGGTAAATAATTATTTTAAGTTTCACAATTTTACATTATATTTTCCTGTTGGACTTATTTTAACGAGATATTTTAAGATCGATAAATGCACTAGCAAACACTGTTACTATCCTTATTGTTGCAAAATATGCAAAAGGACTATCGAGCTGTATTTCCGGGCGAAGGGAACCAAACGAATTACCAAACAAATACACATAGTTGATGCAACGAGAAATATTGTTGACAGTCTAATCACTTTTGGCCCAACACAGAGGTATTTATTATTCAACGATGTAATTTCGTTAGATGAACAAATTTAGTTTTGTTGAATTTTTTTTTTTTATGTTTAGTTTACCCAGTAAAAATGTTGTTGGGACAACTAAATATTTTCTTGGCCTTGTAAAGGCTGTTCACAGTAATGTGAGGACTTTTGAAATCAACCTTAGAAAAAAGTCACTGCTCCTGCCTGCATATATTTTGACGGGCGCACTGAGTGACATGCGCCCAGTAAAGTTGGAAACGACTTACGGAAAGTAGTTCCATATCTTAAGGTAGAATAAAAAGTGTTTGTTAACAATTTGCTGTAACTTAAATGACTTCTTTTACTTCCTGTTTTTTTTTAATGCAATAAAACGTAAAAATTAGAAAATTTGTAAAATATTTAATCTGATAATAGTTTTACATTCTCGCTTGAAAGATTCATGAATAAAGTGATGAGGCCCGTGGCAATATTAATTTTACATAAGGTGGAAGAATACATAATCTGCATATAAGTAGATATTACGCTGGGGTTTCGAAAGTGCTCATTTTATCGTGAACAGCCTCTGTTGTCCTTTCTCTCATTGTGTAACACGAATATTAATTAATGTACAACTGACAAACGCATTCTACCCCGTTTTTACTCTAGGTTTGTTCGAGTACCTTTTGAAATATTTACTCGTCGGGGACCAGCCTGTCTGCTTGCAAAGTTTATGTACTTCCGGATGGGCACGTGTGGTTTTTAATGTATTAAAATACTCTGCTCGGAGCACAGAAACAGCACTCCGCCTTACTCCGTCATTGCAGAGAAGAAAGACGGAGTGCATTGAAACCTCTGACAATGTCGTTTTCTCCCTTTTACCCACTCTCGCGATGGATGTCGCCGGAGATGAGGATTTACTTCTCGGAACACGCCATTCCTTCTCTACGCATGCCGAGTGCATTTTACTCCTTGCACTCTTCAGACGTTCTGAAAGATGTGTGATGCCTGGAGGATGGAAAATATATATAGTGGTAGAAACGTGAAACGTAACATTTGCGATCGGTAAAATTCAAGTGTTAGCTAAACCGCGGACTAGAATCAAGTTTGAAGAACGCTGCTAGTTTGGCAACTTAATTTTTTGTCCTACAAATAGCACAGGTGTTGCAAATGTACAGTATTTCTTCAGTTTTGTATATAAATAAATGCGATAATTGTAATTTTCATAAAGTAAGTCACAAATTTTTAAAATTATTGGTGTTTTCATTGAGTTAGTCATTACGTAAGACATTAACTTCTCCAATTTGTACTAGAGTATACGATTAACAAAATATGTAAACGTGGCTTTTAATATTCTGTCATCGAACATATTTTAACAAATCTTTAAACTACACAGTTATTTTTTACAAGTGTATCAGGAGAATCGAAAAATTCCTTTTAATTACAGCCGTCTTTATTTTGTCTATAAAATATTAGGATCTTATACCCAAATAAACACGTTTAAAAAAATTATATTACCAAACACGTGTGCAGTATCACTAGGGGTAGTGAAATTTCGTGAAAAGTTTTCAAGGCAAGTTGTATTTGAAAATACTGTAGGGGCGTTTACCTATCTTGATTGGCTGAACACGTGTTAACTGTCTGCACACGAATCACGTAGGGGCCGTGCCGATGTCGCCGGATTCTGAGTGGTCCGGTGAAATATGAAAACGCCTTGTCAAGCAGACAGCAACCAATAGCAATAGACAAACTGATGTTGGGTACTTATAGCACTGAAGTCTACTGTGTACTCATATTTTTTTCACAAAAATCAAAAGCTCTTATAATCATCTTTTACGATTTTAAACACAATTCGAGGAGGTGCATTGTTGTACAAAATAAAGTTAATATTTCAAATTTTGCCATGGATAAGTTATTTTAAAATTTCGTACCAGCTAAAAATTTTACGTGTAAATAAATACAATTGCTCTATTTACCCTTAGCTTAAAAGCCATCTCTTTCGAGGACCAGCGCACATTTCGGGGAATACTTAACCTCTACCAAGCTCGCCCGTAAGGAGACTCGTATTTCCCCAACCTGATTAGAAATCACCTTAGTTTAGAAGGACCAAGGTTGGCATAGAGGCTGGAGTACTAGTTTCCCACCAACATGAACCGGTTTTGATTATCGGTGGGGCTACTGGCGTATTCCATGCCGCTGGTCTACGGGTTATCTCGGGGTTCTCTGCTTCACCCTTAAACCCCATCGACTTTCCACTAATATATGGATACTGTTATTTATATAGTCTCCATGTATACTTATATACATATATTTATATTTATTCGTATATAAGTAGGGATAGAAACATTTCGCAAGTTCATTTCAGGACAAGGTATGCGTCAAACACGTGTACAATAGAGTTGACTTTGTAATTGGATCGCAGTTTATTAGACACGCTCTGGACGACTCTGGAAAAATTGCGGACTGGAAAGGAAACAAGTAGCGAATCCCATACTGCCAGGTGTGGTGTAAAGCTGGCTACTCTCTGAGGCAACAGCCAATGAACAGACATCTGAGGCTCGAGTGTACACATGACTTTGGAGTCTAGCCTACTGGTCATTGAACTCCCGTAATTTTCCTATCCCTATACATAAGGTGTTTTTTTTAACTACTGATCGAAATTCAAACCACCGCATCTATGGGTCAATATAAACAATAAATCCTTGTAGCAAAATGTTTCGGAAAATTCATCTAGTATTTTTTAAATTGAAATTGAAGTGAACAAAACAGCGGCAGGAGTCCGCATCTATATATATATATATATATACCATCGTGCACAACAAGTTGCATATCACAAAGGCGAACGAAACAGGCGCGCCATACGGCGACTACGTATACACAGGCCGCCATGAAAATACACGCCACCAACACTGCTATTTGTGTGTTGTTGGACATAAAATGCCAACACTTCCGGAAAACTTTACTTCTCAGTTGCTAATCTCCCGTTGTTAATGTTTTTTTGACGCACGTGTACTCACAAGCAACCACTAGCGGCGCCCAAGTACCTCCAGTTTATGGCGTCCTAATGAAGCCATTATTAGAAATACGGGAAGACCATTTTGCATTTCAAATGTAAGAATATATGAATATATTTAATCTCTTAACCCTTTGAGGACGGTACAAATATACTGGCACCGAATACAAGGTTGGCGTGACCTACCTATATTCTCCACTACAGTAATCTCAGTATTTCCACGTACCATATTTCCCTGTCGGTCCTGACTGCACCGGACACGCTTACTGTACTCTGCCACGTTTGTTATTGGCTGGCCGTCGACCAATGAAGTCGCACCATGTCTATGTACCATTCAAAGTGTCACGACATATGAAGCACGTTTAACAACAATCCAACGTGTTCAATGGATCAATTATTAAAAAGGTTTTTTTTTTTTTTTCACAAACTAAAATTTTTACAAACTGCAAAACAGTAAAACTACAAAAGTGTGCGTTTTGTCTTAGAGAGCAAATATATCTCCATATAAACGTACACTGTAAAAAAATGTCTGGTTAACTTCCTAAATTGTAACGGAAGTTTTTAACCTATACATAGGAATAGGAAAATTTTGTGAATTCATTCCAGGACAAGATATATTTCAAACGCGTGCACATCAAAGTCATCTTTGCTATTGGATAAGAGTTTATTATGTACGCCTCAGACGACTCTGAGCCAATAGCAGACTTGCAAGGGAACAAGAAGCGAATCCCATGCTGCCAGGAGTGTGGTAACACTGGGACAGCAGCCAATGAACAGACATCTCTGAGGTTCGACTCTACAATGCATTGTGGAGTCTAGCCTACAGGTCATTGAACTCGCGAAATTGTCCTATCCCTACCTATACAGTGTATGGAAATAGTACTACCTATCAGGCTGAAAATATGGGAATGTTTAGCATCGCTACTATACAAAGTTGAGGATTTCCCTACGCATTTGACTCTTTCCTGAGCAACTGTGGGAATGTTACCATGGATGTATGGGAAAATATTTTACCACTCGCGCTTTGTAACTGTACGTATACACTGATATGGTAAATTTACAAATGATTTCTTGTAGTGTATCCCCGTGTATATACGTGCAGGCTCCTCAGAGGGTTAATCTGAGATATTCGACAGCGGCTCGGGAGCGAAATTGGCGCAGCACCCGGCCGAAGTATGTCGGAGGCGAAATACTGGCGAATAAACCAGTCGAGGTGGTGTAGGGGGAGACAGAAGGGGCGGAAATAAAACGGTGGCGAATGTGGGCGTGCAAGAGGCAGAAATAAGCTATATTGATCCGCTTAGCTGCAGTAGAGGCCTCGTGTATGCCGTGACAGGTGACTCTATTGCTGATCGCGGCACGAGCATAGAGTACGTAACTGTACAGAGGCAGGATGGTCCCGTGGTATTCCCTTGGAATATGCCGAGAACACCCCCACTCTGACACCTCCACAGTTGATATACTCTGACTCGCTGTATCATAGAAGCATGACACAATCGACGAAGGAGTTAGAAAAATGGAAAGTTAGATAATAGTAGCAGAGAATAGATGATTGTAGAGTGACGTTGCTCAAAATTTCCCAACACAGTAAGATATTTGTTTTATTATATTTCAGGGCAACACTACCAACTCTTTTTTTTCTCCACCTAAGTGTATTACGTATCTGAGCGTCCAAGGTCAAGAACCGAGTGAGCGATACGGGCGACACTAACACGCACTTCTAGCGCCTTATCGCTCCTACGCGCAAGACGAGCAGTGTTTCCGTCGGAACGCTGTACTGTGCATATTAGATTTGCAACATAGGGGTTTTACTATACACGATGAAAGACCACAGATTAACCTACGTCCGCACCTTTGTACTTTTCTCTTGCCGCTTAAGTTAACTACATAGGGAAGCTTTGAAAATCCTATATTTGGCCACTGCCACGAATTTTTTTTTCTCCAAGACTACTTTAAATATGGTGAAAGTAAAACGATAGGAACATAGACAATAGATTTTTTTTATCTTTACTGGCAAAAAAAGTCGTATGTCCTTAGTTTTGGTATTTCGCATGTGACGAAAAATTTTGGTTGCGCAAAACTAAGAGCATAGAGTTTCCCAACCTCAGTGAAATTAACCCTATAGGCTGTTCACGGTAAATTGAGCAGTTAATTTTGGCGCGGGGTTTTCATAGTGTTCCGTGTAACTTTAAAATCTTTAAAGTGTCAAAATTTATTTTGCATATTTCTAGCATGTTTTGGAATGTTGTGTGTGGTATAGAATTCCGTTCCAAAAAAAAGTTAGAATTAGTAAGGAATTATTTTTCAAACTAAAGGAATTATGACATTCAAATATTTTTAGTTCGTCAGACATATTTTTCCAGTGTTGCTCAAGTAAAATTTTTGTCTACACCAAAAAAAATTTGCTTATGTCACCATGCTGCCAGAAATTTCTTAAGAAATTCGTAATGTATTTTGTCTACAAATTAACTTCAAGCTTTAATATAAATTTAGTATATAAAGATGTTATAATTTAAGCCATAATCATAAGTGAACCACGAGCCGCGTTTAAAGACGCCGATTTTCTAAAATGTTAACAAACATTTTAGCTAAGACAAACAGTTGCATCACACTGAAATATTGAAATTAATTTCAAAATATTTATTTACGAGTTTTACACTTACTGCAAAAAATGTTGCAAAAGTATTTTTCTTCATTGCTTAGGTTTTTGGATGGAAATATTATTATGATCAAAAAATATAAATTTCTTTTGCAAAGCCTAGAAAATGTATTTGAGTGTTCTCACTGCAGTTTTACTAGCGGGGAAATCTTGGACATAGCTCATCGGATGGCTTCATATAAATTTCCCTGATATTCACGATACAGCTACTTGGATTTGCCTTCTCCCACAGTGCCGGCGGGCTTCGGGCTAACGTTTTCAGTATGCGAAACGTGTTGAGAGTTGTAACCCGGACTGGACTGAAGTGTGTGATTTCTTTATCGCCTGGAAGCAGATTCAGAACACGTGCAGGATTTTATATCTGAGTTCTGTCGACGTGATGGTATTACGTCGTCTGAATTCCAAAGAGTTGTGTTGAGGAGTTTGTCGTAACACTATACCACGCCTCTGTACTTTGGAGATGTTGGGCGATATAACATAATTTCACCAGAGGTTCTCACGAATTTCGCCCCAACGTAATCCTGTGTCGGCGGCATTCAGGGTGTAAATTTTTCAAAATAATACGATGGACGATACGTAGGGACGGGTGTTTTTCGCGAAAATATTTCAAGTCCAGTTCTCTTCTAAAGCACATTTCTCCATTTGCACTTTCGTGGTTGGATGATTTTAAATATCAGGTGACTCAAATGTTAGTCCGCAAATCATGGGTGTTCCGTATCGGAGTTCTTTATTACGATTGGCCAATCAAATAGGAACATGTCTTCTCACGTAGAAACCTGGACAATAACCAAAAAGGAAGGTGTGATTGTGGACCTAGGATATTGACGTCTAGCATGGCCATACATATTTTCGCGAAAAACACCTATCTCTAGCGATATGCAGTGGCAGGAAATTTCGCGTTTTAAACGACCTGTAGGTTAGATTCCAAGGTTCTATTTATTTTCAAGCTTCAGCTTTACGTTCATTGGCAGACCTCGGGACACGGTGTTCGGGGCTTGTTACCTTGCAGGTCTGGTATTGGTTCTGAGTTCACTGGGCGTGTACCTAATAATTCATGAGCCAATTGCAAACATTAGAGAAATATACTTGGATTTGAAGCCTAGCTTGCCCTAAAATGGATTCTAGGATTTTTTTTCCGGTCCTTAATTGTTAGAGACCTGAAGAATTCGCGGATTCATTTCAGGACAAGCTAGGATTCAAAACACGTGTGTTTCTATTACTTTAGCCATTGGTCCACACGATGTTTGACATCTCGTGGAGAACGCTGACCCAATCGTCGCCTTCCACTGTGAGAGCAGACAACCAATGTGCAGTTGATATCGGCATATTTGTACATACGACTGCAGAGTCTAGCCTGCAGGTCATTAAACTCGCGAATTGTTCAGGTCTCTACAAATTGTTAGAGACATGAAATTCGCGTTATCTTTCAGTGAGGGGATATACTCCATTGCCTTATAAACAAGTGAGCACAGTTCGTGGTTTCATTTGCTGCTGCACTTAAATCAACGTCACCTACCTGCTTGATATCCTTAACCCTTTGAGGATGGCACAAATTTACTGGCACAGAAAAAGTTCACCTGAGATGCCTATATTCTTCTATATTACAATATCAGTTGTGTTGGTCTCTGTAATTATCATCGTCTTATTGGTCCTGGCCACACCGGACACGCCTACTGTACTCAGAGTCACTTATTATTGGCTGGTCGACGGCCGATGGAGTCGTGCTTTGACTCTGCACCAATTGATGTGTCACTACAGAGGTAACAAATATTACAATCCATCGTGTCTAGTTGATATATTATTAAAAATAAAAGTTTTTTCTTGCAAATTTAAGTGTTGACTAATTGCAATTTTTACTTAGATTTCGATAAAGTGCAGTGAAACACTAAAACAATAAAAGTATGCTTTTCTTCTCAATAGCAAAGAGGTTTCCATGTAAACGTAGCCCCGAGTATATACGTGCGTACTCCTCAAAGTGTTAAAAGAGATTGGCCACTCGATTACTGAACAGTAGATAGGAATATTATTTCGAGGACAAGGGCTGGGGGCTGAGGCGACGAGGCGCTGTGCGCCGTCTTGGATTTCGCCATATTGGATGATGTTACGGCCACCATATTGTATGTCCTTGACCTTTATCGGCCATCTTGTTTCTGTACACAATTTTTACCAGTCGCCATCTTGTTTCCACTGCCATTTTGTTTCCGGCCGACATCTTGTTTCCGCCCGCCAACTTGTTTCCGCCCGCCACCTTGTTTCCTCCCGCCACCTTGTTTCTGCCCGCCATCTTGTTTCCATCTTCCGGCACGATTCCTACTTGCGAAAATCCGGGAGTGACCCAGCTGGGGATTGAACCCGGTTCGTCTTGGTGGTAGGCGAGCAGTCTAACCGCTCAGCCATTATGGCCCCTGTATATTTTGAATGTTGCTGACGCAATATTACGTTTCAAAGAACCTATTATAAACTGCTTGTGAATTACTGTTTCTTCGCCCTTGTCTTTAAAAAAAATTTAGATGTCCTAGTATTACGGTAAACTCCATGTAACACTGTTAAATTTAGACGACGTTGGCTAATAATAAGTCGGCAGCACTCATAGTGTTTAAGACGTAGTCAAGTTAGAAAAGAATGGCCGTGGCTAGCCGCTAAATCGAATATTGCGTTCAAAAACAGACGCATAAGGAAACTCTCAGGTCGATAACATTATGCAAACAAAACTTACGTCGGCAAGGAGGGGAGGGGGAGGGGAGTAGAATGGCTCCGCGAGCGAAAAAACACCATCGGGCGTCTACCGAAGATGACTTCGCGGTAAGAGGGGAAAAAAAAGTTCTTCATTCTATTGAATCCACGTCAACGAAAAAAAAATATTTCGGGGTACGGAAGTTTGCAGAAAGAAAGGAAGGACGCGTCCAACCGGGGATGCGTAAGCAAACGAGAGCAATCCTTCCGAAGAGAAAGAGAAGGTCACGGGAGAGAAAGAAAGGTTCCGAGGAAGCGGCGAGTACCAACCGACGAAGATCCGCGCAAACAAAAAAAAAAAAAAAAAAAAAAAAAAAGGAAAACTGTCTTGGGGCGAGGGAGAGAAAAGAAAATTAGATGGCACATCAGGAGGTGAGGTGGCGGAACAAGTGAGAAGAAATTCAGCGGAAAAGGAACCTATAAAGAGGAGGTAATGCAGTAAAGACGCTGCCTGCTCTGCGGGCAGTACCTTCTTACGGGAACGGAAGTGTGTAGGCGTGTAGAGGAAACGAGAGGATAGGAAATGTGGGGAGGCCTGGAATAACGGGGACAAAATGAAAATGCGCCAGCGTGCGAACGAGAGACGGGGACGAATGGGAAGAAGTGCAGCAGCGATAAGACGTCAGGAAGGGAAGAAGGCTTGAGAGGAATGGAAGCGTGGAAAGAGAAAGAAAACGGGGTTCCCCGGTGAACAAAGAAAGTCGACATCTCCCTCCCAAAAGCGAGGTTGTGGAGAAAGCAACATTCCAATTAGCGGACGAAGAAAATTAAATAAGTCGAGGGGGAAAAAAAACTTTTACGTGGTGCTGAAAAAGCATGATAGATGAAACGTATGGAAAGAACATACTGTATTTCTTTATAGACGGGGGGAAAAAATAATGTTTGTGTGTTTACATAAAAAGTTTGTGGAAACTGGCTGCGAAAAAAAAATATTTGGAAACATTTAAAAGCCAATTTGTTTTTTACAATGAACTTTTAAATTTGTTCCTCAAACATTTACGAAACGTACATGATTGTATCACAGAATTGGTAAGTATGCAGGAGTGAAATGTACATGTGTTAGCAGTCTAGCTTGTCTTAAAATGAATTCCCGAAATTTCCAGGTTACATTAATTCCACGAATTAATTCGGCAGCTGCCTAGACTTCTCAGACCTTTCCATTTTCGGGCCACGATTGACTTTTAATTGCTTGACTATAGTCAACTTGGTTGCAAGTGACACGGTGACATATTTTCTTCCTTTTCATTGCTGGAAAAATAGTTGAACAAGGTGTGTCGAAATGACTGTTGTTTAGTCATAAAAGAACCGCTATAGCCCACGTGCCATTTCGCGTGATAGGCTGGCGCTAAACCTATACTCCACAATACTCTACACACTCGAGCAGAAGAAACTTGTTCATTGGCTGCTGCCACACGGAATGAAGTTACCAGAGTTCTGAGTATTTGCTATTGGTCCTGAGTCCTACGTGGCGTGTCGGATGAGTGGAGGCACAGCAAAAACACGTAGAACTAACATATGCTTGTATGCAGGACACCACAGTGCAGAATTACAGTGCGAATGGAAAGGATCTCTGCCATTGGAATGTTCAGTTCTTCGCAGTAACATGTAGTCCAGACTTTTTTTCTGCATCCAGCCGGCTGGGTGCGATGATTTCTGTTATACTCTTATAAGAGGAGTACACACCGGTGTATGGGAAGGGGTAACAAGTGATTATTAAAGAAACCAAGTAATTAACTAAAGAGGATCTTTACTACTACGCAGCCTATAATAATTACAATTTGTGAGTGAGTTAAGAGACATCGAGGTCTTGAGATCCGATGAGAGCGAAGCGAGGTGAGTATGAAGCAGGGCCGGAATACAAGATCGTGGGAAACCGGAGATCCCCGAGAAAACCCGCCGACCGGCGGCATCGCTCGGCACGATTCCCACATTCGAAAATCCGGAGGCGAACCCACCGGTAATCGAACCCGATTTGCCTTGTTGGGAGGCGAGTAGTCGAAGAACTACACCAAAGTGGCCCCTTACAAGTTGAGATATGTAGAGTCCTGGGAATTCCGCGGATTCACCTGAGGACAAGTTTAAACCGCATTCACGCGTTAATACGTGCTTGTGCTTCCATTGGACTATAGTTTGTTAGACACGCCCCGAACTACGTTCAACCAATAACGAACCTGCAAAGTAAATGCGCATCGAATTCTACGTAACCTGGTAAAGGGTTAACGAGGAGCAACAGCCAACTAACTACTCACTAATCCTCGATTGCATAAAGGACTGTGGAGTCTCGCTTGTTTCCGAATGAATCCGCGAAATTTTCAGGTCGCTATCCACAATTCTTTGTGTACTCGACCCACAACTAGCTATTCATTGGCTGATGCCAAAAATACATACCAGGCCAGGTAGCACAGGATTCGGTCCTCTTTTCCTTGCTGGTTAGCTATTGGTTCAAACACGTCGAGGGCGTGGCTAAGAAATTGCGATCCAATTAAGAAAATCATCAAATGTATGCACGTTCGAAGTTAAGCTAGTCCTCATACGAGTTCACGAAATGTTGCGGGGTCTCTGGTGATGTGGCACGAGGAGTTAAGGATTGGGGTAGGTGCGGGTGATGGAATGAAGGTCTAAGAGACACCCCGTACTCGCTATCTCGCCCTAGCGTGAAGACACTAACCCCCAAATCGCCTTTCTGGGACTGCCACCCTGTGTAGTCAGACACCGACTGAAATCACAGACTTTCACCTCGGTGTACACCACAATAATCGTTCACGCCCACCTTCTCCGATATACTCGAATCCTATTGGTAGGGACGCGTGTTTTCAGCGAAATAATTTCAAGACTCATATGCACTTTCACTCATATGCACTTTGGTGTTTGGAAGATTTTAAATGCCACGTGTCTCAAATGTCTGTCCGCGAATCATGGACGTTCACTATCCGAGTACTTTACCACAATTGGCCACAGTCAAATAGGAACATGTCTTCTCAAGTATACACGCGACCAATAACCAAAGGAAGTTGTGGTAGTGGACGTAGAATAATGAAGTCTAGCAAGACCACAAATATTTTTGAGAAGAACTCCCGTCGCTACTGGCTCTCCAGTATAGCACGGGATTGGTTACTGACGTCATATGTTGATGGATTGCTGAAACCCCAGCTGTATCTCCCAAACCCGATTATTCTTCGAGGTCTTGCAGACTCTTGCATTTGTGCTTGTTGCTTATGTTTTTTCCCTCGTTGTTTATGAACTTCGTTTCAATGATAAACCACTGACTGCCTTTCCGCCTCACCCTTCTTTGCTCTTCGTATTGTAATCGTATCACTTCGCTACAAAGGACCACAGTGGCTTGGGTGGTTAGCCTGCTCACCTCCCACCAAGGCGATCAGGGGTTCAATCCCCGGCCGGGTCACTCCGGATGTTCGCATGTGGGAATCGTGCCGGGCGATGGCATTGGTCGGTGGGATATCTCGGAGATCTCCCGTTTCCCTCGACATTTCATTCCTGCGCTGCTCCACGCTAATCTCGATCACCCACGTCGGCTCTCAAGACCTCGTTGTTAAGAGCCGCCAAAATATCTCTACTTCGTTACACAATTTCGGCAAAGTTCAGGGATGTTTAGTACCAACATTGCCTGCATTGCAGTTCCCTGAGCTTCGGTGCTCACCCACGTGTTATTATTTTTTTTTAATATACTGAGACGGCTGGTCCCATTTTTCGCAACTACATCTCCCCGACGGCCGAGTGGAACCGAACCCATTTGTCACCTGCGCCACGACGTGTTCCCGCTCGTAACGCAAAGTTACTGTCGCCGTCTGAAAACACTTTTTAAAACTTTCAGCAAGAATAATACTACCGTGTTATACAAGTTATAAAGTGTTTTTTTTATTTTACCTTATCAATGAGCTGAACTTTGTGCTTTTTCTCTGCTGTTACGATTTTGTCGCGGTTTTGAATTTTTGGAGCGTTTGATACTTGTTGTGTCACCTTGTGTGCGCAGCAGGGTGTAGAAACACACGAACTGACCAATAAAAAGAATACTTTAACCCTTTGAGGACGACACAAAGTGACTGGCACAGAGGACAAGGGTGACTGAGCTGCCTATATTCTTCAATATATACAGTAGCAGTTGTGTTGGTCTCTGTATATCCACTTATCCTCGTCCTATTGGTCCTGGCCATACCAGACACACCTACTGTACTATGCGTAGTTTATTATTGGCTGGCCGTCGGTCAATGGAGTCGCGCTTTGACTGTGCACCAATTAATGTGTTACTACAGAGGTAACAAATTTTACAATCAATCGTGTCCAGTTGATAAATTACTGTATTAAAATAACAGTTTTATTCGTACAAAAATTGAACTGTTTCCTATTTGTTATTTTTTATTTAGATTCCGATAAATTACATTGAAACAGTAAAACTAGTAAAGTGTGTGTTTTTTTCTCCATGGCAAAGCGGTTTCCATATAATCGATACCCCGAGTATACACGTGCGTACTTCTGAGAGGGTTAATGAATTAGTTAATATCTGAATTTTAACAAATGAGCCCAATAAAAACACAATTTCAAGTAATTTAATTTTCTTTTGCTCCACTGCATTCCTCAGAGGCTAATTTTTCTGCTGCCGATGTTGACTTGGTGTCAGCGGAGAGCGCCCGTGTGTTGGATAGAGCATTTTGATGCAATTACGCTAGCGTCAGCGGGCCTTTCAACCACACAAAGCAAATGCCGGGTATGGCTTTCGCTGCCAGTTGAATTTATTCCTGAACAGATCTGTTCCATTGTGAGATTATAAGGGCGCGGTTTGGTCCTGTAATATGTCGTGAATAAATACTCGCACGTATTTCAAAATACCCGACCGGTACATGACTATTTAAAATTTTGTATCATATTACTTCCTGCTTGGTATGTTTTGTATAGACACATTTGAAAGCTCTTCTCGGGATTTACAATTATTTCTCCTTTACATATAATTCTACCATATCTAAATTAAATTCATTTTGCCGAGGACCTATCACGAAATAAGCAAATAACATACATATTACATAAAACTACGTATAACTAACAGAATAATGTTAAATGCCCAACCCACCAGGTCATACAAACATCAAAATATTACATTCGTTAGAGTTACTCACGGTCCATTAATTCATCATTTCAGTCATCCTTCTCCTAGTATCTTAGCCCTCAGTCGACTGTCAGACGAAATACTATAACATTTAATATATTACACAATACCTATAGGTATATACCCCTTCCCCAACAGAGGCACACCTCAGTGCGACGCCAGAGCTCCGAGGGTAAACATCTACCATGCCGCTCCCCACCCAAAAAAAAAATATATATAGTGCCTTAGCACACCTTTACACCAAACTATACACAAAAATAAATTCATCAAAGAAATTTGATCAAACAATCTCATTTTTCGTCAGATTAAATTGGTTTAGGATTAAGATTAGCGGATGAACAAACATTTTTTCATCGGATTAAATTCGGATCAATCCGATCAACCAATTTGATGTCAAATAGATAATCCGATTAATCAAAGGCGGTATCTCTTTGATCTGAAACCACCCCCTCCCCCCGGGCCCTACTACTTACTTGAATACTACACGTTCACCTCAGCTGTTGCCATACGTCTGTCGGCTGCAAGTGTCGTGTCCGCTTTTGACCGAGCCACTTTCAGGATTACGTAACTCTGACATTGGACCTTCGTTATTCGTGCGCGAACAGTAAGAACGGACCAGCTCATGTGTGAGGTGTACGTATGGTATCCAAGCCTCCTGTGCGCTCAGGCAGTACTCATTAGATGTGACAGGGAAACAAGTGTTGTGTAGATTTACAGCACGCATTATAAAAATACTTGTTTACACCTGAGACCGTAAAATGAAGTGAGCATGAAAGGGTTAAAGGAGCGAGTAAATATATCTATAGGCTGTTCACGGTAAAACGAGCACTTTTGAAAGCCCTGCGTAAGATCTACTTATATGCACGTTGTGTATTCTTCCGCATTCTGTAAAATTAACATTGCCATGGCCCTCATCACTTTTTTTCATACGTCGGTCAAGTTAAACTGAAATTCTTACTAAAGTAAATATTTCACAAATCTGCTCGCTTTTGCACTTCGATGCGTTAAAAAAAATTACAGAAAACGAAATAAATAATTTAAGTTATCACGAGTGGTTACTTAGCACGTTTTATTTCACTTTAAGATATGGAACTACTTTCCCTCCATCGTTACCAACTTTAATGGGCGCGTGTCACTCAGTACGCCCGTTAAAATATACATGCAGGTAGGGGCAGAGAATTTTTCCTAAGGTTGATTTCAAAGGTACTCACTTTATTGTGAACAGCCTTTATTGTTTAATTTTCACTGAGAAACGACATGAAATTTATTTACTTTTTTCTCATTAACAAAGTAACGAAGAAACAGGGAAACATTTGATGATACTGTTTCTATACTAAACACTAGAGAGGCGCTGCTCATTTTCGTTTGAATACAACAATTAGTCCTCAATTACGAAATAACGGGATACGAACTCGTTTGTAGCGGTAGGCATAGCCACAGAGTACTTGAAAGTGCAGAAGCGAAACAATCACCTATTATAGGTTGTTCACGATAAAGTGAGCACTTTCTTTCAACCAATTTATATCCTTCCACCACTTGTTATTGTAAACCCTGCCAAGTGAATAATAAACACAGTTTTTACCATATTCACCATACCCACAACCATAAGTCTGAGGCCAAAAAATGAAATGTATTTATTGGTTATTATGTCTGATGAAACAGCTTACAAAAGTGCTCACTTTACCGTGAACGGCCTATACGCGAACTCCAGCACCTCACACGCCTGAAATGGCGTCACTGGCCCGCCAGACGTTGTAACTGTTTTTAGCCGAACAGCGCGTAGTAAGCTACTCAGCTACAGCACAGCCAATAGGGAACTTTTCGGACCACGCAGTAGACAATCAGACTCAAGGCCCGTTATTCGGGTCCCCGCGCAGCCAATCAGAGGATGGGTACAGGTACCGCATCACGTTTTCTCGTGGAGTGGAGTGGAGTGGAGACATTTGGGCGGATCTTAACACAGAGGTCTTGAGAGCCGATGAGGGTGAGATGAGGTGGGTAAGGAGTACCGCCGGAATGCAAGGGCGGGGAAAATGGGATATTCCTGAGAAAACCCGCCGGCCAGCGCCGTCGTCCGGCACGATCCCCACGTGTGAAAATCTGGGAGCGACCCCGCAGGGAATCGAACCCGGCTCGCCTGGTCTGGCAGTAGTCTGACCACTACACCACCGTGGCCCCCCGGCAATGTTGTCCCTGCGTACTTGTCTGTTCTTTGGAATAGTACTGCATAGGGACTAAACACTCAAGGTAAGGCAACAGATGAAGAAATGTATTTGTTTCTTTTACTGGAGGAGGGTTCGTAAGGGGTCGCAGAAGATCCACTGTTCGAGATTATGGACCGTGTAAATTTTGCTTCTACGGACAGGGTCTTCAGGCGGCTTCTTGCCAGCGACTTGTTCCAGGGTCACGTCACGTGACCCGACCAACCCGGCCGATTTGTCCTTTCCCATCCTATGTCTTCCGTCCCCAGCTATTGCGACTTACAATCTCCTCCTTCTCTTACCAGTAACTTCTCGTGTCGTTGAACATACTGAGTGCGGTATAGCTTAATTGCGGCTTCTTCGCACTTTTTCAATCGAGCCTTTCAAAAATCACCCCATGTATGACGTTTTTGGTTAACACTTTGATGTCTACGCACATTTACTGACACTTAAGACACATTAGAAGTTAGTCAGCTATATCCACTACTGCAAGAATACCGGTTCTGTTGGTGTCTGTGTTAGAACTCACCATCGTCCTATTGGTCCATACCACACAGGACACTACCTTGTACTTTACAGCATTCATTATTGGCCAGTCATCAGCCAATGGATAGCCGAGCTGATTTCGACCCAATCAAAAGTCCTTTATCGTATGAAAGGATTTACAATCAATCATATCCTTTTGAGTGGCTATAAAGAAAGCAATTCTACCATTAGCAATATAGTTGTTACTGCGTCGTAGTGTTCTTGTGGAGTTCATGTTAAACACTAGCCGAACAAAGACTGCACATCCATGCGAGTTTTGTTCTGAACAACAAAGAAATTTTCAAATCAGCTTTGCTCGAGCTGCACTCGAGCGTAGTCTGTACAGTGTTAATTTCTAAATTTGTTGTATCTGAACCTTTTTATACTTCTGTTAACATAAAAGTATTTTTTATATAAATTATCTTTTAGTTATATTAAATCAATACATTATAGTATTTTAATTTATAGGTAATAGTAATAAATACAGGGACAAAATAGGTGTGTTGGCAATGTCTAGTAAGAAATAGTTTTTATGCAAAATATTACTACACTGGATGCGCACGAATGCGGTGAGTTCGCATTATGGTGTAATTTTCTATGCTTAGTTTGCATGAGACGGGAGAATGTCCTGAAAGTAGAACTTTAGCAAAGCTTCAGGAAAACTGTGAATGCAGTATATAAATTTACTGACAATTAACACAAGCTACAAGTGAGTCACCTACATTCACGACTGCATGACCATCAGTTCTGTATTTCTTTGTGTCCCCATTTACACCCGTGCTTCAGGTTCACACAACACCGGGCACAGACTAAGTAACTACACAGAAGTGAAGGGGCATAGGGGATGGGGTTTACTTCCATGTGTGCGTACTCATTCTGTGATTGGTTGTACGAGGCTCTGGGCCTTGTGTCTCACTGTCTACCGCGTACTGAGAAAGATTCTCCATTGGTAGAGACCCGAAGAATTCGGCGATTAATTTCGGGTCAAGCTAGAATTCTAAAACCCTTACGTTCATGTTACTTTTATCATTGGTCCGTGTGTTATTTGACACCTCCTGAATAGCCCACTACCAATAAGAAACATGCAACAAAATGTATGCCCAATCATAGTCTTCCACTGTGACAGCAAGCAACCAACGAGTTTGTTTATCTGCGATATTGTATACAAGAATGTGGAGTCTACCCTACAGGTAACTGAAGTCGCGAACTTTTCGTGTCTCCATCTATTGGTTGTGATGTCGGTATGCAAATTAGTTCCCAGGCGCTGATTGACATAAGGTATTCCGATATGCTTCTGGATAGTGACGCCATTTTAGTGGCGTGTGAGGGATATGCCGCTGTTTTACCTTTGCATTCGTATTTATAGATAAGGATTGGAAAATTTCGCGAATTAATTTTTGACACGCTATAATGCAAACGCATGTCCATTTCTGTTATGTTTGCAAATGGATCACTAGAGACGTGCAAGATTCGCGTTATTCTTTGGTGCCATGCTAGGCTTCAGTGTTCTATATCTTCATGAGCGCAGCTGGCGATTTCATTGGCTACTGGCATCTGTACGACGTCACTTTCCTGTGTGACCACCTTACTGGAGATTGGTCGCTCTGTCGTTGAGGCTTCAGTATAGGCTAAAGGCATTCTTGGAGCGCGCCATGCAAGTAGTGAGTGAATGGGAGAAGTCACGCGAGCCTGCAGCATCTTCGAATTTAGTCTGCTCCTCCAAAATAACTCGAATTTTACAGGTCCCTACGGATCACACTTTATTAGACACCTCAAGGTAAACTCTTCCCCAATAACAGACCAGCAAGGAAACGAGCACCGAATCCTGTGCCACCTAGTATGGGGTAAAACTGGGTACACACTGGGCCAGTATCCAATGAACAGCAAACTGAGGCTCGAAAATACATAGCACAGAGGAGTCTAGCCTACATGTAGTTTAAAACCCGAGATTTACCTGTCTCTATTTATAGGGCGACCTGTTATTCGTGGGTCTAGACTACAATGTACTGTGGCATATGTGTGGTTTTCCTTTGCTTATTGGCCATGTGTCTTTGCTGCGAGACTACCTTACCTGACAGGACCAACCAGGATTAGGTAACTCCAACACTGCGTGTCCGTGATTCGCGGGCAGCCACCTACAATGCGTGACAGTTAACATCGTCCAATCACGAAAGTGGATATGAGGTCTAGTGTTTTGGAGTACAAGTAGTCATGAAATCTTTTCGCGAAAAACATGAGGCCATAATGATTTACTGTGGTTCGGCGACGCAGTATTACGTCAGCGGCACTTAAGGGGTTATATATAGGGGCAGTGAAATTTCGTGAAAAGATTTCAAGGCAAGTTATATTTTAAAACATTGTAGTGCCGTTTACCTACCTTGATTGGCTGAATTACTTTTTGACGCCTGTTAAATGTCTTCACACGAATCGCGTAGGAGCCGTGCCGATGTTGACAAATTTTGAGTGGCACGGTCAAACATGAAAACGCCTTCTCAAGCAGACAGCAACCAATGGCAATAGACAAACCGCTGTTAGATGCTTATAGTGTTGAAGTCTAACGTGTACTCATTTTTTTTTTGCGAAAAATCTATAACTCTAGTTATATGTTAAGGTCATTGGTGCACAGTGAAAATGAGTGCAGCTTCGATCATATTATATTCCAATGACAAGACCACGAAGTTTGCAAATCTCTCGTAGGTCCCGAACATGGAGCAGGGTGGTGAGTAGCATTAACACATTGAGGTCTACAAACACTTACAGGCGCTTAACAGAAATTATAAGTGAGTCACCTATATCCACTACTGCAAGGAAATCGGTTCTGTTGGTGTCTGTGTTAGAACTCATAATCGTCCTATTGGTCCATACCACACCGGACACTACCCTATACTTTACAGCTTTCACTATTGGCCGGTCATCAACCAATGGAGTGTCGAGCTGACATTGACCCGATCAATTGTCCTTTATAGTAAAAATGGCATAAAATCAATAATGTCCCTGTGAGTGGCTATAAAAATATCATATCGTTAGCAATATCATTGTTACTGCGCTGTCGTGTTCTTGTGAGGTCATGTTAAACACTAGCTGAACAAAGATTGCTCATCCATGCGAGTTTTGTTCTCAACAAGAAAGAAATTCTCAAATTAGTTCCGCTCGAGCTACACTCGAGCATAGTCTACAGAGTGTTAATAAGCGTGCCTCACCAGTGCAGTGTCCGTCCTTGCGTGCGGTTATAATTTTTGGGTTTTGGTATTGTAGTTGGTGCGCCATCCTTCCATAGAATAGATTTATGGAATCTCGAGATTTTGACGTTTGCGATTTTCTGGATGATTTTAATTGTTGTGGGTTTCGTTTTCTATTTGAGGCAGTCTTGTTGTGTTATTTTCGAAGTTTAATGTCTTATTGGCTATACGGGCTTCAATCCCAATTCAAGTGCACATTTTTGTGCGCAAATTTCGGATAGATGGAGAGTGGGTCTGTTTCACATTTCCCGATGATCATGCCACACAGATCACAGTATTGCTAAATTATTATTTATTGCCTTTCCTCATAGAGCCCGCATATAAAGCAATATCCTGGTAATGACAATACTCCATACATTCATGCGTTTTTGTTTGATCCTAAATAATTAATTACAAAAATAATATATGTATTTCGAGGAGCAGGCTTCTAGATTCAACCGTTTAATTTAGGCTGAGATGAACTGGCGTCATTAATTTCTGTCAAACAATTGTATGTTCGTATTAAGTAGCCATCACTTCATCAATCCGCAAGAGGCTTCAACTAAATCGGACTTAGCATACGAATTTAAGTGACGCTTGGAATCTTCACTATAAGAAGTGGCAGTGGTGCTTAACTTCTAGGCGAGTCTGTGCTTACGGTCCTGAGTGTCTGTGAATTATTGTGTGAGAACTTTATCTTCTGATTATAGATTATTTGCTTTCTTTTTCAAACCTGAACCCTTACGCGAACTCCTTTATAGGCTTTTCACGGTAAAATGATCACTTTTGAAAGCCCTGCATAAGGTCTGCTTGTACGAACATTGTGTATTCTTCCGCCTTATGAAAAATTAACATTGTCATGAGCCTCATCGCTTTATTCATGCGTCGGTCAAGTGAAATTGTGAAATTATTAGAAAAGTAAACATTTTATAAATCTGCTAATTTTTACACATGATGAATTAAAAGAACAGAAACCGAAAAATAATAATTTAAATGATCACAAATTGTTACCTAATATTTTTTATTCGACGTTGAGATATGGAACTACTTTCCATCTATCGTTACCAACTTCACTGAGCGCATATCACTCAGTTCGCCCATTGAAATATATACAAGTAGGAACAGCGACTTTTCTTAGGGTTGATTTCAAACGTGCTCACTTTATCGTGAACAGCCTTTACCAGAGGTTATTCTGCTGCGACCGAAGCGATTCGTAATTTTCTTCTCTCTCTCTCTCTCTTTCTCTCTCTTTCTATCTCATGCATTCTCTCTAGTTGTCGGGCGAGAAGTTAAGGACCTCTTTGAAGCTTTGAATCGTAATTAGTTCTTAATTAAGTCAAGAGTGAAAATAAGGACGGCTAGCTGTTGAGAGGAAGAACTATTTCGCAGGATATCTGCCATCGGGAAAATAACGTGACCTCGTTTAATGGAACAACCCACAGTAACAAAAAAAACTGTTATTTTTCTCTTTAATTTCTACCGGTTTATCTATTTCTCGTGTTCCTACTTCCTGTAAATAATGCTGCATTTAATGGCCACATTCATATCGCGAAGCGATCTATGAATTTTACTGTTGCTACTTCCGTATGATAGGTAATTTTTATTCGTATTCCCTTTCCACAAAAAAAATCTTTCTTTTCACCTGATTTATTATTTAAGTACAAATATACAGGCAGAGTAGTGTCTTATATCTAGAGGTAGTGAATTTTCGTGAAAATATTTCATGACAAGTTATATTTTAAAACACTGTAGGGTCATTTACCTATCTTGATGAGCTTGGAATTCCTTTCACGTTCCAACCATCTGCAGAGAAATCACATAGCAGCAGTGCCGTCGTTGCCGAATTCGCAGTGGTCCGGCCAAATATGAAAACGCCATCTCAAGCAGACAGCAACAAATGGCAATAGACAAACTGCTGCTGGGTGCTTATAGTATTGAAGTCAGCCGTGTTCTCATTTTTTTTTTGCGAGAAATCACCAGCTCTACTTATGTTTGCAACTGGAGAATTTTGCGTACATACATGGGATATTTAATGTCAGAAAGTATTCAATTTTGGTTATGTGAGTTTCGGCCCTGCATTTCGTTAGAATTTTTCGATTGTGGCATAAACCAAAATTTGGACTTAAATAAACAATACAGTCCATCGACAATTAATTATTTTCCTGGCAAATTCAATTGCACCCCTAAAAGTACGCGAATCGTTGTAAAAACACACTGAAGTAAATATAGGAGTAAAAACAACCCGGTTGGTAATATATAGGGACCGGAAAAATCCGCGAGTCAAAGACCTGTAAAGGGCCGCGGTGGCTGAGCAATTAGACTGCTCACCTCCCACCAAGGCGAATAGGGTTCAATCCCCGGTCTAGCCACTCTAGATTTTCGCAAGTGGGAATCGTGCCGGACGATACCGCTGGTCAGCGGGTTTTCTCGGGGATACTCCGTTTCCCCCGACCTTGCATTCCGATGCTGCTCCATTCTCAACTCATTTCACCCCCACCGGCTCTCAAGACCTCGATGTTAAGAGCCCGGTGGCACGGGATTGGGTGCGTGTTTACTTGCAGGTGTGTAATTGGCTCGCAGTTCACCTGAGTGTGCCTGGTAAAATGTGATTCACTGATCCCATTGCATAAACAACAGAAATGCACGTGTTTTTACAGTCTAACTTGTCCTAAAATAAACCGCGAAATTTTCCAGTCCGTATCCATTAGTAGAGACGTGCAAAATTCGCGTTATTATTTGGGGACAATTTAAACTTCAAACACATGTACCTTTGCAATAAGTGTGTCATTGGAACATACTTTATGTGACATAGCCTGAGTAACTCTGCGCCAGTAAATAAACACTTCACAATTGTGTAATCCAATCACATGCAGTCCAGTCGATAATGGAGTTACTTCACATCTGTGCAGCAGCCAATGGACAACCGACGCTGGCTCGAGTATATACAGAACTGTGAAGTTTAGCATGATACCAAATAATAACGCGAATTCTGCAGGTCTCTAGCCATTAATAGGGACAGGCGTTTTTCAGGAAAATATTTATGGCCATCCTAGACTTCAATAACCTACATTCACAACCACAGCTTTCTTTGCTTATTGGTCACGCTTGTGTGTGAGGAGACACGTTCATATTTGAATGGACCAATCGTAATAACGTACTCCGATACTGAACGTCCATGATTCGCGGACAGACACTCGAGGCAAGTGACATGTCAAATCATCCAACCACGGAAGTACATACGAACAGAAGTGTTTTGGGGTACAACTGGTCTTGATATATTTTCACGAAAAACACCTGTCCCTAGCCATTAGCGCAGGGACATCCGAATTTTCGCAGAAAGATTACCGCACATCGTAGTTTTTAATATTCTACGAGCGCACAAGCAGTTATTATTTCGCCTATTGCCGGCATTTCTTTGTGAGAAGACCTATTCCTTCTTGTCTGGCCAATCAGAATTAGGTTACTCCGACTCTGATCGTGTTTTTTTTATACGCGAGCAGGCACCTAAGAAGCGTGGCGCTTAAATCATTCAACCACGCGAGTGAATCTGCGTCGAAGTGCTACTCGGTTCAACTAACTGTTCATGAAATCTTTTCGCGAATATCCATTTAGATAGTGGCACCTGCTTTCCGCGATGAGATCCCATGACCAGTTATACGCCAGAGACACTCCAGCTACGATTTGCGTTCGTGATTGGATGATTTCGATAACCACGTGTCTTGCGTGTCTGCTCACGAATCACGAAGGGTCGGAATCGTAGAAACTCGATTCTGAATAACCCGGCCAGGTATAAAACTATCGTCTAACAAAAATGCACATCCAATAACCACATTGAACCTGCAATTGTACACTAGGATAATGAAGTTTAAATATTTGCGTGAATAACAGGTGGTCCTACCATTAGGAACCGGAAAAATTCGCGAGTTCAATGACCTGTAGGGTAGGTTCCACAGTCTTGTGTACACTGGAGCCTCAGATGAAAGCAAATCCCTATTGGTTGCTTGCTGTCACAGTACAAGGCCATGGTTCAGCCTGTATTTTTCCGCGTGTTTCTTATTGGTCCAGGGTTCTTCAGGAGGCGTTAAAGTGGCAATAGCAATCATGAATTAAAAGTTTTTGGATTCTACTCTCTAAATCTGAACCAGTGAAAAGTTAACTGCTTCAATCAGTCAGACGAATTTGACTGATTCAACAGTCACTTCAGTGAATTTAACTGATGAATCAGTGAAGAAATGTCAGATTTCCTTCACTTATTGATTAAGTGACATTTTCCATTGATTCAGCATTCAAACAGCGTGTAAAATTGGCCACCAAACAACATTTAAAAATGGTTATTAAACAACATGTATAAAGTGAAATTACAACGAATAAACTTATAAAACTAATATAAAATATTTTCTAAAACGTGTTTCGTCTTTCGAAACGTCATTTAATGAGGTAATATGAACACACAGCCTTCCATTCCGTTTTTACGTATTTCATTTAGTATTCATGTAATCGTTACAGCGCTCCGTTTGAAGTTTTAAACTGCATATAATGTGATGAGATGACATCCATATATACTGTTTGTTTTAACAATCCGAACGGTACCAATTAAACCAAAACCGAAAAGGAACAGCATAAAATTTAAATCTTAACGATTTCGCGATGAATATATAAGTAAGATATTTTCCTCTCACATGCCTCAATTCGGCGTGGTAGAGCAGATGGCAAGGTAACAGCATAAAAGCGAAGTGAAGAGTGTGGGAGTTCAACTCCGACCACCTGCAGCAACTTTTTTTACCTTTTTAATTTACAGTAAATTGCACAATATGAATAGTAAACTATCGTAAATATGATTATTTCATGTGATTATTTGGCTACATTCAATAAAAATAGTATTTAATTCGACACTGCAGTCGGCCGTCACTTATTCAATTAGTGAGATTGTTTCACGTCACTAATTCATCCAGTGAAATTTTTTCACTGAAATAAACAGTGGTTTTGCACTGATTCTAAGTGGAACCATTTTCACTTATTCGAGCAGTTGAATTTTATTGCGAATCAGTGGTTTCCCACTTATTCGAATTTAGAGTGTACACTGTTAAAAAAAAAATTTCCTTCATTTTACGGTAAAGTGCTGGTAAAATTTATCCAGAAATGTCCGTAAACTCTCCGTAAAATTACGGACACATTGATTTTCAGAAACGGACTTTCCGTACATTTCACGGAACCTCTCCGTTAATTTCCTAGTTAGTTGTCTGTACTTTCCGTTTAAAATAAAAAGAGATAATGAAAATGTATTTAATTTTCGTTACGAGGGTGTTCTATGGCGTGTAAAAAATTATATTTAAAAAAATTTAAATATTTTGTACTTAAGTGAGGTTTGAACCCGAGTCAAAAAATTACCAGTCCACAACTCTAAAAACATTTTTTTTTTAAATAAATGTATTGTTACAAACAATGTACAGCGGTATTTGCCCTTAACCTATTGTACAATACACATTCAAATGCACAATACAAACAATAACAAAATACTCAATAAAATATCTACACAACCAGTTACCTACAATTGTGGTATAACTTTTATATTTGTATTCAAAAGACAAAAGCAAAAATTCAGTTTCTATTAAATTTAGTGTATTTTTAGCGTTGCCAAATATTACAGACGCCTGATGCAATTTTTTAATGTTTGCAAGAATAGGTCATAGTCGCGTGGATAACCTTAACTGCCGCAGAAACGATAATTTTCTTGTTAAAGTGGCGAAGAAAGCTTCGTGTAGAATCGACATCGTCCGTCCCCGTAACTCGAAGCCAAAGGGAATACGGAGACTTTCCGTATTTTGTATTTACGGACTTAACTCTGTTTTTCGTCGTTACGGATTGCCTTTCCGTATATACGCTGCATATTTCCCGTAAAACATTCCCTAAATGTACGGGAATTTTAAACAGGTCTCTACCTACCGCTATGCACTCTGGAGACGAGACAGCCGGCTCCAAGACTCGACTGCCCCGGGGGCAACCTGGAGGCGGACATTTGCAAATGGCTGAACAAAACAAGTGTCGGGAGGGTGACGCGAGCAGGAAGACGACACGGATTGGCTCTTCAAGGCCCCGCGGGCGGTATATAGGACTCCGATGTGAAAGTGGCGGAGTGCTGCAACCGTCGTCTGCGGCGGCCGCCTACAATACGCACGTAAGTGTTTCGCTAGTGGAACCGATCTGCCTGCACAACTTACGTGCAAAAATTTTAACCATTTCGGACCTCACTTTAATTTACGGTTTTCAGGTGTTCCAAACAAAAAAAAAATTGATGATGCGCGCTGCGCTTAGGTAGACACAAAACATGGTTTCGTTGTCACAGCCAGTGAGCTGTAAGCTATATGTTTGGCTATAGTTATATGGACCAACTATGACATAGACCAGCAAGGCGGTTTCCGAATCATTTACCCACAGGTAAGATCATTGGTCAATGAGCTTCGCAGTGTAAAGTACAGACCAAAACTTGCCTACTCGTGCGTAACGTACACAATTATGTACACTGGGTCTGGATGGGTTAAAGGAGCATCCCGTGTGAAACATCTCTAACACATTCAGGTCTGAAGACGTGTGTACACCACTGCAGGAACGTCTATTCTGTTGGTTTCTGTATTCCCACTTACCACTCTTCTATTGGTCCACACCACACTGGGCGGGCTTACTGTGATCTACGACGTTCATCATTGGCTGGTCATCAGCCACTGGGGCTGCAGAGCCGATCATGCTCCAATCAAATGTCTCTTACTGTGTAAACTGTTTTCTGTCAATCAAGTAGAGCCCCGAGTATTTCGCGGATTGAGTTGGCAGGAAGCTAGGCTGGACAGTCCTCTATACACTCGAGACATTATTGTTTGCTTATTGGTTACTGTGATAAACTGAGGCCTCTGTACAGGACTGTTAAACACTCACTCGCACTACTGCTTCCAGCTTATCACTGGCTCATGGTTAAACGGGGCGTGTCTAAAGAACTGTCTTCCAATCACAACAGTAGGAGAAAAGAACAAGAGTTTGGAGTCTACCTCGTCTCCGAATGAATTCGCGAAATACTCGTGGCTCTATTTACAAGGGCATAATAAAAAGTAATTTTTTTGCAGGAAAACTATAGCTATTGAGTTTTATTGTTCTTGTAAGATTCTATGGAATACTAGCGGCTGGGACGCGGCACGCAAGTTTTCGGCCAGGGGCAGAAAACACTTAAGCATACAAAGTTATGGTAGGGACTGGAAAATTTCATGAATTCGTTTTAGGTCAAGGTAAGCTCCAAACATATGTACATTTCTGTAATGTTTGCAGTTGGACCACAGTTAATTAGACGAGCCTAGGTGAACTCTGCATCAATAAAATACCTGAAAGTAATAAAGCACAGCACCCAATGCCACCTTGTCTGAGGTAAAACTGGCTACACACTGGGGCAGCAATTAATGAACTGATATAGCTTGTGCTGTAAAATCCATAGGACCATGGAGCTTAACCTAAACTTAGAGCCACGGTTATTTCGCGAATTCATTCGGATTCGAGGTAGGCTCAAAGCTCTTGTTCTTTTCTTCTACTGCTGTGATTGGATGACAGTTATTTAGATACGCCCCGTTTAACTGTGAGCCAGTAATAAGCACAAAGCAGTAGTGTGAAGTGAATAGTTAACAGTGCAGCAACCAATAAGCAAACGATATTGTCTCGAGTGTACAGAGAGCTGTCGAGCCTAGCTTGCTGCCGACTTAATCCGCGAAATACTCGGGGGCTCTATCTATAGGTCGTTTAGAAGGCGAAATTTCCCTGTCCCTACGTATTGGAGTTTAGTCTGCAGCTAGAAAATAACGCCAATTTTCAGGTTGCTAAAGGGAGTGGAATGCAGAGATTTTGGCGACTCCTAACATTGAGATCTTGAGAGCCGATGAGAGTGGATCGGGGTGGGTACGGGGTAGCACCGGTATGTATTGACGGGGTAAGCGGGAGATCCCCTAGAAAATCCGCCAACTAGTGTAATTTTATATACCGCTTTGACATGGATGGTTTTAAAACAATATAATCGAGTACCCCCATCACAATGTTCACTGGTCATAAGAAAAATTGTGAACACAAGTGCAGTGCATACCATGAAGTTACGTTATTGCAACGTTTCAACTCAGTAGTTAATGTGTAACCGAACAGATTAAAGTAAGACACTAATTTTTGTTTCCTATATGACTGAGATTCGTTTAGTGTAACAGACTTTAGCAGGTGGTCTGTGCTAACATTTAATATATAATAACATAGGTCTATTTGTGTAAGTGGCGTGAATATCATTAAATGTGGTGGGGACCATCATGTTCGTGTTGTAATGATAGACAAGTCTTCATTCAAGCAGTCTTTGTTAGTTCACGACACCTGAAACTAGATGATTACAAAGTCTCTCCGTGCTTTATACGTAAGGAAATGATTTCCGTTTGTATTCATTACGTCTCAAGGGGCCGCGGTGGTGCAGTGGTAAGACTACTCGCCTCCCAACTAGGCGAAACGGGTTCGATTCCCAGCTGGGTCGCGTGTGGGAATCGTGCCGGACGATGCCACATGGCGGGTATTCTCTGCCCTTGCATTCCGGCGCTGCTCCTTACTCGCGTTGCTTCACCCTCAAGACTTCGATAGTAGTATGCTTTAGGGAAGTCTGGCGCAAGGGCGTGGAGCGTCGGATTCAGATTCGCCCGGCAGCCATCTTGTGACGTCACCCGACCGCCATCTTGGATGACCTTGACATTTATCCCTGACCCGTGTGACCTTTAACCTTGACCTTGAACCCCGTGAACCTTTGACATCAAAAAACCTCTACAAATTCCTACAAATTCCAAAAAATTCTTTAGAAAATGCGAAAAAATTTATTAGTAAAAATTATTTTAAAAATTATTAAATGGATCCACAGAAATTACCTTTTTTTCAGAAATGCTGACAGGGATCAGTGACCGAGGGTCCGACCCAGGTAATCAGGATACAAGGATCAGTACCTATGACCTTTGACCTAGAAAATGCAAGAATTCTAGAAAAATTAAAAAAAAAAAAATTAAAAATTCGCAAGAAAGACTGGCAAGGAAGAGTGCAGATACCTTGGTGTTGGACTGCTATCCGAACCTCCGATGGTAGTGTGTACGGCCCGATCAGGAATGGCTGGTACACATGAAGTTCCACCTTCGTTATTCTGTCTTCTAAAACGGTTGGCTCTCCGTAGTTTAGAAAATCTTCCGTGGCGATCGACTTCGTAGACGAGACTGCAGAGGATAATTTCGTTAGCATGTGTTAACTCCTGTGACATACTGATGGCAGGTTTTGCACATGTTAACTCCTTGGTGACCTGTGACTTGCCGATGGTAGGTTTTGCACGACACGTTCTTTTATAGCTTCTGGTCGGCGTAAATCTTATACCCATCTTCTCAAATGCAGGCGTAGGGCGATTTCTTCGTATCGAAAGTTCACCAACTCTCCGCGCTGGTCGAGGACTGTCACGACCACCTCGTGTGCTCTCTTCACGATGACCGGAATGTAAATTATGCTTTGCGGTGCCACGACCAGTTTATAACCTGCCGTTGAGGTATGTGCCGTTCGCCAAATTGCAGGTTAATCGTATCACATTGACTGCCAAAAAAATATTTACAGGCTACGTCGACATGTGTGTTTTACCAGCTTCATAGATGTGCGGCTCGAACCCCAGCATCGGTCCGATGGAATCCGGTTTCGTAAAGTCGATATATTCGTTGCATCTGATAACACTCTTCAGAGTATTGGGATTCCCACGTAGTTCGAATTCAGTGTCGGGGGGCAGCGAATCTTCAATATACCTTGCAATATCGTCTATTTCATAAGAACCAACGTGCAGCGAATCTTCGTGCGAAACATTACCACTTTTTACGAGAACAGATATTCAAAATTACAGCGAATGTCTGAGCAAGATCGAAAGTATTTTGGCGCAGACTCGAGACTAAACCTATAAAAGAGAGTGACAGGAAAAGGTACTGAAATGGCGTAATGGAAGGGCCTGCATCAAGTCGTGGGGTTTCCCTGCCCACTACAATTTAATTAATTTAATTACTTTGCAGGAATGGTCAATGCCACCATTCGATACAGGCCTATATCAGGTGGAATAATCGGGTTGTCGCACAAAGGTGAGACAGAAACTATAAAACAAATGATAATAAAAAACATGGAGGACTGCACCTAGCAAGATGGCTGCCTCCTAACATGGCAGCCTCCAGTAACATATTTAAACAAATAATATACAAAAAACAAATATGGCCGTCTCAAGTAACATACACACAAAGACGGCGACCTCCAGTAACATATAAACAAAGATGGCTACCTCCAGTATTATGTAAACAAAGATGACTGCCTCCAGTAACATGTAATCAAACGTATGAAAAAATCAAAATGGCGGAATGAGTATAAGTGAGGGTATTGGAGGCGACGGATTCAGTCGTCTGCTGGATTCTAACAGAGGCGAGTAATTGGAGGTGTGGGGGGGAGACTCCCGGAAATGTAAATTTTCTAATTAAAATTTTTTAAATAATTTTAAAATAATTTTTAGTAATTTTTGATAATAATTTTTTTGGAATATTTTTACAACATTTTGTAATTTTTTTAGAATTTTTTGAGGAGTTTTTGGAATTTTTAAAGGTCATTGCAGTGGTTTTTGAGGTCAAAGGTCCACGGGGTCGAGGTCAGGGTCAGGGTTAAAGGTCACACGGGTCAGAGGTAAAGGTCAAGGTGTTCCAAAATGTTGGTCTGGTGACGTGGCAAGATGGCTGCCGGTCGAATCCGAATCCAACACCCCGCGCCCTTGCGCCAGACTTCCATAAATCCTACTACTCTCGATGTTAAGAGCATCCCAAATTTATTCACGGCACTCCATTCATTGCGTCTCGTTCGATAAACTCACCATTTTAATTTATTTACGGAAATTGTTCAACAGTGTAAGCAAATGGCTGATTGCGGCCAGAAAAAATGTATTCCTCTCATAAAAACCGGCGCTTACTGCAACCCTGCGACAGAATTAAATGCTTAGTTGTCATCCTCACAAAGATTTATGAAGCAACATATCTAGCAAGGCCATTTTTCGTTTCGAGAAAAAAAATCTGCCACGTACCTCATTTTGCCCAACTGCTATGCACTTAAAACGACTTTTTTTTTATTGCGTGTGTTAAGTAAGGGATTTAAAAAAATAACCACGTGAGGTCTGACACAGAACCGGTCGTGATACAACTCGTTGAAGTGAATTTTTATTAGCAGCTTTGCCTTGTGCTACTACGTGACAATACTCGGAAATTTGTAAACAAACACAATAAAAAAAAAATTGAAAGAAGATTCAGCCGTTCACAAAAAAAAAAAAACCTGTATTTTACGTTGAATACAAAAGCTGTGATCTAACGTTTTCAGGAAACGAATATTAAAATTAACGTTTTACTATACTTTGTCGTTTCAGTGGGAATATCTTCAAAAAATTTTGACCTGAGGGAAGATTTGCTTTATTCAAGTAATTGTTCATTTGTATACGACCAGGATAATAGATGCATGATTGTGAGGAACATTCTGTTTGCTTAATAATAGGGACACGTGTTTTTAGCGAAAAGATTTCAAGATCGGTTGTAGGCCCACTCCAAATTACTTTTGTTCGTATGCACTTTCGCGGGTGGATAATTTTCAATGTCTCGTGCCTCAAGTGTAAATCTGAGAATAATGAATCGGTGTACTTTATTACGATTTGCCCAGTCAAATAATAGCATGTCTTCTCGCGTATACACGCGGCCAATAACCAAAGGAAATTGTGGTAGTGGACGTAGAATATTGAAGCCTACCATGGCCATAAATATTTCCGCGAAATTCACCTGCCCATACTTAATAACTAGGGATAGGATTTTTTCACGAGTTCAATTACCTGTAGGCTAGACTCCACAATCCATTGTACAGTCGAGCATCATGTGTCTGTTCATTGGCTGCTGATCCAGTGTTACCACACACCTGGCAATGGGATTCGCTTTTTGTTCCCTTTCAAGTCTGCTATTGGCTCAGAGTCGTCTTGGGGGTACATAATACACTCTTAGCCAATAGCAAAGATGAATTTGGTGTGCACGCGTTTGAAATCTATCTTGTCCTGAAATGAATTCGTGAAATTTTTATATCCATATAATAACACTTGAAATTATATATATATATAGTTTGCCGGACGAAAAATTAAACCTATATTTTTATTTGAAATTCTGGTTGAGAAAATGATCTGAATGAGATCAACACTAGAGAATAGATACGTACAGGGAAGTGACTATAGTGTGATGGTTACTTTGATGTGCGGTGTACCCATTATCTGATTGGCTGCGCGAGCCTCCGGAAAAAGCATTGCTTCTGATTGGCTACTGCGTGCTGCGAAAGATTCCCTATTGGCTGGCTGTACTGAAAGCTGTCAAGCAAGCTACGACACGCTGATTGACCAACAGTGTTCCCCGACATGATGTTGGCAAGTGCTGTACTTTTTGATGGCATGGGCGGCTGGAGTTCATGATGTAAGTGGCTGTTTCATTTATGTACACTCTTAACTATTCTGTGCTGCAGTGTTCAAACCTGATAAATAGAGACGTGCAAAATTCGCGTTAACACATTGAGGTGTAAATACATTTACTGTCATTTAATAACAAATTAGAAGTGAGTCACCTGTATCTACTACTACAAGAACACTGGTTCTGTTAGTGCCTGTGTTAGAACTCACCATCGTCCTATTGGTAGAGCCACGAGTATTTCGCGAATTCTTTCGGAGGTGAGGTGGACTACCAACACTTGTTCTTTTCCCCTGCTATTATGATTGGACGACAGTTGTATAAACACGCCCCGTTTAACTGTGAGCCAGTAATAAACAGGAATCAGTAGTGGAAGTGAGTGTTTGACAGTCCTGTACAGAGGCCTCACTTGATCACAGCAACCAATGAACAAACGATAATGTCCCGAGTGTATAGAGGGCTGTCCAGCCTAGCTTGCTGCCATCTTAATCCGCGAAATACTCGGGGCTCTACCTAATGGCCCATACCACGCCGGACACTACACTGTACATTACAGCGCTCATTATTGGCCAGTCATCAACCAATGGAGAGCCGCGAGCTGATACTGACCCAATCAAAAATCCTTTAGAGTATAAAAGGATTTACTACTAAACATGTCCTTTTGAGTGGCAATAATAAGGGAATTCTATCGTTAGCGATATCATTTTACTGCGCTGTGGAGTTCTTGTGGAGGTCATGTTAAACACTAGCCGATCAAATACTGCACATCCATGCGAGTTTTGTTCTGGACAAAAAATAATAATTTTCAATTTAGCTTTGCTCGAGCTATACTCGAGCATATTCTACAAGATGTTAATATTTGGCATCAGGCTAAACACCACGGTGCTGTATATTCTCGGGACGACATCATTTCTCCATTGGCTGCCACATAGATGCGAAATCTCACCCTTCCCGACTGAACTGCGCCTGATTGGACCACATAGTTGTGGAGTGGTCATTTATTGGCGGAGAGTTACCCAGTCCGTGCCAAATAAAGTATAATCCAATGACAAACTTATAGCAAAGGTATATGTGTTTGGAGTTTAACGTGTCTCCAAATTATAACGCAAATTTTCCTCGTCTCTAGCCTTCCCTTAGGTTCTAAATTGTCACTTGTAAGGGATTTGTAAATACTTTTCTCACCAAGACATTTTTTCTTTTACAATACTCGAATGGAAAAATTGATACGCGTGTTAAAATTCTTTGATTTCAACGTAAACTTACCGAAGAGATTCGGATAATTTTTGCTAGTATTTATGCAAAAATTCCCCGAATTTTTTATATTCAAAACCATGTATTCCAGTCAGTGATTCCGTTGAAATGTTCGAAATTACGGGCAAGAAATTTTTTTATAAGGTTTGCCTCAGTTGAGAGCTAACTGTAAAATTAATTTCCTCGTCTCAGAGCAGATTTTCTCTTTGTTTCGTTCCGTGTTTCTGGCGTTTTTCTGGAAGCGAGCGGCCTCGTGTAGGCAGCCTCATGGGCGTGAGAAGAAAGAAGCGGTCGCTTGGAAACACCGTTAGCTCGTCGCACTGTGCGGGGAAAGGTAATTTACTCGGGGACCCAGCCGCCTGAAACAGCGGTCGGGCAGACATCCCGCGGATCCGACTGGCTAATGGAGATGTTGCCTGCCGGATCACGAAGGCCATCATCAGCCCGCTTCACACCCGGGTCGTTTTGCGCCGGAGATATAACGAGGACTCGTATAGCTTCAAGGACCCAGATGTGGGTCGCGTCAACTTGCCGCGAGCATGAATGGCGCACGCCGTTATCATTGGTTACTGCCACATTCAACACTTTGAGAACGGTGCATATTTACGCACAGATAAGACATGCTAGAAGTAAATCGCCTATATGCACGACTGCGTGGCAATTAGTTCTGTTGGTCTCTCCGCCATTTACAACCATCCTATTGGTTCAGGCAACATCGGGATTGCTTACTATAGGCTGTTCGCGGTAAAATGAGCACTTTTGAAAGCCCTGCTCAAGATCTACTTGCATGCATACTGTGTATTCTTCCGCCTTATGCAAAATTAACAAGACCTTGGGCCTCGTCACGTTATTCATGCGTCGGCCAAGTGAAGCTGTGGAATTATTAGCAAAGTAAATATTCTACAAATCCGCTAATTTCTGAACATTAATTCATTTAAAAAAAACATAAAGCGGAAGAAATAATTTAAGTTATCATGAATGGTAACCTAACACTGTTTATTCAGCGTTAAGATATGGAACTACTGTACCTCTGTCGTTACCAACTTTACTGGGTGCGTGTCACTAAGTACGCCCGTTAAAATATATTCAGGTAGGAGCAGTAACTTTTTTCTAAGGTTCATTTCAAAAGTGCTCACGTTATCATGAACAGTCTTTATGCTGAGCGATGTTCATAACTAGAGACGTGCACAATTCGTGTTATTATTTAAGGACAAACTGAACTGCAAGTTACTGTGCGTTTGATCGACATCAGTAACTGGCTAGAAATATGTCTGGCAAACCTCGGATAGTTCTTGAGCCAGTAATATTAGTTCAGCGATGAAGTGGCCAATCTCTTCGAAGGATATCGAGCAGGTGGGGTGACGTAGATGAAATTGCAACGGCCAAAGAATCCACGGACTGCGCGCACTTGTTTATAAAGCAGTGGAGTCCATCGCGTCACCGAATGAAAACGCGAGTTTTGCACGTCTAATTCATAACTGGCCGGTTCTCTGCCAATATAATGTCGATTTGGAAGTGTCCCATTCCGATGCGCTTTCCTATGTAAAATTATACACAGACCATCCTGTTCATTCGCGTAATTTACGTATTTTGCCTGTTGTTTATTATGAAAACTGCTGGCGATGTGATATTTGCTCTCCCATATCTTCAACTGGAACCCAACGGACAAACAGCTGAGTCTCGAGTGTACACAGAAGTGTGGAGTCTAGCGTGGAGGTAACAGAAACCGCGAAATATTTCTGTCCCTACACATCAGGGGACCCCACTGCGAACATTACCTTATAGCGTCCTGGAGATCATAATTATTTTGTGTTTACATAATATATATAATTATCCAAGGTAAGAGTGAATTCTAATAAATATTGTTTCGACTTTTCAGTTAATTGTTTTATTAATTATACTTTTTAAGATCACTGTACTACCTTATGTTTAGTTAACTCATGATTTTAAATTTTTGTAAATTCAATGTAAATTTTAATCTGTTAGATTAATAACTTGGATATTAATCACTGCTTATGATGTTGTAAACTTGATATTTTGTGAGCAAAATTTTAATAAGTAACATTAAAGTCGAATCTAATTTTTGATAATAACGTACATTAGTAAATTCTTGAATTTCCACGGGGTTAAAATATTGAAAATAGCTCTATTTTCCGTATATAATATTTACCAATAAACTCGTAGAGGATCACAACATGATAAGAACGAGCTGTAGTTATATTTTCATCAACATGATATGAATCTCACAAATAATTAGCCAACCACTCACTGTCTTCTTCTCCAGTCTTGCAACCTCTCCGCGGAGCCAAGCCAGAAGTAAGTCTACAAACCGCCGCTAGCTCATCGCCGACTGAGCTCACAAAGCTTTCGGGAGTCTTTAGCTTATTAAGGCTCTTTTTCGTAAACAATAGAAGGCATGTTTCAGTTCACAAGTTGCTTAGTCTGGGTTGTGATCAACTTCCTGGTGAGTTTTCTCCCGAACAATGAGAATGTGTAACGGTGGAAACTTCTTTAAATAGGGCAACTCAGGGCATTTCACCCACGTTGAAATGTATTCGTAAAGTTATTCTTATTTTAAAAAATTGGTACCATATGAGATGTCCTATATACATTATACTTCTTCTTCCATTAAAAACCCTTCAGCAGCTCTTTTTATTATATCTCCCAGGAAAATGTTTTTTCTTTCTCTCTAAATATAATTCTTTTTGAAAAGCTGAAGAGTCGCCATCCGGCAAAGAGCTTTTATAACGTTTCGTTACAAGAATAAATACCTTCGTTATTTTTCAGAATAAAATTATAATCAGATCGATTTCACTGCTTGCGTCTTATTTCTTATGACTTAACCCTCTCCGACCCACTTAAATGTACGGTTTCAGATGGCACAAACAAAAACTATGACACGTGCTGTACTTAAGCCGACACAACATTTGTTTCGTTGTCACAGCCAGTTAGCTGTAGGCTGTATGTTCAGCTACACTTATATGCACCAGTTATGACCCAGGCCAGTAATACGGTTAGCGAATCATTTACTCACATGTGAAATCATTTGTCACTGAGCTCCGCGGCGTGAAACAAAGACCAAAAATTGCCTACTCATGCGCTATGTACACAATTGTGTGTTCAATACCCGGCCGGGTCACCGGATTTTCGCAAGTGGGAATCATGCCGGACGATGCCGTTGGTCGGCGAGTTTTCTCGGGGATCTCCCTCCCCCCCCCACCCCTTCATTCCGACGCCGCTCCACATTCATTTCAATCACCCTCATTGTTAAGGGCCGCCCAAATATCTTCACTCACTTACAATTGTGTACACTGGGTACGAATAGGATAAATATAGGTAATTCTCCACTGTAAGTATACTTGTAATAAAGGTGTTGGTTAAATAACCGTTATAGAGTTAATTTAAAATCAATCTCATTCGCCTGACTTACTACAATACCTTGTAGTTAGAGATGACGGAAAATCACGAGAATTTGGTTGAGACCAAAATATATTCTATAACATTCTAACTAGCTTATTCTTTCATGATTGGATGAACAAGGTTTTGTCTCCGCTAAGTTGTTTGCAGACCAATCACGAACATTCGGCCTTATAGTATCAGAATCCTCATTTGTCCAGTAAAATGGGGTAGCAGCTTCATACATGCATGACAGCCAATAAGGAAATAAAACTGTCGGGCATGCGTACAATGTTGAATCCTAGCAAACAGTCAACGTTCCCTACGACAAACCATCACATCTACTTATAGTGTTCGTGCATATTATATTCTGACATTTGTAGTAACTTTATAACTAGAAAGAAAAATGAATTATTTTATTGCAAGTGAACTTTACAAAGCTGGCGTCATTATTTTGTTTTACTAGGAAAACATACAGTGGTTGAGTTGCGAGACTCGGCGTCGTGGAAACCAGAAACTTGAAGAGGGAGAACATGGGATGACATTTCCAATTCGCCATCAATTCTGCGAGCCAGACAGGACAATAAAGCTTTAAATATGCCTACGGTTACACACACGTGTGTGTGTGTGGGTAATTGCGCAACATGTGCAGGATGCTCGGACGAGTACGGTTGCTTGCAAAACTGTCAATCCTCTGGTTGGCCTTGAGGATGTCGCCACCATGACGACGACATCAATCACGGATATCTCACTTGGGCCTGCTAACCCACTGACCACTTTTCGGAACGAAAAAAAAAATATATATTCGTTGTTACGAACTTAAGGCTCCCGCCTATAATCCGTTCACGGTTGCTTCGCATTTTTTCTGAAGCACTGCTAAAGTTCTACTCCTATGGTATTCCTCCGCTTCATGGGGGAAACTAAGCTTAACTATGTCTAGAAAGTTAAACAAAAGGACGACACACGGAATTCGTGCGCACTCAGTTGTAATGATAATTTGCATGAGAACTATTTCTTACTAGGCGCTGCCAACTCACATGTTTTCTCGTTGTTTTCCTTCATCTTTATTATAGATGAATGATTAGAATTTGTAAATAAAATGCAGGTAGAACTTCATTTTAAGGAAAAATAAGATACTAATATTTTAACAGAGGTATAACACGTTTGTGATACATAGAATATTTAGGAAGTAAATAAGGGCAGTGAGATTTCGTGAAAAGATTTCAAGACAAGTTATACTTCAAAACACTATAGGGTCGTTTAACTATCTTAATTGCCTGAATTAATTTTTGACACCGGTTAACTGTCTGCACGCGAATCGGGTAGGAGCCGTGGCGATGTTGCCGAGTTCTGAGTTGCCCGGTCAAATACGAAAACTGCTTCTCAAGCAGACAGCTACAAATGGCAGTAGACAAACAGCTGTTGGATGCTCATGGTATTGAAGTTCACCGTGTACTCATATTTTTTAGAGAAAGAATCACTAGCTCTAGAAATAACTAATCAAGTAATCACGTAATACATGGGGTGATTTTTGAAAGGTTTGATTCAAAAAGTGTGAAGAAACCGCAAATATACTCTGGTGCTTGAATTTCATTACTTAGTGTTATAGGCTATTCACCGTAAAGTTTGAAGCCCTCTCATTTGGAACAATATCAATAAATATATTTTATTTTAGCCTTAGACGTTAACTTTCGAGTCAAAATTTATAGGAAGGAAACTGCTGTTTTTAATCATTTATCAACCGGGACGATGGATTGTAACATTTTTTCACCTCTGTAGTGATACATTAATAGGTGCACAGTAAAAGCGCAACTCCATTGGCCGACGGCCAGCCAATAATAAACGAAGCAGAGTACAGTGGGCGTGTCCGGTGTGGCCAGGACCAATAGGACTATGATTAGTGGGAATACAGAGACCAACACAACTGATACTGCAATATTGAAGAATATAGGCAGCTCAGATCAACCTTGTCCTCTGTGCCAGTGAATTTGTGCCATCCTCAATGAGTTAAGTTTTGCACGCTTTTACTGAAACACTTTGACTATATATATATATATATATATATATATATATATATATATATTATATATATATATATATATATATATATATATATATATATATATATAGTATTATATATATATATATATATATATATATATAGTATTATTTGTTATGTGAATACGTTTTTAAATTTGCAACCATAGAGGGAGGCAATCCAGAAAATACGATGATAACAAAGTCGGGGGATACAGTTTGGCATTGCAGCTCCGAATCTATCGTCTACATTTAAAATTCAATTACACCACTCGATCGCCAAAGGATCAAATAATATGTTTCGTTCAGTGAGGACTGAGGAGCATCATTTGTTGGGGGGGGGGAGGGGAGGGTGTGGGCCGCAATTTTGAGTTCGTTTCGCCGTGTCTCATAACTTTTGCGTAGTATATGTATAACTTTTGACTAGGAGGGCTACTAAGCTCGTTTAGGTTTCAATCGACATCTATAGTCACGATCAATCGATTTGGACTATATAATAATTTGTGTGGCGTGATTAAGGAGAAATTTTATGAGTTTAATGTAAAAAATTGAGAAGACTTAACACAATTTCGGCCTATACTCGTCAAAAAGCCAAGTCAAGATACAGAAATCGTATACGGTTGGAAAGAGCATCTCAAAAGCAATCCAGTAATACCCATGAAACCCGATATGATCGAGTGAAGCGGCGCCGGGAACGTAAAATAAACATCAAGTCGTCCGAGCGCGTCAACGTAGACGTATTCACGCAAACTCAGCCAAATTCAATTTTTTTTTTTTTTTTATGTATTTGTAGGGACCTGCAAAATTCACGTTATTTGCTGGCAACATGCTAGCATTCGCCGTCTTATGCATATTCGATGCTGTGCAATTCGTTGATTGACTTCTGCAGCAGCGAGGACACATTTCCATTTTAGACTTGGTGAAACGTGACTGGGGCAGCCTCCCGTTAGTTGTTTCCTATTGGTCCGAAGCCGTGTAGGGCGTGTCCGAACGAACTGTAGTCCAATCGCAAATACATTACAAAAGCACAAATGTTCGAAGTCTAGCCTGTCTTGAAGTAATAATTAGAGATGATTGGAAAATCGCGAAAATTTTTTGAGCTAACATATCTTCTATAATACTCTACTAGTTTATTATTTCATGATTGGCTAAAAAAAAAAAAAAAAAGTTTCTACTCAGCTAAGTTGTTTGCAGAACAATAACAAATGTTCTGCCTTATAGTATAAGAATCCTCATTGGCCCAGTGAAATGGGGTAGCAGCTTCATACATCTATGCCAGCCAATGAGAAAAGAAAACTGTGGGGAACGTGTACAGTATGTTGAATCCTAGCAAAAAGTCAACTTTCCCCGCGATAAACAACCATCTCTAATAACTAGAGAACTGCAAAATTCGCGTTAGTGTTTGGGGGCAGGTAAAACTTGAAACATATGTACCTCTGCAATACGTTTGTCATAGGACCATACTTAATGTGACACACCCTGGGTGAGTCTGCACCAATAAAGGAACACTTCACAATCGTGAGCGCCAATCACGTGTAGTTCTGCCAGAGAGGGAGTGTTTTCACGTCTACGCAGCAGCCAATGGAGAAACGACGCCGGCTCTAGTGCATACAGTACTGTGGAGTTCAGCCTGATGCCAAATAATAGCGCGATTTTTGCATATCCCTACTAATAATAATGCGAATTTTGCAAGTGTCTGTGTATTTGGCGCGTGAACACCCTTAAACGGGGACAGAGGCGGAGAGCAAGTGCCTGCGACGTGAGTGAGTGTGTGTAGGAGAGACCGCGGGGTCACGGGTAGAGGCTACAGTGACGGGCAGGCGCCGGGGTCAGTCCTCGTCGCTGGAGGTCACCGCGGGGAGTTGGGACTACGACGGACGAAAGCCGCCGGACCTGTTGTTGTATAGTCTTCGCCGGCCGCTGCGTCGTCTGGAGGAGCGGCCCTCGCGGCAGCCCACGCTCTTCCACGGACCTCCCAGGCCGAGTCACGTGGTGCGTTCTCACGCCTCGTGCACTGCGAAGTTAAACTAATTTCTATCACGTTGAGGCCTGGACACATTTACTAACAAGACAAGCTAGAAGCGAGTCGCCTATATCCACTACTGCAAGAACACCAGTTCTGTTGGTGTCTGTGGTAGAACTCACCATCGTCCTATTGGTCCATACCACACCGGGCACTACCCTTTACTGTGCAGCGTTCATTATTGGCCGGTGATCAACTAATGGAGAGCCGAGCTGGTAATGACCCAATCAAATGCCCTTTATCGTATAAAAGGATTTACAATCAATCACGTCCCTTTGTGTGGTTATAAAAAAATTTAACATTCTGTTGTTAGCAATATCACTGTTACTGCGCTGTGGTGTTCTTGTGAGGTCATATTAAACACTAGCAAAACAAAGACAAAAGATCCATACGAGTTTTGTTCTGAACAACAAGGAACATTTCAAATTAGCATAGTCTACGAAGTGTTAAGGAAAACGGCTGGTAAAGGCTGTTTACAATAAAAAGATCACTTTGTAAATCAGCCTTAGGAAAAAGTCACTGCCCCTACCCACGTGTATTTTAACTGGCGCCCTGAGAGACATGCGCCCAGTAAAGTTGGTAATGGTGGAGGGAAAGTAGTTCCATATCTTAACGCCGAATATAAAATGTTAGGTAACAATTTGTAATAACTTAAATTATTTCTTTCGCTTTCTGTTTTTTTTAATGTGACTTGTTATAAAAATTAGCACACTTGTAAATAATTTCCTTTTTTAATACTTTCACAATTTCACTTGACCGACGCATGAATAAAGTGATGAGGTCCATGACAATGTTAATTTTAGACAAGGTGGAAGAATACGCCATGTGCATACCGGTAGATCTTCATCAGGGCTTTCAAAAGAGCTCATTTTACTGCGAACAGCCTTTCCAAAAATGTAACTCTCCCTAAAATTACTGGGCACGTGGCTTGGTCAATAACTCACTTTCCGTAAAAAAAAAAAAAAAAAAAAAAAAAAAAAAAAAAAAAAAAAAAAACCGGTATTTAAATTGCGGGCAAAAATCTGCAATTTTATTTTCTTGTTAAGGATGCTTCATTAGATAAAAAATAGATACCAACATTTAAAAGTAGCTATTTTATTCTGAAACGAGATCTGAAATAGGATCAGAAGTTTAGTGTCAGTGAATCATGCTACATTTGAATAACGTGTCAACATTTATCAAATAGTATAATACGTTTACAGATTCCTTGACTGGCGACAAGACGAACACAAAGTAACACCTCTGCTTTAACAGGTACTCGAACCCGGGCCCCCCCACCCCGTATCTTATGCCAGCGCGTAGGCAGCTGCGTTACGGAAGTCGGCTGTACTCACCTACGAAAGTGCGCGCGCGCGCAAATCAGCAAAGAAATAGCTGCTAAGTGCGTAACAGTAATTTTTCTTTGATTATTGCTTTCTTCAGAGTAAAACTAGTCTTACAACATGTCGCTAAAATAGGTGCCCCTATCCATACCCTAGAGCAGCAAGACGAATTACTAAACAAAAGAAAAACCACTGGGCATTTAGTTCTTGCAGTGTACAGTGCTGGACGAAAATAACATTCCTGTGCATCGTTCACAAAATTTTGTTATAAGTACGGGCACCTGCTTTTCGCGAAAATATATTAGGACAGATTGTGTTCCAAAACATTTTAGTTCAGAACCACTTTGGTGATTGGACTATTTGAATTGTTACTCGTCTTATCTGACTGCCCACGAATCACGTACGGTTAGTATCGGGGAAACTAAATTCTGATTGACTCACTCATGACACAGACTCTCATCGGATAATTACAGAAGCCAATAGCCAAAGGAAGGCTGCATGTGTGCACATACGATATTGAAGCCTAGCCTCCGTATAAATCTTTTTCGCAAAAAGCAGGTGGCCCTTGTTATAAGGCAGCACCAAGCTAGACTCCACAGTCCTTTACGTACTTGAGTAGAAGTCACTCGTTCATTGGCTCCCCTACAGATAGTATTCATCCTCCTGTTGGTTCCGACCACACGGAATGAAGTCACCAGAGTGCCGAGTGTTTACTATTGGTTCTGAGTCCTGTAGGGCGTGTCTGATGGGCGGAGTTCAAGCACGTGAACCTAACATACCTACTTGTATGCAGTCTACATTGGCACTGTATTATAAAGCGAAATGCTAAGGGGTTTGCTTATTTCGTTACGAGAAACCTAACTGAACTTAACAAGGTGCCTATCAAATTCAAAGACGTGCAAGATGTGTAATGATTAGCAACAGGAAAATTTCGCGTTTTAAAATACCTGTAAGCTAGACTCCATGCTCCAATGTATTTTCGAGCTTCAGATTTATGTTCATCTGTTGCTTGCTGCACAAGCGTGTATAGGCTGTTCAGGGTAAAGAGTTACTAATTCCTTTCAACCATATTTTATCCATAACCGCCTTTGTAATAAAATATTACCATGTAAGTAATAAACAGAGTGTGTATATTCCACAGAACTCGGAAGGTAACATCTAATTCTAACATTACATATATTTATTGACTATTATTATAAATGAGAAGAGTTACAAAAGTGCTCACATTATCGTGAACAGCCTATAGCCAGTTTTACCTCAGACCAGGTAGCACGGGATTGGGTGCTTGTTTCATTTCAAGTTTGTTATTGGCTTAGAGTTCACCTGGGCGTGTCTAATAAATTGTGGTCCAGTTCCGAACATTACAGAAATATACATGCGTTTGAAGGCTAACTTGTCCTGTCATGAATTCAAGAAACTTTCCACTCCCTCTGTACGATATATTTCGATAATAATACAACAATGATTCAGCCGCTTTCGAATAAAGGAAAGGTTCCTGTGTATCAGTGGTCCTCTAATCTCCATGACTATGTATTTTTGTGACGTCAATGTAGAAACTGGTATTTGGAAAGAAAAAAAAAAGTTAGTGTCAAATATTTCGTTTTGCCAGCACAACGAACTGACGCCTAAAGGTTAAGGATGTTACACGTTAGTAAAATACCTTCGAATTCAAACTACGGGATAAAAAAGACCATGGCTGGAACTAAATATATACACTTACGTAATAACTGACTAGGAAAAAGGTACTTCTTCAGTGTTACCACGTTATAAGATACTGGGCACTCCAGCGTTGAGATGTTACAGCTGGCTTGAGCGTACTTCGGATAAAACCAGGCGAATTTTAAACCAGTAGCAGAAGTCAGCCGAGCATATAAAAACTCGTAGGTTGGTATGGTGCTATAACATAAACAGAAATTCAAAAATTTCGTACTTATGGGTCGTATTACGCATTAACGTTTCTTACATTACAACGCATTTACACGTGTAAGTGAAAACCGATTCGGAATGAAGTCACCAGCAAGAATTTTCTTTCGCCCCTTATTCACTAACTTGTTTTATTTTAAAACAAATCATATCTCAGCTAAAGGAAAATCTTTCACCTGCTTTATTAAACAGAGAGAAGTGGGCCAAGACACATGGATGTGAAATACTTCAAGCGCCCAGACACTGCTACATTATAGGTTGAAGAAATATTCCTTCCGGCGGAGTTGTTTAATAAAGGTGTTCGCCGCAGTTTGCCGCAACGTCGACGACAGCGCTAGTTTCGCTCTCTCGGAAGGCAATGCACGGCATTCTTTTCTCGTCCAGACGTTTGCTGGCTTGCGTACTGTCCGAGTCCGTAGCAGGCAATAAGAAATGTCATCGCTATTTGATACCGCGCCGACTGCAGTCCCCGCCACGGCAAGACTGCTCGGTTCCCTGCGGCGTCAATCCCAGGTTCCCGTGTGTGAAACGCGTCGGACGGTGGTTTTTTCCCGAAACATAATGCCAAGGAACCACATACCGCAATTATTCGAATGGGTGACCGGCGACGTGGTCCGGCCCGCTGTTTAAACTGTTCATTATTATTTGTGCTTATTTATAATCAATCATTATTCAAGGACGTGAGGCGACGTTCTCCCGCCAATTAATTAAAAAGTTCATTATCATCAGTTGTAATTAATGGTTCTTCGAGGGCGCAAGGCGACGTGGTCCCGCCCGTCACAAGTTACTTGTTGCATTGTTGTATTAATGTGTTTATACGATTGTTAAGCATCAGTAGATGCACTAACAAACACGGTTCCAATCCTAACTATCACAAAAAAAAATTACAAACAAACTCTCGAGCTGTATTTTCGAACGAAGGCATTCAAATGAGTGGCCAACCAAATATATACAATTGATTCAACAAAACATTTAGTTGGCAGTCTAATTTTGTCTGGCCTAACACTGAGATTTTGTTTATTCAAACACATATTTTGTTAGACGAACAAAAGAAATTTTGTTGCTTTTCAAATTTTGTTTGCTCAACAATATATTTTGTTAGGGCAACTAAATATATATTGGCCTTATACAAACGAATATTTTGTTCCATTTTCTCTCAGCAAATTGAGTGCCTATTAGTACGTGGTACGACCACGCGTTCTTTCCTATGTATCGTAATGTTAATTATATTATGTGCTTTCCAATAATTGTGAAAAAAAATGTGTCTTTTACTATCGAAATTTGTCGCTAGTATTATGTTGGTTATCAGAAGAATTATGATAAAATTAACACTTTGTAGACTATGCTCAAGTGTAGCTTGAGCAAAGGTAATCTGGTAATTTCTTTGTTTTACATAACTAAAACTCGCATGGATATGCAGTCTCTGTTCTGCTAGTGTTTAACACGATCTCACAAGAACACGCAAAGGGACATGACTGATTGTAAATCCTTTTGTGCGATAAAGGACATTTGATTGTGTCAATATCAGCTCGGCTCTCCATTGGTTGATGACCGGCCAATAATGAACGCTGTAAAGTACAGGGTAGTGTCCGGTGTGGTATGGACCAATAGGACGATGGTGAGTTCTAACACAGACACCAACAGAACCGGTGTTCTTGCAGCAGTGGATATAGGTTACTCACTTCTAATTTGTCGTAAGTGCCAGTCAATGTGAGTAGACCTCAATGTGTTAGGGAAACCGTGGAACTATAACCAGACCAGTGTCATTCTTTATCAACAGAGAAATATTCTAACAGACTTGGGTATAATCGTCAGATGATTAAAGGTGTTGACAACGAAAATGTTATTATTTTTTATTTGTTCATACAACATATTATTCATCTAGTAGACACTATCTATGACTATTTTTTTTTTGTTAGATAGCATGGTTCTTGCAAAATTACGTGTCGAAGTCAAAAGTTTACTGTTTTGGCAATGTACAAATAAAATAAAAAGTATTTTCAAAAAAATTAACAAGGGCAATTGAAAAGTCATGTCTTAACTCATTTTAAAGTTCGTGTAGGAAAAGCCATTTTCTACCAATGTAGGCTCAGCCACAAATTGAAAATATGCAAGCGTTTTCTTATTTTCAGCGATTTTTTTTTGTTGTTAAAATATTTCCCTGTAGAGTTTCATAGATAACTTGGAGTATCCTATGCTATCTTCTTTCATTGTGAATCATCCCATTTCTGTTCGTATGATTGTTTGCATTATTTGTACATTTCTAAAACAGTAAAATTCTGATACTGACTTGTATTTGTGCAAAAACTAGGCCCTGAAAAAAAATTGCTAGGAAAGAGTAGTTACAGAAAACGTCTAAATGTTGGACAGCTTATGGTACAAACGTAAAATTACAAATATCCATGCACATACCCAACACGCTTTATGCTCTTGAATGGTTTGAAAGTAGTGGAGATTTAGTATAGCATAATTAAATACATGTAAATGAATTTTTTTTTTTTTTGTTAAAGATCGATATACACAAACTTGGACATTATTGAGCAGAAACATACATGTTCCTTTGTTATCGAAGCCTTTTGTAACAGTAATGTATAGTCTGCTACTTGGAATGATCAGAAAATATAATAATTAAATTAAAAATTACTGGAAAACAAATCGTTATATTTGCCTCGATATAGAGCTTGGCGGTGTCATTTCTCACCTTTAGATTTTTGTTCCAAGTTTATATCTTCAAAACTAGCTTTATAAACCGAATTTCATTATCATGTATTTCCCTATACCAAATGTACAGTTCTTTCAAACCAGGAAATACACTTAACACTTTGAGCGCGGGACAGACTGACCTAGAATTAAAACAAGATATAGGCTATTTACGTTAAAGTGAGCGCTTTTGAAAGTCCTCTGATTTCTAATAATAGTCTGTAAACAGGTGGTTGAAGTATAAAAAGTGGCTGAAATAGAAAGTAACTGGGGGCTTCGAAACTGCTCGATTTACCGTGAACAGCTTATAGAAATGAGTCGCGTATATTCACGACTGCATGAACATCAGTTATGCTGGCCTCTGTATTCACATTTACAGCCGTGCTATTGGTTTAGACATTACTGAATAACGTTGATTACTGGCCGGCTTTCTACCAACACAACGGTGCGTTTAAAGTGTCCCAATCAAATGTTATTTCCTACGTAGAATATACAATCCGTCGTTAGTGAGTGGAGAGATTTGGTTGGCTATTAACGTTCAGGTCTTGAGAGCCGATGAGGGTGAAGATATGTGAGTATGGAACGACGCCGAAGTGAAGGGGCGAGGATAACCGGAGATTCCTGAGAAAATCCGTCGAACGGCGGCATCGTCCGGCAAGATTCCACACATGCGAAAACCCGCCGGGAATCAAAACCGGTTCGCCTAGGTGGAAGGCGAGTAGTCTAACCACTACACCAACCTGGCCCGTAGAATCAGTGGTGTTCACTTGAGTTTCTTACACTTTACCTGTTGCTGACGTAATAAAATAATGTGGAGAGCCTTATGGAAATTATTGGTATAGTCCATTCACGGATTCTTCAGCTTTTTTAAATCAAACCTTTGAAAAATCTCCCCATGTATGACGTGTTTAGTTATTTCCTAAATACGCCCTGTATCACAAGCGTTTTATACTTGTGTTCATAAAAGTTACTTTTTTTTCTGTTAAATTGAAATGTTATTCATATTTTACTTATAAATTGTTTTACTTCATTTATAAATAATTTGAATAAAACACAGTGAGAAAATAGGTATGTTGGTAGCGCCTAGTGAGAAATAGTCCTTATACAAAATACTGTTACACTTAGTGTGCACGAATGTGGTACGTTGTCCCTCTGGTGTAATTCTCCAGGATTAGTTAGGCTTTGTTTGCACGAGGCGGAGGAATATCCTGGAAGTAGAACTTCAGCAGGGCTTCAGAAAAAGGCTGAAGTAACCGCGAACGGATTATATCTTCGAAGAACGGGGATGTCGTAATGTTGAGGAAAACTCCTCACAACTCGTGTGGGATACAGTCGACGTAATATTACGTCGACCGCACCCAGAGCGTTGAGAGGAGTGTGAACCTGAGCGGCCAAGGTCAAGAAGCGAGGGAGCTATACGGGCGACACTAACACGCACTCCTAGCGCCTCATCGCTCCTACGCGCAAGGCGCGCAGTGTTGCCGTCCTAACGTGCGGGGTTTTATTACACGTGATTAAAGTACACAGATCAAACTACATGCGTATAATCGTACTTTTCTCTTACCACTAAAAGAAACTTCATAGACAAGCTTTAAAAATGCTATATTAGACTACATTCACGATTTTTTTTCTCCATTAATACACTTAAGTGTCCTATATACTAAAACGTTTTCTGTGGAATCGTTTGCGCGTAAACACTAATCTCGATAAATAAAATATCTGGAAATATAACTTCTTGCCATTAAAGATAAAAATTAATTATCTAAGGCCACATTTTATTAATTTTGTTATATTAAGTGTATTGTTAGAAGAAAAAAAATTCGTGAAAATGGTCAAATATCGCATTTTGAAAGCTTTCTTATGCAGTTTTCTTAAGCGGCAAGAGAAAAGTACAAAGATATGGGAGTAGTTTAATCTGTGGTCTTTCATCGCGTGTAATAAAATCCCACCGTAACAGATCTAATTTACACTTTACAGCGTTACGACGGAAACACTGCACGCCTTGCGCGTAGGAGCGATGAGCCGCTAGGAGTGCGTGTTAGTGTCGCCCGTATCGCTCCCTCGCTTCTGAACCTTGGACGCGCAGCTACATAGTCCTCTTAATATAACAAAAGTAAAAACATGGCGACATAGACAAAGGGTATTTTTTATTTTATCCTTTCTGGCAAAACTTCGTATTTCCATGACATTTATTTACCGAGAGACGCGTTTGGGCGCAAACAACGATTTCTCAGAAAACGTTTCAGTACACAGGACCTTTAAGCCGTCAAGGAAAATGTAGGGGAGTTTTGGTACGTTGGCGGGTTCGCGGAAGACGAGATTCTTTCCTGCTTGCCGGAACCCTGCTAACGGCTGTTCACGACAGAGTGAGCACGTTTGAAATCAATCTTAGAAACAAATTCACTGCCCCTACCTGCATGTACTTCAACGGGGCACTTGTTGGTATGCGCCGAGTAAAGCGGGTAACGATAGATGGAGAGTAATGCCATATCTTAACGTCGAATAAAAAGTGTTAGGTAACCATTTGCGATAATTTAAATAATTTATTTCGCCTTCTGTTTTTTTTTCAATGCATCGTTGTGTAACAATTAGCAGATTTATAAAATGTGTACTTTTCTAATCATTTCACAGTTTCAATTGACCGACACGCGAATAAAGTGATGAAGCCCACGGCAATGTTAATTTTACGTAAGGCGGAAGAATACACAACGTGAATACAAGTAGATATTCAGCAGGGCTTTTAAAAGTGCTCATTTTTCTGTGAACAGCCTGTAGGCAGCGATAGGACAAGATAGACGCCCAACGCGTCTGCACTGGAGTCACCTTCGCAATTGGATCACAGTTCATTAGACGACCCTGAGCCAATAGTATACTTGCAAGGAAACAAGTAGCGAGTGCCATACTGCCAGGTGTGGAGTAACATTGGCTACTCTCTGAGGCAGCAGCCAATGAACAAACATGTGATGCTGTAGTGTAAACGGGACTGCGGAGCTATAGCCAACAGGTTGTTGAACTCGCGAAATTTCCCTACCGCCACCTATAGGAGGTCTTCGCGGCGAAACTCGCAGCCAGACGACGGTGAAGGAGGAGCTCTCTGGGTGTCTAGGGGCGAGGACCCCCAGGTTCCCGTCATTGTCTGTGCCTGGAAACATTATCCCGCGCCTTCAATTAGCGCGGGAAGCCACCAGCTGCGTGCCCCCCCCCCCCCCCACCACAAAACTCGGTGCGAACTTTCCCACCGCACCACTTTCCACCCACACACGCAGACCCCCCCCCCCCCCCCCCGGCTCCACCGGGCCTCTCAGTCCAGCTACCGATCTGCCACGGATAGCATTGTAGGAACATGCGAAATTCGCGTTGTTATTTGACGTCACGTCACATTTCAACACCCTGTGTGGATTTGAGTCGATGTCAAATTGTTTATTGGCGTCTGCAAAAGTGGTATAGGCCGTTCACGATAAACTGAGCACGTTTTTAAGCGGTTTCATTAGCCATAATAACCAATCAATTAATTTCATTGTGGCCTCGATCTTTGGTTTTGGGTGTGGTGAATGTATACACTGTGTTTCTTGCTCACATGGCAGGGTTTACATTAACAAGTTGTGGAAGGATATAAATGGTTTGAAAGAAAAAAGTAACTAGTGCACACAAAAGTGAGCAATTTTGAAATCAACCGTATAAAAAGTCACTGCCCCTACCTGCATATATTTTTACGGGCTCACTGAGTGAAATGCGCTCAGTAAAGTTGGTAACACGGGATGGATAGTAGTTCCGTATATTAACGTTGAATAAAAAGTGCTTGGAAACATTTATGATAATTTAAATTATTTCTTTCGCTGTTTTTTTTTATGCATCGAAGTGTAAAAATGAACAGATTTGTAAAATAATTACTTTTCTAATAATTTTACAGTTTCAGTACACTGACGCATGAATACAGTTATGAGACCCATGACGGTGTTAATCTTACATAAGGCGGAAGAATACACAACGTGCATACAAGTAGATCCTAAGCAGGGCTTTCAAAAGTGCTCATTTTACCGTGAACAGCCTTTACCCATATACCGTTCTGATTTGGTGGAACGTGATTGGGCTATGTTGTCGTTACTTGTTCCCGATTGGTTCAAGGCCGCTGAAGGCGTGCCAACACAACCGTGGCCCAGTAACAAGAGCAATAGAAATGCACATGCGTTTGAAGTCCATCAAGTCTTTAAATAATAACGCGAATTTTGCAGGTCTCTACGCAGTGGTCATCAGCCAAACGCGTCAGGAGGCCGCGGTGCCAGAGATGATAAAATACTCGCCTCCCACCAAGGCGAACCGGGTTAAATCCCCGGCCGGGTCACTCCCAGAATTTCGCAAGTGGGAATCGTGCCGGACGATCCTGTTGGTCAGCAGGTTTCCTCGGGGATCTCCCATCTTCCTCCCGCCCTTGCATTCCGGCACTGGGGCCGCGGTGGCTGAGCGGTTAGCCCGCTCACCTCCCACTTAGACGAACCGGGTTCTAACCCCCTCTCCCGGATTTTAGCACATGGGATGCGTGCCGGACGATGCTGCTGGTCGGTGGGTTTCCTCGGGGCTCTTCAGTTTCCTCCCGCCCTTGCATTCCGGCGCTACTCAAGACCCCGATGTTAAGAGCTCAAAGCAACTTCCACACACATACACACAGTACAAAATTGTCTCTACTTGTTTCATACATCTTGGAGAACTAGCTGTCAAATATTTTATTGTGACTTTACAGATGAAATATCATATATTTACAATTCATTATTTCAGAAAACATACAAAATCGTTTATGTAGCAGAATACTTATAATACATTTGAAGTCGACAACACATGCATGTTAAAATTCGACATTATTTGAGTACACTTACGTTTCGTGAAAGTTGCTCTAATTTATTTGTAGCGATACAAAAATTATTTTGGCAGCTAGTTTCCAAAGAATTTATTGTATGTACATATACCAAAAATTACAACGCGTGTATCCAGCGAGTTTCCGAGCGAGTAACTTACTTCCCCGTCTGCGAAGCGTGGGCCGACCTCCAAACAAGTCCCAGACACATGTTTACAAAACTCAGGTCTCTTCCGAACGGGTCAAAGATAAATGTCAACCTCTTAACCCAGTCAAGCATATTGTATGCAACTGTCTAGATTTTGCACGCGAAGATTATATTTGGCTGGTACTATACACTGCGCAACCCAGCGCTACATTATTTTCCTTGGATGGAACTGATTCTTTTACTGTGCTACTGTTCTGTGTTATAGTCTATTCGCGGTTTCGTCACACTTTTTGAATTAAACCTTTCAAAAATCTCCCCCATGTATGACGTGTTTAGTTGTTTCCCAAATATGCCATGTATCATAAGCGTTTTATACCTATGTTAACATAAAAGGATATTATTTTTTTGTTAAATTTAAGTGTTACCTTAAATGTAAGTATAAATTATAATATCACAATTATATTAAATAGAGGCAGTGAAATTTTGCGAAAATATTTCAAGGCAAGTTATATTTCAAAACACTGTAGTGTCGCACACATATCTTGATTGGCTGAATTACTTTTTGACACGTGTTAACTGTCTGCAAACGAATCACGTGGGATCTGTGCCGATGTTGCCAAATTCTGAGTGGCCCGGGAAAATATGAAAACTGCTGCTCATTCAGACAGCAACTAATGGCTGTTGGGTCATTACAGTATTGAACTCTACCGTGTAGTAATTTTTTTTTTTTTTTTCGCGAAAAGTCACTATCTCTAATAGCAAATATCAACAAAAACAGCGAGAAAACTTGTGTGTTGGTAGAGTCTAGTAAGAAATAGTTCTCGTGTAAAACATTATTACAACTGAGCGCGAGGGAATTCAGTGCGTTGTTCTTTGTAGTAACTAACCTTAGTTTGCACTAGATGGAATAGTGTCCTGGAAGTATAACTTTAGCAGGGCTTCAGAAAAGTGTGTAGTAACAGTGAATTGATTATATGAGTAGTTCATGTTGCTGATCACCGAACACAAAACCTACAGAACCCTTTCGGTCCCGAATTAATCTACAAGCTGAAACGTTGCAATCGTGAAATACGCTGGCGTGTGCTGTACTTGTGGCAAGCGTGCTTCTTGCTACCAGTCGATATCGTGCTGCGTGGTCGGGGTTATTATTATTATTATTATTATTAGCCATTCGCAAACGAGAGCAGCAGAAACTTTCGCAAATCCGATTATAGGCTGTTCACAGTAAAATGAGCGCTTTTGAAAGCCCTGCTTACGATCTACTTGTATGCATGTTGTGTATTCTTCCGCTTTATGTAAAATTAACATTACCATGGGTCTCATCACTTTATTAATACGCCGGTAAAGCAAAACTGAGAAATTATTGGGAAAGTAAATGTTTTAAAAATCTGCTAATTTCTGCACTTTGATGCACTAAAAAAAAAAAAAAAAAATCAGAAAGAGAAAGAAATAATTTAAGTTTTCGTAAACTGTTACGTAACACTTTTTGTTCGACGTTAAGATTTACTTTCCCTCCAGCGTTGCCAACTTTACTGGGCGAATGCCACTCAGTGCACCCGTTAAAATATATACAGGCAGAGGCGGTGACTTTTTTTCAGAGGTTCATCTCAAAAGTGCTCACTTTATCGCGAACAGCCTTCACTCACAAGGATAACCACCCAACATACACGAGCGCCGATTCCTTTTTTGTACAGCGTCACCCATAAATATCCTTCAATTGCAACTGCCCACGATCGTGAACAAGGCGCCTGAAAGGGTTAAGGACAGACTTGAACTCCAAGTAACTGTACGTTTGACAAACTTCAGCAATTGGCTAGAATCATGCCTGGCGCGCCCAGGAAAACTTCAGCCAATAACGTTAAGTTCAGCGGTGGAGTGGCCGATCTCATTTAAGGAGATCAAGCAGGTAGGTGACGTTCATTAAAGCACAGCGGCCAATGAAAATATGGACTGTGCTCACTTGTTTATAAGGCGGTGGAGTATATCCTCTCACCAAACTATAAAGCGAATGTTGCAGATTTCTGCTAATTTGTTGTGATAACGGAACAATTTCTTCGCCAGCTTAAGTACAGCACACGTCAATGACGATCTGAACCCTTCATGCATGTGCTATAGATGAGGGCATGCATAATTCGGGTTATTATTTGGCATCAGGTTGAACTTCACAGTACTGTATGTGCTAGAGCCGGCGCCGTTTCTCCATTGGCTGCGTAGACGTGAAGACACGCCCTCTCCGACTGAACTACACGTGATTGGCGCGCACGATTGTGAAGTGTTCCTTTATTTGTGCATTCACCCAGGGTCTGTCACATTGAGTATGGCCCAATGACAAACGTATTGCAGAGGTACATGTGTTTCGAGTTTTACACGTCCCCAAATAATAACGCGAATTTTGCAGGTCTCTAGCTATACATAGGGTCAGCTATTTTTTTTCGTGAACAGATGTACACGTAAGCTGGAGTTCAATATCCTATGCGCACTCTTGTAAAATTTCCTTTCCTCATTGGCTGCGTATGTCTGTGAGAAGACATTCTCTACCTGACTGGCCCTATCAGAATTGTGCTACTCCGACAGAAAGTGTTTGGATTCGCAGGTAGACAATTAAGACACGTGACAGGTAAAACTGACGAATCACAAAAGTGCGCCAGGATTAAAGTGTTTTGCAGTTCATCTGGTCGTGGAAAATCTTTTCGCGATAAGTACGTGCCCCTAGCTATAGATAGGGCCACATGTTTATCGCGAAAAATATTCCACGAATAGTTGTACTTCGAAACCCATTATTTCAAAAGCTGTATGTCAGTTGGTTGATTTTTAAATTCCACGCGTCTTACATGTATGCCCGCGAACCACAAACGTACGCTATCGGAGTAACCTAATTCTGATTGACCAGGCAAGAAAGGAAATGTCTTCTCACAGATACACGCCGCCAATAAGCAAATTAATATTGCTGGTGTGCCAGTAGAGTATAGAAAAATGGCACGGGCAGAAATCTTTTCGCGAAAAAACAGGCGGCCTTAGCTGTAGAGTCAGCAGCTGCAAGCTCCGGACATACGAACACTACCCCCGATTCAAATTGTACTCTAGTACACCAGGTCCCCTCCCCCTCCCCCACCTTCACCCCTACACACACGCGCTGATACACATCCGAGTTATCGCATTTTCGCAAATGGGAATCGTGCCGGACGATGGTCGTTGGTCGGCGGATTTTCTCGGGAGATCTCCCGTTTCCCCCGTCCTTTCATTCCGGCGCAGTTCCACATTCCCCTCAGTCACCCTCATCGGCTCTCAAGGCCTCGCTGTTAAGAGCCGCCCAAATCTCTTCGTCCTTTACACACTCACACCAAAGTCGCTGCAGAGATTGTATTGAAGCAGGAGGTCACACTTTTGAACAGTCTCTGTAAAGGATTTAAAATAAATTAAATTTTACGCTTTCATTTTAATTCTCAATCACGTTGAAATCTGCATACTTCAGTTATCAATTTCCGACCTATGGCCAATTTATGGAAAATATCTGTTTTGTTATTTTCTAACATCCACAGATTTTTAAGCCTTGAGTTTTGTATGGCTGACCTAAAAGGACAATCGCCGATATCAGCTGTATTATGCTTTAAAAAGTGAAACATAAAACCGGATATTCTTCTGCACAGTCTTAGGTGACCGACCAAATAAAACCATAATATTTTTAAAACATTTTAAGTACAGCTCGTGATTTTTCGTGAGATAAAATTAAGTACATGGTAGACTTCAATACTCTAAGCACCCAACAGCGGTTTGTCTATTGCCATTGGTTGCTGTCTGCTTGAGAAGGCGTTTTGATAATTGACCGGGCCACTTAGAATTCGGCAACATCGGCACGGCTCCTATGCGTGCAGACATTTAACACATGCCAAAAAGTAGTTCAGCCAATAAAGGTAAGTAAACGTCCCTACAGTGTTTTAAAATATAACTTGCCTTAAAATCTTTTCGCGAAATTTCACTATCTCTAATTATAAGTAATGACAGGTTTAGTTTTCCGCGAAAAAAAATATCAGGAATAGTTGCTCCCCATAACACAGAAGCTCATATCCAATTTCGTGATTGGATTATTTAAATTTTTAAGCGTCTTCTCTGCCTGCCCACCAATCACAGAAGGTCAGTATCGGAGAAGCTAAATTGTAATTGGCTCACTCGTGTAACAGACTGTCCTCGCACAGAGACAAGCCTCCAATGGCCAAAGAAAAAGCTGCAAGTGCATTAGCTAGCGCGTAAATCTTTTCGCGCAAAAACCGGTGGCCCTACGTGTAAGATAGTGTTCGATGCGACACGTACATGTTGCTCTGTCGCAGTTACAAGCGCAGGAACGACCACTCCAATTTATGTTGTTGTCAGCTGCCAACAACACACGTTCATGTGTCTGGTTTTGCGACATGCCGGCCGCGCAAATATTGCCCAAGGCCACATGTGTCCTCTCGGATACACTGGACTTGCAACAGCATCTAATATGTCTCTCTCTCTCTCTCTCTCTCTCTCTCTCTCTCTCTCTCTCTCTCTCTCTCTCGCTCTTGCCTGGCGCTCCAACATGCGTTGCACAGTGTTGGAAATACTTTTTTTTTTGTTTTCACGAAACTAATAAACGGTTTACCACTTTCAGCACGACAGTCATATACGATTTATTAATTATGACTAGGAGCGCGTACTTTTCGCGAAAAGATTCCACGACCAGATGAACTGCAAAACACTTTAATTCAGGCGCACTTTCGTGATTCGACTGTTTTTACCTGCCACGTGTCATTAAATAAGACACGTCATAACGATTCGTCTTCAGGTTCGTGTTTCCAGGTATTATTCGAGGAAGGTTTATCGTAATATTTTGTCTTTTACTGAGGATGTCAATAAGGTCGTGGACTGTTAAGGTCGCTGATGTAGAAGAGTTGCATTTTATTGTCTTTTTTTTGTATCGCTTTGGTCTTCGAGGTATAACTGCGAAAGCTCGTAGTGGTTTGATGGATTTGTGTTTCTTTCGGAAGTATCATATTGACAAGGATCCTGCGCCTAAGAAAATTGGCGATATCGAGGTTCGTGATATAATATGTTGGAAGACTTTTCCAGTTCATGAAGGAAAGGTTGATAATACTTCTGTAAATAGTGTACTTGGTAACGCTTCCATGTTTTCGCGTAAGAAGATGAAGTTTGAACTTGGTGATCAGATTTGATCGTATCGTAAATAAGTTGGTACTGCTGGTGACATGCATATGGCGTTGTATTTTAATCCGTAATAAATGGTAATAATCGTAAATCAACGGTTTTTTGTTATTATTTTCATTATTCATTTTGTTTTTAGTTTATTTTATGATATAACAACACTTATGTTCTACAACTGGCGTTCACTTATATTTTAATAATAATATTTCGTATTGTTATAAAATAAGAATATTTAATTTCATATAATGTCATAAAAAGAAATAACATCCACACACATAACATAACCCACACACGTAACTGCTGATTGCACCCGCACATTGAATACTGATACACTGGACGTCTAGTGACACATGGGATATTGTTATACATTGACCTAATACAGTAATGCATGGGACATAATACAAGGTATTCATTTAATGGAATATTGGATCCAGTTCGAACTGGTATTGTGCATTGTCCACATTTAGTTGCTTAATATATAATGTTTGTGTAATTACCCAGGACATAATAGTTAATATTATTTATAATGGATATCGCTAGTATTAGTGTGTTCTGCATACAGTGTAAGTTGTAATATTGTTTGGATTTTTCAATTCGTTCAATTATATCAGTAGTTATGAGTTTTTGAAGTTGCGAGGTGTTACATAACCTCAAAGTGTCTACCTGCGAATCCAAATACTCACTGTCAGAGTACCACAATTCCGAAAAGGAAAGTCAGGTAGAAACTGTCTTCTCACAGACATACGCGACCCATAAGGAAAGGTAATTTGCAAGAGTGCACATAGGATTGCGCAGCTTGTACATGCACCACCAGCGTTATAGAGCGCGGTGATCTGGTGTAAATATTTTGAACTGCTGCTCCATCTGCGATTGCCTTGGCTTCCTCTCCCCTCCCGTTTTCCCGCCTACCTCTTAACTACCCCTACACCTTCTGCGCATGCGCAAGCAACAGTGATGTGATTGGTTGGTATATTTTTTTGGCTGGACGAGGCTTGCTTTCGATCAAAGCTCGTCCACTTCTACTCAGGTCATCTCAGCGAGAATACGTCTCTGGTATTTTTGCTCGTCGGTCCACTATGGACTCTGCTCAAAAGCCTAAACCTCGCTAGTATATGAGCGAGCTGAAATGTCTGCTACAGAGCTCGATGAGTCGAATGGTAAGGTGGGTTCGTGACATGTTGTGGCGAATTGATGGTGAATCGTATTAGGGTTTTGTGAGCGCTATTTTACTTGCATACTAAATTCTGTTTGGCATTTCCTTGGTATTTTTTTCAAAATTAAGTTCGGAGTAACTTGTAGTATGTGGTGGCCATAGTTCCTTTGCTTTAAAATGGTCTACTTGTTGAAGTAACGTAAATTCCTAGCTGCTTGTCGCCTGAAAACTTCTTGGCATTGAATTGGGACAGTATCGACTTGTGCTATGTTAAAATCTTTAAATAATTAATAGCCCATCTGCGAGAGCCTTTACATTTGGAATCATCGGTGCTAAAACTTCTTTAAGGAGTTTAAAGTTTTTTTTTTTTTATGTTTGCGTGTACGTATTGTTTTTAGTTCAGATGGGCTTTGGAAATGCTATTGCGCCCCATATGACGCAACTTTCTTTTAAAATGTTCCAAGTTTGGCTGTTTGAGATCAAGTATTTATATTTCAATATATTTTGATTATATCAATTTTGCTGTGATAATTTATTCAATTTTGAAGGCTTGAAAGAATTCAGATACTCACTTATCTTGTCTCTTGTATCTTTTGAATCGAGTGTACATTTACTTGGTCTAAATTTCCGTTCAGTTTGCAAGCATGTGTAATATTACTGTTTTATTGGGGCGCCCTGCTTTGAAGGTCATTTGGTGCTAGGGTTGCCTTTTTAAAGGTTGTTAGTATTAATAAATTTGTTAAAATCCGTGATTTGAGTAAATGGAAAACTGAATAAACGCAAATTGAAACTGAATCCGTTTGTGCTCTTGTGTTTGCGTCACAGGATATTGAATTCGAGCCTGCGTGTAAATCTTTCCGCGAAAAACAGCTGACCCTAATGAAATTATGATTGAATTTTAAATAAAATACACCTATGTACCAGGTTCATTATTTATTTTGGTACACTATGCGTGGCAAACGAATTGTATTAGTCCTTCAAAAGATATCTTTCAGCTGAATAAATGTCGCTCATGTGTGAGATAAGAATGTGTCTGAGCATGAAGAACTTACAAACGTCAACACATTGATCTTTGCAGACATTTACTGGCACTTAAGACAAATTAGAAGTGAGTCACCTATATCCACTACTGCAAGAACACCGGTTCTGTTGGTGTCTGTGTTAGGACTCAGCATCGTCCTATTGGTCCATACCATGCCGGACACTACCGTATACTTGACAGCGTTTATTATTGGCCGGTCATCAAACAATGAAGAGATGAGCTGATACTGACCCAATAAAATGCCTTTTTATAATATAAAACGATTTACAATAAATCATGCTTCTTTGGGTGTGTATGAAAAATACATTCTATCGTTAGCAGTGCCATTGTTACTGCGCTGTAGTCTCCTTGTGAGGTCATGTTAAACACTACCTGAACAAAGACCGCACATCCAAGTGACTTTTGTTCTGAACAACAAATAAATTTTCAAATTAGCTTTGTTCGAGCTACACTCGAGAAAATTCTACGAAGGGTTAACCACAAGTACGGTTCGTGTGATAGGTTGGTGTGTGAAGCTGGCTACGACCCCCAACAAAGCAGGACATTAACATATATTCGTCGGAACAGCGGGCGAGTTCTGAATTGGAAAGAATTAAGAATACGTTACGTTGACGAGATGCAACAGCCAATGAAACGCTCACCTCTCCACAGACATATATAGCCGTTTCCCGTTTTCCCTTTTCCCGTTGAACATAATTTATCAGGATTTTATACCTTTATTTGGCTTCAATCAACGTACAACAAAAGTTAGAAGCAATCTATATATCTGAACGCAGGCAATCAAGTGAGTGGCCTAGTGATATTATATAGTTGATTCAACATATTTTCGTCGACAGTCTAATTTTGTTGGGCCCAGCACAGTGGTTTTGTTTATTCAAGCGTGAATTTAGTTAGATGAACGAAATAAATTTTGTTGCTTTTCATGTTTGTTCACTCAGCAAAATATTTCGTTGGGGGACTATTAAAGATGCAGGCTGTTCCCAAATATGTGGGAAGTAATTCTGGAGTGGACAGTGTACCCCAAGACAACGCAGCAATGTGTACATGACTAAATGTCCTAAAGTCGATAGTTTCCGAGTTACAGGCCTTCCAATATTGTACCACGCGTATTCACACTAGTACATATTTCATGATGTGTGCCTGATAATGTGATCAGATGCAATGGTATGAGTGTTATTACTAGGGCTTGAAAAAATATTTAAGCTCAGGCTAGACTTCAATGCCCAATGTGCACAACTACAAATTTAATATGGTTGATGGCTGCGTATTTTTGTTAGACGACAGTTTCATACATGGCCGGGCCAATGAGAATCAGAATGCCACGAACTTGACCCTCCGTGATTCGCGGGTACACCCGTAAGACACTTGGCAATCAAAATCGCCCAGTCACAAAAGCCGATCGTATCTAGAGTGTTTTGGAGTATGGCCGGTCGTGGAATCTTTTCACGAAAAACAGGTAGGTTCCCCTGGCTATCACCTATCTTGCACAGGTGGATAGGATAGCCGTGCATGACCTATTGCCTTGCCTACGCGCTACCCGGATCTAAATCCACTGGATTATTAACTACGAGGGGCATCTCAAGGCCATTGTTTATGCAACTCCAGTTCCGGACACTTAGCACTACTTCGCCGGCGAGTGAAGCAAGGTTGCCAGCAGATATGTGCAATTCCTCGAGTATATGAACGTGCCATACAATAATTTACGGGGCGTGTTCGGGAGTGCATTCAGGCACGAGTTGACTATAATGAGCACTTCTTGCAGAGTGACGTATCACTGCTGGTACACGAACATGACTACAGCTAACTAGAATGTATCATGAGTGGAGACCCGACAGAAATCCGCAAGTGCAATGACATGTAGGCTATACTTCACAGTCTTATATACTCTCATGCAGATATCAACTGTTTATTGGTTGATTGTTGTGGTAGTAAAAGGCGGTGGTTGGGCGCAAAATTTATTTCATGTTTGTTATTGGCTCATATATCAGCAGGAGGTGTCAAACATTACGTCGACCAATTACAGAAGCAACATGAACGTACAAGTGTGTGAATTCCAACTTGTCTAGAAATGAACCCCTCGAAATTCTCGGGTCTCTAGTCATGAAGACTCTTACGAATGCATCCAGCACAACATTGGGAAGTGTGTAACTCGGAAAAAAAATCTTGCGCGAGTCGTTTTATGCTTTTTTTGGGCGTACTATCCACTTACAATAAACTTGCCTCATATTTGAGAACACCTGTATAGCATTTTTTTTTTTTTTTTTTTTTTTTTTTTGCTAAAACAAATCTTTCTCTCAGTGCAGCCTATAGGTAGAGCTAGTGATTTTTCGCGAAAAAATATGAGTACACGGTAGACTTCAACACTTTAGACACCTAATAGCTGTTTTTCTATTGACATTGGTTGCTGTCTGCTTGAGAATGCGTTTTCACATTTGACCGGGCCACTCAGAATTCGGCAACATCGGCGCGTCACCAAAATGATTCGTGTGTAGGCAGTTAACACGTGTCAAAAAGTAATCCAGCCAATCAAGACGGATAAACGACCCTACAGTGTTTTGAAACATAACTTGCCTTGAAATCTTTTCGCGAAATTTCACTACCTGTAACTATAGGTAGAGATAGGAAAATTTCGCGAGTTCATTTTAGGACAAGATAGACGCCCAACACGTCTACACTGAAGTCACCTTCGCAATTGGATCACAGTTCATTAGACACGCCCTGGACGACCCTGAGCCAATAGCATACTTGCCAGGAAACAAGTATCGAGTGCCATACTGCCAGGTGTGGAGTAACATTGGCTACTCTCTGAGGCAGCAGCCAATGAATTAACTGGTGAAATCTTCCTATCTCTACCTATAGGTAGGGATAGGAAAATTTCACGAATTCATTTCAAGACAAGATAGATTTCAAACGCATATACACTGAAGTCACCTTTGCTATTGGATCAGAGTTTATTAAGCACACCCTAGAAGACTCTGAGCCAATGGCAGACTTGCAAGGGAACAAGAAGCGAATACCATAATGCCAAGTGTAGGTCAACACTGGGGCAGCAGCCAATGAACAAACATCTCAGGTTCGACTGTACAAAGGATTGTGGAGTCTAGCCTACAGGTCATTCAACCCACGAAATTTTCCTATCCCTACGTATAGGTTTTCTTGTGGGCACTTTCCCACCACAGTAGCGAGTTCGGCGCTCCTGCCGCTCGTAAACAAGGACGACGCACTCTCGACGAGCGCAGGGTCACCGCGAGGTAGCCGTGGGGCAGACTCTCTAATGCAAGCGGCATGGCGAGAGGGAATGAGACAAGCGCCGTGCGAGGAACGTGGATGGCGACGGCGCCAATAAAGACAGTCGCTCGACGAGACACCAGGCCGCTTTGTATACTCCGGAGGCGACGCCAAAGCCGCGGATTGTCAGCTGGGACTCAACCGTACACGCGCGCAAGATCAACCTTTTCAAGCACAGTTCCCTTCGCAGATACAAGGCCAATGTTGTGCCAACACTATCAATGTTACTACTACAGTACATCTGTGAGCTGTCAGTAACTGATGCTGTTGATAATGTAGCTTAATGCACCCTACTAACAGGGATAGGAAAAATTCGCGAATTCATTTCAGGACACCTTTGCAATGGATCAGAGTTTATTAGGCACATCCTGGACGACTCCGTCCCAATAAGCCGACTTCCAAGTGAACAAGAAGCGAATTCTGTACTGCCAAATGTGGGTTAACACTGGGGCAACAATCAATGAGGTTCGACTATACGCAGGATTGTGGAGTCTAGTGTAGGGGTCATTGAACTCGCGAAATTTTTCTATCCCTAGCTATGAATGTGCCGCCTAATTGGGGCTTTTCAGCACGTTTGAGGTAGGGAAACTGCGGGAGCGATACTGACAACACTGACAAACGCGTCCAGTGCTCCATCACTCGTACGGGCGAGGTGCTGAAAACTGGCGTGCAGTGTACCCGACGTGCTCCAGGGCACTTTGAGCGACGGCGGTCCTGTCATTCTAGTGGCGGGAAATCTGCAGCTAGGGTCAGTGCAGATCCTTATAACAGTTCCGCATGTTTCCGACCAGTATGTTATGAGATACAGCAGTATGAAAACCCCAGTTTTTGCTATGTTGGAGGGCTCGGGAATGGCATTATAACATGCATTAACTATCGATATAATTATACGTGCATACAGGGGCCACGGTGTCTGAGCGGTTAGCCTGCTCGCCTACCACCAAGGCGATCCGGGTTCAATCCCCGGCCGGGTCACTCCGGATTCTCGCATTGTGGGAATCGTGCCGGACGATGCCGCTTGTCGGCAGGCTTATTTTTAGGTATCCCTCCCATTTCCCCCGCCTTAACATTCCGCCGTTGCTTCATACTCACCTCGCTACACCCTCGTCGGCTCCCAAGACCTCGATGTTAAGATCCGCAACAAACCTCTTCGCTCATTCACTAAATAAACACCGAGTCGACATGCTGGAATACACATCACAATTATTTTTAGTCTGATCACCTGCAACAGTAAATTGGCGTAGATCTGACAGGGCCGAGAGGCTAATACTGCGTACTCAGCAGGAAGGGGCACCAAAATTAACAAAATATGCACAATCTAAGAGTTATTAGTCCGGATATATTTTCTGTATGTTCGTTGTTAGCGTGTTTACCCGTATCTCAGCAAATAAATATCCTGAAATTACAACATTTTGCCAGAAAAGATAAAATTTACAGGATGTCAATGAATAAGTGTTACAAATTAATAGAGGTGGTACGTGAGATGAAATGGGACATATTTTATTAAGGTACCCATTTGCAGAAATGCCTCTTTGTACCCAAAAAGGCGATTATAGCGTGCAAGGTTAGGAGCGTGTAAATCAGTACAGTACTGTGCACACGGAGAGAGTACAGCAGCTGCTCGAAATTGTCTCCTCCGCATTCGATGCATGCTTTGCAGCGCCGCAGCATGTTGCTGGGCACATCGTTGATGATGGCCGGCGTGTTCTTGATGGTTTCGAATGTTGCACGAAGACTGGCCTCAAGTTCTTCCCCGGTATTCACAAGAGTGTCGTACACCAGTGTTTGACGTGGTTGCAAAGGTAGAGTTCCAGAGGCGTTACCCACGTAGCAACATACGTCGGTTCAACGGTTGGAATTTGGTTGGAAAGGTTGGCAATATGTTGGGTTGCAAAGGTAGAGTTCCAGAGGCGTTGCCCACGTAGCAACATACGTCGGTTCAACGGTTGGAATTTGGTTGGAAAGGTTGGCAATATGTTGGGTTGTAAAGGTAGAGTTCCAGAGGCGTTGCCCACGTAGCAACATACGTCGGTTCAACGGTTGGAATTTGGTTGGAAAGGTTGGCAATATGTTGGGTTGCAAAGGTAGAGTTCCAGAGGCGTTGCCCACGTAGCAACATACGTCGGTTCAACGGTTGGAATTTTCTTGGAAAGGTTGGCAATATGTTGGGTTGCAAAGGTAGAGTTCCAGAGGCGTTACCCACGTAGCAACATACGTCGGTTCATACGTCGGTTCAACGGTTGGAATTTGGTTGGAAAGGTTGGCAATATGTTGGGTTGCAAAGGTAGAGTTCCAGAGGCGTTGTCCACGTAGCAACATACGTCGGTTCAACGGTTGGAATTTGGTTGGAAAGGTTGGCAATATGTTGGGTTGCAAAACACACATCGACACAAAGTTGGCCCAAAGTAATATGCTAACCAAATATTTTTAATCAAAAACTTTAATGAGATACCTTAGAAAAACCTACATCATCACCTCACTATATAAAATAAGAAAAAAGACACAACGTGTTGCAAGAGAAAATTTTTAAAACTCTAAATGGTTAAGTAAATGTTGGCAACAAGTTCGTATATTGCTGGTATTGTGTGTGTATATTTATGTTGGAACAACGTTGTAAAACCAAAATTTTATGGCAAAGTTAAGGAATATATATTATTAACTAAAACAATCTTCCTTTCCTGCACGTTATGAAATATAATTTTTTTTTCACGACACTACCAATTTTTCTTTGAAATATATGTAGTTGGTTTTATGTTGGGGCAATGTTCGTAATCAAATAGTTGCCGATTGGTATTTTTTTTTTTTTTTTAGTTGGGCCAACATTGTGAAACTAACATATTCTCGAACACGCTCAGTACTATTTCATGAATGAAAAGGAAACAATAACTTTTCATGGTTGCTTAAAATTACGGTTTTTTAATACATAGATGTTTTTGTTTCAAATTGTATTTAATGTTCGGGGTTGGCTGAATGTGGTAGATACACAGTTGGTAATTGGTTGTAATTTTTATGTTGGGCCAACTTTTTACATCCAACATTTTCATGTCGAAGTTAGGGAATGGTTATTTTTAATGAAAACAATGCCTATTTCCTGTATTGCATGAGATGTAAATGTTGTTCACCATACTATTTTTCTACTAGATATGTTCAGTTAGATTTATGTTCAAATAATGTTGGGAACCAAACGGTTGGTATTCGGTCATTGATCGGCCAAAGTTGAGTAACCAACATTATTTCAACAATACTCCATAGAATGTTTGGGATGAGGAAAAAAACATAATTTTCCATGTTTGATTATATTTTTTTGTAGATAAACGAATTGCATTTAAGATGTATGTTGATGGTCATGGTTGGCTGATTGTCGGCAACTAGTTCATAAACATACAGAAACGTTTTGTTGGCCCAACGTTGGCTTAATGTCTGGCTCTGGCGTTGTGCCAACGTTGGAAAACGTAGGTTGGCCCAACGTAGAAATATCACTCAGGGCAATGTTGGACCAACGGTAACTTTCGCATTGGCTGCGGACTGAAATATGACGTTCAACCTAATTTATTGGGCCAATGAAAATTTCTGGTTTTCTATACGCTTTCCTAAATTCTCTCTCTTGCAAACATGTGCCATATCGATCAAAAGAACCAAAATGCTTTTTCTTGGCTTTATGTATTACTTTGGTTATTCGTAGTATTTTGATCATTTGCTAAATAATATTTTCTCTTTCAGAAAGGCATTCTCACAGTCATTTATCCACAGTTAGCAATGTTTTGCGAATATGTGTTATTGAACGATAATACTCGAGATAGTATGTTAAGGTGTTTAGGGCAATTATCTCCTACCACGGTATTTTTGTTAGCATAATTTTTTTATCCAAAATAATGTCTTATTCAAACTACTGTCGTGATGTCGGAAACGACCATTTTTGTCATGAACGATTCTAATTGGCTGTACCGGTACAACATTAGAATCAATTTGAAAACCAGTCCTTTTTTTTATGTGTGGTGGAAACTGAAGCCAGATAACTTTTCCAGACATAGGCCTACGCGGCAGGGATAATGACGTTCCGATGACTTCATTACCTGCCAACTTTCTTTGATTGAACTTATTGGAAGCAGCTTGGCAGGGAAATGTTACCAGCAAGCGTGTCGTGGAGGATTGAGACTTGTGCCACTTTCGCAGGGACTAGGCGAGGCGCTAATGACATCGCGCCACTTACGAGTCGAGGCATGATCTTGGTAACTGATTGCTGAGACGGCTTGAAGTAGGTGAGATGGGGAAGGTACGGCTGTGCTGGTATGACGATGACGAAGGAATTATCAAGGGGGGGGGGAGGGGGCAGTGACGGAGTACTTATGTTGTATTGACACTGCCCTCGTTGCAGCTCCGGATGCTGCAACCTACTGCTCTATGCTTCTCAAAAGCAAAGCTGAAATACAGCAAAGTCCGTCTGTACGTACGCGGTTCCGCCGGCGTCCCGTTCGCTGCATAGCGCGCACGACGCCGCGCGAGAATCGTTCCTTTTCGTCGCACTGGTTACTTGGCTTCAGAAGCAGTGGCTTGCGGTATATAATAATAAATGCGTATGGGGGTGGACCCAGGGCGAGGCAACCCCCTCCGAGTGACGGGCTTTTCAGCTGATGCCCGTCGTCCCTGAACATGACATGAAATGAGACCCAAAGATGGAGCGGCCCCTTTTATATTATGCGTTTTCTTTCTCCAAAGTAATAAATTATTCCAACTACATTATTGAAGCTACGGATAGGGAATTTTTCAACGCTGATTACAAAATTGCTTAATTGATACTGCACTGGCAATAGTAAGGGGTCATGCGCCTGACTATAATGTGGGGTGTCTAGATTCTATTCCCGCATCATGTCATGTATTTCAGCTTGCATGTATCAGCGTGCATTAACTATGCATTACACAGCAAGATACACTTGAGCAATCCCTTACGGACATGACCTTTGCCTGCTGCTATCCATAGAGGACGTCATGCTCTACCAGACTACTTCAAACATACTCTAGCACAAACATTGAATGTGAAATCATATACTCGCCTTGCACTTAGCGGGAGGAAATCACACTTAGGAATAAGGGAGAATAAACGCACATATGTGACGTACATTTACGTGACAGATACGGCCACATGTTTTCGCCGTCCGTGATTCGCGGGCAGACAGTTGAGACACATAAGAATTGAAATAATTCAATCAAGAAATATAATATGAGCTAAAGTATTTTCGAGAACAACTTGCGGAGTTTTATCCCCTTAGCAATAAGTAGAGACCTGAAAAATTCGCGAGTCCAGTGACCTGCAGACTAGAGACTACAGTCTTGTGTACAAATCATGCGAACATTAACTGCACATTGGTTGTCTGCTGTCACAGTGGAAGGCGACGATTGAGTCAGCATTCTCCGGGAGGTGTCAAACACCGTGTGGACCAAAGGCTAAAGTGATATAAACACACGTGTTTTGATTTCTAGCTTGTCTCAAAATGAAGCCGCGAATTCTTCATGTCTCTAGCAATAAGTTGATTCTGAACGTCTAAAGTTTCATAAGCACATCAGAGCTAAGGTTGGATGCCCGCTCTCCGGTAATTTTCTCATATTCATTCGGCATATTGCAATATAGGTACGTCACGTGAATTTGATTGCAAGGTATGTGCAGTACGATATGTTTGCCTCTCATGATAGGAAAAGGACGTTTCCCGTGGAAGGTTAGCGGAAATTATCTAAAAACTCCCAGGTAAGTTCACTAGCTTATTTTACATTTCAAGTCGGAATTTATTAAAAAAACTAAATTGAACTAACTTCAATTATACCAACTGTGCTTTCGCTAGCGTCAGAACAGTACTCTTTCTTGGGTACCAGATGTATTAACGGAAACTTCCACAGATGGCGGTGAGTATTATCATAAGTACAAAGAAGTAGCTTCCATTGTGGAGACGTCTGTTGCCTTGGTCATCGATAGGAAAGTGCAAAATTCGCTTTATTATTTGGCTTCAGCAGAGACCTGAAAAATTCGCGGATACATTTCTGTACAAGCTAGCATTCAAAACACGTGTGTTAATAACACTACAGCCATTGGATACACAGTGTTTTTTTAACACCTCCTGGTGAAGTATGACCCAATCGTTGCCTTCCACTGTGACAGCAGACAACCAATGTGCAGTTGATTTCGGCATATTTGTACATAAGACTGAAGAGTATATCATGCAGGTCATTTAATTCGCGAATGTTTCAGGTCTCTATGCACCAAGCTTAACTCCACGGGACTGTATATACTCTAGCCAGCATTGTTTCTCCAATGGCTGCTGCATAGATGTGAAGTCACGCCTTTTATAACTGAACTACGCGTAATTAGAGTACACTCATGTGACGTGTTCATTTATTGGCGTAAAAATTCTCAGGGCATGTCAAATTATGTATCGTCCAATGACATACATACTGAAAAGGCATATGTGTTTTATATTTAACGAGTCCCCAAATAATAACGCGAATTTTGTATGTCTCTAGTTAGCGGTACTATTACTAGTGTTTCGTAAAGCGGTCCATGAAAATGTAGTGCACAAAATGGCCAGATTATAAGAGTAGGCTTTGAACAATAATATGCCAAAAAAAACTAACACATTGTATCTGCTGCGTTACCTAAGAAACATAATTACAGATATTAAAGCATTCCTGGATGAAAATATTTCAGGAAGAATATGGAAATGTACATATGGATCATAACGCCATACACTTAGTGAGATAGCTATGTTATTCTTACCGGACGATTCGTAAGTCCAGTAAATGTTATGAGGTTGTCACTCCCCACTTACATCATGTTACGAAACGTGTTTGAAAACACCGTTGTATCATTACAATGAAATATTACCGTCTCATGACATAACGAGAAATCGCCAGATACAACGTCATTGCGTTTAATAAATATGTAATATTAAACATGTGAATAAAAATCTCTTTTCATCGATATTTGTGTTTTAAAGCTAACAGGCAAAGGTATTTAAAAGACAATCTTCACTTTTGCAATCTCAAACAGTAAACAAATGCGAACTAGACACTGTGAAGTGAATACCACACTGACAATTTACCTCACTAAATCTCCTGTTTCTAAATGGAAGCTTCCAAATATAAATTACACATTAACAGACTTATTTACACAGACAACAAAAAACATTGCTTAAAATCTAAATTTTTTTAGAGGTGGCATATTTTCCTTAATGTTTTCGTCAGAATCGAACATAAATTCGTAACAATTTTGAGACATCAACTTTTCACAACAAAGACTGTGTACAACTACTTAAGATCAATTTATTTTTAATAAAATTTGATATTTAACAACTGTGTAACAGCTGCTCACAATAATATCAAGTGAGGTGGTAATTTTTCACTCAGTGTACATGCAGCACATAATTATAGTACAAATGACTTAGTATTTCGCATACAGTCAACGAGCAGCGCAGAAATACGGTAAGTTAATTGCCAATTTTCCAAAAGTGTACGTACTTCACTTGTTTCATCATGACTGATTAATATTTTGTTCACTGTATACGACACATATTTATTTTATATATTGCTAGCCACGGGATTTTTTTCTCAATTCGATAGCCCGCCCCGGGTTAACCATAGTGTAATAAGTGAAAATAAATAACAACAATAAACACAGAAAATTATTAGAGAGTAACTCAGGTGTATATTCCACATACACAGTATGAAAGAAGACATACAAGGAGAACGAGGACTTTATTTCAGACAGTAAAGCGCATTTTCCTATTTTCTCTGCAGCAGAGGGAGAGAGAAGAAAAAACGGTAGAATGGTCGTCGATGAGAGGGGAGGGTCGGAGCTGTGGGGATAACCCTGGTACAGGATACCGCGGTAAGTCGATAGGCTCCGGTCCGAAGAGGTAAGCGCGTGCGGTACGCTATTTTACTCGCGCAAGTCGCGACCCTCCGCGTCATAAAGTCGCGACCTCGATACGTGACATGCGACTCTCGGCGCACAGCCTTTGCGGGACCAATTCGCCGAACCCCTGGCCCAGCCGCCGTGTACTGTTGCCTGCAAAAGTCCTGCACCCGGGGTGAAGGAGCACCCAAAGATAAAGGTCAAAATCCTCCTGCGATATTGAACTACTAGTTTCTCTAGTTTGTTTATCTATATACAGTAAACAAAATCCACTGTGCGTGAGTAAACCGCGTCATCACTGACAAACCGCTGGGCCAATTGAGACCATATTCACAACATATGTTATTGAAATGGCGAGTAATATTTTTTATTTATGTTTCATTCCGATAGGTGGCGCTGGACTGTAACTTCTATATTATGCTCATACTTGCAGGAAATGTTTGTTGATCTAAAAGAGAAAAATGCCAGCCATACCACGGTCAGACATCGGTCGACGTACCAGACGTAATAGAGGGGACGCACTGAGAAGGCGAAATAGAACGTGAACATGCGCTGCACAAACAGAAGAGGCACGAACACAAAATCGAGAAGCACGCAGCACGATCATAAAAGAAGGACGCCCACGCCAAACAGATTCTAATACAAACAACACAATTCAAACCATACAAGACACACATCGATCATACGACGCTTTACAATATTCACTTATATTCTGGGAAGGAGAGGAAAAGATATCATTTCAAGAGGCGGAACAACGTTCGCCGAGATCAGTTGGTACATTAAAAAAACAAAATTCCAAAAACATTTCTATACCCCCAACTGGCTATTTACAATACACTGCAGTGCAGACGAGACGGGATAACTACGATCTCATAATTAGGAATGTTGAAAAAATATCTATATATTGAAGTAGAGTTTATAAACTATATATCAATATATCTAAATGATATTACATTAACGATATATCGATATAAATCGTCAATATATTCAACCGGTATTTCATTGGAATCAGAATTTTTCCGAGGTATCGAAAATAAATATTTTTAAAACGCCCTTTTAGCAAGCTCTGTTTTTAATACAAAAATTGTATTAAAATATTATCATGTTTAGTATTTCCGTTGACAGCTCGGCTGAACGTGTCTTTAACGGCCCTGTATTTTTTTTAAGATAATCGTATTATGCATGTTTCTGTACAGTAAATTTAGTTCGCGTTCGGGCACCATTACAAAATACATGATGGTTAGTATACTGCAAAATTCGCGTTATTATTTAAGGACAGACTGAACTACAAGTTACTGTGAATTTGACCGACTTCAGTCACTGGCTGGAAATATGTCTGGCACACCTCGGAGAACTCTTGAGCCAGTAATATTAGTTCAGTGATGGAGTGGCCAATCTCTTTTAAGGAGATCAAGCAAGTAGGTGACGCTGATTAAAATGCAGCGTTCCATTAAACCACGGACTGTGCTCACTTGTTTATAAGGCAGTGGAGTCTATCCAGTCACCAAAAGACAACGCGAATTTTGCTCGTTTCTACCAATAGTGTTTCAATCACGTGTATTCTGACAATCTTGTGCGATGAATTTCATGCGCCAGCGAGACGGGGCCCTTAAAACTTTGTAGACTTTGCTCGAGTGTTACTTTGTTGTACAGAAGAAATCTCGCATGGATGTGCAGTCATTAACATTACCTCCACAAGAACACCACAGCGCAGTAGCAATTATATTTATTTTCTTTACAGCCACTCAAAAAGACATGACTGATTGTAAATCCTTTCATAGTATAAAGGACATTTGATTGGGTCAGTATCAGCTCGGCTCTCCATTGGTTGATGACCGGCCAATAATGAACGCTGTAAAGTACAGGGTAGTGTCCGGTGTGGTATGGACCAATAGGACGATGGTGAGTTCTACCACAGACACCAACAGAGCCAGTGTTCTTGCAACAGTTAATATAGATGATTCACATCTTATTTGTCTTAGTAAATGTGTGCAGACCTCTATGTGTTAACGAGCACTGGCATGTAAAGTCAGTTAACGGTAACCAACCTCTGAAGAAAACAATCACTTTCCGTAACTGCATACGTGGCATAGTACGCTCTGACTTGCTGCACATGTTTAAGTTGGCAACAAATTGCGGAGGATAGTGCCAAGCTTGAAGTTGCATCGAAGGAATAATGTTTAAATTTATGTTTCTCGTTACATACTCGCGAGAACTCGAATTCGCATATTATTAAACACTTAACATACTATTATAAAATACTCGTTCACGAGATGACGTGTTGCAGAATGGGTTAATTCATGGGCTGTGCTTTACAAGGCCAGAATCTAGTGCTAATACAGAAAGCTAATTTTCCCCGGTTAATGTTGTTGGCTGCTATCAGCACATCGAAAATTTTATTTTTCGGTCACTGCTTTACCACGTACCGATAGAATTTTACTGAAGGTTCCGACGAGTATATTATTACAAGAAATTTCTTAAGTACTTGACAGGCCAAGAAAGTAATGCTCCGCAACACATGGAACAAAAAGCTAACGTTAAGTAAAGGGGTTGACATGTTGACTTCCCTGGATATTACGCGGTTCCCTTCGAATGTCGCATGACTAAAGTGAAATGGGCCGTGGCAATGTTATTCTTATATTTGGCGAAAGGATACGAAATAAGAGGAAAGTAGATCTTAAGCAGGGCTTTCGAAATTTCTCTGTTAACAGTGGGCAGCCTATACTTTCATTTGCATTATGCTAGAACGGCTGTTATTATGTATTATCTACATCAACGAATATGGCTAGTTCCCGCTGGTGGTTAACTTTATACTTATTCGCCCTGGGGAAACGTATCTTGCAAACTTAGTGCAAATTAATTTTCATTATATTTCTTGTAGTAAAACTATTTGCAGGTTTCATAGTTTTTTGTAATGAGCTGTTCGTTACACGCACCGGTGGATATGTGCGCGCTCAAAAATTCTTAATTTACATTTTAACTAATGAAATAATTTGAATTTTTATTTCTATGCAAAAATTTCTCGTTGCATACGAACTAAAAGGAAAAGTAATTAAGTGTGCGTGTTTAGGTGCAACGACGATGAAATATAAAAGTCAGATTGCTGGATAAATAATTAGGAATTTATAATTTACTGTATCATGTACTTTCATTATACACAAAATACAATCTGCGACATCAAAAATGTGAGTGAAGAGATTTGGGGGGATCTTAATATCGAGGTCTTGAGAGCCGATGAGGGTAAGGCGAGGTGGGTAAGGAGTGGCGCCGGAATGAGGACGGTGAGGTAAGTGGGGGGGGGGGGGGGAGATTCCCGAGAAGCCCCACCGAACAGCGGTATCGTCCGGCACGATTCCTACATGCGAAAATCCGGGAGCGACTCTACCGGGAATCGAGCTCAGTTCGAGTATGTGGGAGGCGAGTGCTCTAACCACTAAACCGCCGAGGCCCCCACACATAAAAAAAAAGTGAAAGATAGATAATTATCTGCTGCCATTTGATGGATATGTTTAACGATCTGAGAGAGAGTTTTTGGGAGTTTTAGGATTCACGTAAATTCAGTCATTGCAACCGAAAAAAAAAAAAATTAAAAATTATTCTGAACACAGGGAAATGGTTATTTGTGCAATTTTTTTGACAGCAAAATTGATTTTATCATATTATCATTAAAATGATTTTACAGTATAATTATTCTCACCGTGTTGTGTTTGACGATTTTCGGTTTATCAGTGCGGTTTGATATAATTGGTTTAATCAATATTTCCACGAATTTGATTTTATTTTGTTTTTGAGTATGAGCTGTTGGTACAGCTGCAGTGTGGATGTAACACGAAGTACCCAGCCATTGTGCACCGACTACAGCCAAGTGCAGAAAATTATTAGATGACATTAAAACATGCATAATAAAAATAAGCATGCAGTTTCACTATTACGGAATTTTTATTATTATATGCACTTTTTCAAGAGGAATAAAATAACTTGTAAAACAAAAGGAATCATGCTAATTCTCGAACGAAGTTGCCTCAGATTCATAGGTAAGCTGTAACCATGCGTTGTAGAGTAGCCATAAACGTGAGGAATTTTCTTGTGTTCACTGCAGCAGTTTAATAGTATTACTTTCATAAATATTGTTTCATTACTTCTTGAGTTATTGGAATCCGCCCTATGTCACATAAAGAAATATTTACGTGGAAAATTAAAGGAAAATAAACTTCTCACTTTATTCTTATGGAAAAATTTGCATTTGTTTTACGGATTTGGGATAATTATATTTCAGGTTTGTTTTGTAGGTATACTCTTGTTGTTATGCTAGTGGCTATACGCTCCGGGGAGTTTGCTTTCGCCAATAAGATTAAGGCCACTATGAAGGGGTGCATTATTTGTGCATGGACATCGTACAAGGCAGCTTACTCCTCCACGCCTCATTATAGCTCCGTGCTTGCATTATACATAAGATTAACATGCTAATGTGATTGGGTGGCGTGCCGAAAGAGGGACGGAAATAGGGGAGCTGTCTCGATAGCATTAGCTGCATCAAAGCACTAACTATGTAAAGGGGTTTACAGAAGGGGGTGTGGGAGAGAGAGAGAGAGAGAGAATGAGGGTTTTCTGGTGAGACGTAGAGAGCAGATTGTAAATTCTCGTGGTAAACATTGAAAACTGAGTCTTAGCAGACAGACTCACTGGCAAAAACCCGGAAAAATGTCTTACTTGGTAGTACATCAGACTTCATCGTGCTGTATACACGAGAGCCGGCGCCACTAGCTTATTGGTACCATAACAAAATTATATTTTTTGTTTAGCAGTAAGTTGGGATTTGACATGGTGTGTAAATGAGAGCCGGCGCCATTAGTGTATTGGTGTCATGACAAAAATTATCTTATTATTTAGCAGTACGTCGGAATTTATCGTGCTGTACAAACGAAAGTCGGTTCCATTAGCTTCCTGGTGTCATAACGAAATTATTTTATTTTCTAGCAATACAAAATGTTGCAAAACGTTACATTTTTAAGAACTATACATGTCATAGGCTACGTGTTGTGATTTTCAAATATTTGATTCAGCAAGTGTGAAGAAACCGCCAAGAGACTATAATACGTGAATCAATAAATTTACAGAAGATACTTGACTTGGTTCAATGCGATTGGGCCATCTCGTCGCTAGTTATGTCCGATTGGTCCAAAGAGGTCCACTGCATGCCAAACGTACTGCAACCCAATGACAAAAGCGATGCGAAGGACATGTATTTGAAGTATTTTGGGTATTAAACTAATAACACGAAAATTGGCATAGATCTGTGCTCATTTGTCCAGCCACAAGTTCTTCGCGTGTACACTTACACAAATGCTACACTTCGATATCTTACGTGCAACCTTGAGTGAGTGAAGAGATTTGGGCGGCTCGCAACAGCGAGGTCTTGAGAACCGATGATGGTGAAGTGAGGTGAGTATGAAGCATAGCCAGAACGTAATAGCGTGGGAGGGGGAGAGAGATCCCCGAGAAAACCCGCCTACCAGCAGCACGATTCCCACTAGCGAAAATTTGGGAGTGACCCGGCAGGGGATTGGATTGAACCCGGTTCGCCTTGGTGGGAGGCGAGCAGGCTAACCGCTCAGCCACCGCCGCCTCTTTTGATTGTATATGAATGGGAGACAATCAACTCGGCACTCCAACATCTCAGAGCCAATCAGTATAGGCTGTTCACGGTAAAGTGAGCATTTTTGACGCACTAGTTTATTTTTACTTTCGGCCATATTTAATCCTTTAAACACATTTTAAAATAAATAATTATATGTAAGTAATGAGTACAGTGTGTATATTCCACAACATTCGGAAGTTAACATCTAAAGCTAAAACAAAATATATCTGTTGACTATTATTCCAAATGAGAGGGCGTTCGAAAGTGCTCACTTTACCATGAACAGCCTATAGTAAAATGTATTGGGTTAAATAAGCGTGCCAAATGCGGAACAAATAAATACGACTGCATTATAAGTGTGAAAGCAGTCGCCAACAGACATGACGTTCGAATAGTAGTGGATATGAGTGTCATACTCGTGGGTTTTCTTGGATGACAAATGTGTACAGAGCGCAAAGTGTTAACGAAGCCAGCGTCAGCGCGACCTACTCACCTATAGGCTGTTCGCGGTAAGCTGAACACTTTTGAAAACCCTGCTTAACATCTGCCCATACACATACATGTGCATTGTAAAATTACGCCAGGGAAAGTGTACAGCTACATTTACACTGAGTGTTTATGAAACTACCATGTAGCAATAGAAATACGCAATCTTGGTACAGGGCTTGGGTTTTTTTTTTTTTTTTTTTTTTACACGTTCATCTAGCTTTGTGTCGATCTCCCGTGGCGCAGTCGGATGGTGCGCCACCGAGCTCTGGGATGCGGGAGACTCTGGGTTCAAACCGCGGATAAGACATGGGTGTTCATTTAAGTTAGGTTATAAGTTAGTCTGTAAGCAGTCCCCTGCTAAGATTTCAAGAATAAGACCGTCTTGTAAATTAAGGGTTCTGCCTGAGTGCATCGTTTTTCTCCTTTTTTTTTTTCTTTTGAGCGAGAAGCGCTGGCGCTATAAGAGTCACACTGGCACGAGCTACAAGAGCGCCATCGCCACTACGCGCAGGACTCTGAACTGGCGTGCAGTTTTCTCGTAGTGCTGCGTGTAACTATGGTTAGGGAAATATTTGATGAGCAGTTGCACTTCATAACGCTTCAGCTCACATCACTTTTGTGGTTGGATGGTTGGCCTGTTAGGCGTCTCAGGTGTTTGCCCGCGAATCACAAACGTAGAGTACGGGAGTAAGCTAGTTCTGATTGGTCAGCCAAGTAGTAAAAGTGTCTTCTCACATAGACACGTATCCAATAAGCAAAAGGAGATTACTTGTATGTCCGTAGTGTATGGAGATTCGGGTGTTTCTACCTATGGGACTTTCAGCAGTGAGCGTATCATTAATGAAAAGTCTGTAGCAAAGTTCAGAGCAGGCTCCTATAGTAGCCTGGCTCGTGTCCGACCAGTATGTTTTAAGATACAGCAGTGTTTAAAAAAAAAAAGCCGCTTTTAACTATATTGGACAGCTCCAAAATAATATTTACAGCTTTCGTGGTAACTTAAAAGTACCATTCCTCCCTCGTCTGGTGTATAATGTGTTTTGTTAGTTAATCATACTGGGGCACATTTAATAAGTTCTTCGAAAAAAGAGGATTTCAAACACTCCGCAAGCATATCAAGCACCAGGTGGGTGGAACCCATAAGAATGGATAGGAAAATTTCGCGGGTTCAATAACACGAAGGCTAGGTACCACGAACCGTTTATACAGCCGAGCCTCAGATGTTTGTTCATTGGCTGCTGCCCCAGTGTCGCCACACGCCTGGCAGCATGGGACTCTCTTCTTGTTCCCTTTCAAGTCTGCAATTGGCTGAGAGTCGTCTAGGGCGTGCATAATAAACTCTGATCCAATAGCAGAGGTGACTCCAGTGTACACGCGTTTGCAATCTATCTTGCCCTGAAATGAATTCGCGAAATTTTCCTATCCCTACTAATAACACCTACGTTTTGTCTAGTAAGTCTGTACATTCACCAATATATTTGTATGTGTAAATTTAAATTTTGCTGTGTATTGCTGTGGATCATAACAAACATGATTTCTAACATTAGCTCTCAAAAAACTAGTTGTGAGGGAAAGCGAATAGTATCAGAATTGAAAAAAATCTGCCTTACCTCAGTGAAAAACTATTTTTGCGTTCGAAGCATAAATTTGCGATTTTATCTCTAAGAACGAAGTTATTTTCGGGGAAGAAAATTTGTAATTCGGCAGCTTCCGTGTCATAATATGCCAAGGGTTTAATATCGATACAGGAGGTTTCGGTTTCAAAATACAAAGTACTTCATTCATCAACTTGTATGTTCTCTTATAAGCTTAGTGACGTTAAGATAGGATACTATTTAGCCATATTTTGAAACGAGAAAAGTTATATAATTCAAATGTAACCATGAAATTTAACGATACCCGTTGCCTCCCTTAAACCAAAACATTTCAAAACCACATCTTTCTAAAATTTCTGATTATTTTTTTACTTTTAATTCTTGTTCAGTGCTAATATCTTTACATTGTAAATAACGGATGCAAATACGAAAACTTTGTGAAAAAAAAAAAAAATTAATGGTGTTAAAAATTCTAATTTATTCAAAATTCCTATACGAAAAAAGAAAATACATTAGACACATGAAACCAGTATTTTCTCACGTCCTTCGGTTTCCATGATTTTGTCTAGCGCATGTTTGTCTTGTATAGTGCAGAAAATTACTGCATTGTATTAAACACAATGGTGAAGGGATTTCTGCCCCGTGCGAAGGGAGATAAATTGGAATTACACTAACATCTGATTTACAACGTAATATTTAACACAGGTGTGTGCAATAGTACAGTTACACTCTAAGAAATTGTTTGTAAATTTACCATATCAGTGTACACGTACAGTGACAAAACGCGAATGGTAAATCATTTCTCCATACATCCATGGTAACATTCCTGCAGTTGCTCAGGAAAGGGTCAAATGCGTAGGGGAGTTCCTAACTCTGTATGGTAGCAATGCTAAACATATTATCGTCTTTTCAGCCTGATACATAGTACTATTTCCATTCGCGGTATAGGTTAAAAACTTCCATTACAGTTTAGGAAGTTTACCAGAAGTTTTTTTTACTGTGTAACTGTTTAAAAAAGTCAGGTAATGCAGTTCCTAAAAAATGTAATTCCTTAAAATATGTGTCGAGGTATTTTTTTAACCCTGTTAAAACAAGATCAAGCAAAGGAGAAAAATTACACTGTGCACTGCATCTATGGATTATCTGCTTGCTTATACACGTGCATTACGTACCTAAAACTCCCGCCTTACCGGTGGCGTAATTGGAAGTGAGTTCTTCACTAAAGTAAATGTAAATGTTTGGCGCATTTTTTTTCTCTAAAACAGCTTCAATCAACTAAGTTTACCTAAGTGAATGGAATATCGAGTGAGGATAACGAGCGGCTGCTTTATAAACTAAAAGTTGTGGGCGAATTTCTAACAGCGCGCCACAGCACACTTTATTCTGTGAAATTTTGTACATCGAAAAATTCAGTTTGTTAGATGCAATCGATCATCGAATAAGGAGCATGTTCTGTGGAAACATTGTCTTATATCAATATAGTTCCGAGGAGATCTATAGAGGACGAAGTTTAATCAGTTTCCAGTTTCACAGCGCACGAGAAAGATTAACATGAAAGATGCATGAGAATTCCACCGACAAACTTCGGGTGAATGCTTCGCAGAATAAACAAACAACATGCTGACATAACTAATAAGCCTACTTTCCTCAACGATGTAATTAATTCTTAGGTAAGTTCTTAAAAGCTGAGTTGGTAGGTAAGACTCGACGTCGTCTTGTTGAAAGCAATAGTCTATCGTTAGAGCAATACAGCAATCTGTTCAGAAATAAGTTATATAATTATAGCTATATTAAAAAAAATGTTTTACAGAATAATAAATATAGTAAACAGAGAGTTATTTATAATGGTTGTTTCTGAATTGGACAATTTTCAACGGCCCCATTTATGTTTCAGTAATCAAATTTGTTGAAAGAGCAAAAAAATATCGCTTTCATTTCTGTCCTGAAATGATTTACATTGAAATAGTCCACAGATTTTCAAAATTATAATTGCCGAAACTCATTACAAAGAGGCCCATATGAGAACCCTGCAGGGGAAATGGTGACAGATTTTCCTTATCCAGTCATAAAGGAAACACTCTACTAAAGAGATTTGTAAAATGTGATTTGGTACAAAAGATTTTCTTGGTTTTCTGGCAACGAGTATGTTGACTTATAGTTAGCGACAGGTGTTCTTCGCGAAAAAAAAATTTAAGACAAGTTGTATTCCAAAACACTTTTATTCATATGCACTTTTGTGGTTGGATGATTTTTAATGCCACATGCCTCAAGTGTCTGTCCGCGAATCATGGACGTTCAGTATCGGAGTACTTTGTTACGATTGGCCCAGTCAAATAGAAACATGTATTCTCGCTTAGACACGTGGCCAATCACCAAAGGAAGTTGGGTGGACATAGGATATTGAAGTCTAGCATGATCATAAATATTTTCGCGGAAAACACCTGTCCCTACATCATGATTTTTCGCTGGAAAATTTGAATGGTTCTTCGGTGTCAACGCACTTTGCGCATACGAGGATATTTTTGTTTCTTTGCAGGCCATTGCTATTTTGTAAGGCTCTTGTTCTCCTGCACTGAGCTAGTGAGTATTCTGATATACCCTTTGAATATTTAACTTTTTATGATTTATTTGCAGAAACCTTACGCGACGTCAAAAAAAAACACCATCGAGTCATGAAAGCAGAAAGACACTTTAGTATTTCCGGAGATGTGTTAAGCACGAAAAATGTTTTCCCTCTCCCAATGTCTATTCTTATAATCTGAAAGACGTTCGCAAGAGTGGTATACGCATTTTAACTTCGGAGCGAAGATGGACCAGCTAGTCTCTACGTTATGTGTAACCATTGCAAAGTTTTTTTCCTGAAATTAAACGGATTCAGTGAAATAATTTGTGCTGTCGCTGATGTTTTGCATAAAATTTATTTATCCCGGTATACGGCGGTAATGAAAAATTATTACATCCAAACCAGTTTGCGTTAAATAAAAACGCCGTATTGTAAACTACCCTGAATCGCCGCGATCGAGAAAATCATTAATTAAATATTTTTTGTAGAACTGGAATGGCTGCAGATTGGTATTATATGATTTGTGATTCTTTCATACCAAAAATGGGCTATAGCTTAAAAAGGACTATTGGGGCTTAGCAAGTTATTGATAAGATTTATGTAGTGAATACTACATAAAAGGTGTTTATTTAACATCAAGGTTGTACAATATTATTTCAATGTATATATGATTTTAAAAGCGCGAGGGATCTATACAAATATACTGAGATATTAATGTATATTAAATTATAATGATTTAACCAGCCACATTCTGAGTAAAGTCTAATTGGAGAGTCCCCATCTTGTTCATGATTCCGAAGGCTGATTAATATGGCGGAATCCGACGGCCGTACATACCCATCTTCAGTGTTCGATTGTCGTATGACCATTGGAACGAGAATACCACTGAAGATGGGTATGTACGGCCGTCGGATTCCGCCATATTAATCAGCCTTCGGAATCATGAACAAGATGGGGACTCTCCAATTAGACATTACTATGAATGGGGCTGGTTAAAACTTTACAATTTAATAATAATTAATGCTTCAATATATTTGTATAGCTCCCCCCGCGCATACTTCACAATGTTTATATTGAAATAATATTGTATGTACAACGTTAATGTTAAATAAACCCCTTTTATATAGTGTTCACTAAAGTAGTCTTATAAATAACTTGCTACACCCGTATATCTCCATTTTTGTATGAAAGAATCATAATTCATATCATAACAAGAAGCAGCCTTAAGCCATGCGTATGTAATGCAGACGGGGAATATCGAGTGGCATACGAAAGGCACTACCCACTTTTGATCCTTAACAGGTACAGACGCACATAAATTGCAACGCAGCCTACACAACGCTAAGTTACATCGCCTTCGATTTAAACAAATTCTTGTATTCGAATCGCTGAGTCGGTGAGGCAATGGATGGGCCGCGGTGGGCTTGTTCGTTCTCCTGACCTCACCCCACTTGACTAGTTTGTGTGAGGGCACTTGAATAGTTTGGTGTTTGAGACGCCAAATTAATCGGTGTAAGAAATCTTCGCTCGAGTGCTAGCAGGTACTTGCCCTCTGCAGCAACTCCCTGGGGTCTTTGAACATGTACGGCACGCAACGTCGCATCGCTGCAGAGCTCGTATTGGAGCAGGGAGCTTCAATTATCACTTTCCGACCTATGGTAATTTAATAAAATAATGCCTGTTTCGATCTCTTTTAACATCCGTCTCAGTAATGAATTTTGTTACACCTTTGTACAAGCTGGTGGACAAAAAGTGTAATTGATGTCTGAATATATTTTAATGTAGATGTTATATTTGTTTCTACACGACCTCAAATAAAATTCCCAAAACAATTACAAACTCGAAAATAAACAAAATCGGAACGGCTTTATCTTTTATTATTCAAATTCATTGTGTAATTATTATATAAATTTTTTTAATTATGAAGATTTGCATATCGAAAACATTTCACATAAAATCAAATTGAAAATTTTACAGGTTGAAATATTTTTTGTTAGTAGACATTATTTACTAATGATCGAGGCTACTTACAAATAATAGTTTAAATAATGATTTGCGTGAAGATCTGTTTTTATAATTCGGGTAGAACAAAAACTGTAGAACTATAATTAGGATGTATTAGTTGATTGTGGAAGAACTAATCATCAGAATATCTTAATTTTTGCTTGCTGCAAATGGTTTTGGGCATCGAAAATTCGAAGAATGGTTGGCAGACTTATAAAATCATTATTTTACTCGTCTGTTTCTTAACTTTACTACCAGGAAAATATAAGAGAAAGGGTAGTTTCCTTAGCATGATGAAGTTCGTTTCCACTCATAGTAGCGGGGCATGAAACAACCAGCCCTGGTTCTTTGCTTCTGCCAACTTTGCCTAGCCAAGTTCTCGAACTAGTAGCATTACGCCTGTGTGTCTCGACTTCTCTGCAGTGTGCAGTGTTCTGGGGGAAAATCTAAATAGTTTTCCTCTCATCACCTCAACTTTGCTCCAGGGGTTAAAAAAAAAAAAGTATAAAAACAATATTCAATTATAGCAGCGTATCTAGGATGTACCTTAGATTTCGCAGAAGTTTGTAAGCTCCAGATTCCTCAGAAAAAATTCCGTACTCCACCCACGCACGGAATATATAAGACCACAGACGAAAAAAAAAAAAAAAACACTTGCGTGTATAGCGAACTTACAAAGAGAAAAAAATCAGCACAGACGTTCCTGCAAAACAGGAAGACACGAGAGACACCGCGTAACCAAAACACAACGATTGGTCCAAAACCAACAGTAATTTTGAAGTGAAGTTTAAACGCATAATATATCTTTATAATTACATACACACACACTGTATGAGGACAGTTTCTATATTTAAAAAAAGACGTTCCAATCTAATGCAGCTACCCGAATTACAAAACACTACTTCCAACTGACTAGAATTTACATTTTCTACATTTAAAGTCATATACATCTGACTATAGGCTGTTCACGGTAAAATGAGCACTTTCGAAAGCCCTGCTTAAGATCTACTTGTATCCACGTTGTGCATTCTTCCGGCTTATGTAAATTTAATATTGCCATAGGCCCCATCGCTTTATTCACGCGTTGGTCAAGTGAAACTGTGAAATTATTAGAGAAGCAAATATTTTACAAATTTGCTCATTTTTTACACTTAGACGCATTAAAAATACAACAAGCGAAAGAAAAAATATGAGTTATAACAAATTGTTACCTTGCGCTTTTTATTCGACGTTAAGATGTGGAACTACTTTCCATCCATCGTTACCAACCTTAATCGACGCATTCCACCCAGTGCGCCCGTTAAAATATATTCATGTAGGAGCAGTGCCTTTTGTTAAGGTTGGTTTCAAAAGTGCTCACTTTAACGTGAACAGTCTTTACATACATACCTTGCGCATTTAAAACTCTAAAATCCGTATCTTTGGCTATAAAATAAATAATTCTTTTTAATGTTTTTACTATTCCAATAATTTCCATAATGCTAAAAATCACAATAATTTAATATTAAAAAACAGTCTTTTAAAATTCTATCGTGGTACATGATTAAAATGTACTTGACATTCATTAATGCATTTGTACTTGATTTAACGTGTATTCTTTACAAACTCGTAAGATTTTCCGTTTTCGTTGCAAAATTTTAAGTATTCCACACTTAAAAAGCTCTTACATGATACAATTGTGTTCTTCCCAATCAAGTAAAAATCTAGGAAATGCTGTATTTTCAATTTTAAATTAAACTACGCCACCTTGGTTACTGAAAAATTCCAAGGCTGAGGTAAACCCATTTTGAAACTAACAGACTTTTCTCACGAGACTCTTAAAATGCATAGCCATCCCAAATCATGTGTTGAGGCTTACCAGATAAAATTTCTACGCCTATATAGACAAGCAAGAAAGCCCATTTATACTATTACCTGTCCTTATAGGTCCTACATATATGTTTTATTTACTTAATTTTTACCGTGCCTGAACCCCAGCAGCCGAGTCTCTGAAGATCAATCGGCTACGGGGTTAATTTATACTACATACTGGGCTGGGGAAACCACCCCGCTACTTTAGGGTCGAACAGTCATATTTTAATTCAACCAATGGGGAGCTGTGGCCCCTTTCAGAAGAGTTTAATTTCCACGAATTTAAGTCCTTGTGGCGCCATACATAATGGGCATAGTGCGCTGATGCCAAACGAATCAGTGAAATTGCTTGGTGTCCACCAATGAGACGTAGGCTTTGTTTTCGGCAATAGTGATATGAACCAATCTCACTATGGACCAGTAACCCGTTTAACGAAAAAAAACTTCAGCTCACAAGGAAGATCATTGGGCACTTAGCTTCGCAATGTACAGTGACTGCCAAAACTAACATTCGTGTACGCAGTGTTTAGAAACACTACCACTTCGCGTTGTGATATGGCACCAGGCTAGACTCCGCAGTCCTCTACATACTTGTATGTTGTCGGCCGCCACAGACAGGGCTCATTCTCCTGTTTGACCCGGCCACACGGAAGGAAGCTACCAGAGTGCTGAGCGTATACTGTTGGTTCTGAGTCCTGCATGAAAAGTGTTATGAGAGGAAGTTCAATTTGGACGCTTGAAACTAACCTCCTCTTTACATTGGTGCAGAATTACTATGCGAAAAGGTAGCGTGTCCAGTTATGTGCCAAATCGTGTTTGCTGAGTCTCAATGGCTTTTCAGGAACCCGCCTCTTGCGCTTCTGTATACTCGTATACTCTGGCTTCCAGAGCAATGCAAAAGGTGCAGCGGGAGCGATTCCGGAGCGAATGCAGGAGGAACATCAACGAGAGATGAAACGGAGCCACAAACGGACGGGAGCATTCGGGGTTTTAATATTTCAGCGGGGAAGTGGATGGAGGAGAAAGGGGAAAAAACTGAATATGCCCGTGCATAGAAACATACAGACTCGTGTATCCGTACGCGCGAATGTTCCTACACGCTCCCGTATCAATGGTCAGCTCAGCACGCGTAGCAAAGGAATTCAAAAGAAAAAAAAAAAAAAAAAAAAACTAGCCGAAGAAAAAAATTTCGTATCGAAAAATCTTGCAGCGCAAAAAACCGTATCTCCGCTCGGGATTTGTGTTCCCGCGTTGCTGAACCTCGAAAATAAAGACGGCCGGTGAATTTGGAGACTTGTACTTTTGGCCAACAACTTGTGTGATACGCCTCAAAGACGCTTTTCAGTGTATAGTAAAGCCTCGACCGTTGAGCGACCAATCTTCAGTAAAACAGCCACACAGTAAAAGTCGTATAGTTGTCAGTAGCCAATGAAATGACGAACTGCGCTCAAGGAAGTATATAAAAGTGAAATCTAGCATGGTACCAAAAAATAACGCGAATTTTGCAGGTTTATATCAATGACGGATGTTCTTACCTGTGGGTAAACGATTGGCAAACCGTAGCAGTAGGAGCGACGGGGTTCTAGGCCACTTTGGATTAATTGGGATTGATTGATGGGTTATCGATTGGCTTGAAAGGGTTAATCCTTAATCCGATCAAAAATTGAAAGGGTTAAATTTAATTATAAGGGTTAAATTTAATAGAAAGGGTTAAATTGATCAAATGGGTTAATTTTTAATAGGAGCACATTTTTTATTTCTTTCTTTTGGATGGGGAGGGGGTAGCAGGAGCTCTGTCTGATGTTGACGATGAGGTGTCCTGGAGGCGACTGGCCAGTGTGGTGGGTTGCAATGTCTTATATAGGTGTAGAGTTGAGTGCAAGCGTGGACTAAGGTTAATTTTTGATCATTTTCCTAATTTTGAGATTTTTGGAGGGATGTTGGTGGTAGATAGTCGATTTTTACGAATATACATAACACACAAGAGAATTTCAGAGTATTTAAACGATTCCTAAGAGTGGCCTATATGTAAATGCTATTTTTTTTGGGTGTATATTGTTCGTAGGTAGGCGACTTTGAAATATGTGATTTACATGTTAAACAATCTGTTTTCGGAATGCAATTAAACATTATAGAATTTCAGTATTTTCTACGTATTTATAAATTACATGCATCGAAATGCAAATTTTTGAAAGACTACGTGAATAATAATAAGTGCAATTACATGAGTCTTAAACATAATGTGAGTCTCGAGCTTAAAAATATAATTTACACGAGAAATAATTTTAACTACGTGAATAACATGAGAGACAAATGCAAACTCGCTAAACGAAATCCAGCTGGTTAGTGTGAATAAATAACAATTTTACACGATTCAGGCTGTGAATACGATTTAAACCAGACACAATCACGTACCAGAAATATTAAAAATAAGTCCGTTCGAAGTATCAATGAATAGCACTTACATACTATAGGCAACTGTGTTTAAATTGTTTATGAAATCCACGTCAATTGGTAACAAAAAATGTGAGTTGTTAACACAAATGGTATTTTCATCTACCGAACAGAGAAATTGAAATTGTGTGTTATATATATTCGTAAAAATCGCCTATCTACCACCAACATCCCTCCAAAAACCTCAAAATTAGAAAAATTATAAAAAAATTAGCCTTAGTTCACGCTTGCACTCAACCTATATAAGACATTGCAAACCCACCACTCCGGCAACATCGGACAGAGTTCCTGCTACCTCGCTCCCCACCCAAAAGAAATAAATAAAAAATGTGCTGCTATTAAAAATTAACCCTTTCGATCTGTTTAACCCTTTCTATTAAATTTAACCCTTTCAATTAAATTTAACCCTTTCGATTTTTGATCGGATTAAGGATTAAACCTTTCAATCCAATCGATAACCCATCAATTAATCCAAAGTGGCCTAGAACCCCGTCGCCCCTACTACTAATCGTCGTACTGGTCTACGTCTCATTGGTTCATGTAACTGAAGCCGAACAAATCGCCCACAGCTCGTTGGCTTTGGCAACGAAGCATATGTTGTGTCGACTTAAGTACAGCACGCATCATAAAAGTTTTTTTTTTTTTTTTGCAACACCTGTAACCGTAGATATAACCTTTGAGGATTTTGCACGTATATACTCGTGCCTACCTTTACATGGAAATGTCTTTACTCTTGGACACAAAACTAACACATTTATAGCTTTACTGTTTCACTGGAATTTATCGGAATCTAAGCAAAACATTACAATTTCTCGACATTTCAGTTTGTAAGAATAAATATGTTCTTTTAGTAATGTTCCAAATGAACACGATGGACTGTAACACGTTTCACATCTATCGCGATGCATTCATTGGGACACATTCAACGCGAAACTTCATTGGCCGAAGGCCAGCCATTTATTAACATTACAGAATGTAAGAGGCGTGTCCGGTGTAGCCACGACCAATAAGACGATGAAAGGGTATAGCAAAAATTATTTTTTTTTTTTCAAAAAACAAATATAGCTACTGGGTTGTATTGCTCTTGTACTATCCTGTTAAATACTAGAAGAACAATTACTCCATAACCATGAAAATTTTATTTTCTAGGACGAAGAAATTTTTAAACTGGCTTTGCTCGATCTTAGCTGGAGCGTAATCCAGAATGTGTTAAGCAGAGCATTCCAAAGAGCCCAGTTTACCGCGGACATCCTGTATGTATCCAGCTCCTGCTTCCGCTTCTCGCCGCCTGGGGGCAGCACTTGCGCTGCTGTGCCTCTGCGGTCCAGGCAGCCTGCGCGACTCTCTGGCTGCTAATTAGAACTGGAGGGCGGGGTAACCCCTTTGTGCTGCCGCCGCAAGGCGCGTCATCCGCCCCAATTCAGCAGCCGCGGTGGCCCCGCTAATAGGGTCGAGGAGACCGCTACAACAGCCTGTAACGAATACGCCGCCTCGCGCGTGCGTACCACAAAAACAAACAAATATAGCATCGCAGCCTGGCGGGGATCTCTCCAATATAAAGAAAAAAAAAATCCCTTTCCCTTTTTAACATCATCCTCTTTACTTCATTCCTCTCTCGACAAGCGACTCGGAATGAGAACAGGACACTTTATGGACAGGGGTGCACTAAGTGTTTCTCTTCCTTTTTTTTTCATATCGTAAGTTAAAGTGTATTATAGGCATAACAGTTACCTTTGCGGCAATTCCAGGCCACCGACGATCGTGGCATGAAAATGTACAGGATCGAGGCGTCTTTGTTGCTACCGATTGCATTTTCAAATTCCATGGACCTATCTTGCAGTTCTATCCTTTACGATTGTTTATGGGCGCAAGTTCAATAACAAACGTGAAAGTAACAAATACTTGCATGCCGTCTATATTGGTGGAGAGGTATAATGGAATATAATATAATTATGTATAATGATAATTTTAGAGAATTCATAGGGACTGGAGAATTCCACGAATTAGTTTTAGGTCAAGTTAGGCTTCAAACACGTGTACATTTTTGTAACGTTTGCAATTGGACGACAGTTTATGAGACACGCCTAAGTGACCTCTGGGCCAATCATAGACCTGCAAGTAACAAAGTGCTGAATCCCGTGTCACCTGGTGTGAGGTAAAACTGTCTACACACTGCCGCAGCAACAAATGAACAGAAAGCTAATGCTAGAAAATGCATAGGACTATGGAGACTATCCAATAGGGTGACATGCAAATATTGCGTTATTATTCAGTAACACGGTGCGATTCACTGCACTGTACCTACTTGAGAACTATTCGCGATTTCATTGGTCCCTGGCAAACTATACGGCGTCATTTACCTGCGTGATCGCTTTACTATAGATTGGTTGCTCTACCGTCGAGACTTTACTATTGGCTAAACGCGAACTTGAAACTTGCTATACGATTTATCGACCAATGACAGAAGTCGAACTAGCATACAATATGTTGTAGTTCAGCATGCAGCGAAAAAAATAACGCGGATTTTGCACGTTCCCGCCTATAGGTAGAGACCTGATGAATTCGCGTTATTGACACGTTAAACATTGAACACACGTACCTTTGTAATAAGCTTGTCATTGGACCATACTTTATCTGGCACGCCCTGGATAACACTACGCCAATAAATGGACAATTCACAATTGTGTGCCCCAAACACGTGCAGTTCAGTCAGAAAGGACGTGGCTTCGCGTCTATTTAGCAACCAATGAAAAAACGACACCGGTTCCGTTATATAAAGTACTGTGAAATTCAGCGTGATACCAAATAATAACCCGAATTATGCATGTGTCTACCTATAGGTCGTTTAAAACGGGACATTTTCCTGTTCCTATATATGGGGATAGGAAAATATCGCGAGTTCAATGACCTGTAGTCTAGACTCTTCAGTCCTCTGCATACTGGAGCCTCAGCTGTGTGTTCATTGGCTGTTGCCCCGCACCTGACGGTTATGGAATTCCCAAGGTGTTTCTTTGCAAGTCTACTATTGGCTCAGAGGCGTGCAGGGCGGGTCTAACAAACTGTGATCCAATTGCGAAGGTGACTTCACTGTACGTGTGTTTGAGTCTATCTTATCCCGAAATGAACTCTCGAAATTTTTCTATCCCCGCCTATAAATAAGAGATCTGGAAATATATGCGGCTTCATTCGACGACAAATCAAACCCCACAAACCATTGAGCACACGAGGTTAAACTAATTACGAGAGGACCTGCCATTTGGCGTTAGGTTTCGCTGCCTAGGTAGACGGCATACATCTGTATGTTAGGTTCACGTCTGTCAAAACTTAGGACTCAGAACCAATAGTAGGCTTAACACCCAGTTCTCTGGAAGGTTTATTCTGTGTGCCCTGGCCAAACAGGAGAATTAGTTCTGTCTGCTGTAGTAGCAAATGAACATGGACGAGTGACTCCCTCTCGAATGCTCGAGTGTATAGAGAAGAGTGTAGTGGAGAGATCGTATATAATAACATCGAGGTCTTGAGAGCCGATGAGGGTGAAGCGAGGTGGGTACGATGCAGCGCCGGTACGCAAAGGGCGTGGAGAATGGGAGATCCCCGAGAAAACCCACCGACCAGCGGGCATCGTCCGGCACAATTTCCACGGGCGAAAATCCGGGAGTGACCCTGCTGAGAGTCCAACCCGGTTTGTTTTGAGGGAAGTGAGCGCTCTACCTGCTAAACCACTGCGCCCCCGACCCTTTTTAAGATCGTAATTTTAAGGACTGTAAAATTCCGCGAATTCATTCTAGGACAAGTTGGACTCCAAACATATAAGCATTTCTGCTAAGTTTGAAATTGGTTCATAATTTATTAATGAGCCACCTGTTTTTCTGCGAAAAGATTTCCGGACACGTTGTGTTCCGAACCTCTTTCGTGATTGGATCATTTGAATTGTTACACGTCTTATCTGTCTGCCCGCGAATCACGGACCATCAGTATCGGAAAGAAACTTAATTCTGATTCGCTTACTCGTGTAACAGACTGTATTCGCGCAAAAGACAGGCATCCAATAGCCAAATTAAGACTGCATCTGTGCACATAGGACATTGAAATCTAGCCTCCATGTAAATCTTTTCGCGAGAAACAGGTGGCCCTATTTGTTAGACACGCCCAGATGAACTCGGAGCCAATAACAGACTTGCAAGGATACCAGCACTGAATCTCGTGCCATCTCGTTAGTGGGGAAACTGGCTACACAGTGGATCGACAGCCAATGAACAGATAGCTGAGGCCCGAAAATACACAGGATTGCTGTGTCTAGCTTACTGGCCGATCAAAACGTGAAATAGTATTTAATAAATAGCAATTAATAGGGACAGGAAAATGTCACGTTTTGTAACGACACGTAGGCTATATGCCACTGCCGTATGTATTTTCGAGTGCCATCTATATGTAGAGACCAGAAGAATTTGCGAGTGGGGTAGACTCCACAGTGTTCGTGTACCATGGCGCAGAAAATGAATCCTCATTGGTTGCTTTCTGCCACAGTATAAGGCGATGGTTGGGCCTGCATTTTTCTGCGTGTTTCATATTGTTCAGGGTTCTTAAGGAGCTGTTAAATTAAGCATGGACCATTTGCAATAGTAATCTAAATGCAAGGGATTTTTAGTTCTAGCTTGAAAAAAATATTAAATTCGCGAATTTTGCAGGTCTCAATATACATGTTCATCGACTGCTGCCCCAGTGTGTAACCAGTTTCACCTCAGACCAGGTGTCACGGGGTTTGATCCTTGACTCTTTGCAGGTCTGTTATTGGCTCAGAGTTTACCCAGGCGTGTCTAATAAACTGTGATCCAACTACGGGCATAACAGGCATACAGGTGTGTTTCAAGTCTAGCTTATCCTAAAATGAATTCGCAAAATTTTCTGGTCCCTAGTATTAAACCCTTTCAGTCACTGTACCCTCTATCTGGGACGTTGCATATGAAGTGGCTTGAACAGTGTGCCCTGTACACAGCAGAACATATCTTCCAATGAGAAATGTTCCCTACGTGTGGGAGACGTCATTCGCTGCTAAGATTATGTTCCGTAGCCTCGTAAACCACTGATGCCTGTAACATAGAACACAGATATATTTCTGTTGGTCCCGATGTAAGATAAAGCAACGTCTGTATATCAGTGCAGTTCCACGCAAAATATTTATTTCGTGCAACGGCTAAAATTATATATTTATTTCTGACTGAAAGTGTTAAGAGGTCCGGAATATTCACATACTCATTCGGCAACAAGCTAGACTCTGCAATCATTTGTGTATTCAAAGTTAGCTTAATAATTTCTTGGCCGGTGTTGCAGATTAACCCCCAGACCAGGTAGGACATGATTTGTTTCTTGGTTTCCTTGCATATTTGTTGTTGGTCGAAATTGGTCTGGGGACGTATCCAAATGGTACCAATTTTGTACCAATGGTACAAAATCAAACGCACACGTGGTTTAACACATGTGAGTCTGAACACATTTACTAGCACTTAATACAAATTAGAAGTAAGTCACCTATATCCACTACTGCAAGAACACCGGTTCTGTTGGTGCCTGTGTTAGAACACACCATCGTCCTATTGGTCCATATCACACCGGACACTACCCTGTACTTAACTGCGTTCATTATGGGTCAGTCATCAACCAATGGAGAGTCGAGCTGATACAGACCCAACCAAATGTCATTTAGCGTATAAAAGGATTTACAATCAATCATGTCCTTTTGAGTGGATATAAAAATAGAAATTCTACCGTCAGCAATATAATTGTTACTGCTCTGTGGTGTTCTTGTGGAGGTCATGATAAACACTAGCAGAAAAAAGACTGCACATCCATGTGAGTATTGTTCTCAACAACAAAGAAATTTTCAAATTAGCTTTGCTCGAGCTACACTCAAGCATAGTCTACAAAGAGTTAAGTTTAACTTGCCCTCATATAAATCCGCAGTAAAGAGCGAGGCTGTGTAAGGACAAGACTCATCAGCCAATTGCAGAAGTAAGAATAACGTATAGTATAATGAAAACTACTTTGCCAAGAAAAAAAAATTGCAAATAAATCGTATCGCTAAAGGCTGTTCACGGTAAAGTGAGCACTTCTTAAGGCCCTCCAAAAATGCATTAACCCCTAATAAATATATTTTATTGCAATAGCAGACATTACATTTTGAGAGTGATGTAAATTATTATTCATTTTTATTTTATTAATCATTTTGCAATGTTTGGATGAAAAAGTGGCGGAAAGGTAGAAATTAATTGAAAGTAACAACTTAGCAGGGCCTTCAAAGGTGTTCATTTTACCGTGAATAGCATTTGACAGCAATGTCGATATTTCATTTACGAGCTAGAGAATAATTTTAAGCGAGGCGCAGTTCACACAATGATTCTGCGTAGAAGAGCGTATTGAGTACACGCACGACATGTTGCGATGCGTGTTGCGTTTTTAGTGCGTAGGTGTGTGGTTGGCAACTTGCCTGACTGATGACGTCACTTGACACACGCAGCTAAAAATTTACTGGCGGGATTTGGAACAGGATGTGATCGGTATTATTATTATAGTATCGATACTATAATTTTCACCTCTGTACGATATACTATACAAAAAAATCTATTAGAGTACGCAAATATACAATAATTTGACATTAACTGTATAGTAGTAGTACTATATTTCTAATTATACTAGGAATTTAACTTTCAGTAACACGATGTTATATTCACATGACATGTCGGGCCTCAACATAGGGAGTATACCGTCAATGAAACACTAACAATTAGGTTTTATGGATAAAAGTGTTTTGCGCACAAGATTTCGCCGATAGTTGTACTCATAATCACGTTAGTTCAGAATCAATATCGCGATCGAATAATTTAAACTCGCACGCGTCTTAGGTGTCTGTCAGCCAATTACGGACGTCCAATGTCCAGTAACTTTTTTTCTGATTGGCCCAGTCGAGTATATAATACAGACACGCAGCTAATATCCAACGGAGATTTGCAAACATGCACGTAAGAAATTAATTCTGGTCTGTGCAAAAAAATGTTTCCCAAAAAAACACGCAATGGCTCTAAATTGAAGCAATAAGTAGGGTCACCTGTTTTTCGCGAAAAGATTTAAACGCAGGCTGCACTTCAATATCCTAATGCAATGTAATTTTAGTGTGCTTATTGGCTACATATTTTTGGTAGGTGAGAATTTCATACCTGGCCGGGCTAATCAGAATTAAGTTGGTGCGACTGACAATCATGAGATTTGCGGGTAGTCACGTAAGACGCGAGGCAATCAATATCATCCAATCACAAATCTGGTCGTCGAATCTTTTCGCGAAAAAAAGAGATTCCCCTTACGACGACGAAAACACACCTGTGTTATTGAGAAGCTACTACAGTAGCAGGTTTAGTAACATATTTCGTGTACAGGCAATTCACGTTCTACTAAGCACTTTCTAAAGCTCTGCTTTGGATCTACTTGCATGCACGTTGTGTATTATCCCGCCTTATGTGAAATTAACGTTGCCATGAGCTTCATCACTTTATTCATGCGTCGGTCAAGTGAAACTGTGAAATTATTAGAAAAGTAAACATTAAAAAAAATGCTTATTTTTAATTCTTCAAAATAAAACACAAAAACAAGAACCGAAAGTAATAATTTATCACAAATGGTTACCTAACACTTTTTACTATATTCGACGTTAAGATGTGGAACTATTTTCCTTCCATCGTTACCAACTTTACTGGACGTATGTCATCCAGTGCGCCCATTCAAATATATGCACGTAGGAGCAGCGATTTTTTTCTAAGGTTAATTTCAAAAGTGCTCACTTTATCGTGAATCGCCTTTAACTTAGCAACTATATGAGTTCTGAAACATTTTAAAACTAGAAAGCTGAAGTTTTATATCGACTATAAAACATACATTAAAGTTGAAATAGCTGCCAAAAGATTGTTTGGTACTGAACTTTGATTTTGCACAAAATATAATTTTCTCAGTTACCCAGTACTTTTTTATCTACAGAGATTCGCGTCCCTCGATTTGGAAGGTCAGTAGAGAGGCGAAACAACCGCTTGTATACGCAAAATCAAAACTCACGCGCTAGCAAAATGGCGTCGATGCCCAGCAGCAAGTCGGAAGCCGTTCAACAATAAGCGGCTAGTCACATAACTCTGCAACCGGGACTTTTCCCGTTTCACTGTAGCCCAATCAGACACAAGCTCGTTCCACATCAAATGAACTACGATATATATGGCCGCCTGTTTTTCGTGAATAGATTTACGCGAAGGCTAGGCTTCGAAATCTTACATGCACACTTGCAACCTTCCTTTGGCTACTGGCCGCCTGTCTTTATGTGAAGACTGACCACCAGATGAGTCAGACGATCAGAATTAAGATTCTCCGATACTGACTGTTCGTGATTCGCTGGCAGGAAGACAAGATGTGTAGCAAGTCAAATGTTCCACCCACGAAAGTGGTTCTGAACTAAAGTGTTTTGGAACACAGCTCGTCCTGAAATATTTTCGCCAAAAACAGGTGCCCCTGAAGAGTATACTTCTGTACACTTTTCTATTCTGTATCAGTACCAAGGAAATGCTGATGCATTTCCTTGGTATAGACTAAGGACTAAGAACAGATATCCACTGGGACAAAAATCAATCCCCAGCCCCTTTTCAATGCGGTGATAACGAAAACATAACCTAATAAATACGAGTTGGCTATTTGCCGCATTAGCAAAGTGCGCTGGTACACCACACTGTCGCTGTTTTTTTTTAAAGCTGAAAATGCCCGGGTTTCTGAAAAAAAAAAAAAACTACCGTTAAAAGTACACATACGGTGGCGGCACATGAGGTTTCGTGCATAGTCCAATAATGTAAATGTGCCGGCCACAATGAACACCGCATTTGTAATTATATGATTCACCGCCACATCAGTAAAACAAAACCGAAAAACTGTGAAACGAAAATAGAGATATTCTGGCCATGTGAGGGAACAAAAAGGCATTTTTAACAGAGTTTAAAAACTCTGAACCAGAAACGGTATGCATGCCACTGTTGCATTAACCGATTTCAGCAATGTAAATATTAAAATGTTTTAACAAAATAACTTCTACGTCCGCAAAAATATGAGTATCTGTGTTAAGATAAGCTGGTTAATGTCGTTGATAAATAGTACACTGATGAAGAATGGATTAATTCTAAAAAAATGCGTTTCTAAGATCCATATTTACGTGAGAACTACTTTAAAATTTAGAATTAATTTTATATTTAATACTTTCTCGGTGGTTTCAACATTTGTTTTTCTATTATAACTATAAATCCGTAAATTTCGCGGATTAACTTTGCAACAAGCTAGACTCCACGACACTATACTTGCTCGAGTCTCAGTTAGTTGTTCATTGGCTGTTGCTCCAGATTAACCCCAGACAAGGTAGCGCAGCATTCTGTCCTTGTTTCTCCTGCAGGTTCTTTATTGGTCGAAAGACGTCCGGGGCGTGTCTTACGAGATGTGGTCCAATAGAAACAAAAAACTGAAATGCACATGTGATTGAAGTTTAACTTGTTCCCGAATAAATTGCCGAAATTTCCGGGTATCTATTTATAGGGACCTGGAAAATTCGCGTTATTATTTAAGGGCAGGTTGAACTGCAAGTTACTGTGCGTCTGGCCGACTTCGTTAACTGGTCAGAAATATGACTGGCAGCCTCGGCGAACTCTTGAGCCAGTAGTAATGTTAGTTCAGCGATGGAGTGGTCAATCTCTTTTAAGGAGGTCAAGCAGGTAGGTGACGTTGTTTAAAGTTCAGCGGCCAATGAAACAACAGACTGCGCTGACTTGTTTTTAAGGCAGTGCAGTCTATCCTTTCACTGAAAAATAACCAGAATTTTCCACGTCTGTGTCTATTTATAATTAGTGGTCCGTGAATTTTGCAAATTTATTCACGGCACGCTAGACTTGAAAAGCGTATAGTCATATAGAGACGAAATTGTGTGGTGATACCTTTGATATGGGCGTACCTAGTTTCTGATTGGCTGCGCGAGGCTTTTGGAACGGGCCTTGTGTGTGATTGGTTACTACGTGCTGCGAAAGGTTCCCTATTGACTGTGCTGCCGGCTAGAGGGTGAGTTATTAGGCGCTGATTGACGAACGGTGTAAACCAACATTTTTGCTGGCGCGAGTGGCAGTACTTCGCAGTATATAAGTAGATATAGGAAAAGTTCGCGAATTCATTTCAGGACAAGATAAATTTCAAACACGTGTACACTGAAGTCACCTTTGCTATTGGATCAGAGTTTATTGTGCACGCCCTAGAAGACTCTGAGCCAATATCAGACTTGCAAGGGAACAAGAAGCGAATACCATGCTGCCAAGTGTAGGTTAACACTGGGGCAGCAGCCAATGAACAAACATCTGAGGCTCTACTGTACATAGGATTGTGGAGTCTAGCCTACAGGTCATTGAACTCACGAAATTTTCCTATCCTCATATATAAGTGATAGTTCTACCTCTGCATTCTTTAGTATAGTACATTCACAGTTACTTCCAACTTTTCTGAAGCTCAGCTGAAGGTCTACTTTTAGGCTATTCCTCCGCCTCGTATAAACAAAGCTTAACTAAGCGTAGGCAATTACCGTGAACGGACAGTGCAATGTATTCTTGCACCATCACTAGAGACCTGCAAAATTCGCATTATTATTTGGGGACACGCTGAACTTAAAACACGTGTACCTTTGCCATGCGTTTCTCATTGAAGCTTAATGTATCTGACACATCCTGCATAATCCGCGCCAATAAATGAACACTTCACAAGTGTGGGCCCCAATCACGTGCAATTCAGTCAGAAAGGGTGTGGCTTCATATCTATGCAGCAGCCAATGTAGAAACAATGCCGGCTCCAGTACATACATTACAGTGGTTTTTCCTGATGCCGAATAATAACGCGAATTCTGCATGTCTACTGATTGCTTATTGTAAGGAAAAGTAAATTTTCGCGAATTGATTTGAGAACAAGATAGACTTCAAACACTCGTATATCTGAGTTACTTTTACGATTGGTTCATAGTGTATTGGATACACCAAGGACAACTCCGGGTCAATAGCAGGCCTGTTCGAAAACAAGCGCCGTATCGCAAGCTACCTTGTCAAGTTTGAAACTGAATACTATTTAAGACGGCGGCCAATGGACCAACAGCTGAGAGTCTTAGTGCTCAGGGGACTGTGGAGTCCAACCTAAAATATCATTTAATTCAGATTTTTTTTTCTCCTTCCTTATTGTACCATTAGAAGCGGGCTCTCTTCGAAGACTCCATGTTGTTTCAGTTGTTTTGGAGTCGGCTCACTTTTACCAGCGTTAAAGACAGGTTTTACGGCCCGAAGGCCGGCACACCCTCCACCCCCCCCCCCCCCCCCCCCCCGCATTTCAACTGTACTCTGGTGAGTCAGACAATGCACGGCGCTTTCTCTCTCCTCTTCTGTCTTAGTGCCTTGTGCCTTCTCTCTTGGTCTCACATGGCTTTCTGCCGGTTTTCTCTGTTAAACCTGCCTCCTCGCCAATCGGTTATGCCCTGACTTTAAACATTAAAGCCTTTGCCCGACCACTCCCTCATCGGTCATTAGAATGCTCCAGTTTCCACTGGTCAAACTCCTCAAGCCTTTTCCCGACTCTTGTTGCAAATCTGCTCTACAGCTTGTGGAGTTCCAGATTTTCCATAACTCTTCTCATTTCCAATTACAATCCTCTTTGCCCTGCCATTCCTTGCAACCAGTCTCTTAGATCTTCAATTTTAGGGCAGTCCATCTATACGTGTTTTACCGTATCATCCACGCCACATACCTCACATAGTGAGGATGTAACTAGCCCGAGAATGTGCAGCTTCGCTTTAAAGTTGCCATGCCTGGTGTGCAACTGAGCACTATAATGGTTTATCGTGATACATTTATTTTTTATCCTCTGCTCCACACTTGGAAGGATCTCATAGGTGATCCTCGCCTTGGTTGACTGGTCCCATCTTCTTTGCCACATCTCCAGGGTGTCGTGCCTGATTAAACTTCGTTCATGAGAATTCAGCCTTCTAATCTTTGATTGTTCCACGATCAGTCCTCGCTCCATCACAAGTAGATCTACAGGCAGCGTTAAAGACCAGCTGGATGTGAGTGAACAGTATTCACAACTGCCAGAACGCAATGGTCTATTGGGCTCTAGTCTCACTTACAGCTGTCCTATTGGCCAACACCGATTCAGGCTTTCATCATTGACAGGCTAACAGCGAATGAAACGCCGAGATAACCACGTTCCAATGATTTTTTTTTTCGTTTATAACAGGGTGCACAGTCCATTGTAGCAATTTGCGTGGTTGCACAAAATTAGTGCTATTTTGGCAAGATTGTCGTTGTTATTATGAAATTACTTAATAACATTCAAACAAAAATAGCCGAACAACATTGCTACATTTCGACCGCTTTTTTTTTTTAACAGAGAAATATTCATACAATTTTGCCCGAGCTATACTCCAGCAGAGTCCTCTAAGTGTTAAGAGTCATATGTACTGAAACATTTTCTGTCGTTGTTTGCGCATAAACTCGTGTCTTGGTAAATAAATGTTCTGGAAATACGTAGTTAGGACGGAAAAACTGCGCTCCTTGCGTGTAGGAGCGATGAGGCGCTAGCCATGCGTGTTAGTGTCGCCCGTAACGCTCCCTCGCTTCTTGACCTTGGACGAACAGGTACATAGTCCCCTTAAAAGAATACCTCATTATTTCTCAGACCAGAAATATTCTCTGTCGCAACACTGAAACGAAACATTACTGCGAAAGTGAATGGACTAATGTACGTAGACATACAAGTAAGTTAAGAAATACAAAGTCATTTCCGTCGGAAATACGCTCGAGTAGAACCACTGACTCACTGTAACAGGAAACATAATGAAAGTCCAGTTAACACTTGGAGTGCAGCACAGATTTAATAACAGCTACAAGTAAAACACGGTGTAAGCGAATCACATACGACTGCGTTACCAGAAGTTCCGTTCTTCGGTGTATAATCCATTCGCGGTATCTTCAACATTTCTAAAGCTCTGCTTGAGTTCTACTTTCAAGATATTCCTCCGCCTCGTACAAACTAAGCTTAAATAATACTAAAGGCTGTTCACGATAAAGCGAGCATTTTAGAAATGAACCTTAGAAAAAAGTAACTGCCTCTGTATGCATATATTTTAATGGGCGCACTAAGTGACATTCGCCCAGTTAAGTCAGTAACGATGGATGGAAATTAGTTCCACATCTTAACGTCGAATAAAAAGTGTTAGATAACCATTTGTGATAACTTAGAATAGTTTCTCTCGTTTTCTGTTTTTTTTTTTTTTTATGCATCGAAGTGTAAAGATGAGCAGATTTGTAAAGTACTTACTTTCTTAATAATTTAACAGTTTCGTTTGACCGACGCATGAATAAAGCGATGAGGCCCATGACAATGTTAATTGTACATAAGGCGGAAGAATACACATCGTGTATACAAGTATATCTCAAGCAGGGCTTCCAAAAGTGCTCATTTTACCGCGAACAGCCTGTAGAAAATTACACCAAAGGACAACGCACTGAATTCTTGCGCACTCACTTGCAATAATATTTTACATGAGAACAATTTCTTACTAGGCGTTACCAACACAAATGTTTTCTCACTGTTTTTATACATATTTAAAAAAAAATTAAATATGATAATTTATAAATAAATATTGGTTAAACTTCAGTTTGACGAAAAATATGATAATTATATGTTAGAGGTATAAAACGCTTGTCATACATGGCGTATTTAGAAAGGCACTAAACGCGTCATACATGGGGTGATTTTTGAAGGTTTTATTCAAAAAGGATGAAGAATCTGCGAATAGACAATATTCCCTTTTATACCTGCCCTATTGGTTCACACAACAGCGGAAACGCCTACTATAGTGCATAACGTTCTTTACCAGATGGCTATCTGCCAATATACAGTAATGCCGAGTTGAAAGTGTCACGATCAAATGTTCTTTCCTACCTAGAAAAATTTACAATCCATCTTCATTTGTGTGGTATATAGTGAACCTATAATTTTGCGTAATAATTCAGCACCAATGTAGACGACACTCAAGTATGTTATTTTCCCGTTTGTCATAGGTAGGGACCCGAGAAATTCGCGAGTTAAATGACCTGTAGCTAGACTTCACAGACTTATAGACTCTCATACAGATATCAACTGTTTATTGGTTGATTGTTGTGGTAGTAAAAGGCGGTGGTTGGGCGCACAATTCATTGCATGTTTGTTATTGGCTCATTTGCCCGCGGGAGGAGCTAACCAACAAGTCGACCAATTACAAAAGTAACATGAACGTACAAGTGTGTGAATTCCAACTTGTCTAAAAATGAACCTGCGAAATTCTCGTGGCTCTAGTTACAGGACCTCTGCTCATCTGACACTCCCTGTTAGACTCAGACGCAATAGTAAACACTAAGCAATCGTATACCTTCATTCCAAGTAACCGTGCTAAAGAAAAAAACAAATTTGGTCAGAGGCGCCAGTCAATGAATAAACAACTTTTACTCGAGTATGTGGAAGACTGTCTAGACCAACTTGGTGCCGTATTGCAACGCTAAAAGGTAAGGTTTATTGAAATTTACATTTTGGGTGTCGCTGACGTAATATTTACGTTGCACAGAACCTCGTGAAGATTGCTGGCAAAGTAACATTTCTTCGAGAGTTTCTTAAAAAAAAAAAAAAAAAAAAAAAAAAAAAAATGCCTACATCAGAAAGATACGGCCAATCTCATATCCTTTCATACTTAGCCTAGACAATTGTCTTCGTGTTGCACAGGAAAGCCACACTTGGCAGGTGTTGTACAATGCGGGACTCAGTGACCAATGATCTTCCCTGTGGGTAACTGATTCCTAAACCATGCTACTGCTCTGCGTTATGATTGGTTCATATTACTGATCACCAAGCATAAAGTCTACAGCTTGTTGGCTGTGATAACTAAAAGGATGACACTGCCACGCACATGTAGTGCATCATCGCCTCTAACCGTGCATGGTTCGGTCTGCATTTTGCCAAGTGTTTCTTATCGGTTCAGGGTTCTTCAGGAGGTGTCAAATAAAGCGTGGATCAATTTCATTGGCAACATGAATGTAAGAAGTTTTGAATTCTAGCTTCGTCCAAAATTAATCCGTGAATTCTTCAGGTCTCTAGTTATGAATGGTTCATATCACTGATCGCCGAATACAACATATTGGTCGTGATGACAAAACAAGTGCTTTGCCGTCTTGAGTACAGCACGCATCAAAATATTTCACATTTACAACAACAGAAACCATAAATTGATAGAGACCTGAAGAATTCGCGGATTCATTTTCGGACAAGCTAGAATTCAAAACACGTGTGTTTATATAACTTTAGCTCTTGGTCCACGCGGTGTTCAACGCCTCCTGGAGGAGGCTGGCCCAATCGTCGCCTTCCACTGCGACAGTAGACAGCCAATGTATAGCTGATATCGGCATATTTCTGCATAAGGCTGTAGAGTCTAGCCTGAAGGTCATTGAATTCGCGAATTTTTAAGGTCTCTATAAATGAAGTCTCCAGCCTGCCTGGCACTTGACCTGCATTACAGAATGTTTACCCACGAGACTATCAAACGTGCGTCCAATATGGTCTACAAAAAGAAGACACACTACAGACGAGAGCTGTTGGATGCTTTCAAGACGTCACGAATATTATAAACACCATTTCAGAGTACTCCGAAAGTCTATAAACGGCATTTTCAAAACGCCGTAGATCAAAATATACACATCAGATAAATACAAAACTACTCAAGGGCCGTGCACTGCACCTTCCTATAGACTGTTCACGGTAACATGAGCACTTTTGAAAGCCTTGCATAAGATCTACTTGTATGCACGTTGTGTATTCCTCCGCCTTACGTAAAATTAACATTGTCATGGGCTTCATGACTTTATTCATGCTTAGGTCAGGTGAAACTGTGGAATTAAAATTAATGAAAAAGTTCTACAAATCGGGTCATTTATACACATCGATGCATTAAAAGAAAACATAAAGAGAAATGAATAATTTATGTTGTCACAAATGATTACCTAACCCTTTTTTATTCGAAGTTAAATTATGGAACTATTTTCTATCTATTAATACCAACTTTAGTTGGCGCATGTCACTCAGTCCGCCCGTTAAAATATATGGAGGCAGGGCCAGTAATTTTTTGTTAGGTTGATTCTAAAAATTCTCACTTTATCGTGAACAGCCTTGACAGACTTTCCAAAATACAACAGTAGGGTCACCGCTGGAAAGTCCCATACTTACACGCAGCACTATAAGAACACTGCACGCGAGTTCAGAGCCTTGAGATTAAAGACGATGGCGCACTTGAAGCATGTGGCAGTGTCTGCCTTATCACTGCCGCGTTTCTCGGCCTCGAACGCGACATTAGCTCCAGGCAGGCGAGGGGACGTGGTGATTCAATTCGGGTGACATTATTAGTTCATCAGCATTCAAAGTTTTGACTAAATGCGGCGCTGACTCTGATCTAGGCTCTGAGGAAGAAAACCCAGCCAATTACAGCGAATGAGGTCGTTGTACGTTTGTGGAAACGGTATAGTTGGGTCTGCGGCTGCCTTCCTCACCTCTAATTTCCCCTCCCTCCCCCCCTCCAACAGTCTCATCCGCGCGCCAACGCATCTTTCCAATTTTTCCTCTCAGAAAAACACTCTTTAGTAGCTGGCCCAACTCTACCAGTTTTTTTTTTCCCTTTTCTTTATTCCCCACAACTAGTGGGCGTGTCGTTCATTCGGCTCACGCGACGCGCTGGGGATATGCGGAAGCAAACAAGCAACAAAGCAGTCGAGGACAGACAAACCAATGGTACCAGGGTTCCAACCCACAACCCTCCCTCGCTCTTTCTCTCTTCCATATCCCCACCCATCCTTCCCGACCAACAACCACTTTGTCCCGCTCACATTAGCGATTCTCGACGCCCGCAAGCCCCAGGACAGTTTTTTGTTTGTTTGTTTTTTTATTTTGTGTCGGTCTAGCAGGCAATCCCATCGACACTATTAGCCCTCCACTCTTCCCCTTCTCTTTCCCTCGGAAGAGTTGGGGGGGGGGGATGTATGAAGGGGGAAAGAGGTGCAGACAATCATTGGACACTTTTGAATTCAACGTTTGAAAAATGTCACTGCCACCTACCTGCATGTATTTAAATGAGCAAACTGACTGACATAAGTTGGTAACGATGGAGGTAAACTGGTTCCATGTCTTGAAGTGGTTCAGTCATTACGTCCACTGCCGTAGACACGTTGCACACGAATGACACTACAGGTGTAGCAGGCGAATTTTACCCCCTGAATGCCAGAGTGGCGGCGCTTGTCAAAACAATTTTGTGGTCCGCTGACAACCGCGAAAACAGTACAACACTGTTGACAACCCTCGGCTGGCCACAATACATTAGGTTGACGCTAATCCCCGAGAGCATTACCAATGTGTGACCGAACGGGTTAACGTCGAATTAAAGTATCCTCTTGGGATCTCTCTGGCCAGTGAGCTACTGCTGCCCCACAAGAGAGTGCCCTAGCCACTGCGGCCCTACTAGAGAGTGCTCTAACCTCTAGGTCACTGCATCCTCTAGAGAATGTTCTAGCTATTGAACCACTGCAGCCCCGCTCGGGATCACTCTAGCTACTGAGCCACTGCGGCCCTACTAGAGAGTGCTCTAACCTCTAGGTCACTGCATCCTCTAGGGAATGTTCTAACTATTGAACCACTGCAGCCCCACTCGGGATCACTCTAGCTACTGAGCCACTGCGGCCCTACTAGAGAGTGCTCTAACCTCTAGGTCAATGCATCCTCTAGGGAATGCTCTAACTACTGAACCACTGCAGCCCCACTCGGAATCACTCTAGCTACTGAGCCACTGCGGCCCTACTAGAGAGTGTTCTAACCTCTAGGTCACTGCATCCTCTAGGGAATGCTCTAACTACTGAACCACTGCAGCCCCACTCGGAATCACTCTAGCTGCTGAGCCACTGCGGCCCTACTAGAGAGTGCTCTAACCTCTAGGTCACTGCATCCTCTAGGGAATGCTCTAACTACTGAACCACTGCAGCCCCACTTGGGATCACTCTAGCCAATGAGCCACCGCGGCCCCACTTGTGATCACTCTAGCTACTGGAGCACTGTTGCCATTCTAGGGAGTGCTCTGGCCACAGAAAAAATGCGGCCCCAATTTGGATAGCTCTAGCCACTGGGATATTCGTGAATACATAAAATTATTTGTTGGTTTTATGTTGTTTTTTTTTAATTCATACAAGGAATTTCAGGGGGAAACCGGCACGCATTAAAATGTGATCGTATGGGCCATTCTGAAGGAAAAACATCAATAAACACATGCTCTATTCGCAAAGGTGTCAGACATACAGCTATGTGACAATCACGGCGTCGTTTCTCGGTGAACCTGCGGTGCGGTATCATTGATAACCAACTCATTGGTCCAGTTATTGTAGACAACCGTGTTAACTATAACGGTATCTGCACTTCTTGCAGCATCTGTTGCAGGAGTACTTGGCAGTCGCATTATTGGCATCAGGGACGGGAATGTACTTGCAAACAGAATGAAGCCCCTGCACATTCCACACGACCATGTGGTACAGTGCCTCGATGAAACCTATCCTGGCCGTTGTGGCGGTGCTGTTGCTTGGCCATCACGGTCACCAGACCTCACTCCACTAGATTAACTTATTGTTTGTGAGGTTGGTTGAAGACCGAATTCTACAGGCAGGAAGCGCGTTAAAGAAGAATGTGGTTAGCCAGCTACGATTAGAAACGCAGTGTCTGACTGCTCGAGCTGAAGTTGGTGGTGGCATTTTGGAATATGTGCTGAAAAGGGAATTTACACAATAAAACCCAACACATAGCGATCTGTTCACTTACTAACACGTGCACCGTCCCAATCCCTGTCAGTTTCACATAGCTGTATCTCATAAATGGTTGGCCTTATTTTCTTTTGCATGTGGCCCAAGTTCTTATGGATGGTATATTGGAAACCACTGTTTTATTAATTAGAAGATTTTGCTCGCCATCTTTGATAGTTGTAACTGAGGCGATTTAGAGTTTATAGAAATGCCATGTGGCCATAAAAATGTATATTTTAAATTTTTGTATTTTACAAGATATAAACACAAATTGTAATTTTTGCTCTGAACAAAAAAAAACTAACAACACAGATCAAATAAATAAACAACTCGAAGTGTAATCTCATGTGTTATAAATTGGGGAACGGGTCGGGTCTCCTCTTTAGATTTGATGTCCAGCCCTCAGTTACTTGCCAAGAGGTTATTTTTTAATATGTTGGAAGTTTGATATGGTAATGCCTTAGGGCTATGGTTTTATGGCCCCTTTGATGTGCCCTTGAGGAGAAGGACGTAGCAAACACAGTGTATACATTTCACCATACTCAAAACCAAAAGTCCGAGGAATCATTGAAATTTATTTATTGGTTACTGTACATGATGAGACTCTCTTAAAAAGTGCCCATAGAACTTTAGCAGGGCTTTGAAAAGTGCTCAGTAATCTGTGAACAGCCTGTAAGTGGGGGATCGTTAGTCACCAGGTTGAGGAGGCAGTGACCCTTTTGCAGCTGCTCGCCTCCAAAAGCGTCAACAGCGTCGACTGATGACCCCCTTGAAAAGTCGAGAACGTCGGACAGTAAATTTCTAAGCGGCTGCGGCGTCCTAGCGTAGCTGGCGTGCCGAAACTCCCAGCACGGCGGGCCGGGTTCGACCCTGGATATAGTCACGTTTGGGTCAATTGGTAGCTGTTGCTTGTAGAGCAGCAGGTTTTCTCGGGGTCCTCCCGTTCACCTTCTATCTCTGCATTCCGTTGTCTCTTGGCATTTACCTCGACTGAACTCGTCCATCCTCGTAGCATTACTTGCCTCGCGATATATTTCTTATAAAATCTTACATTATATTAGAGTAGCAACATTAAAAAAATACAAATATTGTAGTGAAATATATATGTACCCACCACCTAGTTAAAAAATATTTGGCCTAAAATCATGCTAAATGTTTTAGGCCAATATTTTAAGCAAATTTTAGGTCAATTATTTTAAGCCAAGTGACTAGGCCAAATGTCATTAGTTCGAATAATTTTATAACAAATGGCTTTAGGCCAAGTTAATTTAGGTCAATTATCATTCTAGCATTGTTTTAGGCTAAATATTTAGGGCAGGTGATGCGCGCCCTATTGCATATCACTAGAGAAGGTTGATTTTGGCAAAATAGTTCAACGCAGGATAGACTTGAATATTGTACGTGCCACTAGCAGTTTTGTCTGGGTTATTAACTGCGTGTCTTCGTGAGAATGGTAATCGAATGGGGCAATGAAAATCACAGTGGTACTATGTCGCTGAACGTCTGCGTTTCGAAGGCAGGTAGGTACCCTAGTCAAATGCCGGTACAAATCATCCAGTCGCTAAAATGTGATATACTGAATTTTATCATAAATATTTCTGTGCCGCGAAATTGCCTTCGAACAAAATCTTAAGATGTTTGTGATTATTGTTTACTACTAAAAAAAGATTGAAAAACGATTCCACATGACCAAGAATATGCATGTCACCAGTAGTACCAACTAATTTCCGATACAACCAAATCTGATCATCAAGTTCCATCTTCATCTTCTTGCTTGAATACATAGACGCATTACCAAAAACACAAATTACAGAAGTGTTGTCTGCCTTGCCCTCGTGAACTGGAAAAGTCTTCCAGCAGATTATCCTGCTTGGATCAATCTCACCAATCTCCTTTGGTGCAGGCTCCTTCTCGACATGAGACCTTCTGAAGAAACACATTTCCAACAAACCACTACCAGCTTTAGCAGTTATTCCTTTGAAGATCAAAACGGTTTTGCTTGGTTAATACAAAAATGGTCGTGATAATGATTTAGGAAACATTCAAATTGAGGATTTGCAAGTTCAACGTCGTAAGTTAAGACGTGGTCGAACGTTGAGGTTTTATTTTTACCCTCGGTCGAGGATGTATTCAGACAAGGTTATTGGAGACATAATAACAAATAAAAATTGAGAAGTTATTCTGGCTGCGTGTGGTTGCATAGGCATCGTTCCAAATTGAAGTGTTTACTTTGGTCCCGGCAATGTTGGGATGGATAATAGTGGTTCGAAGAATTATGTCTCTGTCCCTTTGACATGCCCGAAAGGAGTCATTATGTTGAAAGAGTACAGAAACGTTACATTTGCCCCCATAGGATTGCGGTATTTCCATCTGAAGTTGTTGCAAATTATGGCAATTGCATACGGGTATAATACAATTTTTTTCTAGACGTAAGTAGCTATTTTGGCAATGCAGAGAGCCCAAGATGTTTTAGGGTGTTACCAAGATTATATAGAGGAAATCAAAGTGGTACTATATATATATATATATATATATATATATATATATATATATATACACACACACACACACACGCGTGATTTTCTTTTGATGGTAGATCTGTAACGCTTCGTTTAAAATATTCAGTTACAAAGGGTCTGGATTAGGCAGTTAGCCCAACGTACATTATACCTGCATGCGTTTAGTCTAAAAAAAAAGTCGTCCCCTTCCTTAAATTTCCATACAGGCGTTTCGACTACTGGAGTTTAGTTAAAGAAATTTTTAGTCTAAATAGTATTTCGCTTAAAAATAATCTGCTTGATTTAGTACAAAAATAACAAGAATAGACGAAAACAGTTTAGCCTACAACAAATTTAACCTGAAAAATTACTCTCTTGCTTAAGCATTAAGACTAACAGTCGGTTTAGTCAACCAGGTTTTTATAATGAATAGAAAAACAGCTTACTCAAATTCGAAGAGAGGAGCTTAGTTTAACAACACTCATTAAGCCTGCGAGCCATTTAGATTAAAAAATTACCAACTGGCATAATTTCCCGTACACGTGTTTTGCCGTAAAAGCATTTATCCTAAAAACAGTATAATCTTGAACGCATTTATTCATGAAAAAATTACCCATTCGGTTAAGTAACTAGAAATAAATCTATCTCAATAAGTGTTTAGCAGAAAAGTCGTTTCGTCTACAAGGCGTTTAACCTAGTTGTTTTCGTCTACCAGGAGTTTAACTAGTTCGTGCTTTGCTTAAATGATTTAAACCTAGCAAGCGTTTAGCCTACATTGGGGCTAACCGAGTGCAGGCCGAACGACGTGGACCCCGCGGTGGTCATAACGTCGCGAAGGCATGAGATGCCCGCATGGAAACCCGACCTTATGACCCCTTCTCGCCTCACGCCGTAAAGCGCGGCAATTAACGATAATCCATCATCTCGGAGGCGCACCCTCCAAGCTACACTATGGCGCCATCTTCAATGGCGGGTAAACTCACAGAGAAACTATGGCAGATGCAAATTTACGCTAGGAGCAGCACCATCGGTCACCAACGTAAACAAAAATTTGTAATTTTTGCTGGGAAGTTATTTGTAATTTTATAAATGTTTGTAACAGTACTAAAAATTACATTGTAAAAATTACTCGTTTGTGAAACTACAAGAGCCGTGTTTGATATATACCTCAAGAAATGTTTGCAGTGTACTGACCCGTATACACTATCTAAAGCAATATGGCGGAAACTCAATGACGTAAAACCTTATACAGCTGCTCGTGCAAAAACTAGGAGTGATGTGAAGTATAGTTGCGTGCAATAGTGTAAAACACTTAAAACTACTCAAATAATTATGATAAAACGACAGATTTAAAAACGCGTCTCGTTATTACTCAATAACTGTCAATGTTCATATTTCATAACTACAAAGAACTTTTAAAATGAGATAAGTGCTTTTTTAACCTAATAACTTTACTAATATTATGTAGGTATTTACTTGTACATTCAGTATAAAAATAATCGTACAGTTCCTGGATTTCGTTGGTTTTGTGATCAAGGGCGTGGACCAATAATTCAAGGGAAGTCTATTCCCCATTTTTTTTTTCGTGAATTACAGTTTGAATTTTTTTTTCCCCTCTTATCTAAGTTATTAATTCACCACATTTGTTTTCACACCTAAGTGTGTAATGTGTAAAACATATTCTTGAGTTTTAACAAGCAATTGGTAGTCTTCCAGTTTATTATATTTAAAAAAAGTTATGTTTTCTAAAATAATGTGTTGTTAACATACTACACTTCGAAGTGTAGAGTTATAAGAAAATTTTTGGCAACCAGTTTCCGAAAAAAAATTGTTTGGAACAAGAGATAGTTTACGACGGTTGTGGCATCGCTTATCTAGTTCTGACCAAGCGCTTCGTCTGGAGGCCATCTCTTCCACACTCGGTTCACCTTCCTAGCTACACCCTCTTTTCCCTCCCTCATTCCTTCCTCCCCGACCTGGGGCAAGTTTATATACTATCTACCAAAAAGTAATTGGGCACCTGTCCACAATATTTGCTCGGTGGTTGCCACCCCGTTAGAATCTCGTAGGGCCACCTCTTGCGGCTATAACAGAGGCCACCCTGTCTGGCATGCTCTCTACGAGTGTTTGCAGGACATCCGCGGGAATTCGTCGTCACCAATCCATGAGTTGAGCAATGGATTTTGGCCGCCCCTCACGAGCCCTCACTCAGCGATCCAATTCGTCCCAAAGATGTTCTATATGGTTTAGGTCGGGGCTCTGGGCGGGCCAGTCCAATCGGCGAACATTGATGTCGGCGTACCACTGCATAGTATCCCTTGAAACGTGGACCTGGCATTGCCATCCTGGAAGTAACACGGGTCCATTCCGTAAAAACGCCACAATGTTGGGACCATTATATTATCCAGAATGTTACAATATGCCTCTGTGTTCATGCTACCACGGACAAACACCAGCGGTCCTACGGCGAAGGCCGTGAAACACAAGTCAACTGACGTACTGAATTACCTATCTTCACGGGTGCCCAATTACTTTTTGGTAGATAGTGTACATAAGTTATTGCGCTACTGATGTTCGCGCTGCTTTACGCCACTCTACTCTGCACTCCGCCATCAAGAAGAATGTTGAGGCCCGCTGCTGGAAATTCCTTGAACGCAATATGACTATCCGAAATCGACGGAGGGTGCGGTTATGCCGCCTTATTTTAATACAGTTTAGTGAGCACGTGAAAACGGAGCTTGTTAAACGGTGAGTTATGACCGTAGTGTAGGAACGTTGGGCTTGTTGGTGAAGTTTAAATCACGTGTGTTGTAGTTGGTTTTTACTGGGCTAGTAGTCAAGGTAGGGCTTTTCTAAATTAGTTTTAAATCGTTTCCATATTTGTAGTTTCGGTATAACTAAGCATTAGCCTTATCTGTGTGGCTTCTGTTTCAATGTGAGTTGTTAGTTTTTTGTCTGCTGCCTGTGTTCAGTTCTGTAGTAGGATGGTTGCACGTAAAGGTTTCTTTTCATATTTTTTATGTCGGTTGGAGCTCTGGAAGGATTTAGTAAAAATCACCTCCGTCGACTTCAGCCTTTTTACAGTAAATTTTAGTATAGGTTTTTCACGGTAAAATGAGAACTTTCGAAACCCTGCTTACGATATACTTCTGTACACGTTGTGTATTCATCCGTCTTATGAAAAATTAGCATTGCGACAGGCCTCGTCACTTTATTCATGCATCGATCAAGTAAAATATGTGAAAAAAAAAAAAAAAAAAATTTACAAACCCGCAAATTTTTACACTTCGATGCTTAAAAAAAATACAGAAAGCGAAAGAAATCATTTAAGTTATCACAAATGGTTGGCTAACACTTTTTATTCGACGTTAATATATGAAACTACTTTTCATCCATCGTTACTAACTTTACAGGGCGAATGTCACTCAGTGCGCTCATTAAAATATAATCGGGCATCGGCAGTGACTTTTTTCTAAGGTTTATTTCAAAAGTGGTCACTTTATAGTGAAGAGCCTTTAGCAAAGTTTCAGTATGTTATTTTATGTTATGGGAGGTCTTGAAGGGTAAATAATTCCTCTCTCACGCATTTGTGTCTTCGCATATAATTTATTTAAAATGTAGTCATGATATGCTCTGATTCATAGGTTTAAAAGTTGTTAGGGGGAAATACATTCCAGGCAGACATTAAGATGATTGTATAAGCCTAACTTTTCTTCGGAAAGTAGGCAAAGATCTAGGTGATTGTTTATTGTATATTTGCGCGCTTCGCAGGTAGTAAATATTCAGTCTAAATATGCAACAATCTTTTTAAATCTCGAAGCTTTAAGATCACACGACTTGTACTTCGGGTATCTTCGGAAAGGGTTCGTTTTCTCTATTCGAGTTGGGTCCGCGGTGGCTGAGCGGTTAGCCTGCTCGCCTCCCACCTAGGCGAACCGGGTTCCATTCCCGGCCGGGTCACAAAGGGGAATCGTGCCAGACGATGCCGCTGATCGGCGGGTTTTCTCGGGGATCTCCCGTTTTCCCCGCCCTTGCGTTCCAGCGCTGCTCCATTCTCGCCTCTCAATATCTCGTTGTTACGAGCCGCCCAAAACTCTCTCGACTCTCTTCGAGTTGGCAGGGCCTGGCTCGAAATGTGGACGGAGTTGGCGGGACTTCGTTTATGAAGGATATAACAGTAGAAGACGGAAAAGGAAAAGAGGGGAGGGAAGCGCCTGTTTATCGCGACCAGACGCCCTGTGACGTCACCACGCGCCAATTGCTGAGGTGCCCGCGGTTAATTGCCCCCGGTATGCCGCAGGGTTGTCCACGGGGCTGCACTTCACGCCAGCGCCACACCGCTCGCCCATTAAGGGCCCTGCCTAGTTTTTGTATGGGTCGCATTGTAAGTAGTTGTGTCCATAGTCTACTCGCGGTTTATTCGCATTTTTTGTAATCGAACCGTTAAAAAATCTACCCATATACGACGCGCTTAGTTTTTTCCTATATATGTCATGTATCAAAAGCGTTTTGTACTTGCGTTAACATAAGAGTACCTTATTTCTGGATAAATCGAACTTGTGTTCGTATTTTATTTGTAAGGTTTAATGTTAACTGTATAAAATTAACATAAAAATCAGGGAGAATATAGGCGCGTTGGTAATTTCTAGCAGGAAGTAGTTCTCACGAATATTTTATTAAAGTGAGTTAGCATGAATTCGGTGCGCTATTCCCTTGATAGAATATTGTATATTGGGCTTAAGTTCTGTTTTCATGAGGCGGAGGAATATCCTGGAAGTAGAACTTAGGCAGGGCTTCGGAAAAGTTGGAAGTAGCCTAACAGTGAAAGGGCTGTATTATAATTTTAAAATAACTATGGGATATTCCAACGAAAATATATATATATATTTTTAGGGCATGAATGAAAGTCGATATTTCGTCGTTCACTCATAAATTTTATTACTGAAACACAAATATGGTGGTTCAAAAGAATCAAAGTCAGCAAAAACAGCAGAGTGTCCCCCTGCATAACAATGTTTTTAAACTACACTGTTAGAAGAAATTCCCTTATAATTACGGAAAATACCAGATCCAAACTATCCAGACCTCTGGGTTAAATTACGGTCTCTTCGTTTGTCCAATAACGTTCTCGCCGAAAATTTTACATAAATCTCCGCGAAATCACGGAACGTATCCACAAAATCTCAAGTTTATTCTATTTAATATGCTTTTTATAAAAATGGTCAGCAAAAAAAAAGAAAGGTTAACTTTCGTTATGTGGATGATACACTGCGTATAAAAATGACTATAAATAATAAGAAATTTTGTCTGGTAGCGGTATTTGGACTAGGAAACAAATTTTGACAGTCCAAACCTTATCCACTCGTCTACTACGCTTTTACAAGAAGTGGTGTTGTAAATAAGAAATGTATTAAGAATATGGCATGTACCTCTTAGATGTTAGTCATGCAAATGTATGTGGGGTTTTGTTCTTTTTTTGTTTCAGGTTTACAAACAGCGGCAATAAAAGTAGTTTTGTTTCCGTGAACATACAGTATTTCATTGTGTACAACAGCGAAATAAAAAATTTTTTTTCCTGAAGTGGGATTTGAACATGAATCGTAAAATTAACAATCAATACCCCAAATCAGTCTCCTACCGCGCCTTTGCACGGCGTATCTCGTAAATATGTATTTCTACATGATAGTGACGAACGCGCTTGTTAGACCGCTTTCTATACTTGCGGTTTATAAAATGAGGTCAAGAAAAAATTCTTTTAATTTAGTTATGTGCGTGTTTTACTGTGTAACAGGAGGTTTTGAGTGGTTCGTCCCTCACCCACTGTTATTTTACACGAAGTTGTATTGTGAAGATGGGATTTTATACGCCTCAGGTATCATCGGCATTGTTCGCGTCTTAAAATCGGAGTCATAATAATACGAAGAGCATCCGTATTCTGTATTTACGGAGCTCATTTCCGTCATTAGTCATTGCGGAGTGCCTTTCCGTAATGAAACTATACATCTTCGTAATAGATTCTGTAAAACTACAGACAATTCTAAAAGTGTATAGTTAAAATGCTGTATCTTTTCTGAATAGAACGCTGTATTAAAACACAAGAGGCGTGAAAAAATTCCTCAAATCAAATTATCAGTAAAAAAGACTCTCAAAGTACTGGGTATTGGTTGTTGTGTCATGTTGCGTGCAGTATCGGTCATAAGTATAATTTATGTGCAACGTGGTCCATTCAGACTCAGCGTACACAACCGTGTACTTTACGCAACTTGTATAGTCTGTTCACGGTAAAGTGCGCACTTTTGTGGCCCTGGTTACTTTTACCTTTCAGCCATTTTTTATCCTTCAACCACTTTTCGAAATAAATGTTGCCATGTAAGTAATAAGCACTGTGTGTATATTCCACCACACTCGGAATTGAGCGTCTAAAGCTAAAATTAAATTTGTTAATTGACTATTTTTCCAAATGAGATAGTTTTCAAAAGTGCGCACTTTACCGTGAATAGTCTATAGGTAATTTTTGGACTGCACTTCACACTGCAAAGCTCAATGACCAATGAGCTTACTTGTGGGTAAATGATTCGCAAACCATCTTACTGGTATAGGTCATAATTGGTTCGTATAAATGTAGCCAGACATATAGCCTACAGCTCATTGGCTGTGACAACGAAACAAGTGTTGTGTCGACTGAAGTACAGCATGCATAACAATTTTTTTTTGTTTGCAACACCTGAAACTATAAATCAAAGTGAGTCTGCAAAAATGAAGTAAAATCCTCCTATTAATGGTAATAAATATATATATATGTTTTTTTTTTTCAAATGATAACATGATTGTTATGGCGCTATCGTCTATATCGTGTCAGGAAACCATTAACATCCTCAAGATCTAGAAAAAATGATTGTCTATTGAAGAGCCTTAACGTCTCGTCGACGGGGGATAGCAACAGCCTTAGGTTGGGTGCACACGTGCGGACAATGTCCTCGCGGCGCCTCTAAAGCGTTCCACATGGGCTTGGCTTATATGTACGAGTGCACACGCAGCTGCGGTCTATATCCGCGCGTGCGCACACAAGGGGCCTTAATGTCTCGTCGACTGGGGAGGGCATTGGAGATTAAGAAAGTTGCTTGGAGAAGCAGAAATGTAGAAAGAATCGCCGTGGTCTGCAATGAGAAACCATCCCGGCATTCAACTGGGGTGATCTCGGGAAACCAGAGTGAACAGAAATCAGAATGGCCGAACTGGAGTTCGAACCTGGGTCCTCCCGAACGAGTACTCGAAGTTTTACCACTGCGCCACCTCAACGCCATTCGTGGGACGAGGTGAGTATACGGAGCAGCGCCGGAATGCAAGAGCGGGAGGAAAGGGGAGAGCCCCCCGAGAAAACCCGCCGACCAGTGGCATCGTCCGGCACGATTCCCAAGTGCGGAAACCCGGGTGTGACCCGACCGGGTATTGAACCCTGTTCGCCTTGGTGGGAGGCGAGCAGGCTAACCGCTCGGCCACCACGGCCCCCTTGATCATCAGAGTTCAAGTGAAGCACTGATTTGGAGAAGTTTCAACTGTTCCGTTTTTAGAGTGAATGAGAGATTGTTATAGGTCGTTCAAGGTAAAATGAGCACTTTTGAAAGCCCTGCTTAAGATCTACTTGTGTGCACCTTGTATATTCTTCCGCCCTGTGTAAAATTAACATTGCCATGGGCCTCATCACTTTGTACATGCGTCGATCAAGTGAAACTGTGGAATTATTAAAAAAGTAAATATTTTACAAATCCGCTCATTTTTACATTCCGGTGTATTATAAAACAGATAGCGAAAGAAATAATTTTAGTTAATACTAATGGTTACCTAACATTTTTTTTTCAACGTTTAAGAAATGGAACTACTTTCCATCCTTGGTTACTAACATTAATGGGTGCATGTCACTCAGTGCGCACGTTAACAGTAGTATATGCAGGCAAGGCCAGTGACTTTCTTCTAAGATTGATTTTAAAAGTACTCGCTTTATCGTGAACAGCATTTATAAGAAAACGCACACACACTTTTTTTTATAGTCCGTGGTGTTAACAAAATGGTAACGATTATTGCCTGTCGATGCGAGTTTTATTTTTCCCCCCAATTGCAGAGTTAAATTATAAACGTGTATGGAGTCGTTATTTTTCCGCTCATGAACCCACGCCCTTTATTCCGGACAATGGGCAGTTTTATTCACACCGGTGATTCGATACAATGGTATTCGCGCTCATTGGAATCAATGCGGAGGGCGAACGCTACACAAATTATCCAACACGTGCATAAAAACAAAAAAACAAAATAAGTCCTCCACTAGCCCGGGGGAGGGTGTTCCGTTCAGTGACGCTGCGGAGTCAAAAATAAATATATCATTTTAGGCGTTACAACAAACAAATCTTTTTTTTTTTTTTTTCGGAGCTGTACTGATATCCAGACGACGCTTTGCCTTGCATAGGGACTAATAGAAAATTATCTGGGCTGTATGTCACTGGTATAGGCTGTTCACGGTAAAATGAACACTTTTGAAAGCCCTACCTAAGATCCACTTGAATGAACGTTGTGTATTCCTCCGCCTTATGTAAAACTTACATTATCATGGGCCTCATCACTCTATTCGTGCGTCGGTCAAGTAAAACTGTAAAATTATTAGAAAAGGAAATACTTTACAAATGTTCTAATTTTTTCACTTCTGTGCATTAGAAAAAACAGAAAACGAAAGAAATAATTTTAAGTTATCATAAACGGTTACCTAACACTTTTTAGTCAACGTTTCGATATAGAACTACTTTCCATCTATCGTTACCAACTTCACTATAATTGAAGACAAGTTAGAAGTGTATCACCTGTATACACCACTGCAGGAACGTCTATTCTGTTGGTTTCTGTATTCCCACTTACCTCTCTTCTATTGGTCCACACCACACTGGGAGTGCTTACTGTGCTCTACAACGTTCATCATTGGCTGGTCATCAGCCACTGGGGCCGCACAGCTTATTATGCTCCAATCAAATGTATTTTACTGTGTAAAAGTTTTACAGTCAGTCGTGTTCTTTTGTAAGGGCATAACAAAAAGTAAATTTTTTGCAGGAAAACTGTATCTATTGGGCTGTGTTATTCTTGTGCGGTTCTGTTAAATACTAGCAGAACAATGACTCTATAGTTTTATTTTCCAGGACGAAGAAAATTTTAAATTGGTGTTGCTCGATCTTAGCACGAGCATAGTCCAGAATGCGTTAAAATATATGCAGGCAGAGGCAGTGACATTTTCTTAAGGTTCATTTCTAAAGTGCTCACTTTATCGTGAACAGCCTTTAGCAGTGTTTTATGAGGCTACGGAACATAATCTCAGCAGCGAATGATATCTACAACACGTAGGGAACCTTTCTCATTGGAAAATATAATCTTCTGTATACGGTGCACGCAATTCAAGCCACTTCATATGCAACGTCCCAAATAGAGTACACTGGGACTGAAAGGGCTAATCATTCGAGGACGGCACAAATTTACTGGCACAAAGGAAAAGGTTGACGTGAGCTGCCTATATTCTCCACTACAGCAATGTCAGTCATGTTGACCTATGTATTTCCACTTAACATCGTCTTATTGGTCCTGGCTACACCGCACACGCTTACTCTACTCTGGAACATTTATTATTGGCTAGCCGACCACCAGTGGAGACGCTCGTTGATTGTGTTACAGTTAATGTGTCGCTACGGAGGTAACATGTTTTGCAATCCATCGTGTTCGTTTGAGAAATCATTAAGTAGAACTTAGTAGAGCCCTGCAATATTCGCGTTATTATTTGGCATCAGGCTAAACTTCACAATACTGTCTGTACTGGAGCCGAGCCTGCGTCGTTTCTCCATTGGCTGCTGCATTGGTAGGAAGCCACGCCCTTTCTGACTGAATTGCACGTGATCGGGGCACACAACTGTGGAGTGTTCATTTATTGACGCGGATTAATACAGGACGTGTCAGATACATCATGCTCCAATGACAAACGTACTGCAAGGGTACCAGGTGTTTAAAGGTTAACGTGTCCCCAAATAATAAAGCGAATCTTGCAAGTCTCTGCTGACTACTTCTTTTGATTCTCCGGGCTGTTTGCCAATTAGGGTTTCTTCGCCCTTCGTGTGACTTGAACGAGCCCGTGAGCCCATGTTTCTGAGGGCCTCGACCCCATGTTTCTGAGGGCCTCGACAGTTTTACACAGTTTACAAAACACGGAAAATTACGAAGGTTTTTGTTCGTTTTCTCGTGATTACACATATAGTCTGTTCCCGATAACTTCACACTTTTTTAATCCAACCTTTTAGAAATAAGCCCATGTGGGACGTGTTTGATAAATGGCTGCAAGAGATCGCAGAAAGAAAGGACATTCACTCGGATTCGGCAAATATACTGAAAGATCAAGCTGTTCACAGGAAATGGAAAGAGCGCCGCCAAAATAGGGAAAAGGCTGGAAGAATACGACGAGTTGCGAGAGGAGCTTGATTGGCGGAGAGGGCAGGTTTTACCGGTAGCACACCAAATGCGGCACTAAGAACAGAGAATGGCCGAAGAAAAGAAGAGGAGAAAGCCGTGCGCCGTCTTACACACCAGAGTACAGTTACAGCGCTGGGAGATGGAGGACGTGCCGGCCTTCGGGCCGTTATACCTTCATGTTCTGCCAGTTGTTCTGTGCCATATCCGTTTTGAATATTCCCATAGACTTTTTTTCTCCCAGAAAAAAAAAAGTAGCAATCCATTACGTAATTCTGCTGTCGACTGCACAAATTTTTTTTTCAACTTACTACAAATAATTTGGCGCTTTAAATAAATGTTGATCATTAGCAACAGCAGTAACCACATACGTTCTAAAATCGAATCAGTCTAAACTGCTCCAGATCAGTGCATTTGACTGAAGATCTGTCGAAACTGCTCCACTTGAACTAGTAAAATTCTAGTTATAATTTTTGTTGATGGTATTCGATGATTAAAACAGCTGTTTTTTGCTGATCCCCAGTTAGTAAGACTGGCTTGGCAGTGAAACCTCAGTGCATTTAATTGAACTACTGAAGATTCAGGACGTGTCCGAATTCAGGTATGTACTTGTGTACTCGCATCCCTTCATACTTTATTAATCCTTTGACACCAAACTTGATGAATTCGGACAGGCAGCCTTGTTGGTTTCGGCAACATCCAGGTAACCAGCTGATCACTTTCAATGAATGTATATTCCCACAAATAACTAGACAATTGCGGAAAGTTTGAAGGTCCAATAAAGGATTAAATAGTATTGGAATTTGATTTACGTAACTTTAGTTGTCTTGCTGATAGTACGTGAGTTTGCAATTTTTATTGCTTGTTTTACCGTAGCTCTTGTAGGTTATAAACGTTCGCCTAGTGCGAATTTTTTAATTTAGACCTTTCTTTAAGGTACACCTTACAATAATTATTTACTCTGTTCAAATTCCAAGCTACTAAGCAGTAAGGTAACCCCAACTAAAATTTAAATTAATTAATTACATCGAATATAAATAGTAACATACGAATTGCTTCTCAAAATGGCAACACATTTACTGTAAGTAAGCGAGAAGTATACATATTCATAAACTAGTATACGTACATACTTCACTTGCGATTCGGTCAGCACATGTGATGTCACTTCTGGGGACAGGTACGCACAAGTATGAATTTCAGGCGAATTCGGACACAGCCTCAGTAAAATGATCCTCGGGATTAAATTCCCTTTTTTCAGATCCAGAGTGTAATTGCCGGGGCTACGTCTTTGTCGCGAAGAAATTACACTGCTAGTTGCACTGGAAAACACGATAGTTCAGAAACTACTTCGTTGTTGGATGGTTCGAACTCTTGCGCGGCTGAGGTTATCTGCCAGCCAATCACGTAAGTTCAGTGCCGGAGCAACTTAATTCTGATAGGCCTGGTCTAATAAAGGTTGTGTCCTCGCACAGACACCCGGCTAATAGCCAAAGGACACCTGCTTGTGTGCACGTAGACTGCTGATGCCTATCCTGCGCGCAAATATTTCTGTGAAGAACAGGCTGCCCAAGTATTAGCGGTCGCTTTACGAAATGAACTCGCGTCTAGCAACTGCTGGAATTTCAGTACTACATTCGTACGATCAGTTTAATCATTTCTAATAAACGTATTTCTACAGTGTAACTCGAAGAAGCGATGAGTTCAGCCACCGTCGCGTTTTGGCCCGTGGCCGAGCCCACCCTCGGCTGTGCGATTTATGGTGGTGACAGAACTGAGGGGTTTTGCTGGACAGAATTAATCTCCTGAGCCGCGTGAATGATGGCCGTTTCGTGTGCTCCATGGAAGCCAGGTTAACTCGCGACGTGAAATATGTTTACACTAGGAAACCCCCAATGAAACTTGACAGTTGCCAGAGCTCGTAAATCGCGCTGGATATCTCTCGAAATTGAAAACACCAAACAGCTGCGGCTGACGATTAAATTTAAAAAATATACCCAACCTCCAACGGATTTTTCGTAAATGCTCGAAATCTGTCTGAAAATTTGCCAGTTAGCTTTTCTTCCGGTTTTGAAAAAAAAAAAACAAATTATGGAAATTCAGTTTTTTTATATGAAAGCTTTACTAAGAACAAAACAAATTTTCAATTAGTTACTATATTTTATTCTGGTGCGAGATTGTGAACCCGAATTTACGAACTTCTTGGGACAGCAAGGGTAAAAACATTGCACTTATAAAATGCCAAATACGTAACTTTTTTTCAGTTTCTAGTAATTTTTGAGTTTTATAAGTGTCTCCTTTTGTTACGCTATTGTGAAAATTGTATTAGGCCCTACTACAAAGTTGATCATTTTATGAACATATTAAAAATCAATAACAAGATAGATTTAACATCAAAGACCTAGTACTGGGCAAGTGAGACGTTTGGGAGGCTCTTGTCCAAGGAGGTTGCTTGTAACCTTCTTGCTCTTAGCAGGCGAGGTCTTCAGAACCGATTATGGCGGGGATCTTTCCACGCACCACTAGTTTTGATGTGTGGCAGTAGTTATCACAGTGAGACAGACCCATGTGCTCTCAGTCGACTTGGATTTGTCATCCAACGTCCATGTAGCTTGCTCTGTGTGGTCCATACAGCTTGCGAGTTGCAACCTTGCGCCTGAGCATACGTCTGCAGAAAAGCAACTATAGGTCGTTCACGGTAAAATGAGCACTTTTGAAAGCCCTGCTTAAGATCTACTTGTATGCACGTTATGTATTATTCCGCCTTATGTAAAATTAACCTTGCCTTATCACTTTTTTTCATGCTTTGTTCAAGTGAAACTGTGTAATTATTAAAAAAGGAAAATTTCACAAATATACTCATTTTTACAATTCGATGCATTACAAAAAAAAAAAAAAACGGAAAGTGAGAGAAATAATTTAAGTAATTATAAATGGTTACCAAACACCTTTTATTCGAAGTTAATATATGGAACTACTTTCCATCCATCGTTACAAACTTTACTGGTCGCATGTCATTCAGAGCGTCCGTTAAAATTTATGCAAGCAGGGGGCAGTGGCTGTTTTTCTAAGGTTGATTTCAGAAGTGCTCATTTTGTCGTGAACAGCCTTTAACCAGTAACAAAGTTTAGGTACAACTATATAGAGACAAGTGGAAGTTGGTGAAGTAAAGGGTGAAATAATTTAAACCGGAACTTTAACAGGCACAGCGAAATCACACTAACTGCTGGGAGTGTTGTGAGTGCCTTACCAACATATGTAGATACATGTTATTCCCAGAAGACCAAATCTGACTATTTCAGATTTAAAGAGTGTGCGGCATAAAACGACGTTATAGAGTTTATGGAGTGGAGCAGTGAGGTAATACATGAAGGTGTTAAACGGAAGATCCCGGAGGAAACCCACGGGCCGTAGGAAACGCTCGACCAAGGGTTCGAACCCGGATCGCTACAGTGGGAAATTATGGGCGTGCTGATCCTATAGCCGCTGACGGTATCCTGCGAGAATAGTGAAACCTATCCTGGGATACGTCGACGAGTGAGCAGATCTAACTTCCGTATTCCGCGAAGATCTCGCCTAATTAGTAGAGAACCGGAAGTATCGCGGATTCAATCGGCGACAAGCTAGACTCCACAATCCTCTGTGCATTCGAGCATCAGTTAGTAGTTGATTGGCTGTTGCTGTAGTTTAACCCCGGACAAGGAAGCCCGGGATTCTGTGCTTATTTTCCTTGCAGGTTCGTTATTGGTTGAAGGTCGTGCGAGGCGTGTCTACCAAACTATCGTCTAATAGAAGAACAAGCACATATGTACACGTGGATGCAGTTTAGCATGTCCTGAGATGAATCCACGAGATTTCCGGCCTACCTAGTTTCTGCTGCCCTCTGCGCACACCAGTTTGCTATACGTCGTGTAATTAAAGCTCATTAAGGGCGGGTGATACATAAGTTAACAATAATCACGTTTTTTTTTTCGAAGTTAAAGTGTATTTGGAAGTTAAACTATACACTCCAGGATAATTGTAATTTATGCAAACGGGAATAAGTTCTCGGGTTCTCTGACCTACAGACAAGTCTTCAGATTTATTTGTACACTCGATTAAAGTCTGCGCGCTGTGAACTGAACACTTTCGAAAACCCTACTTGAGATCTACTTTCATGAACATTGAGTATTCCTCCGCCATAGGTGAAATGAACATTGTCGCGTGGCTGATCACTTTATTCGTGTGCCGGTCAAACGAAACTGTGGAATTATTATAAAAGCCAATATTTTATGAATTTGCTCATTCTTACACCTACATGCATTAAAAATAAACAGAAAGTAGTATAAATAACTTCAGTATTCACAAATGTTTACCTAGCACTTTCAATTCAATGTTAAGACATTGAACTAATTTTGCCCCGTCGTTACCAACTGCAATGGGCGGATGCCACACATTGTGCACATTTTTTTCTAACCTACACTATTACTAAGTGTTAAGTGTAATCCCGGAGGTAGGACGGGAGCTAACTGCATCTCAGGGCGAACTTCTTACGCCTACGAGGGAAGGAAGTAACGCAAGGAGACATGCATCGCGGCAGAGAGGGATTCGGCAGCCGTGGCCGCCATTGAGGCCATGACTACCTTCTTGAGTGTACCTATAGTTAGAGACCCCGAGAAATTCGCGAGTTCAATGACCCATGAGGCTAGAATTCGCAGTCTTATATACTCTCATACAGATATCAACTGTTTATTGGTTGATTGTTGTGGTAGTAAAAGGCGGTGGTTGGGCGCACAATTTATTGCATGTTTGTTATTGGCTTATTTATCTCCAGGAGGTGTCAAACAACACGCCGACCAATTACAAAAGTAACATGAACGTACAAGTGAGTAAATTCCAACTCGTCTAGAAACGTACGCACGAAATTCTCGGGTCTCTACGTATAGTCAATCTATAACCAAGAAGAGAAAGGGAAAAGCTGGCCCAGACGCAGTAAAAACCCCTCCGACAGAATAGAATTCCAAAATTAATGCATTAAGAAATGCTACGGGAGAAAGGAGGCTAGGAAAACATTCTTTATTGATAGGGATGAAAAACTAGTTGAATGTATGCAGGTAGAGGCAGTGGTATTTTTAAAAATATTGATTTCAAAAGTTCTCTGTTGACCGAGAACAGCCTATTGTTATGTTCTTGCAGTCAGCCCTTGCTAGCCTGAGGGCATTCTCAAACATATCGCCGATAATCGGGACACAGCCTTGAGCACCCGAACCACAACACAAGGAATCACCTGCTCCCCTGTTGTAACTTTCGTTTCTTTTTTAATTACACATTAAAACAATTTAGGGGATACGTACTCAGAGATATAATGAATTAAGTAGGATTGCCTATCTTTGTATTATCTTAATAACAGTTACAACTCGTTACAATACATATTAGTTAGATCGGGGGAGGTTAAATAAATATTGAAAGGTTAAGATGTTATTATAATTACTGGTCACATACATCAATAAGTTGGGGCACTTGTTTTTCGCGAAAATATTTCAGGACAAGCTGTGTTCCAAAACACTTTAGTTCAGAACCACTTTCGTGGGTGGAACATTTGACTTGCTACACATCTTGTCTTCCTGCCAGCGAATCACGAACAGCCAGTATCGGAGAATCTTAATTCCGATTATCTGACTCATCTGGTCGTCAGTCTTCACATAAAGACAGGCGGCAAGTAGCTAAAGGAAGGCTGCAAGTGTGCATGTGGGATATTGACGACTACCCCCCCCCCCCCCCCCCGGTTAAATCTTTTCGCGAAAAAACTGGTGGCCCTATTAATAAGCCACAGCGCATTATTATATATTGACGCTATTTAAAAGGAACGCCTTCGCCTTAATCATGGTTCCGAAGTGTGATGTGTGTAGACGTACTACGGAGGTTGGCACACTCCATCTCCTGAGGTCTTCATGGTGCAGTGTCTCGACGACAAATACACCGTCCGTCAGGCTTACTGCCTTCGTATTGGGCGAGTGTTGACTTACAACAAGCTGCCACGCCTTCCGACCAGCTGGAGAGGATTCCTTGTGTTGTGGTTTAGTCGCTCGCAGCTCGTGTACCAATTACCGGCGATATGTTTGAGAGTACGATCATGCTAGCAAGGACTAATTACAAGAAAAATAACACAATGCACACCAACTGCTGATTGGTTCCTCGTTGCCACGTTGGAGGAAGTCGTTAATCCTTCAGTTATTTGAGAGTTTATTATTGGTTGAAAGTGATCCGAGATTTGTCAAATAGAATCGTCAGGCAATAGCCAAAGACATAAAAAAAAAAAAAACCCACACGTTTCTGTAAGTCTAGCTTGTTTCCAAGTAAATCCGCGGATATTTCAGAGTTCTAGCAGTCATGCTTGTTGCTATTTTTATTTTTTTTCATAAATCTTTGTATTTATATTACCATAAGAATCAACTTTCATTTCCCTGCTTAAGCGAAGAATCCTAACCAACAGTCCGATGAAATCTGCAACAGTGATAGAAACCTAAACAACTTGAAAATCTGCTTTAAAAAAAAAGTTGTTAAGGATATTGATCAACAGGAAGTCTTTCCGAGACCGTAAATTCGTGGGTTTTAATGGAGTGCAAGACAAAACTGCAAATGACGTTTCGTAAGCCAAAGTAAATTCTGGCCGCGGCGCGTAACTACCCGGTCGTATTCTTCTATACTGCATGTTCGTCAATATTATAATATATATGCCAGATTATCTTCCTCATAGGTGAATTATTCGTAAACTGTACTACTGCTCTATAGTTTATTCGAGGTTACTTACAACCTTGCTGAAACCATGCTAAAGTTCCATTCCTGGGGTATTCCTCCGCCCCATACAGACAAAGCTTAACTAAGTCTAGAAAATTACATCGAAGGTACAACGCACCGCATACATGCGGACTCAGTGTAATAATATTTTGTGTAAGAACTATTTCTTACTGGGCATTACCAACACACGTACTTTCCCTTTGAAATATTAGAAATTTTACCGATAATATGTTAGTAAGAGATCAATTTAACAAAAAAAATAGGGCACTTTTATGTTAACAAAAGTGTAAAACCCTTATGATGTATGGCATATTTATTAACCCTCTGAGGATGGCACAAATATACTGGCACAGAGGATAAAGTTGACCTGAGCTGCCGATGTTCTTCAATACTGCAGTATCAGTTGTGTTGGTTTCTGTATATCTACGTACCATCGTCCTATTGGTCTTGGCTATGCAGGACACGCCTGCTGTACTCTGCGTCGTTTATTATTGGCTGTCCGTCAGCCAATGGAGTCACTCTTTAACTGTTCACCAAGTAATGCGTCGCTCCAGAGGTTACAAATGTTACAATCCATCGTGTCCAGTTGATAAATTACCAAAAATAATAGTTTTCTTCTTATAAATTGGAATGTTGACTATTATCAGTTTTTTTTTTTTTTAGTTAGATTCCAATAAACTGAAGTGAAACAATAAAAATGTAAAAGTTTGCGTATTTTTTTTCTCAGTAGCAAAGAGGTTTCCATATAAACGTAGCACCGACTGTACACGTGCGTAGTCCTGAAAGGGTAAGAGAGAGCCTAACACGACATATACGAGGTGAATTTTTAAAGGTTTGATTTGAAAAAAACAGGGCCGAAATAGCGATCAGACTATAGCTTAATCTGTAGGCTCGGCGTGACGTCGTCTCGGACGGGAAAGGGCTGAACTTAAATGCGGTGCGAGTTACGCATTTACTCGACGGTTATCGATACCTCGCGCGTTTCGAGATAACTGGAGCGAAGTCGTGGAATCGTAAGACTTCCCAGCGCGTTTTACGACTCGTAAGAAGCCAACTAAACGTCACGGATACATCAAACAGCGCCGATAATAAAATGAAGAAACAACCTTTCACGGATACCCGCGGAATGAATAAATAAAGAAAATGCGGTTACTGCGGGCGACATAGCCCGCTGCACGTAAAATTCGCGTTACTTTTTTGACATCAAGATAAAATTCGTAGTACTATATACCGGTGTCATTTATCCATTGGTTGCTGCGTTAATGTCAAGTCGCTCTCTTTCTGTCTGAACTGCACGTGATTGGGGCACACAATTGTGAAGTGTTCATTTATTGGCGCAGAGTTATCCCGGGGCGTGACAAACAAAGAATAGTCCAATGACACACGTATTGCAAATTAAGTCTTTTAAGTTGGACATGTCCTCAAATAATAATGCGAATTTTGCACTTCTCTATCAGTCAGCTGTTTCGTGCACAAACTTTACGAGTTACGAGTATACTAAGTATTTTAACATGTCGCCTGAGACGTATCTGAGTTAGCGAAGAATGGAGGTCTTGACAAAATAAAAGATCTAAATTTATTTCCTTAATTTATGTACAACGTTGTATCAATACAGACAGCTATTAATAGAGGCGTGCAAAACTCACGTTATCATTCAGTGAGAGGAAAGACTCCACTGCCTTATCAACAAATGAGCACATTCTGTGATTTCATTGGTCGCTGCACATTAATTAACGTCACCCGCCTGATGGATCTCCTTAAAAGAGATTAGCTACTCCATGGTTGTACTAATATAACTTCGGGCTCAAGAGTTCTCCAAGGCGTCCCAGCCGGTCAAACGTATAGTAACTTGCAGTTCGGTCTGTCCTTAAATAATAACGCAAATTTTGTACGTCTCCAGTAATTATTAAAAATATTAAACTACCTCTCTCTGCTTATTATTATTATTATTACTTATTAGGGGCTCCCGTTCTTCGCGAAAAGATTCTACAACCAATCACTGCATTCGCTCGTCGCTCTGTTCTTACAGCATACCTTGCGCTAATTGCCGTACGATACTACAATTACGTTATTCCAAAATTGAATGTTTGTTGTTTGCGGGAAAGAGCTGGAGACCCGTATGCTCACTGTTACACTGTGAAATCGAAACATTTTTAAAACAGCTACAAATCAGCTAATTTTACTGCAGACCTGTTGAAACTGCTTTACTCGAATCATTAAAGCTCTACTGATAATTTCAGCTACTGGCAGTCACTCCTAAAACAGTGATTTATACTGATACCTATATGTAGAGACCTGAAAAATTCGCGAGTTCACTGGCATGCAGGCTAGACTCTAAAGAAAATGTACAAATTTACTGATATTAACTGTGCATTGGTTGTCTGCTGTCACAGTAGAAGGCGACAATTGGAGCAATGTTCTCCAGGAGGTGTCAAACACCGTGTGGACCAATAGCTAAAGATATATGAACACACGTGTTTTGAATTCTAGCTTGTCTCAAAACGAATCCGCAAAATGTTCAGGTCTCTACCTATAGTAAATTCACGGTAAAGGGAGCACTTTTGAGGCCCTAATTACTTTTTACCTTTAAACCATACTTTATCCTTTAACCACCTTATCTTAAATATATATTGCCATGGAAGTAATAAACACAGTGTGTATATTCCGCCGCACTCGGAAGTTAACATCTAAGGCTAAAATAAAGTATATTTATTGACTATTATTCAAAATGAGAGGGCTTTCAAAAGTCCTTACTTTACCGTGAATACCTTATAGGTAGGTATACCGGAATTTCGCGAAAAGATTTCACGTCCAGTTGTATTTAATAACACTTTAGTTCAGATGCACTTTTCTGATTGGGTGGTCTAGATTTTACGCGTCTTATGTGTCTGCCCACGAATCAGAGACGTACAGTATGGGAGTAACTTAACTCTGATTGGCCAGTTACTTAGATAATGTCTTCTCACATACGAATGCCGCCTATAAGCAAAATAAAACTGCTGGTACTCTCGTAGGGTATTAAAATCTAGCATGTGCGGCTATCTTTTCGCGGAATTCGGGTGTGCTTACTTGAAGTGTAGTGCACAGGCCTAGCAGTGAAACCTCAGTGCTTTCTACTGATTCGCCAGTAGGTAACAGCTGAGTAGGGGTAGTGAAATTTTGCGAAGAGATTTCAAGGTAAGTTATGTTTCAAAACACTGTAGGGTCGTTTACCTAGCTTTCAGGATAGGAAAATTTCGCGAATTCGTTTCAGGACAAGATAGACTTCAAACGCGTGTAGACTGAAGTCACGTTTGTTATTAGGTCAGAGTTTATTATGCACGCCCTAGACGACTCTGAGCCAATAGCAGTCTTGCAAGGGAACAAGAAGCGAATCCCATGCTGCCAGGTGTGTGGTAACACTGGGGCAGCAGCCAATGAACGAACACCTGAGGCTCAACTGTGGAAAGGATTGTGGAGTCTAGCCTACAGGTCATTGAACCCGCGAAATTTTCTTATCCCTACCTATCTTGACTGGCTGAATTACTTTTTGACACGTGTCAACTGTCTGCACACGAATCACGTAGGTGCTGTGCTGATGTTGCCGAATTCTGAATGGCCCGCGAGAATATGAAAACGCCTTCTGAAGCAGACAACAGCCAATGACAACAGACGAACTGCTGTTGAGTGAGTGCTTATAGTGTTGAAGTCTACCATGTACTCAAATTTCTAGCTCTACAGCTGACTAATCACCTCCCATTAATGGGAGAACAGGGTTCGATTTCCGGCGGCGTCGCTCCAGGATTCTGGCTCGTCGGAATCGTGCCAGACGAAGCCGCTGGTCGGCGGGTTTTCTCGCGGATCTCCCGTTTCCTCCCCGCCGCCTCAGCATTCCAGTACCGCTACGTACTAACCTCGCTTCATCCCTCATCAGCTCACAAGACCCCGCGATGTTAATATAGTCCATTCACGGTTACTTCTAACTTTTCTGAGGCTTTGATAAAGGATATTCCACCATGGGAACAAAGCTTACCCCAGTCTAGAAAATTACACCAAAAACACAGAGCGCCGCGTTCTTGCGCACACAGAGTAATAATAATTTCCATAAGAACTAATGTTTACTAGGTGTTGCCAACTCACATATTTTCTCCCTGTAGATGAAATTGTAATGTAGTTTATAATTTAAATATAATTAAAATATTAATTTCATTAAAAAATAATGTATTTCTATGTTGACACAAATTTGAAAGAAGCTTGTGATACATAGGGTGGTATTTCAAACGTTTGATTCAAAAACACGGGAATAAATCGCGAATACACTACAGCCGCCCAGATCACTTCACTGCAGTTCATATAAGGGAACGCGATCCGAACTTGCGAATTTCCATTCCGTAAACACTCCCGACACACAACAATGTCAAGCGCGAGTTGTGCCGCTCTTTCACTCAGGGCGAGCGACCCATTCGCGGTACCCGGCCCAGCAGATCGAAGCGATGGTGTCACTCTGGGATAGGGGCGCCTGGCACCGCATCTCTAACCCCTCCCTTTCCCCTACACCAACACCAACCCCACCCCCCTCTCAAACTCGCGTTCTGTTTGTCCTTCCCGCGCCAAGCTGCCGCTATCCACCTTCCCGTGTTGCGGATTATTCCATAGTTTATTCGCGGTTTCTTGGCACTTTTTGAGCCAAACCTTTGAAATATCACCCCATTTATCACGTATATAGGCTGGACACGGTAAAATGAGCACTTTTGAAAGCCCTGCTTAAGATCTATTTATATGCGCGCTGTGTGTTCTTCCGTCTTATGTTAAATTATCATTGTCATGAGCCTCATCACTTTCTTCATGTGTCGGTCAAGAGAAACTGGGGGGATTTAAAAAAAAAACACTTTAAAAATCTGCTAATTTTTACACTTCGACGCATTAAAAAAACAGACAGTGAAATAAATAATTTTAAGTTATCACAAATAATTACCTAACTCTTTTTATTCGACTTTAAGATATGGAACTACTTTCCCCTCCATCGTTACCAACTTTACTGCACGCATGTCACTCAGTGCGCCCGTTAAAATATATGCAGGTAGGAGCAGTGACTTTTTTCTAAGGTTGACTTCAAAAGTGCTCACTTTATCGTGATCAGTCTTTACCTGCGAAATTCGCGTTATTATTTGGTAACACGTTAAACTTTAAACACGTTTACCTTTGCAGTACGTCTGTCGTTGGAGCATAACGTATGTACCTGATACGTCCTGGGTAACACTGCGCCAATAAATGAATACTTCACGATCGTGTGCCCCAATAACGTGCATTTCAGTAAGAAAGGGCGTGGCTTCATATCTATGCAGCAGCCAATGGAGAAACGACGCCGAGTCCAGTACACACAGTACTGTGAAGTTTAGCCTGATGCCGAATAATAACGCGGATTTCGCATGTATCTAGACTTATTACTAGGCGTAGTGAAATTTTGCGAAAAAATTTCAAGGCAAGTTATATTTTAAAACATCATAGCACCGTTTACCTACCTTGATTGGCTGAATTACTTTTTGACACGTGTTAAATGTCTGCACACGAATCACGTAGGAGCCATGCCGATTCTGCCAAATTCTGAGTGGCCCGGTCAAACATGAAAACGTCTTCTCAAGCAGACAGCAACCAATGGCAATAGACAACCCACTTTTGGGCGCTTATAGTGTTGAAGTCTACTGTGTACTCATTTTTTCGCGAAAAATTACTAGCTCTATTTATTACCTAGGCACGCCATACATCTATTAACACAAAACTATCCAACAGTATTAGTAGTTCAACTGAAATTTTCCTTCATATTATTTATACATTATAATATTTAATTTATAATATATATAAAGAGAAAACAGTGAGAAAGCATGTGGGTTGGAAGCGTCTTCTAGGAAATAATTCTAATGGAGAGTATTATTACAACTGAGTGGGCACGAATTCGATGGGATGTCCTTTGGTGTAATTTCCTAGACTTAATTAAGCTCTGCTTGCCCGAGGCGGAGGAATATCCCGGCAGTAGAACTCTAGCAGGGCTTCAGGAAAGTGTGAAGTAATCGTGAATGGATTATACTCAAGTTAGGAGCAAAACGTGGTTTCTTATGGGAGAGTTTGGGGTAGGGAAACTTACCGCCGCTAGGTGCGCTGTGTTTAATTAAAAATGTTAAGCTACGTGAATAATAAAAGAGAAAGATTTTGCTTAAGTACGAAGTGTTTTTATATCTGATTTAATATTATCACAAATATCTTGCTTTTAAACATTGAAAATAGAGAGAATCTGGTGCATCGCATCTAGTGGCGAAAATAAACATTGATCTTTCCAACCTGCGGCCTATAGCCCGCAGTGTTGCCAACTTGGAAAATTCCCACCTAAATTTAAGAAGGAATCTCTTACTGCCAGAAAACTTTGAGGGTAAAAATTTTCAATAAATTTTTCAGGGGAAATTATTATTTTTTTTTTAAACCTTAACATGTTGTATTAAATTTGCAATTCAGTTAAAAACAACACCGGTGACAAATGCTACCGTGTAACATACCTTCTATTTTTTGCCTGTCGTAAAATCTATGCTAAGTAACAAATTTTCGGTACAACTGTCAAACACTTTGTTCGTAACTAGGTATACTGTTTAATAATGAGAGAAAATTTATTTTAAAACCGTCTCAGCACTCTTAACCCTGTCATGCTCATGGTGAACAATCGCCGATATGTTTCTCGGTAACGCATGATTAGGGACATACAAGTATAGCGTTATTATTTGGCATCAGGCTAGAATCCACAGTAATGTGTACACTCGGACCGACGTCTGTTCTCCATTGGCAGCCGCATGTATGTGAAGCCACTCCCTTTCTAAGTGAACTGCACGTGATTGGGGCACGCAATTGCGAAGTGTACATTTATTGGAGCAAAGTTACCCAGGGAGTGTCAAACAAAGTGTGGTCCAATGACAACTGCATTGCTAATATACGTGTGTTAGAAGTTTGAAATGCCTTCAAATAATAGCGCGTAGTTTGTAGGCCTCTGCCCATGATGTTCCCTGCGGATAACATCCCTAAACAACGCTACTGTGCTACATTATGACTGTTTCGTATCACAGACCACCAAGCACAATCGTTACTGCTTGTTGGTTGTCATAAAATAATTTCTTTGCCAGCCTGACTACAGCACGCCTAAAAAACTTTCTAATTTGCAACACTATAGAAATTAATGTAGGAATAAAAAGAGCAAAGAAATGTTCAAGAAATATCATATTTCTATGTAAGACTATAAAGAATTAGAGAATTGTGCGCACGATTAATCCACTGTTCTAGAGGAACCGTTCGACTGTGTTGAGGTACAAGCATAAATTTGACAAATTACGTAAATAATTATATTTTATTCTGTAAACAACACTCGCTTTTCTTCAGCTGTATTCTGTATACCTCAGTGTAAATTGTTTGTAAATCAACTTTCGTGAGTACTTAACATATGTGTTAAACTACAATGTAGAACTGCATTCCAGAAAGTAGTGTTTTTTTTTATTAGGGGATTTTCAAGATATTCACTGGGATTTTAGCTAGGCACTAGGGGAGAATCTTCGACACCAGGTTGGCAACACTGATACACCTTCCCCCGAGTGAAGCGTTGGCTCACAGCTCGGAGAGTTCGTCCAGAACGGAACAGAAAACAGAATCGACGTTTATTTCCTGGCGAGGGCGATCGTCCTGTGAAATGTGGGAAGCAAGTGGGGAGGGTGGAGTCGGCACATTTTTCTGCTTCATTCTGGAGCGATGGGAGGAATTTTTCAGCGTCCCATAACCCCGGTCGCAAACACGTATTCTTTCGCAATTTCCAGCCCGTTTCGAACCGCCGGGAATAATTTGAACCCTTTCAGATCCACATTAATTTAAGGTACCAGGTGTTTCAAAAACTAAGAAAATTATAATGCGTGCTGTACTTAAGTTGGCACAACAATTGTTTCGTCATCACAGCAAATGAGATGTAGGCTATACGTTCGGCTGCAGTTATATGAACCAATTATGACCTAGACCAGTAAGAAAGGTTTGCGAATAATTTATACACAGGCAAGATCACTAATTAATTGAGCTTCGCAGTATGCAGTAAAGACCAAAAATTACCTACACGTGCTTAATGTACACAAACGTGCACACTGGTTCTGAATGGGTTAAGCGTAAAATTACGTACTGAAAATGTATATCAAACACAGTGGACACTACCCTCAAGCGAAAGCTTGAGCAAAACCAATTTGAAATTTTCTTGTACTTGAAAACATTGCGTGCACGGTTATATATAAATTATTCTGCTAGTGTTTAACAGTACCTATCTTAGGACATTACAGCCCGCAGAGCGACAATTACTTTTCTGAATACAAAAAAAAAAAAATATTTTTCATATAAATATTTAAGAGGATGCTTTTGACTCCGCAACATTTTATACGAGAAAGTGATTTCTGATTGGAGCAAAAAGTAACTTGGTGCCCGTTTTGGTGATGGCCATTGCGAATGTGTATATCAGTAACGCATTAGCCCTTTGAGGGTGGCACAAATATACTGGCACAGAGGACAAGGTTGACCTGAACTGCCTATGTTCTTCAATATATACAGTATCAGTTGTGTTGGTCTCTGTATATCCACTTATTATCTTCCTATTGGTCCTGGCCACACCGGACACGCTTACTGTACTCTGGGTAGTTTATTATTGGCTGGCCGTCGGCCAATGGAGCCGCGCTTTGAATGTGCACCAATTAATGTGTCGCAACGATGTAACAGATGTTACAATCCATCGTGCCCAGTTGATAAATTTCTAAAAATTACATTTTTCTTCTTACAAATTGAAATGTTAGACTATTTGTAATTTTTTTACACAAAATTCTGTTTTTTTCTCTCTAGAGCAAGAGGTTTCCATATAAAGGTAGCCCCGTGTATATACGAGCGTACTCCTCAAAGGGTTAACATTTCTAACGCATTTACGGTTTCGCTTGTTATGGTGCATGAATAACATGATCGCGTCAAAATTTAATATTAAATTTAGACGGTCCATTCCCAATTGGAAGCGACTAATAAAAATCAACCTTTGAAAAAATACTCTAGTCATAATATGTCACCTGTTTTTTCAATAACCGGTATTTCACAAATATATTACACTGTGGTTAACTTTAGAGTACTGTATTATTGAATAAATGAACCTTTAGCTTAATATCTTCTATAATTTGTAATATTTATTTCTTTTTAAAACATGAATTAACAACAGCGAGTGCAGCGACGTGTTGGCAACGACCGGTAAGAAATAGTTCTCAGTTAAAATATTATTTTAACCTCGTTTTGTTGTATACTATTTGTAAATTAAACGGTGCCTACCGAAATATTTAAGTAGCTCCGACGGCAACATATCTCATTTTTACAGTTTAAAATAACAGCGGAAAATATCGTGAGTAGGCTGTAATGGTACGGTATTTTTTTATAGAGCGAGAAAGCAGTTGAAAAACTGTCTGCTGGCGAGGATTGTCGCTCTCTTTCTCTTTCTTCGTCTCTTTCACACTCGGGAAAGTTCACTTCGCTAGTAATCACAGAAATTATACAAGTTTTCAATTGTAGCATATTTCATAATTATTACAGCAAATTAATGATTTTTGAATTTGTAATTTTCAAATGAAAAGAGACTTTAATGTTTGAATACGTATTTTGAAATATTTAGATATGATGGCGGGGCAGTTACCTAGCGAAGTTGGCAGACGTGGCGAGCCATGACATGGCGTGTTGCTTTTTGTCAAACGAAACGTAAATTATTCTTACTCCGAAAAAATATCTCAAATTTATGCATAACGTTTGTAGGCGTTGTGTTTTTTAAACATACCTAGGCAAGTTACGATGATGTGATAAATCTGTATTTATACGTTTTAAATGCTAGCTATTTTATGACGAAGTTATTTATTTACATCCACGACTGTTTATTTATCACAACGTTGTACCTTTGCCCCGAGGGGTTTGAAACACAGTCGTGTTACGTAATTTGCCACAATCACAGAAGATAACTACTAAGCCCAGCCCGATAAATTTCAGTAAACCTAATAAACAGTAAGTAGCAATACATAGAAATATGAGCGGAATAAAAGTTACCGTAGACTTATTTGTGTGCATGTTCACCGCTACCTTTTAAAGTTTGTATGAAAAAAATGAGCAACACGAGTTGCGTGCTTGAATTTAATGCGCCTTTTTCACTGGTTCCTTCGTTTAAATATTTATTCCAACTGAGGCCATCCTTTTAGAGAAATGACCCAAAACATATCAATAACAAAAGGATAATTACAATTAGTACAGCCCTTTAAATCTGCTTATTTTTACTATTTGGTGAATTTAAAACAAAAAAAAAACAGAAAGTGAAAGAAATAATTTAAGTTATTACAGATGGTTACCTAACACTTTTTATTCGACGTTAAAATATGGATCTACTTTACAGCCATCGTTACCAACTTTACTAGGCGAATGTCACTCAGTGCGCCCGATAACATATATGTAGGCGGGGGCAGTGACTCTTTATAAGGTTCATTTTTAAAGTGCTCACTTTAATCGTGAACAGACTTTATCAAAATTGCTTGCTCAGTTTGCCGTGTTATACGCTCCCTTCCCACTGACCCGCCTTGCACCAGCGGGCGGAAGAGGACAGAGAAGTGATATGATAGCGGTCGACGAGTCTCTAAAGACCCTCTTACACTGTCGAATTCCTCCGTCAAACTGCATCTCATAAGTTTGGTAAGATAAAGTTGGACATTTATGACGTCATCAAAACGCCATTACAGCCTCCACATTTGTCTGAGAAAGTTGGATGGCTTCAGTTTCCATCGAACATTTTTAAGGTCGGACCGGTTCTAACATTATCATTGATGTTTGACGGTCTCGGACAATCAGAATCGTGCACGACAAAAATGGACGTCAAGAACTTTAAAATAACGAACAATTGCTGGAAACGAAGTAGGTTATGAAGATATTTTATTTATGTATAAGATGTCTGGGCATGAATTATATTTTAAATGAATATTGCACATAATATTACGAACCCAGAGGCATTAAATTTCATCGTACGGGAAAAATTCAGATAAATAAAATTTGAATTTAGTAAATAAGCTAAAATAAATTACAACATTCCTTACATTTCTTCCTGTAATGAAATGCATAGAAAAACAAAAGCAATATCTCACTATCAAAATAATCTTTAAGTAATGATTCATGATTTGTTAAAAATTTTTGGAACGAAAAATTTGATGTCCGTATTTTGTCTTCAAATTTTATTGTCAAGCATAGTTGAAGGTAAAAATTTGACAGTGTGACAGGGGCTTAAGGGATGTTTAAAAGACAGAAGAGTGATAATACTATCACGGTTTTTAGTTACAAAGTGCGCCCCTGCGCCTTCTACAACCTGGTGCCGTGGTAAGCTTTTTTTGCGACTCGCATGGTTTTGATGGTCCTTGCTTCTCCCAGCGTGACTCGGGGTGCGGAGAATATTCCAGATCTTCGCTGCGACAGTGTAAAAGTGCGACAGCGGGCATCCTATCCGGGAGTTTATGAGAGTCGGGAGTCTGGGCGATTGTGGGACGTTAAGCGATAGACAAGGCGCTAGAAGATAAACGAGTAGCGCCGAAAGTGACGATCAGGGGGAAAATCTGCTACTGCGAGCATCAGAGCAGTGAAGGGTGCGACTAGTAGGCTTGACTATTGGACTTGATGTGTGAGTGAAAGACATTGCAAAGGATGGCAACAGACAGACCGAACACGTGTATATGATGAGTATGAGTTATTTGACTCTAACTAGGGATAGGAAAATTTCGCGGGTTCAATGACAATCCTTTCTACAGACGAGCTTCAGATGTTTGTTCATTGGCTACTGCCCCAGTGTTACCACACACCTGGCAGCATGGGATTCGTTTTTATTCCCTTGCAAGTCTGCTATTGGCTCAGAGTCGTCTAGGGCGTGCATAATAAACTCTGATCCAATATCAGAGGTGACTTTAGTGTACACGCGTTTGAAATCTATCTTGTCCTGAAATGAATTCGCGAAATTTTCCTATCCCTAGTTATAACGAAACAGAGACTTTATGGAGGCCATGAGTTGAAACAGGCAATAAATATTGCGCTCACTAAGGGAAATTAAAAGGGTAATAGTGGAAATAGAATGATTAACCACTTAACTTACACATTAGTTTTTTGTTCCAAGTATTGCAAAATACGAGATTTTCGTTCTGGCAGTTACTTACGAATCCCTTGTATAGGCTGTTCACAGTAAAGTGAGAACTTTTTTAGGGCCCTCCCAACAGTCATTAACCACTAATGAATATATCTTATTGCAGCCTCAGGTATTAAGTTCTTAGGGTGGTGAAATGTATACACTGTGTTTATTAGTATCATTGCAATGTTTATATTAAAAAAGCAGCAGGGAAATGGAAATTGGATGAAACGAAAAATTTAGGAGGACCTTAAAAAGTGCTCACTTTACCATGAACAGCCTATAATAACTTACACGATAGAACCTACGTAGACAATTTCCATGTGGACAACGGCACTGGCAGCAACCAATAATTTAAATTTGGTGTTTCAGCAACAGCCAACATAATTAATCAGGAACAAATACGCTCTCAGCATTGGCGCTAGCTTCTAATTTTGTACAGCAGCGGCCATAACTTTACCTATTCTACAAAACGTCGTATGTTAACAAATATAGCGAGTATACTCGGGATATATTGTTAAGGGGTTAATGCTGTAAATAACAGCTTAGTGAATAAATTAAAAACAAAATTATTTCGTTTATTTTTATTAAGACCGCAGTTCCTCACGAACTCACATGCGCCCCATAGGCGTCTTGTAACGTTGTAGTGTGTTTTTGGTCGAGGTCGCTATTAATCACACATGTGCTACTCTTCCATGTGCTCGGGTAATTAGTCGCGCCGACCCCACGTCATCGCTCGAGGGTTGCCGGAGACGTGTGGGGGTGAATTTGCAAGCCGGGATTGGCTGGGGAAAAAAACCGCGCTGACCCCTCGGCTATGCGGGTCTCTTCGGCGCGAATGCCGGCCAGAGGGATGGCCACGAGGCTACATCCGAACCAGCATGTGTTGCAGCCGCGTATAACATTCAACTCGTTTCCCGCCATTAACCCACTCCCACTCTGCTTTGTTATTTTTTCTTGTATACAGGATGTAAACGATACGTGCCTACAACTGTACACAGCAGTGTAGGCCTACATGGCTCCGAGACGAGCAATTTGATGTAGGACACTTGTGGTCCTTAGGGTCGGGAAATATCCGTAAAAGCGCTTGACAAGCGTGTACTAAGGCACGTGCAGCGCACCGCTGCGGACCCGGCCTTAATCGACCTGCTGGTCAGCTAAAGCTACTTTGTACAGAGGTAAAATCGGGCAGGAAACGTTCAGTAATTGCTTTTGTTTGAAACACATGTTGCAATTTCACACATTCTTTCCTGATTTCTGTAACTTGCCTGTACGAGTTGAGTTGAGAGATTTGGGCGGCTCTTAACGAAGAGGTCTTGAGGGTCGATGAGGGTGAAATAAGGTGAGAATGGAGCAGCGCTGGAACGCAAGGGCGGGAGAAAACTGAGAAGAGCCAGGGTCTACCGAAATCACTCCAAGTGAATACTGGGAAAATTCCTTCGCAGAGTAATCATTAGAGACCTGAAGACTCCTTGGATTAATTTTGGGCCAAGCTAGAATTCAAAACCTCTTACATTCATGTTGCCATTATAATTGGTCCACGCTTTATTTGAGACGTCCTTAAGAACCCTAAACCAATAATAAACAAGCGAAAAAATGCAGACCCAACCATTGCCTTTCACTGTGACAGCTAGTAACCAATGGGCATTTTTTATCTGCGTAATTGTACACCAGACTGTGGAATCATACCTACAGGTCATTGAATTCGCGAAATATGCTGGTCTAAAGTAATTATTAGGGATCTATGAAATTCGCGTTATTTTGTAGCTGCAAGCTAAGCTCCGAGACGTTTTATGAATTGAGATCTGAAGAATTCGCGGATTCATTTAGGGATAGGCTAGAATTCAAAACACGTGTGTTTATATAACTTTAGCTATTGGTCCACGCTGTTTTCGACGCCGCTGGCCCAATTGTCATCTTCGACTGCGACAGCAGACAAGTAATGGATAGCTGATATCGGCATATTTCTGCATAGGACTGTAGAGTCTAGCCTGCAGGTCGCGAATTGTTAAGGTGTATGTTAATGAATGCTTGTATTAATTCTGCCATTGACCGAAAACTCGTGTGGGGACGCTCCATCGACGCGTTCAGCCAGTAGTTATGGCTCAACAGCAGAACAACGAATCTACAATGGATAGAATACGCAGGTTAATGACGCCGCACAGTGGAAATATGAATTGTTCTCATGTAGGAATAGGACAGTGAAGTCTAGTATGGTACCGAGTAACAATGCGAGTTTCGCATGTGTCTAGCTATAAGACATAGAGGGCCAACGAGGGTGGAGCGAGGTGAGTACACAGCAGGAGCAGAAAGCCAGGGTGGCAGGAAGAGGGGGGGATACCCCAGAACACCCTCCGACTTGTTTCATTGCCCGGCACGATGAGTGAGTGAAGAGATTTGAACGGTTCTTAACACATTCAGGTCTGCAGATATTTACTATAATTGAGGACAAGTTAGAAGTGTATCACCTGTATACACCATTGCAGGAACGTCTATTCTGTTGGTTTCTGTATTCCCACTTACCACTCTTCTATTGGTCCACACCACACTGGGCGGGCTTACTGTGCTCTGCAAAGTCCATCATTGGCTGGTCATCAGCCACTGGGGTCGCAGAGCTGCTTATGCTCCAATCAAATGTCTCTCACTGTGTCAAAGTTTTACAGTCAATCGTTTCTTTTTATAAGGGTATAAGAAAAAAAATTGCAGGAAAACTATAGCTACTGGGTTGTATTGTTCTTGTACGATCCTGTTAAATACTAGCAGAACAATGACTCTATAACAATGCGAGTTTTATTTTCTAGGACCAATAAATTTTTAAACTGGCGTTGCTCGATCTTAGCTCGAGCGTAGTTCAGAATGTGTTAACATCGAGGTCTTGAGAGCCGATGTGGGTGGTTGAAAATGAGAATGGAAGAGCAAGCGCCAGAAAGAAGGGGCGGGGGAAACGGGAAATCCCCGAGAAAATCCGCCGACCAAAGGCATCGTCCGGCACGATTCTCACATGCAAAAATCCGGAGTGACTCGACCGAAGGTTGAACCCGGTTTACCTTGGTGAGAGACGAGCTCTCTATCAGCTAACCGACCGCCCTCTCCTTCCCCCTTCATACTATGGCTCTTTCGCTGTTCGAATTTGGGGGAGGGGGCGGGCACTCATACAGAATTACATTTTGATTAAAAATAAAATGAAATATTAGTATAACCACCTTTTTTTTCGCGAAAGGATTTACGCGAAGGCTAAACTCCAATGCCTTATGGCATACGTGCATTTTTCCTTTTGTTATTCCGATTCGCCACGTGTCTTTATGAGGATTTGGGGGGGGGGGAGGAGGATTAGTTACATGACTGGGCCAATGAGACTTTGGTAACTCCGACATTGATAGTCCGTGATTCGCGGGAAGACCCCGTCAAGTTAAACTCATCCATTCACGAAAGGGTATCTGACCTCTAGTGTTTTGCAGTACAAGTAGTTCTGAAATCTTTTTTCGAAACACAGGCGGCCCTAAATATCAGTTATTACAACTGGTAAATTACACACAATATAATCAAGCGAAAAATGTTTCACAAGTCGTAAAAATAAACGTCATTTTAGTATCCTTAAAGAAAGGTTGTGACCCGAGAGCGGTAAACTTCTGTGTCAGCGACGAAAACTACCCTGAAAATGCACACGATAAATATAGACGAAGATTATAAACAAATGTACAAGTATTTGCTCCGCAGTATTGCAGCATGAGATATTGCAGATCTGCCAGATTGCCTGAGAGTATTATACGGCATTAGTCCAGTGTTTTGGCTCGACTTTGAGAACTGATTGATTCATAGCCCTGCAGTAACTCTGTGAAGCGAAGCAGTGAGGAGGATGGGGTAGATAGTTCGCTCCATTTGTAAAGTGTCTCCACAGATCTACCGTCCTGTTCTATGTGTTCTGTTGGTGGTTTCCTAGATACGTTGCGGCAGATTGGAGTCCGGAGGTACACATGACGTATGTACGACAGTAAATATGCACGAGACGATGTGATACCGCGTTTGAAATATTGTTTATTTACCCTTCTGTTCGCTGAACAGTGTTTAGAGGAAAGTCGAACTAACGTATTTGTTGATGTCTGCACAGCTTACGTCTTGTTTAGCAGCTTTTCATTTTGATTAACTTTATAACCATACATTATTTTGTTAGAACAAAGACATCAAGGCCGGAGTTCGTGAGAATTATGCACCTTCGGGCAATAATGTGGTGGTTTGTAGTTTATTTTAGTTTGCTGGGAAATCTCTGCTCCTATTAATTCTGCTGGTGTTAGTAAAAATTTACTTTAAAACATAATCACTAGAGACGTGCAAAATTCGCGTTATCTTTCGGTGACAGGATAGATTCCACTGTCTTATAAACAAGTGAGCACAATCCCAGTTGTTTCATTGACCACTGAACTTTAATCATTGTAACCTGCCTCCATGAGCTCCTTAAAAGAGCTTGGCCACTTCATCGCTGTACTAATATTACTGGCTCAAAATTTAAAAAAAAAAATAGTAATGCTATTAGCAGAGACCAGGAAATTTCGCGATTTAATTTGAGGACAAGCTAGACTTCAATTTGCACATTTGACTTTCTGGCTCAATTGGACCGGAGTTTGTAAGACACGCCCTGGACAAATTTCAACGAATAACTGACCTGCAAGAAAACTAGGGCCGAATACTGCTCTAGTTTGTCTGCGATGAAACTGGGGCCTCGGCCAATGAACAACTACCTGAGGCTCTAGTACACAAAGGATTGTGGATCTAGCTTGCTGCCAAAAATGAATACGCCAAATTTCGGGGGCCACTATCTATTAGACGAAGCACAGATCCAAGAGATAAACAAAATAATAATCATAAATCTAATAAAAGTGATAAGTATCAATATTTAATTTCAAGTATTTGAAAATCTCAAAAATATATATCACTTCCAAACTCTCCTAAAAGTGTTGGTGAAGGAATAAACAATACAATAATTTACCAGAAGAATATATATATATATATGGATGACTAATGTAATAAAATAAATTGATACAGTACTAGTTATTTATGGTGAAGAAAAATTTGGAAATAAAAATTATCACAACGAAAAAGTTAGAATTATGAACATGTTAAATATTAAAATTCCCGATTCCGTTTTTAATAGTCCTAAAGAAATTCCATATTTAATAATTTTTTTTAATTATATTTCTTTTTCATTTTGTAATTCTGAACAACATGGAAAAGGAATAATAAATTAGGCTTTAAATAATTAAAATTTACCAGAAATGCATTTACCTGGTTATAAGTGCTGTGGCCATTTTACAATATTAGATGAAATATTATAAATATGTAATAAAGGAATTAATAAATTAGATGAAGCTTGTGAATATTTCTATATTACTTATAGAGATTATAAATATTTTGAATCTAGGCATGAAGCTGATGCAATTTTACAACAACAATTAATGAAAAAATGTAATCTGCTTTTGTAAGTGGAACTATATTTACTCAACGAACATTAAGTTGGGGAATTAAATTGTATAACTTTTGATATTCCAGTCAACCAACCTATTGTTTAAGATACTGGTAAATATTTAACTAAAAATCAGATTGAAACGCAACACAAACAATGAAAGTAGGTAAAGCATTTCTATTAACTTTTTCATTACCAATAATAAAAAATTATTGAAATAAGAAACAGGATCTGGTGGATTACTAGCAATTTTATTGGCAGTTTTAGGAGGATTTGGTGGTTTAGCTGGAGGTGCAAGTGCGATTTATAATTCTGTTGAACAAACTAGAACAAATAAACAAGAATTAGAAGAAACAAAAAAGACATAATTTAGCAATGGACAACAAAATTGGTCAAAATGTAACAAAGTAAAAAGGAAGATCAAACAAAATTTGAAATAATTCCATTATAAAATATTGAAATAAAAATTATGTAAAAATATTACATTTTAAAATTTTTGCATATGTTTGTATGGTTGATGAATTACCAAATAGAAATAATAAAACCGATTGAGAAATAGTAAATTTAAATATATCTGCAAGTTCTGGCACTCATTGGATTTGTTGTTATGAAAATAATAATGATATTTATTAAATCGATTCATTTGGTAAAAATATTCCTATAGAATTAATTAAGTGTTTTAATAATTATCAAAATTATTATAATGATGACTGACTACAGAATTGTGATTCTGTTATATGTGGTAATTTATGTCTAATAATATTAGATTTATTTTTTAAAGTATTATCATTTTTCTGACATAATTTCTCTGTTATTAAATTACAGGTGTATTCGGGAAACCATTAATCAGTTACTGGGTAAATATTTTAAAACTTATGATAGAACCAAAAATGTATAGGTACCAAAAATAAGTTTTAATGAATATGTTAAGATTGAAAATTGTACTTAATTAAAAAATAATGTTGCTCTACCATCAGAGTTAAATAATTCAATTAAAAATTTGCAGTTAATATAATACGTTGAAAATAATCAATTTAATTAATATGTTAAAATAATGAATTTAATTAATATGTTATAAATAATCAATTATATGAATGTTAAACATGAACAATTCTATGGTTTTGAAGAACGACATAAATTTTATCATAACAATCAGAATGATGAATTAAATGAAAAAAATTGATAGTTTATATAATATTATTATTCCTAACGCTATCAAAGCTAGATTATGCCAATTTCGTTCTAATTTGGTAAAAATCCTTGCTCGTATGTTAAAAACTAAAATTCTAATCAATTTAAAAATGTTTTAAAAAGTGAATTAAATAATTATATTAAAAATGGTCAATTTGATAATTTTAACAAGGTTCTTCTTTAAATTTATTATGTAGCAAATAAAAAATATTACGAGTTAAAGAAAAATATTTTTTAAAAAATATGTAAAACAATTATGTAACAAATGAAAATGTTGATGATTTTGCCGAAAGAAGAAAGAAATATCACAATAAAATGTTGGCTGAACTTATTGCCAATCAAATTTTAATAGTTTATGTAACAAATAAAAATTTTAATAATTTAAATAAATTTAATCTTTTCATTCACTCACTCACCAGACTTCCGTAATTATAGTAGGCCCTCAACAACGTGACGGGCGAACCCGTGTTCACATCGCAGAGTTCTTGATATTGGCGACCCGTAAATCTCGCGGATTCGCTTTGCAACAAACTATACTCCACGCTACTCTATGTGCTCTAGACTCATTTACTTGTTCATTGGCTGTTGCTCCAGATTAACTCCTGACCAGGTAGCGTGGCATCCGGTCCTTGGTTCCCTTGCAGGTTCTTCATTGGCCGGAAGCTGTCCGGGGCGTGTCTTACGAGACGGGGTCCACAAGAAACAAAAACTGAAATGTACATACGATTGACGTTTAACTTATCCTCAAAATGAATCCGCGGAATTTCTGAGTGTCTGCTAACAGTACGTGGGACTGGAGATTTTCTTTTCTTTCGCGTTCGCGGCTCACCGTTACAGGCGACAATAACACACGCGACCAGCGTCACGTCACCCATACGCGCAAGAAGCTGAACCGACGCGCAGCTCTTACGTCGTCACACTTTCCTGTGCAAGTTAGATCTGTAACAGGGACACTTTATTGCACGCGATGAAAGCTAACAGGTGTAACAACTACGACTGTACGGTTTTACTTTTACGTTATCTCGTACGGGAACTCCGCGGGCGAGTATTAATTTATCTTATAATGCATTAGATATGATAAACAACGAAACACTACGGGCTTAGATGATCGGTTTTTGTCTTTTCTGGCAAATAAAATTATACTCCCGAGTTATTTAGTTTGCTGAGATAAACTCAAACGCGCAAACAAGTGTGCAAAAAACAAGTCCGGGGTACTAACTTTTAATACACATGCGATTCGGCCGCGTGTACCTGCAAACTCTAGCTTCACACGCCATAAAACTTGCGTCGCTAGCCAGTAGGATGTGAGAACGCCGTACACCAAACATCGCCAGTCGCCACAGCCCAACCAGCAAGGAACGGTTCGCAGCGTGCAGTAGCCAATCGGATGCAATGCCCATTCCGCACGGAGCTTTGGGCAGCCAATCACAGAACGGAGACGCCAGCATCAAAGGAACAACTTTGCATAGAGACCTGAAGAATTCACAGATTCATTTTTGGGTCAAGCTGGAATCCACAAAATCTTACTTTCAGATTGCAATTGCAACTGGTCCATGTTTTATTTGAAACCTCCTGAAGAAACCTGAACCAATAAGAAGCACGCGGAAATGCAGGCCCCAACCATCGCCTTGAGCTGTGGTAGCAAGCAACCAATGAGTAGAGACCTGAAGAGTTCACCGATTCATTTTGGCACAAGCCGGAATTCAAAACACGTGCGTTTATATAACTTTAGCCATTGGTCCACACGGTGTTTGACACCTCCTGGAGAACGGTGTCCAATCGTCACCTTCCACTGTGGCAGCAGGCAACCAGCGTGCGGTTGATATCGGCATATTTGTACATAAGACTGTAGAGTCATTGAACTATCTACCCATGCCGTTTCGTATCTGTGCGTAGCAAAGCTCCGTAATATAAATAATAATTCCTTTTCGGTTCTTGGGTGCCAGAGGAGCATACTTCTCTAGCGACGCGAGTGTGCACTTCCCCGCACTCAGCCCCGGCGATGACGACATCGGCCAGATTGTCGCAGGAAGTGCGCGAGAAGGAAGTCGTTATTTAAGGCGCGAGCTAATCTTGCAACCCCCCCCCCCTCCCCCTTCCATACCGCACCACCTATCTCAACACATCTACTTCATCAAGGCTACATGCGCAACCCGTTGCCCCTCAGGGCTAACTAGGCACTTAATTAAAGATTGAATCACCTCATCCACTCCACACTCCCTTCCTGTGGCAGGTGAATCACTCCCGGACGAAAAACAATTAACCTCTGAAACTCGACGAAAGATAAACACAGCGACGCGAGGCCGGCGGGTTTTCAACAGCAGGCAAACAAGTAGACACGTCGCTCGCCGCATTAATTTTGTTCATTAGGGCGGGAAATCCGAGGGAAGGCTTGGGAGGGCAAGCCTTAGGCGAAGAAATACACGCCCTCGCTTCGCCTTTTGCCCGACCACGAACTTCGCCTACCAGTAGAGACCGGAAAAATTCGCGAATTCAATGGCCTGCAGGCTAGACTCTACAGTCTTACGTAGAAATATGTCGATATCAGCTGTACATTGGTCGTGCGCTGTCGCAGTGGAAAGTGACGATTGGGCCAGCCTTCTCGAGGAGGTGTCAAATACCGTGTGTACCAATAGCTAAATTTATATAAACACACGTGTTTTGAATTCTAGCTTGTCCCAAAATGAGTCCGCGAATTCTTCAGGTCTCTTCACATTGTTTGTCTGCTGTCACAGTGGAAGGCAACAATTGGACACCGTTCTTCAGGAGGTGTCAAACACCTTGTAAACCAATGGCTAAAGTTATATAAACGCGCGGATTTACAATTCTAGCGTGTCCCAAAATGAGTCCGCGAATTCTTCAGGTCTCTTCACATTGTTTGTCTGGTGTCACAGTGGAAGGCAACAATTGGACACCGTTCTTCAGGAGGTGTCAAACACCGTGTAAACCAATGGCTAAAGTTATATAAACGAGCGGATTTACAATTCTAGCGTGTCCCTAAATGAGTCCGCGAATTCTTCAGGTCTCTTCACATTGTTTGTCTGCTGTCACAGTGGAAGGCAACAATTGGACACCGTTCTTCAGGAGGTGTCAAACACCGTGTAAACCAATGGCTAAAGTTATATAAACGAGCGGATTTACAATTCTAGCGTGTCCCTAAATGAGTCCGCGAATTCTTCAGGTCTCTACTCGTTGTTAGAGATGATGGTTCATCGAGAGAAAAGTTTACTGTTCGCTAAGAGTCAACGTACTGTATACATGTCCGACAGTTTTCTTTCCTTATTGGCTGTCATGAATGAACGAAGCTACTGCCCCATTTCACTGGGCCAATAAGGATTCTGATACTATAAGGCAGAACGTTCGTTATTGGTCGGCAAACGACTTAGCCGAGTCAAAACCTTGTTCGTCCGATCATGAAATAATAAACTATTTGTAGACACCTGCAAAATTCGTGTTATTATTTGATGTCAGGCTAAACTTCACAGTGCTGTATATACATGAGCCGGCGTCGGTTCTCCATTGGCTGCTGCATAGATGTGGAAAAGATTTCCCGACCAGTTGTATTTCGTAAAACTTTAGCTTAGATCCCTTTTCTTGATTGGACGATCTATGTGCTGCGCGTCTTAGGTGTCTGCCAGCGAATCACAGGCGTACAGTAGCGGGGTAACCTAACTATGATTGGCCAAGACAAGTAAAAAAAAAAATATGTCTTCTCACATAGACACGCCGCCAATAAGCAAAAGAAAACTGCTGTTACGCCCGTAGGGTATTGGAACCTAGCACATGCGCGGAAATCTTTTCGCGAAATTCGGGTGTCCTTAAACAATGACAGTCTTATTGCAACGGTACATTTGTGGGGAATTTAATGTGTCCTCATATAATAATGCGAATTTTGCACGTCTATAACTATTTACAGTGTTATAGAAGATAGGTTGGCTAAAAAAAATTTTTTTTCGTGATTTTCAATTGTCTCTACTCATTGGCTGCCTGCTGTCACTTTGGAAGGCGATGGTTGGGCCTTCCTTTTTTTTTTTTTTTTTTTTTTGCGTATTTCTTGTTGGTTCGGCGTTCTTCGCGGGGTGTGTTAATTAACTGGTGGATAAATTGCAATAGTAACCTGAACCAACGAGTTTTTGTGCTTATTCTGGTTTTATTCTAATGAATAGGTGAATTCTTCAGGTCGCAGTCTATAATATATAGGTTCTTCACGGTAAACTGAGCATCTTTGAAAAACCCTGATTAGGAACTACCTTTCGTTTCTATTTGTATCCTTTCGCAATATGGTAAGTTAACGTTGTCGTGTGCCTGATCACTTCATTCCTACGTCAGTAAAGTTAAGCTGCGAAGTCGTCATTAATGCGAACATTTTACAAATGTGTCAACTCGCACGCTAATGTAATAAGTATTAAAAAGACAGAAAGTACACGAGATAAATTCACTATTTACAGATAACAAATACTTACCTAACACTTTGAAGTCGACGTTTGTAACATGGAGCTACTTTCTTTACGTCATTACCATGTTTGCTGGACGCACGCCAGCCAGCGTACCGTTGCAATAGCTGCGGGCGTGTACAGCAACGTTTTCCAAAGGTCGATGTACAAAACGCTTAATCCATTCAGACCTGGTGTACGCATTTGTGTACTTTACGCACGTGTGGGTATTTGGTCTGTGCTGTACACTGCGAAACTCAGTGACGAATCACATTACCTGTGCGTAAACCATCTAACTGGTCTAGGCTCTAATTGAGTCAACAAACAGCCTACGGATCGTTGGCTGCGACAACGAAACACGTGTCACGCCAACTTAAGTACAGCACGCATAATAACTTTATTTGTTTGCAACACCTGAAATAAGTGGTTAATTAAAGTTGGTCTGAAAGGGTTAAATAAGCATGAACTGCCTATAATAACACTAATCAACCCTTTCGGTCACACATTAATTTCTGAGTTCAAGTATTGCAATAGCGTAATTTTTGGTCTGCGCTGTACTTGTATACAGCACTCGTCTTTTAACCAATAAACGACATACTGCGAGCTCGATGATACTGGCGTCAAACATTCACGTCGAAGAGGAGTAGAAAACCGCACAAACCAGATTAGCGACAAAAACGACTGGGAATTGGTTCCTTGCTATGTACAGCACGCGTCATAATTATCATAAATTTGCAACATGACATGTACTACATACACTGCTGTGGACACGTTGGCTGAGCCTGCTAAGTTACTATAGTCCATTCACAGTAACCTCCAAGACTTACTCAAGTTCTACTTCCAGGATATCCCTCCACCTCATGCAAATAAAGCTTAACCAAGTCTAGAAAATTATACACCAACGGGACAACACACCGTATTCGTGCTCACTCATTTTAATGATATACTGCAAACGAACTGTTTCTCACTAGGCATTACCAACACAGCTGTTTTCTCACTGTATTTTATTCATATTAATTAATATTGTAATTTATAGAAAAAAATATACGTAAAAGTACTTTAATATTATATGCAGTTCACGACAAAGTGAGCGCTTTATAAATGAACCTTAGACAAAATTCACTGCTCTTGCATGCATATATTTTAATGGGTGCACTGAGTGGCATTCGCCTATTAAAGTTGGTAACGATGGATGGCAAGTAGTTACACATCTTAAAGTCAAATAAAAAGTTTAAGGTTACCATTTGCGATAACTTAAAATTAGTTCTTTCGCTTTCTGGTTTTTTTAATGCATCGAAGTGTAAAAATGAGCAGATTTGTAAAGTATTTACTTTCTTAATAATTTCACAGTTTCATTTGACCGACGGATGAATAAAGTGATGAGGCCCATAGCAATGTTAATATTACATAAGGCGGAGGAATACACAACGTGTTTGCAAGTAGATCTTCAGTAGGGCTTTCAAATGTGCTCATTTTACAGTGAACAGCCTATAACATAAGTATAAAACGGTTGTTAAACATGTCATATTTAATAAATAACCAAACTGTTCATCTATGGGGTCACTGTCCAGAGGTTAGATTCGTAAGGAGTGTAGAAACCGCGGATAGACTATGGGCCCATGGCTACGTACATTTTAAATATGGCGTCAAGCGACACGACGAGGAGGAAAGTGGTTCTCAAGGAGGGCTTTCAGAAGAGCACAGTTAAACGAAAACATTCCCGTGACAAATCTTGGATAGCACTAAAATATCACTTCTGCACGTAAGAAGCAATTTGAGTTCCAGTTCCCTAATTTCGGACACACCCGTCACCTTTATCCGCAGTTGAAAGGAAACGAAAGGCAAATGGAACTCGCCAAATGAATGAGCGACACGCGATAGTCGCATTAACCCGCGCTGCGCAGACGTGGGAGAAATGTTAAAGACATTTTTAACTTCTCCCGTCGACCGACATGGATGCCTACAACGGCGATGGCCTGCGCGTGGAAATGTCACTCCAAACAATATATAGGTCATTCTTTATTCTTTTCGCTACGTTATTGTGATTGATTTTATAGTTCTTTTGTTATTAGAGTGGGCGAGTGAAGAGATTTCGGCGGCTCTTAACGTCGAGGTCTTGAGAGCCGAGGAGGGCGATTAAGGTGAGCATGAAGCAGCGACATAATTATATATATACATACCCACACACCCCACGAGCGCGCGCACACACACTTATATATAAACGCACACATAAATCAATGGCGCGTGGAGAACTGAACTGTTGCGAGGTAAGCTGGTGCTTGCTCACTGCTGTACATTCTCGGTGCACTCAGCAGGAGACAGTAAACACCCCACGTACTGCATTCCGACCACTCACGAGCGAGCAGCAAGGGATCCCAGTGCACACGTCCTGTGGCGTCAGTTGCCAAACCACGCGTTTGTTTAGCGTTGGGAGTGTAAACTAACAAGCGACAGGGTACAGTACGGAACCGACGGCAGCTTACCTTGTAGCAGTTCGCCATACGCCACTGAGGTGTGTGTGTGTGTGTATATAGTTATACACACACACACACCTGATCTTCACAATAAAGTGAGCACTTTTGAATATCTAGTTACTTTCTCTCAGCCATTTCTATCATTTAAACACCTTTTCAAATAAATATTGCTATGTAAGTAACAAACACAGTATGTGTATCACACCACTCTCTGAAGTTAACGTCTAAGGCCAAAATGAATTATATTTATTGACTATTAGTAGAGACCTGAAAAATTTGCGAGTTCAATGACCTGCAGGCTAGACTCTACAGTCTTGCGTAGAAAGATGTCGATATCAGCTGTACATTGGTCGTGCGCTGTCGCAGTGGAAAGTGACGATTGGGCCAACCTTCTCGAGGAGGTGTCAAACACCGTGTGGACCAATAGCTAAATTTATATAAACACACGTGTTTTGAATTCTAGCTTGTCCCAAAATGAGTCCGCGAATTCTTCAGGTCTCTAACTATTACATATTCCAAATGAGAGGGCTTCCAAAAGTGATCGCCTTTACCGCGAATAACTTATATATTTAAAAAAAAAAAAAATCCGCTTGAACACTGGTGGAGGATGTAAATATAATTGGAAAAAGAATTCGACGGATTCCGGACACTGATTTGGCATCCAATAGACAACGCCAAGGGGGGTTTTTTTTAGTTTGAAGGGAGGGGGAGTGGCGTGCTGCGGTCACGTGTCAATCCAGGGTCAAACACAGGTCGCAACCCCCTACCCCGCCATCGCTAACCCACCCCTAAGCCTGCAAACCCTTCCCTCCCCCCTTACCAAGGGCATCGCAGGCCATCAGATGGCGTGATGCAGCTGTTTGTGCCGGCTGGATGCCTGGTACGGGGTCGAACTCTGCGCCAGCCCTTCATTCCGTCAGTCGATGATCAGGACAACTAAGTTGAAATACCGTAAAACTAACTGGAAGCAGGGGAAAAAACAACCAAAATAAGGCTAGTAAATGGTAGTTGACTCACTATATTGTGATTATTTTTTTCGTGAATAAACTGTGCTGGTAAGGTTCCTACGTTGAATAGCTAAACACTAAAAAGGATTTGGGTGGGGGGGGGGGGGGGGGATTGGCCACAGTAAAATTTGTAGTTTTATGTTTGTACTACAAACTGTTTAACTGGTAGATAATAACTGTACCTAATTTTCCCTCAGATAAATCTTTTAGATCTTAATAGAAGTTGAGTTGTATAACCACAACATCACCGTGGTCCCGCTATCGAAGATATGTTGATTCAAAAACTTCTCGTGATTTTACAGAGTATCTAAGAATAGCTAAGTGTAAAAAGTGAATCGCTATAGCGGTTCCTTTGGCGTCGATGAACCCACTCTCCGATTGGTTGCGCGAGAGGTCGTCTGAGAACGGGACTTGTGCGAGATTGGGTAACGATTTTTTTTTTTTTACTGTCCACTGCCATATTTGGTGATGGTAATTCAGCAAATCTTCCACTACATTATTACCAGAAAATTGATTTATTTTATAATTTGATTTCTGAAGTTCAGCCGCAATCGAACTGGCGTATCATTCGGAACATTTCGAAGGTGTTTACATGCAGAGTGCGTCATTTTAGCACGAGCTTTCTGTACATTCATGGATGAATATTTTGCACATGAGTTCATTTTCCTGTTTTCACGAATAATCTAGTTTCACTGCTGACCTTAGCGTAATTGGCAATGTTGCAGAGATTTCATCGGAGTGCTTCTGGTGCCTACTGCTCCTTTATTCCACCGGTGCTCCTGCCCATAAAGGCTGTTCATGGTAAATTGAACACTTTTGAAAACCCTGCTTAAGATTTACATGTATGCACATTATGTATTCTTTTACCGTGTGTAAAATTAATATTGCCATGAGTAGTATAGTTTGGTATGTTCTGGGCCAGGAATCAGGATTCGGGGGCAAAGTGTTTCCGACTACCATTTTTTTTTTTCGTTTTTCCATCAAAATTTCCCTTTTCCCTTAAGAACACTCAAAATTCCTAGTATTTCCCACAAAAGTTCACCTTTTCCCTCAAAATTTTCCATTTATCCCTCAAAAAACCACCGTTTCCCCCCCCCCCCAAGTGCAAAAACTATCCCCCCAAAGCCATTTCCATCCAGTCTGGGGAATTACATTTTTCCCCTCAAAAGCCCCTCTTTTTCTGGAACAGGGTCCATGGTCGGGAGGTTACTGTGAATGCTATAGTTGGTCGGTATGACTTGAGGTGTGAAGGTATTTGTTTGCTCAGTGCAGATTTTATTTGAATTGTGGTGAATTAGCTATAATTTTTATAGAACTTGCTATGTTATGTGAGGTTGGGTTAAGTTTTATTTTCTCTGGACTATGTTACGTCATCTTCATTAGAGTATACTGAAAGGACTAAATGAGTACCGGAATAAAATTGAATTTTTAGATGGTCTGTTAAGTAGTATGTACATACATGGTGAAAATGCCTACATGAATGAAAAAGAAACTAAGTAATGTATAAGGTAAAAGAACTATGTACTGTATGTGTGAAATAATGTAAGTATTACACAAGTGTTAAAGTACTACAAATATGGTGATGTACAGTGAGCTTGCCTGGTGGTTAAGAACAAATGGAAGTCTAGATGGTAGCATAAAATCAAATGTAGTCTTTGGCAGACGAAACGATATGATATTTCAAGGGGAGAGGAATCTGTTAGGTTGTGTTACATTTAGTCAACATGTATTTTAAGTCCTACACAAGGTGGAATGAAGGTAACCAATTAAAATTTTTATAAGTAAAACAAAGATGGCTGCCTGCAGTAAACGAAATTCCAGATGGCGTGGTGGAGCGAAGGCGACAGAATGAGCTACACAAGAAAGAAATTTACCCAAGTCCTACACAAGTGGGGAAGAAATTCTAAGTTCTTACATGTATGTAACATGTTATAAATCTACACGAGTGGGTCGGAAAATATTCAGAGTCCCGTGGCATGTGGAATGAATGTGTATAAGTGGTGGAACAAAAGTGACTAATTGAGAAATTTTTGTAAGTCCTTCAGGTGATGAAAAAATGATGTCCAACATAAGGTGAAAAGTATTCAAAGTCCTACATGAGTGAACATTATTCTTAAGTTCTACACAAGTAAAAATATTCTAAGTCCTACACCAGTGGTAAAACTATTCGAAGTCCTGAACGAGTGGGAAAATTTACAAGATCAACAAAGATGATAGGCTATTAGGTCGAATGATAGAGCATGAATAAAATTCAAGATGGCTACTTCGAACAAAGGTGAGTATTTGGAACAAAGATGTTGGTATGGAGTGAGGGCGACTAAAGTGGAATGAGAAAGCATAACAAATATATACCAAGATGGTGGACCAGGAACCAGATGGTGGATGAAAACAATTTTACAGTTAGAAACAAGTTGGTGGACAAGATGACAGATGAAAACAAGATGGCAGATAGAAACAATATGGTGGCTAAAAACAATGTGGTGGACAAAACGAGATGTCGGGGACCAGCCCTGCTGGTTCCCGATCCTGGACCATGTTCCAGAAAAAAGGGGGCTTTCGAGGGTAAAAAGCGAGCCTCCTAATAGTTTGAAAAGGGCTTGGGGGGGGGGCTCGTTTTTGTACTTAGGGACTCGGTGTTTTCTTAGGAGAAAATATAAAAAATTGAGGGGAAAAGGGAAGTTTTGAGGGAAAAGGAAAATTTTGAGGGAAATTCTAGGGATTTTGAGTGTTTTTTGTGGGGGAAGGATATTTTTAAGGGGAAACGGGAAAAAAGATGGCGATCGGAAACATTCCGAACCCTGAATCATGGCCCAGAACATATCAAACTATACTACTGCCATGTGCCAGTTCACTTAATTCATGTGTCAGTCAAGCGAAACTGGACAGTTCTTATAAAGGTCTGTTCTATAAATTTGCTCATTCTCACACATTTATGCATTAAAAAACATGAGGCAAAATAAATAATTCCAGTATTTACGATTATATATCAAAGCTCCTGTCACACTGTCAGTTTTTTTCCCGTCAAACTGCTTCCAATAAGTTTGTTCAAATAAAGTTGGACAGTTATGACGTCATCGAAACGTCGCACACGCCGCCATATTTGTCTGAAAAAGTTGGGCGGCTTCAGTTTCCATCAAATGTTTTTAAAATTGGACCATTTCCAAATTTTCTTTGATGTTTCTTTGATGACGGTCTCAGCCAATCAGAATCTTTCACGACAAAAATGGACGTCAAGAAACTTTAAAATAACGAACAATTGCTGGAAACGAAGTATTTTATGTAGATAATTAATATATTTTAAGTGAATATTGCACATAATAACACGAACTGAGAAAATTTGAATATAGTGAAGAAGTGAAAATAAATTACAGCATTCCTTACGTTTCTTCCTGTGATGGACTGCATGTAAAAACCAAACCAATAACTAATTATGAAAACAGTGTTTAAATAATAATACAAATTTGATTCTCCCAGTAAAAAAAAATCGACAGAGTGGCACATATTCAAACACATTCAAGATTGTTTGATAAAATTTGTTAGAAGGAAAGATTTGATTGCCGCATTTAGTCTTCCAATTTTACTGTCAAATATAGTTGAAGAAGGAAATTTGACTTTGTGACAGGGGCTTAACACGTTTAATTCGACTTTAAGAAATGGAACTGCTTCCCATTCATCGGTCCCAACTTTACTGGGCGCATGCCAGTTAGTGTAATCGTTAAAATATATGCATGCAAGGGGCAGAGACATTTTCCAAAGGTTTATTTCAAAAGAGCTAACTTTGCTGTAAAAGCCTTTAGCACATGCTCTGTACCGATCGACTATTAGGAAAATTTCGCGAGTTCATTTCAGGACAAGATAGACGTCCAACACGTGTACACTGAAGTCACCTTTGCAATTGGATCGCAGTTCATTAGACGCGCCCTGGGTGACTCTAAGCCAATAGCAGACTGGAAAGGAAACAAGTAGCGAGTCCCATACAGTCATGTGTGTGGCAACACTGGCTACTCTCTGGGGCACCAGCCAATAGCAGACTGGAAAGGAAACAAGTAGCGAATCCCATACAGTCATGTGTGTGGTAACACTGGCTACTCTCTGGGGCACCAGCCAATAGCAGACTGGAAAGGAAACAAGTAGCGAGTCCCATACAGTCATGTGTGTGGTAACACTGGCTACTCTCTGGGGCACCAGCCAATAGCAGACTGGAAAGGAAACAAGTAGCGAGTCCCATACAGTCATGTGTGTGGTAACACTGGCTACTCTCTGGGGCACCAGCCAATAGCAGACTGGAAAGGAAACAAGTAGCGAGTCCCATACAGTCATGTGTGTGGTAACACTGGCTACTCTCTGGGGCACCAGCCAATAGCAGACTGGAAAGGAAACAAGTAGCGAATCCCATACAGTCATGTGTGTGGTAACACTGGCTACTCTCTGGGGCACCAGCCAATAGCAGACTGAAAAGGAAACAAGTAGCGAGTCCCATACAGTCATGTGTGTGGCAACACTGGCTACTCTCTGGGGCACCAGCCAATAGCAGACTGGAAAGGAAACAAGTAGCGAATCCCATACAGTCATGTGTGTGGTAACACTGGCTACTCTCTGGGGCACCAGCCAATAGCAGACTGGAAAGGAAACAAGTAGCGAGTCCCATACAGTCATGTGTGTGGTAACACTGGCTACTCTCTGGGGCACCAGCCAATAGCAGACTGGAAAGGAAACAAGTAGCGAGTCCCATACAGTCATGTGTGTGGTAACACTGGCTACTCTCTGGGGCACCAGCCAATAGCAGACTGGAAAGGAAACAAGTAGCGAGTCCCATACAGTCATGTGTGTGGTAACACTGGCTACTCTCTGGGGCACCAGCCAATAGCAGACTGGAAAGGAAACAAGTAGCGAATCCCATACAGTCATGTGTGTGGTAACACTGGCTACTCTCTGGGGCACCAGCCAATAGCAGACTGAAAAGGAAACAAGTAGCGAGTCCCATACAGTCATGTGTGTGGTAACACTGGCTACTCCCTGGGGCAGCAGCCAATAGCAGACTGGAAAGGATACAAGTAGCGAGTCCCATACAGTCATGTGTGTGGTAACACTGGCTACTCTCTGGGGCACCAGCCAATAGCAGATTGGAAAGGAAACAAGTAGCGAGTCCCATACAGTCATGTGTGTGGCAACACTGGCTACTCTCTGGGGCACCAGCCAATAGCAGACTGGAAAGGAAACAAGTAGCGAGTCCCATACAGTCATGTGTGTGGTAACACTGGCTACTCTCTGGGGCACCAGCCAATAGCAGACTGGAAAGGAAACAAGTAGCGAGTCCCATACAGTCATGTGTGTGGTAACAGTGGCTCCTCTGGGGCACCAGCCAATAGCAGACTGGAAAGGAAACAAGTAACGAGTCCCATACAGTCATGTGTGTGGTAACACTGGCTACTCCCTGGAGCAGCAGCCAATAGCAGACTGGAAAGGAAACAAGTAGCGAGTCCCATACAGTCATGTGTGTGGCAACACTGGCTACTCTCTGGGGCACCAGCAAATAGCAGACTGGAAAGGAAACAAGTAGCGAATCCCATACAGTCATGTGTGTGGTAACACTGGCTACTCTCTGAGGCACCAGCCAATAGCAGACTGGAAAGGAAACAAGTAGCGAGTCCCATACAGTCATGTGTGTGGTAACACTGGCTACTCTCTGGGGCACCAGCCAATAGCAGACTGGAAAGGAAACAAGTAGCGAATCCCATACAGTCATGTGTGTGGTAACACTGGCTACTCCCTGGGGCACCAGCCAATAGCAGACTGAAAAGGAAACAAGTAGCGAATCCCATACAGTCATGTGTGTGGTAACACTGGCTACTCCTGGGGCACCAGCCAATAGCAGACTGGAAAGTAAACAAGTAGCGAATCCCATACAGTCATGTGTGTGGTAACACTGGCTACTCTCTGGGGCACCAGCCAATAGCAGACTGGAAAGGAAACAAGTAGCGAATCCCATACAGTCATGTGTGTGGTAACACTGGCTACTATCTGGGGCACCAGCCAATAGCAGACTGAAAGGAAACAAGTAGCGAATCCCATACAGTCATGTGTGTGGTAACACTGGCTACTCCTGGGGCACCAGCCAATAGCAGACTGGAAAGTAAACAAGTAGCGAATCCCATACAGTCATGTGTGTGGTAACACTGGCTACTCTCTGGGGCAGCAGCCAATAGCAGACTGGAAAGGAAACAAGTAGAGAGTCCATACAGTCATGTGTGTGGTAACACTGACTACTCTCTGGGGCACCAGCCAATAGCAGATTGGAAAGGAAACAAGTAGCGAGTCCCATACAGCATGTGTGTGGCAACACTGGCTACTCTCTGGGGCACCAGCCAATAGCAGACTGGAAAGGAAACAAGTAGCGAGTCCCATACAGTCATGTGTGTGGTAACACTGGCTACTCTCTGGGGCACCAGCCAATAGCAGACTGGAAAGGAAACAAGTAGCGAGTCCCATACAGTCATGTGTGTGGTAACACTGGCTACTCTCTGGGGCACCAGCCAATAGCAGACTGGAAAGGAAACAAGTAGCGAGTCCAATACAGTCATGTGTGTGGTAACACTGGCTACTAACTGGGGCAGCAGCCAATAGCAGACTGGAAAGGATACAAGTAGCGAGTCTCATACAGTCATGTGTGTGGTAACACTGGCTACTCTCTGGGGCACCAGCCAATAGCAGACTGGAAAGGAAACAAGTAGCGAGTCCCATACAGTCATGTGTGTGGTAACACTGGCTACTCCTGGGGCACCAGCCAATAGCAGACTGGAAAGGAAACAAGTAGCGAGTCCCATACAGTCATGTGTGTGGTAACACTGGCTACTCTCTGGGGCACCAGCCAATAGCAGACTGGAAAGGATACAAGTAGGGAATCCATACAGTCATGTGTGTTTTAACACTGGCTACTCTCTGGGGCACCAGCCAATAGCAGACTGGAAAGGAAACAAGTAGCGAGTCCCATACAGTCATGTGTGTGGTAACACTGGCTACTCTCTGGCGCACCAGCCAATAGCAGATTGGAAAGGAAACAAGTAGCGAGTCCCATACAGTCATGTGTGTGGCAACACTGGCTACTCTCTGGGGCACCAGCCAATAGCAGACTGGAAAGGAAACAAGTAGCGAGTCCCATACATTCATGTGTGTGGTAACACTGGCTACTCTCTGGGCACCAGCCAATAGCAGACTGGAAAGGAAACAAGTAGCGAGTCCCATACAGTCATGTGTGTGGTAACACTGGCTACTCCCTGGAGCAGCAGCCAATAGCAGACTGGAAAGGAAACAAGTAGCGAGTCCATACAGTCATGTGTGTGGTAACACTGGCTACTCTCTGGGGCACCAGCCAATAGCAGACTGGAAAGGAAACAAGTAGCGAGTCCCATACAGTCATGTGTGTGGTAACACTGGCTACTCTCTTAGGCACCAGCCAATAGCAGACTGGAAAGGAAACAAGTAGCGAGTCCCATACAGTCATGTGTGTGGTAACAGTGGCTACTCTCTGGGGCACCAGCCAATAGCAGACTGGAAAGGAAACAAGTAGCGAGTCCATACAGTCATGTGTGTGGTAACACTGGCTACTCTCTGGGGCACCAGCCAATAGCAGATTGGAAAGGAAACAAGTAGCGAGTCCCATACAGTCATGTGTGTGGCAACACTGGCTACTCTCTGGGGCACCAGCCAATAGCAGACTGGAAAGGAAACAAGTAGCGAGTCACATACAGTCATGTGTGTGGTAACACTGGCTACTCTCTGGGGCACCAGCCAATAGCAGACTGGAAAGGAAACAAGTAGCGAGTCCCATACAGTCATGTGTGTGGTAACACTGGCTACTCTCTGGGGCACCAGCCAATAGCAGACTGGAAAGGAAACAAGTAGCGAGTCCCATACAGTCATGTGTGTGGTAACACTGGCTACTCTCTGGGGCACCAGCCAATAGCAGACTGGAAAGGAAACAAGTAGCGAGTCCCATACAGTCATGTGTGTGGTAACACTGGCTACTCCTGGGGCACCAGCCAATAGCAGACTGGAAAGGAAACAAGTAGCGAGTCCCATACAGTCATGTGTGTGGCAACACTGGCTACTCTCTGGGGCACCAGCCAATAGCAGACTGGAAAGGAAACAAGTAGCGAATCCCATACAGTCATGTGTGTGGTAACACTGGCTACTCTCTGGGGCACCAGCCAATAGCAGACTGGAAAGGAAACAAGTAGCGAGTCCCATACAGTCATGTGTGTGGTAACACTGGCTACTCTCTGGGGCACCAGCCAATAGCAGACTGGAAAGGAAACAAGTAGCGAGTCCCATACAGTCATGTGTGTGGCAACACTGGCTACTCTCTGGGGCACCAGCCAATAGCAGACTGGAAAGGAAACAAGTAGCGAATCCCATACAGTCATGTGTGTGGTAACACTGGCTACTCTCTGGGGCACCAGCCAATAGCAGACTGGAAAGGAAACAAGTAGCGAGTCCCATACAGTCATGTGTGTGGTAACACTGGCTACTCTCTGGGGCACCAGCCAATAGCAGACTGGAAAGGAAACAAGTAGCGAATCCCATACAGTCATGTGTGTGGTAACACTGGCTACTCCCTGGGGCACCAGCCAATAGCAGACTGAAAAGGAAACAAGTAGCGAATCCCATACAGTCATGTGTGTGGTAACACTGGCTACTCCCTGGGGCACCAGCCAATAGCAGACTGGAAAGTAAACAAGTAGCGAATCCCATACAGTCATGTGTGTGGTAACACTGGCTACTCTCTGGGGCAGCAGCCAATAGCAGACTGGAAAGGAAACAAGTAGAGAGTCCCATACAGTCATGTGTGTGGTAACACTGACTACTCTCTGGGGCACCAGCCAATAGCAGATTGGAAAGGAAACAAGTAGCGAGTCCCATACAGTCATGTGTGTGGCAACACTGGCTACTCTCTGGGGCACCAGCCAATAGCAGACTGGAAAGGAAACAAGTAGCGAGTCCCATACAGTCATGTGTGTGGTAACACTGGCTACTCTCTGGGGCACCAGCCAATAGCAGACTGGAAAGGATACAAGTAGCGAATCCCATACAGTCATGTGTGTGGTAACACTGGCTACTCTTTGGGGCACCAGCCAATAGCAGACTGGAAAGGAAACAAGTAGCGAATCCCATACAGTCATGTGTGTGGCAACACTGGCTACTCTCTGGGGCACCAGCCAATGAACAGACATCTGAGGTTCGAGTGCACACAGGACTATGCCTAACTATTTGGCACGAAAACAAATGCTGCCTGTTTTTTGGTGCGCGGTACTTCCCAGATAGTAATGGAACTGTCACGATATTTGAGCTGTCGGCCTTCACACTCTCGACTGGAAGATAAATTAAAGGTTTGATGATAGAGTGATCTGTAAACTGAGAAATCTCTTTCGTTGGCATATTATAATTCAATTTACAATTCGGTGTCAAATTTCTCAGAAATATAAATTAAAATTTAAATAGTATCATGCAGTTACTTTTCGTGTTTTTGCGAAGCGAAGATATTTTGGTCCTAGTTGTAACGACATATTCGGGCCAGTTTAGTTTACGCTGATATATTCAGTACTGTATTTCAAATATAGTTTGCCTCTCATGCAGGGTTTTACGATAACATACTTAAGTTTTGGCTAATACAATTACGTATTAATGGAGAAATAACGTGATTTCGGAAACAGCGATAATGTTCTCTTAATCTCAATGCGCGGAATGTAATTCTAGAATTTCTGCGCAATCTGAAGGGAATGCAATTGAAATGTGCTGTGTAATTATGACGTAGGTGGCTGTGCGGTTTCAAATATGTCCATAGAATGGGGTTTACGCAACGTATTTGCTTGTAATAATTAAAGGGTTGGTTTATATGCTGTTTTATTGGTAGTTAGGATACGCGATTGCGGCTGGAGTTTGTGTAGGACTGAGGAGTGCAAGCGAATGCCAAATGAATTCGTGAAGTGCACGTTCCTCTAAAACTGTGGTCACAACACCCCGTCGAACCCGACACGACAACCACAACGCGACGAAATCTGAGTAGCAGCCAATGAAACGCAAGGTCACTGTGACGTCAGTTCGACAAGATCGCAGCCCCGACAGCCCGACAAAATTAGATTCCATTTCTACTTTCCATCGTGTCGGACCACGTCGGGACACGCAAAAAAATGTAAATACAATATTAGAAAACAAAATTTCGTGCTTATTTACCTACTTTAGAAAATAATTTAACTAACTTGCCGTCAAAATAACGTTCCGCTTTGTATCTAAATACATTTATATCTCGTATAAATTAAAATATGGTCAAAAGCAAAATAATCATTCATTTTATCGCGAGTTTTAAAAAGTAAATATTGGATGTTATAAGGATAACTTACCGTTTTAGAATTTTACAACAGCCAACTAACATACTTGTCGCGCATATTTCGTCGGGGTATTGTGAACACTGGATAAAATTTAATATAAAACTCCGTCGAGCTCTGACGTCATATCGGTGTGTCGTGTCGCGTTCGTCGGGCTATTGTGACTCCAGCTTAATGACTACGCGAAATCCTCCTATCCATGCAAGAATGCCCCTCGTGCTCAGATTTTCCGAAACACTCGCAAGACAAATGTTATTTAGAACCCAAAATTTTCTTCAGAACAACCCAACGAATTTTTGACTATTCATGCTTTTTTATTTTACCGGTGAAAACGTGTATTAAACATAGAGACCTGCAAAATGCGCGTTTGATTTCATTGGCTACTGGCAAATATACTGCATCATTTGCATCTGTGACTGCTACTCTACAGATTGGTTTCTCAACCTTTCAACCTTTACTACAAGCTAAAAGAGTACTTGAGCATACGACATCAAAATAAGGCGTATTTTGTATGTCTCGAGTAATGAATTATAAAAGTATGATTTTTTTTAAATTGAAGTATACAGGTCGTTGCTTCTTTAATTTTATAGTTTAATACTTGTGGCTATTGCTGAGAAAGTTGAAGTGGGCTGGTATACAAATACAAGCCCCTAAATTGACCAGAAGAACTTGGCTCCGTTTATGCTGCTGGTTTCTGTAATCTCTTATTCGATGAGTTGAGTTGACAGATTTGGACGACTATAAACAACGAGGTCTTGAGAGCCGATGAGGGTGAAATGAGTTGATAATGGAGCAGCGCCGGACCGCAAGGGCGGGACTAACGGGGAGATCCCCGAGAAAACCCCGCCAAACAGAGGCCGTCGTCAGGCACAATTCCCACTTGTGAAAATCCGGGAGTGACCCGGCCGCGGATTGAAACTGGTTCGCCTCGGTGGGAGGCGAGCAGTTTAACCACACAGCAACCCACGGCCCTGCTCGTGTTCGTGTTTTTTGTAAACTTATACTTGCCATATATCATTGTGCAAACATATAAAGGCTGTTCACGATAAGGTGAGCACTTTTCAAATCAACATTAAAAAAAAAAAGTCACTTCCTTTGCGTGCATTTATTTTAACAGGCGCAGTGAGTGACATGCACGCAGCAAAGTTGGTAACGTTGGAGGGAAAGTAGTTCCATATCTTAACATCCAATAAAAAGAGTTAGGTAAACATTTGTGATAATTTAAAATTATTTATTTCGCTTTCTGTTTTTTTAAACCATCCAAGTGCATAAATTAATAGTTAAAATATTTAGTTTTCTAATAATTTTACAGTTTCACTTGTTCAACGCTTGGATAAAATGATGAGGCCCATGGTAAAGATAAATTTTACATAAGAAGGAAGAATACACAACGTGTATACAAGTAGATCTTAAGCAGGGTTTTCAAAAGTGCTCATTTTACCGAAAACAGCCTACACACACAAGAAAGACACAATACGAAGGAGTTGAGGCCGGGACCTCAGGGTTAACGTGGGACGTGCACGGCGCGGAAACAGAAGTTGGTACCAGGGATGCTGTGCCACGTAGCTCCGAAGATAGTGTATGGAGCAGTTATTCCATCTGGGGACGAGTGACGTACGAGCTGGGCATCACTCACAACTTGGCAGGTTATTAAACCGGGGAAACGCCGTGCAAGAACCGAGCAACCGCCAGGGTTGTCGCAACATTTTTTCCTGCAGGCCAGGCAACCAGCCAGTGTTTTCCACGAGGTCAGTGTGTCTGCCCAACGACAAGGAAAGGATAAGCAGGGACGCCATTTTACGCGAAAAGATCCCATGACCAGTTATACTCCAAAAACACCCCAGTTAGATGATTTTGATTGACACGCTTCTTATGTGTCTACCAGCGAATCACGGAGTGTCTGCGTTGTAGCAACTTCCTTTCTGATTGGCCCAGCCAGGTATGAAACTGTCCTCTAACAAAAAAAAATAAGCAGCCAATATAGGTACACATTAAATTTGCATTTTTGCACAAAGGGTATTGGAGTTTAGCCTGCTCCTAAAACTTTTCACGAAAAAACAGGTGGTCCTAAAGAAAAGTATTGGTATATGTAGTGGTTTCTTCCAACTTTTTGAACCAGGGCTTAAAAAATATCAGACCATGTATGTCGTGTTTGGTTGTTTCGTAAACATGTCATGTATCACAAGCATTTTATACTCCTGTTAACATAGAAGTGCTTTATTTTCTGGTTAAATTGAATTTTCATTTATACTGTTACAAGACGCCTGGGGGGGGGGGGGGTTATATGAGTTCGTGAGGGATGGATGTCTTGATAATAACAAATGCATTAAATTATCTACCTCCCCTATTACTATTTCTTATTTCTCAGTGAACGAGATATTTAATGCCTGTTTCAACTCTAATTAACGTCCTTCTCAATCTCTCTAATTGGTCGTAGTCAGTTAACTCATACCCATCATCAACGTATGTCCAGTCCAGTAGTCCAGCCTGCAAGTAGCACCCTTCAATGTTCTGATGCTTACAGTCGCAGATTATCCTCCCGCAGGACACTTCTCTCGCCACTCGTTTCTCTTCTCGCTCGTCATCTATCGCTAAAACTCCAGGCCACTCATCCACTCATCAACTCCCGGCTCGGAGGCCCATCGCACTTTTATACCCGCTGGCCTTGACTGGGAAAGTTCGAGAGTATATAAGACTGTGAAGTCTAGTTTACAGGTCATTGCACCCGCGAATTTATCGGGTCTCTAGTTATTATTTGGCATCACGTTAAACTTCATCGTGATGCATATACTCGAGCCAGTGTCGGTACACCATTGTCTGCTGTATAGATGTGAAGTCACTCCATTTTTGACTGGACTGCACGTTATTGGACTACACAATTGTGAAGTGTAAATTTACTAGCGCAGAGTTACCCAGGGCGTGTCGAATAAAGTATGCTCCAATGACAAACGTATTTGCAAAGGTACAAGTGTTTGAATTTTAACGTGTCCCTCGATAATAACGCGAATTTTGCAGGTGTCTAGCGATAGTGGATCCGAGTTGAAGTGTTCTGAAGCACGACCTCAGATGAATTATTTTCGAGAAAATCGGGTGAGCCTACTTGTCATGAACGTCGTGGAGACGATCTGGACCCGAGAATCTGCGTTATGCCTACACAGACCGGCGGACGAGTCGCCATCGAGTTGGTCAACTCCGACGAGGTAGTCACGTCCGGTTTGCCGTTTGGGAAGAGGGGGGGGGGGGGGGAAGAGGTGACGAAACGCCGAGAGAGGATGTGTCGCAACACACCGCCAAACACATAAGGCGGCTGTCGTGTCACGGGATAGAGCCGCGCAATCGACAAGGAGTTAACGCGTTTCGCCTCAGAATCCATGACGCCACCGCTCGACCTGGTGATGGAAAATGCGTTGCTGAATGTTTCGAATACGCGGTTTTCAACGAAAATATTGAGCGTGGGTACAATGTGCTCGTCTACGGGAACAACACGCACTTCAGACTAGGGCAGTTGAATGCTTTCAAGACGACACGAACGTTAGAAACTCCTATTACGTCCCCCCCCCCCCTTCAAAGCGCTGTATGTCAAAATATACACTTTAGACACATACAACAGTACTCATAAGTAAAGGCTTTTCACGATAAAGTGAGCACTCTTGAAATCAACCTTAGGAAAAAGTTACTGCCCCTGCCTGCGTATATTTTAACGGGCGCACTGGGTGATGTGCTCCAATTTAAGTTGGTAACGATGGATGGGAAAGTAGTTCCGTATCTTAACCTCCGAATAAAAAGTGAGAGGTAACAATTTGTGATAAGTAAAATTATTTCTTTCGCTTTCTGTTTTTTTTTTTTTTATGCATCGAATTTTAAGATTGACCAGATTTGAAACACATTTACTTTTCCAATAATTCCACAGTTTCACCTGATCGACGAGCCATTAAAGCGACGAGGCCCGTGACAATGTCAATTCTACATAACGCGGAAAAATACACAGCGTGCATACAAGTAGATATGAAGCAGGGCTTTCAAAAGTGCTCACAGTTTTTCCGTGAACAGCCTATAGGGACAGGTGTTTTTTCGCGAAAACATTTACGGCCATGCTAGACTTCAATATCCTACGTCCACAGCCACAACTCCCTGTGCTCATTGGCCACGTGTCTACGTGAGAAGACATGTTCCTATTTGACTGGGACAATCGTAGTAAAGTATTCCGCTACTGAACGTATATGATACGCGGTCAGACACCTGAGGAAAGTGACATTTAAAATCGTCCAACCACGAATGTGCGTATGAATAAAAGGTGTTTTGGGGTACAACTAGTCTCGATATCCTTTCGCGGATATCATATGTCCCTACTCATAAGCTCTGCATTAAACGTCGCTACTAGTGATGGGATAATCGCTTGTAAAATAATCGATTATTCGATTATTTGATTATAACCAATTAATCGATTATTTCAAAACAATTCGTTTACTCGCGATTTTCAGATGTTTATACTTAAATAGAGCGAAACATTGCCGATACATATATATATCACATTTATTAACAATATAAAATATAATTATGAAACAATAAATTTTCAAAATAGCTGAAATTGTTATAAAAGTAAACAGAAAAATTATTGGTGAGAATAGTTTTAAACAAATTTATAAAAAAATATACAGTATTTGCAGTAAATTTTTATGTACGGATTAGAAAAAAACAATGGGTTATATTTTTGCCGATTATTTATTCGATTAAAAAATAATCGTAATAGATTGATTCTAATTACAAAATCATGTGATTATCCCATCACAGATTTATACCTAGAAACCTGGAGAATTTGCAGATTAATATTAAGACAAGTTAGAATTCAAAACATGCGTGTTCATATAACTTTAGCCATTGGTCCACCCGGTGTTTGATACCTTCTATAGAACTCTGGCCCAATCGTCAGCTTCCACTGTGACAGCAGACAACCAATGTGCGGTTAATATCGGCATATTTGTACATACGTCAGTAGTGTTTAGCCTGCAGGTCATTGAACTCGCAAATTTTTCAGGTCTCTATTTATACCATTATTAAGCACCAATAAAAGCACTAACAAACGCTACCCCCACCCTTAATTGTCACAAAAAACGCAGACAAGCTTTCTAGCTCTAATTTCTAACATAGGCAGTTAAGTGAATTGCCAAATAAATATATACAATTGAGCCAAGAAAATATTTCGTTGAGAATCTAATTTCTTTTCGGCCCGACACAGATGTTTTGCTCATTTAAACATGTAATTTGTTAAATGAATAAAATTAACTTGGTTACTTTTCAAGGTCAGTGTTTATTTGTCCAGCAATATATTTTATTGGTACAACTTAAAATATATTGGCCCTTTAAAAATAAATTGTATCTTGTTGGCCTTTTTCTCAGTGTATACGTGAAGTGGAGACATTTGGCCGGCTCTTAAAATCGAAATCTTGAGAGCCGACTAGGGTGAAGTGAGTTGAGTATGGAGCAGTGCCGCAATGAAATGCGGTAGATCCCCGAGAAAACCCACCGTAAATTAATATTTAGTGGCATCGTCAGGCACGATTCCTACATGAAATATTCGGGGAGTCTCCAGCCGGGAATCGGACTCGATTCGCCTAGATGGGAGGCGAGCAGTTCAACCACGTAACCAACGCAGCGCCTCAGTGTATACGTGAATTTAAACTAGTGTTAAAAGCTCAAAATTTCCCGTTATCCTTCTTTTCTTCCATTTTTTTCCAGCCAGTTACCGAGTTCTCTCTGAAAAGTAGCGGGAAGTTTTCCGTCACCTAGCAACGCAGGATTTATAAACGTTCGTTTCTCCTCGTCTCTGCTATAGACTAAATATGAGGCAGACCGATCTCGATGGCTGCGCACAACCAATCTCCGTGTCCCAACATTGAGCTGCTTTTTCTGCCAATACGCCTAGCGGAATCTTCATGGTTTGGATTTTAGGTCATAGAACTAATTTGCAAACAAATGCTTTGAGGTGTGTGTATACTTCCTCTAACCAATATGTAATGCGGTTTGATTAACACGCTCTGGACTACGCTCGAGCTAAGAGTGAGCAACTCCGGTTTAAAAATTTCTTCGTCCTAGAAAATAAAACTCGTGTGGGGTATAGATTCATCGTTCTGCTATTATTTAACATGATCGTACAAGAAAAATACAACCCGGTAGCTATAGTTTTTCTGCAAAAAATTCATTTTTTGTTATACTCTTATAAAACAACACGATTGACTGTAACACTTTTACACAGTGAGAGACATTTGATTGGAGCATAATCAGCTGTGCGACCACAGTGGCTGATGACCAGCCAATGATGAACGTTGTAGAGCACAGTAAGCACGCCCAGTGTGGTGTGGACCAATAGAAGAGTGGTAAGTGGGAATACAGGAACCAACAGAATAGACGTTCCTGCAGTGGTGTATACAGGTGAACCGGTGTTCTTGCAGTAGTGGATATAGGTGACTCACTTCTACTTTGTCTTAAGTGCCATCAAATGTGTGCAGACCTCAATGTGTTAAAAAAAAAATTCCTTAATTTATACGGAAAAGTGTTGGTAAAAACAGATCCATAGGTGTCCGTGAACTCTCCGTAAAATAACGAACACATCGATTTTCAAAAACGGACATTCCGTAAATTTCGCGGAACCTCTCCGTTAATTTCCAAGTTTGTTTTCAGTACTTCCAGTTTAAATATAAATATACCATGGAAAAGTCTTTCATTTTCGTAACGTGGTTGTTCTACTGTGTATAAAAAATATATTTTAGAAAGTTAAAAATTGTTATACTTGAGCAAGATTTGAACCCGAGTCAAAAAGCTACAAGTCCACGACTCTAACGACTTAACCGCAACTCTAACCACTTAGCCACAACTCTCACATATCTGCAATATAACTGACGTATTTCTAACACTGTCACTTAAGCAACTCTTTCAGTTTCCACTAATGTTAGTGTACTTTAAGCGTTGCTAAATGTTACAGACGCTTGATGCTACGTTCTAATGTATGAAATTACAGGTCTTACTGAAGTGGATATCCTCACTGCCTTAGAAACTATAATTTTCTCGTTACAGTGCAGGCGAAGAAAGCTTCGCGTGGACTCGGAATTGTTCGTCCCAGAAACCCGAAGCCGTAGGAAATACGGAAAAATTTCCGTATTTCATCCTTACGGATTGCGTTTCCATATATTTACTGTACATTTCCGTTAAAATTTGTTTTGATATACGCAAATTTTTAACAGTGCATGGCGCGAGTTAACGTTTTGTTTTAGAGGCACACTGTTCAAGAATTTCCGTGTATTTACGGAGTGTTTTACGGAAACGTACAGTGTATATACGGAAAACGGAGTTAAGTCCGTAAATACAAAATACGGGAAGTCTCCGTATTCCCTTTGGCATCGAGTTACGGGGACGAACAATGCCGATTCTACACGAAGCTTTCTTCGCCACTGTAACAAGAAAATTATCGTTTCTGCGGCAGTTAAGGTTATCCACGCGACTATGGCCTATTCTTTCAAACATTAAAAAATAGCATCAGGCGTCTGTAACATTTAGCAACACTAAAAATACGCTAAATTTAATAGAAACTGATTTTTCTCTTTTGTATTTTGACTGCAGATATAAAAGTTTAACCACAATTTACAAGTGAGCGTTGTGGGGGAATGGTTTGCCCTGCCCTCATAGCTCAGGGGTAGGGTGGCCGACATGTAGTCGGAGGGTCGCGGGTTCGTGTCCCAGTGTCTCCGACGCGGCCTGGCAATTTTGTCAACGTCGGTCTCACTTGAGCTCGACAAAAAAACAACTTCAGCAACAACTGTAACTACAATTACAATGGCTAAAAAAAAAAATTGTTAGAGTCGTGACCACGTGATTTTTTGACTCGGGGTTCAAACCTCGCTTAAGTAAAAAATGTTTTAACTTTTTTAACATCATTTTTACACACGGTATAACACCCACATAACGAAAATAAAAGACATTTGCATTTATTTTTTTTCTATTTTAAACGGGAAGTACAGAAAATAACTTAGAAATTATCGGAGAGGATCCGTGAAATTTCTGGAATGTCCGTTTCTGAATATCAGTGTGTCCGTAATTTTACGGACAGTTTACGAACACTTCTGGATAAATTTTTACCATCACTTTTCCGTAAATTGAACGATTTTTTTTTTAACACTGTAGTAACCTCTTAGTGGACTCGAATTTAACGGAAGCACTTAAGGAATTTACCAGTTCTACAACACGCGGACGCGTAGACGCCGATTACGGCGACGATTTATATATTGATAGTGAGATGGAAATTTCATATATATATATATAAGAAATTTAGGCGATAATTCACGGTCCTGTGTTTTTCCGAGCCTCAACTTTGTGTTCACTGGCTGCTGCCCCAGTATGTAGCCAGTTTTGCCACAGACCTTGCAGGCGTGTCATAGGTAGAGGAAATGATTTTTCGCCAAAAATATCATGAGTACACGGCAGACTTCAACCTCATATTCAATCGCTAGTTCTAGTTTGAATTCAGGATAGCGCTGCGAGTAGTGTTGTCTAGCGTATTAACGGCCGGATGTTGCCATCCACCTTAATTTCGGCCTTTACACATTCTGGGCTACGCTCGAGCTAAGATCGAGCAACGCCAATTTAAAAATTTCTTCGTCCTAGAAAATAAAACTCGCCTGGTTATAGAGTCATTGTCCCGCTAATATTTATCAGGATCGTACAAGAACAATACAACCCAGTAGCTATAGTTTCCCTGCAAAAATTTTTTTGCTATACCCTTATAAAAAGAAACGATTGACTGTAAAACTTTGACACAGTAAGAGACATTTGATTGGAGCATAATCAGCTGTACGACCCCAGTGACTGATGACCAGCCAATGATGAACGTTGTAGAGCACAGTAAGCACTCCCAGTGTGGTGTGGACCAATAGAAGAGAGGTAAGTGGGAATACAGAAACCAACATAATAGACGTTCCTGCAGTGGTGTATACATGTGATACACTTCTAACTTGTCTTATAACGTACACGTATAACTTTTTTTCATAATTTTACAGTGTTATAACACCGCGCAAATACTACTGCCAAAACCATGTGTACGTGTTTACTAAAACAACAAAATAATTATTGCCACCACGGGAAATCCATGCACTTGTAGCCGCGTATACGGCAATGGCAATGGAAACGAGTGTCAACGAACCAAATACTCGACTCATATTGCCAAAACGGATTCACGGACGAGGGATAAATAAGAGTTGCTCGGGGTTTCCCACGTGAATCCGTACGTCACCCGAGTCCACGTGGGTCTCGGTGTAGATCGAACACCGAGCGAGTTACGTGCCGGTTTCCGTGATACATGGCCGTGCCCGGGTCACTGTAGAACGGGCCTGGCTACAAATACTTTGACGTCGGCACTGGGAGAAACACTCGCCGTTAGAATGGCAGCGAATCGGGTAACTACGTTCTATGTATCAGTATTATTAAAATGCTCGACACCAGATGAGCCTCGTATCGACGGGCGCTCAGAAAATAAACACAACGCTGAAAAATAAAGCACCTCTACGCGCCAAGGAAAGTGTTAGGCCCGTTCTACAATGTACGGATACGTAAGAGAATGGACTCGGAAACGCAAGCGAAACAAGCCCGTGACTCGGGATGGATTTCAGCCACTCTGCGACACGAAGAGTAACCTACGAAATCAAAAACACTGAGCTGTTGCAAATCACTGATACAGTTTTCATAATATACACATCTCATTGTGTATATTTTTTTTACAGTGTTTAAAAATGCGCAATTGCTACCGCCGAACCATGGGCACTTATTTACTAAAACAAAAATGATAATCGTCACGGCAAATGGAAGCGCTCGTTGCCGTGTGTATCGCAATGGCCACGAAACCAAATACTCGATCCCTATTGGCTACACGGATTCACGAACACGGGAAGATTTGGGAGATGGCCAGTTTCCCTACGTGTATCCGTACGTTATCCATAGAGACATGCAAAAATTGCGTTATGATATGAAGACACAAACTTCACACACGTGTACCTTTGCAAATAAGTTTTTCATTGGACCATACTGTATTTGGTACGCCCTGGGTAACTCTGCGCCAGTAAATGAACGCTTCGCAATTGTGTAGTCCAATTACGTGCAGTCCAGTCAAAGAAAGGAGTGACTTCACATCTATGCAGCAGCCAATGGAGAACCGACGCTGGCTCAAGTACATACAGCACTGCGAAGTTTAGCCTGATGCCAAATAATAACGCGGATTTTGCAGGTCTCTAATTATTCGCGTGTCTGCATTCGTCTCGTTGTAGATAGTGTTACGCATGCCCTGCTTGAGCCGTATCTGCTCGCATGCCATTGGAGGACGCGCTTTAAAATTATGCGCGACAGTTGGTTTAAACCCGTCGCGAATAATCCCACGCCATTGGGCACTGTGCGAAAATTCCTCGCCGTATACAGTACCAGCTAAAATGATCCTTCATGTGCAACATATCCACGACAGTGGACACGGAGACTGAACAGGTTAAACGAATAGGAAGGGGACGCTGGTTTCTCGTGAGAAATTTGGGGAAAGTTAGACTTCGATGTCCTTCGTGGACTCTAGTGCATTTCCTCTGGCTAGTGCATTTCCTCTGGCTAGTGCATTTCCTCTGGCTATTGGGCGAGTATTGTTGTGTCGACGAAGTCTAACACAATCTCGTTCATTCCCATTAGTATTATTTATGTATTTTCATTTAAGTTACTTGCAATGTAAGTTCTTTTATTTTATCTAGCTGGTTTTCTGAGTCGACGTCGAAATGGTTGCGATAATGTGTGTCCATAATAGTTCAAACAGTCGGCTGCCCTCATTACAAGAATCGTTCAAACGATACATTTTATAGCGAGATTGGGCCAATCAGTTACTCCGGTGGCGAGCGTCCTTGTTTCACGGGCAGACAACTGAGACCGGTAAAAGCCAATGTCATTCAAACAATACATTTTATAGCGAGATTGGGCCAATCAGAGTTAAGTTACTCCGGTGGTGAGCATCCTTGTTTCACGGGCAGACAACTGAGACCGGTAAAAGCCAATGTCATTCAAACAATACATTTTATAGCGAGATTGGGCCAATCAGAGTTAAGTTACTCCAGCGAGATTGGGCCAATCAGTTACTCCGGTGGGGAGCGTCCTTGTTTCACGGGCAGACAACTGAGACCGGTAAAAGCCAATGTCATTCAAATCACGAAAGTGTCTGAATTCGAGTGTTTTTGAGTGCAACTGGTCGTGCAATCTTTCGCTGAAAATAGGCGCCCCTGTAAATAATGCTTATAGGTAGGGATAGGAAAATTTCATGAATTCATTTCAGGACAAGATAGATTTCAAACGCGTGTACACTGAAGTCACCTTTGCTATTGGATCAGAGTTTATTATGCACGCCCTAGAAGACTCTAAGCCAATAGCAGACTTGCAAAGGAACAAGAAGCGAATACCGTACTACCAGGTGTGTGGTAACACTGGGGCAGCAGCCAATGAACCAACCTCTGAGGCTCGAAATTACAAAAGATTGTGGAGTCTAGCCTACAGGTCATTGAACCCACGAAATTTTCCTATCCCTAATTATAGACTGTTCTCAATACATTTAGCACCTTTGGAAGCCCTGATTAAGATCCACTTGTATGCGCGTTATGTATTATTGTGCCTTATGTAAAATTAACAATAGCATGGGCCTCATCACTTTATTCATACGTCGCTCAGGTGAAACTGTGAAATTATTAGAAAAGTCAATGTTTTGCTATTCTGGTAATTCTTACACTCTAGTGCATTAAAAAACAGAAAGCGAAAAAAATAATTTTCGTTATCACAAATGGACACCTGACACTTTTTATCCTACGTTAAGATATGGATCTACTTTCTATCCATCGTTACCAACTTTGCTGGGCGCATGTCACTCAGCGTACCCGTTGAAATATATGCAGGCAGAGAGAGTGACTTTTTTCTAAGGTTGATTTCAAAAGCGACCACTTTATCGTGAACAACCTTTAAATAAACTTTTATTCAAATCCTATATCGCAATTGTTTACTTCTTCATTCCATTCGCACGATGCTGACGTATACTGTACGCAAAGGTAAGCTGTAAGTCTATAAGATATTCACGGTAAAGTAAGCACTTTTTAAGTCCTCTCATTTGGAATAATACTTATTAAATATATTTTATTGTAGCCTTAGAAGTTAACTTTCGAGTCCGGTGAAATATATGCACTGTGTTTATTACTTGCGTGGCAATATTGATTTTAAAAAGGTGGTTAAAAGATAAAGAATGTTTGAAAGGAAAAAGTAACTAGGACCTCAAAAGTGTTCACTTTACCGTGAACAGCCTACAGATAAAACTTGCCCAAACACAGTGTCTTAGCATGTATACTATCTAAATTCACAGGTAAAGAAAATATACGGTGTAATTAACATTTGTTATTTTTGATTAACATTATTTTTGTAATTAAAAATTATTTCGCAAATTTTGTAGCGTTACTTAGTTATTTTTAACTCTTTTTGCGTTATTTATTGTTTTTAACTGAACGAAAATTTATGATGCCGATGAGAGTACTTACTGACGGATGTCCACACATACAAATCCTGCAATTTCGTGTCATAACTCAGTACCAATTTGGACGGCATACAAAATCTACTCAACAGCTCTGCAACGACCCTTCCTACGGACTTTTAACCTATAAAATAATAGGGAAAACGCTGAAAGTTCCATAGGTAGAGAACCTGAAATATTCGCGGGTTCAATGAGCTGCAGGCTAGGCTCTACATTCTTATGTACAAACATTCCGATTATCAAAAGCACATTGGTTGCCTGCTGTCGCAGTGGGGAAGGCGACAATTGGACACCGTTCTCCAGCAGGTGTCAAACACCACGTGGACCACTGGCTAAAGTTGTTATACAAACGCACTTGGTTCGAATTCTAGCCTGTCTAAAAATGAATCCGCGAATATTTCATTCCTCCGCCCAAAGGTACACACAGTGCGACTAGACTATAGCATTGCGCTTAGCGGTGATGGGGCACCAGATGCGCGTGTCAGTTTCGTCCGTATTGCTCACGTGCTTCTCTGTCTCAAACGTGGAAACCGTTAAGGTCTAACGTCGGTTGTAGCCACACTCGCTATTCAACGTGTATCCAAGACTTACCGTAATGCTTTATGGTAGCGCCAAATTCATCGTAGACGGGGCATTGAAATTTCCCGCACGAGGAAAACGCACTCGGTAGCACGAACGGGCACCTTACACGGTGAAGGGGAGGGGAGACAGGAATCCGTTCAGAGAATTCGCGAGGTAACGTCTGACGTCGAGCAGTTACGTGTCATTGCGCAAGCGTCATCCCTCTCTGTCTAGCGCTTTGATGTTCCCGCGGAGCGCGCTGTTTATTGGATGTTTTACAGAGCATCCGTCAACACGCATAGTTTCAAAATTAATTGGTTACTCATTAACACTTTGAAGACTACGCCCGAGAGTAGCTCTTGCAACACCATTTTCATACGGTTTTTTGTTTCTGAACAAAACTCGTACAGATGTAGATTCTTTCTTCCACTTGCAGGTAACCAAAGGCTACGAAAATATCTTAGCCCAGCAATAATGATTTTCCGGACCAAAAAACAATACTTTATATACAGGCATAGGAAAATTTCGCGAATTCATTTCAGGACAAGATAGATTTCAAGTCACCTTTGCTATTGGATCAGAGTTTATTATGCACGCCCTAGACGACTCTGTGCCAATAGCAGACTTGCAAGGGAACAGAAAGCGAATACCATAATGCCGGGTGTAGGTTAACACTCGGGCAGTAGCCAATGAACAAGCATCTGAGGCTCGACTGTACAAAGGATTGTGGAGTCTAGCCTACAGGTCATTGAACCCACGAAATTGTCCTATCCCTATTTATATACTGACTCAAAAGGACACGTTTGACTGTTAATCCTTTCACTCTGTAAAGGACACTTGATCGGGGCAAAATCAACTTGCCATCCCATTGGCCGACGACCAGCCAATAAGGAACGTTGTTACGTACAGTAGACGTGCCCGACGTCACTTAAACCAGTAGGATGGTCGTGATTGGCAAAACACAAGAACCAATCAAACTTGTGATCCTAAACTGATGGCTACTGGTGACTCACTTATAACTTGTCATGAATGACAGTCAATGTGAGCAGACTTCAAAGTGTTAAAGCTGACTTTTCACAGGAATGTAGTGTAATTAAAGTTCATGTTACAATTATATGATATTTGTGACTTAACTCTGTGATAAGTTTCTACCTATTTTAGCAAAACTCCGTGATCCATTTAACTAAATAGTAGGGACTGGAAAAAAATTCGCAAATTAATTTTAGGACAAACTAGACTTCAAACGTGTGTATTTCTGTTCTCCCTTGAATTGGATCACAGTTTACTGGACACACCCATGTGAAATCCGAGCCAAGAACAGATCTGTAAGGAGACAAGGAACCAATCCCTTACCACTTTATTCGCGGTAAAACTGGCTAGAGGCAGTTCCCAATACAGTGAGCAGTTTTGAGGCACCAGTTACTTTTTTATTTCAGCCATTTTTTCTATACGTTAACCACTTTTTAAAATAAATATTGCTATGTAAATAATAAATACAGTGTGTATATTCCACCGCACTTGGAAGTTGACGTCTAAGACAAGAATAAAAAATATTTAATTATTTTTGTTTCCAATGAGAGGGCTTTCAAAAGTGATTAGTTTACCGTGAATAGCCTATACTCACTGGTGCGACATCCAACGAACAAACAGATGATGCTTGGAAATACATGGGACGACGGAGTCTAGCTTACACTTCGTTTAAAACGCGAAATTTTCATGTCCCTACAAGATAGTATTGAGAGAAAGAAGTTGAAAGTTTGAGTCCCGAGTAATAATTGGACACAGAATTTTCAATAATACGGAAATATGGACCTGGTCTGACGTAAAACTAAGAACTCACTGAACCAGAAGCTCATTAACAAACTGATGAGGGCGTGTTCCATTCAGTAGGCCTACTTTTAAATTAACTAAAATTTCACGTGACCCTATTTAGTACACAAAATTCAAGACGCGTTTGGCAGTTAAGTATTTACTACTACTATTCAATACTTAGAGATGATAGTAAATCTCGAATATTATTTGAGCCATCACATTTTCTATAACACTCTAACTTGCTAATTCTTCCGTGATTGGATAAACAAGGTTTTGACTCGACTGAGTGGTTTGCAGACTAATCGTAAACGATATGTCTTATCAGAATATTCATTGGCCCAGTGAAATGGGGTAGTATCTTCAAACATGCATGACAGCCGACAAGTAGGGATAGAAAAATTGCACGAGTTCAATTACCTGTATGCTAGACTCCACAATCCTTTGTATAATGGAACCTTAGATGTTTGTTCATTGGCTGTTGCCCCAATGTTACCCCACATTTGACAGTACGGGATTCGCTTTTCGTTCCCTTCCAAGTCGTCTATTGGTGTGTAGTCGTCAAGGGTGTGTCTTATAAACTGTGATCCAATTGCAAAGGTGAGTTCAGTATACACGTGTTTGAAATCTATCTTGTCCTGAAATTAATTTTGCGAATTTTTCCTATCCCTGCCAATAAGGAAATAAAACTGTCGAACATGTATACAGCACGTTGAGTCCCAGCTAACAGTCAACTTTTCCCACGATAAACCATCATCTCTATCAATTGTAATTTATAGAGACGCTTTCACATTATAATTCAGTACAATAAAGAAGATATACAAGTATATGTTATTTCGAAGTGTTTCATTGGACCTCTGCACATTCGACACGCCCCGCTGGACTCAGAACCAATAGTAAAGACTCAGCACTCTGGTAGCTTCATTCCGTGTGGTTGGGTCAAAAAGGAGAATGAGTTCTGTCTGTGGCGGCAGCCAATGAACAAGTGACATCAGCTCGAGTATGTAAAGGATTGTGCAGTATAGCTAGGCGGCGTCTTATAAATAGGGACACCAGAATTTCGCGAGAAATTTTCGCGCATGATAGATTTCAATGCCCTATAGAGATTTGAAGAGTTTTCTTTAGCTCATAGGCGGGGTGTTTATGTGAGAAAACATTTCCCTACTTGGCTCGCCAATCATAATTACGTTACTCAGATACTCTACGTCTGTGATTCCCGGGTAAACTATTAACACTTTGAAGTGACTGGTATTCAGGACAAGATAGAAGCGAGTCACCAGTCTCCAGGACTTTAGGATCACGGGTTTTATTGGTTCTTGTGTTTTGCCAATCACGACCATCCTACTGGTTCACGTGACGTCGGTCACTGTACACAACAGCGTTCCTTAATGGCTGGTCCTCGGCCAATGGGATGGCAAGTTGATTTTGCCCCAATCAAGGGCAAAAGGATTTACAGTCGAACATGTCCTTATGAGTCAGTATAAGAAAGTATTGTTTTTTGGTCCGGCAAATCATTATTACTGGGCTAAAATGTTTTGTAGGCTTTGGTTACGTACAAGTGGAACAAAGAATCTACACCTATGCGAATTTTGTTCAGAAACAAAAAAAAAAGTATGAAAATGGCGTTACACGAGTTAGACTCGAGCGTAGTCCTCAGTATGTTAAGGCTCGTAACACGTAAATCATCCAACCACAAAAGTGGATCTGAGCGAAAGTGCTATGAAGTACATCTGTACACGAATGCTTTACGCGAAAATCGGATGTCGCTACTTATAACGCGAAATGTCGCGGTCTCTACTAATTAACGAAACAGCTAAATTACCGCTACCACAGCCAAACAAGTTTAACTTACAGAATATATACGGGAATGTATAAATAACTTATATAATAAAAATGAACCTATATGTGTTATTAGTAGAGACCTGAAAAATTCGCGAGTTCAATGACCTGCAGGCTAGATTCTACAGTCGTATGTACAAATATGCCGATATCAACTGCACATTGGTTGTTCTGCTGTCACAGTGGAAGGCGACTGTTGGGTCAGCGTTCTCCAGGAGGTGTCAAACACCGTGTGGACCAATGGCTGAAGTAATAAAAACACACGTGTTTTGAATCCTAGCTTGTCCTGAAATTAATCCGCGAATTCTTTAGGTCTCTTAGTTATTAGAACCTCCGCTCATCAGACATATTGCGGGCCAGCGACCGACATCGTTTTGCTAGTGTATGCGGCTGGACTTGGCACACAATGTTACCAACTGTGAACAAGGTTCCCAGTGGAACAGGCGCTGGCATCTCCATCCTCCCGTCTAGGTGGCCTATAACTATTAAAAGGTCTTACCTAGAGCGCTGCTTTATAACCGTTACATTTACTCCCCACAAAGCAAAAGCTAAATTGGCTCTTTGATCATCAGTGTCCGCCAGGAACTTCGCAATTTTTTTTTAAACTCTAATACTGTCCGAAAAATTTAAAGAAAAACTACACTGAACTACTCACTCACACAACTAACTACCACTTCCGCGCTTGTCTTTCTTTCAAGTTAAAATTAAGCTTGACGATACCCCTTTATCTGCACTCGCGACCCAGTGCGCTTGAGTGTGTACGGACTTAGTTTTGTGGAATGACCAGTAACCGGAATCATTCCCCGCCACCTAATCCCCGGGCGCAAAGCTGTGAACAGGCCTTATCTGGACGGCCTGCCTGATCGCACCTTTAAACAATCCGAAATACCTTGCGAAAGGCAAAGTAGAAACTCCCTCCAGCTGCCAATAAACGGGGCCGTAAACTTAAAAAACATTTTCCTACTCGAGTGGCCAATCAGGATTAAGTTACTTTTATTACATCACGGCGTTGATTCGCGGGCAGACACTTAAGGCGCATTAACACGTAAACCTTCCAATCAGGAAAGTGGATGTGAGCTCAACGTGTATGGAATACAACTGTGCATGAAATCTTATCGCAAAAAATCGGGGCTCCCTAAAAATCAACTCTGCCATACGCATGCACAGTTTATTCATACGTCTGGCAATTGAATAATGAATTATTAGACAAGTAACTAGATTTTACAAATTTGCTTGTTACTACACTTATATTCATTAAAAATCGAGAGAAAAATCAATAATTTCAGTATCCACAAATTTTTACATAACGCCTTTAATTCAACTTTCCCTCCGTAGCTGCCAACTTTACTGGACGCCGTCAGTCAATGTGTCCGTTAATATATATGCAGGTATGGGCAGCGATATTTTTTCAAAGGTTAATGTAAGTGATTTTATAACCGTAAAAAAATATTTTTTAACCCTTTCACGGCAATTGTAGATAATCGTCACCATGTTGCACAAGAAGCTTATAGTTGATCAGTGCTGTACTCCGCGACACTCAGTGGCCAATGATCTACTCTGCAGGTAATTGATTCCTGCACTCTAAATTCGAATCAGTGGAAAACCACTGATTCGCTGTTAAATTCAACTACTCAAATCAGTGAAAATGGCTCCACTTATAATCAATGGAAAACCACTGATTGTTTCAGTGAAAAAATTTCACTGGTTGAATTAGTGATGTGAAATCATTTCGCTGATTGAATAAGTTTCGGCCTACTACAGTGGCGAATTAAATATTGTTTTTATTGAATGTAGCCAAATAATTATGCGAAATAAACTTATTTACGATAGTTTTCTATTTATATTGCGCAATTTACAGCAATTTAAAAAAAGTAAAAAAATCTTGTAGGAGGCCGGGATTGGCCTCACACGACCTTTCCTCATCGAATTAAGTCCGTTACTGAACCATCTGAGCCACTACGCCGAGTTTTAGTAATGGGGGGAAAATATGTCTCTTATACTTTTGCCGCGAAATAGTGAAGAATGAAATTGTATGCTCTTACTTTCCGTTTTTGGTTTAATTGGTACCGTTAGGATTGTTAAAACGAATAGTATATATGAGTGCACTCTCTTCATCACATTATATGCAGTTTAAAACTTCAAACAGAGCGCTGTGACGATTACATGGAAACGAAATGAAAGCCGTAAAAACGGAATTAACGACTGTGTGTTCATATTACCTCGTAAAATTGTGTTTTGAAACACGAAACACGTTTTATAAAGTAGTTTGTAATGGTTTTATTAATTTATTCGTTGTTGTTTCGCTTGATACATGTTTAGCGGCCATTTTTACACGCTGTTTAACAGTCAAAAATAAACCACTGAGTGAACAGTGGAAGACATGACTGATGAATCAGTGGAAAGTGTCACTGAATCAATAAGGGAAGGAAGTCTGGCATTTTTTCACTGATACATCAGTTCAAATCACCGAAGAGACTGTTGAATCAGTCAGATATGTTTGACTGATTGAAACAGTGAAATTCACACTAATTCAGATTTAGAGTGTAAGCCGTGCTACTGTGCTACATTATGACTAGTTCATATCACTGATCACCAAGTACAGTTGACTACAGCTTATTGGTTGTGATAATGAAACAAATTCTTTGACGGGTTAGGTACAGTCACGCATCAAAAAAAATTTTCAATGTGCGACACTAGAAATTATAAATTAATGTGGGAATGGAATGGTTAGCTGTTTTATGGGATTCTAACTCATCCCAAAATGAATCCGCGATTTCTTCTGGTTGCTGTTCGTATTCGGCGGTCGGATCCTCGCACGATGCGGGCGTCGACGGGAGTTCGCCATGCAGACGCCGCCACCCCGAGAGAGACGCCGCCGCGGCGTCCTAATGGCGGAACTCGGCGCTGTTAAAGCGGAGTAATGGCGCATTCTTTACAGCCCATTAAAACTTGCGCCTCGCCGACCCACCAGCACCTGTTGCCCCCCGTAGTTATGCACGAGGGGTGGTCCTTGAAGAAGGGGAGTTACAGCGGGCGAGGTCTCTGGTTCGTCGGGCCCCATCCCCTCTGGGGGAGGGGGAGGGGGGCTAATCGAGAAACTATGTCGACTGAGTCCGAAAGAGAGATGTTTCCAGGAAGTTGATAGCAAATGTCGCTGACGTTGGAAGTTCGCAGCCTCCCCAACGTGATATCCCGGGTAGCTAGTTTCTGTATCGGTGCCTCGATATCCATAGGGGTTTCGGCAAGTAATGGAGATTGGAGTGGAGGGAAGAGATTTGGGCGGCTCTCAACATCGAGGTCTTGAGAGCCGGTGATGGTGAAGCAAGGTGAAAATAGAGCAGCGCCGGAATGTAAAGACGGGGTAAACGGGAGATCCCCGAGAATACCCGCCAACCAGCGGCATCGTCCGGCACAATTCTAACATACGAATATCCAGGAGCGACCCTGCCAGGAATCGAACCCGGTTCGCCTTGCTGAGAGGCGAGTAGTCTAACCAATATTGTATAATTTTGATAGAAGGTAATACAAGAAAGGAAATAGAAGAACGGACAGAAAAAATATTGGATAAAACTTTAATATGAATGAAAGAGAAAAAATTTAAACTATCAGTAGAGAAAACAGTTGCATAATTTTAAAATGAAAATTAGATAAAAGACCCCCCCGTGGTAAATAATGACATACAAACAAAAATTGAAAAGGAAATAGTATACTTGGGCATTATTTTGGATGATAGATAAGTTTTGTCTCACATCTTAATTATATAACCGAAAAAGTTAGGAATGTATTTTTATAATTAAAACAAGCTGTTTGGAATATCAAAAATAATAATAATAAAATAAGAAAATAATATATCGGGCAATATACCGGAATATTATACAATATGCTAACACTTGTTACAAAAGTAAAATGAAAATACACACATTAAAAGATTATTAAGAGTATCACAAAGATATGTATTGATAAATATGATGAATCTAACACCAACAAAAGCATATGTATCCGCGATAATTGTAAGTAAAGTAATCTCAATAGACTATAGTATAAAAGACAGAAATATAACATATCAAATAAAAAATTAAGTAGACGAAATAGAATACAACGGAAATGCCTATAATAAGATAGTAGAGCACAATAATATTTGCACTGAAAAAAAAAATAGAAATAACCAACCTATTAGTATAAAAGAATTAAAGAAAGAAATATATAACTAAGTGTTATAAATTGGCAAACAGAGTACTATGCAACAGAAACCGGCCTAAATACTAAAAATTACATTAAAAATATAAAAACAATGGTACTAAAGTGAAAGCAATACAAATAATAGTGTGTTGAAAGTAATAACGGGACACTGTCAAATTAAAGAATATTTAGCTAAAATAAATCAAATAGAAGACGACAGCTGTCAATGTGAAAAGGGAGCTCAGACGGTATACCATATTATGTAATTGTGTGACATGTATATAGAAGAAAGGAAGGAATTAGAACAGAAATTAAAACCTTTTAATAACAAATGGCCATTACAAAAACATAATATATATGACAAGGAAATTGTAGAAATAATAAATGAAAGTATTAGTAAAATATATGATTTGGTAAAAACTATGAATGATGATTTAACTGAGTAGTCTAGGGAGCGGATAAGAGTGTGCTGGAACTAAGGGAATTATTGAGTGAGTGTCTGTGTTTGTCTAGTGTTTTATTGTTTAAATTAAATAAAAATTATAAATAACTCTCTTTTAGATAGGAAACAGAATTTTCAGTAAATATTGAAGTTTTGCTGAGTAACAGTGAGGCAGAAAAATTGAAAAGGTCTAAACACGAAAAAGTTATAAAGAAGAACACAAGATCTGAAATGAATACAAGAATAATTGAAGGAAATATGGAGAAAAATAGAAGAACAAGAATGAAAAAGAGAAGAAAAAGAAGAGAAAGAAGAAGAGGAAAGGAATTGGGGAGGAAAACAGAGAAGGAAAGTAGAACAACAGAAGAGGGAAAAAGAGGAGGAGAAGCAGCAAGAAAAAGAAGAAGAAAGATAAGATCTGAAACAGATGAAAGAAGAACAGAAGGAACTGCGGAGAAGAAAATCTAAATGAGGGAAAGATGTGATTTGTGATAATATGTTGGTTGATGTCTGTGTAAAAAAAAAGGGGGGGGCCGTAGGAGTGGAGCTCCATTCCCTCGTCCGCCGGGAAACGAAGGCCTGGGTGTTCAGAAGGGGTACTTCGATATCCTGGACGATGCTTAGGTTGGAGTAGAACGGCGAGCGAGGGAAAAAAATAAAAATAACAAAATAAAATAGTAATGATAGAGAGGGGGCGGGGGGCCTTCGGGTTCGTGGGTGGGGCCATTCGACCGTTGGGTGCCATGACGGACCGGCCAAAAGGCTGGTTAGCTGTGTGTGGCCCGACGGCGTCTGGTCACGTAGGAGGATTCGTGGGAATCCCGGTCCCTGGTCTGTTCCGGCGGGGGCGGCGAAACGGGGGGCGGCCGAAAGGATACCCGTCGGGGAGCTGTCTCGGTCGGGGCAGAATAGCTCACCACCTTCTTAAGAAGTGTGTGAATGATGCTTTTGAATAGAAATCGAAATTGTAGCTTAAATTACGGGCGCCCAGACAAACAGCCGCCCTCCCAAAAAAAATTGTTAATCTATATTACTAATATACTGTTTGTTAAATTGTACTAGTCATGATATAATTGAACATCCTGTATGGCTGTACTGCTAAGTAGGTTTAATGAAATAAATTTAAAAAAAAAGTCTAACCATTTCACCACCGCGGCCCGTTTCGCACGTAATATCTGCCTAGTTACTACTACGGCTGTTATCAGGGGGGGGGGGGTAATCTCGCAATTTTGGATTTATGTATATTCATACATAACTTAATTTCCAAATGTATATATATTTAACACATTCTGGACTATATTCGAGCTAAGATCGAGCAACTCCCGTCTAAAATCGAGGTGTCCCAAGCCACGGACATGGAGTAATTAACGGAACAGAGGTGAAAAAAACACTGGCTTCCTACTCACCAGCCGGAAGCTAATCATACACAGTGCATGTTTCCAGAGCCTCGCGCAGCCACTCAGAGAACGAGCTTGTCCACATCAAAGTAACAGCCACGTCATTTCGTCTCTGCCTACCTTATCTACAGGCTGTGGGCTGGTGTTACTGGATCTGCGATGAATATTGAACGTAAGCTTCTCTGGGGAATTAAAATAAAATGAAAAAATATTTGTTATAATAAATGAAAGTAAAAAACATTGTATTTCAAGTTCCTAACGAGGAGTTGAAGGGTTTGAATATTGATTCTTTCCTAACGAAAGACCAACTGGAACGTAAAATAAAAAAAGAAATTAAAGGAGGACAAAGGGATGACTATCACAATTTCAGATCCACAACTTAAAAAAACTGTCCAAAAAATGAAAACTGGAAATGGTCTGACAGTCCACAAGGGTGGATTTTTACCCTTAATTTTCGCAGCATTGGGAGTTCTAGGAGCGTTAGCTGGTGGTACATCATCTATCGCTACATCAGTAATTAATGCTAAGAAGCTAAACCAAGAATTGGAAGAACAATGCAGACATAATTTAGCTATGGAGGAATACGGCAAGGGATTGAAGAAAGTTAAGTGGGGTAAGAATGTTAAAAAAAAAAAAAAAAAAAAAAAAAAAAAAAGTAACTCCACTCAGTAACTTTGATATTGATCAAATTGTTAAAAAATTAAACATTAAAAATTCCCCAGGTGTATTTATGATCGATGAGCTACATAACACGGCACTCGATAATGAATGTGGGATTGTTAATCTAGATGTTTCAACAAACTCTGGTACACACTGGGTATGCTATTGGAAAAAAGCAAACAATAAATATTATTCTGATTCATTTTTTGGAAATCCACCCCGACAATTAATAGCATATCTCGGAAGTAATATTTTTTTATAACGATGATAGAATTAAAAATTTCAATAAAGTAACTTGTAGTCATTTGTGTGTAATTGTGCTAAATCACTTTTCACATAATTTCAAATTTCCAAAAAATATTTTACTATTAATAAACAATGTATATATATGGAAATGCATTAATGAGCTCTTGGATTGAAGATCAAATTAAATAACACACGGACAATGATAACTCCTGAGAAGATCAATCCTAATGATTTTGTTTCCTACACACAGTTCGACTTTATAGCCACACTGACAAGAAATAAAAGATCATTGGATAAAGCCTATTTTACTTACTTGGAAGTAGATAATAATATAGATTTTGAACAAAAAAGACTTAAGACATGTGGGAGATCCCATTGCACCGAGGGATGCAGTCAATATAGAGTACTATCAGAAAAACAGAATTAACATTATTCGTTTAGTTGGGAAATACAGTTCAAAAGACAAAGTATTTTACTTTGATAATCATGCAGAATATTTTTTATGAGAGATGGAACTATAGTTGAAATAATAATAAAACCAGAAAAATATAAAAGTGTTATCAACTTATACCATCGATGGAAAAAAATTGACATGTATAACACTTTTCAAGTATACCCTGATGATATGATAGTTTTTTAAATACCAAAAGCCCACAACGTACCCGAAGGTACAATTTGTTTATTGAAATATTTATGGTTTATTAATACATTTAAAAAGATCGGATTATGTTAGTTTTTAATGGAATCACTTCCATTAAAAACAAAACTTACTCATAATCTATTAATTTAAATAGTCTTTGATTTTATTGCGGTACCTACCATTATTTAATTTACGAGTCATATCTATTGTAACAAAACCATATTCATTATTCTGACATTTTGAACAAGTCTCCCTAAATTTCTCGAACGACATATCACCATCAACAAAATCACTATGAATATGTTTTAGATTTGTATCGTCTTGTCTGAATATGCAAAGAAAATTGGCATTGTCTCTTATAAGCTGCTTAGGTTCTTTTGAGTATGTCTGGGCTAAATAGAAACCATCATTATCTTTGTGTCTACCGCGAGTAAAGTAATCCCTTACCATATTTTGATTTTCAAGTATGATATCATCGAAAACTACAGACTCTTTATGACATTCATTTACATCAACCATTTCTTCATTTGACGGAAAGAAGTATGCTATCGGTTCATTAAACAATTTTGATGCTACATCTATATCTTTATTTAAATTGATATATCTCTGTTGGTCCAGACTTTTTGAACACACATAGAGAGTACCAAAGTCGAACCATCCCTGAGCATATATAACATTATCTATCAGAAGTGTAGTTTTTCCATAGTTACTAGGATCCACTATCAAACATCTAATATTATTAGGTAATAATTCTCCATGGCGTTTTGTCGATACAGTCTTGTCCGGTATTTTTATTTTAATATCCCAGTCTACATGTTTCATGATTTTCTTGCTCATTTATAATTAGATTTTTTTAATAATATAATAAATGAGTAAAGTATTCAAACTAACAGATAACAAATCAGTGTTGAATAAAAGACTACATTACCCTTTAGAGATAGAGTGGCACTCATTGGCTTTAGTTCAGTTCTATACTACTTATCTAACGCATAACATTATCTCTGGGAAAAATAAGCTATATTTCGTGGGCCAGAATGATATGGAATCAGCATTTGATTTTCCAGTTGGCCAATATAGCTTAAAAGATCTCGAAAAAACTATAAAATGCAATTTTTTCATTTAGTGTAGATTCAATGGATGGGAAAGAAAATGATATATCTTTCAAGCTGGATAAAATAACAAACAGAGTAAAAGTAAAATGTACGCTTAAATTACAGTTTGGAAAACGGGGTTCAATAGGAAAACTTTTGGGTTTCATAGAAAATAAAACTCTGAAAGCAAATGTGGATCATTATGGCGATACAATTCCAAATTTGCTCAATTTGAAACAGTAAATATACACTGTAATACAGTAAATGGTATGATATTAAAATATCATGAATATAATCATAGAGAAACTAACATAATTACCACTGTTAAACCAAGAACAACATTTGGATTTGGCGACACGATCTATTACGAACCACCTTATCCGTTATTTTTTCCAGTGCAAACAAATGAAGTTAATGAAATAATAGTTCAAATTAAGGATGGAAAAGGTAAGATAATTAACTTTGATTTGTCCGAAAGAACAGTGGTATTAGAGATGAGACCATAGATATTTTTTGGTTTGGAAGTAGTTATATTCTATATATAATAACTTTAAGAGTTTTTAAACTATTAAAGTTGCATGTGATAAAGATGAATAATATTTCTGTAGAAAGTGCAATGAAAGATTTAGAAAAAGAATTTAATATTTCGACTAATTTAATATGCCGAATTTGGAGATGCATATCTAAATTTTTATTAGACTATGTTGTAGCATATTGCCGAAATCAGAGCGATAATTGTGTTTTAATGATTGGATAACCATTAAAACTTTATAGAGATTTGAACGCAAATAAAAATATGATGACAATCATTTACTCTTTAAAAAACCGAATAGAATGCATTTGTTTAACACCACAATCCACCATTCCATCATATGCAAAACTTATACCTCCACAATAAACATCATTTAAAAATGTTTCACTGAAAATCTGAACATATCTGTCTGGTAAGGTTACTTTAGAATTTCCAGAAGTAATTATCACTTTGTATTTATGGCGTGTATAATTTATTTCAGCATGGTTTATGGGATAGGCCTGTCCAGTTGTAAGTTCGGAAAGTTTCTTTAATTGTTTGGTTCCATTCAAAATATTTAGCAACTGATCCATCTTTTTTAGCCACTTTTTTGCAACTGCGCCCAAACGCAACTTTTTACGCGTATTTTTGTAGATGCACTCAAACGCAAAGTTTCACGCAACTTTTTTCTAACGACTGCGATCCAACCAAACGCAACTTTCTCAGTCACTTTTTTTTTTGCGGTTGTGCTCAAACGCAAATTTTTAATCCACTTTTTTGCAACTGCTCCCAAACGCAACTTTTTGAGCCACTTTTTTTGTTTGCGGTTGCGCTGGAATAGGCATTTCTGTACTACTAGTGAGGAATGCGAAGCATCGCGCGCGAAAGGAAGGGGGGGGGTGCCGCCATTTTGAGTTCGTTTCGCCGCTCTCGTAACTTCCGCGTCGTATAACTTTTGACTAGGAGAAGCTGCGACGCTCGTTTAAGTTTCAATCGATAGCTCTCGTCAAGATCAATCGATTTCGTGTATAAAAATATTTATGCCACGTGTTTATGATGGAATTGTATGAGTTTAGTATACAAATTAAGGAAACTTAACACAACGTCGGCCTATACTCGTCAAAAAGCCAAGCCGAAACACAGAAATTGTATACGGTTGGAAAGAGCATCTCAAAAGCAATCCAGTGATACCCATAAAACCCCATATTATCGAGTGAAGCGGTGCCGGGAACGTAAAAAAAAAAAAAAACATCACGGCGTCCGAGCGCGTCAACGTAGATGTATTCACGCAAAACAAACGGCCGTGTTTTTAATATATAAACTTTATGAGCTTGTTTTTGTATTACTGTATACGCCTTTACAGTTTTAAATAAACACGTTTTATAGCTATTTCGGTTGTTTCAGTGATGTAAATACAACATTTCAAAACTTTTTTATTATGATCCGGACTTCCAATAAAATTGACAACCTTCAGTCCAAACTAGTCCGTTATAATAGGAGTTTGCTGTTTGTGGTCTAACTACACATAGGGCAGTCCAATTGTCGCACGGCGTAGGTTCTCTGTGAAATGCGACGGGGCTTCTTCCGGTTGTGTAACAGAAGGGGGCAGACAATGCGGAGTGACTTAACTAGAGCGGAACCAAAAAAAAAACTGCGGCAAATGCACACGCATTTGGCCCAAGGTACGAGGTACGCTGGTTCCTTCCGGGAGTATTGTGTTTGCTTCCTGACACGTAAGGCGATGAGTGAGAGCTGGATAATATTGCCACGTGTTTTTCTCGAGGCTGCGGTGTCTGAGCAGTTATAAGCTGTTCACGGTAAAATGAGCACTTTTGAAAGCCCTGCTTAAGATCTGCTTGTAGGTACACACTTCCGCCCTATGTAAAATTAACATTGCCATGGGCCTCATCGCTTTATTCATGCGTCGGTCAAGTGAAACTGTGAAATTATCTGAAAAGTAAATATTTTACAGATCTCATTTTTGCACTTCGAGGCATTAAAAAATACCGAAAGCGAGAGAGATAATTATGTTATCACAAATTTTGTTCGACTATAATATATGGAACTACTTTCCCCTCCGTCGCTACCAACTTTACTGGACACGTGTCACTCGTTGCGCCCGTTAAAATATATGGAGTTAGGGGCAGTGACTTTTTCTAAGGTTGAATTCAAAAGTGCTCACTTTATCGTGAACATCGTTTATACAGCTGGCCTCCCACTAAGACTAAACGGGTTCAATCCCCGGCCGGGTCACTCAGGATTATCGCAAGAGGGAATTATGCCGGACGATGCCGCTGGTCGGCGGGTTTTCTCGGGGATCTGCCGTTTCCCCTTACCCTTGCATTAGGGCGCTGCTCCATTTCCACCTTGTTTCACCCGCATCAGCCATCAAGACCTCGATGTTAAGAGCCACCCAAATCTCTCCACTCGCCATTTTTCTTAATTTTCGACTCATGAATAGAGATGGTGGAAAATACGCGGGAGAAGTTGACATTTTGCTGGGATTCAACGTACTGTACACATGTCCGAACGTTTTATTTCCTTATTGGCTGTAATGTATGTTTTAAGCTGCTACTCCATTTCACTGGGCCAATGAGGATTCTGATACTATAAGGCAGATCGTTCGTGGATGGTCTGCAAACAACTGTGCAGAGTCAAAAACCTTGGTCATCTTATCATGGAAGAATAAACTAATTAGAGCGCTATAGAAGATATGTTGGCTCGAAACTTTTTTGCGATTTTCCATTATCTGTGCTCATGAAAAAGATAAAAGGAAATTAAAACTTCGATTAACCCTTTCGGGGCGATACAAATATACGTTACTGGCACTGAAGACAAGGTTCAAGCGAGCTGCCTACATTCTCCACTATATAAATACCAGTTGTGTTGGTCTCCGCATTTACTGTTACCATCGCCCATAGTGGTCCTGGCTACATAGAAAAAGTTTATTATTATTATTAGCGTTTATTATGTATTTCCTGGTCGTTGACCAATGTGATCGCGCGTTGAATTCGTATCAATTAATGTATCGCGACAGATGTAACAGTTTTAACAACCAACTATATTCATTTAGGAGATTATTAAAAATAACGCAATTGTTCTTACAACCTGAAATGTTGTCTAGTTATAAATGTTTGCTTGGATTCCGTTAAAGCGGATTTTTATTCCCTCTTTTAAGAGCAAAGAAATTTCCACGTGATCGTATACCTGGGTATATACTTGCGTAATCCTCGAATGGTTAAAGTAGGTCAAATAAAAGCACTGATACAATTCGTGGTGTAACTAGTCTAAAAGTTTCCAGTGTATCATCCTGCCTTAGCCTCGCTCGTTAAAGCAACTTTTTGATGTTAACGATTTCCTGGGGCGACCTTACGAGAACGATTAACACAGAGAGGTCTGTGGTTAAGTAAGTGAATTAGCTGTATATTGGAAACACTCGGGATTCGCGAGTGAGTGAGTGCAATTACTGGAGAGCAGAGGAGAATTAATCCCGTGTTCATTGCGCATGTTGCAGATGTTAAAAATTTCTGGATATGTTTTGCGGGAATTTGTATTTAAGACGTGGAAGAATTGACGTAAAACGTAATTGGTCTGTGTACCTAGGGCGGAGATCCGTAAATTTTGCACATTCATTTCCGCAAGGGCTGCGATGAATGAGCCGTTAACCTGCTGGCCTCCTTGCTAGGCGAACCGTGTTCCATCCCCGGCCGGGTCACTCCCAGATTTTCGCAAGTGAGAATCGTGCCGGACAATGCCGCTGATAGGTGAATTTTGACGTGAATACGTCTTTAAAATTGCAACCATAGTAGGAGGCAATCCAGAAAATCTGATAACAAAATCGGGGGATACAGTTTGGTATTGCAGCTCCGAATATATCTCCTACATTCAAAATTCAATTACACCACTCGATTGCCAAAGGATCAACGAATATGTTACGTAGAGTGAGGACTGCGAAGCATTATGCGCGGCGGAATGGAGAAGGGAGAAGGGGGATTAAATGTTGAGTTCGTTTCGCCGCGTCTCACCACTTCCGCGTGTTATAACTTTTGAACAGGAGAAGCTACGGCGGTCGTTTAGGTTCCAATCGACAGCTCTCGTCAAGATCAATCGCTTGCGTGGATGAAAACGTATGTGTGGTGTGGTTATGGTGACATTGAATGCGTTTAATGAAAAAAATTAAGAAAACTTAAAACAATTTTGGCCCATACCCGTCAAAAAGCCAAGTCGAAGTACAGAAATCGTATACAGTTGAAAAGAGCTTCTCAGAATAATCAATCCAGTGATACCCATAAACCCCCATATGATCGAGTGAAGCGGTGCCGGGAACGTAAAAAATAAACATCAAGGCGTCCGAGCGCGTCAACGTAGACGTATTCACGCAAAACAATATGTGTCCCCAATACACCCAAAACCAATTTTTCTCTGGGATCGCCTTTTCATTTCGGTGTTGTTCCATACTCACCTCACTTCACCCTAATCGGCTCTCAAGACCTAAATCTCTCCACTCCAATCTCTCCACTCGAGTACACAAAGGATTGTGGAGTTACGTTTGTTATCTGAATTTACGGATTTGCAGAGTCTCTCTATATAATTCGGAAAATGTCAGCATTTCTTGTAGCTCAGGGTTGTCAGGGGATATGCAATGTTGAGGCCACAGGATACGTTATTTTCCGCTGTAACCGTAAAATGGCCACTCTCATGTTATCCACGTTAGCTACATGTGTATACCTATGTACTGTTCGTGGTAAAATGAACACTTTTCGAAGCCTAGCTCAAGACCTACCTGTATGCATATTGTGTATTCGTCCGCCTTATGTAAAACTAACGTTTGCAATAGGCCTGGTCACTTTATTCACGAGACAGTTAGGTGAATTTGTGAAATTATTACAAAAGTTGATCATTTACGAATTTGCCAAGTCTTACACTTATAAGAATAAAAATTTAAACCGAAAGCAAACTAAGCCATTTTAGTTATCACAATGATTACTGAAATTTTTAATTTATCGATAAAGCCATGGAATGACTTTCCCTTCGCCGTCGCCGATTTCACTGATCCCTTGTGAGTTGTGTGTGCTTTTAAAAGTATATGCGGGTAGGGGCAGTAACATTTTCAAATGTTGTTTTCAAAAGTATCATGGGCATGTATATAGTATTGTTTCAGTAAAAGCGTGCAAAATTGAAACTGGGGCGAAACGTTATGAGATTGGGAACGAGTGGCTCGCGAAGCCAGCGGAAGGAGAAATGGACGCCGAACACGTTCAACACGAATGCAGGTGTCGGATTACTGACAACTGCGCGGGTACACAGTTGGCAGGTGGTACTGTACAGGATGTATCCACTGACAGACCGGTGTTAACGTATCAGTTTGTACGTCACGAGATAAATTAATGTATCCGCCTCCAAACTCAAACGCAAGCGTGACAACGGCGTAACGAGTTTCTGCCCCATCCGTTCGAATACCTCCATGCGTTCTGCATCTTTCGCTGATACACGCACGTACTGTGTTAATGTACGGACGGCAGAACCACCTTGCGGACGATAGGCGAACCTCACATACTACGTGGGCCGCCCACAAGTTTACGCCCTAATCTCCTTTCCTGGCTTTGCTGAAAGTACGTTCCCAGTCTCAAATCGCTCCACGATGTGTCCCCTATTCCCAGTTTCATCTCTCCGTGATTTCACTGAAACAGCCTGTATATTCTAATCCGCGATAATACCGAACTTTTACACGAAGAAATATAGGATTTCTCCACCAGCTTTAAAGGAAACTTATTTTCAACACCAGCGCACCTTGTGGTGGAAATTTTTCGTATACCTACAAACACCCGAATATCGCGAAATGATTTCATGGCCAGTTGTACTTCACAACAGTTTAGCTCAGATCCGCTTGAGACGGGTGGTCTCAATTTAATACTCTTTCCTTCTGCACTTTTCCCTACCCGAGAGTGAACGGTTTATTTTGAACTTACGTCACGATTGTAATGAACTGTACGTGAAGTTACTTAATTCCGGACTCACATAGCCCCGACGCGCACGAAACGACGGCCAACAGTCAATGAAATAAAAGATAGATCGTTGTAAGCCAGACCGATTCTGTCGTCCGACCAGCAATTTTGGATTAGAAATTATTTCTATTATTCGTCGTGTCGTGTGACACGAAGCACAGAATGTACAACATTGCAAAATGAAATTGTATTGCGAGCTTTCCCTACAATGGTAAATAAGCAGATTAAAAGAAAAATAAATTGAAAATTACTATATCTAACTCTTAAAAGTAATAATTTTACCTTTGTATGCACTAGCGATACCAATTATGTCACCATCGTGTATTATAAATTTCCCTCTTGTTCACCGCCTTTGAAACTAACGTAGTCGATCAGCGCCTTCTAAATAGTTAGGTTAAATGCCGACAGCGTGGTGTCGATCGTGCTGTAAATTCAAGTAGTCACATTAAAATGTGTCGTGGTTGCGTTTTTTGCTGTGTTGTGCTGTGTTGGTCGGGGCTATGTGATTCCGGCATAAATTGGGCAATATACCTCAAAGTTCATCGTGGTTTCCATATTACGCAACACGTTATAAATCGTACAGAGATAAAAAAAAAATTTTAATTGGACTGTGAGTAAGTGTTTCGCCACGTTCAAACAGCAGACTTGATCAAACTATTTCCAGACATTGGCGTATGAAGTAATCAGTTTTAACGTCAGTGCAGACACTACTTATGTCATAACTACAGAAACTTTGAAACCTACAACACTTACTAGTGTTTTTGTGCATATTGTTGTTCGCCAAGGGATTTTTCTTCCGCCATCCCGTTACCTGACGGAACGCTTCAGCGACACGTCCGAGATGAACATAGCTTCTCAACCAATCAGATAGGAGAGCTGAAGAAACTGGTGGGGGGCGCACCCAGCGCTCTCAAGCGGCGCCTCGTGGGACTGTCTCGGGGGAATGTGCGGACGTCGTAAAAGCGTTGGTGACATCACTGTGGCTAACTTTTTTCTTTTTTTTTTTTGCCGAGCCTGATTGGAGTGTTTAAATCTCCAGAAGGGAACAGCCTAACAGCAGTGTTGCGTGGGGAGGTTGGTGTGGAAGAACTTTCAGCCCCTTTGGTGTAGGCATCTGGACGTTTCGGCAGTTTCTTATTGGCTGAGCATGAATGAAACCTTTTGAAAATGTTCTGTATTTAAGATCGGCGGAGCAGCCAGTCGAGGTGAATGGCTGTTCCCGATGGACGGTCTGCATTGGAAGTTAAGTAACAAATTAAAATGATTATAAAATGGGCGTGCCCTTAAGGTTGTCTGAGGAAGGGCATTTTCGTCCTTATAGGAAACTTTAAAATGTTCTTCATGAACTTTGATAATTTGTTTTAACACGAATTTCGTTGTTCTTCTCAGTGCTTTTAAAAAGAAAAAAAAAGTTAAATGTAACATTTCAATTATGATATTTGCATGAATGGCCTTGTACTACTTTGAATGGCCAGAGAAAGAGAAAACACTTCCAAGCAGGTCATAGATTTTCCTGGTAAAATATTAATATTAAATTGAAATGTTGTAATGTCTTGATGGCCTTCGCTCTAGTCAAATAGCCAGTAATATTTCATGTGGATTTTATAATGTGCTATTTCTGCCATTTTTGTTGTATTGTTAATATGAAAGATGGCTTTCGCCATAGTTAAAAGCCTATAATAATAATTTTGATGATAGAGTCCAAATGTGGCTTTTCTCACATTGTGTCATTGCTGCCACTAGTATGAAAAATTTTGGACGATTTAATTCGTTAGAAAGATGTTGTGTATTTTAAAATATCATGCATCTGTTGATGAGTTTGCTTGGGTGCAATAAATCACATATTAACCTTCTTTTGTAGCATAATTTCTTTGGCATCAATCTGGTAGTTTTTTTCCATGGATAATAATCAAAGTAATTTTTTTTTTTTGCGTAAAACAAATTTGAGATACTGTGAGAGGTTATGCTGTAAGAGCCATTGCCAAGGCTGATGAAATATTACTAAACTTGATTCATTTTGAAAATACATATGCACGTGTCTCTCCTTTATACCTTATATAATGATATATGTTGAATGTAGATTTGCATATAATTATATATGTTGAATGTTGATTTGCACTTTCCACGTTCGCTTCAAAGTAGGTATTTTTCTGACTAAAAGGCTGGTTAAGGCCGCCCTTTGGTGTCCCAGTGGTATAGAAGGCGCCACACACTTTTGTGGTTGGATGATTTACGTGTTAACGCGTCTTAGGTGTCTGCCAGCGTATCACAGACGTAGAATAGCGGAGCAACCTCATTCTGATTGGCCAGTCAAGTACGAAAAGGTCCTCTCATATACACACGTCGCCAATAAGCTAGTGAAAACGTCTTGTCCGTAGGACATTGGAATCTGTCATACGTCAAAATATTTTCGCGAAATTCGGGTGTCCGTACATACGCTAAACTCTCCCATTATAGATATAATTTTGGTTCTCAACCCAAGTAGAATAAACCTTACGACGGACTCGCGCCCTTTCACGGCTCGCAGGGACGACTTCACACACACACAAGTGACCACACAGGATATGCTGACTTGGTTGGCCAAGGGAGTCCTCGAATTATGCACTACAAACGACCGCAAACCCATTTCGAGCTGGCTGCAGCGTTGCCTTGTGTGCTCTCTTGTCAACGCCTGCCGGCTGGGCGAAGACGAGCATTCATAAACCATTTCGAGCTGGCTGCAACGTTGCCTTGTGTGCTCTCTTGTCAACGCCTGCCGGCTGGGCGAAGACGAGCATTCATAAACCATTCCGAGCAATTTCATCCCCTCGACGTCTCCAGCGCTTCGTCGCTCCTTCTACTTATTCAGTTAGGACGACCAACTTCGCAAACGAGCTCATCGCCAGTCTGGTTCCTCCGGAGAGGTAATTCATCACCCTCCCGAGTGACCCTCGCCCCGTGGAGTGAACTTGTCCGAACTTGTCCCGAGTAGTTGGCTAATTGGTTCTGAACATTTATGAGCGCCTCGACAGGGTCGAGTGTCAATAGGATCAGAGCGAGTGGGTCTTGTTCCCCTCTCCTCAACGACGCACTCTTCGCGGGATTATCGACTTAAGTTTAATGAAGCGTGGGACTTGCTGGCGCCTGATGGAACACCTTGACACTCGTCTGGCCGCGTCGCTTCATCAAGATGATCGAAATTCTTTTAAGCACCCGTAACTGCTGATCGTCAGTCCTCCAGTAAATGTGCGATACGCACAGCCGTATCGATATATCGCTCTCACTAAGTATCGGAAATCGAGGACAGTGTACTGCATTATGAACGAAAAAGACCTCGGCTTAGGAAATTAGATTAAATATGCTCATAATTAATTGTGTTTATGTTGACTGCAAGATAAAATATTCACAGACTTCAAGAGCGTTAATGCGAGAAAATCGTTTTGCATGATATTAAATTTATTATGTGTGAATTTATTTATACACATCCTATCGCATAACCAGGCACAGTGTTTGTTTACTCAGACAAAGCATGAAAGACCATGTTCAGCAGTGATATCTTGTAGAAAACGTTTGATACAGTAGTTCGAATTACAAATTTATTGTTGTTTTTAAGGCACACTTTCCTGATTAATTAGTAAATGTGTGAGCCTAACTTCATAATTTTATGCCACCTCTGCGTTGATATTCAGTGCAGGTATACGTTCGCGACAGATGCTTTTCAAGTATCTCGTGTATGTTTACTGTCCGTCTCTAATGGCCCCACTGTCGACGAGGCGTTAACCCTAACTGCCTAACTACCAATGTTTATCGAGTGTCTTTCAATGGAATGTTAAGTATTTGACATTTTCTTACCCGATTGTGTTACCTGTATATACGGTATATTATAAATTCACACCCTCGAACATCCGCATCGAAACGTAACGTATTGTTGGTATCCATTCCAACGATCACCCTGTATTTCGTATTTAAAAACAGTAATTTGATATCCACCGATCAACATATAGTGAAATTTAAATATCATAGTTTAAAATAATCCAATCACGCTCTATTGGAATATAAATTGTCTTTGATACCCACTACATCAATTACCCTGTATTAAAATGCAAAGTATTTGGAATTATCTACAAAAAGTGTCCTGCAATGGAATCTAAACGCTGTTCACGATAAAGTGAGCACTTTTGAAACCAACCTTAGAAAAATGTCACAGCTCCTGCCTGCATATATTTTAACGGGCGCCCTGAGTTGCATGCGCCCAGTGAAGTTGGTAACGATGATGGGAAAGTATTTCCATATATTAACATCGAATAAAAAGTGCCAGGTAACCATTCGTGATAAGTTAAATCATTTATTTCGCTATTTTTTTTTTAATCATCAAGGTGTAAAAACAAGATTTTAAAATATTAAGTTTTTTCTAATAATTTCACAGTTTCACTTGGCCGACTCATGAATAAAGTGATGAGGCCCATGGCAATGTTGAATATTCATAAGGCGGAATAATACACGAAATGCTTACAAGTAGATCTTAAGCAGGGTTTTCAAAATTGCTCATTTTACCGTGGACAGCCTATAGTATTTGATATTCGCGCTATCGAGTTCTGCGAATTCAGAGTATGTGATACTCGCTCCACCGTGTGTACTGTATTTGGATATAGTATACTTCATGCCCACTACACCCAGCATCCACTGCCGGTATGTAAAGTATTCTATGCCCACTCCACCAAACGTCCCGCGTGTTTGTGCGAGCACGGTGTCGCCACATACTCGAGCGGTCCTTCGATCCGGCCTCTCCCCTACATGTCGAAACACCCTGTGACTCGCTTGCCCCAGAAAGCGTGTTTGCCGCGTACCTCTGCCTGAAGTGTCGTTGTGGTGTCGCCTCGAGACCGGTCGCCCCGGACATTTCAAAGAGTCGTCGTAAACACGAGTTTCCCGCAGCCCGCTGTCGGGCATGACATTACGCTCCCCGGAGACGAAGTAGTGGGGAGGGCAGGTTTCGGGAAAATTTCGCGGATTCGTTTGAGGACAAGTTTAACTTCAACAACATGTATATTTGAGCTGCTAATCTATTTAGGACGACGATTTGTTAGGCACGCCCCAGGACCGCTCTCAACCAATAACGAATTTGCAAAGGAAACAAGGACCGGATACCGCGATAGCCTGCTCTGGAGTTAGATTAGACCAACAACCAATGAACCACGAACTGAGACTCTAGTACACAAACTATTGTGGTGCCTAGCTTGTTGCTGAATGAATCCGCAAAATTCCCGAGTCTCTAACAATTACTTTAAAAATTATATCTTAGATTTTCCAGTGGTTTATTTTAACTATATAATACTATTTTCCATTAGAACAATTATTTCAGAATAATTGCAATTGTTCTTTAATTATGCCCACCATTTCATTAGGAACCAACTCTTACCTTATTACGACGTACAACTTATATTGCAGAATAAAGTATGAATTCTTATGGTACAATATGTCACCATCGAAAAAGTATATAAAAACAATAACTTTTTGTAATTATTACGCGGGTCTATTATGGTCGCCATGTTGAATATATCAAGAAAATAATGCGCGGAAGTTGCAAACACGACGGACGAGTCGGGACATTCCATTGTCGCTGCACGAAGGGGTGAGGTTGTTTAGGTCAGTAGTGACAGCGGCCGAGTGCGGTTGGGCAAGAGCTGATCCTATTGTGCATATTACCTGTCGAAAAAAAAAGTAGGTCGCGTCGGCGGAATTTAACAGCGCGGTAGTAGAGAGCGAATTTATCAGTTTCGTACGTATGGCGCCGACATAGTGCCACGTTGTTTCTGTTCCTCCATCGCCAAGATTATTTTCTCATATGTACTTTACTTCAGTGTACTGACGTCGTCGAGGAAGAAGGGAAGTTAGTAAGGAAGACACTCTACTCACCGGCTAGGAGCAGCTTCTTGGTGAGGAGAAGGTCAGCGCCGCAGCCCGAGAACTTGTCCTCGAGCCTTCTCTTCTCGGCCAGCAGCTGCTGCACGTAGAGCGACGTGCCGCCGCCCCCGACACGGTCCCCTGGGGGCGGCGCCCGCCCTCCGCCGCCACCGTCCTCCTCGCTCATCTGCCGCCGCCGTCTGCCGCCGCCGCCCGCCCACCTGCCGGAACAACACACACACACGCCGTCCTTGAGTCAGTCAGTACGGACAGCAAACTGGAGTTAATATTATAGCTAGGGACCTGCAGAATCCGAGCTGTTTGTTGGCATAAAGGTAAATTTTACTCGAGCCGGCTTCGTTTCTCCATCGGCTGCTGCCCAGTTGTGAAGTTACTCTCTTTCTGAGTAAACTGTACGTGATTGGGAAACACGAATGTTGCATGTTCATTTATCGGTGCAGTATTACCGGGGATGCGTCACATAAAACACAGTCCAATGACAAACACATTGCAAATGTACAAAAATTTTAAGTTTAAACTGTCCTCAAATAATAGCGCGAATTTTGCAGGTCTCTAATTATAGCACTCTTATTACCTAGAGAACCCCACGTGGCTAAAATGGCAAATAGCCTAAAATACATTTAACCTAAAAAGTAATTGGTAGAGACCTCAAAATTCGCGTTTTAATTTGGGGACACGTTAAACTTCAAACACGTGTACCTTTGCAATAAGCATGTCATTGGACCATGCTTTATTTGACACGCCCTGGGTAACTCTGCGCCAGTAAACAAGCACTTCACTAATTGTGTAGTCCAATCATGTGCAATACAGTAAAAGATAAGGAATGACTTCCACATATGTGCAGCAGCCAATGGAGAACCGACACCGCCTTTAGTATCTATACAGCACTGTGAAGTTTAGCCTGATGCCAAATAATAACGCGAATTATGCAGGTCTATAGTAATTGGCCAAAATGCCATTTATCATAAATGGCACTTGGCCTTAAAGTAATTTGTATTAAAAGTCATTTGTACAATCGTGCTAAATTCGCGTTATCTTTCGGTTATAGGGTAGACTGCACTGCCTTATAAACGAGTGAGCACAGTTCGTGGTTTCATTGGCCGCTGCACTCTAATCAACGTCACCTACCTGTTTGATGTCCTTAAAAGAGATTGGCCACTCCATCGCTGAACTAATATTACTGGCTCAAGAGTTCTCCGAGGCGTGCCAGACATATTTCCAGCCAGTGACTGAGGTCGATCAGACGTACAGTAACTTGCAGTTCAGTCTGTTCTTAAATAATAAAACGCGAATTGTGCAAGTCACTAGTCATTTGGCTTTAAATTATTTTGGAGTAAAAGTTGTTTTACTTAAGTCACTTGGCCCAACAATAATTTAGTCACTTGTTTTAAATGTCGCTTGGCCTAGAATTTTCTTCGTCTAAAAGTAATCTAACCTAAAAGTCAGTTGGTCTAAAATTCAGTTGGACTTAAAGTTACTCGGTCTATTTCTACATGTTTTTTTTTTTTTTAATGCTCGTACACAGAAGTTGATAATTTGATGCTAGTTCTTTAAATGTCTTGTTTACACTATAAACATTTTAAAAACGTCCAGTACCAATTAGTTGGATGTAATTCACTACAAATATTTTACATAGTTTACGTCCTGCTTACATGAAAATCTTTTATCTCATTATTATCAACGGCATGTTTTTATGCCCTGTGAGTTGAAAAGGGTACAAATAAGGTGGCACTTTATTTAGGATACTGTTAATAAGTAGGGGTAGTGATATTCCGCGAAAATATTTCGAGACAAGATACAGTGCAAAGCACTGTGGGCTCGTCCAGCTTTTTTGATTGGCTGAAGCATGTTATTGTCCGTGTCAACTGTTTGCGCGCGAATCACGAAGGTAGTGTCTGAGTTACGGAATCCTCAGTGGCTCAATGAAATGCGGAAACAACACCAGCAGCCAATGGATACATGACAATAGCCGAGGTGTATATATAGTATTGAAGTCCACAGTGTGCTCCGATTTATTCGCGAAAAAGCAGTGGCCCTGTTAATAAATGTCTAGAAGTCTCACGCAATTGTGCCTCAGCAGATATTCTAATTCAGAAATCGATGTTTTACAAAACTACGCTACAGACCGGAAAGATGATGTGGTTTGTTGAACTGTAGGCTGGACTCCACACTTATGCGACATATATTTTCTCCCTGGCTGCTGTTCCGGTGAGTTGTTTATGTAAGACCAAATAGCACAGGTTTACGTCTTTGCGTTCATGCAATGATTCAGAGTCATCCAGGACGTGTGAACGAAGGTCGCCTGATTCATACCAGCGCCTATATCACAGAATACTTTCAGAGTACAGAGGTGAAATATAGACTTTCATACGCGAACTCCAGCCGCGCGCGCCACCAATATGGCGTCGCCAGACAACACCATGTCAGAAATACCATTTCCAAGCAGCGCCTGGTAACGTAGGCTACGTACCAGCTGGCAGCCCAGACAATAGGGAACTTTTCGAACCAGGCGCTAGCCAATCAGACACGAGGCCCGCTTCCGAAACCTCGCGCAGCCAATCAACGTGCATATGTGTATAGGCTGTTCACGATAAAGTGAGTACTTCTTAAGGCCCTTCCAAAAGGCATTGACCGCTAGTAAATATATCTTATTGCAGATTCAGGTATTAAATTTTAATGGTGGTGTGATGTATACAGTACACTGTGTTTATTGGTCACATTGCAAAGTTTATATTAAAAAGCGACGGGAAGATGGAAATTGGATGAAAGGAAAAATTTATAAGGGCTTTAAAAAGTGCTCACTTTTCCGTGAACAGCCTATAATCCTAGTTCAAAGGAACCGCCAAGCCGTTTAGTCTCTATGTATACCAGCGCCGTCTGGTGAACTGTTGCAAGGTAAGCTGTATTTCGCTCAGTGCTATACCTAATCGTTATAGTCTATTCGCGGTTTCTTCGCACTTTTTGAATCGAACCTTTAAAAAATCACACCATGTATGACGTTTGTAGTTATTTCCTAATTATGGCATATATCACAACCGTTTTATAGCTCTGCTAACACAAAAGTATCTCATTTTTCGTTAAATTGAAGTTTCATCTATATTTTATTTAATTATAAATTATGATATATATTTTACAATGAATACTAATAAAACAGTGAGGACACCTGTGCGTTAGTAGCACCTAGTAATAAATAGTTCTCGGGCAAAATTTTATTACAACTGAGTGCGCATGAATTCGGTGCGTTGTCCTTTGGTGTAATTCTCTAGACTTAGCTAGGCTTAGTTTGCACGAGGCGGAGGAATATCCTGGAAGTAGAACTTTAGCAGGGTTCCAGAAAAGTGCGAAGTAACAGTGGATTGACTATAGCATGTTTACATATTGGCAGGGACACGGATTTTTTCGCGAAATGATTCCAAGACCAGTTGTACTCCAAAACACTTTAGTTCATATGCTCTTTCGTGGTTGGATGACTTTAAATATCTCGTGCCTGGAGTGTCTGTCCGCGAATCATGGGCGTTCGGTATCTGAGTACTTTATTACGATTGCCCCAGTTAAATGAGAACGTATCTTCTCACGTAGACACGTGGTCAATAACCACAGGAAGTTGTGGCTGTAGACGTAGGATATTGAATTCTAGCATGGCCGTAAATATTTTCGCGAAAAACACCTGTCCCTACATATCGGCCATTTAAGCGTGGTAGTGCAGTCGACGTCACAGCCCGTGTGTGAGGGGTGCCTCGCCGTTATCTCGTGAGTGGCCGCAGTATATCCCAGTTTCTCCCGACTCCACTCTGGTCACTGGTTCCTGCTGCGTGCGCCGATTGTGAACAGCACTGAGCAAGCGCCAGCTTGCCTTGCAGCACTTCGCCACACGCCACTGATGTAGGCCTACTTTTCTTCTCTCTGCCTAGGCCTACGCCGCAGCCTTATATGTGACCACTACGGCAGATGACATCAAGCGGATACTTAAGAGTGCGCCCATAAACAATGCAGTCTATGGACGGTATATATACCTGCAATATACATATATACGTATATATAGACCAGCAAAATTCGCGTTATTTGGTACCATGCTAGACTTCACTGCCCTATCCCTACATGATAACTATCCGAATTTTCATTAGCTACTGCCAACTGTATGGCGTTATTAACCTGCGTGATCTCTGTACTGCATATTATATATATATATATATATATATATATATATGGGTTAAAAACTTACAAATCAGTTTATGAAGTTTACTAGAACTTTTTTTAGAGTGCAGTGAATAGGTTCTGAACTAACGTGTTTTGCAGTACAACTAATGATGGGAACTTTTATGCGAAAAACAGGTGGCCCTACCCATAGATCATCAGAGAGAGAGAAGATCAGAAAGGTGAGTGAAATAAAAAACATTGTTATATATAGGCTGACTGTATTACTTCAAACTGCGTTAACACTACCCAAATCTCAAGACGTGACCAACTTCTGTTTGCAGTTGGTAGACTGTAAAGATGAGACAATGACTAACTGTCGAAGTTGTCGCCACTGTTCTGAAATTTGTTTCCTATAATGCACAGGTAAATTACAGGATCTTAAGTCCGGAAAAACCACAATTATAGGAGGCAAACGTAGGTAGCTAACTTTGGAATATGTTTTACGAAGCCGTAACTGTTGAGTGGAAAGATGATGGAACAATGAAGCATGATGGGAGAAGTCTAGTTCCATGAACGGGAGATATCCAGCATTGTGAAAATTAGGTTCATAAGTAATGAAGAACAACATACACAGCCTGGCATTATATACAATTTCATTATTTTTCATTTTAGTAATTTGTTACGTAATAATGTTTTAGGATGCTGAATGTTTATGTTGAAGAAATTAAGTCACCTTGTTTAGCACTTTGTAGGCTTTGCTCAAGTATAGCTCGAGCAAAACTAATTTGAAAGTTTCTTTGTTGTTGAGAACAATACTCACATGGATGTGCAGTCTTTGTTCGGCCAGTGTTTAACATGACCTAACAAGAACACGACAGCGCAGTAACAATTATATTGCTAAAGACAGAATGTGGTTTTAATTGTCAGTCAAAGGGACATGATTGATTGTAAATCGTGTTATACGATAAAGGACATTTGATTGGGTAAATATCAGCTCGGCTTTCCATTGGTTGATGACCGGCCAATAATGAACGCTGTAAAGTACAATGAGTGTCCGGATGATGGTGAGTTCTAACACAGACACCAACAGAACCGGTGTTCTTGCAGTAGTGGATATAGGTGACTCACTTCTAATTTGTCTTAAGTGCCAGTAAATGTGTGCAGACCTCAATGTGTTAAATGTTACGCTTACTGAGAGTACAAGCTGTTCACAGTATAGTGAGCACTTCCGAGGCCCTGGTTACTTTTTACTCTCAGCCAGTTTTACCCTTTACCCACCTTTTAAAATAAATATATCCAAGTAAGTAATAAGTGTATATATTCCACCACACTCGGAAGTTAACGTCAATAGCTAAATTTAAATATATTCATTGATTATATCAAATGAGAGAGCTTTAAAAAGTGCTCACTTCACCGTGAATAGCCTATAACAAGAGTAATTACGAGAGAGAAATATTGTTAAATGCTGTAATTAATAGCTGTGTGAATAAATTAAAAATCGCATTTGGTTGCTCAAATTTTATTTAGACCTCCATGTCTCGCTAGCCCAAAAAAGGGCTTGCGGCGTTAGAAAACCGCGATGACATCCTCATATCGGGGAACGTTCAGACCCTCGCAGGTACGCCGGTTTGTTTGGTGTGACTTTTTTTCGCGAGGAACTGGACCATGAAAAGTCTGTAACAGCTACACAACTTTCTCACGAAGACATTTACTAGCGTATATAAGGGGGCTGGACGAGCCACGCCTCACGGTTTTATACTCTGCGTCGAGACCAGTGCTGACGATGGACGCGATGTTCCCGCAGACCTAAGCCGGAGACCGGAGGAGGTTGCGAGTCTCCTCCCACCTCGTCGTAAAATGGGGGTGTTAGAACACGAGCGAGGTGCTGGCAAGACCCGAGAAGAAAAGCCGTGAAACACAGGTGCCGAACTCTTTGTTTCCCCGAAGGCTGAGAGAGGAAAAAGGGGCTAGTCTCAAACCGTGGCGATTTTTATAACACTAACGCATTCAGGTCTGCAGATAATGTCTCTTACCGTGTAAACGTTTTACAGTCAATCGTGTTATTTTATAAGGTTATAACGAAAAATACATTTTTTTTTAAAAAGGAAATCTATAGCTACTGGGTTGTATTGTTCTTGTGAGATTCTCTTAAATACTAGCAGAAAATGTCTCTATAACCACAACAGATCTTTGTTTTCTAGGACGAAGAAATTTTAAAACTGGCGTTCCTCGATCTTAGCTCGAGCGTAGTCCAGAGTGTGTTACCCCTTTGAGGAGTACGCACGTATAGTCAGGGCTACGTTTATATGGAAACCTCTTTGCTATTGATAAAAAAAGCGCATACTTTTATAGTTTTATTGTTTCCCTGCAATTTGTAGAATCTAAGTTAAAAATTACAAACAGGCAATATTTCAATTTGTACGAAGAAAACTGTTATTTTTAATATTATTTGTCAACTGTACACGATGTATTGTAACATTTGTTACCTCTGTAGCGCCAAATTGATTGGTGCACAGTCAAAGCGCGACTCCACCTGCCGGCGGCCAGCCAATAACAAACGATGCAGTGTGCAGTAGGCGTGTCCAGTGTGGCCAGGACCAATAGGACGATGATTAGTGCATACACACAGGCCAACACAACTGATAATGCAGTATTGAAGAATATAGGCAGCTCAGGTCAACCTTGTCCTCTGTGCTAGTAAATTTGTGACATCCTCAAAAGGGGTAACACTTTGAGAATTACGCCCGAGTGTAGCTCGTACGACACCATTTTCATACTGTTTATTTCTTTCTGAACAAAACTCGTACAGCTGTATATTCTTTGTTTCACTTGAACGTAACCAAAGCCTACAAGAACATTTTAGAGCAGCAATAATGATTTTTGCGGACCAATAAACAATACTTTCTTATAGCGACTCAAAAGTACACGTTTGTCTGTAAATCCTTTTATTCTGTAAATGACAATTGTTCGGGGAAAAATCAACTTGCCATTCTATTGGCCGTCGACCAGCCAATAAGGAACGTTGTTACGTACAGTAGACGTGACCGACGTCACGTGAACCAGTAGGATGGTCGTGATTGGCAAAACACAAGACCCAATCAAACCTGTGATCATAAAGTGATGGCGACTGGTGACTCACTTATAACTTGTCCTGAATGCCAGTGAATGTGTGTATACTTCAAAGTGTTAAAGAAAGATCACGTGACCAGAATTAGTCTCTTAAAATGATGAAGTATTTGGTATTTTTGTATTTAGTTTTTATATATATACAAAAACTTACTAATATTGGTAGATCACCAAATCGATATCGCTGAACAAGGGACAATCGTAGGCTTCCGTCTTAAGCGTTTCTGAATACTACAAGATGTAATATACAAAATGTTCCTCTCGATTTCAACCTCAGACTTCGTGTAACCAGCACCACGCTCGTTTTAACGTTATCACGTTATCTATCTTAATGTGTATGGTATGTTTTGTGCATGCAATTATACACGAATGTAACACTTATTTCCATGTGTGCCAAAGTTAAAACCCTTTCAGATCTACATTAAAAGGCCTCCCTAATTGTCATGGGTAGTAAACTGCATAATTCGCGTCATCTTTCGGTGACATGATAGACTCCTCCGCCTTACAAACAAGCGACTACAGTTCGTGGTTTCATTGGCCGCTGCAGTGTTATCAAAGTCAAGTAAGTATTTTCTTGATCTCTTTAAAAGAGACTGGCCACTCCACTGCTGCTGAAATTGTATCATTAGCTCAAGAGTTCTCTGAGGTTTGCCAAACATATTTTTAGCCAATGGCTAGGGACAGGAAAATTTCGGATTTTAATCGAGCTGTGGCTAGACCCCACTGCCCTATATATCTTCAAGCCTCAGCGTTCTGTTCATTGTCTGTTGCCCAAGTAGGTATAGGTAGCCTGTTGTACCGCAGACCAAGTGGCACTGGATTCGATGTCTGTTCCCGTGTAGGTCGGCTATTGGCTCAGAGTTCAAAAGAAGCGTACATGTGCTTGAAGTCTAGTTTGTTCTAAAATGAATTCGCGAAATTTTCTACTCCCGACCAATGGCTGAAGTTGGTCAAATGCATCGTAACTTGGAGCTCTGGCCGTCTTTAAAAAATAATGCAAATTTTGCAGGTCTCTAGTCATGCTTCTCATTGTAGACATCGTGTTTATTCTAGTTTTAGAGAATCCTATGGAATATTTCAATGTAAATTTCCTTTCGGGACAGAAATTAAAGTCGATAATTTGTTTCCCGTTCGTAAATTTGGGTATTGAAACATAAACACGGCCTTTTGGAAAGTACCAAAATCAACCAAAATCGCTATAAGTAGCCAGCCTCTGTTTACGACATTCATTCTTCTGTAAACTTATGTGTTAGATTATAGCTCACGGTAAAGTGAGCACTTTTGAAATCAACCTTAGGAAAAATCGCTGCCCCGACCTGAATATATTGAAACGTGCGCCTTGAGTGACACGCCAAGTAAAGTTGGTAACGATGGATAGGAAGTAATTCCGTATCTCAGCGTCGAATAAAACATGTTAGTCAACCATTTCTCATAACTTAGACTATTTCTTTCGCTTTCTGTTTTTTTAATGCAACGAAGTGTAAAAATGAGCAGATACGTAAGATATTTATTTTTCTAATAATTTCACAGTTTCTCTTGGCCGACGCATGAATAAAGTGATGAGGTTCATGACGATGTTAATATTACATAAGGCGAAAGAATACACAACGTGAATGCAAATACATCTTGAGCAGGGATTTCAAAAGTGCTCATTTTACCGTGAATAGTGTATAATGTTGTTTCATAGTGCTGATGAACAGATTGCTGTATTAGAAACTTACGTTTACTGCTTAAGATGCTGAGGAAACAGAACGCGGGCGAAATTTGTTAGTGCTATTTTCCAGCTCCATCACAATGCTACTTTGTAGAAGGATGTGAGATTGAGGCGTTTAGTATAGTTTTATAATAATTATTGGTTAGCTGAAACCGTCTGGTAGACTACTTATGAAAGAATGAAGAGATTTGGACGGCTCTTAACTTCGAGGTCTTGAGAGCCGATGAGGGTGATTGAGGTGAGTATGGAGCAGTGCCGGAATGAAATGGCGGGGGGAGATCCCCAAGAAAACCCGCCGACCAACTGCATCGTCCTGTACTTCTCCCACATACGAAAATCCGGAGTGATACTTATGGTTGTTATCGCATAATTTATGGCTATATTCTATTCACGGTTTCTTCACACTTTTTTAATAAAACTTTTGAGAAATCACCTCATGTATGACGTGTTTAGTTATTTCCTAAATATATCACTTACAGAGACTTTTTAACACATTTACCTTTGCAATAAGTTTGTTAATGGACAATGCTTTATTTGGCACGCTCTGGGTAACACTGCGCCAATCAATGGACACTTCACAATTGTCTGCCCCAACCACATGCAGTTCAGTCAAAAAGGGCGTGGCTTCGCATTTATGTAGTAGCCAATGGAAAAACGACGCCAGCTCCGGTATAAACAGTACTGTGAAATTCAGCGTGCTACCAAATAATAACGCGAATTTACAAGTTTTTTATGAATCTGTTAACATAAAGAATCTTCCTTTTCGATCATATTGTAGTTTAAGTATATGTTCTTTATCAATTATAATAAATATGACGTGTATTAGTAACGCCTAGTAACAAATATAGGCTGTTCACGATAAAGTAAGCACTTTTTAAGGCCCTTATTAATTTTTCCTTTCATCCAATTTCCATCTTCCTATTGCTTTTTAATATAAAATTACAATGTGGCCAATAAACACAGTCTATACATTTCACCAACATCAAAATTAAAAGTCTGAGGCTGCAATAAGATACATTTATTAGCGGTTAATGCCTGTTGTGAGGGCCTAAAAAGTGCTCACTTTATCGCAAACAGCCTATAATTATCGTGCAAAATATTATTACAACTTAATGCGCACGAATTCTGTGCGTTGTGCTTTGCTATAATTTTCTAGACTTAGCTAAGCCAAGTTTGCACGAGGCAGAGAAATATCCTGGAAGTAGAACTTTTAGCAGGGCTTCAGAAAAGTGTGACTTAACCGTGATGGATTATACAACAGAATCAGCTCGGTCCACTACTGGTATTTATTTGGTTGGCTGTAGACGAATAAGTTAACTTGACTACATTCGTTTGCCGTGAAGATATGTACCACTGCAAAGTAGGTTTCCCGCCTATAAAAAAGGTTTGTTTGTCTATATATTGATGGCAACGATAACATTACAAGGCCATTGCAATAACTCAGCGGTATTCTTTCTGGTAAAGTCAGTCAATAATTTTTGAAAGTTAATCTCTTATGTTTATGATCAAAGGAATTTATTATTCGGTACCATAGCATTTGGTGAGCTTCCTTATGTACTAAAAACGACGATAAACGAAATTAAAATGTTAAAATTGAGGAAAAATTTACTCTCAGTACTTAGCAAGATTCCTATACTGTAAACAAAACAAGCACAAATAATATTTTTTCTTTGCTATGGGGGGTAACATTGCCAACAAAATGTATAAACTAAAAATGTAATATCAGTAAACATAAGTTTATTTAACCTTCCTTTTGATATAAAGCAAAATTTTGTTACAGTAAAACAAAACAGCCTCGAAGAGATGTTTTAATTTGCTATAGGCAGAGCCACCAGTTTTTTACGAAAAGATTTACTCGAAGGCTAGGCTTCAATATCCTATGTACAAACTTTCAGTATTCATTTGACTATTGGCCGTATGTCTTTGTGTGAAGACATTCTGTTAAATAAGAGAGCCAATCAGAGGAAGGTTTATCCGATACTGGCTGTCTGTGATTCGCGGGCAGACATATAAGACGCGTAACAATTCAAATGATCCAATCACGAAAGTGGTTCTGAACTAAAGTGCGTTGGAACATAACTTGTCCTGAAATCTTTTCGCGAAAGACAGGTGCCTATATCTATAGGCTACTCACCGTAAAGTGAGCACTTTTGAAATCCCTCTCATTTGGAATAATGTTCAATAAATATATTATATTTTAGCCGTAGACTTTAACTTCCGAGTGTGGAGGAATATACACACAGTGTTTATCCCCAACATGCCAATATTAAATTCAAAAAGGTTGGTAAAGTATGAAATATAGCTGAAAGGAAAAAGTAACTAGGGTCTCAAAAGTGCTCACTTTACCGTGAACAACTTATATACAGAAAGCACAGCACGTTTGATACAGTGTGGAGAAATACAGTCGTTCAGTGTTGCAATACAGAGCTGGTTCCTACGCAGCTAGCATCCACACTCTTCCTCACATCCCCTCTACGATTTGAGATGGAATGGCGCGAGCAAAGAAAAACTGATACATATATAATATAAGTACGCCTCCATGGTTGCAGAGTTTATTATTGATTTTCTTGGCTTTACGTCTGCTTTCACGAAAAACGAATATTTCCCAGAAAGGAGCAAAAAAATTCAGTAGAACACTGTTTTTATTTAAATACGCCCATCTTGTGGACGGGACCATTTAAAACGATTTCCATGTAAATGTGCTTTTAGAGAAGCAAACAAACAACGAAAAGGTTTCAGGCGCAATATACTGGCGAAACATTTTGCTTTCTGTGATCTGTACCCGTCACAAAAAATAAAGTTTACGTTGGCAGTGTTGGCACACCCAACAAAAATTTTAACGTGATAAAAGTTTTATAATTTTTTGTGTTGTGCGAATACTATCGTATTATTAGCACTTAGCTTTGGACATTTTATGTGATTAAGGCAAATGGTGCACGAAAGCAGTATTTTACCCCGTAACTTGTTTTTTTTTAGAGAATTTATCACAATTTTGGCATGACAATACATACATATTAATTTTTATAAACTTCCTGCATTGTTAAATAATCGCTCTCTTTATTATTCTGCCAGTACTTATGAAAGATGAGAAATATATTTTTTTTCTTATCTTTCCTCAGTGCTCCGATGATAGTAATGGTGTTAAATATCTATCAATGTAAATTATTATTTATATCTTATGCCAAAAATTTTAACAAATTCTCTGAAAAACAACTTTTCACCAAAATTAGGGTAAACATGGTTGATTCACAGTAACTTCGGCCTTTTCTGAAGCCCTGCCAAATTTCTACTTTTGGTTACTGATTGCGTATCCTTCCGCTACACGTAAACACAAACACTGCCATGTGACTTCACACTTTTATAACCGTCAAATGCGTTGGTTGCTGTTTACAGCTGTTCAAAGAATATTTATATAAAACTATTTGTTACACACTATATAGGACGTTATACATAATACACATTAAATTTTGCCATGGCGGTGTTTGTTACTACTCTGGCGGAAAAAACAGTAGTATTTAACCTGTTGTTATTAATACGTGCTTGGAATAAAAATTAAAATGAAGGGACAACCAGTCCAACGAAACTACGCGGTAAATTCAAGCACGCAGTTCGTGACGCTTATTTACTGTACATTGACAAACGTAAAATATAGTGGTAAACATGCAAACACATAGGCCTACCGTAACATTTATTCTGCTAATATTTACATGCATTCTACGTAATGGTTTGTAGGTTTATTTTATTATTTATTTAAATTTATCTGGGTGGGCTTAGTATTTCGTTGGGATTGTGGCAGACATTAAATTCACAGAAACGTAAGCTCGTTACACAACTGTGTTTCAAACACCTCGCGCGAAGGTACAACATTGTGATAAACAGACGTGAATATAAATAATTAACTTCGTCATAACCGTTTAACTTACAAATAGTATACATAAAACGAGGTTAAAAAATATTGTGACTGTGAACTATTTCTTACCGGCCATTGCCAACACGTCGCTTCTCTCGCTGTTATTAATTCATATTTAATACGAAATAAATATTACAAGTTATAGAAGATACTAAGGTAAAGTTTCATTTATTCAATAATACAGTACTCTAAAGTTTATCACAATATTAAATATTTGTGGAATACAAGTTATTGGAAAAACATAATGACAAAATACGCCTAGGGTGTTTTTTCAAAGGTTCGATTCCAAAAGGCCGAAGATAGCGTGAATGGACTATACATGGCTTTCGTGGACCAATCCCCTAAATATCGTACCGTGAATACTATTCCGCGGACAGATTCAGTTGACTGGTTTTATTTATGATTTGACCGCGTGAGGTTGACGCGGCGGTAACAATTACATTGGACTCGCATAGAAGGGGAAATAGGTTCGATTCCAGATCCAGTCGGGGACCGCCTTTGTGTAGTGGTTAGACTACTCGCCTCACACCTCGGCGAACCGGGTTCGATTCCCGGCAGGGTTGCTCCCGGATTTTCGCACGTGGGAATCGTGCCGGACGACGCCGCTGGCCAGCCGGTCTTTCTCGGGGATCTCCCATTTCAGCCGCCCTTGCATTCCGGCGCTGCTCCATACTCACCTCGCTTAACCCTCATCAACTCTCAAGACCTCGACGTTGAGAGCCTCCCAAATATCTTCACTCACTCGTGCGAACAACACTTAGCCCAGTCTAGAAAATTACACCGAAGGGGGGGGGGGGGGGGAAACACCGTATTCGTGGGCACGTGGTTCAAAAATAATTTACATGAGAAACATTTTCTACCAAAATAATAACTAACAAAATTATTCGTTTCCCCTGTGCAAACAATCGGTACGCCCCTTTTCCTCTGTATTTTAAGAGTGAGTGAAGAGATTTGGGCGTCTCTCAACAACGAGGTCTTGAGAGCAGTTTCAACTGACAATCAATAAAAAATAACTGATTCCGAATTAAAGTGTAGAAGTGTAAAATTAGCAGATTTTTAAAACATTTACTTTCCTAATAATTTTACAGTTCCACTTAACCGAAGCATGAATAAAGTGCAGAGGGCCCTGGCAATGTTAATTTTACATAAGGCGGAAAAAGACACAACGTGCATACAAGCAGATCTTATGCAGGGATTTCAAAAGTGCTAATTTTACCGTGAACTGCCTATAAACTACTTAATGGATTTTGATGTGGTTTTCCTCATCATTTAGAGAATTTCTTGAGGGAGGTTCAGATATATAATGCATTACTATTTAAAGGAAGGGTAGCATACAAATGTCGACGTTTTCTATTCAAGTCGGAAAAAAGTCTCTTTTCGGCCGCTTACATGGCTTACGCTGACTAAACAATAAGAGATACACCATATTAATTACCACAGAATTGTAGATCTCAAAAATGTCTAGAAAAATTCTCGCGACAGCATACGGTAATTTCTTAAGGATGACCCACAGTGACCATTTTTAAACAACGCCATATTTGTAAATCACACTCGCACGAAGCAGGGGTGGGTCGCTGGTATACTACTGTATATGTCATCGTCGTCGCAATGAATTCCTCATTGCCAGACGTGACATTGAGACGTTTAAGATTTATTAATAGGGCGGCCGCTTGAAATCTATCGCGATATGCAGAATTTCTGACGAATTTGCAGCCAGCTGTGGTTCAATTTCACAACGAACTCTCCTTCCGTGGTGCGCCAAATGAGAACCGCCTCGGCTATTTCTAACCTGTGGGAGTGGGTTGATCATGGACTAGGAGATCAACGTTTTTTTCCTAACCTGTAGGAGTGGGTTGATCATGTATTAGATCAACGTTCTTTATAACCTGTAGGAGTGGGTTTATCATGGACTATGAGATCAACGTTGTCTCTAACCAGTAGGAGTGGGTTGATCATGGACTAGGAGATCAACGTACTTTATAACCTGTAGGCGTGGGTTGATCATGGATTAGGAGATCAACGTCTTCTCTCCCTCCAGCTCGTATACCCGGTATTCAAACACGGACGTTTGCCTTCGGTTGGGTTTCCCAGAAGGTAATATATAACTTCTTAAGCAGATTGGAATAGCTGCTTAACTTCAAGAAAGTGAACTAAGGATTAAGGACTAACTATTTTTCTGTCACAAACCTGTCATGATGATTTTTTATAACCAGGAAATCACGAAAATTGAGGTAAAGTGCAGGGGGTTTAAATTCAGATTATGTTTAGTAAATAAATAAAGTATTTGATTCAAAACATGACAACAACTGTAAAAGAAGGTGTTACTTTATTTCGGAAATAATAGACTTTACTTAAAATTATATACATTTTTATTTTTGATTGGAATTCCTTCACAACAGCACAGATAACTTCTGTTATAATTACCGTTTTAAACGAACACTATTCATTGCTTGGTATCTGTTTACATTCTCATATTTTCTAAAGACCTGCAGGCTTTCATTTAAATCTGCTCTTCAGTTTCCGAGAAATTCATTTCCTTCAAAAGAAAGGCGCGGAGGGAAATGGGGGGGATCCGCCTTGTTCGGGATTGGCTACAAGTGAAAACAATGACTATCGCTTAAACGAATCTCCAGTTTCAAAGTGAGAAGGAGCAGATAATACCCAGGTTATTCCATCGTGCCGCAACTAAACATGACCGAGACTTACTCGCCACACACATGGACTTGTGTTTTCTTCAGACACCTGATCTTCGTCGACACAAGCCACCCCCAGACTTCCCTTCACTCTTCACGTCCCCAGCACTTTCGCACCCAGCGTTGACAATTAACACTTCGAAGAGTACACACATTCACTGGCAATTCAGGACAAGTTAGAAGGGAGTCACCATTCTCCAGGCACTTAAGGATCGCAGGTTTTATTGGCTTTTTTGTGTTTTGCCACTCACGACCATCCTACTGGATCGCGTGACGTCGGTCACGTCTGCTGTGTACAACAACGTTCCTTATTGGCTGGTCGTCGGCCAAAGGGATAACAAAGTTGATTTTGCCCCAATCAAGCGTCCTTTACAGAATAAAAGCATTTACAGGCAAACGTGTATATTTGAGTCGCTATAAGAAAGTATTGTTTAATGGTCCTCAAAATCATTATTGCTGCTCTAAAATGTTCTTGTAGGTTTTGGTTGCGTACAAGTGGAACAAAGAATCTACATCTGTACGAGTTTTGTTCATAAACAGAAAACAGTATGAAAATGGCGTTGCACGAGCTATATTTCCAGTATGTTCAATTTCCTCTGTATTTTAAGCGGCGACAAAAGGGCTTTAGTATAGCAAATCCGTTCAGAAAAGATAGAGCACTGTTGCTATAGTTTAAAACATTGTTTAACAGAATAATATATATTTGCAACAGGAGAGCTACTTACAGTAATCTTTTCTGACTTGACACGTTTCAACGACCACATTTATAATTTAATAATCAAACTTATAAATGGGCGAAAAAATATTGATTTTATTTCTGTCCTGAAAAAAGATTTGCAGTAAAACATTAATTAACACGCTCTGGACTACGCTCGAGCTAAGATCAAGCATTACTAATTTAAAAATTTCTTCGTCCTGGAAAATAAAGCTCCCATGGTTATAGAGACATTGTTCTGCTAGTATTTAACAGAACCGTACAAGAATAATAAAACCCAGTAGATATAGTTTTCCTGCAAAAATTTACTTTGTGTTATACACTTACAAAAGAACACGATTGACTGTAAAACTTTTACACAGTAAGAGACATTTGATTGGAACATATTCAGCTGTGCGACCCCAGTGGCTGATGACCAGCCAATGATGAACGTTGTAGAGCACAGTAAGCACTCCCAGTGTGGCGTGGACCAATAGAAGAGTGGTAAGTAGGAATACAGAAACCAACAGTATAGACGTTCCTGTAGTGGTGTATACAGGTGATACACTTCTAACTTGTCTTCAGTTATCATAGTAAATATCTGCAGACCTGGATGTGTTAATCTAGTCAAAGATAGAATATTTTATACTTACAGAATTATAAAACGCATGTGATAAGAACTTTCTAGTTATTGGAGCAAGGTTCCCCAAGGTGTGTCCAATCAAATGTTATCCATATATATATATAGTGCGTACGTACATTTGTTTGAAATATAATATCTCCCCAAGCAATACCGCGAGATTTGAAGGTTTCTACTAATTAGCCTACTTTCCGAAGCATACATATTCGAGTAAGTTTGATGAAGTAGGCCCTACTCGAAGACCCGAGTAAAAGGATCACGGGTGTTAAAATGAAATATTAATATTATCATCGTTTTGAAATTAGGAGTTTTACCAAACTTAAACCTTTTCACTTTATATGACACACCGTGTTAATACTTTTTCTCCAAAATATGGTGTGAATTGGGTCATTCTTTTACCCGAGATATGGCATAAAAATTGAGTTATCATATGAAAGGGTAGAAAAAATAGGTTTTTTTATAGACTCATTTGATGGTTGTAATATAGGCTATTGCCAGAATACAAAATTTTGTTAAAATATTGGTTACATCGTTTCACAGTAATTTAAATGTTGATACGGTCGCCATTTCAAAATAAACTTTTGACACCCCTTGAAGAACATCAATATACGTGGTGTACTGTAGTATTTCTTGTTTACCATATTTGGTAGGAATCGGTGTATTGTTTCGTGAGATAGGATACAAAAACTTTATTATTTCAAGCAGCGCTATCTTGCAAAATTGTGGACAAAAGAGGCTATGTACTGTACGAGCATACTGAATGTTTGTAGTTGATAATTTCTGAATAAGAAATTTGGTCAAAATTGTTTAAGAGATGTGGTATACATAACAAATTAACCGAAAATTTTTATATGGCCGCCATGTTTAAAATAAGTGACATTATCCATTTAAGTCGTAATGTTAGTTTTCTGCGAGAATTATAGAGAACTATTAGATAGTGTTCGAAGTACATATTAGATGTTAATATTTTCATGTAGGCCTAATGCTTTCTTCTAAAACGGCGGACCTTCAAAAGTATTCCTCCTTAAATTAAATATTTACACGATTAACTGTCAAAATACGAAATTTGGTTCAAGCTAGTTAGTAAAATGGTTTCCGAAATATGAAATAGCGCTATAAAAACATATTAAAATAGCCGTCATTTTGTTGCGTGGTAGACAACTTTGAAAATCATATTTATTCATATGAAGTATATAAAAAAATATTCACTATAAGCTGTTCGCGGTAAAGTGGGCACTTTTGAGGCTGCAGTTACTTTTTTATTTCAGCAGTTTTTTAATCCTTTAATCAATTTTGTAAATAAATATTGCCACGTAAGTAATAAACATAGTGTGTATATTCCATCGCGCTAGGAAATTAACGTCTGAGGCTAAAATAAAATAAATTTACTGACTATTATTCCAAATGAGAGGGCTTTCGAAAGTGGTAACTTTACCGTGAATACCCTATAGACATCAGACGTGATTTTCAGTTCTGAAATATTTGTACTGGATGAATATCAAGCACGTCTTCCTTGAAACTGCGGCAGACGCGAAAATAATTCACGCCCAGGGGGTGGCTAACTGCAACCCACATCACAATATTAGCGCGGCGGGGTGATATCGGCTAGCCTGGCAGCATAATGCATGCGGCATGACAGATGGGCGCATCACGTTCTGCGCGCACTGCATATGTAAATATGTCCCGCCCGGGCGTGTTGGTCGATGTTAGCGGTCCCCCTCTCCCGCGCCATCGCCCTCCCCACTCTCCGAAACCCCAGCCTTCTCTTCACGAACAGTTTTCGTTCACCGCGATGCACCCTCCCCCCTCCTCAACCTCGGCTCATTTGTATAACAGTCCTCGCTCTGTGGCACGAGCTTTAGTTCGCTACCGTTACTTAACATTTCCCGCTATAGTCCGTTCACGGTTTCATGACACTTTTTTTTTAATCAAACATTTGATAAATCACCCCCCCCCCCCATACATGACATAATTGGCTGTTTCCTAAATAATTCATTTAACTTGTGCTGACAAAAAAGTACTTCATTTGAGATTAAATGGAACTTTAAATTACATTTTATCTATAAATTATAGTATTTAATTTACAATTAATATGAAGAAAAACAGTGTGGGAAATAGGCGTGTTGGTAGTGCCTAGTAAGAAATAGTTCTTATGCAAAATTATATTACGCCGAGTGCGCATGAATATGGTGTGTTTTCTCTTTGGTGTAATCTTCTAAAGGCTATTCACAATAAAGTGAGCACTTTTGAAATCAACCTTAGAAAAATGTCACTGCTCATACCTGCATATATTTCAACAGGCCCACTGAGTAACATGCGCCCAGTAAAGTTAGTAACGATGGAGGGGAAATTAGTTCCATATATTAATGTCGAATAAACAATGTTGAGTAACCTTGTGTGGTAACTAAAATTTATCCGTTCCGCTTTCTGTTTATTTAAATGCATCGAAGTGTAAAAATGAGCATATATATAAACTATTTACTTTTATAATAATTTCACAGTTTCGCTTGACCAACGTATGAATAAAGTGATGAGGCCCATGGCAATGTTATTTTTACCAAAGGCGTAATACTGTGCAACGTGCAAACAAGTAGAACTTCAGCGAAGCTTCAGCAAGGTTGGAAGTAGCAGTGGATGGACTGTACACGCAATTGAACCCTTTTCCTGAAACGCACCGACAAGCTTGAGCCAGAAGAAGAAATTATAGATTTTAAACATTTTATTTTAATGCATTTATTGAATATGGAATTTCACCTGTAGTAGATTCAGAGGATTGTGAATCCCGCAGAAATTTTGGGAGGTATGTTTTGGCTGTAACCCTTTCAGTCCCGATTTAGTTTCCAAGCTAAAGTTTGGCGAAAGTTGAATTTTATGATGAGTGCTGTACTTGTGTCGAGCTTGATTCTCGGAACCAGTGAATCGCGTGCTGCGTACTAGTTGATGTCAGCATCAACCATTCACAAACGAAAGATTCAGAAACTTCAACCAATCAGATTTATTACAAAAGGAATCGCCCAGAACACCGGCCACTATCTGCATGAGAGTATAAAAGTCTGGGAAGTCTAGCCTTCAGGTCATTGAACTCGCGAATTTTTCAGGTCTCTATGCATGTATCGCAAGCTTCTTATACTCATGTTAACTTCAAAGTATCTTGTATTTGATTAAATTAAATATTTCTGGTATTTTATCTATACACCAAAATAGTTCATTTATAATGAATATCGAGAGAGAGAGAGAGAGAGAGAGAGAGAGAGAGAAATAAGTGTGTTGAAAATGCCTTATAATAAATAGTTCTAATGCAGAATATTGTTAAAAATGAGTGCTCATTAACGCGGTACGTTGTCCACTCAGTGTGATTTTTTTTATATTTGGAAAAGCTCAGTTTGCATAATGCCTGTAAGAAGAACTTCCGAATGGCTACTTAACTTACTTTGTACTAGGCCTAAACTGATGTGGGTACAACGATTAATTCGTTTTCGCGACAAAAGAGATAGTGGAATGACGTTCCTGCAGAATTATTCTTTTCGGAGTGAATAAATAAACGACTTGATTCACAGCGAGCCAGCTAGTGTAATTACTGGCTGACTCCCCGACGCTGTGGCACACTGCCGAGGTTAATTGCAGGAACCCACTTCTCACGGTTAGTAAACCAGGTTGACGAGTCGTGCTGGGGGGGGGGGGTTAAGTAGTCGCACGGTGTTACAAATGGGAGAGAGATTCGTCGATTACAGCTTCTCGACTCCTCGGCAGAGTCATAGAATCACATCGGGAACAACTGGGCCCATTTGCAAGGCGCGTGGCTTTTCCTTTTGTCGTCGGGTGAAGCTAGGTAAGTATGGAGCAATGCCGGATTGCAAGAAGGGGGGAAATGGGAGATCCCCGATGAAACCCGTCGACCAACGGCATCGTCTGGCACGACTCCCAGTTTCAAAAATCATGTGGAGGGGGGTGGGGAGTTCCCGAATTCTCGCGCATGTGGGAATCGTACCGAACGATGACGCTGGTCGGCAGGTTTTCTCGGGGATATCCCATCCCCCCCACCTGCTCATTCTGGCGCTGCTCCATACTCACCTCACTTCACTCTCATCGGCTCTCAAGACCTCGATGTTAAGAGCCACCGAAATATCTTCACTCATTCATTCTACATGAAAGATGTTCTAAACACCGGCTGCTGATTCCTTGTAATGTAATCATTAAAGGCTGTTCAGGAAAAAGTGAGGAATTTGAAATCAACCTTCCAAAAAGTGTCACTGCCCTTTCACTTGCATATATTTTAACGGGCGCAATGAATGACATGCGCCCAGTAAAATTGGTAACGATGAATGGAAAGTAGTTCCGTTCCTTAACGTCGAATAAAAAGTGTTGGGTAACCATTTCTGACAACTTAAATTATTTCTTTCACTTTCTGGTTTTTGTTATACGCCGAAGTGTAAATATGGGCATGTTTGTAAGATATTTAGTTATCTAATAATTTAACAGTTTTCACATTACCGACGCATGAATAAAGTGATGAGGCCCATGGCAATGTTAATTTTACATAAAGCGGAAGAATACACAACGTTCGTACAAGTAGATCTTATGCAGGGCTATCAAAAGTGCTCAATTTACTCAAAGTATGCTTCACGTTCAACACGGCATCTATTTTGGACACGGGGGCTGAAAGGATTAACGACAATTATCCAGGTCTTTAATCATCGTCCCGTGAAGAGCGGGCCTACAGAAGGAGGAGATGCCAGCGAATAATCGTATTTCGCAAAATTTCGCTGTTTATCAGTGTAGACATTGACAAGAAAGGCATGGAGTTTTGCAAGCAGGTAACTCAGGTATAAGAAAGTTATGTCACTCGTTATGCCTAACTTGGTGTTTTTCCTTTGCAAGTTCTGAATGATGAAGCTTGATATAGGGCGTTTACGGTAAAGCAAGCACTTTTGAAGCCCTGGTTACATTTTACTTTTAGTAAAATTGAAATCTTTCGACCACCTTTTTAAATCAATATTTCTATGTAAGTAATAAACATGGTGCGTATATTCCACCACATTCGGAAGTTAAAGTCTAAGGCTAAAATAAAACGTGTTTATTGGCCATTATTCTAAATGAGGAGGCTTTCAAAAGTGCTCACTTTACCGTGAACAGCCTATAGTGGTCTTGGCACCCTACGTATAACTCTGTAATCTAGACCAACGTAAAGACATAATTAAAAACCCCAGCAATAATGATTTTGAGGACCAAATAACAATACTTTCTTATAACGACTCGAAAGGACACGTTTGACTGTTGTATCCTTTTACTCTGTAAAGGACGCTTTGTTCGGGTAAAATCAACTTGCCATCCCATTGGCCGACGGCCAGCCAATTAGTAACGTTGTTACGTACAGTAGACGTGGCCGACGTCACGTGAGCCAGTAGTATGGTCGTGATTGGCAAAACACGAGAACCAATCAAACCTGTGATCATAAAGTGCTGGAGACTGGTCACTCACTTATAACTTACCCTGAATGACCGTACATGTGCGCGGACTTCGAAGTGTTAATTGGGGTATAATGGAACCTCCGCCCATACAACACTCCCTGCAGGACTCAGAACTCTAGGCTGTTCACAGTAAAATGAGCGCTTTTGAAAGCCCTTCTTAAGATCTACTTGTATGCATGCTGTGTGTTCTTCCGCATTATGTAAGATTAACATTGTCACGGGCCTCATCACTTAATTCATGCGTCGGTCAAGTGAAACTGTGAAATTGTTAGAAAAATTAATATTTTACAAATCTGCTCATTTTACACTTCGATGCACTAAGAAAAACAGAAAGTTAAAAAAAAAAAATTAGGATATCATAAATGGTTTACTGGCAATTTTTATTCGACGTTAAGCTACGGAACTACTTTCCTATCCATCATTACCAACTTTACTGTGTGCATGTCACTTAGGGCGCACGTTAAAATATATGCAGGTAGGAGCAGGGACTTTTTTTTTTCTAAAATCGTGAACAGCCTTAATAGCGAGCACTCAGCATCCTGGTGGCTTGATTCCGTTTAGGCCGGGTTAACCCTTTCATTCCCACATTAATTTATAATTCTTAGTGTTTCAGTTTAAACTGTAAAGAGCTTGTTCCGTTATTACAACCAACAAGCTGTATTATCTTTGATCTTATGTAGTGATATTAACCAGTCGTAACGTCGAGCTGTAACGCGGTTTGGGAATCAGTTATCCCACACAAGGAAGACCATTGGGGTGTTGAGCCTCGCGCAGTACAGTACTGGTCAAATATAAGCTCCCTGTGCAACAAGTTTGACGATTGTCTACAATGGTCATGGAAGAGTTAAACTGGAAATGAAGTTCTGTCTGTGGTGGCAGCCGGGTAACACGTGACTTCAGCTCGAGTGTTTAGAGGACTGTGGAGACCAGCTCGGTGGCATTTTATGACGCGAAGTGGTAGCATCTCTAGACTTAGCACGTTGGAAAGGATTTGCTCTTAAAGCAGATGTTACGTCGAGTTCTGCAGTGACAAATTTGCAGCACGTTGTTGTAATGTATTCACGTAAAAAAAAAAAAATATCTTGGTGAAGAGTTTTACCGTCTGGTACAACCAACTGGTTATATATATATATATATATATATATATATATATATATATATATATATATATATATATATATATGTGTGTGTGTGTGTGTGTGTGTGTGTGCGTGTGTGTGCGTGTGTGTGTGTGTGGTGGGCGTATGCCGACTGTACACAGCTGACTATTTCGGTGTTCCGAAATGTTTGTATCAAGCTGAAAGTTGGACAGGAATCGTTTTCTTACAAAGCCTTAGCGATCAACGCCAGTGAGGATATTACAGAGCTGTAAACAACGGAGAGAAGAAAATAAGCGTAAATAAATCGAGAGGCGTGGATAAAGAGCAGCGAAAGCAGCGAACGATGAGCAGAAAGAGAAAATAGGGCGTTATTTTATTTTATCTTTATTTACCAGGATGTAGTGACGTATTCTCTCATGGCTTGGGCCTGCTGGGGAGAGGGGAGAGGGAGTCTACTTCATCCCCAGCCGCCATCTGAGAGAAACTATATACAATCCCCAACCTCCTGAGAGTACGGGAGGTACTGCAAGTTCACTTCTGTTTTATTTCATTTCAGCTTCGCAATGCTGATACTTTTCATGGAAGTGGGATACTAATGGTGCGGTGTACTAAAGGCTGTTCATAATAAATTGAGCACTATTGAACTCAACGTTAGAAAAAAGTCACTGCTCTTAACTGCATATATTTTAACATGCGCACCGAGTGGCATACGCCCTGTAAAGTTGGTAACGATGGAGGGAAAGTAGTTCCATGACTGGACGTCGAATTAACAGTGTTAGGTAACCATTTGTAATAACTCAAATTATTTCTTTTGCTCTATTTTATTATTTATTTCATTTTCGTTTAAAAGAAATTAGCATATTTTTAATACTTTTAATTTTCTTATAATTTCACAATTTCACTTGATCGACGCATGAATAAAATGATAAGATCTATGGCAGTGTTAATTTTATATAACGTGGAAGAATACACAAAGTGTACACAAGTAGATCTTAAGCAGTGCTTTTAAAAGTGCTCATTTTATCGTGAACGCCCTCTAGCTAAATTAACCTAAACTTAACTCTGAAAATAGCGCAAGCTTTTGATCCGGGGTCTAAACTCTAAACCCTGGCAACTTAGAACGCCATACTGAGAGAACAGCCAACAAAATATTTGTTTCTATAAAGGTAAACATATATTTGGTTACCGCAACAAAATATTTCTCTGGGTAACAAAACTTTAAAAGCAACAAAACTAATTTTGTTCATCTAACATAATACACGCTTGAATCAACAAAACCTCTGCGTTGGGCGAAAAAAAAAAAAATAGCCTGTCAACAAAATATTAAGATGAATCAACTTTTTTTTTTAGCCACTGAATTGTTTTCCTTCGTTCAAAAATACAACTTGAGGATTTATTTCTAATTTTAGTGGCAATTAGAATAGTAACAGTGTTTGTGCTTTTATTGATGCTTAATGTATGTATAAATATCCCAATAAAACAAGTTCGACAGTAAACTGGAAGTAAAGCTGCAAAACTTGAAAAATATATTTGCGGCGCCCGTTGTCTAGAATTTTGTACGTAGGTATGTCTCTAAAAACATTCCGATATATCCAGTGTTCAATTTAGTTGAGGTTGATAAGCGCTCGTGAGCCCGTGATCTAGGCTCGAATCTCGCGTGGACATCGAAAATTTTACTAACCAAAATTATTTCATGTAAGTAGAGCCAAACAAATCTTTAGTTGCAAGAACGACAAAATAATTTAGTTTCAACAACAAAATATTTAATAGCTCCCTGTACAAACAATTAATTTGGTTGCGCCAAGCCAACTTTGTTTGAGTCAACAAAACCATTTTTCTCTGTGCAAAACGAAATTTCTAAAAAAAAAATTTTGTAAGGGCATATAGTCATTTGAGAAAAAAACAAACATTGTTTAGGTTTAAGGGAACGCTTCTGAAAACAAGTTTTGAAAAACGAAAACCTCTGTTCGTTACTACATAAAGTTGCATTACCCACTGGCATGCAGGTACGAGTTTAAGTTGGCAGCAATTCAATAAAAAAAAATTGTTCTAAGTCTTGACGTATTTTGAAGGTACAGTTTTCATTTATGATTATTGAAGTTGGCGTTCCTTGTTTTAGAGAGATTTGGGTACAAATTTGCATATTTGTAACACGTTTGAATTACTAACCGTTCCATAGTTTTTACTTGGATGGCGTATGCATAAAATTTTCAGAACCACGTAAATGTTAATTTTACGTGAAGTGGAAGGATACGCAATGTTCGTACAAGTAGATCTTCAGCATGGCTTTCGAAAGTGTTCAATTAACCGTGAACAGCCTATAGTTAGGGCAAACCGTTTTTCGTCAAAATATTTATGGGCAGGCTGTACTTCAACTTCCTACGCGCATGCTTACAAATTTCGATTGGCTATTGGCCGCGTGTCTGTACGAGAAGACATTTCTCTACCCCGCCAATCAGAATTAAGTTACTCCGACGCTGAACGTCGGCGATTGGCTGGCAGGCACCTAAGACACGCTAGAGGTGAAATCTTCCAACCCTGAGATATGTTCTGAACTGACGTGTTTTTGCAGTGTAACTAGTCGTGGAAATTTTTTCGCGAAAAACAGGCGGTCCTACCTGTAGTAATGTATAATCTTGAAGAATTCGCGAATTAATTTTTGGGACGAGGTACAATATAAAACACGTGTGTTTATTTAACTTTAGACATTGGTCCGCGCGGTCTTGACACCTCCTGGAGGACTCTGGCCCAATCGTCGCCGTCCGCTTTAACACTAGACAATCAATGCGCAGTTCACATCGGCATATTTGTACGTAAGACTCTTGGAGGTAAACCCGCAGGTCATTGACTTCGTGAATCTTTCAGGTCTCTAGTAATGCTAGACACGCCCACGTGAACCCTAAGCCAATAATAGACATGCAAGCAAACAAGCATCGAACCCGGTGCTACCTGGTCTGAGGTAAAAACCGGCTACACGCTGGGACCACAGCCAATGAACAGACAGCTGAGGCTCGAAGATACATAAGAGCATGGAGTCTAACTTAATGATAATTCAAAATGTGAACTTGTTCCTATCTCTAGTAATACAACAACCGTTACACGTTCCATTCCTATATTCATTAATGGTTTCTGGTGTTGCAAACAAGATAATTTTTATGCGTGCTGTACTTAAATTGGCTAGGAACGCGTTTTCTTTATCACAACCAGCAAGCTTCAGGCGTTGCGTTCAGTGGTTAGTAGAGACATGCAAAATTCGCGTTATTATTTGACATCGCGCTGAATTTCACAGTACTATATATACCGGAGCTGAAGTCTTTTTTCCATTGGCTGCTACATAGATGCGAAGCCACGCCCTTTCTGACTGAGCTGCGCGTGGTTGGGGCACACGATTGTGAAGTGTTGATCTATTGGCGCAGTGTTACCCAGGGCGTTCCAGATGAAATATGGTCTAATGACAAACTTATTACTAGAGCTCTGCAAAATTCGCGTTATCATTTGAAGACAGAGTGGACTTCAAAAACATGTCCGTTTGCATTGCTCTTGTCAATGGACTAGAGTAGGTTTGACACGCTGTGAGCGGCCCTGTACCAATAAGAAACATGTTACCAGAAGATAGCCCAACCACGTCTCGCCTAGTTAAATGAGACCGTGGCTCATCGCCTTTGCAGCAGCCAATAAACAAATGGCACCAACCCTTATGTATATGTGCAGGTGAAATATAGCGTGTTGCAAAAAAAAATAACGCGAATTTTGCATTCTCTACTTATTACAAAGGTAAATGTGTTTAAAGTTTAATGTGTCCCCGTATAATAACACGAATTTTGCAGGTCTCTAGTGGTTAGTGATACGAATCAGTCGTAATGTAAGGTAGTAGCACGGTTTACGAATTAGTTACTTCCAAGGGAAATCATTGGGCATGTAGACAGTTGGGGCCGCGGTGGCTGAGCGGTCAGCCCGCTCGCCTCCCACCAAGGCGAACCGTGTTCAATCCGCGGCCGGATCACCGGATTTTCGCATGTGGGAATCATGCCGGACGATGCCGCTGGTCGGTGGGTTTACTCGGGGATCTCCCGTTTACCCCGCCCTTTCATTCCGGCGCTGCTCCATGTTCACCTCAATCACCCTCATAGGCTCTCAAGACCTCGCTGTTAAGAGCCACTCAAATCTCTTCACTTCACGTAGACAGTTGGCTGCAATGGACATGAAAGTGTTAAGAAATGTTCTAAACTTAGATGGATTTTTACCGTGAATACATAAATTCTCAATAACAATTTGAATAATTTTTTCCAATTACAATACGAATTTTATTTAGGCCTTACCATAAACATATTACGTAGTTTTCCGTAAATTCTAAGATCCTATTAACACCTGAGCACAATCCGCGTATACTCGTTTGCGCCTGAAGTATTGCAGTGTAGGTGAAATCATGGTGCGAAACCAGATAATAGCGCAAATAGGAAACATCGCCTTCCTTGGGCAATACTATTGGTTGCTGTTGACATACAAACCATTTTGTGATTGGCTGCTGCTCGCGCCACGGATTCACTGATGCTCTTTTCCATAGGTTCCATAGGGTCACTGGTAAGAAATTCGTAAGTAACTTTCACACCAAAAGTTTTTTTTTTTTCTTTTGCAACACCTGAAGTGAAAAATTAATGTGTGTGTTAAAGGGTTAATACAATTACTATGTGAAATCTACATTAAAAATTTCAGAGGTTCTCGTGCAGACTTCATCTTATTAGATCAATATTTTTTGAGAGTCGGGGCTAAGGGAATATTTGGGTTTCGCGGGAAGATTTAAAAAAAAAAATGAGGGGGCGGTAGATAAAAAAAGAGAGGTGGAGAAATGCACGTGTACACACACAAGCCCGCATACATGTGACCCTATGGCTGAATCATCACATACGTCTTGACTGTTATGAAGTTATCTCTTGTGTTTGGATAAATCTATGATCTCTACGAATTTAATGCTCACAGAAATAGCCCAAGCAAAGTACCTATAGCCCGTGAACTGTGGCAAGAGTCCAGAGGAAACGCATTGATGTGAAATAGAATGTGTATAAGATTACCCAGATTCTTAATATCTTTATAGGTATTGGTCAGAGAAGTACTCGAAGCTCGTAGGAAGAGGAGACAGAATTTGTCATGCTCCGCTTTCTTTTTACTTTATGTTAACTGGATAAATAAATTACCTATATTTCATTAAATTCCATATAATATTCCACAATATTTCTCCTAACTAACTAAATTTACCAACATCATCACCCAAAATTTACTTGAAAATATTTTTAAAACTAAAACAAACTAAAAAGACTATTTTTTGTGATCTAATATCGTATTTAACGTAGTTACAATTAGTCTAGCGATTATTACTACAAACACGATGGCAGGACAATAGTAAAAAAAAATTACGATTTACAGACCTTTCTAATACAAAATTTGTGTTTTTCATGTCTATTTGAAGTGCAGTTGTGATAAATTTCAAACTTTGAAAGCTGGCTTACGTCATCTTTACCTTAAACGTCCCTGTACAGAAGTATGTATAACGTAAATTAACTTTGAATATGCATAGGATATTATGTATTTCGCGCAAAGACAGTTCACCAGAGAAAACACACGAATCCTGTTATTTAAAAATATTACTTATATTATTCTCTTATTAATCTAAACAAAACTAGCGTTTTGCTTCGAGAAGAGATTTACGTTTTCAGAAAATCGATTATCTAAAAAATTATTACTTATATTATTCTCTTATTAATCTAAACAAAACTAGCGTTTTGCTTCGAGAAGAGATTTACGTTTTCAGAAAATCGATTACCTAAAAAATTATTATTCGTGTGGAAACTCGGGCAAACTTTTCGCCTATATTTAAGATAGAAGATATATTCTTTCCCCATTATACTGACACATCACACTGCGAATGTAGCATAATTAACTTAGAACATGGATTAATTTAAACAAAAAATTGAAGTTTGTCTTTAATTTTCTTGAAATATGATTATTTCTTACTCATAGCTACAATTGAACTTCGTCTTTCATTTTCGACATCTATCAAGAAAAGATTTTTTTTTTTTAAGGCTAGTATTCACATGTGACGAGTTTAAGGATATTGTCTACTACCTAAATGTATTATTCGTGCTTGCCGTAGAATCAAACACAAGTCCTGATTCCAAACTCTAGTGGCTTGACCATTATTTCCACGTTTCCTTCTCTTCGTTCAGATCACTCGTAACTGAAATTGGGTTTCTCAAGGCGCTGATAACATACGAACTATGCTACTGCTAGCATAGTTTATTAATCATTATAGCCTATGCGCTTGGAATGTTTCTGCATGCGTTATTTCTTGCTACCTTAAAATTCTAATTAAAATAATTAAAATGAGAACCTAAAGTTTATGTATATTGGATATGGAGTTTTAATGAATTTTGAAGTAAGAGTTTATTAAATTAGACTTATCAATAAATTAAATATGAGCAGTGGTTTTAATTTTAATAAGCACCAGATGTAGGGGCCCGCGGAAACCGTGGGCTGAGCCACCATAGGTGAAGCAGGTAAACTGTACGAATTAGTATTTGTGGAGCAATGTCGTCTGGGAAATACGGCAGGTGCTCGCTCGCTCACACATCCCGACATGCAGTAACAATTATAGTGAAAGTACGACTTAAGATTTAAAATTAAAGACTTAGGAATTAAAACATAAAAATTACGAGTTAAAACTTAAGACTTAAGACTTATTCTTTAGGCTTACGAAGGGCCTAACTGTAAATAGAGGGGAGGGCGCGGCACTGAAAGTCGCCCCTCCCCCAAATTTGAAGGAAATTGGTCGAAAAATGCTCCTTCCAGGCTGACTCCAATTCCACGAAATGGAAAACATACCCCCCTTGTCGCTCTAACTCCTGCCAGGGTTAGGGATGTGTGCACTTTAGAGGGGGAGGAGGTTTTCAAAGAGGAAGGATGGAGGATCAGTGAGGGGGGGTTGGCTTCCCTCCCCTCCTTGCTGTTTGCCCACAGCGGCCCTCCAAAAACAGTGTTTTTTGTGCAAAAACTTCGGTTCTTGATTATAGAGTATGACTCATGAATAATTTATAAATGTTGATAATATTATTTAAGAAAACTTGTTAGGACGTCAACGGGCCTTGTATCCGACTGGCTACCGCTTGCTGCGGAAAGTTTTCTATAGTTTATTAGCGGTTTCTTCGCACTTTTTGACTCAAACCTTTGAAGAATCACCCTATGCACGACGTACTTTTTTTTCCCCTTAAGTATGTAGTGTATCACAAGCGTTTTATATATGTGTTGACATACCTTATTTTTGGTTAAATTGGACTTTAACTCATTTTTATCTATAAGTTATAATATTTATACATAGATAATATGAATAACAACAAGGAGGATTATATTTTATCTATAAATTATTAAAACGACAGGGAGAAAATGGTGTGTTGGCAACGCGTAGTAAGAAATAGTTCTTACGCAGAATATTATCACAGCGAGTGCTCACGAACGCAGTGCGATATCCCTTTGGTGTAGTTTTTCAGGCCTAGTTAAGTCTTATTCTACTCAGGTTGATAAGTTCAATACTTATAGTTTGGCAACTTCGAATTTTCGCCACTAGGTAAGCGCTTGTGTCACATGTATACCGATTTTTTTTTCTATTTTCTACGTTAGAAAACAAAATAGTTGCAATAATCATAAATCAAATATAAGATAAATTAGTAGCTACGTAAAATCCTTCTTTTTTTTTACTATTCGAGTAGCTTAAAATTTTAATTAAAAGTTACTTCTTTGGAACACTGCACACCTAGCGGTGAAAATATTCCCTGTGCTAAACACTTGCATCTATCTTGAGCATAATTAACCTAAACCTAGTTAAGATTTGTTTGCATGAGGCGGAGGAATATCCTGTAAGTAGAACTTGGGAGGGCTTCGGAAATATTGGAAGTATCAGTGAATGGATTATATTGACTAGGATGCCGGCTGGTAAGTTGCCAGATGCTGGTTGGCGAACGTCGTTCAAATATTTTGCAGGCTAGTGACGCCATTTTGCTGGCGTGTATGGCTGAAGTTCGCAGTATAAGCGACCGCTTCACCTCTGTACTCGCCAGTATTCTGTGCCTCGGTAGTGGATGCCTGGAGAGATGCATCAGCAACGCGTACAAGAAATAAGGTGTTGACACAACTGAAAACCAAAGCGGAAAGAGGGCCACGGTGGATGAACGGTTAGCCTGCTCGCCTCCCACCCAGGCGAACTGGGTTAAATCCTCGGCCTGGTCACTGACGGATTTTCGCATGTGGGACTCGTGCCGCACGATGCTGTTGATCAGTAGGTTTCCTCAGGGAGCTTCCGTTTCTCCCGTCCAAATCTCTTCACTCACTAAGCGGTAAGCATTGGCATTCCACAAAAATTGAGTGTACAAAACAACGATTGATTTATATTCGCCTGATGCTAAAAACGATGGCGAAGACAAAAATGAAACTAAATAAAAACCTGTTTCCTATTTAATTTGAAACAACAACCATTAAAGATACGTCTTTATTTTACACTTAATTTTAATTAGGATACTTGTCTCTGCCAAATACTGCTTTCACTTGTCTAAATCCCTTTATGATGGTAATCAAATATGGCGATGCCCAGTACCATGCACTTTTAAATGGGATCCCCTAGGTAACGGATTTGTTAGGGGAGCATTTACAAAAAGAATTGTTTAACTTTTGAATTGAGTGTTGTTTACTTTGTGACTTCAGGAAGTAGTGTGCCTTCATCTTGAATTATTTTGGGTTCACAGCGGCTTACTTTTCAAATCGAAAAATATTTGAAAATGATGCTCTTAGGTGCATATATTAAGATATATTTTTTGTCCACGATCATTTGTCCATGCTATTTTTCTTGCATCTGTAACCATAATAAAGATTAGCGCATTAATTATTCTTTTTCAGTTTCACACGAGAAAATCCAGACTTAAACCATTCCAGCCTGGTTTCTGAAATGTTGTAAAGTTATTCTGAATGTAATGATAAGGTTTTAAATTTAATATCAAACTTAAACATTTAGTTATAACCAAATATAAATGAACAAAAAGGGGTTAGGATATCACCAACTTAAACAAAAAAGTCCGCAATGAGCATGATAATGACTAAGACGTGTAGCTCAATCAACAGTGTTGATTAAAATCTTGTCATGCAATTGGAAGCGCCGAACTTATTGTCAGCTGTGGTTTTGTAATTATAGGCTGTTCGCATAAAAATGAACGCTTTTAAAAGCCCTGCTTAAGATATACTTCTATGCTCATTGTGTATTCTTCCGCCTTATGTAAGATTAATATTGTCATGGGCCTCGTCACTTTATTCATGCGACAGTCAAGTGAAACTGAGAAATTATTAGAAAAGTAAACATTTTATAAATTTGCCAATTTTTACTCACTGGTGCATTAAAAAACCAGAAAGCGAAATAAATAATTTCAATTAACACAAAGGCTTACCTAACAGCTTTTATACAACGTTTATATATGGAACTACTTTCCATCTATCGTTACCAACTTTACCTTGCGCATGTCACTCAGTGTGCCCGTTAAATTAAATGCAGGCAGGGGTAGTGACATTTTTCTAAGGTTGATTTCAAAAATTGCTCACTTTATCGTGAACAGCCTTTAATTTCTTTCTTTGTATGCTGAAGTTTAATGTTTCTTTAAAAGCCAATAAGACTTAATTAATAACACAATGTAACTAACCAATTCCACTTATTCATAAGTTAGTAAAGATGAAAAACTACGTTGAATACTCCCGTATAAATTATTCATATCTAAATTGTCGTAATCATAACAGAGTTAACAATATGTCTTCTGAATACCGCTTCATTTTTGTTCTCCGCCGTAAACTGAAACGACTAGTAGTGAATATATGTTTCCGTCAGTAAAGAATTCCAAAACTTATTGTAGAGAAGAGAAGTCTTGAATACATAGTTTACAACTGCATCAGCTCACAGTATAAATTTGTTGTGCTTTCTTTCAAGCTTGGGACTGTAATCGACTTTACTTCAGATTTGTTTGTATGGCAGGCGAAAATACGTTACACTTTTTGCCTGCGTAGTGAAAGTATGTCTGCTTTTACCAGTTTTGATGTAGCGCATGTAACTAATATCGAAAATTAGTAATTGAAAAAATATTATTTTATAGAAACGAAACACTATCACTACAGATAACGGAAAATCGCGAGATTAATTTGAGCCAACACATCTTCTATAGCACTCTAACTAGTTTATTCTTTCATGATTGGATGAACAAGGTTTTAACTGTTTGTAGACCAACCACGAACGTTCAGGCTTATAGTATCGTAATCCTCATTGGCCCAGTGAAGTGGGGTAGTAGCTTCATACATGCATGACAGCCAATAAGGACATAAAACGGTCGGCCATGTGTACAGTACGTTGAATCCTAGCAAACTGTCAACTTTTCCCGCGATAAACCATTATCTCTATCACTCGTGTACCTGTTATTCTCAAACAGGTTATAATTAAAGAAAGTAGTTTCTTATGTGGTGTAAGACACGCCGCTCTACCGAAACAATTCAACACGATAAAAATTTTTTTTTTTTTAAGGAAAACCGCAATTGCTTTAAAAAAAAAAAAAAAACATTTTTACAAACTTCCGCCCAGGCATTTAACATGTCGAACAGGGGATTTTAAACTCCGGTGTTCAAATTTTTTGGAAGGCTACGTCCGTTACATAAGTTGGGCAACATCGTGAGCCTTCAGATCGATAAACTTTTGGGAGACTTGAGAATTTCAGTGATCGTCAATATCGTGTACGGCCAAGCGTCAAATTGCGATGTATATAAACATTTATCTGTGTAAAACGTCATCGTCGAAAAATATTCCATGGTTTCCCCAAGTCAAAATTTTCCTCCAAGTTGGAAAGACAAAAATAATTCCAGTATAGCCTATTAAAAACTCAGTTAAAATAAGGGATCTACTTATTTCTAGTGTGGTGTTGCTATTACTTTAAATTTCGTGAGTACCGAAAATTATAAATTATTTGCAACGGTTGAGAAGGGGGGGGGGGGAGAATGACCTCTAGACATTAGAAACCATGTTTTACGGTGTAACCTTCCTTCAAATATACTGCACTAATATTTTTTTAGGTATAAATATTATAGTACGGAAACTCTAAAGCGACACGCAACACGACTTTATTGCGCCATAAAATTACGAGGTCACCTCCGAGAGACACGTACAGTCTCGTTTACTCGCGAAAAGGACTGCGCATCATGCCAGTTCGGCGTCTTGCACGTAGGGACGACTAGGCATGCGAAATGCGCGCTTGTGTCACCCTTAGCGCCCGATCCCTGCAATTTTCTTACAGGTGCAGTCGGTTTATTAAAACAGCGACAGCTAAAGCCACATCAAATCCATGCCATAATTTCCTTGCAAACCACAATTGTATGGAAACGAGTATGAACGAACGAAATCACCGTTTCCTATTGGTTACATGGATTAGTTAGGGTTGGCCAGCTTTTTTACGTTCTTCTTTACGTATAGGTATACTTAGAGACATGCAGAATTCGCGTTATTATTTGGTATCACGCTGAATTTCACAGTACTTTATATACCAGAGCCGGCGTCGTTTTTCCATTGGTTGCTACATAGATGCGAAGCCACGCCCTTTCTGACTGAACTGCGCGTGGTTGGGGAACACAATTGAGAAGTGTCCATTTATTGGCGCAGTGCTACCCAGGGCGTGCCAGATAAAGTATGGTCCAATGGCAAATTTATTACAAAGGTACATGTGTCTAATGTTTAACGTGTCCCCGTATAATAACGCGAATTTTGCAGGTCTCTAGGTACGCTATGTTTCTCTTACGAAGGCCACTTATCGACAGTTCTAAGAGAGTGCAAGTGTTGTTGTTTTGACGATGCATCCTTTCACCTGAGCTGTTCTGACACATGAAAACCATGCCGTTCGTGCTCGTTCGTTTTGTTATTTCGACACAAAATAGTCTTGACGAACCCTGTCCTATCCAAATAATATTATGTTCTGGTCAAACCCCCCCCCCCCTTCCCCCCACCATCCGCTGTCGAAAAGTGGGAGTTTGTATCTGAAAAGGGCTTTCGGCAAACCGCTTTCTTGATATAATCCATTTACAGCCACTTCACACTTTTCTGAAGCCCTGATGGAGCTCTATTTCCAAGATATCCCTCCGCCGCGTACAAACTAAGCCCTGATGGAGCTCTATTTCCAAGATATCCCTCCGCCGCGTACAAACTAAGCTTGAGTAAATCTAAAAAATTACCCCAAAGGACAACGCACCGAATTCGTGCGCACTCAAATGTAATAATATTACGCATGAGAACTATTTCTAACTAGGCGCTACCAACACACACGTTTTCGCACTCTTATTATATTCATATTTATTTTAAATGAAATATTATATTTTACACATGAATTATGGTTAAAATTTCAATTAAACTAAAAATTAGTTACTTTTATGTTAGCAGAGGCGTAAAACGAAGTGAGTCACCTATATCCACTACTGCAAGAACACCGGTTCTGTTGGTGTCTGTGTTAGAACTCCCCGTCATCCTATTGGCCCATATCACACTGGACCCCACCCTGTACTTTACAGCGTTCATTATTGGCCGGTCATCAACCAATGGAGAGCCCAGCTGATATTGTCCCAATCAAATGCCCTTTATCGTATAAAATGATTTTCAATTAAACATGTCCATTTGAGTGACAACAGAAAAAAAATTTCTGTCGATAACAGTTTCATTGTTACTGCGCTGACGTGTTCTTGTGAAGCCGTATTACACACTAGCCGAACAAAGACTGCACATCCATACGAGTTTTGTTCTGAACAACAAAAACATTTTCAAATTGGCTTTGCTCGAGCTGCACTAGAGCACAGTCTATTGAGTGTTACGAGCGCCGGCCTACATGGCTCTTGAATTGTGTTGTTTGAAATACGCGTTTTTTTTTACCAGACCACAAAACGTGCTTCCATTATACCGAAGTAAAAAAAAAGAAAACACACTTCAGACGAGTGAGTGAGGTCTTGAGAGCCGATGAGGGTAATTGAGACGAGCAGCGCCGGAATGAATGGGCGCGGGGGGGAGACCCCCGAGAAAACACGCTGACCAGCGGCATCATCCGACACGGTTCCCACGAGCGAAAATCCGGGAGTTACCCGGCCAGGGATTGAACCCAGTTCGCCTTGATGGGAGGCGAGTAGGCTAACCACTTAGCCACCGCGGCCTCACACTTCAGACGAGGTATGAATAACAATTTCTATACATCAAGAACATATTTTTTTTATTCCCGAGTCCTCCAACATTGCTAAAAACGGCTTTCTAACACTGCTGTATTTCATAGTAAACTGGTTGGAAACATGCGAAACGATTATAGGATAAAAACGGCTTTTTAACACTGCTGTGTTTCATAGTAAACTGGTTGGAAACATGCGAAACACCTGCGCTGAACTTGGCTTCAGACTTTCCACCAAAAAAACAACAGGGTCACTGCTGAAAGTCCCATACGTGCATGCAGCGCGACGGAAACGCTGCACGCCAGGTCAGCGTCTTGCGCGTAGGGGTCATGGGACACTAGCAACGTGTGTTAGTGCCGCCCTTATCGCTCGCTTGCTTCCAAGCCCCAAACGCACTAGACAGCTATTTGCAGAAATATTTTGTTCCCGCGTCACAATTTCGGATTCATAGTAAATACCGACAACGTACTGTTATAGAGAATTTACATTTTATGATTTGTTTAATATTTTTTGTGCTGGATTTTAATTGGGAGTTAACTGCTAATTGTGAAACGTCGAGAAAATATTATTATTTTTTGTCGATAAGTTTCTGCCTTATTTGCAAGCAGGAAACAACACACAGTGGAAAATAGATAAAGGCGCTCACGATAAAAGTTAGCACTTTTGAAATCAACCTTAGAACAAAGTCACTGCCCCTATCTGCACATATTTTAACGCGCGCACTGAGTGACATGCGCGCAGTGAAGTTGGTAACGATAAATAGGAAGTAGTTCCATATATTAGCGTCGAATAGAAACTGTTAGCTAACCATTTGTGATAACCTCTTTCTGTTTATTTATTACATCGAAGTGAAAAATTAGGCAGATTTTTAAAATACTGACTTTTTGAAATAATTTCATAGTTCCACATGCCCGACGCATGAATAAAGTTACGAGGCCCATGGCAATGTTAATTTCACATAAGGCGGATGAATACACACGGTGCAGCATGGCTTTCAAAAATGCTCACTTCACCGGGAAAAAGCCTATACAAAAGTATTATACAACTATAGTCAATTGTAAATTTTCTATAATGAAAAATTTTCAATAACACCTCGGAAATGACGACATGAAAACGAAGAGGGGGGGGGGGGGAGGAGAGACTTACTCGACTGCGCCTTGCGTGTTCCCGTCTTCGGCTCCCGCCGTGCGTGTGGGTGACGTGACGGACGGTGCACCGCCACGTGACACAATCCCGTCGCCCGACACCACGCACACACAAACACACAAACACACACACACACGCTCGTCCTCGCACGTGCGCACGCTACAGGCACCCGTGCACCTACTGACAAGGCGAGTGTGGGAGCGCTCAGTGCCAGTCTGTTTCTCCCCCCCCCCCCCCCATCTCCTCCAACCCCCAGCCTACCCTTCCCCCTTCCTCCTTCTCGTGGGACCTTCACCCCACCCTACCCACCTCCCCTCCCGCCGTGCCGCCCGTAACAGTCGCGAAGGAAACTGCCGTCCCGACGTCTTTAAGGTGAATGCTGCACGAGACCCCCGTTTATTTACAGAGCATTTTTGAAAGCCCTGAAACATCTTCTTATGCAGTCTATTCGCAGTTCCTTTGAACTTTAAAAAGTAACACCTCATACATAACGTGTTAAGTTGCTTCGTTAATATGTCATGTGCAGAGACCTGCAAAATTCGCGTTATTATATGGGGACACGTTAAACATTAAACACATGTGCCTCTATAATAAGTTTGTCGTTGGACCATACCTTATCTGGCACGCACTGGGTAGCACTGCGCCAATTCAGTCAGAAAGGGCGTGGCTTCGCATCTATGTAGCAACCAATGGAAAAACGACGCCGGCTCCTGTATATAAAGTACTGTGAAATTCAGCGTGATGCCAAATAACGCGAATTTTGCATGTCTCTAGTCATGTGTAGAGACCTGCAAAATTCGCGTTATTTTTAAAGGACGCATTAAACTTTAAACACGAGTAACTTTACAATACTTTTGTCTTCGGACCACGCTTTATCAGACACGCCCTGAGTAACTCTGCGCCAATGAACGAACACTTCACAAATGTGTGCCCCCAATCACTTGCAGTTCGGTCAGAAAGGGCGTGGCTTCACATCTATGCAGCAGCCAATGGAGATGAACAAGGTGGAGACACTCCAATTAGACTTTATTCAGATTGCTGCTGGTTAAATCTTTATCATTTAATATAAATTAATACTTCGGTATATTTGTATAGCTCCCCCCCCCCCCCCGGCATATTCTACCATGTTTATATTGAAGTAATATCGTACAACCTTAATGTTAAATAAACCTCTTCTATATAGTGTTCATTACATAACTCTTAGTAATAGGTTGCATTGCCTATGTAGCCTCGTTAAGGTATGATGAAGGAATCATAAAATCATATAACAGCACGAATGCGATACGTTGGCCCTAAGCTTAGATACGTGAGGCGGAGGAATATCCTGGAAGTAGAACTTTAGCAGGGCTTCAGAGAAGAGGGAAGGGACCATGAATGGACTAGATGCACATTGTGTATTCTTCCACCGCATTCAAAATTTAATATTGAGATTATCCCGGTCACAAGAGAAACTGGGGAAACATTATAAACGTAAATATCTTACACATTTGCTCATTTTTTTGGGCCTATATGGATTATAAAAAAAATAAGGCAAAGGAATAATATCAGTATTCACAGATGTTTTACCAGCAACTTTAATTCAGCGTTAAGACATGTAACGATAATTTTCATAAATGGAGGATAAAAAGGTCATGCATTAGCACATTCGATGATTGTCATTGATACAGTATACAAATTTAAGTTAAAATTGGTGTCAAAGTTTCGTAGATATAGTACACTAAGTTAAAAGTGTTATTATAGCTCCCAATCTGATAATAAGTGTCTGGCACACTTAAACATACAACTTAATGTGATCTACCGCAGGACAACTTCTTCGCAAAATTCGGTGGGAATCGGTTTATTATATCCCGAGATATGACATAAAACCTTTATTTTTCATGTGAAGGTATTTTACAAAATGTCCGATAAATGAGGTACTGCATAGGCAAATTTAATGATTATAAGAGATACTGCAAGCACACAAAGTTAAGTTGAAATATGTTTCGTAGTTTCGTAGATATAACATACTGACGTAAAATTTTTATATGACTGCCATTTTGAAATTAAGTATTTTACCTACTTCAAACATCCCAGTTTACATGACTGAACTCAGAACTACTCGTTTGCCATATTTGGCACAATTCGATCAATGTTTTCCCGAACTATTGCATAAAAATTTTATTTATTCATGTGGTGATATCATAAAAATTAGCCAACAAAAGTGACTGTGTGTTGGCATATATGGCGCTCCTAATATATAGTTTCAGCATACAAAATTTGGTCGAAATTGGTTGAATTTAACAGTGTGGTAAATGTAACAAATAGGCCTAAAATACTTGTATGGCGGCCATTTTGAAAATAAGTGCCTGATTAATTTAAATCGCATGCCTTTACATAACCTGTTATCGTATTTCCCAATTTGGCGAGATTTTCTCGAGTTGTTTTTGAGATATAACAGGAAAGTTTTATTTTCTTATGTGGTGCTGTCTTCCAAAATCGAGGATCAAAAACAATATCCATCTTTAATGCAATGCTCACGCGATTCACTGCCAACATATACAATTTGGTTTAAATCGGTCGAATGGTTCCAGAAATATGACATGTCATCCTTAGAGATGATGGAAAATCACGAAAATGTTTCGAGCCAATATATATTAAATAACACTCTAAATAATTTATTCTTTCGTGGTTGGGTGAACAAGGTTTTAACTCGGCTAAGTAGTTTGCATACCAATCATGAAAGGTCTCCCTTTTAGTATCAGACTCCTTATTGGCCCAGTGGAAAGGGACAGTGACTTCAAACATGCATTTCAGCCAATAAGGAAAGAAAACTGTCTGACATGTTTACATGACGTTGAATCCCTGCAAACAGTCAACTTTTCCCGCGATAAACCATCATCCCTAGTCATCCTAAATTTTAAAAGCCTAACTACGGCTAGAAAATTAAAAGGATAACGCGCAGTTTTTGTGCGTATTCAGTTAAATAATATTTTGCATGAGAACTATTTTTACTAGGTGTTACTAACACGTCTACTATCTCTTTTTATCGGTGTTGATTATAAATGAAAAATCGTAATTTATAGATAAGATATAAGTAAAAGTTCAATTTACCCAAAACATTTTATGTTATCAGACGTGTAAAACACTCCTGATTCATTACATATTCAGGAAACAGCCAAACATGTCAAACATGGGGTGAGTTTTCAAAATTTTGATACAATAAGTATGAAGAATCCGCGAATATAATATAACAAAATGCATATGAGCTGTAACTGCTGCAAGATCTGCAATCTGCACTTCTCTCGTATGTAGTGTGTGGCCTACTTACAGGCGTCAATTGTCGCTCTGTCGACGTATACTGACGGTGAACATCTGCATTTTCTGCCGTTTGCTTTTTAATTAAATGTATTTTTCAAGTATAATAACAAAGGTACTGCAGTAATATTATCGGCATATTAATGAACTGTGCGCACTGCCATTACCAATTCGCTTGTCCAATTCGTTGCCTGTTGCTCGTTGTTTTATGATGTATTCGCTGCTATGTGTTTGTGTACTTCATACTGATTCATTATCTAGGATTTTACTGGTTAGCTGTTTCTTTGTTTTTTTCTTAGGCTTATTTTTGTTAGTGGATAAGGTCAATGTAAATAGTTACATAAATACACTTCCATCTCGTCTATGACCACTTTGTGAGAGCGATCTCGTGTAAACAATATATTTAAATATGGTGACATACTTTTAAAGCCATTCTATTGAAGAAATATTTCGAATGTAATAATTTTGAGATCAGCATTTTATTTGAAGATTTATATAAAAAATAATTTATCTTTATTACTTATGAACAACTTTCCTCTATGCAGATGCAAATAATTTGTTGAAGTTCGCAAAATATTAGATATTACTTTTGATCTACTTTCCTCTATATAGACGCAAGTAGTTTTGATGCAGTTCTTAAAATATTAAATATTACTTATGACCTACTTTCCTCCACAAAGATGCAAGTAATGTTGATGAAGTTCTTTAAATGTTAATTATTACTTATGACCTCTTTCCTCTATGTAAATGCAAGTAATTTTGATGAAGTTCTTCAATATGCATTTTTATGACCTACTTGTCTATACAGATGAAATTAATTTTTGATGAAGTTCTTTAAATGTTAAATGTTACTTATGACTACTTCTTTATATAGATGCAGTCATTCTGATGAAGTTCTTTAAATGTTAAATGGCATGTATGTCGACGTATCGTGGCAGTGATGTCATCAAAGTGGAACAGAAACAAATGCAAGTCTAGTGAGACAATCACAACTACATACACGACTTACCCGGGACTCGAACCCAGGAAAACTTTGTACCGTAAGACGGTGTGCAACTAAATGCAGTACGGAGGTAGAATTCGCAGCATCGGCTTCGGCTAAAACCAGTCTTGTGTTATGGTAGACTGGATTTACCAACCTCATATATCATCCTGAAAATCAGTGCATAAGCCACTTAAATTATGCAAGTTTACATGATGCTATGTAGCAATACTTGTGTGCATAATTGAGTGGAAATTAGTTAACTTATTCCTGGGATAGTGCAGAAAATATTTATTTTCTCTTCTACTGCTATTGCACAAAAAGGCCTAAAACCAGGCTCTACTTATGAATATCTAATGCTTCTAATACGTACTGCCAGCATACAGATATTGTTTGTATTTATGTCAAATTATTTAATAGATAACACAAACTTATCTATACAATTTCCATTGCCACCATTTAAAATATATATATATATATTACCAATTTAAGTCATGTAAGTTTACACGAGCTACTGTAGTACACTTATGTGAAAAATGTGGTGGGAATTAGTTCTTTGGTTTCCCAAACATGGCATAAAAGTTACATCATATCACCAGCCACTATCTTCCAAGAAGGCGGCCAAAGTAGGATTTCTATAAAAATAATATATTATTCTAATGGATGCTCTCAGCATACAAAGTTCAATTGAAATACTTTGAATTGTTTAATAGGTATAACTAATTTATCTACATTCGTTATATGTGAGTGATATAACGTGTAAGGTAACCTTGCATACTTTAGCAATACTTAAGTGTGAAATTTGCGAGGAATCAGTGGATTGATTCCCGACACATGGCATAAAAGCTCAGTTTTTTCGTCTGATACTAGCTTAATTAATGGAAAACAATACGGTTATGTATTGTCACATTCTACAAATTAAATTAAAATATTTGTGTGTCCGCAATTTTTAAAATAATTGTCAGAACTATATAAAACATGTCCATTGACATGGCTTCTTATATTACTAATCAGTTGATTGTCTCCCGAGGTATAACGAAACTTTATTTATTTGTGTATCATTATATGGACAAAGGAGGCTCTGCGTAGAGACATTTTAATGTAAAGTATACTGCCAACATACAAAGTTAAGTTGAAATATTAAAATAAGTGTTTAGTCTATTTTTAAAAAAATGTCAGTTTTTGTACCATAACTGATGCATTGCTTGTTTTCCGTATTTCATAGAAATCGGTTGATTTTTTTTTCCCCCGAGAAATGACCAAACTTGAATTATTCGTGTGTCACTATCTTTCAAACTGATGAGCAAAAGTGGCTCTCCCGATAGGGGAATTTGATGGTATACGACAAAACAAGGCAGACGCAAAATAATTCTGGTGAGTAAGGAAGCCATCCTACAAAACACGGCACTTTGTAGCATTCTATGGGTTCGAATCGTGAGCACTGGGCACTGTTATTACTTTATTTCAATTACGTTAAATTTCACAATATACAATGCGACTATCGGAACTATGTTTATATCAGCTGGCTAGATTCAATAAAGTAAATATTTATTTCAACGAATGCAGTTGGCTTTCACTGATTAAATCAGTGAAATTGTTTCACCGAAACAGATAGTGGTTTTCCACCTATTTAAACGGAGCCATTTCCACTGATTCGAGTTGTTGAGTTTCAATGAACTTAGAGTGTACTGGACGGATTTCAGTGGAATTTCTAATAACAGCAGGTAAATGCGTGATTATATAACAAAATGCTACACCAACAAGAAGCGGAACATTTCAATTTGCAGTTGTTTTTCTTAGAAATTATATCTATCCTGGACATGTGCTCATGTGAATATCTATCCTGGACATATGCTCATGTGAATATCTATCCTGGACATATGCTCATGTGAATATCTATCCTGGACATATGCTCATGTGAATATCTATCCTGGACATATGCTCATGTGAATATCATTTTTGGAATGCCTTACGTTGTTACTTTGTTTGTACATTTCATCACGCTGAATTTCACAACCAGATATCGCCGCGGGGGGGGGGGGGGGAATGCTTTGTTTAACTTCAACATGCTACACACAGAATCCGACTTCAGATTCAAATCCCCTTGACGTGTAGCAGCAGGGGATGGCAAGTACAGTAAATGTGTTTTATTTTTCAAACACGGGCTTGTTTTATTTTTTCGCAAACGTGCTTCCGATTTAAATATAAGTCCGTGAATAATAGTGCCCGTGGTCAGACCACACTCCTCCCATCATGATTGCCGGCAGGGTGGGTTTTCTCGGGGTGCTTCCGCTTCCCGTGTTTCAATTCGTTCCAGCTCCATCACATCGCCACGTCATCGCTTCCCACCAAGGCGAACCGGGTTCGATTCCCGAGCTCAGAGAAAAGCCAACGCAATATTTGTTTGTATAGCACCAAAAATAAATTTAGTTGCCTCAACGAAATATTTTGTTTAGTAGACAAAGCTTTAAAAGAAACTCAATTAATTTTGTTCGCCTAACAAAACACAAGCTCATTTGAACAAAACCTTTGTGTTGAGTCAAAAGGAATTAGACTGTCAACAAAATATGTTTTGTGACTCATTTCACTGCCTTCGTTAGAAAATACAGCTTGAGTGTTTATTTGTATTTCTGTGACAATTATGATAGTAGTAGTGTTTGTTAGATCATTTATTGATGACTAATAACTGAATAAACATCCTAATAGCACAAGTTCAAAAGGAAATTAGAAAGTAAAGCTGTAAACCTGGAAGTATTTTTGCCCGCGTTGTCTAGTATTAGAAAAGCATGTGTTTAAAAACATTCCTATTTCCTGAGTAATTAATTAGGCTGGAGGTTGCTTTCTATGCGCATCGTTAGGGTAAAAATTGTTTAGGATCGAATCTCGGTTAGATGACAATTTTTTTGTACACTAACCGAAAGTCTTTAATTTACGTAGAGCCAAACAGATTCTCAGTTCCACCAACAAATGCTTTCTTCGAGCTAACCAAATAAGGACAAAAAATTATTTGGTCTCAACAATAAAACAGCCTATTCGACTACCCTTATGCAAACAATTATATGCTGTTCACGGTAAAATGAGCACTTTTGAAAGCCTCACCTGAGATCGACTTGTATGCACGTTGTGTATTATTCCGCCTTATGTAAAATCAACATTGCCATCGACCTCGTCACTTTATTCATGCGTCGGTCAAATGAAGCTCTGAAATTATTAAGAAAGTAAATACTTTACAAATCTGCTCATTTCTACTCTTCGGTGCATTAAAAAAACATAAAGCGAAATAAATAATTTTAAATTGCCATAAATGGTAACCTAACACATTTTATTCGACGTTAGGGTATGGAACTATTACCATCCATCGTAACCAACTTTACCGGGCGAATATCACTCAGTGCGCCCATTAAAATTCATGCATGCAGGAGCAGTGACTTTTTTTTCTAAGATTCATTTCTAAAGTGCTCACTTAATCGTGAATAGCCTTTAGTTTGGTTGCGCAAAACAAATATTATTTGATTCAACAAAACTTTTCTCTCAGTGCGGCGGGTTCACTCCCGCATTGCCGCAAGTACAAATAGTGCCGGGCGTTGACGCTGGTCGATGGGTTTCCTCGGGGATATCCCGTGTCCCCCACCCGCCGCCGAACCCTCATATGCCGCCAGAATGGCCTTCGTGTCGTGAGACCAGGAGCCTGGACTCCCATAACTCGCAGGGTGTTTGTAAAACCAATGCACCCCGACACATACAGTACTCAAAACATAGGGTTGGCTGCGGGGGGGGGGGGGGGCGTGTGTAGCTGTTTCTTGTTGGGCGCCGGACCTGTATTAAGGCTGGGGGTTGCCTATTTTTTTTTAAGTAAAGTTACGTGTCTTTGTGTTCAGCGGGGGAGTGAAGCTCCTCTCCAGCCTCCCGGCTGGAGCGAATGTCAGTGGTCGTGATGTCTATCTAGTATGTTGATCTGTTGTGCGCAAGTGTGCTAATTAATCTCGCATGTAATGAGTGGGTGAGTCCCTAGTCTCCCGGGCCATCCTACGGGGTATGTTTCATCGTGTGGTCGTGTAGTGATATTGGAAAGAAAGAAAGAAAGAAAGAATTTTTTTCCACATATATATACACATACACGCATATACAGGTTGATTTGCAATTAGATCGACAAACTTCGGGAGGTGATTCTTCATGAAAAAGTAAAAGGAAAACATATGTGACACTTTATACCAAAAAAACCCAATGTTAAGGGAGGTATGAGCCCTTAAAAATCGAGGTTTTAAACCATATTTGTGCAAAATATCGGTAACGAAGTAAAATGTAATGACAACTCTCGGATCATTATTGTATGTTATCGGGGCCTTCAACCTAAGAGCCTATATTTTGCATAAAACCGGCTTAAAATCTCGTTTCTTTAAGGGCTCATACCTCCCTTAATATTCGGTTTAGGTATAAAATGTCACACATTTTTTTCCTTTTACTTTTTCATGGAGAATCACCTCCCGAGGTTTGTCGGTGTAATTGAGAATCAGCCTATATGTGTATATATACACATATACACATGTACACACACATATATATACACATATATGCCCTGAGGGCACTCAGTCATTTAAAGTGTTTTGCTATATATATAGAATTAATAACTTAATCGAACAAAAGTAATATAAATGTTTTATATAATCTTCCAGGGGATGGGGGTGGGGAGTTGGTGAGTAGAGGGTGAAGACAGATTTTATGAGGGGGAGGGTGGAGGTAGTGGAGTGTGGACGTGGTAGGTGCAGGATATAGATCGGGGGAGGGGGGCCATGTTCGCTGATCCTCCTCTGTCCGCTTAACTGGCTCATCCTCTCCTGCTCTGAGGATTGAGTGACTCATTCAGCTAAGAGCCTCTAATCCTCTTGCTTGAATGAGAATTTTTTGGCTCTTGCTTGGAGGAGCTTGAAATCCGCTTTCCTTATTTTCCATTTTTTTATGGGGATTTTTTTGGTGGAAATGTGATTTTTGGGCAAAATAATTAATCTCAGAATTGATTTTTGGAGTGAAACCCTCAATTTTGTCGATAACATGGCCGTCCCAGGCCAAGATGGCGGACAACTCCGAACTCCGATGCATGATGCGTGTGCCAGGAGGAACTTTTTATATCTACTAATATACGCCACGATCTCGGTTAGGAACGTTTGTTTAACTTGCCCAATTAAGCACATAACAAAAGGCTGGATAACAAATTAATAGCAGTTGTCGTACAACTGTGTATAAAATAGGTGACCTTAGTCACCGAATTAGTTTATTCGCCTTCGGAACAATCGTTTAGAGGTTCAAATTTCAAACAAGCAGGGTATGTGTATATATATAGTCCATTCACGGTTATTTCCGCCTTTTCTGAAGTCCTGCTGAGTTTGTGCTTTCAGGGAATTCCTCCGCAAACAAAGCTTAGCCAGTCTAGAAAATTACAATGAAGAGACAACGAACCGCATTCGTGCACACTGACTTTAATAATATTTTACATGAGAATTATATCTTACTAAAAATTACCAGCACACCTATTTCCTCCCTGTTTTTATTCAATTTATTTTGAATAAAATATTCTCAGTAATATAAATTTTACATATATTAATCACTGTACAATTTTCGAAGAAAACTATATTCTAAGCAGAGCTTAAAAAAATGTTTAATCTAGCAGAGAATAGCCTACACTTGGTTTCATCACTTGAAATATAAATAGATGAAGGACTGAAATAATTAATCCTTTTCAGTAACATTGCCGAATGTAGATGACATTGCACAGGAGGGTTAATGACGTACACTATACACAGTAGGAAAATAGTTTCCAATAACAAAAAGTTCCTCTTAAATGTAACAGCTCCATTCATTGTTCATAGTGTCGCATAAGCTCAAAAGAGCTGCTATAGGATGTTCACGATGAACTGAGATTTTTAGAAAGCCCTGATTGACATCTACTTGTATGAACGTTGAATATTCTTCCAACAGATGTGAAATTAACATTCGCGAGAACCTTGCCACTTTATTCAAGCGACAGTCAAATAAAAACTGTAGCATTATAAAAAATATATATATTATATTTTTTATATATACAAATTTCCTAATTAATACACATATATGTACTTGAAAACAGAAATTAAAATAAATTATTTTAGTATTAAAAGATAATTGTCTAACTTTTTTTATTGCATGCCAAGGCATGGAACTATTTTCCATTCATCGTTGCCAACTTTACTGGACGCATAGCATTCAGGGTGCTCGTTAAAACACACGCAGGAAGAAGCAGTGACACTTTTAAAAGTTTGTTTTTTTCAAGAGTTCCCACTTTACAGTGAACAGCCTTTACCAAGAGCATAAGGTTAGTTTTTTGTTGATTCCGAGCGTTGCACGATCCCAAACAAAATTAATTTAGTTCAAAGTAACCAACGGTCGAAATGGTATATTGATCTGTAATCGAAAGTGCTATAGAGTAAAAATCAAAGAATAAGAAAAAGAAATACAATAATGCATGCTTTCGCGTACTCTGAGAATGCATGCTTTCGCGTACTCTGAGAATGTACTTGGATAGCAATTTACGTAACTCATATAAAAAAAAAAATTTCGTACTTTAACAAACTGTACTGTGCCTATGTCAAATAAAATTACTGGAGTGTAGAAAATGAACGGGAATTAATACTGTACGTGGGCACCAAGAGCACACATTGTGTTACGTGACATATAGTACAGTACAATCATCATAAACTTATTTTTAAATGCTATCAATACACAAGTCCCTTAAACACTCATAGGATAGGACAAATACGAAACTCTTTAATATCATAGATATTCTATTTGGAATGAAACGAGGATATAAAGTAATGATTTAAATTGGATGAAATTTACGACGCAGAGAACACATTTAATAATTTTTGAATGAAATATTATTATGATGCTCCTCACGTAATTCAGTCTAAATAAATGAAACGTTTTTGCAATATCTACATCCTTCCTTACAAAATCTTATTAAGTGGAGAAGGGGAAGTCTACAACTGTAATAGCAAATTCCTTCAATATTGTAAATGGTTCATTGATTTGTGTCACGTTATTTACTCTTGAATGCTCTTTAGAAGACTGGAACTAAGTTCAAAAAATATATAATTAATCTCCAAGACGGCTGCTCTGGTAAGAACTTGGATAACGCTTAATGGCCACTGGGAAGTTCGGACGAAACGTTTAATTTTTGCGTATATTAAAAATATAATTTAGCCGAGGCATAGTTAAAACGACTAGTTGAAGCAATTGGGCGTGGTCATCTTACATTCTGCTGCAAGATAGTAGCCTCGTTCCTTCGATGGCGTCAGCGACTTCAAAGAGCTCAAAAAATGAAAATTTCAGGCGCCTCGAGGGATCTCTTCAAAGATCCACGTCCCCTAACCACTTTGCAAACTTCCCCTGGTCCTGCATATTAATCTATCTTCTTTAGGAATAAATTGAGTCATTTTTGCCTAGAGAGGCTTTTAACTTGTCTGGCTTCTTTGAAGTAAGGACGAAGAGTGTTCTACAACTTAAATCTAAATCCTATCATCATAGGAGCTTAAATATTGCCCTAAGCAACCAAATAAATAAACACAACTCCAGAGAGACTTAATCTAATTTGTCCTATAAATTAAAGGATTGCCTGACCTTACATTTACAGATATTTAAATACAAAAGAAAAGCTCAACTAATCGTAAATGCATATGTATATAAATAACTAAAAAAAAAAAACATGTTGAGAAAGTAATTGGAATTAAAATTGATTTGGTACCATAGTAATTACAAACAAAACTATAGACCTACATATCATGTAATATTAGTTTATTACAGTACGTCACGAAATACTTAGGTATTAAGGGGAGAAATTTTATGTATACATATAATTATATATAAGTTTAATATAAGTTTTTCTCAATTTGTAATAATGCGTGATAGCATACATTTACGAGAATCGCTTTTCTGTACGTAAAATAAGATAGACATCTGTCACATAATTTTTTCTGTAGATTATTAAGTCCACGTGGGAATGATCCCAACTTGAACGAAAACTCAATTAATGTTTAGACAGTCACGGCACATTCGTTTATATTGTCGACAGTTCAACCAGAGATACTCCAAAACCGATGGTTATAATCCATTCGTTATTCTTCAAGCTGTTCTGTAATCTTACTAAAGTTCTACATTCAAACAAAGCTCGACTAAGTCTAAACAATTAATTGTATCAAAGGGACAACGCAGCGTATTTGTGCACACGCAGTTTAGTAATATCTCGCATGAAAACTATGTGTTGGTCTTATCTTTGAATGAATAGTGCGATGGGAGTGAACGACTGGATGGAGATTTTTGGACGTCCGCCATTGCGATGCAGGTGTCTGTCATGGGAGAACAGGACTGGACCAAGTAACCTATGTTGTCCTAGTTTTTTTTCAAGCAGGTTTCCAGCCGGTGTTGTTTTCTATGTGTTATCTGTTGGTTGCGTGTATACACACATATTTTTCTTAACTAGTTGTTTATCTGTGATTTTTCTTTACTCTATTCCATCTTGGAATTTTCTAGTGTCGTTTTTTCTCGTCCATAGGTTACTTGTCTTATTGAAATATTTGTTCGTGTTCAGTCCTGTTTTCCAGTGACAGACATCTGCATCGCAATGGCGAATGTCCAAAAATCTCGATCCAGTTATTTATTGGTTACCAACCCGACAATTTTCTCTCTGTTTTATTCGTATTAATTACAAAGGAGAACATATTATTTACAGATAAAAATAAGTAAAAGTTCAATATAAGCAAAAAAAAATGTATGCTTTTACTATGTGAACACACGACGTTCGTAATACATGCCATATCTATGAAACAGCCAAACACGTCACATATGGGGTGCATTTTCAAAGGTTTGTTGTTTGGTTCAGAAAGCGTGAAGTTGCCGCGAACAGACCATACATATGAATCGGCTCTGTTTCTGCGCTACTGCATCGGCCGAAATCCACAACTCAAATATCAGTTACCTTCATAATAAATTCATAAATACATCACGAGCCTTCGTTAATATGCGTGCATTTGAAACTGATGAAACGTAAAACAGTTTCTCTCTACCGTTACGAAATTTCCGGATATCGCTGTACTAAACATGAATCGAATTGCTTTACAAATGCAAACACAGTGCAAGTTAACTATGTTAGACTAAACTATGCGACTTTTTTTCCACAAAATAGACCAAGATTGCTTCTTGCACTAAAAAGATTAATGTTTAAGGAGAGTGCGTTTACGTTATTTCGAAACGATTAGCGATCTTCGAAAAGAGCCCTTACTATTTTTAACCTATTATTATACATTTTTAAGCTTAAAAATATTTTTGTAAAAAAGGCCTATCAAAAGTAGTTTTACAACAAATAAAATATTATATTAGGACAAACTCAACCAAATATTCTAAGATTGCGTAGGAAAATATCCCGTGACAATTAATGTAATAATACTAATGAATTTAATTTTTTTCAGTAATACTTCTAGTTTCTAAACTTAGTTTTGTACATTACAGACACCAATGTCCAATAAAACACTGAAAACTTAATTTTCTTTATATTCTCGATTTTTTTTTTTGTTGTGCAATTTCTAAAAATGTATTAAATAATTTTTTTATGAAGGCAGAGTAATTGGTACGTGCATAATCAAAACTTCATAAAAGTTTGGTATCCTTCTTGCAGTTTTGCATTTCGTCGAATCTTTAGGCGTTTAAGTAAAATGACAGCGCTTAACATAGTTAGTTCAAAAACTTTACTTCGTCCATTTGAAACTCCACAGAATTTATCGCTTCTGCTGCTTATTTTGGTGATGGAAACATCAGCTTGTATTAAGATACTTTCAGATAAATAGTTGTTCCTGTTAAAGTTCAGTGCAGCGTGGTAGTGCATGCGTGTTAACTATACAGCTAGCCTTGGAGAATAAGTGAAGAAGTCATAATTTCAAAATGCCCCTATTTTCCGTCTATTTTACACCCAAATCATTCGGAATTTTTTCACCGAATGGTTTCCAGTTGACGCACTTATCTCAATCTTGCCGTTTGATGTAAAATAACCGTCGATTTGCATTCTTCATCGCTGCGGCAACAGAACTGAAACTTTCGTTTCCGAAAATCTGACGAAATTTATGATTGACAATTACCCGCCAATCATACTACATCAGTTGCAAGAGAATGTTTTTGAAAGGCTAGATTGAACAAGGATTTCATTTTCAGCTATGTCGTGACCCTCCGCGTGACTTTTAAACGTTTGATTTATTTCCTTCGGGGGGAAAATTTCAATTGTGAATGCAGTTTTCTGCTTCGCAACGATGATCCCTGAGCATTTAGAGTGCATTACGGTTGTCAACTCACGGTTACTTGCAATCTTCCTTTCTGAAGACCTGCTAATGTTCTACTTCCAGGATATTCCTCCGCTTCACTCAAACAAAGCTTAGCCGAATATAGAAAATTACACCGAATGGACAACGCACTGCATTCGTGCACACTAAATGTTATAATATTTTGCGTTAGAACTATTTCTTATTGGGTATTACCAACAAGCCCATTTTCTCCCTGTTTTATTTAAATTATTTATAAATGTAAAATATTATAAAAATATTTGTAAAATAAGAATTAGAGTTTCAATTTTATGAAAAAATAATTATTTTTCGTTAACTCAAGTATAAAACGCTTTTAATAAATGGCACATTTAGGTGGCAAACAAAGCACCTAAAACATGGGGTTATTTTTGAAATGTTTGATTTAAAAATGTGAATAAAACTCGAATTAACAACATCATCAATTAATGCAGTAATAAATAATTGTGATACATAAAAAAATGTGGTAGTATGGAATGAAGTTTTGCACGGAAGAAACAGTTTTTGTATTGCTAGGTAGCTTCACATTTGCCATTCATAATCGTAAAAACGAAAAAAAAAATTTACCTGCTCATATCTAGAATAAATTTACCTGCTCATATCTAGAATAAATTTTACTTGCGTGTTTTAGGTAAACGTAATTCTCTTTTAAATATTACAAAATAAGTGTATAACTGATGTCAAAATGTTTGTCGACTATACAAACTGTAATGAGTAAACAAATTTCAATTAATTCTACAGATGAAGTAAGTGTTCAATCGACGGACTCATTTCATTGTAAAGTATAAATATGCGTAAAACCCAACTGCATGGTGGAAATAACTGTTCTGCGTTTTTTTTTTATGTCATTCAAACAATGTTTAGGTATATAATACAGTATTATCACAGTTCTGCAAATTCTCTACATCCAGCCTCACTGTTCTTGGAGGTTTACGTGTTTAGGTTGCTAATCGTTTACTTCAGATTCCAAGGTCATGGGTTTGAATATCGGGAGAACGATAGATATGTATGAGTTGTGCTTTTAACTGTAAGTTGGTGTTTATCTTGCAGGTCGCCCCCTTCTGGCGGTTAGGCAGCCGTGTAGCATTCAACTGAGATCCTTAGAAAGTACAAGTTAAAATAAAATAATTAGTTAGCAATGTATCCAATAAATCAGGTGGTTGATTTGCAGAAAGTGAACATAAACAGACATCTGTGACTGCTTGTCTCTGCCACTGTGACATTTCCTGGCGACTGATGTTTAAACATAAAGTAAATTTGCATTGGAAATACAAAGTATATGCAACAGTAACAGTGGCAAAAAACAAAAACGAAATGTCGTATGTCGCTGAACAAGTTGTTTGTAATTATAAACCCGACTATCCTCAAGTTGTTGAAGGAAAAAAAAATCGGATATGCCTCAAAAACATAACATTGTCTTAGACAGAGGAATAAAACTGAAAGGGTATTCCTCATCGAAATAAACATCATTCAGCACAAATGTGCACTGCAGAGTTGTAATCGTATAAGTAGGAACAGGTGTTTTTCGCGAAAATATTTACGGCCATGCTAGGCTTCAATAACCTACGTCCGCAATCCACAATTTCCTTCAGTTAATGGCTGCGTGACTACCTGAGAAGACATGTTTCTATTTGACTGGGCCAATCGGAATAAAGTACTCCGATACTGAACGTCCATGATTCGCGGACAGGCACTTAAGACACGTGACGTTTAAAACCATCCAACTACAAAATTGCATGTGAATAAAAGTGTTTTGGAGTACAACTGATCTTGAAATCTTTTGCAAAAAAAAAAAACACCTGTCCCTACATGTAAGTCGTTGCGTGATAACTAGAAGGAAATGAATGTTTGAAATAATTGATTTATTATAGTCTATTCACTGCTACATACCAACTTTTCTGAAGTCCTGCTGAAGTTCGACTATTCCTCCGCTTCATGTTAAAGAACTTACCCTAGTCTAGAAACTCACGTTTAATAGGGACAGCGCACCGAATTCGTGCACACTCAGTTTACTAATATTTTGATGAGAACTAGATATTACCGACCCCGCCAACACACCTATTTTCTCCCTGATTTTATTCGTGTAAGCTATAAATGAAGTTTTATATTTTATAGATAAAATATATAAGTCCAATTTAAAAATATAAGCTTCTTTCAAGTTAACAGAAATATAAAATGCTTGTGATACACGAAATTCTTAGGAAACAATCAAATACGACTTACATGTGGTTATTATCCAAAAGTTTGTTTCATGAAGGGTTAACAAACCGCGAATATACTATATATGTTAGCTGTGAATAATGCCACTTCTTTTAATTCGCCAAAAGCTTCACATAAAGTTTATACTTCGATATACTGTGCGCACACTTGCATAGTTCTAGAGACGCCCGAATTTCCGCCAGAAGAGCTGCTGTCTGTATCTAAATACACGTCAGCTCGTATCCATTTTCGCGATTGGATGATTTTATATACTACACGTCTTAAGTGCCTCGAAACACAGACGCTCAGTACCGGAGTAACATGACAGAGTATAGGTTGTTCACAGAAAAAAAAATTAGCACTCTAAAAGGAATTGCTTAGGATCTACTTGCATGCGCGTTGTATTATCTTCCCCGAACTGTGAGAATTAAACATTGCCATGGGTCTCATCACTTTTTTCATACGTCGGTCAAGTAAAACTGTGAAATTATTATAAAAATAAATATTTTACATTTCAACACTCCGTTTCATTTAGAAAAGAAAACGGAAAGCGAAAGAAATAATAATAAAAGTTATCACAAATGGTTACCTAACACTTTTTATTCGACGTTCAGATATCAAACTATTTTCCATTCATCGTTACCAACTTAAGTAGGCACATGTCACTCAGTGTGCCTACTAAAACATAGGCAGGCAGGGGCAGTGACTTTTTTTCTAAGGTTGTTTAGAAAAATGCTCACTTTATCGGGTACAGCCTTTAGATAAGTATACAGAAATGAAATAGCATCTTAATTCCGCGAACTGCAGCCGCAACAAAATTGCGTCGCTCACCTCCAACACGTCGGAACACCGTTCGCCAATCAGAGCCTGGCAACATACCGGTCAGCTGGTATCCCAGCCAATAGGAAACCTTCTGAAGTATGCATAAGCCATTCAGATCCAAGCCCCGTGCCCGCAGCCTCGCGCAGCCAATCAGCGAGTGGCTGCTCCATGCCATGCCGTTGCAGCTCTACTCTGTGGGGGCCGCGAGTAATTTACCCACTACACCACCGTGACCCCTCAACCACCTCTAAATAAATCTTAATGATATTCTAAATACGAAAGTTTGTATGTTTGTTTGTTACTTAATCACGTTGTAGCGGCTCGACGGATTTTGGCGAGATTTGGTACAGCGACAGATTATATTCTGTATTAGCACGTAGGGTACTTTTCATCCCGGAAAAACTAACAGTATCATAGGGAATATATAAAATATGCCACCAACAATTAAGATAGAGTACTTGGTATGAATCCGCGGGTAAGATCTAGTTTTCTATATAAACAATAAAACACCGAAACACAGTGACTAATGTCTATGACATTTGTAGACTTTTCTACTAATGTAACTAACTTAATAAACATCAGTTAATTTCAAAATACTTAACTATTTTATACTAAAAATGTTTTTTCTTTATTGCCTATTCCGGACGGCTGCACGAGGAATGCATCCTATTAGATTAAATATAGCAATTTGAATCCTTTCATAAAATGAACTGCAGGTTATAATTCCCTTTCCTTATTTTTATTGTTATGATTAGCTTTATAATTCAATGCCAATATAAACCCCATTGAAGTATGTGTCATCTAAACTCCATTTATCCTGCACATCCCGCAAGACTCAAAACCAATGGGAAACACTCAAATGCATGGCAGCTTTATTCCGCGTGGCCGGGTCAAACAGGAGAATGAGTCCTGTATGTGTTGTGACTACAAACAATAAACAAATTACTCCTGCTCTAGTATGTGGAGCACTGTGTGATCTAGTTTGATGTTATCTTAATAACGTGCAATATTTGGGTATCGGGTTATGAGATATTTAGAATACATATACCAGATAACGTCGTTATTAATATCGGGGCCAAGTCAAGGCAATATGCCGTCTCTTCCAATTAATCACATTTTACACTCTAGGTTCACATGTTGCAGTTAGAAGTCCAATATTGCGTTTAAAATTATTACAAAGTTCACCAACTATCACTGGGCAATTAAATTAATTATAATCATTTTTACACATGATACAGCAAATAATATATAAAATACCGTAATAACAAAGGAAAATGTTTTCGCAGTTTTGTACACGCACAATTCGTGGCATTTATATCAACAGATTCACACTTAAAACACATACTTTTACATAATAATCGCCATGCATGCATCCATTATACTTTCACAAGCCGCAGCTTATACACACACAAACACAAGCACAGATCTACAAAACATGAGCCCGCACACATCTATAAAACACGATCGCACGCACATCTACAAAACACTAATACGTCTACGAAACACGAACACTAACAAATCTACAGAACACGAGCACTTACACGCATGTACACAACCTCGACAGTTCACCAGCCAAATGCCATAGAGTGCACGCAGTTATTTCCAACATCAATGGAAGACCAGTTAACTTTTTAGTTCCACAGTATACCGCAGAATTGCGTCCTAGTATATCACGGTAACAATACAACTATTTAATTTTGAGCTAATTTATCAGTAAATATATGACCTCGCGAGTGGATGATGTATCTCTTGCAGACTGAAGCAGCTCGTCACAAATTATTGTCGCATTTACAGCAATAGATGAACCATAAAATAATTTATGAAATGGAAAAAGCTAATTCATTTAGATTTTGCGACCTAAATAAATAAAAAAAAATAACTTAATTTTATAATTCAGAACATCAGTAGCAAAAACACTGTGGATACAATTTCACTAGAACGCAGCAGTACCTAGTGGTTACACTGAATTTTGCAATTTTTTTAATGTGACGCTTGCTGTGTGTTGCTTAGGCGCTTCTTGCGCAGTGGGACAGACGCTTGCAGCTCGTTGCCTACACAACATCCTCTCAGGCACTGCGTGATGAAAGGGAAGTATATACTCACGGCGCGGACTGGATTTTACAGCTGACGGCTGAAAACATTCCATCACTCACTTCCCAGTTCATGAGGTATGAAAAGGGTTAATTCCGTATAGTGAAGCCCCTATTTTATAGTCAACTATATTTAATGCATATTTGATTTCTTGTGTTGAAAGTTAGACGTGTTGACATATTAAAACGTATGTAAGGTGTTGTGAACGAACTTTACCTACATATTTTCGTTAATCTTTGAGGACTAAGTACATTAGTAAATATTTAGTTTCGCATTTCAAATACGCAAATTTATTCCCTTAATTTATTTTGAGAAACAGACTTCGAAATGCTCATGTAATTATCTTGTTAAATGCCCTATTACAGGCAACAAATTTGCATGCATGAAATAGAAGTGTAATTCTTGAACATATTATGAGTGAAAATTTTCCGTCTGTAATGACCTCGCTGTCGATGAGACGTTAAGCCCAACTGCCTGCCTTTAGTTGCAGTTCTATTTCTTTGTGAGGTTTTGGAAATAATTCAAGATGTTCATAGTTTGTAGGTTGCATCATCCGCTGGGAGATGTCCTAGGGAGAGTTCCTGTACATAACTCGCTGCACACATTGAGCGGGAAAGACGAAGATACAAACCTACACCGCCACTGCTGTAGTCAAATTCATACACTTATGAAAACTCCTTTATCTGTCAAAAAGTGCTCTTCAGATTTTCAAAACATTCACGTCACGTAATCCTCCGATTAATAACATGCTATGCTATTGGGAGAAATTAATATATACCCATTAAACATACCAAAGTTGATATCGTGATCTCAGTAATTAATTACATCTCGGAACAGACATCGACGGTGTTTTATGAGCCACGTAGTGGAATTTACGAATTCGAAATCAAAAGTCAATACCTTCAGTGGTTCGAAAGATATTTTGGGTGAGCATCTTAACTGAATAACCCTGCATATTATGCATTCAACATGAAACATGTAAAAGGGGCGACAGACAGCGATCTGGATCAACATTGTTCCATTAAAGGATTAAATATTTTGATGTATATACTCCTACAAGAATGGTGGAGTAGAGACATCTGAGCGACTTTAAACATAGAGGACTTGAGAGTTGATAAAGGTGAATTGGCGTGAGTATGGAGCAGCTTTGCAATCCAAGGGCGAGGGAAACGGAAGATCCCCCAGAAAACCCACTGACCAGGGACATCGTTCAGCACGATTTCCACATGCAAGATTCCGGGAGTGGCCCCGCCGGGAATCGAACCCGTTTCGCGTTGGTAGGAGGCGAGTAGTCTAGCCACTGCACCACCGCGGCCCCTACAAGAATGGTGAAACAAAGACCTCAGAAAAGATAGGTATAGTCCAATCACTGTTACTACCAACTTCTCTGAAGCTCTGCTAAAGTTCTATTTCCAGGATATTCCTCCGCCTCTGGCAAACAAAGCTTAACAAAGTCTAGAAAATTGCACCAAAGAGATTACGCACCACATTCGTGCGCACTCATTGTAATAACATTTTGCATAAGAACTACTTCTTATCAGGCATTAACAACACACCTATTATCTCAATATTTTTAATTCGTATTATCTATAATTGAAATATTATTATTTATAACTAAGATACATGAAAATTTTCGATTGAAAACCAAAAATAAGCTCAATTTTTTACGATAACAAAAGTAAAAAAATGCTTGTGATACATGGCATATTTAGGAAACAACCAAACACGCCATACGTGAGGTGATTTGTCAAAGGTTGAAGCGCTACTTCATGTCTGACACGCGTGTCAATTATCAAAATCAAGCAGTTTTATGTGAGTACTCCTGTCCTGCCAAAGACTGTCCTGCCTAAACGATTTATTTTTCGTCCCGCCAACTGGTGAAATATGTGATGCCTACAATTTTCAGGAGTACGATCAAATGCTGCTATTATGGGGTTTGTGTTTACAGAACTACATGACGTTAATGAACTTGGTTAGCAAGTATGCTCGGTTATTTGCCACGTCTGTATTTGGTATCCCAGATTAATAAACTGTTATTTTGTTTGAAGAGGGGTTACTATTTGAAGAGGCAATATTTTTGCTGCAGAAAAAGGTACTTTGTTTTTCTTCACTCCCCCCTCCCCCCTTCCGGGTAGCGCACGTCTGAACGCATCCAAGCGCTGAGCTATACTGAAGAGAGGCGCGCGGCGCTCCTGGCGCGGCCGAGCGCTGTCTGGTGCCTACTACTGGCAACGAGTTCAGCCTCGCACACTCTGGCACCTTCCATACGCCTCTCCGCTATTCCCACCGCCTCCTTAACCTTCCCGAGCCGCGTTTTCACTTATAAATGTTCGTCCCCAGCCCGAGCAAGTGTGCAGTGTTCCTCTTAGAGTCGCGCGGGCTGGCCGACCATAGATCATGTCTACACCACTTCGTACTTCGGGGCTTCACCATGTTAGACGCGTTTTCGTGTAATATGAGTACTGCTCAAGTTAAGTGTTACAATGAACGTAGTTGTTATGCTGGGGGTAGAGTTTCCCTTTTAGTAGTGTTTATTTTTTGTATATGGATGTTTGTAGGGAAGTATTTCTTCACTGTTTTGACTGTGTGAATTTTCAATATGGTATTTTATGGGAATGTTTGTAAGAGGTGGATTCTTCCTTTTTTGGCGTGCTGTAAGGATGGTCTCCTGGACTACGATTTGCCAAAAGAATTTTACTGCCAAGGAGTTTAGTGGTTATTTTATGGCGTGTCTTTATGCTCATGTTTAAGTGTAATGAGGGTTTTTGCTCCTTCCCAACGGTATTCTTGAAATTAGTATTCCATGTACTTTTTAGTGAATCATCAGGATTACTTTTACCTTTAAAGTTGTAAAGGTGCTTGCTTTACTCAGGGATTCATTTTACCTTTTTGAATGGGATTTCACAAGTGTTTATTCAGGTTGGGTGATTACTCAGGATATATAAATATTGTTGTTTTTCTATTTGTTCCAGTGCATGTGTGTTCTCTCCTTCCCCTAGAGAAATTTGTAGATGAAATTTATATTTTTCAAATCTAGTCGCAAAGTTGTTCTTGGTGATAATGTATAGATGGACTTCAATATATTTGTATTGATTTTGGAATTTTTGTATCCATGCTTTCTTGATGTTTTTTTTTTAATGTTGTGCGCGTCCTTCTCCTTGTCTTTCTTTAGCCCTACTACGCCCTAAAGAGCCGTAACAAGATTAGATTCAAGAAGTAAGAAGAAACCGAGAATAGACTAGTATTTCTGGGACTGACATCTCGTAGATAGCGAAGTAATTAGAGACGGAGCAAAGTACTAAGGGAAATAGGTACGGCGAAGGAATCTACCACGGCTAACCTTACTTCTACCACATGTTGGGAAGATCAACTTTAAGAGTTTGGCAACAAAAAATTGTTGCCACCGAGTAAGCGGTAGTGTCACATGCGTAAAGGCTGTTGATCATAAAGTGAGCACTTTAGAAATTAACCTTAGAAAAAGTTCACTGCCCTTGAATGCGTATATTTTAATGGGCGCACTGAGTGACATCTGTCCAGTAAAGTTGGTAACGATGGATGGAAAGTAGTTCCACGTGTTAACGTCGAATAAAAAGTGTTAGGTAACCATTTGTGATAACTCTAAAATATTTCTTTCTCTTTAAACTTTTTTTTTTTTACGCATCGAGGTGTAAAAATGAACAGATTTGTAAAGTTTTTACTTTTTTAATAATTTCACATCAGCACTTGACCGACGCATTAATAAAGTGATGAGGCCCATGGCAATGTTAATTCTACATAAGGGGGAATAATACCCAACGTGTATACAAGTATATCTTAAGCAGATCTTTTAGAATGTTTAGTTTACCGTGAATAGCCTATACTATATTTTTCTCTAGTTTCTACGTTTAAAAAAACAGGACGATTGCAATAATCATTAAAAATATATATAAAATAACTTCGTAACCAAGCAAAATATTATTCTTTTATTATTCACGTAGTTTAAAATTCTAATAAAAAGTTACCTTTTGGAACACTGCGCACCTAGTGGCGGAAATGTTTCCTATACCAAACTCCCCATAAGAAATCTGGGTTCTTTTGCCAACCTGAGAATATTAAACGTTAGCCACGACCTGTGGAATGGAACCAACTCAGAACTCGCCTAGAGTGGTTTCGGGATATAATTGACAACCGAAATCAGGAAGGCCCAGATTAGGGATGGGGTAGCGACGTGCAAAATTCGCGTTATTATTTGGGGGCGCGTTAAACTTTAAACTTGTATACCTTAGCAATACGTTTGTCATTGGACAACACGTTATCTGAAACGCCCTGGCCAATAAAAAAAAAACGCTTCACAATTGTGTGTCCCAATTACGCGCAGTTCAGTCAGAAAAGGCGTGGCTTCGCATCTGTGCAGCCGCCAGTGGAGAAACGTCGCTGGCTGCGGTTCAGGCGGTTCTGTGAAGTTCAGTCTGATGTCGAATAATAACGCGAATTCCGCGTGTCCCTAGGGATGGGTAATATTTTCCGGAACGGTTCCAAAGACCGGAACCGGAACTAGAGTTCTGAGCAAGCCAAATGAACGGTTCCGTCGAAACGCCACACTTTAATTTATGGAGAAATTGTAAAACCACATCTCAAAATTTGCATTCCACGAGTCTATCTAGATACAATGGAATGCAGCAACATCAATTTATTTCCCGTTTTTTTTTCCATTATGTTTTGTCTTAAACACTGGGTAGGTGTGTGTGTCTATATATATATATATATATATATATATATATATATATAAGAGAGAGAGAGAGAGAGAGAGAGAGAGAGAGAGAGCTAAATGAGAACAGTCACAGCTCTGTACTTCTGTCGAAAAGCCAGTGAAAAATGGAGTTATTGCAAGGTAAGCAGAGATGTAAAGATTCCGGTGACTGGCTGGAACTGTTCGCAGTCTCTTAACTGTTCCGAGTCTCGGAACTAATACCAACTGGCAATAACGGTGTCGTAGACGGGGTCACTATCAATCTCCGGACTGTTGGAAACTCGCGGACGGTTCCAGTGAACGAACTCAACCACTTACAGAATGTGAACTGTTTAAAAAGTATTAGACATAGCCTAATACTAAACCCAGAGTAAAACAGAAATTTGAATAGTTTTTTTTTATCCATAGTTCTATCGGCACACGAACGCTGCGTGTACGTGTGTGCGTACATAATTCTGCTGTGTGTTGTGAGTTGAGTGATAGGAAATATTAGGGCTTTAAAGAGAAAATGTAAAACATTTTTAGTTCAGGGTAATGTGAAAAATATTGCCTATCTTTAGTTGACTCTGAGCATTAAACTAGCGACAAAATTTGTACACGAGTATGGATTACATTTATTTCACAATATATTTTATGGCATACAGTAGTAATACATATAATTTTATTGGGAAGTGGTTGGTAATGTGTATCTACCTACTCCCCCCTTGTATATAAAATTCACGATGGCGTACAGAGCACGTTGACGTCGTGTATGTGTGTGTGTGTGTGTGTGTATATGTATATATATATATATATCAGGAACCGTTCCGAAAACAACACTTAGAAAGAACTGTTCCTCTCGATGAACTGGAACGTTGCGGAACGGTTCCTGAAAATCGGAACGCTTACCATCTCTAAGCGCAGATCTCCGAATGGAAGTGCCGTCTGTTACCACAACTCCATCTCGCCCAGTAAAGACGCGGGCAGAAAAATATGCACGATGATGAATTTCACACAAATGATTATTATTTTTTTTAACGGAGTATCTTCGTTATCTCATCGCTGCGTCGGATCAATTACCCGGGGTACGGCTGTATAGAAATCGAAGACGTCCCAGGAGACCTTGTTACATGGACCATCGGACCGAGATGCCCAAGCGTCTCATGGAGAACGTATCGTGAGATTAAAAAAAAAAGGGGGGGGGGTGTTCCTTTTTCGGATTTGCCAACTGAATGAATTTCCCACCAGATCTTGTGGTTTTAGAAGATATTATGATGGCTAAATTTCACATGTGTGACAAGTCGAAAAGTTGTGGAATAATAAAAAAATCTGGCGGCAGATCTGGTGCTTTGAAGGAAGAATTAATATTTTTTTTTTTTTTCTGTTATCAGATTTTCACACTTGTGTGTCTTCAGGGTCGTTCATTTCCCCGGAATATATCATGTACGCCTGAAGATGTAATGGAAATATCTATAAATGCACGCTACACGTTTTAGTGCATTTTTATAGGCGGTATTGCCGGCTGTCTTTTGTGGGAATAACGATACGGTACCTATACAGCGGAAAATTACTTAAAGCGCCAATTTATGTAGCTTGAGGGTACTGCGTTTATGTATGCCTAGTGGATAAGTTATTAAATATTTCCGAAGCGATTATGATTTAATTTTTAATCGTTTCAATTTCTGAGCGTTATTGATATATAATATATATGAATGACAGTGGGAAACTGTAACGACCAATAACCAATAACATTTCAAGTTGCAAATTTTATTTTTTTATATATATATTTAACTTGAAATAGGTAAAAGTTACGTTCCGGCGATTTTCTGGTGATTTTCGTATCAGTATTAGAGACTTACTCTCGGGAAAGTTGGCAAATCTGTCCTCTATCGCCCTTCCCGGCCTTGACTCGAAGCACTGGTTCGTGTCGAGTTTGTAACGCGATCGCTTGGAGTCTGGGGAAATTCTGCGATGCTTCATCGGATATGTCGACTGTATCAGTTGCCGAAGGAAGTGTCGGTTGGCACAGCGAATGCCTCGTCATGGGTAGGAGCAGTGATATTTCGCTCGGTATCCAATCATAAAAAGAAATAACTGTGATTGAAGTCAGTGGCGTAACAGCTAGATGGGACAGAAGTGTAATCCTTGCTCCGTGATAAAATTTACTCAAGGGCACCAGAATGACGGTAATTGGGCACCCAAGCTGTTTTTGTTCGCTGAGATGCGTTGATAATGTTATATAATCTCTAATTAGTAGTTACAAGGTTTTTTATGATGCTATAGACTGTTCACAATAAAGTGAACACTTTTTAAGGCCTCCCAAAAGGCATTAACCGCTAATGAATATATCTTATTGCCTCCCCAGGCATTAAATTTTGATGGTGGTGAAATGTATACACTGTGTTTATTGGTAACATTGCAATGTTTATACTAAAAATAAGCAAGAAAATGGAAATTATATTAAAGGAATAATTAATAAGGGCCTTTAAAAGTGCTCACTTTACCGTGAACAGCCTATACTTACAGAGGTACAAATTCACTTCTGAGTTATACACATTTCTCTATCTTCCATGTATCATGTGTAGCACGTGGTTAAAGTTTCGATGGTGCCAAACATTAATTTATAAGAGGATCAAAAAATATCTGAAGAGGGTGCCAAAAGGTTTGGTCCCCCCCCCCCCTTCCTTAATTTATACTTAAGCTAAGCCACTTTCACACTTTCAAACTTGTTACGTCGAACTGCTCCAAATAACGTAGGTGCTGCCAAAGATTCCCGTGTATGATAGTATTCATTGATTGCGCACGGATGCGGAGCGCCGTCCCTTTGGTGTATTTTCTAGACTCTCTTCAGCTTTGTTTGCATGAGGCGAAGGAATATCCATAAAGAACTTTAGCAGTGCTTCAGAAAAGCGTGAAGTAACCGTATAGCAGTCAATGAAAAGCAAGATCACTGTGACGTCAGTCCGACAAAATTACGGCCCCGGCAGCCCGGCAGAAGTAGGTTTAAACGGTCGAAGTCAGTGCTTTGCAGTGTTCCCAGTGTTGCCAGATATCGGAGAAATTTTCCGTTGTCCGAGAAATTTCAGTAACAGGCGGGGGAAAGGGAAGAAAATAGAAAAAGATGGGAAATTTAGAAAATATATTTTTATTTACGTATAATTTTGTATAATTATTTAAAAAACTAATCGATACCAATGATATAATACTCTCGAGCAGGAGGAAGCAGCAGGTTTTCTTGGCGATGTTCTGGATTTAAAAAATAAGGTATTTTACATTTTTATTATCCAAGAATGGCCTTTTTCTGGAATTAATTATTGATGTTCTGAGAATTACTGCTACATATTCATTACTCTATCATTGGAGTGTGCTAGGTAGTCCTAGGATCGACATGGATGGTGATAGGTAGTCCGAGGATCGTCTTGGAGGGTGCTGAGTAGTCCTAGGCTTGACTTGGAGGATGCTAGGTAGTCCTAGGATCGACTCGCCCCATGGCTCCATAATGACTCCAAAATGACTCCACCACTACCATCTCATGTGAAGTTTCAATGCCTGCGTATGATTGGTCAGCTGCAATCCTGTGGTAACTAGGTGATTGGCTGGTCTGTGTCTGCACAATGGCAGCACGGCTGGACACCCAGGCATTGAACAGATGGTTAGGAACATACGCGACAATGTTTTTTTTTTTTTTGCCAGGATTAAGCAGAGATGTGAGAAGATAAGTACGGCAATGCAAAGAGTGTAACTTGTACGAGACACGTCGTGCAGATTGGAGTCAGCAACAGTGGCCAGGATTAAGCAGAGATGTGAGAAGATAAGTACGGCAATGCAAAGAGTGTAACTTGTACGAGACACGTCGTGCAGACGGGAGTCAGCAACAGTGGCCAGGATTAAGCAGAGATGTGAGAAGATAAGTACGGCAATGCAAAGAGTGTAACTTGTACGAGACACGTCGTGCAGACGGGAGTCAGCAACAGTGGCCAGGATTAAGCAGAGATGTGAGAAGATAAGTACGGCAATGCAAAGAGTGTAACTTGTACGAGACACGTCGTGCAGACGGGAGTCAGCAACAGTGGCCAGTATTATGCAGAGATGTGAGAAGATAAGTACGGCAATGCAAAGAGTGTAACTTGTACGAGACACGTCGTGCAGACGGGAGTCAGCAACAGTGGCCAGGATTAAGCAGAGATGTGAGAAGATAAGTACGGCAATGCAAAGAGTGTAACTTGTACGAGACACGTCGTGCAGACGGGAGTCAGCAACAGTGGCCAGGATTAAGCAGAGATGTGAGAAGATAAGTACGGCAATGCAAAGAGTGTAACTTGTACAAGACACGTCGTGCAGACGGGAGTCAGCAACAGTGGCCAGGATTAAGCAGAGATGTGAGAAGATAAGTACGGCAATGCAAAGAGTGTAACTTGTACGAGACACGTCGTGCAGACGGGAGTCAGCAACAGTGGCCAGGATTAAGCAGAGATGTGAGAAGATAAGTACGGCAATGCAAAGCGTGTGACTTGTACAAGACACGTCGTGCAGACGGGAGTCAGCAACAGTGGCCAGGATTAAGCAGAGATGTGAGAAGATAAGTACGGCAATGCAAAGAGTGTAACTTGTACGAGACACGTCGTGCAGATTGGAGTCAGCAACAGTGGCCAGGATTAAGCAGAGATGTGAGAAGATAAGTACGGCAATGCAAAGAGTGTAACTTGTACGAGACACGTCGTGCAGACGGGAGTCAGCAACAGTGGCCAGTATTATGCAGAGATGTGAGAAGATAAGTACGGCAATGCAAAGAGTGTAACTTGTACGAGACACGTCGTGCACACGGGAGTCAGCAACAGTGGCCAGTATTATGCAGAGATGTGAGAAGATAAGTACGGCAATGCAAAGAGTGTAACTTGTACGAGACACGTCGTGCAGACGGGAGTCAGCAACAGTGGCCAGGATTAAGCAGAGATGTGAGAAGATAAGTACGGCAATGCAAAGAGTGTAACTTGTACGAGACACGTCGTGCAGATTGGAGTCAGCAACAGTGGCCAGGATTAAGCAGAGATGTGAGAAGATAAGTACGGCAATGCAAAGAGTGTAACTTGTACGAGACACGTCGTGCAGATTGGAGTCAGCAACAGTGGCCAGGATTAAGCAGAGATGTGAGAAGATAAGTACGGCAATGCAAAGAGTGTAACTTGTACGAGACACGTCGTGCAGACGGGAGTCAGCAACAGTGGCCAGGATTAAGCAGAGATGTGAGAAGATAAGTACGGCAATGCAAAGAGTGTAACTTGTACGAGACACGTCGTGCAGACGGGAGTCAGCAACAGTGGCCAGGATTAAGCAGAGATGTGAGAAGATAAGTACGGCAATGCAAAGAGTGTAACTTGTACGAGACACGTCGTGCAGACGGGAGTCAGCAACAGTGGCCAGGATTAAGCAGAGATGTGAGAAGATAAGTACGGCAATGCAAAGAGTGTAACTTGTACGAGACACGTCGTGCAGACGGGAGTCAGCAACAGTGGCCAGGATTAAGCAGAGATGTGAGAAGATAAGTACGGCAATGCAAAGAGTGTAACTTGTACGAGACACGTCGTGCAGACGGGAGTCAGCAACAGTGGCCAGGATTAAGCAGAGATGTGAGAAGATAAGTACGGCAATGCAAAGAGTGTAACTTGTACGAGACACGTCGTGCAGACGGGAGTCAGCAACAGTGGCCAGGATTAAGCAGAGATGTGAGAAGATAAGTACGGCAATGCAAAGAGTGTAACTTGTACGAGACACGTCGTGCAGACGGGAGTCAGCAACAGTGGCCAGGATTAAGCAGAGATGTGAGAAGATAAGTACGGCAATGCAAAGAGTGTAACTTGTACGAGACACGTCGTGCAGATTGGAGTCAGCAACAGTGGCCAGGATTAAGCAGAGATGTGAGAAGATAAGTACGGCAATGCAAAGAGTGTAACTTGTACGAGACACGTCGTGCAGACGGGAGTCAGCAACAGTGGCCAGGATTAAGCAGAGATGTGAGAAGATAAGTACGGCAATGCAAAGCGTGTGACTTGTACAAGACACGTCGTGCAGACGGGAGTCAGCAACAGTGGCCAGGATTGAAATCTTCCAAATATTTGTTATTTGCTTTAACATATGGCTTACAACATTGTGAAATTCCACATCTTATACCTTTTCCCATCATTAGAATCATTTCATAATCTTGTAATAAATAAAGTGGTTGTTTAGTCATTTTAACACTGATAATAGTGGAATCGATATTTTCTATGCTTACGCTTTTATATCGAACGTTTCCCGTCATCTTGCCATTATTCTTCATTTGTTTACTACATGCACTTTCTATTGTGGTTTTGTGATAAAGTGGAGTAATCCAGCTTAGAAAAACTCAGAGCAAACTACATGGGTCTTCTACTTTCTTTCCAATAGTATGAAAACAAGAGTGTTTTCGGAAAAAAAGCGGGAATTTTTGGCCAGTCTTGCGGGAATTTCTACTCTGATGATCTGGCAACACTGCGTGTTCCTCGGGCTTGTGTCCTTGACTGTCGCACTGCCGCTAGACAGATCCTTCGTAGCCTTATTTCCTTTTGGACAGTGTTTATTCTGTCGGCCGTACGAGAGCGTCGGCACCTGTTTCGATCGAGTTTTACGACTGACGACTGTTGACTTCGCAGCGCAACACTGTAGATCCTGCTGACGTCACTCGCGCTGCGCTAATTACTATAGACTCCGTTATGTCTTGAGTTAACCTCTTAACTTACAAATTAATTTTTTTATTCCAAGTCTTGCGGAAGAGGATATTTTGGCCTGACAGGAACTTACGATTCCCTTGTAATAACTTACACGGTGGAACCTATGAAAAGAGTGTCCATCAGTAAATGACACAGGCAGCAGCCAATAATAAAATTGTCATGTGCCACACCAGCCAATAACATTAGTCAGGAAAAACTGCTGTCTCTATTATGTCTAGCTTACAGTTTTGTACAGCTCCGACCATGGTTTTACCTCCATATTTTGCAACACGCCATATGTGAACATATATGTTTGGTATATTGAGCATTCTTTAATACCACGCAAGTGTAATTTTTTTTTTCCTTCAATATCTTGAGGATATTTGATGGTCTTGCGACATGACATCACTGATGACGTAATAAAAACGCCAAATTATTTTTTAACTTTTTCATGCCCTTTGTAGCCAACTGTCAACATGTTGCATGTTGCGGTTCAGAGTCCAATGATTATCCCTGGGGATAACTGATTCATAAACCGTTCTACTACTCTACCTTACAACTGGTTCGTATCACTAACCACTGAACACAACTCCTGCAGCTAAATGATTATCCCTGGGGGTATCTGATTCATAAACCGTTCTACTATTCTACCTTACAACTGGTTCATATCACTAACCACTGAACACAACTCCTGCAGCTAATTTATTGTTATAAATAGAACACGTTCCTACCCAGCTCAAGTACAGCACGCAAAATTTTTTTTTTGCAATACCGGAAACCATAAATTAATGTGGGAATGAAATTATTAAAAAACATTCAGCGTATTTTTTTTTTTAATCTTAAGTACATAAAATTTAATTTACGATTCGTAAAAATTTTAACTAGTTATTTTTACACTTATTTTATTTTATTTAGTGATTGTTAAATCTAATGATTATCAAGCTGCAGTTTCTCCGAAATTCGACGTTCGCCTCTAGCTAATTTGACTTAGAATTTTATCTCTAAAATCGAATTTAAAGTACAAACTAACCACATAAGAGATTTCTTACAAAAATGATATCCTGATGACGTGGACAATTATACTGAGCTGCATCCTAATCTAATATTTTATTAAATTTTGAGGTTCACTTGAGATCATAAATATATTGAAAAATTTTTCAGTTATAAATGGAAGATTTTCATAGTTCCTTTTATTAGTTTTTCAAAAGCAGTTTTTACAATTTTTATATTTTCTTTGCACTATTTCTTATCAGAATGAAAACATACTAGTGTTACATCCGGCAGCTCTGCGTCCTCCCCCTTGCCGCGGCCCCCTTGGACGTGTGCTGGCGCTGTGTTCCAAAGGCGTCACCGGTAACTGGAGAAGCACGTGGAGAATTACAAAGGTTGCGGCCACGCCGCTGTAACGCGTAACGGGACTCGTAAACTTCCATACTTGAAGTATAGAATTTATTGGGTTATCGTTGAAGAATGTTCTTATCATCTCCCTCGTCCTCCCTCGGTGCAACTCGAAATGCGCGGAACCTTCTGGTTCAGGCCAGGTGATCTATATAGGCGGCGGGCCTACGAGAAGACAGTCTGGAGCCTTGTACGGCCTTAAGCACCTGGTGTGCCGTACCAATGAAGCGACGACCTGCTACTCTGCTTACGATAATTACTCTTTGGTAAAACAGCGTATTGAAACATTATGGTCACCGCTTAACATTCTGAGGAAGCAGGACACACGCGAGGCTTCTCTATGCTATTTTCCATCGCCGTCGTGATGGTGATTTTATAGCTGGATGTGACAATGAGGCGTTCAATATTGTTACAAGGCATTCCCCTTAATGATGGCCGATCATATACGCATGAGTAGAAACAAAGGCATCGTTACTGCACTAACTCTCGAATAAGCTATTCACGGTACCTTCACACTTTTTGAATAAAACCTTTGAAAAATCACCCCAAGTATTGTGTGTTCGGTTGTTTCCTAATTACGTTAGGTATCACAAGGGTTTGATAGATGCGTTGACATAAAAGTACCATATTTAGACTTAAATTCCAATCCTATTTATAAATTATAATCAGTATGGTAACAAACAGCGAGAAAAAAAGGTGTGTTGGTAATTCCTAGTAAGAAATAGTTCTTACACAAATAATTATTACTCTGAGTGCGCATGAATGCGGTGCGTTGTCCCTTCGGTGTTATATTCTAGACTCGGTTAAGCCTCGTTTGCACGAGGCGGAGGAATATCCTGGAAGTAGAACTTAAGCAGGGCTTCGGAAAAAGATAGAAGCAACCGCGAATTGACAACAGTGAGATCGTGGACGCCCATTGCAGAGAAATCCGAACAAATCACGTCAGCGCGGAACGTCCGTCGATCGAGCGGTCACCGCTTCACACCCTCGCCACGCTCCGGTCTTTATTAAATCCCTCCCGACCTGCGGGTGTCTGATTACTGTAGCGAAAATAATCGACTCGGGAGAAGGTCGGAGAACCAATTGCACGGCGCGCAGCGACGATGTATTAATTATCTCTCTCTCTCTCTCTCTCTCTCTCTCTCTCTCTCTCTCTCTCTCTCTCTCTCTCTCTCTCTCTCACACTCTCACACACATACACACGCGCGCGCGCGAGAGAGAGAGGGCGCGCGAAAAGCAGTTGCCCCCGTCAAATGCAATTCGACGCCGGGAATAATTTATCAGGAGATACATAGGTGCGCGGTTCATTAACGCCGTTGCGGGCGAGGTCATTCGGTGGGCAGCCCGCCCAAGCTTAGCGTGATTACATCCCGATTTGAGGGTCAGAGTTCTTTGGCCTGTGTGGTTTGGAGAAGGGGAAGAGGGGTGGAATTTTTCTTACGCGATCCCTTTGTGCGTTGTAATCGATGGAGCGTCCACGCGCCATTTCGAGGCTATTGCCGAAGTTTTTTAGGTAACAGCATAGGCTAAGCCCAGTGCACATGTTACATTATTAGTAGAGACAGGGTAAATTGCAAAATCTATTGGAGGCAATGTATACTTTTTTTTATTCTTAAACTTTAATGGCAATTGTATTATAAGAATTTTTTAAGTATTAAAATGGAACTCATCCATGCATACTTGCATGTGTATAGGCTGTTCACTGTTAAGTGAGCACTTTTTAAGGCCCTTCTTAATTTTTACATTCATCCGATTTCCATATTCCTACTGCTTTTTTAATATAAACATTGCAATGTAACCAATATACACAGTGTATACTTTTCACCACCCTCAAAATTTAATGCCTGAGGTTGCAATAGGATATATTTATTTGTTGCTAATACCTGTTGGGAGGGGCCTTAAAATGTGCTCACTTTACCCCGTGTACACACTTGTGTACATTACGCACTTGTAGGTAAGTTTTGGTCTGTACTGCACACTGCGAGGCCCAATGGCCAGATTTCTTACCAGTGGATAAATTATTCGCAAACCTTCTCACTGGTCTAGGTCATGACTGGTTCATATAAATGTAATCACAAAAGAAGTGTTGTGTTGACTTTCGTAAGTAATGCTTCGTAGAATGTTTTTGTCTGCAACATCTGGAACCGTAAATTAAAGTGGGTTTGAAAGGGTTAAGTGGCGGCTATACGGTTTTAACCCTTTGAGGACGGCACAAATTTACTGGCACAAAGGAAAAGGTTGACGTGAGCTGCCTATATTCTCCACTACAGCAATGTGTCAGTCATGTTGGCCTATGTATTTCCACTTAACGTCGTCTTATTGGTCCTGGCTACACCGCACACGCTTACTCTACTCTGGAACATTTATTATTGGCTAGCCGACCACCAGTGGAGACGCTCGTTGATTGTGTTACAGTTAATGTGTTCCTACGGAGGTAACATGGTTTACAATCCATCGTGTTGGTTTGAGAAATCATTAAGGAGAACAGTTTCATTCTTAGGAACTGAAGAGTTGACTAGTTGTAATTGTTGACTTAGATTACGACCACGTCCAGCGAAACAGTAAGACAGTAAAAGTATGATAAAAGTCGTCAAGAGCAAATACATTTCCATATAAACGTAGCCCCGGGTATATACGTGCATAAGCCTCAAAGGGTTAATACAGCAATCTGTTCAGAGGAGATACAACGTTGTCGTTATGATTTAAAACATTGTTTCAAAGAATAATAAATGTCGTAAACAGATAATTTTACTGACTTTGGCACTTTTCGACGATGACATTTATGTTTCAATAACAAAATTTTTGAATTGGCAACAAAATATCGATTTTCATTTCTGGCCTAAAAAAAAATTACATTGAAATATTCCATGTTTTTTGATCATGGCAGACACAACTGCTTGCAATGAGGTAAATTAGATGATTATGGCTGCCCCTTAAATTATTCTTTTGCGCCGTATTTGTTGGGCCCAGTCTACAGACCAATATCTTAAGAGAGAGCTGTATTAAGTTATGGAAATATTACCCGCAATTCAAACATACACTTCCTTCTCACGAAGTCCATCTGGTGGAGAGAAGAGGTGGATAGTAAGAAATAGAGGCATAACAACCTACAGATCGGATAACACGTTCCTTCATTTTTACTCTTTCCTTAAGAAGCGGAGTAAAATGTATGCAGAGCTCTTCAAACACCTTGACTGTCTCCATAAATGACTATGTATAAAGTATTCAGTCGCATATTTTCTTTATCCGATTACTTCAACAAAAAGAACTGTATCACAAGAAAGAAATGTTCAAATACTTATTAACATAACAAATACGTTTTATCCGGAGAAGCATCTAGTTATATTTTTCTTTCTCTTTCTACTTCGCTCCATAAAGTCTGTTTAGTGTACTGTAAAAAATTTGTAATTTTTATTGAGAAATTGGTTGTAATTTTATAAGTGCTTCTAAGAATACAAAGATTGCTCTTGTGAAACTACTCACTTGTAAAACTATAAGGGCTGTGTTCGTAATATACCTCAAGAAATGTTTTTACTATGGTAACCCGTATCCACGAGCTTCAGCAAAATGGCGGACACTCAACAACGCAAAACAGAATATAGCTGTTTGTGCAAAAACTATGGGTGATGTGAAGTGTAGCTGCGTGCAGAAAGAAATATATTGCAAGTTTGAATAACGAAAAACACGCAAAACAACTCAAATAATCATAATAAAACGACAATTTCAATAAAGCCTTTCCGTATAGTTCAATAATTGTTATTTTTTCCTAACCACACAGAACTCTTAAATCGGCTCTCAAGACCTCGCTGTTAAGAGCCGTCCAACTCTCATAACTCAAAAACAGAACTCTTAAAATGAAATAAATGTACATATTCTCCTTAACCAAATAACTTAGTTATTATTATGTAGGTACTTGTCGCGTTTTATACTTTAAAAATAAGTTTGAAGCTCGTAAGTTAAGTTGGTCTTGTGGTCAAGGGCGCTGGCTAATAACACAAGGGCGCTGGCTAATAACACAAGGGTGCTGGCTAATAACACAAGGGCGCTGGCTAATAACACAAGGGTGCTGGCTAATAACACAAGGGTGCTGGCTAATAACACAAGGGGCTGGCTAATAACACAAGGGCGCTGGCTAATAACACAAGGGCGCTGGCTAATAACACAAGGGCGCTGGCTAATAACACAAGGGCGCTGGCTAATAACACAAGGGTGCTGGCTAATAACACAAGGGCGCTGGCTAATAACACAAGGGCGCTGGCTAATAACACAAGGGGCTGGCTAATAACACAAGGGCGCTGGCTAATAACACAAGGGTGCTGGCTAATAACACAAGGGCGCTGGCTAATAACACAAGGGCGCTGGCTAATAACACAAGGGTGCTGGCTAATAACACAAGGGCGCTGGCTAATAACACAAGGGCGCTGGCTAATAACACAAGGGCGCTGGCTAATAACACAAGGGCGCTGGCTAATAACACAAGGGCGCTGGCTAATAACACAAGGGCGCTGGCTAATAACACAAGGGCGCTGGCTAATAACACAAGGGCGCTGGCTAATAACACAAGGGCGCTGGCTAATAACACAAGGGTGCTGGCTAATAACACAAGGGTGCTGGCTAATAACACAAGGGCGCTGGCTAATAACACAAGGGTGCTGGCTAATAACACAAGGGCGCTGGCTAATAACACAAGGGCGCTGGCTAATAACACAAGGGCGCTGGCTAATAACACAAGGGCGCTGGCTAATAACACAAGGGTGCTGGCTAATAACACAAGGGCGCTGGCTAATAACACAAGGGTGCTGGCTAATAACACAAGGGCGCTGGCTAATAACACAAGGGCGCTGGCTAATAACACAAGGGCGCTGGCTAATAACACAAGGGCGCTGGCTAATAACACAAGGGCGCTGGCTAATAACACAAGGGCGCTGGCTAATAACACAAGGGCGCTGGCTAATAACACAAGGGTGCTGGCTAATAACACAAGGGCGCTGGCTAATAACACAAGGGCGCTGGCTAATAACACAAGGGCGCTGGCTAATAACACAAGGGCGCTGGCTAATAACACAAGGGACGTGGGTTTTAGTCCCCCTACTGCCAAGATGCAAACTTATTTTTCGTAAATTATATTTCAAAATTTTGTTTTTAGTTGTTTCTGTTATTAATTGATCATATTTGTTTTCTCGAAGAAAAAAAAATTATATTATGTACACTTGTCAATAATGTCAAATTTAATACAAGGCTATCATTTGTAATGTTACAAATAAATGTTTTGCAGATTTTACAAGAAATCTCTTTTACAAAGGAATTTCTTGGCAACTGGGTTGCCAAGGATTTCTCTTGTAAAAGTACAAACTATTTTTTTTAGAGTGTAGGGTAGGTTGGTAGGTATGGCTGAACATTTCGTCGACAGCGAGGTCATTGTAGTGAGAGCAAGTTGCTCAGAGACTCGGAAATGCTCTGTGTAGTCCATTCACGGTTACTTTCGACTTTCCTGAAGCCCTGCTTAAATTCTACTTTCAGGATATTCCTTCACCCCACGCAAACAAAACTTAACCGAGTCGAGAAAATTACAGCAGAGTAACAGCGCGCCGCATTCATGCTCACTCAGTGTAATAATATTACTAGGCATTACCAATGCCCCTATTTTCTCCCATTTTAAAAATATTAATTGTAAATGAAATATTATAACTTATAGATAGGCCTAACATATAAGTAAAAATTCACTTTACTAGAAAAAGTGTTTTAAAGGTTAACAGATTTATTAAACGCTTGTGATACCTGACACATTTAAATCGCAACCAAACGCTTCATATGTGGGGTCACTTTACAAAGGTTTGAAGAAACCGCAAATAAATAAAAAAAAAACCATCCTTAGAGATCATGTACACACATATACACTGAAAAAAATTATTCTTTATTTGTAAAAGAAATACTTTTTGGAAACTAATTGCCAAAGTAAATTTCACAAAACCTTAATGTTGCACCGCCCGGGTCGCCGGATTTTCGCATGTGGGAATCGTGGCCGGACGATGCCGGGATCTACCGTTTCCCCCGCCCTTTAATTCCGGCGCTGCTCCATACTCTCCTGTCACCTTCATCGGCTCTCAAGACCTCGATGTTAAGAGCCGTCCAAAACTCTTCCACCACTTAATGTTGAATTGGTATGATGTGATCAGACCTTAGCTATACAGCCTGCCTGATCATACCTTCAAACAACGAACCAGGGCACGAGCGTGATTGCAAAAACACCTTGCGAGAGACAGTTGCAGGAACCCCCTCCACCGGCCAGTAAACGTGGCCTGAAATATTCAACAACGTGCCCGATATAGGCCAGAGCAACACTGGGAGCGAGATGTTTTGTCATCGGAGCAGCGGACCAAGAAGATATGGAGATGGGTATGTCCGGCCGTCGTTAACCGCCTCCTAGAATCCGCCGATGAAGTTACGTTATTGGCTCGAGATTCCCGCGAGGCGTGCCAGGCATGCTGCCGGCCAATGGGAGAAGTCGGTCAAATGCACAGTAATTGGAGTTCAGTCTGCCTCTAAACTAGAACGCGAATTTCGCAGGTCTCTACTCATTATTTAGCTACTCCCATACCCCCATTGATATATGAAATTGTCATAAAGCTAAATTCACAACAGAATGTGTAAAACTAATTTTGAGTTCTAACAAAGAATTGTTGTATACTTTAAGTCTATTGTAAACAGTGAGCTACATATACATATAAAATTTTGTGTGTTTTCGAAAATATTACATTGTGAATATACTATGTTTCGACTGCAGAATTACAATAAATCCTTTGGCAACTAATTTTTAAAGAATTCTCTGTAACAAGCAGGGAGACGTTTTGCTGTGTATGTTGGCTGCCTTCCCCTAGAGCGGATGGGATCTTCCAGCAGGACTGTGCAACGTGTTACGCAGGGCAGAATTGTAGGCGTGTGATTGGAGGAGCACGGTCGAGACTCCTAAATACTGCCCTGGCCGCCTAACGTTCCATGCTTGAACCCCATCAAGCAGCTTTGGTACTACCCCGCTCGTCATGCTTGCCGCATGGCGAGTGTTACGGCGTGGGCAAGCCCTTGCTGTGGCGCTTGCCTGAACGCACCAGCTAACATCCAAAGAGAGCGAGGTAATGGAAGCAAAGAGCCGCCGCGACAACCAGGACACGAGCCGCAGGATCAGTTTGTAAACAGAGTAATTTATAAAGTAACAAGTATAAGAGGGAGCGAAGGAGTTAAAGTCGGGTCTTGCCACATCACGCAGACGACGGGACAAGATGGACCAGCAGATGGGGGTTTCGTCCCCCGTAGTCGAGATAACATTAAGCCTTCGGCAACGTAAAGGTAATGACGTTCCAGCAGGCTACAGATGAACACTTAGTCAGATGAGTGGCAATAGTATATTACTTAATATATAATGTGGCAGGGATAGACGAACTTAAAGTAACACGCTCCCCCGACGCAATATAAGGTTTAACGTAATATGTAGAGTGTTTTATAATCCACTATGTAACAGGATAATCTCTTAAAGGTTTTAATTTAAATGACGGAGTGAGTTAATATTGTGTTGTACATCAGAGTTACGTTTACCCCCCATTTCATACACTAGAGCTCAGACCCACTTCCGTGATTGGATGATTTAACTGTCACGCTTTGCTGGTGTCTGCCCGCGAATCACGGACACTCAGTGACGGGGTTACCTAATTATGACTGGCCCAGTCAGGTAAGTAACTGCCCACCAATAGACACGTGGCCAATAACAAAACGAAAGCTGCACTTATGTCATGTCATAGTGCATACGAGTATAGCCTTCGCGTGAATATTTTCGCGAAAAACAAGTGACTACGTATGTCTTTTCCAAAATGATTCCTTCAGCGCGTTTGCGTCGAGAATATGTATTATTTTTTATTTGTATCTGCACATACTGTTCACCTTTTAGACATTATCAGTAGGGCGGGTCTTACCCCAAAGAGATTGCCGGTTTGTTTGATTGGCCTAATTAATTTGATATCAAATTGATTGAAAGAGTTAATAAAATTGATCGAAACGTTTAATTAAAAATTGGAAAGGGATAATGGATTGAATGGGTTAAATTTAATAAAAAAAGTTACATGTATTGAAATGGTTAAATCTATTGAAAGGGTTGATTAATTTTTTTGTGTTTGGTGCAAGAGTGCACTAAGGGTCAATTTTCATTATTTCTTTTTGTGAGGAGCAAAAGCTCTGGTACGTCCTCACCCTTGGAGCTCTGGTACTCTATGAGGTGTGATGTGTTGGGGATGTGGTGTGTGTATATATATGTGTGTGTGTTGAGTTTTGTGCAAGCATGGCCTGAGAATAATTTTTTTTTGTTTGGTAATGATATTGCTTGTAGATGGTGTTGATAGCTAGGCCACTAAAGATAGTATTATTCCAAATGAATAACAGTGTTGCAAGAGAGAATTTCGGAGTGTTTAAACGAGTTCTACCAATGAATAAATTTATGCATCGAATCGCGAATTTCAAACGATCGCAATTATGTGAGTCTCCAGTATGAAATTATTATGTAATGAAAATCAATCAAACATAAAGAGATGAATACGTCTAACCCATGATTTTACTACCCCGAGCTGTATGTTAGAAATGTAATTTACATGAGAGAAGTATAACAAACGAACACAACTATGGGAATAACAAGTGGTAAACAATCACAATTACATAAGTTTCCAGTATAAAATGAATTAATTAACGAGCTACAATGTAATAAAAAATATCCATATGAATTAAATGACAGTCTTCCTAAATAAAAGATATATGTAACATTTCTTGACGCCTCTCGCATATACCTTATATGATACAAGTCCGTCTGCCTGTGAGATTGGTGAGGAACTTTAGAAACTTAATCCACGCATTAAAATAAATTAATTTATTAACATGCGTAATGGAATCACACCTCTCCCAAAACATCTGTCTGGCTAGGAGGCTGGGGAAGGAATGGTGTCAGTGTGTGACGTGCGCCAACTTATATATGTGGAGCTTGCAGGCGAATTGAAATTACGGCAAAAAAAAACCTCTGAATACGATTTACTGAACAGTTTACGCACTACTCATATGTATCCTGAATTATATCTAGAAAAAAATGTATCCCTACCAAGCTAGTATTAATGATGTGCATTTTAAACAGCGAAATGTACAAACAACTTTTCACAATACGGAACAATATTAGCAATTCCAGTTAATACGGACAAATAAAGATTTCCAAACTAGCATTTTGAATTATACCATTAAAATTTTTAACAGAAACAATAGCGTAATAGATATACACATACACTACTTGACACCTCTGGCATGTACCTTAAGTATTTTTAAAACACATCCATCCGCCTTGGAGGCTGGTGATTGAATGAAGCAAAAGCGCTCTTATGTCGAGAGTTTGACTATATATATATATATATATATATGTGTGTGTGTGTGTGTTGTGTGTGTGTGTGTGTGTGTGTGTGTGTGTGTGTGTGTGTGGAGCACGGCTGAGTTGAAATTTACGACTGATAGAACCTTTTCCCTACCAAGCTACTATTAACGACTTGATTACACTATTCATCCTACAACTATGTAAATAAAACAATTACAAAACTACTTGAATGTATAAAAATAACACTACTTGATAAAAGTTAATTATTTTAAAAATAACGGACGTACTACAAAAAATGTTTTCCCCTCAAGTCTGTGAAATTCACGACACTAGTACCGAAACGACATTTGAAAATCACACCAAGTTTCGTCTATCGAACACAGAAACGGGGTTTACATGAAAATTTATATTTTTTCCCTGATAAATTATAAAATGATATATTTAAATGAGAAACGTGGCTAACACTCTCCGGAAGCTGCACCATGTGATGTTCATTGTCGCGTTACAAATTCCGCTGACCGCCATGCTGGTGAATATGTATATCCTGGCCAAGTGTTTACAAATAACTAGCATGGTGGTGGATAACTAAAGCTGGTTACATCGCTCCTGGATGCAGCCCCCCCCCCCTCTCCTCTACCCTTGTCCAGAAGATGACTTTGTGCGAAAAGAGTGTTATTTTCCAAGGTCTCGGAATAACAGCCCTGGGCGTATCTTGGGTGATATGTCCCCCTCCCCTCTAACACAGAGTTCGATTTCGCCCAAAAAGTCAGTTTCTATCCATGGACACGGAGCAACACACCAAAGACTGTTTTTCGGCTATACGTCTCCCTTCCCTCCAATGCAGAATTCGTTTTCAGAGGGATGCTCTGTCCAAGGTCACGCATCCTCACTGTCGTTCCATAACTACACACTTAAACTGGAGCAACGACCAATGAACAACTAACTGATGCTTGTGTGCACGAAGGATTGTGGAGGCTAGCTTGTTGCCGAATTAATCCGCGAAATTTTCGGGTCTCTACCTATCACTTTTTATTCGACGTTAAGATATGGAACTACTTTCCATCCACTGTTACCAACTTTACTGGGCAAATGTCACTCTGTGCGCCCATTAAAATATATGCATGCAGGGGCAGTGACTTTTTTTTAAGGTTCATTTCTAAAGTGTTCATTATGTCGTGAACAGCCTTTAGACATTTTTCCATCACGTTTATAGACTTTCAGTAGAATGAGTAACATTATTGTTACTGCAGTGTGTGTTTGAGTGTACTAGCATGAGGAATAGCAAAGTACATATAGCTATTTTGACCTATACCGAAGCTTCTGCACTTCATATTTATTGGAAGTACGTATTTGACCTTCTTCATTAGTTATTTTCTACAAATTATTACAGACAATATAGTTGTTTTAAGATTATGATACAGAGCGAGATTCACTCCAAAGAGGTTAAATTTACAATAGCTTCCCGTTGATTAAACTTTACTATAGTCTGTTTACGATAAAGTGAGCACTTTCGAAATCGACCTTAAAAAAATGTACCTGTCCCTGCCTGCATATATTTCAACGGGCACATTGGGTGACATGCGCCCAGTAAAGTTGGCAACGATGGATGGAAAGTAGTTCCATATTTAACATCGAATAAAAAGTGTTGGGGTATCCCTGTGTGATAACTTGAATTATTTATTTCGATTTCTGCTTTTTAATGTGTAGGAAATGTAAAAATAACCACATTAGTAAAATATTTACTTTTCTGGTAATTTCACTGTTTCACTTGACCGACGATTGACTAAAGTGATGAGGTCTCCAGCGACGTTAATTTTACATAAGGCGGAAGATTACGCAATGTACATACAAATAGATCTCGAGCAGGGCTTTCAAAAGTGCTCATTTTTCCTTGAACAGCCTTTACATGACATCATTGCTAAAACAGAGAATCATAAAGAAATGGATTATTATTTGTACATCTTAAAGCTACACGCTGTTATGATCCAGTAAAGGCGGACAAGCCTAGTGAACTACATCGACGCCTCGGTATCCAGGCCAGGCGAAGAATCCAATAAACACATTGCAGCAATAATAGTTTATTAAACATTTCAACGAAATGCCAGCCAACATCCCTTCACGGTAGCACGGTATTTGGGACAATTGTGCCATCAGAAATTATATAATACTAGATAACACTGTCTGACTGCCTGTCTGAGGACCCACACCAAGATGAAGCCCTCAAGATGCAGCTTGATGGGCCACTCGTCACCTTTCGGCTCAACACTCAGCCTCCATCGACTGTATCAATCAGATTAATCATACACTGTAACTGACTAGGACCTCCCTCGCCAATACCTTATATTTATTTTAACTCCTAGGAATTGTATTAAATATCTGTTTACAATTAACTTGAGTTCATCCCCCATAGTATAATGATTCATGCAACAGAGAAGATATAAAACCGGGAGAAATTTTTGAGCCAACATATCCTCTTTAAAACTCTAACTAGTTTTCTTTCTTTCTTGATTGGACGAACAAGGTTTTCTTACTCTGCTCAGTTGTTTGCAGACCAATCAGGAACGTTCTGCCTTATAGTATTATAATCCTCACTGGCCCAGTGAAGTGGGATAGTAGCTTCATACTTGAATGACAGTCAATCAGGAAAGACAACTGTCGGACCTGTGTAAAGTACCTTGAATCCTAGCAAACAGTCAACTTTCCCGAGATAAACCATAATCTCTAATCATGCCTAGTCCCTGGTACAAAATATAAAAAACATAACAACGCGGCATCTAACTAGACAAAAGGCCCGTCTGTGCAGGGCCTCGAGTGGGCATAGGCCTGCCCACATTGAATGGCCCGCTACAGTGTTGCTAACCATTTTTCAGCCATGTCTCTATGGACAGTTAAAATTCTCCCTACTTCAAGGCAAAAGGCCATGCAATCAATTATCATGTATATAAAATAAATTTTAAACTATAAAAATGTACACTACATAACAATAAAACTCAATTATATACTTCGGCATACACTTAAGAATTCTTTGCCTATTGTTTCTATATTAACGTGGAAATTTATTACGTTTGCATAATAAGTTTTCATATTGTAGTGTTATGGGGAATAATATATCAAACGGCTCCTTTTACTGTGTTTGGCAATATGTTGCTCGCCTCTATCTAGAGACTTGAAAAATTCGCGGTTTCATTTCGGGACAAGCTAGAATTCAATACCTCGTAGGATTTTTTTTTTGCGTATATTATTGGCCCGCCCATTAGTTTATACCTCATAAACATCTCTGGGCCAATTATAAACACACAGTAAAATGCAGACTCAATAACCGTCTTCCGCCAATACAGAAAGCAACCAATTAACCATGATATTTGCATGATTTTACATACGACAGGTCACTGAACTCGCAAATTTCTATGGTCTCTACCTATATCACATATTCTGCAATGATCTCCACTTGCTTTAAGGGGATAATTTATCACTGAAAGTGAATAGCCATCTTTTACCATCGCATTCTCCCCTGCAAATTTTGATCCGCCCCTACGTCCCTACCGCAACACAAAATTACCAATAAATCAGCACAGATAGTGACATGTCCCTACGGTTTGCAACACTGACCCGCTAAGTCATTTCGCTTCTACTGTTAGCGCCACAACTGCTGGAGGGTGAATTTGCTTGGGGAGGGGAGAAGAGATGATTTAGTCGGCGAGGGGGAGGTAGCTGCACAGCCTACCCCAGCCTGATGTCGTGCTAAAACTACTAGTCTCTGTATGATCAGTTGCACGTTTGTCGATGCGCGACGAATATTTTTGTAACAGTTTATACACAGCCGTGTCGTTACTAGTATCAGTTGATGCCAGCCGGGCCGTGCCGGCGGCCTAAACGCGGCACTTGCGCCTACAGGCTGTTCACAGTAAAGTGAGCACTTTTGAGGCCCTAGTAACTTTTTCTTTTAATCCATTTTTTAAATCCTCTCATCACCTTTTAAATAAAATAAGTAATAAATATACCCACTGTGTATATTGTACCGCAATCTTAAGTTAACGCCTAAGGCTAAAATAAAATATATTTATTGTTTACAATTACAAATGAGAAGGCTTTCAAAAGTGCTCACTTTACCGTGGATGGCCTATACAGTCGGATACTAAAGGTGAGCTATAGTCTATTCACGGTAAAGTGAGTACTTTTTAAGGAACTCTCAACATGTATTAACCACTAATAAATATATTTTTTTTGAGCTTCAGACGTTAACTTATGAGAGTGGTGAAATGTATAAACTGTTTATTAGTCACATGGCAAGGTTTATATTTAAAAGTGGCGGAAAGATATAAATACGTTGAAAGTAAAAAATTAGGAGGGCCTCTAGCCAATTTGTAATGCAGTTAGATTAAATTCATATTGGTGAGAGTATTCTATTCACATAAAAATGCTAGTATTTGAAAATTGATATATAAACAAAGACGTTCATCGTTGCTGATAACGTGACTTTGACAGTTTTGTTGTTTTGGGGTAGGTCAATGTTGGGTACATGCACAGAAGACGAACAAGCAGTCTACCTCATATTAAGTCTATGGTTACAGTACATGCATTCCTATTATTTTGGTCGTAAGCAACAGCGCACGTTGGAAAAGTTCATCAGCAGCCACGGTTGTAGGTTGGCTTAGAGTCGAATGTGGTTCGTGGGCCGTCGGTTGAAGATCCTATGACCGGTTGCAACCATCGTCCATAGTTGTTCGAAACTCGATCCGAGATCGGATCTAAGATCGACACAGAAAACTGTTGCGCCATTCGAGTTCAGAGCTGGACTGGAGATCGAGATGAAGTTTCTTTTGAACCACTGAGATGGGTGGTTCGAAATCTCGATCCGAGATCACTAGCCACCGTCGACAAAAAAATAATTTTTTCTGCAATTTTTTGTATTTTATTTTTAAGGTCATTCAAGGTCACTGGCATACGGTGAAGGTCAAGTCAAAGGTCAAAGTCACCTGGATCCTATATGGAGGCAATAGTCTGTAATGTATTATGCTTGCTAACTTTTATGGAATTTTTACGAGATTTTTGTTTTCAAGGTCATTCAATGTCGTGGGGTCGAGGTCGAGGTAGTGCGCATCTAACATGGTGGTAGTAGTCTGTAATGTATTATGTTTGCTGACTTTTATGGATTTTTTTGTTAGAGTTTAGGTTGTCAAGGTCATTCTAGGTCATAGGGTTAAGGTCGAGATAGTGTGCATATAATATGGCAGTGGTAGTTTGTAATGTATTATACTTGCTGACTTATGCATTTTTTCTCGAGTTTCTTTATTTTCAAGGTCATTCTAGGTCATGGGGTCAGGGTCATTGGCTTCCAATATGGCGGATGGGTAATGTCTACTAATTTGGTGGTTACCTACCAAGATGGTGGCCGTCTACCAAGATAATGGCCTCCAGTAATGTATGAACAAGTGACCAACGAAAAAAAAAACAAATATGGCAGCTTCCAGTAACATATAAACAAATATGGCTGCCTCCGGTAGCATGTCAAACAAATGACAAACGAAAAATCAAGATGGTGGAATGAGTATACGTGAGGGTATTGGCGGTGAGGGAGTCAGTCGTTTTCTGGAGTCGAACATAGGTGAGCAATTGGTTATGATGAGGGGACCTTCGGAAATGAAAGTTTAAAGAAATAAATGTTTACATATTTTTTTAAAATAATTTTGTAATAATTTTAGTAATTAATTTTTAATAATACGTTTTTGCGAATTTTTTTAATTTTGTGAATTTGTTTGATTTCTTTGCATTTTTAAGGTCAAAGGACAAGATCAAAGGTCTGGTCTAGAAGTAATAAGGAAGTCACACAAATTGGCCGAATTTGGCTTTGGGTGGCTCGTTTTTGTACATGAGTGGCTTCTACCATTTTAGGGAAAAATGGAAAATTTCAAGGGAAAAAGGATAAGTTTTAAGGAAAAGAGAGAAATTTTGAGGTAAAAACCAAGATTTTGTTGCTTTTTCGGTCGATTTTAAGAAAAACAGGGACTTGTTAGAGAAAAAGGGGAAATTTCCAAGATGGCGGCCAAAATCCCGAATCCCTGCTTCTAGGTTCCTGTGCCAGCTTTACCATTGTCCTACTACAATGACCCCGAAGTATAGTTCAATAGCTCATAGTGTAACACCGCAACTCCAGTGATGGATTCGCGGCCGGGGACTGGAGAAATACAAACCTTGTTGTTGTTGGTCTCAATATCTATGCCTTCTGGGAACGCGGTGGTACAGCAGTCACTCAGTCAGAACTACTCGCCTCCCGTCAACGCGAATCGGTGTGGTCACCTGGATTTCTGCATGTCGGAAACGTGATGGGCGTCTTTGCCAAGCTGGTTTTCTCGAGACACTCCGTTTTCCCCCAGCACATATATATTCCAATTAGGATCAAACACACGACCTCTCGAATGTCAGTATCTATGATATTAAGGAGCCTGAAGGTCATGTCTGGTCGTAAAGAGGCATGGCGACAGTGATGGGAAATAATAAGAATACAGAGTAATTAAGACTACAGAAGGGATTTGCTGGCGGGTATTGTAAAGTCCAGCCACACCAGCCAGCAATATTACACAACTTCGTTCACCAATCACGACTCCTGGAGACTACGGCACGATTTACAAACGTAGACTAAAGATGAGATAGACCGCTTATTCGTCTTCTGCGCATGTACCCAACATTGACCTACCCCATTCATACACAACTGTCAAAGTCACGTGGTCAACAGTGATGTACGTGTTTACTTATCTTAATTTTTAAATGACAAGCACTATTATATGAATAAAATACTTTTGTTACCAATTTTAATTTAGTCTAACTTCAATACTAATTGGTTAGAATGAGTATACACACGTCTCTAAAGCATTTGTTTACATATCAGTAAAGACATGCAACTTTCGCGTTATTATTCGTCATCAGGCTAAACTTTACAGTACTGTATGCACTGGAGCCGGCTCCGTTTCTCCATTGGCTGCTGCATAGATATGAAGCCACGCCCTTTCTGACTGAATTGCACGTGATTGGTGCACACAATTGTGCAGTGTTCATTTATTGGTGCACAGTTACCCAGGACGTGCCAGATACATTGTGCTCCAATGACAAACGTATTGCAAAGGTACACGTGTTTAAAGTTCAACGAGTCCCCAAATAAAAACGCTAATTTTGCAGGTCTCTAGTTATAAGGTTTCCAATTTTACATGGGTGCTCATATAACGTTAATATTGTTCAAGTATTTTTATTCAGTTTGGGATTACAGTCCGTTTGTCTTCGTCCATCGCGTTAAACTCTGTACTCTGTGAATGTTTGTTTAAGTATTAAATATCAGCAGAAATTTTGTGGGATACTTTCATTTCACTTTCAGGCAAGCAGTAAAAAGAGTCCATGGTTTACTTACTGTGAGAATGAATTTCCTCCCTTTACGGGCAAACATTTTATTCCCCCGTGGTGTCCCATTTATGTGGTGGTATTCAATAATTTTCAATGTACTCAAATGACTATAATTTCCCCAACGTGTGTCAGTCAGTGAGTGCGTATTAATAACAAGCATTTTGTTTTATAAAACTTAATTTCCCTTAATATTCCCTTCATCAAAACATGATGTGTGTATTTTTCTTAGTGAAGGTTATAATGTTTAACGTATAATTATTCAAAGTTCATGCAAAAGAGAGTCAAACAGCAATTATTTTCCCCATAACCGTCCATTAAAAATGTACAGGTTTTTACGACTTTATAATTACCGTGGGTTTTTTAATGTAGGGTGTCTAATTGAACAAAGCCGTGGCAGAACACAAGCACGACTGCAGTCGTCATATAATATTTCAAAGGATTCGCTGGGGGTAATGATCCGTTTATTCTCGCAACTGGAATCACGCAGCGCCAGCAGGCTCAACGGTGAGAGTATATTCCATGAGTAGAGACCTGAAAAAAAAATCGCAAGTCAAACGACCCGAATGCTAGACCCTACAGTCTTATGTACAAATATGCCTGTATCAACTACACGCTGGTTGTCTGCTGCCTCAGTGGATGGCGACAATTGGACACGGCTCTCCATGATGGCGTCAAACACCACGTGGTCCAGTGGCTAAAGTTACACATAAGCACGTGTTTTGAATTCTCGCTTGTTTCAAAAGCCCCTGTCCATGAGCCATTCGATGCAGGAGATTTCGTTTCTCCCTGGGTTTAGCCAGAATCGGTCGCGACTGTCATTCTTACCGGAGCCCGATCAACCACAAGCGAGCTAACTCCGGCCAGGATGGACGAATATGTCACCAACACGGTAGCAGTAACAATGTGCTTCGCTCCGGCAAGCGCCGCAACAGAACTGGCAGCCAACACACATGTCGAAACTTACTCATATAGTCCATTCACGGTTACCATCAATTTTCTGAAGCCCTGCTCAAGTTCTGCTTTTTTTTTTTTTTTTTTTTTGAGGATATTGCTCCGCCTCATTCAGACATAGTTTAACCAAGTCTAGAAAGGCACAACGCACCGCAACTGTGGGCACTCTTAGAGACGTGCAAAAATTGCGTTATTATTTGTCATCAGGCTAGAATTCACAGTAGTGTGTACACTCAAACCGACGTTGATTCTCCATTGGCAGCCGCATGTACGTGAAGCCACTCCCTTTCTGAGAGTGAACTGCACGTGATTGGGGCGCACAACTGTGGAGTGTACATTTGTAGGCGCAGAGTTACCCAGGGTGTGTCAAATAAATAGGGATAGGAAGATTTCGCGAATTCATTTCAGGACAAGTTTGATTTCAAACGCGTGTACACTGAAGTCACCTTTGCTATTGGATCAGGGTTTATTATGCACGCCCTAGATGACTCTGAGCCAATAGCAGACTTGCAAGGGAACAAAAAGCGAATCCCATGCTGCGAGGTGTGTGGTAACACTGGGGTAGCAGCCAATGAACAGACATCTGAGGCTCGACTCTACTAAAGATTGTGGAGTCCAGCTTACAGGTCATTTAAACCGCGAAATTTTTCTATCCCTACAAATAAAGTATGGTCCAACTACAACCGTATTGTATAGATACGTGTATTTTAATTTTAAAATGTCCTCAAATAATAACACGAATTTTGCAGGTGTCTAGTAATAATATTCTGCATAGCAACTATTTCTTACTAGCCATTACCAACATACCTATTTTCTCCCTGTTTTCATTCACATAAACATGTATGGTACTTTTATGTTAACACTAGCATAAAACATTTGTGATAGTGGCATATTTAGAAAAGAACCAAACACTTCATACATAGGGTGATTTTTCAAAGGTTTGTTTCAAAAATTGCGCAGAAACCGTAAGTAAAGTACAAACAGAGATATATGATTTTTGACGGAAATATCTCCACGCACGCTGGATTTCAGTATCCTACATGCATACCAGGAGCTTTCATTTGAAAACTGGCAGCGTCTTATTGTGTTTTGACGTTATTTTAAATGGAATTATTAAGGGGGATCGACCATTTCCATTTTAGATATAGCAGTTTTCTCGCTAAGTCGTTCGTTTAAAAGGATATATCAAAATTTTTGCCGCGGCAGAGCACAGATATTAGTTTTCTAAACTTTCTGAATCTGTTGTAGCTTCACTGTATTCGTTACTTTATTAACAGGTAGAAGCTGAGAAGAAAAAAATTCACTATTTTATGCGAACGTCTACGGAGGTGATAACAGGAAGAGAATAACACCGATCTTATCTAACAGTGACTGATATGTAAACTTGATTCTCTTTATTAAAGAGGTAACAGTGATGTAGTGGTTAGACAACCCACCTCCCACCAAGAGGAACCGGGTTCGATTCCCGGTGAGGTCGCTCCCGGATTTTTGCATTTGGGAATCGTGCCGGACGATGCCGCTAGTCGGTGGGTTTTTTCGGGTATCTCCCGTTTCTCCCGCCTTTCCATTCCGGCGCCGCTCCATACTCGCCTTCCCAAATCTCTTCACTCGCTCACTAGCTCGTATACTAGCTCGGCTCTAACTAACATTAGAGTGTGGTTAACACTTTGTAGACTATGCTCGAGTGTAGCTCGAGCAAAGCTAATTTGAAAATTTCTTTGTTGTTCAGAACAAAGTAAGTGTTTAACATGACCTCCACAAGAACACCACAGCGCAGTAACAATTATATTGCTAATGGTATAATTTCTATTTTATAGTCACTCAAAAGGACATGATTGATTGTAAATCCTTTTATACGATAAAGGACATTAGATTGGGTCAATATCAGCTCGGCTCTCCATTGGTTGATGACCTTCCAATAATGAACGCTGTAAAGTACATGGTAGTGTCCGGTGTGGTATGGACCAATAGGACGATGATGAGTCCTAACACAGCCACCAACAGAACCGGTGTTCATGCAGTAATGGATATAGTTGACACACTTCTAATTTGTCTTAAGTGCCTTTAAATGTGTGCAGACCTCAATGTGTTAATAATAATTACAATAACTCAATGGGGGCATATCTCATGCTAATATATGGCACACCTCGGAGAATTTTGAGCCAATAATATTAGTTCAGCGATAGACTGGCCAGGATTTTTAAGGAGATCAGTAGGTAGGTGACGTTGATTAAAGTGCAGCGCAAATGAAACCACGGCCTGTGGTCACTTGTTTATAAGGCAGTGGAGTATATCCTATCACCGAAATATAACAAATCCTGCACGTCATTATCTATGACCATGTCGAAACGCAAAATGTAAATTGCAAAATCTATCAAATTCCGGTAGAAAACCATAAATTCAAGATGGCAGGTATATTCTCTTACTTTTCCATCCTCACGTCGCTTCGCCCTCATCGGCTCTCTAGACCCCGATGTTATGAGCCGCCCAGATCTCTTCACTCACTCACTTAAACATTACTTGCCACCCACGGAATTGTTTAGTCACTGCAGTACACCCGTGCGCGGTATGTCCGAGTTCCCCCAGCCGACCAATCGTACCCGAGTACACGTGACCACAACGCGGCGAAGGGAGAACTCCAAGTGAAAGGGGCTTTGATCGCCGCCCTCAGCGCTATCTACAAACATAACGGTTAATTCAGTGGCCAGGTGTGTCGGGAAGGGAGAGGAGCGTGTTTGCACGCGCGTCCGCTAGGAGCTCTGCCGTCGCGCGTTCCCCATAGGTCAAGCATGGTGGGGGAGTTGGGGGAGTAGGGTAGACGTAACAATGGCACCATACATCGCTGCCCCAGTTATTATCCTCCCAGGACAATCATCCGATGCTGATCAACATCCTCAGGGGTCCCGGCCAAATACAGCCCGGACGTCAATTGGGAAGGGTTAAGGGGGGGGGGGGGGCTAAAACACACAACGTGTACCAGGAGGGGAGGACAGAAAAAATTCTCCGCTGGAAACAATACCACGTACCGGAACGTTATTATTTTCACGGGGCTTTTGTTACGATCTGATTCGCTCATCGGCTCGTTATCAGCACCCTGCGCCCGAACAGCAAGTCATCGGCCATCGCTTCAGCGAAGCTTGAAGTGGTCGTAATATCTAATGCTGCCCAAATTTTCTAATGCCCGGTTGCACCAGCATTGTTCTAAACTCGATCCGAGATCGAATCTTAGATCGAAAAAGAAAACTGTTGCACCATTCGAGTTCAGAGCTTGATTGGAGATCGAGATGAAGTCCATTTCGATCCACCGGAATTGGCGGTTCGAAATATCGATCCGAGATCAGCAGCCATCGTCGACAAATGTAGTTTTAAAATACGCCAACAGATAGAACTAAGTTTGATTGTTTTCTTGGGAAATTTAAACATTATACATACTTGAATATTATTCATAAAATTCACACAACAATTCACTTGAAAAAGATAAAACATCGCACTTTTAGTTTTATCTATAATGAAAAATACGCATACTTCCATGACGTCATATATTACGAACCAATAGCAACATTTGCCTCATACTTAATCTCAATCTCTCACTTTGGAACCAAGATTGACGAATCGAAGATCCAGAATCATGAAATTTCGTTGGTGCAACACTTTTGCGATGGAACCAAGATCAAACTGAATCCTGGTTCGTAACTAGGATCATTCGATCTCGGATCGGGGTATATGTTTGTGAAACCGGTCATAAGTGGAAGAAAAATTTTAGTTTTAGGTTGTAACGTCAGTCTTCGACAGACTGAACCCTGGGATCGAATTCGGAGTGAGCCATGGACAGACGCACTGGAAAATCGCGAAAATTTTTGAGGCAACATATTTTTCCAAAACACTGCAGCGTTCTGAAACTTTTTGTGATTGGATAATACATTTTTTATCGTGCTAGAAAAAAAATTGTAGACCAAACATAAATGTTCAGTCTTACACTGAGAAAATAATATGGTTGCAGGAATCATCTAGGCTGTTGAAATAGGGACAGCCATCTGATATGTTGTAGAAGTAGGCATCTTCTTCTGAGGCTGATTCCCATTCCTTCCAAAAGGACGACAGCCGAGCAAAGTTTATAAGTGTGGATAATCTTAGTTTTGATGTTGTTTCTGAATTTTAATAGCAATGGTGTGATGAATCCGAATTAGGATTTTGATTGGATCGCGATTCGCTAAAATGACTACGAAAAAAGTAACAAAAAAATAAGAACACAATATATGGATAAGAAACTCAAATGCAATAAAAATGTGATAATGTAAATAAGTACATATGCATATGGAAGACGAGACAACGATCCAGTTAGACAAAGACCGACACAGGAACGAAAGAAGAAAACACAATCATGACGAAGGAAACAGCAAAACCATAAGCGAAACACACAGTGCAATAAGTGAAAATAAATAGACACATAAAAGGATTTTTAAAAAATATGTAATGATCCAGTCTGACAACGAACGAAATAAAAAACAACAAAGACAGCATATATCCATATATTGTGTTCTTCGTTTTCTGGTAATTTTTTTTCCCCGTAGTCATTGTAGGCAATGGATATCCTGTGAAAATCCAAATTCAATCTTGTTTTTTTTTTTTAAACTGTCTGTAGGTAGTGTGTGTTATAATATAAGTAGAGACCCGATATATTCGTGAGTGCAATGACCTGTAGGTTAGACTTCACAGTCTTATATACTCTCCAACAAATATCAACTGTTTTATTGGTTGATAGTTGTGGTAGTAAAATGCGGTGTTGGGTGCACAATTTATTGCATGTTTGCTATTGGCTCATCTATCTCCAGAAGGTGGAAAAAAAATACGTCGACCAATTACAAAAGTAACATGAGCGTACAAGTGTGTGAATTCCAACTTGTCTAGAAATGAACCGGCAAAATTCTCGGGTCTGTAGTTATAAGGGCGTACACTTTGCACAGACGAACATGAATAATTGCTGAGTGTTTGTGTGGTTTATATATATAATTAATATATTTAAAAAACAATTATTGAATATTTTAGTTTTCATTTTAACCCTATGTCGTAATCATCCTGTTACATAACTTGCCAACATGAATATATTATTTGCGGGGGTCAGGTTTGTACAATTTAGTTTGCATGCATCAGTTCTGACACCAGTAATTTATGAATGCCACAATAAGCCTAATGGCAATTTAAAGTCCTAATGGTCAGCTACTATGTTGCATTTAAAAAAATGTATTTACATCAAAACTTAGTTTTTTTTTTTTTTTTTTTTTTTTTTTAACGAAAACATTTTTATGTATTTATAACAGGGTTTCGCCAAATAACGAAGCGGAAAAAATTTGGTGACTACATTTAAAGGCACTTGTAAAATGTAAACTTCTTATGATAAGAAATATTTAGTTATTTCATTAAAAGGAAGTATAAATGGAAAATTCAACATGGTAAATAAAACCGAGCATTAACAAGTTAAGTGTAGATGTCCCCAAACTACTGTATGATTTTGTAGCACTTTGAGTTACGCAGATATTTATATTATTTCTTACCGTTTATATTCGTGAAGTAAAGACCCTATAATTTCGCATTATAATTCAGTGCCAAGGAAGACGGCATTAGAGTATATTTAGAAATAATGGAGAATCGCGAAAATTATTTGAGCCAACATATATTCTATAACACTCTAACCAAGTTTATTCTTTCATGATTGGATGAAAAAGTTTTAACTGTTTGCATACCTCATTGGCCCAGTGAAGTGTGGTAGTAGCTTCATACATGCATGGCAGCCAATAAGGACATAAAACGGTCGGACATATGTACGGTACGTTGAATCCTAGCAAACTGTCAACTTTCCCCGCGATAAACAATTATCTCTAATATGGGTTATCTTCCAGTGTGATATTGGACCTCCGCTCTTCCGACACGTTCGCTGACAGGACTCAGAACCAATAGTGAGCACTCAGTACTCTGGTAGCTTCATTCCGTGTGGCCGGGTCAAACAGGAAGGTGAATTACGCCTGTGATAGCACGAGTGAACAGATAACTTATGCTCGGGTCTGTAGAGGTTTGCGGAGTCCAGCTCAGTGCCATATTGTACCCCACATTTAATTTAACGGGAAACGATAGGATCTCTATTTAGAAAAAATTTGCTTCCTTTAAAAAAAAAAAAGAGAGAGAGAGAGGTATCTGGTAGGTTGCCAAGTCTGTTGGTTGGTATCGTAAGGGATAAGGGAAAGGCAACACTTACAACCTAAATCCGCCTCAGGTAGTGCCCGAATTGGTAAATTGGTTATTTAGCAATTTACGATGTTGCGATTTTCATTTCGGATCAATTCTGTCGAATCATGTCGAATGATAGTGAGTGACAATTTTTTGAAAACCTACTTACGGGAATGCATTGCTTGAAAACGTACGGAAATTGATACAAGCGCGATTTGCGAAATATTCTGATGTTAATATACGCCTATTTGGTAATTAGATATATATTTTTTGCGGTGCTACGTTAGACTTCAAGTGCGCATGCGCGTGTGTTCATTTCGTGATTCGGGTCGCGGTGGTTTACACACCATGGACGACTCTTTTGTCAGAAGAAATATCGTTAGTGTATCGCTTGTAATGAAGTAGAAAAAAAAAAAAGACCTTCGCTATTGCAGAGATCCAGCAAACAGTTGTGGTAAAGAACTGAAAAGTCTAGGCTGATCCCAAAAGGATTCGTCAAATTATTCTCGTACCTTTAGTACAAATCACAGCGAGGGAAGTGGTCTAACGTCTTGCTCTACATGGCCATCCGAAAAAAAAGACATAGACATAAATCAACGTATTTAAAGTTTATTTTTTTCCCATGCCTTCTTATATCCTTTCATACCCACTTTATTAACGGTTTAAAGTGTTGCGAACAAAAAATTATAAATGCATGCTGTACTTAAGTCGACGCAACACTTGTTTCGTTGCCACAGCCAATGTGCTGTAGGCTATATGTTCGGCTACAGATATATGAACCAATTATGACATAGACGAATAAGACGGTTAGCGAATCATTTACCCACAGGTAAGATCAATTGGTCGATGAGCTTCGCAGTGTGCAGTACAGACCAAAAATTACCTACACGTACGTAATGTACACAATTGTGTGCACTATGAATGTGCTAGAGGATCACTGCCTCCATTTTGAATGTACAGAATTTTCGCAACATGCATTATTGTATATTTTATACAGTGATTCTCTAGCCATCGTTTCTCAGGGGAATATCAATGAATGTTGTTTTTAAATTCAGATAAATCAAAAATGGGACCACAGAATATGTTCGATGGGTGCAGGATTACAATCCATCCGAGTTCAATTCATACAGGTTCCCCTGTATCAGGTCTTTAATATTGAAAAGTTATAGAACAGTAATTCGTACATTTTTGCTCGACTCCTGTTACTTGTATTATTTCTGTAATCAGCCGTGAGGGAAAAATCATCTATTTCTTCCTGACAATTACTAGTTAAATAATTAAAAATTCAGTGACGCTGTAGCAGCTTGATTAAGTTCGAGAAGAAATTTTTTATGCTGCGTCGTGCGTTCGTTGAACTAAACAAAAGTGGGGTCATGGTATTGTAGTGGTTAGACTGCTCACCTCCCACCGGATGAAATAGTTCGATTCCAGGTGGGGACGCCTCCAGATTTTCGCATGTGAGAATCGTGCCAGGCGATGTCGCTGCTCGGCGGGTTTTCTCGGGTATCTCCCGTTTCCCCCGCCCTTAAACGAAAGGTGAATCACGGAGAAAAATTGTATAAGTCTGATTCACTTTGAATATATAGCAAATCAAGAAAATATTAATGATTATCGACTGTTAGATGTAGATAACCGAATAGTATTACGAACACATTTATCCTAATAATTGTAACATCTACAGTGTTATTCACTCATTAACACTACCAACATCAGGAGTAAAAATAGATAGTACCACGGGCCGGTGACATCAAGCAAGATTAATAATAAACCGAAATGGACTATTATTTGGACAATGTTCAGAAACCTGTGGAACAAATCATAGTTTATACCAATTGTAGTTGAAAGTGTGCCTATTAATCCATTTATTAAATGAATGATAAAATCACCAAATGACTGAAAGCAAGTATTGGTCTCTTAAACAATATTTACACAGCGTCTCGTATTATCAAGAAAACTTGGTTACGAAACTTCGTCGATGAAGAACGAGTGCCTACCTTGGTGTAGGAGGCGTGGCGTCAAGTATGGCCTCCAATGTGTTGTATCGAATAGGGAATGTTTCTGCTGGCGAACTCTTATTACAAATGGCTCATCTTCTTAGCAGCCGGATAAACGAGACCTTAACCTTCCCCCTCGTGTCGGTAGCTGTGACGTCACTGAAGTACTTCGCGTCGCGAGTTCCTGTGAGCTCTACGACACTCCCGAGAAGACACGCCCGGTTGGTTGTCATCAAAGTTCTACATCCACACAAACTGGTCTCCTGTTGGCCGGGAGTCTGTGTGAGGACACATTCCCTATTTGACTGGGCCTATCAGGATTAAGTTTCTCCGCCACTGAACTCGCGGGGTTTTGCTTCCAGACACCTCGGACGCGTGAACGTTCGAATCATCCGACGAGGAAATCGTTTCTGTACTAACGTGTTTTCCAGTACAAGTAGTCGTGGAATAGTTTCGCGAAAAAACAGGCGGCCCTGGCTGTCGGACGTTAGCAGTGCCGAACCGCGCGCGAGTTGGTGAACATGTGGAAGATAACAGGAGCCAATGAAGGAGAAACGATGACAAGGTCAATCGATGCAAGCTGCGTTATGCATGTCTCCGAGCGCTCACTTTGTTTTTAAAAATCTGTTCGTCGATAGATGTTTGTCCGACATTTAAATCTCTTGCATTTGATTTACAAATTAAGCCAGGGCGCATCGTTGCCGTGTGATTTGTTTCACCTTGGCGTATAGGAAAGGCGCTTTGATATGAGATAAAGCAGCAGACTGTGCGTACATTCGGGAGAGATGAAATCCCGGAGTACCGTGATAATGAAAGAAGAATTATGCCGTGTCACGCAAGTTTACGCACACCAGGTCATTGTAAGATCGCACATCATCAACACTGACATTCGGTGTTTATACAAAGATTGTGTTGTAATAATGCACATTTTAAGAGTTTAGTACTGGATGGTGGTGTGTTTTAAATATACTTCCAAATGTTTTGATTTATCATCAACATCATGGTTAATAAAGATATATAAATTCATATATTTTTACCAGACACTTGTACGCGCATTTATATTTCTAAAAGTATTAGTATTAGATTACACACGTGAAGGTGATTCCAGAAATTACTCATGAAAATGTAAAAGTTATCGAATATTTACATGTTTAAAAGTGCACTCTATCCACTGCATGTCAAATATTTTTTACTTGAAATGCCTGGAAACCTAAATTTATATGGGTTTTAAATGACCTAGACACATTTTACATGTATTATTGCTGGGGCTGGCTCCTGCGAGGGTAGCTTAGCGTCGCGCTGAGGCAAGGCGCAGAGCGACCTCGACCAGGCGAGCCTTGTTTTAAACAACACATACCTAGGGATTTGGCGCAAAGTCAGGCAGGTACTATATAAGCTCAGAGCTATGGAGGCTCTGGGCGCCATCTTGCCTGCCGCTGCCGGAGGCTCTGCCCTTGGACGACAATACGAGAGGACCGCAGCTCGTGGTCCACTTCGACGCCCTACGAGTCCGTCGATGAGAGAGCTGTGCGACTACGACGGCTAAGAAGGTAAATATTAAATCCCTGGTAGAACGACTTAAGGCACGCTAGGGCGCGGGACTTGTGACGGCTTTAAGCTCCCTGCGAGCATAGTTCGCCTTATGAACGTAAGCTACCTTGAGCTTGATAAAGTGCATCAGCAACTCTGTGGAACGTAATCGGCGAGATATTACAGCTACTCGTAATTGCTCTGCTCTAGAACCTTATTGGAAACTGAGTCGCCTACTTGAGGCGTGTTTGTAATTATTTAGCATTAATAAAAAATAGCCTTTCGCATCTGAGTGCTTATCCTTTGAACTACCCTTGTTCCCCTTGTTAATGCGCGGCCTGCTCCCTCGGGAGCGATCACGACATTATGAATGTTAATAAGCTTTATTTTCGAATAAGGAAGTTATTATTTCTATAAAACGCACGTAAACGCCTTGCAAAATCGTTTTGAATACACACACCTCACCGAGACAAATTCAGTAATTTAACATCTATTCCAGCACACGTTCGCATATCTACATTAGCCCTGTCAAGTTAGATCACATTTGACCTAAACCCATAGCAAAATAATGTAAAGCTGAATTTTGGCACAGTGATACTACTACACTTCGTGAACAACATATCAAAATACTCGGACTTTCTCGTGTTCGCGTCCCAAATTTTTAGGCCCTTAAAGTTCCTGGGGCCTATGATTTGCGCTATTTTACTATATCTCGTATTGTTATGCAACGAATAGTGAAATTGAGCTCGCATTGATCTCAAATTGAAGAGAAAACCTTATCAAACATGTCAATGTGCATTTTATATAAAAAATAATGTTGCAATATTTCTCCAAAAAAGAAATAAATGTACTAAAACTAAAATTCCTTTGAAATTATGTCAAACTATGAGCTCTAGCTGCATTTAAATGGATTTTAGGCACACACGCCTCTGTATAAAATTGTTGTCCGTTTTATGGCCTTTACGTACGCTTTGCGACTAATGGTTTTGCAGCTGTAGCCAAACTACGTGACGAATACGTCTCTTTCAACGATGGTGTGTTGTAATTCCAGCCCAACCGCAATGACATCGCAATGATAAGTGCTTCCTGCAAAACCACGCTGGAAGGAACAGTGATGTCTTGTTACAGTTCAATCTGCGAGTGGGTTTTATACGAGTGGCAGTGTAGTATGGCTAGTATTATATACGATTTATAAATACTGAAATGTCATACTGTGAGGATGGAAACGTCAGTGAAATGTGTATTATATTACAGTTATCTTAATAGTGGACTTTTAAGTATAGTGTTTCATAAAGGCGTTGTAAGTTTAAGAGAAGCATGTGAAAAGAGGAATGATGGCCTAAAGGATTCCTGTCCTAGCCAGGGAACCATCATAGTACATTTACAATGCAGATAAGCGTTTTGTATATTGTTCAAAAAAACTATTTTGTGTGCAATTTTAAGTCTCGGACAATGCGAGTTTTGCGTTGCCTACGAGATAACATAAGGCTTTCTCATTGGCTATCTTGATGAGTGTCCCTAGGTGCAGTTCATATATATATATATATATATATATATATATATAACATATATATTGCCGCTAGAGTGCAGAAGTACCTATTGCCACTAGAGTGCAGATGTTTGCTCTGTTTATTAGCATTGTGTCATATGGAGCGTAACATTAAAATAGTTGTGTCAGTTTTCAAATGTTTCGGTCAATTTTTCCCAATGAAATGAACATACAAATCATTTTAGCGTGCCTGAGTAAACAGTATAACTTCTTTAAAATATTTTCCTAATGAATAAATATTATTTTATGTTGCTTGGAAGGAGCAAATGTTGCTGGTCTGCTGAACATTTTTCGTGTTTTATTAATTTTATTTATTTATTTGTACTCCGTGGATTTATATATGCCAGTCAGCTACATAATCGCACTATTTTTGACGAAAAACTCTTGTACTTTACTGATTTAATTAAAATTGTTTTATCTGAAATTTCATCATTTGTTTACAAACCCATTGTCTCATTTGTTTACAAACATGTTGTGTCACCTTACATAATGAGTTAATATTCTCGATTACCTATTTTTCACGATTCTAGTACTCTTTATCGTATTATTTCAATTTTATCATATAATTTGGCCAGTGTCACACAGTTCCGAGTTTTAATTTATTACTCGCACATATTATAGTTATCAGAGACGTACAGAACAGCATACAACAGCAGGATGTTATAATTATGCAAAGACAGCTCACTTGTATGTACAAGAAATTTAGGAATTGGAGCTAATAATGCCACTAGATGAGTTTGACAAGTACGCCAGAGGAGGATATTTCACCATTAGACGTAACCATGAATTCTGAGCTGGCACATGATCTGATCATGTTATTAAACCTCAAAAGTCAAGGTGGTCTCACCCATGGACGAGGCATTACAGAAAGTACTTTGGGTCACTACATCCACTCATTTCCAGGGTGTTTGAAAATGTGCAATGCAATGGAGGAATTTTGGGAGATGACGTCTCAAACGACCGAGCAGGTAAGTTGTAATTCTAAGTATTGTTGATGTATTATATTTGCTGTAAGTGCGTGGAAAAGTAAAATTATTCTATTAATTTCAGCACGTTGATTTTCGAAACTCTCGTCACACCATGGACAGGCGTAACTCAAGAATTCTGCAAGACTGGCAAGAAATTCGCTCTCCATTCCAACATGAGCATAACCTGCATTCTTTATCGTCTGGAATCTCTGCTGAATCAAGAGTAAATTCTGATAATGCTCAAGCAATTGGTGAGACAGCTTTGCAGGCTGTCGGGGTAAGACGTTAGCAGAGGCCAAGATTTCTCGGAAGGCCAGAATTAATTCCCTTTCGGTTATGCATAACACCGTCACTATTAACGACAAAGTAGTTCCTGTCAGCCGAAAACCAGCTTTTCATGTGAATGGTATGCATAATGACGAGTGACTCAGAAAAGGCTGAGTATATAAAGTACGAGCTTTCTCCACAGCCACCTGCTCTTTTCGATGGTCCACATATGAGGAAGACAGACTAATTTGCCTTTGCCACACTTTTCAAAAAATGTTTCTCCAGAAGAAAACTTGGCTGTTGGTTCTGCTACTTTTGTTATCGATGGATACTTCATGCTGCAACTGCAACATGGACATGGCTGGCTATTTACGGTCATATCTGGAACATGTATGTGAAACCTATCTCCAATTATGACCCGTCCGAAGTGGTGGTATTCGATGGATATAGTGGGAAACCAGGAACGAAAACCCAAGAGCAGGCTCGGTGAGCAATGAAGAGGTCGTGTCCTGATATCGTATTCGGTGAACAGACTATGGTGATAGCTTCGCAGGAAAATTTCTTAAGTAGTAGGAATAATAAAGGCCATCTTATAGCAATGCTGAAATTACGTTTAGTGGAGGCTGGTTTTCGAGTTGTTCAAGCCAAAGATGATGCAGATGAACTTATAGTTACCACTGCACTTGACATAAGAGCTATCAGGGAATCCTGCCATAATTGTCGGTACTGACACGGATCTCCTAGTTAGGCTAATTTACAGGAACAGGCACAATGGAAATGTGAAAATACTGCATCCAAGTCCGAACAAAACTTCTACGAAACTGTATGACATCGCTGCAATCCAAAAAGATACTGGCGACGTGCAGAGTGCATTCCTGTTTGTGCATGCTGTCACCGGAGGTTAAAAAAAAATCTGCAATTTATGGAAAAGGCAAAATAAAGCATATAAGTTGCTCCAGAAAAATGTAAGCCTACGTTCAGAAGTAGTTAACATCTTCAACAGCCCTGGATCTCAACCTGAAGAGGTAGCCAACACTGGTGAGAAATTTGTTTGAGCTCTGTATCCTGGTGGAGATAAATTTGATGATATTGATTATCTGCAACTATACCTGTACAATCGTACAGTTGCTAGACAGGCTCTCACAGCCTCTTTTGAGCTCGCGGTGCTTCCTCCAGCTAAAGCAGCGCTCTACCAACACTCACTGAGGACATATCTTCAGGTATACACTACTGTATATGAGTGTATGAAAATAGTTGTTTAAATTTTACATACAAGTGTCTAAACTTTTTGTGCGTTTTCATATTCAGGAATGGCGGGGGAATGAATTGCCGCCTACGGACTGGGGATGGCATTTTTCTAACTCACGAGATACCCTCATGCCAGTGCTAACTACATTGCCTCCAGTCCCAGCTGTTTGATGCGGAGCATTGCCTGCGCATACTAACGTGATTGCAATGCTCGGTGTAGTTTCAGAAAATCAGGTGAAAGATGTTCTGACATGTGTTGACATTGCCGAGGTACAATCTGTTTAAACGCAGCGAGCTACGAACTGGACACAGATGAGCTGTAATTTGACAACTGTATGTAAATTGAGTATACAACGGATATTATTTTATATTTATATTAATCTTGTGAAAATAAATGTAAATCTACAAGAATCGAAAAACGTAGTTTATATATGTATGTGTCTATAATGTATAGAAACATCTCCAGTTTATCTTAATCCACCTTCAACTGTGTATGTACTCATCAATTTTAGATCAACTTTAACTAATTAATTCAGTTTATTGCGTCAAAGAATGAGTACGTGTGGAATGCAGTATTGGTGCAAGGTGATGCAAGCGTACCGTAATTTGGCTACAGCTTCAGAACTATCATTTTAAAGCAGCTAGATCTAACAGTTTGACATTATTTCGAAGAAATTTTAATTTTGTACATTTATTTGTTTTTTAAAGATATGTTGCGATATTACTTTTCATATAAACTGCACAGTGATATGTTTTATAAGATTTCGTCTTTAATTTGAGACCAACCGGAGTTCAATCGCACCATCCGTTGCGTAACAATAAGAGATAGAGTAAAATTTGCAAATCTTAGGCACCAGGAACTTTAAAGGCCTAAAAATTTAAGACACGAACACGAGAAAGTCCGAGAATTTTGATATGTTGTTCACGAAGTTTAGTAGTATCACTGTGCCAAAATTCAGCTTTACATGATCTTTTTATGGGTAAAAACGTAATTTGACTGGGCTACAGAGAATTAATTACTTTATGGCATCATTTCCTGTACAATAACAAATTACAAAAAAAAAAATTGGACGTTAAATAAAACCAAAGTTAACTGAAGATACGATAACGAGCCTCATATTGCAGATTTTGCGAGTTTGGTGTGTCCTGAAAATTCTAACATGCGTACCTTAGAGTTTGGTGTGTCCTGAAAATTCTAACGTGCGTACCTTAGAGTTTAGTGTGTCTGAAAATTCTAACATCGTACCTAGATATACTGCGGTCATGCGTATCCGATTTCGCATCCTCGGTCTGTACGAGTGTAATCGCCTCTCTGGAATAAATTTCTGGACAAACTTTAATTTTTAACGTGGTTTTTGCTTGCGAGTTTCTAACAAGAAAATCTTCGTAAATATTCCCGGTTAAGTTATGATCTTGTATCGTTCCTAAAGTAAAATTTTTCCAGCATGATACGAGGGAACTTACGTTAGAACAACCGTTTGACGTAATAACATTTCGTTGCACAGAATGTTTAACTCTTGCAACACTTTGCTCCAGTTTGACCTGCTAATCTAAAACAATATTCAAGTGAATGTAGTTTCATCGTATATTTATTTATTGTTAGGATCTAAAAGTGATTTATAAAACGACAGCACTAATTATCAAGAATAAAAATAATAAATTTGTAACAACTGAAACATATAATGTAGATTGTATTACCTTTCAGACATTAAAGTCTGTTGGATTCGGAAACAGTCAGCTCGGCCGTACATTAGCCTACAGCCAGACAGTAATAATTTTATTCAGTAGAGGGACGCTGTGGCTGAGCGGCTAGCCTGCTCGCCTCCCACCAAGGCGAACCGGATTCAATACCCGGCCAGGTCACAGGACTTTCGCATATGGGAATCGTGCCGGACGATGCCGCTGGTCGGCAGGTTTTCTCGAGGATCTCCCCCCCCCCCCACAAATTCCGGCGTTGCTCCATACTCAGCCTCAATCGCCCTCATCGGCTCTCAAGACCTCGGTGTTAAGAGCCGCCCAAATCTCTTCACTCACTTTATTCAATGGAGTTAGATCGTCAGATGTGGTGGGGAGAGTGAAGCGAAGTGAGTATGGATCAGCCCATGAATGAAGGGGGCATTGGAAACGGCAGATCCCCGAGAAAACCCGCCGACCAGCGATACGATAAACCCCCCATGAGAAAATCTGGGAGTTACCCCGACGGGAATCGAACCGCGGGGCCTTTGATAGTTGAAAAAGTTAATGCCAACATAAATTACGTTTCTATAATTGTAGATATAACTGACACAATTCCAGCTTGTCTTGAATGTCAGTAAATGTTTCGAGTGAAAAGTGTTATAAATTAATAATTATATGGATTTAAATTATGGTTTTAACTTTATGATTACGCATGAGTAGTTTATCCTATCAGCACCAAACAGCATTGGTTAGGACCTTTCAACAGTAATATAGCTCCCAATTTGCAACCCGAAAAGAGCGTGTGATGTCTGTATGGACAGAAATACATGTGACGTATTTGAGAACAGCTTTAATTATAACTAGAATTTCCTTTTCTTTCATATATTATCAAAGATACTTATTCACCATGGAGAATTGACAGTTAAATAGTTCATTCCTGTTTTTATATGTATATGCTATTCGCGGTTTCTCAGCTCTTTTTGAATCAAAAATCTGAAAAATTGCCCATTGAATTAGGTGTTTTGTTGTCTCTTAATGATACAATTCATCGCAAGCGTTAAAAACATGTGTTGACGTAAAAAAAAATAACCAAACTATGTTATTTTTCGCTTATTTTGAAAAAAATTTATTTTTTTTATCTATTTTAACATCAGGGAATTTGTGAATGTTTGTTTGACCTGTATCAGTAATTTAAGGCATGTTAGACCATCGCAACTGTTTCCAAAATGTGTTATATGGTAATGATCGGAGATAATTTTTATGCTAAGAATCGATGTTTAACGAACTATGTCATTCTCTGTGGTACGTTGTTTGAAAAGATGCCACTTGTTTACTTGTAAATGGAGCGACACTAAGCGTGCCAATCATAATAGAAAAACTCGGGAATTTTTTCTGATATGCACATCATGTTCTCACTGTTAGGGACGTTTTCATGGCAATGAAAAGGAAAGAAACGATGTTAGGGAATAAAGAATGTTGAAGGGCAGTCAATAAGTCATAAGTAAGTGTTGCTGAGGGCAAGCTCGAAGTATGCATTCTGAACCGAATAATATTGCAACAAGAGAATGCTGTAAATATCTTTCACCAGCCAGTATTTGAGGTCAGCTGCGTTTGTCAGGTCTACGCGGAATCTACAGACTTCGCAGGATTTTGATGCTGCCGACTAGTCTTCCAGCTTTTTCGGAAGGCTTGTGATCTTCACCCAGTTCCTGGTGTATTCGGAGACAAAACAAGGATTGTGATGGGATTCAGGCCACACTGCTGTTACTACCAATATGTTCCATCACAGCTAAGTACTAGTAATTGATTACTATTCCAAAGGATACCTGTATAAATGTTTATGATAATTGTTTTGTTATACAGCAATTATTTTATTAAATAATTATCTAAGTACATGAATATTTAAATGACTTAAACATGTTCTACCTCCACTTATCTGAGAAGACTGGTTGTATTAATATTTGGTCTAAACCATATTAGTGATGGACTTAATAATCACGCGACTAATGTCGAGCTATTTATATGATTGGTGCCAACTACCATCATAATATTTATTTCTGTTAATATTTTTTTTTTGAAGAAAGTTATAGTGTTTGCTTCGTGAATTACCCAAAATTTGTTTTCTGATTGAATCAAGTATGGTTCTCTAATCCGTCATGATATTATAATCTTAATATTGATCATCCATTCGACTTCATGCAGTTTTGTTGTTTTTCTGTTACTAAACTACTTCAGTTAAAAGAGAACGCGGAATTTGTGTGGTGTAATTAGATGTCTTATATGACGTAACATTTCAATGTCAAGTTCCAAGGGTGAACGAGTTTCATTTATGAAAATGGTTAGTCATCAATAGGCTTGTGATTCTCTATGGATTGAATTAGTGTTAGTTCGTAAAGAAAAAAATATTTGTTGTGGACTTGAAAAATGGTTCAGTTGTAGTCATCTTTCTAAGAGCAGCAGGATGCATTGCGTGGTGAATTTACGTGTACCGAGGTAAATAGAGGTATTTAAATATATACGTATGCTATCTCGGACTTTCTGAATATACAAAATTGTATAATGCAATGTCGTATTGCAGAGTTGTCTAGAGTTCTGTGACATTAAGTCGTTGCGTTATAGTAAATTTGGTGCTCACGTGATATATATATATATATATATATATATATAATAAATATTTGGTTACTAACAGTAGAGTAGGTATAAACATTGCATTAAAACGTTGTGTTACACTATAAATCATAATATTTCATTTAGAATTAATATGAATAAAAGCAGTGGGAAAATAGGTGTTTCACTAATACCTGGTAAGAAATAGTTCATAAGCAATGCATTACGCAGAGTGCGCACGAATGCGGTGCGTTGTCTCTTTGGAATATATTTTTTTTCTAGACTCAGTTAATATTTGCGTACGCGAGGTGGAGGAATATCCAGGAAGTAGATCTTTAGCAGGGCTTCAGAAGAGTTGGAAGTAACTATGAATGGACCATAGCATAAATTTAACTTAAAAATGTGTCGATATCTGTGGCTAGACTTCAACTGCTATAGCATAATAATGACTGTAAATATAAAGGTGCCCTTTCGAGGACTGGTGAATCTTGAGACTACAGTTTGAAATAGTTTTAACCAAGCTGCTCAGGGAGGTATAAAAACGCATGTCACGGGGTTATCACAGACTTAACTTTTCGAGAATGAGCATAACGCAGTTCGCCGAGGCAACAAAGTACAAACTTTACAAACGAATTTTAATGTTTCCGGGTAAGTGCCCGAAGCTACTTTTCCCCCCTAAAAAAAATGATATATAAAAACTTAAACACACCTGCTCTTAGCACGCATTAACCCCATCAACGTTGCACGTTTAAACAGGCCGCCCTTGCTGGAAACCGGGCCATGGAAGCATAACAACACGGAGTCTTTTCTAATCAAAAAGTTTTTTTTTTTAATATATTAAAACTAAACTCTGTTTTATACTGACGATTGACGTAAAGGAAACTAGAAAACTACGCAAGTGAAGTACGTTTAACGCGGCATGCTCATGTGCTGATAAAGAAACCAAATCTTCAGAGATATACCAAGGACGTTTGAAGAGAAACGCTCAGGATATTAGACATCACTTAAATACTGTTTATCTTGTGGACACTGTATTAAATATCAATTCCCAGAAATATCTTAATGTACAGTAGTTTTGTTGAGCCGAGCTTTAGATATATTACTGTTTTCAAGTCACAGAAAAATTATAATGATCTTAAATTAATCAGAATTGGTATAATTAATTTAAATTAATTTCAAGACTCGTTTAACAAAATAATGCGAAAACAATAAAATCGTTCCACATCAGAGAAATAAAAAAGTGTCTATATTCAACAATAAAAAAAATCATTTTCTGTCATATAAATATATATTTTTATACTACATTTTTTCCAAGAAAAGTTTTTTTTTTTTTCAGTGTTACCTGCAAATACTAGGTCAGACACCAGGATTCAGGATTCGGTGCTGCGGTGTCGACCACCGCCATCTTGGATTACATCACCATCTTGGATTATGTCGTCGTCGACATATTGTTTCCACTGCCATCTTGTTTCCTGATTGCTCGCATTTCTTACATGCTCTATCATTCCACCGATGTCGTCTACTATTTACCCGCCTACCTCGAACGGCCATCTTGGATTTTATTTTCCTTAGTCACATTTCTTTCATACTGTATCATTCTACTTTGATATCCGCCATATTGAATTTCTTTTTTTTAGTCACCTTCATTCCACCATGTGCTATTTCATTCCTTTTCAACTTAGTCACCTTTCTTTCATGCTCTATCATTCCACATTATTTCTCAATTACTCATCCTGTCCCCTGCCCCCCCCCCCTTATGAAATCGGCATTTCTTAATTTCTAGAATTTTCGGAGGTATTATAGTCGTGATCTGTTATTCCACATCTACTGTTTACTCGGTCCCCTATAAGTACCATCTCGTTTCCCAATCACTCACATTTGTTTGACTGCCATCTTGGATTTCATGTTTCTTAGTCACCTTTGTTCTACTCATCAAACAAACCATCATATAACATAGGATGATGAGTGTAAAATAATGGATTATGGAATTAATACCCTGCCACGTGGCTACACTCAGTAGCAATATACATTTGCACTGTGTTGGCCCCATATGAATTTTTGTACAAAAAAATATTTAGCTGACTCTTTAGTACTCAGATGGAGTCATAACACTTACTTTTTGCATTGGCCATTCATTAAATATTGAATTTTATGATATTTGCATATATATTATCTTGTGATGTAGGACTCTTAGAAATCCCTTTTTGCATGCATGTGTTTTCTTCTAATGATATCTACTTATTGTTCCTAATATCTGTCTTACGTGTTATTTGATTGTGTTCGCCACAAGACTTTCTCCGCCGTTGCTGTATGTATAAACTGGTTTGTTTGTTTCGGCATTGATCTCAAGGATTTATCAGCCTTGTGGAAATGTATTCAGATGTTTGTTTCGGCGTTGCAACCCTGCGTACACCGCGTTAGTATCGTCTCCGTACTTTTGTTGTGTTGCCGATCCCAAGCCCTGATAAAAGGAAGAGGGAAGCACAGGTATATTAATTAGATATTCGGCTGCACCTCTGCTATCGATATCAGTTCACTCGCGATGTCGGACGAGTGGGGGCAAGGCTCACTCAGCGGCGAGGAGATGAATGGATTGTAGGACCTAATCGTTGATGAGTATAACACTGATATCCTGCTATCCTGCTACCGAAGAAAGAATCTGCTACAACCAAGAACGATGATGCGTTGATGAGCACAGCTGATGGGCTGCCGCCAACGACTATGGAAGATACCAGACCTGTAACATCACCGCTTGCAGAATCTTTGTCGCCCCTTGGTCTCAGCCCGATACGTTAGAGTGAACATGCGATCAATTTGGAGCCTTCGCCTATTCCAGGTGTTGGATGGCAATGAGGGGCTGACTGTCCAAGACATTATGAATGAGGTCCGCACTTTCAGGGAAGCGAAAGTTACATCCGATCACGCATTGCGCTGGGTGTGGTCCTTCGAAATTCCCCTTGTCCTGGACGAAATACGAATATTGCGAGAGGAAGTTGGTGAACTACGTGTCAGAATCAACCATGAATGAAAACTCACATGCTTGTACAGTACATCTTACATATGATGTCCTAAAACTGTTGGGCTTCAACATGCAAACAATGTTCAATCTTGCGGTGTCAGCAACTGCCAACACCACACTGACCAGACACATTTCAATCGAAAGAGCATTCCCGAAAACTCTAGGAATGTACAATCTTGATTGCACATTATGGAAAAGATGAAGACGAGAAAAAAATCAAACTAAATTGTGAGTGAGCATCTCTGGTGTGATATTCCTGCATACCACTGTGACTCGATTTTTCAGCTCCAGAATAGTCCGCGGACATTTTTGATACTTAACTGACAACTAAGTTTCTCTCGTCCCGAATTAAGTTCTTCTCGTTCATAATTTGCATTGGAACGACACCGATCGCAAACAACAATTTTGTGAATAGTTTGTGGACTATGTAAATTCACCCTTATTCTCCAGTGGTGAAGCCATGTTTTACCTCAGTCAGTGGTCAGTCAATCGGCACAGCTGTCGCCGCTGGTCTTACAGTAACCCTGACTGCCTCGTGCAAAACAATCCAATGGCCATAGTACGGCCGGGAACACGGGAAGAGCGGTTGGTCGGTCCTTATTTTTTGAAGATAGTGTCACAGGTGTAACATTACTCCACATGCTGGACACATTCTTAAGAGGACTATCTAGCTGCGCGTCCAAGGTCAAGAAGCGAGGGAGCGATACGGGCGACACTAACACGCACACCTAGAGCTTCGTCGCTCCTACGCGCAAGGCGTGCAGTGTTTCAGTCCTAACGCTTTACTGTGTAAACTAGATAGGCACTGGCTTAAAGAAACTTCATAGGCAAGCTTTGAAAATGCTATATTTGACCACTCACGATTTTCTCTCTCCATTAATACACTTAATATGATACAAGGGAAAAGTTAGCGATATAGACAATAGTTTTTTTTATCCTTTCTGACAAAATTCCGTATTTCCAGAACAATTATTTACCGAGACACGCGTTTACGCGCAAACAACAATTTCACAGAAAACGTTTCAGTACATAGGACCCTTAAGGCTCCCATCTAACTGGATATTTTCCCCTCGTTTGAAGCCGAGAAGGGCCGAAGCGGTAAGGGCAACGCTGCCATGCGCATCAAGGGTGCGAGGAGCCGCGGTGGTATAGTGGTTAGACTACTCGCCTTCCACCAAGGAGAACAGGGATCGACTCCCAGAGGGGTCGCACCCAGATTTTCGTGCCCGAAGATGCCACTAGTCGGCGGATTTTCTCGGTAATCTCCCATTTCTCCCGCTCTTTCATTTCGGCTCTGCTTCGTACTCATCTCGCTTCGCCCTCATCGGCTCTCAGGGCCTCGAAGTTAAAGAGCCGCCCAGATCTCTCCATTCCACTCCAATCAAGAGTGCCATCGCCGCTAAGTGCCAGGCTCTGAACTGGCGTGCAGCGTTCTCGTCGTGCTTCCGCGTGAGCCTATCTATGGGACTTTAAGCAGTGAACCTATCATTTTATTGGCGGAACTAATGTCGCAAGTTTCAATTCCGGGCCCTTGAATATTTACGTGTGTATCTGGTGCTCTGAAATGATGTTTCTAACGTGCGTGACGTCTAGAAATCCTTGCTGTAAAAAAAAATTTCAGGTAAAATTCCCTTACGTGTAAGGGAAGGTGTAATTACCTCTAGATATAAGGTAAAATTACCCCATAAAAGTAGAGTAAAATTACATAACAAGTAAAGTACTATTCCCTAATCGCACGGGAAAAGTACCTGACAAAAGTGGGGAGGAAATCCCATACAAGTAAGGGAAAATTTACTATATTGTATAATAAAATTATATTTAAAAATATCCCGTAGTATTGGTACTGTTAATACTTTCATTACTTATGTCCTCTTGCGAATGGTAATCGAAATCTCAACACTAAATCCTCGCACTGCTGGTGGATGGGCGAGCACCACGGGCTCCTATCACGATAGGCCGATGCGCTATTCGTTACACCACGACGACGGCGCACCAGCTACAGTGGATATTAGCGTGTTAAAGGATTGTTTCCTCATTCCTTCCCCCCCCCCCCCTTAGCTGTTGAGAATGCTGAAGAGATGCACGCGTCGTAAGGCAATTATCCTATCCATGTACGGAATTTTCCACTACCATGTACGTGAGATTTGCTCCAGAGTGCAGTAATTTTACCTTAAATATAAAGAGAACTGTGTTTCCCCCCACAAGTTTGCGAATATTACCTTACACTTGTCAGGTAATTTTCGCATCAATTATTTTACTGTGCTCGTGTCTGAAGTGTGTGTTTTTTTTTTTTTTTTTTTTTCGTAGATCAGTAGAGTGGGCGTATTTCGAACACTTTGGAAAGCAGTTCCGGGCCAAGGCAGGCAGGCAGGCAGGCCCCTTAAGGTTTTTGTACCTTTGTTAATCTCTTTCCCTGGGTGGTTTATAAATGCCCCCGCTTTCGTCTGCTTGTAACAGACGCCTTAGGGGAAAGTGTACACGTATGTGTAAGGCAAGGGAAATATAGGAGACACAAGAAAGTTGCGCGAAGGATGGAAGCCAAGGGAGGAAGGTTAATATGAAAGTAGATTAAGAACGCGGGGAAAAGAGAGAGAGAGAGAGAGAGAGAGAGAGAGAGACGACAAAAGCAATTTGTCGTCCGGTAGGAGAGAAAAAAAAATTTAACTCAAGAATGCAAAGTGCAAAATTTCGCAAGTAAATGTGATATTTTATGCTCCGCTTGTGAGCTACACGAGGCGGGATATTAAATTGTATTATATTACTTATGGCTTCAATGTTGTTGGGGACTCTACGGGTAGTAGAGACCCTTGTAAAAAAAAAAAAAAAGCAAGCGCGTTTGAATTTGCATTTTATAGTTTTTAAATTGCATCGACTTAATTCAATGAGCTTACTCTACCCCGCGGTTAAAGGAAAACTAGAATAAAAGTTTTTTTCGTTGACTCCGGAGTCTGTTTAACTTCTCGTTTTTTGCCTTATCAGTGTCACCGTGTATCAGAGGTAAAATGGTGTCATGGTGCCACCTGCTTGATATATGAGACTATGTATGAGACTATTGTTTCCCGGGCTTTTCAAAAAATTCTTTTAAGGTAACTCAAATTATCATTAACATATTTTCTGCTCTAAAACTCACGGCCTTAATTAGAATCATTCCGCAGAAAATAGCATGAAAAAACTGTATTACTCTCATGAGAATTACACCGTGTGCTCATTCTTACGATCAGATGCCTAACTGATATTCCTTTAAGTTCTTGAGTTCGATTCTGCCTGTTGCAGTGGGCATGGAATTTCCTTAATAGTTTTCCAGAAAGAAGAATTCGCTCCAGTTCTATTATATAAATCTTTCTTATCCTCGCCCATTAGGTGATTGCCAATTAATTAATTACATTGCGAAAACCCCATTTTTAACTGAAGATGTGTTCTAAATAATTTTATTTTCGTTTTTTTTATTTTTTTATTTGCGTTTTGTATTTTGTAAGGTTTCATTCAGAACACCACGAGCCATCTGTTTAGCGTACAATATCGATATATGATTTACTGAACGGCTTAACTAATACAAACCAAATGCGAAAAAAAAAATGTTCAAACTAAAAATGCGGATAAATGTGAATAAAGTTCCCGACATTCGGGATGGTGTTAGTCACCGCTTATAGAAAGTTAACACCAGATAAGAAATCCATACAAAATGTTAAGTAAAGAATTTTTTTAAGCTCTCTTACCGAAGTAATAAGTAGTACAGAAATTCGAGCTGTAAGTCCAGTGAGAGAATGGAAGAAAGGTAAGGTTGTATTACAGTAGAGTGAGTATTACTTATGCCCGGTTGCACGAACATCTTTCTCGATCAGAGATCGAATGATCCTATTTCCGAACCAGGATCCAGTTTGACCTTGGTTCCAATGTAACAGTGTTGCAACAACGAAATTTCATGGTTCTGGATCTCCGATTCGTCGACACTTGGTTCCAAAGTGAGAGATCGAAATTAAGTATGAGACAAATGTTGCTATTGGTTCGTAATATACGACGTCATGGAAGTAGGCGTATTTTTCACTATAGATAAAACTAGAAGTGCTATGTTTTATCTGCTTTAATTGAACTATTGTTGAACGAATTTTACTGAATAATATTCAAGTTCGTACAATGTTTTACATTCCCAAGAAAACAATTAAACGTAATTCTATCTGTTGGCGTATTTTCAAACAACATTTGTCGACGATGGCTGCTGATCTCGGATCGAGATTTCGAAGCACCAATTTCGGCGGTTCGAGACGAACTTCATCTCGATCTCCAGTACAGCTGGGGCCACAGGTGATTGAGCGATTAGCACGCTCGCCTCCCACCAAGGCGAACCGGGTTCAATCCCCGGGCGGGTAATCGGATTTTCGCAAGTGGGAATCGTGCCGGACGATGCCGTTGGTCGGCGGGTTTTCTCGGGGATCTCCCGTTTCCCCCGCCCCTCCATATTCACTTCAATCACCCTTATCGACTTTCAAGACCTCGCTGTTAAGAGCCGACCAGAACTCTTCACTCTTCACCCACTACAGTCCAGTTCTGAACCCGAATGGTGCAACAATTTTCTGTGTCGATCTTAGATCCGATCTCGGATCGAGTTTCGAACCACGATGATGCAACCGGGCATAAGTGAGGAACTCGCCAGGTCTCGCACTCCGGACCCTCTGCCCAGATGGAGGATCATTATCTGCTCCACGTCTGGCCGCCGTTCAGCCCCCCCTGGGCACTCGTCTACTGCGACGATCTCATCCCTCGTGGTCCAGTCCACACTCCCCCCCCCCTCCACCTGTGTGCGTGTTGCAATGCTTTCTGATTGGCTGCCCGTTGTGCACTGAAGGCGGAGTCTGCTAATAGGCTGTTGAATCTAGGCAGGAATGTCCTGATGTCTGCTGGACCCACATTTTCTGTTGTTCTTTGCGTTTTGTTATTGATGTTTGGAAATTCCATTGCCTGTTAACTTTCCTGGGGCCTCCTTTACAGGTATTATCGTGACTGTATAATAAATAGTACGTTCCAAACACTGACTCGCCCATTTTCAGTATAACTGTCAAAGTAACGCGGTCAACATCCAGAGAGCAAGTAATCTTGTTGAAAGCTTGCTGTTTTACTTGAATTTACCTCGTCGAGCAAGCTTGTCATATCATGTGTAACTTAAGCTTGATTCAAGCCAATTTCCTCATGGCTTGCACATGTCTTGTTAACGGAAAGCTTGCAGATGGCTTGAATTAAGCTTGTTGGTTGTCAAGGCAAGTTTTACTAGTCAAGCTTGCTACAAGTTTGACATGTGGAGACTAGTTAGCTTGATTCAAGCTTGATCTGAACTTGCTGACTTACATAGCTGGCTCATGACCAGCTTGATCCAAGCTTGACTCAGGCCGATTTTGCTATTGCCGTTTTATTTTAATTAGCCTTGCCGAGCAAGCTTGTCATATCATGTGTGATTTGAGCTTGATTCAAGCCAGATTTATCATTACTGGCACATACTTGCTAATGGCAAGCTTGTGGATTGACATGGCAAACTTGCAGCAAGTTTTACTAATCAAGCTGACTGCCAGCTTGATCCGTGGAGACTAGTTAGCTTGATTCGATGTTTTGTTTTTTATAGCGATTGCTTGATTCAAGCTTGCAGGGTGGTCATGAAAAGCTTGAACCAACCGATTATGCTATTGGGACAGTTTTGAAGCTCGTCTGCATTTGAATTTTCAACAGTAACTGCCTTTAATATTAATAAAATACTTTCACTGGCTCGAAAATATTCTAGTTTCACAAAACCTATGTTAGAGAAACTGGACATACATCTCAAAGCATCATTTATATAAACGGTGACATAACCTCAAAACCTACCTACTTTGTTTTTGATAGTGCTATTGCCAGGAGATCAGTCCAATGTTAGAGCATGGGGAGTTCTCGCTACGCAGCTCACGGGGGCCGCGGTGGGTTAGTGGTCAGACTACTCTCCTCTCACCAAGGCGAACTGGGTTCGATTACCGGAGCGGTCGCTCCCTGATTTTCTCACGTGGGAATCGTGCCGGACGATGCCGCTGGTCGCTGACTTTCCCGGGGATCTCCCGCTTCCTCCGCCCTCACATTCCGGCACTGCATCATTCTCACCTCGCTCCACCCTCATCGGCTCTCAAAACATCGTTGTTAAGAGCCGCCAAGGTCACTCAACTCAACATATATTTTGTTAGGTTTTTAAAATCGCGTGGCTTTAAATAAGGCTAGTCACATTTTATATTAAACGTGCATGTTGGGGTAGGTCGTGCTCATGTTGAACTAAAATATATTCACTATCGTCTTTGTATTAAACCACTATCAAATTGCATCTCGTTACAATATGTTTTGCAACTCGTTACAAAATGCTAGGTACTCGTTAAATCGGAGGAGATCTCAAGTTTACTTGGTTACATTGTGTTAGATATTAATGTGATTCGTTATTAAATTACTTGTGTATATATAAAAGGCCACTCTGGCTAGTCACCTGGTCCATGATGCCGTAGGCTGAAGACCAGACGCATCTCTGGACGTCTTGCTGGTGCAGTGTCTGGACCACAAAGACCTCCAGCTGTAATATCTGGCGCACTCGGTCTGCCTGGCGGAGTTTGCTTACAAGCGCTCAAGGCTTCGGTCCACTTCTCGCAATATGTTTGTGCTACGGCAATCAGGCGGCTAGCATGCCTGTAGCTGCACGTAACAATTTGCTTCGCCGCTCCCTTCGAAACATTCCAGAACATTTGGGAACAGCCAGGAAAATTCGTGGCACTTCTCCGTGACGTCACGTACAGCACGCATGCTCTTAGGAGGTCTCGTTGACAAGGGGGAGGGGGATAGTGTGAGGGTGGGGGGGAGAGGCACGACCCGATGTCCGGGCTTGCGGCAGCGTGTTGCATTTGTATTGTATTATATAAGGCTTATTGACGTCCCCCTCTGAAGGCTTAGCAGGGGACGGCTTACGAACGCACTTATGACCTAACTTAAACTAACACCCATGCCTTAACTGAGATTTGAACCCAGATCCTCCCGCGCCCCAGATCGGCGTCCCACCAACTGACTTCGCCACGCGAGGTCGGCAAGAGTGTTGGATACAAACACAAAATTAATTAATTCATAATTTTATCAAACATCGTTCAACTTATACTCTTTATATGTGATGACTTTTTCCTCGAATAAAAAAAAATACCCTTAATATTTTTTGAATAATCTTATGTCAAATACAAGATTTTTTCAATATTCCTGAAGTGATTTAATACATACTAAAAAAAAAAATGTGTATAAATGAAAAAGTTTACAACGTAAGCAAATGCTGCGGGATACCGCTTGACATAAATGTAATCAACAAATAACAGTTAGTACATTATTTTTAAAAAATTATATGAAAATGTGTTTTAATATTTTAAAATGCTGTTTCATAGTATGGGCGGTTAAAGTCTATTTACTATAAAGTGAGCACTTTGAAATCAACCTTAGAAAAAATTCACTGCCCGTGCGTGCGTGTACTTCAAAAGGTGCACTGAGTGACATGCGCCCGGTAAAGTTGGTAACGATAGATGGAAAGTAGTTCCATTTCTTAATGTCGAATAAAAAGTGTTAGGTAACCATCTGTGATCATTTAAATTATTTATTTCGCTTTCTGGTTTTTTCAATGCATCAGTGTATAAAAATTAGCAAATTTGCAAAATGTTTACTTTCCTAAAAATTTCACAGTGTAACTTGATCGACGCATGGATAAAGTGAGGACGCCCACGGCAATGCTAATTTTACATAAGGTGGAACGTGCATAAAATTATATCTTAAGCAGGGCTTTCAAAAGTGCTCAATTTAATGTGAACAGCCTATAGGACAAAATACGTACGACGTTATTTTTTGTAACAGGTGACCGCTGCTAGATATAATCCGTCACACAGCGGCGTGTGGTGAAGTGTTTCAGAGTAAGCTGGTGCTTGCTCAGTGCTGTACACACTCGGCGCACGCAGCAGGAACTAGTAACCGGAGTGGAGCCGTGGAGAAACTGAGTATATTGCGGCCACTCACGAGAGAGCGGCGAGGGGCCCACTTACACACGTGCTGTGACGTCAGTTGAAGTACCGCGTTTAAGTGACCGATGTGTAAACTAGCAAACGATTAGGTACAGCACAGAGAAAAAGACAGCTCGCCTTGCAACAGTTCACCACATGCCGCTGCACAGTAACACTGATTCAGATTTAGAGAGCAGAACTGTAGCCTGACCAAAGTGCTCCAATCAGATCACCCACAAACGAGACGCCTGCAGCAATCGGCACTGGGCCATTGTGTATAGGAGTGCCAACCAAGTCTTCATTGTAAAACGGACACAAAATTGTGCCCATGCGGATTTGAAGGATTTAACACTTTGAAGTGTGCACAAATTGACTGGGATTCAAGACAAGTTATAAGTGAGTCACCAGTCTCCAGCACTTTAGGATCACAGGTTTGATTGGTTCTCGTGTTTTGCCACTCACAACCATCCTACTGGCTCACGTGACGTCGGGCACGTCTACTGTACACAACAACGGTTCTTATTGGCTGGTCGTCGGCCAATAGGATTGCAAGTTGATTTTGCCCCAGTCAACTGTCCTTCGCAAATCAAAAGGATTTACAGGCAAACGTGTACTTTTGAATCGGTATAAGAAAGTATGGTTTTTTGGTCCGGAAAATCATTATTACTGGGTTAAGATGCCGTAGGCTTCGGTTACGTACAAGTGAAACAAAGAATCAACAGTGAAACAAAGAATCAACAGTGAAACAAAGAATCGACGCCTGTAACGAGTTTAGTTCAGAAACAAGAAGCGGTATGAAAATGGTGTTGCACGAGCTACACTCGAGCTTAGTCCTCGAAGTGTTAAAACAAAATTGGGTCAAGTGACCACTTTTTGAATTAACAAAAATTGTGCATGGCAAACACTGGCATGAGACTTTGTGGGAAGGCAGCTGGCAGAATGGCGTGTTCTTTCGAGAGAGAAGAGAGAGAGAGAGAGAGAGAGAGAGAGAGCTTGTTTGACGCCCGAAGAGATGTCAGGAGAGGAAAAAGGGTTTCGGCAAGAACACTTGAGCTCTAACCAAACATCCCCGTTGCAGCAAGCCATTTCTCACCCTCCCCATCCCCCCCTCTAACACCTCTCGCACGGTTCTATCTTCCTCCCTGCTCCCAGGGGCGAGAATGCTGGCAGCGAAGAACTGTGGTGGAAAGACGAGTGAGCGAGGAAGGGGCAATGTAGACGTGGGAGGTAAGTCGCCCGTAGGATTAGTCAACAGTCCCGGAGCAATCCGAGCTGGAATACTGGATGAGGCGCGCTCGGAGTGCTGGTTGCTCTAGAGCTAGGTTCCACAGGTGGAGCTTCTCTCTCTCTCTCTCTCTCTCTCTCCCTCTCTTTCTCTCTGTTTCTCCCCGCCGTACAGGATGAACGCAAACTTCTGTGCTAGCTTCCCATTCTGTGCAGTGCTCACACTGAGCCCTATGCCTGGATCGCACCTAATGCAGATGCCAATTTAAGTTAAGATCTTCAGGGGGAAAAAAAGTTGATACAAAACATGTTTGAGTCCGAGAGCTATATTCCGTTTCATACGTCAAGTTTATGAAAATATGTTTTATTTATATAAGTTAAATAATGAAAATACTTCACAATTTTGCGTCTAAACTAAATGAAATCATTTTCATTGTTATGGATGAAACACATAATTTTATATACCGAATTATACAGAATCGTTATTAAAATTAATATTAAAACACTTTATATATATATATTTATAACAGCCACAAATAGATCAGTTATTCAGATATATTTTCTTTAATGTTTTATATGAAATTCTACGCATTTGTAAAAACAAATTATCAGTGGCCTTGAATAAACACTTCAAACCAATTAATCATGAGAATTCTAATATATTTAACTAATTAAAAACAGCTAAATTTTAAAATAATTTAAGTAAAAGTATGTTTTATCTTAATGAAATCCTTTGCCATTTACATTATATTACATATTTTATAAATTTGATATTATATCAGCAGGTTCTGATTGTACAATTACTCATTTTCCGTAAAACAAATATTTTAATAACATAACAAGTTATTAGAAAATTTTGTTCTAGTTTATTTATCTGCATCTTTTGAACCTCAAATTTTATAATTTCTTTATCGTAAACAGTATTTTTGAAGAGTCATTTCTAATTTTCTTCATTTAACAAATAATTAATATTTTCTTTGGACTCGAAGTAATAACTTTACTGTCGAAAAATAAACCAGTGAACACGGAATTAATAAATGTTTTCGCCTAATATATTAATAAAAATAAATTTCATTACATAAAAATAATTGCAGAAGTTAAAATTTTGTTACTTTCATTTGCCTGGTATTGATTTAAATTTTTGTATTTCTAGTTTTTATATTGCTTGTCTGTAATGGTTTCTTTCAATTTTCTGTAAGGAGTTTCCTTACATGTCTCCGCAGTGCACTTTATTATTCCTTAATTTTAACACACCCCATTTATGGTTATTTTAATTTTGTGAACATGTTTTATTAATTCCATTTGAAAGAATTAATCTAAATTCTCTCATGGGTCACGTTAATTAATATGTATTCTCACATATTGAAACTTATTTAAATCAGTCAATGTCAATTGTATGAAAACATTACTGCAACTTTTATCCGCACACTACTAGATTGACAGTTTAGATACTTAGTTTTGATGATAGAAATTCATATTTAAAAGGTAAGTTATCTGTTTATCATTGGTAAGAAGAATATGAAAGTGTACCCAGCTGAAAACAAATTCAGTGTTTTGGAAGTTATGTTTATGTTGGATAAAAGGATTCTAGGGAAGAAACAAATGGCCTCCACGCAGAAGTTTCATGCATAACTGATGTCTCTCATGTTAATTGTATTTTAAGAAGAGAGTCCAGTATTGAGGCTGAGCAGTGTTACGTACCGCTGCTAGACACACTGGAGTTGCTCTTCATCCAGGAGTGTTATCCAAAAACAGAGGATTTTGAACCAGAAGTCTGCGTTTCACGGTTGGTGTCCTGATGCAGTCTGGCATAGGCTACTAACTATTGTGCCTTACAATCTACGAAATTCCTCAAGTAAGGTTTTCTATGCTCCTTAATCAGTTAATGCATTGTGAGTCTTGGAATTGTATGCTAAATCTAATAATATGGCAGGTCCAGTGGTCTGACGATGTGGTATAAATATTACCAATACCAATTTTAAATGATTCTTCAGCTCTACCTAAGAATTAAGCCTGGTTGCCCTCATGAAAACTATACAGATCATTCTTCATTTCAAGTTTGATAGTTAAATGGTATGCTTGTCATTTAACAGAGCTGTCACGTGATTATTTTAGGGAAAACAACATTTTTTTTTATCACACATTAATTTTGAAATAACTAATTTTCTCTGAGAACTGACAGCAGAATCCTTAAATGTTCAATGTCTTCTATTGAAAAGTGTGTAGTGAATGAGATTTTCAATTAACTATTTAATTATTTTTTCATCAATTTTCATCGAAGTGATTTCTTGTGTTGTGTTAGTTGCAAGTATTTCTTTTCTGCAATTTAATCAGAATTTTGCCGAATGCTTTTTGATATATTTAATTGCATATGTATATCGATTAATAGTCCTGATTATGATATGAAAATGAAATAGTACATGTTGTTAAAATTTGTGCTTTTTTTTTCTCACACGCATAATTTTAATTTGATTACACACATTTATTTATATTGAATTATATCGGCTCAAAATATATTATTTTATGTAAAGTTAATCTGTTCCAACTACATTGCAGAAGAGAAATTATTGGCTACACAATCGTGGAATCTATTACTCTATACATTGCCTTTACTGGAATGACTTTCCTTATTGTATTTTGTACTCTATCTATTCGTTAGCTCCTTCAATAATTCGTGATATTATTAATTTCTGTTTGTATAATTATTTATACTTCCTTCGTGTGTTTGGTTTCCGTATTTTAAAACATTCAAAACATATATTTAATTTTCTAATTTAAATTTATAGTAGATTTTTATTTCTTTTTCTGAGGTATATTTTGAAATAAACCAGCTTTTATTAGAGCTGTTATTCTTCGAGTAGAAGATATGTATATCTGTTCCTATATTCAAAATCCTTTTAAGGAACAAATTTATCTGTTACGTGTATATATATATATATATATATATATATATATATATATATATATATTATATAATATATATAATATATTATACATATATATATACATATATATATATTAGGAACAAATAAACATTTCTTCTACTCGAAGAATACTATGAAATATAATAACAGCTTCTTTGAGCTTCATAATTTCGAGTATGTCAAAATTCTAAATATTTATACAAAATGTTGACCTATTGGCCACAAATAAAGTCGTACAATACATTATTACTCTGGTTTATGTGCCTATTAAAAGCGACTTTGTGTGTGTGACTTGATTACTGACTTGATAAAACAAGCACAGACAAAATGGGCATATACAAACAGTCATAGTAACGAATGGAATACAATATATATTCTATCTCCTGTTTCTACAGGACGTTTAAAATTTAAGTAAGTTTCTCCAAAATGACAAAAAGTGGCCGCAGGGGTGCAGTGGACAGACTACTTGCCTTCCACCTAGGTGAACCGGGTTCGGTGGGAATCGTGTCAGACGATGCCTCTGATCAACGGCTTTTCTCGGGGATCTCCCGTTTCCCCCGCCCTTGCATTCCGGCGCTGCTCCAAGCTCATTTCACTTCACCCTCAACGGCTCTAAAGACCTCGATGCTATGAGCTGCCCAAATATCCTTCACTCACTCGCTCTCTAGACAAGCATAGGCTGTTCACGTTATACTGAGCACTTTTGAACTTGATGTTTAAGATATACTTGCATGCACGTTGTGTATTCGTTCATCTTATGTGAAATTATCATTGCCATGGGCCTCATCACTTTATTCACGCGTCGGTGAAGTGAAACTGTGAAATTATTATAAAAGTATATATTTTACAAACTGCTCATTTTTACACTTAAGTAGTAAGAATAAATTTAAAAAAATCAAAATTTCATATAGTAATTTAAGTCACCACAAATGGTTATCTAACACTTTTTAATCGACATTAAGATATGGAACTACTTTCCATCCATCTTTACCAACTGTCCTGCAAGTATGTCACTCAGTGCGCCCGTTGAAATGCATGCAGGTAGGAGCAGTGGCTTTCTCCTGAGGTTTATTTCAGAAGCGCTCGCGAACTCGATCGCGAACAGTCACGCTACTGAGATGCGACCTCTGGGCGTTTCCTCTTCTTGGATCTCTCTCACGAAGTCGACCCTTCATCAGCTAAACCGCAAGGTCCCGTGATTGCGCTCCCGTAGCGGTGTCGTCGCGCTCTTACCCACATTGTCGTATTTCCCTTCCGAGATGACAGTTACGGCAGCCCGTCGCGGCGTCTCCGGGAAAAGCAGGGTAATTACAGGTCCGCCCAGATGAGCGTCTTCCTCTAGCCAGATTACCTTAACGGTGTTGGACCCCAAGAAATTAATTATTTTATTTTACACCAAACATTGTTCGACTTGTACGCATTATATGTAAAGACTGTTTCACGATGAAGTGAGCACTTTTTTCAATCGACCTTTGGAAAAAGTCACTGCCCCTACCTGCATATATTTTTATGGGATCTGCGAGTGAAATGCGTCCAGCAAGATTGGTGACGATGGATGGGAAGTGTGTAGTTCAGTATTTTAACGTCTTACAGAAAGTTTTAGGCAACCATTTCTGATAACTTAAATTATCTCTTTCGCTTTCTGTCTTTTTTAATGCATCAAAGTCTCAAAACGAGCAGATTTGTTTAATTTTTTAATAATTTCACAGTTTCACTTGACCGACCCAAGAATAAAGTGACGAGGCCCATAACAATGTTAATATTACATAAAGCGGAAGAATACACAACGTGCATACAAGTAGATCCTAATCAGGGCTTTTAAATGTGCTCATTTTACAGTGAATAGCCTATAATGACATTTTCCTCGAATAAAAAAATGTTACACTATTAGTGTTATTATTGTTAATACACGTCATTATTATTGCCAGAGTTTGTCATAGGCAATTTTGTTGCTGTAACGAACTAGTGTTCTATTTTATAATTTTATTTGCAGGGAGCTAGTGTTACGTGTGCATGCATGTGCACCTGTTGTGCTTCTATGCGTTTGTGCAAATGTACTATATTCTTGCGTGTATATGGTGGATTTTTTTTTACCTAATACCTGCCCGTTCATCAGTGTTTTATGTACTAGTTTAAACTTGATAATCACCACTTAAATTTATACATTTTTTTCAGTACTTAAATATGCTTGTCTCTGTTTAGTATTAATTACCTTTTCTATCAATGTCTAGTGACGACTATTGATTTTCTGCAGTGTTTGTTAATTTGTAAGAACTATTTTTTTTTTTCCTTCTAAACTGTAATAAGCAAGTGTAAATTGTAAAAATGGTTCGGTGTAAGAGAGGCAGATATGCCTTAACTGCCCCAAATAAAGACGATTTCTTCTTCTTTTTCAGTTAGGGTCTTCTAGGGACCACGAGCCAATTTCAATACTTCGTCCATTGTTGTTGTTTCTTCTTCCTCCAGTTCTCCTCCATCTTCTCACTATGTACCTTCTTCCTCTCCTCGGACCATTTCGAGCCCGTTTTCCTTCCCTTTCTGCCTTGGAATCCTTCCATTTTTTAAACACTTTTTTCTTAAAAAATTTTCTCTTTGTTGCTTCTTCTTCACTTATATTGTTTCTTTCCAAATCTTTCTTAACTTCCTGAATCCAGGTTTTTTTAATACTTGTTCCAAAGATATTTGAAGACCCGTTGGGTTAATATGTTAAAGACGATTTATCATGATAATAATTATTATTATTACATTTTTTTTTTTTAGATTATTTGATGTCAAATTCAACTTTTTTTTACTGCAACCAAACACTAACTAAGTTGTACGAATGAAAAAAAAAATTACGAAGTAAACTAATGCCATGGGCTACTGTGTGACTGATGTGTCATCCCCAATAACAAGCCATATATATGAAAAAAAAATTACGAAGTAAATAATGCCATGGGCTACTGTGTGACTGATGTGTCATCCCAAATAACAAGCCATATATATGAAAAAAAAATTACGAAGTAAACTAATGCCATGGCTACTGTGTGACTGATGTGTCATCCCCAATACAAGCCATATATATGAAAAAAAAAATTACGAAGTAAACTAATGCCATGGGCTACTGTGTGACTGATGTGTCATCCCAAATAAGCCATATATATGAAAAAAAAATTAGGAAGTAAACTATTGCCATGGGCTACTGTGTGCTGATGTGTCATCCCAAATATAAGCCATATATATGAAAAAAAATTGTTAAATATAAAGAAATGTTTTCATATTTTAACTTTTTTTTAATGTATGAACTGTTATTTGGCGATTACACATATGTCACGCAGTAGCCCATGGCATTAGTTTACTTATAATTTTTTTTTTCATTTGTACAATTTAGTATTTCTTATAGCTGCAGCAATACACAAAAAATTTGAATTCAACTTCAAATTATTCAAAATAATATAAAGTGTGCATTTTTTTTTACTCGAGGAATACGTCATCACATATAATGTGTACAAGTTGAACAATGTTTGGTGCAAAAATAAAGTTATTAATTTTTTGGGGTCCAACTCTGTTACGGGGAATGGTGCACGAAATCCGGCGCATCTGCGTTAATTTTTAGGTCGAAAGTCGTTTTTCAGAATTATTGGCGCTACACGACAGAAATAATAATTTAGAACGCTTTCTTACAGCGATAGATATTCACTACCTTTATTACTATCGGAGCATTGAAAGAAGATGAGAATAAATATCTTATTTATCATCCTCCATCAGTGCTCGCAGAATAATAAAGGTAGTGAATATTAAACAATTCAAGAATTTGTTAAAAATTAATATTTGCGTCTTGTCATGCCAAAATTTTTCGATAAGCCCTCTGACGAACACATTATAACGAAGATCGGGAAAATATACCGTTTACGTGCACCATTCCCCTTAAGAGTAAGTAGTCCGAACATATTTCCTGTAAATTCGCTGTTACGGCGTTCACGGGTATCTCAGCAAACAAATGTCCTTTGAATACGACATTGCGCAATCAATGATAAAGTAAACATAATTATCTAACAGCGTACAGTTTTGTTGTTATGATATTAAGTTCATTCTAAGAGAGGAAAAAAAAATTGTGAAAATGGCACATTTGAATTTTGCCTGCGCATATTCCTCAATATCCAGGAGAAAAACGAAACTGTGAATTCGTCGTTTTAAAGGCTGTTCGCGATAAAGTGAACACTTTAGAAATTAAACTTAGAAAAAAGTCACTTTCCCTGCCTACATATATTTTAATGGGCGCACTGAGTGACATTCGCCCAGTAAAGTTGGTAACGATGGATGGAAATTTATTTCATATCTTAACGTCGAGCAAAAAGTGTTAGAATACCATTTGTGATAACTTAAATTATTTCTTTCGCTTTCCGGTTTTTTTATTTATTTATTTTTTATCCATCGGAAGTGTATAAATGAGCAGATCTGTAAAATATTTGCTTTCCTACCAATTTCTCAGTTTCACTTGACCGGCGCATGAATAAAGTGATGAGGCCTATGACAACGTAATTTTTTTCACAAGGCGGAGAAATACACAACGTGCATACAAATAGATCTTACTGAGGGTTTTCAAAAAAGTGCTCATTTTACCGTGAACAGCCTATATGGGCTTTCATCGCGTGTAGTCACTGCTGCAGAGCTCATTTACACGAGAGAACGCAGCAGCGGAGCGCCTTGCGCGTGTTATTGTCGCCCGTATCGCTGTGCCTCGAAAAAAAAAAGAGGTGTGGCTGTTTTGGGGACACGGCCGTTTGATTTGCGTCAATACGTCTACGTTGACTCGCTCGGACGCCTTGACGTTTTTTTCTATGATCCCGGCACCGCTTCACTCGATCATATGGGGTTTAATGGGTTATCACTGGATTGCTCTTGAGATGCTCTTTCCAACCGTATACTATTTCTGTATTTAGACTTAGCTTTTTGACGAGTATGTATAGACATTGTGTTAAGTTTTCTTAATGTTTTAAATTAAACTCATACAATTAATACACGCCATCGATTGATCTTGATCTTGGTGAGAGCTGTCCATTGAAACTTAAACAAGCGTCGTAGCTTGTCCTAGTCAAAAGTTATGCTACGCGGAAATTATGATATGCGGCGAAACGAACTCAAAATTGTGACCCCCCAACCCCTCCCCCCTCACCCTTCCCGCACACGATGCTTCGCAGTCCTCACTCAACGTAAAATATTCTTTGATCCTTTGGGAATCGAGTGGTGTATTTGAATTTTGAATATAGACAATAGATTCAGAACTGCAATGCCAAACTCTATCCCCCGATTTTGTTGTCATCAGATTTTCTGGATTGCCTCCCACTATGGTTGCAAAAATTAAAGTCATATTCACCTCAATATCTCGGGGCAATGTGCTCTTAAGAGTTTGCGCGTCCAAGGTCAAGAAGCGAGGGAGCAATACGGTCGACACTAACACGCACACCTAGTGTCTCTTCGCTCCTACGCGCAAGGCGTGCAGTGTTTCCGGCGTGACGCTGTACTGTGCAATTCAGATATGTAACAGTGGGTATTTATTACACACTATGAAAACCCACAGATTAAACTACGTCCGTATATTTGTACCTTTCTCTTGCTGTTTAAGGAAACTGCACATGCAAACTTAAAGAATGCGATACTTCACAATTTTCACGATTTTTTTTCTCCAAGAATATGCTAAATATGATAAAAGTAAAATAATAGGGACGATTTTTTAATACCTTTTCTGGCAAAAAGTCGTATTTGCAGAACATTTATTTACCGAGATACGCGTATTCGCGCAAACAACAGGTCCATATAACTCTTAAGGCTCCCGGCTACTAAGATATATTTTCGGCGTTTGAGGCCGAGAAGCGCGAAATCGATAAGGGTGACTCTGGCACGAGATTAAGGTGCACCATCGCCCCTACGCACAAGGCTCCGAGCTGGCGTGCAGTGTTGTAGTGCTGCTTCTCTCTACCTGTGGGACTTTTAGCATTTTACTGGTAGAAAGTCTGCAGCAAGATATGGTGCGGCGCCTTGTTATACTTCTATATGAATCTGACACGTATATTTTGAGAAGCATAACGGTAAAACCCGTTATTAACTCTTGTTGGAGTTTATGGGGAGTCGAGTGGAGAGATTTGGGTGGCTCTTAACATCGAGGTCTTGAGAGACGATGAAGGTGAAGCGAGGTGCGTATGGAGCAGCACCCGAATGAAGGGGCGGCGAGGGAAACAGGAGATACCCGGAAACCCCCCCCCCCCCCGTCGACCAGCGGCATCGTCCGGCACGATTCCCAAGAGCGAAAATCCGGGAGCGACCCCGTCGGGAATCGAACGCGGTTCGCCAAAGGGGGGGGGGGGAGGCGAGTAGTTCAACCACTACACCACCGCGGCCTCCGTTTCGAAACATCGTTCGCCAATCGTAGCAGCGTGGTAACTTGTCGGCCGGCAGCCGAGCCAGCAGGGATTCTTCCCAGTGAGCGTACAGTCAATCAGGACACAAGGCCCCGGTTCCAAGAGCCTCGCGCAGCCGATCAGTATAGAGACCCGGAAATTTCGCGTATTCACTCGGCAACAAGCTAGACTCCACGACACTATGTTTGCTCGAGCGTCAGTTAGTTGTTCATTGGCTGGTGCTTCAGATTAACCCTAGACCAGGTAGCACGGCATTCGGTCCTTGTTTCCCTTGCAGGTTATTTACTGGCCGAAAGCCGTCCGGGGCGTGTCTTACGAGCTCTGGTCCAATAGAAACAAAAACTGAAATATGCATGTGATTGAAGTTTAACCTGTCCTCAAATGAAGTCACGAAATTTCCGGGTTTCTACCAATCAGAGACAGCTCCCCTCCCACCCCCCCCCCACCCACCACCCACACAACAATAAAACTGTCTTCTCGTTTCACTTCTGCATATTTTAACACCTTCAATGATTTGCTGGGCTGACGGGAGGCAAGTAAGTTACCAGGCTATGATTGGTTAAGCAGCGTTGCAACGTGTTTCTGGCCGGTGACTCCATTTTTCTGGCACATGCGACTGGAGTTGTCGGTGCAAAACGACAGTTCCACATAAGTATATGATATTCACGGTGAAGTGAGCACTCTTGAAAGCCCTCTCATTTGGAATAATAAATAAAATATATTTCATTTTTGCCTTGGAAGATAACTTCCGAGTGCAGTGGAATATACACACTATGTTTATTACTTACATGGCAGCATTTATATAAAAAGTAGTTAAAGGCCAAAAAAATGGCTGAAACGAAAAAAGTAACTAGGACTTCAAAAGTGCTCACTTTACCGTGAACAATACATATACATGGTATATTGTAAAGAGGGCAGTTTTGAACTCAACCTGTCCATAAAATCGCTGGCCTTAACAGCGTTATATAACTTACGTTCTGACATGCATGTTCCCAATTAAGTTTGGCAGCGGAAAACAAAAAATAATCGAATTTCTTAACGTCGTTTTGAACACGTAACTTTTAAATTTGTGGCCATGGAACTTATGCTTACTTACATTTATGTATTTTTTCTCGAGTTTTGATTTTCAAGGCCATCAAGGTCATGGGGTCAGGTCGAGGTAGATCTGAATCTAATATGGCGGTGGTAGTCTTTAATGTATTATGCTTGCTGACTTTTATGTATTTTACCTCGAGTTTTTTGTTTTTAAGGTCATGGGGTCAATGTCGAGGTAGTCTGCATCTAATATGGCGGTGGTAGTCTTTAATGTATTTTGCTTGTTGACTTTTATGTATTTCTTTCGATTTTTTATTTTTAAGGTCTTGGGTCAACGTCGAGGTCATTGGTTTTCAATATGGTGGATGGGTGATGCCTACCAAGATGGTGGTTGTACAAGATGGTGGCTTTCAATAATGTATAAACAAATGACGAACGAAAAGATCAAGACTACGGAATGATTATAGGTGAGGGAGAGAGGGTGCGAGGGAGTCAGTCGTCTTCTGGAGATGGAACGAATGTGACTAATGGCGGTGCTGGAAAATGTAAGTTTTAAATTAAATATTTTTATAAATTTTTTAAGGAAAAGTTTTTAGGGAGAAAGGTAAACTTTGAGGGGGGAAGGGTAAAATGGCAGCTGGGTTTAAAGCCTTTTTAATTAAGAAATTTTTAAACTATAAATTTATAAACATAGATTTTATTTGGTGTTTTAATTTAATTTTAATAATAAATTCTTTGTAAATTTTTTAATCAATTTTTTACTTTTTTGTGATTTTTGTATTTTTTTAGATTTTTCTAGATTTTTAAATTTTCAAGGGCAAAGGTCAAAGGTCAAAGTCAAATTTCATAGGTACTGATCCCAGTCACCTGGCTCGGAGTCACTGATCTCAGTCACCGGAGTCGTTGACTCCTGTCAACATATCTGGAAAAAAAAGGGTCATTTCTGTGGATCATTTTGATAATTTTTTTAATAATGTTTCATAATTTTTAATAATACTTTTTTTCGGAATTTTTTGGAATTTTTTATTTTTTTAGTGTTTTTGAGGTCAACGGTCCACGGAGTCAATGTCAAGGTCAAAGGTACATGGTTCGGGGGTTAAAGGTCAATGATACTAAGATGGAGGTCGTGTGACGTAACAAGATGGCGGGGGCCAGCTCCTGCGCTCCTATACCCGATGCCCTTGGTCCCAACTCATCATAATCATACTACTCACAGGAAATGGTTGCATTTAATTACTCGTGCGGACATATGGCGAAACTGCCATTCATAGCAGAGTATATAATTTTTAACAAAGTTGTTTACTTAAAATGGAGGGACAGTTATGCTGCAGAAACGTAGATATGTCGAAATTTAAATTTACAATAAATAACAGGGTGTAGTTTTATTAGCAGAAAAATGTGAAGGTTATCCGCATGTTTACCATAGCAAAGGCAAGTATTTTATAGAAAAACACAAGTGCTAAGTATTTTAAATCACTGCAAATCTTTAACAAAATATCGTAAACTCTTATTAAAATCCTTTATTTGCAACACTACCAAATGACGCCAAACTCGTCGCCAAATTTTATTGACTAAAAAGTAATACATAATTATTCAATTGTGAATCAATTTCGCACAAGAATTCTGGTCGTATAAATGTTCTACTGTTGTGTTCTGTGCTCTGCGCTTATGTATTTTAATTGTTAATCCAGCCTAACGTATCGATGTGTGCACTGTTTACTCGAAGCTAGCGTATCCTAAGCTGGCCTTGTTACCGTCTGAGAGAGCCCTATCTAGCTGGCCCCCGATGGTATAATTAAGTTATATCCTGCGAGACACCGAGGTAGGTAAAGTAGTACTGAAAAGGGGGTTCGTGCACAGGGGTGGTTGTAGGAAGAGAGAGGAGGTATAGGTATAGGGTAAGGGAATCGGTGACCTCCTTGGAGTCAAGTCTTCTTGGAACAGGGAGGGGGGATGGCGTGGATAATATGGAAGTCAACAACCACCCCTCCCCTCACCTAACTGCATCCCCTCACCGTCCGCCGCCAGCCTTGGTCCATTGTTGCGGGGCGCATCCAGGCACTCGCCCCTTCAGCACGTCTCAATTACCCCGCGGCTGGGGAGCCATCTAGAAGGTGAAAGACGAAGGTTTCATTGTACCTTCCCCTGCCAACACAATCCCTGGAGCGTACTCATCAAACGAGCAACCAACTCGCACTTCCCAGGAGAATTCCTGCCACAGGAAGATGACCCACTCTTCCCCCTCCTCATCAAGTACGAATGGTCGGGGCATGATAGAGTACTACTTACGGCTGCCGATTCGCGTGTGTGAAGCCGAGAAGTGTTGGAGCGATGACCAAAATCCCACGCGCATCAAGTACGCCATCGCTGCTACTTGTAGGGCCTTGAATTGGCGCGTAGGACTCTCGTCGCGCTACGTGTACCTAGAGGACTTTCAGTGGTGACCATGTCATTTTGTGGGTAGGGAGTCTGTGATAAGGTTCAATTGATGCCCCGCCCGACCTCCCGTGGCGCAGTCGGCTGGTGCCGCCACCGATCGGGTGTGCGGAAGGCTCTGGATTCGAATCCCGGGTAAAGCTTGGGTGTTAATTTAAGTTGGGTTATAAGTTAGTCTGTAAGCCGTCCCCTGCTAAGCTTTGAAGCATAAACCGTGTGGAAAGGGGGGGGGGGGTTAAAAAATCCATGTACAATACTATACAGTTGATGCCCCCGAGTACGTTTGTGTGTATCTGACAAGAATATATTCAGATTAGTTATGTTGGAGTGCTCCGAAATTGTGTTTCTAAAGTGCACGATATCTTGAAAGTAGCAAACATACAGAGTCTGAAGTGTTTATTATTTTCGTAGATCAGCAAATTGGACACAAGTTTAATAGTTTCGTAAAAAATTACAGCATTTCAAACGCACAGGAATGCAGTTCGAGAGCTAAGTAGACGGGGCCCTCGAGGATGCACAAGTGAAAGCGCTACTTGTGCAGCGAACTTGAGTCGCACGCACCAGTGGAATGTCGTCACTGGCCAGCAAAATGGGACGCCGCCGTTCGCCAATCAGCGCCTGGCAACCTCACTCGCCAGCCGGCAGACCACGCAACAGGGAGATATTTCACAGCAAGCGGGAGCCGTTCAGACACAGAGCTCGCTCCACACACTCAGAGAAAATAGAACAAAAGATTTGTTTGTATAGGTCCATACATATATATTTAGTTGCCTTAACAAAATATAATGTTGAGCAAACAAAATTTGAAAAGCGACAAAATTACTTTCGTTCGAGTAACAAAATATATTTTGTGTTGGGCAAAAAAAAAAAAATTAGACTGCCAACTAAATATTTTGTTGAATCAACTGTATATATTTGTTTGGCCACTCATTTAACTGCCTTCGTTCGAAAATACTGGTCGAGAGTTTGTTTGTATTTTTTGTGACATTTAGGGTAGTAACCGTGTTTGTTAGTGCATATACTGACGCTTAACAATCTTACGCTTAACAATCTTATAAACATATTAATAAAACAATGCAACAAGAAACTGACAAGTTTCTTGTTGCATTGTTTTATTGTCTTGGAATATTTGTTTGCACACGTTGCCCAATATTTCCAGTATGTTTGTTTAAAAGCTGTCCGCATCAGTTGTCACATTAGCTGAGATTACTAACGCGTAGCGGCGGATGCTGGTGATTTATGTTCGAAACTCAGTCGATCTTGTGATATTTTTTATATCGGCCCAAACTGTTTCGTATACGCGTAGCCAAACAAATCTTTAGTTGCAAACAACCAAACCTTAAAGTTTGTGGCAACCAAACGAGAACAAAATAATTTCGTTTCAGTAACAAAATATTTCACTGCCCCTATACAAACAAATAATTTGGTTGCACCGAACGAATCTTGTTTGATTCAACAAAACTATTTTTCTTGGTGCAGAGCCTCGCGCAGCCAATCAGAGAACGGGGACGCTCACATCAAAGGAACCTCCAAGCCGTTTCAGCTTCTGTGCATTTACCTATTCTGTGCTACCGTCATGCTCCTCCTAGGGATCGAGGCACGTCCCCTTGCCTGAACGTTCATTTGTGCAGCGTCTTCGTGGTATAGGCCGTCCACGATAAACTGAGCACTGTCGAAATTAATCTTTGAAAAATGTCATTGCTCCTGCCTGCATACGTTTTAACGGACCCGCTTACTAGCGTGTGCCCCGTAAAATTGGTCACGTGAGAGGGGATGTAGTTACATTTCTTAACGCTGAATTAAAAGTGTTATGAAAACATTGTTAATACTGAAATCATTTATTTTTCTTTCTATTTTTAATCCATATAAATGTCGGACTCTACAAATTCGTAAAATATTTACTTTTACGATGATTTTTATAATTTCGTCTAACCGAAGGAGCTAAAAGGAACTGGCGATACTGTTGCAGTGGATATAAGTCACTCATTCCTATCTAGTCTTGAATGTCTTTCCGAACGTGCACTCCTCAAAATGTTGAAATATAACCAATATCTCTAATAAACAAAATTTGGTTAAAAAAAATAAAGGAGTTTATATATTGATAATACGTGTCATAATATAAACACTTGTGTATTTTATCCCAAGCCAGGTCGCTATATATGGACGTCGTTGAAACGAGGGCTGTATCACAGTTCGCCTCGAGGGATATCTGCCGAACTCCCCGCGCAAATGAGAGCCCTTGCCAGGGATCCGTGTCTGGATTATTCATGGCCAGCTCCGGCCAGCATCTTTCCACAGATCTGCACCGCTGTGGGTCCGGTGGAAGGGGCGGAGCACAACCTTCCATCATGAACAATGCATCGGCCAGCCGTGGCGCGTCCACACAAGGAGGCCAAGTGCGCTCCAGTTACTCCGGAGGTCGGTGATTGGCAACGGTGCCTTTTGCGTCGGGGAGGCCGCGGTAGCCCAGCGGTTAGAGCGCTCGCGTCCCTCCAAAGCGGGACGATGCTGCTGGTCGGCGGGTTTTCTCAGGGATCCGTCCCCTCCCCCTCCCCCTCCCCCCCCCAATTACAATCACGACGCTGTTCCGTATCCAATTCAATTCTCCCGCATCGGCTTTCGAGAACCCGGGGACTATGTAGCTGCGCGTCCAAGGTCAAGAAGCGAGGGAGCGATACGGGCGGCAGTTAAACGCAAATCTAGCGACTTAGAGCCCCTGCGCGCAAGAGGTGCAATGTTTCCGTCGTAACGCTGTACTGTGCAAATTAGATCTGTAACATAGGGGTTTTATTACACGCGATGAAAGTACACAGATTATACTACGTCCGCATCTTTGTACCTTTCTCTTCCCGCCTGAGGAAACAGCATAGGCAAGTTTTAAAAAACGCGATATTTGACCATTGTCACGAGTTTTTTTTTCCCCCGAGAATACACTTAATATGACAAAAGTAAGAAAAATAGGGCCATGCGTAATTGTTCTTAATCTTTTCTGACGAAAAATCATATTTCCATAACTTTTATTTACCGAGATACGCGTTTGCGCGCAAACAACTATTTCATAGAAACCGTTTCAATACATGGGACACTTAAGAGGGCACGGGACATAAATTAATTCCACTGAGGTTTATCGTATTTCACAAATTTTATGGAAGCCAATAGTGAAAACAAAGAAAGGGCAACCATACAGAATAGTTTTTGCTAACTACGACAGAAAATATTTTACCTGAGTGACGTCATTCTGCCGAGATATTTCTGACGCCGTCAATTATTGTGTGTTTTCGTGGCGCAAGACATTATGCTAAATTTGTACGGTAATACTGCAAAATACTTGGTCGTTAAGTTGGCAGAACTTATTATCTAGGATTGCCATTTTCACTTTTTTCCTATGTTGGCTTTCAACAACCAGTAAACGTCAATTTACGTATTTGGTGTTAATTTATGCCCCACGCCCCCTTGAGAGCCACCCTTATCTCTCCGTTCCACTCCACTCGGACTTTTCATATAATCGGGCGATTGTCGCACGCGTGTCGGTGGCGCAGTAATCGATTCCTGCCTCGCATCGTCTCTGCGCCTCGATCATGCCCTCGCATTTCTAATAACACTTTGAAATCCATTCACGTCAACCGGAAGGGAGCCTTGTCACCGCCGCCGTTTCCTCTACGAATCATGTGCTGCTGCTCGTGGCTGCAAATGGAACTACATAACGACTACAAGCGCTCGGACACACCCAACGTTGACATCAAAACGTCAAATAGGTACAAGCAGTTCCAGGTATTTATCGTGGCCTAAGTCGAACACTTGTATGGTTGGAATTTGGTTTCCTGTTGTGTAATTATTTTCCGTTTTCATCTATTTACTCATCGCGTTGTTTGAATTTTTTTTCTTTTTTTTTTTTTTTTTTTTTTTTCGTTTATTTTCGATTATGGAGTTACCCTATGTCCATTTTTATGTTAGATTGCAGAAAGAGAGTTTTACTTAATATTTTATTCTGTTTTTGATAACATCATTTACGAATTTTTCTCATTTTGTCGTGTGGCTTTTTTTAAGTTGGTTTATTTTATCAGTATTCCAAATAAATGCATAATACTGGCGATTGTTTTCCTCCGCCACGGACCGAAGCTGAACGAGTTTCTGGAGCAAATTATGACATGGGGCTTTGTTTGCCGGAAGTTTTCGCCAGTTCACTTGAAGTCTCGGAAGGAGGAGGGGGGGGGGGGAGGGGGCGTAAGTTGGAAAAGGTGCGTGAGGGTTTTTGGCGGAGGAGAGGGCGACGAGGCAGTTTTCAGCCCCTCCCTCCCCCTCCCCCCCCCCTCCTTCCTCTTCGCGGGAGAACAGCAGCGCCATCTCGGTCAAGTTGCGCGCGCGATCTCCCTTGAGCCCGTCAACTAGTTCGCCAACTAATTAAACTACAGAGGTAAGTGTAGCCGCTGTATTCATGAGCCGTTGCACCTGAAACACCCTCTACCCTCCAACCCCCTCCCCCTATTTACTGGCGCCGACCCCCCTTCCACTCCTAGAAAAGCTGTTCCACTTCCGTCTTTCAAGAAGCCCTCGTCTTGCGACAGTCGGCATGCAGTTCCTATAGAGCGTATCGCTCTTAGATTGCAGTGTGCGGTGTAATGGATATTCACTCTCTCTTTCCAATACATGGTTTCTGTCGTTAACTCTGTCTTTGTTCCTGCGTGCACTGTTTCCTGTTGTGTTATCTTTATCCAGCCTTTAAAAAAAAAATGCAATTTTCGTCGCGTGCGCGCCATGCAATCGCAATGATATGGTTTCTCACAGGCTTCAGTTTCAAAGGAGCTGCTTAGCTTTGCGTCGCAGGATTGGATTCCTTTACGAGTTGGCAGGGAGCTAGAGAAAACCCGCCGACCAGAGGCATCGTCCAGCACGATTCCCACTTGCTAAATCCCGAGAGTGACCCGGCCGGGGGATTGAATCCTGTTCCCCTCGGGTGGGAGGCGAGCGGCCTAACCGCTCAGCCACTGCGGCCCAGTGATGCGTAGAAATTTGCAGCTACTTTGAACCCTACGTTTCTGACGACCTTAATTTCTTTCACGACTGCGCGATGGAATATAAATACATTCTTGAATTTGCTCATAGTGTAGTCTAGTTCATGTAAGTGGGGTAGATTTAGACAATTATAGAAAAGTAGCACGGCCGCAACGTATCCTTCCACCACAGCTGTTTTGTTACTGTAGGAAAAGACGTTTGCAAACAAATGTTTTGAGTCCAATGCACACTTGCATTTTACTCTTTCCTGGTGTTTCCTTTCGCGACAGGCACTGAAAGACTAATGTTAGCAAACGTCCGCCCAGTAATTAGTGTAGGATATTATATTTAGGTTGGCATTCCAACCGGTCATATTTTTGTAATTACCAAGTTAAAGTTATTGGGGTTCTGTTTATTTTATATTTCAAGGGGAAAAGGAAACAATGAGGGGGTGGGGTGGGGGGGGCTTTAGTTTAATGTCTTTCGTGAGACGGCATTATTTTGAGTTTCTTACGAGTTGAGTTGTATAGTGTTTTGATGGAGCAGTGGGAAATTTTGCTCGTATAGAAATAAAATTTAAGTTATGTAACTTCGAAAATTTTAACTTTAATGGAAAAACAAAACGCAATACATGCATCGCTGTTCGTATTCGCACAGATGCATCAATCTATATATACACACACACACACTTTGACCGAAGTTAACCTTACACTCGTTGAATTTACGATATAGAGAAATAAACAAGTATTTTTCACGCTCTACAAAAATGAGGAAAGTGCTGCTCTTTCAGCTCACGTCCATTTCAATAATTATGTTAAAAGTTTACAAATACATTTACAAAACACTCTTAACTCATTGTTTGTAAAATTCGCAACCTCATGGACACGTGTTTTTCTATGGCAATCCTTTCAAATATACTTCACAAAAATTACGTTTGTTTGTCACTAGCATTAAATAATTTATTTGAAGAATCATTGAGTAAAAACAACACTGCGCACGTTTCCTGGAACCAACAAACTTAAACGTAGATACGTAAATTATATTCGTGTCACTTCATTGCGGGCAATGAATATTACATTTCACTCAAGAACACGCACTGCAACAGCACATACGAACAACCACGCTTGAAGAAAGCAAATAAGAAACAATTAACTACCGATTAAATATTCTGACAACACCAAGATATTCGTATAATAAACACAATGAGAAAAAAAAAAGCACACGCACAACGGCCTTCGTTGGGCTGGAAACTGGAAACACAAAACATGGCTAGCCATTGGCTGGAAACTGGAAACACAAACATGGCTTGCCATTGGCTGGAAACGTTTACTGTTCGTGAGTATCGACATACTCTGTCATAAATGCTAAACATGTTTTTAAAGCCCACTCACTAATAGCCAAGAAAATTTAATATTGCTTTAAAAACATAATTTAAACCACAAATGTTGTAAATGTAAGTAAGATTTTAAATTACAACTTTTAGTTCTGGGTACCATTTTCTTCCAAAGCCATCATCGAAATCGCCAATTTAACAACATGGATCCCTCTGCACTTCATCAGCTCATACAATACTGTAAAAGTGGCTGTTTACATAATGTATAAATTGGTCACATTGCCTGTCAAATTTTACCCTACTTATACGAAATAGACTATAATTGGTAGGGACAGCTCAATTTCGCGAGCATGTTTCCACGGACTGAATCTGAAGTAGAGTGGTTTCGCTGGCTGCACAGAACTAATCTCTGTGTTCCAAGTTTCGACTGCTTTTCTGCCAACATGACAATCATAAGCGATGTGGATGGAATAATTTGAGGTTAAAACTTCGAGAAATTTCTATGCTTCTTCCGGACAATTACATTCAAATTCGTAAACGTATTTTCTTCTTATAAAAATAGGTCTTTTTAAAATTAATATATAAACACGTAAAAACTTTTGACCATGTGACTTTGACAGTTGTGTTGGTTTGGGGTAATTCAGTGTTGGGTACATGCGCAGAAGACGAATAATCGGTCTAATTCATACTTAGTTTATAGATATTTTGTGCGAGGGCTAGACTTCAGACGAAGTACCTACGTCCTATCTACCTAATCACCTACCTGCCTACGCCTCTACCTACCTACCTACTCACCTGCCTACCTACGCGTATACCTACCTACTCACCTACCTACCTACGCGTCTACCTACCTACGCGTCTACCTACCTACCTACCTACTCACCTACCTACCTACTCACCTACCTACTCACCTACCTACCTACTCACCTACCTACCTACTCACCTACCTACTCACCTACCTACTAATTCACCTACCTACTCATTTACCTACCTACTCACCTACCTACCAACTCACCTACCTACTAACTCACCTACCTACCTACTCACCTACCTACCTACTCACCTACCTACCTACCTACTCACCCACCTACCTACTCACCCACCTACCTACTCACCTACTTACTCACCTACCTACTCACTTACCTACTAACCTACCTACTCACCTACCTACCTACTCACCTACCTACCTACTCACCCACCTACCTACTCACCCACCTACCTACTCACCTACTTACTCACCTACCTACTCACTTACCTACTCACCTACCTATTCACCTACCTACCTACTCACCTACCCACCTACTCACCTACCTACTCATTTACCTACCTACTCATACACATCTGCCTAACCCACCTACCTACGTAAAGGCTGTTCACGGTAAAATGAGCAATTTTGAAAGTCCTGCTTACAGTCTTCGTGTATTCTTCCGCCTTATGTAAAATTAACATTTCCATGGGTCTCATCACTTTATTCGTGCGTCGGTCAAGTGAAACTTTGAAATTATTTGGACAGTAAATATTTTACAAACCTGCTCATTTTCACATTTCCGCGCATTAAAAAAACACTGAAAGCCAAAAAATAGTATAAGTTATCGCATATGGTTGCTAAAAACGTTTTATTCGACGTTGAGAAATATAACCACTTACCATCCATCGTCACCAACTTTACTGGGCGAATGTCACTCAGTGCGCCCGTTGAAATATGTGCAGGCAGGGGCAGTGACATTTTTCTAAGGTTCATTTCAAAAGTGCTCACTTTATCGAGAACAACCTTTACCTACCTACTCTCGTACGTAAGATCGTAACCAGAACAGCGGGCAGCAAATTGCAACAACCAAGCCTATGTTGCTTGAGAAATTTCTATCTGAAACAGAAAGAATCCCACCCACAGCCCAGGAAACAAACTACGATTTGCAATTTGCGACCGGTGTTATACAGCACTGAAATACACTGAACGGTGTCTGTTCTCACAGTGGCGCCAACTTGACGAAATGCTCCAGAGAGGATCCATTTGTCGACCACTTTGATCACCTACTCAACTCACCCTACTGAAAATAAACTGTATGGGACATTTCTCGCTAATATATATATATATATGTATATATATATATATATATATATATATATATATATATATATATATATATATATAGCGTGTTCTCGTTAACGTGTCATAACGGTTGGGAAGCGATTCCATATGAAAATTCGGATTGAAATCGTTGGGAAAACTTTTTCAGATTTTCCATAAGGGACACTTCCAACAACTTAACACGCATATGTTCCCAAAGAAATTACCAAGGAAAATTATTTTTTTAGAAGTTTATATATATAATGTACTCAAATCATAATTATACATAAATTAAAAGTTTGATCGTACAATATACAACAAAAAAAATATTAGTTGCGAGTAGAAAATTCGTATTTACCCAGTTTTGTGGCTTCAAATAGTAGTTTTTCATTACGTTGTGTTCTAACAAAATGTTCTTCTGTCAATGGGTTGGAACGGCAGAGTAAACTTACCGCTAACCGTGGCAATGACAATTTATTGACACTGTGTTTATTAATATTCAGTTTATTTCCCAAGAAGTCTGCGATAAGGGTTATACAGTATGACATCATGTCCTATATCCATACGGGATAATTATTTCAGCCTTTCGATTCGGGAAATCCCGTACAAAATGGTAGAGTTGGCAACCCTATGTATGAATTGTCACCTAAAGTAATTATTATGGGCGTTATTCGCCCTTGAATGCGGGGGAAATAACAAGCATTTATTATACAATGTCGGAGACTAAATATGAAAGAAAAGAAATTTGACAAATTTAAAGCCAACGGAGATCATAAACCTCTAAAATTGTAACTGTAAATAACATTCCCAGTCGGAAACAAAACTGGAGTCTCTACTGCCACATTGCCGTAAATGTAGCCCTGATTATTCCCTTAAATGACATTAGAACATGCTGTATAATGTAATAGGAAACGTAGATCTCATATAAAACAATTACCATTACTACAATATAATACAACCTAAAGGCTGTTTCAACTAGTAACGTTTTATCTTCTGCAATGTAATAACAAATGACTTTTATAAAAACCATTTTGCTCTAAAATTACACGAGGTACTCTACCAGTTAAAATATAAACGAGCTCGCTCTGAGTTAACTCAGTAATCTTGTTTGGCGTAAAGTCTTAGTGTATTAAATTACTGTAATATGTTTTATTAAGTTATTGCTTCTGTTAACAACAACAAAGGGCATTGTCTATGCGTATGTTTGAGTTTGTGTTTTATTTTTAATCAGTCATCTCCTTTCCCATCCATCCCCTCCTCTAGTTCGTTGCGCATATCATTTGTCTACACGCTGAGTGGTATGCAAATTGAAATAGACACTTGATAAAAAATGCTAATGTTGTTACGTGTTATACATATAGGTTAATTGTTCAGTTATTTAATTTTATTTTATTTTACATGTTTTTTATGATACACGCAGCTGCTAAGCTACTGTTATCCAGATATTTTTATTTATTTATAAATTTTATGTTGTTAAGTTTATGAGCAATGTGTTAATTCACCTAAGTTGGCAACATCTTGTGACGTCACTACTCTTCTAGTCGTAAGGAATACACCTTACGGTTAATCCCTTTGCTGCCCACATTAATTTGAATATTTTAAACCGCCACTGATCTCGGGTGGAGATGGAATGATCTCTTCTCCATCTTGTTTCTGAAGGGTCCTACACTTAGCCAGCCAGGGAATCTGAAGCTCCGCCACCAATCGGAGTAATTTAAGTGTTAATTGTTGCAACGACCCTGAAGATTGTGCTCAGAACAAGGGTAATGACCGACGTATAATGTATAGCCCGTCAGAAGAGGGCTAATGAGCATGTTAACTGCGAAATCGTCGTAAATGTGTGAGGTATTTCCACCGCCCTCCCGTATGTGACCGTTGGTCCAGCGCTGGAGTGTTTAAAACTCCCGTAAGCAGTTGAACTTTTACACGTAGCCTTCTAAACTGTCACGAGCCACCCGAGATCATTTAAATACGCTCTACCTTATTTAATTTATTGCTAGCCCGGCAGATATTTTAGAGTGCACATATACAAACTGGTATTTTAATTTTATTGTGTGTAAGGAAATTTGAGACACTAGTGGAACTGTTTATTATACACTGCAGAGCATTTATTTTATTTTACTTTTTTAGGCACAGTAAAGGACATTGCTTCCAGTTACCTGACACCTAATGCATAATTGTTATTCTCAACAGACATAAAGAGGTGAACACAATTGAAGACTTGGTATAAAAACCGGGCTAAGTGCCAAAATGTAAACAATTTTTGTTTGTTGGACTGTGTTCTGTGTGCCAGCCCCCATAAATAACGGGCTAAGTTGTAGCTGCTTTTGTAGTAGTGCAACTGCTTACCACAAGATCGCGCGGATGGTCATGTTCGCCAGCGTGTAAATTAAAACCGGGATAAGTGCCAGAGCATCAGAGATGAGTGTTAAAATCGCTGCATCGTTGTTTCAGTTAGTTAGTTGTTGTTTGTTGTTATTGTAGGAACTAAACATTAATATCCAGCATTATGGAAGGGCGTTCTTCGTACAGGAAAATACGTAAAGGGAAAGGAACTGTTCATTCTGAAATGAAAAAACCGAAATTTTCTGGCAAAATGTATGTAAATAGTCAGAAAAAAGAAGTGCCATCTAAAACACAGCATTTAGAACAGGTAAGCTATACCATGACGAACTACGGCTACTTATTACACGCATCTGTGCTGGTTCAAAATATAATAATTTTTTAATGTATTCTAACCATCAATATTGCTACACTTAATTTTTGCATTACTTTCACATCAGTTGCAAAACGATAGACATTTTATGGCACAACTCACAGTAGAACCGTTGGAGTTGTTTAAAAGTCCATTCACATTTGTCGGGAACCATTTTTACTAAAAGTAATGTAATTGAAAATTTACTTGTTTGCATCTATCGCACATAATTTTCCCTACTAATATAGAAGGTACGATAATCACCCTCTTATGTTCTGTTTTATATTACCTGCAAGTGCATGTATGAATGCAACACTATCGCTCATGACCACAAACTGAAGTTTTTCATGGACTTTTATGCTATGGCGGGCAATAAAAAACAGAATTCGTATTAAGTGGGTCTTCTTGTCATCATCCCAGTACAGCGAAGGAGGCATGGCAAGAAAGATGACTAAGAGGTAAGCCGACGACAAGCCACTATTTCCTACACTTTACCTAACGGCAAAGTAAATATTGTGAAAGTGTGTAAACAAAGGTTCATGGCAGTGTTTAGTGTGACTAAGAGGTAAAGCTAAAAAGAATGGTGAAACAGTGCACAACGAGAAACGAGGTAACAAAACAACACACAGGAAATTTTCAGCAGAGGACGAAGCAGTCGTTATCGAACACATACAAAGCTTTCCTCGGGAGTAGAATCATTACTCTAGAATGAAAAGTCAGAAAGAATATCTCAGCCCAGGTTTGAACTTCAATAAACTGTACCTTGCCTTCGAAGAACAGTACCCAACTTCTTTTGTAACGTACCGTTACTATCACGAAATATTCAAGAGCAAGTTCCTTACGTTAGCATTCCACCATCCACGAACTGACACATGCGGGACATGTGATCGATCACATATGGAAATAAGAAGTAACAATAACACGCAAGCAGTACAGAAGTTAGAGCTTCATCATCGCAAAGCTGAAAAGGCTATGAAGACAATGAAGGAGGACCACGCCAGATCACAGCTTCCATCAAGTGACTGTACTACCATTTCAGTGGATCTTCAGCAAGTTCTGTCTTTTCCAGCATTAACACGTCCCCAAATGTATGATTTGCGTCAGTTATCGTGTTATAATATTTGTGTACACGTTGGAGACGACAACAGAGGATACATGATTATTTGTCATGAAGGGTTAAGTGGGCTTGGTGGTAACGAAGTGGCGTCATGAATTCTCAAGGCAATCACATCTGGTGCGACTAGGAAGAAAACATAAACTCTGTGGAATGACAACTACGTAGCCCAGAATAAAAACCGCATGATTTTATTCTTGTGGTGCTATTTCCTATGTAAAGGATGTGTTGATGAAGTGAACCACAAGGACTTAGTTTCAGGAGACTCATTTTTAAGTGGTGACAGAGATATGCTCTTGTAGAGACAAAGTAAACGTGTCGAACATTATCAAGTACCTACAGACTTAATGAAAGTAATGGTGACTGCTGACCACAAAGATCCTTTTACGGTAACACTAATGCAACCAGATGATTTCTACGACTTTAAGACTGCTGCAGATAAAGCACTTAGCACATCTAAAGTACAGATTTCCAAAGTTCAGTGGATCAACATGACGAAGGCTTATCCTGGAACTCTGAGAACACGAACAACATTGTCTGAGTTCGAAAGCTGGTCATCTTTTCGCATTTTGAAGAAGAATGTGACGAACGAGGCAATAAAAAATATGCTACCACCATTAAATAGCTACTCCAGGATCTCTTAAGAAAAGAAGAATGACCTCGCACAGATGCTCCCTTACCTGAAAAGTGAGAACAAACCTTTCTATGAAGAACTGTTAAATCGATAAGACTAGGCAACTTATTTTTTTTTTTCTTAAAAGGAAACAAGACATACGTATCTTATGCAATCATTACTAACTTCTAACCTATAATAACATTCCTGGTGAATATTACCTTGCTTCTGTGGCTTGCCACGTAGCCAATTATTTATGTATTATGTATTGGTTACTAGCACCTTTTACATGTTTGTGTGGTTTAATAATATTTGTGTGATTTTGAAGGTACTGGTGAATTTGATTTTCTGTTAGCCAATTTCTTTGGTACTGGTGAACCAATAAATAATTACTAGAGCACCTAATGTGTATTTTTATTAATTTACCAAGCAAAATGCAAATATCTCAAAAGTAACATTATGGCACTTAGCCCGGTTTTTATATCAAGTCTTCAATTATAAGCTGCTGCGTGCTGGTTTTCTCTAATTTTCTCTTCACCTATGGATGCTTTTCTTTTAATAAAGATGTACGTAGCTAGCTACCTCCTGTGTTCCCTTCAGTGTCCATGAGTTGTGTATATTATATATGTGTGTTGGAGCTGGAATAAAAGGAAATGGTTTCCCTTATAAGTGAGCACCTGCAATGCTGTGTAAATTTGCACACAAGGCTGGTAAGCGAATTAATATCCAGACCTCTACATGTAATAATGTGGCTTGGCATTAAGAGGGTCGTTTTGGAGTGACGGGTTATCATATGCTAATCAGCCTAGCATAGTAGTGCACTTTAACCCGTTGCATTCTAATGCCAACATCTTGCCTGTTTTTTTTTACACCAGTAGTAGAGTTTGGTAAGTTCTGGGACAACGGTGTCTGGCAGCGGATTCGGATACGGCAGACAGCCATATAGTTACATCACCCTTCCGCAATCTTTGACCCATACTACCTTGACTTTGATTTGACCCTTGACCTTAACCCCGGTGACTTCTGACCCCAAAAACCTAAAAAATTGCAAAAATATAAAAAAATTATATCAAAATTATTTATTACGGACAATTTATTAAAAATCGTTTAAAAATTTATAACAAATTATTATTAAAAGTGAATTAAAAATTAATTATAAAAATTGTTAAAAATTATTTTAAAATGCTATTCACCTGGCAGCCATTTTTCCTAACAATTTAACATTTCCCTTTAGAATATCCCTTTTTCCCTCAAATAAATCTTAATAAATCCCGAAAAATTTACAAAACTTACATGACAATTTATTTAAGAAAACTGACATTTCCTGAGGTCCTCCCAGCACCAAGTAAAGCAGACGACTGCCACTAATGGCTTTTAGCTGTTTAGTCGGGGGGCCTCCATCCCCTCGCCACAACTATTAGTTGGTAGGCCTCCACTCCCTTCATCGATACTCATTCTATCGTGTGCCGTCATATTTGTTTTTTCGATCATCATTTGTTTATATATGTTACTGTAATCTGCCATATTTGTTTTTCCATTTGTCATTTGTATATATGTGTTACTGGAGGCACCCATGTTGGTCGGCTCTCTCTCACATTCATTCGACTGCCAACTTGCTAGGTGTAGTCCTCCATATTGGTTTTGTTTATTGTAATTTGTTTTAGAGTTTGTCTTTCACCTTCGTTCGATTACCATATTAGATTTCATATGTGTACAACCAGGTGACAGACCTATTATTTATGTTTAATTTATAGGTTGTGCTGATTACTCCCACCAATGTTTTCCATTGGCTAATCAGGCACCTTCATTCCATCCCCGCCATGTTAGATTATATTTTCCAGCACACAGTTATTATCGACTATGCTGCCTGCTATCGGCCTATACCGAATGGTGACATTGACGATTCCTGCAAGGCACTTAAAATGCCACATTTATTTTTTAAATTTATTTGTCAATATAAGATTTTCTTTTTAAATACTTCTTATATACAAAGCATGGAGATTTCTGAAATCAAACATGGTTCATCTTTTTATATAAAATTTATTGTACACATAATAAAATATACTGGTTTATTAATGTTCTTTGACGTTCACTCGATATTGGGGATTGGTTGCGTCCATAATATACATTTTGGAATTGAGCGCACATCTAATATGCCAGCAAGTACTGTCCATGTTCAAAGTTCATGTTTATGTCAATGTGTGGGTAGCTTTCGCTATTCAAAAATATTCGGAGTTTTCTATTTGGCATGTGTCGAACTGTGAATGTCTCACTCTTACATTGTGCTGTCTTCCGGTCTGTAGCCCAACAATGATGTCCCGCAGTTTCTCAGAAACAAAGCTGGACTTCACCATCCAGTTGATGCACTGGTTTGCTGGCAAGCCAGGGTATCTCTCCAGACTCCATGATCTGGTAGCCACATCGATATTTTTACCATCTTCCACATTCTGCAACATTTGTATGCATTTTGCAGTGCTCAACTGCATATTATGCAGCATCCATTCGATATACTGTAGTTTCAGTTCCACTGCCTCCAGGTTTTCTCTGGTACCCACGACGATGTACATGTGTGTATTGGCTAGAAGTAGCACTAGTTCCTGCTTCGAATTGAAGATAATTAGTTTGTAGTCTTCATCAAATCCCAATAGCATGGAGAGCAGATCACACACTTCGAACTTGCCTCCAGGGTATATAAGAACACTATAGTCATCTTCGATTCCCCAGCCGGATTTTTGGCTCCAGACAGCTCGTTCGGCGTGAGAGAAAGGTAATGTTTGATAGTTAAGGTTATGCCCACATCTCGCGACTGGTCCACCACGACACCGTTGAAGCAGTACACGATGCAATCGATCAGGTGAAGAATTCCATTGCTCGTTATTTTCGTCGATATCGGGTTGGACCCATCTTCTTTTGTCAGAGTCCCCTTAAGTCGCAGGAAAGACTGACAACGAATAGTGAAGATATCTTGTTGGACAACTATCCGAACTTCCCATGGTACTGTGTACAGTCCGATCAGGAAAGGCTGATACACATGAAGTTTCACCTTCATTATGCTGTCTTCGAAAATGGCTGGCTCTCTGTAGTTTAGGAAATCTTCCATGGCGATCGACCTCGTAACCGAGACTGCAGAGGATAATCTCACTAGCACATGTTAAATCCTTGGAGAGCTATGATGTACTGATTGGAGATTTTGTATGAGACATTCTTTTGTAGCTTCTGGTCGGTGTAGATATTATTCCCATTTTCTCAGATGCAGGCGTAGGAAGATTTCTTCATTTCGAAAGGTCACGAACTCTCCGCGCTTTTCAACGACTGTCACGAACACCTCGAGTTCTCTCTTCGCGTCGACCAGAACGTAAATTATACGTTGCGGTATCATGGCCAGTTTATAAACCTGAAGGACCATAGGAAAAAATCTGTGCAGTGTATTGCTCGGCCTGCCATTAAGGTATTAAGATGCATGCTGCTTGCCAAATTGCAGGTTATTCGTTTCACATTGATCAGCAAGATGTTTACATGTTGCGACGACCCATCTGTATTGCCAGCTTCGTATATGCGTGGCTCGAACCCCAGCATAAGTTCTATAGTATCCAGTTTCGTAAAGTAGATATATTTGCTGCATCTGATACTCTTCAGAGTGTTCGGATTCCCGATTAGTTCGAATTCTGTGTCGTAGGACAGCGACTCTTTAATGTGCCATGCAATGTCTTCTATTTGATAAGAGCCAACAGGCAGTGACACCTCATAGAAAACATTACCACGTTTTACGAGGCACAGTTTGCAGTTCTTTCATCGATGCTCGGTGTCGCATCGTAGGTTTGAAAATCGACAAGGCCTATGCTCCATTCCCCCTCCAGGTCGAGTGGCGGAAAATTTACAGCATGCAGCTCGGAGCTACTACCCATCAAGGTTAACATTATCGATGAGTCACAGTTTACTCACAATGTATAGCCATTTTATACCATTACTTGTATGAGCAAAATCTGTCTTTCCAGTTTTTATTTATTTGTGTGGAGGAGAAAGAGACACACGTTCCACTGTGACAGAGAGACACTTTGGAGATACATGCACTTGGAGATATTTGGGGAAATATAAATAAATAATAGTTTATTGTGTGTGCTTGAGTACATGTGTGATTGATGTGTAGGGTTTCGCTTATACACGAAAATTAGACTGTAGTGTACAAGATGTGAAAAAACACAAGATTCCCTCTCAAACACAAAAAAAAAAATTGTCTCCTCTATCAAATTATCCTTAACTAACAAAATAATTTACTGGCACTTGTGGAGAACATATCTGGTTAAATGAGTAATAAAATTGTCTGAGCAGTACCTAGGGTGTAGTAGGGTACTAGCCTATGCCATTCGCAAGTAAAACACTAAAGAAATCTCAGTTATCAGTTTTAGTATTATGAAAGTTTATGTAAATTAAATTGTTCAACATTAAGCTCACTCTTGCAAATATTAAACTACCTTAGTCTGCTATGTTCATATAAAATACTAAAAATTCCCATTTAAGAAACATTAGCACTGTTAATTCCAAAAGTTAAACTTAAGTTACTTTAACTTTCCTTCGGTTTTGAACACCAGCCAGTGAAAGTACTCCATTACTTCGAAGTTAAATTTAAATAAATAATTTATTGTGTTGAATAATATTCCAAATAAAATTAAAAATATGTCATTGTGAGACAAGAAGTTCAAAATATTTCTAATGTTCATGCCAGTAAAATGTCGATGAAACTGGTAGGGATTTTGCCCTACAGTTGGGCAAGCCATTTGAGGCCTGTTGGCTGAGTGAGATTGGGTCAAATGTTATTTTTAGGGGCGGTAAGAACATTATGAGGTAGGTTGTGGAATTTGGATACCCTACTAGGCGCCAGGCACAATCGACAGGCAGTGCCAAATTGTTGCTGCTGGTGGTGTTGCAGATTATCTGAGGGTACAGCGGGCCATCCGCCCAGACATATGCAATCCTTCAGTGAAAATTGATCAACACCCCTCACTCATGTTACTTAAGTGAATTACACTGTGGGACTTTTGGGCTAACCCACATACCTTAAACTGTGAAAACTGGTGACTACGCATACTGATGGTTAAGTCGTTGACATAGAACTTAGGTAAGCAGGTTGTAGGGGATCTGGTCCCCAAAATGCCCGAAGGCAGTACTCGAAATGAAGGACGTGATGTTTGCTAACACACATGTAATTACTCTTGCACAACATTAAATTACACTAGGTGAATGCTGGAGTTGATTCTGCCCTGATGCCCACCAGATAGACTACACAAAAAAATGGTGCAAAATGCCAAAGTGAACTTACATACTTCCTCTTCATGAATAGGCTCTTAGCCTGTTCCAGCTTAGATTTACCTTGCATTTGTCATCATCATAGACCATCTCTTCATGGGTCTTCCAGTACGATGGTATTCCAGGACAAGCTTCGGAAATCTGTTATCTTTAATCAAAAATTGTTTATCCTTTGTAAAATCCATCTGAGTTTTCTTCTTCTGGTATTTATAACTAACAGATGTTTTCCTGTGCAAGGGTTACCAGCCCTTCGCACAACCCCCAAACAGGTGAACCCCTTATCTGTCGGGGTTACCATACCTTAGTCGAGGAGACCCAGTTTTAAGGCGCCAGGTACTCACCCTGACCCATCCCCATATGGAGAATGATTTGCTGGTTACATTGACAGATGGACTGTCAATTAAAGCATTTCTTTAGTTTTAATGGATGCACTTACTTGACATCAGTGCATCCCTCAAGGTTCCACAACCAGCAATTTACTCTCCTCCTTTATCCGGGCTTGGGACCGGTACGAGGAAATCTGAATCATTCCTAGAGGCAGAGTCCCAAAGTGAACTTACTATGAAATTATGCTTCCACAGGCGATGCGAGCACTGGGGGAAAAAGGGGTGGCAACCCAGATTATACGAAAACAAAAGGATCTGGAAATTAACACTGCTATTGTGAACTACATGGTTAGTATGCAAAAGTTGAAGTCAGCCGGAGCGCCCGCAATGCGACCACCCCCTTGAGAAGCCAAACTACATGTAGTCCTGGCGAATGCATGTGGTGCGGATCAGGCTGTGCACGGCTCATCCTGCACTACTTTCTGCTTGTGAAAGAAATTTATATAACTTAAATTACATTATTCTGTGTATAAAATAGTACTAATACAAAAACACAAAATTACTCTTGATGAAATTACAACTTATTGCCCTTGGATGATGCGAGTGAGCATATGTGCACTTTACAAAAACAAATAAATAAAAACCGCAAAAACGAGTAGGGGCATCCTTCAGTGTTCCCATCTTTATGGGTCCTTATTTGCCTTATAAATGGTTGCAATTATTTGCCCTACTAAGTTTTAAGACCGATTTGGATATTATTCCCCCTCCCAACATGTCAATGGGGAAAGGGGGGACACCATGTTACTGCACTACATTACATTGCTTTGCACTGTCATATGTTCTTGTTGTACCACACATGACACTGTGTGATGTGTAAAGTGCACACTGTGCCAGTTTATGCGGTGAACGTGTGGCACTGCAAATGGTCTGGAGGGTAGGAGGTAATTCTGCATCAAATGCCCCTCCCACCTCCGGCTGAGACTGTTTGTGGGCTGCTCATCTTCAGGCACCACATGGACAGGCTGTGGTCCCTCGATGTCTGTGGCGCAAGGTGTATGGGTTTCTTAGCAGACAGTACACCGTTTAAGCGGATACTGTTGCGGCTGACGTGGTTCGACCAGCTGCGGGGTGGAGCACAAGGGCGTCACTGCAGGTCAGACACACCCGTGCCAGCTGCCGCCTTCTGTATGAGCAGCAGAGGAGACGCGAGCTGGGTGCCTCGCTACTCTTGCTGATGCCATCACTACTCTTGCTGTTGCTGCCACTGCATAAGTGACCCCACTGCTGCTGGTAGCATCTCAGGCGGGCAGTGACCTAATGATGACTGCTCGGGTGGCGACAGTGCTCCTGCTGAGGTGCTGCTCTCATTGGTTACCCCCTTGTCAGCAATGCACACCTCCGGGGACTGTCCTGACACCATCGATAAATCAGCAGGAGGCCCCAGGTTGTCACCTAGTGTTGATGACAAGGGGAGTGGATCCCCATCGAGGTGAGCACCACTACACCAGATGTTGTGATGTAAGCACAGAGTGGTACTACTTGCTGTTGACAAGCCTATACTGGTGTGGGGACAACTATGCCAGATGGCGCTGCACTGTCCAGAATGTTGGGACTTCAGATGGTCCCTGGAGGGCGCCTATACTTTGGGTGTCGTCAGACTTTCTAACCCCTGTAGGTCAGACTTTCTAACCTCTCTGAGGGAAGTGTTGACACACCTTCCTCCGGTGCAGCAGCTTGGTGGACCTTGACAGTGGAGTTCTCATCATGGGGCACTGGGGCACCTGGTGCTGCATTGAAGTTGACATCACCAGGTGTCAGGTACAGTTCATCCCGGTGATAACATATGGTTTTCCATCCATGTCGGACCAGATAAATGGTGGGTCAGATGCATCTTGTGACACTGTGTGGCCCGCTCCACTTGGCTGCGAAGCCCACTTGAAGTCTAAGCGGGTTGCTGACTACAGGTGCTCATGGATGTAAACTTGCTGACTTGCTAGTAGTTGAAGCAGTGGCCACATGGTGGTTGGCAGACACCCTGTGGTGTAGTCCTGCTGGTAATTGTGCACCCCCTGGTGCTCCCTCCAGCACTGTTCATGTCTGGCATCGCTGCTGGTGGGGTCACCACTGTCTCCTGCCCGCAGGCAGTCGAACTCACCAGGCAAGGTGAGGTACTGTTTCAGTAGGATGTCTGCACGTGACTTGCTAGTGGCTGTGTTGATGTGCCGACAAAGGATGAAGAGGGCAGTGGGTAGATGGTCGGCCCACATGGTGTGCTGGTTCCGCACATGGGACCACTGCTTTGTTGTGATCTTTTGGTTGTTGCACTCCATAGGGTTTGAACGTGGAAAGTAAATCGCCATCTCCAAATGTCCAGTTCCCCAACAGGTGCACAATTCTCTCCACCTTGTGCCATGAAATTGTGTTCCATTGACGATGAGCAGGTTTTGTGGGTACCCCCACTTGAGGAAGACATTAGCCTGCAGGACCTTTGCCATACCTGTAGCTCGCGTGCTGCTGACTGGGTAGACCTTGTCCCACCTGGAGAAGTTGTCGGTGACCACTATGATAAACCTCTTTCTCCTTGAGGACCTGGGGTAGGGCGTCGTGAGGTCTAGACACATTGTCTCAAAAGGTTTCATCGGTAGTCGGGGTTGTTGCTGCTGCACCTAATTAACTCTCCTGGTTGCTCTAGATACATTGTTGCACATATTTGTGAACATATCTGGTAAGTCTGTGTCAAAATAAATGCTCTCTCATATTGTGGATTGTCTGTTCCATCCCTAGGTACCCTTACACTTTACTATCATGTGCATGCTCCAAAACTTGCTCACTAACACTGGGGTAACAGTCTCCAGAAATCATAATTGTTTGGGGAACAGGTAACCAACTGACCTTCTATCACTCGCCAACACACTACAACATGCTATGTGCAACAGTCTCTATGTGCACATATGAGTACACATTGAAGCTGCACTTGAAATACATCACAGTAAAAATCGCGAACATTGATGTCATTGCTGGTGGTGTTGATTTGGTGCAGAATTACCTCACTCAGTGGTTCCCATATGGTTGGTGATAGAATTTCCTCCCATTCTGCATCATCCTGTATCACGATGTCAGCGCATGATGACCTGGCCAGCACATCTCTGCCAGCCAGATTAAACTGCCCAGGACATGTTCCATAACAAAGTCGTGGCCTTGGAGGAGTAATGCCCACTGGGTCAGCTTGCTACATGCCTTGCAAATGGTGTGGACCCAGACTAGGCAGCGGTTGTCGGTGCATATCGTGAAGAGCTGGTACTCCAAGTATGCCTGGTACTTTTTTATGGACCATACCATGGCTAAACGTTCATGTCCATTGGCATTGTACCTCTGCTCAGTTGGTCCGAACTTAGCACTAGCGAAGTTAGTGATGTGTTTTTGTATAGTGTTATTGTGTCTGTACTAATTTAATTTATTATAAGAGGATTATGTGTATGCTTGCCATGTGCAATATCGTTAATTTTGTTTGCCACACGGTGCAGCCATTCACATTCCAATGCAGTGTCTATTATAATACTTCTGTGCAGCACCTAAGGGCTAATCATGTGTGTCTGCAATATTGTATTTAATTCACATTTGTTTAAAATAGTCAGTATTGGTCAGTACCTGGTCCAGTATTTCTGACCAGTGTCATACACTTGTGTAGACGTAGCCATTGGATGTCACACTTAATATAACAACCACGTGGTGAGATAACCTCACTTTCTTCTTATCACAGCACTGTAAGGGGGAGAGGTGGTGACACCTCGCTGTCCCATTACAACCGACTCACTACTCGTGCCTTGCACCATTAATGCATTTTTCATGCCACGTGGTGTTGCAGCTCTGTGCATCGTTCTTGCTACTGTCGGCATCATAATAGTGTCCCAGGATTATTACTGTGTTCTTGTTGTACTCTTGATGCTCTCAGTTGAGGGGGTAGGGAAGGTGCTTAAAGAGTGGTTAAGGTTCTGGGAAATTTTGAGGTTTTCTGTGTCGAAAAGTGTTGGGGGGTGATGAAGCAAGGGAATGGCAAACATAAGGATAACATTTGACGTCATTAAAATGTTGTAGGAAACTGGTAGGAATTTGGCCCTATGCTTGGGCAAACCATTCGAGGTCTATTGGCTGGCCGGGATTGGGTCAAAGGTAATTTTGAGGGGCGGTGAGAACATTACGAGGTAGGTTGAGGAATTTGGATACCCGACTATGTGTCAGGCACCATCGATATGCATTGCCAAATTGTTATTGCTGGTTGTGCTGGCGATCATCTCACAATATGGTGTGCTGTCCGCCCAGACGTAATAGTACTACTGTGAAAAATAATGAACATCCCTCGCTCGTGGTACCTTCATGAATTTCACTGTGGGACTATTTAGACTGGTCCACATACCTTAAACTGTGATCATTGCTGACTAAGCATACAGGCTGTTAAGTGGTTGACATAGAACTTAGGTAAATGTGTTGTAGGGGACCTGGAACTTGAAATAATCGAAGGCAAGGTAGTGGAACAAAGTGATGTTCATTAATGTTGGGAGTGGGACAGGTAAATGTTCCATAGATTATCACCAACTCTTATATTTGTAGATGACGGGTGTCAGGTATTTTAAATGAAATACCAACTAGCTAGCGTAGAGCAGTCTCGTCTCCTCTCTGGGTCGTGTGCCGACGATCTATGGGTGGTGTCCTCCCAGTGCTCCTACCGTCGTGATTAATACAAAAACATTGATGTTACTGAAACCCTGCACAGTGAGATCTTGGGGCAGCTCACACATCCATAATTAGTTGTACGTAGAAAAATACACTGAAAGATAATACACAACACTGATACATGACCCTTAATGATTGGCGGGAAAGGTGGGGGCCCCCACCCCTATGGTCCATCGGCAACCTAAATAAGAACACACACAATTTTACATTGAATCATTGGGTTTTATTAATAGCTCTTTAGGAAGTAACTTATACATGGTGCCGGGCTTAACCCGCCTGCAGGGTGGCACTGTACAATGGCCCGAATGTGACAAAGAATTTACATGAAAACTTAAGCCTTCCCGGGCGATGTATTTCTACGGGAAACGAGGAGTGCAGAATATTGGGTGGCTGTGAAGGAAACAAAGGTTCCGGTAAATTAATATCTATTGCTGTGAAGTGATTAGTGAACAAAGATAAAGCGCCGCCCAAGCGCGCGAAACGCGACCCTGTCGGTCAGCACACCCAACTCCTCGAGACACTATGGTATGACTAACTGTCCCACACGGCGCGCCGGCCGAGGTTTGGCGGGCCAGCCAGCTGCGCTGAATAATTTCTTACACACACAAACTTCCAGAAATAATATCCATGTTGCTTGAACCACTACAATTCTTACAAAAACAATTGCTCTTGGCATAGGAACTCTTTAATAAACATATCATACTCTGTGAAATGAAATGAGGTTGAAACACATGAAAATGACAAATGATAGAAAATGGAAAACACTGTAATTTAAGCCCATGGGGCCATCAACATGTTGTAGGGCTCTTTAACTCGTATCTTCGTGAATGGGCATCCTTGAGCATTTCTTAATTAAACTTTATTTCACATATGCTCAATTTTGCAGGGTCTTCTTTTAAGACATGTGCATGTGGGCGCACGTGGCTTGCTCGGCAGTTGTACTTTCCTACCTGCTCACATCAAGAGCACTCTCTTCGGTCTTTGCATACACACTCGTAACTGAGGTCTTTGCGGTTCAACCACTGTGGTGCACTCTCCAACCGGTACACACGAGCACCCAGTAGCGTGCTGTTAGCTGGAGCAGCTGCCGACATCGGCAGGCAAACTGGCTAGGGGGAAGTGGATGTCGTCAGGTTGTGCTCGAAATGAAATACAAGAGGTTTGCTAACTCACATGGAATTACTCTTGCACAAGATTACATTATACTAGGTGAGAGCTGAATTTGATTCTGGCCTGCTATCCGCAGATAGGCTAGACAAAAAATGGCACGCAATGCCGAAGTGAACTTACGTTGAAATTATGCTTCCCTAGACAGTGCAAGCACTAGGGAAAAAAGGTGTGGTGACTCCAGATGATAAAAAACCAAAAGATACTGGAAATTAATTCTGCTATTGTCAACTACATGTTTAGAATTGAAAAGTTGAAGTCATTCATAGCACATGCATGACACGACAAACACCTTGAAAAGCCACACTGCAACTAGCCCTATCGAGTGTGTATGGCATGTATTAGGCAGCATGTGGCTCGCCCTGCATTACTTTCTGTTTGGCAAAATAAATTGATATAACTTAAAATACTTAAACCCATGCACAAAATGGTACAGATATAAACACACAAAATTTCCTGGGATGAAAAAACAACACAAGTCCCTTAGATAATGTGCAATTAAGGTGAAACAAGTGGAGTTAAACATGTGCACTTTACAAAAACAGATAAATCGAAATGGCAAAGATGTGTAGGGGCATCCCTTAGTGTTCCCATCATTAATGGGTCCTTATTTGCCCTACCAATTTTAAGGCTGGTTCGGCCATTATGCCCCATCACTCGCTCCCATAGGGAAGGGGAGATACATGCTACTGCACTGCAGTACACTGCTCTCCACTGTCGCACATTCTTGATGTACCACACACGGCACTGCTTGGTGCGTAGAGTGGGAACTGTACTGGATGATGTGGCATATGGACGACATGGAAAACGGTCTATATGTCAGGACACCATCCTGCGTCAAAGTGTTCCTGGTAAGGTATTTATACTTTTTTCCGGGTTTACCTTCCCTCGGCTATTAATTAAGAAAAAAAAGACTGGTTAGGCTTATATCTTCTCATTTTGTAATAAATCAGTAAATGTTGGGCATCTTCTACACCTGCCGACCGCCCTTTTATACTTTACAACAATATTTAAAAAATATATGACTCTTCTTATACTTCATATCAGAATATCAAAATTTCATTCTAACAATATCTTAGACAGCAACTATTTATTTTACCATTGTATTTTTTTTTGCCATGTTATAAATATGTATAATTTGTCTCAGTTTTGAAGTAAATTTAAGAACAAACTCTGCCTCTCCGGCTTTAAAATAGGGTTGGCATCATCTCTGATATTATCAGCATTTGTGGCAATTTGGCACATGACGTTAAGTGGAGCCTATCCAAAAGGTGCCATCTTGAAATGCTCAAAAATCAATATTTCACATGCCTATGTCGTCTTCTCACACATGGCAAAGCGATTCTATCACTGGACACACTTCTGAGACCAACTACATTAATCTGTCTTAGGTTGTCGGTGGGGATTAAAATTGATTAATCCAGCGGCAATTACTAAAGCCCCTGTCACACTGACAAATTTTTCCATCAAACTGTTTTCAATAAGTTTTGTCAACTAAAGTTGGACAGTTATGACGTCATTGAATGTCACAAACTCTGCCATGTTAATGTGAAAAAGTTGGACGTCTTTAGTTTCCATCAAACATTTGAAGATTGGGCCAGTTCTAAGATGTTTGATGTATTCAGCCAATTAGAATCGTGCACGACAAAATGGAAATCAACAAATTGTAAAATAACGAATAATTGCTGGAAACTGACTAGGTTGAGGAGATATTTAATTTATCTAAAAGCTGTCTAGGCATAAACACTATTTTAAGTGAATATTGCACATATTATTAAGAACTCATAGTTAATACATATGTTTGTGCAGGAAAGTTCTCTGATAAATAAATTTTGAATTTAGTAAAGAAGCGAAAATAAATTACATCATTTTGACAGGCGTTGAATGCTCAGAAAGGTGAAGGAACCTAGTCAACAGACTGTCGTCTAGTGGTCAGAATAAACATTAGAAAATTGAGCAGTGATTTTGTCTGGGTTATGTGATTGGAATTAGGTTGTATTACACAGGGTGACAGGCACCAGCAAGTCCTAGTGTAGTTTAAGTGGTAGAGCAGACTCTTCCTTCACTCTGGGTTGTGTAGCCGACGACCATTGGCAGCTATCCTTCCCCTGTGCTGCATCACTCCTAGTGCAGATTGTAGAAAAACAGAATGCGTGCTATACAGTGAATTATTCAGGCCATATACAAGCCTATGCTACTTTACACTGTCCTTCAAAAACATGCAATTAAAGATTGGTAATAAAGTTCCAATACACACATGTGATTTGGCAGGAAAATTATAAGGGCCCGTACCCTGGCATGCTCTGCGTCTTACTTCAATAAAGAGCACTCGTTCAAACGTAGTGACATTTATTAGGCTATTGATTACAATACCATTCTGGAAAACACTTTACATGGCAAAAGCCGGACATATTCTAGTCGGCTGTGGTGATGCTGTTAAAAATGGCACGAAGGCCCATGTGCGACTTTGTGTGAGATATGAAGCTTACCCAGACGATGCGAACCTGGGGAAGGTTAGTGGTGGTGTCCCCAGCGACTTGCGAAAAAAAAGGTTCTGGTTATGTTAAAAGTCTATTGCGATGAAAATGTCTGGTGCTAGGAGTGAGTGCCACCCAGGTGGGGACTGATGCTACACATGACCTACCTCTTGAAGTCCTCTGCGTCTACTGCAGTTCCAACATGGTGCGCCCGCCGAGGTTGCTGCCAAATCACGCCATGTCGAACTACTTTCGTCGCATGGCACTCTGTAAACAAACTCTTACTCTTGCTACAATTGCTATAACATGCTTAGAAACCCTCTTGCATAATAAACAACAAATATATACTATAAAACAAATGAAATTAAATGGGGATGGTGACACATGGTGATGATACACTATAAAAACATTGCAATTACATGACATGGACTGCATCCCCTCGCTTTAAGCCCGTTCACCACGCCACCAACTGACAGCCACCCAACCATATCTGTGCCATGTGTGGAGGTTGTAGCAGAAGCCATCATCCGGCGTGTGCACTCGAATGAGTCTAGTGCGGTGCAGTTTACTGTAATGAGTCTTTATTTCTGTTCAGGGTAAATGTTGTGTTATTATTATTATTATTAGAGTAAGTAAGTGCATCGTTATGTCATCACCCGTGCAGTCCAGTGCATGTGCCAGTGTTTATTTCTCGCTGTTTAAGTTCCAGTGCTATGTTTATATTGAAGGTAACATTATTAATTTTTATTAGTTATGTTAGTGAATGTGTTGCTTTTATTTCTCCTGTGCAATTCGGCACATGTGCCATTGTTTTGGTCGTGTAATGTTATGTTTTTCGTCCAGGGCATTTTATTTTAGTGCATATGGCATGTTGTGTATTATAATATATTATTATTGTTCCTCATATACCTAATCCGTAAGTACCGAGGCAAACAGTCTAATATTTATTTATTTACTTGAAGGGTTATTTGTGTAGTGAAATTTGTATTTGTATTTGTTTTAAAGTGTAAACTATGTCACATTCCAAAAACCTGTGCGCTGAGTGTAGTCTCTATAGTGAACATTTTGAAACGAACACACGTAGGAGATGAACAAGCCTAGTATTCATGTTATGATATTATTTAAAAATTTATTACATAATAATTACATGACTGAACATCACATGGACCAAAGATAAAACCTTAACTTTAAAGACAGTATTAAAATACTGGACAATGCTGCCAAAACTGAATTTTAGGCGAGTGAACCGACCGGTTTACGTGGTTTGCCCTACCACGTGGCTGGTATTTTAAAAATACAATGAAGTTTGTTGTGTATGTTTCTGAGGGCAATGAATACTTGTAAGATGTTTTTTTATCAACATTACATATGATAAAAATACTAGTTGAGAGGGGGAAGAGCCACGGATCTGATAAACTGCAGAAATGCAACCTCCCAAAAGTGAAGTTAGTGTACCACATTTGTAGAGTGGTCGAACGGAGTTTTGTTCTTGTAAATATTTTATAAGTAAGTTATTGCTTATACTAGAAGAATATTTTAATGTTCCCACCTCATCAGCCTTTCAGCTAATCATCCCAATTCACATATCAGTTCTATATTAATTCTACAAGTCACATGACATGTTGGTGGCAGTTGCAGGCAATGAGAGGGCCTTGCGCCCAAGCCTAGTTAGTCTGGAATTCGGCTCGACGTGAGATGGCCACCATGCCATGGGGCTCCGGGCAATTCATGTGGTTTTTACCAATCATCTTTTAATTTCTGTCTAATAACGTATCACAACCAGAACCGTTTGTCGTTTTGCTCGCCTGGAGTCAGCATTACCCACAGCCCAGTTGTTTTATACACGATCGGGATAGCTTTACTGCCATAATGTCATGTAGGACTGCGGCCTATTTATACAGTATAAGAGCTCAGCTAGCTTTAGCTGCGACCTGTTCAAGTAAGTGCTCTGTATAGAGGAAATCGTATAAACCACATGACTGTTTAATCGGTATGATTATTTAATTCAGCCGCATCTCAGTTACGTATGGTAACCTTAACCTAAAGTAACTACGAAATATTGATGGTATTGGGAGCTCATAACACCCCCTTATGCGTTGTTATTGATGTATGGGGAAGGCCAACAGCCTCCACTAGACCAGGCACTATTGGATATAGCTCTTCATAGATCATCGCCCTCCTGGAGAGTAACAATCGTATCCACTTGGTTGCCCCTTTCACATCTATCAGCAGCACGACTAGTAGGAAGGCCACATAGACCATCGATCACCACGACCCCAACCTACTCTTGTGCTCTCTAGCACTGGTGCCCATCCCCAGAATTTACACAGAACTTTTTAAATATCCATTCGATAAACTTCCCCTGAAGTCGTAGCCCTCGTATACTGATAAAGGAACTGTATGCATTAAAATGAGATAGGTGGGTAACATGTTATTTAGGAAATTAATATACGACAGTTTTATTTCCTGAGATTCCTGTGCGGGTTCACATATGGCCCCATGGCTACCATCCTTGCTATGCTTTGTGTTGCATCACCTTTAACACACTGCACTGCACTGCACCTATGTTGTGTGGCTCATCAATGCACTAACGTGCATGGTAAAGTGTGCCTCTCTGATACAGCTTCTGTGGGTGGCGGGCAAATTGTCTAAGGCCGGGGAACTCAGCTATTGTCAATTTCTCACATTTCTGCCTGTAATGGTCTTCATGGAAAAATAGAAGCAATATCTCACTGTAAAAGTAATTTTAAAATCATAATTCTAATTGATGTGTTTCATGTTCCCCCCAACCTCACATTCAGCATGTTCGCAGCATCGCAGCCTCGACAAGTGCAGAGAAGTGATACATCATGGGCTTGTGTTTTGTTATTTATGGCGATTTTAAATTCTTATTCAGTGTAGATATCAGATGTCACATGTGCGCCACAACAACCACGTGAGTTTGTTTATTTATGATTCATGTTTATGTTATGTTTTGATTTACCAGTGGTTTTTATGGAACAGTAATGATTAGATGTGTTTGATGGGTTTGTTTATTATTGAGTCGAGTTAAGTACTGTATACAAAGTGTACGTAGAGAATGATTTAATATTGACGTCAGTTGCTTCCCCCAAGCCTGTGTGCTCGCCGTCGCCTGTGAACGCTGCAGGAAGCAGCGCTCTACAGGGCGCTGGTGCGCAACTGTTAGGAAGTTTCCCTCATCGGTTGCACAGAAATTGCTATTGCTCGTCCAGAAGGCGCAAGGTGCAGAGCAGTGTAGTGCAAGTGCAGTGCGGACAAGTATGTGTTCTGAGAGTAGAACCTTTGAAATCAGGTATGTGTTAATTATCATGTAATTACAAGACGGTCAAGGAAGGACGCCCACGCAACGAGTCTACAGAGAGCCCTAGCATAATGTAAGCAACGTACGGGTATCAGTGTATGTATTATCACTTGCTGTACAGGTTACAATATAAGGCCAGATGTATTTGCGCCACATTAGTAGAAGGAAGAGAAATTCGTTCTGATAATGTTGGCAATTTTGGTAAAGCGTCATCTTTATTTGATCTTGATCCTGCTATTACTGGCCCTACTGAAGTAAAATGGCTATGTGCGGTTGTAAGATCACAGATGCTCTTAAGATTTCTGGTAAATTATCACTGTTTAAAAATGGTAAGTTGCTATAGTTTTTTACTTTTGTAGTGTGAAAACTTAGTAAGATTAATTCCGCGGAACTAACATCTGGAGGTTTAATTGTAAATTTACAGCGATAATCTTTTTTTTACTAATTTATAAACGTAAAATTTAGCAATATTTTTGGTGCACGAGGTACCTTTAGTATAGTACACTAGTTACGTTATTTACAGTTTTGTGGATGTTGAAGTTAAAAAATATGGTTTTGTGTGACAGTCCTGGGTGTGGTTTTGTTTTGTCATTGCACGAGTCGCCATGTGAAACGTTTTTATAATGAAAGGGAGCATGTGTTTTAAGTTCCTATTAATTTAAATTTGGCAATTTATGTAATACGTTCAGTAAAGGTGGAGTTACCAAAAGCCAATGCGTCCGTCTGCAAATCGGGTGATTCTATTTTTTGCGAGGCAGAATTTATAACGAACGACCCGTCGCGTCCGCCCGCAATCACGTGACCAATACACAATTTGAGATGGTCATTAAATCTAGCCTTCCTTCCGTCAAAACCGTGGCAAGCTTTATAACTTCTGACGAGCGAACGGATGAAATTTCAGCCTTCTAAACTTGCATGTTGTGTTACTCCATTCCGAGTTCTTTACAAGGCTGTGTAGTGTGTGTAGTATTTTGTTTTGGCTCTCTTGTTTTTATATGATTGTTTATGTTACTGTAAAATGAAATTAAGTTACTTTTTTTCGTGAAGATTAATTGATAGTTACATTTGGAGCCACGATCTCATGTGCAATAGTATTAATAACAAAATATTGCTTTATATGCTATTTTTTTTTAAATTTGTAGTGTTTAATTTCCGTTACGTACGTGTATGGTTGCCTTAAGCGTAGTACACACGGGCATATTTCTTACACAAGATGGGGACTCTAAAGTGCCTACTAGCTAGTATGCACGGAATTGTGTGATCCATATACACGACACTAGTGGTGAGCAAGAAAGCAGATGATTGATGTTAACAATGTATATTTAGAAGCAGTTTTGGGGGTAACTTGTGCATTATCAATAGCATCTGCCATAAAAAAAGAATAAAAGTTTTAGTCCAATCAGACATATCCAGCACTAGATATATGCAAATGTAGAAAAATGTAAAATCGCTCAGAAAAACATACAAACCTCTTTTTTTTTTAAAGTTCATACACAGAATTATTTAAGATAGTGGGAGAATTAAACATTTTATCTTATTAAAAACATTAACATACCTGCTTATTGCTGGCATCGACAAAATGTTTTGTTTACATTCGACATGTACAAGAAAGATGGCACTAGTTAGAATTGTCCCTATACGGCACTAGCTAGTACACAAGCTCTTGTGTGCTAGTAACGAGCATACTCGGTGGCCTTTCACACGATGCAAGTCGGGGTGTACAAGAATGTGCTCCCTTTCTTGTACATGAAAGATGCCCATGTGTACTGGGCTTTTAGATTCTTATAAATATAATATGTATCGCCAAAAAATTTCATGGAAATTCCTAAGAATATAGGCTTTCCTGAAGAAAAAAAAAAAACAAGTAGAAATTGGAATAAGTTTACGCTACGAATTACACAGAACACAAATTTACTAGGGGCATCAACATTTGAACAGTAGAAACCACAAACATGATAAAGGAGGGAGGGCTATGGAGATAAGGGAAATCGTGGTTTAAAACGAGTGAAAAATATGTAGCCGTACATGATTTATTTATTCACGAATTGCAGAAATACAACCAAACGTGATCTAAACTGACAATATTACCAATACAAGCTACAAATACGATAGTGGGGAGGGCTATGAAGATCAGGCAAATTGTGGGGTAAAATAAATTAAAAAAATATGTACATTTTCATGATAAAATTTTACCCCACAATTTCCCTCTGCCTCTGGGCATATAATTTTATTTGTGAAGATGCTTCCCCTGGAGTTAAATAAATGTTACGTTTTAAAATCATGTTGATAATCACAAATGAAAATGTCTTTGCAAATCATAATTCCTCAATATAATGGGTTGTGTAAAATTTCCAGGCAGAACTATTTGCTGTCGAATACAAGTGACTATTGGTGCAACTATTTTGAGTGATGGATAATCTTGATAAAATGTCTCAAGTTTTATTTGCTCTGCGGACCGGCATGTGAAAGCTAGCATGCACAGCCGAGAGAGGGAGAAGGGACGTGCGTTTTCTTTTTCTAAACAACCGCTTCCCCTCTCGAATGCCTGTAAGGGGAGAAAGGCAAGGAAGGTGCACTGCTGAGAGAGGCAGGTAGAGGAGGGAGAGAGAAGATATTAGGTCATGCGCTGGTTGCTAGGTAACCACTTTCTCTCTCGTCAGGTGTGTAAGGGGAGGTAGCAAGCCAGACTCGCATGCCGCAGACCGGCAGACGTGTTGGAAGATACATACAACGCACCACAGAGCTGTGATAAACTGCATTGCGGGTGATGTATTTCACGTCCAGTTACTAGATGTTTGCATAAACAACCAGCTTAAAAATAACTGTGGGAAATCTTAGGTGATGGGGCTCGAAATATACTTTGATCGACACGTGATAAACGATAAAAGCGAATCATGCTAACATGATTTAAATAGGAATTTCACAGAGACCGCAAAAAAATTGTTGGTGGGTGCAATTTATCAGTACATGCAATAATGATACTTCGAGAGTCAACTGTATACTGTTTGGTTGAAATTTTGGTTTTATTCTAGGTGATTACAGTGTACACTGCTTTCTGTTATTCTTCTCAAATGCGACATGTTCTAATCTGTATCTTTCCCCGTACCTGTGACCTTGCTCAAACTCGTAGATATCTGGCGCACAGTATAACTAAATGTGACGTGTCATTCATCTGAGAGTTAATGGGGTTATTGTGCGTGGTTTGCCCCAAGGTGCCCAGAGGTGCCTGGCGACTGCATCGGGCAAGAAACTCCAGGACAAGACAGGGAAGAACATAGTTTTCATCGATGGTGTACGGACGCCTTTCCTACAGTCCGGCACAGATTACGCCAGCCTCATGGCCCAGGACTTAGCAAAGCACTCTCTTTTGTGAGTATTCTGTCGCTCAGCTGCATGATTTGTACATTTTCCACCACTTGCTTTTTGCATATGGCTTAAGCTCAAACTACTGAGGCCTGAAATCTTAGGATGACTAAGGGTGATCCAGATATGCTCATCACCTCCACATGCAAGGCATTGACCTAGCATGCAATCTTTACATCTGCAGCTGATCTTACAGATTCTCAGCGGTGACCCTATTATTTTATGATGTAAGAACAGAGAAAAGTATTCTGCATATCCCCCAACACCCTTAAAATATCTTGCGCAGGTGATCTCTGGCCTATAAAGTATTGTAAAAACACAGGGTCATGCAAATACAGTGAAACCGTGTTAAGAAGTCGCCACTTAAGAAGTTTCCTGCTTAATAAGTTGAATAATTGTGCACCTCGTTCTATCTGCACATGTGGAATTTGACCCTTTCAAGAATTTTTCGTGGTTAATAAGCATTATCTTTTCAGTCCCTTCAAAAACTTCTTAACAGAGTTTTACTGTATTTGGTGTAAAGCAAAAACAAAAAACAACTTTCACTTTCATTGGAAGAAATTTTAGTTCCAGAATGCTGTAACGAAACAAAAATTCTCAATTTCGATGAATATTCTGGTGTTAATGAATGTTAATTTAATGCAACAGCAGACAAAATTTTGTATGTAAATCATCTGTTTGTTTTTTATTCATATTTTTTTTATGTAGTTTGATATATTTTACACTAATAGAACAGGATAAGAAGTTAAGCTACATGCACCATTTGGTGACCTTGGTGTTGCAGGCATATTAATACTTACAGAAACTGCAAGTGTAGACTTTTATATTTTGTTAGTTTCGCCGTGTAGATGCTGAAGTGAAATGTGTGGAGTGTTAACATTAAATTCGTGGCAGAAGGGGTGCCATTTTTTTTTTTTTTTTTTTTTTTTGCTCTTTAGTTGTGATATTAGACCTGCTGCAAATAATTTTACTCTATTATTACAAATTTGTAGAAGTAAACACAGATTTATTTGTGGTAAAAACCTTGTCAATACAAAGTCTTCTTCTTTCTCCTTAAGGGATATATAGGGAATTAATTTTTATGTCAAAAGTCCACTGGCAAAAAGAATCACAGTGTTAAAATTAATAATTTCCCTTAATTCTTTATAATTATTGTAAAGAACACGCCTCATTATTGTATTATTTTATTAATGAGTTTTCACATTATGTTGTATATTTTCATTTTCTGGCTCTGCTCTGTACCAGGGGAATTGTGCGGAAAACAGGAATTCCTTACGAGGCAGTTGACTACATCACGTATGGCACAGTGATACAGGAGGTGAAGACTAGCAACATAGGACGGGAGGCGGCACTCGCAGCTGGTTTCCCGTACAGTACACCGGCCCATACGACCACAATGGCGTGTATCAGCTCCAATGCTGCTATGACTACAGGTTTGTGTGTAGCAGTTCTTCAGTCCTGTGGGTGGCACGATGATGTATTGGTTAGACTACCCATTTCCCCACCAAGGTGAACCAAGTTCAATTCCTGGTGAGGACCATCGCAAGGCCAGGGGTCTGCAAAACGTTGTGGAATGTTTTCATTGAGACTAAATGTGTACTTATAAATTGTGATAATCCAGTTGTTTCATTCTGTTTAACATTGTGCCCAACAATTTTAAGGATCCGTGCTGTGCAGCAGTTTGGACACTTGCTATCCACCAAGGTGAACTGGGTTCAATTCCCGACGAAGTAGTGAAATAACTCTGGCATACTTCAGCACCACGCATGGGCACCACTGTAATAGGCTTGAGCTATTTGTATATGCAACTGAGTTCTCCTCAGTGTGCTATGTCTCATTTGTGCAACAAGTATGTCATAAGTACCATACATGTGTGACACGTGTACCCTGAGTAGATTCGTGCAGAAGAAATACTTGGGTGTACACACACACATTATGCTGGAAAGCGTCTCAGTACCACCGTTTCACAATAGTCTGCCCCACCTTTCCTGGAACTGTCTGCAGCAGCTGATATCGCATTGGCAGGACCTGAACATTGAGGGTGTGTAGGAGTTTAAGTATTTCTTGAACAATTATTAACCTCAGCAAAACCATAAGTAAAAAACACAGTGTTTGGGGATTACTATTATAAAATAATACTCCAAAATTAATGTTTTGCTATTTAATTATCTTTTTCCCTTTTAATTCTTTTGTTTCAAATTCTGTTAAAATATTATTTTTAAAGTTTTCAAAAGAAAGATCGAAATGTGTATCAACTGAACTCTCTTTAAGATTTATTTCAAAGTTCACCTGCTGTCGCCGTAACACTAACCGGTACACGTGTAAACTGTGAAAAATCTGGATAACATTCCTTCTCTGAATCATTTAAATATACACAGATGCTCCAGAACTATGCTCAACGGTATTGCATGTATCAAACTTATGCATCGTTGGGTACACTTTGAATGAAAACTGTTGCTTTTATAATTCGTACTAACATGCAATTAATGGGGTTTTAGTTGCGCAGTCAATAGCATACACTCAGGAATATTTAGTCACTCGTAGAATTAGTGTCTCTTGAAAGAAAATATTATATGATGAAAACAACTTATCCGTAGCAGTTCAACTTGAGGTTTCAACAAATTATTGCAGGGGTTAGCCGCGTATACCAACCCTGGTGTTACTGTATAACATTCAGGGTGGCTTTCATTCTCTACATATGTATTTCACATTTACAAGCTGCTCAGGCCTCTTCTTTTCATGCCTGGGATGCTAAACTGCATTTTATTTAACAACTTCCGTTGCACTAGACTTAATTTTATTGTAGTTAAACAACCGCTTTAAGGAGCACGCCTCTTGTGCGTCCGCACTCGTTAAAGCCAGAACCCTGAGAGAACAATTACCAGCAACGATCTTTCTGAATTTGCGGCATATCTGCACAACCAATCACAGGAAGACTTTCGAAACTTGATCTTCCTGAGATTGGGATTCGCAAAACACGAACACATTCAGAACTCCAGAAATCACTGATGTGCTCGCCATTTCTGTGACATTTTTCTACAAGTGTGACGTCACACATCACGTCTCTGGCATCTAAAATACCTATTTAATGTTGTGAACATACGGTAAGGCGTAAAATTACATTTAAAACTTTGTTTTATATTTAATTTTGAAAAATAAAATATGTTATAAATATTACATCATTTTAAATAACCAATTAAAATTCTGTGCCAAAAAATTTTTAAGAAACATTTAAAACTAGATAAAATAAAGAAGAATACATTGTAAACACACAGTAACTCCACATAAACAACATCTTAACTTTGTAAACAACTTATAAACCCAAATAAACACCACCAATGAAAAAAAGTAACTAAACATCTAAATAATCTGAAATGCGTCCGTTTATAGGAGTATATAGTCCGTTCCTGATAGGAAGAGACTTATGAAAATCAACACTAGGCATAACATGCCAACCTGTTTTTTCAATATCATTCCACAAATATATAACACTGGCAACTTGATACTGTATTATTGAATAAATGAAACTTTACCTTAATATCTTCTATAACTTGTAATATTTATTTCTTTTTTAAATATGAACTAACAACAGCGAATGCAGTGACGTGTTGGCAACGGCCGGTAAGAAATAGTTCACAGTTAAAATATTATTTTAACCTAGTTTTTTTGTATACTATTTCTAAATTAAGCAGTTCCTATTGAAATATTTAGGTAGCTCTGATGGCAACATATCTCATTTTTACAGTTTAAAATAACAGCGGAAATTATTGTGAGTAGGCCGTAATGGTACAGTGTTGTTTTATCGAGCGAGAGCAGCTTTGAAGCAACTGTCTGCTGAGCGAGCTTTGTTGCTCTCTCTGTCTTTGTTTCTTTAATGCTTTGGAAGTTTCACTTTGCTAGTACGAGACAAAATTGTATATGTTTTCAATTGTAGCGTATTTCATAACTTATTACAGCAAAATAATGATTTTTGAAATAGTAATTTACAACTGAAAAGATATTTTAATGTTTGAATACTTATTTTAATATATTTAGATATGATGGCGGGCAGAAACAGTGAGGTTGGCAGACGTGGCGAGCTATGATGTCATGGCGTGTTGCTGATTTACCGAACGAAGCGTAAATTATACTTACTCCGAAAAATACTTCAAATTACCACATCACGTTTGTAGACTTGTGTTTTTTAAATCTACCTAAACAAGTTACGATGTGATAAATTTGTGTTTCCGCGGCAGTAATAAACATCCTGTTACGGTGTGTCTTGTAAACCTCTGCGTGTGAAATAGTATGGCGTGGCGGTTTGGTGATAGTTACGCTGGATCTGTGTGTGCGTGATTTCAAATATTTGATGAGAACTATTTATACTTGTAAATGTGAACAGTTCTTATGGCAAATTTATTTATTTACATCCACGTACGTTTATTTATCACAAAGTTGTGCCTTTGCCCTGGGCAGTCGTGACTATTTACCACCAATCCCAACAAAATAACCAAGCCCAGCGCCAATAAATTTCAATAAACCTAATACACAGTAAGTAGCAATACATATAAATATGAGTGGAGTAAAAGTTATGGTAGGCTTATTTGTGTGCATGTTCACCGCTATATTTTAAGTTTCTATAACGAAAAATGAGCGACACAAGTTGCGTGCTTGATTTTAATGTTGCCTTTTGGTTGGACTGGCTATTTCTTAGTTGTTCGAACTGAGGCCGTCCTTTTAAAGAAATGACCCAACACATATCAATAACAAAAAGTTACTACAGTTCGTTATCCCGCAGCGTTAACAGTGTTTAACACAGTCGCGGCAAAATATTAACGCGCATTACGTGTAATGTGCTATGTCGTGGAAAACAAATGTGTTAGTGTAATGTAACCATAAGAACTATTGTTATTTCAGGCATTTTTAAAACGTCAAAAAGCTGACCTAAATAATGTTGTAGGTCTAAACAGTGAATAGTCGTACAAAATGGTTTTTGAAATAGACCTAAGGCAGAATTCTTTGAAAAGCTGTAAACAGTAAACTACACATTTGACAGGTATAAAAGTAGAAGTCACATTTCAATGTTTATTTTTAGGTGAAGCGAAAGTATACGAACACATGTACACACACAATGGCATGTAAACATTGATTTTGAGAGATTCTACATGGCAATGTTTCTTTACATTTGGCGGAAGGATACGAAACGGGCCTGCAAGTAGATATTTTGCAGGGCTCCGAGAAAGTTCCTTCCAATGGGAAATGGACTATAGAAATATATTTCTTTCTTATAGAAACAGAAAATTAACTAAGCAGACACAATTCGCAAAAATAAACAAAGACAAAACACTTAATTGAATAAAAACTACTTGATTCATCAACGTAAAACTCAAGAAACATCCTACACACTACAAGGAAACATAAGAAAATGATTTTCTCAAGGACAAAATATATTTTGTAGACAGATGGTGAGTGCAGCAGTAAATATTCGAACATCATCATTTAATTTGGGATTTGATATAAAAAATTATGTTTAGGTGTTATAATTTACCATGATAAAATAATATTTAAATTTACTGTTTCCTAAATCACCTCTCTTACAAATGTGATGAAACTTAATATGAAACATGACAATATGGAAACATATTCCAGCGGTTATAATCTAACTAGCAGAGTCGATATTGCTATAGGTAGTTCCTTTATTTTGGCCTGTGGTAAAATGTTCGGGAAAAGGTGGTCAAATAGACAAGGATAAATATCTTCTACAATGTGAAAGTTTGAATTCAGCCTCTTAAAATTTCACCCAAACTTGCAATTAGTAGACAGATTTTGAGATAACTTGAAATAAATTTCACAGTCTTACGTATCAAGCAGGTAGTCCGTTGGTTGATTGTTGCCATCCCTGGGATCTTTGGCGCCGGATGAAATAACGAAAAAATTTTAGTATCTGGCATTTGTGTGCCTCCTTAAATTCACCCTTCTGCAGGCGACTCTATCCTTATGTTGAGCAGTCGTACTACAAACAAAATTAATCTTATGCTAGTCGCAAGAAAACCAAATGATAAATGATGTTTTAATAAGCCACAGAATTCAGAATAAATTATAACCTAGATGTATATAAATACAGTCTCTAGTTTTTGCAGAAATAAGTTAAAACTGTACAATGTAATTTAGGCTCAAGTGTCACTGCTTTTTAGCACGCTGTAATCATTTTTACTAATGCGGCATACTGTAATTGCGACAATGGTCCAGATATTTGCCGCCATGCTGCGAAACTGGTACTTTCCTTTTATTATTTTGTTTTTCTCCGGAATTGTTACTGTTTTACACTAGCTACTACTCACTTTGTCTTATCAGGAGTCATCTAAAATCTAAGCCGCTAAACGTAAGCGAGTTGTCAAATCGAAGCATGAAACCGAAAATAAAAACTAGGGCTGACAAAAAAACCGTAATTCAATCAAATTTCATACAAATATAGCCAATAATTGATACTTTCAGTTCCAAACTTGGTGTGGGAAGTCAAAATCCAAAATCAAAATCCTAAAAATCGTCATTAACTTCATATTGTTACGTGGTCTATGCAAATCTGAACGGCATGCACACACACACACACACGTGTGCCCCACAATCATTCCACTCTACATGGGGATAAAAGTAAGTAGGAACCGCAGTCGATAGTCGGCGATGCATGGAAATAGCCCGACTTATGGCTGTCCCTGCTTGTAATCGCTGCTGACAGGCACGCACCATATAGCAGTTTTTCAAGGAAAGAACTTTATAAGTAGTAATTTATTGGACGTGTAAATAATTTTTTTTTTGTCTAGGGAAGTTATATTAATATATATTTTCTTTTTAATGCGTACTTGTATGTATTTCTATATATACTGCATTGTAAAAGATGGGACACTTTACAAAACCGGTTTTTGAAGTGTGTTTTTAAAATCTGGAAAACCCTGGAATTTTATATTTTCAATAGAGTGGCCACCCTGCATATAGGATGCCAAACACATGAAAGAAAGTTTGTGATAAATGCTCGTTTTTGTAATTGGATTTATTTCTTTACAGTTTTGAAAATTTTAATTGGTAGTTAAAACGTAGCTCAGTCGGAAAATTATTTAATATTCAACTTGGCAAATGGATGTAACCATCCTTTCAGACACAATTCTTCATATTAAGTTATTTGAATTTAATTTGTACAGTCTGAATAATATTCCATATCAATTTCCTTTATAAACAGATCAGTTTAAATTAACCATCCATTACGAATGTATAAATCAGTTCATGTCGACGAATCTAGTGAATAAGTGGGCTTTTACCTCACCATAGTCGGATGAATCTTACAGCTGATCCTCGTTGATAATGAACTGTGGTATCTTTTCTGGGCATCTGCGCAGTCTTTCCACAAAACTAAACTAATACGTCCCATTATCAACCTTTTTCAGTTCATCTGGCTTCTTCATTCACAAGATTCTAAACTTTTTTACTTAATAACGGATCAACTACTCTAAAACCGAAACTTGAGGCAATCTTTTTGAATAGAAAAGGAATAAGCTAAACGTCTGTTGGTATACAAACAAACTATTCTTCACATTTTGTCTTTTTTTATAACTCGCCTATTTATCGTATCTGTGAGGTGTACCTTCACAAGACATTAAACTATACTGAACTGAGTACCATCACATTAGGTCCTGGATTTTTGCATATGGGAATAGTGCTAGATGATGCCACTGGTCAGCGGGTTTTCTTGGAGATATCCTGTTTCCTCCACCCTTCTGGTGCTGCTAGCTACGTTGCTTCATCCTTCTGGTAAGAGGTGCTAAAGTCACTGCACTCCATTCCACTGTTTTTACAGTGTCATTTGTATCATTGGTTTAAAATCTGCATTTTGTACAAAAATGATACAAAACCAAAACAAGTTTTCATGATTAAGCATTTTTAAATTAGTTGTTAAATCGCTAAACATACAATTTTGACTAGACCTGTGCAAATACCAATTTTTTATTTCTAAGCAAATTTGAATATGAATACCAAAATATTCGCGAATATCGAATTTGTATAATTACATCCATAATAGGGCCAAATATATAAATTAAAATTGCAGTGACTAAAATGTATAATTTGTAGTTAACATTTCGACAATAAGGTCCACAATATATAAAAGTAAACAAACTATTTAAATTTGACGAGCTATGGCAATGAAAAACAGACGTTAGCTAACCTTCATCCAGTAATCAAATTAGGGTATTAAAGCTAGGTTGACATTCCAACATGTTCTATTATTGCAGCTGGGGCTCTCTTTATTTTATTTTAGGAGTGATATGCAGGGGCTTTAGTTAACGTCTTTCACGAGAGGTTTAAAGTTTAAATTTCAATGAAAGAACAAAATTCAGTATACATATGCGTTTGTATAGATGCAGCATTGACATACTTTTACCTAAGTTAACCTTACACTCGCTGGTTGTACCACACATGCATAGTAAAACAAATATAATTTTTACAAGACAAAAGAGTTGAAAGTGCTGACTTTTTAGGAACATATGCATTTCATACATTATAGTAACTGTTTCGAAACACATTATTTACAGAACATGTTAACTTATTGTTCGTAATTTTTCAACCTCTTGAACATGTGTTTGTATGTGGAAATCCATGCACGAACACTTCATTACAATGATGTTTGTCCATTACGAAAATAAAAATGTCTTTGCGTAATCATTCTGTAAAATTAACACTTTGCCCATTTCTTGAAACAACAAACTTAAAACCTTCGAAATGTAAATAATTTGAGCATGTAGCTTCATGGTGGATGGTACCACAGTTGGAAAATAGCGGAACGAGCAGTTGTGGTAAAACATGTCGATAATATTACATTTCACTCAAGAAAACTACTAAAACGGTACCTGCAACCAATTATGCCGAGTAAAAGCATATACAAAAATAATTTACCACCAAAAAATTTTTGCCAACACCAACAAGGTACTCGAATGAACGTGATAAAAATGAAACTAACACCAGAACAGGAGGTACTATTTTCTTCCATTGTCATCAATATTGTCAACGTAAAAATATACATACTGCGGCAATTCATTAGCAGAACTTAGCCATTCTGTTGTTCGCTATGAATGTTGCGTACTTTGTATAGCGAATGGCTCACCTAATCATCAAAACTGAATGTGATGTTCTTTTGTGTCCGAAACTACTGTATCAATATATCAAAATTCAAACGTAGGGAAAAATTTAATAATCAAAATCTTAAAGTATTTATATTCGACATTGAATAAAATGTGAATATTAAATTATTTGAATATTCACACGGGCGTAATTTTGACACATGGAAGGAAGAGGTGTCTGTTTAGGAGGAGGTTTGTGTTTAATTGACATTCTAAACTTAGTACACAGCGGAAAAGGAAAATTTGAGAACTACTATAGCAGAGCTTCGTTTTTGAAACCAACATTTGAAAAATGTCACTGCCTCTACGTTAACAAATTTTAACGAGCACATTTACTGGTGTGCACCCAGTAAAGTTGGTAACAACAGAGAGAAAGTTGTTCAATGTTTTAACTTTGAATTAATGGCATAAGGTGAACAATTGTAAATACTGAAATTATTTGTTTTTGTTGCTAGTTCATAATGTATTTAAATATAGGAATTAGTGTGCATTTAAAATATTTACTGTTCTAGTAATCCTATGGTTTTCCATGGCCAACATGTGAAGTCATCAGGCCCACTGCTGTGTATTTTACACGTGGTGTAAGATAATGTGCACACAAGTATATCGTAAGGCTTTCAAAAGTGCTCAGTTTACTGTGAACAGCCCATACTTAAGTGTGCTGATGGGTTGTTGAGAAGGAGAGTGATGTAATTGTTATTGCAGGGGTGGGGCTGATAGCATCAGGTGTCTATGAGGTGGTGTTGGCCGGGGGAGTGGAGTTCATGTCAGACATCCCCATCAGGCATTCCCGCAAGATGCGCAGCCTCATGCTCCAGGCAAACAAGGCCAAGACACTGCAGCAGAAGATCAAGCTGCTTCTATCCTTTCGCCCATCCTTCCTCATACCTGAGGTGAATATGGCTACAGTTAACTCTTAAAGACCCTCTGCAAGAGTGACCCTTTCAAAATAACCACCCTTATTTCGAGAGAGGGGGGGGGGGGGAGATTTTGATTGAAAAGGTTTTTCCGATAACAACCCCTTCGAAATAACTTTTCTTTTTCTGGGAACCATAATAGGTGTTAAAATTCGAGAATTTACTGTAATTCCATTGTAACTGCTGTGACATTTACATGAAGTTCAATGTAAACAAGCATTAATATAGCAGATAAAACAAACAATGTGTGATGTTAGATTTTGGCTGTAAAGATTTAGGCTTTCTATAAAAATTTAGAAGTATGGTTTTCGTAAATGGTAAGCATAATATAAAGTTTTCTTATGTGCGGACTTTGATTACTAAACACCTGTTACTACCGTACTATAATTTAACTAAAGACTATGGATTCAAATAAATTGTTTGTATTTTTACACATCTTCTCGACAGTATAAAAATGCAAAAGCATAGGAATGAAATAAATAATTTTCAAATGTTTGATAGTTAGGAATGTCAAACTTGATACCCGCGATTCTTGAATAATCGCATAGTCTAGAATTGAAAGATAAAGAATCTAAACATTAAACCCGATTCCTACAAATACATAAACTGTCACTAGAGGCACGATTTTGAAAATTGCGATAACGCGAAATAACATGAAATACAACAAATGTGCGATAGGTCACGAAATGAGCTTTCTCCAAAAGAATTAAATTCTTATCCTATATTATATCACAAATTTTCTTTGGCACAGTAAAAATCTAGACACGCACGAGTCTCAGGAATATTGAGAAATTCTAAAGATGAAAAAATTCTCAATTTGGTTTCGAGACAATTTTTAAATCTCTGAAATCATAGTTCTAAATACAACACACGTAAATACATATTTTTTGTGAAACTAAATGTAACTAAACATTCTTAAGATTACACGAGCAGTAAAACATGTACTTGGAGATAAACTGCAGTGAGTTTGACAACAAATCGCCTCCAATCGTGCGAAGTGAACACTCACAACTTGAATGTGTGCAGTAATCTGTGGCAGTAGCACCACTTGTTGTTTACTAACATTAACGGATGTACGTGAAACGAATGTGTGGTATCTAAATTGACACTTTAAATGGACTTTCATAAAATATTTAGTCTCTTAAATTATGAAGATGCTGCAGCCAATGTAAACGACCTTAAAATGTCTTATCATTTGGACATTTAATGTAAAGATAAAAGTGCAAAGGTGAGTATAAAGCGTGCAAGAAATTAATTTCAAACACAGACCTGAACTCATCGGAGAAAATTTTTTTTTTTAAAAGAATGCAGATGATATTGATATTAAATGGATACTGCTCGTCTAGTTTGTGTATGTATCTCATAATTACCTGTATTAAAATATATTACTGTAAATAATATATATTTTTTAAACTCCTTTGCATTTCCAGAAAAATTGTTTGTGAATTTACCAAAATGATACTGTATTTTAAAACTGGAGCCTGTTAAATAATTTCTGCTTTAAAAAAAAGCGGAATCGTTGCGTCCCTAATGTTATTATTATAGTTTGATGGGTGTGACAATTGTACAGTTTTATATGCTACAAAATTTGCTGTGGAAGACTATGAATAAAATTGTAGAACATTCATATATAGAATATTTGCTACTTTAAGCTTAGTGATGGGACCATTTGGTTATAGATTCCACCAATTCTTGCCTGTATCGAATAATCCAGTTCCGAATTTTTTCATTCAGAAGTTCAATTTGATTCTGTAAAATTTTCTTACTGGGTAGCATATTCTGCATACCTGGTGGTGCTTGTAAACACAATGCATATAGCTTGTGTGCATTGCAGTCATGTTTAATCAGGCATAATTAGAGGCAAGATTTTATGGTAAATCGCGATAAAACAAAATAACGCCAAAATGCAATTTAATGTGAAATACCACTAAATTCAGACAAATTCTTTACTTCTCACAAAATCGGTTTTTTTCCTAAGTAAATTAACTCTTCTCCCGTGTTATGTGCACTAATTTACTTCGGTGCTATAAAAATAAAAAAATCTGGTGTGCGTAGGCAATATTAAGAAATACTATAGATGAATAAATTCTCGATTTCGTCTCTAAGACAATTTTTAAATCTTGTGAATCATAGTTGTACATGCAACACATGCATGTAATTATGTTTTTTTTAGTGCACAAGCAGTAAAATATGCACTTCCAAATAAGCTGCAGTAGTTTGACAACAAACTGCCTCCAAGCACTAGTAACATTTGTGCAAAGTTAACACAATGGTGCGAAATGAACACTCGCAGCTAGAATGTGTGCAGTAATCTGTGACTGCAGCTCCAAATCAAATGTTAACATTGACAGGTGCACAGAAAAATTGCGTGAAACGAAAGTGCAATATCTAAATTGATACATTAAAACGACTGTTTTCTTAAAATAAATATCTAGTCTTGTAAATTATGGAAGATGATGCAGCTGATGTAAAAGACTGTAACATGTTTATCATTTGGACATTTTGTCCTTGCTAATGTACGTATTTAACCTCCAGTGCATAGCAATTGGGTTTTTTTTTTTTCCAGTGTTGTTATAAAATGCTGGTAGCCGCAACAAAATCAAAAGTTAAAAATTTACGAGAAGATTGTATATTTGTATGACTTGCCTTAATGTTTGCCATATATCCTTGAATTTATATTGTTTTGGAAAATATGCAGTATTCTTGAAATCGCACGATGTTGACACATTCGTTTTACCTAGCAGGGTCATTTATACATGATAAAACTATAAATTTCTTCCATAGAGTACTGGATGAAATAGTTAATACCACTATATTTCTAAAAATTATTATCTCTAACTCTCATTATTGTAGTCCCAGCTCTTAAGTTGTGTGAAATGTAAAGCTGTACAACTGTATACAGAATGTTGCAACGTATTTAACATTTGTAGGTAATCAAATCGAGTTCAGGATAGGGAATCAAAACATAAATTTGGGAAATGAATTGAGAATCAGAATCTACAAAAACCTCAAATCGTCCCATCTCTAAGTACATAGATGTGTTACATGTTGTTTGTGGCAGTTGTGAAATAATCATCCCATGTATGTTTCTTACTTTTTCTGTTCTATTGAATGGCTGACTCGTTTGTTCTTCTTACAATCGTGTAGTTTCACTTCCCTCCAAATAAAATATCTCCTGAGTATTAAAGTTTATGTTGAATCAAACACTCAATGCATTAAAAGAATTAAGAAGTTCATTACCTGCATATTTGGGGGTGCCTTTTGCCCACAATGTTGCATTTTTTACATGTTGTGATCAGTTTTGAAAAGCAAAGTGTCGAGAACATTAAAACTCGGAAGACATTTCTGATTGATTGGTTTGAGAAATTTAAAATTAAGCAACTCACATTAGTTGTGCATTTATATATTAAATGCAAAATAGTTCCATGATTAGTAAGTATGGAAACTTTATTTGGGAACTAATACAATTTCACTGCGTAGAACTTGAGCAATTTACTTTGCAGTGCAGAATCATCTTAAATTCTTAATTACTAACCTATTATTTTGATGCTGTTACAATTTAAAATTTTAAATATCAGTGTATTTGTTGGGAGGAATTGATGGTGAAATGTAGGAAGTATGGGTGGTTGCAAATTAAGTTATGAAAAAAGTAGAACTGATGTGATCCCAGATTTTGGAAATGAACCGAACTAGAACTTAACCCAGAGTATTTTTATGGAACAGAACCCGAACCGAACTTTAAAAAATGTCTTATCCTCGCACATATGCTTTCATAGTTCAGCTCTAAATTGGTATATACAGTGAAATTCTGTACCTACGAGTACGGCCTATTATGAGAAATCCGTACTTACAGCAGTTTTTTAATACACCATCATATGGTACTATACTACCAAGGTTAAATTATCTGATTACAGCGAGTGAGGGTTTATTTTGTATTTCCATTTTTATGAGTGATTCAAATGCATTTTGAATAATTGTATTTGCCTTTTCTTACATTTGTGGTGAATTGAAATTGCTTAAATTGTGCATTTAGTATAATTAATTTCGTAAAACGTTTATAAGCCACACTGCAGTGCAGTAGATGTTGCAACGCCGCACGCTTTGTCTGATCCCCGTTCGCATTCTTTGTCAAGGTATTTAGTTAGAACTGTGATGCAGAATCAATACGAGCACGAGCAAATAATTGGTTGAAAATATGTGGAAGACTGCGGCGTGTGGTTTAGGTTTCACAAGATGGCCGATATAATAGGGGCACTGTCATTTAGTTAGAACAGAGGCACTGGATCAATGCGAGCACGAGCAGATGACTGGTTGGACATTCGTGGAACATATTGTGGCTCAGGTTTCATTATCAATTAAAGTTTATAAATTGCTGGTTTACGTGTGAAGTTAAATTTGCTAATAATGTTTCTGTAAACAGTGACATTTTCATCATCTTTTGGTCTTGCAGGATGTTTTGAAATGTATGTAGCTTAATTCCCCCCCTACTAAGCTGCCATGTTGAAAACTGTTGCATTGTCATTACAGATGTTTACACACATTTTTTCATACATTTAGCTGTACGGTACAATAAAAACAATGTGCAGGAATAGTAACAATTGCCCTTTATTTCTTTCTTTTGTACCTGTAATTATTTCAACTGACTACGTAGAGGAAGCCACAACATGCAAGTACAGTAGGCCTCATTTTAATGTTTACATGCACGTGTCTTAGCGAGTCTCTGCTATTCCTTATATAAATCCCACTCCCTAATTTTTTGGACTAAAAATTCTGTAAGAAAGGTACAACAATAATGGTAGTAAATACGGTATAGAGTAGTAACTGTTTGTGAATAATTTTTGCTGCTGTAATGTCCCTCGTTATCACATCTCAATATAAATATCAAACGTACGTATTTCCTATTAAAATCATGTTTTAAGTATGGATCATGGATTCACACACTGTTTATTATTATGTAAGTGATAGCGCACATCAATTAGCTATATTTGTAATTCCCGCCATGTTTATATCAGCAGTCCCTCTACGTTTTCCATAAAATTAATACTCAATTTTTTTTGTGATGAATCTGGTGTTAAGAGTACTCGTAATTGTCAGTTTTTCACACCTATATGAACTCTCGTAGGTACGGGATTTCACTGTGTATATATAACAAAAAACAAATAGTGTAGAACCACCTTAATAATACAGTGGATTATGGATGCTAAACAGTAATCAGTGTGTGCGCTCACACATATCTGCAAATTAAGTACTTAACATCGATTACAGTGGTGCAGTGGATCAATCATTTTAGCAGTGTTGCCTACTCAAGTAATGAGAGTTTTGTTACTGGACCTCTGGACTTGTCTACGAGGTGCAAAGTGAAAACAACATACATATATATATATAGTCCATTACTGATTGGAGCGACTTAATGAAAATCAATCCTTGAAAAAACACTTGAAGCATAACATGTCAACCTGTTTTTCCAATAACCTGTATTCCACAAATATATAACACTTTGGCTAACTTTAGAGTACTGTATTATTGAATAAATGAGACTTTTACCTTAATATCTTGTATAACTTGTAATATTTATTTATTTTTAAATATGAATTAACAGTGAGAGCAGTGATCGGTAAGAAATAGTTGACAGTTAAATTATTATTTTAACCTAGTTTGTTAGTATACTATTTGTAAATTAAACAGTTTCTATTTAAATATTTAGGTAGCCCCAATTGCAACATCTCTTTTTTTCAGTTTAAAATAACAGCGGAAAATATTGTGAGTAGGCTGTAATGATACGTTGTTGTTTTATTGAGCGAGAGCAACTTAGAAGCAACTGTCTGCTGAGGGAGGCTTGTCGCCCTGTCTTTGTCTTTGTCTCTTTCACACTCGGGAAGTTTCACTTCATTATTAAGCTGAAATTGTACGTTTTCAATTGTAGCATATTTTATACTTATTACAGCAAATTAATGATTTTTGAATTTGTAATTTACAACTGAAAAGAGATTTTAATGTTTGAATAATTATTTTAATATATTTAGATATCATGGCTGGGCAGAAACAAAGTGCATTTGGCAGACATAGCGTGTTGCTGTTTTACCAAACAAAGCGTAAATTATACTTACTCCCAAAAAATACTTCAAATTACGACATCACGTTTGTAGACGTTGTGTTTTTTAAATCTACCTAAACAAGTTACGATGTGATAAATTTGTGTTTCCGCGGCAGTAATAAACATCCTGTTACGGTGTGTCTTGTAAACCTCTGCGTGTGAAATAGTATGGCGTGGCGGTTTGGTGATAGTTACGCTGGATCTGTGTGTGCGTGATTTCAAATATTTGATGAGAACTATTTATACATTGTAAATGTGAACGGTTCTTATGGCAAATTTATTTATTTACATCCACGTACGTTTATTTATCACAAAGTTGTGCCTTTGCCCTGGGCATTTGAAACACAGTCGTGTAGCGTGATTTACCACCAATCCCAACAAAATAACCAAGCCCAGCGCCAATAAATTTCAATAAACCTAATACACAGTAAGTAGCAATACATATAAATATGAGTGGAGTAAAAGTTATGGTAGGCTTATTTGTGTGCATGTTCACCGCTATATTTTAAGTTTCTATAACAAAAAAGAGCTATTTGTCTAATTGTTTAAATATGTAAGCCTAAAATAAACAGTAAAAACAATATATCTAACAAACATATATATAATATATATATATATATATATATATATATATATATATATATATATAATATATATATATATGCACAGTTACGCCACTAATAGTTCCAAAATATAATGGCGAAATTCTTTGTAATGTGGAAAGGGATACAACATTAACATAATATAAACTTTTGATTTTTATTGATATGATAATTTATCATAACACTGAGAAATGTATCTTTCTAGTCGTTTTAAACGTAGTATGTGAAAACCACAAATTAGCAACACAAAAAAATGTTAATTGAAAATGTTATTTTTCAAGAACTCTAGCAAATCACTTATTTTGTATACAATCATTTAAATAGAGAATAGTACCTGGTTTTACACACAATAGAGTTCAAGATATAATGCTGTCATCACTGCTACAAAAACAGTAATCAAATATGACTTATTTGGTAATTTTTGTTGTGTTGCATGGTTATTTTTCAACTTCTTTGAAGTGAAGTATCGTATTTACTCGTGTATAGGGCACACCACGGTTTTGCAAAAAAAAAAAAATTATTTTGGTAAATTGCACCAACAATTTGTAGGGTCTTGTTAGTAAGTATGTAACAAACTATTCTTTTATTTTAAAGAGGTGGGCGGCTGGCTTCTCTTTTTTTGCTTCTTTTAGGCAGTGACATACTGGTCTTTTTTTTTGTTGCACGTGTAGTATATTTCTATTGAATTATTGATATGTTTAAACTTTTTTAGGGAGAAAGAAGCTGCCAGCATAAGTTATTTGAATTTGTTGAATGGATAAACATACAACTATCTTGTAAATTTGTTTTTGCTTCTCACACTTTTTTTGCACAATGTTTTGGTTCAAATAAAATACCAGAAACACAATTTTTTGTGACAAACAGATGGTAACGTAGAATAACAGTAAGGCTTAGCTTTTCTAACTGGCTTGGTTTCTCTTGAGAAGGTTGTTAAGGGATGTGGTTTTTGTAGCTGCCTGCTGTAGCAGAGTTCTCATCGGGGGAGACAATGGGTCACTCAGCAGATCGCCTGGCATCAGCGTTCAAGGTCTCGCGAGAAGAGCAGGACCAGTATGCCTTGCGTTCACACATGCTGGCCCAACAAGCGCAGGAGAAGGGCTACCTTTCAGACATTGTGCCTATCAAAGGTACAGGACTTCTTGCTGCTAGTGTCACTTATGTTTTCTCAGACACTTATGATTTATTGAGCATTTTTTAAATCATCACTGGGCAAGCTAATAATATGAATTCACTCTAAACTTACCTAGGATCCAGTAGGCTAGTGTGTACTGTAGTTATTGGTAGAGCCAAGCTTATATGATGAATAGTGATAAAACGGAAAAGCAAGTGAATAACCACATAACACCGAAATTCAGCAAAAAAAAATTATCCAAAATATTTGTATCTGTGAAACCATAATAATTTGTGTATACAGTATAACCTCTATGTGTTGAACCTGGGTGGATTGAAAGTCTGCATGTTCCGATACCGATAGTAAGTCATCTGTATCGGTCGATACTTCGCCTTTTCCCAATGTATCTGTATTGGGTATGGTATCAGGCCCCGATACTTAATATTCGGTTATGGATCGTGAAGTCGGGTTATTATTCTCTTTAGACACGGAAATGACCATATTTTGGTGTGTATATGCTGCACATTAAAAAAGAAAAGAAAAATAAGAACAAATACCCTATTTACTCATGTATAGCATGCCCTTTTCCCCCAAAATAAATTAAAAATATTTCTGGGGTGCCAATACATGGTAGCCATGAATTGCCCAGGGATGTTGAGGGAAATGGTGGGACTGTCTTTTGTGTCATCTCTCGCGCTTACTTCACTCCTCTCTTTCTCTCTCGGCAACCCTTAAGTTGTGTGTTGGTCGAAACCCCCACCCAACTAATGGCATTCTGTCGAGCCACAAAACCAGAGCTGCCACGTGTTTATGGCACCCCACCCCTTTGTAATAACACCCAGCTGTTGCAGGTCGATAATTCCGCCATCCCTCATTGTTTCTATGGCAGAGGCTAGCAAGCCATGTTCGTGGAAGGGGGAAGGAATTTTTTTATATAATGATAGTGTGACATTCTAGCACGGCAAAAAAAGAGAGTTTGTCACAGTTAAAAGCAGAAAAAAGAAAAACTAACTGTTGAGTAGTAGGAGAATGAGATGGTTGTGTTTTTTTTTTTCACTCAAGGTATTTAATTAGTTTTTTCCAAACATATCACAATCACCACACATTAATGTAAAAAAGGAACTGATAATATACAAGTGCCTGTTGGACACCTTTTGCCGTCTAATGAGTAGGTAAGCACCAGGCCGTGTGCAGTGTAACTCACTACAGGGAAAATCAGAGGATGTGGTTTTGAATAATTAATTATTAATGACAGTGAAGAAATCAATTATAGTCGCCTCATTTGTGTCTCAGAATTACAAGTTTTCTTTGCAGTAAAATATTAATTACTTTAAAAGACAGACATTTGCCACGTGTGCTAGATGTCACCAAGTAGATGCGTGGGTAGGTCATCCTCCCGCAGCCAACACCCCCCCCCCCCCCCCCCCCCCCCACTACTAGAGACGACACTGCCTGATCGGTAACTTCACTGTGTGCTCTTGGCTGATAGTGCGTGCATGATATTTAAAATTTGACTTACATTTGGTGTCATATTATTTGAATTTTCAAAGGGTTTTAAGTTTTAGGTCAGTTTCCATTTTGTGTCGGATTACAATAAATTATATGTGGTATTTTAAAATATTTTCTTAATTCAAACGAGTCTAGGAGAACTTTTTTTAAATGTGTTATTAAGAGTAATACTTTTTATATAATTCAGTGCGAAGGGGATTGGTATCTGAGAATCTGTATTGGTTTCGCCAAACATCGTATCAGAACAACTTTAATTCTGTTGTACCATTTTTGATATAGCTGCATTTGATCACATTTATTAATGAATTTTTTTTGTGTAGTCCCCTGAGAAACAATAGAGATTATAAAAAATTTCAGGTAATGGGGAACAAAAAAGTCAATTTTAGATTATCCATTATGCTTGGTAACTAACAGCATTAATATCAGATACACTGTAGGTAAGACTAAAATAATATTTTAAAGAGAAGCAAATATAAAAATACAGTGGAACCTCGTTAATAGATGCCCGTTAAGTAAGAAAGGCAAATGCCCATTTTAGGGAAGTGTTTTTAGGGTCCCGAGAACTGATAAAGGATTTATAATGTTAAGCTTTCTGTTTGATACGAAATATGGTGTGTGTGTGTGTGTGTGTGTGTGTGAGAGATATATATATATATATATATATATATATATATATTTTTTTTAATCCCATGTGTTAACAAATTAATATGAATTTCATGGCAAACAAAATTAAAATATGATTATAACATCTTAAGACTCCAATGTAAAATGTAAACAAGACGCAATTTACTGAAATTGATTACGTTGGTAACTGTGAAATTTTCATTATAACAAATGGAAATGTGCATTGATATATAAATTATGTACGTTTGTAGCTGATTCTTCATATTTAATTATATTTATTTCACATTGGAATTGTGGTGTTTCTATTAACGCAAAATGGAAACAAACATTTTTTAATGTGCATCAAAGTTTCATAGATGTGTGGGTATGCAGCACTTTAAACAAAATGGCATTTCTCTACAACACTAATGCTGGCAGACAAGTTTCGGTGCCACGACACTGTCAGCATCATTGGCGTGCATATGCAGTTGTTCACATCTATGACTTGTTTACGTTTTCCCCGCTTAATCTGCGGTTATTTCATGATGTGTTCCATTCACGTATTTAACATAGTTTTAGGGTCTCTTAATGCAGACAGCTATCTACATGCATTTGAAATAAGCCTCTACAGTCAAAATTCAAAGCATCGAACCCGCCTGACTCGAAAGTCCGTGTCCAATGAGCATTTTCTGTGGTCCCGACCAAATTCCTATTTAAACAATGCTAAAAAAAAGTCTGGTTTTGCTGAACTCAAGACTTAGTTTAATCTGCTTCACTGAAAATTACATGCTCCGGTCATTAAACAAAGTACTAACAAAAAAGGGTAAGTTAACTGTACTCGAGGCATACAAAGTCGGTGCATAGAACATTATGTAATCATGCACAAGTAATACTAGTAGAAATCACAAATAAAATAAGTTTTTAACACACATTGTCTCGCTTACATCTTGCTGCCCTGCATTTAATTCAACTTCAGAAATAACCTGTTGAGTTGGAGATGTCACACATTTTACTCCTACTTTGTAATAAAACAAAAGTCTCAGAGTACACATTGTATATTTAGAGAGCACAAAATACAAAAGAATTGAAAAAGTGTGGGAATAGAGTACTTATGAATAAGAAAGATGTGTTGCAGAATTTTATTACAGTACCAACAAACAACTTCGGTGTTTACTGTGGCAGCCATGTTGGTAATAATCAACGCCGACAACAGCGAGGCCATATTTTTGAGATATTGATTCGTGATGTGATGTTGCCAACACTCGTAACTGTGGTTTTTCACGTGAATATTTTTCGTGAAAATTACGAATGCATTATTTATAAAAATGTAACATTAAAAAAATATGCCTGAAAAGTAAGAAAACTCAAAATTAGGGAAACCCTATTCACTGGACTCTTCAATTACTATATTGAAGTACAAAAGAAAATAATTTTGCTGCTGTACCAGAGAAAGATGTCTTATGTAGTTCGCATGGCCACCACTGCAGCGCCACAAGTACATATTGATAGGCGCCATTCTATGCAACATGTTGCTGTGATTTTGCTTTCTCAAGTTGCACTACCATCTGTGGAATAAAAATCACATGATGTGTAATTGTAAATATTGCAACGTATTGCAAGTTTTCTTTTGCAAATGTTTCATAGTGGAAAAATTAAGTTGGAATTTTTTATGTTTGTACGGGATCGTAACTTAACAATATTTACAGGAACACAAAAATTTAGTGTGGCTTATACATGTAAAAATATGGATTTCTGAGCAAATGATATTAAAAGAGGTATTTATACATGGGGTTTATTCAGTTTGAGTGTGAGTGTAACAAAACATTTTCTTTAATATTCCCATTTTGATAGTTTTATTTCAATTAAACTGTGTCAAGTCCACATCTATAGAATTTTAATGTCAGTCGCCTGAATTTCGATAGGTGATGTTTCCACTGTATTGAATGCATTGGACCCCCTTCATCAGACTACGTTTCTCTTCTGTTTTCCTCCCTTGGGTGCTGTCAAGTCCAGTGATGCAGATAAAAAGAAATTCAGATAGGGAGAGTCGAAACGTTTGACGAGTTACACAGTAGTAAATAACACTTGCACCATGTTTGAAAGATAGGTTCCACGCATCATTAGAACACTGGCTTCTCCTCCCCTCCCCCTAATGTTCTATCTGCCCCTTTTGGAATATTGCAGAAAAACTGTAACATGGGTCTGATTTAAACTGTAATATGGGTCTGATTTATGTTCCCCAACAGCCGCGTTATATTGGACTTTTTCTGTAGTTATGTAAAATATGATTGCACTGAGTATGCACAAATGCGGTGAGTTATCTCTGCTGTAATTTTCAAGGCTTTGTTAGCATGAGGCAGAGGAATATCCTGGAAATAGAATGTGAGCAGAGTATCGGAAAAGTTGGAAGTAACCGTGAATAGACTATATTAATAATTGTTTGTGTTCCAGTGCCTGGTATGAAGAAAATTATTTCCAAAGATAACGGGATTCGTGTTGCAACTCCAGAACAGCTGGGGAAGCTAAAGCCAGCCTTTGTGAAGCCACACGGAACTGTAACAGCAGCCAACTCTTCCTTTTTGGTGAGGCTTGCCGACACTTTAGACATTTCTTTTGGAGAATTTAGTTATGCAAATTAGTATTTTCTATTTATAGTTTGTAATCTCGAGTTTATAGCATAATTTAGTAAAAACTTGATAGGTATTAAATATGCATATTGATGCAGTAGCTTGGCTGATACCACTTTCTCCTGATTCTGCCAAGTTGATTCTGCCAAAACACAATACCAATACCCACATTAAGGGTGACTATGTAGTAAGAAGATATTGAAATGCTGTCATGATTTGTAATTAAAAATTGTTTCACTGTGTGCAGTCTGAAATACTTCAAAGCTTTGTAAAGTTATTACACTAAACATTGCACTCCAAAACATCACATACACAAATTTACTCACTAATGTAGGCTAAAAGGATTGAAACACGACATTTCTGACTACAGTATTATATGGCCTGAATAGTACCTAACATGTTTTGGGTGGAATCCTGAGTTTTGATGTGAATAGCTCCTTATGCTTATGCTATATTAGAATACAGAACACCTGAAAGAGGTTTTTTTTTTTATTATTTTATTTTAAAGTTCATTTCCCTGAAATTGTTTTGGCCTGTTATTTAGTAGTTTGGCTCTTAAACCAGTTAAAAATATTTACTACCCTAGCAGAATATTGACCCCAAATTTCTTTGCAGAAATAAATTACATAAAATAATAGTGCACAAGTACTCACAGGCAGTTCTCTTAGTTACACACAGCCAAAGTCAAAACACATATTTTAAATGTGGTTGCATTGTAGCAAAAAATTTTGCAGGCAATGCAGGCTTCAGGCGACGATGAAGCCTATTTCCACTATGTCTCTTTATTTCTGTAAGTTAAGGTTGCACGCAGACTGCTAGGCTACCAAAAATATATAAAAGGATATTAAAGTACTCACAGTGTAGTACAGTAGAACCTCTCCATCACCACCCCTCATGGTTCCAGAGAATAGGGTCGTAATAGAAGGGGGGATTGTAATAAAAACATTTGGAAAATTTTGGGCCGATTTTGACCCACCCCTATGTCCCAAACTTGCCATTTTTTGCATGAAGTTCATGTGCAATTGGCTCTAGCGCATAGAAATCCACTTTTTAAATTAAATATATATATATATATGTATATTTTAATAGCTGGACGTCTCCTGATTAATTTGATACCCAAGAAAGGCATATTGGACCAACCCTTGTCAAAAAGGCCTAAACACAGTATGACATGGCCATTGAAAGTGTGTATTATAAATTATAAAGATGTTATTAAAGATCTGTTATGCAGGTCTCGTGGGTCATATATTGCTGAGGCACGTAGCGATCAAAAAGTTTAGGTGGCGTTGTGCAATACGTGTGTGTGCACCGTGCTCTCGCTGTGAATGTAGCTGTGCGGCCGGGTGCGGGTGTGGCGTTTTGCTGCTGAAGCTTGGCCCTAGATCCTCAGTCTGGGCAGCTGTCTGTCGGTTGCTACAAGATTACTATGGCGGGTGGCAGCCCCCTGCCTGCCGGCCGCCATTGCCGTCGTTACAGGGTTCACTTCGTAACAGCGGCCCTGTGTTGGGAAAACATGCTGATAGGTGTGATTCATGTCAATGTGTTGTAGGCGGTGTGTTGGCCTCTTCACTGGGACTATGAGACCCAGCAATGTTAACAGGAATGTAAATATTTAGTGTGGTCTACTTGAAATACTAACTATCCCGAATTTTTCATCAAAAACATTTGACAGTGCCTATACACGCATATGGCCTCACTTGCCATAATATGGTATCGGTACCATAAGAACACATTTTATTTGCACACACTTATATTTATTCACTTTACACATAAAAATTAGCATATTACGTAGGTGTGGTTGCACATAAACTTAAAAATAATCATTAAAAAAGGGCATTGAATTAAATTTTAAGTTATCGTAGATACACTGATTAAGAAACTAGTCTGTGTAATGTGCTGCTGTTTTTACAGCAAAAGAGGAGGGATAATGGAAGCAAAAATAGAGGAAGAGTAAGGCAGAGGCTGCAGCATGTGGCTAGGACAAAGAATCCTTACTGACCCGGCCTGCAACTCACTCCTCCTACCCCATGCTTCCTCTGACAATACACCAGTGTCCCCTTGTGACATTAAGTAATTTATTACTTCACGCTGCTTGGGACAACAAATGTCAAAATCTATGATGGTAGCTTGAGAAATGTAACCATTAACATCAGTAAGGTCTAGTGTTCCATACACTGAAAACCGTGAATAATAGATACTATAGTCCATTCAGAGTTGGTGCTTGTACACATGAGCACGTGATACCAGAGTGAGCTGCAAGGGGTGTACAAGCCACAAGCCAGCGGGCGTTGTTGCAGTGTGCCCTATGCTGTGTTGGTGGCCGGACCAAGTGATAACAATATAATGCTCTGTGTTTTACACTAGATTGGCGTACATGTGAATTAGCAATGGCGTCCTCTACAGAGACGGGAGGGTTGCTGACAGGGCTGGTTAAGTCCGGCCAAGAAGTGACCGAAGAGGAGGGCGCTCAGTTCATCGGGAAAACACATGGTTCGCAATATGTATAAAGTCGAGATAGAACTTAATCCAGGCATGCATATAGATGACATTGTTAAAGAAGCAGCATGTTCTACTGGAGTAAGTCGTGCAACAGTTTATCGTGTGATAAGCGAGTATAAATCCACGCACACCTTGAAGTTACCGAAGAAAAAAAACCAAGACTGAAAGTTTACGGAAAGTGTTGACGGGTTCTTCATGAATGTGACAGAGGAAGGTACGCTGGTTTTACTTCCGTAATGAACTGCCAACTGTCGATATAGTTCTTGCTGTTGTGAATGACGACCCCGATTTATTTGTTTTTCGGAGAACCACATTTTATCATTTATGAAAGGTATTGTACTTCAGATATGTTAGACGTGGACGAGACAGCATGCTGATAGACAAGGGTGATATCATTCTATGGAGGCGACGTTATTTGCGTACCATTAAACAACTGCGGGGTGAAGGACGATCAATTTACTACCTCGATGAAATGTGGTTAAATGCAGGACACACATGAAACAGCGTCTGGGTGGATGCCACTATTACATCATCCAAACAGGCATTTCTGTCTGGACTATCAACCAGTAATAAAGGCTCTTCAGGCAAAGGAAAACGCCTCATAATCATGCACATTGGGAGCAAGTTCGGCTTTGTGGAAGGGGTTTGTGGGTGTTTGAGTCCAAAAGGACTGGAGATTATCGTGAGGAGATGTGTGCTGATTCCTTTGAGAAGTGGTTCAAAGGTATACTTCCTTGAGTTGAAGATAATGCTGCTATTGTGCTTGATAATGCGCCATACCACTCCCGTAAGAAGGAAAGAATTCCCAATGCAAATACTTACAAACAGAATATACAGGACTGGCTAACAGCAAGGAATATTGATTTTGAAGATGGCATGTTAAAGAACGAATTGCTCAACATTGTTTACCAACACAAGTTAGCATATAATGCATATGCAGTTGATGAAATGGCTAGAGATGCGTGTAAGTGTGTTCTGCAAATTCCCAGATATCACTGTGAATTGAATCCTAAAAGGACTGGTTTGGGCCCGAATTAAAGGATTTGTTGCAGCGACGAATAGGTCATACAAGTTGTCGGATATTAAAGTACTCTGGAAGAAGCAATACAATCAGTGACTCCAGGTGTGTGGAACAAATGTGTATGCCATGTGGTCGAAAACGTACAAAGTGAAATGTGGAAATTGGATAGCATTATAGATGAGGAGGAGGATACCTTCATGATAACAATTCCAGTTCATCCGATTGAACGCGATTGGTGTTGTGTGTTGTCATTTGCGATATGCATAATGACAATTAAAGTTAATTTCACGTCATTATGTTGTTTGTGTACCCCATAAATGCCGGTGTTCTGTTCGTGAATAACCAGTATGTTTCTTGTTCCTTTTTGTTTGCGTTCCGTTTCACGTGTTACCGTTGGCGTAAACTAATAGCACGACAATGTGTGTTAATACTAATCGTGTTGATGTTTATGTACTACCATGCGGTGGGGACACGGTGGTGTGGTAGTCAAGACTTCTCGCCTGGGACTCGTATCGCGGACGATGGCGCTGGTAGGTGGGTTTTCCCAGGGATTCCCATCCCCCCCCCCCCCCCCAATACTTGCATTCCGGCACTGATCCATACTCGTCTCACTTCACCCCCATCGGCTCTCATGACAATGCTGTAACGACCCTCTCGAATCTCCCCACTCTACTCGTACCATACGGTCGTGATATTACACAGTTGTTTACTTGCCATATACACTAACAGTTTCGTCAACCTTTGCATATCCGTTAATGTATTTCCCTGCTCTCGCGCCGATCATTCCGGACACCTCTGTGTACATGCCGCTATCACGTGAACACTGCATGTTTTCACGGTCACAGCTTACCTTTTATCACGTGCACTTGCTTCGCGCCTTTCACTTTAATGTGAATACACAATAGTACCTTGGTAGGAGAAAAGGTCTACAAAAACAAATCGGCACACAACTGAAACTGCGGTTCAAGATACTGCTGTTGGCGAGGTATCCAATCTTTTCACGTTCCTCAGGATTGGGTCGTAATAGAAGGGTTTTACTGTACTTGTCGTTGATAGGCACGCGTGCGCGCACACAAACACAAAGGATCACATTTTCCATGTGGTTGCGCGATCGCAACAGTTCGCTGACTACGCCAGCTTCATCAGGCGCGAGTTGTAGGACACTGCAGTGTGGTGGAAGGGTGTTGTTGGTTGCAAACCTTGCAGCCTGGGGCAGAATAATTGTCTGTATAGCTGATCAGAGTGGCTAAGTGCTGTGATCGTCTTATGTTGAGGCCTGGCGGTTTCCTGGATTTTGTTATTATTGGTAAGCTATTTCCTAGTGTTTTGAGTTGTAAGCTATTGCTTAAAGGTGGTAGGACTCTCACAACTCTGGTACTGTAGCAGGAGTTAAAAACTTTGTTTGTGTTATGCTGCATGTGTTGCAACTGGTTTGTCTTGCAAGTTGAGGATGTGACCAGCTGTGGCTTGTGTAGTGTCTGTTCTGTGGCCATTTATCCTTTGTCTGAGTGTGTTGGTGATGTATTCTGCATTAGTGTTGGTACTGTAGCTGATAAATAAGATTTTCTGTGTATAGCTATAGCTGCCTTGAATGGAAAATGTAAGGCTAGTAAGTCTGATATTGAAAAAAATTTAGGTGTTGGGTATATCTTAGTTCATGGCGTAGTTTTTGTTGTTGAGTTGGCTTTCTGAATCTGTATGTGGAACTTTTTTATACCTCATAAGGGACCAGGAGAAAAAAAAGTTGAAAAATTGCAGGAAAATTTTAAAAAAAAAAAAAAAAAAACAGGGAAATAAATGTACACAGAACCAAAGAACGGGTGTGAGGTATGAGAGCGTGTAAAAAAAAGTTGGGGTTTTGTACTGTAGTATGTGTCTAGAATTATGTGAATGCGACTTTTTCCTCAGAAAATGAAAAGATAAAATATGTTGTGTACTTTCGTGAAACTGAAACAAAACTGATGACGTGACACACTGTTAAGTCATTTAAGAAAAATACTGAAAAAGGTGTGCTTATTAAGCAGGAAAACTTCTTAAGATTGTTTTACTGTAATTTAGTGATGAGACAATTCCAGTTTTTTGTTGATTCCTATTCTCAATTCAATTCCAAAATTTTTGTTTTGATTCGGGACTCGATTCAGTTATCAACAAATGTTGAATACATTGCAACATTTTGTATACAGTTGTACAGTTCTCCAATTGTATTCAACAGGAATTTAAATTTGGCAGTGTAAATATATGAAATGAGTTTATATGCTACATAAAACAAGACTTTTTCAAAACTGTGGTTTATGGATTCCTTTATTTGTTTCGGGAACAGTTATGTTAAATTTAAAAACTCGAAATTTCCAATTCTGACCCAAATTTTCTTATGTGCTTATAAATACGCCCAGTTTGTGAAAATGGTTTTAAGTGTTTCATCGTATTTGTGGTTGCCCAAGACTTGAAATTTTTGTAGAACAAAAATTACAAATTGCGTAGTTTGCATCATTTTCTGCCACCATAACAGAAAATTTATATGCAATCAGGTTACCAACATGACCCATTATTGCATTCCACACAACTAACAGCGGGACGTACAATAATGGGAGTGAGAGAAAATAATTTTTCTTTGTTGAATTAGCAAATATGCCGTATTTCGGCATGTGTAGGCCGCACTTTTTTTACATAAAATATTGGAGCTCGGCTGTATAAGAGACAACTATCTTATGTTGTTTGCACGCCTGCTGCAAGTGCTGATAGATAGCACCATTTTGTGTAACGTGTTGCCTTGGTTTTGCTTTCTCAAGTGACGTTACCATCTGTGGATAAATAATCATGCAACGTACATTTGTAAACATTGCAACATAATACAAATTTTCTGCAACAAATGCTTAGTAGGGGAGAAATAATGTCTGAATTTATTATGTTGGTACGTAATTGTGACTTAACAATATTTACAAGAATACAAAAATTCAGTGCGGCATATACTTAAAACAAATGTCAACATCGTGTGATTTCAAGAATACTGCCCACTTCCCAAAAAAAATATACATTTCAACATCAATACGGTAACCATAAGGCAAGTCGTACATATTTATATTCTTTTTGTTTAATAATTTAATAACACTGTTGAATTTAAACAAATCAATCACAGTGCTTTGGAGTTTAAATATGTACATTAGCAGGGACAACATATGTTTGGATGTTATTTATAATGCAGCAGATATCACAGAATCAAAACGCTACCTGCCCCGGTTTATCAATTATGCCTGATTATATAGGACTGATGATGGGTTAAACATATTAGGCTGAAAACCGAGTTCACTCTAAAATTATGACTTCCAAAATCCTTTTTGAATGAGTTAGAAGCTGTAACGTACGTAGTCGCTTAAGTGGCAAAGAAACTGCAAATGCACATAAGATATTTGCATTGCTTTTGCAAGCACCACAAGGTTTGCAGAATATGCTACCCAGTAAGAAATTTTCCAGAATTGAATCAAACTTTTCTGTGCTGAAATTCAAAACACATGGATTCCTCGATTCGGGAAAGAATCGGTAGAACCGAAGAATGAATAATTGAATTGTCTCATCACAAAAATAATTTTATGTCAGCTTAATCCTTAACAGAAATTACACATTTTGTAACAGTTTAGAAAGGTATTCATTATAACAAATTTTTCGTAAAACTAAACCAAAAATACGTGGGTTATGGTCTTGTGGAGTATTCACCACAAGGTTCTTGCTTACATTTAAATTTCCATTTTATGTAGTTATTTGAGTAATAAAATATTGAAAATGAGGTTATTTAAACACACAAATTTCCTTTGCTGTTGTACTAGCGAGTCATGACACACCTTAATATTCATTTGAATGATTGAGCTTATTAGTGTAATGCAAAATAAAATTATTGTCTTTGCTAATCCTTAATTGTGCAGACAGACGGGGCATCTGCATGTCTTATAATGACCGAAGCGAAGGCAAAGCAGTTGGGCTTGAAACCCAAAGCTTACTTAAGGGATTTCCTGTACGTGTCCCAAGATCCTGTTGATCAACTGCTGCTGGGGTGAGTTGGCCAGAAAATACTGCAACATAAATTTTTGAAACTCATTTTTACATCCCCATCAATTATTTTCTCCTTGATACACTTTATCCTGGTCCCATAATTTTTTGTTTTATTTTTAACACTTCAAGCACAAACAAGTTAAAACGTGTAATTTCATGTTAAGACAGTGTCATCATAGATGGTATTAAATAACATTTTATTTTGATTAAATAATTATGTAGTTCACAAGATAGATGTTCTGCAAATGAAATGGTACCCCACAAGATCATAAACAATCTGTAGTTGATGAGAAAGAAGTTTAAACATTGAGACACGCACGTCTAAAAATATGTACATGGTCTCTATATTTTCCCCTAAGCCCCCTTTCTACGTGTGTTACAACCTGGTCTATCTGCAACACGTACCTTGTAACAAGCATTTATGTCAAGGGAAGAAATTTTATTCGGCACTGCACAACACTCGAAAACGCTTAAAATATATTTAAAGTTATGATGATACAATTTATGCCTGTGAAACACTTACATGTGCTTGAAGATCATCGTTGAAGTAGAATTCACAGCCTGATGTAGCACAAGGACATAAAATTAAAACATTCCCGAACGAACGAGCAACGATGTGTTGTTTCGACCAGCTCATAGAACATTGTGTAGGGATGGTCGTGCCGGTGCAGAGTGGAGCTTTAGCGCATGCCCATTAGAGGGCAGGCATGTTCCTTCTTCAAGTGTACCAGAAAGAAAACTTCATTATGATTGGTTGGTTTAAATATTGGGACTTGAGGTCATAATTTTGTGTATTGTTGTGACCCCTCTAAGGGAGAATTTGTTTTCTCCATAGAGACCAATGCATTTTCGTGTTACTAGATTGTTTGATAACATGTGGGATTTGTTGTAACCCCTCTCAGGATCATGTTGTCATCGTGCCTTGATGATAACATGTGGGATTTGTTGTAACCCCTCTCAGGATCATGTTGTCATCATGCCTTGATGATAACATGTGGGATTTGTTGTAACCCCTCTCAGGATCATGTTGTCATCATGCCTTGATGATAACATGGATTTGTTGTAACCCCTCTCAGGATCATGTTGTCATCGTGCCTTGATGATAACATGTGGGATTTGTTGTAACCCCTCTCAGGATCATGTTGTCGTCATGCCTTGATGATAACATGTGGGATTTCTTGTAACCCCTCTCAGGATCATGTTGTCGTCATGCCTTGATGATATGTGGGATTTGTTGTAACCCCTCTCAGGATCATGTTGTCATCGTGCCTTGATGATAACATGTGGGATTTGTTGTAACCCCTCTCAGGATCATGTTGTCATCATGCCTTGATGATAACATGGATTTGTTGTAACCCCTCTCAGGATCATGTTGTCATCGTGCCTTGATGATAACATGTGGGATTTGTTGTAACCCCTCTCAGGATCATGTTGTCGTCATGCCTTGATGATAACATGTGGGATTTGTTGTAACCCCTCTCAGGATCATGTTGTCATCATGCCTTGATGATAACATGTGGGATTTGTTGTAACCCCTCTCATGATCATGTTGTCATCGTGCCTTGATGATAACATGTGGGATTTGTTGTAACCCCTCTCAGGATCATGTTGTCCTCATGCCTTGATGATAACATGTGGGATTTGTTGTAACCCCTCTCAGGATCATGTTGTCGTCATGCCTTGATGATATGTGGGATTTGTTGTAACCCCTCTCAGGATCATGTTGTCATCGTGCCTTGATGATAACATGTGGGATTTGTTGTAACCCCTCTCAGGATCATGTTGTCATCATGCCTTGATGATAACATGTGGGATTTGTTGTAACCCCTCTCATGATCATGTTGTCATCGTGCCTTGATGATAACATGTGGGATTTGTTGTAACCCCTCTCAGGATCATGTTGTCCTCATGCCTTGATGATAACATGTGGGATTTGTTGTAACCCCTCTCAGGATCATGTTGTCGTCATGCCTTGATGATATGTGGGATTTGTTGTAACCCCTCTCAGGATCATGTTGTCATCGTGCCTTGATGATAACATGTGGGATTTGTTGTAACCCCTCTCAGGATCATGTTGTCATCATGCCTTGATTTGCTATTGGTGGATGATTTGTGTGACTCCTATAGCCAGTCAATGGTCGTTTTTGTATTTATACGGCCTGCAAATCCAAGAAATTGGTCAGATGCTTGGAATCGAGAGGGTTTCCCCGTGTAGAAACAGGTCAGTTAGCTTGGTTATTTGTTATTTCCTAATGTAATACCTTTCAGAATGCAGGAATGTCACTTTGGAGTTTTTAGTAATTTATTTCAGGCAGGATAATTTCAAAATAGAGCAATTTAATGATGCCTAGTCAAACTTGTTGGAATAAAGCTTCATTTTTCCTTGATAAAGTCAGTGTTTGGTGAAACTTCTTTACTTGAAACATGATGTTAATTTTCTAACTTAACAAAAATTCTGTTTGTGTTAGTTCTTTGCCATTGTGATAGATTGAATAGGGGCAGCAGTGGTTTTGTTAAGCCCGCCATTTTGGTAGGAATGTTAAGAAAATTGTGGTTTCGGCCAGTTTAAACTTTTCCTTTTATTTCCTTTGCAATAATATATGGATTTGCAGGTACCAGGAAAAATCTCGCTAAAGTTAACCAGAAATGGCCAGTAGGAAAAAACCTATGGCTGGTGCTGATTGTTTTTATTGCGATCTTTCAATTTGTGTAATCGAAGTGATGGTCGCAAGGATAGGTAGAGGTTTTATTGGTGGTAAATTCATGGTAATTGAAAAGGTGTTTTTCATGGATGTGCAGTAAAATTTGGTTCCATGCTTATAAATAAAGTAAATGTTTGTATATGCACAAATGGCTCAACACTACCTGATGTTTAAGTGTAATCCGATATTGTTTTAAAAGTTAAAAATAGCTTGAGGGGATGCAAAGATATTAGAAATGAGTAAATTTATGGTGCTGCGTGAAATCAATTTTTCATCAACGGGTATTGGCAGGGTGTAACCTCTAACAAGATCATTGCGGGCGACAGCAGTCACGGAGTATTCCTGAGTAGACAGCTGACATAGTACTGTATCTACAATGTACCAGTCCCGTTACCCATCTGCAGCAGTATTTCAAATCACAGAAATCTATCTAAACTACCGTTGCTTAAAATGGTCTTTATTGTTCACGAATTTTAAAGCAAATATTTTTTTACTTGAAAATCTGAAACAAAAAGTTAGCGACAGAGAAGACAATTTCTAAAAAGGGCAATTTTTATCAGGTGCTGCTGCTGTCTAAACTCTTGACACTCCCTTTCAGTGTGTAATTTATTATGCATTCTCAACCAATAGAAAATATGTGTTAATTAATGGTGGGGCAATTGTTTTTTCTCGATTATCTTAGACCCAAGAAAAATTGTACAATTCTAAAGTGCACAACAATAAAAAAATAATAATAATAATGGAAAAGAGCAGGACCTCTGCAGTTCTAATGTAATACTCAACATTTCTTGCAATTCCTTGAATATTGAATGATTTTTGCATTTTCTGGCCAAGAATTCTTTTAAAACCATTGTCACTTTATAGTGACTGTAATGGGTAATTTTCTTTTTACGTCACAAATACTGTGTTTTGAAATAAATTAAATTGGAATTATAAAATATTTTAAAATACTTCCCAATACAAACACTGAAAAGCATCCAAGCGCAAATTGTATTTATGTAGTCCTTTTCATGAAAGAAGTGTGTTGTACAGCAAAATGTTATTGAACACCGGACGTAACAACTTGGGCACAATAGGGTTTGGCTTGCATTCGGTGTCTGCTTACAATGTGGTAAATACTATATGTAAAAATCATATTTGATGATGTAAATAAGGTATAGACCTAACCCTGCGTTTTTCTGTTCATGTTGGATATACACAGTATTTATTCAATTCCAATTTATGAATTATTGTTCAATTTATCCACAGTAAATTTATTTCTGTTAAATTAATAAATGCATTTCAACTTATGTACAATGTTGGCTATATATAGAGACTGACTTTTTTTTTGTTATATTGTTTGTTGGATTTTTGTTTTATTTGATATTAATGCCTAGATAGTGTTTTAGTTGCTCCAAAAATTCTGTCTTTTCTAAAAAAAATTAGTTTCCCAATTTCCCAACTAAGAAGTTTTTGAAAACCTTGAAAAACATCTTAACAGAGTTTTACTGTAATTATGTAAAAAAATTAATGCACGTTACAGCAGATATGTTCTACCCTACAGTAACTTCTGTATTTTTCTCCCCAAAACATGCTATCATAAAAGCTGCAGACAAATTTTATACTTTAAGGTATTTTAATACATACAGTGAAACACAGTTTTTTACACTTTTGTAGGGAACAAATTAGGTTATTGCAAAATGTAGGAAATTGTATTTCAAAAAGAAAAGAGAAGTTTATTCTGTAAAAGCAGTTGACATGTTCAAATATTACTATGTGCAAATATAGGAAAATGTTAAATAATCATGTTTTACTGTATACTGCTTATTGGAGAAATTTAAACTTAGGCTTTTAAGAATGCATGAAATAGCTCTGGTGTATTCTAATACATGCAAATTCTTCTATGAGCGAACAAACATTACATTTTTCAGGTCAAGTTGTAGGGGTGATGTTAATGCAAATGTTTATTTTGCAGACCAGCGTACGGAATACCAAAGTTGCTGCAGAAAGCTGGCTTACAACTGCAGGACATTGATGTGTGGGAAGTTCATGAGGCTTTTGCTGTATGTATTATCTTCCTATTAATAATGTGCAAGTTTTTACAATTTTATGAATATGATAAGATAAATTTTTACCACCCCATATTTACCCATGTACCACTTGCTTGCTCTTTTCTTAGAAACAAATTTGAAAGTTGGGGATATTGGTTTTGGAGATAAAGTACATATTTGAAGAAAAATAGGACTGAAAATAATTGGGTTGGTCTTGGTCATAAGACTGCTTTCCACCCATACTTCCCTGAGTGCATGGCTACAGCAGTAAATAAAGCTTGTGCCACATTAAATACTTAACATAGATAGCGTATGCAACATAGCTGTGCACCAAAACACAAGTTTTTAAATCTTAATATGTGAAACAAATTTTTTTTTTTTTTCCCCTGCAAGGATATTCAGTGTGGGCTGCCAATCATCTGGGGGGGGGGAAGGAGGGGTTACATGGTTAAATACAGTATTAAATTAATTAATGCGTTAAGTTCAATATAAATTTTATAATACATACATCAACTTGCCGTATTTACTTGTTTTCCATGCTTCGTCTAGTTTTTGAAGTATTGCTGGGATAAAATTGATATACATATGAAGGCACAGTTTAAACCACCTTAGTAGGACATTTAATTTCTGAAAGAAGTTTAAAGTTTATCACATTTGTTTAAAAGAAACAAACTTAATACAAAATAAAAATATTTTAGGGCCAATAAATTGATGGTACTCAATCCAAAGCTATACCCTTGTTTTTAAAAAGAATTTCAGGAAAAAATTGTGTGGCTTTGAATTGAGTAAATATTATAATAATTCTTTTCTTCCTTAAAACACAAAATAGAGGCAAGTGGGTTGACAATTAGCATTCCTAAATTTTTTTTCATTTAAATTGGAGTGCAAATCAGGTAATTATAGTAGACTCTCGATCTGTCTTTATTCAGGGGACTGCCAAAAAATGTCCATACAGGCAGGATTTCAGAAGATATGGTTTCTGACGTGTACATTAATAAAATACTATTTATAACCTTGTAAAGCTTTATGTTGAGAATGGTAAGAGCCTAAACTCGTTTAGATAAAGAAAATAACTTCTCAAAATACTGCATATAATTGATTGTAATCCGATACCAAATGCAAGCTGACCTAAAACTTTCGAACCCTCTGAAAATGAAAGTAATACGACACTGAATGAGAGTCCAATTTTTCTATGTCGCACTATCAGCTGAGAAAGCCTGGAGAAGTTATCGAGCGGGCAGCTGTAAGATTACCCCTCCACACTGTTACATGTTGGCATCTGTGGCAAATGTCTTTGTCATTTAAAGTAATTAATTATGTTTCACTGCAAAGAAAACAGTGATTTTGAGACAAATGAAAAAATTAAGGCAATTATAGTTGATTTCTTCACTGTCTTAGTGGGTCATTCCATGTCAATTCAACCAGGCCATTTCACCCAACACGTCAGATTTTGATGAAATGGGGCATGCTTGTTCTATGTATATAGACAAGTAACCCCACACCAAATTTCATATATATATATATATATATATCACTTGGTTTCCATGTAATGACTGTTCAAAGTTTTGTGTGTGTGTCTGAGTCGTCCCCCCCCCCCCCCCCCCCCCCCCCCCATTTAGCCAGTCGAATCTCGCTAAACAAGCTGTACTCAGAAAATAATTTGTCATTTGTTTATTTTTAACCCAATCTCTGTGAAATTTTCCATTTTTGTTCTCTAAACTATAAGGATTCTATGGGAAAATATAAAACCTCTCTCAGTTAAACAGTTTTCGCAAAAAAGAATTGTTTTGCATCTTTGTAATTTTTTTAGAAAGTAAACATTGTTTAGCGTTAGACTCAACATCTCAAAAAGGGAAATGGATAATAACAAAAAAAAAAATTCTGTAACTTCAGTTGTTCCAAGATGTAATGTTTTTTTAATTCTAAGATGCGACAGATTGTGTGCTTAGGGCCAGATTCTAGCCAACCTGAAAGCCATGGACTCTGATTGGTTCGCCCAGAACTACATGGGTCGCAGTGGCAAGGTTGGTGTTCCGAACCTGAACAAGTTCAACACCTGGGGTGGTTCTCTCAGTCTGGGTCACCCGTTTGCAGCTACAGGTGAGGATTGTGATAGACTATTTATTTTGTGCCCTTTAAGGTTTGTAGGGTTGTGGGAACATCGCTATTTCTTTCATAAAATGTGTGTGAAATTTTCTTTGCGTGTTGTCAAACACGTATTAGAAAATAAATTAAGTTCAATTTATAAATATGAAATTGACAGACTCTGAAGTAACTAACTTGTAATTTAGAGCTAAAAATTAACATGTAAGCAAATACCGTGTGGAAGTAATTTTTTTTAAAGTAGTGTCGAATTTTGGAAAATTGACATTTTCAAAATGATTTACTGGTTAAGGATTTGAAAAGTTAGCAGGTATGCAGGCCGTCAGTGTGTCAGATATCATATTTTGGCATGTATAGGCCGCACCAGACGTTCTTGGTTAAAAATTAGGGATAATTAATATTTCAAGTATAGCCGCACTGAATTTATGTATTCCGGTAAATATTGTTAAATTATGATTTTGTAATTCCGACTTAATTTCTCCCCTACAAAACATTTGAGACAGAAAGTTTGTATTATGTTGCAAAGTTTACAAATATATGTCGCACAATTACTATTCCACAAAAGGTAACGTGATTTGAGAAAACAAAACCACGCCAACATGTTGCACAATATAGCATCTTATCAATCTCCATCTGTGGCACAGCAGCGGGTGTGTGAACTACACAAGATATATTTTTCTTGTACAGCAGTGAAATTATCTCTTGTACGTCATGAATATTGTGATTGATAAAGTGCAGTGAATAGGGTTGCCGTTTTCTATATTTCCAGGAATATTTATTAGAGTTACATTTATGCATAACCCATTCGTAATTTTCATGAAAAAATATTGAACACTGTGCCACTCAACATACTGAATAACGATTACATCTCATCGCTAACTGTTCTTACTTCCATCACTGCAGGAGAGAAAATTTTCCACATGAATTCTCGGTCGCCTGCTCTTTGGTTACGCAACCCGGCAGGCATGCCACTGTCGTCGTCCCCCCCCCCCCCCCTTCTACAACCCGTTCTGTGAGCCTACTGGCCGCCAACCACTGGACAAGGGCGAGCGCCACTGACGAGGCACGAAGCAGAAACGCTGACCAGCTAGGATGTTCACCTTCCCTGCAGTCCGCGCCGGCAGACTACAAGCTTCATCTACATAAGAATGGATGCTGCCGGGTTTGGGCAGTTCATTCTTCACAAACTCTCTCGTGACATCCCAGAGCACTAATTCAGTGCTGGGATCTCCAGGAACTTCGGAAGCTTTGAGTACGCCATGAGTGGCTATTGTCCATGTGTCGATATCCGTTGAATACGTACACATATACTTAACTTCACTTTGTCTCCTCTAGACACCCTTTTATTAGCCAGTTTAACTTTAAATTCTTTCGCATTCGTCTAGGACCAGTTACTCCTCATTTTTACTTGAACCAGGTCGCCTACACGTGGACCCGCAGTTACCTTCAACTTTCCACGGTCTGATAGGAGGTAGCACAAGGTCACGTGTTTGTTACATCTCCAACCCATTGTAAACTACCCTTCTGCTTTTCATTTACAGGGCACTTGTCTGTGTGACGGTCAGGAACAGAATACGACGGTGTACGACGTGCACTGCCAATAGGAATCAGAAGATTGTTGACATCCGCATTAGACTGCTACCTGTTTCTTCCCAACCCCCGAGCACTAAGTCAGTTCTGGTGGGGAAAAACAGCAATACCCAAACCACTAGGAACACCTTCGTGGAGGGAAGTGCTACAAGCTCAGGTTATCTCTCAATTAGAGCACTAAGTAGTGCTGAAGTGACCTTAGCCTGGGGTTGCTGCTCAACCCGGTGGCCCACACGGCTCCACGTCTCTGATCAGCCCACATGCATGAGGGATCAGTGGGGACTCCTATCGAACTCGTGCCTGCAAGTCACTATTGGGCTACACTTTAATTACCGTTCCTTTTTAATTGTACTGTGTAGACTGTCAGACCGGTGTGCCCTATACCTTACAAGGTGAGGAGTGGCAAGAGGCATAGGGAGCAATATCTGGCTCACGCTGCTATCAAACCGTGAATTGTATTACCTCATCTTACGTAGGATAGGCAGGTGGAACGGGATCGCGCCGCCCAACTTAAGCAGCAGCACCTCCTTCTGTAACGGTAATAGTCTTCCCACCGTGCATTCACATTCACCCTTCGTGCCACCCGCTGGTAAGAGGGTTGCTAAACAGAACCGAGGACTGATACGGCTGGGGGCAAACCCCAACTTCTGGAGCAGTGAAGCCTACGACTGGTATTGCGGCTTCCGAGTAGACCTAGCTTGCAGCCGTTGGGTGAAACCCTCTTCAACCGCAACACCCAAAACGACGGAATAAAGGAGCAATAGCCAACACCCCTCACCTCGTGCTGTAGAGCCAGTGTAAACCACCCTGCTTTTGGTCTAGCGAAAAAATCCTCAACATATGTGTCGGTCAGCGTTAACAGGCACACAATGTATTCGAGCAAAAACTTGCGAGTGTTGTTGGCAACAATACATCGCTAATCAATATCTAAAATATATGGCACCACTCGTATTGCTGCTCATCGTTCCTCGTATTGCTGCTCATCGTTCCAACATGGCTGTTGCCCTAAACATTGCAAGAGTTTGCTGAATACTTAGTTACATATTTCATAAATGTGTACTCTATTCCACACTTTTTCAGTCTCTCTCTCCCCTCCCTCCCCCTCCAGTGTGTGTAATCTGAGACGTTTATTATTAAGTAATTTGAGTCTTATGTTTGTGTGTACATAATGTACTATAGGCAGACTTAGTTTGTTTTGGTGCGTACAACTGGTACTTATATTAATAGTTCATTGTTTAATGATCTCAGCATTTAATTTTTGGCGATACTACGGAAATTTTTGTTTGATCGATACAGTAAAAATGAAATTTTGAGTTCAGCAAAAATTGACTTTTTTTTAACATTATATACATAGGAGTTTTGTCTGAACCACAGAAAATGCTCTGTGGACACTGACTTTTGGTAAAAACGAGTTAGATGGTTTGAGTTTACACAGTATATGGTTATAAATAATCGCACACTAATATGGATTTTTCAGGGTAAGATTTTTTTATGCAATATATTGTAAATGTCACACCCCACTTTTTATAGTCCTTAAAATGTGCGGCCTACGCACAACGAAATATGGTAAATGAAGGTATGATTATGGTGCCACATACAAACATATGTTTATTTATTTATTTCATTTTAGGGCGAAAGTTGGCCTTTGCACTGGCAAAAAAATATCCTGGTATGTGAGAGAACGTTTTTATGGCAGTTAAGAGGAGGTCCATGGCCTCATAGGAAGTATACTTTCATTTTAAAGATTTCTGCATATTGAAATAAATTTGTGTTCCGTTAATAATTCATCTAATTTTTATTCAAAAAGGCTTTTGGAAATAGATTTTGCACTCGTTATAAGGTAAGTGGCACGCAGTGCTTTAATTTTCTTCTTAACGTGAGGTCATTTACAGTCTTTTTATCATTTAGTAATTTTATTCAGAAGACTCCTTCATATTTACATAAATTAAAATTTTGTTAAGCATATAAACATATATTTGAGGTTACCAGAGTTCCGAGTTAAAATGTTGGAGTGTACTGAAATGCAGTTTGTATCAATGTGTGTTGCCATATGTGCAAGAGAGTTGCATGGATAATTCGTAGTAACGTATTCAACCATTGTTTAATTTTGAAATGCTTACAGTATTGTGTCGCATTCCAAAAAAAGTTGTGTGCACATCTGTTTTTTTTTTTTTTCTGGTTAAACCTGTAATCTTCCTGTGAGCTAATACAATAACTTCATGATGTGTTTTGAAATTGTTAATGGGACATCCTTGTGTTATTAACAACATATCATTGTTTTGCGTTAATAATGGGAACAGCGCTTATACCATTTGTACTAGCTAAACCTAGAAAAATAGGAAAATTTTGTTCTGACTTGATAAATACCATACTGCTACTGGTGCTTGATCAAATCTCATGAGCTAGGTTTTGTTTTGTTAATATTCTAGTACAGTTTCATCTAGTGTGGTGCAGGTCTTCAATTTCATAAGAAATGGTGATTTCCTCATAGTGAGAGAATTAGTTAAATGTCACACATCTGTAAAATTTAGTAGTTCGCATAAATGCTAAAAATTGTGGTTGTATGTCTATGGTGCAGGTGTGAGGCTGACTACACACTCTGCAAACAGACTGATTCAAGAGGATGGACAGCTGGCTTTCATAGCTGCGTGTGCAGCAGGTGGACAGGTATGTATATGCAAAGAATTGTTTCCTCTCCAAGATTTATAATTAGGAGAGATGTGCGATATTTTGATAATCTGAAGTGCAATAAATTCTTGAGAGTTGCTGAATATTTACTTTTAACACTTAAACGCTTTGGTGTTAAGCAATGACCACATACAAGACATAAGCAGACTTTTTTTTTTTTAATCTGTAGTTTCAGTAAAATTTCAGTAGTCAACATTTTTCCATATAGGCTATGTACAGGATCAGCGAAAACCTAGAAAATCGGGAAAAGTAAGGGAGTTTCACATATGAAGATAGTTAAGGAACCCTGATATATCTTTTAACGACAAAAATCGTGTACACGCCACATTACAGCACTTCAAACACAGTAGATAAAATCAATTGTACACAATATGCTTTTCAACTCACCTATCTTGTAGTGCTAAGTAGCCTATTCTTCCGAATAATCTACTTTTCCATAATGCAGCTTTTGAACTAAACCGTATGTACACGCAGACAGTCTTTGTGAGTTGAAGTATCTACACAACTGCGCTTAGGGCTAAAAGAAATATTTTATACACATTTGAATGTCCTTAAATACAGTAAAACCCCTCCAGTGTGACCACACCTCTATTAAGACCCAATCCCAAGGAACCTTGAAAAGTTTGGGTCTAAAAATAGATACAGTAGTCGCTTGCCAATTGCGGTATCTTTTAACCGCTGTTTCAGTTACGCGCGGATTTGTTTTTGTAGACTTTTCTCCAACAGCAGTACTAGTTTCTATCATCCACGGTTTTCAGTCTATGGAAAACTCGCCCTTACTGATGATAGTGGTCGCGCATTTCTCAAGCTATAGGCTAAGGGAAAGTGAGCACTTTTGACGGCCTGGGTACTTTTTTCCTTTCTGCCATTTTTTATCCTTTAATTATCTTGTAAAATAAATATTGCCATGTAAGTAATAAACACAGTGTGTATATTCCACCACACTCTGAAGTTAATGTCTCAGGCTAAAGTAAACCATACTTGTTGACTATTATTCCAAATGAGAGGGCTTTCTAAAGTGCTCACTTTACCGTGAATGGTCTTTACCATCATGGACTTCGACATTGGTTGTCCCAAGCAGCGTGAAGCAAAAAAATTACTTAATGGCAGGAGACACCTGGTGTACCGTAGAACCGGGGGGGGGGGGGGGTAGTTGCAGGCTGCGTCAGTAAGGATTCTTTGTCCATATTTTATTCTAGTCACTAATAAAAAAAAATTACAAAAGTTAGTCTAAATCATTTCAAACAACTACACAAATTGAAAAATTGATATAAACTATTATTTTTGTGTATAAATTCATACCTTGAATGTATTTAGTCATCCATTCCCGCAGGTTGAGGTTATCTAGTTTTTTGAGTGAAATATTTGCTTAAATTCATTTTTATCGACTTTCGCTTTTTTTGCTGTCGATACTGCTGATGTAAAGGAAACTTGCCTTTAATATGCTTAACACATGTGTCTTTCCTTACCCAGTCAATCCTCACGTTGCAATATTTACACATTAAATTTAATTTGCACTATCAGGAACGTAAAAACCGCCTGCAGCAAACTCCGCTGCCCTATCAAATACAGTAACAGCTATTTTAATACACATGTAACAGCAAAAGATATTAAACCCACAATGTCGCCATTACCGTTTATTCTTCCACTCAAAGACATCACTTCAAGTTCGAATATCACGTGTGGAAATGAATTGACTTATTAAAAGTCACAATAGTACGATTCACAACCACCACTGCAATCAATATCTCTAATTTATTTCTTAACTATTTTGCAAGTAAATTATACAAATTTTGCGATTTCGCGCATCGCGAAAAACAGTTGTGTCTAGCCATTGCTAATAGTAGTGTAAAAATATCTTTAAAAAACTCTAGTAGCTAACAGCATCAATTACTTGGGTGGGAGTGGTGATAGTTTTATGTTACTTGTGAACGCAAAAATATATAGTATACTACATGTACGCTGTGAAATACTGGTATTTAACTTAGCTTTGAAACAAAAAAATAACTGCTTTGCACAGCTTTTTTTTTTTTTTTTTTTCCAGTGTGTAATGTCGTAATGGTAACTGCTTGATTAGTACATTTTTCTTGCAGAATGTGGGGAATAATTTGATGAAATTATTTTTTTATTATTTCAAGAATACTTACAAGACTGAAAGAAAGTGTGTTTGTGTTTTCGTGACCATTGAATTTATGAGATTCGTTGTATGGCAGTCCTGACTAGTGCTGGATTGATTGGCTTAGTATTACATGTGCACTACTATAGCTTACATCACACTATTTGCCCTATTCCATCATCATTTCCTTTATCATGCCCACTCCATTAGTCTTATCATCCGCTCCTATCATCATTCTCAGCCAACCCTGCATAAAATATGGGAATGTGCATGCATTATGGTCAACTAAAATGGTCAGATATCCCGCTTTCTGCATGACAGTCCCATTTTTTTTGTACAAATGTCCCACAAAACAGCTAAGGAGTGATTAGTTGTCCCGCTTTGGCCAAAATCTGTTCGGTTCCTGCTTTTCAAGAAAATATTTAGGAGCATTCAGTGGACGTTGATGGAGAAAGGATAAGTTTCCAGTCATCTTATTTTTTATACTGTCAATTCTTGACAGTATAAATTAGTGATTAGTGATGGGACGATTCAATTACGATTCCTTGATCCCACCAATTCTTGCCTGAATTGAAGATTCAATGTTTTACATTCAAAAGATCTGTTTGATTTGGTAAAATTGTCCTGGTTGGCATATTCTGCAAACCGGGTGGTGCTCCTAAACACAATGCAAATAGCTTGTGTGAGTTTGCAGTCATATTTAATAGAGTTGTTCCGATACCATGTTTTCCGATACCGATACCCCCATACCAATGCCCTGCAGACTGAATTTTAGAAAAAGTATTACTGTTAATAATACATCAAAAAAACATTTTTCGTAGACTCGTTTAAGTAAAGAAAATAACGTCTTAAGAAATGCACATTTTCCCTTTCCAAAGTAAACACAACTACGAGTCCATGAATAAAAATTCTCTTGAAGTTATAACCCTGTTTTGGGGAACCATAGAAATTTTTATTGGAAAAAGCAAAAATTTGAAGGAAATAGGCCAAAATATAAGTTTGTTGCATTTATCTTGGTCATTAATGTTAACGTACAGTAAAATATAGGTGTTGTAATTGTTGCGTCCAGTCCTTCAGCTACGCCCACGCCCTACACTCCATTTCTCTCTCCATCAAGCCACACCCACACCGCACCAAGCTTTCTTCCTCCCTCCAACTACCACAACAGGCAGCCCGGAATTTTCTTTGTCCTACTCTCCCTAACTTCACTCAATGCTGTGTGGCGCTTTCGCATCTTTTCATCTCTTCAACTGGCGGTAGAGGCGACTAAATCAGTCAACAGGTGTGAAAACTCTGGCACGATCATAAAATCCTATTCTGCGAATACACACTTCGAATTACATATGATTTTGAATTAATCTACTTAGAATTAACGAGATTTTACTGTACACACACAAAAACAGGTAATTTTTGTCTCTAAAGAAAGTAGTAACCTGACTTTCTACAACCGATACTAATGTATCGGCCCTATACCGGTACATTGGGAAAAGGCGAAGTATCTGCCGATACAGTATCGGTATCAGAACAACTCTAATATTTAATAAGGCGTACTATTAGCGGGCAATTTTGTGCTAAATCACGATAAAATGAAATAACTCCAAAATGCTAGTTAAAATGCAAAATAATACAAAATGCAGACAAATGCACAGTTTCTCTTGTTATAAGCTATTTCAACAAGAAATGAACTCTTCTCCAGTGTTATAGACAGTAATTTATTTCAGTACTTAAAAATAAATAATCTAAAGACTTGCAAGTCTGCAATATCGAGAAATACTAAAAGATGAGAAAATGCTCTATTTTATCTCGAGACAATTTTTAATTTAGAACTCGGAATTCATAATTCTACATGCAACACGTGAACGTAATTAGTTTTTTCCTTGCGTAACAAAATATAAATAAACACATATCAAAGTTAATTATATCTGTAAAATATGGACTTTGAAATAAGTTAGCTTGACGACAAACTGCCTCCAAGCACTAGTACCAATAGTGCGGAGGGAACACTCGCAACTAGAATATGTGCAGTAAGTACGTTATCTAAATTAATACATTAAACAAACTGTTTTCATAAAATATCTAGTCTCATAAATTGTGAAAGAGGTTGCAGCCTATGCATGGCAATTGATTTGTTTTGTGTATATTCAGTGGTATTATAAAACTCCATTGGTGACAACAAGATCAAAAGTTAAAAATTTTGCACTGAAAAATTTACGACAATATAAGTATGTATGACTTGCCTTAATGTATACGACATATCCTTGAATTTATAGTGTTTTGGGAAGTGTGCAGTATTCTTGAAATCGCACAATGTTGACACATTTGTTTTACTTAGGGCCATTTCTCCATTACAAAACTATATATTTCTTCCACAGAGTAATGATTAAATAGTTAATGTCACTGGATTTTCAAATTCAATTAAGAAAAATTATTTTGTCTCACACTCATTATTGTAGTCCCTGCTGTAAGTTGTGTGAAATCGTTCCATCACTAGGTTTAATGTTTAAGTTTCTTTACCAAGGAAGTAACGATGTATTTTTTTCTCATGCAGACAGGTAGATCGCAATACTTTGTTAACTGGTGCATGGTGTAACATTTACATGCTATTTGATTTTTATGTTAACTGTCACACGTTATAAGTACTGTGTACAATGAAGTTAATGGGTGATTAAAGTTTCTTGGATCATGGTGTTACACTTTGACTTGCAGAATTTGTCATTTTATGTGTAACTTAGTGAAAGTGGAAAAAGTAGTTTGTAGAAAAGTTGCTTGATGCTGGGGTGGCTGCTACAGTAGCAGTTCACTCCAGTGCCCGAGCGTATTGTGCACACTGCCAGATGTTGGTTACACCTTGAAGGAAGGATGCCGGCTCATCAGTGCCCCCGCGCAACGTTACATCTGTTCCGGACACGACCGCGTCGCGCACCACACCTGCGCGGCAAGTTCGCGAGAAGATGTCACGCTGTAACCACTTCCCTCGCGGGGGCACTGGTCAGCGGTGTGCTAGATTATTGCTGAGAGACAACAGGGCCTGCAGTTTTAAAGTGGAAACTGCACGGTAGTATAAGTCTCCGACATTTGTAACGTGTAGACAACATATTTTGTTTCTCAATTGATTTTCCATCACCATACAATACAGATAACAGTGGACAATCTTGTGTACCTTCAGATTCCTCAGTTATTATATTTAATGCTTAATATTACTTATGTTGACTCCATTTCAGCTAAGCAGGATGTAAACAACCCTGTGTTTCTGCATTTTTTCGTGCATAGCGACATTTTCTTATCCCTACTATTTTGTGAATGTTTATGCATTACTGTATTGTTTTTTGTGTTGAACATTTATTGATGTATAAAAGACAGTACCTATGCACTGTATTTTTGCGTTACAGTACACACCAGAAATTTTTAATGAATAATTGGGGATATAATATTCCCAGTATAGGCCTCCCTGAATTTTTGTATCCCTGACAAAATAGTTAAATCGCGATTGCATACAAACTTAATAAATTCCGACATAATTTCTCCCCTATAAAACATTTGTGATGGAAAATGTGTATTTTGTTGCGGTGTTTACATACGTACATCGCGCAATTACTATTCCACAGATGGTAACGTGACTTGAGAAAGCAAAACCACTGCAACATGTTGCACAAAATGGTATCTATCAATGTGCACTGTAAACTACATAAAGATGTCTTTCTCTTTTACAGCAGCAAAGTTATTTTCTCATGTACGTCTTGAAAATTGTGGATGATAATGTTCAGTTAATGGGGTTACCTTATTTTTGCGTAGCCTTTTTATAACTTTACAGGAATATTTATTAGAGTTACATTTTTATAGGTAATCAATTCATAATTCTCATGAAAAAATATTCAAGTGAAAATATGGAACCACTGCTTCTAGCTTGTAGGTATCAATATGGCTGCAGCTGAAAACATTTCAATATTGTTGGGTAAACATTAATAAAATATTGCAGTACATATTTAATATACATCTGTGCTGTATTCCCCACATTTTGCAGAGAGAGAGAGAGAGAGAGAGAGAGAGAGAGAGAGAGAAGAGAGAGTGTGTGTTGTGTGTGTGTGTGTGTGTTTTTCCCATGCTCTGTAAATACACAATGTGTAGTCTCAGATGTCTATTATTATTGATTTGTTTTTGCTACAAAGAACACGTTCGCGACTAAAGCTACAAGAGGTTATTTCCGAACTGTATATAGAGAGAACTAAATATGTGTGTTAAAAGTGTGTTTCATTTGTGTTTTCTATTAGTATTACTGGTGCATGCGTACATATTGTACTGTATTTCAACTTTGTATGCATTGTAGAGCACAGATCATACTTATACTTGTTGGTTAGTAACTCATGATCGCATGTAATTTTTGATTTATTGATGCTGTAAAAGTTTAATTTTGAGTTTGGCAAAAAAAACTGGCTTTATTTAGCATTGTTTTCATCTGGATTTTGTCTTAGGACCACAGAAAATCAGACTTTCGGTCAAACCGAGTTAGATGGTTCGAGTTTACACTAATATCGTTATAAATACATAATCACTAAGGATTTTGGGGGTAAAGATATTTTTTATTAGGCAGCATCCCACATTGTGAAGTAATTTTTTTTTTTTGTAAAAATGTGCTACCTATACACGCTGAAATACAATAATGCACTGTAGTTGGCAATGTAAATATTTAGGGTTGAATTTAGATGATTTTTCATAGATTGGTGGGCGACTGTAAATTATTGTCTAGAGGTTTAGGAGTCAGCACTACATTTTTATAAATTAATGTGTAATTAGACACTCCCCCCTCCCATGTCATGAGCATCACACAATTTATTGCACAAACGCAACACAGTCTGTTGAGAATTGCAAAGTTTAAAATTCACTTTGATAAAAGTTTTTCAATGCGACTGTGTTCAATTATTTAAAATTACAAATGGGCAGTAGTAAATTTAAATTTTGAAGGTTAACTTTATCTTGAAATATGGTCAAGTGGGAAGACAAGGTAAGATGGTTTTACCCCTGCTTTAGTATAAGTCGTAGATCAAATAAACAGTTTTATATTTTTCAAACTTGTGTGTTGGTAATGTCTTGCTGAAATAAAGTGATCACAAATTATCATTGCCGACCGAAAAGTTACGACATTTTTATGCATATACTTGGGTTGTTATACTGTCTACCAATTATTTTGCATGCATTTTCTTCTTTCAGGGTGTGGCAATGATAGTGGAGCGACATCCAGATGGAAAGCTGTGAACATGTAACTGGGAGCCACCCAACTTTCAACTCTTGGAGACTGAGAATATATTCAGACCATGCAGTACTTCAGTAATGATGGGATCATATATTTCTCAAATTGCTTATTCCAGCATATTGATATTTCTGTTAAATACCACCTTTATTTATTAAGAGATTTTTGTTTGTTTTGCCTCTTTTGCAAAAATATTCCTTGGTGTGCAATTTTCGTTGTTTCACTTTATAAGTCATGCCAAAGTACAGTATCATCATGCCATGTCTGATTAGAACTGTCTAATTAGCCAAACAAGAATACAATGTATAACTGCAGTTATTAATTTATGGTAATATCAACTGAGGAATAAAAACTACACTTTTGAATTGCATTTATTGGAAACACTCACAGTGCAGTCCAAATTCTACATGTTTTTTTTTTATTTCTTTTGTATAAATTGTAGCTGGGTAACGTTGAAGTAGTTTTATTATGTTGCACTGATTGATTGCTTGCATCTTGGAATGCATTTGAATTGTTATTTGATTGTTTGTATACTTGACTTCATTGTTGGATGTAATTGTGTGGAATGTAAAAAACACTTTTCTACTTTTATGGATTAGCAGATGTATGTTATATTTTTTACACTGTAAAATTTGTTGAAGTACTTGTGTTGTAGTTTTTCATTTGCATCATAAACCTCATGTTCACTTCAAACCTATACATAATGTTTCTTAAATAAGTTGACAGTCGAACTTCTCAGCAGCAAACCTGAAGGGTAGTAAATGAGGTTTGTGCAAGCAAACATGGGGAAAAAGAGAAACTGAGATTTCACAAGAATTGGCTGATAAAAATTGTCGTAAATTCACTGTGGTTATGGACAGGGTAACCCGGAGATCGAGGAAAGTCAGGATATTTCAAACAGCCAGGGAAATGTCGAAGAATTTTTGTACACATTAAAATGTTACAAGGATAAGCAATTCTGACGTACTACTTTCCCTGACAAGTGTGAGACCCCTAAGTCAGAATTGCTTATCCTTGTTGCACCACGTTTGGACAGCACACCACAAAGCTGTAACAAATGGCGGCACACGGGACACGTTGCACATCCAGTTTGCATAAACCACCAGCTTAAAAAACAGCAGTTGCAGGAGATATCACGCAAAGGGATCCAAAGTATTCTTCGATTGATGCTCCAAACAATATAATTGGCTTATGTTAACATTGTGAGCACAACAACAATCTCATTGTATGTAAATGTCAAGGCCACTTCCTATAAACGTAAACAATTTCCGGTAGTGGCACGAATATGCATCTATTGTAATTTTTTTTTAAGTGACAGGGTGGCTACATAAAACTAAATTCCTTGCATTTTCCAGGTTTCTCCCCCCCCCCCCCCCAAAAAAAAAGCTTATTTTGTCCCTCCACACTCCTTACATGCTGCTGAGAGGGGAAGTTGCCTTGCAAAAGATAAAGCATGTCCTCTTTCTGCCACACTCGCCTGCAGCAGAATAAATAAAGTGTGCCTGTTGAATGTAATTTTGTCTAGCTTCTCAAAATTCTGCATGGCAAATGGGCTGATTTTATTTTAATATCTTAATAGGATTTTGCAGTAATTATTTATATTTTCATTTAAAAAGTCGTGTTGATTTTATGCCAGATCTGATTAAACAAACTTTGAACCCATTGTGCAAGACTTACTCAAAACCAGCCAAATTTCAAGAAAACTTTAATCGAAATGGATTAAGATTACATTCAATATCGCACAGCGATAAAATTTAATAATTGTAGTTGTGTCCCAATCTTTAATTGGTATGCCACAGTATGGAGGAAAAAAAACCTGGTGAAAATCTGTAGCTGTATTCGATTCCCGCTATCGCTTGGACTGTTATGTTTAAATGAAAAGTGTTTTCATTTAACAATAACGTTCGACCCATGTACGTTAAGTTGTTTGAAACCAAACACAGTTACCAGCATAATGATCGTGAATGAACTGGTTCATGAAAACTGGGTCAAGGTAAAAAGGGCGGGATTGTATTTAATGAACAAAGCGCACGGTTTTGTTAAAGAGGGTGGTTAGGAGGTAAGGCGGAAGAATGTGACATGAGAGCAGCATGTGGAGGCGTAGCGAGGGAGTGGAGTTATGGCAGACAGATAACAAAAGTGTACTTCACACTGTCACGAATCCCGCAGCAAGCCTGCTTCACACGATCTCGCCATGTGTTTCAACTTGTAAAATTACGATTTTCATGGAATACTTTTGCAATTTTTTAACGGTTCCTCAAAGAGACTTCGTTATACACACAGTTGCCGTGCTTGCTACAGCGGGATTCTACTCTAGATATAGGATGTTCATGGTAAAATGAGCATTTTTGAAAGCCCTGCTTAAGAACTACTTGTATGCATGTTGTGTATTCTTCCGCCTTATGTAAAATTTACATTGCCATGGGCCTCATCACTTTGTGTCGGTCAAGTGAAACTGTTGAAAGTAAATATTTTACAGAACTACTCTTGTTTTTATACTTTGATGCATCAAAAACCGGGAAGTGAGAGAAATAATTACTTTAGGCCTATCAAAAATGGTTACCGAACACTTTAAGTGTGACTAAGATATGGAACTACTTTCAATCCATCGTTATCAACTTTACTGGGTGCATGTCACTCAGTGTGTCCGTTAAAATTAATGCAGGCGTGGGCAGATATTTTTTTTTTTTCTAAGGTTGATATAAAAGTGCTCACTTTACTATGAACAGCTTTGCAAGTACAGTTTGTCCTGAAACCTGCACCATATTTGAGATTTCAATCCAGAACAGGAACGATTGTCCCCTCATTAAGGTTTACCTGGACACGCTCGGTATACCCATTATGCACGCCTTTGATTGTAGTCACGTAAATTTGATCTACACGAAAAAATGCTCAGAGAGAGATACATATGCAGAGAAACCATAACTCTATAGCACTTAACTATCCCGTTTACGGTAATGTGCTTTCCCAATTGGTAGGGTTGGGAAAATTTGGTAAATCCATTGTACGACCAAGGCATCTGCCATCTGCGCTTATTAGACATGGTCAGGTGGTCTATGAGCCAGTAACAAATAGTTGACACTCGAGATTATGCAGAACAGTGGAATCAGGTCTACAGGCCACTGAACCAGCAAAATTTTCTCAGCGCTATCTACTGAAAACAATTCATTTTGTCATTTCATCTGGTAGTGGTAACTCTCGTATAAGGTTTGGAGTCGTGCACAGTGTCTTTTGACTAGTCTGCAATCAAAATAAGTTATATGGGGAAAAAATGAGAGAGAAAGCGGTGCAAGTTAACAGGTGAACACTGCCCTGGTTTTCTATTCAAATGTAATGTGTATACAGCAGAACTGCATAATTTAAATGCAACAACCTGGGAGAAATCCATAGAAATAAAATTAACATCAAACACTAGCCAACTAACAGTTAATTTTCATACCATAAACAATCGCCGAAGTCGCTGGAATTCCACACCATCAGAATTTCAATTACCTGGACAGTTCTGCTCACAGTTCGGTTCTATGCAGCCCCCTACATAGCTATACAACACTACAAACCCACACCGGAAGACATAGGCACAAACTATGTATTTATAGCAATGAAAGACTTTCAATTTTTAAGTAATAATTTAATATGGAAAAATATTGTAGAAATTAATTGCCTGAAAAGTTTCATTCCTTGGTAGTGTATTAAAAAAGTGTGAAGGATATGCATGCAACGGCTGGATTAGGTCTATATAGATATGTCATTATACCTTCTACAAATGCCAATTAAATGAATAGAGTACTTGAAAGTAGAAGAAAATTATCTAGACATCTTGAATGTTGCACACACTAAAGGTTTTGCAGAGTAGATTTAATTCAGTTCAAAATAAAAGTCACTAATGTTCTCGCACTTGGCCGTTACAATAAATTACTTGCCTGTATAATTACCTATTTCAAATACTCCTGGCTAGCACAGTTTATGTCGGTAGAGCAATCAGATACTTATTTAAATCTCTGGCTCTTTATGACCACTAAAAAGTATCGGGATATTATGCTGCTTACTTTAAAAGTTTAGTAAACACACTCCATATGTGTATCAGTCACTGTACATTAAGGTGGGATCATACCTTATATAAATGTGGAGTTTCTCACACCTATTTTACACGTAGCCCTTTTCTAACGGTAGTACCGTGTACTGTTCGCTTATCGCTCAAATTGTAATGTACTTATTTGGGTCTAATTAACCTTAAAACATTTAATTTATACTTTTAACACAGAACTAAGGCCTCACTGGCCTGCTGTAGTCGTTACCCACTTAATTCAAGGTGGAGTATGGAATATTCCATCACCATCCATTATCGGCAGCGGTTAACTATTCATAAAATACAGAGTACACAGGGTGCTTTCAAATACTGTGACAATTCAAAAGGTGCACTTGTTGCCAACTTGCACACAATTAGCAAGTTACTTGAAACCTGATAAAAACAAAATAAAATTTTAACACTTCACATATGGAAAATTAGAATTTCAGCTGCTGCGTGTACTTCAATATTATGTAGAATTAAGAAAATAAAATTATGATATAACAATATTACATGTGAAACATACGACGATAATATTTGTTAACAAAATTAATGTCTAGTATTATAAATTTGCATGTTAACTTAAAATGTGTTGAAATGCAAATCGCACATGTTAGATAATTGGATGTTACAGCGATGTCGACATGTTGGTCATAAATTGTTGCAAATATTCACTTGTGCAAAATGAGAGCAAAGTGTCATCTGAGGTTTGGGAAATTTTCGAGGATGATTTGGGGGGGGGGGGGGGGGGATATTTATAATCATTAGTAATTTTTAATACCATTCGTTGGGAAACATTGCATTATTTTGTGGTGTGGACAAGTCTCGATCGACTCCAGTCTACTTGAAAAGTAACGGTGGCATGTGTCGCGCCCAGGGTTGAGAAAGCAGGGCAGAGCCAAGAGGGGCTTGACTGGCGCTGAGGGGTTGGGGTTGAGACGCGGCAACCTGTAAGGCTGCCGGCAACACAGCCTGGCTGTCAGCCGTTCTCAAGGTCGCACTTGGTCAGCGGCCTTCGCACTCCCCTGCCAACCTAATTATGCTGTTTTCTTACACACTCGAAAATTTGAAAGTAAAGGAAGCGTGGATAATGTCTAGCACTGGAAAGTACTTTGACACAAGGGACATATTACATTACATCTATGTGTTTGGTAGTGTTTTACGACAGGCTAGAAAGACAACAGAACCCCATTAGAATGGGCTCCGAGATACTTGTCAATATATGTGATTTTACGCAGGGCATTGCCGGTTCGTCCTACTCGTAGATGTTAGAACTGTTCCCGCCGGTTTTTGGAAGCTGTAATTCTGTATTTTTTGAATAGCTAATATTTTATTTCTTCCGGAACAAACGGTTTATGTTGGCTCCCATAAATGCAGTTAACACGTGTTTTAAAATTTGGAAAATTAAATAATTTTTTTGTAATGCCACTAAATTAAAACGAGTTATTATAATATAAAAATTCTTCTAATTATTTGCTTGATTAAAAACTGTACCGATGCAAATTATTACATTTTATAGTCATCATGTGACAAAATAATTAAATTTTCCTCTTCATACGTTTCCGATACATTTGTAGTCTCATTTGTAAAACATGGCTGACGAATTCCGTTCATTTTTGTATCACCATGCAAATGAATTAAATTATCAGTTTTGTATACATTCCAAATCAACCAAGAAGCAGTTTTGTTTGAATCTCTCTGAACAATGTTTTGAGAACAAACAGTAACTCGCCAAATTAAGTGCTCTCAAATAAGGAAATAATAAGTACTTTATTATTAGTAGTGTATTTTACCAGTGGATAACAATAATAAAACCAGTCTGTATGTTCTTTATCAATTACTATTAAAATACTTGTTACTATTTGTCTCAGAAATTTCAGTATGATACACCGGAAAACAATTACAAGAGTGATAAAATAAATTAGTGGTAAACGTTTTTAATAACTGAACGCTGTTTTGTTGATGTTATTGCTGGCTTTTATGCTTATATATATATACATATATAGTCCATTCACGACAAACAGAAGTGGCGGGTGCCCGCCATTTTGTTTACTAGCTACGCATGCAGCTATTAGCTAGGGTGTTTTTTCAAAAATTTATTTTCATAAGTCTGTTCCAGTCGTGAATGGACTGTATACACACATTTTTTTAATTTTGTGATTTAAATGAGTTCAAATAATATCACAAACAGCTTAAAAAAAATTAGAGCAGTATTTAAAATTAATAATTAATTGTAGATACTTTATTCAATGCTGCCATTATGAATAAATTACCCATAAAATATGGTTACATAAAGTTCATCTAGCATTCAAAGTCATTCACGAGATGTCAAAACTGTTGTTCATTCCCAAAGTTACCCAAATGTAGGTACACATATATAAATTATTTTTCTGAAATTAACTGTCATTATCGTATGTTTTCAAAAAAGAGCGTAGAATATTTAGAGAAGGAAAATATCAGAAGTACACCATAACAATGGAAAATACTGCTCTAGTGGTACACTAGTTCAGTTAGCGTGTAGCGGATTTACAAACACGCACGAAGAAGCGATGGAGGGTAGGCTGAGACCACGTAGTTGCGAGAATCTACGAGAGGGGCGCCACCTCGCTGGTCGCCTTTCTGCTGTGTATGTCTGTCCATAGCTGGGAGAATTCCCAGCGTGCTGGATCTCGGACGTCCAGGTACGCATGTTACTTGATTCGTGGCATACGACGGAATGATAGTTCGGAGAGTTATAAACCAAATATATATGTGAATTAGACAGATGTGGCTTAATGCTAAACATGTTATTATTTCTCTAACTTTTATATTTTTCATTTCAAAACAAGTATAAGATGCTGCTTATTTTTGGTCCAAAAATGTCAAAGAAAAAAAAATTTAATTTTGCAGGAATGGCTACTCTCCTGACAGTGAGAATTCGCAGTATTGGTAACATGCTCATATACAAATAAAAAATATCCAGACATAAAGAATATATCATACTCATTTTGTACATCATAATCTCAAAATGATTAAATGTGATAAATAATTTTTTTCCCATTTGGAAACAGATGCAGATTACACAGCATAACTTAAAAACTAAATTTTACACAAAAGACGCATAAGTTACAAACTAAATTTTACACAATTTTTTTCCCACTTGAGCAGCCTCAATTATTTTGGAAGTGGAAATTAGATTAGTCTTGTATAAGACATAATAAAATTCTGCTAGGAAAATATACTGTGTTTTATAGCGCATCCTTTTTTCCCCAGAATAAAGCGGAAAATTTGTGGGGTGCATACTATATACGAGAAAAGGAATTATGGACGGCAGAGTGGTAATCTTAAACTGTCCGGAGATGCTTAGGGAGAACTGATGGGGAACACTCCATTATCTTGTCGCTCGCCCTTACATTCTCTCTCAACATCCCCTTCCATTCTCACCTCTAGGCCTCCCACACAACCATCACTGTTAATGCCACTCCCCCTTTTCTTTCCCGACTTATCCACGTCCCTGTTCCCAACTGGTTCACAGCAGCGTTTATGCACTACACTGGCAATAAACATGTAATGATGGATGCCGAAAGTTCACCTTCGATGTTATGATAAACATGTAATGATGGATGCCGAAAGTTCACCTTCGATGTTATGTTGCCCCAGAGTGACAGTGATAACTGAATATACCCCCACCCTCCTTTTAAACTGTACTGTGATTCATTGGTTCTATTGTGTTGTTTATGAACAGCTATTGATGATGAATGATGATGCGTGTTGTTAGGAAGTATTATAATTATTTTTAACCATGTTCGCAAAAGGCACCATCCCCCCACCCAGTTTTGAGCACAGTAACATAAGTCAGATTCAATATACATACTAGATTAAATATTGTTTTCAGTAGTGTATTTTTTTTTTATTGGTATACAAGATCAGTGACAAAACGTTTATTTCAAATAAATGTAACGTAGCTTGCGAGCAAATAATTCTCTTAATTAGTTTTTTATCAGTACACACTTTGTCCCCTTAAAAAGAAAAAAAGACATTAACAGTAATGTAATCAGGACTGCAAGCAGAAACTGCGTGACTGTCGCTTTGAGTCAAGGTTGCGTGTAGGTCGCAGCCCCGCCCGTCCTTTAAGTCACATGCCTCTGCAAAACAGAACTTCCACGCGTTTATGTTTCCCCTTCCTGCCCTTTTCCAGTCCATACGTTGCCTTCTTTGTTTCCATGTAAGGCAGTGTACAGTCAACAGCTTGGGGGGGGGGGGGGGGGGTTTGTGACAGCTATAAAATTAAAACAAACAAAATAAGGAAGCCGACAGCCCACCACAGCATAGTCACCGTGATTGTACAGCACGCCACAATGTTTTGGCTTCTAGCAACACAAGTTATTTAATGAAAGTATTTATTGGTGACACATTAATGTATAAAAAAAATTATTTGTTACATACTCACTAACAAGGTGCCACAAATTGTTCGTACAATTTGATTAATAAAAATAAATAAATTTCAGGGATGGGTTGGAAAAATCATGGTCCATACTATACATGAGTAATTGCGATACTCTAGTTTATCAGCAAAAGTTAATCCTCTTGTAACATAGAACTACTTACGTTTTTGACATAAGGAATACACATAGTATAGAATTATGACTATAGGCATGATTTTGTGGTAAATCAGACGGTGAAATAACACCAATATACAAGCTAAAATATGAAATAACACAAAATACAGAGACATGTGCAATATCTCACAAAATCAGCTTTCTCCACAAGAGTTGAACTCTTCTCCCATGTTATATATTCACATTTACTTTGTTGTAAGGAAAATCTAGATACATGCAAGTGTCTGCAATGTCAAGAAATGCTTGATTTTGTCTCGAGACAGTTTTTAAATCTCGGAAATCATGTTGCTACATGCATCAGACACGTAAATACGTTGAGCATTTTTTCCTTGCATAAAAAATTTAAAGGAACACATCCCAAAGATTACACAAGCAGCAAAACATGCACTCCAAACTAAGCTACAATAGTTTGACAACAAACAGCCACCAAGCACTAGTAACAATGGTGTGAAGTGAACACTCGCAGGTAGAAAGTGTCCAGTAATCTATGGCAGCAGTGGCGGATCTTTGCATTGACAGTTGTGCATGAAATGAAAATGTGATACATCAAACAGACTGTTTTCATAAAATATCCAGTCTCGCAGATTACGGAAGATGCTGCATCCAATGTAAAGACAGTAAAATGTCTATCATTGGGACATTTTATGTAAAAGAAAGGGCAAAGGTTAGTGTAAATCATGTAAGAAATTAATACAAACACAGACCTGGACGTGTCTGGGGAGACTATGATTACCAAGTGCCTTGCACCTAAACATGGGCGCGCGCACGAAGGTTTATCAAGATAATGAAGACCGCACAACGTAATTTATCCGATGCAGATGGGTATTTTTTTTGTGAATACCATCTTGTATTAAAGTCCCATGTACATACTGTACACATGGCAGTGCAGCATGCCAGTCACTCACTTTAGACCAAACATCACCAATATGGAATTTAATTTTTTTTTTCTACTCTCAAATTAACAATAACAGCATAAGTTAATGTATGGGAACTACATAAATGTATAAAATGCAAATGCAAAACAACTTGCACGAGAAGGTGAATGAAAGATAGAACAATCTCTAACCTGTTCTGGCTAGCATGCATACCCTTGCGTGCGCGCCACTGCACACAAGTTAGCCAGTCACACGATGCAAGTGGACATGTTCTTAAAAATAAAACCACAAAATCTTGCCTCTAGACATGACCCTTTGTAACAGCAAATAGCTGAATATCTAAACTGTCTTTTCTTAACTTTAATAAAATGCTTGCTTTCCATCAAACAATTCCTTAAATGCTACGTATTAAGAAGTATGTGAATGTGTGCTCGAATATGCATTTTTAATATTATTACAACCATGTCCCTGCTAATTATTCCAACAACTTGTAACCTTAGACAAGTGGAACATGTTTGTCTAGGTCACAGGAGCAATACAGAAATCCCGGCAAATGCCAAATGAGGTCACGTGCTACTGGCCATGCCGCCCTCCCAGCCACTGACAGATCCCGTGGCAAGGATGTGTTCCCTGACAGCGCGGTCCAGGATCTGGTATATGTCCCTGCATCCTTGCAGGGCAGTGTTCATCACCTTGGGAAGGTGGTCCACATGGAATCTCTGTGTCATCTCCATCAGTGAGATCTGCAACACACATGCAATGCACTGCTTGGAAACATGGATGGATTACAGTGAAACCTACAGTAGAACCCCATTGTTAAGATCTCTCTCTGTTCCAGGAATAGGGTGGTTGTAAGCAAGGGATGTTCTTAATAGTGTGTTTGGAAAAATGTAACATTTTGACCCATCCTGACAAAAAAAAAAAATTTTGTGTGTGTGTGTGTGTGTGTGGCGCGTGCGTGCGTGCGTGTGTGTGTGTGTGAAGGATGGTATCTATTTTTAGATATTCACTGCTTGGATTAGTGTTAGATGCAATGCACAGAAACTTATTTTTCTGCTTACTTCCCTAAATCTCGAACTTTTTACTTTTACGGAATTTTTTACAATTCCTCAAAAAAATGGGTTTTAAGAAAGAGATGGTCTTAATAAAATGAGTTGCAACAATGGGGGTTCCACTGTATTTAATATATTTGCTCGCCTCCTACGTGCTTTTCCACTCCCCATCTCAGGCAGACCAGGAATAGTCCTCCCAGTATGATACCACCGGCAATCAAGAGAAGGTGAAGAAAAGTCTGCGATAATGCCAACTGTACAAATGTAATTCCCCATGACTTGAGCTGCAAAGAAGCTTCTGGGCCAAGTCATCTATACTATATAAGCTGCTTTGTGCCTCTGTATCAGCAGTTTTGAATGGCCATTAGTGCACAGTGTGTACAATGTAAAGGACGACAGGTGACAGAGCAGTACCCAGTCATTGCAGTCTGCGACTATCAGGAAAGTAGAGACTGGGACATGATGCACAAGTGGCAGACATTTGGAGTTATACTAATGCATGACAGTGGGTGTTATACTCATATGTGTGTAACTAATTAGTGAGGATCATTTGACTGCAGCTAGTATAAAGAGTGACAAGAACTTATTGTGACTGGCATACCAATTGTGCTCCCTTAAGTGTTATCTCATCTAGAGGTGTTGAATTTAAAAGCAGATTAATACACAAATGTTTACTGTCAAAAACATTCACAAAATAGTGTATATTTGGAATACACTTGCAAAAACAAAAGAAACTGTTCACCCACGAGCCAGTGATTGTCGCAACGTAATTGATTGGCAATGCATGACAAACTTGGGCTTCCCGTTGCGCATGTATCTCGAGACAGGGTGGGTGGGCGGCGCCGTAGTCGATACATAGATAAAGTGAGCAGTGTGGGCTGGGAGGCAGGTGAGTATGTTGACAACTGCATCCTGTTGGGATCGGCGACATTGTTGGGCGAGCGAGGCAGCCGATTGAAGTGAGGGGGAAGAGTGTGCAAGCAAAATGGAGGAGAAAGGAGCCGGTCATGAAAGGTACGGGAGAGACGGAGGGTGGTTGATAGGAATGGCCAGGAGGGAGGTAGAGAAGAAATCAAGAGGCTGGTCAGTAGTTGGTTGGAGTAACACCAGAGGATAATAGGGTGGCGACTTTATAGTAAGACTGCTACTGTTTTGAGGCAGCAATTGCAGTTCTTATTCCAAGAACTAACTGAATTCCTGTCACTCGCCAAAATGGAAGGGGCAGCAGAAGCTATCCTGCTGTGAAATAATCATCTACTGGAAGTGGAAAGAGGGGGAGAGTGGGATGCCACTCTCACCCCACTGCCGCCTGCTGATACAGGCACTGACAATCATCAGTAGCATGTGTTGCGGTCGTTCGGCAACCAGCTTTGCAGTGGCTGCCCTGCATCTCAACCTTGACATTTTGGTACTTAAAATCTTTTAAAAACAGTATGAAATCTGATCTTGACTACCTGACAAAATGCAGTGCTTCAATTTTACTCTCAGTAAAATAAGGGTGTACTGAATTTAAAAAATAAACTATACATATTAATCATTTTTAGTTTTCTGAATATATAGGGGAAAGTTGACTTACGCAGAGAAAAATGGCACACAACCTCTTAGATTTAATATTTTTTTTATTTGATAAGTTGAAAACATAAATTGTTTAAGTTGCCCTGAATTAAGATTATTACTAAAGTACTTTTTGAGTGCTGCTTTTATTCTCCAATTTTGAAGAATTTATGTGAAATTTATTTACCTATTTTTTGTATGTTTACTTAAAGCATCAAATAGTACATAGTGTGATACTGACTTAGAGTTTTCCATCAGCTTTCCAAAATACTTTAGATGCTAGTAGAAGTTTTTCAGTTCATTACTCATACTTCCATTGTATCAGTATCGGATATCTGCTGTATCTGCAAGTATCAGTTCGTACTGGTATCAGTAAAAATCTGTATCAGCTCAGCACTAAAAAATAGTATGAATTAATTTAGAGACATTTTTCAAGAGAGTATTTTCTACAAATAACATACCTATGTATTAAAAATATTTTTTTTTGAGCAGTAGTATAATAACTTCTTTTGAGTGTGTTTTAATTCAATAAACAAAAGGAATGCCATTTTCTATTACCTACATCACTGGTAAAATCCTGTTTACTATGTAAATATAAAAACAAATGCTACGAACACACTTTGATGACGGTATAAGGAGACAAAATTAATGCTGTTTTTCACCACCTCCATATATGACAAGCAATTTATGTTACGAATGATAGAAGTATGTATTTTTAAGACATCCATTCCTCATTAACTTGGTACACCATAATTTCAATGGGGCCGAAAGTTTTTCAGTGTGTAATAATTACAGATGTTGAGCTGTATTAACAAGTCTAGAAAATAATAATAAAATATTTCAAAATGATAAAATGAAGTGTCTGGTTCAGCATATTACAAAATATGCCAATGGACTTTACATAACACTGTAATACAAATCAACATTAAATTCCCTATCCCACAAGATGATGTATACAGGTGTGTTTTAAGTAGGCCGGCACATATTTTCAAAATGGTGGCCATATAACCATCCTAACATAGTAGTGTGCTATATCTATGAAACTATGTAACATTTTGACATAATGCATACTGGCAGCAACTATAACAATTGTTGAATGTGCTAATACATAACCTTTCTGTAATCTGTTTATGAAGTTCATAATAACAAAAATGGAGGTTTTATGCCATATCTCATAAACAGATTACCACCAAATCATGCACGCAATTAATGCTACAATAGGAAATGTGAACTAACATGTTTTAGGAGCCATGGGTTTTTTTTTTCACACTGACGTTTATATAAATCATTTAGATTAACATGTTATATCTAGAAAACAATACAACAAACTTCAAAAAAATTATGTATGCTAACAGTGTAACAATTATGCATATGGAGATCCTCTTCTGCTGGCCTTATTGCGCAATAGTACCAGATGAGAAAATTAAACACTTTGTCATATTTCCGAAATAATTAAACTAATTTCCACCAAATTTTTTACACCAGTAGTCCTACAGAAACCCATGTAAAGTTACATAATTTAAGCGGGGTCATACATTGATTTTCAAAATTGCAGCCAAATAAATATTTTGGGACATTTGATTTATGTACTAACAATTTAACTAAATTCGACCAAACTTGACAGTGTCTATTAGAAGCATTGTATAGAGAACTTAATTTTTTTTTTAGGCAATTTAGTAAGATAGCATTAATACAATATGGTTTTTATGCTATATCTCGAGGACTAACAATCCTAATTTTCTTTCAAAACATTACTGTTAAATTCTAAGTTGTTGTTCCGAATCCTAACCCTGTGATGCCGTTGATTGCACGCTAGCTTATTTAAACAGGGGATTCTGGCTTCGAGTCTTGGGTAAGGCATGCGTGTATTTGTAATTGTCTCAGTACTGTTGCATATGTTTAAGATTTCATCTCTAATGACACTGCTGCCAACACTGTCTGCCTACCGACCACCTAACCTTTCAAGAACTTCATTAAAAATTGTTTGCAAATATGTAGAGGAAAGTAAGGTCATTAGTTATATTTGAACTTCTTGTTTTCTGATGCCACCATTCACAAAATGCATCACAGAGAGTATAGCACAGACCTGCCTGTTGTTCAGTACCTTGCTAAAGAACCTATTGACGCGTGCCCGGTTATAGACCGTTTGGCACAATCAATGTGGTTTTAGTGCACTAATCCAAGTGCGTGACTCAACAAAGTTTTTGGCTAGAGAGTTTGCTGGGTTGTGGAGGTTTACGGCTTGACACGCAGTCTGGGGTTGAAACGTTGTTTCCTGTGAAGGGTATTTGTATCGTAAGCTGACGGGAGGTGTTAGTGCTACCTGACTTACGCTTGAGATCTTCAGCCGGTTGGTGAAGTTGGGTTGGTGAGCGAGTAGAGCTGGTGTTGCCATCCTCGGGTTTCAGTTGGGTTGGTGAGCGAGTAGAGCTGGTGTTGCCATCCTCGGGTTTCAGTTGGGTTGGTGAGCGAGTAGAGCTGGTGTTGCTGTCCTCGGATTTCAGTTGGGTTGGTGAGCGAGTAGAGCTGGTGTTGCCATCCTCGGGTTTCAGTTGGGTTGGTGAGCGAGTAGAGCTGGTGTTGCCATCCTCGGGTTTCAGTTGGGTTGGTGAGCGAGTAGAGCTGGTGTTGCTGTCCTCGGATTTCAGTTGGGTTGGTGAGCGAGTAGAGCTGGTGTTGCCATCCTCGGGTTTCAGTTGGGTTGGTGAGCGAGTAGAGCTGGTGTTGCCGTCCTCGGGTTTCGGTTGGGTTGAACTGGCCCAGCTCACGCAGTACTGTTGGTTCCAGGCTGCAGACTCCTGGCTACAAAACCCGGTGTTGGCGATTCCGTACCTTGCTTCCGTCCACTACACTATACACCTCAAGACAGGATGGTAATTTTGGCTGGTACGGACGTGCAATGCAAAATTTACGTAACGCACCATGGGAGCAGTCGGGATTGCTCGTAACCTTAGTGAGGCGGCGCGGTCCCGTTCCACCTGTCTTTCCTTCGTAGGAGGGGTTAAGGTAAGCTGTTGCTAACAGCTAGATAAGCAGTCTTTTGCTCCCTACGCCATCGACAGTTCCTTATCTTATAAGGCATACAGTGTGGTTCACTGCTGAACAATTCATTATCGTGCACCACGGACGAAAACTACTCCCTATAATAGTGTAATCCAGTAGCTGCTTGGCAGCACAAGCTCGGTGCCTTGAACAATCCCCCACCTTAGCAGGCAGATCAGAGACATTGAGCCGTGTGTGGGCCACCAATGCTTCTACTGGATGTGATATCCAGCCAAGGCCAGGCCGTAACACCCAAGATGATACAACCTAGGCTTGCTGTCTCTCCCCAGATAGAAGTATTCCTAGTGGTCGTGGCTCCTCTGTTCTTTCTATCCAGCACCTAGGTTTTGGTGTAGAAACAACAGGCTGCCGTCTAATGTGTGTGTACATGAATGGAAGACTCCAGAAAGGGGTCTTCAGTCAACTCTAGTTGGGATATCAAATGTTCCCGGTTCTCATTGGTGGTGCACAGTGAGGATTACTCCTAGCTGACGAAGTAGATAATACTCTAGAAATGAAAACGTATGGCTAGAGAACATAGCTGTATTTATTGAGGACTCAATAAATACAGTGACCCATGCTATCTCCTACCATGCAGATGAAGTACTGAAAGTAACCTAACGTTAGCCAGGTGTAGGCGACCTGGTCGTAGGCTAGAGGGGTGAGTTGAACTAGAAGACTGAATAAAAATATACTGAACTAAAACTGTTTAATTATCGGGTGTCTAGAAGAGACAAAAGGAAGTTAAAGTTCATTTGCTATAGTAGCAAGGTGTATGTGTGTTTAAGTGCTGTTGCAGGCGAGGCGTAGAATGTCGCAGACTGTAGTCGTTGCAGGGGGCTGCTAAAGACTTGTGGTTCGCTGGAGAGTACTTGGGGTGTCTCGAGAGAATAGCAAGACGAATGACTCCGGAGCCCAGCCGTGCACGGACTGTAGGTGCAGCAACGAGCATGGGGAGGGCATGTGACGTCCTACTGTGAGGCCGGCGTGGGAGGTGAGAACCCTCTCCTCAGCGCTCTGCTTTGTGGAACTTCAGTGGCGCTCGACAGCACCCAGAACTGGCTGACAGCTTGTAGGGGCTCAGCGCGGAGGGATGGGGGGGAGGCAGTGTGCTCACTGGTTGTGCAACCTTCAAACCACGTGTTAGGCTGCCTGGTAGATTTAAGCAGCGTACAAAATCCGTGTATTGGTTTGCTGTATTGACTCTCACGTGGGTTGAAGTAAGGAATACTTAACGTGATGAGCGATGTGTCGTAATCGTCACTATGGATAAGGAAAAGAGATAAAAAATTGGAGTGATGCATCAATGTTCTATCATACCAAAATATTTGTGTCTGCAACAGTATCAAAGATCATTTATCCAATTTACAGATGCAAACATTTGGCCTTTGGCAATGTCAACTTAGTGCCATCCGCTATGGAAGAAAAAAACAAAGAGCAAAGAAAAATGATTGCAAAATTTACAAAACAGAAAACTCAATAAATTGCAAACGCACTGCAGGCAGTGGGGCACTTTGCTCACCTGACCGGAGAGGGGCATCGCGGCCACGGTGAGGCATGGTCCCCCAGACGTCTCCTCCAGGTGGCTGACATCGACCAACGAGACATCGCCGTTGGCAAGACCGGCCGTGCAAGAGCACATGTACTCCGTTATGGGTATACCTGCATCCACAAGGGCCAGCGTGGCCGCATTAACGCTCGCACTGTAGTTGCCTCCATCCGCCTGCAAAACCTGGCACACAAAAATTAAATTAAATTATGTACTTTGCTTTGTACGCATCACTGTACCTGCCCTGAGAACTTGTGCCCAAGTAGTTAAGTGTAGCTGCAAACTTTCTTATGTAGGCTAATATAGTTTGTGTCATTTTCAGTTACCAAAAGTGATTTTTAATAGCTGCTCCCAGCAAGATGGTTTTTCCAACTAAATATTGTAATGTCTCCCCTTTTTACTCTATCTCTGACCATTGAACAAAGTTATTTAATTAAGGTATTTCCAACACAAGGGAAGGGGAGAACATACATACATATGGGAATGGGGCGTAGCTCATGAAATCATTAACTAACTGGGGTTCACAAAACAACACTTTATTAACATAACTGAACATTTGAAAAACCCTTTACAGATTATTTTCTTCCAATTGGGTATTCTTCGAGAACATATATAAACTTAAAACTGCAACATTAGATGTATTGAATTCCTATGGTGAAATATTGTTAATAAACACCTCTTGGCTGATACAACGTTGTCTTGCTTCCCTTTAGAATGAGATAGAGAATTAATGTTAATTTGTACATACATGTAATAAAAATAATTTTTTATTGGTCATTACAGTGTAGTGTCAACTCTACTGGTATAAAGAAGTCTCACTGGCGATGATAATGTCTTACTTTCCAATCTGCAGACTCACCAAGTAGACAGTTTAGTTCTTGTGAGATTTTTTACAATTATCACAAACACCAGTTGTACAAACCCAATTACATACTTGGGATTAACACTTACAAAAAATAACAACTAAAATTAATTGTTAAAAAATTAAGGTAACTTCCTAACTTAATCATTACTTCTGAAACTGATTAACGTTCAACTTTCAGTCGTTAATATTTTTGGTTGACTAAAATTAGCGATAGTCTCTCTCTCAATGTCTCTGTGGCCGATGACCGTTGTTGAGGATAACTACTGGGAAGCCAAATACTGCGAAAAATTATTAACATAGCAAACAGTACTTTAGTGTGCTACACCATCCAGTACACAAATATTGACACTAGCGCTATCTGTGCGAAGTGAGACGAGTCGCGCATAACATCGTTGGTGTCACCACTGTCTCGACCAGCCTATCGATACTTAAAGTCGCAGTCGCACACAGCGACATTGTTCTCATGAGAACAATGTCGACTATTCTACGGTTAGATTTAGTTCTCTGGTCTTGAGCATTGTCCTGGATGTATTGATGTTACAGAATTTTTAAAAGTTTTATTTGAATGGTATTTATTTAAAACTTTCATAATGCTATCACAGTGGCCGGGGATTGCATCTTATTTTGAACAAATCGAAAGTGATGGAAGAAGCACCAATTTGGCTTTTAAGTGTGTTTTACGCGTCACAATGTTAATATACCAAGGCGTCTGTTACCTCTGCATCCAATTTAAGAACACACGTGAAGGTAAGTTGTAGAGATATTACAATTGATGTTTTGGATATACATTTGAATTACAATTGTATTTGGATATATATTGTGTTTGAAAATTCCTTTAAAAAAAACTTATTGAGGCATTGCACATTCAATTTTTAAGATGATGTGGTTGAAGTTATACCAGTTAGATTAATATGCTTAGTTTCAAGAGCTAATGTTTCATTTAGTTGTGCCACAAAGCTGCAATATTAATTCCCGAGGTCTAATTTAAATATACTAGTGTTTCATATAAACTCACTAAATTTTTACAGTTCATGTGTATTATTTGATTATGCGTGTGCAAATCATAAATGGCAGTCAACATTTATTGCACAAATATGAGTCAGACACTCTTGGTTAACCATTATAATGAAAAAGTTGGCCTGGCATTGTGATCTGCAAGCTCACAATAGAATATTACACATACACAGAACTGTCAAAAATTAGTGAGCTTATATTAATTTAGTATAGTTGGGAGAAATATGCCTGGACGCAGTATTTAGAAATTTCTTTTACAGTGAGGCATGAGAAAGTATTCAAGGCTATTTATGAAAGGTAAACGGAATTAACTAGTTTAATTACAAATGAAAAACCATCTCATTTGGTGTTTTTATAAGATCTGCTGGACGAAGTTACTACTTATTGAATTTTACTGTTTCTCAGAGAAAAATAATTAGGCCTCAGTATTTGACATGATATGTAAGAAAAAATCTAAGTACAGCATCTGATCTCCATTGCCCTCCCCACTACCTACATTTTTCAAGATCTAGTCATAATTAGAAAATGTCATTTTTGGGAATGATTAAATAACATGTAAACCACTTAAAAATACAATAATCACATTTTGTTTTGTAAATTACATTTCCGGTGCACTCCTCTTCAGAACTGCCCTCTTCAGAATTATATATATATATTTTTTTAATAATCTAACACTTCTTTGCAGCAATTTTATTCATTGTTACAGAATTCACATCCCTCTACGCTGTCTCAGTTAAATCCCAGTATGTAAAAAAAAATGTGGCGAAAGACAGCACGAGGAGAATGATGACGACAGGTCAAAGCAAAGTACGTTAATGCAAGCCTTGCGTGGAGAGAGCAGTAAGCCTTTGTCCAGAGATCATCAACAAGAAGTTGTTCTGCGTCTTGTAGTAGGGACTGCATCTCCATTTTAAGTTGTGGAGCATTCTGACTTTGTACACTTATTAAAGGTGTGTGGGGGGAAAGGCCCCACCAAACTGAAAGATTTTAACGGATAAGTTTGAAAGATAATTTACAAAGATGAAAGACGATCTTAAGGACACATTTCGGAGCATTCCCTCAAGTTTGTACCACAGCAGATTGTTGGACTGTATTCAGAAGGTAAGTACTGTTTATGTTAGTTTAGTAAATTTACGTGTTTCCTTAATTAAGTTTGGTTATTTGCTAAACTTTGGTATTTGAAGTGTTATTTATGTTCGTTAGACTCATTAGGTCCATTTTAGGTCTTATCATGGTATGACGGTGCACTGGCTTGATCCTTCATTCCTGGAGCGTCATTCAAAGGGTCTAAGCTGCAGGAGACTACATGGACGGCATACATATGATGTTTTGGCAGAGTCTATTGAAGCTATTTTGGATGAATTTGAAATCAAAAGTAAAACCACTATGATGATAACCAACAATAGCTCAAACTTCCTAAAAGATTTTGGTTATGTGCGCAGTCTGACTTTAAGTGGTAAAGTTTAACTGAAGTTATATTTGATCAATATTAAGTTAGAGATATGTCATTCAGTAGATTATTAAAAATTTGTACACCAAAGCTTATTTTTATATGTCTGTTTCATGGCTTTCATTTCTTATCATTTTCAGGAGTTTTGGCTTTTGCAGTGACGATTTGAATGAAGTAGGTGGCTCGTGTGAACGAAATGAGAAAGAAGATCAGATTGACACTGTTGTTGAAATTACACCATTGCTTAACACCAATGAGGATTATGGTGGTCTTCCCCCGCATCACTGCTGTGTTTCGCACACTTTAAACTTGTGGTCAACAACTGATGCACAAGCAGCTACAAAAAAACAGCCCAACATACAAGCGGACAAGTAGACAGGTCTTTGCAAAGTGCCGGGCACTTTTCAATAAACAGAGCAAATCTTCAGTTGCAGCTGATGCTATCAACAAACACTTAGGCCGATACCTTCTTGTGCCTGGAGCCACTCGGTAAAAACCTTTCGTATATTATCTTATTGACATAAAATAATGTAATTAGACATGAGTTCTCCAAGCTGCATTAAGCATGCAAGATGTGTAGTAATTAAATAACATCAATAATAACATGTTTTAAAATATAATTTTAAGTTCTGTTCGTGAGATTCTACTATCCAGGTAGACCTAACTGTGTCATAACCAATTGAATTTTAATGATTCTATTTATTTCTAACCACATGGGACTTAATGTAAGGCAACAAAATAACATTTAATCTATTTTGTAAGTCACTCATAATAAAATTGTAATGAGAACTATTTGATCTTTCTTTAGGTGGAACTCTTACTTTCATGCAATAGAACTACTGAAAGCCAATGAGGACAAACTGGTGGAAGCGCTGTGTAAAAATTTGGATTTGCCAACCTTCAAAAGACCTCAGGACATACAGTTTTTGGTTGAATATTGCAAGGGAAACTAAATTATCAATCAAATTCACATTTACTGATTATAATGATTAAAGTTTCACGGCATAGAAGTTTCTGAAACTTTAATTAATTTTGTAACAATTCTATGATAATTATGTATCCTACACATATAATGAAATGTTTGCTAGCTTATATATATATAACTTCAAATTTAACATCAAAGATGTGGGGTAAAATAAAAAATAAGCATTTCTCTATCAGGTTCAACCACTAATATGCCCTTGCATTTTAGGTTATGGAACCAATTGCCACTGCTCTGGATATCCTGCAGGGGGATAACGGAATTTATATCGGATACCTCCTACCATCTCTTAATGTGGTAAAGACAAAGCTTGAGTGTCTGCCATTATTGAAATACTGTGAACCGCTGAAGGACACATTACTCTCAGGATTTGAAAAGAGGTAAAAATGTATTATTTGGTAAATTATACAGTTTGGTGGTAATTCTGTGTGTGTGCATGTGCATGCGTGCGCGTGCGTGTCTAATATATATATATATATATATATATATATATATGTATTGTATATATATATATATATATATATATATATATATATATATATATATATATATATATATATATATATTTTATATATATATATATATATATATAATATATATATATATATATATATATATATATATATATATATAACACATACATATATATATAACACATACAATATATATATATATATATATATATATATATATATATATATATATATATATATATAATATATAATATATATATAAAATTTAGTGTTTATCAAAGCAAATATAATAATGTGCAAAATTTGTACTGAAAATTTTTTTTCCAGTTACAGTAGTTCTCTAGACGGTAATAATATTCGTACTTTGTCAACAGGTTTTCAAGCTACTTTAACGAACTGGAATATAAGATAAGTGCTTGTCTAATTCCACGGTCCAAAATGGATTGGATCAAACTAGATGAAAGAGTTGGAACTAACATTGAGGTAGGAAGTGCTCCAATCACAGCCACCAGCCCCAAAATCGAAGTTCGGTTCAGTTCCTCTTATTCCTCCTCAGAGAAAAACTAAAAAAAATTGACACATTTTTTTTTCAACCATAATGAAACCAGTTGATAAAGAAGATGTGCACCACAGAGCTTGTGAGATATTTGCACGAAACAGAGGAGGTTGTACAGTAGTCAACAACGATGAAGAAGCTGTTTGTGCGCTACAACACCAGTGTCCCTTCATCTGCCCGCTGAGAAAGACTGTTTAATGCTGCTAGCCTCCTGTTTTCTGACAGGCGAGGCAGGATGGCCCATAGAAACTTCAAAATGCAACTGCTTCTGAAATTCAACAATGTTTTCAATAAGTATTTTCAGTTTTCATGATTTTGACTGACGAAAAGAAACTATTTGAATAATGTAATTTTCAGAAAAAGAACCAAAATTGCAATTAAAAAATTTTTTTTTCAAAGTAGTTATATATGGTATTTTTTTGTAATAAAATTGTCAGTGAAAAAAATTGTTAAACTTTTCTTTCAAGCGAACATTTTCGGACTATTTAACTTTTAACTTTAATCAGTTTTTTTTTTTCTTTTTTTTTTTCAGGAGTTAACTTTTAACTTTAATCTGTTAACTTTTTCAGGCATTAACTTTAACCAGTTGGTATTTTTGGTTACCTTTCTCCAGTATGCCCAAGTATTACAAACTGCAGAAATTCAGGTGACTTGAGGTTTGGATTTTAGGAGGTTTCACTGTACGTGTTGATGTCAAATGGTGAAAATAAATACATTATTATTGGTATTCTAATGCGTATAAAACATTTGAAAAAAGTGACATTGTGCCATCAATTTAAACATTATGTCATTGGCCTACATTAAAGCACATGGAACTACTTGTAAGTGGACATTTCATTTTAAACCAACAATAGTGCAGGTATATAATGATGCTTTCATTTTACACGAGCATCTTGCATCGCTACAAACCATAAATTAAAATGTTCTCACACATGGCACCCTGCACAACATACCTCGATGAACACATCAATCTGGGAGCGAGGGTAGAGCTCCCTTTTGATAGCTGCCTCCAGGGCTTGGCGGAGATGCATTGAGATCTCCTGGGACTTCCTGTCACCCCGCGGCCTGTGCTTCCGCTCCCCTGTGCTGAACGTTGCCATGCTGTACTGGCAGTTCACCAGCGCTTTGTCGTACAGCGTCTTCGTTTTGCTGCCTCGGATCTGAGACAACAACAGAACCTACTGTTCAAATTAGACTTGCTACACTGCAGCAATGTAATAACGTGTCTGCAAGAGTTGCTACTGCTGAAATCACACATAAATGCATTATGAAAACACAAAAACAAGGTCAACTACTATTTCCAATAAAGTGCTTACATGCAAATCTGCACCACTCTGCTTTCCACAACAGTAAATTATAAAATTTTACTCCATAATTTCCCTTCAATTCATACCCCTAGTCACTATCGAATTTGTAACTTGTATTGGTAACACTGTCAATCTAGGTGTTGTTTTATTACATCTATTTGCAATTATGAGTGTTTTTGTGTTTATTCTATCACTAATATCACAAAAAGACATTAAATTGCAATACAACCAAACCAATTAATACCTAAATTCACATATTACCAACACACGCACACACTTTATTTATCAGTGCAAATGAGATACACATAAAAATCATTTTTGGCAAAAGTCCAAGCTTCGCTGATGTGCGATGCTTCATGTCACCACTAAAACAAAATTGCTGGCGAGGTTGAATCTGTGTGTTACGGATTTACTTCCCTGCTGCACTGGGACTCTGGCTCGGTGCATAATGTTTGGCTACGCTTGTACACAGTAGCAACCGGTGATGTCAAATAATGGGTGTTTACACACAAACATTCACGTACACCTACTCTCCTTCCCCTTCACGGCACCATGATAGTGCAGCGGCTGGAGCGCTCACCTCTCACTACGACGAACCGGGTTCGATTTTCGGTGCGATCACTCCAGCTTTTCACAGGTGGGAATCGTTTATAATTACCAAGCGTCTCCTTCACGTGGTCGTAGGTTCGAGCTTGACCAACTGCACAGAAAATGATAATTTTTTTTTTCTGATAATTTTCTGTCCTAACTCCAGGCATATGTTGATGCCATTCTTAAAGAAACCCATTTCAGAATATCTACCCATCTGAGCAAAATTAAACCGCTTGCATAAAAAAATTAGTATTATTATTTTGAAGTTATGCAATTTTTGTTTATTTTTACATACAAAAAAGTGCATGTTAATTACATCAAAAATATACGTGTAATTTCTCCTGAGTTAATGACTACAAACAAATGCTAGTAATTGCATTAGACATTCACTCCATAAGTGTTTTAGCTCATCAAATATGTAAAAATATGTGTGTGAACAGCATATGACACGTAAAAGCATAATTATCGTAAAAACAAATCTGAGAAGAACAGAAATAAAAAAATAATACACCCTACCCGTTACCGTTTTTGAAGCCCAAGCATTATGGCAGGCCGTCTGGGTTGGTAGGGTGCTGAAACAGCTGCAACTCAAGCTGCAGTTGTGAAGAAGTGTTCGGTTTAATGTACGCACTCACGGCAAAGTGATACTGTCAAAGTTTTCTAAACCAAGTAGGCCATCATATGTTGCACAACAAAACTCAGTGGACACATAAGCCAACTTTCAATATGAGACGTTAAGAGATTTAATGTACCATTCATGAATGACTGAATTATGCTCATTACCATGTTTTTTAGTGTTAGACTAAACTGCATAACTGTAATTATTATTGTATCATTCTCACTGAGTTATAAATTTGAAGTGGTAGATCAAGTTCTACATCGTGTGCAGCAAACGATATTACATGCAAATTGCACTTTACTGAATTTAGGGCTGGGCATTAGCCTGAAAAACATATAAACATACAAAAAGCACTATGCTGCTACAAATTTTTTCTGCTATGGGGCAGAAAACGTGTTCTTATTTGTACACAAAAACCATTCTTCTGTACTTCAGCTGAGCAAACTTGATAACTTGATGGTTGAAATACTGCATGTTATTTATCAGAGACTTTTCTATTGATAACATTGCTAAAGTAGTAAACAGTTCTTCAGACATACTGTTGCGGAGAAAGGTTTTTATCCTCCTACGAGTAGAGTAACACCTTTCAGATTCACTTGTCATTGGAGTTGTTACAATAATCCTAAGTAGACTGCTGAGTTGGAGGAATTGTCCTTGTCCAAAAATGTTTTTCAGAAGAAACTGTAATATAGCTGAAGCACCGTCAGCTTGATGGAAGTCGTACCTGTTGTACAGAACTTCATGCTCCGTCCGTAGTTGCTCTTTTGGTACAAATGGATATGTTTAAAGAGTAGTTTTAAATTCTTCTTCTGGAAAAATCTTAGAAAATGGCGGGAAAAAATTTACACGAAGGAGTTTTGAAACCATCAAATGATTGTTAAAGGAAAATCTTTCCCTAATGCCAACAATAACTGCATCGCACACTTCTTTAGCATTTGCAATTACGGCTGTCACTGAGAGTTTCCTTCCCTTGTTTTTATCAGTTTGTTCCTCTGGAATACTTATATCCTGCGCACGATATCTAGCAGTCTGTACGTAACTTACGAACTCCTCAATATATGTTTTAATTTTCCCAGAATCAATGGCAATGGTTTGTAATTTTTTGAATAAAATGTCAGCATGGGGTGAGATGCACTGAAAAACTCAAGCCAAAACAAAAATACTGGATCATGCATATTAGACAGAAGTCCTCTGCTTTCTCGTTGTGTCTTGTCATCTACTCGTTCAGGATTACAAATATATCCTAAACACTCAATCAGTTCACTCGTTTGTTCGAACACAGTGTGATATGCCCAAATATTGAAAACCCATTTTGTGGTTGCCAATTTTGGTAGTCTCTTTTCCACAACACGATCGAGCAGTTTAGTCCTCTGCAAAGATCGAGCAAAGAACGCAGGGAATCCAAATAAGTTAAAGAAAAATATTCTCACGTAACTATTTATTGCCCCGGCTATTTGCATCACTAAGTTAAACTGGTGAGCATAGCAGTGCATGTAATAAACGAAAGGATATTGCTTTCCGATTCTTGCCTGAACTCCATTAACATGACCACTCATGACAGCAGCACCATTGTAGCACTTTGTTTTCTCCCAATTGCGAGTCTATTTCTGAGTAAATAACGTCGTATATGGATTCTGCATCTTGCCCGTCTGGATTAAAAATATCCCCAAAATCTTTCAAAAATAGTACCATTATTCTCATACCTGTACACAGTGACCATTTGTTGTGTAGTGGACACATCAGTTGTTTCATCTACCATGACAGCTGAGTAGTTTGCCTGTTTTATTTCTGCTCATATTTGTTCCCTGCAAACCCATAACATGCACTCTAACAATTCATTTTGTACTATCTTCGAAGTACTTTTAAATACACTGGCACTTTCCAAGTGATCTTTCATTGCAATGTCAATAGAACTTAAGAAATTAACAAGGCCCTTAAATACACCAGGATTTTCGGAGGTCTCGCTTTCGCAATGCCTCCTGAAGCCAGTTCAAACGCCCCACAAAATTTCACGCAATCAATTAGTCTGCCAAGAATGTATCTGTTTCTATCCACTTGTCCATTATGTTTTCTGACTGACTGCCTGTAAGCAGTGTCAAGTTGCATGATGATATTTACACTGCCCAGAAGTGACAGTTCAATTGTGACATTTTTGTGAGCATGTGAGTTTTCGTGTTTTCTTATTTTCTCGCTTCAAGTGTACGACGTCCTTAAAACCGGACTTTGTTCATGCACTTACCTCTGCATTAAAAGTCAGATACGAAAAACAAAACAAATCGTTTGTCTGAGAGCACTCCCCCATAACCAGTTGTGTTTAGTGTAAACGTCTTTGTTGAATACACGTTTTTGTGTCTTAGTTTCTGCGGTAATTTCTAAATGTGGTCAATCAGTGCCTAAACCTTTAATAGATAATTTTTTCTCGAAAGTCAGTTTTCTGTTCGCTAAAATTGAACGGAATTCATTTCCAAGCTTGGAAAAACAATTAACGCCTCTCAGTCATGCCAACTGCAAGTAGTACCCTGACACAAATACGTTAGCGTTAGTTTGAAAATAAACTTACAACATACCTCAGTAAAAGCATGTCTTGTTCAGAGTACAGTGTCCAACGAAACAGAATAACGCAAACGCACGCATACTAATTTATTGAAAATTGTTGCACTTCCACATGATAAATTACACCAATTAATATTAACAACTCCTCGTCAGCTAAGTGCAATAAACAAGGACTTGTTTACTTTTGCTACGATATTTATGTTTGGTGTTAATGGCGCACTTTCAACTCTGCTGGCATCTAGCGGCGAGTTGCGGTGGTGACTTCTCGTTTCTTCAGTCAGTGCTGCTACCAAGAGGGCAAACGTTGGAACTGCCTCCGTATGTTACAGATACGAAGGAAAGCGCACAGCCAGTGTTGTGCACTTGTCCAAGGTTAAAACTCCCATAAGGGATGATGTCACATTGACGTGCACATGCGCAGATAGTGTAAGATCGGAGCACAAATCCACTGCGCACTTCACAGCGTTGCAACATCGCAGATAACAGAATAAAAATTCCAGACGTTCATGATTGACGCAACATGCTCTGATAACTGTGCTAGGCCCACAAAATATCCAAAAGTTATATAAAATTTCACGTAAAAAATATTTGCCAGAAAACTGGGTGTGCACATGCACACGTGCTCTTTAATACTGACCGCTACTGCTTGTACAGTATTTTTCCCCGTGAGGGGGCTACACTTGAATATACATTATCACAGTAACAATTGGGTGTGTGTGCATGTATCAAAATATTGTGAATTTAGATATTGTATGGTTAGGTCGTTTAGCAATTTAACGTACGTCTTTTCCTCTGAAATAATCCTAATATTTTATCACGAAAACACATTTAATTGCACACAGATGTAGCCAAGTAATAACTAAATTGAAAATATATTACCAATACAAGTTACAAATTCGATACTGGGGAGGGCTATGAATTGGAGGTAATATGTGGGGTAAAATTTTATAAAAAAAAAACATGCATATTTATCACATGTTGTACCCCGCAATTTCCCAAATGTACATAGCCCTCGCCGCTATCATATTTGTAACTTGTATAGGTAAAATTATCAATTTAGGTATTGTTTGGTTAGATCTTTATGCAATTATGTGTGTTTTGTGATCAAATATTACGACTACATCACGAATATCCCAAAAATACGCTAAATTGTAGAAAGACCTTACAGAACACTATCTAAATTGACAATATTACCATTACAAGTTCAGTGTAATTTAGTTAGGCACTGTACCTGCTTACTATTTGACGAGCCACAAATCACTGCACACATAATATAAGTTAGCATTTTCCATGCAAGAAGTTGCACAGAAACAATTGTATTTTTGCACAATTATTTTATTTAATATGTCTAACTTAATTAATTCCATTAAATCACACTTTTAAACACTCTTTTGCAAGTATACAACCCACAATATGTAGCATCTAACCGACCCACTGACATACATCCACTCTTAACATTTATCAGTCGCCAGAGCTGTGTCATTTGTTTTATTGCGTCCGTCAGACCTTTTTTCAATACATAGCAGTGCAAAGATATTGGACAAGTCAAATTACAGTAGGCTTATACAAAGTCATTACACTGGACATAGTAAACACACATATGTTGGATAGCACGTAAACACGTCATATCTTTTCTTCTATATGTGGGTGATCTTATTCCAACATGTTGTCGGCAATCGTAATTTTATTGAAACAGAAGAAAAAGGGAACAATAAAAACCAGAACAAGAAATGCGTACAATGAAATGTTATACAGTAATTTCTTAATGCACATTCAATAAAGAATTGTTCCAATTGTTTTTTTAAAGAGCTTTGGTTAAAGATGCAAGTTTCGCGAAGGTTTTGTGGTAAATTTGAAGCTGTCGGGTGAAACATAAGACGAACGAGACACAAATTACTTACTAATGATGGGAGCCAGTGGTGCTTCCCAATCACCGCACTGTTGAGACCCAGGGTTCTCAGGGATGCTGTGGGTTCTGTGTGTCCGTCTCACTCGAGCGTACTCACGATACACTTTACATTACTAAACATCAATACTAAACTTTTAGCACTAAAACACATGTGGCAAGGACACTGTCACTACAAATAAATAATTGGAACACTGCGAGACTTACTTATAATTTTACAGCTCATACAAATATCGTGCCAAGCAATTTAATGATGATAAACTCGGACTTGTCTAACTAACTCTGTTTGGGTGCTCCCCAGCCCGCAATTACTCTAGCTCACTCCTAGATGGATGACTTCACCGAGGTGTTTGAAAACACAATCTTCCCAAGGGAAGGCGGTCAACAGCAGCTAGGGTGGACTGACAATTTTCCCTGATGATAGGACACGGAGAATTACACGATGAATCAATACATGAACACGTGTGATTATTTGGCATCACTAGCACGGACTCATCGAGGCTCGCCCTCCAGCACGTGGTTAGTGTGGTGATGGTCTATACACATAGCCAGCAAGGACGGAAATAATATCACCGTACAAAATTACACAATTATCAATGAAACAAGATGGGGTATGGTATGAGTAGTCACAATAAATACGCACATGCGTGAAAGCAAGCTTAGATGACACGGATGCCGCTAGATAAAGTTTGTAGCGGATGCAGTTGGAATATATAACCAAATATGGTGCGACACTTTATGAACATATAAATATTAAAAATGAAAACACTATGAACCTGGAATAAAAGAAAACATATTTAACACTTGCAAAATACAATATTCCCGTTAAGGGAAAGTCCAGTTTAAGGCCTCTTTGCGCACGTGCTTCCATGTGTCATGGTCTTAACACTTGCTGGCTGTTAACCGGCGTCGAATTATTGCAAAGTTGGCTACCAAGGTAGTGCAGTCCTGTCCGGACAAGTTTTAAGTTAACTGAAGTCATGTGTGTTTTCTTTATTCTAGTGTCATGCTTATGAAAGGGCACATTTTTCTGAAATAAATTACTGGTTTTGGACATGAATATAAATAGCCTACTGAAAACATGTATTCACATGCAAATGTTCAAATATCCGAGCTCTTCAAAAGAGAACTACACGAGTCTGACCTCCTTTTGCCATTGATTATCCTTACAGCTCTCTTTTGAATGTGAAACCCCAAAAAATTATATCATAACAAATGATGGAATGAAAATATGAAAAATATCCCATTTTTGTTCAAGACCTCCGCAACATCTAGCAGAGCGAAACAGACTGAACTTAGTTTAGGTCATATATATGCAATGTGAGATTTCCAGTTAAATAAAGATTTTATTTATTTATTTATTTGTCAATAACTACGATACATTTTACATTTTTTCATTGCATTTTTGCAAGTTGCAAAATGGCGATATTCAGAACCTACTATACGCTGTTCCGTATGATCTACTATATGTATATTTATTCTACTAGTAATACGTTATGTAATGATATCCTCTAGTGAATTTAGATAAGGTAAGCCTCAAGTAATTTAACTAAATTACAAGATGGGTTGTTTACCTGTATAACCTCACAGCCATGGTATAAATCAGGGTTGCCAGATTGTTTTTGATTAAGTCGCTTAAATGGCCACTCTTTTGTTACCAATTTTGATTACATTTTACATTAATTGCATTTTTAAAAACATATACATTTTTCATGTGATATTTTATACGTATGAAATACGAATTGTTTTAAAATCTAAAAATGATATACTTAGGCCCACTCCTGAAAAATTTGTGAGTTAAATGAAATGATCTGCAGGCTAGATTCTACAGGCTTATATAGAAATCTGTAGATATCAACTGTGCAATGGTTATCTTCTGTCACAGTGGAAGGCAACAATTGGGCCAGCGTTCTCCACGAGGAGTCAAATGCTGTGTGGACCAATGGCAAATGTTATATAAACACAAATGTTGAATTCTAACTCGTCCCAAAATGAATCCGCGAATTCTTCAGGTCTCTGCCTATCCATTGCAGCGAGTAACAAGAGTCTGAATAAGAGACCCTCTTCAATTATATCCACAGCGATTGCTGTTTAAAAAACTGATCTTACTTATGAGAACTATTTATCTTGTTCACAACCAAAAAAATTACCAATATTAGGTAATTAATTCGAAGTAACCCAAATATCGCAAATACATAAATAAATTAATTAATTAATTTTAAAAAACACAAATTGCGACAGCCACATTTTCGTAAGTTTTGGTCACAAATTTTGAATTTAAGTAGCCCAAATGCTGAAAAATCACCCAATCTGGCAACCCTGGTATAAATATACACTGTAAATGACGTTTTATACATTACAGATTCGTTTCAAAAAGTATTCTCACATTTAATACAATTTAGAGACCAGATACAAATGCATTCAACGTTAATTATACGTATTTTATTGCATAAACACAGCAAACTTGATAACCCTCCTATCACATTTCATTTTTTTTACAGCAAACTACGTGAAGCCCCACTAAAATTCTTATCACGTATGATTAGTAATAATCATATCTAACATATACAAGAAGGTGTTATTTTCCAGATTTTCGGTAATTCTTAAGAATAGGAGTTTTTTCGAAAATTGAATAAATAATACCTGAATATGTTAGATATAATTATTAGTAATCATAATTACTAGGAATTTTGGATGGGCTTCCAGTAGTTTTCTGCAAAATAAATAAAACGATACAGTGAGGAGGGTTATCAAAATTGCAGTGTTTATGCTATAACACACGTATAATTTATGTAGAATATATTTATATCAGGTCGTTGAATTGTTTTTAATGTAAGAATACAGTGTGAAGTGAATATTTAATGTGGAAAACGTCATTTACGGTGTATATTTGTGCGGAAGATTATGTAATTCTGGCGAATTATTAAAGGCTTTACCTTGTCTATTTTCACAAGAGGAGTGTACTACGTAATGGATAACTAGTAGAATGAAAGAAATACATAAAGTCCAACATATGCGATAGTTTCCGAGATGGTGTTTATACACAATGGTGTCGCCATTGTATTCGGTGACCCATGGTTGAAGAGCAGTAGTGTTTTTTGACTCGCTGAAGTCACAGCGCATTGTGGGAATTATCAGAAGTAATGGCGGATGATAACGGCTGCACAGTGTTTTGAACAGTGCGTGAAAAGTTTTTAATAATGCAATTCATTCATTCAGGTAGACATGTTAAATCAAATAATCGTGTGAAAATATACAGAGTTATTTAAATTATAATATTTGTTCAGGAATGTGAGTGTGTCTAGAAAGTCGTCGAAAAGGATACACACTGTGTTGTGTATACAACGTAGTGCTATGTATTGGGTGAGTAACGTAACTATTTTCGAAATTCTTAAGAATAGTGGCCTTTTTGGAAAATAAAATAATCTCGGAAAGTGGTATACTTCCACTCTACTAATTACCCAATACATGAATATATTAAGGACATCAGAATTTAACCAATAGATAGTGGGGAGGACTGTGCAGATAAGGGAAATTATGGGGTGAAACATATGAACGTAATTTAATATTTATTCACGAATATATGTTAAATTGCGAAAAGACTGTACAAGCGTAGCCAAATATATTGCGCTGAGCCAGAGTCGTAGCGCCAGCAGGGAGTAAATCCCCAAAACAGGGATACAAGGTTCACAGAGAATTTTTTTGGGTGGTAACGTGATACTTCATGGATCAGCGAAGCTTGGAATTTCCCCATAAATGATTGTCATGTGTAGCCTATCTTCAGTGGGAAAAAATGTGCGTGTGTTTTGCAATTTAACATATTTTTGGTCTATTTGCAGTATTACTGTAATATTCTCTCATGAAAACATGTTTAATTGTAAAAACGTTTTACTGAACAATACATAAATTGACAATGTTAACAATACAATTTAGAAATACTATAGTGGGGAGGACAATGAGCTGGAGGGAAATGGAAGGGTAAAAATTTATAATGAAAATGTAAGTATATTTTATTACTTTTACCTCACAAGTTCCCTGATCTTCATAGCTTACCCACTATCGTTTTAGGGGTTTATAGTGATGCCCCTAGTAAATTCGTGTTCTGTGTAATTAGTAGAGATTTTTTTTTTCCCCAGAAAAGCACCTATACTTAAGCATAACCATGTATTGGAAAAATATTTTACGGACGCAATAAAACAAACAAACATCAAATTAACTGTATTTTTGCGGTACACAAAAGTTAATTTATTTTTGTTATATTGCATCCGTAAGACCTTATGTAATACATAGCTGAACAAAGATATTGGACAAGTCAAATTACAGAATATAAAGTTAATACACTGGACCTAGTAAAACACACACACACACACACATATCTGTCAGACTATACGTACACGCATCACATCTTTTCCTCGTAATTTGTACTACAAATACGATGTATATAAGTGTTCAAAGACTACCAAATAATACTAATAGTCCTTTGCGTCGCCAACTTGCCTCGTGAGGTCCGTAAACGGCGGCTAAAACTTTGGTGTTTCCTTGCTCCAGGTACGCACTGCCATCCGGCTGTGAGAACACGCCAAGCTTACATCGCACTTGGCGTAACTCATTTGCTCTCCTGCCGTCCAAACGCAAACCTTGATGAGACAGCAAATCCTTCCCGGCCATCACGCTAATTACTGTCTTCCATAGGTTATGTTTACAAACAGTTTTTCTACTCGAACTACCATAGATAAAAGACTACTACACGACAGAAAGATGAGAATATATATATTTACACGAGATAATTACACCGTAAACGAAGGAATATAAATATTTAAGAATGAGCAACGATTTAAGAATAAAATCAGGTTTTTGGGTGTTGTTTACAATATTATTTATGGCGTTATACAAACAAATATTACGGTAATGTTCAAGCATGGCTTTGTACCCGTTGACATTTTTGAGCAAAAATTCTAAATTTAAAAAAATGACATTGACATGACCCACAGACTTTACGTTAAGACTTGTCCGATGTCTTTGTACAAACTTGTACTCGAAAAAAGACCAAAAGGGTGCAATAAGTAGAGTTGGAGTGAACATGACCAGCTACACCACATCTACCGCGACAGCAACACAATTGTGCTTGCAGTGTCTCAAAGCACTTCCAGTACACTTTGTCGACAAATTCGAGCGAGGTACGCAATGTTGTCGATGTGAGCGCCGACCAAACCCTACGACAAACAGCTGCATCGCGACCATCCGCGAGCAAACCGCGCGTAGTGGAAACAATGATGTCATGGGAAAATTCGTGAACAGACACAGTGTAACAACCATTAATCAAAACAGAAACAGACTCTTACACACCATGCTATTGAGATAATCTCATTTGTGACGTACAAGGGGCAATCATCTTACAGTGCCGAAACTGTCAAAGCATATTCCACCGGGAATGCCTCAGCGAGAAAGAACAGAATACCGCAAGCGAGTTAGTGTTTGTGTGTGGCACCTGCCAAATTAATGACGGGCATTGGAGCGTACAACAACAAGGTCAGGACCTCGTGTCACATTCAAGTGAACAGCAGCGAGAGGAGTATTCAAAATTTCAATTGGCATGAGGATGCAAAAAGCAAGATCGAGGAGAAGCAAGGAAGCATTGCACAAGTCGCAGGAGGGGAGGTACATTTCACATACGCATTGGGAACGCAAGCAGAGGACCAACATCCACACGTCAACAGCGCACACGTGGTGAGCGGAGTATGGACACCGTCGACATCAGCAGCATTACCTCTACCCCCTCTGAATGCTACTCCATTACCATATTTACCCATCAGTACCTATTTATCGTCAATGCCTACCATGTACCCAACACCGTTGTACCCGTCAATCCTAGCACCACTAACCATGCCTTTCCCGACAATGCCGCATATGACACCGCAAGTAGAGGTGTTACAGTCAACATCAAGGACCGCAATGGAACCGGCTAGAGAAACAGGGACTGTTGAGCCACACTGCAGTGCAATTCCGCCAGGACAAACACACCTAAAGACACCTAGCAGATTTCAGATTTTGCCCACATTTGCGGGAACATCGTCGGAAGACCCCACTGCCTTCCTGGAGGACTGCAACGGCAGGCTCACTAAGTACGGCGTCAGTCAGGAGGAATGGGCTAGCTGAATTGGCATGCAGCTCCAAGGAGACGCACAGTGTTTGTGGAAATCACTAAACCGTTACGAGCGACAGTGGCAAGATTTTCGCAGAGCATTCCAGAGCCGCTTCAGGGGTGTGTTCTGCTCTATTCAGACACAGTAGGCTCACGCTGCAAGAACAACAGACCAATGAATGGTTAACTGCATTTGTCACCCGCAAGGTGCACCTAATCCGGTGGAGCCACCCACAGTTGCCAGAACGGGAAATCCTGGAGAATATTACGGAAATATGTACACAGAAAAGTTAAAAGTAGTTAAAAGCAAACAATATTCTGCATGTTTAGACACTATATATTTATGATGACAGAATATTTTTAATATTACGTTTTGGCATACAACATAATATTATTATTCAAGAATTTTGTCTGCATTAGTATACACTTAATCGTTGACTCGTAGGAAGTTCGAGGTAATTCATCACCTCAGGCCGCTATGGGCACTGCTGTTTTTTTTGTAGCTTCAATTATGTCAAATGTTAATTTCTGCGGTAAATATAATAGTTTTTAGTCGAACTTCTTTAGTTATAAAGTCGGTAGTAGATAGCGCTATGTTGATTATAAATTATTTATAATGAATGTTTTTTTTTTAAATGTGGTAGTAATTTACTGTAATGTTTTCACCTATTACATATATAAAAGATTTTCTCTCTATCTTGTCTTAAAGGATATAACAAATACAACAGAGGTCTTCCCAAAATATATGAAAAGGGCTAGGGAGAGTCATTGAAAAATTTTATTGAAAAATCAATTTTATGCCAAAATGAATCGATGGAAGAAGTTGACTTGGTACATATTATAAATATTTTTATAATCCTCAAAGGAGGATAGAAAACTTCGCGCTAGTATTGCTAGAATATAGATCTGTTTCGTTACATTCCAATATTCGTCCTTGGGATGCCCATCTGTCAGGGTCTCGTGGTAATTTATCTTCAACGTAAATGATAAAATTCGTGTTACCTTCAGGTACCGCTACCCAGAGTGTAAACTGTCGTCTACCTTATCTGCATGTTGAAGCTCTGTGTGCCTACACTTGAGATAAATATGGCGATTCCGCCAATCGTTTACGTTTGGAATGTAGGTTGTGGACGAGATTGGCGAGGTTATTGGAGACGATAAAAATAAATAAATTGCACGGCCCCAGTCCCTCTTCGCCGTGATGCACGCCTCCTTGCAAGGCTTCCTTCCCCTGACACGCAATAAAATACCGACTGTATTTAATAATCTCTGTTTCTTTTAAGTATGGAAAAACAGGGATATATAAACAGATTGTAACTTATTTTAAAAAATTGCAGTTTTTTTAATTTATACCAAAACATTTTCTTATATTGATAAATGATTTTGTATGTTTAATTTCAAGGCACGGGTCCATTTTTTTTTGTAGAAATTATAAGTGTTATCGAAGCTGACGCAAGACGTAACGCCGCATTTGAACGAATCTTTTATAAAGAAAATAAAAAATAGATGCATACGATGTCGTACTCAAAACTTCAAGTGGTCTTCTTCTCACAACACCTCTCTCTCTCTCTACTTGTACTGTCTTTGCTTCCACCCGTAGCGTTCCGAGTGATGCATGTTATGATGTAACGAGTACAAACACAGCGGTCGGGTGACGTAGCGATGGCTGCTCATTACGTGTGTTTACTAAACGAGGGCGAGGCGGGGCCAAGGTTGAAAAGCAGGTCCGTGTCCGCACAGTTTGATGCACCGGCGGCCGCGCGTCGCAATCAGCACCAGTCAGCTGAGAGCTCTAGAGGGCGGAGGACGTCATGACGGCGAGCGGCGGCAAGTTTCAGTTCGCCATCGACAGGGGCGGCACCTTCACGGACATTTTTGCGCGATGTCCGGGCGGCAAAATTCGAGTGATGAAGCTGCTGTCCGTCGATCCGGCAAACTACCCGGACGCCCCCCGCGAAGGAATTCGTCGAATTTTAGAACAGGTATTCGTTATTTAGTTTTTAGCCACTTTATAGGTTTTTTTTTCTAGTGTACGATATTCCCTGTATTATAATTTAGAGAAAAAAATAAATCTCCAATCGGTTCTTGTCAACACTAAGCACACGGTTTTTTTTATATTTTTTTTTTTATTATAAACTTTAATTCATCTATTCACAGTGTTAAGTGTTACTTTTTTTCTGTAATTTTTATTACTGTACCATCCACTTTGATGCACAATAATACACTTTTGTATATGAAAGATTTATGAGAAAATTAATGCAAAAGTATTAATAGAATATGCACTGTAAACAAAGGTAGCAATTCATAAATTAGTTATGTTCATTATATAGATCAAGTTCTAAAACATTGTTTTAATATTCTATCTATGATTTTGTTCCAACCTTCGTACGCTAAATGTCTAATATGTATTTGGGTTCACATAGCTTACTTCTAGTTTTTAGTGGCCACGGCGGTGTAATAATCAGTTAATTTGCTCCCCACACTTAGGCAAAGGGGGCTCGATTCCTGGCAGGTTCGCTCCTGGATTTTTGCATGTAGGAATCTTGTGGCCAGACGATGTCGCTGGTCGGCCGGTTTTCTTGGCAGTTTCCCCCACCCTTGCATTCCAGCGCTGCTCCATACTCACCTCGCTTCACCCTCATCAGTTCTAAAGACCTCGATATTAAGGGCCGCCGAAATCTCTTCACGTTAACTTTTTTGTAAAATAGGCTTACATGTTTTCAAAATAATGAGTCACTAAATTGTGAAACATTTTTAAGTACATTCATATCACTAAAATAATTATTTGTTATAAACTTGAGAATGATTAGACTACTGCATTAATTTATGTTCCAGTTGTAGATTTTGTAATCCTGATAATGTGTGTATGGGCCTCCTAACTGGACTGCATAAAAGTCAGTAGAATTGCACAGTTTCTCTTCAAGTTTGGCATTATTAGAAAAATATCTGAGATAAATTTATGTATTATGTAACTAACCATAGCCACCCAGGTAAAATAAGGAGGTTACGTGTTATCCATCCTCTGGGGCTGTACGTATAGCCCGGTCTTAACCCTTCCTCTGCCATTGCCGTGGGACCACTATGTTACTGTGTCTTTTTACAGATATGTATGTACTCTAAAAAGATCTACTAGACACAGTGAACTAAATAAAACTGATGTAGTCAGTATGAAGGGCAGTGCTCGTAGCTAAAGCTTCTTTACAATTGTGTAACAGTTTGTTGGCGACACGGCACTCTGTGACCATCGTACACTACCTGTCGTCTTTCGATTTTACAGTAGTGCAATGTTGTCGTTGCATTTGTTGTCTTTGATTGTCGTAAGTGGACACAAAAATGAGCAAAACCCAGTTAATTTACATAAATGGCATGATAGTTTAGAGAGGCTTTTTGTAATGTACGTAGATTGAAACAAAAGAGATAGATATGGCACCTCTTGAACTTGCTATACAAAAATTGACAGCTGGAAAAAAATAATTATCAGCCGCTGGTATTTAAATAAGCTGGCCCCTATATGTTTATGTGAATACAACTTTAAATTTGCGACCATAGTGGGAGGCAGTCCAGAAAATCAGATGATAACAAAATCGCGGGATACAGTTTGACATTGTAGCTGCGAATCTATCATCTACGTTCAAAATTTAACTACGCCACTCGATTGCCAAAGGATCAAAGAATATGTTACATTGAGTGAGGACTGTGAAACATTGCGTGCATAGGGTTGGGGGGGGGGGGGGCATTTTGAGTTTGTTCCGCTGTGTCTCATAACTTTGCCGTAGTATAACTTTTGACTAGCAGAATCTACGATGCTTGTTTAAGATTCATTCGACAGCTCTTGTTAAGATCAATTGAGTGCGTGCATAAAAACATTTGTGTGGCGTGGTTATGGTGAAATTGTATGAGTTGACGCACTCTTCGCCCTCTTTCTTTCTTTTTCGTTCTTATGCCTTCGTGGCGGGGAAGGTACTTCTGTCCGACACAAGACACAGAGAGTGCTGATTGCCCTCAGGGAGATTAATTGCAGCCCTTCTGCGACTTTTAACCGTAGCCCTTCTGCTGCATATTAATTTCTAGCGGAGTTTTCTTTCTTCCTGGCAGGTCGTGGTTTGCCCACATTGGGATAGTTGCTGGGGTGCCGCCTAGTGGAAGGGTTATAGTGGTTTGGAGGGGAATCAAACCCCAGGGTGAGTTTGATTGTGAACGCCTCCCTGCAGGGAGTGCAATCTTACTCACCGTGAAGGTTGCCAATATACAGGATGCCAGCTGTCCCAATAAACAGAATAATTTACTAAATTTCCACGTGCGGCGGCGAATATGGTAGTGAAATGGAAATGGGTCGTACTCCGGCGGATAGTTCTTACTCAAAATCCCGTTCGCTACCCAGACGTCCGAAGGAAGCTGGCCTCATAGGTTTACAAGTGGGTACAAAGTTAGGTTGCAGGAAGCTATCCGGAATTTCGGGGAGATTTTGGGAGGTATAGCATTTTTTGATCACCTTCCCTGCTACCGTACGGATTGTACACATTGCGCATGGCTTAGTGTCGATAACCGGGATAGGGGTAAGCAGCTTTGCTACTGGTATGGGTTTAGGTGGATTGTCATAGCTCACATACTCATAGCTGGGCCAGCAGATACCTAGTTTGGAGTCTAGTTCTGATTCATGTTCACGCGCTATAAACGGCGAGACGGGCCATGGTGCTGGAGCCGTGACTTCTGGTAGGGGGGTTCCGGTGGTACAACTTCTGCAGGGGAGTCAACTAGTGAGATGCTGTCAGACTGTGATAATTTTCGCTGAAGAGCTCGTCTAGTACTATGGCAGTTTCTACTAGGTAGTTCCCCTCCTTTCTTAGTCATCTGAAAAGCTCAGGTAGGATATACCACTTTAATAACCTAAGAGAAGTATACTCTTTCCAAAAGTGGCTCAATAAATAATTTCTAGATGCTGATTGCACTCTCCCGCTTAGTTGCCGGAGTTCAGTCCTGCTGGAAGTGTCTTATTCAGACACTCCCGAGGCACTGACTGCAAGAAATGGCAAGCTAGAGTTGGAGTGAAACTGCCAACAAGCGTGGGCGTACCGGATGCTCCCAGGAATCCCATTATGTCTTTTCAGACTGCAGCCTTCTTCAGGCCCTGTGATCCTGAGGAGTTCGGCCCACTCACACTTAGTCCGCAGTGAGGAATTTAATTTAATTTTGTTAATGAGCCCATCTGTAAACACTTTCACTTGTATATTAAACTAGCTTACCCGTGCGACTTTGTTCACATTATTTTTTTTTAAGTTATTAAATTAAAGCCCACCATAGTTTCATTAAGGTTTTATGTTTTAAATACTAATATTTCTTCTTTCAGATTTAATGGAGTTATTAAATTACACCCTGCTATCGCTTTGCACATGATTATTGTTAGCATGATATTTAGGGCTTTGAATTGAACTAGCCACTTTTTTTATTGGGTTCTCTAGCCACTGAGCTACTGCTGCCCCACTATTGGGTGCTCTAGTCCCTGACCAGCTGCGGCCTCACTATTTGGTTCTCTAGCCACTGACCTTCTGCGGCCCCCTTATTGGGTGCTCTAGTCCCTGACCAGCTGCGGCCTCACTATTTGGTTCTCTAGCCACTGACCTTCTGCGGCCCCCTTATTGGGTGCTCTAGTCCCTGACCAGCTGCGGCCTCACTATTTGGTTCTCTAGCCACTGAGCTTCTGCGGCCCCCTTATTGGGTGCTCTAGTCCCTGACCAGCTGCGGCCTCACTATTTGGTTCTCTAGCCACTGACCTTCTGCGGCCCCCTTATTGGGTGCTCTAGTCCCTGACCAGCTGCGGCCTCACTATTTGGTTCTCTAGCCACTGAGCTACTGCTGCCCCACTATTGGGTGCTCTAGTCCCTGACCAGCTGCGGCCTCACTATTTGGTTCTCTAGCCACTGAGCTTCTGCGGCCCCCTTATTGGGGGCTCTAGCCACTGAGTTCCTGTGGCCCCACTTGATAAATATCTATCCACTGGATCACTGTGGCCCCACTTGGAATAACTCTAGCCACTGGGCCACTACGGTTTTTTGGAAGGAAAGGTTTACAGCCCATGGGCAAAAAAGAATGGAGAAATGATGAAATTTTTTTTTTAACAATGCTTTTCTTTTTGCAGTAATCATAAGAAAAGCTTAATCCAGTACCTATTTACATCCCTGATGATAATTTTTTCCAGAACCGTTTGAGATATCTCGATGAAACAGACTAAGTTGGTCCTGGGGTTATTATCTATATGCTGTGTAAGTTTAATGTCAATACGTTAAGTGGTTTTTGAGTTAAATCCATTCAGACAGACAGACACAAAAAAAATTAACAGTTAGCAATTATACTATATGCAAAAATAATTAAAAGTGAAAAATTCGAAAATCACAGACAGACGCGTGTATTATATTTAGTAGTATAAATGAGAAAGGGTAGGAACAAATTCAACCAGTATAAAATTTTGACGTAGTGTTTTATTAATGCTAAAAAAAGAAACACTGGGGAATCCCGGTTCTCGTATAATCTAAAAAACATTATTTAATTTACGTAGTTACGACAGGTGAAAGCAAACCTGGACAGAACTTTAACCACAATAATCTATTTCTAGCAAAGGTCGCAGTTCACAGTGAGTTACTTTTGTAAGGTGTGGTTGTCGAGAGGGGGCGTCGCGACGGCCTGCTACCGCAGAGTCAAGGGAAAGACTTTGAGTAAAGAGTGCAGGTTGAGGACGTCGAGGTTACCTCCGGTGAGCCGTATACAAGCTGAAGGTAAATTTGCATCATCCGAAGAAATTCATGCAAGATCAAATCATTGGTTCGCTTAATTTATTTAGAAAAGTTCCGCAAAATGTATAAACCTCTGGACTCAGATCCTAGTTGAGCTTACAATTGTTCGCTAGTCAAATGAAAGTTTGTCTCAGCAGGGTTTGCGTCATTTGAGAACCCGATACTTAACAACTCTCCCGCATACTAAGATACCCTATCTTGTGCCGGCTGACAGAACAAATCTGAAACGACATTGCAAGCTAACTTACAATGGTTCGTGCTTCATGCTGGTTCCTGGGAGAGTCCTCAATGTGTGGGTTTCACACACCCACGCTATCAGATAAGCGGAAATTATTGTGCCGTCTCTTCCGGAAATTCTGGTAGGTAAGTCAGTTCTCTTTGGCCTATTCCTTCACCAGGTAATTCAAAATAATACAAAGAGATCTTGTAGCATTAACTTCTTTACCACAGAATATGTTACTGAGTTCAGTTCCAAATCAGTGAAATTCATATAATAATGAATATTACTCACATTACAATTTCCATCAAAATATAATTTTAAAAATTCATATTTACATTTTTACTGACGAGAGGTGTTAAATAAAAGTATCTAACAAAAAAACTTAAGGGCTTTTGTGTATGTTTTTGCCATAAAATAAAATTAAAATATTATTATCTATCAGTGTTGACATTACACACAGTAAACAAGTAGAGTGACTGACAGGCAAAACAAACTTTAAAAATCTGTAGTAGCATACCATTACACAACCACATAAGAAACACAATAGTCACTGTGTATACATCCCCCAACAATGACCCTGACACCAGCAATGCCTTATTGTTTGCTGGTGTATCTAACTGGCTCCCAGGCGTTCATCCATCTCTTATATCACGGTTGCTGCAAGGGTTTATTATTTTTTTTATTAGTACATGATGTTAGCATACATCCAAGTATGACATTATTGCTTTATAGTGCTATGCCCATACGTTACAAAAAATTTTTTGAAAAAGTGATTGTTACAATTTGGAATAATTCTGTTTTAAATAAATCAAAATAATTTGTTTCCAAGTTGTTCCAGACCTAAACCAAAATTGCTAGACAAATTTTAATAACATTTCAAATTATGGTATATGCTATATCAACTTGAAGCTGTGAAGTATTAACTAAATATTGACGCCGTCGGGTGAGACACAAGACAAACGGTGACACAATACCTTACAGTAGATGGGCGCCAGCGGTGTTTCCAGTCACCGCACTGTTGAGACTCAGGGATGCTGTGGGTTCTGTGTGTCCGTCTCACCCAAACGTACTTACAAAACACTTCTCATTACTAAACATCATTACTAAACTTTTATCACTGATAGTTTGGCAAGAGGTTACAGTCACTACAAAGGAAAGACTTTGAGCACTGGCTACTTGCTTTTATTCTGTTAACCATACAAGATCGTGCCAAGCTTAATGAAAACTCAGACGTGTCTAGCTAACTCCGTTTGGGGTGCTCCCCGGCCCGCAATTAATCTAGCACACTCCTAGATGGACGACTTCTCTGTGGTGTTAGAAAACACAATCTTCACAAGGAAAGGGTCGATAGCCGCTAGGGTGGACTGCCGATTTTTCCTGAAGACAGGGCACAGAGAATTATGAAATGAACAAACACATGTGATTAGTTGGCATCTCTAACGTGGACTCGTTGGTGCTCGTCTTGCACACATGGTTAGTGAGGTGACAGTCTATATATATATATATATAGCCGGCTAGGACAGAAATAATATCACCATACACTTGACATAAAATGGCACAAATACACTTGAAATATGATGGGACACGACATGAATGGTCACAATAAACACGCAGATGCGTGAAAGCATGCTTAGATGACTTGGATGCCTCTGGATATGATTTGTAGCGGATCACGTGGTGCAGATGTAGTTTTAGTCTTTCTCCGCAAAAATGGCAAATTCTGTTTAGATCAATTGTTCTGATTGATAGGAAAAATATTCTCCGGCAAATTGTGACATTGGAAGCAAGCATGCTTGATGGCGGGAAAAGAAATCTTGGGATAGATCACGTTGTCATACATGCAATGCATCAATTACGTGAAAAATACCCTGAATAAAATTACATAAAACCATGAAATGAATTACGTCCCACATGAGTTTACAAAAATATACTCTCAAAGCGCAGGGATGGCGTGGACATTGACTTGGCGGCTATTAGCCATGTGGTCGCGAGTGATGTGGCTGTAAAACAATTAAACATAAAAATAACCCTGAAATACATACATGAAAATAAAGGCCTTAAAATTCTTAAAATCACACAGAACAATTATACAGAAATTACACTGAAACACCTTTAACAAAGGCGGATGGCGCCTCATTCATGTTGCGCAGGCCGCGTGACCTCTCCGACATCTTTCTCCTCCTTCTCCTCGATTATATTAAAAAAGCCAGAAGGACACAAATTATTAAGTTGAGCTGACGCATAATGCTGGGGAAATGTCTGGCTAACGTACGCAAAGCAAACGTTAACCAGTATACTAAAGTGAAACTATTGTAATCTACATCAGTGCAAAAAGTTTGTAGTGCGTACGTGACAATGTCTTACCTCGCCAGCTCTCCTAGGTGGACTGCCCAGAGGCAGGGGTCGCGCGGACCTACCATGGCTGCCTACGGGATTCACGCAAGCGGAAGTGCTATGCACGCCAAGTAAAACTTTGATATTTGAAAATAAATGGCACATAATAACGCCGTCGGGTGAGACACGAGATGAACGATGACGCAAATACTTACTGGTAATTTGGGCACCAGCGGTGCTTACCAATCACCGCACTATTGAGACTCAGGGTTCTCAGGGATGCTGTGGGTTCTTTGTGTCCATATCACCCGTGTGTACTTACAAACACGTAGGCAGTACTAAACTTTTACTAAACATATTTATCACTTGAAAAACACATGTGGCTAGGACACTGTCACTACAAATGAAAGAGGTAAGTTCACTGCGAGACTTATTTTTATTAATATTGTGCGTACAAATCAACATGCCATGAAATTAATGATTATCTCGGTTGTGCCTAGCTAACTCCGCATGGGTGCTCACCAGCCCGCAATTAATCTAGCACATGCCTAGATGGATGATCTCACCACAGTGTATGAAAACATAGCGTTCACAAGGGAAGAGGGCCAACAGCCACTAGGGTGGACTGACTGTTTTTCCCTGAAGACAGGACACTGTGAATTACAAATGAAACCCTTGATACATTAACACGTGTGATTACTGGGCATCACTAACGCAAACTCGTCAGGCCAGCACGTGGGTAGTGTGGTGACGGCCTATACACAGAGCCGGCTAGGATGGGAATAATTGCACTGTACATTAATTTCAAAATTACATAAACCCTCAAAGATATACGAAACGAGATGGGGCACGAGTTGAGCATTCACAATAAACACACACATGTGTGAAAACAAGTTTAGATGGCACAGATACCGCTGGATGAAGTTCGTAGCGGACCACGTGGTGCAGGTGAGATTGCAATATTTCTTTGTGGAAATGGCAAATTAAATTCAGACAAAATATTATTCTTGTTGAGAAAATTATTCTCTTTACGATTGAAGTGGTTACAGGCTTGTAACATGCTTGATGGCAGTTAAATCAAACATTAACATGACCTCGTGGTCAAATAGAAAAAGCGTCAATTTACGTGAAATTACACGGAACCCTGACAGAAATTAAACATAGAGCCCTTAATAAAATAATGCACATAAGATATTACATAAATAAGCTCTCAAAATGCAATCATGGTGCATACAAAGGCTTGGCATCGGTCGGCCACGTTGTTAAACGTGATGTTGCCGTAAACTATTCAAACACGAAAAATACCCTCAAATACATACACAAGAACAACTGGCATGGAGCAATAATGTAAAAGTTTCAATGAAACGCCATAAACATAGGTGGATGGATCCTGATTCAAGTTGCGCCGGTCGCGTGACCTCTCCGACATCTTTCTACTCCTTTTCAATTAAGTTAAAAATGCCACAAGGGCGGAAGAAATTAATCAAGTGGAAGCATAATGCTGGGGAAATGTCTGGCAAAAACGTACACCAGCAAAGGTTAACCGGTAAACTACATTGACTATGGAAACCTAAATCAGTGAACAAAAGTTGCAGTGTGTGCGTGACAGTGACTTACCTTGCCAGCTCTCCTCGACAGACTGTCCAGATACGAGCGTCGCACGGACCTATCATGGCCGCCTACGGGGTTCACATAAGCAGAAGTGCTATGCACGCCTGCGGCACACGTGAGACATAAGCGCCGTCATGGGCTCTAGCACTGCTGACTGTTAGCCTGCGTCAAATTGAAGATAATATCCTATTATAATTCTGTTCTTCCACCTCTGCACGTATCATTTGTACAGTAGTTTGTGGGTGGTCATTCCCACACAAATGAGATACGGTATTCTATACACAGATTATAGGTACTGAAGCTTTTCAGGCACTGAACATGTTCTGACCAGGTTTGTTTGTAAGAGCGTTTATTTTGTATTTGTTATGTGGTCTATGTCCTGTACGCTCCACAATCTTTGTAGAAGATAAAAAGTTATTCTTCAGGATATTATATTCGTGGGGACATGAACTCTTGGTTACAGTGAACTTTTGTTTCTGGGGGAATAATGTCTTATCTGTTGCTCCTTTAATCATCCAGCTTCAAGGTTGTAGTCTTATCTCTATCTTCATCTCCCATCTGTATCCAAACAAGCGCAAGAGGGGCTTATAAGATGTAGTGAAACCAGCCCTCTTTGAGAAAGAAAAATCCTGATTATAAACACAAATCATCCAGGATGTAAGTAGTAAAATGTTTCTATAGCCCATTCATGGTAAAGTGAGCACTTTTGAAAGCCATTTTGTAGTTGCAGGAGAATATAAGTATCTAGGGATTGTACTGCAGGGAGACCTCAGGTGGAAAAAACAGGTAGAGAGGGTGGTAGCAAAGGGAAGAAGGGCTCTGGGTATGCTGGGAAGGGCGCTGAATGGAGTGAGCTGTGAGGTGAAGGAGAAGGCGTATGGCACAATGGTACGGCCTATGTTAGAATATGCTGCAGCAGTATGGGACCCGTATGTGGAGGTGGAGGTGCGAGAACTGGAAAAGGTGCAGAGAAAGGCAGCAAGATGGGTGAAGGGTAGGTGGAGAAGGCAAGGGCAGGATGATGAGGAAGAAGGGAACTATAGGCCGTCAGTGATGATGAAAGAAATGGGGTGGAGCTCATTGAAGGACAGGAGGAAAGTTGAACGGTTAGTCAGGATGTACAGGGTGGTGAATGAAGAGGGAGGATGGGGAGGGCTACACTGCAAGCTAAGTAAGGGGGTGTTTAGAGGAAGAGGAAACAACAGTGAGAAGCTTCAGAGGGTATGGAGGAGAATGGAGCGGGGTAGGCAGTCCATGCTTGTGAGGTCTGTGAGGGAGGAATTGGTATCTGTGAGAGGGGTTGGTAAATTCAAGAAGGGAGTGGAAAAGGAGTTGGTTGGGTGAAGGAGAGTTGAGAGAGCTCGCCATCGGGCGGTAGCCTAATTGCGAGTGTATGTATATGTATGTCTATAATTCTTATTCTTGGACTGTGGTGGGGCATAATCTTGTCATAATTTAGTAAACAATATTAATGTAATTACATTAAATCAATATTTTAAACAATTCTGATATTATTTAATTTAAGAAGGGTATGTAGCTGTGCATTCAAATCAAGAAGCAAGGGAGCAATACGGGCGACACTAACATGCACTCTTAGAGCCCCATTGCTCCTACATGCAAGGCGTGCAGTTTTTCCATCATGTTACTGTACTGTGCAAATTAAAATTCTAACAGCGGGACTTTAACCCATGATGAAAGCCCACAGATTAAATTAGGCCCATTTAGAAATACTTTTCTTTTACTGCTTAATAAGGATAGCAGTATTGTTGTGGTTAGACTACTCGCCTCCCAGCTTGGCAAATAGGGTTTGATTCTCAGCAGGGTTGCCACTGGATTTCCGCATGTGGGAATCGTGCTGGATGAGGTCGCTGATCGCCTGGTTTTCTCAGAATCTCCTGTTTCCCCCTCCCCTTCATTTAAGGTGCTGCTCCATACTCACCTAATTTCACCCTCATTGGCTCTCAAGACTTTGATGTTAAGAGTCACCTGAATATCTCCACTCACCCACTCACTCTTACCCCTTTAGAAAACTACATTGGCAAGCCGTAAAAATGTGACAAGTCTATTTTTCACAAATTTTTTTTTCAGTGAATTCACTTAATATGATAAAATTTAAATGAATGAGGGCATAGATAATATTTTTTTTTTTTTCCTTTCCTAGCAAAAACTTATATTTCCATAACATTTATTTACTGAGATAATCATGTCCATGCAAACAGCAGTAGCACAGAAAATATTTCATTACATAATCCTCTTTAAGTTTTAAAACATTTCAAGTCTTGTGTGTGTTTTTTTTTTTTTGCGTGGGGGAGGCATCGTGTGTCTTATGGCCTTTCCCTTCTGTATCCACCTCTCCTCTCCCACACCATGAATCATCAAAATTCTAGATCTGTAGTACCTTCACAATGCAACAATTACCCCTCTACCTTCACCCCAAACTGAAAATCTAGGTCTACTCCTTCCAACTTTTGTGAAGAGTCCTAATTTTGAGCTGCTGACTACGTACTATCCCAACACATGTAAACAGAATTTGAGCAAGTATTGAAAACAATGGCAAAGAGGAGACCAGCACACCATATTTGTAATCTTTGTCACGCAAAAAATAAAAACGTTACAACTGAAAATTTTCCAACACTGCATTCCATGGCAATAAAATATGATTACTTCAAAAATTACTTAATAATTTATTTATTTACTTAAGGACCATTTTTACAAGCTGTTGCGAACATACCTGTTTTCATTTTGTTGTTAAATGTTATAACAAAATTTTATTTAATAAAAATTAAAAGTAAGTTTATAACACAAATGAGGGGAGAGATTTAAATGGCTCCTAATGATGAGGTCTTGATGAGGTAATGTGGAAATGGAATGCAAGGGCGGGGGAAACAGGAGATGCCTGAGAAAACGTGTCAACCAGCAGCATCGACCACCACTATTTCCATGTGCGATAATCTGGGAACGACTGTGCTGGGAATCAAACCTGGTTCGCCTTTGTGGGAGACAAACGCTCTATCAGTTACATCACTGTAAGACACACGTGTGTACCTCATCGCGTCGACACAGCCAGACCCTCGTCAACCAGCCTATATTACAACAGCTAACTACATGTTCACAACTTTCTAGCAAAAAAAAAAAATATGCTGCATCACCTTACAATCATTACGACTGTCAACCGATTCAAATTAAATTATTAATTTTGAAAATCAGAAACACGTCAAATAAATACAAATAACTGATGCCGCAAAGTTCCAAACACTGAATAAATTACTTTATTTGCCAAAAGTGTAGAAACAATAAATATTTCCCAAACATATCAATCACCATAGCCTGCTTCATTAGAACTTCATTGACCTTCATAATAGAGTATCGGTACCTAAGTATTTACTCATTTGACTTACCTACTGCATTGTGTTAATCCCACCACTTACGTTATCAGAGTTCTCTTATCTTTCAAGTACAGTTTTCTTACAATCATATATGTTATGGCAAATAAATTCTGAAATAAAAAAATAAAAAAATTAAAATAACTCTTTTGTACAGTAAGGTAAAAGTTTTTTATATCTTTTCTAATCTCTGTCTCATGTATCATTTCTCTTGCCTGTGTGGATGAGAGCACACGTACATGTCACCCAGAGTGATTTATGGAGTTGTTTACATTTAGATTCTGTACCAACCTGCTGCGCAGCACAATAGCTTTCCTGAAATACGACTTAACGATGTGTATGTTTACAGAGGTAGTTGACCGACAGTAGGTAACGGCTTGGTATGGCAATGATGTCTCAGTCACACTGCACTATTAAGGACTATGAAATTCTGTTGAAAAAGTATTCCCCCCCCTCCTCAGATGTTGTAAGAGTCCCAAGGCTTGCAATTTTAATTCCTTTTTGTAAAAATTGTTGTGCAGCTACATTTTCCAATGATTCCTCTATTTGCAGATGAACTATACTGTAGCTAATGCATATGAAAATGGTTTGCAATTGTTGTAATTATTAAGCACAATATCATACTAAAACTGTATTTACTACACCACATAATTTTTTGGTGGTTGGTATTACAGTTCTTGCTGTAGCAATGCAGTTCATTCTGCCATATGTCTGTCTTTAGCTTTACCAGCTGCAATTCTGTTATAAAATCACTTATCTTGAGAACTAAGTGTTTGCATCATATAGCTGGTAATTAAGTAGTGTAAAATATGAGATTCTCTCTACTTCAAGAGTATTGATAGAAGTGTAGGATTTTGCATCATTACCACTCTCAAGATTGCATCTTTATTATTCAATGCTTCCTTACACATTCTAGCATGTGTTTGTGTTTAAAAAAGATACTGTACAATTTTTATATTATTATTCTTATATATTATTATTTATGCAATTTTATCTGCCCGAAAGATTTAAATGTGAAATAACACATGCTATTGTTGGACTTTTCACAATAACGTGAGCACTTTTGAGGCCCTAGATACTCATTTTTCGTTTCATCAATTTTTTAACCTTCCACCATTTTTTAAAATGAATATTGCCGTGTAAGTAATAAATACAGTGTAGTATTTCACTGTTCTCGAAAGTTAACATCTAAGCCTACAGTAAAATATATTTATTGACTATAACTCCAAATGAAAGTGCTTCAAAAAGTGCTCACTTTACTGTGAATAGCTTATAAATAGGTATGAGTTTTTAACACACAAGATCACCTTTTAATTGCTATATTGCCACACTTAGGGCAAATGTTAGTTTGAAAAATTCTACAGAAAAACATTGTTTTAAATTTATTCATTCAACAGATACCAGGCAACCCTTCCAGTTGTATTTTTATCATAGCTTATTTATTGTGCTTTTTTTTATTAGTGCCATTCATTCTTCATCTTTTTGAGGCTTGTAAGTAACCTGCAGTTTTCTTATTCTGTGAGATCTTTTGAAAATCAGTAGGAAATCGAGCCACGCTGTACTTTTCAGTGCTTGAGTCTTTTATAGCTGTTGACTTTTAATGGCTCAGTTCATATCATTAGATCTACTTAAGCCATTGCCTCCATATTTGAGCAGACTTATTACATAGGCCATTGCAAGGTGAGAGAATAAGATTTGTCACAATACAAAACAACATTTTCAACAGGACTATGGTACTCAGGGGCCAATCTTCTAACAGCTCATGTTCAACCACAGACATTACTAACTTTATGAGCACTGAATTTCCAAGTGATTTGTTGGAGACCTTTATAGTCAAGAGGTCACATTTTCTTTAGCCACTTTGTCCATGTATAATTGTGCAACAGAAATCCCAAAAAAATTTTCATTTCTTGGACGTGAGGTATGACTTTAAACTTCTGCTACGTAACTTTGCAGCAGTGTGTTGACACAGGTGTAATATAATGGCTTAGTTCACATAAGAAAGGGCCCAGTTTTAATTCCTGATTGGCCTTCCTATCATTGGTTTCTCATGGTTTTCCAAAATCACTCCATGCGAAACCAAAACGTTTCCTCAAAACAGGCCATGGTTGATTTCGTCCCCACTTCTGATTGTTTAAACAAATTGTTTCAACGTAGATTGATAAATTATAAAAGCTACAGTGCAGGTTAATTACTTGAGCTCTCCGTTACGACTGATAATAAGTATTAAGTTGACTACCCAGTTGGAGGTACTTTGCAGTGTTACACTACCATTTTGCTTTCATTTGAATGGAGTATCATTTCCATTTCTTTAATCTTGTAATGAACACTACTTTTGTTGTGCTTCTCTGTTTTATTGTTGCGTAAAGATGATGTCATTGTGATGTAGGTACTGTTTTGTCATATATTTTGATTTTTCTCAGAGTTGTTCCCACACCATGTTTCAGTGTAGATATTCAGACTCCACTTTTTATACCATTGTCCCCTTCCTCTTTCACCTGCTTTGGCATCAATTAAAAACAAGTTATCGATATTGCATAACATTTTTATAGTGTGTGTGTGTGTGTGCGCGTGCGTGCGTGCATGTGTGTGTGTGTACACCCCCCCCCCCCTCTCTCTCTCTCACGCATGCACGCACGCACACACACACACACACACAAAAGTACTGAAAACACTTTATTAAACATTGTTCCCTCAACTGATCTATGGGGCCATGGTGGTGTGATCACAAGCTACTTGCCTTCTACAATGGTGAACCGGGTTCGATTCCTGGCAGGGTCGCTACTGGATTTGTGCTGGACAATGCTAATGGTCCACATGTTTTCTTGAGAATCTCCTTTTTTTCCCTGCCCTGTCATTCCGCGCTGCTCCATACTCGCTTTGTTTCACCCTCATCACCTCTGAACTGATGCTGTTTTATCCAGTTGTCTAGGAAAGGAAGAGTGAAAAAAGAGAGGGATGGCGTATAATAGAAGAACTGAAACTTTAATAAAAAATATATATTCATAAGTCCTTGTTACTCTGAAAATTATGATTTCATTAATTGTATTGACCTGTGTAGAACAATAATAAGAAAAAATAATTTTATTTGGTATATTTTACAACGTACATATATAAAAATATGGCACTAAGAGGTACTTTTTATTAACTACATTTTTCCATTATCGAGCAACTCTTGGTCCAGTTGTTGATTTGATTAAAGGAATGTGAACTTAGATTTTTCAGCTTCTTTAACCTAAATTTCCACATACACTAGACTCTTATAACAGATTACATCAGAGGTGATTGTTTTTGCAAACCCCCACGTGGACGTTTCAGGTCCGAGCTGCATTAACGTCCGCCACGTTTTAGTCTCGTTTTTTAACTCTGCTAGGGAAGGACGCGTGTGGCAGGGAGAGGCCTTCATAACTTTGTTCGTTACCCGAGTTAGTTTGCATCTTGTTTATAAGTACTGAAAACATTGTATTTCGCCTCTTGTGTCTTCCCCAGCACACTATCTTATCCACATTGGTACAAGGCGGCGTTAACATGACATTAATGGACACAACTAATTCCGCAGGCTGTGACTGCTCCACTATGTGACGGGTCAGTTCACCTTGGTGGGACCACGGTGGCTGCGCAGCTAGACTACTCACCTTATTCCACCCTCATCTGCTGTCAAGGCCTCGTTTTTAAGAGCCGTGCCCAAATCTCTCAACTCGACTCACCTTTGTCAAACAATGTTTTAACACACTTAGTAATTCTGTTTAATACAGAATGTATGTGTTATGTGTGTGCATGCCGCACCACGAGTGTAATTGTGTTACTGTAAGTAAACACCAGCTTAAACTGAGTCACATGGTTATATTCAGGTCAGCTACTGTTTCTAGACAGCATCTGTTCACGGTGTGAGGGAAAAGACGTACCTCACTGCCTGGATAGTGGTGTTAGCAACAAGTTGTATAGGTCTTGTCCATCTTGTACTGCTGAGTCACAGCCAAGGGGTTCTGCCACTCAGACCATTGTCCTTACATTCTTGTCTCCCCGCCCTAGCTGGGACACGCTAGGTGGCGCCAACATCTGCTTAAACGTCAAGACATCACATCATACTCTACCCCTCAGCACTGGTCACCTACAAGACACTCTTGTTGACCAGCGACACCTCTGTGACGAAGACATTATACACACATGTATGTCTTGATGACGAGTGACTGGACGAAAAGGGGTTGAAGTTAGGTTTCAGGGGCTGTGAAAGGTTTTAGGTGAGAAATTGGTGTGATTACCCAACTAGGTGCCAGACGTCGCTCAAAGGCTGCATCAACAATTGTGGTAGTGATGAATGGAGACTCTTGGTGCTCTGGAGGTGCTGCAGGCCGATTCGCCCGGACGTAATCCTCCGTCATTGGACATTTTTTGCCCCTGTTATTATTCCAGTTATGCCTTACTCACTGTTTGCTAAACGGTGGTCTATTGGAGCTGACCACATGCCCATATAACTGATATATGATGCAATTGACGCAACAATGACGTATTCGTAGAATTCCTACGTACGTTTTACGCTGTGTACTATTGGGGCTGTCCACACATGCAAATAATGATACACGATGCAGAACAAAATCACACAATAATAAATGCTGGAACATTACAATTACACTTGCAGGAAATTGGCGGGAATCGTACGGCCCTGTACCCTAAAATACCTTGCTGCAGTCGAAATAAATCACACGTGGTTCAGTTCACTGTTGCATTTATTTGGTACATGCTCCCTGCCGTAGCAACTTTACAAAAGTTACTGGGATTAACCTGCCAGCTACAGTTACTCTGCAAAATGTCTATGAGACCATGAAATTCTTAGCTCTGTTTAAACTTCCCCAGGCGATGCCTAGCACTGGGGAAGGCGAAGGGCAGTGTCCCAGGCGGCGATGCAAAACGGGTCTGATAAAATTTCCACTATTACTGAACTACATGACTGGTGAAACAAAAGTTGAGTGCCGCCCGGGCGCTGGAGAACGCGGGTTCGATGACGTGCAACTGGCCCCTCTCAATGCTCAATGCTAACTGAACTCTCCACGTGGTACACAAGCCGGGGCTGGCGGGCCATGTGGAACTACATGGCGACACACTTTGCATACAATACCTCTTACCTGCTCTTAACTTGCTAATTAACAGAATATAAAATTAATAACATTAACAAAACACATACAGACACTTTCTAAATGATGATGGGACAAAATGCACATGGCACACGTGGGATGACAACAAACAATAATTTATATTTTGTTGTCTTTTTTTGTATGTAAGAAGATGAAGATGGAACTTGGTGATCAGATTTGGTTGTATCGGAAATTAGTTGGTACCACTGGTGATGTGCATATTCATGGTCATGTGGGATTGTTTTTCAATCTGTGATTATGTATGAATTTTTAATTTTGTGCATAAAAGTTTAGTAGGTACGAAATGTACTGTTTGCTTTTTTTCATATTTGTTATATTCCTTTCCTTGCCTTTAAAAACGGTGTGTATTAAGTGGGGAAAATTAAAAAATTTGTTTTATGCTATTTAATATACAGAGTGATATAAATATACATCAAGGACATCACACTAGATACTCAACAAAGTGGACCATTCATAAATCCCATTATTAAAATTAATAGTGACATTTATGGAGCTTCCTTAGGGAACCGTCCAACATGATATACAGAAATATAAATAAATAACATTACTTTATTGTAAAGAAATGCATCAAGTCATTAATAACGTGTTATTCCCCCCTCCTGAAGTGATCCCTTTACCACGCCTGAAAGGAATAATTATGTTTGTTAAGTTTGTGCATCACACGCACTGGTGCACTGGCATAGCCCCGCAGAGTGGAGGTGGTGGCTGCGATGTCGAGAGGATAAGGAGAGGGACGCGTGCACACGTCAGTTTGGGTATTGAATTAACATTATAAGTCAAACTTAAAAGTTGTTTCTTTTAAATTTTTTCTTACAGCTTATCATGCCTCATCTGAAATTCTCTCAGGCCACCCAAGGGGGGCATGCCCCCAGATTGAGAAGCCCTGATGTAGACATACTAAGTAGTAGCTGTAGCTTTGTTGTAAATGCTATTATAAATTGTTTTGTAACTTCTCAGTCAGTTTTAAAGTATTGCTACAAGACGCCAGGAGCGTTTCGCAGTTCGTGAGGGTAAAGGACTAAATTTAATTTTTTTTTAAATTTACTAAAATGCAATAAATATTCATACAGCTATCATTTAGAACATTAAAATTCCTATCTCCTCTATTACTCTTCTTATTCTCAGTGAGTTCATTCTTTAATATCTGTCTTAATTGTAATTAAGTTTCTTATCATTATCTCTACAATTGTTACAGTAACTCAATTCACACTCATTATTTACGCATATTCAGTCTGTCTATTGCCATCATTCCAATTGTCTGTCACTCACGCATCCAGTTCAGTAGTTCAACCCATCGTTCTTAAGACAGTATATTCCTCCAAACCCTAGACTGTCGGCTTGGAGGCCTATCACGGCTTACATAGTCTTGCTGGCTTGATCCAGAAGGTTCTCTGCGTCTTGAGTCATGTTGAGATGTGTGGGGGCGATAACCAGAACATTCTTGTAACAATAACCAGAGATATTCAATTCCCATAGTGATAGAAGGCAGCACGAGTCCCAAAAGGTTTATCGCATCAGGCAGCACTCCTTTGTAAATCACTGTGTACTCCACAGGTTATTACTCTTGGCCTTGACACACACCTTCGCTTGTTCTAGCGGGATGGGGTAAAGGAAGCGATAGAGACAAGCAACATATAACAGTAGTTTTTTTGTTAAACTATGATTTAAAAAATTTCTGGAAAAATATATTGTTATAAGTGTCTGAATAAAATCTCTCTCACACACTATCCTTTGTTATGCAAATGTGTGAGTTCATTAGCCGTCGAAATGTTGTTGCAATAGCGTATTCATATACAGTGTATGGACCATGAAAGATGACTTAAAAAGGACAAATATATTACTGCCCAGCAGAAAAGTGTGGTAATGTTCTCAGAAGACTGGAAAGGAGATGTTACCAAAACTACTAAGACAGTATATATATGAAGCATTTTGGGAACTTTGAAGCAACTGGGAAATGGGATTAGAAGGGAGCCACAAATGGACATGGAGAAATCTTCAAAAGTATGTCAAAGTAAGTGAGCTGATCTCTTCTTTTGTGTGCAGGAAACAGGGATCCTAATGCCACCGTCGGATCCCATAGATGGCCAGTACATAGACTGGATTCGCATGGGCACGACAGTCGCCACCAATGCACTGCTGGAGAGGAAAGGTGAACGCATGGCCCTCGTCATCAACAAGGGCTTCCGTGACTTGCTTTTCATTGGCAACCAGGCACGCCCCAGGATATTTGACCTGGTGAGTGGTTCCACCTTGAGGAGTGCTACAACTGAGGTTGTTGTTAGTTGATGAAAAATTATCAAACTCAAAATGCTTTTATTTAGGTCCTACCAGTATAAAACTGAGAAATATAGTAACATCTGCACATATTTCTTTTCAACTTGCAAGAGAGAAGTATACTAAACATATATTTTTACCAAGTCAATAAAAAAAAAAAAAAAAATATTTGTTACTTAAAAACATAATTTAAACCACATATGTAGTATTTATAATTTAAGTTTTGAGTTACATCATTCAGTTCTAATTTTTTTTTTTTCCTTGATGTCATTGATATCGCCAACATAACACATACCTACATCCCGAAACAAATCATCAGCTGATACAGTACGTTGTAAATTAGGGTATTTACTGTTTGCGTAATGTGTAGATTAGTTATGTTGTATGTCAAATTTTAGTGTACTTATATGAAATGCAGAATATAGAGAAGAATAGGTCTTATTACTTACAGGCTATAATTCAACCAAATCTTTAAATTATTGTACTTAAACTAAAAATTTTCAAACCTGTATTAAAGAAAAATCTTGTTAACATTTCGTATTCTTTATTCATGAGGTACCGTGATTGAAAATGACCCAGCAATAAGGGTAGCGTATCAGGTTATGAAAAGATTGCGTTAAACATTTGCTTCATAGAATGGCAGCAGGTTATTCCACGCTATCTTTCCCTGGGATGTTGCTATGTGAAGTCTGCATCTTCAGCGTGTTTGCGTCAGTTGTAACTCTTCCACTGTCCCATTAAATGCATTTGCTGACTTGTGACTGGCTGCTTATATCACCAGAACCAAGTCCACTGGGAGGCTACAAACACGCGCTTGCCGTTCCTACTGCGATGGCCACAAATACTGATGTGACTAGTAGGCCTGTTCGAGCATTGGCACTCATTACGTCAGACACATGGGTTTGCATTTGCTGACTTGTGACTGGCTGCTTATATCACCAGAACCAAGTCCACTGGGAGGCCACAAACACGCGCTTGCCGTTCCTACTGCGATGCCCACAAATACTGATGTGACTAGTAGGCCTGTTCGAGCATTGGCACTCATTACGTCAGACACATGGGTTTGCATTTGCTGACTTGTGACTGGCTGCTTATCACCAGAACCAAGTCCACTGGGAGGCCACAAACACGCGCTTGCCGTTCCTACTGCGATGCCCACAAATACTGATGTGACTAGTAGGCCTGTTCGAGCATTGGTACTCATTACCTCAGACACGTGGGTTTGCATTTGCACCCCTTATGCTCATAGGTGCATATTAAAAAGCCAAATAGAAAATTACGTGATTCTGCTGAAGTTCTTCTTCCATGGAATGACCAACATGTGAGATTGTATGTAAAAACTCAACTGTGTGTTTGCCTGTCACATTTATACGTGATCGGATACAATTAAGTCTTGCAATTTTCCAAAACAATGATGTGAAAAAATAAGCAGTCTGAACAGGCTTGAAAATTAAATTATTTCCAAATTGGTCAATCAGTTAAAATATTATCAACAGTAAGGATTATTGAAACAAGTCCCTATAGTGCACTTAAATGAGTGATACAAGTGTTATGACATGCACAGGAAATAGTGACCCCGGATGTGCTGTATGAGGAGGTCCTGGAGGCAGACTGCCGCGTTGTTCCCGCGCTGAACGGGCGCTGTGAGCTGCAGCACAACTGGCGTACCGTCGTTGGCACGACTCAGGAGGAACTGTTTGTCTGCCAAGACCTGGATTCTGATCCACTGAGGGTTGGACTGCAGGCGCTCAAGGATAAGGGGATAAACAGTGTCGCCGTGGTGTTGGCACACTCCTACATGTGAGTTCACTGATTCACTCAGTTATTTTCAGTACCTTCTATGTACATGTCTACGTTTTCTAATGGAGTTTCCAGTGTATATTAACTACTTTTGTAAATTAGCTATCACATAATATCATTAATTGGTAATGAAGCAGTATCAAGTTTGAGTTTGCTTCCATTTTAACAGTGGAAACAGGAGTGGAAATATTTGTGCAGCTCTTGACAATAAGGTCTTGAGAGCCAACGAGGATGAAGCGAAGTAGAAATGGAGCAGTGCCAGAATGCAAAGGCAGGGGAAATTTAAGATTCCAGATAAAACCAGTTGACTTGCAGCATTGTCCAGCACAATTGCCATGTGCAGAAATCTGGGCGCGATTCCACCGGGAATTGAACGCATTTCACCTTGGTGGGAGGCAAGCTGTCTAGCTGTTACGCCACTACAACCCCAGTACAGTAGTAGGCCTACATCATGACAACCATCAGGACTTATCAACAGCATCACCAACATCATAATCAGTTGTCCTCATCAGTTGTGATTGTCATCAGTAATCATCATCTATCTGTTATCATTATTCATCAGTCATCAACTACCTGGGTTTTACATTTTCATCAGGATTGTACATCATTAGGACTTTGCATTGTTCAGTTCACTCCCACAAGGGCGTCGTCTCAACAGTTTGTTTAATGTTATGAAGATTTGGAGAACACTAAACTGCTGAGGTATTTGACACCGCGAACCGGTTCAATCCCTGGCTGGGCCTCTCTTGGATTTTCGCATGTGGGAATTGTGCCGGACGATGCCACTGGTCGGCAGGCTTTCTCAGGGATTTCCAATTTCCCCCGCCCTTTCATTTGGGCGCTGCTCCATACTCACCTCACTCACCCTCATTGGCTCTTGAGATCTCGCTGTTGAAGAGCCACCCAAATCTCTTCGCTCACTCACTCACCCACTCTTCGGCACCAATGGGAGTCAAGGGAGATAGGCTTGGGTTGAGCTGAGAGATTGGGGCGGCTCTTATCAACGAGGTCTTGTGAGCTGATGAGGGGGAAATGAGGTGAGAACGGAGCAGAGCTGGAATGCAATGGAGGGGGAAACAGGAGACCCCGAGAAAACCTGCTGACCAGTGGCATCGTCTGGCACAATCCACTTGCAAGAATCCGGTAGTGTCACGGCCAGGGATTGAACTCAGTTCACCTTGGTGGGAGGTGAGCAGTCCAACCGCTCAGCCATCACGGCTCCTGAAATAGGCTTGGAGCAGCGATGGAATGAGTGGCGGAAGAAACAGCAGGAGTGTCCTGACAAAATCTTGCAGCCAGTGGCAGCATCTGCCATATTTCACACTTGCAAAACCTAGGATTTGACCCAGCTGGGGATCAAACCTGTTTCATTACGGTAGGTTAGAGTAAGGTGTAGCAACCAGTAGGCTATGCTTAGACGATTGAATGTTTACTTCTGTTTTTGTTTTTCTTTCCCTTCCCTTTTCATGTTTGTGGTTGGTGTATATTCATTGCGCAGATAGAGGCAAAGTATCAGTTAACTTTCTCTTGTTTTTCCTCTGAGCCAGCCAGCATTTGTTTATAGAGTTGCTTCCTGGCTGTGTTTATCAGTTCTGTTGTGCAAGGAAACAGATGGTTGGCATATGTCACTTGAATGCTGAACGTTTGTCAATTGAAAGCTCAAATTTTATACCATCATGCAAGGTAGTGGCTTTGAATGTTGTGACTATTTCATTTTTTTTTTCACTCTATAACTGTGATTTATCCCATTTTTACAGTTTCTCATAAGATGCAATGAGTTAAGTGGGAACAAGATCTGACGTCCACAATTTCTCTTTAAAAAAAAAAAAAAAAAAAAATATTTTAACATTTTTAACATGGTTTGCTGTAAACAATGGCTTCCAGGACTTTCTTAAATTATTGCGGACTCACCATATTTTTTATTTTCTAACTGGCAACTGCTGGGAATGAACATGTGATTTCACTGTACAGGCGTTCACAGAAGTAATAATGCAACAGCACACACAGAAATACCAACTTTAGAAAAATTACATATGTGTCCTGTGCCCTGTCGATCCACATAACGTAAAACAGTGTTTTGTGTTTCAGGTTATGGAGAAAAAATTTTTAATTAAAAATTTGTGTTAAGTTGGCATTTGCGAGACATTGAATTGATATCTTTTTTAGTTGTAGAGGAACCACGATTATGAAGGAACAAGGTAAGGTGAAGTCATACTCATGTTTCTCTTCTTTTTTTCTCCACCTTTCATGATGTCAGCTTAGGGGAGAAGAAAGAATGTGCGAGTTACAAGACATGTTGTTTGTCTCAAAGTAAAACATTTTTCATCTCTCGCTGTGTTGTAATTGTGCTGTTTGAAGAATTTGACACCATACCAAGCTGTGCAGTGTATGGGTGCAATGATTACGTACTAATAAAAAACTAAAACCCGTTATGTAAAATATTTTAGTTTCCTGAAGGAGAGCAAGACAGTACAAAATTTAGGCAATATGCATTGGTCTCATGGGTTATGTCGACTGACTTTTTTGTTTGAGAAGATGCAAGGTGGCACATTTTCCGTTGAGTTGTCACATATCAGATTAATGGCATCTCCAGTGGTGCTTGTATTATTACAAAATAAACTGCACCCTATGACACATGAATGTATAACTGTGGTTTTCTGATTAAGTGATATCATGTTGCACATAAAACTATGTTATTGACTCTGATCAAATATGTTTGAAACAGCTTTTTTTATGCGCATATTGTGATAGGAATTGAGTTATATACCTAGTGAAGATAATTTTGTCGTATTATTTTTTTTATCAACACTTTTTGTCGTTCATCCCTAAATGTAATGTGCGTGTTTCCTTTGTTTGGCATTCATAACGTGTATTTTCCATTTACTGTATTTATTACATTGGTTACATCTCTTATCACATTTGATAGTGATATTGTAAAATTGCCGTGGATAACTGTATATTGATACATTTGATATCTGTATAAGTCTTGGACCCATAACCACATAAAAGTTAAAAGGAATCGTGCAAAGTTATGCAGCACACAGTGCTGGTAATTGAAGTGTCCCCTTGTGCTAAGAGTCATACACACAAGTGGCAGAGTTTTGATGGCCAGATGGTTTCACGTTACTTCCATCTGTCGTGGACCATGATGAATGGGAGATGTGGTGTTACCTGTGTAGGTTCCCTGACCACGAACTGCAGGTGGGGCAGCTGGCGAGGGACTTGGGGTTCCAGCATGTGTCCCTCTCCCACCAGGTCATGCCCATGGTGCGGATTGTGCCGCGCGGCTTCACGGCCTGCGCCGATGCCTACCTCACCCCGCACATCAAGAAGTATGTCCAGGGCTTCGCTTCCGGCTTCAAGGACAACCTTAAGGGGGTCAACGTACTTTTCATGCAGAGCGACGGCGGCCTCACGCCAATGGATGTGTTAGTATTGATGAGTTTTGCTGTAGCAGAGAATCAACTCTTTTACATATTGACATGGGACACTCAACAGACATTTTAAAAACAACATATTAGCACCTTTCATGGGAGTTTTTCATAGTACATCTATTTTGAACACTTACTTGGAGCGAGAAACAACAAAATATTTGTGGAAACATAGTACTTAGAAATACTAACAGATTTGATTTACATGCAATAAGAAACAGTAAGAAATGTGAATTCCTGTTGTTATCAAAGAATCACATATTGACAGCTATTGGTAACAAAAAAGATTTCTGAGCTTTGCCATAGTAAAATTGGGACATCAGGTATTTTATACAGTAAACTTATATTTGGTGTCTTTTTCGTGTTGACATTTGTCAGATTGCAGATTTCTCAGTTGATTCAGAGCAAACGTCATTGATTTCTTATAATAAAATTTGTTTAAGTTTATCCATTGTTTGTCTCATGAAAATTTTATTATGACCCAAAAAGGTTATATTGATGGTCTCGTAGTTTTATTTATATATATATATATATATATATATATATATATAGACACACTTTAATTAATTATTGTGCACATTAACAATATGTTGTTTTATTCACCTCACAGTTGGCACCATATTTTTAATTTCTATACTACTTAAAATTTTCCCAAAATTTGTTTTAAATGTTGTATTTAAAAGTGATAATTGTTAAATGTAATTCACGCAAGAAAAAAATGCGACATTGCTGTTAATATTAAAGGTTTAACGGCTCGAGAGCTGTGCTGTCCGGCCCGGCTGGAGGAGTCGTGGGCTACGCTAGAACCACTTTTGGCCGCATCACAGACATGCCTGTCATAGGTTTCGATATGGGCGGCACCTCGACAGACGTCAGCCGCTTTGCTGGGTCGTACGAACATGTGTTTGAGTCAACAACAGCAGGGGTGACAATTCAAGCCCCTCAGGTATGTGCATAGCTTAGATCTGATTTTGGTTGGTATGGCAGAATGAGAATTCTTTGAATAACTGCCTCAGATACAACCTCAGATGGGCTCCTTAACACATTCGCAGCTAGTGATGCTTGTAAGCACCAGACAGCATGCATGTACAAGATTAGGAGATGATAGAAAAACATGTCCCACTGTTTGATGCAAGTAACACGGAACGAGCAATTTTATTGGTCCCACTTCAGTGGCCATGTGAACAACTGTGCATTAACCAAAGAGAGAGGAATAAATTGTATGTTTATGCCATACAAAGAGAAATATGGTGAACATTTTTGAGGATATTGAGTTGAGGTCTGTTAGTGTTGTTAGAGGTGAAAGAATCTCCTACACATTAATTACCATCCACAAATTTAATATCACCTAAAAATTAAGGAGCTTTTAAATGAATATTATGGCTACTAATATTGATAATACACTGAGGCTGTCAACTACTATCTTACAAGGTTAAATTTTGGTACCTATTATCCGTGCAAACTGTGTGAACACATTTCGTACGAAATTTGCGTGATATTTTCTCATAGGCGTTTGTATACAAGGTCTCATGCATAGCTTGTTTCTGCTTCATGTAAAAGCAGCTTTAGTAGATCATGAAGTTCCCAGCTACTTGTTTGATACAAACAAGTTGTTTGTTATCTATAAATTGATACAATTTTGTCCTGCAGCTGGACGTGAACACAGTTGCAGCAGGAGGTGGCTCCATGTTATTTTTCCGGTCGGGGCTTTTTGTGGTCGGCCCCGAGTCGGCGGGGGCGCACCCCGGCCCCGTGTGCTACAGGAAGGGTGGCCCTCTTACTGTCACTGATGCCAACCTACAGCTGGGGCGCCTCCTGCCTGAGTACTTCCCCAGGATCTTCGGGCCCAGCGAGAATGAAGCGTTGGACGAGGAGGCCGCCAAGGCAGCCTTCCGCAAGCTCACTGACAAGGTGCCCAACATTTAATATAACTTTTGTATTTTTCTGTGGTACATAGGTTGTGATTAATTTTTGTTGATCTCGCCTTTCACCATTTTACTTTTACAGCATAGTCGGAGACACCTTGGGTGGTTAATTAATGTGCTCATACTAGTAAGAATTTAGAAAATTACAGTACATATGATTTTGTTTTTATAGCATAACATTAATCGTAAAGAAAGAGGGAGGCGTAGAAATTTAAACTATCATAACTTATGGATTGATTTCACTGCTGGCTTGTAGTAATTACATTTTAAATGGAGATAGAAAATATATTTACTTAAGGTGGGATTCCACTGAGGCAAAAAGTGACAGGTGACATTTTGTCACTGTGTAGAATGTCACATGTTGAAAAGGCAACATGTATCATGTTGATTCCACAAGAACTGTCTACACTGCTGTTGCTTGTGTCGGGTGACATGTTGACTTCCGCCTGTCCGTGTACACTGGTTTCCACAAATACAGTCAGTGGGTCATCAAAATGTCTGAGGAAACAATGGCAGCTGCTGCATTGTTGGTTTTGAATGCTGCCACTGCTAAGTGAAAGAGAAAACATCGTTGGTGGAGACGTGAGATATTCGTAAGGAGTCCAGCAATTCGAGATGAGTTTTTGGCGAAGCTGTTGGCTGACAATCAAGCACTCTTTAAAAATTTGTCTTGAATGAGTAAAAACGATTTCAATTATCTTCTGAGAAAATTGCATCAATAATAAGAAAGTCAGACACAAATTGTCGATCAGCAATACCACGAAAAGTTAGATTGTTGGTAACACCGTGTTTTCTGGTAACGGGGGACAGCTACAAATCTCTGATGTACCTGTTTAGAATTTTGTTGTCCATTATTTCAAGGATTGTTCCAGAGGTGTGCCAGGCTATCATCGAAGTTCTCTGCACAATTTTGTGTAGGATAAGTGGGGCTAAATTAATATAATATATTGCAAGTGATTATGTCTTGTTATTTATTTTCCATCAGCATATGTGACAACCTACAACCATTGCCAAGTATTGTTACGTTTGCAATTAAAGTAGTTTATTATTAGAAACGTTTGGTGTGAAACAGAGGTGTAAAAATAATTAATAGTAACCACAGCTCAAAACTCATATATAACATAGGATACACCATCAAATATTTTGACATGTACAGTACTAATTTAGTTTAGTACTATACAAAAGTTGACCTTTTCTGCAGATCACAAGGAAACATCAATATAATCACAGTTGAAAGATATTGACATTAATAATTAGCAAGAATGTGTGTAATCGGTGGCGATGACACCTGACTTGCAATGTTAAGAAATTTGCCCCAGTCTGTTAAACAATGTTCAAGTGAACCCTCATGTGTTGTACTTCAGTAGTCTTGATATGTACTTCCTTCATTATTGTCATCTGAAGGCTGAGTAAAGAGAGAGGATGAGGCGGAGGATAGCTCTGAATTATCGTAGGTACAATGGATGTACAGAGGTTTGAATGAGAAGAAATACTCACTTCATTATGAGTAGACAGTGCATTGTAGCTTGAGGTTGCAGAAAAAGCTCCTGATGACTGCGAAGGGTATTCTGTAGGAACGGAAACAGTATAAGGAATAGTTACATACGAAAATGCATTATATAAATATACGTAGTGTGTGGTTACGTATTGCATCATCAACTTCTTTCCCAGCATCCATTGTATATCATCTTCGAGGAGTGCTCAGATCAAGAAGAAATCTCAAAACTTCGTACGCGAGCTATTTCGCTCTCTTGCACGGAGATGATACAGACTTTCCTGATGTTAACACTTTGTGTTCATGTATAAAGGCACTGCGCAAATTCTTGGTTTTTTTTTTTTTTTTATTGCAATCATTTCACAGGTAAAGTTATCCACCAGTTCTTTCATTGTATCAAGTTTTAAATTGTTATTTTTATTTTTGCGAAGCCGAACATCTCACAGTACTGGTATAGGCTGTTCACTGTAAAATGAGTACTTTTGAAAGCCCTGCTTAAGATCTACTTGTATACATGTTGCGTGTTCTTCCGCCTTATGTAAAATTAACATTGCCATGAGCCTCATCTTTTTATTCATGTGTCAGTCAAGTGAAACTGTGAAATTATTAGAAAAGTAAATATTGTACAATTATGCTAATTTTTACACTTCAATACATAAAAACATACAGAAAGTGAGATAAACAATTTAAGTTATTACAGATGGTTACCTAACACTTTTTGTTCGGTGTTAATATATGGACCTGCTTCCCTTCCATTGTTACCAACTTTACTAGACACATGTCACGAATTGCACCCATTAAAATATATGCAGGTAGGGGCAGTGACTTTTTTCTAAGGTTGATTTCAAAAGTGCTCACTTTATCGTGAACAGCCTTTAACTGACTGTACTCCTCAATAAAATCCACCGTTTTTTTCCTTAGACAATTCCATGTTGCCTCCCCAATGTCGTCTGTTTCCGAACTAGAGTGGGTAGCTCGGTGACAGCTGGCTACACTTGGCAGGCGACAGAATTCTAGGAAAGTGTATCGTGTTCAACATTGTCGCTTGTGACGTTCAACCTGTATTGAACGAGTGTATTCACTCGAGGCTCAGCAACAATGTCGCTTGCTACATTTTGCCAAAATATTGCCTCAGTGGAATCCCACCTTTACAGGGCGGTACTCGTGGATAGACAACATACAAAAAGCCTGGAGAACATATCTTCTAGCTTCAGTGTGTGTCATAATACAGAGTATATTGGCCAGCCACCAACACACTCAAACAGATAATGAATAGCCATTGAGCAGACACCAATAATCCATGGCTGATGTGTATGTGAATTTACAGAAGTCAGTTGCAGTACATGAAGCATCTCACAATCAGAACTTCGACTCTTGTTACAAAACTCGAGTGATGAGGGCTTTACCACCTCCAGACAATAGTGCAGGAATGCGATGCTGTTAACTGGTCGGCCCATACATCACCAAATATAGACAACCACATGCCTTGAACATAAGAAACCCCTCTGCCACATTTTTAAGTTTCTGCTGCACCCTACTTAGTCTCCCGGCCACTAGGTTCACTGTTTGCCAACCACCACCCAACATGATGTAGTAAGCCATCTGACACTGCCTGAAGAAACTGGCCCAGTCAGAAAAAACATCTCAACTATTTGTCCATGTGGAAAATGTATTTGTCCAACTTTGTGTACGTGTATACAGTGGAACCTCTGTATTGAACTCAGATGGATTGTAAGTCCACATCCGTGGAATATATTCTGTGGTGTCATTTTTTATTTATCTGCATTGAAAGTCCACATGTAAGAGAAGCCATTGTATGTGCTTGTGCTTTCTGTTGCAATTTTTAAAAATATAATTAGTAGTCTAACGGCCTATTCCTTCCAAAACTTACGGTTAATTCAGCTACTGAATGAATTCTATATTAATGTAGTTGTAATGAATGACGTATTTAACTTGTTTTCACAGATAAATCAATTTCTCGCTAGCCAGCCAAAAGACCAGGATAAACGAGGAGTAATGTCAGTGGAAGAAGTTGCCATGGGGTTCATTCGAGTGGCCAATGAAGCAATGTGTCGCCCAATCAGAACCCTCACTCAGGTATGTAGTTTTCCACTGTTAAGGTCTCCATGAGAGACTTCCAGGTTATACCATCACGCTGTCAGTGTATGTAATGGCAGCTACAATAAACTATATTAAGGACTAATATTGAACCCCTGTGCATGGAGAACATAGAAGGTGAGAAATATAACATAGCTGCAAAAACAATCAATTTTGTTACAAATAAAGTTTTTGTAGTACTAATTTTTAAGTAAGATATTGTTATTGTTTGTCAGTGTAAATTTTTTGATCAGTTCATCAGCTGTGCTTGTAATATGAAAGTATGATTGGAGAAAACAAAAACTATGGCTCTTTTAAAAAAAATATTGTGTACGCACGAAAGTTATTTTAGGTGATTAGAACGTATCCCATTTCCAATACCTGGATTGTGACATATGCTTCAGATAAATAAGCTACATCAGTTGCAACATATTTGCGGTATTAGGTGATTTAAGGAATCTACAACAAAAAGTTTTACAGAGGTTTTACAAAGTGATGGCAGCACCTTCAAGACTTAATTTCACCTCTTAGGCAGAAACTCTTCATTTTTGTATCATAATTTCAGTTTCAAGTAATTATGGAAAAGTTACATGTTACGAGTTGTTTAGTATTTTTGTACTTAATTGCACTTTTTGTTATTTGATAGTTGTAAAAGGACAGGAATGTATAGATATTTTAAAGTTCTTATTATGCTAATTGTGGCAAGATTTTTTACTTTGATGGTTTGGATTTCATGTCTACACTGCAGGGTAAGACAAATACCTGAACTTCTATAGTAGCATTTTTTAAAATTTGACTGCAAAATATTTTGATCAGCAAAAGTGAAATACAGTATTCGATATTGTGTGTCATGCTAAGCCTTAATGATAAAGATCAGCAGCAAATACTGTGTCCAAAGCTTGGGTATTCTAGAAAATATCAAATACATGGTTCTTAAATAAGAGAATATCTTGAAATTTATGGAGTTAATGAAAGAATATGAGAGAGTGAGCAAAAATAATTTGTCTCAAGTGCATAGACTGATGAGGTTAGATTCCAGAAATCAAAGAGGTCCGTGAAGATCCAGGAAGAGATGGTCTGACTTTAGGACTGGACAAAGCCCTTTTTCCACTGTTCTCTGCCACAAGGGTAAACCTTAAAAGCGGCTAGAGTACCTACATCAAAGGTCACAGAGCGGTGTCGAGATTATCTGCTGGCAGACTGCAATTGGTGATGTCGATGTGGATGTGTTGCCAAAGTTTACTTGGCCTGGCCATGTCCATAGCAACAAGATCAACTTATTTGGTGTTGGTTTATTCTGAAGGCAAGCACTACAGGAAACTACCAGACCCTCCAAGTCACTGTCAACTTTGAGCTGTCTTACGTACATAGTTCCAGAATATGCTGAATGCAGTTCTTTCGAGACCATCTCCCCGTGAGCAGACGGCACAATTACACGATGACCCCACAACAAACAACCCTGCTCCAGAGCCAGTTCATTCTTTCTGGTATAGAAGGGCTTGAGAGACTCTTCCACTTTCATAGGCCAACCCGCTGTAACACGTATGATAACTTTGCTCGAGGCAGCGTCACTTTCCGAACAGAGTCGTATGTCACTTTAAGCTACTGGTAAGAATTCCGACACCCCAACATCAAGATACGAGAACTACTCAGGTGTTTCGAGGCTGTGAAGTGGTAGCCTTGACAGACCATGCTCATCCCCTTTCATATACTGGACAGTATAGTGAAACCATTATAGCAGCACCGCCCACCTCTAAAGCCTGTTTGCCACTAACTGAGGAATGCCGCAATAGTCCCCAAAAATGTGGGTCGAAGGCTGGTGGTCGGTGACGAGAAGAAATTTGCGGCCATACAAAGACATACTGAAAATATTTTTTCACACCAAACACAATTACCAGCGCCTCCCTGTCCAGCTGTGAATACCTATTTCTTTTCCCCTGTCGACAAAGTACAGGAGCCAAAGGCAATTGGTTTCTTAATGCCTCCTGGAAAGATGTGACTAATAACTGCCCCAACCCCTTATGGAGAAGCATAACATGCCAGTTTGACTTGTAAGTTGGGGTCGTAATGTGTCACCACACATGAGGATTCAACTAACTGCTTCAGTTTAACATACCCTACTGATCCCATGGCCTTATGCAGACTGAAGGGATAGCGACTGCCTCGAGCCCTGGATGGCTCGTTCTATTTATACCAAAAATTTCACCTTGATGGCTTTCAGAGGGGTGTGGGGATGGTTAGCCTTTCTCCACAGGGGTTGTTTATTCACCTTCAAAGTCAGTGCCACCCTTTTCTTATCACCTGTGTGGGAGGTGTTGACATATCTTATCACCTCGGCACCAGGCGCTGGAGGCCATAATACTCTAGTAGGCTAGGTGCTGCACTTTTGTAGAAAATCGTGGAACTTGCTTATCTTCGGGCAAGATGTTGAATATTTCTCAAACAGTAAAATCTCGCGCAGAGATTAGGGTGACCGCATGACGGCTTTTGATTAGGTAGTACAATTTCCCCAACCACGAGTCTGTAATCACTCGTGATGTGATGTGATGTGTTATGGACCATGTAGGCACGTGATTTAGTGTACGGGTGTGAGTAGGACTTCCCCAAGTGAGTGCTGGTACTCGATGATGGGGCGAATTCGTGAGTAGAGTGTGCATGCTAAATGTGCAGGAATGTGTCCGCATCAATTAATTATTGTAATTTTAAAAATACATATTTCAAACACAATTTATTGCATTTCAAGGGCCATGTAGACAGGAACCTTGAATTGTATACAGTTAGAATCGGGTATATTTTTTTATAAGACTTGTATCAGAAGTTTTTACTTTGCCACTAGCAACCCACACCAATGCTTGAGAGCACAATAGTTGCACCATGTGTACAGGACGAAGAAAGATGGTAAAATATTTATCTTGCATTCGAGAGGATCTGAGTTTTATTCCTGTTCTAGCATCCTGATTGCAGTTTCCCGTGGCCTTCCGACATCACTTCAGACAAATGCCTGGATGGTTCCTTACTGCAGACCATGGTCTATTCAGTCTCAGTTCCTACTTCTCTAAGCAATGTGCTTTATCTGTAAAGACCTCGCTGTCAACAAGACTTTTAGCAATACCTGCCTGTATGTACAGGCAAAGGGCTATGACACGAGCAGACATGTGTTGGCGTGCTTCGGCGGTGCGGGAGGCCAGCATGCGTGTGCCATAGCACGCTCCTTGGGCATGGGCAAGGTGTTTGTGCACAAGTATGCAGGCATACTGTCAGCATACGGCATGGCGCTGGCTGACGTTGTGCATGAATCCCAGGAGCCCTGCTCTAAGCTCTACCAGCCAGGTACCACCATCCAGGAGTTAATCCTTCATTGTTGTGTTTATTATAATTATGTATGTGTTTTGTGTTTCTGATTTCCAACATAAAATTTGCTATTAAATTACATGTCCTAACAACTTGTCTAGAAATTAATTTGCCCTGTGAACCAATGTAACAAATACTGGTTTGTCTTATTTTTGGCTCTATTGTATACGTATTTGGGTTAATATGGGCAACTTCTTTTGGCAGTATAGATTCTTGTCACTACGTTGATGTGGAAAGTCTTGCTTCCTATCTGGCTAGTATCGTAGCATTCCTCTAACTAGGAAGTTTGCTGTTACTTATATGTGAGAAATAACAGCCCAGAACCTGTTGCAGATTCCTTCGCCTACCTGGACGAGCGGCTAGATGTCCTGGAGAGGCAATGCTGCGAGGAGTTGAGGCAGCAGGGCTTCAAGCCGGAGCAGATAGAAACAGAAGCATTCCTACATCTTCGCTACGACGGCACTGACTGCGCTCTGATGTGCACGGCCACAAATGGAACCGGGGAAGGTGCCACTCAACATGGCGACTTCCGTGAGACCTTCATCAAAAGGTGGGTCACTTGCAAACTAATGATCATTGTACACAAGCGTGAGCACTCACTAGCACATAATTATTCGGAAGACACTTTTTTTATGCGAATGCATTGTCGCATGATTTTATTGGCTGGACTTGATTCCTCAGGCAGTGAGGGCTGACACAACACTGCAAATTTTGTGAGCAGATACTTTTACATAGTGATGTGCTTCTGTTGAGCGGTTTCTTATGCTGTAAATTTGTTCATTTTTGTGGCATGAGACATTAGGTATGCCAAATAGATGTGTAGGATTAATTCTTCATTCATGTTTCTTCTAAAATACAGTATCTTAAAATTATTTCTGTTTGTGGCATTTAACTAAATTTGGTAGCTATGATAAATCATGTCCCAAATTTTAAGACATTTATTAAGTGATTGAAATAGTGATTTAGCAGGAAAACTTCTTAGTGTTCAGATTACTTATATGTTTACGTATAGACCACGTGCCAAATTACTCAAGTTTATTGAGCAAGAAAGCTCTCTAACTGGAGAAATTCTTAAGAAGGTTTTGTTATACAAGCAGAAGTGTTATGACATGGGGAAAGTGGTTTTCTCTGTAATTCATCAAGATGTAAATGCATCTTATTGCAGATACAAGTCGGAGTTTGGCTTTGTCTTGGCGAATCGCAACATCATTGTCGATGACGTGAGGGTCCGAGGTGTTGGTAAAGGCATCCCTCATGAAGACAGCGAGATCCTCACATCAGACAAGAGTCCCAGCTGCGACAAGGTGAGGTTGAGTTTTCAGGGTGATGGAACACCTCGCCTCCAGCAGTAGAGTTAGCATGGCTCCCAGGAACCATGGGCTTATACAAGGCAAACAAATAGTTTAATTCCACTGCCATTTCTTTAGTGGTTATGTGGGAGCTGGGAGCTTGTGTATGTCTAGGAATAATGCATACATCAATTTGATCTTCTCATGTTATTTGTGCACTTACCAAACGCAGATGAATTCTTGTAATGCTTCTTATTCTTCCGGGCATTCTCCACAACATCTTTTTATTGAAAATGTATGCAGAAGCTGACTTTCAACTTATATGCAAATGTTGGCAGAAGTGGGCTTCATAAGAGGTACAGGTACTAAAGATGAAGCTAGTATTGTTCATGCTAAACTAAAATTATTTTGGGAGTACTGGCAGCAGACAATAATAATATAAAATGATAAACATTCTTTGGGGAATAATTCTTTTGTTGTTTTTATTCATTTTCAGTATATTCTTCTGCCATATTTACAATTACAGTTATGTGGCATTTGAAATATCTGCTCAGAAATTGACCACATCTATTAAATTAATGCTTGTACATAAATATGTTGAAAACATTTTGTGGAATAGTTTTTTTCTTGGTTTTCCTCATTGGCATTATTATATCATGTATTATATTAATTATAGCTGGGCCGATACCCGATTTTACAGATACCCTCGTACTGATACTTTGTTGCAGATACCAGATACAGATACCCATTACAATACCTACTGTGAAAGAATCCGAATTGAAGTCGCAATTTCTAAATAAAGCTAAAAGCAACTTACTTACTAAGTGTACAAACATTAAATTTACTGTAGTTGTTAACTTCATATTAAAGGTTAAATTACCGTATTAAAATCATTGGAAACCAGTCTTTTATCATTTCATTCATATTAGCATAAGAATTATGTACAGTATCATGTTTCTCACAATTTCAGTTCATCGTGTAACTGTCTACACAAATTTCCTACATGACCCAAACAGGTTAAGACAAACCAAAGCTGTGTATTTTTGAAAAAAGTAACGAGTGGTGTTAACATGTAAGTCCTGTGTTTGTGGCAGGTGACGAATGTGTACTTCGAGGGCGGCTACCAGAAGACAGGGGTGTACCTCCAGCACAACCTACGGGCCCACCACGTGGTCCAAGGACCGGCCCTCATCATCGACAAGCTGAGCACCATCCTGGTTGAGCCGGACTGCTCCGCTCACGTCACCAAAGCCGGAGACATTGTGATCACCATAGGCTCAGGCGAGCCCACCCCCATCGGCACTCACCTCGACTCCATCCAGCTGAGCATCTTCTCGCACCGCTTCATGAGCATCGCTGAGCAGATGGGGAGGTGAGCTGGAACAGTTCATTCTCATCTACGATTATCAAGGTCTTGCAAAATAGAAGAATGCAGCGAAACCTCTTAAATCCAAAACTCAAGGGACCTAATTTTTTTTACAATTTGTATTAATAAGTTTTATATTAACAGGTTTTTGTAATAATCATACATAAAAACTCAAAAAATTAAAATATTCGCATACTGTGATTGAATTTGTAATACATACTAACAAATATTATTATAAAAACTCAAAAAATTAAAATGTTCACACTCTATGATTGAATTTGTAATACATACTAACAAATATTATTTTATGAAGCATACGAATTAACACTTAATTTCCTATCTCACACATAGGGGAAAGAAGATAACTTTGTATCAGTAAAAGAGGTTTTTATTAAAAATGTTTCGCTGTACATTTTAACAGTTTAACATTTTTATTGGGTGTCTGAAAATAATTCATGAAAAATTTTGAACATTGTACATTTTAGTAAAGCAGGCATATTACTTAGTGAAGAAGTAAAAAAAAAATACCTATATTGATGCATGATGCCGGGAGACTGACAAGGTCATCACTACGTTAAGGAGGTTGGTTTTGTCTGGTACTAGGATAGACGCACCCTTTTTCAAGTGGTTTTGAAATCTCTTAGTCCCTATGTGGTACTGGTGCATGTCCAGTGTCGAGGACTGGCCTAGTAGCTTTGCGGCAGGGCACAAAATTGGGCTCAGCTAGTGTTGTCTTACACTTAACAGTATTGACTCAGTGGTAAACCCGGGTGACATGTAACCTCAGATGTTGGTTAGACCTATTTTGTCTCTGATGGGTGTACACTGTACGTGAGCGACAGGTGGATTAGTGGTCCGGTACTCGAAGCTTGTGTAAGCTGTCGGAGTCGGAGCTTCTGATTCGTCTAAAGCTGGATGTTGGAACTTCCAAGGGCTGATCGAACTGGCTTAAATATGCTGTGATTCAGGGGTGTGTCTCCCTGTTCAGAAATGTGGGTGCCTTGAGAAGTTCCTTGGAGTCCTCAGGTGTGACGGGTAGCTGTAAATGGCCCAAAGCCTGGGTTTGACACTTGGACGAGAGCTGGTTAAGCACAGCTATGAGGGAGTGGGTAAGCTCTTGTAAACGCCCTAAGGCAATTAGCACCCATTTTAATTTCTCTCGCAGATACCACTCTGACGGGAATAAGGCATCTGGATTGAAACACGCTGTCACGTACCGTGAGGTGTTCGCAGGTGACGTGTAGTCCTCCCTTGTGTAAACCGTGTGAAATGTCTGCAAACTCAATGGTCACACTATCTCAGCACTCGGCGTCTAAATGCGGTGAGCACGGAGAATCAGGCCTCGTAGACAGTCCCCACATGTGGATGAGGGTCCTATGAGGGGTCGGTCTCCTCGAACTCAGAACACACTAACTACGGTGCCTAAACATGGTGAAGAGAGTGGACTACTGAGCAGACAAGCCTGTCTCCCAAGATATTGTACCTAATGTCGGGGCTCTACCATTCTGGACTCCATGGAGCACAGAATGGGTGGCCGTCCAAGGTGCGTGTATGCAGGTACTCAGTTGTTGAGTATGGCTTGTGTGAGTAATTTTCTCGGGTCACCTGTAATCCCCTTAACGTTGTGTGGTACACTAGGTGTCATATCTATGGGAAAGGATACCCTTGAGTTAGTAAAACTGCTGTTTATTCCTAGTATTGTGCGGTACACTAAAATAGGTGCTATATCTATGGGAAAGGATACCCTCGAGTTAGTAAAACTTCTGTTTATTCCTAGCATTGTGCGGTACACTAGAATAGGTGCTATATCTATGGGAAAGGATACCCTCGAGTTAGTAAAACTGCTGTTTATTCCTAGCATTGTGCGGTACACTAGAATAGGTGCTATATCTATGGGAAAGGATACCCTCGAGTTAGTAAAACTGCTGTTTATTCCTAGTATTGTGCTGTACACTAGAATAGGTGCTATATCTATGGGAAAGGATACCCTCGAGTTAGTAAAACTGCTGTTTATTCCTTTTGACTGGAAATAAACAAGTGGTGTCGCTCTACCTCCTAATGTTGGCAAGAGCTTAGTGAAACTTAACCGTACAGTATCCAGGTACGGACGACCTGTTTCTAGGCAAACAATGGTGGGGTAGACAAATGCTATCAAAAAAATTTAAACTTGTACTACTCCCTATACATGTGTTGCTCTGAAGGGGCCACAGTGTCTAGGTGTAGATGACGTTTGGCATGAATATACGGCACAAATGCGGTGAAGACTACGTAGGTTGAGAAGGATGGCTCCTGCGACGAGGCGCGGTGGAGACCAAGGAGATGTATTGGCATGAATGTGGTGAAGGAAGGTAGGTAGAGCTAGCAGCAAAGCAAACAGAGTAGTTCTCCGGAAAGGCTGTGGTGGAAAGAGTAGGAGGGGCGGTTCGGAGATGAGCCGATGAATAACTGTCGTTTGAGGGCGATGTCCTGGTATTTATACTCTGGCTGGCTCTTCCCCTTCAGTCAGCTGGATAGGGGCGGCGCTGGAGAGGGGGTAGCTTTAGCATATCTTGATCAAGGCATGACGTCACCGACCGGCTTGGAGATCGAGATGCGGCGAAGCGTACTGGTGTAGCCATCTAGCGACATACAGTGTTACTCGATGCCTTGATGCATAGTCTTGGTGGGCCGGTGAATAATACTAACTGCAGGCTGGATCGTCCATTCATGCCAGGGTAGACAGTAAAAGTTTTTAACGTCTCGTTGCAGGTCAACAATAAAAGTACGTTGCTATTAGGCGGCTAGGATTGCTCCCAGATGAGGCGCAGTCATTTGTATTATTGTTGAAAAGATGTCATGCATCAAAATGAGGATGCATTTAAGGGTTGGAGTTACAACCCTTAAATGACAACATTTCACTAGTGTCAGTTCTAGACAACCACCATGAGTGCAGATGCAGGGGCAGCAGCTTCCACAGGCTATCCGTTGCCCAGGTATACAGGTAAAACCAAATCCACTCTAACGAAAGGTAATACTCGCCTTCCCCGATTTCATTCCTAGTTAGAAAGCTATACTGCCCATTCTGTATACTGGCAAGGCCCAGGTACTTAACCAAGTAAAGTCAAGTCAAAGTAACTCGGTGTGTCTAGCCTTACAGCAAACAAAAACAGCCCGACAGTGACAATCCGCCTTTAATCCAAGGACATCACGCGTCAATATGACATGTTTTTCCATTAAAGAGGACAATTCCCCACCATCTCGAATTTATGGGATTTTTGTCGCAGTCAGAGTTTTTTTTTTTTTATGTTTTAGGGCTAGACAAAACAAATCATTCCATTTTACACTCTTCAAAGCAATCATTACTTGACTATTGTTGTTTGTATTATTTATACAATGTACTGCAAGAAATAATCTAATATCTTCTTGGCTGGCACAACTTAAAAATTAATAAAACAGCAGAGCTGTAACAATTTTATAAATTTGGGGAAACTGTTGTTTGTTTTCTGTCGTGCTCTAAATTTCGTCAAACCTCCTATAATGGAACTTGTGCTGTAAAATCTATAAATCCAAAATGGCTGAGACTGATTGCCTTTAACTGTCCCATTTTTCATTTGGTTGAAAATCTCCTGTGATGAAATGAACGTGAAACCAACTACGTGATGTTCATACTAGTTTGACCCTTATGACATATATGTGCATAATCGTGTAGAGTTAATCTTTCATTTAGGCTGTGTTTCTTACTGTTGAGAAATTAAAGCGCTCTTTGTCACTGTTTGCTTTAGAATCCTCCAGCGAACGTCCATCTCAACCAACATCAAGGAACGACTTGATTTCTCCTGTGCCCTGTTCGGTCCAGATGGTGGGCTGGTTTCAAATGCCCCGCACATTCCTGTACATCTCGGATCCATGCAGGAAGCAGTCATGTACCAGGTGCACATTTTGAATTAAACCTTTGAAAAATCATCCAACATATAACATGTTTGGTTGTTTCCTTAATGTGTCAAGTACCATATTTACCCGAAAGGAAGACACGAGATTTTCTTACAGAAAAAAAATAAGGATATAGAAAATAAGGCACAAATACCATAATTGTATGACACTGCTAGTTGAGTATTTAAGTTTGTGTTACATGCACAAAATTACAATGGGCTTCTATTCATAATTTTTATTAAGGTAGCAGTTAGTCCTCTAAAACCAGTCCTGAAATGTAAACATTGATTTTAACATGTGGCAATCACATGGCAGTCATATGGCAATGTTTGTTTACATGTGGTGGAAGGATACATAATGGGCAAGAAAGTAGAACTTTAGCAGGGCTTTCAAAAGTGCTCACTTTATCAATAACAGCTTATAAATACAGTATGTCCTATGGTTGTACATATTTTTGTAGTGCTGAGACTGTACCTGTCAACTTTGACAAAGGTCCCCTTATCTGATGTCACCCCCCTTAAAGAGGAAGCGCTTTTCTGGGAAGCAAAATGGCTCAATTCACAAATAATAACACCCACAAAAATTTTACATTGTAAGAAATATGTGGCTACCATACAGCCAGGTTAGACACACCTATTTCGTTGTGATTAGCTTTTCTTTAGAAGTAAATAAAATATCTCATATTATTCATACAATAGCATTTCTTCTTTAAGGTTTTTTCATAAATTCGTGCAAAAATACTTTCAACCTAAATAATTTTTTTAGCACTTCACAGCGGTATTCTTGAGTTCAGGTTTAAATATTTTTCCCTCAAAAATATTTTTTTTTAGGAAGAGCTCGCTTTAGATTCAGGGTCACCTTCCTTTAGGATAAATACGGTATCACAAACATTTTATGCTTTTTTTTTTTTTTTTACGATGAAAGTATCATATTTTTTGTAAAATTGAACTTTTGCTTACGTTTTGTCTAAAAATTGTAATATTTCATGTTATTAATAAAAACAGAGAGAAAAATAGGTGAGTTGGTAATTCATAGTAAGGAATAGTTCTCATTGAAAGTATTGTGAAACTCAGTGTGCACAAATGCGGTGCGTTGCCCCTTTGGTGTAATTTTCTCAGACTTAGTAAAGCTGTGTTTGCATGAGGCGGAGGTATAGTCATAAAGTAGAACTTTTGCAGGGCTTCAGAAACATCAGAAGTAACTGTGAATGGTCTGTTGGCTGTCTTTTATGTTCTGAGAGTGCGATCTTGGTTTGGATGTATGCACTTTACATGTCTAAGGGCCTAGAAATGTGAGAGCTCCAACATTGATTCAGGCACACAAATGATATGCATAATTGTCTCTACACATAAGGCATTGGACTAGTTTGTTGAATTTTCATTGTCAGCTCTTCCCTATTAGAATTTTTGTGGTAACCTAGTCATTTTAATGCCATAATTATTAATGTAAAGGAGCTTTGGGTGCAAAGCTTTGTGTAGTTGTAATGCTATATTAGTGGCAGATGTCCAAATAATGCTTACTGGTCTTCTACCCACATTGCGTAAATTATCTCCTTGTTTAGCAGAAGTTTTATGCTTGCAAATAATCAGACAATCTTATCATTGTTTTTATCATAAAAATAAAGCCAACAAACTGAAGAGTTTTATGGTTCTATGGAAGAGTGAGAGTTCTATTTGAAAGCTTGGTAAAAGATTAAAAAAATTCCTATTTGGGTTGACGATAATATTGTGTAATGATGTGAACATTCTCATTACTAACATGTTAGGCAACATATTGCACCTTGAATAGAGTTACCAGATATGTGGCACTCAAAAAAACATGTTCAAGTAACTGGCATTTGAAAAAAGGAAACTGCTAGAAAATTATACGTATAGAAGGTGGACCCACAATTTTACAATGGAAATATTTAAAATCTGTATAAAGTCACAGGTCAGTTGAAAATGTATTACATGAAAAATTGGGTTCGTATCGTTTTTCAGAAATACGTTTTTTTTTTTTTTTTGCAACCAGATGAAGTGATAATCATGTTCACTCTGAATGTGAAAGCTGATTCAATTTAATTAGTATTCACTGCAGAATATTTCGCAAGCTAATAATACAGAAGTATTCACTCAAAACACAGTTGTACATAAGCACTGGACACAATTTTTTTTTAATGACAGATAATCTCTCTCGCACAGCTCAGTTTCAGATCCATTTCAATGGTATTACTTTGACAATTTTATTCATTGTAACAGGTTTCTATTTTCTAGCGAATAATCATGAAATTTTGAATTGATTAGGTTCTTCTCATCCTAGTGTATACATGTAAAACAAAAAACAGCCACGGAAAAATATGACTGTTGACAAAAATAAAAAATTTACGTATTATTTTCCAAAATGTTTAAAAAGAAAATTTTTGGCACCTTTACTAATGTTAAACGAAGTGTAAAAAAAAACTACAAAAAAAAGCATAGCATTGCTGTTTTTTACTTTTACTGGAAAAGAAGACATCTCAATTTTTTTTGTGAAACCCAGCTGGACAGTTTACAAGTCATCAAAAAGATGACATGTCTGGACAAAAGAGGATGTCTGGTAACCCTAACCTTGAATGCATGATTATGGCAAATCAGTAGATCTTGTATACAGTAAATAAGTATTAAATAACTGTGCTGTTTTAACGAGTTTTTGAAGTACTACGCCTGCAAGAGAATGTGAAATATTAAAATTGTGTTAGTGTTTAACTGTGTGCTCTTCAATACTTGTAAAATGCATGTATTATAAATGTTGCCCCACAGGACAAATAAACAAGAACACTTCAAGGGTACAAAAATAATATTTATTACACTCCTCAAAGGACAATCCTTCACTTTGTGCAAACATCCGCACTCAACTATTGAAGAGAAACTCTTTGTAAACCATGTGGATACTGAATGGCAATGTAAACTGATGTAAACAGAGCTGGTAACAATAATTAAAGCACAGGTAACTTACACTACCAAGAGCTCAGATGAACATTTGTATCTCCATAGAAAACACCCAATGATAATCTTTATTCTATTAAAAACAATGCCCTTCAACATTGGGCATTAAAATTGCTGCAAATCAATAACTTCTGATAGAGTAGCTAGTTTCTCAATAATTGTCACAATCTGTGTACTTATCTGACACACTAGAATCAACTATACAGGTTGACTGAAAGGTTCAGCACCAATACAATATTATATACACTATGCTAGCCAAAAAATGGCTTCAGAACCACAAACAAACAAACAATTACTTCATTAAAAAGGGGCCGACGGGTGACCAATAGACTCGAACAAAGCCGCGGCTCCATATAAAAGATGTATTAAAACAATTGGATAAAACTTTTGACATGTGCCTGGTTAAGTTTGACTGACACGTATGTCGAGGATTTTTCCGCCAGACCAAAATCGGGGTGGTTAACTCTAGTTAGATGGTGCGAGGCGAGTGGTGTTAGCTATCGCTTACTTACAATGTCGTCTTGGGTGTTGTGGTTGATGTGAGTTTCACCCAATAGTGGTGAACTAGGTCTACTCCAAAGTGGCGATTCCAGTTGTAGGCTTCACTGCTCCGGAAGTTCGGGTTTGCTCAGCTGTATCTTGTCTCCGTATGGTTTAGCAACCCTCCTACCACCGGGTGGCACGATGGATGAATGCAAAAGTAAGGAGACATGATGATTACTGTTATCGGAGCAGGCGCTACTGTTTGGTGCCTAAGTTGTGCGCCGAGGTCCCGTTCCGCCTGCCTTTCTGAGCTTGTAGCCCCTCCCTGTCCAAAGGTGTTTCTAGTGGTTGGGGCATCGCTGTTTCTCCCCACCAGCACTAACTTAGTGCTCGGGGACAGGGAGGAAACAGGTAGCCGTCTAATGTGGATGTCAACAATCTCCTGATTCCTATTGGCAGTGCACGTCGTACACCGTCTCTCATTGTTAACACAGACAAGTACCCTGTCAATGAAAAGCAGAAGAGTAGTGAACAATGGGTGTAACACGTGACCTGTACTAACTCCTACCAAACCGTGGAGAGCTGATGGCAACTGCGGCTCCAGGTGTAGGCACTCTGGTTCTATATCAAAAGAAGAGTAGATGGTTCTAAACAAAATACAAAATTATTTAAAGTTAAACTAAACTAAGTAAAAGGTGTCTGGAAGAGACAAAGTGAAGTTAAATACGTGTGTATGGGTTTGCTGGGTGTTGATGCGTGGAAAGTAGCCGCTGGGGGCGTACATGAAACTTATGAGATTTCCAGAGGTCCCAGCACTGAATTAGTGCTCTGAGATGTCGTGAAAGAGTTTGAGAAAGAAAGATTGACTGAGCTTTTTTTTTTTTTTTTTCTAAATCTAACCTATTGCTAAGTAGTAGGTGTGCGTCCGTGGTAGGAGGGACCTTTTGGGCCATGACTGCATCCCTTGGTGTACCTATAGCCTAAACTATAATTAAGAAGAGGCTGGGAAAAACCGGCATAGTACCGTAAAAACCCAGTCGACAGAAAAGTGTTCAAAAACTTGGGAAACATAAGGCCTAATGAAAGTGTTGCTAGGAGACAACAGGTGTGGAGTCCATGCAATTTTAATAGGTGTTGAAAGAAGAGGGGGTGGGGTCTGTGGGAATGGGGCGTCCTTGACTTAACTACTGCCAATATTCCTGTGCAGGCGAACCAGCACAACAATATTGGCAGCAGCTATTTAATACAGGGCGATCCCTGGACCGACGCCACCTTCTCTCTTCTGCACCAATATCAGGATCTCCACGCCTTGGGTGATGGTGAGGATCTGCAAGAAGGGAGGCACCCCATCCTCATACTCCAGAATCTCTGTCGGTCTTGGGTGAACACGTAAAAGTGCTCGGCGAGACATCCAGGAGCTACCAGTGATGGAGGCGAATTCGCTGGTCCAGGTGTGAAGGCTGACATCGGGGAACTTCAGAGGTGCGAGGCATTCCAATACATTCCTCACACATCCGCAGTCGACAGCCTGCCGAATCCAGCAGTAAGGTTTGCTACACTTCGCCCTTTGGTACCTCGAGATCTCCCTCCCCGCCTTGATCTTTGGGCCGCCTCCAGAAGATGTGCTTCGCCATCTTGTACGGTGCCACCCAGATCCCCGACGTCCACAACAACGGTGCTGTAGAGTCTGCCAGTTTGTCCACAATCTGGTATTCAATTATTCCGACACCCCAGAGCCTGGGGATCCCAAATCCGCCATCTGGGGACGCGTTGAGTTGCAGAATGGTCGCCGCACCTGAGCTACCATGGTCGCACCACACTCACAGAAGCACCTCGCCTTCGTTGGTCCCAAGGGGTGGGCAGATCCCAGAGAGTGAGCAGCCACAAACGCAATGTTCATCCCACAACAGCCCAGCTCGATGACTGCCCGAGCGTATTTATTTATTTGTTTTATTTTTTTTTTAAACTACCCTATTACTAAGTGCTAATTGAAAGCCAGGTGGGTAGGGCAGGATTTTAATGCATCTCAGGGCTAGACCCCTTACGCCTACAAGGATAGGAAATCATGCAAGGAGACATGCATCATGGCAAAGAGGGATTGGGCAGCCATGGCCTGCAATTGGGGCCATGATTACCTCTCTAAGTGTACTTATAGCTAAGCTATCACTAGAAGAGACTGGGAAAAACTGGTATAGACACCGTAAAAACCCAGTCGACAGAATAGAGTTCAAAATTATTCATGCATTATACAGAAATGCTACAGGAGACAAAGTGTGTGTGGTGAGCATGCTCGTGTTAGTAGAGATGAAAAAATCTAGTAGAGAGTGGACAGGAACTTTAATTGCAGTTTCACTTCGCCAGAGAGGTGCTTGCACACCTCTCTGGTGGGGGAAGTGACGCTATTGGGCATCTTCCCCCCAATTCTCCAATAGACCCTGAAAATTGAAGAGAATAAGGTGAATTGCCAGTAAGTGTCGGCAGCAGCGACAGCTGGGTCAACACTTACTGGTTTTTTGATATCCGGTAAGAGACGGTACAGCCTGTGAAAGGAATGAGGTAAGTTATTTAACTAATTTCAAATAACCTAAGCGTCTTATAGTAACATATGTCCTCGGGGACATATGTGCTTAATCTAGAGCTGTGCTACCTGGCAGCGAACATGTCTCCATAGCCATAGGCTGTAATGGAGTATATTTCCACCCATAATGCTGTGAGTGCATGAAGCTTTGCATGAGGGGGGAATTTGTGTCTTCACCATGAAGAAAAGTCTTCTTCTTCTTCAGGTAGCAGTTCTCTTGACACTTGAGAGAAGGACTCTTGAGAGAAGATCTCTTGGAAGGTCTCAGTGTCTTGAAGATCTTCGCATTGTAGCACCACAGCCGCCCAAAATCGAGCCATCTGGCTATTCCGAAGTACGTTTCGGCTAGGACTGTGGGTACATAGTGTTTCGCAATGCCGGACGGAGCTTAAAGTAACCGAAGTACAATAAAAACTACTGATAAAATTTATGAATTAAATAAATCTAAGCTGTCCCTTTGGGACTGCTCATTTAATCTACCTTATATAATTATAACATAGACTTAGGAGGCTGTGCAGGGTCTATTATAATTAGCTTGGCGGTGTGTTACACACAGGTCTAAGGGGGCCGATGTGCTAGAAGCGACTAGGGTCGCTTATAGCGCTGGGTGTCATCAATGTCGTAGTCCCCAAGGGCACTGATAAGGGGGTTAGTATGTTCCTCATTGGAATCATAATAATTTTGGGCCTGCTTGCTAATGACATCTTGCAACATTTCTTGCTTTAATTCTGCATGCAAGTGTTTAGTTGGGACATATCTCGGTGCATGAACTGCCAGTTTAAGGCATTTATTGTGCACTACTTATAGTGATTGTAAGTGAGTTTGTGCACAGTAAGCCCACGCTGGGGCTGCATAAGTTATGATGGGTCGAATCATGGTTTGATATAAGTGAATCCAATTTTTCTGTGACAAGCTGGAATTACGATCTAATAGTGGATACAGGTCAGACAGGCGGCCATAAGCGAGTTTCCTCTTTGCCTCAACATGGCACCGCCATGTCATACCTCTATCCATAATAAGACTGAAGTATATTACCTCATCTTTAAATGGGATATTCTCCCCGAAGAGAGTGAGTTGTTGAAGATTAGGGAGGTTGCAGCAGCGTGTGAAGACTAACATATCGCATTTACCCACATTTATTTTAATGCGCCACACCCAAAAATAGTTTTCTAGCTCAGTGAGCTCTGCCTAGGCGTGCTGAATGGCAAATTCAGCCCTGCATGACCGGGTATAAACGACAGGGTCATCTGCATAGATACCTAGATTGATATGCCAGTTAGGGGGGCACGGAATGTCGTGGGTATAAATGTTGTATAGAACAGGACCTAGGATGCTGCCCTGGGGGACTCCTGCCCTAATAGCTTTCTTTTCGGAAGTTGCCCCTTCCAAAGAGACTGAGAAGGAGCGATTGTTTATATATGATGCCAGTAGCTTAATATAGCAGTCTGGAAAATTGGTTTGATATAACTGATAAAGGAGTCCTGCGTGGAAAACCCTGTCAAAAGCCTTCTCGACGTCTAGAAATACCACACTGCCTGAGCCTGGCAGCTTCCGGACTTATATAGGTGAAGCTTGTTGGCTGTCGGTGCCGGCTGCAGGGAGGGCGAGTCTCCTGCCCTGGTTGGCATGGGAGTCGAAAAACTCGTCAGCAGTTGTCAGCATTTCTGCTTCGTGCCTCTTCGGCGGCGCTCGGCCTTTCCCGGTGGCGGGCGGCTTGTTAGCTCTCAGTACGGAAAAAGGGGGGGGGGGGGGGTGCCTGCCGAGTTGCGGAACCTTCATGTGAAAAGAATTCGCTCATAAGTTCCCGTGCCTGTTAGAGTTGACGGCCAAAAATTCATGTTAAAAATTCTCTCTACATTTGTAGCAGTAGAAGTAGGAACATTTAGCGATGTGTCAATCATGATTCATTAGTAGGTTGAGCGGCACACATCACCTTGATTAAAAGAAAGCTCAGGCGAAGGCGCAAATGCCTTTCAAAGCCCCGCCCGATTAAAACACACAAAGACAGTTAAAAAGATTACCCCCAGCTGTATCTCACCCGGCCAGCCTCTACAGTCGTACCAAATTCCAATCAAAATGAATACAAACCATTGTCAGAAATTCAACCAGCAAATAACCTCACACAAATAACGAAAAACCAAGCACTACTCATAAACACATTTTTGATCGGGCTACCGAAAAATAATTTATAAAGGTAATAATCTTGAGTGCCAACTAAGCCCTTTATAGATTTATAATCATTATCCTGCCATGTACTAACATTAAGTTATTATTGCTTGACTGAAGAGACTCTCCATAAACCACACGACTAGCGTGTAAACCCTTATCAATAGCTGCAATAGTGTTATCTAACAAATGCCCATGGAGAGTGTCGTTAAGTCGTCCCGCTATCAGCGACAGTGAATGGGCCGGTACAGGTGGCGTGAATAAGGCCCCACAGCAGGAGCATTGGCTGGCTGTGTTGACAGGTGCGTGAATCAGGCCCGGAGAATGACAATTAAATTTATTTTATATGACGAGCCCCCAAATCCCGCTACGCCAGTGTGATAACCTTCACAGTTCTGTGTGCCCTCCGGCACGCATGTTAGTAGCTAAGTCGATTAGAGAATGGGATGCATCTCAGGGTTTAGTTATTATAATGGTCACATGCATCGTGACTAAGTAGGGTTATAGTGCCATGGCCGCAATTGTAGCCATGTACACACTCCGAAAGAAGAAGGCTGTAGATAGAAGAGCATAGCAAACCGGGAAAATGTGGAGATGGCAGTGGGAAATCTATGCGACAGTCGCGGAGGATTAAATAATTCCTTCTAACTGGATTAGGGCTGGATAAGATATGGTATTTGTCAGTTCAGGACGAAAGACTTCTGTTGGTTTGATGCGAGGTGAAATGAAATGAAATCGCAGCTGGTGTGTATTGTGAGGGACAGGACGCCCCCGTGCCGATGCAAGTCATTGTGTGACCGCAGGCGCCCTAGATGTTGAGCTACTGTTAATACTGCCATGCAGGCGAAACATCACTGCAGCATTGGTGGCAGCTATTCGATGCAGGACCCCCCTGCTTCTTGTCGAGTGCGTCGGAAAACCGTACAGCCCACTCATGGCACCGACTTCATCTTCGCTCTTCCGCGCCGATGCCAGGATCTCCAATCTGTTAGTGTAGGTGGGGAGAGTTCTTCGGTGAGCCGACCCCTCTCCTTCCTCCAAAATAGCCCGTTGGTCTGGGAAACGCGAGACATCCGGGGCTTACCAGTGGTGGCAGCAAGTCCGCTGTCTTAGGAGTGAAGGCTGACATTGAGGTGCTTCCAAGGTCCGATACATTCCAATCCATTCATCATGCACCCGCAGTCGGTAGCCCGTAGAATCCAGCAGTGAAGATCGCTACACTTCGCATTTTTCAGCACCTCAAGATCACACCCCCCCCCCCCCCCATCCCACCCTGATTGTGGGCAACCTCCAGCAGATGCACTTCGCCATCTCGTACACTGAGCTGCTCAGGTTCTCGACGTCCATGACGACGGCACTCTCGTACCAGCCAGTTGGTTTGCGGGCTGGTATTTGAATATTTCCAGCCACCCCAGAGCCTGGGGATCCGCTATCCACCACCTGGGGACACGACGAATTACGGAATGGTCGCCGTACCCAAGCTGCCATGGTCCCATCGCAATCGCCGAAGCACCACCTTTGCTGGTCCTAAAGGCATGGGCAGATCCCGGAGAGAGCCTGCACGAACACGATGTTCATCCCACGACAGCTTGGCTCATGCTGGAGAATAACACGGCCGGCAGATAAACCAGACCTGGCTCGGGTGGAAGGAGGGGAAAGGAGGGAGGGGGAGGAGAGGTAAAGAAGAAGAGAGGAAGCGGGGAAACCGAGGAGGAGCGGCGAGCGATGACGTAAGTCGGCACAGGCTGGCGAAACGATTGTCGATCACAAAAAATATCGTCTCAACATGAAACATTTAAGTTTACCTATTCAATCTCTTTTGAGAAGTGCAGTGCCCATTTATGTTTTGTACGTCCAGAAAAAACAAATAGTATGTTGGGACAGTATTTTACTGTTTAGTCATAAATATTTTCTACATTCCGGTGTAAACATTGTAAGAACATATTTTCGTGAGATATGATAGTTGTGCATTCATTGTGCAAAATACATATTTATTGCAGCTATCATTTTTACTGATGGCTTGCGTATTGGTATGTCCAGATAAAAGCTCTTGGCGGGAAGTTCCGCGAGGGAGATGTGATCCTGAGCAACCATCCCGAGGCGGGCGGCACGCACTTACCAGACCTCACTGTCATCACTCCTGTCTTCTACAAGTGAGTTGCAGTATTGCTACATCAGAACAATCTCATCTGAATAGTAACTTCATTCTGTATATTCAGTTTGTGTGTGCGTTAAAATTTATGTTTGCCGAACTGGTTTGAAGTGTGCTTTTTTTTTTTCTTAAATTAAATTTCTGGTGTATATATTGTCTTTCTGTTTAGCACAATTCGGTTTAACGTTGGCTCATTTTTAATCTGTGTTCACTATTTTCATAAATAATTCATTTTTTTTCCTCATTTATTGTTCCTTTTTTCATGCCATATGTAGGAGTATGTGAATTTCACAAATTTGCTGAGTGGTAGGATAGATTTTAAGCACATGTACATTGCTGTTATATTTATGATTTGACCACAATAATTGTTTTGCTGTGACCTGGACAACCCTGAGAAAATAATAAAAATGTGGAACCCAATTCGGATAAAAATGTTCTCTTAGTACTGCAGCAGCCAACGAGTACCTAAACAAAACTGGCACAAAGGCAAAGGATTCTAACCCAACAGCAAATAAATTCGGGAAATTCACGGATCTCTAGCCAGGAGTCTAAATCAAGACACAATGGTCCACAGTAAGCTTACGTAAACTTAAGACACATTTACAAACAGCACATACATTCATGGCTTACCCAGGAGTCAACCTTGGAGCGTAGAGGTATAAAGGTAACACCTTTGGGACCTCAATCACAAAGCTATTTTTTTTGTGTTTCTTTGTGTTGTCCACGTCAGTGGCATGAGATACGCAGGACAAGCTTGTTTCGTCTACAGTGATGATTCACACTACCCCAGCCCCTGAATTTCTCAAGTTATAAGCACTGAGTATCTGAGAAGTTCAATGACTGCCATCATAAACTTTATTGATAATTTTTTTTATTTGACAGAAAACAGGCTGATGATACTATTTAATATGGAGAGTGCAATAAAGTGCATCCTCTTGTCGTCCACAATACTATTTAATCAAATAGATATCAAGCAGGTAACTGCAGATGGTGTAGCTGTGAATTGTGAGCTACTCTCCCGTCAGCTCTTTCCTTTAAGTAATGATGTATAGATTTTTGGATGGTATTTTGTTCTTGCAATATTTGTATAATATACTGTTTAGATTTAAATGTAATTTTTATTACTATAACATTGCATGCTCTAATTCTTTGATTTTACCTAAATTTGTATGTATATTTTATGCAGTTAGTCAGTTATTGTGTGTTATTGTGTTTGTGTATATGTAGCCATGCCTGCTTGTTAATGCCCTTTTATGGCAGTTGGTAGGCATGCAAATCCAAATACAATAGAATAAATAAATATTATATGATATGTAGAATTTTATTGACTCTCAGCTGTGATGAGGGGACTGTGTTCGTGTCAGGGGTGCTTCACAGCCGGTGTTCTTTGTGGCGAGCCGTGGCCACCATGCGGACATTGGGGGCATTACCCCGGGCTCAATGCCACCTCACTCACACACGCTGCTGGAGGAAGGGGCCAGCTTCAAGAGCTTCCTGCTGGTGAAGGAAGGGGTGCTGGACGAGGAGGGGCTCATCGACATCCTTAACTCCCCAGGCAAGCTGCCAGGGTCGTCAGGAACCCGCAACCTCGCAGACAACCTCTCCGACCTCAAGGCCCAGATCGCTGCCAACCGCAAGGTACTACAAACTCAAGTGTAATCCCGAGAAATATGTGAAACAAATTCCTTACCCCCTGTCTCCTCCATCACGTTTTGTTATAGACACAGCAAACCCAAGGTTGTGCATACAGTTCGGATTATACACTTACAAGTGTGTCACATGTAAATTGAAGACTTTTATTGCTACCTATGCTCAGTAATAATAGTTAACATGATCAGTAAAATCACTCATGATACTAGACATTCCAGCAGAATAGAAGAAATAGTGTGAATGAAAAGCAAATGTGTTGCAGTTCTTGGTTTGTCTGTGGTAGGAATACATGCATAATATGACGCGTGTCGCTAAGACTAGTCACAGTTACTTTGGTGAGCACTGGTCAGGTGTGCTCTGGTACCCAGTTATTTCGACTGTGTGGTTTGCCTACTGGAGAATAACACTGGTCGGGTTGGCTGTAGACTTAGCACAATGTCAGCTATGGTCGACACTACGATATGTCGGGGTACCATCTTAGGCCTCAAATATAGAGCAGACTTACCAGGGCACTCACTCACAGATCTCCTGGGTTCCGGCATACGTGTAGGTCGGTCGGTGCCAGCAGTCACCTGGGTGCTGCAGGCTGACGAGATGGTGTATGGAGAGGTGAGGTATCTCTGACTCCAGGCGGTGGCTGCATTGCTTCTGAAGAACGAGTCAGTTATGCCCAACCTGGTTTCACTCCCAGTGACCAAGGCACGTACTGCAGGATGTGGCTCTGTGCCACGTTTGGTGTGTGAGGGGAAATAAACTGGGATGCTGGCTGAAGAGGACTGCCTCTCCAGGTTACGGGCAGACTGAGCATGTTCCCGTGGGGTGTCTCCACCAAGTGTGGATGTTTGGTTGGTGCCCACTCTCTTAGCAGTTAAGAACTTCTCCTTCTTTTTCTCTCTTCAAGTACTGTGCCTTATCCCAAAGGGTATAGAGGCAGTATTGACACTTAACTTACATTCTGTCAGTGCAAACAATCAATGGTATCCCTACTAAGTGTAAAACCCAACAGCAGTTTGACGGCGTGAACCTTGTGCTCCTATGGCTCCGTGCCTTGACGCAAAAACATATTGTGGTAGGTCGTATGGGCCGTCTTCCTACTACTGCCTGGGTGACTTCCAGCAACAGTCGGGCACTCCAGTCCCAGGCAAATTCCCCTGCCAGTACCATCGGCGCTCCAGTCAGCGATACAACCTTAGGTGGCTGTTCTGCTCCTGATGGAGGTGTTCGTAGTGGTTTCTGTACACCTGGGTGCACAGAATGGGCGGCCGTCGAAAGTGTTGTGTGTGTTGACGTACAGATAGCTGATGGGGATCTGTAATCCTAAAGTATGGTTCATATTGTTACTATACCTGGTCGCTTGCTTGCTCCATCTGGAAGTAGAGTTCCTAGTATCGGACAGGATTTACCTCTGAACAAATGTATTTTCAGGACAGCATTAAAAATTCTATTTATTATAATTAATAAAAACTGTTGACTCGTACCTACTGCCAAGCAGAGTGAGAACAGAAGAAAGCTACGCTTAACAGGTGGAGGGGACCTGCTCCTAAACAAATCAAGTATAGAATGAACTCGACGGCTATGAAAACAACTCTGACACAGTTACACTAACCTGGGGTGTCTAGAAGAGACCTAATAATGGGGGCCACTACCAGAAGGTTAGTGGATGTAGTAGCCACTTACCAGCAAGTAGCGGCGACACTGTTGATCCAGGAGTGTCAACAGCAGGAGTGTGGAGTGTAGTTGAGCAGGCTTCTGGTGTTGAATACTTCTGTAAGCAGGTGGTGCATGAAGTCTTCGGGAGCTTCTGGACGAAGTGGTAGAAGCCTCTGACGCGTGCCCGGCTATTGACTGTGTGGCACGGTCGTCGAGATTTGATGCGCTAGACCAATTGCGCTGTTATATACAAGTTTATCGGAGGCTGGCGAGAGGTGGTAGGTACTGACTTACTCAGATGACCTCTGTGATGCTGATGAAGCTGAGATTTTGATCCTTGGTCTTAACTCAATGGATGCTGGGTTGCCTCATCCCATATTGACTATTCCAGGCTGCAGATTCCCAGCTCCAGAACCTGGGATTGGCCAGGTCGTACCTAGCCGTAGTCCTGTAAACCAGTCCTCTCAGAACTGGGTGGTACTCTTGGCTGGTGCGAATATGCGGTGGAAAATATACACATACCATGGGAGCAGTCGCGACTGCTTGGCACCTTAGTGCGGCGGTGCTGTCCCGTTCTGCCTGCCTTTCCTATGTAGGAGGGATTAGTGGAGACCACTGTTTGGCAGCAAGAAAAGCTAGGTTTTGCTCCCTACGCCTTTGGCCGTGCCTTACCTTGTAAGGCATAGTGTGTCACTGCTTAAACAACATACGTAGTGCACCTTGACGAGAAACAATTTAACAGTGTCAGTCCAGTAGCTGCTTGCTGGCACGAGTTCTATAAAAGTCTCCATTGATCCCCCACATTTGGCGGGCTGATCAGAGACGTTGAGCTGTTATGTTTATTAAAAAATCAATAAACACATGACTCATGCTTCCTTCTACTGAACAGTGGGATGCTGAAGGTTACCTAAGTTAGCCAGGTTTAGGCGAACTGGTCCTAGGTTAAAAAGGGAAAGATTGTTCTAGATGTGAAAAATACTTTACTACTAAACTGTACTAAAGAAAGCAGGTGTCTAGAAGAGACAAAGTGAAGTTAACCATTGTTAGCGTGAACGCTGTTTGTTGCATGACTGGTTGTCGTTGTTAGAAGTAGCTGCTGGGGGCGTACTTAAGACTTGGTAGATCTCTGAGCAGTGCTCAGAATGTCGTGAGAGAGGATGCAAGAATGCCTGCTGGAGCCCAGCTGCGCACAAACTTACATAGTGCTGAAGTCTAGACTGCTGCAGTAGGGTGCGGGGAAGGCACATGACGTCCTTCTGCCATTAGGCTGGCGTGGTAGGTAGGAACCCTTTTGTCAGTGTTCCATGGTTTGTGTATCTTCGACGGTGCTCGGCAGCGCCCGAAGGGGCTGGGGTTTGTTGGTACTAAGCACGGTGTGTGTGTGTGGGGGGGGGGGGGGGGGACAGTGTGCCTGCTGGTTGCGTAACCTTGTAGCCATGTGCTCAGCTGCCTGGTAAATTTAAACGGCCGAGAACGTATGTGCAAAGTATTGTGTATGTAGGTTAAAGTAAGGGTATACTTTACATAAAGAGCGATGAGTCGTTATCGTATTTTATTAGTATAAGCGCCATGCATCACCTCTGGTTGTTGGTGGTGGCAGCTACTGGTGGTCGTTGAAGAACTGGAATCTCTTGGAGAGGACTGTGAGGGCCTATGGTCAATATTGAGCCCCAGCACAGAAGTGTTGAGGGGAGCTACTGGAGAATACAACTGGCGTCTTCGGCTGCGCACTTCCTTATATTGTGTGCTCAGTCGGCCCATGCCTGGGCTGGAGTGAGAGGCGTGACGTTGCTCTGTGACGTCTGCCTTGTAGCGAGTGAGGTGGAAGAACTTCACGCTCTTCTATATGGCCTTGGACGCTCGGCGGCGCTCGGCCTTCCTCGGTCAGCTTCGTAGCTGTGGGGACACACTGTCTGCCAGGTGCATTGGGGAGGCTTATGTGTTCTGTGGCCACTTGGATACTATCCTTGGTTCACGTCCTAGAACTGCCCACTCGGCTGGGAGCAATTCCATGCGCACTCATGAATAACGTGCTGGGTTTGACCCTTTCTTGGGATACGTAGATACTATGAATAGTATGAGGAAGTTGGGTGTGGTACATCAGGAAAATACCACGTGTCTATAACTGTCCCTTCCATGGGAAACATCCTGTAGCCATCTATGTTTGTGGTTCTTGGTAAATGTAACATGGTAGGATGAGTCGTAGTTGGGTTTTGTATATTCATATAAACTGCACGCGTCAGGTAATATCTCACTGTTATATATTACCATTTATTAAGACCATCTCTTAAAAAAACATTTTTAAGAAACCGTAAGTAATTTTGTTTAAAAAAAGTATAAAATTTGAGGAAATCAGTTGAAAAATGAGTCGCTATGCGTTTCTCGTCAAAACACTACTTGAAGCAGTGTACATACATCTAAAAATAAATACTATTCCCATTTTGATGTATAGGGGTCGGTGTGTGTCAAAATCTCTCGACACGTGATGCTCTCGGGCTCAGGGTTATGTTACGCTACGACAGAAACAGGTTTTTATTTGCAGTCTGGTCAGACAGGGATTAAGGTGAGGAACTTGTTTATTCCGAGAGGAATAGAACACAGTGGCCCGTACTACCTCCTGACTACCTTGAGCTGACCGGAAGTATTTAACTATGCAATTTTTCAGGTAAATGGGATCTGGTTCTAAACTAAAGGGTGGCAGTTTAGACTAAAATAGCAGAGTACTTTCCCTGCTTATGCTGTTCCTTGTCCTGAAGGGACTTAAGGGACCCACTTCTTGAACGGTTGTGGGTAGCCATTACCAAAGGCAACCTTCTAGGGAGGATTGACATCTTCACTAAGGTCTGCTGGGGGAGAGCCTGTGGAAGATCTGGATGCTGGCGGCGGAGATGCTGAAGAGCTTCTGGGTTGTCTAGGTGATGAACGGTCAGAGAGCTCCAGCGCACGAGGCAGTGGAGCGAGCTGCTGGAACTGATGTGGCTCTAAGAATAGCCGGCGAACAACTGGCGTTTCCCAGCCGGTGCACAGGTACGTATACTGCCGACAGAGCCCTCACCAGGGCTTGGAGTGCAACAGGCACTTTGTCTGTAGGCAGGGCCAAGGGTTCTCTGCTCAGCCTCCATTGTGGGTGGCACCATCCCTCAGTGTGCCCTTAAACAACCTGCTCGGTGGGGCCACGGTAGCTCAGCGGTTTGTCTGCTCGCCTCCCACTAAGGGAATCTGGGTTCCATCCCAGGCCGGGATACCAGATTTTTGCATGTGGGAATCGTGCCGGACGATGCTGTTGGTCGGCAGGTTTTCTCGGGGATCTCGCGATTCTTCCACCCTTTCATTCTGGCGCTGCTCCATACTTACCTTAACCACCCTCATCGGCTCTCAAGACCACACTGTTAAGAGCCGCCCAAATCTCTTCACTCACTCACTATCTGCTTGCTCGGAGGTGGCAGTGGTGGCTCACTGAGACATGACATTTTCTTAAGGGGGGTGACTTGGCTTTGCTTACTGACTGCAGTGATGAAAAGCATAACTCTGACACGTCTATGATATTCCCCTCAAACTAGGGAACATCCTGTAGCTGCTCTGGTAGTGATTTTACTTATCTGGACCCCGTCCAGTGCACTAGAGTAATCATGCACAGATGGAGCAAAGACATTTTCTTCTGGGCCAGTAAGCATCATGTGTCACTGTTTAAAATGTTCCGAACCTTTATTAAGGGTTAGTTTACTATTAAATACTGAAGAATTAAGTCTTGTACTTATGACTCATTTAGTACACAGAAAATAAGCGTAGAAGTTTACGATTGCTATTGCAACTGTTAAGTCTAGCCAATCAGAATCGTAGTCTACATTTTATAATGTACGTAATATAATGTTTTTGTTCTTTGTGGTTAAGGTAGTAATGTAGCCGGGGAGGGGAGTTATGGTGATTTTAACCCCTGCCCTTTGTCTGTAACGTTTATCAATAATTAGTTCAAAATTAAATAATTCTTCAATTGGGATAGTATTTAATTGCAGTGAAAGATGGCAACTGCAGAACATGAGATTAGTGTATAGTATGGGTGTGTGTGTGTTTGCGTGTGTAGGGCATCTTGCTGGTGGGAGAGCTGATTGATGCATACGGGCTAGAGGTGGTCCAGGCATACATGGGGCACATCCAGACGAACGCCGAGCTGGCTGTACGGGACGTGCTGCGGCAGGTGGGGCGGCGCGCACTCGAGACCACAGGCAGCTCCGAGCTGCAAGCACAGGAGTTCATGGATGACGGCACACCCATCAGCCTTAAGGTGTCCATAGACATCGAAAAGGGCACTGCCACCTGCGACTTCAGGTGAGAAGTTATGATTTCTTCCAAGATGTTTAATAAAACAGCACAAAATACATACCATATGTATTTCTCCAATAGTCGTTCATGGCAGATGCTCTTCTACAAAATCCAAGGGAGTACGTATATGTAATTGCATGACATTAGAAGAAATTTTTTGTGGTGGACTTACCTACATATAGGACAACCCCTACATTTCCATTTTGGCCTACGTAAAAAAATTAATTTCTCTGCAAATAATTTTGATATGAAATTTAGGCAGAATTACTTAATCTGGGAACTTAAATAAAGGTTTACACTGCTAAATGCTTTGCAGTTAAGAATATTCACATTAGATGTAAGAACCTAAGGAAGTGACACTTTATTTGTCAATCTCCATATTTTTATACTGATTGTTAAAGTTCCTTTCTTAAGATTTTGTTAACTAGTTTGTACTGTACTGAAAAACATTTCCAGTCATAAACATTGATCATCACTTGTTGCTACTCAAGTAAAATCATTAACCTCAAAATATTTTAATGTGGAAATAAGATATAAGATGACACTTGTTTTTTTGGTTGTGAAAATTCGAATAAAACCTAATCTTTTATTATTTGAGTAAATACGGTATGTGGCTACCATTACTGTTTTTTTTTTTTTTTTGTCTTATTTACATTGTATAGTTTATTTGAAGTATCTTCATATTTTTTTTAATCAAGCCTCGTAATAATAAACACATGTATAATGTGATGCTGGCTAACAGCCAGCGGCGCTAGATTTCATGACGGCGCTCACATGTCACGTGTTTCGCACATGTGCAAAGAGGCCAATAATTGAGAACTTTCCTACACATGTTAATTTCAGGTTAAAATGTGTTATATTGTCTTAACAGTGTTTAATGTGTCTTAAAATTTTTTAATTCATTGTACTAATTCTAGTTGTTTAGTTATGAATATTGAAAGTGCCACAGCACCATGATTAAGAACACTTAATATTCCGGCATGAACAAAGAGACACTAAAATGATATTAAAATTCATAAGAAAATTATAGAAATGTAAAACAATATTTAATTTAATTTGTGCCATTTTATTTTCATTATAAAATATTTCATACAGCGTGTATAGCACTTCCGCTTATGTGAACGCCGTAGGCTGCCATGGTAGGTCCGTGCGACGCTTGTATCTGGACAGTCTGTCGAGGAGAGCTGGCGAGGTAAGACACTGTCACGTGCGGACTACAACTTTTGTTCACTGATGTAGGTTTTCATAGTTCATGTAGTTTACCGGTTAATCTTTGCTTGCGTACATTTTTGATGCCAGAAATTTTCCCCAGCATTATGCTCCCACTATATTAATTTTTACGCCCTTGTGGCATTTTTAACTTAATCGAGGAGAAGGAGGAGAAAGATGTGGGAGAGGTCATATGACCCACGCATTTCGAATCAGACGCCACCTGCCTATGTTTATGGCATTTCATTGTAACTTATGCATAACTGCTACACGCAATTTTAAGAGCTTTATTTTTTGTATGTATTTGAAGGTATTATTTGTGTTTGAATATTTTACTGCTACGTCACGTATAACCACGTGGCGGACTGAAGCCAAGTCTTTGTATATGCCATCATTGCATTTTAAGAGCTTATTTATATAACATCGTATATGCAATAATATATTTCAGGGTTCTATGTCAGTTTTATTCAGGGTTCAATGTATTTTTCACGTAAATTGATGCTTTTTGTACTTGACCATGCGGTCACAGTAATGTTTGATTTTACCGCCATCAGGCATGTTACAAGCCTGTAACAACACTAATCTTAAAGAGAACCATTGCCAAACACGAATAATATTTTATCTTAATTTAGTTTGCCGTTTCCACGCAGAAATATTGCAATTTCACCTACACCACATGGTCTGCTACGAACTTCATCCAACAGCATCCGCGCCATCTAAGCTTGTTTTCACACGTGTGTGTTTATTGTGACTATTCATCTTGTGTCCCATCTTATTTCATGTCTCATTCAAGGGTCTATGTAATTGTATAATTAGTGTACTGTGCAATTACTCCTGTCCTAGCCGGCTCTGTGTATAGGCCGTCACATACTACCCTCGTGCTGGACACATACTACCCTCGTGCTGGAGGGCGAGTCCCGACGAGTTTGTGTTAGTGATGCCAAGTAATCACACGTGTTAATGTGTATTAAGGGTTTTCATTTGTTATTCACCATGTCCTGTCTTCAGGGAAAAACCGTCAGTCCACCCTAGTGGCTGTCGGCCCTCTTCCCTTTGAAGGCTGTGCTTTCACGCACCTCTGTGATATCATCCATTTAGGCTTGCGCTAGGTTAATTACGGGCTGGGGAGTACCCAAGCGGAATTTGCTAGTTATGACAGAGATAATCATTTCATTGGCACGTTGATGTGTATGAACGATATCAATAAAAACAAATCTACAGTAAACTCAATATTCAGTAGTGACAGTGTCCTAGCCACAAATTACCAGTAAGTATTTGTGTCATCGTTCGTCTCGTCTCTCACCCAACGACGTCAAATGGGTGTGGTTGTTTCCTAAGTACTGACGCGTGCCACGTCCTTCCCTCTTAGCCCATTTGTCCGACTTCAACAATGTAGCTTCGAAGTGCCCTCTACTGGGGGCAGTCGACCCATACGTGGTGGTCACCCCCTCCACGACTCCTACACCGGAGACGTGGACTGGAGTGCACCACTCTTCTGAGAGCACCTGGGTACTGCCGGATTCAGGTGACCGTCCTGTTTTCATGCCCTCAAGAGAGATCTTTTGAGAGTGTGATAATTCGGGCTGACCAATATTGCCAAGAGATGTTCCCAGTAAGAATTCCTCCGGGGAAATTAATGCAACAAGGGGACACAGTGGTTATAGTTTTCACAAAACCCCTCCTGTACCCCCTCCATTCAGTGTTTACATCCCTCTGCGTGTAGTGTGAGTGTGTTTAATGTTCATTAATTTTTGGGCTTTAATAACACGTAAACAAACCCCTTATTTTTGCTCCCCAATAAAAACGGGCTTTGTAAACCATGTATTCGAGCATAGCTACCCACACCCCTCCTGGAGTCAGAGTGGACTCGTCCACCGCGAGCCACATGTTGCCAGTTGCCACCTTCGAATTTCCATGAACAAGGGTACAAGTGATTTTTACATTAGTTAAAATAAAAATTCTAAAATGTAAATAATCACAACATACACACAATAGACTGGGAAAGACAGTCTTGTGGCGTATTTAAATTATGTTGGGTATCAAAATTATTACCTATTCAATTTAGGTATTTTTATGCTCAATTTGCTCATGCAAATGAATAATGTAAAGTGTTCGTGTATTTTAGTGGCATAAGTGTTTTTGTATGTATTTGTTTTGCCAGTAAATGTACCAGTGTATTTTTTTAATACACTTGGCGCACTTTTGAGCAGGAGTCCCCAGTGGGCCCGCCATGCTCGACCAGTTGTTTCGGCACATGCTGAGATAACGGATATGCACCACACGGCTCCAGGTTAAACATCTTGTACCAGTCTTTAGTGTATCAGTAGTTATTTATTTTATTCTGGAACTTAACTGACTTCCCTTCTTTGCTCGGCCCGGGAGCAGTGCCATTTTCAGCCCCGCCAGCTCTAAACATGCCAGGGGTTTAATTCACTTAATTATTTTTCATCTGCCATGTGCCTCTTTGTCAGTGTTGGCTGCCAGCACGCCTTAATGCTGGAACCGTGTAAGTGAGTGAAAATCAGTGGAAGTGATTTCTTGTTTTTATTTCACTATCGGCCACCTAAATAAAGGCTGCGTAACGTAACTTTTGATTTTCTACTTACTGTGAGACGGCGACTTAACGGTCTCACATGATAATTAGAAGTGTATGAAGGGGCTTACACCCTCGTAGATAGGCCCAGGAAGGGCTTAACAGCATTACAGACGACGTTGACTAATCCCACAGGGTAAGCTCAGGAGAAGCCACGTGTGCAAACAGACCATCGCTGAATGAATATTTCATATTCTTGTACCCTTTTTTCATCCTTACAAGTACCAGAAAACCAGTACCATAACCTAACCGCACTTCTTCCCGCTCATGACACCACGACAACCCGTGAGTTGTATCACAAGCATGCTATGCTTGTGTTAAAATAAAAGTATCTAATTTTTGGATATAATAGTTAAACTTTTAATTGTATTTTGACTATAAATTATATTATTTCATTTATAAATAATATGTGATGTATGGCGGCTTTTGGCTGAGAATGGTAGTCATGGTCGAGGATGGTTTCGTCTTGCATGTCTGAGGCACGGCGGAATTTACTTAGACTGACCATACTGTCAACTTATTGGACCCTGGCTGGTGTACAACTTTGGACGCATGGCCTGGGGGCAAGGTACAAATATAATCAGGGGTTCGACTGTCTGGCGGTTGGGTTGGCAAACTGCCACTGGTATACTGAGCTCGATGGGGCCCAGGGTAGCTCCTTGGTTTGCTGCTGGTGTGGCGACTGTCAACTGGATCGGAGCTGAGTTGGGCCCATGGAGGGCTGCTGGCCCGGCGGTACTAGAACCAGGGGTTGGCGAGGCCCAGCTGTACGTTACGTCCATGACGGATGTGAGAGGCCACTGGGTGAGGTCGACCGGCGGTCTTGAAAGGTGGCTGTAATAAAGGTCAGGAGAAAGCGGGGAGATGAGGTCTCTGTAGCTGGTGGGCTGCGTGAGCTCGTTCCCGTGGGGTTACATTACAAAGCGCAGTTGGAACTGGGTTGCAGCTCCTATTGGCATCAGTTGTAGTAGCTGCCTCTCTGTTGTGACACCCGGTACCACTTAGTTGGGTGTATGGCATCAGGCAGGTACAACGGACAGCCTCACGAGAGGAGAGCAGGCGACAAAAGTTCCCGGGCTATGTGTAAGATCAAAGCCGCAGCTGAACAGACCAGAGTTATACCCGGTGCTCCTCTAACCAGTGACATAAGGCGTGGTGGTTAAAGGGTACTAGGCAACATAAGTGGGTATGGTTCCAAATGTGGTAGGATCTGCAGACCCAGTTTATCACTTCCTCCGGCAACAGTACAACACGGTGAACGAAGTGGTTCAACTGGGCTAGTGGTCCGACGACTCTTGGATTGAGTTGCTAGTGGTTGGGGCTCTACCTTACTGCACACCAGGTGTACAGTATGGGTGGTTGTCAACTGTGTGGGTTTTAGACATAAATGCACCTGGTGAAGGGCGCACGCAGTCCTACACTACATTCGGTAAAATGAGGTACAAGTGTGCGGCCTCCTGCGTTGCTGTGGTGGGTTGTCCTCTACTAAGGAAGAAACAAACACCCTATAAAATAGTACTCACAGGTTAAAGAACGAACTCTGGACCTTCCAGAGTTAACATTAAATATGTCAACACCTTTCATATGCACTTTTTTTTTCTGTAATTTGCAATTTTTTTAATTCCAAGGATTTTACTGGATTTGACCCAATAATTCCAGGATTTTACAGGGTTTTTATATACAGGAACCAGGATTTCAACTTCAGGGGTGGTGGCAGCCCTAAGACTATAGTCATTATGTCCAAATTGTGTTAATTTTTTTAAGTGGCACAATGTCCGTTGGGTTGGAAAAAAAACTAAGCAGGGCTTTTAGAAATGTTCACTCAACACCAAACTATGTCTTATTTGTATTGTTCTCCGCTGTGCAGGGACTCTGGCTATGAGGTTTGGGGCAACACCAATGCCCCGCGAGCCATTACCATGTCTGCTCTCATCTACTGTTTGCGCTGCATGGTTGGGCACGATGTGCCTCTAAACCAGGTATGTACCATCATGTCTTCTCTGAGATATTTTATGTGACCACTGGAAAAACCTTTTTGGTCGGGCCCTCCCAGCAAAATATATTTGTAACCCTCTTCCATGAACCATTAAACGTTTTTTGCATAACAAATTCACTAAATCAGTTGTATGTCTTGAGTTTAATGTCAGGAAAACAATATTTTTGTTTACGAATATGGATAGTCTTTCATGATTATAACTAGTGATGCATCAGTAACACTTTGCTGATTATGATTAAAGATTAATATTTGATAATTGCAATTACCATTGATTGTTACTGGTTATCGTTATTTTAATACAATGTCGATAAATAATATGAAAAACTTTTACTACTAAAATAATTGAAGAATAACTTACAAATACATATACATAATTTTAATACATAAAACCGGTTTCAACACTAATAGATCAAAAATTATTTTTGTGTTAGTTACAAAGTAATGTAACCCAACAATATTTTTCAACTATTAAGTTTCAGCAAGAAGTTACAAATGCATGGAACAGTGTTGGAAGAATGAACATCGTACAAATTCTGATTCAGGAACACCAGTACTCGTAAATTTTTTGAAAGTAGACAATTTCTTCACTCTTAAGATATTTCCAGCAGAGAAGAACAATCCCTATAAATGTATAGCTGAATTTAAGTATAGCTACATTCATCCCTGTTCATTGTATTTTTGCTGATGCATGTAATCTGTGGTCATAATTAATACCTGCTGTTGAGGAGGAGTATACTGTAAGATTATTTTGTTTTCGTAGGTTGAACGAGTTTTAGAAAGAAACATTACCAGAATAGGTGATTGGTTATAACTTAACGTAATAACTGTCAATTACAATTACCGTATTTTGGCGTGTATAGGCCACACTGAATTTTTGTATTCCTGTAAATATTGCTATGTCACTAGTCCATACAAACATAATAAATTCAGATTTAATTTTCCCCTACAAAACATTTGCGATAGAAGATTTATATTAATAATTGCACTTTTTTCTTTGTTTCCTCTCCATTCCTTTCCCTGTCTTCTTTCCAATTTCCTTCGAAACTATGTTAAAACATTAAAATGTAGTATGTTGACACATTTCTAAACATGTTTTGGGGGCAAAATTTTATTTACAATATCTCGCGTATAAACCACCCCACATTTATATATATATATATTTTTTTTTTCCCCCCACAATTAATCTGCAGCATTATCACTGCATCACTAGTCTATGAACGCCTCTCTATTACAAACTGCAAAAATGTGGGTTCCTTCATGTTTGTATGGAAGAGGTTTCACTGTACAATATCCAAATGTTGCAGGGCTGCTTGAAGCCGGTCCTAGTGCTGGTGAGAAAATGCTCGGTGCTGGACCCCTCGGAGACGGCGGCTGTAGTTGGAGGGAACGTGCTGACCTCCCAACGCATTGTAGATGTGGTCCTGAAGGCGTTTCAGGTGTGCGCCGCATCCCAGGGCTGCATGAACAATATCACCTTCGGAGACGAGACGTTTGGCTACTATGAGACAGTCGCAGGAGGAGCCGGTGCGGTGAGTGTTGCCATTCTCTGTCCTTTGTAAAGACAGACACTTTGAACAAGCTCGACGGAAATAGCATTTCGAAAATTATTTTGCAAAGGTGACAAAATTAATCTAAGTGATAGCTGAAGCAACATTGATTGCTTCAAGTAGCAATATTTGGAATTTTATGCTTATACTTTTATGTTGATAGATTGCTGATTCCTTTGGCATTGGGAGAATTCAAAACATAAACTGTAATTAAATTGACTGAATATTTTTAAAAAGTACCTATCCCTCTCAGACCCAATTTTAATTTATGTTTTCAGCTGTTGCAAATAAGAAATTTTTTGATGTTTACTGTACTGTAGCTAAGACAGCATTAGTTGCCATAAAGAAAGAGCTATAGGCTTTGTGTTCTTCTATAGAAATTTATGAACCGTTTGTAACCTATAACAGTTTATGAATCAGTTAACTGAAGAGAAGGTCATTGGGTTGAGCATAGCAGTATATAGTATGGGCTAAAAAAAAATACCGTATTGTTCATTGTGTACACAGTTGTTTACTTTGGGTCTGAATGGGTTAGCTTGGGTCAATGTTCAGTATAATTCACCATTGTGTAGTGGGCTTTCAGAAAGATGATTGGTTTGCACGTTTGCATTTCCCAGGGCCCATCGTGGCATGGTCGTAGTGGCATCCACACGCACATGACCAACACCCGGATCACGGATGCGGAAATACTGGAGCGGCGTTATCCCGTGATCCTGCGGAGGTTCAGCCTGCGGGAGGACTCTGGAGGGCTGGGTGCCTTCCATGGCGGTGATGGGGTGGCGCGAGAGCTCCTCTTCCGGAAGGACATCATGCTGTCAGTGCTTACGGAGAGGAGGGTCTTCCATCCGTACGGGATGAATGGTAAGTGACGTCAACCAGTCAACAAAGTTTGTTTTATTTTGCTATAGCATATCTAACTCACATTCAAGATTTCATTAATCTAGTCCCAACTGGCTGCATTGCGGGTGGTTTAACCATTTTTCCATCTTCAGTGCAGGTAAATACAACTGCAATTTTGGCACACTTGACTTTCTGTCAGTAATCAAACAAACCCACTTGTTAAAACTTCCAAGCAATACAATTTTGCAGTGATAACAAAACGTGTCTTTAGAGTTTGCGATTTTTATGTTACATTTATAAGTAATGGTCAGTTGACTGATGACAAAGGAAGTGGTACTAAAGTAAATGCTGGAGGGAATTTAGTAGGATTTTAAGAAACGAAATTTACAGAATGAGACTTATTTAAGATAAGTACTCACAAAAGTAATTGTTTTTGAATATAAATTAAGTAGGTGAAAATGTATTAGCAGCTGAGTGTTAGTTACAATAACATATTACCTTAAATACTTTCCATTTATTCCTTTTTTATTATACATAGTTATGGTTTGTTTCATACATGCAGTAAAACTTTTTAGCTGAATAAATCTTTTGAGTGTTGAGACCAAGCGAGGTAGCACAATGGTAAACCATTATACTGACATTCACAAGGATCTGGGTTAGATTCCTGGCCTGACCATCCTGATTTTGGTTTTCCATGATTTCCTGAAATCACTTCAAGCGAATGCTGTGGTTGTTCCGTCCTACAGACCATTGTCTATTATTTTTCCTCTTTTGTACTTTTTGGAGCTGTGTCTCTAGTGGTGTTGGTGTGGTCAAGACATTAGTCCTACCCACCTTCCTTGAAAGTTGAGGCTCCGTGTGGCCGAAAGATAGATTCTGATAGTTAAGTTATTTGTCTTAGTGTACGAGATGCAAAAACTTTATGTTTGTTGATGACAGTAATTCCAATCACTGTACATATACTGCAATTTTTTTTTCTGCTGAGAAATGTTTTCTGTTTGCAGGAGGATTACCTGCGCAGAAGGGATGCAATTTGTTGCTGAAGACAGATGGTCGTACAATCAACCTTGGGGCGAAGACGGCTGTCCAATTGGGGCCTGGGGTGAGTTGACTTTATGGTTATGTACTGCATATGAGAAGCTGTTGCTGTTACCATATTTGCTCTAATACTCTCTGGCTCATTTAACTTGGCCTAGATCTTGACAGTCAGTGATTGTGGCTCACAACATACCCTGCCATGCCACCTGTCAGCAGGCTCGCAGAATACTACCAGCTAGAAAAAATAGCTTTCTTGTGTAAAATAACAAATTTGCTAACGGATATCAATTGTTTTATTATTCCACTAGATATGTATAGTTTTTATTAAAGTATCGTATCTATTTCCGGGTACAGCAATTTTGAATACTAGTCATTTCTATTGGGCCTTTAATCGTTTCACCTACCTCCGTTGCACCAATTACACGCCATGTTCTTTTCTTCGTGCAAACCTATCTCTTGTTTTCATATTGTTACTGTACTGTATTATTAAAACAAAGAAATTGAGGTGTATGTGGGTAGTTTTTAAGCAATTCTTACATTATGCCGTGCCACATATTTCCATTTCGAGCTGTTTACTATGTCGCGTGTCCGGTTTGATTAACAGTCCTGATGGTCGAGGATTCTGTCCGCTAGACCAAAAGCGGGGTGGTTGAGTTTAGATGGACTGCGAGGTGTTGGTTAGTACTCACTTACGCCTGCTTCTTGGGTGCCGTGGTTTTGGTGGGTTTTGTCCAGATGTCCAGATATAGCGAGCTTGGCCCACACCGAAACTGCGATTCCACAGGTAAGATTCGTTGGTCCAGAAGTGGATGTTGTCCCAGCAGAATATAACTTCCGTACCGGTCAACAATCCTCTTGCCACAGGATGGTACGATGGGTAAATGCATATACTCAGAGATACGAATAATACCACAACTGGAGCAGTTGATACTGACTCGTGCCTGAGTTGGGCGGTGCAGTCCCGTTCCGCCTGCCTTTCCGATGTAGGTTGTGGAAGTGCACTCAACTATCTGGCAGCAAGGAGAGCTGCGTGCCTCTCCCTATGTTTTCAGCCGTGCCTCTGGCGGAAAGGCATCAAGTCTCTGCTCACAGGTTACTGGGTACACCTTGACGTGAACAAACTAAACACAATTTACAGTGTCAGTCCAGTTTTGGCTTGCTAACCAAGCTCTGTAAAGTCTCCACTGATCCCCCACGTTATGCGGGCTGATCAGAGATGGGGAGCTGTTTGGGTTACCAATGCCACCACTGGATGTGCGTCCACACAGGAATGGACGGCAGTTCTCAAGCCACGGTATATCCCAGCACTGCTGTGGAAGCTTGTGGGCTGCCGGCGTGGGGTGCAAGGAGTGCGTGACATCCTTCTACCCTGGTTGGCGTGGGAATACTCTGGCCAGCATTTTTACTTCGTGCCTCGTGGGTGGCGCTCGGCCTTGTCCGACGTCTGGGCAGCTTGTTGGCTCTCAGCTAGGGGAGGGGGAGGGGGCGTGCAGCTGGTTTGCACATCCTTCAGTTGAAGAATATGTGCTCATAAGTTCCTGTTGCCTGTAGGGTAGGCAATGTGTCCTCACATCTGTAGTGTTGGAAGAGGTACTCTTGGCGTTGAGTCGTAATCGTATTAGATTAGTTGTATAAGCGGCATGCGTCAACTATTAGTAATAGCAGAATCACTGCTCTGCAAAAGTGGTTGGTGTGTTTGTTATCGAAAGAAACTGAAAGTGCATTGTCAAACAAGTTTCCTGAATTACTTATATTTCCAGCCTTAACATATTAGCTATAAAGTCTAAAGGCTGTTAAGAACTACAATTACCATCTCACAAAAGTTAACCCAAATTCGATGTCTCTAATAAATTTAAAACGAGTTAAATATTGAATTTTTTGCAAGGTTTTCCATTTTTACTTTTATAATAAAAAAAAATTTTATACAGATAGCAATCTATAAATACCTTAAAATTTGTTTAGCATTACAATGGCAAAAGCTCAGTAAGCTCTCATTACAATTGTTTCAAGTATCAAATTCTTATCTACTCATGGCCTTGCTTTAAGAGGCAAACAAGAAAAGGAGGGTAATGTGAATGAACTACTTGAATTCAGAGGAAATGAAATACCTCACATTAAAGATTGGTTGTTCAAGCAGCATAACTGGCTTTCCCATGATATCCATAATGAAATACTGCAATTATTGTCTTTAACAATAGTGCGCAATTTGAATCAAGACATCAAAAATAATAAGTATTTTGCTCCTATTGTGGATGAAACGACCGATAATTCGACAAAATAACAAGTTTACATTTCCTTGCGACAGGTGAATGATGATTTTGACGTATTTGAAGATTTCATTGGGTTGTATGAGACATCCTCAACTACGGGAGACACTTTAGCAACTATTATTGAAGATGTTTTGTTAAAGTGAGACCTATTATATAGAAGAATGTTGAGGTCAATGCTATGACAGTAGAACTTACTAGAAATCTGCTAACCTCAGATATCAGCATCACATCCGCCTTGAGGCAAACTGAAATAGTTATGGGTCGTCTTACTGACCTTAGAACAGAGGAAAAGTTCACTGAGTTGTGGGAGAAAGTTAAGAAACGAGGGGAAGATATAGATTTACAGCCAATTAGCTTCCGTCATGTCCGAAAACCTCCAAAGCGCTTAGAACACAACATAAATGCATCACTACCAGTACAATATTCAAGCCCCTAGCAGTCCTCGAGACGAAAGTACTTTGCCGTTATCGACATCATTAAAGGCGAAATTGAATCACGTTTTCTACATCCAGGAGCAGCTATTTATGGGAAGGTGGAAAACATTAGAGATCAAGTGCTACAAATTTGCGAGCACTTCAAGGGGGATATGAATGTCGAGAGGTTTACGAGGCAACTGGCTATGCTGACAGAACTTACTGCTGGTAGGAAAATAATTAGTGTTCATGGTGTGTTAGATTCCATAATAAGAGAACAGCCACAAACCCGAAGATTAGTTTCAGAAGTGTGTACTTGTTTAAAACTGCTGCTTGTTTTACCAGCAACATCGGCACCAGCTGAAGGAATTTTCTTCGCCCCAAGACGTTTGAAAACATGGCTGCGTTCAGCAAAGACTCAAGAACATCTTAATCACATCGCTGTATTGCCTGTACATCGGGATATGGCAAAAGACGTTTCCAACTTGGATATTGCCAACATATTCATTTCTTCAAAAGAATCAAGAAAAATAGTTTTTGGCCACATCCACATGTAAACTGTGTTTAATACACAGAAACTATATTTTTTTTAAATTAATTATATAAAGACACTTGAGCCTTTTTTTCAAATATGATATATTTAAAATTTTAAATTCTTCTACTTGATGGTGTATTGGTGCAGTATTTATAGAATTTGTATAATCTGATTTCCGATATTTGTTTATAATTGTTAATCAGCATCAGTTTCAGTTAACATGTTTAAAAAATGATGTTTACTTCCGTGCATGTATTATGCAAGTTTTGAGTAAGTGTTGATATTAAAGACGTTAGTAGATTTTTCTTCCTGTGATACTGCGATACTTCCTCATGCTTATCTCAATTCATATATTGCAGAATGCGTACGCAAAAAAAAAAATTTCCCGATCTTGATTTTTGACCTTGACGCCCTAATTACGAACACCTTCCGCCGCTTTTGACAAGGTTCCATGGACACCATTTTAAGGTCACTAAAAGTCACCAAAATTAATTTTTTTAATATCAGTAGACATCCTGTAGTTTTATTGTCATCTTATCGTAAAGTAACTGTTATCTATTGTTTGTATGAGTAAATGTATTGAATTGTCCAAGCTTAGAGATTGTTGTAATAAATACATATTTTATAGAAGGAATCTTAATTATTGTTCAGCCATTGACGGCTAGCAACCTTCCTTCTACATTGTTTATATTGTGATTGAGTAGACCAAGAGAGAGTAATAATAGGAGAGTCAGAAAATTCTGAGATAGGAGAAGGAAGGCACTTGTTACAGCGTGGAAAATGTGTTCGTCCGACTTTTGTGTGTATGTCCACGTGTACCACCCTATGAATAGCCTACTTTTATCTGTCTTTTTTTTTTTATTTGCAATTCATTAAAAATTTTCATTCCAATTAATACATTTATTTCGTAATTTATTGGTTATAGTAGCATTGGTGTTGAACGTAATTATGAATTTTTATTCTAGTTTATTGAATGTCTGTTTTCTATATTCATATTATGTTTTAGTATTGCTGTGGAAAAAACGAATAAAAAAAACTGAAATCTTCTATAATCTTAGGACAGAATTTGAGGCAAAAGCTAGAACTTGGTAAAATGTTTGTCCTAAGACACAGCTTGATCCAATTTGGGATAATGCAGTTCATTTGTATACAGGGCCTTATCCTCTCATGTGTTGGGTCTGGTAGTGCCACATGCATGTATGTATTGTCTTTCACACCCACTTCCTTCAAGGCATTCTTGATTCATTTTTTGGCTGTGTATGTTTTCAACTTTTTTGTTGTTGTTGTTGTTGTTGAGAACCTGCATCTCCATATCGTTAGTCAAGTGTACATGTTCATCGTGTTTGACTGTCTTATATGGAAGTAGACGTTCTTATCTGTAATTATTTCCCCTCTCTCATTCAGTGGATGTTAAAATAGAAATTGTATTTGGTAATCATAGTTTCTGCATGTTTTATGATGCAATGAACAAAAGTTTTCCTTATTTTATTGGTTGTTTGATCACAATTTTTTGATCACAATTTTTAGACAGGATTTTATTTATAAACTCAAATTGTCTACAGAATTATATTGCTTTTGTTTAAAATATCCTCAAGGGGATTTATTTTTTGTGACTCTGTAGAACCTTGCATTTTACCTGGTGTCATACTGTGGGTTTCTCTCTTGTGTCTTGTCTGCTGAAGAAACAAAAATTAAGTATGTTGTCTGTGCCTAAGGTTAGGCTATTGCCAGAATTCTTTGCTGTAGCGTGAAGATAGAACATTAGTCCTCTTGACTGTTCACTTGCCATTCATTGAGAACACCTCATTATTTGCAGTGTTTTCACTTTTAGGTGTATCCAACTTTCCTTGACATCGTAAATCTGATGATGCCTCTCGGTTCTCCCGGAAGTTTTAATTATCTCCCCGAAATGGGCTGGGGACTAGATAAAGAGGGGGAGAGTACTTCTCGTGATGCCACGAGAGAATAGTGTTCTATGGCCGGCAAGATTATCACATGGCAGAGTGATCAAGTTGGAACACACCCCCCCCCCCCCCCCCTCACTCAATACTCCCTCCTTCCCTCCTCTGGGGCGTAGAACTTACACCACACTTAACTGGCTTTCTTGTTCGTGGCAGGCCTCGAACCCGACACCATTAATCACGTCCTTGTAATTACTCCTTATGCATTGATTACATGGTGGGAGCAGAGGGCTAACCATTTAGTCCTACGTGCGAGGGTGGGGTGTGGACAAAGCAGGGGTGGTGTGGAGGAAGGGGGTGGAATTCTGGACGGGGTGATTAAGGAGGCTTGTGTGTGCAAATTTCACGTAGTCTTGCGATATTTGGTTTAAAAAAAAAGATTGCAAATTATCTTAGGGTAATGTTTCAAAGTCTCTTTGTGTGTTTATTAATTAACAGTTTTGACAAGTAGAAAATAAAGAGACATGCTATGTTAAAAGAACTAGAGAGCAGAATGTTGAAGCAAAATACAAAAATGAAGAAACATATAGTGAGGTGTTGAAAACAATACACTGGAAGTTCAGCAGTTATGGAAACAATAATCATCTCCTTCACTCTTTCGTAACTAAATTTCTTTATGAAATTATAAATTACAGCAAGAAATGCAGGAAAGACATATCATCATGCTAATTAAGAAAGTTAAAAAATATAATAAGCAACTAATTCAGCATATTAAATAACGAAGGTCCTAGTTTTTATACTGAGTGTACACCAAGGATGGTAAGTAAGTGTCAGTGTCCACCCCCTCCTTTCTGCATTATTTTTTGTGTAAACGTACCATTATAGAATTGCAGGGTATGCAATTAACATAACAATATTCAAGTAAAGTTTTAGATTACTCTAATTGTAATTGGTACTTCTTGGCAGGATAGGCAGGCAGGTTGAGCTTAAGTTTTTGTCGAACAGCAAGGGGCTGCAATTGTGTAAAGGCTGTTCACGATAAAGTGAGCACTTTTGAAATCAACCTTAGAAAAATGTCACTGCCCCTACCTGCATATATTTTAACGGTTACCCTGAGTGACATGCGCCCAGTTAAGTTGGTAACGATGGATGGGAAAGTAGTTTCTTATCTTAACGTCAAATAAAAGGTGTTAGATAACCATTTCTGTTAACATAATAATAATAATTATTATTATTACCTTTCCCCCCCCCCCAAATGCATTGAAGTGTAAAAATGAGCAGATTTGTAAAATATTTACTTTTCTAATAATTTCACAATTTCACTTGACCGACGCGTGAATAAAGTGATGAGGCCCACAGCAATATTAATCTTGCATAAGGCGGAAGAATACACAACGTGCATACAAGTAGATCTTAAGCAGGGCTTTCAAAAGTGCTCATTTTATCGTGAATAACCTATAGTTGTCAAACTACTCGCCTCCCACCTAAGCAAACCAGGTACAATTCCCGGCGGGGCAACTTCCGAATTTTCACATGTGGAAATCATGCCGGATGATGCAGTTGGCCGGCAGGTTTTCTCGGGAATCTCCCATTTCCCCCACCCTTGCATTCCTGTGCTGCTCCACACTCACCTTGCTCCACCCTCATTGACTCTCAAGACTTCTATGTTAGGAGTCACCCAGATCTCTACTCAACTCCAGTACAGTACCGTCGCAAGTTGCTCAGAGAAGTACAAGTGCGGAAGGGATATGCCATTCCGTATATAGGCTGTTCATGGTAAAATGAGCACTTTTGAAAGCCCTGCTTAAGATCTACATGTATGCACACTGTGTATTCTTCCGCCTTATGCAAAATTAACATTGCCATGGGCCTCACCACTTTATTCATGCATCGGTCAGGCGAAAATTTGGAATTTTTAGAAAAGTAACTGTGTTAAAGGTCTGTTATTTTTTACACTTCGATGCATTAAAAAAAAATAAAACAGGAAGCAAAATTAATAATTTAAGACATCACAAATCGTTACCTGACACTATTTATTAAACTTTAAGATGGTGAAACTACTTTTCATTGATCGTTACCAACTTTACTGGGTGCACGTCACTCAGTTCGCCCGTTAAAATATATGCAGGTAGGAATAATGACATTTTTCTAAGGTTGATTTCATAAGTGCTCACTTTATCGTGAACATCCTTTAGTAAGGAATCATCCCAGCTTTCACCTGAAGTGATTTTGGGGGAACTGTAAAAGCCAAATCAGAATGACCGGACAATGTTTTGAACGGATGTCCTCCTGAATGCTTGTTTGAAGGTTTATCACTGCACGACTTCCTTCCCCCCCCCCCCCTCATGTTTCTGATACTATACTTGCTCTGCACTTAATGTGGTAATTTTTGCAGGCCTGCTGTAATGTGTGTGGTTAGTGCATCAGTCTACCATCAAGACAGTCTGCTTCTTGATCCCCGAGTGACTCACTTCCGATTTCCATATGTGGGAAACATTGCGGACCGTTTCCGTTGAATGGTGGGTTTTCTCGGGGCACTCCTGTTCCTCTCACAATTGCATTGTGCTGCTGCTTCATCCCCAACTTACATCAACCCTTTCAGTGTTTAAGACCCCTAAGTTCTTATTAGAGACGTGCAAAATTCACGTTATTATTTGGTACCATGCTAGACTTCACTGCCCTATTCCAACAGGAGAACAATTCGTATTTTCATTGGCTACTGAGGCGTCATTAATCTGTGTTGTTCTCTCCGCTGTAGATTGGTTGTTTAACCATTGAACCATTAACTACGGTTTGAAAGCGTCGATGGGGCGTCCCACACAAGTTTTCGGCCAATGACAAATGACAAACAAGCGTACAACGACTTGGAGTTTAGTCTGCAACTACAAAATAACGTGAATTTTGCAGATCCCTAGTTATTATGAACATACCCTCCTCACTATGGAGTTTATTTACATGTCTTTGATACTAATCTTAAATGTGTGTTTTATATATATATATATATATATATATATATATATATATATATATATATATATATATATATATATATATATATATATATATTAATATTTTAGTCGTTTGGATTACTTAAAATTTCCTAAGCTTTTACAGTTTCTTTTATACAAGTAGAATGATTATCTGTGTTCGGGCCTTCATCCCTTCGAACCCAGTTCAACCACCTCTGGCGTCTTGTAATAGTAACAAAGTGGAGATGCGTGGAGCGCAGTAGCGCACACGGTAAAGACTCGCTCGTGTTTTGTTTGAACTCTCTCCGTAATCCCCGGCACATCGCATCCATCGCCGTTCGTGATCGCGCCACCGGGGTTGGTGTGTGGCGTGTAAGCCCCTCGTCGTGTCTGCTCCCTGACCTACCTCATTCCGACTCGCCCCGCACTTTATGGCTTCCGATGCACTACTTCTCCCTCCCCCGTTTTTTTTTTTTTTTATCGCTCGTCGCTTTGAAGTAACGATCGTCGAACCGTCTGGTAAAAAAGAAAAGTCCCAAGACATTTCCACGTCTCGTAAATTGGACTTGTCGCTATATGGAGGGTTCAGTCCACAACCAGATCGAGTCTATTTTTTCGTCACTAGTAAAACTCAGACGTTTATGATCAGTAGGTAGCTACTTGAATTTATGTATCAAATATAACTAAATCTATAAACAAAATTATTCATAGTTCCCTTAAACATAATTAATTCTAAACTTATGTTTGTTGTTGCATTAACTTCATGGACTTGATCTAAACTGCGCTCGGTCTGTTAAGCTGCGGGTTTACAATTGAAAAGTTATTTATTTAAAAAGATGGGTAAAGGGAAAAAAAAATGGAAGATAGGAAAAAGTAGTTAGGGCCTCAAAAGAGCTCACTTTACCGTGAATGGCCTGAGTATGTCCTTGAAAGACCAGGTGTCCAGCTGGACGCGACGCCTGATGCTTCGACGATGTGGCCCAGTTCTCCGGCATCACCATGTATGGTGAATTCGGCGTGCATTCGTGGCGGTTGATTAACTCTTCCGCGTAATACGGGGGCGACGTGGCAACCCGTCACAGGGCGAAGTTGATCCTTAAGGACTGTCGAAGTTGTTTTAGATTTGTAACCTAAATTGCAGCGTGTTTGCGCCGTCGTTTAGCGCCGATGTGATGCCATCACACGAAGCATTCGTGTTCTGCAGTTGACGCACGCGATTGGCCGGAAGTAGAATGACGTAGGAGGTACACTTACGCGCAGCGGCGTGTGGTGACGTGTTGTAAGGTAAGCTGTGTTTTGTTCTGTACTACACCCAATCGTTTGCTGATTTACACATCGGCCACTTAAACGTAGTAGTGAATTTGACGTCACTACACGTTTGTAATGGGTGCCTCGCCGCTCTCTCGTGAGTGGCCGCAGTACATTCAGTTTCTCCCCGGCTCCACTCTGGCTACTGGTTCCTGCTGCGTGCGCCGAGTGTGTACAGCACTGGGCAAGCGCCAACGTACCTTGCAACACTTCGCCACATGCCGATGGATCGGAATAACTTCGTTGCGTATTGTGCAGGTGACAAGATTTGACCGGTGTTGGCTCAAGGGAAAATGGACCTTACTACTGCGGAAGAGGGGAAGGAGAGAAAAAATTGGGGGGAGGGGGGTGACGATCCAATTCTCGTCTGCCGCGTGAGATAAGGGGTGTTCTCCACCCTCTGGGCCGGTTAACAGGTCCGGTGCTCTCGCGAGAAGATAAGGGCGGATGCCCCGTCTTAGGACGTGATGGAGTTTCAGAATACCCAACGGTGTTTGCGGTTTGGGATCTGAAGATGGAACGAACCGTCACGGACCAATGTCGCCACGTGACGTACAGTAGCAGACACGGCTAACACATTCCCCATTTTGCACAAGGAGTTTGTCTTAAGCCCGTGTCACACTGTCAAATTGCTCAGTCAAACTGCTTCAAATAAAGTTGGACAGTTAACAACGTCATCGAAACGTCATAAGCGCCTCCATATTTGTCTGAGAAGGTTGGATGATTTCAATTTCCATCAAATATTTCAAGTTTGGACCGTTTCTAAAATTTATTTTGTGTTTGACGGTCTTAACCAATCAGAACCGTGTACGACAAAAACAGATTTCCAGAAACTTAAAAATTACGAACAATTGCTGGAAAAGTAGGTTAGGAAGATAGTTTTTGTATGTAGAAGCTGTATGGGCATTAATGCTATTTTAAGTGAATACTGCACCTAGCAGTACAAACTCAGAAGCATTAAATTTCATTGTGCAGGAATCATCACTGATAAATAAAATTTGAATTTTTTAAAGAAGCTAAAATAAAATACAACATTCCTTACATTTCTTCGTGTGGTGGGATGCATGGCAAAACAAAATCAAAGCTCATTACGAAAATAATTTTTAAATAATAATTCAAATTATATTCTCCCAGTAAATAAATTTGACAGTGTGGCACACTTTCAAACACATTCAAGATTACTTCATACAATTTGTTAGGAGGAAAAATTTGATGGCCGCAATTTCCCTTCATATTGTATTGTCAAATATAGTTGAAGGGGGGAAATTCGACAGTATGACAGAGGCTTTAGAAATGAGGCGAGTTTCAAAACTGTCATCCATTTTTTTTTTAATTAATTCACATAACAGCTTGATTAAAGAATTAATTGTAATAATTATTATGGCGCACGGCTTGCGCAGGGTCCGTTGAGCGAGTGAGGAGATTTGGGTGTCTCTTAACATCGAGGTCTTGAGAACCGATGAGGATGAAGCGAGTCATGAGGTATGGAGCAGCGCCGGAACGAAAGGGCGGGGGAAACGGGAGATCCCCGAGAAAACACGCCGACCAGCGGCATCGTCTGGCACGATTTCTACACGCGAAAATCCAGGAGTGACCCCGCCGGGAATCGACCCTGGTCCGCCTATGTGGCAGACGAGTAGTCTAACAATCACACCACCGCGGCCCCCTGATCATCGTGGGGAAACGCAAGTGGAGGACATCAGGCCTGATAAATATTTACCATTGCTGTTCATGGTAAACTGAGCACTTTTGTAAGCCCTGCGTAAGATCTACTTGTACGCACATTGTGTATTCTTCCACCATATGTGAAATAAACGTTGATGTGGACTCAGATCACTTTATTCGTGCGCCAGTTCAGTAAAACCTTGAAATCACTGAAAACGTAATAATGTTACAGATTTGGTCATTCTTACACTTATTTGCTTAAAAAAAGATGATATTAAAGTAAATATGCTAAGTATTCAAAGTGTTTGCCTAATATTTAATTCAACGTAAATACACCATCTACCAAAAAGTAATTGGACACCCGTGAAGATAGGTAATTCAGTACGTCAGTTGACTTGTGTTTCACGGCCTTCGGCTTAGGACCGCTGGTGTTTGTCCGTGGTAGCATGAACACAGAGGCCTATTGTAACATTCTGGATAATGTAATGCTCCCAACATTGTGGCGTTTTTACGGAGTGGACCCGTGTTACTTCCAGGATGACAATGCCAGGTCCACGTTTCAAGGGATACTATGCAGTGGTAGGCCGACAACAATGTTCGCCGATTGGACTGGCCCGTCCAGAGTCCCGACCTCAACCCTATAGAACATCTTTGAGATGAATTGGATCGCCGGGCGAGGGCTCGTCAGGCGCGGCCAAAATCCATTGATCAACTCATGGAATGGTTGCAAGAGGAATGGCGACGAATCCCCGTGGATGTCCTGCAAACACTCGTAGAGAGCATGCCAGACAGGGTGGCTGCTGTTATAGCCGCAAGAGGTGGCCCTACGAGATTCTAACGGGGTGACAACCACCGAGCAAACATTGTGGACAGGTGCCCAATTACTTTTTGGTCTATAGTGTATATGGAACTACTTTCTCTCTTTCGTTATTAACTTTACTGGGCGCATGCGTCAGTAGCCAGTTAAAATATATGCAGTGGTATTTTTCAAATGTTGATTTAAAAAGTGCTCACTTCACTGTGAATAGCCAATAATTTGTTTCTCCGATTTAATTCTTTTCTAACCTACCTTAAAACTAAAAAGAGAGTCGGAAATCCAGGGTAGGGATAGGGTCTACTTGCGTCTCAGGGCTGAGCCCCTTACGCCTAGACATTAAGGGAAGTTTCTAACTACAAGGGCACATGCTCACGGCTTTACTGGGATTGGGCAAACTTAGCCGCAATTGGAGCCAAGCTTACCTCCCATGCTAACTTAATCTGAACTACAAGAGAGGGAAAAAAAACCCGGCATAGGCAGCGTAAAAACCCATCGACAGAAAATAATTGCAATATTGCATGCAATTTATGAAGTAGAAAAAGATTTATACTAGAACAGAGGATGGGAAAGGATAATCTTTATTGAAAGGGTGTTTGAAATACTAGAAAAAAAAGACTGTTAGGGGAAGGGGGGCTATTCGTTTCTCCGTCTAACGCCCTTGCTTTTATACTTGACCGGCTTATTGGATGGCGGCTTATACACTAGCCACAGTGGCTTAACCGGGACTCGAACCCTGCAAATTAATTTTCCGAAGTAAACTCGGTTACTTCTACAATCGCGGACGATAATCATTTAATAATAATTATAATAATAAATCCTCGCTTGTGTTCCTCCACATTAAAATTGCAGCGACATTAAAATGTTGCTTATTTTCGATTTCACTTCCCTGTAAAGGCGTGTCCTGAATGTTGCAGTGTCAGCGGGAAACCGGCTAATGGCCGAGTGCATTATTCATACTGGTCACATGGAGTAGTGACGCGATGCCATATCGATGAATGCATGAGTCGGTCTTCGGGTTAGCAAGACGGACAGACGAGTTCAGTTCCGCAGCGAAACGCCATGTTTGCATATCTAAAGAGACTTAATGTTTAGCGTTCTGTAATGATGAGCTTTATACTAATCAGATCCTAGTTTTGACAAGTAGTAACGACTGTGAGAACCATAGGTAACATTATTATATATTATCTGATTGATGTTACATAATTTATATTTTGCGTGTTTCATTACTTGTTAAACAGACAAAACTTTTATCCGGAGTATATGATTAATCGATTTGAATAAAAATGAACTAAACATTTCCTGCCAAAATGTTATAATCTGATTCCTGTGACTACATCAGTCTATATTTTTCTCCTTGTTATTTGATGCATAATAGAATCTTAAAAGTGACAACTGCTTAAATTTTTTTTTTTTTTGGCATGAGGTGGAGTAATATCCTGAAAGTTATGTTTAGCAGGGCGTCAGAAAGTTTGGAGGAACTGTGAATGGACTATATTATGTGTTACGAAGTAGCTGGTATTTTCGGTTGAAACCCTCCCTTCCCCCTACACCTGTGGCCAGGAATTTCATTTAATTAAAGAAAAATTATGTGCTAACGGTTCGTTAATTTTAATTTCTATGAACAGTTTTTCTTGCCACAAAAAGTCAGTACGTTATGATAATGTCACTATTCTTTTGGCCATCTGAACGGCACTATCGCCAACATTATCCAGGTAGTAACGGGCATCGAGCGCAACTTGCCCCGATATAAAATAACAGCTGGACAGTACTTTCAAGTTTGAGGACGCCGAGAAATTTGCAGACGTAGCGCGCCTCCACACAAGCTTCCGCAGCTCGCGGACATTCACAAACTGCAAGCCGCCGTCTAGGAAATGCAAAGGGGAAACTCCACACTGATTGCGCAGGCAGCAGCTCCCAGGCGAATTTCGTGGCGATGATCCACAGCAGTAAAATAGGGCTCTCCAGAAGTTCGGCAGCGTTTTCCAACCAAGCTCAACACACAACACGCGAGCATTTAGAATGACTAGGCAGACTTATTCCGACAAGTTTTATAACAACTACGTTGCATACAATGTTGAACGCAAGACTAAAAACCCTGGCTCATACTGTGGCCGCTAGGCGACGTCCATACCAGAGCTGGGTGTGCTACAACTTGGCACATGTTACCCCGTCTGCTGCTGGTACAATATACAAGACTCTTGGTACCCCCACGTGGCCGCTACCACGAGAGGCAGCGCTGGCGTCTGCTGCTGGTACAATATACAAGACTCTTGGTACCCCACGTGGCCGCTACCACGAGAGGCAGCGCTGGCGTCTGCTGCTGGTACAATATACAAGACTCTTGGTACCCCACGTGGCCGCTACCACGAGTGGCAGCGCTGGCGTCTGCTGCTGTTACAATATACAAGACTCTTGGTACCCCACGTGGCCGCTACCACGAGTGGCAGCGCTGGCGTCTGCTGCTGGTACAATATACAAGACTCTTGGTACCCCACGTGGCCGCTACCACGAGTGGCAGCGCTGGCGTCTGCTGCTGTTACAATATGCAAGACTCTTGGTACCCCACATGGCCGCTATCACGAGTGGCAGCGCTGGCGTCTGCTTCTGGTACAATATACAAGACTCTTGGTACCCCCACGTGGCCGCTACCACGAGAGGCAGCGCTGGCGTCTGCTTCTGGTACAATATACAAGACTCTTGGTACCCCACGTGGCCGCTACCACGAGTGGCAGCGCTGGCGTCTGCTGCTGTTACAATATACAAGACTCTTGGTACCCCACGTGGCCGCTACCACGAGTGGCAGCGCTGGCGTCTGCTGCTGGTACAATATACAAGACTCTTGGTACCCCACGTGGCCGCTACCACGTGTGGCAGCGCTGGCGTCTGCGGCTGGTACAATATACAAGACTCTTGGTACCCCCACGTGGCCGCTACCACGAGAGGCAGTGCTGGCGTCTGCGGCTGGTACAATATACAAGACTCTTGGTACCCCACGTGGCCGCTACCACGAGTGGCAGCGCTGGCGTCTGCTGCTGTTACAATATACAAGACTCTTGGTACCCCACGTGGCCGCTACCACGAGTGGCAGCGCTGGCGTCTGCTGCTGGTACAATATACAAGACTCTTGGAACCCCACGTGGCCGCTACCACGAGAGGCAGCGCTGGGCGTCTGCTGCTGTTACAATATACAAGACTCTTGGTACCCCACGTGGCCGCTACCACGAGTGGCAGCGCTGGCGTCTGCTGCTGGTACAATATACAAGACTCTTGGTACCCCACGTGGCCGCTACCACGAGTGGCAGCGCTGGCGTCTGCTGCTGGTACAATATACAAGACTCTTGGAACCCCACGTGGCCGCTACCACGAGAGGCAGCGCTGGCGTCTGCTGCTGTTACAATATACAAGACTCTTGGTACCCCACGTGGCCGCTACCACGAGTGGCAGCGCTGGCGTCTGCTGCTGGTACAATATACAAGACTCTTGGTACCCCACGTGGCCGCTACCACGAGTGGCAGCGCTGGCGTCTGCTGCTGGTACAATATACAAGACTCTTGGTACCCCACGTGGCCGCTACCACGAGTGGCAGCGCTGGCGACGCGCGCGCGCTCAGCTGGCTTTCTAAAGCTCTAAGTAACCATACAAAAAACGTTTAAAATTACTAACTAAACTTTAAAATATTATACAATGCTAAAATAGAAATACTAAATATAAGGATAATGCAAAACGTATTAAAATGGCTGTCCGGCCCGACCTTGTATTTAATTGCATATGAACCACTCCTCTGCGAACGCCCAATTCAAAATTACCAACCGCTGCATAACTCTGTTAAGTGACGAGTCACTCGTCACGCGGTAACATATTCAGAAATTCCCAAGTGCGTCGCTGCTCTTCACCAACTTATGTGACTTTGTCCGTGCACAGCAGATGGGATACTCTGGCAAATACAAAAATATCTGATCGGCACTGTATTCGTTTACAGTACCCGTTACAAGTGGATATCGGATACAAAGTGGCAGCTGGGCACCCTGTGACCCACCTCTAGCAGGACTGCTTTAATGCCGTCAGTTGTGAACAAGTATACTGGGATAATAATATGTGAAGGGGTTGAAGTAAGAATCTGGTGGTTGCAAGATAGCAGGGTTCTCTGCCCAGTAATGGTATTTATCGTCGTGTGCTACGTCACAGAAGCTTTTCACTGTAATTATCGTCGATTTAGCGCGCCCAGTGGCGATATCAATGTCCTCATTTTATTACAGACGCACTTGTTCGTATTATACAGTACAAGTTCCCGTTACATCACGTATTGATTACAGACACAATAAACATATTTTAGGAAGAAGGAAGGTTCCTTTTTTTCATCTGTATCAGTTTTAGTTCGGCGTTGAGAAATGCGTGAGGAAAATAGGCAATTATTTATTATTTCTGCACAGTATTCCTCATAGAACTTTCTTAAAAATCAACATTAAAAATATTGTACTTTTCTAATCGTTTAACAGGCAAACTTTACATATTGTGATCTGTTCAAGAAATAGTAAGTGAATAGATTTGGACGGCTCTTAACAGCGAGGTCTCGAGAGCCGTTGAGAGCAAGTGATTGAGGTGAGTATGGATCAGCGCCGGAATGCTAGAGCGGGAGGAAAAGGGAGATCCCCGAGAAAACCCGCCGACCGGTAGCATCGCCCGGCATGATTCCCACATGCGAAAATCCTGGAGTGACCCGGCCGGGGATTGAACCCGGTTTGCCTTGGTGGGAGGCAAGTAGGCTAACCGCTCAGCAACCGCGGCCCCATCAAGAAATAGTATTTTATGAATGGTGTTCATAATTTTGTTCTTTATAATCTTATTATATGCGATAAAACATTTTCCTAAGATTATTGACATTTATGTGCTTTTACTGCATTATCAGTTCTTAAATATACAAATACCAGGAACCACTTGAGATTACGCAACAAATCGGCGAATAGTGTTTTGTAGAACGGAGATCCTATATCCGTGAAAATATGGTTCGTAATATCATCCCCACCTGTATTCTGTTACGAATTAGCTTTTATATTTCCTTAATTAATGGGGATAATATTACCCACCGCATTTTCACCGTTTTAAGGTCTCCGTTCTACATATTCAGCGATTTGTTGCTTAATAGCAAGTAGTTCCTGATATAGGCTTTTCACGGTAAATAGAGCACTTTTGAGGCCCTAGTTACATTTTCCTTTCTGGTATTTTTTTATCCTTTAACCACCTTTTTAAATAAATATTGCAATGTAGGTAATAAACATAGTTTGTATACTATTCAAAATGAGAGAGGGTTTTCGAAAGTATTCACGTTTCCGTGAATAGCCTATATTTGTAACGAAAGTAATTTCAAAAATCAATTTTTTGAGGATGCATAGCTCTCTTAATTATCACTTTAAGGAAAAGTGGTACATGCATTTTCCTCAGGAATAACTTGCCGGAGTCTGTTGGCATTAATCGGGTGGGGTTTACGAAATAGAAATAACGCTTTTTCATCTTTGGTTCGGTAATGCGAAAAACGAGATGAAAGCAGGCGATTATTTGATCGTTTTCACAGCCAGCTCTCTTGGATTGTATACCGCAACATCCCGGGCTCAAACATCATATCTCCCGAGCGGCGGACGCTTCGCTTGCCGATAAGTCCGTATTGTCGACGGCGAAATGATCCCTCGGTTGCGAATCCCTCGCTGCGAATGAAAAGCTTTCTCGAGGGTTCGATTATTGGCCGCGGGGAGAGAAGAAATTATATTTCTCCGAGGGGAGTCTGCCCTCTTTTTTATTTTTATTTTTTTTTTCGGAGATACAGCACGGCGGTCCAGGGACATCGCGAAGGCGCGCAGCGCGTCAATGCATCTTCTGTCAGCGCGGGAGAATGGGAGGGCCTGAGAAGAAGGAGGGGGAAGTGTGTTTCTCCAGCGGAATCCTCCAGCCTTGAGGCGTCACATTCATCCCATCCTCCCCCTTTCGGTATCTAGCGACTCTGTGACTCTCTCGTAAACCCGCTTCGGCGACCCAATAAAGTCCCGGGAGTAGCGACAAAAGGGGTAAGCCTCGTGTCGTCTCTCGTTCCGTCTACCTCTCTCGCTCTCTCTCGCGCGCTCTCTCTCTCTCTCTCTCTCTCTCTCTCTCTCTCTCTCTCTCTCTCTCTCTCGCGTACGTCCGCTGGCTTACACTCCAGCAGACCGATCCTAGTAGACGCATGCGCCTTGCCGTCTCCGGAATGAAGGGTGACCCTGGCTAAATTCGTGGTTTAGCTCCGACCTATTTCGAGAGAACCTGAAATTTCGTTGCAAATTTGGCGCAGTAGAACCACATAGTAAATAAATATATTCAATTCACGGTTACTTACAGTTTGTTCAGAAGCCGTACTAAAGTTCGACATCCAGAATATCCCTCCGCCTCATGCAAACAAAACTTAATCCAGTCTAGAAAATTACGCCAAAGGGACAACGCACCGCACTCGTGCGCATAAATATTTTGCATAAGAACTATTTTTTACGATGCATGACCAATACACCTATTTTCTCTCTGGTTTTATTCATGTTAATTATAAATGAAATATTATTTATACATCAAATATAAGCAAAGGCGTAAATTAACAGAAAAAAAATACTTTAATGTTAACACAAGTATGAAACGCTTAAGATTCGTGGCATATTTTGGTGGGAAACAGCCATACTCGCCATGCGTGGGGTGATTTTTTAAAAGGGTTGATTAAAAAAGTGTAGAGAAACCGCGGATAGGCTATATACAGAGTCGAAATGTAGTGGCGGTGCCTTTGCGTCCGGTTGGCTACTGCTGGCCGAGGCTCCCTATTGGTTGGCTACTGCTGGCCGGTGAGTAGGTTCCTGGACGCTGATTCGCGAACTGCGTTCCTAAAATTTTTCCGGCTGTTGTGGTAATTTTTCTGGCTGCAGTTTCCTGTATAAGCGAGAGTTTCACCTCTTTATTCTGAAGTACTTTGTGGTAGAAAACTTCTATAGTCTGTTCGTAGTAATAATTTCACACATTTTGAATCAAACCTTTGAAAATTCACTCCACGTATTACGTGTTTCGTTCTTTCCTGAGTATGTCGTGTAGGTATCACAAGCGTGTTATACGCCTGTTAACATTTAAGTACCTTACTTTGGGTAAAAATGAACTTTTACTTATACACTTACGTTAGTGAAAAATGCAACACCAAGAAGGATACATGTGATTGAAATGAACTTTATACCACAGATTAACTACATGACAATACACAATTGATTAGTATTACAGAACTGTACATTATCTCTGTCCTTGATAATTCAGTATGACGTGAAGCCCCCACGTGCTGGATATGTTCCTGGGGAATCCCTCCCTCCCCCCCACCCACGTGGTGTGTATGCGAGTCCACAAAGTATCGACAGTGGTTGCTGGAGGTCTGTGACGAACAAGTCGCCGATAAACCATATCCCAGACATGTTCGATGGGCGACATGTCAGGCGAACGTGCAGGCCAGGAAAGCAGTGGTACCCGTCGTTGCCTGCACGTTCCTCGCCACATGTGGCCGGGCATTGTCCTGCTGAAATATGGCGTGTGGAGTTGCCAGAAGGAGGGCCAGTACCTCGGGCTCTAAACCCTCCATGATGTAGCGGTTGCTGTTCAGATTTCCCTCAATACGGAGTTGAGATCGCATGTTGTATCTAATGGCGCCCCACGCCAACACACTTGGCGTTCGTCCGCTATGTCAGATGCGGTCACCACGGTCGTGTCTAGCACGTATGCGGCCATCTCTATAGGACAGGTTGAAGCGGGACTCGTCCGAAAACACGCCAGGGATGGCGTTCACCTGCTCATAGCAGTCTGAGGCGTTTGTGATTTCTGGACAATGGAAACCGACGCACTGACATGCGTGCCACCAGTCCAGCCCGCAGCAGACGACGTCAAACCGTCGACGCAGACAGGTCCACGCCTGCAGCAGTGCTCCAGTGTCGAGCCAACACTGTGGATGAGGCTGTACGATCCGTTACGACCATGCGGACAAGATGGCGGTCACATTGCGTGGTCCAGTACCCGCTCGTCGCTGCGTACGACCCTCTTCTATCCGCCGGTCCCACACACGCATCACTGTCGTAGCAGCATGCCCTGTACGGGCCGAAATGTCACGGTACAACAAACCCGTTTCCCGGATATACTGGTCATTCTGCCCCGTTCGAACTCACTCACATGCTGATATGGCGCCTTTTGACGAGGCGTACTGGCACTTGCTTTCACTTCGTTTGACGGCTCTTCACCGACTGAGCTTGTCGTAACACTGACCTTTCCGTTCACACACGAGAGGGCGCTAATGGGCCTACGTGTACGCCATCTCTCTGCAATCGCAAACACTTATTACTAGAGACCTGAAATATTCGCGAGTTCGTTGACCTGTGGGCTAGACTCTATAGTTGTATGTACAAATATGCCGATATCAACGGCACATTGGTTGTCCGCTGTCACAGTGGAAGACATCGTTAGGGCCAGCCTTATCCAGATGGTGTCAAACACCGAGTGGATCAATCGCTGAAGTTACATAGACACACGTGCTATGCATTCTAGCTTGTCCCAAAATAAATCCGCGAATTCTTCAGGTCTCTACTTATTACTGGTACAGTGTTCGACACATCCTGTGAGTGTGAACTCGTTTGGGCCATTATTTCTGGGTGTTGCAATTTTCACAAACAATAGCGTATTTTATCTCTAGATTATAATATTTCGTTTATAATCAATACGAATAAAAATATAGAAAAAATAGGGGGTTGGCAATGCCTAGTAAGAAATAGTTCTCCTGCAAAATATTATTAAACTGAGTGTGCTTCGAAATTCGTGAAAGTAAACCATTAGGGCTTCGGAGAAGTTGGAAGTAAGTATGAATGGACTCTACAATGTTCCCATTTATAGGCTGTTTACGGCAAAGTGAGCACTTTTTAAGGCTCGTGTTAATGTTTCCTTTCACCCAATTTCTATCTTCCTGTTGCTTTTTAATATAAACCTTGCAATGTGACCAATAAACACAGTTTATACATTTCACCACTCTCAAAATTTAACACTTAAGGCTGCAGTAGTTTATATTTCTAAATGGTTAATGCCTGTTGAGAATGATCATTTTACCGTCAATGGCCTTTATAATGTTTCCTCTTGTATAATGCAAGGTTTTTCTGGTCCATACAGTTTATCCGCCACCACAATGTTGAACCTTCCGTGAAATAATGTTTTCACTTTCCTTTAAATAAGCAAACTGTTTTCTATTAAAAAGTTACTCCAAACGTTTTCATATAACTTCAGTTTACAACTTATTATGTTTACATTATATTTACTGTGCTCGATTCATTGACGACTTAGATTAGCTACCATTAAGTGATCGGACACTTAATATAAGCGTGTTATTCTTTCCTGTGGGAACGTATCTAAATGCTCTTACTGGCACGCGAAGATAGTGCACTTTATTTTTTACATATTCATCATATTCATCATTAGTCTAAAATTGCAAGTTCATGGATCTTTAGAAATTTAGAGCTCTGCGTTTTTGCCTCCCAATTCGATATTTAACTTAGATATGTTGGTTTGCAATTCTGAATTTTTGTTTTAACCTTTTTTAATATCACTCCCTAATGGTCCTTTGAAGAAATGCAACAGGTGGTTGTCTAATGTTCTATGCTTTTCGCCATTCACCGTTATACTATTCTCGTACATTTGGAGTTCATATTTCACCTGCCGTATTTGGTTTCCACGTTTTAATTCAAAACTAAACCATTAACTTACTGCTTAATTTTTTTCGTTGTGTAAACCTCTTTAGTTCCCATCACGACGTTCTCTTCAAGGCAGCGGCCAATACATGGTCTAGTTCCACCATAGAAAAAGAGAGGAAGGGAGAGTGAGAAGAAATGCGAGTAAGAGCGAGGAAAAGCAAGAGAAAGCGAGAGCGAGAAAGATAAAGCGATAGTGAGAAAGAGAGAGAAATAGAGATGTGGGCGGCTCTTCACAAGCAAGTCTTCAGATCCGTTTAGGGCGAAACGAGGTGGAAATGGAGTAGCGCCGGAATGTCAAGGGCGGGGGAAACGGGAGAACCCCGAAAAAAAACCCCACCGACCAGCGGCATCGTCTGGCGCGGTTTCCACGTACGAAAATCCGGAAGTTGCCCCGTCGGTACTCGAACCATCTTCGCCTTGGTGTGAGGCGAGCGCTCTAGCCGTTACACCACCGCGGCCCCGTAGAAAGAGATCGAGAGAATGATAAAAAAAATAATAATACGGGGGAGGGGGGGAAAAAACACTGAATTGTGAAAGTGTCGTCGAGGCAGCTCGGCAAGCAGTTTTCCGCATTACTTGCCTTGACGCTTACTAACTGATGCTCTTTGAAGAGCTCGGTGCGGTCGATGCGCGCGTGCAAGCCATTCGGTACGGCACGCAACATACGCACGCTTTGATGTCGACGCTCGTTAAAATGCATCGACGCCCCGTCTCTCATCTAGCGTCCCTGACCCGAGGGGCAGGCTCGCCGTTTCCTGTCCGGAAGACGGATGCAGGGACATCTCGTTCCCTCGCGATGTGACCCGCTGCCACGCTAGACTTCGCAGTCCTATTACTAAAGACCTGCAAAATTCGCGTTATTATTTGAGTACATAATGTACTTCAAAACGCTATACGTTTCAATTGGTTTTATTACTGGGTTACAGTTCTCCTGGCACCTCCCGGGTGTATTTGAACCAGTAAGAAACAATTTACATCACGGGCCAATCGCGTCCAAACAAGTTGAAAGGGAAAATGGCACCTGACTTCTGCGCAAGCCAATAAACAAATGACCCTGACTCGAGTACACATAGTATGGTGCCGTTCATCGTGCAGTCAGAAAATAACTCGAATTTTGCAGGTCTCTGCCCATTACTCACTAGGGCGTAGGTCGTGTTTGCTCGTTGACTCATGACGCTGTCTGGAACTCGGCCACTTGTAATCAAGGGGCCTGTGTGTGTACCTGGAGATGTTTCCCACGTGCGAGGCCGAGAAGCGCGGGAGCTATAAGGTCGACTCTGCCACGTGCATGTAGTGCGCCATCGCCGCTACCCGCATGGCTCGCGATTGGCGCGTCAGTGGCAAGGTTCAATGCAGTGCCGTATATTAATTACACACGAATTCATCTGTAATATTTTTAAGTTATGACTAGAGACGTGCAAAGTTCGTGTTATTATTTGAGGACACGTCAAACTTCAAACGCATGCACCTTTGCAATGAGTTTTTCATTGGACTATACTTTATTTGACACGCCCTGGGTAACTCTGCGCCAGTAAATAAACACTTCAAAATTGTGTGGTCCAATCACGTGCAGTCCAGTCAAGAATGGAGTGACTTCACATCTGTGCAACAGCCAATGGAGAGCAGATGCTGGCTCGAGTATGAACAGCACTCTGAAGTTTAGCCTGATGCCAAATAATAACGCGAATTCTGCAGGTCTCTAGTTATGACAGTCTGAAAGTGTTGTTCTAGGCCATGTTGGAGCGCTTTAAAATAGCGTTTGCAATATGCGTAGTCTATTGAAAGTTGTGTGCCGCCGTAGTCCAGAGAGATAAATTTCTTTTCGTGTGCAAACAGGTGTGTACACTCGAAATAGTTTGTTTTAAAAACGTGTGTTACAAATACACCTGCAACCCAGCTCGCGCGCCACGCATACAGGTGCCTTGGAAGGGCTTGGGGGTGTCTTAACTGAAGTCTACATTGGCGAAAGACGACCAGCTATAAAGAGAGAAGTGTTCATTGAACCAGAGGTGGTTGGAATCTTCTCAGATAGTGGTAATTATGATCTGTCGGCATCGCCGAATATCTCCAAGACGTGGGCATACGAGGCCGTTGAAAAAGGGATGCTGATTATTCTCCTGGGGATGATAACCGAGCGAAGTGGCGCGCAACGGTAAAACTTCGGACTTGCGTTCGGGGGGTCCCGGGTTCGAATCCCTGTTCGGCCATCCTGATTTCGGTTTCTTAGTTTTTCCCAAAATCCCTCCAGACGAAAGCTGGGATGGTTCCTTAATTCAGGGCCGTAACCGATCCCTTCATTATTTTCCTGAAGGAAAAAAAAAGTATTGTTTACCTTCAAAGCCCTTTTCACCGTAAGGGGGCGCACAAAACACGTATATTTGACTAAATCTCGAGTCATGCGAGTACGTTTCGTTTTCTATATGTACCTACACGTGTTATGGAGGAAAGAAAGCTGCTGATTACTGCATTACCTTTCTTTGTATGCACATCACTTGCAGTAAATACTATGGAGGACCAATGGCACGTCAAACTAACATACGACGTTTACTTATGTACTATTACAACGCGAAATCGTAGGGTGTCTATGTGTAGAGCTATACAAAATTCGCGTTATCTATCGGTGAGAGGATAGACTCCGCTGCCTTATAAACGAGTGGGCACAGTCCGTGGTTTCATCGGCCGCTGTACTTTAATCAACGCCACCTACCTTCTTGATCTCCTTGAAAGAGATTGACCACTCCGTCGCTGAACTAACATTACTGACTCAAGAGTTCCCCGAGGTGTGCCAGACACATTTCCAGTTAGTGACTGAAGTCGGTCAGACGCACAGTATCTTGCAGTTCAGTCTGTCCTTGAATAATAACGCGAATTGTGCTGTCTCTGTCAGCGGTTTAGTTAGTCAGTATTGTTTGTGGCGATACTGTCGCTGTACCCCCCGGAGGGAGCGCGGTTGCCCGAACGGTTCGCGATCCCAATGCGGGCTATGGTATGAATAGGCATGCCTTCGCCGCAATCTGCCAGCCTAGTGACTGTTGTCGTTGCTAGGCATTTTGCGCGTCGTCGCCTTTGCACGCTGTTGTTAATCGGGCGTTACACCACCTCCGCGTCACCGCAGTTTGGCGTGCTGATTCGAATTAGGTTACGCCCATGTCCGAGAATCGGGTTAACCCACCCAGACCCAGTGTACACTGTTACACATTTCCATATATTTACAGACTTTTTAATTAACAGCATTTATAAAGTTATTTCTTTCGCTAAATATGTGCCTGTTAACATTAATGATTACTTTTAGATCACACAATTAACTGTAATTAAATCAATTTATATAGGTTTTTGTAAAGTATATAAGAATTTTGAGTACTTCTAACCAACTCATAATAACTGCATCATAATCACCTGTTTTTATGACACAGAAGACCAGGTTATCTCTTTCTTTTCCAAATGAGAATTCTGCATCATTGCCATTCAACGTTAATATTTTTCTCTCACTACTACTACTTCGCCATCAACAGATAGATATTTAAACAAATCTAACATTTCAAATGATATGAACGTATTATTCCTGTATTTCTTATTATTAGTGATAGGAAAATTTCGCGAGTTCAATGACCTGTAGGCTAGACTCCACAGTCCTGTGTAGACTCGAGCTTCCAGCTGTGTGTTCGTTGGCTGCGGCTCCAGAAAGTATCCTGTGTTACTCCACACCTGACATTTTGGGATTCGCTACGTGTTTCATTGCAAGTCTGCTATTGGCTCAGAGGCGTCCAGGGCGTGTTAAATAAACTGTGTTACAATTGCAGAGATGACTTCGCTGTATATGTGTTTCACGTCTGTCTTGTCCCGAAATGAATTCGCGAAATTTTCATTTCCCTTCTTGTTGCAGAAATTCGAACTACCCTCTAACAACAGTGGGCCAAAACCATCGCACTCATCGACGTGAATTCTCGCTTCTCTGAAATTTTTGCGGGGATGTACAGCAAATATACGGATACTCAATCCGTAATGACAAAAAAACGGAGTTAAGTCCGTAAATACAAAATACGGAAGTATCCGTATTTCCTATATCTTTCGGGGACGAACAATGCCGAGTCTACACCAAGCTTTCTTCGCCTGCACAGTTAACCAAAAAATTATAGTTTCTGCGGTAGTCAGGTTATCCACGCCACTAAGACCTGTTATTTCATACATTAAAACGTAGCATCAGGCGTCTTTAACATTTAGCAACACTTAAAATACACAATCTTTAGTGGAAACTGAGAAAAATGTCTTATGTGACTGTACTATAAATACTAAAGTTATACCAAAGACATCTAGTAAGAGTTGTAGGTGAATGGTAGAGTCGTGGACTTATAATTGTTTGACTCGGGTTCAAAACTTGCAGAAGTATAAAAAATTAAATTTATTACCCCTTTGAGGAGTATGCACGTACATACAAGGGGGCCACGTTTGTATGGAAATGTATTTTTGCTCCTGATGTCAAAACGCACACTTTTATAGTGTTACTGTTTCGCTGGACTTATCGGGATATAAGTAATAAATTACAAATTGTCGACATTTCAGTTCAGAAGCAAAAGCTGTTTTTTTTTTTTCTGATGGACGCCATTAATTATTAAACGTTTTAGATCTATCGTGACACTTTGATTGGTACACAGACAAGGTGCGACTTCATTGGATAACGACCAGCCAATAATAAACGTTGCAGAGTACAGTAAACGTGTCCCGTGTAGCCAGGACCAATAGGAAGATGGTAAGTGGAAATACAGTAACCTACACAAGTGTCATTGTTGTACTTGTGAATATAGGCAGCTCACGTCAACCCTGTCTTCATAGCGAGTAAATTTGTGCCGTCCTCAAAGGGTTAAATAGGCCTACATTTTTTATACATAGTAGAACGTCCACATAACGAAGGCTAAATACTTTTTCATTATCTCTGTTTATTTTTAGCTGGAAGAACATAAAGCTAACTAGGATTGATGGAGAGGTTCTGTGAATTCGCAAAGTTTTGTGAAATTTACGTCAAAAGTCTGGGTTGTGAAAATCGTGTCCGTGATTTTAAGGAGAGTTTATGGACAACTCGGGATAAGTTTATACCAGCACTTTCCTGTAAAATGAAGGAAGTTAATTTGTTAACAGGGTGCATAATTTTTAGAGACCTGCAAAATTCGTGTTATTATTCGTAGACGACACGTTGAACTCCAAACACATGTACCTTTGCAATAAATTTTTCGTTGTTCTATACTTGATTTGACATGCCATGGGTAACTCTGCGCCAATAAATGAATACTTCACAGTTTGTCTCCCAATCATGTGCAGTTCAGTCAGAAAGGGCGTGGCTTCACGTCTGTGAAGCAGCCAATGGAGAAATGACTCCGGCTCCGGTATATACAGTACTGTGAAGGTCAGCCTGATGCCAAATAATAACGTGAATTTTGCATGTCCCGAGCTGTAACTCGTTCTCTACGGTTTACAATATATCATTGAGAAAACATACCCGAAGGCTATCTATGTGCACTGTGCTGTACGTTCTCTTAATTTAGCCATCACAGAAACAAGTGAAATTGAAGCAGTGAGGAACTTTCTTGGAACTGTTGGGGAAATCTACGGCTGATTTTAACTCTCTTAAACGAAAGGCAGTATTAGCAGAAGTAATAGAAAACAGTGATACGTCCCTAAGTGCACTATCTCTGGAGAGACTTTGTGCTACGAGATGGATAACCAAGTATGGTGCAGTACACGATTTCATTGAGTAGTTAGAATATACGCTCGAAGCTTTAGAAGAGATTTGCAGATGGAATGACACAGCATCAACAGATGCAACAATTTTAATCCATGCAGTGGACTTCAAATTTTTTTCTACCATTATTTGTAATTAATTAAGGGTTTGGATATGGGCTGCCCTTATGCAGGAAATTCCATAAAAACTACTTGAACTGGAAAGCAACTGTTACGATTGCCGAAGATGCTGTCTCTTGGAGTAGATGAGTCGGGGAAAAGAATTTCAAAGTTTCAAAAAAGTAGAATTAATATAGACTGGCTAGTAGTATGATTATGGGAAGTCTGGCATAACGAGATCCGGGATCGGAGTCGGGAGCCGGGGGAGCTGCCATCTTGTTACGTCACCCAACTGCCATCTTGGATGTCATTGACCTTTCACCCCGACCCGTGTGACCCTTGACCTTGACCCCGAGAACCTTTGACCCCAAAAAACACTAAAAACCTTTAAAAATTCAAAATAAATCCTCAAAAAATTCTTTTAAAAATCCGAAAAAAATTGATTATTAATAGTTATTTAAAAATTTTATTTAAAAAATTATGAAAAGGATTCTCAGAAATTACCTTTTTTTTTTTTTCAGAAATTCTGACAGGGATCAGCGACCCAGGGTCAGACCCAGGTGTCCAGGAGACAGGGATCAGTACCTTTGACCTTAAACTTTGACCTTGAAAATTTAAAAATTCTAAAAAAAACTATAACAAAAATGTAATTAAAAATTCGTTAAAAAATTTATAAAAAACTATTATTAAAAAAAATTCAATTGTTTAAAAATTAATTTTTATAAAAATTTTATTTTAAAAAATTGTTAATTAAGAAGTCTTTAACCCCGGCGGACAATTTCCCCTTTAAATTTCCCTTTTTACCCTCGAAATTTTCCTTTTTCCCTTAAAAAAATGTATAAAAAATTTAATTAAAAAAAACTTGCATTTGAAATACCAAGATGGTGGTTGCTTACCAAGATTACGGCCTCCAGTAATGTATAAACAAATTACGAACGAAAAAACTAATATGGCAGCCTCCAGTAGCATGTAAACAAATGGCGAACGAAAAAATCTAAATGGCGGAATGAGTATAGGTGAGGGGAGTGTGTGCGAGGGAGTCAGTCGTCTGCTGGATTCGAACAGAGGTGAGTAATTTGGTGGTGTTGGGGGAGACCTCAGGAAACGCAAGTTTTTTAATTACATTTTTATACGTTTTTTTTAAGGGAAAAAGGAAATTTCGAGGGAAAAAGGGAAAAATGGCCGCCGGGGATAAAGACTTCTTAAATAAAACTTTTTAAAATAAAATTTTAAAAAATTATCTTTAAACGATTTTTTTTAATTTTTAAATAATTTTTAAATTTAATTTTTAACTAAAAATTTTTTTGTAATATTTTTATAGTTTTTGCATTTTCTAGGTCAAAGGTCGTAGGTACTGATCCCTGTCTCCTGGTCACCTGGGTCTGATCCTGGGTCGCTGATCCCTGTCAGCATTTCTGGGAAAATGAGTCATTTCTGGGAATCCTTTTAATAATTTTTTAAATATTTTAAAAATAAATTTTAATGTTAAATGTTTTCGGAATTTTTTAGAATTTTTTGGAATTTTTAAAGGTTTTCAGTTTTTTTTTTATCAAGGTCAGCATCAAAGGTCCCACGGGTCGGGGGTAAAAGGTCAATGACATCCAAGATGTCGGTCGGGTGACGTAACAAGATGGCCGCTCCTCCGGCTCCGATCCCGGATCCCGTTATGCCAGCCAGACTTCCCATAATAATACTACTCTGGCTATTTTTATCCCTTATCCCTTACATTAGAAGAAAGGTTTGTTAACCACAAGCATGTTTTTGATGGTTTTATGTGACTCCTTGAAAGTGGTACGACAGAAAATGAGAGAACAATGTATGAGAATATAACTGAATTGTATGCACCAATGGTTCAAACGAGTTCGTATGATGAGCTGAGGCTTTGGGAAACGAGGCTAGCAAAGGGAAACATGACGTGAAAAACTGCAATCGAGACTTTAAGAAATTGTGGTTATCGTGTTTTTCCCAATATTTTCAAGCTTTTCCATATTTTGTGAACTCTGCGAGTTTCGACATCCACCGCGGAGAGATATTTTACTTCGCCGCTGAAACGGATGATAACCTACCTGAAAAATGGTACATCTCGATTAAGACTAAATGGACTTGCAGTGCTACCAATTCACAGAAACATTCCTTTCAATGCCTGTGAGTTTATCAGTGAAATGGAAAAATCGGCACGCACGATAGTTTTACAATGTATGAACTAGTAACATGTGTCTTGATCGTTAACTAAACTAAATTATACATATTATATATAGGGTATACTTTTGTGGTAAAGTCCTGTCAAAATTATTTAATTTTGCTTACAATACAGGTATTTGTATTTATTTATATTGGTGAGCTTTCTACTAATTAGTGTGTATTAATTAATAGAACTTATTACTGCTTTAACATTTTCAATGAGCTTAAAAGACACTTAAATAACACCATATTGAACATCGATATTTAAAATCTTCACGAAGGGAAAAATTTTCTGGACCCACCTCCCCTTCCACTTTATATCCCCCCCCCCCCCCCCCCAACTCACCAGTCCAAAATCGTTCCTACGCCACTGCAACCATCTCTTACGCGTCTCGTGTCTTAGTTTCTGACAGTTCTCGCACGCAGATACAAACTCGGCCGCCGTGCGGGTCGATCTCTTTTGTGTGTCTACAGTCGAGAACACGAACACGAGGAGCCCCCCCCCCCCTCCTTCCATTTCTCTCTCTATCTCTCTTCCCCCACACCACACATGCTAACCGTCGTGTACGAGGACAACCCGGCGCCCTCTAATGAGCGCCATGTTGCGGCTGAACTTATCTTGCAACATGTGTTAACCCCTTCTTTTTCCCCCAGGACTAACATCGTCCGTAGGTTCAGTAGCTGGTTCTGGCAACATATCATTTCCTGGACAGAGGGGCAGGACCAAAATCTGACCTTCCCCCCCCCCCCCCCAAACCCTTCCCCATGTCTCAGTCCAGAACTTGGAACATGGGCACCGGGTTTTTTTGGTGGGGGAGGACGGGGGGCAAAGGGGCCAGTCGCATCTCCCCTCCTCCCCAACCCCTTAATTTTCAGTCAGCAGGTTCGTCGCCCTTCTGGGTTGATTGCCAGTGGTCACTCACTACTTCAAATTTTAAAAAAAAAAAAAAAAAAAAAAAAATATTCATGACTTACAAGCTTGTTACCCGGGGTCCACCAGAGCGCAAAATTCAAACCTTTGATAATTATAATGACCAAGTGCTCTATCTTAATTGTTCTTCTTTATTACTGTAATATTCTGGATTAGCACATAGGGTACTTTTCATCCCGGAAAAAAGAAACATTTCCTTAAAGAATATAAAAAACACACCACCAACCAGCGCCTACTCAAATGTTTTTTTATGTATTCCCTGAGAAACTGTTCGTTTTCCCGGGATGAAAAGTACCCTGTGTGCTAATCCAGACTATAATCTGCCCCTTTGGTACTAAATTTCATCCAAATCCGGAGCCGTTACGACGTGATTTAGTAACAAACAAGCATACAAACTTTCGCATTTATAATATTATTATTAGGATTATAATGAACACCCTATTTCCACGGAAGCTTGATTTCTGTATCCTACTTTCACACCTGCGGATTTCTTCCCGTTATTGGCGGTGTGCCTTCATCGAAGACAGTGCGGTGTTTGACTGGGCCAATGATAGAAGAGACCTGCGAAATTCGAGTTATTATTCGGGGACACTTTAAACTTCAAACACGTGTACCTTTGCAACAAGTTCGTCATTGAACCATACTTTATTTGACACGCCCTGGAGTAACTCCGCGCAAGTAAATAAACGCTTCGCGACTGTATAGCCCAATCACGCGCAGTCCAGTAAAAAAAATGGAGTGACTTCACATCTGTGCAGCGGCCAATGGAGAACCAACGCTGGCTTGTGTATATACAAAACTGTAAATTACTTTATCCTGATGCCAAGTAATAACGCGAATTCTGCAGGTTTCTAATAATTAGGCTACTGCGGTACTGGACTTATGTGATTCACGGGCAGGCACCTAAGACGCACAACAGTTGAAATCATTCAATCTCGGCAGTGTATCGAGTTTAGGTGTTTGAAAATACAACTTGACAGAAGTTCTTTTCGAGAAACTCGGGTATCCCTATTTATGATTACCTACTTGCCTCATTCTGTTAAAGCTATATTTTATTCATCGGTATCCATCTGACAAAAAGCAGCAGTATTTCAGTAGAAACTATTTTACTCAAATTTAAAAAATACAGCACAGAGGCGGAGAGAGAGAGGAATGCCATTAAAATGACCTGGGTATAGCCTAGTCACATAAAGATTGAGACGTGGCCCTCTTCTCGGAACAAGGAGTCCAGAATAGAAGTGAAATGGTGTGGTGGTGTGTAGAGTGGACTATGTCATACTTATTTCCTGGAATGTTACTTCTGTGTTAGGAAGTAAGTGAAGTGAGTGATAATATTTGTGCGGCTCTCAACATCGAGGTCTTTAGAGTCGATGAGGGTAAAGTGAGGTGAGCATCGAGCAGCGATTGAATGAAGGGGCGGGATAAACTGAAGATCCCCGAGAAAACTTGCCAACCAGCAGCATCGTCCGGCACGATTCCCACTTGTGAATATCCAGTTACCCGGCCGGAGATTGAACCCGCTTCGCCTTGGTGGGAGGCGAACAGTCTAACCGCTAAGCTACCGTAGCCTCGTCCGTGTTAGGAATTTGATGTATTTTTGTGAGCCAGTATTGACATCTACGATAGGTCTCTTCAGGCATGTTCCTGTTTCTATTCGGTTCATTATCTTCCTAAATTCGACGGTCATGCAATTCATAATTTTCGATTTTATGTTATTATTAGCTTTTACCCACTGGTCTACTGCGGCCCCACTATAGGGTTCTTAACCCACTGAGCTACTGCGGCCCCACTATAGAGTTTTCTACCCACTGAGCTACTGCGTCCCCACTATCTGGTTCTGTATCCACTGAGTTACTGCGGTCCCACTACCGGGTTCTCTACCCACTGAGCTACTGTGGCTCTTGGGAAGGAATGTAAGACAGTCCATTGACAAAAAAGAAAGGAGAAATTTTTAACAATGCATTTTTATGCAGTAATCCTAAGGAAAATTTTTATCCAGTACCTATGTACATCCCTAATCATCATTTTTTTGGAACCGTTTGAGATATTTTCGTGGGATAAAAAGTAGCCTATGTCACTCTCCGGACGTCCAACTATGTCTGTGCAACAAATCACGTCGATCCGTTGCTCCATTTCGACGTGAAAACACACTCTCGCATTTATATAGTAGTAAGGATTCGGTGTTCAGTTAATGGAGTTAATATTGGGTGAAATTTAGTGTGGTGAAATAGTTTATACGGGAGTTGGTTTCTTTCCTCATAAAGAGCTGCAAGTTTTTTTCTCAATATATTTATGATGATATTGGGGCCGCGGTGGCTGAGTGATTATCCTGCTCGCCTCCCACCAGGGCGAATCGGGTTCAATCCCCTGCAAGAATTTGCAGCCACGCAGTTTACATCACGTGACACGAATGAGTAGAATTTTTCGGGAACATTCAGGTGTTCATTGACAAAGCTGATTTCGAAGGCGGCGGGCAGATGGAAAATTTGGAATAGGTACATTATGGTTAGAATGATCGTATGTGTGTTAGCTAAGCCATGCGAAGGTAAAATCATTATTGTTTCGAATTAAATTCTGCAAGTAACAAATTTTTCTTTTCTTTTAAGCGGCGTATTTTTTCACTGTGTGGGAAGATTGTTAAACGATTTCGTCTTGCCAGGTTGTACACCCTGTCTGTCGCGCGGCACGACACGACGAAAATAGAAATCTTTTCTAATCCAAAATTGCTGGTCGGACGACAGAATTTGTCGGTCTTGCGTCATTTCTATCTAGTATTTGGTTGGCTGTTTAGTTTTAAGTATCGTGTCGGGCTGTGCAGAACAACGTGTCCGATTTAGGGGTAGAGCACGCCTTTAGGTAAATCTTTAAAGGGCTGGAGGGGGTTTCAAGCATTTAGGCGCGTCTTTCAGACAGTTTTTTCCCTATATTATAAATTTAAATTTGACAGGCTGAAATCCTAAATTACGTGCTGCATTTTACATATAGGAATGTGTATAATGTAGGGACGAAGACAACCTCAAGAAACGCTTAAACCTCAGCTATTAACCAGTTCAGTCATGATGTCCACAATCGTGGACATGTTGCAAATTACTGTTGCTTATGACTAGAACTGTACAGACGTATCAGTGCCCGGTACTTTGAGAGTTTACCTTATGGTTAATCTGATCACTCTTTGAGATGAATGGTTAATGCCAACACCATCGAGCACGAAGGACGCTGTTCATTGGTTGTAAGAAAAATGCTTTACACAAGTACACGCCATTCCACCTGATCTGAGGTAAAACTGGCTACACACTGGGGCAGAAGCCGAAAAACATAAAATTGAGACCCGTTAATTACACAGGACCTTGCAGTGTAGCCTACACGACATTTAAAATGCTTCTCTGTGGACAAAAACAGTTTGTGTGTCCACCGACTCTCATTCTGGTGCACTTCGATGGGTGGCCGCGGAGATGGAGCCTGTTTGCGTGGGACGCCCTCAGGAGCAGCTCTCCGCAAGGCCTGGTTGTGTGGCACGCCCCACGGACCATTTCCCCCGGAGGATAACCGAAAGACGAAAGGGTCCGGGCCTGCTGCAAGCCCCCCCCCCCCCCCACCACCACCAACATCTAGTGGTCCGGGTTACACTCGTGCGAGGATTACCAAGGGACAGGCAGCGCTCTCGAACTGCGACAGCTGACAGGCGTCGACGGCGGGAGAGAGAGAGAGAGAGAGAAAAGACGTCTCTCCGAGCGAATCGTTAGTCAAGGGGTGTGCCACCACCATCCCCCACCCTTGCTTCACAGCTCCTTGGCTTCTCGATTCAACACCCGGCTGTTTATGATCCTCCATCGCGCCGTAACCTCTGCTTCCCCCGCATCCTTCTCTGCTACTAACCACGAGAAAAAACAGACCCGTGACAATATGTCTCGGAACCCTCGCCGACTTTCCCAACAACCCTGTTGGTCGGATCAGCGCACATCACTGTGGCACTTTGGGGAGGGGGGGGGGGGCTTGTAACTCCTCGGATTCCCACGGCGGGAATTTAGGGGAAACATTGCCACGCTGAAATACGCCGACCTTTCTTTACGGTTACCCTTAAAGTTACGGCGTCGGCCAGCCCAGCGCGGCACAGTTCTACGGGCGTCCTACAGCTAGACTAGAGCAGTGGCGGCTGGTGACTTTTGAAACTGGGAGGGCTGTAGCGATCCTAACTCAGATTAGCATTTTTTTTAATAGGCACAGTGATAAGTGCTTGTTTGAAGACAAATTTACCATCGCTCGATTTGTAATGGTCCACATACTGTGGTCACTGGTTCAGAGCTCATCACTAGCACAGGTATTTGTTTATTTTAAGTTTGTGTAGGTTATATGCCTTCCAGCCAGTACCTACATGGTGTGGTACATTACACGAGACGACGAGAGATAAGATGATAATAATACTAGTTCTACTATACTAATGGTGATGATAAATTAAATATACTAAAACAAATATTTTTAAAAACCAATACTAATTTGCATACAGCACATACAAAATGCCTGTCAAATTTAAATTATAGGATGAAAGTGGCATATCTTAATTAATATATATGTAAACAAAATACATTCTTCAACCAGTACTCTCTATCTAACTGGCAATGAATATTCACCTTATCAATCACTGAAGATTTTATAGCTTTTTTATGTGTTGTAAACGGGTTTAATGTCTTTTAACTTGTATCCCAAATGTTTCAAATATTTTACTCCATTGACAGTCCATGCAAGATCATTAGGCCTCACTATCAAAAAAATTAAACAAAACAATGCATTTCTAACTTCACACCCGCATAGGCAGTCCGCGAAGTTGTATGTACTTAAATTGAATTTTCGCGTATACGAACCAATGCGTTTGCCCCCTTGGCTTTGTTGTTTTGTTATATTTAACTGTGGCATTGCTGGTCCCAAATTCTTAAGCTCTAGTTTATTCTCGTAATTCAAAAATATTGTAGTAACAAGGTTTGAAATGTTACTCGCAGAATTATCCATTATTTACAAGTTTACACAACACGGCATTAATAACAATTCAACCCTGCTTCTGACCGATGCTCATGGTTCATCGTTAACAACAAACTTATTCAGAATATTTCACACTATACTTGAAGCTCGCACGAGTCTGAACGATATCTATAAATAAAAACTATTGGAAATAAATACAAGCATTGTTATGAAATGTGTTTAACAACTGCAAAAGAGCGGAGCGCGAAAGTGTGCCTACAAAACATGTAGTGTATAACTGTATAACACATTCTGTTAAACAGTGGAATTCGAAGTTTCAGTATTGGTAGCCTTGTCAAGTTTAGGAAACCATTTTTGTGTCAGATCAGGGGGGCGCCCTGCTCTCTCTGATTTACAGCATGTGATTGGCTGAAAAAGGACGAGCCTCTGAAGGCTTCCCTCCCTCCCATAGCCCCCCCCCCCTTCTACTTTGTTACGGTCGTCTCCCTCTACTCGCTTCACCCACTTCGGGGCGAAGAATCTGTAGCCCCACCACTCGACATTTCCAAAAACATTTCTCTCTTGAGAAGTCTCGTCCATCTCAAACAAATTGGCTGCGAAATAACCTCTGTATTCGTACGCAGTATTATTTGCTGAGTCGCAGATAAGTAGAGGTCTGCGTTCTGAGATTTTATCAGGGGGGCTGCGCCCCGCAGCCCTCCCTCAACAGCCGCCACTGGACTTGAGGATCCCCTCCTCCCATCACCCAAAAGGTTCACAGATCTTGAGGCACAGAGTGAAGACATTTGGGCGGCTCTCAACATAGAGGTCTTGAGAGCCGATGAGGGTGAAGTGAGGTGAGCGTGGAGCAATGCTGGAATGAAAAGGCGGAGAAAACGGGAGATCCCCGAGGAAATCCGCTTACCAGTGGCATCGTCCGGCATGATTCCCAATTGCGAAAATCCGGCCGGGGATTGAACCCGGTTCGCCCCGGTTGGAGGCAAGCAGTCTAACCGCTCAGCCACCGTGGCCCCATGAGGCGCAGAGGTCATAGCTCTTTCCTCAAGATGGTGGTATACTTGCCATTTTGTGTATATTTATATATCTTTATAACTTACTTTTAAATTTAAGAGGAGTGTACACCTGCGCGTCCAAGGTCAAGAAGCGAGCGGGCGATACGGGCGACACTAACACGCACTTCCAGCGCCTCATCGCTCCTACGCGCAAAGCGTACAGTGTTTCCGTCCTAACGCTGTACTGTGCAAATTATGTCTGTAACAGTGGGGTTTTATTACACGCGGTGAAAGACCACATGTTAAACTACACCCATATATTTGTACTCTACTCTTGCCTCTTAAGAGAACTGCATAGGCAAGCTTTAAAACTGCGATATTTGACCATTTTCACGAATTTTTTTTTCCTCAATTAATATACTTATATGTTAGAAGTAAAAACCTAGAGACATAGATAATTGTTCTTTACCTTTTCTAGGAAAAAGTCGTATTTACAGAACATATTTACCGAGATATTCATATACGCGTAAACAACGAACTGCGTTTCAGAAGGTTTAAATTTTTTAAATTTTAGAAACTATTAAACATGCCCCTTGCAGTATGTTAACCTACGAAAAGACGTCATACCCCAGACGAGGGCGGAATGGTACTTCAGAGTTAACTCGCATACTGTAAATATTATTTTGGAGCTTTCAGAAATAGCTAAAAACAGCTTTCTTCAGAATGCCGTGTCGTAAAACATACTAGCCGGACACGAGCCGAACTACGATGGAAGCATGTATTGAACTTTGCCACAGACTTTTCATTGATAAAATGGCAGGGTCGCCGCTATAAATAGCATAGCTAGACGCAGCACTACGAGAACACTGCACGCCAGTTCAGAGCCCTGCGCGTAGAGGCGGTGGCGCTCTTGTAGTGCGTGCCATTGTGACCCTTATAGCTCCCGGCCAAAAAAAAGGAGAAAAACAACGTAGGCAGGGGAACCTCCCACCGCCTTATTGTATTATTCGTGTCACACCTTGTATATGTTTTTAAAAAAGAAAATCCCTGAAGTGGCCATACACCCAACTAGTTATTAACCTTACACAGTAATGCGGACGTAACTATTGAATTACGAACTCGTATTTACGTCACAATATTTATTTTGCCAAATTCTAGCAGGTTCACTAGTGCTGAAACTGTGCACTGCACACGCTCCTGCGCCTTCCGCCATAGTGTTCTTAATATTTCACGAATGGAAATTTTGTAGCAGCCAATCAAAATGAAATATTTCATTTAGGTTTTTTTTTTGTGAGAATTTGAATGTGCATCGTTGTTTTTACAACTTTCGATTACATTTTTTTTTTTATATTTTGTAAGAAAAGCTTCCTCTCGTTATGTCCCATTGTTGTCACTGAAATTTTTGAAAAAATAAAAAAAATAAAAAATTTAGCAAATGCACTGCACGCCTTTCTGGACAAGTAATGGAAGACATCATCGGCTCGCGAGGAACAATGTGCGAACTTGAGAAAAGAGAGAGTAAAAGAAGGCGAGAGAGAGAGTGGTAAAGCAAGAGAACGAAAGTGAGAAGGCACGAGAGAGCGGGATCGAGAAATCAAGAGAGAGAGCGATAGAAGGCAAGAAGCAAGCGAGGGCAAGAAATCATGAGAGAGAGAGAGAGAGAGATAGAGAGAGAGAGAGTGAGAGTGAGAGTGAGAGGGCGAGAAACAAGAGAAAAAGTGTTTGTTGTCGATTAATTCTTATATTAATGTGAACCGGAGATTGGATAAGCTTGTATAGGTATAAAACCGTGGTTACATGTATTAAGTTCTCCGAAACCACCTGGTGTGGAACTCAACTGTGTTTCCACCGCATAAAATATTTAAAATCAATTGCGTGAAGTCCGTATATCGGCAGGGAGAGCGAATAAAGCTTGGTTGTGGAATATGCACGAAGTTCCGGGACACAGATAAAGAAAGGGGAAGTTAGCTGCAGAGTAATACGAACCTGTTTTCCTCCACGGGATCCTCGAGTGACGTGATCGGCGTGGTGTTGGAGTCGCGTACTGGAAACGACGAACCCAATGACATTCGGCCATCGATAAAGACGTGCAAAATTCGCGTTATTATTTCCTAACATGATATAGACTGCACTTCCCTATACCTACTTGAGCGCAATTCCTAGGGACCTGCAAAATTCCCGTTTTTTTTTTTTTACGTCAAGATCAAATTCATAGTACAGTGGAGCGTCGATAATCCGGATTAATTGGGCCTGGACCCCTTCCGGATTATCACATTGTCCGGATTTTCGAAATGAACGTAAAAAAAACGTGCTAAAATCGTTCATGATTCTTTCTGTTGGTTACCAAAGTGGACGGGCGAATAAAACCATTAATCTAGTAAAGAATTTTACGTGTTTTAATTACAGAAAAAATATTGTACTCATGTACAGTATTGCATGTACAGACTGTCTTATTTTATGTACAGTACAATCGAATCCGGATAACCGACGGTCCGAATTTTTTTACACCCCACTGTACTTATATATATATATATATATATATATATATTATATATATATATATATATATATATATATACGCAACCAGTAGAGAAATAACTTCTCCATTGGTGTCCGCATGTATGTGAAGTCACGCCCTTTCCGAGCGAACTGCGCGTGATTGGGGCACACAGTTGTGAAGTGTTCATTTATTGGCGCAGGGTTACCCGGGGCGTGTCAAATAAAGAATGGTCCAATGACACGCGTATTACAGAGGAAAAGGTGTTTTTAAGTTTAACATGTCCTCAAATAATAACGCGGATTTTGCAGGTCCCTAATAATTCCTTATGCCATTGGCTTCTGGCATCTATTTTACGTCATTCTCCGGTGTGACCGCTTTTCTGGGGATTGGTTACGTAACCGCTGAGGCTGAACTATTGGCTGAAAGCGACCTTGGGACGTGAGACGCAAGTTGTCGGCCATTGGCTGGAGCCATACGAGGCTACAACATCTTGGAGTTTAGTTGTCGGTAGCAAAATAACGCGAATTTTGCACGTCCCTTGGCACTGATATTCCCATTTGAGTTCTCACCTCGTTGTGTAGTAATTTCGAAAGACTTGAAAAATGCGCGTGTTCTGTGACCGGTTTCTGGACGTCACAGACCTGAGTAGTCATAGGACGAGGGAGAACCCCGAGAAAACCCGCCGTCTGGCACGATTCTCACGTGCGAAAATCCGGGAGCGATCCCGCCTTGAATCGATACCCGGTTCGCCTAGGTGGGAGGAGAGAGGTCTGTCCGCCACACCACCGCGAGCTTCGTGAGGGGGCTGGAGTTCGCTGTGTAATCCTTTCAGTCACGCATTAATTCATTGCTACAAGTGTTGCGATGAAGTGATGTTTTGGTCCGTGCTGTACTTAATCCCGATCCAGCAGTTGTTTCATTCGCGCATCCGATTAAACATGTGCTTGGTGCTTAGTGAAAGGGAGCTGCGCGTCCAAGGTCAAGAAGCGAGGGAGCGATACGGGCGACACTAACACGCACGCCCAGTGCCTCATCGCTCCTACGCGCAAGGCGTGCAGTGTTTCCGTCGTGGCGCTGTACTGTGCAAATTAGATATGTAACACTGGGACTTTATTACACGCGATGAACGTCCGCAGATTAAACTAGGCCTGTGTGGTGGTCGTATTTTTCTCTTACCGTTTAAGAAAACTGCATACACAAGAAAAATACGATGTTTGACCATTTTGACTTTTTTTTTCTTCCAATAATACACTTAATTTGACAAAAGCGAAAAAAAATAGGGGCGTAGATTTATATATATATATATTTATTTATTTATTTTATATATATATATATATAAATCTTTTCTAACAAACTTTTATTTACCGAGATACGCGTATTCACACAAACAACTTTTTCGCAGAAAATGTTTAAGTACATCCTCTTACAAGACACCGGGTAACCCACTCACAAACCAGAGCTGTATAAATGTCCACAAATCACATTACCCACATTTCTGACTGCGTTGGGCCATGATGTTAGCTGTGTACAGCTCATGTCATACATTTCCTTCCACTGCAGCATTCCCACCACAGTGGACATAGATGAAAGCGATGAGCGCCTGCTGTTTCATTTCTGTATTCTTAAGGGGGCGTCACTAGTAATTTTTTTTACGCCCTCGCGGTCATTTCCGGCCGTAAGGGAATGTTACTACAGCTATGGAAAATACCATAAACAAGCTTCCCGCGTATTCTGTTTCCTCAGAATTATCAGTGGTGACCAAAGGGTTTTGATACAGCTATCTGGTCGAAAAACACACGGCATTGTCGCTATAGTTTAAAACACTGGTTTACAGAAGAATGAAAATATCGTAAACAGGAGACTTCTTACAACGACTTTTGGTGACTTTGGCATTTCCGAATGGCCAAATTTATGTTTCAATGACCGAATGTATGAATTTACGACAGAAAATCAACTTTCATGTCCCGTCCTGAAAAAAATATTTGCATTAAAATATTCCATAGTAATTTTTTTTTTATTATAACATGCACAGCTGCTTACTGGGAGACTCATGTGACAACTAGACAGACCCCTTAACCCTTTCATGCCCATTGTAGACTATCGTTAACATGTTGCACAGCGATCTCATACTTGACCGGTACTGTACTCTGCGAGCTTCAGTGGCCAATGAAGCGGCACAAGTTCACTGCCAGTTCAGGTACAGCACGCATCAAAAAATTTCAAATTTGCAATACTACTAATTATAATGTTACAGCGCACGAGGGACGTATCCACGTTCGTGAGAGATGCAGGTCATAATAAAAATAAAAGAATTAGAATTGATTTTAATTTAGTCACACAGCTGTTATTTACAGTATTAATCTATGTACACTATTAAAGGCTGTTCCCGATAAAGTGAGCACTTTAGATATAAACCTTTTAAAAAAGTCACTGCCCCTGCACGCATATATTTTAATGTGCGTACTGAGTGACATTCGCCCAGTAAGGTTGGTAACGATGGATGGAAAGTGGTTCCATATCTTAACGTCGACTAAAAAGTGTTAGGTAACAATTTGTGATAGCTTAAAATTACTTCTTTCAGTTTTTTTTTTTTTTTTTTTTTTTTATCGAAGTGTAAAAATGAGCAGATATGTAAAGTATTTACTTTCATAATAAATTCATAGTTTCATTTGGCCGACGTATGAATAAAGAGATTAGGCCAATGGCAATGTTAATTGCACGTGATGCGGAAGAATACACAACATGTATACAAGTAGATCTTAAGCAGGGCTTTCAAATATGCTCATTTTACCGGGAACAGGCATAGTCTTTTTACTTTACTGTGAGCGCAATATTTAATGTCTATTTCAACTCTAATTAGCATCCTCCCTTATGTCTCTGTTTGGTTATAGTCAATTAACGCATACCCATCATTAGGGGTACCTGTTTTTCGCGAAAAGGTTTCAGGACAAGTTGTGTTCCAGCGCACCGCAGTTCAGAATCACTTTCGTGATTGGGTCATTTGAATTGTTACGCGTCTTTGTTGTGTGCCCGCGAATCACGGACGGTCATTGTCGGAGAAACTTAATCCCGATTGGCCCACTCACATAACAGACTGTCTTCATACAAAGACAAGCGGCCAGCAGTTAATTGAAAACTGCAAGTGTGCACACAGGATATTAAAGTCTAGCCTTCGCGAAAAATCTTTTTGCGAAAAAAAAAAAAAAAACAGGTGGCCCTGCTCATCATTAACACACGTTTAGTCTGTGTGTTGCTATCATTTGTAATGTCTTTCACTCACGCGTCTAGTCCAATGGTCCAGCCTGTCGGTCGCACCCTTCACTGCTCTGATGCTCGCAGTCGCAGATTTTACTCCCGCTGGTCTTTTCCAGCGCTACTCGCTGCTCTTCTCGCTCGTTGCCTGTTACTTAAGGCCAGGCTTAACCATGCACGGCCGTATAAGGAATCAAAGGCTAAATTCGAACAAAGATTTCTCAGTCTTTTTGATGATAGTATTTTCAACTAAGGTTTTTTTTTTGTATACGATTGAACGTATATACAGGTGTAAACCATTCAAATTTTAATTTTAGAAAATTTAAATGCAATTTTTAATTATTTATTAAACATCACAATTTTATAAGTAATGAAAACGTGCATTTGAAATTTAAAAAATAAATTTTGGAAGGTTTGCAAATCTAGAGGAGTTCAATCTCTAACAAAAAAAAATATTTAGTACCACAAAAAAACTACTAAGAGATCTTTGTCCGAATTTAGCCATACGCCATACGCCCGTGCATGGCGAAGCCTGGCCTTAATGTCGCGCCATCTACTCCTAGGCTCCCGACTCTCATAAAACTCCCTGCTCGGGGGCCCGACGCACTTTATACATCAGTCGCCCTGACCACACGTGGAAGGTTCGACGCACCCCGAGTTACGCTGAGGCAAACGAGGTCAGCAATCCAGAACGTTCTCCAGATAAAAGCAGAGATTCGATAAAGCCAAGGTGAGGAGCGCGCGGCGTTATGCTTAGCGTAACAGATGCGAGTAGCTTGGTCTATCGCTCGCCTGCCATCCAGAACATTCCATTGACTTGCCGCCCGTTGTCGTATAACCGCTCTGGCCCTCGTCCGCACGCTCGTGCGGGACCAGCCGAGGTCAACGCAGACCAGCGACGTGGTAAAGGCTGTTCACGATAAAGTGAGCACTTTTGAAATCAACCTTAGAAAAATGTCACTCTTCCTACCTGCATTTATTTTAATGGGCGCACTGAGTTACATGCACCCAGTAAAGTTGATAACGATAGGACGAAAGTAGTTACATACTATAACGTCGAATAAAAAGTTCTAGGTAACCATTTGTGACAACTTTAAATATTTATGTCCCTTTCTGTTTTCTTTAAATGCATCGGAATGTAAAAGTGAGCAAATTTGTAATATATTTACTTTTATAATAATTTTAAAGTCTCATTTGATCATCGCATGAATACAGCGACGAGGCACATGGCAATATTAATTTTACATAAGGCGAAAGACTACAGAACGTGCATATAACTAGATCTCGAGCAGGGCTTTCAAAAGCGCTCATTTTAACATGCACAGCGTATAACAATGAATTAATGCGAGAGCGAAAGGAGGAAACTTTGAATATTACGCCCGAGCTTCACTCGGGCAAAGCAAATCTGGAAATATCTTTATCCCTGAAGATAATAATTACACGGATATAGTTTCAATGTTTTCCTAGTTTTTACCATTATTTCACAAGAACATTTCCTCTCACTAACAGTCAATCTCGTGAATGCAATGCCAAATTTCTGTATGGTTACGAAAAGGAACACGATGGACTTTATATAATGTTAAGTATAAAATAACATTTTATTGGGACACAGTGAGCTCGGCACTCCATTGGCAGACACCAGACCAATAACAAACGTTACGTAGTACACAAAAGCTGTGTAGTGAAGTTCGGACCAGTAGGATAGCACTCAGTGTAAAAATAGAGACCAGCAGAAATTATATTCCTGTAATGGTGGATATACGTGGCCAGCTTCTAGCTCGTCTCGAATGTCAGCAGATGTGTCCGGACTGCAAAGTGTTAACTATTCTCTGCATTAGTTTTGTCTCCTCGGCACGCGAACATACGTGATAACTTCTTGTGCATATACACGGAGGCCAGTGTTGCATACCGAGAAGGCGCTGCTGCACCACGCGGCTTGGAAAGGTCCTTGGATATGCTGCATGCTGCTTCCTATACAGTCTTCTTATACATTTTTGATACGTCGTCCCTTTAAATAAAACATGTTGAATCACCATCTCACCACATTTTTTTTTATCGCCGAGTCAACAGGCGGTCTTTTTATTCCCTCAACTCCTTCCCTAAAACGAAGTTTTTTTTCTTTCCTGACTAAAGAAAAAGATATAAAGTAAAGCTAGGAACGAGATTTTATTTTATATCTGCTGCTCCAGCGAATATGTCATACGTACACATGCCCGCTGTTCATACGTAGGCTGGCTTTAAACCATTTTTCTTTTCTATAGGCTGTTCACGATAAAGTGAGCACTATTTAAGGCCCTCCCAGCAGGCATTAACCGTTATTAAATATATTTTACGGCAGCCATAGGCATTAAATTTTGTTGGTGGTGAAATGTATACACTGTGTTTATTGGTCACACTGCAATGTTTATAGTCAAAAGCAGCAGGAAGATGGAAATGGGATGGAAAGAAAAATTGATAAGGGCCTTAAAAAGTGCTCACTTTACCGTGAACAACCATCATAGGATTTTCGCGGTAGAATGAGCACTTTTTAAAGCCCTTCTTAAGATCCACTTGTATGCACATTGTGTATTCCTCCGCCTTATGTAAAATTAGTATTTTCATGGGCCTCATCGCTTTATTCATGCTTCGGTCAAGTGAAACTCTAAAATTATTAGAAAAATAATTATTTTACAAACCTGGTCATTTTCACACTTTGAAGCATATAAAAGAAACAGAAAGCGAAAGAAATAATTTGAGTCATCACAAATGGTCGCATAACTCGTTTTGTTAGACGTTAAGATAAGGAACTACTTTCCCCTCCATCGTTACCAATTTTACTGAGCGCATTTCTCTCAGTGCGCCCGCTAAAATGTATACAGTCAGGGGCAGCGACTTCTTTCTAAGGTTGATTTCAAAAGTGCTCACTTTATCGTGAACAACCTTTATTAGGTTCGCTGTTCAATGACAGTTTTTTTTTTTTAGACACGCCCATGAGAAGCATCGAACAAAGCGCTATCTGATGTGAGGGTAAACTGACGGCAGACTGGAGTAGCAGTCAGTTAACGGGAAGTTAAGTGTCTAAAATACACACGACCGTAGAGTCGTTTAATACGCGACATTCGCCTCGCCCTAGTCTTATACCACACACGTATAACAATCCTACATGAAAAGTTTTCTCATCTTAAACATCTACATAAAGTAAAAGTATTCTGTAGTTTCCTGGGAAACGATCTGTTTTTCTCCCAGCAGTTTCTTCCCTCACTTCCTGGTAGAATTTTCTTATTTAGCTGTAAAAAAATTAATTAATTAGCCTTGTGTTTAACGAAAGCATGCTTCCATTGTAGATACTTCGGATAGCGAATTTTGCACCATTGTCAGGCAGGGCAGTCAGATACAACTGTTATGGTTGTAGATTAGAAAATAGTAATACTGAAAGTGGGCCGCGGTGGCTAAGCTGTTAGACTGCTCGCCTCCCACCAAGCCGAACCGGGTTCAATCCTCGGCCGGGTCACTCCCGGGCAAGTGGAAATCATGCCGGGGATCACCCGATTCCCCCAACCTTACATTACAGCGCCGCTCCATTCTCACCTCATTTCGCTCTCATCGTCTCTCGAGACCTCGTTGAGAGCCGAAAAATTTTCTCAACTCAACTCATTAATACTGACCATAAAAAAGTATTTTTAATAATAGATTTTATGTACTTTTTATTTTAGTTATAAAAGTTTTATAATTTTCGTGTTTGAAGTGTGCGAGCATAAAATAAATTATTCAGAATATGTATAAACATTATCAGTAATTTTCGTTACATACAGTCAGAGTGATTAGCCTATTATAATAGTCTTACTTATATATATATATATATATATATATATATATATATATATATATATATATATATATATATATATATACACACACACACACACACACACACACTTTTTTTAATGTGTAATTTCTGAATCAGCCAGAATGTAAATTCCGAAGAAGTGTAGAATTTTAATTAAAAATGAACTCTTATTAATTTGAATTTTTAACAAGCAAGTAAACTGTAGCAAAGTATTTTACAGAATTACAAAATATACGCATTCTTCTTTTATATGCAAAATATATATTACTTTTCTGACTGTCTTGGCAGTGTGTGTGTATTATATTTTAACGAGTTATGCATTTTATATAGTTGGATGCGATGCTCGATGGAAAGTCAGTCTACTTCCTTATACCTTACGGGTAATCGAGAGTTGAGTTGAGAGATTTGGGCGACTGTTGACTACGAGGTCTTAAAAGCCGATGGGGGTATAATGAGGCGGGAATGGAGCAGAGCCGGAATGCAAGGGGCGGGGGAAACGGGAGTTCCCCGAGAAAACCCGCCCGACCAGCGGTATCGTCCGGCACGATTCCCACTTGCGAAAATCCGGGAGTGGGAGGCGAGCAGTCTAACCGCGCAGCCACCGCGGCCCCGGCTAATCAGGAGTTTCAGCCTAATGGGTGTGGGGCTTGGAAATGTTCGCTTTAAGAACGCATTGAATGGAGATGGGAATGTGTTAAATTTTATGTATAATTGTTATTTTATCCAAGTGATTTTCCCTGCACTTATCTTCGTACCGAATTCTCATTACACACAAACGTTTAGGGACAACACACACTGCCCTTTTGAGCGTTCATTTAGTGCAACGGTTTTTAAAAGGAATTTTGTTGATATTGATATATTCAGCGACATAATAAAGCCCTAATAAATAAGTATGTTAAAGTGAGTAAATTTAAAAGCAAAACTCTAAAGAATATCTGAAACAATTTTTTTGTGGGTGGCGGGGGGGGGGGGGGTGTAGGAGCAATAATGAAAATTGTTCCAGTGTGCAAGACAGCACATACCTGGTAGATGGCCTTGAAAGAACCATTCCCGAAAGGGTACCGCCAATCCTTTACGTGGAACGGAATGCAGATCTATAGAGTGAGCGGGAATACTCCGAGAAAATCAAACGCCCATTGGCTACATACGAAGTTATCCATCACTTTTCTAGTCGCTGAGCCTTGGTATCAAAGCGCAACTGTGAAACAATTCACGTTCGCAGTCTTGGCGAGGTCGGGATGTCTCGATAAAGCGAGTGAAGAGATTTGGACGGCTCTTAACAGCGAGGTCGCGAGAGCCGATGAGAGTGATCGAGGTGAGTATGGAGCAGCGCCGGAATGAAAGGGCGGGGGAAACGGGAGATCCCCGAGAAAACCCGCCGACCAGTGGTATCGTCCAGCACGATTCCCACATGCAAAAATCCGGAGCGGCCCCGGCCGGGAATTGAACCCGGATCGCCTTGGTGGGTCTCGATAAAGTTTTGATTCTTTGCCGATGAGGTGCAGTCGTTGTTTGCATCATCTCCTCTCTGGCTGATGCATTGTTTATAATGGTTTTGCTTTTGATTGAGGACTTTTAACAGCCGTGCTGAGTGACTTTTTCGGCTTATTATGTATCCTTACTTTTGGTTTAAAAATTTACACTGTAGGCCCTTTGTTAAGTATTTTTGCGTCGACTAAGCGACGTTTATGAGAGAAATGTTTTAACTACGCCGACTCAGTAGATAAAGAAAAACAAACCAATTTTAGCGCGCACAAATTCTGAACATAAACAACCCTGTCAGTCATATGTTAAAGTATGGAGCGTATTGTAATAACTCAGAGCCAGTATTAAAATTACTAAATACCTCGTAACTCTATAATTGTCAGTGTCATAGATGAAGAGGGGAAAAAAAAAACTATTTTTAAATCATTTAGTATCCTTTTTAAACTTGTAGAACTAGGGGAACTTTATTATTTTCAGATGGTCGAGTATTTCCTTATTAATATTTATTACCATGCTTTACCTCGTCACTTCAAACAAAGTTGTATTAAAATTTCTTAACTCGGCGACAACACAGTGCCAGTAAAATAACCATAATTACTAATAAGAAAGTAATGCACCAACTTAAATAATTTAGTTCCCCGATTTCATGTGTTCAGCTGGGATGGTAAATAAACGTTTCCCCCCCCCCCTTTTTACCTGCGAAAACTGATAAACTGACAAGCTGACAGATAGGTGTGTGGGTAATGCCGAATACTAAGTAGATCTTATGTGCAATATTATTACATTGACTGCGCAGAAATTAAGTTCGTTGTCTCTTTGATGTAATTCTATAGACATAGTTAAGCTTTGATCGTATAAGGCGGAGAAATACTCAGGAAATACAACGTAAGCATGGCTTCAGTAAAGTTGGAAGTAACCGTGAATGGACTATAGCAACTACGCCAACCACGGATAGAGAACAGGAAATTTTGCGGATTCATTTGGAAAGGCGGTAGACTCCACAAGCCTTAGTGCACTCGGCCCGCGCATTGCTGTACACTGGCTGTTGCTGGTAACTTATCGCAGGCCAGGTAGCACATGATCCGGTCCCTCTTCTACTTGCTTGTTAGTTATTGGCTCAAACACTTTGAAGGCGTGGCTAAAAAAATTGCGATCCAGTTGATAAAGTTGTCAAATGTATGCGCGTTCGAAGCCGAGCTTGTCCTCGAATGAATTCGCGAAGTTTCCGGGTCTCTCAAGAGTGGGATGGACCCCCCACGTCCAAGGTCAAGAATGCGAGGGAGCGATACGGGCGACACTAACACGCACGCCTAGTGCCTCATCGCTCCTACGCGCAATGCGTGCAGTGTTTCCTTCGTGACGCTGTACTGTGCAAACTAGGTCTGTAACAGTGGGATTTTATTGTGCATGCGATGAGAGACCACAGATTAAACTAAGCCCGTATCTTTGTACTTTTCTCTTGCCGCCTAAGAGAACTGCATAGGCAAGCTTTAAAATTCGATATTTGACCAATTTCAGGAATTTTTTTCTCCAAGAATACACTTAATATGACAAAAGTAAAACAATAGGGACACAGCTAATTGCTTGTTTTAACTTTTCTGACAAAGTCGTATTTGCAGAACATTTATTTACCGAGATACGCGTATTTGCGCAGACAACTATTTCACAAAAAATGCGGCGCTCCCATCCCACTCCTAACAATGGCTCCTGCACGGCAAGGGGAAGAGAGAAGCAAGACGGTATCCTATCCCTCGCGGCAAGCAGTTCGCTCATCACTCGCAGTTGACTTCCATTGGGAATCGATGAGGCGACCCGACGCAGGCTGTTCCCGCCGCGGAGGCTTGATCTTCTAATTGGCCCATCCTTCTTCACCGGCGCCTTATGGCCAGAATGAAGGAGAAGGAGGGAGAAAGGAGGAAACGCCATCGCGAGGTGGTTGATGGGCAACGTTGCGAGAAAACACGCTTCCTGAGTCGTGTAGTCTGCTATCTCCACAAGAGTTCTCGACCGCGCGCACCCTCCCGGGACTTACAGTCGGCAGCTTTCCAGCCCGATATGCAACCTTCCATCGGAAGTTCCACATCAACGTGGGCCTCGTCTTTTTGGAATATCAGAGAAGTCGCGTAGTCTGTTATCTGCATAAGAATTCTCGTCCGCGCTTATCCTCCCGGAGCTTGCAGTCGGCAGCCTTCCAGCCCGATACACAACCTGCCATCGGGAGTTCCACAGCAACGTGGGCCACGTCTTTTTAGAATAGCAGCGAAGTCGTGTAGTCTGCTATCTCCACCAGAGTTCTCGACCGTGTGAACCCATCCGGGGTTTACAGTCGGAGTTTTTAAAAGCGAGATTATTAAATAAGCTTTGGAGGTAGAATACATAATTTTTTTTAATACTGGGAATTTATTTAAACTTGAGGTCCACAGTACCACAATCAGCACCGCACTAAGCACCACACACACCATAGTCAGGGATCATTATGGGTCACTATGGATGATTATGGGTCATTATGAGTCATTTTTGGTCATTTATGGGCGATTGTGTGTCATCGGAAGTCATCATAAGTCATTTGTGGGTTTTAGGGGTCAGTATGGGCCATTTAATGGTCGGTCTACCAGTAGTCAGTTGTCTGCTTTAAGTGTTCCCACGAGTTCAATCTGAGCGAAGATGACACGAGGACAAAATATATTTTTATGTTAAAAATTTATATTCACTGGTAGGATATCGATGATAAGTAAGCAGCTAGCGAGTCGGTCCCAAGTTTTTTCAACTTGTCCTCCCCGGGCTAACCATAAGGTAGATTGTTTGCGAATTAAAGCTAAAATTTTTTCCAAATGGCAACTTGTGTGTGAGGTTTTCTTTTTTCCTTAAATCGTTACAAAATAAACTTTGGTGTGGGGTGAGACGTTAAAAAATTTTTTGCTATATGTTTTCATATTTGATGTGTCTGTATGTACTCGTGACTGGCATAATAAATATTTATGCTAGAATTTATGTTTCAAGTATGAAATATTCCAAGTAATTTTAGCTAGCGTGAAGCGTGTTGGGCGTACAGCGTGCTGTAGATATCTGTGAGCGAGCTGCCGGCTGCCTGCGTGTTCAGCAGGAAAAGCAAAGTACAACTTATGACTGTCGACTCGTAAATACTGCACATTGTACCAACCCACACCTGCAGTCGCTGTGTCTTACCCATTAATTCAAGGACAGCCTGCTGACGAAATGTGCAAAATAATATATGAGTACTATGAATAAAACACGGAACATGCAGCAGGCCTGGGAATTGGAGGAGCTTTGGGCGACATGGAGGAGTTCTCGGCCGAGGCGGACACCCTCTTTGGTAAACTCCTAGATTATTGCACTGTGGAAAAAAAGAGAGTAAATATGGAGAATGCAAATTGCATACTTCCAAAAGTTTTCTTGCTAAAGTCTTATTACGACAGGATGACACAAAGGAATGCTTTTCTTCTTGGTTATGCCAATGGATTGGAGTACAGTGAAACAAGGGATGAGACCAGAGGTGGTAATGGATAAAACAGAAACACCTAAACCGTCCTTCGCTCAAATAACGAAGGTGGTTAAGAAACTTGCACAAGAGGTAAAACCACATAAGAAAATTATCCTGGCATATCCAGACAAGGATGGTCAAACAAGCGAAGAGACAAAGAAGACGATCTAAGAGAAGATAAATCCTGTTGAAGAAGAATGGAAAGTGAAGAACTTTAGAAGAATACGTGGTGGAGGTATTCTCATAGAAGCAGGTGATGAAGCCACCATGAATAAAATCAAAAACAAGTGACAAGCAAAAAAATGTGGGACTTCGACTTGATGAACAAAGAAAAAAGGACCCAAGGTAATAGTCTACGACATTCCAAGGAAAGAGGATAATGAAGAATTACTGACAAAGATGTGGAAACAAAATCTTGAAGACAAAGGTATAAAGGGCTAGGAATGTCTGAAGGGAGCGTCAGTTTGACTAAGAACTGGAAGAAATAAAGAAACAGTGAATGTGGTGATAGAATTGCACAACAAGTACAGAAATGTTCTAATGGCACAAGAAACTGTGTATATTGAATATGCGGCATGTAAAGTGAGAGACTTTCTGGTTTCACTCAGATGCTACAAATGCCAACAATACGGGCATCAAAGTAAATACTGTAAAGAACAAGAAAGATGCTCTACCTGCTGTCAGGAAGGACATGAGTATTCTGAAAAGGCTTAATGCAAAGGTAACAAAGAAAATCCTGTCTGTGCTAATTGCTTAAAGGACGATAAATACCATAACCGGAGTTGATTCGAAAAAGTGTCCACATTATGAACGAGCATTTACTGCGGAGCTGGAAAGGATCGATTACGGCGAAGCATGAATCAGCTAAGATCTAAAATCACTATTGGGCAGATAAACCTGCAAAGATCTGCAGTCGCTACATCGTAAATAGTGATCGTGGCTAAAGAAAGAGACATTGACATAGTCCTGATGCAAGAGCCATACGTCCTACATGGGAAGATGATTGGGTTACCTGGGACAGTTTTCTCATTAAGTGACAGTATAATAGCAGCTATATGGATAAAATCTGAAACTCTAAGTGCTATGACTATGGATACTATGTCAAACAGCCATCATGCCTGTATTCAAATTAGAATGGGACAACAGAATGTCTACTTGGCCAGTTCCTACTTCCAGTACTCGGACGAACTTCGAGTACATCTGGAGAAGTGGGATGTAATTATAAGAGTACTTGGAAGGGAACGACATGTAATAGGAGCTGATGTGAATACCCAGTCGGAAATGTGGCACTCGCCTATGACAGACGGAAAAGGCTTGGCACTCGATCGCTATTTATTGGCGAACGATCTCCATGTCGTGAACGTACCAGGGACCCTTCCAACGTATGTGTCTCCTGCTCATGGTACTGAATCCTACCTGGATGTGACGGTTGTAACTAGAAAGGCAGCCAGACTGGTTACAAATTGGATTGCCACGGAAGTCTCGACCAGTGATCATAGGCTAATTATTTATGAGCTGAATATGACAACAGGACAACATGCTGAAGATAGAATTGGTCGAAAAATATTTATTCATCGAGGGGCAGACTGGAAGAGGTTCGACAAAGTGCTGATGAATAAACTTAATCAGTAACGCGAAGCACACTTGAAATATCCAGACCAATGTGCAAATGCAATTACAAAGCTGATCCAGGATGTATGCAAGGAAACATTGAGAATATCAGAATCTGGCATTCCACTAAATCGATGGTGGGATGATGAACTGGAAAGTATGAGAAAGCAGGTTCGAAAAATTCGGAGGAAACTGAAACTGCAAAGAGATCCTCGACGAAGAGTATAAGTGCTGGAAGAACATAGAGTCCAACGAAAGAACTATGCAATAATGTTGAAAGAAAAGAAACAAACATCCTGGAGAAGCTATGTAACAGAAAAAGGAAATGAAGACCCATGGGGGCTCGTATACAAGATCCTTGCAAACAAGCCCAAGCATAACCAAGTCATGAAAAGCCTTAAAATCCAGAACAGGATCATTATCGATCAGCAGGAGAATGCAGAAGAACTTGTAAATGCACTGCTGCCAGAGGATCGTGCGAAAGATGAAGAAATTCATCAACTGAAGAGACATAAGATACCTGTGTTGCCAGACACTCCTCCCACCATTGAATTCACTATAAAAAAACTGGATAAAGTTATTAAGGAGTTAAAAAACAAGAAAGCTCCAGAACGCGATGGAATCACTGCTGAAATAATGAGGAGAGTTTATCCTCAGATTAAACTCGGTCTGTTTCAGTTAATGAATGACTACCTACAAAGTGGCTGTTTTCCTAACATTTTGAAACAAGGAATATTGAGAATTCTCTATAAGGGAGGCAATAAAGATCCAACATTAGCTAAGTCATACCGTCCTTTAACCCTGTTGCCAATCATGGGGAAAATGTTAGAAAAACTCGTCAATATGAGATTGATAAGCTTCCTACACAAGGGCTTCACGAAAAACAATATGGATTTAGAAAAGGGCGAGGTACCGAGAAGGCAGTCATGGATGTGGTTGAAAAAGTTAATTCAAGCAGATAGACCTATGTATTAGGAATTTTCCTGGATATCAGTGGTGCATTCGACAATGCATGATACCATAGGTGCTGTGGCAACTCAGAGACAAGGAATGCCCAAGAAACATTTACAGCATTATTGTTAATTACTTTAAAGAAAGGTACAGCCAGTATGAAGTAAACAATGTAACAGTGAGGAAGAAACCCTCAGAGGGATGACCGAGGGTTCGGTCCTTGGACCGTTCCTATGGAAAATTCTGTTTGATACACTTCTTCGGCTGCAGCTGCCAGAGGACTGTGATATCATTGCATATGCAGACGATGTGTTGCTCTTAATTCCAGCCTGGAGTCGCGCTGAAATTGAGACCAAATCTGATGAAATACTGAAAAAGATTGAGAGCTGGGGCAGACGTGTAAAGTTACAATTTGCAGTGGAGAAGACCAACTTAATGCTACTTAAAGGAAGCTTAAGTAAATCGCCTGTGGTCCGTTTCAAGGAAAGACCACCACGTCCACAGAGCAAAGTGAAGTACCTAGGTGTCCTCTTGGATAGCAAACTTCGCTTCCAGGAACACATAAGGCAGTGAATCTATTCACTAAAATGAGGGCAGTCTCAACATCATCATGGGGACTTTGGTTCAGGACCATGATGACACTGTACAAGAGTGTATTCCTAGGAATCGCCCTTTATGGAGCTGGTGTGTGATATAGGAAAGCAAGAGTGGTACATACTCAGAGATTATTGCTAAAGACACAAAGAGCTGCATTACTAGCCATAACAAAGGCTTACAAGACATCAACTAAAGCACTACAGGTGATCGCTGGAGCAATCCCACTGGATTTGCTTGTAGAAGAATGAGGACAGCTAAAGCAAGAAAGTCAAGGAAGATCTGCAACGAAGATCATGAAGAAAGAAGACTGAAAAGTTACTCTATCCCTCTGGCAGGAAAGGTGGGACAATTCGGAGAAGGGCAGAGTCACTTATAGGATTTTTCCAAACATAATGGAAATATATAGCCAGCACTGGACTGTTATAGATCATCATCTATCACAGTTATTAACTGGACATGTAAACTATAATGCAAAATTAAATGGATTAATTTAGTTGACGCTCCCTTCTGCCGAATCTGTCAGGTAGAAGATACTGCCGAACATGTACTTAGAGAATGTCCAAGAATAGAAGATATAAGAATTGAACTTTGTAGGAAACCTGAAATAGAAGAAAATGAAATACATCTTAGAAATATAATGGCAGATAGAAAAATTGTCAAGATAATGGAAGAGTTTACAAGAAAGATAAGCAAACATCTGGAAGAATTCGAAGAATGGATTCGAGAAAATCCACACGAGTTCGTGAATGATCCTCTTCCATAGATCGATAGAGGTTTCCATTACCGGATTAAAGAAAAAAATATTGTTATACAGGAAGTAACACTATAAAACCGCTATAAAACATTGTGGTGGGAGCGGCCCCGCCACATTGCTTGGGTGTTTCCAATGCACTAGACTAGAACTTGGAAAGGAAACATCAGAAGGTGACAAATGAGTTGGGAGGCCTTGCCTCCCACTCGGAAAAGAAACCTAAAAGATATATTGAAGATCAAAGCAACGAAAAAAAGGACAAGAGAAATCGGAATATCAATGACCGAGACAACTGAATAGGAGACGAATCAGGACGCTGAAGACTTAGGCAATGTATAAGGACGTAGAGTAATGGTATGACAAGGTTCCAGACTAATGGACAGGACTACGGGGGGATGGGGATCGAAAAGGAGTCCACAGGCTTCCCTCTCCGCTGACAGTTCGAAAACTGATGGCTGAAATATAAATATATATATAATATAAGTAGTAGTAGTTTAGTGCCACAATATAGGCATGATATAATCATTAATAGAATAGAATGTCAATAAATTGACCCCAAGCTGCTAGGGGAGTCAGGGTGGAATGGAGGAAAACTGCGCCTCTCTCACCTTCCAGGCAATTTGGCGTAGATAGTTGTAATATTATATAGAATTGTAATCCATAAAGGCTGCAATGAGAAGATAAAGTATCAAAATAAAAAAAGGAACGTCCCATAGCCCTGTATTACCCAGAAAGGGCACAGGTACGGGGGTGATCAGAAAATTGCGTGACCCGCCTTGGTTGGCAAGGGAGAAAATACAAGCCGTCGCCGCTGCTGGTGCTAAAACGCGTCTTATATACGCGAGGCCTCGTTTCCTAACTTTTTTTTTTTTTTTTTTCCCCGTCAGTGGTGGCTACTTATCACGTTTCTCGGTGAATGCGCCACAACCTGATGTACTGGGATATTTGAACTTACCAGTGCGCTGTTGTGGGCTATACTAAAATAAAAATGGTCAGTAGATGTAATATGGGGACGAAGGGGGCTGGAAACGGGGAGGGGGTGGAGGCCTGCCGACTAATGAACAAACGCAAGTAATTGACCGATTAAATAACCAATAGAAACAATTGGCGAGGGTGATCGTTGTGGGACCTCTGGAAATTTATGTTTTTAAATACATTTTTTAATAATAATTTCTAATAAATTTTTAATATTTTTAAAACATTTTTGGAATTTTTTATAAATTTTTTGGGGTTAGTCGACGTCACAACATTACGGCCGGTCGGCTCCTAGTTCCTTCTTCCCCATCCTCTTATGCCCGAATCGGCTTAACCTATCTACTATTATGTACTCACTATCATGAACGTATATGGGCAATCCGGTATTTAGACGCTATGAACTGTGTAATGGATTCTAACCTACTTGCTTCTTCCCCATCCTCTTATGCCCGAATCGGCTTAACCTATCTACTATTATGTACTCACTATCATGAACGTATATGGGCAATCCGGTATTTAGACGCTATGAACTGCGTAATGGATTCTAACCTACTTGCTTGTGTGTCAGATGTCACACTCCAATGAACCCTCCAGTAGGTGTTGCCCAGGTAAAATAGAGGTAAACGCTGCAGAGGAAATATGAAATGAAGGGTTCACCAGCTGTACAGTGCCCAATATGAGTCCCAAATATAATCTCCGTGTTTTATACAACCAAAATAATCGCAAACAACCTTTGTTTGCATCAGATGACTTTCACATCACCTACGGTGATTAGTATGTCTATGTTTGAGGACAGTGCAGAAGTTGAAAATCAGTGCTCCTCATCTTTAGCCTATAGTATTTGCTAGAGCTTTCATATACTGTACGAAAAAATCAAACCAAACGGATCTTGTTTTAATGCAGCGAATTATTTTGATATTTCTTATGTACTCATGTTACTATGGGATGTTCATTGTTAACTGAGTGCTTTTGAAATCAACCTTTGAAACACGCAACTGCTCCTACCTTCATACATCTTAACTGGCACACTGATTAGCATGCATCCTCTAAAGTTGGGGACGATGGAGGGAAAGTTTTTTTATGTTTAATTAAAAGTGTCAGGTAAATATGTGCGAATACTGGAATGATTTCATTCTCTTCCTGTATTATGAGTATCAGTGTAAAATTAGTGAATTTTTAAATTGAATACTTCTATGCTAATTACACAGTTCCGCTTAACCGATGCATACATAAAGTGATTAGGCCCATGGCAATGTTAATTTTACACATAGCGAAAGAATACACTGCGGGTATACAAGAAGATCTTAAGCACGATTTCAAAAGTACTCAGTTTACTATACACATTCCTCAGCAGACGTCGATTGTTTCTGTCGCCGAGGAATATTACAAGGTACGTGCATGACCCCAGTTTGTGTGGAATGCCACGAGAGATCTGCCAGTTCGTAGCAAGCTGACAAGGGTAGCCGTCAGTCACCACCTCGGAGGAGTGTATGTTCAGTGGGCGAGAGAGAGAGAGAGAGAGAGAGAGAGAGAGAAAGAAAGAAAGAAAGAAAGTGAGGGGGAGGGAGCAGAGAGAAACAGGAAAGTGGGTGAGTGAGGAGAATGAAGCTAGGTGAGTATGGAATGAATGAATGGATTTGGGCGGCTTTTAACATCGAGGTCTTGAGTGCCGATGAGGATGAAGTCAAGTGAGAATGGAGCAGCGTCGGAATGAAAGGGCGAGGTAAACGGGAGATCCCCGAGAAAACCCGCCGACCAATGGCATCGTCTGGCACGATTCCCACACGCGATGATCCTGCGGGCGAGGGATTGGGCGGGGGGGGGGGAATTCCGTTGGGAAGCGAATCCGGTTCGTCTTGGTGGGAGGCGAGTAGTTTAACCACTTCAACACCGCTGCCCCTAGGAAAACAGGGAGCAACGCTAGTGTACGTAGCTGGTTCGCCATTAATTTTTCAAACGTGAAAAAAATCTGCTCTACCTGCATACAGCCACAGAGTACTAAGAATACAGAGGTTAAATGGTGGCGTTTGTTACTAGCTTCAGCCACACATGCCAGCAAAGTGGTCTCACCGACCAGTTACGATATGGCTGGACGTCGTTCACCAATCAGCTCCTACAGACCAATATGCCAAACTGCAGCCCGACCAATAGGGAATATTTCATAACGTGCAAAAACTGATCAGACCAAGGTTCCACAGCTTTGCGTGGAGCATGAGCGGTCGAGTTCACGGACATCAAAGAATCCACCACGTCATTTCGTTCCTGTACACTCACCTATTCTGTGATGTGTTGTATATCAAAACGTCTTAACTCTTCGCAAGAAAATTTTCCTCAAGAAAGATCATCATAATATTTACTGTGAACATTTATTACAAATGTAATAATGTATGATATTAATTTGATAATTAATTTTATTTACGTCAGTTTAAGCCATAAATGTTTGTAACAATTGGACGCGCATAAAAATAATCATAAAAATTAATTCCTACATTATTATTACTATTTTCTTACACATAATCGTAGTAAACATTATGGCGGTATTCCATGACGAGGATTTTAATGCAAATTCTACTGTCTGAACCATCCAGAATGGAAATGCGCTTAAATTTGGTTAAAAATACAAACAATTTCTAATAGATTATTGTTTATATTTAAAAAGTATATTTTATTAAAATATTTTATAATGTTACAAAATATATACATCCTTCTTTCATATACAGCAATAATCGCACTTTTCTGAAATTTTTATGCTGTCTGTACTACTTTTTTATGAGTGAGTGAGTGAGTGAGTGAAGAGATTTGGGCGGTCTTAACAGCGAGGTCTTGAGAGCCGATGAGGGTGATTGAAGTAACTATGGAGCGGCGTCGGAATGAAGGGGTGGGGGAAACGGGAGATCCCGAGAAAACCCGCGTGAATTCTTCACATTGTATAGTCGGGTGCAGTGCTCCACAGGTAGATACCTGGAAATGTCGCGGATTCATTCGGCAACAAGCTAGACTCCATAGTGCTTCGTGTACTCGAGCCTCAGTTAGTAGTTTCTGTGGCTGTTGCGCCAGTTTAACCACTGACCGTGTAGTACGGGATTTGGTCTGTCTTTGCCTTACAGGTTCATTACTGGTCGAAAGTTGTCCGGGTGTTCCTCAGAAATTGTGGTCCAATAGAAGCGAAACTTCATGGTTATATGCCGATAACGTTTAACTTGTCCTTATATGAACTCGCGGAATTTCCGTGTGTCTATCCATAGGCGGTTACATTACCTCAACCTTAAGCTGGAACGTGAAGCCTCTGTATTGTGCGCGGCTTGTGACGTAGGGTGTGTTGTGCTTGTGTTCCAGGACGTGTTCCAGCTGCTGACTCCCGGGGGCGGGGGCTACGGGCCGCCCCAGCAGGCGGGGGCGGCGCCCGGGGACGGCAAGCACAAGACGAGGCCGCTGTTCGCCGAGCGGGGCAGCGTGTTCGAGTACCGGCGAGCCCAGGAGTCTGTGTAGTTCTCGTCAGCCCGGCTACTGTAGTTCTACGTCATGAAGCTTCAAGCTCCGCCGGCAAGTGGCAGCGACGTGAGATGTCGGCCGCGTAGTAGTATTTGCGTAGTGAACGACATTAAAGAAAAAAAGAAACTGTCAAATCGTCCCGCGAGAAGCTGCGGCCACCGTAGACTTGGTGGTAGAGCCCGCAAGCGGCTAGGACACTTCCACTAATTTTGACACTTTGAAGTGTGCACACATTGACTGTCATTCAGGACAAGTTATAAGTGAGTCACCAGTCTCCAGCACTAAAGGATCACAGGGTTTATTGGTTCTTGTGTTTTGCCAATCACGACCATCCTACTGGTTCACGTGACGTCGAGCACGTCTACTGTACGTAACAACGTTCCTTATTGGCTGGTCGTCGGCCAATGGGATGGCAAGTTAATTTTGTCCCAGTCAAGTGTCCTTTAGAGAGTAAAAATGATTTACAGTCAAACGTGCCGTCTTGTATTAGAAGATATTGTTTATTGATCCGGAAAATCATTATTGCTGGGCTAAAATGTTCTTGTAGGCTTTGGTTTCATACAGGTGGAACAAAGAATCTACATCTGTACGAGTTTTGTTCAGAAACGAAAAACATTATGAAAATGGTGTAGCACGAGCTATACTCGGGCGTGGTCCTTGAAACCCCCAGCGTTACGCGACTGGGAGGGTCCAATAAACCTCACTCAGTTTGTCAAACATTTATACCAAACCCTATCCCTCCCCCTTTATGCTCTGACCATGAAACGGGATTGTTCTGGCCCACTTGTGAAATGAAATGTGGATGGAGAGACCTAATTTCCACAATTGCCAAATCATGATATGCAAATGAGATTAATTAATTGAATAATTAATTAGATTAATTATCGGATTGATTTAATTCATCAATTGGATTGTTTGATTAATTAAATCGTTTTGGTATCGATTTTTTATTAATTTAATTTAAATTTGCTATTAAATAATGTTTATTAATTTCATAAGAGTCATATTGGCGGAGCAGCATCGATGTGTTCAGTGTGAGGGGCTGCGACCGACTGACCAGAGGAGTGGGTTGCAATTGTTTATATAGGAGTTAATGTTGGTGTAAGAGTGTTATAAGGGACATTCACTGTTCATTTTATTTAACTTTTCTTTGCCATTTAAATGCACAGTCACAAAGCACAATAACTTTAGGCCAGCTGAATGGCACGGTAAAATTGAAAGTTATTGAGCTTCACAAAAGTATTTTTTAGAAAACTTGAGTCATGACGGGCCTCGATTCCAAATGGCCCCGCAAAATACGTTGCCAACTCAGTACCTGCAATTTTGCTGGACGTCCACAAGTTCGCAGCTCCGTAGCAAGCTTCCACGCCATAGACTAAATATGAGGTAGACCGCTTATTCGTCTTCTGCGCATGTTCCCAACATTGATCTACCTCAATCCTACACAGCTGTCAAAGTCACATGGTCAATAGCGATGAACGTGTTTGTTTACATCTTAATTGTTAAATGACAAGCACTATTATATTAATAAAATACCTCTACCATTTTGAATTTAATCAAACTGCGTTACAGATTGGTTAGAGGAAGTACTATACATACATCTCAAAGCAATTGTTTACAAAACAGTTAACTAACCTCAAACCTAATCCACACCATTTTTGCTAGACATGTAGGCAGAAAAGTAGTTCAAGGTTGGGACACACAGATTGGTTGTGCGCAGCCAGCGAGATCGGTCTACCTCATGGCCCTTACACAATATAAAACTTTAGCATTTGACTTTACGTTTCATTTCCTCTGACGAAACCTCCAATACACAATACAATATTGTAAAGTCAGAGTTCAGACAATTGAACATCGGTTCTGAGAGCTTCATAAAAATGTGTATCTTGTTACGTAAATAATTATATTATCCAGGAATGCATTTTACTTACCTTTTTTAAAAATGGGCTTAGAATTTTCATTAAAGGTTTATTTCAAAACAAGAAACTAATTTATTTACTTTATTAAAATATGTCAATTCATATATTTCCTCTTCACATTATATTTATTTGCCATTTATTTAATTTATGACGAGCTTTGTTTAATACACCGAGATTAAAATCGCCCTACGATAAAATAACGCACTTTCCACATAACGTCTGTTAGATTCTCGGCAAAATGGCTGCTTGACTTTGACTTTAAATTTCAACTTTTCGAAATTGTAAAGTCAAGAGTGCTTGACTTTACCTTTGACAGTTCCATTGTGTCAAGCTCCATAAGAAACAACATATCGGAAAGGAAACGTAAAGTCAAATGTTAAAGTTTTCAATTGTGTAAGGGTCTTTAGTCTATGCTCGACGTTCGAGCTCAGCTGGTCGAAGTCAGTTGGCGGAAACCGGCTGACTGGATACCTGGAATGAACAGCTCCTCGGTGACACCAACGTTCCTCACCAAAGTAGATTTCAAGCGTGCCGAACTAACCACATGTGCCGAAATTAAATTTTATTCAGCTGTGACATTTTTAGCAACCAACTTATTTTGCCATTTTTTCCGTTCCTAGTCAATAACGCATACATCGGGCTCATCGCCGCTTGAGCTTAAACTGTGGACCATTTTGCTGAGCCATTTTCTCGCCGGCAGGTACTCGCCCGTCGCCACGCGCATGTTTCTCGGCCGAAGACAGCTGGACGGCTGTCCTACCTGCCTCGCGCTGCCACAATGCCAAGTGGCCAGCGCTGGCATCGTGCACGCTCAGCTCGCTTTTTGCAAGATTAAAACTACACATTATGTAATATAAAAACATATGCTAATAAAATATATACTGTAAATATTCACCAAGAATAAATATAAAAATTATTACTATTGCTGGAATACAATAAGATAAGATTTAATATGGCTGGCCAGCCTATAAAATACCTATACGAACAGCCAATCATAAAAGTGCCGCCAAAATTTAAACGAGACGGTCTAACCGTCTCGTCCTCAAAGTGTTAACAAATTCTGGACTAAGCTTAAGCTAACATCGAGCAACGCCAGTTTAAAAAATTTCTTCGTCCTAGAAAATTAAACTGGCATCGTTATAGTGTAATTGATCTTCTAGTATTTAATAGGATCGCACTAGAACAATACAACCCAGTAGCTATCTATTTCCTACAAAAGGTGTATTTTTTGTTTTATCCTTATAAAACAACACGATTAACTGTAAAGCTTTTACACAGTAAGATACATTTGATATGAGTATAATCAGCTGTACGACCCCAGTGGCTGATGATCAGCCAATGATGAACGTTGCAGAGCACAGTAAGCACTCCCAGTGTGGTGTGGACCAATAGAAGAGTGGTAAGTAGGAATACAGAAACCAACAGAATAGACGTTGCTGTAGTGGTGTACACATGTGATACACTTATAACTTGCTTTCTATAGTAAATATGTGCAGATTTGAATGTGTTACGAAATCAATAGTAAGTTTGGAATAAAGTGTGAAAAGGAAGCGCATTCCATACGATGACGGAGTAACACTTTCAAGACATTAGGCATATTGAAAACATTATTTTAATGCCCTCCAACATTGCTAAAAACGCCCTCTTTTAGATTGCTGTATCTCAAAATATACGAGTCGGAGATGTACGAAACTATGATTATAGCATGTTTTGGACTTTTACACAGAGTTATCAATGCAACTAAATAAAGTATAAGTGTCTGTCTATGATTTTCGAATTTTCCACTTTAAATTATTTTTTTCATATAGCCATATATAATGTTAGTTTTTTTCGTGTCTATCTGTCTGACCGGATTTACCTCAAAAAACCACTGAACGTATTGACATCAAATTTACACAGTGTATATATAGGCCTAATAACCCCAGGACCAACTTAGTAATTGTTTCATCGATATATCCCAAACGGTACCGAAAATATGATGATCAGGGATGTACATAGGTGCTGGATTAGGCTTTTCTTAGGATCACAGCATAAAGAGAGCTTTATTAAAAAAAGTTCCACCATTTCTACTTTCTTTTTTTGTCCGTGGGAGTCCTCCTTTCCTTCCCAAGAGCGATTTCAAAGTCTGAATGTCACACGTGCGTAGTAGCACAGGAAAGCTGGTGTCCAATCAAATTGTAGGGTCACCTCTTTAAAGTCTCGTTCAGGCGAGTCGACAGTTTAGCACGTTGCCCGTAGAGGCGATGTCGCGTTGCATACGACGGTCAGCGTCGTCCGTATCTCTTCGCCGAGACTTGCCTCACTCACACTTACGGCCCCCCCTCGCTAGGCGACTTGGGACGTGTAACAGGAATATTTGTTTGAGCGACTCGTTTTTTCTGAGTGAGGAAAACTTTGTATAGGTTGTTCACGGTTTCGTCCAACTTTTCTCAAGCCGTGCTGAAGTTCTAATTCCAGGATATTCCTCCGCCCCGTGCAAACAAAGCTTAGAAAATTAAACCAAATGACAACGCGCCGGAATCGTGCGCACCGTGTGTAATATATTATTTTGCATTAGAAATACATCTTACTAGGCGTTAGCAGCACGCCTATTTTCTCCCCGTTTTTGTTCATATTAATATAAGTAAAATATGAACATTTTTAAATATTATGTAAGTAAGAATTTTAATATAGCTAAAAATACGGTACTTTTATTTTAAGACATGCATTAAATGTTTGTATTACGTGACATATTTAGGAAACAGCTAAAGACGTCATACATAGGGTAGTTTTTTTTTAATGTTTGAATCAAAAAGTGCTAAGAAGCCGCGAATAGACTATAGACTACGTCATATATAATCATCAGCGTCCAATTAGGAAATTTCACACATGTGTCCCGAGACACCTCAGCTAACGGATTTTTTTAAATTTAATTGCAGCAAGTCAATAGTTCGTTTTTCATGTTATGTGGCCTCAGGATAGATAAGTCTACAGAAGTGAAATTTGTGCTGCGGTTCCTTTTGATGTAGGACTCCCCATCATTCGCCGATTGTTTTCCGCGATGACCCTGGGAACGGGTCTTGTATTTGATTGACTGCGATCGGCTGGCGAGAAAGTTGCCAGGCGCTGATCGGCTGGCGAGAAAGTTGCCAGGCGCTGATCGGCCGGCGAGTAAGTTGCCAGGCGCTGATCGGCCGGCGAGTAAGTTGCCAGGCGCTGATCGGCTGGCGAGTAAGTTGCCAGGCGCTGATCGACCGGCGAGTAAGTTGCCAGGCGCTGATCGGCTGGCGAGTAAGTTGCCAGGCGCTGATCGGCTGGCGAGTAAGTTGCCAGGCGCTGATCGGCTGGCGAGTAAGTTGCCAGGCGCTGATCGGCCGGCGAGTAAGTTGCCAGGCGCTGATCGTCCGGCGAGTAAGTTGCCAGGCGCTGATCGGCTGGCGAGTAAGTTGCCAGGCGCTGATCGGCCGGCGAGTAAGTTGCCAGGCGCTGATCGGCCGGCGAGTAAGTTGCCAGGCGCTGATCGGCTGGCGAGAAAGTTGCCAGGCGCTGATCGGCGAACGGCGACGTTTCTATATGTTGGTGGAAAGCGACGCCATTTTGCAGGTGTGTGAGGCTGAAGTGTGTTATGTAAATGATGTTCACGATAAAATGAGCACTTTTGAACTCAACCTTAGGAAAATATCACTGCTCCTACGTGCATACATTTTAACGGGCGCACTGAGTGACATGCGCCCAGTAAAGTTGGTAACGATCGAAGGGAAAGTAGTTCTGCGACTTAACGTCCAATCTAAAGTGTTAGGCAACCATTTGTGATAACTTAACTTATTTCTTTCTCTTTTTTTTTTTTTTTTTTTTTTATGTATCAAGTGTAAAAATTAGCAGATTTGTAAAGTATTTACGTTCCTAATAATTTCACATTTTAACTTGCCTGACGCATGAATAAAGTGATGAGGCTTAAGCCAGTGTTAATTATACATAACGCGGAAGAATACACAACGTGCATACAAGTATATGTCAAGCAGGGCTTTCAAAAGTGCTCAGTTTACCGTGAACAGCATTTAAGCCGCTTACGCACCTCGGTTTTGAATTCTAGTCGCGGAGGACAGCTCCTTGATACAGTGGTTTCCAAACCACGCCACGTATATCTGCATGGTCAAGTGAGTGAAGAGATTTGGGCGGCTCTGGACGTCGAGGTCTTGAGAGCCGATGAGGGTGAAGTGAGGTGAGAATGGAACATTGCCGGAATGAAACTGCGGGGTAAACGGGAGATTCCCAGAGAAGAAACCCGCCTGCCAGCGGCACCGTCCGGCAGGATTCCCGCATGCGGAAATGGGGGAGGGGGGGCGGGCGACCCCACCGATAATCGAACGCGGTTCGGCTCGGGGTGGGAGGCGAGAGCTCTTGCGCCACTATACCACCCCCCCCCCCCCTCATCGAACGAGGCGACAGTACTCTAGTAGGGACGAAGTTACACACTACAGCTCGTATCGTTGAAAAATTGCGTTATCATCATACTCTATGCCTCTCTTTCGTCTGCCCCGTCCTTCTCACTTCAGCGGATCGTCTCTGTCGAGGGCGAAAGCAATATCGGCCAATTACGCAGCATCACAGACGGATTGGTTTCTTTGCGAGCCTAAACTCCTCTCTCTCTCGCTCTCTCTCTCTCTCTCTCTCTCTCTCTCTCTTTTCGCCTATAGTCAACGCGGGAAACTTCCCCGCCATTAATATATCGTGCATCGCCCTCTGGTACATTCTTAGGGCATCGCAGTTCTATCGTCTGAGTGGAGGCACGCTCGAATAAGTTCCAGACCGATTTCATTACTGACTACCCAAGCCTCTCTGTTGTGCGGAGCTCCGGCCTGACGAGTAATTGGGTTTTCTGGCTTCACATAAACTTCGCCTTCGGAAGCAGTACGTTCAAGTTAATATCCCAGGATTCCTCTGTTGGAAATTTTGAAATATAATATGCTGGACTTGCGAGCACGATAATACCGAACCAAGTCCCGTCATGATTGAGAAAGTTATGTAAGTAGGTACGCGTAGTGTGTCGTTTACAAAGACTGTATTTTAGCGCAGCTCACGCTGTCAAATTTTCGCCCTCAGCTGTGTTTAACAATAAAATTTAAAGGCAAAACACAATCATAAAATTTTTCCTTCAAACAAATTTTGAATGTGTTTGGAAATGTGTCACACTGTCAATTGTTTGCTGGGAGGATTTATTTTGAATAACTATTTAAACATTATTTTCATTGTAAGATACTGCTTCTGTTTTTCCATGCAGTTCATTACAGAAAGAAATGCAAGGAATGTTGCAATTTATTTTCGCTTCTTTACTAAATTCGAATTTTATTCATCAGAGATTTTTTTTTATGCACAATAATATATAATGCCTCTGAGTTCGTAATATTATGTGCAATATTCACTCAGCCCAGGCAGCTTCTACATAATCAATAAAGTTTCTTAACGTCCATTTTTGTCGTGCACGATTCTGATTGGCTGAGACCGTCAGATATCAAATAGATTTTAGAACCCATCCAACTTTTTCAGGCAAATTTGGCGGCGTTTATGACGTTTAGATGACGTCATAACTGCCCAACTTTATTTGATCGAACTTGCCGGAAGCAGTAGGTTTTTTTTTTTTTTTTTTTTTTTTTCCTCCCGCGAAGTAAGGACGAACGAACCGCCACAAACCGAATTAAAGAAAATCATAATTTTCTGATTTGTTACCTGGAGATTGTCGGATTTTTGGCTCGTCAGAAATTTCAGTGCATTCTTTTTCGCACTGTATTTTTTTGCCAAAAATTATTTAACAACTGGGTGCCAACATTACAAGTGAAAAAGACAAATTTTACGAAACGATGTTGAGGTCGCGGTGGTTTAGTGGTTAGACAACTCGCCTCCCACTTAAGCGAACCTAGTTCGGTTCTCGGAGGGTTCGTTCCCGGGAATTCGCATGTGGGAATCGTGCCTGTCGGCGGGTTTTCCTCGGGGTCTTCCATTCCCTCCCTTCCCCCTTCATTCCGGCGCTGCTCCGTACTCGCTTCGTTTCACCCTCACCGGCTCTCAAGACCTCGGTGTTAAGAACCGCCCAAACGTCTTCTCTATTTTGGTAAACTAATTTTGAATTTTAACTAACAAATATTTAAGACTTTACATTGTAGTGAAGGTCTAGCCACATAAAAACTAATTATAAATTGTTCACGATAAAGTGAGCACTTTTGAAAGGGCAGCTTAAGATCTACTTGTGTACAGTACATATTATATATTCTCCCGCCTTATGTAAAATTAACATTGACATGGGCCGCATCACTATGGCCATACGTCGGTAAAGTAAAACTGAAATTAATAGGAAAGTAAATATTACACGACGGTTCATAAAAAAAAATCAGAAAGCGAAAGAAATAATTTATGTTATCACAAATAGTTATCAACTTTACTAAGCAAATGTAACTCAGTGTGCCCATTAAAATGTATACATTCAGGGGCAGTGAGATTTTTCTAAGGTTCATTTCAATCAAAAGTGCTCACTTTATCGTAAACAGTCTTTAACTAACTTGTGGCACGTTTACAATTGGACTGAAGTTTATTAGAAACGCCCATGTGAACTCTGAGCCAATAACAGACCAGCAAGGAAACAAGTGCCAAATCCCGTGCCACCTGGTGTAAGGTGAAACTGGCTATAAGCTGTTCGCGATAAAGTGAGCAATTTAGAAATGAACCTTAGAAAAAAATGTCACTGTTCCAACCTGCATACATTTTAACAGGCACCCTGAGTGACATGCGCCCATTAAAGTTGGTAACGATGAATGGAAAGTAGTTCCATATCTTAACGTCGAGAAACAATTTTAAGGTAAAAAAAACTGTGATAACTTCAATTATTTATATCGAGTTCTGATTTTTTATGCATCAGAGTGTAAAAATGACAAAATTTGTAAATTATTTACTTTTCTAATAATTTCACGGTTTCACTTGACCGACGCATGGATAAAGTGATGAGGCCCACGGCAGTGTTAATTTTACATACGGGGGGAAGAATACATAACGGGCATACAAGTAGACCTTCAACATGGCGTTCGAAAGTGGTCGCTTTACCGTGAACACTTCATCGCCAGTGTCTACAAACAGTGCAGATGTAATGTTACAGCGAACTCCATACGACGCAGAGGCTCATTCAGGCGACGTGATATTACGTCGACACCACCCAGGTGTGACGCCCCTAGACGCGTCCCTTTGCAATGGCGGGTTTGACCTCCCCTGTTCAATGCCGTCGACGCCACTGGTTTTGCGGTAGCGAGATGCTGCGCTGCGCTGCGCTGCGCTAATGGCCTCTGGCGCGCGGACACATCTGTCGCCATCCACCCCTTCCCCTCCTCCCCAATCACCATATTATCCTTCCCAACCCCCCAGTTGTCGACGTGAACAGTCGATAATTAGTCGTTAAAGACCCAGTGTGACGCCGCCGGACCGTGCTGGACGCCAGCGCCACTGCTCATGTGCCGCGCAAATAATTGTGTGCGCGCTGCTAAACGTTTTAATTTATTTTTTACGGTTTTTTCGCTTCACAGCTTTTAAATCACCCTGATTGCCGCTCTAGATATTTTTTTTTAAATATGTTATTTATGATGAGGAAAATCACAAATTATTATTGAGCTGTGATGGCATTGGCTTCGTGGTTAATTGAAGGTTTTTTGAAATTCACTGTAAAAAAAAAAAGTTCTGTACATGTACAAAAAATTCTTTTGGAAACTGTATGACAGGAATGTTTTTGCAACACCAGAAGTGAATTAGAGCAAATTATACGAAACTCCCATGTGGAGCGTAGAATTGTATCAAGCAAATGTATATTTTTGTAAGTCTGAGAAGAACATTATGTCGTAAAGATGCAATATTTGAGTTGCAAGGAAATATTTGCAAATAGTTTCCAAAGTATAGCTTTTTAAACATACAAAAATGTTTTACTGTGTAGACCATTTGAAGGAAAAAAAAAGTGCCTTCTTGTATAATATCACTGACAATAGAGATGTTGAAAAAAATATCGATATATATAGAAATGACAATATTGTATCAACGATATATCGATATAAATCGCCGATATATTTAAACGATATTTGATCGAAATCGGTATCATTTTCCATGTATCGGAAATAAATATCTTTGAAATGCTCTTTTAGTGAGCTCTGTTTTGAATATAAAAATGTAATAAAGAAATTATTTTCGGCAAAATGCACCAAAACAGGCGCCACCTCTCCCTGCAATGCTTCGTGTCCTTTAATACATAAAATATAGGATTTCGATGTGCCAAAAATGTTTACTTTCATTTCGATGTATCGTTTTGTAAACCGATACTTTTATAAATGAAATACTACATACTGCTCTTCCGATATCAGCATGCCTATCTGATGACATACGGAAAATAGTTCTGTAGGAAAAATACAATGTCTGCATGGTGCGCACGTAATTTTTTTTTTTTTTTTTTTTTTTTTTCAAATCTGTAATATGAGCATTTTGAAATGCTGTACAGTTTTAAGCAGACTTTTGCTACTGAAATGAAACGTTATGTTAGGGAATACGGCGTGGTCTGTGTGCGTTATTTAACTCGGTGAATTTTTAATGGGTATGGTTTAGTAGAACAGATGTGTATATATGTATGAGTGTATGGTGTTAATGTAAATCTAACGAAATAAAGGAAAGAGTTTAACAAATGTGTTTTACTTTTGTCGGCCCTGTCATGCAGCCCGCATTGTTTGCATGTCGTAAGTTACACTTGGTATTTAAAATGCCGTGAGTTGAGGCCCTCTTCAAGCAGTAAGCCTATAACCATGTGTATAAAAGGTCGGAGGGAAGCTTATTTGAGATTGTGAGCATTAACTGTCACGCTGGCGTGCGACGAGAAAAGTTGCTACAGGCCGTTCACGGTAAAGTGAGCACTTTTGAGAGCAGTCTCATTTGCAATAATAGTCAATAAATATATTTTATTTTAGCCTTAGGCGATAACTTCCGAGTGCGGTGGAATATATGTACTGTGTTTATTACGTAAATGACAATATTTATAAAAAAAAAAAAAAAAAAAAAGGTGTTGAAGTAAAGAAAAATGGTTGAAATAAAAAAGTAATTAGGGCCTCAAAAGCGCTTACTTCACCGTGAACAGCCTATAATGACAGAGAAAGTTTTTTTTTTATACATTGCGATGATGGTAGCGCCACAGTCAACTGTGTTTCCGATAACGACCGCTATGACTGATTTTGCTCTGGCTATTAACCTTGGCGGAGGCCGGTGTCCCCTCTCCTGTTCCTTGCCACGCCCCTACCTCCCCCCCCCCCTTGCCAGGTGCGAGATCATACTTGAGTTTGGTTAAGATGTTGCACGACTTGTCCTCGGCCGATTCTACCCTTTAACCATGCTTCAGTTTACGTCAGCGATGGCGGCGACTTGGGTGGAAAATTTTTCCAGCAGTGATGGGAGTCATTTTGTACAATATTGCGAGCTGTAGGTGACGGAGATTTTTGGGCAGCCATTATGCTGCGAATCGGGGTTCCCTACCCTTGGAGTTAACTTTCAGTGGTTAACTGTGTGATGGCATTGGCGCTGCTTCAGAGGGGTTCGACCGGGACGTGTTGAAAGTAATTTGTTGAACTTCCGGTAGGGTCTTTCATGGATAAGTATGTAGTTTCTTTTTGGACAGGCTGTTAGCGTTATGTACCGAAAATTTTGCAGCACGGCAATTTACCGCATATTGGCTGTAATTTTGTTGAAATATGTTTCATGTAAAGTTCATTTGCGCGTCTGTCTCAGTCCAAGTTAACTGCCCATTTTTTTTCTCTCGGCCACGACCTACTTGTCTTACAATTGCCGCTCACGAGCTAGAATATTGAGTGCTTAAGAGGATTGTACGTTGCAGTGGCACGTTTTCAGTGGTCGCTATATGCCTTTTGGTAAGGAATATACTAGTTGTGTTCTTTCACGGCTTCGATTACCACGTCGCTGCTGCCACTAAATTACACCTACCATCAAAGGTGTTAAGAAATCCCGATGTGTGTATAGTTGAAATAAATATTTAAAACAAATTTGAAGGGCTGAGCCACGAGTGATATTAAGGACTGGAACCCTATACTTTGAAGTCACAATTATATAATTTTTAAATTTATATTTTAATGGGAAAATATTTTAGTAGTTGTGGTGAATACGCAACAAGATATTTAAATTATGTTGAATCCTATGCCGCGATATCTGTATTAATGTGCGAGCGGGCTTAGTGTGTTGTATTGCTACGGCTTTATATATAAATTTTATCCATTTCAAGGGTAATCAAAGGTGTTAATCGAGGCCCAGTTTTTCTCACAGCTGTTACGCTCGTCGTGTGCCACTTGCACGTGAAGGGTGTATTGAGCTCAACAAAAATTGATAGTGAGTTATGGTTAGGAATTGTAATTATTTCCAACAAATATTTCTAGTAGCTGTTGCTCCAAGCCTGTGATAAGGCAGTCTAAATATGAGTATTACATAATCTGTGTAACAAATTTTTACTATTTTCTCTGGCTATAAAATTGGTGCACAAAACTTAATGTATCTAGTGTACATTTGCTGTCCGCCGTACGTCTCTTATGTGTAGCTTAATGAAAAACCACTGGCAATATGTGTATTGTTTTTAATAATATTGTGTATGTACCTGAACGTGTGTAATGCTATTTGGAACTATATGGATTTATCTGATACCAAATGTTCTGTGTATATTTGTGAGGAGTGCCACAATATGTTACATTAGACATTAGTAAACAATAAAATGAAATATTTGGCCTCCTTTTTTTAATGCATAGAATTATAATGAGCAAATTTTCAAAAATATGTATTTTTCTAATAATTTCACAGTTTCACGTGACATTCGAACGAATAAAGTTGCAAGGCCACTGTTAATTTTACATGTGTTGGAAGAATACACAATGTTCACAGAAATAGATGTTAAGTAGGACTTTCAAAAGTGCTCACTTTATCATGAAAAGCCTGCAATAATTCATACACTATGGGTAGGGACTGTAAAGTTTTGCGAATTCATTTTAGAACAAGGTAGACTTCAAACACATGTACTTATCTGTTACGTTTGAAATTGGAACACAGCTTGTTAGACACGCCCAGATGAACTCTGAGCCAATAGCCGACCTACACGGGAACAAACATCGAATCCCGTGCCAGTTGGTCAGCAGCCAATGAACAGAAAGCTGAGACTCGGAAATACATAGGACAATGGAGTCTAGCGTACAGCTCGTTGAAAACGCGAAAGTTTCATGTCCCATAAATTCCCTTGTGGACGAAAGACACTGTAGTAAAGATTTAGCCTTATGCCAGTTCCAGTATCTGTACAGATTTTATTTAAAAATTTAAAAACTCGAATATCTCCTAAACTATGAATAATTTGGCAAAATCATTAACATTTAGCCCCCTCGCCCCTAGATGTACACCCTCACAGAAGAACTATTTAAACTCACATATATGTGTAATTTTTCAATAAGACATTAAAAAAATATTAATCGTTTTGTAAAAAAAAAAAACGTTTAATCTCGTTCCCAAATTGACCTAGGAACTTGGAATTTTTTTTAAATACTCAGAATAATGAGAAGAAAATTAAAGAAAAATTAATTGACGAATCAGCAAATTAAAAAAATCTCCATATCCTCGGACTTAATAGACGTAGAAGAAAATGTAAAGTATATTTGGAATCCCAGAACAAAGAAGAATACGATAAGAAACAGTTAATTTTTTTTTAACTAAAATAAAGTTTTGGTTGCAAAAATTGAAGGACCGTCGATTGGGAGAACCCGCTATGTAGTCTTCAATAGAATAGATAGTGTAGAATGACTGACCCTTTCAGAAGAAGCTCCAAAACTCAAAGATCGCCATGCCACCCTTACCAACACTATCAACGACAAGTTTAGTAGAGACAAACTTTTCGAACCAGTTTTTTCAACACCAGCATCAAAGAAAAGAACGAGAGGAGAAGAATCAGAAAGAGAACCAGGCAACGAAAAAGAAGATGTCATTAAAATATTTAAGACGAAAACTTATCAGAACGAAACTATGCATTAAGTATTTGAGAGGTACAGAAGTGTGTGTATAAGAATACAAAAAGATGCTAAATACACAACTATAACAAATGCAACTGTAACGGCGCTTTTTATGGAATTGGTGGAAATGGTAATTTAAAAATAATCTGGAATTCAAAAATTTGAAATTACATTTACAAGAACAAGGAATTAAAGAATTAAAACAAAGCAAGAGACAAGAAACCTCAAAGAAGACATATGCCAGGCCAGCGCTATCAAACCACTAGAAGAAAATATAATCAAAATACAAATAGAACCAACTCACTCAGAAAAATACGGGAGTAGTGAAGTAACTAAGAACAAAATATTAAGAAGTTTAAACCCTAAAGAAAGTCAAATTCAAGTAAATAAATTAACAAAGTCAGGTAATCAAAGAATAATGATTCAGGTACGAATGAAACATCAAGCAGAAAATATTTAAAAGAATTATCCAGATTAAGAATACAGACTTGAAAATTATTGTAGCTAAAAAGAAGAATCCAAAAATCATAATGTATATTAAAATTTAACAACTCAAGAAATTTTAGACCATATGTATATATATCACCAAAATATAATTTCAGAGGACTTATCAGAACAAGCAATCAACAACAAGCGAAAATAGTGTTTAGAAATAACGCAGATCAAAAGAAGAGTAATGTCATTTTGAAAGTAAGCCGTAGGATATTTCATCTGATTAAACAAAATTACAAGATATACATAAATTGGCAAGCATATAAATATAATGAACTTGTAGCACCGGCCGGCTAGATGTTTTAAATGCCTCAGATTCGGGCACGTAAGATACTACTGCGTTCTGATTAGCAGTACCTACTGTTCGCACTGCTCGGAGATGGGGCATGCTCACACAAACTGTAACAAGAAACAACATGTAACGTGCATCAGCTATATTAGAAACAATAAATATGGCAAACATCATACACTTACTGATACATGTACATCATATATTATTGCAAAAAATTATGTTAAAAATAATACACAATATACTTGTAATAATGATTAAGTGTGGGCAAATTAATTTGCAAAGATCTAAAACTACAACAGCTGAAGTTAGGCAACAGCACATGAAAAATAAATAGACATTATTATAGTACAGGAACCATATCCAACAAAAGGAGTAATTAGAGGATTGGGACAAAAACACATGTTATTTGCTAAATTAATCAACAGACGTTTTGGAGAGCAATTTTTTTTAATAATAGTAAATTTTTTTTTTTGGATCATTTAAATACACACAAAATCACAACCATAATGATACAAGAGTTTATTTCAATTTATATAATATCAGCTTCTTTTACACAGAATGATAATATACAAGATGTATTACAAATGTTACAAAAAAACTTAAAAACAAATTCAAATTTAAACATGTGGTATTCAGATACAGGAGATGAGAGAGGTATTATACTGGAAAATTTTATATCAAACAATTATTTACAAATACTTAATGAAAGATCAAGCATTTCAACATATGATTCACTACAGGGAACAAGTAATATAGATGTTACTTTATGTACAACAAAAATATATAAATAGGTACTGTAAGAATTGGCAATTACAAAACACTGCAGTAAGTGATTATAATTTAATTATTTGGGAAATACATTTTACACAAACAATATAAAAAAAACTGAAAATATTATATAAGCCATTTAAAACCGATATTTGGGTACAAAAGGAAATGGAATTTCAAAATTCACATAATAATCTTATACAACATGATTTTGACACACTAAATATAGAAAACAAAATTCAATTAATAATCAAAACAGTATATCAACAACCGAAATGGTGGACACAAGAGTTAATAATAAAAAGAGACAGTATAAAAAATAAAAAGTAAATATAGAAAGTGTTGTCAATGTAGACACAAACAAGATTTAAAAGAACAACTTAAATTAGATAGAAAACTTTAAAAAAAAAATTTTTAATCAGACAAGAATTAATAAATGGCAAAATTATGTAACAACAGACATAAGAGCTGATATCTGAGGAAACCCTATAAAATAATTATGCAAAAAATTAAAAAGCCAATAGTCTTAACCTCAATACAAGATAAAACAACATTTACTAAAACAATAAATTACTAAATGATTTAATACCTAAACAAATTAAAATAATACCACACTTAGAAGAGTCAAATACAAATTTCGAAAATAATGTTTTCACAGTAGAAGAAATATAACTGGCATTTAAGAATCAAAAATATATTTAAAAAAAAGCACCTGGAGTAGACAAAATTACTAAAGAAATTATAACACAAATTTGGCCCATTATAAAAATAGATATATTCAACATTTTTTGAGACATATTATAATAAAGGGATATTTCCTAAAATATGGAAAAAAGTAGAAACTCGATTTTTTTAAATAAAAGAAATGATAAATCATTAATAGACAGGTCAATTTAGGAAAAAGAAAGACCCAAACCTAGGACAAATTCCAACAAAATGTCTGATCGGTTTTTGGAAGTAAAAGGTCGACAGAAAGAAAGTCTACCACAATCTGACAACCAGAAGTGGGTTATTTTCAAGATGGCTGCCGCTAACCTTGAAAATATGTGAAACTTCTGCAACTTTGTTATTTTTAAGCATAGAACAATCATTTCGATGTCAAAGTTATAGTTTTTATGGTCAGGGAATTCTTTTCTGCCATTACATTTGGTCCACGGAATCAAAAATGGCAGCCGAATATGAACAATGTAGGTACGATACCAGCTATTAGGTTATAAAACAAATAATGAGTTGTTTCTATCAGGGCAAGCAAAAGGAAAACGATGTAGTTTATGTTTGTTTTGAAAAATCTAAAAAGAAAAAGAAAAAATAATAAAATGGGGGGCTGGGGAGCCGGGCCTCCTCGTGGTTCCTCGCGGGCTGAGTTTTTTCTAACTTACCCTTGTTCTAAGTGTTAGTTATACGTCCGAGGAAGGGCCGGGGGCTATTGCGTCTCAGGGCTGAGCCCCTTACGCCTACAGGGGAGGGAATCCATGCAAGGAGGCATGCATCGCGGCAGAGAGAGAGATTGGGCAGCCATGGCCACTGTTTTTGGGCCATGGCCACCACCTCCCTTAGTGTGCCTATAGTTAAAACTATTAACTAAGAAGAGAGTGTGAAATACCGGCACAGGCATCGTAAAAACCCAGTCGGCAGGAAAGAATTAAGACTGTTACATGCATTATTATAAATGCTACAGGAAACAGCTGGGTATGGGCCATGTTCTTTATTAGTAGGAAGAGAAATTAAAGTAGAGAGGGGGAGGTGCAACGGGGCCTGTCCCCCCCCCCCCCCGAATCCCAAGTGGATTTCCTGAAATCGCGGACTGGGTGCCCGTAGGAGCAAAGCTCCATCCCCTCCTCCCGCGGAAAGGATAGTTGGCGACTCCGCAGGGAAACTTTGATGTCCCTGTACGTTTCGCTGGCAGGACTGGAGGTGGGAGGAGGGGAAAATGCGGTTGTAGTAAGTAGGTTAGGGAGGGGATGAGGGGCCCATAAGGTGGTCTCTACCAGTGCAACTCACTGAGAACAAGAGCAATAGTGGAGACAGGGTAGTGTTAACATCGTAAATAACAGCTCTGTGAATAAACTAAAAGTTAAGGCCCCGATCCTTCATTTCTACAGCTTTTGCGAGAATTAATTTTTTGTACCAAAATGGGAGCCGATATTGTAAAATCCTCTAACAATTTTGTTACAAATTGTTTTTATTATATAGTCTAATTTTTCCAACAAAAAAGAGTGTACTTTTATCCAATTAATTAATAACGAACATTTGTGTTTACTTAATAGTTAGTTAAAATTATACAATTTTTTGTGTTGAAAAAATTAGACTTCAGAATAAAAACAATTAATAGCAAAATTGTAAGAGTATTTTACATTATCGGCTCCCGTTTGGGCACAAAAATTTATTTTTCTCGAAAGCTGTAGAAATGAAGGATCGTAGCCCTAAATTGATTTCTTTTCATTTTTATTAAGACCTCCATTCCTCACGAACTCTAATACGCCTCCCTGGCGTCTTGTAACAATATATTTTGTAACACTGAAAAGATATTTTGATACATTTTATTTATTTAAATGTTTTAACCCTCTCAGGACCACTTTAATTTATGATTTCAGGTGTTGCAAAAGAAAAATGATATCATGTGTGTCGTATTTAACTCGACACAACACATGTTTCGTTGCCACAGCCAATGAACTGCAGGCTGTGTGTCTGGCTACAGTTATATGAACCAATTACGACCCAGACCAGTAAGTTGGTTTGCGAATATAATTTACCGACCGGCAAGATCATTGGTCGTTAAACTTCGCAGTGTGCAGAATGGACCAGAAATTACCTACGCGTGCGTAATGTGCACAATTGTGTACACTCGGTCCGAATGAGCTAAAACTTGAATTAACAAGAGTCTGCCTTTTAACATTCCGCAAAAAAAAATAATCCTTTATGAAGCAAGATCTTCATAATATATTCTCTGATTGTATGAAATATTAAAGAGAGTAACATTGTTAACAAATATTTTTGACAAGTAATTTTTTGCACATCCATTTCAGTTATAAAAATTTTAACTTTCGTGGCCTTTTTGTTTCACGCCCGAACCGCGAACAACGCTAACTGTAATATCAACTTTATAGCTGATTCTAAGGAAAGTAAATGCAGAGCGACCCGGGATTTTCCCCAAGTTTCAAACCCTTCTATCCTCGACCACACAAAAAAAAAGTCCCATTAGGCCCTCAGCGAGGGGGAGGGCGGGGGCTGTTTATTGCGTACGACAGATTAATCCACGTCATGCGGGCATAATGAAGATGGCCACCCGGCGGTAATTGTTCCATAAAGACCCCGCGTTTCATTATTTATACACGCGTGGCGATGATGCTTTCACCCCTAACCCAACCCTCGCCCCCCCCCCCCCAAACGGCACCGTGGGGCCGTCCGCAGCCGCCCTCGTGAAGGGGTGTAATTACCGTCCGGGATGAGCGATGATTCGCCGCAATACACGACTACGTGTGTTTACACCTCGATCTGAATAGACAGCCCGCGCATCCCGTACCAAACAGGGACAATAGGCCCTGCTGCTCCGTCGTGATGAGTTTCCGATGTATTTCCACACTTTTCCCGGGTTCCCAACTCCGCCTCAACCCCCCCCCCCCCCCCCCCCCATCACCTCCGCGATTTCCTGAAAAGAAACTTTTGCTCTTTCCGCAAGAACATCTCGAGAGGCTAATTCGTCCCTTTGTGATCGCGAGGAAGTGAAAGATGACGGAGACGGGGTGTAAGTAACCCAGATGTCTTCTTAGCGTGTTCCATAACCCTCCTGGAGCGCCTCCAGAGAGAGTGATAACAGGAAGAGCGTGTCAGGGTGTTAAGGTTGGAGGAATTTTGCAAGTCTGAGGCCTAAAAGCGCGGGAGCGCTAGGGGCGACCGAGACATTGCGCATCAACTCTCTAATCGCCTCTACGCGCAAAGCACTGAACTGGCGCGCAGTCTTGCCGTCGATAACGCGCCCCTATGATACTTTCAGCGGAGGCCCTGCCATTTTACGACGTGTTCGATGCACGTCCCTATTACTTTTTTTGGTTTTCTACCGGAATGTTCATCCCTAAAAATGACTGTGAAAACACCCGTTTGAGACACTCGAGGAACTGAAAAAAAAACGTATACAGACACGTAGCACTTTTTAAAAATGCTTTTCGTAAGTAGACCTCACTCAGACATGTTGGTAAGGATTTTCAACAAAACGATTTCTGCTGGAGCTGGACGCAGGACAACGTCTTGCCCTCCAGACCGTTTGCCACGGTCCACCGCATCAACCGCACCAGTGTATCAACAATGACTCGAGTGTAGAGTGTAGTGCGAGTGTAGAAAGTCAGGACAGGGCAGCGGAACGTCGTAACAGCCTCTCCCCCCTCCCCCCCCCCAGGGCGATGGAGTGTTATGACGGACCACGCAGGAAAATTGTAGGGCAGTGCAATTTTAATTAATCTAAAGGAAAGAATGACACGCGCCAAGCGCGTGGACGTTTAAGGACGTCCGGACAAGTGTTCCAGAGTTTAACTATGTTCATTCTCAAAATGTACGTGTTTTTCCACGTCGGTTTCTGCGCCCACATCTCATGCCATCCACTCAAATATCCGGGTGAACTCAAGTTTTGTTCACCGACCACGTGATCTGCAATAGTAACATGACTACTTGGAAACTTTTTTATTTTCATTTTCACATCCGAAGTCGCCACCCCTTCTTCTTCCCCGGGACTCGCATCGCTTGAAGAAGCTTAAATTCACCGCAATTCCCCAGTGGCCATTCGCGCCGTTTTCAGTTTAGCCCATCTGGCGGCCAGGACAAACTTAAAGTTTTCATCTGGGAGTCATTTAAAGTTTTGTGCAAGAGTAATTACACGCAAGTTTTCAGACTTCGTGTTTTTCAATTCAAGCGCTGCCTTCGAACTGTTACGAATTAGCTTTTCAGTCAATGCATACCTGAAAGGGGCTATGGGTGTAGCTAAATAATAAGTAATGTTTAAATAGAGCACAACTGTATAAGATGGGGTTTATTAAAAATAAGGATTATAAAATAACTATCTATGACTATTGATCGGAGGAGCTTAAATGGAATACCAAGATGGTAATTAATTATGTAAAGTTTTATTACCGCACGCCACTACTAATACAGTCTAATTGATAAGTCCCCACCTGGTTCATGTTGCCGGAGGCTGATTCTAGGAGGCGGTTAACGACAGCCGGACATACCCATCTCCATTTCTTCTTGGTCCGCTGCCCCGATGACAAAACACCTCGCTCCCAGTGTTACGTTGGCCTATATCGGGCGCGTTGTTTAATATTTCCGGCTCCGTTTACTGTTACTGCGATCACGCTCTGTGCCCTTCTTTAATGTTTGAAGGTGTGATCAGGCAGGCCGTTCAGCTAAGGTCTAATCACTTTGTAACAGGCCGTTTCGGAGTTCGGGTCCCCTAGAACCCGCTTTCGCCGTAATCCCACATAATCCACCTTGGTAACCAGCATGCTGAACGCCGATCTTTTATCAGTAGAGGGCGTGTGTGTCAGCCTGAATAGGCCCACTTCATTCCGACCAGGCTTACGGAACGCCTGGTTTTCCTGTCCAGAGGAGCTCGTCCAACAATCTCGCCGAAGGACAGCGGACGAACGGTCCGCCCCGTACCCTGAGATCGTCGTCAGCAGCAGCAGCAGCGAACGACATCGACTGGCGCTAAAGCTGGCTCCACCATAGTGCGATGGGTTGCGATGCGACGAGCTATACTTGATGTTTCACAACCATGCGATGATCTGTCGGCGACGGAGGACGCCATCTTGAGATGGTGATGTCGTCTAGTTTAAGGGTGGAAATTACATTTTCAGATCTCAAGAATGTAACAAAAGATACTCATAAAATGTTGAAACTGTATGTTTTAGTGGTAGAATATAAAAACAGGGTAGTATAAACGCGACGTGTGACGAGAACTAGCAGGAACGAGACATAAGACGAAACATAATTATTTTGATGTTAATAATAAAAAAATATATTTTAATTGTCCGTATCTATTTTGTACACTCGTGCAGCAATGGTAAAAATAAAAATACGAAAACGTCGGCGTAAACACGATCGTCATTTTCAAATTGAAAAAAAAAAAAAATGTGTTTATTCTCCTTGTAAACAAACACTTGTTCTTCTTCTTCCCCGTCGCAGGCTGACGCCGACAATCGCAACTCAAGAATTTCGCGCTACGCGCTCGACGCCGACGCACTGCAACGGAATAAGCTGCATCCTGATTGGCTACCGCTCATCGCAGCGCAACGCATAGCACTATTGTGGAGCCAGCTTTAGTCGGGTATCCAACCCCAAAACCCACCTAAAATGTTTTTCACCGCCCCTCAAAACTTCCACTAACTCGACACCACCCAGCCAACAGGCTCTGCACACAGTTCGGCGGCCTACACGGGCGGCTATCTTAATATAAATATTAATAGCATTTCTTTCATCAAGCCTTATAAAAATGTAGAGTGCGCGACAAAGGGCACTGGTTTTTGGTAAAATGTAGGTAAAAGTTTAATTTTACTAAAAATAAGGGTGTGTGTGTGTGTGTCTATATAATTATATATATATATATATATATATATATATATATATATATATATATATATATATATATAATATAGGAAATAACTAAACACGTTATACATTATTAAGTGAATTTTTCAAAGGCTTGATTCTGAAGGTGTGATGCGAACCATGAACAGCCTATACTAGAACATACGGTATTTTAGTTCGCGACAGTATTGCTGTTGTGTAACACAGCGGCGCGATTTTATTTCTTCCTGTTTTTATTTTTTTTTAGGTATAACTGCAGCGCCGGTCCAGTAATTTCACGGGGCATTTGACGTCACGAATGGGCCCATTGAGCTGCATGGCTGCCCGGCCATCAACAGCACAGAAAAGGAAAATGCAGTTTAAAGAATTCACAGCCAAAAAATATAAAAGATTTCATGAAAAAAAAAAAAAAAAAAATACTGAGCAGCAGCGAGTATACATTCCAAATACAGGGTGAAAAGAGAAACGAATAGAAGTGAAATAGCGGAAATCTGAACGGGAGCATGGGAAATGGCAGCGCTCTTTCAACTGGTTGTTTGAAAGACGTAGATACACCAAAGTATTGAAAGCGAGGGGTGTAATAGTCTAAATGTATGCCAATATTTTATTCTAATCCCTCGAAATATTTTCTCAAAAGCCTAAAATAATCATCAAACAATTTTAATTATCAAGAGAGTATGATAGGCTCTATATAATTTAGAAACACTGTACTTCTATAAATATTTATTTCCGGATGAAATGAGTTAGGTGTTTCCAAATAGTGAAAATTGTTAGCAGTAACTATTGGTAAAGATATACTGGATCTAGTTGTGCAAAAATAACTATCCCACAAAACCGTTTACGTGTTCCGGGTGGTGAATAAGGTATGGACTTGGGTTTTACACACAATAATCAACACACCTCTACGTATAAAGTTAAAACACAGCCTACGAGCTATCCTTTTATTTTATAGACAATTTTTGCAAAGAAAAAATTTGTAACTTGTTTTGTTCGCATTGCAAAACAATGTTCAGTGTCATTAGCTTATAGTTTCAGAAAAAGCCAGAAAAAAAAAAACAAATTCTATAATAATTAGTAATGCTGGAATATTAGAAAATAGTTGGCACAGAAGATCTCAGATTCCGTCAATTGTTGTGTTGGTTTTTTTTTTTTCCGTTCCAGTGTACTTATAAATGATGAATTTCCAATGGTCTTTTTTTTTTCAGTTTTATTATGGCTACCATTCTCCTGGAATAGGGACAGAGACAGGTTTGTTAAGAAAACAATATCACCAGTTCAAGAGGTTGGAACTAAACCCACGACTAGGCATTAAACGCAAGTGAGACCTACTACCAGTGACGTAAATATTATTTTATTGTGGAAAGAGATACGAAGACATCATCACGCATAGAAGAACTACGGTTTTTTTTTTCACGGGCGTGTAGTACCTAAAATGAAGTACAGCAGAAATATTTGATTTTAAAATAATTACACAAGTGATTTTTTTTTGTTAGCAAAATAATTGACGAGCATTGGGTTTTAGGTCTGCGACAGATTATTTGAAGCACCTTCGGATATAAAACTGGCAATGCACTGCCACAAACATAGTAATTTTTAGGGGTGAAATATTAACTTGTCTTGTAAAGACACCCCCTGGTCCATTGATGTTAACACCAATGACTAGAAACCTGAAGATTTCGCGGATTCATTTTGGGGGAAGTTAGACTTCAAAAACTCTTAACGATCAGGTTTCTATTGCAATTGGTCCATGTTTTTTTTAATAAAACCATATGGAAAATCCAGAACCAATAAGAAACACGCGGAAAAATGCAAGACCAACCATCGCCTTGTGCTGTGGCAGCAAGCAACCAATGAGGATTGTTTATCAGCGTCACGGTACATGAGACTATGGAGTCTACCCTACACGTCATTGAACTCGCGAATATTTTGAATTTTAAAAAGACACAATAGCCTAATAGAAATACACGTAATGAAATCGCACCTCTCCCAAAACACATCCGTCCATCTCGGAGGTGAGTCAATGAATGAAACGATCTTACATCGAGAGTCTGACTATATATATATATATATATATATATATATATATATATATATATATATATATATATATATATATACATACATATATATATACATATATATATATATATATATATATATATATATATATATATATATATATATATATATATATACACACACACACATACACACACGTGGATCGTGGCTGAGTTTAAATTTAGGACTGACAGAACCTATTTCCCTACCAAGCTACTATTAACGACTTTATTACACTACTCGTCCTACAACTACATGAATGAAACAATAAATTTGTAACGAAATTTTCACTTTCAGTGAGAGAGTTGAATTTAATATTTTAAGTTTTTCAATTATATTTTCTGACTTTGTATAAAGTATGGCTGTGTTTTTTTTTTTTTTACCAGCAAGCATCTTCATGTTTATTCTACAACTGCAGCATTTGTAATCTTGTTGCTGTGAGAAAAAAAAATTATTTTAAAGGTTGATTGAACGCTCCAAACTTTAGGACAGGGGAGGAACATTGGTTTGTGGTGCTAAGGGCTCTTTCTACCTGGCCCTGAAAAGCTCTTTGTGTGTAACTTTCAGTTGTTTTTTTTAAATTCGCTACGGATCTTCAAGTTGACCAGCGGCCCGGCAAAGTATTCTCGAGATATCCAAGCCTGTTCCCTCCATTTCAAAAATTCGTTCTGACACGTTCATTCCTGTCCATCATTTATGTAAGTTCTCCTAAGCTCTTCAGGCTGTGTTTTAATTGAAATGTTAGTTTTTCTCCCTCATCAAGTTAACATCAACCAACTTGTAATTTTTTTTTCACGAAAGTGCGCAAACAGATAATCTGACTTAACAAAAAAACTTACCATCACCTACTCGTCTCAAGAACATTTAAACATTAAATATACAAGTACTTATGAGTCATCCAATTATTCACAAAGTAGTCGCTTGGGGGAAACTTTCAAACCAATAAATAATAAGACACATCATTTAATTTTAGCATATAAAGTATTTATTCAAAATTCTTTTTTTTTTATATAATTTTTTAAGATCTAAAATATTTACAATTACTTTATGACAAACATTTAGACACACTAAAATACATTTTAATTTACAATTTTTAGAAATATATACAATTATGCATGTTTTGGAATCCTTTAATACAAACACCACAAGAGAATGCCATTTTCAACATACATATTGCAAATTTAAGTACCAAATATTTTTAACAAAAACAAGACATTTTACTAATGACATTTTACGATTTAAACTACCAAACATTTCATCATAGTTATACACATCTTAAACCTACTACGACTACCACAACTACTATTACTACTGCTGCTGCTACTACTGTTAAAAAATAGTCTGACACAGATTACAAGATCTGAAGATCGTCCATTTCACCTAAAACTGTGTCTATATACATAATATTTAAACACTCTTGAAGAGGAAATAATGATGCACATCAAAGGCATTCATTTATTGTGTCATGTCCTGGTTATTTCCACGAACACACCAACGACACACTCACACGTACGTAGTTTCCATTAGATGATTTGTCACATTATAACTTTATTCTTCTTATTTTTATTATGTACTGAAGATAGTTGTATTCTTTATACAGATAGGCAAACAGGGAGCAGCAGCATTGAATGGTGACACAAGTAGATATCTGTAGACATTGTGGGCAGCAATAGTTAGCTGTGAAGTTGGCCGTGGAACAGGAGGTGCGTGCAGTGGTGTTGGCAGATGGACGTCATCGGCGGCATGGTGGTGGTGACAGTTGTGGTTTCGTTGGTGGGCTGTATTTATTGTGAAGCTGAAACTATTGTAGGGAGGAAAATTAAAAAATATTTCCTTAGGTATCCTGTAGTGCCCCCAAGGTAAGGTTGATGTTCCATCTGCCTCAATGAAATGCTTATCATCCATACCTGACAACACTTCCTTGGTTAAAGGTTCGATGTAGACTTGAAGAGCACACGAACGGAACTGATATTGGATCCCCAAAACTCTTGTGCAATTTTCGAGGCGACCTCGCTAACCCAACAATATATGTGTAAAGCTTGGGACGTAAACCCGAAAAAGTGTTTGATGATACGACCAGCACATTCATCTTTCATCACCCTGGTATGGCCTTTGTTCTCGTGAGGGACTCCTTGCGAGTTATCGAGCGCATAGTTGGATGTATTAAACTGCACCTTTAAATCTGGGGTAATTACATTATAGATGTCCTCACAAGCAGCAGAATATACCAAGGAATCGTCACAATAAAGGAGGTGCAAGGCTGGCGGAACAAATTTTGTGTACATGTACTATGATAAAATTTGCAGAGAGTTAATTTTGATAGATCAAGAATGTCAACACCAGTGTACAAAGGTTTCTTGAATGCAATAGAACTCTTTGACATCTCGATAAGGACCACGTTTTCAACGATAATCTGTTTTGCCTGGAATGTAGGACGTCCTATAGGCTCTGCAGCCCCGTAGATCGTGTCATACCTCAAAACGACTCTTTTATTCCCTTTCCCAGCAGACATTCTGCAAGGTTTTTCCATAAATGTAATTATTCATTAATTCGAAAAACAATTTTTCGAATGTGTTCGCAGCCTGGGCACATTTCTCAGTGTTAAACTTTACGTACGGAGCCAACTAAGCCTTCTGCGCAAAGTGCAAAATACGATTAACAGAGTCAAGTTTGGCTCAGTACATCAAAAAATGAATTAGTGTTTCTCACTGTATAACCCCCATTCGGATGTACGCCATTACCTGGGGGGAAAGACAGATCAGATGGTTTATCATGACACTGCTCTGGAAAAGACAGATTAACTTCCGTGAAAAAAAATAAGTGTCACCGTCATTCACAGTGTTTGAAAAATCCCATGTTGAAAACACATCAGCCTCAGTCCACACGAAATTGCCGATCGGAAGCTTGGATCGCATTGTATGACTGTACAGCCCATCGATGTCGAAATAGTATATATATATTTCGATGCCACACTGAGGTCGTAGTCCTCACCCATGTAAACATTGTTGGCTTCCGTACTTCTTTTGAAACCTGTGTAATGCCGCCCCTAACCTTGCATTCTACAAAAATATATATGTCTGGATCAGTCAATGGCCCTAGCCGCACATGTGTCATTGATAATAAAGTATGCCATGAAAGAGATGGAGCTGTGACGTACATGGCAGGGTCCAGACCATAATGAGCCAAACATATCGTCCTGAAATTCCCAAACACATCAGCCAGCAAACAAGGGTCCACATGTAAGTAATGAACGGCATTTATGCAGTTGAACGCATCCCATGATGCTTGGGTATGCGCATAGTCCTCATTGCTAATGCCTTCTCCTTTCATCACATTATGAAATGCGTCCTATGGTTGGAGTGACTTGCACATGACTGTCTGGCGACTTAACAAAGTCATAAGGAAAAACTCCCTTCCGTTTGTCAATTCTAATTGGGTGTTTCCTGGAAACATCGAATGGGTGATAGTCAATTGCGCAGGTAGTAAATTACCTGCCAAAGTTTCCAGAGAGGTGCTCATGAATTAGAATCATACAATAAATTGTAATTTGAAATATTGCACCTTTCCTTGTAAATCAAGCCCATTGGGTATTTGTTTTGTAGTAAATTTGTAATTTTCAAGGGTCATTCGAATCACTTGAATTTTGCCTGGGTTTTCGATTACCATGGTTCCATCGGGTTGTGGCATGTTACATTCAGCCAATGGTTTCATGAGAAAGTAAGAATCATAATTCTGCAGGTTATGAAAAACAGCGATAAGTTGTGTTTTGGGCAGTCTGAAAAGTAAGTTGCACTTATTATGTGCGCAACCTCTATTTTCGCCTGTCAGGTGGTCATGATCGACCACAATATCATCTGTACCGAGCATTTCCTTACAAATGTGACAACTTTTCTGAGCTATCAACCTAGCTTCATCAGCAGTGGTATTTGGCTTCATCAGAACAATGATGCTATAAATTCCTGCAACACTTTGTAACTTCAACTAATTTATCAACTAATTTGTACATACAATCATCACCCACAAACTCGAAATATTGAGACAAACTTGGGTTGTATGAACAAACCAACAAAATGCTACAAGCATATTGAACATGTTGGTTGATGGTAGTTGTATTACTAGTTACATAATTAGGCAAGCAAGTGGGCATGGGTTTCAGGCAACTTTCTACATCACAATAGGCAACGAAACCCAATCTCCACTGTTTGCTGTAAAGTACTTATCGTTCCCAGTGGGGAAAGTACTGCGAACAGCTTATTGTTCCTGGCAAATAATAGTGTGATTCGTGAGTTTTTCCTCACTAACCAAGTAATGGAGGAAACAATCGCAAACGTCTTTTGTGTTGTTTCTTACCCAGATGACTACCAACCAGCCGGGACAAATTTCTAATACAGACAAAATACAAATGAGTGGCATTTCCACTTGCGCCAATCGCCAAAATATTTACATGTTTGTCATGTCATACAGGAGAAATACACATGGGTACTACAGCCCCACCTGTTTCGTAAGTTTCGTCAATCATATTACTATTGTTGTCCACCACACAGTAGACATTGATAGAAATAGAATTGTTCTCCTCAAACTTACAAATATCCTGTGTGACCATACGTGTCGACAGACCTTCGATATTCAAAACCTTGTGAGGATTTAGATATGAAATAATTCTCTCGGCATGTCGTGTAACATGAAACAAAGATGCTATTACGGCATAGTGGAAAAACATTCCTTCTGGGCAGTGTACATCGACACAAGCTTTCCTATTTGCAATAAACTTTGGTAGTTTAGTGTGCGCAGCACCGATGGTGAACAGCTGGTATTGGCTCACCTTTACATCCATGGATGTCAATATTTGCAGACTCCAGCCAGATCCATGCGTACTAAACTTGTCAATTCTGTTTATGAGATAAGGGCCGATATCATCGTCATAGATTAAACCGACATCGGATGAATGGAGGACAGGGAGGACTTTGCTTTGACAATATAAATTTTCAGTAGCGGCTTCCTCCGCCATGAGGGATTTTTCAAGTATTTGCCCGCTACGGTAACTGAAACTCTAACTGGTTGTGGTGATGCTATTATTAAGCTTAATAAAGGGACCTTACACCTTAAAAAAAAAAGTCCGCATCACTGTCAAGCCTATCGTTAAGTAACCGTGCGTCATTTAGTCTTCCTGCAAGTGCTGTAGCCATGAGTTCGTATGTCAGATCTGGCAAAACTTCCACTGAGGCTGACTGGTCTGAAATTACTATGCATTTGCCCATAAGCTTATGCTTACAATCTATTCTGTGCAGTCTGTACTGGTTTACAAGACATTCAGAACTGTTGCAGTTGGTTAAAGTCTCATCATAACAAGTTTGTTTACTACGTGCTGTAAGAGCTTGAGAAAAATATGTACATTTGAAATGAATGTCAGACTCACATGAATATAATATACTATAAATTACAGAATACAAACCTTTAGTAAAATTTCGTACTTGTATTTCATTGGGAACAATATTCTGAACTAGCCACTTCACACGCATATAAATTGCACATGGATGGGAAAACTAATCTTCCTTGTTCAAAAATAAAGTTGTGGATGTCCCCATCTCAGGTCTCCTTCCAACGAACTATGATTCCCTGGTGAGGCCTAGTTAGCTGGTAGGCGATTACTCCATTTCCCCGTTCCTCTTCTGTTTCCTTGCTAAGACTGGCAATCATCAAATCATCTAATGTTGTTAGCAAGTCACTGTTGGGGCAAAGCTATCTCACAGCACAATCGTTGCATGCTATTCCTTCATCAGAGCGAATGCCATGACTATTGTCGAAAGTGTAGAACCAATGTTCTATATTGTTGCAGACATGAACTTGTAGAATACCATAGTATGGTTTAAAGAAAACTCTTCTGTATCCAATTTGCAGGACCTTGTATACTTCTGAAGGGTCGAAAGTTTTAGCCATGACTGACTATTTAATACCGGACACTCCCCTTTATATAGCTGTTGTAACACAATTTTTCTCATTTTTAACTATTATTGCTTTGAAAAACTTTATAATTCCACATTCCACTGGGAGAATTTACTTCTTGGTCACAGATGTATATTAATGTTGCTTGTTGTTGCATTGTTCTGTCCAAACAACACGTTCAGATTAATATTCTCTTCACAACTATATTTAATTTTACTAAATGATGGATGTTTAGTGATTTCTTCACCTTCTATGTCCAATACTAATTCGGTTTAACTAATTGGCAAATTGGTGTCAGGTCTTAAATTATACACTACACACTTGAGTCCAATGCAATCTCCAACTTCATCGTACATAGATTCAGGATTGATTATTGAAAAACTCCAATGTTCATCTCTGTTGCACATATGAATATGTAGTGAACGATCTTAATCTTCAATTCTAAACCACACTCGCCTGTACCCTGAAGTAACACTAGCGTACTGAAGTGATGAGTCGAACCTCTCCATCATAACTGAAGCTCTGGTGTACGATTATCTCTCTCTTTATATAGTCACATTTTCTTCCAGTTTGTGGTAAAATTAATTCACAACCACAACTTTGTTAGACCAAATTTACAAACACAAACATTGCTGTTCCAAACCTCACAGTGTCACATTCCACATTGTGCTCATAGAAGTGTGCTACTACCTTGTATTTGTGTGATGTGTTCCTTATTATTACATGTTTCAGTCCATAAGCCGGGGCTATCATAAATTTCTCTAATCAATTTAAATTTGATTTGATGGATACCTGGTTCTTTGGTTATTTCTACACTGCGATTTTTAAAACATAGGTCCCAAGAAGAATAGGGCAGTTCGCTGTCAGGTCTCAGATTATAAACCATACAGTCTTTTCTTCATAACACAACACTCGTTCTGTATACATGCATTCTCCGAAAATTTTTGCGAAATTCCAATGTTCATCTCCATTGCACGTCTGTGTTTGGAAGTATATGTTGCCTAGAGACTGGAACCATACTTTCTTGTGTCCTCGAAAAATACTGGAGTATGTCTTCTCTGGGTCGAATTTCTCAATTTTTTTGAAATCTTACACTACCTGGAACAAACCATTTTTCGCAAATTGATATCTCTACACATAGGTAGGATGTTGATACAAATATTCTCTTAAAGCTTCGCCTTTACATTGTGAACAGAATGTTTTTTTCCTCACACCGATTTGTATTATAGCATTTGACTATTGAGTTAATACTCGAAGAGTCATGGTATCTTCTGATATTTATTACTTCTGCATTGGTTAAACTTTTTAAAATTTCCTTATGCATTTTTTCCAAGCACGTATATGGGATAGTCTTCGAGTAGCGCATCATTTACATTTTGGAAACGTTTTTCATAAGTTATGTCACCAGAGATCCTTTTCAGGTTATAAGTCTGTTCTCAGTACTTCATTTTAATTTCAGGTTTTAAACTGTAACAAGGTCTGGGAGATTTAAACCATAATACTTTAGAGGCACTGGCGTAGGTTGCATAAGAAATAGCAAGCTCCTTAATTACAAAGGAGTTGTCTTGGTAGTTTTCGAAATCCTGAGCATAGCACATCATTTTTACGTTATTTCTTTATACACTATTTACATAAATCTCTCATAAAAAAGTATCTGAATTTGTTTATAAGAATACAGTTTTCGCCTCGGAATCTACTTCATCGACTCCTGAATCGTCCATTACTATATCTGGAATGATTCTAGCTTCAAGTGGCTGTTTGAGCTTGCGCGAAATACAATCCCTCCTCATATGTTGCAAGTTACCATTCATTAGCAAAGGCAGGCTTGCTGTAAGGACAGTCTTGACATGGCAAATAGGATAGGATATTCTCATCAGCTTGTAAATGTTCATCAAGGAATGGACACACTAGTTTTATTTCGTGGCTCGCAAAAGAAATTATAAATTATTTCGTTAGCACTCGCAGTTGGGAGCAGTCTAAACTCAATGTTTTCTCCTTCCCATATGCTAAAATAGCATTGAATTATTCAACACACTCAGAATCACAATTGTCACAGCAGTGACCTTGATGCATTTACCTGTTGCGAGTTGATGTAGATATGAAAATCCCTTGTAGATATAGATGATGTAGTGAAGTCGTAAGATACCTGTCGTTGTTGTAGACTTTTGAAGCTGTAGTAGATGTGATGGACGCCTGGCGTTTTAGTGGATGCCTGTTGTTGAAATGGATGCCTGTTGTTGTAGTGGATGCCTGTCGTCATAGTAAACATATAAGTCTCACTAGTGCTAATGCTATGCACACAAATGCATATGTACACAAAGTGACCTTAGCAGATGCCGGCTTAACACAGAGAAAAAAATTAACTTTTCCCTGCTTATATAGTAAACAGATACAAAATGGCTGTCACTATCCTTTCAATTTATGTTAAACTTGCCCCTTTTAGGAAAATCATTTCAAATATAGTGAAATTTAACAGATTTCAGCTTCAATAACAGTCGTTTCAGGCTGGATATGTGTTATTTCAGTAATATCACGTCGAAAATTTATTTTCTAGGGAAAAAAATTTGTTAATAAGTTAAAATATATACACATTTTATGCTAGAAATTCAGAAGTGAATAAACTACACGTACAAATATTTTAAAACAGATTGAAAGTAAAAAATTTTCGAACAAGTTTGTTTTCACATAAGTATTTAATGCTTGAAAATAAAGTTTAACTTGATTATTACTTACATCTAATAATGGTATTCTATGTTTACCTTGTGTAAGTGGAAATATGTGTGTTTCTCATTACTTAAAAATTTTTTTTAGCGAGTTGAGAATATGTCTTAAAGTTGTGTTGTTATGATGAGTGATAATTTATTAGTTACAAGTTTGCTTGAAAACAGAAAAAGTTTGGTGGAAAACGGATTATATTTTTTTAATTTGATTTATTGTGTGTTAAAGTCATTTGGAATGTATTTCTTAGTGATGAGGAAAATAATTTTTTATTGGCGGAGAGTGTGAAATTTTTTGTTTCGATGGGAATGCACCAGGCTCTTGCATCTCGAAAAATAGGAGGAAGCTTCAATGTTCCAGCGAAAATAGCAGTTTGTTGGGAGGATTGGAGAAGGGAGAGGGGAAAGCAGCTATCCCAGGTCAGTTCAAAATCCGCTGCTGCTTTCTAGGGAAAGCCTCACTTTGGCCTTAAAGCAAGCCTCCGTTCATAGACGAGACAGTGTTCTGTGGTTGGGGAGGGGGTGAAGGGGCTGGGTCTGCGTAGACTGCACATTTCTATGGAAACACGTTCTTGGCTGGGGTAAGGGGATTCGGGGGAGGGGGGCTGGGTAACCTTGAATCGATAGCGGGGACTTTGCAGTGTCCTTCTAGGACAGGGGCAGTCATTCGAAAAATGCTTTCTGACCTTGAGGAGGGCAGGTTTTGCGAAGTACGTCGTTGGAAGGGTCATTTCTTGGCTGGTGTAGGTTGTTTGACCCTAAACTGGTTTTTTCAGTGTTAGATCGATGGTAGGAGTCAGTCTTCCGAAAATGAACTTTGAATTGGAGGGGAGGGAGAGAATGGTGTGGTGGAGAGAACATCCCTCTGAAAGGCGTTCATAGCCGTTGTAAGGGGAGGGGGTGGTTGGCCTTGGGCAGGAGCGATGCAGAGGTTTCTCGCTGGTTTCTGCCATGTTAGTTCTTCGCCAAGCCTCCCCCTGCTAAGACGTGACACTGCATCTCTCGACTTTACTGGGCTTCGGAGTATGATAGCTACAATTCTCGTTAAGCGATATTATATGCTCTGGGGTTCAGATCTCGTTCACAGTCTTCGTAAACTATAGTGTGAAATATTTTCCAATAAGTTTTTTATTTATCGGGAAACAAATATAAATTTTCGTGTGATAGTGTGTTTATCGTGTAAACCCCAATTCTGTGTTCGGTAGACGTATCTTGCTATGATATTCAACTGTCGTTTTGGTACTAGCCCCATGAATTTCACAGACTTGGCGGAGATATGTAGTACGTCCATTATTTTTAAATAATTCACTTTCATCAAGTAGTATTATTTTTATATATTCGTGTAGTTGTAGGACGAATAGTGTATTCAAGTCGTTAATAGTAGCTTGGTAGGTAAATAGGTTCTGTCAGTTGTATTTCAACTCAGCCGCGCTCCACGTATATATAGTCAGACTCTCGGCATAAGATCTCTTCATTAATTGACTCACCTCCGAGGTGGACGGATGTGTTTTGGGAGAGATGCGATTTCATTATGTGTATTTCTGTTACACTATTGTGTCTGTTTAAAACTCAGATGCAAGTTTGGAAATATGTATTTATTCGTGTTAACTGGAAGTGCTAAATCATTGTCCGTGCGTTTCGCTAATTAAATTGCACGCAGTGCTTGGTAGGGATACATTTTTTCTAGATATAATTCAGGATCCATATGAGTAGTGTGTAAATCGTATTCAGAGTTTTTTTTCCCCATAATTTCAACTCGCCCGCAAGCTCCATGTATATAAGTTGGTGCACGTCATACACTGACACCATTCCTTCACCATCCTCTGAAGCGGACGGACATGTTTTGGGAGAGGTGCGATTTCGTTACGTGTTCGTTTAATTTATTTGGAAACATTCGTTTTGTTTAAAATTTCCGAGTTTTTCACCTTATTCTATAATCAAACAGTGCTTCACTAAGCTCCCGAGCGAATGGGCGTGTATTAAATGTTTTCTTTTTTGCACGTGTTAATAAATTAATTACTTTTAATGTGTGGATTACGTTTCTAAAGTTCCTCACCAGTCTCACAGGCAGACGGACGTGTAAGGTATGTGCGAGAGGCGTCAAGTAGTGTCATATATATTGTTATTGTGTTCGTTAGCCATTTAATTTATAAGGACATTTTCTTTTGCTTCGTTAATTAATTCCATACTGCACATTCACGTAATAGTGATAGTCATGTAGTTGTGTTCGTTCGTTATACTTCTCTCGTGTAAATTGTATTTCTAACATACAGTTCGGGGAACTAAAATCATGTTATTCATCTCTTTACACTTAATTTCATACTGGAGACTCACGTAATTGTGATCCTTTACCACTTGTCGACACCACGTTATTCACGTAGTTATACTTCTCTCTCGTGTTATTTCATCATAGGTAGAACACTCCGAAATGTCTCTCGTGTTTTAACTGTGTGTCTTTTCTCTTTCTGTTTAATTACTATTACCAAAAATCCCCTATCTCCCACCACCGTCTACGAGACACAAAAACATTTACACTTATACCACTCTTGCACGAAACTCGCTACACACATATATCGATACCAGCCGCAACACGTGACATCTCATTTTTGTGCCAGAGTTCCAAGGGTGAGGACGTACCAGAGTGGATGTGCCAGAGTTGCTGTTCCCCACAAAATAAAGAAAGAATACCCTTAGTACACTCTTGCACCAAACACACCTTTTTCTTACCCTTTCAATTTGATTAACCCATTTTATTGACCCTTTCAATCAATTTAATTAATGCTTTGATATCAAATTAATTAAGTCGATCAAAAAAGGCGACAAACCTTTGGGGTAGACCCCCTTCACCCCTAATACTACCACTGTACATCACGCCACTTCTTGCTGCGCAGATAAGAAGTTTTCAGCAACAAGCAAGAATTAAATAAAAATTGTTTAAAGGGTTTGCAGTGGCTGGGTGGTTAAACTTTTTTTTATTAGCCCTATTAATCAGTACGGCCATCCAGAGTGTTTAATTCTATAATGGCTGCTACAATTTAACAAGCAGTATATAAGTTATATAAATTCACAATTTTCATTTTTTTTTTTTATGCTGTTAGTCTGGGCGCCCGTAATTTAATCTACAAATTCTATTTTTATTCAAAAGCATAATTCACACTTCCTAGGAAGTGCCCCGATCGAGACAACTCCCCGATGGGTATCCGAGCGGTTAGACTGCTCGCATGCCAACAAGGCGAACCGGGCTCAATCCTCGGCCGGGTCACCGGTTTTTCGCAAGTGGGTATCGTGCCGGACGATGCCACTGGTCGGCAGGTTTCCTCGGGGATCTCCCGTTTCCACTGCCCTCGCATTCCGTCGCTGCTCCGTACTCACCTCGCTTCGCCATTCCACTCCACTCCACACTGTGCCCTATGAGTGAGGGAAGACATATGGGCTTCTCTTAACAGCGAGGTCTTGAGAGTCGATGAGGGTGATTGAGGTGAATGTGAAGAGGAGCCGGAATGAAGGGGCGGGGGAGACGGGAGATCCCCGAGAAAACCCGTCGACCAAAGGCATCGTCTGGCACGATCCACACTTGCGAAGATCCGATGAAACGGCCGGAGATTGAACCCAGTTCGCCTTGGTGGGAGGCGAGCGTGCTAACCCCTGAGCCACCGTGAGCCCAACCACGGCTATAGAACAGGATATTCCGCGAGTTCATTTAAGGACTAATTGAACTTCATCCGCATGTTCCACTTTCCCCGGACCACTTTCGACCAATTACGAACCTGTACGGGAAAACAAGCATCGAATCCCGCGCCACCTGGTAAATGGTCGAACTGCAGCAACAGCCAATGAACAACTAACTGAGGCTCAAGTACACAAAGGACCGCGGAGTCTAGCTTGTCGCCGAATGAATCCGCGAGATTTCCGGGTACCTGCCTTCGATGCAGACAGTGGAGGGAGCAACATCACATGTCTGGGTGGTCGACGAGAAGACGTCGACAAAGTTGATGGCGGGTGTTGACCCGTGGGGCTTTCTGCTTTGTACATCCTGTAACCCCCGCCCTGGTTCAGCATCCCACAGGCCGTTCTCATCTATTATTATCGGCGTGACGGCCTCTTCGGTCGCGGCCCACATATCAGCCACGCATACTTGCGTGTCTTCCAAGCAGCCAAGGTTACCCGCTCCGAGCCAGCAGCCCCGCTACTACCCGACCTGCTAACATAAGCGCCCCCCCCCCCCCTTTTTCAGCCCTTTACCTTTTGTAGACTATGCTCGAGTGTAGCTCGAGCAAAGCTAATTTCGAAATTTCTTTGTCGTTCGGAACAATACTCGCATGGACGTGCAATCTTTGTTCGGCTAGTGTTTAACATTACCTCACAAGAACACGACAGCGCAGTAACAAATGTTATTGCTAGCGATAGAATTTCTTTTTTTTTATATAGCCACTCAAAGTGACATTATTGATTGTAAATCCTTTTACACGATAAATTAAATTTTATTGGGTCAACATCAGCTCGTCTCTCCATTGGCTGATGACTGGCCAATAATGAACGCTGTAAAGTAAACGGTAGTGTCCGGTGTGGTATGGACCAATAGGACGATGATAAGTGGATACAAATACAGAGACCAACACAACTGATACTGCAGTATTGAAGAATATAGGCAGCTCAGGTCAACCTTGTCCTCTGTGCCAGTATATTTGTGCCCCGCTCAAAGGGTTGAGACCTGCAAAATTCGCGTTATTATTTGGGGGGGACATGTTAAACTTTAAACACTTTTACCTTTGCAATACGTTTTCCATTCGACCATACTTTACTGCATAACTCTGCGTCAATAAACGAACACTTGGCAGTCAAAGTGCCCCAATAACGTGCACTTCAGTCAGATTGGGCTTGACTTCACAACTGTGCAGCAGCCAATGGAGAAACTACTCCGTCTCCAGTATATACAGTACTGTGAAATTTAGCCTGATGCCAAATATGAGTCGACCTTGTCCCTTAAGGGCTCAGGCACTTCAAGTCTACCTCACTTGCCGAAACCCTCATGCAACATTTATAACACATCAAGGGACAAGCAGCACTCGTCTTCAACAAAAAAACCCCTTATGGCCTTTAATCCCTATGAATATATTTAAGATAAATATATAAAAATTAAGGCAGTTGTATTCTGGCAAAACTGCATTCATGTCTTTGTGAAATATTTTTTAATAGAGCATCTACGGGATCAGCGACTCTACTAATGGATAATTCACGCAGGTGGAGTTTGGGTTCTTTAATTTCTAATCACAGGAAAAATAGTTTATACACAACTTTAAGTTCATTCGTATACCCGCCTCGCTGTAGGCTTAATTTTGTAACAGTAAGTATATGGCACCGTAAGAAATAATAACGAATCACGCACAGTTGCTCCAAAATTTAACATTAAAATGATTAAGAATAATGTAGTTTACACACATTAAAAAACTGGTCGCCGCTTGTGGGCCGCGCGAGTGAATCATCATAGTCAAGACTTGGGCAAAATGTCCACCATACCCTGCCGCGATGTTCTCGGGCGAAATTATCGATGAGACAGTACCTTAATCTCTATTGATTGATGAACCCGTATATCTAACTTCCAGGCATACACGAAGGATAACGGCCGTTCTTAGCATTTGCATTCCCAACAGGCTAGAAAGCCTTCTGGGAAACTTCATCAAAATGGTACGGTCTGCTTGGCTGATGTCGGCCGCACGCCGCCCGGTGTAGCGAAGAATATTTCCAACAAATTGCCACTTTTATTCCGAAACACAATTTACTTGCTTTCATTCAAACAGTCTATTCACGCACACGGGAAACTTTACGAACGTGACGTGACGGACAAGACAATGTACCGCAACTAACATTGCAAAAAAAAAAAACACACACAAGATACTGTAAATCTCGCGGAGGCCATCGGCGCAAAAACTTAACCAACTCACGATCTACCAACACGCCGACGTCTTTTAGCACCTTTCTCACGTTTGGAACTGCCGAAGCCTCGATACGCGACAGACAAATTTTACCGATGCCATTCCGTTTGATCGCGCTCAGCGAAAACATCTGACGTCGCGAGCACACGCGTGGTGCCTCCACAAGGCTAGACAGCTGGCGAACTAAAGCCCTGACCTACCGCAAAGGAACACGCCGTCACATCGAGCACCACTGCCGGCGACCACGCGAACTACAAACTAAACAGCAAAGAGCTTCAACGGCCCAACGCAGCTGGACGGCAAAAAAAAATTTACACATACAAATATTAATATACAATGCAGCTGAAGAATAAAAGCAATATAAAATACGCGTTCGTGATCTAAATATAAATGCTTAGTAATATATATATAATTTATAATACTAATAATCAATATAAAGATACAAATTAAAAAGGCAAATAGTTTAATTCGCACACATAGGACTACCAAATTTTGAGACAAGCCACTAGTGACGACGGAATCGTCACATAAAATAACGCGAATTTTGCATGTCCCTAGACGGTCACATCCTGCAACTTTTCTGAAGACCTGCTGAGTCATACTTCCAGTATATTCCTCCGCCTCATGCAAGCATGCCTTAGAAAATTATATCAGAGGTCTAACGCACCGCATTCGTCCACGCTTGGTGTCATTATATTTTGTATAAGAACTACTTCTTGCCATGCATGACTAACACGCCTGTTTTCTCTCTTTCATTATTAATACTAACCATAAATTAAATATTATTATTTGTAAATAAAAAACGTGTCTAAGTTCAATTTAACTTAAAAGATGGTAATTAAATGTTAAAACGTGTATAGGACGTTTGTGATACATGATATATTTAGGGTGTTTTTTTTATCATCTTTAATTTTAAAAAGGGGGGAAAAAACCGCCAGTAGATTATACCACCAGACTTCGAGGCCTTAAAAGCTTCAAGTGACGCCTCACCTGGCGATTGGCAATGCAATCGCTACGCGACAGTGTTTTGGAATATGCAATAGTGCGGGGAATTAAAATAAACAGTACTGGATACGAACTTATCGTTGCTTGCAGTTTGTTGCATTTTTAAACAAGTCTATAATGATGCTAAGAAATATTACTCAATGATAATTCTTTGAATATATGTGCCCTGCGGTTTCTGAGCGGTTAGCCTGCTCGCCTCCCACCAGGGAGAACCGGGTTTAGTCCCCGGCCGGGTACTCCCGGATATTTGCATTTGGGAATCGTGCCGGACGATGCCGTTGGTCAGCGGGTTCCCTCGGGGATCTTCCGCTTCCGCTTCCGCCCTTTCATTCCGGTGCTGCTCCATACTCACTTCAATCACCCCTTTAGCTCTCAAGACCTGACTGTAAAGTGTCGATGAAATCGCTTCACTCACTCACTCGTCCCTCAATCCTGATACGGCGAAGATTACTTCTGTCTCCTGACGAAGATCTGCGTAACCATCACCATTTACTACGATATTCGGCAACTGTCTTTTCAAGATCTTCTTTAGACGAACAATATTTGTTCATGCGACTGTTTTGTCAAATCCACTTTGTGCGGTGTTTTTTCTTATTTATTTTTTTTGTGGATATTCATCTTACCGCACTTTTAATATTCACTAGTATATTCTTTTCCTTTCTTTCACTTATCCTCGATCTTTAGCGAACTTGGAAGGCCAGGAGGTTGGAACAAGTAGACAATAATACCTATGTTAACTGTCATAAAAGATACACAATTAATTGAAATTAAGCATCATGAACTTGAATTTTTGGGCTAGACTGAATTTTCCTTGTGTGAGATTTCTATATCTTCAAAACATCGTGAGTTAAATTAAGTATTTTATATTGCTCCAAGTCTCTAATATGTATTCTCTACTAAAATTCATGGACTTTTACAGAAAATTTTATTCAGATATAAGAGTCTCAAGATAAATTTTCAACGGATCCACTCAAACGTAGTCGAGGACATTAACATTTATTCTGATTGACGATATTTATTAAGTTTTGAATCATAAAAATTCCCTTCGTATTAAATCGTTACCTCTAGATTACGCAAGTCGAGCCCCGCGTAGGGTGGCAGTGCAATTATAGGCTGTTCACGGTAAAGTGAGCACTTTTTAAGGCCCTGCTAAATTTTTACTTTCAGCCAATTTCTAGCTTTTCAGCACTTTTTGATATAAACATAGCATTGTGACTAATAAACACAGTGTGTATATTTAACCACTATCATAGTAAACACCTTACGTTGCAATAAAATGAATTTATTAGTGGTTAATGTCTGTTAAGAGGGCCTTAAAAAGTGCTCACTTTACCGTGAACTGCCTATAACTCTACACCTCCCCCGAATAGCAGCCCGGGTTCTTGTTTATACTCACCCGAATATGAGACATATATGTTACTTCGTAAACAAAACGCTTTGGATGTTTGCTCTTTAAAGTTGCGTTTTTTTCCCCCAACACCGTAACTGCGGTGTTTAAAAAAGTAGATTTAAAAAGCTTCGAAATATTCTCTCACCTCAGTTTTTTTTTTGTCGTCGCATTCCCCCTGCAATCGCAATTCTAGAAGTAACAAAATTATTATTTTTTTCTCTCACACACCGTGTTTAATTGATGTTACACGTTTATTAACAATGTTTTCTTGTCCGAGGGCAGAAATTATAAACCCGGGGAACATGGCGCGTTTGGAAGCTCTGCGTGTGGTTTAGGTGTAAAAAAAAATCGCGTGAAAACTGTTTTAAAAAAGTGTGTGAAAATATTAAAATCACACCAAGTTGCAGCTTAACTACGCTGAAAGGATGTAGCGGCTTATTGTTTTTGCTGTTGGCGTGTTCTTGTCATGCTGCTGTAATGTCCGGCTGAAGGAGGCTGTGCCGCACGCGCTGAAAGCAGTAAATGGATTCAGCACAGCAAAATTATAATATAGGCCATATTCAAGCTGCTTCGCGCTTTCCTGGAGACCTGCTTAAGTACTGCTTCCAGGATATCCCTCCGCCTCACGCAAACAAAGCTTACCACATTCAGGTCTGCACATATTCGCTATAGCTGAAGACAAGTTAGGAGTGTATCACCTGTATATACCACTGCAGGAACGTCTATTCTGTTGGTTTCTGTATTCCTACTTACCACTCTTCTATTGGTCCACACCACACTGGGCGGGCTTACTGTGCTCTACAACGTTCATCATTGACCGGTCATCAGCCACTGGGGTCGTACAGCTGATTATGCTCCAGTCAAATGTCTCTCACTGTGTAAACGTTTTACAGTCAATGGTGTTCTTTTATAAGTGTGTAGCAAAAATTTCATTTTTTTTTTTTTGGAAACTATAGCTACTGGGTTGTATTATTCTTGTACGATCCTATTAAATACTAGCAGAACAATGACTCTATAATAAGTAGACGATCTCTGTCTGTCTGTCCGTCTTTAGTACCTGTAAGTCCCTAGAAACTGAACAGAAGTTCTTCAAATTTTGCAGAGCGAATCCTCAGGGTAAAATACAGGTCAAATTCGAATTTCAACAAGATCAGATTACGCAATCATTACCTTTTACCCAAATACTAATTTGTTAATTACTTTTCCCTATGAAAAGTTTTGTATTAATGCATAGAGAACATTGCATAGATATATGAAGGTAATGAATATCATTTTTGTTTACTTTGAATGTCTCGTTTCAATGTTGAACTATTTAAGTGGGGCCACAGTGGCTCAGTGGATAGAGCGATTCCAATTGGGGCCGCAGTGGCTCAGTGGATAGAACTATTTCAAATGGGGCCTCATTAGCTCATTGGATAGAGAGATTCCAAGTGGAACCTCAGTGTCTCAGTTGATAGAACTGTATCAAATGGGGCCATAGTGGCTCAGTGGATAGTGAGATTCCAAGGGGGCCTTAGTGGGGGCCACAGTGGCCAAGTGGTTAGAGAAATGTTAAAAGTGGACCGCAGTCGCTTCAATGTTGAGTTAATTTCACATCATTTCACTATTACCTACATATATCCATGCAATATTTTTTCAGTCTTTATTTGATAACCAAATTTTTTAACATGGTAACTGTTCTAGTCCCGTGACAATACAAAAAAAGGTCACGGGCTGGGTCCCTTATTGACTCTATAACCATGCGAGATTTGTTTTCTATGACGAAGAAATTTTTTTAACTGGCTTTGCTCGATCTTAGCTCGATCGTAGTACAGGGTGTGTTAACAAGGTCTAAAAAATTACACGAAAGGGACCACGCACCGAATTCTTGCGCAGTCAGTTTAATTATATTTTGTATAAGAACAGTTTCATTCTAGGCTTTACCAACACACCTATTTTCTTTCTAGTTTTATTCATATTTATTTGTAATGAAATACTGAAATTTGCAGACAAAATTTAAGCAAGATCCCATTTTAATCACAAATTAAATATTTTATGTGAAAAGATTTAAAAACGCTTGTGATAGATGGCGGACTTAGGAAATAACTAAACACGTCATACATGGGGAGATTTTTCAAAGGTTTGATTCAAAAAGCGCGAAGTAACCGCGAATAGACTATATAGCCTATTCTCGCCAGTCTGCAGCTCAGCCAATAGGGTAAAGGCGGTTCACGGCAAAGTGAGCACTATTGTAACTAACCTTAGAAAAATATCACTGTTCCTGCCTGCTATATATTTAACGGGCGCACTTGGTGACATACGCCCAGTAACGTTGGTAACGATGGAGGGAAACTAGTTACATATCTTAACGTCGAATAAATATTGTTAGGTATCCTTTTGTGATAACTTAAATTATTTCTTCCACGTTCTGTTTTTTTTTTTTTTTAACATTGAAATGTAAAATTGAGCAGATTTGTAAAATATTTATTTGCTAATATTTCACATTTTCGCTTAATCGACGCATGGATAATGTTATGAGGCCCATGGCAATATTAATTTTACATAAGGCGGAATAATACACAACGTGGGGCTCGTTTACCGTGAACAGACTATATCATCTTTCGCAGTACGCAGGGGCCAATCAGACACGAGGCCCGCTTAGCTGCGGCAGAATATAAAAATATAAAGAATAGAATAAAATAAAAATAATTAAAAGGTATGCATTTTTATTCACACGAGGCGAGACTAAGCAGGACATAATAGCCGAGGGACCAGAAAGGCACACGTTAGGGATGTGTGAAAAATTAACGCCAAACATGTTTATTGAAGTTGGCGAATTTATCGAAAGCTAATATACAAATAAATGAAGAAAAAAAGGCAATTATAAGAAAAGTTTCCGTCCAGCATTGCGAGGGAATATTTCTCTCGAGTGATACATTTCTGTCGAGCCGTTTCTGACACTGTGCGTCTCAGGGTGGCGCGTGATATTATTCTGAAGGAATTCTCAAGAACAAAGGCATATTTAATAGAACTCTCGCAATTATTTTTAGATGAAATACCTTAAAATTGTTTTTCCCGGTGACATTTAACAAGAATGTGCCAGATGCTACAAAACTTGTTCTCTGGCTTCTAAAGGCTGTACTCCGCAGGCACAATTGAAGGGCCATCAGTTCAAACGAAAAAGGCAAAAAAAAAAAAAGTATATATGATCTTGTGCTTATATTTATATAAAGGCTGTTCACGATAAAGTGAGCACTTTTGAAATGAACTTTAGAAAAAAGTAACTGTCTCTGCATGCATATATTTTAACCGGTGCACCGAGTGGCATACGCCCGGTAAAGTTGGTAACACGGGATGGAGAGTAGTTCCAGCGTCGAATAAAATGTGTTATGTAACCATTTGTGATAACTTAAAAGTATTTATGTCGCTTTCTGGGTTTTTTTTTTTTTTTTTTTTTTAATGCCTCGAAGTGTAGAAATCAAAATATTTGTAAAAGTTTTTACTTTCTTAATAATTTCACAGTTTCATTTGACCGACGCATGAATAAAGTGATGATGCCCACGGCAATGTTAATTTTACGCATGGAGGAAGAATACACAACTTGTATACAAGTAGATCTAAAGCAGGGCTTTCAAAAGTGCTCATTTTACCGTGAACAGCCTATAGATTACAACATGTTCACAGCAGATTACAAGAGGCAGAGGTTGCTTTCAAACAAAGAAGAGAGAGATCGTTACAGTTTCAATAAATGTGTACGACCATGAGGGAAAACAAACATAGAAACCCAGTGTGGAAGTTGTCGGCCGATAAATCGGCAGATTGCCACATGATAATGCAGCACCATAACTAGAGGTAGTGAAACTTCGCGAACAGATTTCAAGACAAGTTATTTTTAAAAACACTGTAGGGTTGCTTACCTATCTTGATTGGCTGAATTACTTTTTGACACGTGTTAAATGTCTGCACACGAATCACGTAGGAGCCGTGCCGATGTTGCCGAATTCTGAGTGGCCTGGTCAAACATGAAAACGCCTTCTCAAGCAGGCAGACAGCCACCAATGACAATAGACAAACTGCCCTTGGGTGCTTATAGTATTGAAGTCTATCGTGTTCTCATATTTTTCCGCTAAAAATCACTAGCTCTAACCATAGCTTAAGCACAACAAGGTTAGAAGCCTGAGACCTGACAGGACTGTAAACAAAATTAATGCGACAGCCAGCCCGAATTTGGCTTAAAGAAGATGCATCTCGTCCGAAATCGTTTGCCGTACAGACGCCGAGAAACAGAGGCGAGAAACTACAGTGAAGTGATTCGGTTACATACTCAAATGAACCCTTAACCTAGATACTATTTTAACAAGCAAACGTGCAAGAACATACGTACCTGACTAATGTTATTATTCTCTTCGGTCTCTTAGGTGATCTTCGCCCCATAGCTTCTGAACTCTTATCCTGAATCAGTCAATCAGCAAATCCTAAACAGCACGTGTATTTGATTCGTCTCTTAAAGCGCAAGATTTACGTCTTTTCCGAGGTGAACCCGGTTCGGGGTTTCTTTTAGGGAAACAGAAGGAAAATACATTTAACTGGGAAACGAGAAATGTTCGCGCCTCGGACTGTGATATATGTTCAACCCTACTATTAATAACTCACTCTGGCGTCATTTCCTGGAGCTATGACTTCTCTTGGCGAACCGACTGTAGTTCCCTTAATAGTACTAATAATACCCTTTACATACGGACAGCATGTGTTGCTAACCTAACTACCCCATCCTCACGGGTATGGCCATACCTTCCACCCTACAGCTTGGAACAAAGTTACAACTCGGCTGGAAGAGGGCTGGAGGGGAGTTAGGCCTGGAGTCTCCATGCAGGCAACGAGAAACCGGCGAAAAATTTCCACACCCACCCCTGGAGGTGGGGGGGGGGGGAAATTCCACCCCGCCGACGACGACCGAAAGAGCTTGAATATTTCAACGCAGTTTAAATGAGTCCCCAGCCCCTACCTTCCTCTCAAAGTCATGTCGAACACATGTTACCCTCTTTTCCCTCCCCGCGCCCCCTCCCTTCCGCCTCCCGGGGGAATAATTATGAGCAGTCGAATACCGAGCCGTTTTAATTAATCCCCGCCAGTTGCAAAGTGGGTGTGTTCCAAGGGTGTGAGCCGTACTATAATTGTAGTATTAGTGTTAAAATGTACAGCTTTGTACGATGTACTATAGCTACACACCTGAAAAATTCGCAGTTTCATTTCGGGACAAGAGTAGTAGGGGCGGGCGTGTTTCACTTCACTTTTGATTAATCGGATTAACCCTTTGATATCAAATTGGTATCAAAAAAGTTAATCCTTAATGCTAATCCGATTAAATTGGGCGTGTTTGATCAAAGCAATATTATCAAATAAATTTGATAAAATAGTTTTATCAATTTTTTTAAGGAAAAGTTTTTTATATTTTGTATACTTTATTTTGTTTCTTTATTTTTTGGGTGGGGGAGGGGGTATCAGGATCTCTGTACGACGGTGACGCTGTGGTGTCCTAGAGGCGACTGACCAGAGTGGTACGTTGCAATGTGTTATATAGGTGTTGAGTTGAGTGCAAGAGTGTGCTAAGTGTACATTTTCTTATTTTGTCTCATTTTGATGTGTTTGTAGGGATTTTGATAGTAGATAGGCAATTTTTACGAATATGTTTAACAAATGAGAGAGTTTCAAAGTGTTTAAACGATTTCTAAGAGTGGCCTAAGTGTAAATTTTATGTTTTTTTTAGGGGGATATTGCTCGTAGACTGTGGTGGGAGATAGGCGATTTTGAAAGATGCTATTTATGTGTTAGTAATGACAAACGATATGTTTTCCGAATGGAATTAAACATTAGAGAATTTCAAAATGTTCTACGTATGAATAAATTACACACATAGAATCGCAAATTTCAAACGAATACATGAATAATAATAAGTGCAATTATTCCAATATGGAATTAAACATAACATGAGTCGCGAGCTTATAAATATAATTTACATGAGAGAAATGTATAACACAATTATGTGAGTGTGGAATTAATGATCTACAACAAAATGTCCCTATGAATTACTTTAAACGACAGTTTTCCTAAACACATTAACAAGTTTACATGTATAAATTACACGTACCTTACACGATTCAGCCTGGTGAATGATATCTTATGGACAAAAAACTCTGAATACGATTTAAACCAGACACAATCACGTACCTGAAATGATATTAAAATAAGTCTGTTCGATGTATGAATGAGTATCACTTATGTCGAGCTGTGAATAGATACTTGTAGCATATCCAATAGGCAACTGTGTTTGAATTATGGAATAAAAATTAATAAATAAAGGGAATTTTTTTTTTATGTTTATGAAATTCACTGCACTTGTTAACACAAATGGTATTTTTAAACTCGTAGGAATTTTCGTAGACTGAGCTCAGAAACATTATTTGAAAATCTTATAATATTGACTTAACACACAAAAAAGTCTCTGATAAAATACTTTTATATTAAAATGTTAATCGCAGTTAGCACTAGAGATGAAAGTAGGCCAGACATGTTTCAGTCCATAAGGTCGTGGTGGTGTCGTAAAATTCTGTTATCAATTTATATTTGATTTGATGAAAACCTGGTTCTTTGGGTATTTCAACACTAATATTTTTAAAATATAGGTCCCAAGAAGAACAGGGCAGCTCGCTGTCATGCCTCATATTATAAACCATACAGTCTTCTTCTTCATAACGCAATACTTGTTCTGTATACATACTTTCTCCGAAAATTTTTGCGAAATTCCAATGTTCATCTCCTTTGCACATCTGTGTTTGGAAGTATATGTTGCCTAGAGACTGGAACCATACTTTCTTGTGTCCTTGAAAAATACTGGAGTATGTCTTCTCTGGGTCAAATTTCTCAATTTTTTCAAAATCTTATGCTACCTGGAACAAACCATTTTTTGCAAATTGATATCTCTACACATAGGTAGGATGTTGGTACAAATATTCTCTTAAACCTTCGCTTTTACATTGTGAACAGAATTTTTTTTCCTCACAGTGATTTGTATTATAGCGTTTGACTATTGAGTTAATACTCGAAGAGTCATGGTATCTTCTGATATTTATTACTTCTGCATTGGTTAAACTTTTTAAAATTTCCCTATGCATTTTTCCAAGCATGCATATGGGATAGTCTTCTAGTAATACATCATTTATATATAGAAAATGTTTTTTTTAAGCTATGTCACTAGAGATCCTTTTCAGGTTATGTACATCATAAGTCTGTTCCCAGAACATCATTTTAACTTCAGGTTTTAAACTGTACCAAAGTCTGGGGGATTTGAAGCATACTATTTTAGAGTCATTATCGTCAGTTGAATAAGAAATAGCAAGCTCTTTATACACTATTTACAAAAATAGTATCTCTCTCATGTAAAATTTTATAAGATTATAGTTCTCACCTCGGAATCCAATTCATCAATTGCCGAATCGTCCATTAATATATCTGGAATGATTCTAGCTTCAAGTAGCTGTTCCAGTCTTCGCGACATACAGCATATGTTGCAAATTCCCATCATTAGCAAAGGCAGGTATGCTGTACAGACAGTCTTCACATGGCAATTAGGATAGTCTATCCTCATCAGTTTTTAAATGTTCAGCCAGGACCAGATACACTAATTTTATTTTGTGACCCGCAAAATAAATTATAAATTCTTTTGGCAACTCTTGCAGTTGGGAACACTCTATACTCAATAATGTTTTCGCCTTTCCATAAGCTAAAATAGCATTGAACATTCCAACACATTCAGAGTCGCAATTGTCACAGCAGTGACCTCGATGCATTGTGCCTGTTGCGAACTTATGCAGAAGGTGAAATGCCTTGTAGATTCTGCATTGAGGATAATTTAGATGTAGCAAAGTTGTATTAGACATAGTGGACGTCTGGCATCATTGTCGGTGTGGACGCCTGGGGCTGTAGTAGACATGATGGATGTCTGGAGCTGTAGTAAATGTGATGCATGCCTGGAGCTATAGTAGATGTGATGGACGCCTGTTGTTGTAGTGGACACTTGGCGTCGTTCACATTATCAATGCTTGCCCTTGATGTCTACGCTTCCCTGATGCCTGTGATAGACATCTGGCATTGTTATCTGTGCTACTGCAATGCACCTACATGGACACGAATTGATCTTAGCAGATGCTGAGTTAAGACTGAGAAAAAAATAATTTATCTCTCCTTATATACTGTATGGATTCAAAATGGTTGCCATTTTCCCTTAAATTTACAATAATTTGGAGCTTTTAGTAAAAAAAGTATGAATAATGTTGAAAATTGATATATTTCAATTCTGAAAAACACGTTTTCAGCCTTTTTATGTTCTGTTTCGTTAAACTTCTGTCGGAAACTGTTAAAATATTAAATAAATTAAAATATACACATTTTATGTAACATGGAATACATTTTGCTGTTGGAAAGTTTTTGGTTAGACGTAAAGAAAGGGAACGCGTTAGTTGAGTGCTTAACATGCTCGCCTCCCCGAGCAAGTCACACCATAAAACAATTTTTTTTTGCAAAGTGTATCTGTCGTGTTAGATGTTGTCTATATAAGGGTTTTTCGGAGATCTCTCTCATATCTCTAGTCTTACGTGCACGACCCAGTCCTGCCCGGCACTTCTCCCTTCTTGCCTCCTTTCCCCTCATGGGCTCTCGAGATCTCCGTGTTAAAAGAGACAGGCAATTTTCTCCCGATATCCTATACGAAAAAAATACGTCAAATTGATAGTAAAAAAAACATTTTTTAACAAGTGAATAAAATAAGTATTGTTTGAATACTTGACAAAAACAGTTCTGTTTTGACGAGTGAATAGAATTTTTTTTTCTCATTTCGCTGCTCATATAGTCAACTTGTTGCATAAGGTTGAAACGACAGCGAGTCAAGCGAAATCTCTCAGGGTATGCATTCAGAGGGCTACGGGCCGGCAAGCCGAAGCAGGAAAGCCAACACTAGAAAAACATGTTCTGAATACTATAGCGGGGGAGGGTTGGGTAACTGTGAAACAGATACTGCAGGGGCACCAACTCGTGAAAAAATACGAAAAAGATCTCTCAGGGCTGAAGCTGAGGTGTGTAAAACAGGTTTTTGCGGACACTAGGCTCGATCGATAGCGGAGCTCTTCCGAAAACTAGAATTTCAAGTCAAGTCACCTTCGTGACTTAGGGTGAGGGGGGTTTTCGACCCCTAGTACCTCGCAGATGCAGCTTGTTGTGGAGAGGGTGTAGGGGTGGTTTGCATCCTCGACTTGGCCTGGTTCTGAGGGGTGGGGGTAAGAGAGGATGGGAGAGGGTGGCTATAAGCAAGTATTTCCTGATCAGAGTGCATCTACCCAGTGGTCGCCATCTTGCCTCAGTGGCGAAAAATTGACAGTCGCGAGCAGATGGGTGAATGACCCACAGGACCTCACAGACACGGCTTGTTGAGGGGGTGTAGAGGGTGGCTGGCATCCTGGACTCAGGTTGGCTCTGAGGGCAAGCGGTGCAGGTTAGGGGTGGTAGGTTGTGGCAGGAGGGGATGGCTATAAGCAGGCAGGGCCCCCAATCTGACTGCAACTAGGCAGTTGACGCCATCTTGCTACATTGCCGAAAAATTGACAATCGCATGCAGCCCGGTGTAATAGTCTGGCAAGGGGTGGGAGGTGGGAGGGGGTGGCTACAAGGAGGCAGAACGATGTGGAGGTTTCTCGAGGGCTTCTGCCATCTTCAGTTAGTCATCAAGTATACCTCACCAGCTCTCTCTCTCTTTTTCACCGCGTCTCTAGGAACTTGCCATGATTAACTTTTAATATAAAAGTATTTTATAGGGAAACTTTTTTTTATGTGTTATGTCAATCTTGCGATAAGATTTTCAAAGCACATTTCTGAGCTCGGATTACGAAAGTTCCTAGGAGTTTAAATATACCATTATTTGCGTTAACAAACTCAGTGAATTTCATAATCATTAGAATTATTTTTGCTTAATTTATGAGTTTTTATTCCGTGATTTAAACACAGTTGCCTATTGGACGTGCTACATGTATCTACTCACAGCTCGACGTAAGTGCTACTCATTCATACATCGAACAGACTTATTTTAATATCATTTCAGGTACGCGATAGTGTCCAGTTTAAATCGTATTCAGAGTTCTTTTTGGCCAAAAGATATCATTCACCAGGCTGAATCGTGTAAGGCATGTGGAATTTGTATGTGTAAACTTGTTAATGTGTTTAGGAAGACTCATTTAATTAAAGTAATTTATAGGGTCATTTTTATGTAGATCGCTAATTCCACATTCACGTAATTGTGTTATACTTCTCTCTTGTGTAAATTATATTTCTACACTTGAGACTCACGTTATGTTTAATTCCATACTATAGTAATTGCACTTATTATTATTCATGTAGTCATTTTAAATTTGCGATTCGATGTATGTAATTTATTTATACATAGAACACTCTAAAATTCTTCAACGTTTAATTGCATTCAGAAAACAGATTGTTTTTCATTACTAACACGTGAATCGTATCTTTCAAAGTCGCCTATCCCTCACTACCATCTATAAGCAATATCCCCCAAAAAACATAAAATTTATACTTAGACCACTCTTAGAAATCATTTAAACACTCTGAAATTATCTCGTGTGTAAAATATATTAGTAAAAATCGCCTATCTACCACCAAATCCCCTACAAACACATCAAAATTAGAAAATATAAGAACTATGACACTTAGCACACTCTTGCACTTAACTCAACGCCTATATAACACATTACAACACTCCACTCTGGTCAGTCACCTCCAGAACACCACAGCATCAACATTTACAGAGTTCCGTCTACCCCCTTCCCCAGCCAAAAAGAAAGGAAGAAAATAACGTATAGCCATAAACAAAATAAAAAGAAATCATCAAAGAAATTTTATCAAACTTTTTCATCAAATTTATTTGATCAAACACACGTGATTTAATCGGATTAGGATTAAGGATTAACAATTTTCGATCTGATTTAAATCCGATTAAGGATTAACCCTTTTGATATCAATTTGATATCTAAGGGTTAATCCAATTAATCGAAAATAAATTGAAACCCGCCCGTTTCTACTACTGACAAGCTAGAATTTAAAACCTCGTAGGTTTTTATTGCCTATACTATTGGCCCACCAGTTAGTTTACACCTCGTTAACATTCCTGGGCCAATTATAAACACACAATAAAATGCAGACCCAATAACTGTCTTCCACTAATGCAGGTGAACTGGCGAATTTTTCAGGCCTCAAATTCAATACACAAAAATACTATAATTCAAAATGCGCCTCGCCATTACTATGCTAATTATATTAAAACTTTTAACTTTTTGCTGCTCAGAGCTATATTTACAATAGAACTTTACACCTCGAAGCAGCCAGAATTCGGCCAAGACAACTTTAACGTAAGGGTTTTGTGAAAAGCTTTGAATATATGTGTTAACAGATTCGCCTAAAGTGTTGTGTTATAGTGACATTTTCAATAACTTATTGCGTTTAATGTAGCAAATTTGTGAGTTCTAAAAAAAAAAAAAAAAAATAGAAAGTTGAAACTATTTGTCAAGAATACGAGTCGTGATAAACTTAAAAATGGCTTCAAAAATAGTTTTTGTTAGCGTACTATAATATTGTACAAAATACTATAATTTTCGTAGGCATGTGCTACTTCTTCAACTTCCGAGCGTCGCAAGTTCTCGCAACCCTCTCAAATTTCTCCGCACGCAATTCCCAACTCCGGGACCATCCCCATCTTCTCGTGTTAATTTAACGCGTGGCCGGGCGCAGATCCTCGCACCGCAAGCGAGTTCCCCCCCCCCTTCACCCCTTCTTTTTCTCCCTTCCTCGTTTATTAATTTTAATCCTTGTTAATCCCCGGCATTCGTTGCTACTTCCGCCTCCTTGCCGCGTCTCCGCATTCTACGCAGGTTCGTCGCTGTCCCCGGGGGAGGGGCTGGTCCCGACGGCGCGCGGTCCGCGAGTTGAAATTTGCTCGACTTCATCAACTTGTGGCCGTCACAAGTTTCGACATCAAGGACACCGCCCCTTGGAAAAAAAAAAAGAAAAAAGCGAGGGGTAGTAATCAGTAGAGACATGCAACATTCGCGTTATTATTTGGTATCACGCTGAATTTCACAGTACTTTATATACAGGAGCCGGCGTCGTTTTTCCATTGGTTGCTACATAGATGCGAAGCCACGCCCTTTCTGACTGAACGGCACGTGGTTGGGGCACACAATAGTAAAGTGTCCATTTATTGGCGCAGTGCTACCCAGGGCGTGCCAGATAAAGTATGGTCCAATGGCAAATTTATTACAAAGGTACATGTGTCTAATGTTTAACGTGTCCCCGTATAATAACGCGAATTTTGCAGATCTCTAGTTATCAGGAATGATCTGATTCTCCAACTTTAAAAAAAATATATTGGGCGTGCTCAAAAACAACAATGGCGAAAGGGGTTAGAGAACTTGAAATTTTTTGATTGCCATAGTTAAAAAGTGGTGTGTCTCAAGGCCAGAAGTGGCCGCGATGGCTGAGCGGTTAGAATGCTCTCCCCCCCCCCCACCAAGGCGAACCGGGTTCAACCCACGGCCGGCGTCACTCCCGGATTTTCGCAAGTGGGTTCCGTGCCGGACGATGCCGCTGGTCGGCGAGTTTTCTCGGAGATCTCCCCGTTTCCCACCGCCCTTGCATTCCGGCGCTGCTCCATCCTCACCACATTTCACCCTCTCAGGACCTCGTTGTTAAGAGCCACTCAAATATCTCAACTCGAAGCCAAAGTGAAGGTAGGTGGAAACACCTGCATGCGACACTACACAAGAAAACATAGCGCAATCCTGTATCTAAAATAGAACTTGGGACATAATATTGGAGGATTAAGGAGTTGAAATATTGAGGGTGTGGACAGCCCCGAAAATATTTCTTTGGGTACTCAGTATGCGAAGCCCCCCCCCCCCCCCCCACAGTCGGTGCTTATGGAAATAACCCTTCCGTAAACCAGAAATGCATGTTGTGATGCAGGAAAACAATCATTTTCTGCATATACCGAGAGAAAGGTTTGTTCCATCAAGCAAAATATTTTTGAATGATCGAAATATTTTGTTGAGTAAACAAAACTTGAAAAGCAACTGAATTAAATATTTTAATCTAACAAAATACACTCTTGAATTAACAAAATTTCTGTGCTGGGCTGAAAGAAATTAAACTGTCAACAGAATATTTTGTTAAATCAACTGTATGGTTTGGCCACTAATTCCATTGCCTTTGTACGCAAATTCAGCTCGAGAATTTGTTTGCATTTTTTGTGACAGTTACTTCAATAAAAGTGTTGATGCAAAAAAAACACTTAAAAAACAAAATAAGCATTTATATGCGCACGTTGATTAGTATTTGAAATGTACGTTTTTAAAAACATTAAGATGTCATCAGTATACTCCAATCACCGGTTCTTCACACTTTTTGAAACAAACCTTTTAAATATCACCCTGTGAGTAACATGTTCATTTTTTTAAAATAACTTTTATACCACAGATATTTAACACTATTATTAACTTTAAAGTATTATATTTTTGATTAAATTAAGCTTTAACTTGGTATCTTCTATAACTTGTAATATAAATTTCGTGTTCTAAATGAATTGAAAATACAGAGAGAACAGCGATTTGTTGGCAAAGGCAAGTACACTGCTACTATCTCAACTGTCACAAAAAAAAATGCAAACAAAATTTCGAAGTTGATTCAACAGTTGATTCAACTAAATATTTGGTTGGCAGTCTAATTTAATTTGGCAAAACACAGAGGTTTTGTTATATGAACAAATATTAATTTTGTTGTTTTCCAAGTTTTGTTTTCTCAACAAAATATTTTGTTGGGGCAATTATATACATTTTGACTCTATACAAACCAATATTTTGTTGGCCTTTCTGTCAGTGCCTTTAGCCCATTTTAGGTAAGTAGATAGGTTTGGTTCCTTCATGCACAAGAGCCTAGGAGCAGGAGCCGGGAGCCAACGGCCATCTCGGAATTTCCCGTTTTTATTTCAAAATCGCATGTTTTTACCCAAAAATCACTTGTTTCTGCCCAAAAATACCTTCATAAATCGATTATTTTACCCAAAAACCACCTCAGATTTTCCCATTTTGCCCAGCTGCAAAAAAAGGGCTCCCCCAAAAGTTATTCAGGGGATTCTGGCCAACAACTTGAATTTCCAGTTTTCCCCTCAAAATCTACTAAATTTCCCTAAAAATTTCCCTTTTCTCCCTAAAAAAAAATTCCCTACAGATTCACTTTTTATCTCTTAAAAAAATTATAAAAAATTTAAAATTTAAAAGTTTTGTAATGAAATTAAATAAATTCGTCTCAATACCTCGGATTCGTATCGGTTTTCCAAAGGGAAAAAAAAACTCCATGTGTCAAAATATCTGTACTTGCATTGCAAGGGCAGTGAGTGTTAGCAGGTCTGCACTGTAATTGCATGTGTGCGTGCGAAAGCACAGAAGTCCAGCTATGAGTCACAGCAGTTACGTCATGTGGGGGGGGGGGGAGGAGACGTGCGGGAGCTTAGATAACACAAAGGCGACACCTCCCCGTCTTGCCAGCAGGGAGGTGCAGGTGTGATCTTCCACTGCGAAGCGACGCTCCAGCAGCAGGCGACATCATGGCCTATATATCCAGCGGTTACATCACGGCAGCGTCTGGAGCTGCTCCGAGCTGGCATCAAACATACTTCGTGTAATTTTCTAAACTTTTTTTTTTGCATGAAGGGAAGGAATATCCTGGAAGTAGAGCTTTAGCAGGACTTCAGAAAAAGTTTGAAGTATAGGCTGTTCATGGTGAAGTGAGCCTTTCCCACCACGGAGAAGAGGACTTGATTTTCAGCAGAGTTTTGCGTGCAGACCTTGTCCGGTGGGTTTCCTCCGAGTATTCCCCCTTCCCCCCGCCATTGCATTTAGTTACCGCTCCATCTTCACTATCGGAATAAGCAGTCGTTAGGGGCAGGGAAAGTTCGCGTTTTGAACAACCTTTATGATCGACTCCACTGTCCTATGTATATTCGAGTCTCAACTGTCTGTTCATTGGCTGCTTACCCGCAGTGTGTAACCAGTTTTTCCTTATACCAGGTAACACAGGATTTGGTGCTTGCTCACTTGCAGGTCTGTTATTGGCCAAGAGTACATCTGGGTGTGTGTAACGAACTGTGATCCAATGTCATACACAGGGACATGCAAAATTCGCGTTGTTATTTGAGGGCACGTTACATTTCAACGCCCTATATAAATTTGAGTCGATGTAAATTGTTTATTGGCTTCTGCAAAAGCGGTACCCATATACTCTTTCGATTTGGTGGGACGTGATTGGGCTATGTTGTCGTTACTTGTTCCCGATTGGTTCAAGGCCGCTAAAGGCGTGTCAACACAACCGTGGCCCAGTAACAAGAGCAATAGAAATGCACATGCGTTTGAAGTCCATCAAGTCTTTAAATAATAACGCGAATTTTGCAGGTCTCTAGTAATACATAAACGAAATGTACGTGTGTTAAAAGTCTAGCTGTCTTGAAATGAGTTCGCGAAATATTCCAGTTTAGCAACCGTACCAAAGCGGTTCCTTTGATGTAGACGTACCCATTCGCTGTGATACGATCGCGACACCAGCCACGCTGTGCGCCCAGGCGAAAGCGGCGGGTTCTTATTTTCTTTGGTTTGACACAAACTGCAACTACCATCCGTACTGAGTGCAATTTATTTATCTGGGAACGTTTAACTCAAACACAAAATACCTTTGCAATAAGTTTAATCGTCGTGCAATACATTAATGACAAGCCCCTCGATAACTATAGCGCCGATAGAAAGAACTCCTGCCAATAGTGTAGTCCCAATCGCAGTAGCAAGTCCATAAAAAAGGGAGTGCTTCCCGTCTATGCAGCAGCCAATGGAGACGACGCCGGATCGGTACCAGCACTGTCAGTTAGCCTAATGCCGAATAATAACGGGAATATTGCAGGTCTGGTAACGAGTCTGTGACACACAATCAGGACTCGGCCAGAACTGTAACTCGACACCGACTATAGGCGATGGAGAGGAGTTTCACAGGGTACCGAGGAGCGGGGGGGGGGGGGGGCGAAAAGTGTGGCCGAGGGACTGTTTTGATTGTTTTAATTACAATTAAAAGGAAGTAGTGTCTTTATTACTTCGTTTATTCCACATTCTCATCTAAAGGCTGTTCGCAGTGAAAATGAGCACTTTTGAAATCCCTGCTTACGATCTACTTGTATACATGTTGCGTGTCCTTCCGCCTTATTATTGTGAGCCTTGTCACTTTATTGATGGGTCGGTCAAGTGAAAATGTCGAATTATTAGGAAAGCTAAAATTTTACATATTTGCTCATTCTTACACTTTCGTGGGAAAAAAAAAAAAATATATATATATATATATATATATATATATATATATATATATATATATATATATATATATATATATATATATATATATATATATATATATAATCCGAGTTATCGCAAATGGTTATCTAACACTTTTTATTTGACGTTAAGATAAGGAACTGCATTACATCCATCGTTACCAACTTTAATGAGCGAATGTCACTCATTGCACCCGTTAAAATATATGCAGGCAGGGGCAGTGACTTTTTTCTAAGTTTCATTTCAAAAGTGATCACTTTATCGTGAACAGCCTTTATCGACCTTTAAGCTGTGGTGCCGCCTTAAGCTGACTGGATTGGTGAGGATCTGCGTACAGACCTCATCGCGTGTGACTGGCTAACGCGTGCAGCGACAAACGTAAATAGAAATGCGCGTTTTCTGTAGTGCAATAGCAGAAAAACGCTCGCGAATTTGAATTAAAGTCTATTCACGGTTTCTTTACATTTTTTTTTAAATTCAACCTCTGGAAAATCACCCCATGTATGATGTGTTTAGTTATTTCCCTAATATGCTTTGTATCACAAACGTCATATACTTCTGTTAACATAAAAGTATTTTATTTTTGATTGAATCAAAGTTTTGCCTAAGTTTTACTTGTAACTTATAATATGAAATTTATAATAAACAAGAATAAAAACAGGAGAAAACATTTGTGTTTGTAGCGCCTAGTAAGAAATAGTTCTCATGCATGCACGCTATTATTATAACTGGCTGCGCACGAATTCGTGCCTTTTCATTAGGTTTAATTTTCTAGACTTAGTAGCATGAGGCGAAGGAATATCCTGAAAGTAGAACTTCAGTAAGGCTGCAGAAAAATGTGAAGCGACTGTGAATGGATTACAAGTATTTATTGACGTGGTATATGCTGTCTCATTTAACGATGTCAATGAATAATCATTGAGCCAGCAGTAGCAACGCGTTTAGAAGCCCCCTTCGTTATCGCGTGTCGATATTTGCAATTTTCGCCCTCTGCAATTGCAGAACGTTCGAAATTTGCCGAATTACGTTTCTTTGTTTGCTTTCCTTCCTGTTTGCGAACTTTCGCTTGATTTATGTAAAATCGAAACCTCGGTGCTGGTTATTTGACTTTTATTGACTTGGTTAATCCATATATCACAGAATGTTTACGAAATTATCAACACAAATTCCGAATTGCTGGTTGGATACATCAACGCCGGTTTTATTTCTAAGAGCCACCAAATCCTCTTCACTCAGCCACTATTCATCTTACACTATCTACCAAAAAGTAATTGGGCATCTGTCCATAATGTTTGCTCGGTGGTTGTCACCCCGTTAGAATCTCGTAGGGCCACCTCTCGCGGCAATAACAGCAGCCACCCTGTCTGGCATGCTCTCTACGAGTGTGTGTGCAGGACATCCACGGGGATTCGTCGCCATTCCTCTTGCAACCATTCCATGAGTTGAGCAATGGATTTTTTCCGCGCTTGTCGAGCCCTCACCCGGCGATCCAATTCATCCCAAAGATGTTCTATAGGGTTGAGGTCGGGGCTCTGGGCGGGCCAGTCCATTCGGCGAACAGTGTTGTCGGCGTACCACTGCATAGTATCCCTTGAAACATGGCACCTGGCATTGTCATCCTGGAAGTAACATGGGTCCATTATGTAAAAACGCCACAATGTCGGGAACATTTCGTTATCCAGAATGTTACAATAGGCCTCTGTGTTCATACTACCACGAACAAACACCAGCGGTCCTAAGCCGAAGGCCGTGAAACACAAGTCGACTGACGTACTGAATTATCTATCTTCACGGGTGCCCAATTACTTTTTGGTAGATAGTGTATTTTTGATATTTAACTTTATTGTACTTTGATACAGTGCGTAGCTTTAAAGCAGACAAATAAACAATTTTCCAAACGGAAACGCAGTTAATGTTCTCCTTGTCGATAGAAGTAATTTGTATCGGCTGACTCGAAAGTCGAATCTACTGGTATGTGAAAAGGGGAGGAAAAATCGATTATTTGCAGATTAACGACGTGGACTAACTTTATATCGTCCGCCACATTTTACAACATGCAAAAATTCGGATAACTCCATCGAAAATCAAGCCCGTTCCGCCTTGGCAGGAGCCGAATAGTCTGACCAGTGCATCACAGCGGCACACGTAACATTTCAAAATGTTTCCTTCTTCTGAACTAAGCTGCTACAGCAAGTACAGCGAGAGAGAAAAAAATAATATTGAATCGAACAAAGTTTGTCTGACACAACCAAATTAATTGTTTGTACAGGATTGTCAAAGCAAAATTACTTTGTTATTCTTATATGGTTTGCCGAAACAGTAAAATTTGGTTGGTGCAACTAGATATTTGTCGTGTTCTACGTACATCAAACAGTTCCCCTTTATACGAACACGAACTTACTGATAACTAATGAGCCCACTTTCCTCTGCATGGGTGCAAATAAAATTTAGTAAAATTCTTGAAAGCTTAGAGAATAGGTAGGCATTGCCGTCTAATTGACAGCAATATCATTAGAGATGGAACGAGTAACATCTGAAACAGTAAAAAGACAATTAAAATACACGAGTGACTTACCCGGGATTCGAATTAAGAAAAACTCGTTAAATTAAGCTAACTTGCAATCAACTGCATCACGGAGGTAGGATTCGTAGCCTCAACATCCAATGTAATCAGTCTAATGTTTTGAATGATAGCGTTCACTAACCTGAAATATTCCCTCGGCCATCATTTTCAAAATAAGTACCCTGAGCCACTAAAACAAACAAGTTTGCATGGCCTACCATAACGCTACTTTTGCAAAAAAAATTTGATGGGTACCTGTTGATTGGTCTCCGAGATATGGCATGAAAACCTTATTTCCTTAAGTGAGGCTATGTTACGTAATTGCTTAAAAAGAGGCTCTGTACACGACGTTTGTAATAGATAATGTCAGCATGAAAAGTTTGATTGCAATTGTTAAATAGATATGCCAAACGTATAAAAATATTTATATGACCGCCATTTTTAAAATCATTGCCAGATCCCATTTAAATCATTTAACTATACTTGGCCTTCTGTAGGTTTGCAAAATCTTGTGGAAATTAGTCGAATTGTTCCGCAAATATGACAAATGTTCAGTTTACTCACCTGACACTACCTTGCAGAAATTCCAGCAAAGATGGTTCTCTCTATGCATATCGGTTCATTGGTGCTCGGTATATGGTATAAAAACCCTATTGACCACGTGATGATCTTTATAAATCGAAGGCAAAAGTTTTATATATTGGAATATTCTATTATTGTCATAGATAATATATACAAATTTAAATTTAAATATGTTACATAGTTTCGTAGATATAGCACACTAAGCTAAAATGTTTGCATATGCGCCATTCAGAAAATAAAACACTTAAATACTTGAAACATATAAATTAATATGGCCTACAACAGAGAAACTTCTTCGCCAAATTTGAAAGAAATCAGTTGATTGTTTCCCGAGATACAGCATAAAAACTACATTATTTCATATGAGGGTATCTTACATAATGGCGAAGAAACGAGGCTCTGCATAGATAATTTTGATGTATACATCTTATACTGTCAGCATACAAAGTTAAGCTGAAATTTGTTTTGCAGTTTCGGAGATAAATAATTCGGAGCTAAATCGTTTATATGGCCGCAATTTTGAAAATATGTATATCTGACCCATTCGAAATTTATTAATTTACATAGCCTGCCATAACGCTAATTGTTTGCCAAATTTGATAGAAATCGTTTTTTTTTTTAATTTTTTGAGATCACATAGTTTCATTTTGGCAAGTGATACTATTTTATAAAATAGCGGACAAAAGAGATTTTGTGTGTACACATTTGATTGCTGTAATTTATACACCCATTATACAAAGTTTTGTTTGAACTAATTACATGGTTTCTACGATATAACGTACAAAACTAAGATAGCTACATGGCCACCATTTTGAAAATAAGTATTTTATACACCTAAAACATATCAGTTCACATTACCTACATCAGTACTATTTGTTTGCCATATTTGGTAGTCTTCAGAAAGTATTTTCCTGAGATATGACATAAAAATTTTTTTACTCTAGTGCCACTATCTTACAAAATGGAGGAAAAAAGAGGCTCAATGTAGACACATTTTATGTTTGTTATATACACTCCCAGCATACAAAGTTAGGTAGGAATTGATTAAATGTTTTTGAAGATATATCGTACTATGCTAAATATCTAGATTGCCATTTTAAAAATAAGTGGATATTAAAGTTTAATTTATCATATTTAATTGGCCTATAACAGTATTTCTTACGCCCCAGATTTGGCGAAAATAGGTTCTGTATTTTTCGAGATATAATGTAAAAGATTTACTTTTACATGCGGTGCTATCTTTCAAAATTGGCGACAAAATTGGTTGTTGTTTAGCTTGTATGATGCTTGTAACACATACCATCAACGTTCAAAATTTGGTTGGAATTCGCCGAATGGTATGGCAGTTATGCCAAATAAACCTAAAATGTTCGTATGGCCACCATATTGAAAATAAGTACCTAAAGTTCGTTTACTTATATTTACTTGGACTTTTATAATATTCTTACTTGCCAAATGTGAAGAAAATTGCTTAAGTAGTTTTCGAGACATAACGTAAAAACTTTATTTTTTTCACATGGTACTATCTTAAAAAATGGTGGACCAACAACAATATTCACCTCTGAATTTAATGCTTACAACTTGTGCTGCCAGCTTGCAAAATTGGTTTAAAATCGATTGCATGGTTTTCCGAGATAAAACATTTCACCGTCAATATTTAAAAGGCCGCCATTTTGAAAACATGTGCCTGGCATGGTCGGAAACTATAAAAGTCAGGTGTCCTTACATGCTCACTATGTGTACCGAGTTTGGTGAAACTAGGTATGCGCGTTCAAAAATTTAAGAGGGGGAAGGGGAGGGACACACTCAGACACACACACACACACACACACACACACACACACACACACACACACACACACACACATGGGGTGATCTGTCAAAGATTTGATCCTAAAAGTGTGAAAACACTGCGAATAGACTACAGCATTACTTAGAAAGTAAAAGCTGTTCACGGTAAGAGTCACTGCTCCTACCTGCATATATTTTAATGGGCGCGTTGAGTGACATTCGCCCAGTAAAGTTGGCAACGATGGATGGAAAGTAGTTCCATATCTTAACGTCGAATAAGAAGTGTTATGTAACCATTTCCATTTGTGATAGCTTTTGATTATTGATTTCGGCTTTTTTTTTTTTTTTTTTTTTTCCATCGAAGCGTAAAAATGAGCAGATTGGAAAAATATTTCTTTCTTTATAATTTCACAGTTTCGCTTGACCGATGCACGAATAATGTGATGAGGCCAATGGCAATGTTAATTTTATATAATGTGGAGGAATACACACCGTATATACAAATAGATCTTGAGCAGGGCTTTCAAAAGTGCTCATTTTACCGTGAACAGCCTATAATGATTGTTCCATATAAACATCTTCAAAATGAAAATCATACCTAATCGTTGGAAGAAATTATAAATCACTATATGAGGGTGTTTTGAGGTTAAGTTTTACTTTTATTTGTATTCCATGCGAACATTTTCACTTTGGTAATAATTAGAGGTGTGCGGGATCCCGATGGTTGGGAAATATCACGAGAAAATTTTCCCATTTTCCCGTCGGGCGGGAAAAATTTTTTTCGCGAGGATCCAGGGTTGGGTTTTTTTACAGTTAAACCTAAATTTGACACAAACTTTGAAGCAGTAAACATAAACCAAAAAGAGACATTTAAATATAACTCACGAATGTACCCAAATAGCGCATGAGAAAAGGTTAAGTCAATGTAGAATCACACGCATGCAAAAAGCAAAGTACAGTACATAACTTTTAAATACTAAGCCACCTGAAGCTTTACGTGTACAGGCGTTAAACTAAATTCACATAAACGCTGATGAATAATTTGTTATACTTTCTCGTCAGTTAGACACGCTTTTCATCAGTTACAAAAATGCTTTACATGTGTAAACGTAAATAAAAAAAAATTGTAAGCACACAGTTGCAGGTTCGCCAACTTCTGTATTAGCTATTGCAGCATACAAAATGGGGTGCTTTCCAGTTTACGCTTGCAAGAGAGATATCGCAAGTTCTTTAAAATCGAGGCAACTTAAAGCACATGAAAAATGGCGCAGTTTGCGTTTTTGTTATGTTTGCGAACTCGTACGACGAGCCGATGACGCATTATACGTCAGAGTCAGTTATTTTTTAGTTCTTAACCTGAAATTTGCAGTCGTTTAGGATTTCAGTTGCAACAGTCAACTTGTCATTTTCGTGTCCATGTTTGTCATCTGTCATACCTTTTTCCTTTGTAATACAAGCATTATCTTATATTCCCTTGTGCTGGTTTCTTGTGTTCTATTGTGTCTGTAAACATATTTGATTAGAATCAACAGAAAATGCGTGGACAGAACAGTGATGTGGCACAGTAGCCGGTGTTTTTAAATGAAAACCAATTCTTCTTTAGATAAAATTATGTTGTGTGAGTCACATTATGTATTTGTGTCATAGTAGACACATTTTGATGCATTTATAATTTAAGGTCATAATTAAGTTTTTTTTAACTCGTGATATTCTTAATTAAATTATATATGATGTTACAGTGTCAAACTCTAAATACAAATTGATTACTTTTGTAATTGAGTTAGCTAAAAAAAATGTTCCCGTTTCTCCCCGATATCCCGAGTGAAAAAATTTTTCCCCGCCCGAATTTTTCCCGAAGGGTCATTTTGCTTTTAATATGGCCGCCGTAAAATATTCACATTGCCAGCTTCAGCTCCTGTTGTAACGGCGTCCTTGTTTTGGTACAAAACGTTATACGCCCAGGGATGACTTGGCATCCCGGTTTTTGCGTTTCTGCCACAACTCGCATTCAACTGCCGGGCACCGTAAGGAGTACACCAGCGGCTGGAAAGTTACTCGTTGAACCATGAATCACACATTGGCCCGGACCTCACGCAACACATGATTTTTAATGCCTTTTCGCTTGCTCCGGAATGGTGGAGAACCTATTGTGTCGCTGTGAAGTATTTTAGTCTGCTTGGTGATGGTATGGGGAGGTGGGTTGGTGGGGGGGGGGGGAATAAGGGTGAGGGGTGTGAGTAGGTAGAATTGTTTACTTTGCGCAGACGTTAATTCATTTTAGAGACTCCGGTATGGCGTGTTTGTTACGCTCCAGAGCATCCCTCCTATTTACATAGCAAATGTGTGCATATAAGGCTAGTAGTTACTGTTACACGAAACGCATTGTTACACATGACAAAGCTGCGCCTAGTCGAACGAAAAAACTGGTCTACGTTTCTGTCGTTTAAAGCTTGCGTGCACTGATACTTTTTTTTTTTTTTTGTTATATTTTACTCTCATTGTTGTTCAGATTTGGACTACAAGGTATTACTGCGAAAGCTGGCTCTGGATTCTTAAGAATTCTGTTTCTTCAGACGAGCAAATAATTCTAAAGACCCAAAACCAAAGTGAAATAGATTCTCAAGATATAATTTGTTGGAAAACATTTCCAGTTAATGAAGGTGTTAAACGGAGTAGTACTGCTGTCATAAGTTCGTTTGGAAATCCTGTTATGTATTCACCAAAGGAAATGAGCTTTAATGTGTTTTGATAAAGGGTTTTACCATATACAGGCAGTTTAATTAAATATAGAGTCCCGAAGCCTCGTGGCAGCGGCCCTAAATATACGGGCCGCTGCCGGGCAAGGATCCCAACTTGGCTATTTCTACCATATATTTCATGCAGTTATAAAACGCTTGGACTTAGTAGCATGTGAACTGTGATAACATTATTTGCGATAATGTGTGTTAACAGCTTATCTCTTGAACTATGTACTCTGTACTCTGCAACTTAGCATTGTCACCCTTATCGCTGCCGTGCTTCTCGGCTTCAAATGCAGAGAAAAAGCTCCAGGTAGATGGGAACATTGAGCAGAGCAGCATCAATGCGTTGTGTATAGTCTGTTCGAAGTTTCTTTACATTTTTTTTTTTACCAAACCGTTGAAAAATCACCCCATGTATGACGTGTTTGGTTCTTTCTTAAATATGTCATATACCACCCGGGCGTTTTATATGCGTGTTAACATAAAATTACCTTATTTTTGGGTAAATTGATTTTTTTCCTTGTATTCTATACATAAATTTAAATATTTCATTCATAATGACGTGGATAAAAACAATGGGAAATTGGGTACAGGCAAAATGCATTGCAAAGGAGCAACTTTATTCTGGACATAGAAGATGTTGGCGAGTGGGTGTCGCCGGTTCGAGTCCCGATCGGACTATCATGGGCATGTTCTCGAGTGAGCGGTATAGATGGTGAGTTATCCAGTGTCTGTTCGTTTAGCTCGAGAATTCGTCGGACAATAACTTGTAAAACAGCATCGGTCATGCGCCATTATGTTACTACCGCTTAGTAAGAAATAGTTCTTTTGGAAAATATTCCTACGCAGAGTGCGCACGAATGCAGTGCATTATCTCTCCGGTGTAATTTTCTATACTCGGTTAAACTTTGTTTGCATGAATATCCTGGAAGTAGGGATTCAGAAAAGTTGTAAGTAACCGTGAACTGACTATACAGTGTTACACTGTTTAAATACACGTCGCATGGTGTGTCTCCAATGTCAACCATTACACATTAGATATCTGGGACCCACTCCCACATCAGAAATGAGTAGGAGGGGGGCATGGAGCAAACTTCGTCCTGGCCAACAAAAAATGCTTGATCTAGCACTGATATGGAGACGTTTGATAAGCCAAAACTTCTCTGTTAAAAAAAATCTCCTTCATTTTACGGAAAAGTGCTGGTAAAAATTTATCCAGAAGTGTGCGTAAACTCTTCGTAAAATTACGGACACACTGATTTTCAGTAAATTTCACGGAACCTCTCCGTTAATTTCCAAGTTAGTTTTCTGTACTTTCCGTTTAAAATAGAAAGAGATCATTAAAATGTCTTCAATTTTCGTTATGTGAGTGTTCTACCGTGTATAAAAAATTATATAAAAAAAGTTAAAATATTTTGTACTTTAGAATCCGAGTCAAAAAATTATCGGCCCACGACACAAACCATTTCACCGACAACTCTCACTTGATAATTGTGGTATAACCTCTGTATTTGTATTCGAAACACTAAAGCAAAAATTCAGTTTACATTAAATTTAGTGTATTTTTAAGGTTGCCAAATGTTACAGACGCCTGATGCTATTTTTTAATATTTGAAAGAATAGATCATAGTAGCGTGGATAACCTTAACTGCCGCAGAAATGATAATTTTCTTGTTACAGTGGCGAAGGAAGCTTCGTGTAGAATCGGCATTGTTCGTCCCCGTAACTCGAAGCCAAAGGGAATGCGGAGACATTCCGTATTGTGTATTTACGGACTTAACTCCGTTTTCCGTATATACACTGTACGTCTCCGTAAAACATTCCGTAAATATACGGAAATTTTTAACAGTGTTCGAATTAATTTCAGTTTCGCGGTCCTCGTCGACGCTAGAGCCGAAGGCCAAATTGTCTGACGGCCTACGGTTTACGTCAGTGGTTCGCCCGCACGTGCTCGTGAGTGGCAGGTAAACCACCACATGTCGGGGGACGAGACCGAATGTACGAAGATTTCTCTCCCCCTCGTAGAGGGAAGCGTTCTATTCAACCTCGACCCCACCCGCCAACCGCTTGGCTTATTAATGTCGACTCTCCCGGCATAATTACCTCGAGATGCGAAGGACAAGTGGAGTCTGGGGAGTTGGCTTCGTTCATGGATGGCGAAGGTTGCGGAGGGCCAAGTTACGTTCCTGGAGACAGGGCGGGGTTGGTTGAGCTTTCTCGCACCCCCCGGAGCCAAGCCAACCACCCCACCCCCTGGTGGGAATCTTGACTGGCGCGCATCCCTGGTAACCGCCGTACATCACACGGACAAAACTCCTGGCATCCTCTCGCGGCTTTGTGTCCTAACCCTTCACCCTCAAACCCACCCCCACCTACGTCATGACCTCACGAGCTGCAGCCCCTCCTTGATGTAGGGGATGTTTACAGAAACCGCAGCCACCCCTCCATGACGGACACATCGCGCGCCGTCTACCCTCCTTGCAATACCTGTCAGCAGAATCCTTGCTCTTAGCTCCAGCGCCGCAGCGACGCAAATGCCTTCTGCTTAAGGGGAGTGCCTACTACATATAGTCCATTCGCGGTCTCTTTGGACGTTTGAACACAAACCTTTGAAAAATCACCCATGCACTACGTATTCAGTTATTTCCTTAACATGCAATGTATCAAGCGTTTTATACCTCTGTAAACACAGACGTATCTTTTTTTTTTTTCATTAAATTTAAGTTTTACCTATATTTTATTTCCGCATAATAATATTTATTTTATAATAAACACGGAAAAAAGCAGCGAGAAAAATCTGTGTTGGTAGCGCCTAGTAATAAATAGTTCTCATGCAAAATTATGTTGCAACTGAGTGCGCTGGAAAGGGGTGCGTTGTCCTCTGGTGTAATTTTCCAGACTTGGCTAAGCTTTGTCAGTGTGAGGCGGAGGAATATCCTGGAAGTAGAACTTTAGCAAGGCTCTATAAAACTGTGAAGTAACCGTGAATGGATTATAAACGTTATAAAACGACTCTAAGGTACATCCGGCCGTAAGAAAACATTGCGATGGCAGTGGAAAATAGCATAAACAAGCTTCGTATTTCTTCTGTTTCCTCAGAATGTTAAGCTGTGGATATCGGGTTTTCGTACAGAAATATTTAATCAGTAAAGGCACAGCATTGTCGCTATAGATTAAAACACTGTTCTACTGGAGAATAAATATCATAAACAGAGGTCTACTTGCAAGCGAATTTTTTCTGGATTTCGCGTTGTTCAACGACCTCACTTATGTTCCAATGGCCGAATTCACGAATAGCCAAACAAAATGTCAACTTTCGCGTATGTCACGAAAAAAGATTTTTATCAAAATATTTTATTGTCTTTTTTTTTTTTTATGAATGAGAACGAGGACAACTGTTTACAATGAGACCCACGTGGCGACTAGGCGTGGAGACCCCTTAAAAGTCGGCAGAAGTTAGTTTTCTTACATTGTGGCTCCAAATGTAGGTATAGGCTGTTCACGGTAAAGTGAGCACTTTTGAATCCCTGGTTACTTTTTTCTTTCAGCTAATTTATATCCTTCGGCCACTTGTTGATGTACACACTGATACGTGAGCAATAAACTCATCGTATACATTTCACCATAACCTAAACCAAAAGTCCGAGGCCACAATGAAATGTCTTTATTGGTTATTATGACTGATGAGACAACTTCGAAAAGTGCTCACTTTACCGTGAACAGCCTATAGCGACAGAGCGTCTGAACTCTAATCCATTCACGATTACTTACAAATCTCTGAAGCCCTGTTAAAGTTCTGCTTCTAAGATATTCCTCCGCCTCATGCAAGCAAAGCTGAACCAAGTACAGAAAATTACACCAAAGGGACGACGCACCGCATTCGTGCGCACTCAGTGTAATTATATTTTGCATAGGAACTACTTCTTACTAGGCATTACCAACACACCCCATTTACTGTATCAATTTGTAAAAAAAATAATAATAATTTGCTATAAAATGATAATTGTAGAATTGAAACTGATGCTTATGTTTACGAACAGCTTATATTAACAAATGGCGATGTAACGGGAAATTACCCTGAAGACGTCACAGAACATGTTGCTGTTACTTAAACATCCAGTATATGATTTTGCTGCCGACAGTTATCAAGAATGTCTTAGCATCTAAGGTGTATTGCATAAGTCATTGGGGCAAGAATGAGCCCGTTTCTTAAGTGTATTAGGGCAAGAAGGTGTTGGATTCGTAAGTGTTTATGTTACGTAATTAGAAGGAACATTTTGGCCTCTAAGTGCACTGTTTAAGTCCTGGCAGGAATAAGTTGGCCTTTTAAAAGTATTGTTTGCAATAGGAAGCGTATATTGGCGTGTTCAAATATTGTTTAAGTCACTGGCAAAAATGCAATTGTTCCTTTAGTGAATTTTTTAAATAAATGAGAAGAGTGTGTTATGTTGTTGAGGAGCGTGCTACTTAAGCCAACGGCAGCTGAAATTTCATTACACTCATTACAGGAACTGGCATGATGTCGATATGCTTATTTTTGTCACGGTAAACAATGTTATTCGATCGATTCGGGCATACGTGTCATTCTGTACATAATCGATGTGGAGTGGAGAAATTTGGGTGACTCTGAACATCGAGATCTTGAGAGGCGAAAAGGGTGAAGCGAGTTAAGTACGGAGCAGTGCGGGAATATAAGGATGGGGGAGTCGGGAGACCACCGAGAAAACCGGCACAATTCTCACATGCGAGAAATCCGGAGCAAACCCACCGGGAATCGAACCCGGTTCGTCTTGGTGGGAACGAGTAGTCTGACCCCTAAACCACCGCGGCCCCTACATAATACGCTGGATGGAGAACATCGAGAGGAGGTTTCCAAACGTGTTTCATAAACCGTGTATAGACTGTAGCATTACGTGTGCACATTCCCCCGCCGTAATTTATCGCAACCTCCGCCCGAGATAGGCTCGTGTTTGCAGGCCGGGTAGTAGAACGCAGTCTCTTTCCGAAGTTATTTCTGAGTCTCTTGCACTCTCCTACACCCGGAAGATTCTGCGCTTGTTGTGGGACTCTCTCTCGTCGCGCAGTAAGCAAACTCAAGCCTCTTCAACAAACTGCTCTTCCTCCTCTCTCTTCTCTGACTTGCTCGCCAGGTCGTCTCAGCCTTCTGAAAAAAAAAAACGGGCGTATTCCGAATTGAGTGCGATACGTTCGCTTTGTCGATAAGTATCCTTCCCCCCTTCCCAGTCCTCACTTCCCCCCTCCCAGTCCTCACCTTCCCCCTCCCATCCCTCACTTCCCCCTCCCATTCCTCACTTCCCCCTCCCAATCCTCACTTCCCCCTCCCATTCCTCACTTCCCCCCTCCCATTTCTCACTTCCCACCCTCCCAACCCTTACTTCCCCCCTCCCACTTCCTCACTACCCCCCTCCCAGTCCTCACTTCCCCCCTCCCAGTCCTCACTTCCCCCTCCCAGTCCTCACTTCCCCCCTTCCCAGTCCTCACTACCCCCTCCCAGTCCTCACTTCCCCCCTCCCATTTCTCACTTCACTCCAGTCCCCTCCGTCCTCACTTCCTCCCAGTCCTCACTTCCCCCCTCCCATTTCTCACTTCCCACCCTCCCAGTCCTCACTTCCCCCCCACCACCGCCTTCTCAATCTCTCTCTCTCTCTCTCTCAAACCCAACACTTTTTGCCTGCTGCCTTCACTTGAAGGCGTTAGGAACGAAACAATTTATTTTATATTTGAACCATACATCTCAAATTTCAGACATTGTCAGTGAGTACTGTTGCGTCGAAAAAAAAAAAATCGAGTGCGTAGTTTTCGCATAAACACACGCTGTAATTACAATTTTACCGTTTTAGAAATTTTCAAATAATTATAACTAACCAACGTACGGAAATGAAGTAATTCACACTGAAAGAAGATGCCAAAAGCTACTTCAAGACGTCTATAAAACCATAGAAGGAAGTGTTTTTGCAATTTAAAAGAAAGTACCGAACGATTAATAAATTATTGCTTATTTTTTTTATTTTTGTCTGCCTGGAAATTTTTGCAAAATAATTTTTGCTAACGTACCTTAAAATGTACTATAGTTTTATAGACTGTTCACGGTAAAATGAGTACTTTTGAAAGCGCTGCTTAAGATATACTTGTGTGCACGTTGTGTATTCTTCCGCCTAATGAAAAATTAGCATTGCCATGATCCTCATCGCTTTATTCATGCGTAGGTCGAGTGAAACTGTGAAATTATTAGAAAAGTAATTATTCTACAAATATTCTCATTTTTACACCTCGTTGCATAAAAAAAAAAAAACAGGAAGCGAAAGAAATAATTTAAGTTACCACAAATGGTTACCTAACACTTTTTATTCGACGTTAAGACATAGAACTACTTTCCTTTCCATATATCGTTACCAACTTTACTGTGTGCATGTCACTCAGTGCGCCCGTTATAATATATGGAGGCAGGGACAGTGACATTTTTCTAATGTCGATTTCAAGAATGCTCACTTTATCTTTAATAGCCATTGAGACAAGATTATTCAATTGCCCTTGTTAAATTTTCTGTAGGTATTTTGGCTCGTTTTATTAGTGCATTATAAAAACAGTAAAATGTTGGTTTTGACATACAATTTAGCAAGAGCCACGCAATCTAAAACAAATATCCGACGAGGAAAGTAGGCATCGATCAAGTTTACATGTTGATCAGTGTTTGGTACAAATATGAAATGCATTTTTTTTTTTTTTCGTGGCCGACGGATTTAAAACTAATGCAGTTGAGCCTATGGGCGTATTTGCTCGGAGGCGACAGTTAGCATTCTGGAACACAGCCTCCCACACCGTCCCTCGTTCGTCACAAAATCCGTGCATAAATAGAAAAGGGGAGGTCACCTAAAGTCTGTTCATGACAACGTGAGCACTTTTTAAATCAACCTTAGAAAAAAGCCACTGCCTCCGCATGCAAATACTTAAACGGGCGCACTGAGTGACATGCACCCCCCAGTAAAGTTGGTAACGATAGATGAAAAGAAGTTTTATTTCTTAACGACGAATAAAAAGTGTTAGGTAACCATTTGTGGTAACTTAAAATATTTCTTTCGATTTCTGTTTTTTTTTTTTTTTTTTTTTTTTTTTTTTAATGCATCGAAATGTAAAAATAAGCAGACTTGTGAAATATTTATTTTTCTAATAATTTTACGGTTTCATTTGAGTGACGCGCGAATAAAGTGATGAGGCCCGTGCCAGTGATGAGTTTACATAAGGCGGAAGAATATACAACGTGCATAAAAGTAGATCTTATGCAAAGCTTTCAAACGCGCTCATTTTACCGCGAGCAGTCTATAGAGCTTGTACTGTAAGCATAAAGGCCACTAAGTTTCCCGCCACCTACAAGCTATTTCCCGCATTTGAAGTAGAGAAGCGCGGGAGCACTAAGGTCGATATTTCCACGCGCATCAAGTGCACCATCGCCACTATCGCGCAAGGCTCTGAACTGGCGTGTTCTCGTCGTGTTGCGTCTACCTATGGGGCGTTCAGCGATGATCGTATAATTTTAAAGGTGGGTTAGTATGTAGGAAGGTCCAACAAAGGATCCTCGGGACGTTCATATTTTAAGATACAGCTAATTGAAAAAGCCGTTTTTAGCTTTTAAAATTTTTTTCTAAGGTGCATGAAAAGGTCTTGAAAAAACTCAAAAGCCGTAGTCCAATGTGTGTCTGTGCTCTTTTATAGATCAGCCGACCTCCCGTGGCGCAGTCGGTTGGTGCGCCACCGATCTGCGGTGCGAGAGGTTCTGGGTTCGAATCCCAGGTAAGGCATGAGTACACACCTGCAAAATTCGCGTTATTATTTAAGTTAAACTTTAAACACGTGTACCTTTGCACTACGCTTGTCAATGGAGCATAATGTACCTGACACGTCCTGGGTAACTCTGCGCCAATAAGTGAACACTACACAATTGTGCGGCCCAATCACGTGCAATACTGTCTGAAAGGGCGTGGCTTCATATTTATGCGGCAGCCAATGGAGAAACTATGTTGGCTCTAGTACAGACAATACTGTGAAGTTTATCCTGATGCCGAATAATAACGCAATTTTGTACATGTCTGTAGGCATGTGTGTTAGTTTAAGTAAACCGTCTCCTGCTAAGCTTTCGAGCATAAAACCTTACAGAACATTAGAAAGCCCTTTACATTACATGTCTACGGATTATAGATCATTACATTGGACGTACGTTTCGGCGACCATGACTTCATATCTGACGTCACAGTTGAGGATGTCTGTCAAACAGCAGGCCGTGGGAAAGCCCTTGCTTGGCGTGTGTCAATAGTGCCGGGGTGATCCTCCTCGCCCGTATATCGTTAATCAAAGATGCCGACCCAGCACCTGGAGATCGTAGTGGGAAGTGATAAAGTAAGCACTTTTGAAATCAACCTAAGAAACATTTCACTGCCCCTCCGTGCATATATTTTAACGGGCGCACTGAGTGACGTTCGCCCAGTAAATTTGGTAACGAAGTAGTTCCATTTGTTAACATCGAATAAAAAAAAGTGTTAAGTTAACCGTTTGCGATCATTTTAATTATTTCTTAAGATTTATGTTTTTTTTTATTGCCTCAGTGTGTAAAAATTAGCAGATTTATAACATGTTTACTTTTCTAATAATTGCACAGTTTCACTTAACCGACGTAGACGCATGGCTAAAGTGATGAGGCACGTGGTAATGTTAATTTTACATAAGGCGGAAGAATACACAACGTGCATACAAGTAAATCTTAAGCAGGGCTTTCAAAAGTGCTCATTTTACCATGAACAGCCTATAAGCATAATGACGTACACAGACTCGAGAATGACGGTACTTCATTGTAAAATGAGTGCGAAAAACAATGTAAGTACGTACTAAACAATAATTGGCTTTTGTTTCCACAGTGATACAATAAGGTGGTGCGGTACAATGCAATATTTGTTTTTGTTTGTTTTGCCTGAGAACTCGACAAATATTAAAAGGCACCATTGTTTAATTAAATCCCACATGAAACATTTAAAATTCTCAACATTCAATGACTTTAATATGCGCCGACTGGAAAAAGCGAAAGAATCGAGGCACTCAATCTAAGTATAGTTGGGAAACAAAAACCCCTCCTGGCCAGCCCACAACTATACCAAAGGCAATAAAAAATTAACTGTACGACGCACGCAAAGGTGGCAGTAAAAAAAGAAGGCATTAACGAATTACAATTAAAAATTTGTACTCCTTGACTTCGGACTTGATATGCACCGCTATCAAAACTCATTTTAAACAAAACAAAAAAAAAACCTGAAATGGAAACATTGGAAAAAGTTTATGATTGAAGTAAAGCAACTGCCTGTGGAGCACTTCACCCGACTATACAACGTGAAGAAGTTGAAAGAAATTAGTACATACACCATAAAATTTGTCAGAAAAGTGCGATTTGTGCTGTATATGAAAGAAGAATGTATATATTTTGCTACATTCTAAAATATTCTTTTTATGTGTAAAAAATTAATCGATCAATATAGTCCGCATTTTTAACACAATTTAAGCGCATTTCCGTTTTTGATGCTTCGGATCGTAGAATTTACAAGAAAACCTTCTTCAAGCAAGATCGTCATAAAATTTACTGTGATCATGTGTAATAAAATCATATTATTAATGTATTCATATGAACTTTATAATTAACTCTATGCCAGTTTCAGCCGTAATTGTTTGTAACAAATCTACGCACATAAAATCAGTTATAAGAATTATTTTCTACATTATTATTTAAAAAATTTTACGAAGATTTTATTGCAAATTCTGCTTTCTGAAGTATCCAAAATGGAAATACACTTAAATTTTGTTAAAAATACAGACTATTCTAATACACTATTTTTTATATAAAAATGTATTTTAGTAAAATATTTTCTAATGTTACAAAATATATACATTCTTCTTTCATTTACAGCATAAATCGCACTTTTCTGACCAATTTTATGGTGTATGTACTAATTTTTTTACAAGTTCTTCAAGTTGTGTAGTTGGGTGGAGTGCTCCATAGACAGTTGCTTTACTTCAACCTTAAAGGGGAAAGGCGCCTCGAGGTAGCGGAACGTACAATGGTTCTATCTGGTACCACCCCTACAGTAATAATTTTACTAGTCTGCTCAGACCTAACAGAAATATTACAAGTTACCCTCAGACGAAAAATTGCAGCACTCCGTGAAAAAACACGGTGATCAGGTGTATCACGAACAAACGGCCACAGCCGACAAATGTCTACCTCCGATAATAATATATTTGAAAATATGCCAGACCGCATAACTAGGTACATGTTGCCGTAGAACCCTGTAGATACTTATGCTGACCAGGAATATGAGCAGAAACACCAATGAGACGACCCCGCAGAAGTGAGCGACCTCCAAGTGCCAGGTCCTATGTATATATTCACCCTCTCTTCTAGAGCGACTCACACTCCCCTGAAACGCGAGGCGCAAAGTTCATCGGCAGCAAATCGGCAGCAAAGGGGGCGAATCCAACTCGATGGAACAGCCTCGCAATCAAATTAGGCCTAGCTCAAGCTTTATCAGCCGAATATGCAGATCGTGGTGTCGCCGGCGCGGCGACGGCGACTGGGACACCAGATTACACTCAGTGACGGAAAAATATTTGCACCTTCATAGTTTAGCACCCATAACTGTTCAGCTCAAGCAAGTTCAAACCACGAAAAGTGCATACGCACGTTACAATCTTTCTGTAACATTAAAGTAAATGGTTTTTGTTTAACTTTAACTTTAACTTATATTTTATTTCTAAGTTATATATATATATATGTATAACTAATATGAATAAAGACAGTGAAAAAATAGGTGTGCTTGTAATGCGTAGTAAAAAATCGTTCTTATGCAAAATATTATTGCACTGAGTGCCCACGAATGAAGTGCCTTGGCCCTCTGGTGTAAGTTAATAAGCTTTGTTTACATGAGGTGGAGGAATACCCTGGAAGTAAAACTTTTGCCAAGCTTCAGAAAAGTTGGAAGTTACTGTAGATGGAGTATAAGAAGTTGGGTTTGTTCTGACTGAAAAAAAAAAAAAAAAACTGTATAATATTCTAATGTAAATATTTTTTCAGGACACAAATGAAAGCCGTATTTTCTTGCCTCTTTATAAATTTGGTTAATGAAACATAAACGTGGTCATTGAAAAGTGTCAAGTCAGGCAATTAATCGTTGTAAGTAGGTCTCTGTTTACGATTTTTATCGTTTTGTAAAACAGTGTTTTAAACTTTAGCGGCAATGAAGTATCTTCTCTGAACAGATTGCTGTATTAGAACCCTTTAGTCACATTTCTACGACCAAATGGAAAAAAGAAAATATTATAATAACTGCGCGGCAGGTAAATTGATAATGGCTTTCTACCTGTTTCCCGCTCAACGTTTTTTTGTTGCTCTAGCAATCCATTTGGAAAACCAGTGCTGCCGTATGTTGCAGTAAATTGTTTGCAGTGGGCATTTCATTCGTTTATAGTTTTTTGCCTTAAGATTGTGTTGGACCCCCGTGGGAACCCCGCGTCCAAGGTCAAGAAGCGAGGGAGCGATACGGGCGACACTAACACGCACGCCTAGTGCCTCATCGCTCCTATGCGCAAGGCGTGCAGTGTTTCCGTCGTGGTCCTGTACTGTGCAAATTAGATATGTGATGGTGGGGTTTTATTGCACGCGATGAAAGACTACAGATTAAACTACGCCAGTTATCTTTGTACTTTTCTCATGCCGCTTAAGAAAACTGTATAGGCAAGCTTTAAAAATGCGATATTGGACCATTTTCACTATTTTTTTCTCCAAGAATACGCTTAAAATAACAAAAAAAAAAAAAAAAAAAAAAAAATAGGAGCATAGATAATTGTTTTCTTATATTTTCTGACAAATAGTCGTATTTGCAGGACATTTATTTACCGAGAAACACGCATTCGTGCAAACAACTATTTCGCAAAAAATGCGGGGGTACACCCCACTTTGAAATTGACCACAAACAACGCATTCCTTTTCCGTTGTGTCGTCAGCATGCACTGGCGTATAGGCCTAGGGAAATGTTCAGTTATTTATGTTGAGGCCGAGAGGCGCAGGAGCGATTATGGCGACACTGCCTTGTACACCAAGTACGTCATCATCACCAAGGGCAAGGCTCTGAACTAACGTTCAGTGTTCCTTTCGCGCTGCGTGCACCCATGGGACTTACAGCAGTGACCCTATTATTTTATTAGTGGAAAGTCTGTAGGAAGGTTCAGTGTAAGGTCCTTGAGTAGTTTTTAGCCATTTTGGAGTACTCAAGGTTGGTGTTTCTAATGTGCGTGACGTCTTGAAAGCCATTCTGGAGTACTCAAGGTTGGTGTTTCTAATGTGTGTGACGTCTTGAAAGCCATTCTGGAGTACTCAAGGTTGGTGTTTCTAATGTGTGTGACGTCTTGAAAGCCATTCCGGAGAACTCAAGGTTGGTGTTTCTAATGTGCGTGACGTCTTGAAAGCCATTCTGGAGTACTCAAGGTTGGTGTTTCTAATGTGTGTGACGTCTTGAAAGCCATTCTGGAGTACTCAAGGTTTGTGTTTCTAATGTGTGTGACGTATTGAAAGCCATTCCGGAGTACTCAAGGTTGGTGTTTCTAATGTGTGTGACGTCTTGAAAGCCATTCCGGAGTACTCAAGGTTGGTGTTTCTAATGTGTGTGACGTCTTGAAAGCCATTCTGGAGTACTCAAGGTTGGTGTTTCTAATGTGCGTGACGTCTTGAAAGCATCCAACAGCCTTCGTCTAAAGTGTGTGTTCTTTTCGTAGTCCAGCGTATTGGACGCACGTTTAATAGTTTCGCAGAAAGACGTAAATTTCTAACACACGGTAACGCAGTTCAAGCGCCGGGTAGGTGGGAGCCTTAATAGTCTAGGAGCTCGGAAAGTTCTGCTGTAATATTAAGAGCCAAAGTTTTGTTTGTTTCGCCTGTTTCTACTACTTATTGTATATTTAAAAAAATCAGTCACATGTTCTGAATGGCGGACAATATTTCAGAAATGGCCGCAATCTTTAATAATATGTAACTAATAATAAAATATTTTGTTCTCAATTGACAATGGTTCTACCTGCATATACAATTGTTGTTCAGACATGATAAGTTTAAAATTAGCAATAACCATTTTCCAGATATAATTTGAAAGTATTATTTTTAAGTTTTTAGATGGAATTCTTCAAATAAACAAGATGCAAGTCGATTTACACAACATAGGAAAAGAAATTCACAGCACTTCTTAAAACATTCAATTGATTTCGGTTGTGTTTAAATGTTTTGAAATATTCATTTCTCTCTTGGCAATTACAAAATGGACAACAGGGTACCATATTAAATCTGCAAATGTAGATATTAGCTCTTGCACACTTTTGGCAGGTGCAGGGCGACACAAATTCAGTAGGTCTTAAATACTCTGTGGTTATGATCTGCTTAATAACTCCGCATTCTTCTGTGTAACCATATAGTAGAAGGTTCAGTGACTGGTTTGCCTTTCCATTCAGCACATTTATCCATATGTAGCATTCATAATATGCACGCTTGATATGAAAGATCACTGTTGAGGAAGGTGGACACAGTTGAGAAAAATTGGCAGTCTTTTATTTGTCGTACTGTTCTTATCATGCTTCATCCAAATTTGTTTTTGATAAACGAAGGACTTTTGTAATAAGAAGTTCGGCATTTTGTACAATTTCTTCATCAAGAGGAGGAACACCAAAATTCGTCAAAAGATTTCCCGAGGAAATCGTTGTTTTAAGTGCCATATGTTTAGTCCATATCTTGCTTGTTGTATCAAAGCCTGTTAAACTGTGTGCAGCAGGTCATATTGATAAAATAATGTCATTCATATCTTCCATCATTTTGCGAAGAGGAATGTATAGAACAGATGATCGCGTATTTTATATTATCCACAGTTCCTTAAGACAGCACTCTTGAAAAGTTGCTTTAAAATGGTAAAGTGTAGAGACTATGACATCTGTGTCAGCTGATGCAATCATAACTCTTTCAGCAGAGCCAATTTCAACAATGTTTTCTGTGTGTTTTATGATCCTATAATCAGCTTCTTCACATGAACAATGCAATGAAGGTACCAAAGTTACAGAACCAGCAACCAGTTTCAAGCATATTTTTGGGGCCCATTGTTTCCATCTGAACAAGGATTTGCAAAGCTCCACTGTCTTTTGAGATACAGCCCAATACATGAGAGTACCACTTTTTGGAGATGAAACCCTCCAAGGCTAAGAAATACGTTGGAAAACTCCTCTGGCTGATGAAGCTGGATTTCTTTTTTGCTATGTGATATACTCCTTCATCACAGGCAACGAACCCTCCATAAGATTCAGCTGATTCAGAATATATTTGTGTTTTATAAACTGAATCATACTAAGTTGTAGGATACAGCAAGATTGGGATGAATCCTGTTACCGTAATTGAAGATGGATACTTAGACAATCCTCACATAAAAGCAATTTTGAACGGGATCTTAAATTCTTCAAGGAAACCTAACTCAGATACATTTGATTTTTTAAGAAATGTGGGTAGAAACCACACAATATCAAAATTTTGGCCTGCTGTTTTTATATAAAATGCTGTGTTCAAGTCGTTGCTTGGAACGTAGGTACTGGGAACAGTGCACCTTTGTTGGAGCCTTTGATAGTTCATAAGTTTTGTGCACCTATCTCTTTGCTTATACTTCGTTTCTTAACATCAATACCAAATGTATTTGTATAGTTTTCTGGATCATCATTTTCTTCTATTGGATCAACAAGTTAGTTATCTCACACCTGTTGATCTTGGAACAAAACCAATACTGTATCATGTGTCCCATGCATGCCTGCTATGGTAGCTTATTCTCTGTCGAAATTGTCCATAGCACGACGGACTGGGATATCAGATTTTATTGAAAACGCTATCGGGATACGGTGGCTTTCAACTATGATGACAGTTCTATTTGCTAGCATTTGGACCTGACGAAGTACATTATCATAACTGCAACATAGTCCTTTACGACTGAACATGGCAATAAGCACTTTCAATCTATTTCAATTGTGTATTGCCTGAGCATTGGCAATATTGAGTGGTGTTGTTTTTTTCAAGCCATCGTGAATGAGAAAATAAGCTTTCTGAAACGGCGTATCACGTCTACGTTCAGTATTTGTTGATTTATAGGATGAAGGGGCTGATACTTGTAGGAACCTTTACTACCGCTTAGGCAGTGACCATTCAAACTCAGTTTCAGCCATTTGTAGATCGGCTGTGTCGTACAAACTTACCACTAAATTTGAAGTAGTACATTTTTGCTTCTTCACAAAGTATAGTAGCACATTTTTTAATTACATCAGTAGATTGTACTTTATCCACAATTTCACCATTATCAATATTTCATGAATAAACGAGCTGGGATAATGTTTTTTTCCTTTGGGCACGAGAAACATACACTATTTCCGTACACGTCTATGATCATGGAATTCATTTCTCGGTTTGTTGTGGCATTCTTTGTATTTTGTTGCAAAAATTCGTCCCGAAGATCGAAAACTGCATGACCTTTTGTGCGAAAATTCACACTCTCAGCGAAAAGTCTAAGACTAGCTTTATATTCATTTTGCACCAGAATACCTTTCCTGATGTGGAGGTTCTGAGCTTGTTAATATATTTATGGTTTCATGCAGTTACTATGGTAAAGAATATCTGCAGCGAACACACTTGATAACTATAACTCAAAGTACGTGTTCTTTCAAAAATGTCATCACAAAAAAAAATTTGTTGCATCTACAAATTACTGCACTCTTTCAGGTTCACAGATACGAAAAAGGTGTGTTTCTTTTTTTTTTTTTATGTTTGGAATGGTTGAAAATTATGCATACTTTTGACTGTAGTCCAACTTCACTTAATCTATGCACACATTTATTTTTTCTTCTGGACTGTTAGTGTTTTTTGACGTACCTTGTAATGATACTTGATCTGAAGTATTTACTGTTTTTGAGACCTTGGAATATAAGGTCTGTAGCATGTTATTTGATAGAAAAATATTTCTTCTGTTTCTGAAATTACGCCATCATTCAACAGTATGCTTGCTTCTTCAACTTGCTGTCTGACAAGAGTATGTTCCGTATAGCCTTTCTCTCGACAGGGTTTTGCACAAAACACAAATACTTGTTTCATCAGACTCTTTCCTCTTCTTTGGATGGGACCGCTGAGGTTCCACAATGTTCATTTCTATGTTATTTAATTACAATTGCGAATTTCCTGAAACAAAAGAAGAAAACAAGAATTACTTAATACATGTACTATTGTTGGCAAAACTGAAGAACTGTTTGATCCTGTTCATAAAGCCTTACAACACGTTTCACGAGGACTTTTAAGAAATCTGTACTTCTATTATATATATATATATATATATATATATATATATATATATATATACACATACACAATTTTCTAACTATGTTATTTAAATCAGCGTACCTGAAAATATAAAAAATTGTAAAGAACAAAATTAAAAGAAATATCAATAACATATGGAGAAAATATGGGAGAAGGGATAAAGATGGTGGCAGTTGTTAAAAAATTACCACACATGTGAACACGTGACCAAGTTTTTTTAAAGTGTACGCATAGTACAACTCGTCAAAATAAACACAACATTTTGTAGCTGCACGTCGGTCAGGAAGCGAAGGAGCGATACGGGCGACAGTTACACTCACGCCTAGTGCCTCATCGCTCCTAAGCGCATGGCGTGCAGTGTTTTCCGCTGTTAACGATGTACTGTGCAAATTAGATCTGTAACGGTGGGATTTTACTACACGCGATGAAAGCTCACATACTAAACTACGTCCGTATCGTTATCCTTTGGCAAGTTTTAAAAATGCGATATTTGACCATTTTCATGATTTTTTTTTCTCCAAGAATACACTTGACATGACGAAAGTAAAAACATAGGGCGATAGATAATTGTTTTTAATCTTTTCTGACAAAAAAAAGTCATATTTCCAGAACTTTTATTTACCGAGATACGCGTTTACGCGCAAACAAAGATATCACAGAAAACGTTTCAGTACATAAGACTCTTTAAGAGCAGGGGCCACAGTGGCTGAGCGATTCGCACGCTCGCCTCCCACCAAGGCGAACCGGGTTCAATCCCCGATCGGGTCACCGGACTTTCGCAAGAGGAATCCTGCCGGACGATGCCGTTGGTCGACGGATTTTTCTCGGGGATCTCCCGTTTCCCCTGCCCCCCCCCCCCCAAATTCCGGCGCCACTCCATATTCACTTCAATCACCATCATCGGCTCTCAAGATCTCGTTGTTAATAGCCGACCAAATCTCTTCACTCACTCTTAAGAGCAAACTCGTGCGAGCATCCGCGGTGGCCTAGGATTTGGCTCTGCCTCGTCACGGGGATTTGAGAAACAATTTCGCTTCTGTATGCGAAGGTATTCTGCGGCTCTGGCAACTCGTCCTACCCTAGGGCGCACGCGGTCCGACGAGCGCTTCACTGTAAACTTATTACCACGCTCCACTCTCAGTTTGCTCCCGCAATTTTGAATTCAAATCCCCTCCCCCCACCCTCTACCAATCCACCCTCTAGTATAACAGTCAATGCAGGTATTTGATGAATATTCATGACCGTGGAGGGGGGAGGAGGATCTACACACGCAATCCTTGTTGACATTGTGACATGACGTCATCGGATATTATAACTATTTGGTGTGGGAGGTGATGATTATGTGTCGAGCTCCCGACTGCCCGCGAGGTCTCGCTCATGTTTTCGACTCAGTACGAGATGTCGCCCGGAGGCGCTCGACTGCTGGGGGGGGGGGGAGGGTTTGCCAGTATAACTGCGCGAACAATACGCGAGGTAATGCGAATAATCAGTCGATGACTGAAATACGACGCTCAGATTAACACAGGCAGGGAAAAATTATCTTCGTCGTCGAAGGAAACATGAATCACAAAATGGCCGTAAGGGCCTGGATTTGCATTTTAATTTTAATATTGAGATTTTTTTTAACTGTGGAAAGTGTGACAGAAGTGTTGGGAAAGCCAGAATGAGTATCTGAAAGCAACTTTATCAATTATTCTGAATTGATTATTTACTTTTGGTGTTTAGATATTTTTTTTTAGAATTTATACAATCAGATCAAAAAAAAAAATTTTTACAAGCACCTGTAAAATAAAATTGGAGAATCTTAATAAATTAAACGTTTGACAGAAACTAAGTTATTTCTTCGGATGAAGTATCTACTCAATGTAAGTGTTGATACACAAAGAGCATGCATAGCAAGTGTCTTGCAGTACAATAGTGACAAGCCAAGACAAGGGCATAATTAATCAGTTCATGTTTAAAGCTTTATTTTTTCTCTGTATTTTATTTCAATTGCTCCACATTTGAAGGCGATGAGCTGTTTGCCTATTGTGTTTTTTTATTCATTAATCAATATTAAAGATAATTCATTAATGTCATATAACACTGGAAGAAGAGAGAGAGAGAGAGCGGTAAACGAAATGTTGAAGATGTAAACTGCGGTATCTCATATTCACACCAATAGTTTAATCCATGTTTGGTACTATTTCTCACATTTAAGGAACACTTACTTAATGTAAGGAAAAAGACGCACGAACATTAGGCCCTGCCGGTTTCTAATAAAGCATCCCCGTTATTTCCATAACATCGCAGCCATAATACTCAGTCGAAAAAAAACGGGTAAAATAATTTAGTGCTTAATTGGCGATCTAATGCAGATCTTCATCTCTTGTAATGTTACGGATTTTGAATTTCTTTAACCACTTCGCAGAAGTATGCAGTAAAATATAGAATTTCGATTTGATTGATTATTTTAATTGTAACGTTTGTTGGAAATAGATGCATAAAATTAAATAGTCTTCCTACATGATTTCTCTTAGATTTTTAAATATGGCACCTCTTGCTTGAAAAGTTTTCATCCTACTAAAATATGGTAAATAAAATGGGTTCACAGAATGTTCTCGAGTAGAAACGATTGGAAGAATTCAGAAACATGCTGTGTAATAATCACAGCATTTCATGATAAAAGAATGCAACACCGAATGTAATCTTCGACCGCATACCAAAATTGACGTCATTTGAACATGGCATTAATCGAAAACTGAATAATATTTCAAAATCGAATATTACATATTGCGCGACCGTCGACTTAAACCACTTAGAGAATTTAGAAATAGAATACAAAGAATGCAATGGAAACAGCTGGCCTGAAGACAACTGCCTGCTCTCTGAGTGCTAATACTGATTCACAAAAATTTTAATTAATATTTCTAACATGGAATCTGTTAGGGCGCGTTTACATGGCCATAGTAATTCGCGACAGTTCCTATCGCGAAATCCACTCTCGCAATATTACCGCTACACGATACTTACCTTCGCGATAGATTATCGCGATAGCAGCTCAAGCTAGATAGTTTACAGTAACTGTCGTGACAGAACATGCAACTATCGAAATGTAAACCGTTTGGCCTCACTATCGTGGTAGTGCGGGCCATAAATGCGTACATGTGTTCACTTTGACAGTACCATTGCAGAATTATTTTGATCCTGTTAATATCTGCCGCGGTTCTTTCACTATGTGGCGGTATGACAGGACGTATGTTATCATATAGGTATGACACGACAGTATTGACAGCATTTATGCTATCATAATAATAAAACACGGGAACAATATATGTTTACATTTCGTTTACATCCTGTCGCGATAAGTAACTGCTCGAACAAATATCTATCTCTTGGTGAAAGGATACAAATGTAGGGCCTATCAATGTATTTACACAAGTGTTGTCGGGCATGTCCCTTTTGAGGTTAACTATCACAGCACGTCTCGATAGTGTGTCAAAACTGTACCTATCGTGGTTGTTACTGTTACTAACTTTCGTGATAGCTACTATCTGATAACCACTACCGCTGTGTAAACGCGCCCTTAGAATCAATATTCCGGAAAACACGTTGGAGAAAGGAAATTCACCATTAGTAACATATAATTTGCTTCAAAAATGGACTGTCTTTTCGCGGTGCATCCACACTTTATGAATCGTACCTTTGAAAAATCATCCCATATATTACACGTTTGGTTGTTTCATACACACATATATATGTGTGTATGTGTGTGTGTCATGTAGGCCCTCTCACAAGCCTTTTAAACTTGTGTCAACGTAAAATTATCTTAGTTTTAGTAAAATTGTAATTTTACTTATATTTAATTCATAAATTATAATATTTCACTTACAATTAATACTAGCGACCCGCTACGACATCGCTCGGGTGTGATTTACATACATAGAGCCAGCCGCGGTGACCAATGCGACGTCAGTTTTTTAATCAGCCCGCTCGACAGCTGTAATTATTTTGCTGCGCGTAGTTAATAAATCTGTGCTAGCTCCTAAGCTGACATGGTGTTACTAACATAACTAATTAGATAAGAATTATACTGTATTGTTCAAAAAGTTCTGTTTTTAATCAAGACAAAAATGGCTTCTGTGGGTCATCATTAAAAGATAAATCTTATTGTGATATACAATTCTATAGTACGTTAATTTGGTGTATCTCTAATGGTTTAGTTAGCGTAAGCCATGCAAGTGCCTGAAAAGCGGCTTTTTCCCGACTTTATTATAACACGTCGACGTGTCTCTACTATTCTTACATTAAATATTAATTTATTATATACCTAAACCTTCCTCAAGAAATTGTCTAAATTACGGTGAAAACCGCATCAAAATCCATACAGTAGTTTAGAAGCCTTATCCGAATAAACAGACACAAAGGGCCGGACGACTCTGTTTTATACTACTATGTATAGATAAGTAAAAACTGGGAGAAAATACACTAAGCTCGCACGAGTGCGGCGCATTTCCATTTTGATTTAATTTCCTACACTTAGTTAAGCTTTGTGCGCATGCGGAGGAATAATAGCCTGCAAGTAGAACTTAAAGCAGGGCTTCAGAAAAGTATGAAGTAACCATCAATGGACTACACAGACCTCTGGATGCTATTTTACTAGCCCGGATTCCCGTTTCTCGGCCGATGCTCCCCCGCGTTTTTTTTGGACGAATTTTACGCTCGACCGTTCACGCGTTCGACAAATATTCGAATACGCAGATCACGTTCGTGGGGAACCGTCCAGTGCCTCTGTAACCGCAGCGAGGGAGGAAGATTCAGTGGAGAATTGTGCTTCCGACCAACGGGTGCATCCTGAGATTATTTGTAAGGGATTCCGATCGTTTCAACTACACTGAAAAAAAAAAAGTGTAATTTTACACTAAATGTATGTGGCAGCAGTATCTCCACTGAATTAATTTTACACCTACATATGTCTATGTTTTTTTTTTTTTACTCTACGTCCAAGTGAATTTAGCCTACAAATGAGTAAAATATATACTTTGTACAACTAACTTTACATAGAATGGTGTACAATTACTGTTAGTATATAGCAGAAAATAAACTACAACATTCGTGTGTTTTCGCTCCACGGCAAGTAAATTAAGACAGACATCGCAATTGTAAATTCACCACTGTGTATGCGTATTTGTTCACTTACAAGATAGTAAAATCGCAGATTCACTATTATTGTAATTACTAGGGATGGGCGGTATATAACGTAACAGTTAAAATAACTGTTACGTGAGGAACCTGTTCCGCAGCGAACACTGTTAAATAAATAACGGTTGGGATAACATGAAATATATCTAATGCTTGCCTGGTTCTGAGGCAGAAATGTTTTGTAACAGGAAGTGATAATGTTTTAGTCAGTGAAAAAAAAAAAATTCATGGATGCACTATCAGAAAATAGCCTATAAGCAAAAGGGAAAGCTTGCAACTGTTTAAGGATATGATGCTTATCAGCGACGTGGTAATATAATGCTGAATAAGTGCCGAGCCAGTTCTCACAGTCGCTTATCGGTTCCGTTAAGTACGTAACGGCTGCAGATTAGTAGTTCCAACACAAACAGTTATATACAGTCGGTTATGTTCCTGTTGCGTTCATAACAGAAACGGACAGTTTCATTGTTCTATTTGGAACTGTTACTGGTGTTCCATCCATTCAGTTTCTCTGTTATATATTCATCATTTACTCATTACCATAGAAGTATAGATTACCGTTAGTTTTTTAAATAGTTAATTGTGTGTGTGTGTGTATAAGTTACAATGAACATAAGACAGAAAACTAGCTATCTCTAGACTTACTTACCTCTAACAGATTAAGTAAAACATTATGCGCGATGCGATGTTTGTGGACAAATAATATGTCTTATAGAATCTCTAACTAAACAAAAATGCATACTATAATCGCATTTGCATTACTTTCATTTCAAAAATGTCAAGGTGCATAGCAGTAATAAATTAATTTTCTTTTGTTTTTGGCTAGAAGCGCAGTTTACGACAAAATTACTTGTAATGCTGTGTATCTGAAGTAAAGGATAGTAATGTTTGTTAAATATTGTTTTAGTTTCTAAAATATTTTTAACACTCATTACTACCTAGTATTAAGTTTTTAAACTACGTTTATTTGACAAACAAATTTCATCACTATTACGTCAATGTACGGCGATATTCCAGCCTACCTGATACAAAACATGTCAAACAGTATAACTCGAACTATAAACGAAATACGTTCTTTCAGTGTCAACATTTTGTATAATGAGTATGTTTATAGCTTTTCGCTGCGGATTTTCGGCATATATGTGGTTCTCACATTACATTTCTATTGTCTTCGTATGTACTATACAAATACAATTGTTAATATTTTAAACATGCATTTCCCCATAAGAAACAGGGAAAAATAGAACAAAACACTCGAAAGTAGATGCAGACAAACGCGCATTGGCAGCAAAAAAAAAAGAAAAGCCTAAATTAATGCTTTGAAGGGCCATTTGAGAGGCTACATGAAAAAAAGTATCTGACAATCTAATATCACTCGAAAAGAGAAACTTGAAATTAATTTCAGCTAAGTACGACTCGAGAACTGGCTATGAATTAGTCGCGTGAGTCTCAAGACTAGAAATTCATCTAAAGATTGTATCACCTGATACGATCTCAAGACGAGATCTGAGATGCGACTATTAATACGAAGTTACTTTTTGGAATTTCGAACATTATTAGTTGGAACGTCTTGGAACGTGAAACTGCCAGTTGTTACCCTTCCATAACTCTTAGCAGCCATGCCTGTGCATCCATGTGCACGCCGCAAAGGATTCAAGATAACCTGTCATCGGAACGTGTTATCTACTCGGAACTGGAACAGCGGGAATCTGTTACGAGAAAGTAACACTTTCGCCCTTCCCTAGTAATTACACGAATTCTGTACATTTTACCCTCGGCATGTGTTCTTTTACAACTGCGTCATGTTAATTCACATACTGTGTACGTGTATTTTTATAACGTTCATTTTAATTTACACCGTCTTATATTTTGGTAGTTAACCGAAGTTGTGAAAAGTTATTTCCAAAATGTGGGTAACAATTGACTTCAAATTTAGAATACGTAGTTATATACAAAAGCCAGCTTATTCCATCAGCGGGAGTTAAGATTTCCTGTTGAACACACAAAAGGAGTTCGAAGTAGTTCTATTCTCTACCGCTAGTTCGCATATTTTAAACAAACACTTGTAGTTATATTTGAATTCACAGCAATACTGGTGTAAAATTACAAATACTGTACTCGTTTTAGCAAATTACACATACAAATGTAAAATTATCACTTTACACACACACGGTCATTGTAAAATTGCACAGTTGAAGATGGACAACTACACTGATATTGGGTGTTTATACAACGAATATGTAGCAGTAGAAATACATAACTTAAGGTTAATACAGCGAGTAGTTGTATTTTTACGCATACTTCAAAATGTTTAAATTAACACCAACATTGTGTTTATAAAGCTACGCATTAATGTATTTTCACCACAGGCATGTAGTACTCTCTATATTATCAAGAGCATTTGTGTAAAATTACACATACTCCAGTTTTTACAAATTACACATAAAAAATGTAAAATTATCAAAAATATGTATGTGCAAATTTACACATATTCTTTACAGTGTACCGCAGCTATAAATCGTATTCAAGTCTCTGGGTGTCCATGATAATGAATAGAGACCTGCAAAATTATCGATATTATTTGGCGTCAGGCTAAACTTTGCAGTTCTGTATATACTCGAGCGGGAGTCGGTTCTCCAGTGGCTGCTACATAGATGTGAAGTCACTCCTTTTTTTGACTGTACTGCACGTGATTGGACTACACAATTGTGAAGAGTTCATTTATTGGCTCAGAATTGCCCAGGGCGTGTCAAATAAAGTATGGTCCAATGAAAAACTGATTGCAAATGTACATGAGTTTGAAGTTTAATGTGTACCCAAAATAATAATGCGAATTTTCCATGTCTTTAATAATGATACAACGAAAGGTTAAAAGCGTACACAAATTCCGGTTCTATGTTGAAATAAACGCTATTATACTCCCACAAATCCAAGTCACATTATATTTGATCTTTAATATTAACGATTTAATTTCGATAGCAACGAATGAAATGGGTTCCCGAGAAAAAAAAAAAAAAACCGAAATTTTAAAAGTAATTTCCTGTTCGTTTCAAAATTCGTGCAACTGCAACGGCACGATTATTTCATCATGTCTCGTTAGATCTACAACAAAGAACTCGGAAGAAGCCAAACAATTCAAGTTTCGATCGCTTGCGGCGACGGACGCAAGTCCCGATACGCTCTCCTTTGTAAATCGCCGCGCACTTTGCCTTTCGCACGCTGCTTCACTTGCTCGATATTACACGATACCTGCAGCCATACTTGGTCCTTGCACGCGCTTGTATACAAGGCCTGGTGCACGAGCCGGTATACCAGCCGCGCGCTACATGAGCCGCCACGGAAGATTCACACTACACGACAGCAGTTCGCGTACCAGCTACCCAGCCGCGCGCTACATGAGCCGCCACGGAAGATTCACACTACACGACAGCAGTTCGCGTACCAGCTACCCAGCCGCGCGCTACATGAGCCGCCACGGAAGATTCACACTACACGACAGCAGTTCGCGTACCAGCTACCCTCGGTGGGTGCGAAGTGTGTGGTTCGTAGTAGGTACATATGAACCCCATTCGTAAAAATGCTACCAGTTAGTAACTTGCTCAGGCCTATGAAAATACTAGCTAGCACATCTTAATACTACTATACTACTGTTCGCCTTTTACATCAATTTATTGCTTACTAGTATAATTTCATTCATTTTATTGATAATGACGTGAAGTCACTAGAGTACGAGTGTGTTACTTTTAATTTTGACGAAAATTACTGACCGGTTGCAAAATATAGTTTTTTTTCCTTTGCGTATCGGGATATTATCAGTTTGTAAAATTTAATGATGTGATATATTTTGATCCGGCGGAGTTTCGAACTCACACTCAATAATTACGTGCTTGTAAGCTGACGCTTCAATTGTACCACCTCACTACCAATTCACACAACAGGTGATAAATCTATATACCGTATATATAGTTAAGAGTTTGAATTAATTTTGTATAGAGTAGGTAATGTTTTACGTATTCAGAACTGTTTTAAGCAGTAATGAAAATTTGTCATAACCAACCTTACGGGTGTCAAATCAAGATGGAGGCGTCCTATTGTGTTTCTTCATCAACTTGTTTAAAGTAGTAGCCACGGGGAGCGCCCTACGCTCTGAAACTGCAATGTGATTGGCCAGGTACGAGAGTCGGTATGGAACCTGCCACGAAAAATATGACAGGTCCAATTACCAAACCTGGTAAGAAATCTGCCCGTGCAAGGCGGGAAATGCCATGGCGGGTCCCATACTAGCCCTTATAACAACCGCTATGGCGGACATTGCACAGCAGGCTCTTGCGGAATCTGGTATCGTGTAATATCGCCTTAATCAATGCAGGCCAGCAACATCTAACAACATAATTATATCACAAAATGTTATTGATACCGTAAATAAATTTGTAGCGTGGCAACGTGTCTGTTATAACAACAAGTAGAATGCTGATTCGAGTCCCGATATTAGCAGTGTTTTTATTACATGAATACAAAACGTGTATTTGAAAACTCATTAAAATTAAGAACCCCCTACTTAGGCTTAAACTTATGTATGCGAATTTGTACAGAATTTTCGTCCGGAAATCTCCACAAGAAATTATTATTATCCTCGCGTAAAATTTAGCAATCGTTGAAATGGAAAATGCTTCTTGTCGTATTCAACGATTTTCTCAGTTGGACGTGTAATAAACGATTCTCATCAAGTATCTTTAAGTTTATTATCAGGGTGTTTGGTAATGTTCTCCCGAGACTTCGGAAACTTGTTTTTGTCTCCCCGTAAAGCTTCTCGGGGTAACTTTTCCAACCTTGCGTGATCGCGTTTCTTTCCCCGGGAAAGCTGTCTTTCAGAATGATCGGTTTTGTGTGGAGAACAAGAGTCAAAACTGCGACGTAACGGAGAATTGCCAGGCGGGAAACAGAGTGAGGATAATAAGAAAACATAGAAAGATAAATCTCAGTTTTAGACAGACGTTTCTTTGTTCTGATTATCTGTTCACTTGGCGGCATTTCATAAGATTCTGGCTATGTATTTCTATAACCCCCTTCCCCTTCAGGGTGATTCCCCGCAACGATCTTTATGTTGGCCTGTGGTATCTGCTAGAGTCTGTTGACAGTTTCTTTGCACTTTTTAAATCAAACCTTTGAAAAATCAGCCCGTAAATGACGTGTTTGGTTTGTTCCTAAATATGCCATGTATCACAAGCAACTCTCCTTTACATAAAATTTTCTTATTTTTGGTTAATTTCGACTTTTACTTATATTTTATTTATAAATTATAACATTTCATTTATAATTAATACGAAATAAAAACATAGGGAAAACTGGTACGTTGGTAATGCCTAGTAAGAAATAGTTCTCATGCAAAATATTTTTTGAACTGAGTGTGCACGAATGAGGTGTGTTGTCCACGTTTTTTTGTGATTTTATACAACTAAGTAGTAAAGTTTTGTTTGCATGAGGTGAAGGTTGAGTCTGAAAGTATAACTTCAGCATGGCTTCAGAGAAGTTGTAAGTAACCATGAATAGAGTGTAGTAATATCGCTACAGAAGGTAAATACTGTACACGATAAAGTGAGCATTTAGAAATGAACCTTAGAAAAAAGTCACTGCCCCTGCATGCATCTATTTTAATGGGCGCACTGAGTTACATTCGCCCAGTTAAGTTGGTAACGATGGATGGAAAGTAGTTCCATATCTTAATTAATGTGGAATAAAAAGTGTTAGGTAAACGTTTGTGATAACTTAAAATTAATTATTTTAAGTTATGGTTTTTTAATGCATCGAAGTGTAAAATGAGCAGATTTGTATAAAGTATTTACTCTCCTAATAATTTTACAGTTTCATTTTACCGACGCATGGATAAAGTTATGAATCCCATAGCAATGTTAATTTTACATGAGGCGGAGGAATACACAACGTTTATACAAGTAGATCTTAAGCAGGGCTTTCAAAAGTGCTCATTTTACCGCGAACAGCCTATAAAATTCGTCAACGCTCGACATAATTAACTTGTTCTAGACATGCGTGATTCACGCGATTTAGGCAACGGTCACTGTTGCCAAAACTTCAAACGTGAACGAATATCTTCGAACATCTAATACGAATGATCGCACTTCAAATTTACATCTACATTGGAAGATGTACGTTCCGGGCTCGGATTCCGTGTTTTGTATAGACGGTCGTACTTTCTTGAGATGCAATATTACATTAGTTTATTATATAAGGCCCCACCCCTTTTTTTTTTAAGAAAATATTTTCAAACCCTACATTACAACTTTGGTTGTTTTTTTTTTCCTCGCATTTTTAGGCCGGGTTTATAAACTGCGCAAGAAACGCAGATACGCGAACAGTGGAACGCGCGTGTTTCAAAGCTACAGTTGATAAGTTACGTAGGACGCTAGAACGCCGCAATGCAAGAGTTAGTTAACTTTCAACTTCTTGTTTTGTTTTTTTGCCTGCGTTTTACGCCTTCTAAATTAGTCGTGATCGATTGGAAAAAAAAAAACTGTTTTGCACTCGTACAGAAGGCTGTGATTTTAAATTGTTATTAATATTAATTTGCTTGTACAATTTATTTATGCCTAAATTTATGCGCCGAATCATAAATAAAAAGTATAATTACGTATTAAAATATTTTGGAATCACCATCTTGCTAAGGAAATTTGATAGTTTTCTTAGAATTTCGTTATTCAGGCATTTAAAAACTATATACCAGTAACTTCACAAAGCTGAAAATCTAAAAAAAAATATATGTACTAAACAATTGTGTACGCTAAAAGCATCACGGAAATACATTTTTTATACTTGTTTGGTATTTTCATTTTACAATGTTGGTGACGTCTTGCATCGTGCGATGTTTTATCAAAACGATCGTAATATTATTGGTTTGCATCTTAGCGTTCTTACGTTAGTTGTGTGGTTTATGAACCCGGCCTTATCCCCCATCAGCAAGTGCCATTCATCCAATTCAAGGCGGAGTGATTTTATATAAGAAACTACGTAATGATTTTGGTCATTAATGCCAACAACGTTTTAGAAATAAAAATATAACCAATAATTAGGTTAATTATATCACTAAAACAAACTTAGACCATCAGAACCATAAAAAAACTGAACACACGACACGAGCTATTTTTTTTTTCCAAAAGAGTTCGCTGTAATCAAATGTGGAAAATAACCAAGATAACGAAACAGAAAATGTGCGTCCGAACATCAATGGCTCTTTTGCACATTCGTCGGGAAAGCAAAGCAAAATCGATTGTTTAATACGAGTAAAGAACCAAAATTATTATACTGGGAAAAAGCTTCGACAGAATTAAAAACACATTTCTGAATATTACTAGAACGAACTGCACAACAGAGAAAATGGTTATACATTTCTACACAAATAAACACGCAGTACTCGCGTAATTACGCGAAAGGAAGCTAATAATTAAAACCGCCCTCGAAAAATAATATATTTAAATCCCCTTAGAATGAACAAGGCACTAGACAAACAACAATAAATGTAAAGTAAAGCAAGCTGAAAGAATAAAAGTCTTTAGTGCAACATATACAAAGTAATGGAAACAATGAGAAGCTTTAAAGCTCACAGTGGTACCGAGGCAAAAAAAAAACAAAAAAACAATTCCCTTCGAAAGGGTTTTAAATCAAAAAAATCCCTGCATATGTAAAAAAAAAAATAGATTACAAGCTCACATAATGTACTCCAATCACAGAGCAGTTGCTGCAGGGTAGTTCATCAGATACGTGCAGAGGGGACTAAACTAGTAATTTAATCGACGTGAATGACACGTCGTTAAGTACGTGAGGTGGTTGGCAACGAGAAAAGTCGGCTACTTGATCACCAAGTGTTATCAGAGTCACGTGTCTGTCAGCTAGGGCGGATATGGCCACACCCACCCGTGGTATTATACAAATGGTCCGGAGAGACTAAAATAAACAACAGCCCTGTTTGGAGCGACGAGTCAAAGGGAACGGTGGGGGAAGGGATGGAGTGCGTTGGACGGCCAGGCGCTCGAAGTTTTGTCGGCAGCGCAGGAGATAAGGGAAGTTTACATGAAGCCCCGGGGCCGCGTCCAGAAATCGCGTAGTTATACTCCATTCGTAGTTACTTCTAACTTTCCTGAAACCTTGCTAAAGTTATACTTCCATTGTATTCCTCCGCCCCATGCATACAAAGCTTAGAAAATCACACCAGACTGCCACCGCACGGCATTCTTACGCACTCAGTGTAATAAGATTTTGTTTAAGAACTTTCTTGTTATAAATTACCAACACACATATTTTCTCTCTGTATACTCGTCTTAGCTATAAATGAAATAGTATTATTTACAGATAAAATATAAGTAAAAGTTCAAGTTAAACGAAAATAATGCCATTTATCACAGGCTTTTTAGCCTGTGATAAATGGCATTTCTGAGAAACAACTAAACACCTTGTACATGGGATGATTTCTCAAAGGTGTAACGCCCAATTTCCAACTTAATTATGATACAAGTACGCTTATAATTTCGCGTACAGTTGTCTCTCCGCCCCCGGCCCATTTTATACGTAACACCGTTTTCACCTGTCTGACTCGGGAAAAGCATTGATCAGAAGATGTGTGTTGGAACAAACTACAGAACATGGACAAATAATCCAAAAAAACTTACTTTTAATATTCATAAACACTTATGTTTCCATTATGGAAGCCCACGTTTGTGGCTTTACGGCTCGTAGTTGCGTAATTACCGCACAAATTAATGTTTCTTGGTGGACTGGCACCGTGACGCGTCACAGTCCGCGAGAGTCGGCTACCATGCTAACGGGCGCAGCTCAGCTGGCTGGAGTTGAAGCCGCCGCCTCCAGAGTTCAGCAGTGTTCCTTCCCCCGAAGTGCGGCGGAAAAGACGTGCCTAGCGCGCGCAATTATGAATGGCTGGTTTGAATGTAATGGAGGTGACGTCACAGATAGATTCACTTGATTGTTCTTAAACGTTTGTGAATTATGGTAAACCCTGTAGGGCTTAATCGGGAGAATGAATTTTGCGACAGTGGCTCGCTATTGGTGGATGATTGTAGCTACCCCCATAGCGAGGCAATGCTCGTATTTTGTATTTAATTGATGGCAAAACCTGGCATCGGGGTTGGACACTTGGCTGCGAGGGAAGTCTCCCCAAATGACAGGTCGGGTATTCAGTTTGATCACTGGTTATAAAGGAATGTAAAACCCTTCAGGAGATGCAGGAATGTCATTTTGACACTCAAATTTTTCAGTTACAGTCAGGATATTTATGTGATGGATAAAATGAGCAGTTTAAGTATTTCTGCACAACTTAATAAGGAATCACTTCTTAATTTCTAATAAGATATTTGTCAGTAAATATGAGAGGGAGAACCTTGGTTTTTCTTGTTAAAAATAATCTAATATTCCTGAAGATGATACTCTGTATGTTGTCAGTTCTCCGCCATTTTTGGGCTGATGGAATAACTTCATTCATGGTTTTGTTTGGCCCACCGTTTTGGAAATTGGCTGTTCGGGAAGATTATATGGCTTCTGCCAGGGCTTAGAAGCCAGATATTTTTCCTAGTTTAATTTTGAAATAGTTGTGGTTTACATTTTTGAATAATTTACAGTACGGCTGAAGTAAGAAATATTTACCTTAAAATACCCGTTAATGGCCGTGAAAAATCTTAGGTGGCCAGGTTGGGAGACATAAACTTTTTGTGTATGTTGTAAAAGAAGCCAGAGCTGAAATTTTAAGTGGCTGTCAAAGTTATGGCCGGGTGTAAATTTATGAAATAAAATACAGGATGTCACAAGTTACCCATTTTAAGAAATTTTTTGAAAGTTTTACCAGAATTCTGGAGTAATCAATGGAATACACAGGTGCGTGCATATGTTCCTCTAGTTTTGAATACCTTTTTGGCTCAAGACTTAGGTTTTACTATAGGGGTAATATGGTGAATGTTTTAATCAATTTTGGTGAGAAAGCCAAAGAAAATGTATGATTGAAGGAGTCCTTGTGGAACAATATTTTTTAATACACACACACACACACACACACACACACACATATATATATATATATATATATATATATATATTGGTTTCTATGAAATATTATTGTTAATATTTTGTGATGATTTTTGCTTTCTTGCAAATTGTAAACTAAATTTTGTTAAGACCATTCAGATCTTTGTAATGTTTTTTTTTTTTCAAAATGAAAATAACCTTTCTATATTAAATATGAATATGAAATTTACTCATGTTTCTATTTGGTAGTGTAGATTAACCTTGTGTAATTTAATGCAGTTTTTGGTAGTATATTTTCTTCTTCATTGACCACGTTTATGCATACTCTATATCTCTTTCCTAATCTAACTTTACTTTTAAACATACTTTGTTTTTTTAAGCATTTTTAATACTGTATATTCAAGGTGTCCTGTGTTTTCCTGGGCCTCAATTATGTGCACCACGATGTTTTATTTTGATATGCAAATTATGGTTATTACATAATATATTTATTTATTTGCATATGTAAATATTATTTCTCGTACAACTCTTAATCAGATTGTTTATTTTGCAAGTTATTTATTTGTATGTAATAATTTTCTCTAACTTATGAATTTTACACGTGTTTTCGTTTGTTTATTTCTGAGTAAGTGTCACGTGGCCTATTAACAGAGAGCAATTTGTTGACGGATGCTATGACAACCATGTGACGTAGTAAGTCTCCTTCATGCAGCCGCCCTGTGATTGGCGCTTTAGTGAAGAGTCATGTAAGGATTAATTTAAGGCGTTTTTAGCCATCTTGATCTTACCGTCAGGCGGTCTACGACGGATGTCGTAGGTTCTATAGGTAACATAACTTTTCTTAGAGATCTGGTTCGAGTCCCGTGTTTCGAATGTAAGACTGCCGACAGCCAAAGGCGGCCTACGAAGAGGGAATATTGTTTTAATCTGCTCGCCCTTCATACGCGATATTGTTTAAAGTTTAGTTCGCCACCCGCAAGTACGTGTGGTAATTAACGAACTGCATGTGCTGCTACCTCAGCTTCGTCCATCACCTGAACAGGGAAGACTCAGGGTTCGAATCAGCGACACCAACGGCGAAGAACTTCTAGATTCTACTCTTCCCAAGCAACATTTGTGAGTCGAACGTTATTAATTCTAGCTGCTTGAAATGCTACCAGCGATGGCCGACGATTATTATTATTTTTTTTTTAGTATTACGCCAGCCTATTACGCCATCTTGGAAGTTAGTAAAATTATTCACTGCTGAACTATACCCACCCGTACCCTTGAGTTGTCTCTTGTTCCCAATTGAGTTTGGTGCGAGCTTTAATTAATATTTAGTGAATAAGTACGTGAAAGTGAATTTTACTATACAAGGCGTCATTAGAGGGCTAGGCTATATCAAGTTATCGCCATGTAATTCAATCGCACTCTTTCTGTATTTCTCAGAGTTGTTTAAGAAACCAAATAATGAATATTCTAAATTAATCATTGAGAATTTGATATTCTCATCTGGGATTTACGAAGTTTCCAAAAAATTTAAGATATTTAATATTTTATATCAGAGTGTCATTTCTGAATGTAGTGTGGTAGAAAGTCGTTCTATTATTCAGTGTACCTCAATGTTTCGGTTTGCCAAACTAGCCACTACCAGGCATCTAATAACGGACTCAACTGGTAAGTTGTCCGAGGAGAGTATACTTGGAATAAAGGCATTCCTGCAGTTGTCTTCTGGGGTGTTGTGTGTTTGTTCCAACCATTGTCTCAACTATCTTTAAACACTCTATACGCCACACGTAAATTAACTGATCTTCCGTTTCTGAGGGCTAGCTACGTGTTCTCTTAGCCTGCTCACACGTTACCCTATATGTATACCACGTACCTGCTCATTACACATTTAAAGGTAATGGTGGTGCGATCGCACCATCAATATATCAGTAAAGCCTTTTCATGGTGAACGTTGAGTAAAACGTGTTAGGAAACCATTTGTGAGAACGTAAATTATTTCTGGTTTTTTTATTGCAGCGAAGTGTAAAAATTAGCAGATTTATATAATATTTACTTACCTAACAATTTCTCCGTTTTACTTGACCGACGCATGAATAAAGTGATGAGGCCATGTCAGTCTTAATTTCACACAATGCGGAAGAATACACAAAGTACATACAAGTAGATCTTAAGCAGGGCTTTAGAAAGTGCTCAATTTCACTGTGAACACATGATAGTCAAACAGACGTTTTAATATATTACCTGTTCCAGTAACTATTTGAACACGTTCGTCTGCATATGTTTTTTCGCGTAAGTTATTTTAGGTTATCCCACGCCGCCTTCCAATTGTCTGCTGTCCTGTAGTGGTCACGAGATGTACAATTGAAACTATTCACAGTAGTTTGTTGCTGTTTCTTTGTATTTTGTTTTGTCTCAATATCAGTTTGTTTGTTTTCAATTATATTGAAATGTTATGTCACTAACTATAACAAAAAATTTTTTTTTTTTATCATAGATGAGAAATTTCTACTTCGCTGTTTCCTTACGCCCAAAATACCTTCACGACTTGCCATAATTTTCTCAAAATAAATTCTCCGTATAAGCTCAAAGCAAAATATCTCGTGTTTAAAAACAGAAAATCGCGATTGTCAGGATATCGATATAATTTTAACGAGACATTCTTTACGGCGGTTAAACCTGGTGAAACACGCTAAACACCATCGAGATTAAAATCGATGTTAAACATCTCATCTTGATAAAATTATCTCGATATTCTGAAGAAAAGTTCATCTTCGTTGGTGAAACCGGCCTTTAATTGTTATTTAAAATATCATCTTATTCTTCTTACATGATAAGTTTAACATCTGTAACCATAATGAAAAGTATTGAGGGCGTGGGGCTCCGAGATACAAAAGCAAGGAACGATGTCCTGGACAATCTTGGAACGATAACCCCAAACATTCAATCGTACTTAAAAAAAAAACAGAATGTAACAACCTTTCTGGCCTCCTGTAAGGCTAATCATTCCAAATTCCTGCTCCAAAAACACCTAACAACAACCCATATAGTAGTGGTAGCTTGCCGGTTCGAGATCACTAGGGATTAAGTGGGATTAATTGATGGATTATCTGATTAATTATTTACATTATCGGCTTAATTGATCGGATCAAGGTATGCAGATCAATCCCTAGTGATCTCGGATCGGCACGCTCCCATTACTATATGGGTTGTTGTTAGATGTTTTTGGAGCAGGAATTCGGTATAATTAGCCTTACAGGAGGCCAGAGAGTTTGTAACAGTCCATTTTTTTTTTTAAATTCGATTGAATGTTTGGGGTTATCGTTGCAAAATTGTCCAGGACATCGTTCCTCCTTTTTGTATCTCGGAGCCCACCGCGCTAATTACTATCAAATATTGGCTAATTATTTAATAATGTCAAGCCCACGTGGAAAAATACAGGTATAATTGAAACCGTACAAATAAAAAAAAAAGTTAAATAATCCTCTATGCCTTGTCTAGTTTTGATTTTTTTTTTTATATCAGATAATGGAAAATTGCGAGAAAAATTTTGAGCCAGCGTATCTTCGATAACGGACTAGGTAGTTAATTTTTTTATGATTGGACGAACAAGATTTCTGACTCGGCTAAATTGTTTGCTTACCAGTCACGAACGATCTACCTTATCGTATCGGAATCCTCGTGGGCCCAGTGTAATGGGGTAGTATCTTCATACATGATTACAGCCAATAGGAAAAGAAAACTGTTGGACGTGTGTACAGTAAGTTGAATCCTAGCGAACAGTCAACTTTCCCCGTGATAAACCATCATATCTACTTATAACTTTTCTTTACGAACATTTGTAAGAACATTCGAAATGTACCCAACACTGACCTGCCCCAATCATACACAACTCTCAAAGTCACGTGGTCAACAGTGATGAAAGTGTTATGTTTATATCTTAATTTTTTAAATGACAAGCACTATTATATGAATAAAATACCTTTGTCATTTTGAATTTAATCAAACTGAATCACAAATTGGTTAGAGTATGTATACGTACGTCTCAAAGCATTTGTTTACAAAACAGTTTTTCTAACCTAAAATCCAAACCATGCCGTTTTCGCTAGACGTGTCTGCAGGAAAGCAGTTCAATGTTGGGACACCGAGATTGGTTGTGCGCAGCCAGCGAGGTCGGTCTGCCTCATCTCAGTCCACGGGCGATACGGCAAGGGAACTCGCGGTTTGTGCAGCGATTTCGTCCACGCAGGTTGGCCCGGGGCACGTACAACGGCTGTCCTGCGAATCGCGGTCCGCGTGACGTCACACGCGTGCCTCCCTGGCGACTGTCACTTGTCACTCGTAACCGCACGCCGCGGGACTCGCAAACACTGGCACACCGCTCTAATCAAGTTTACGTCCGTCGCCCACGCAGTATCGCGCGGACTGAACGACCTCGTTAAAACAAAAAAATAAAAAATAAACTCGCGCGAGTTCGTAACTCACGAGGACAAGCGGCAAACATTTTGTACGGGAAGGATCTAGGGACCGTGCTTAAAAAAGTTTTTGTTCTTTATCTCACACACGGTAACATAAAATATGCCGCAAACTGTTGCTGTACGTTATAAGCCTTGCTTAAGGGGGCGTGGGGCATAAATTAACACCAAATACCTATGATGTTTACTAGTTTTTTAAAGCCAACATAGAAAAAAGTAAAAATGGCAATCCTAGATAATACGTTCTGCCAACTTAACGACCAAGTATTTTGCAGTATTACTGTATAAATTCCAAATAATGTCTTGAGCCACGAAAACACACAATAACTGACGGCGTCAGAAATATCTCGGCAGAATGACGTCACTGAGGTAAAATATTTGCTCTCGTAGTTAGTAAAAACTATTCTGTATGGTTGCCCTTTATTTGTTTTCCCTATCGGCTTCCATAAAATTTGTAAAATACGATAAACCTAAATAGCATTAATTTATGTCCCGTGCCCTCTTAAGATCTAGTTGTACGGACATTGTGTATGATTCCGTCATATGTAAAATTAACATTGCCATGAGCCTGATAACTTTATTCATGCATCGATCATTGAAAACATTATAAAAATAGAAAATTTACAAGCTTGCTAATTTTTAACATTTGAGTGCTTTAAAAAAAAAAAACAAAAGAAGAAAGCAAAATAAACCATTGCACTACCCAACAAACGTTTGCCTTACATTTCTCAATTCAAGACAAGACATGGAACTACTCTCCCTCCAGCATTGCCAACATAACTGTGCGCGCGCTAGCAAGTGTGTCCGTTATAATACTCGCAGGTAGGGGCAGTGAAGTTTTTCAAGGGTTGGTTTCATAGTGCTCACTTTACCGTGAACACCCTATAACTGCATATATTCTAACGGCCACATTGAACCGCACGTGTCCTGTATAAGTTGGCAAGGAAGGGAGGATATTAGTTCCATGTTTCAACGTCCGATTAAAAACGTAGGGTAAATATTTGTCTTCGCTGAAATGATTTCATTAACGCCGATTATGGCAGGTTTACTTAATTACTATGTTGCGTGTGTTCTCTTGTCAATCCCAAGAAAACGTAACCATAGGCGGTTCATGGTAAAATTAGCTCTTTCGAAAGCACTGCTTAAGATCTACTTGTCTGCACGTTTCGTATTATTCCGCCTTAAGTAATATCAACATTGCAATGGGCACGTCGGCTGTTCACTATAAAGTGAGCACTTTTTAAGGCCCTCCCAACAGGCACTAACCGCTTATAAATATATCTTATTGCTGCCTCAGGCATTACATTTTGATGGTAGTGAAATGCATACACTGTGTTTATGCTTCACAAAGCAATGTTTATATTAAAAAGCAGTAGGAACAAGGAAATTGGACGAAAGGAAAAATTTATAAGGGTCTAAAAAAGTGCTCACTTTACCGTGAACAGCCTATAATCACTTTATTTATGCGTCGGTCAATTGAAACTGCGAAATTATTAGAAAAGTAAATATCTTACGAATACGCTCGTTTTTTTTTTACTTCGATGCATTAAAAAACACATCGGAAAAAATAAATTAAGTTATCACAAATGGTTATATGACACTTTTTATTCTACGATAAAATATGGAACTACTTTCCCTCCATCGTTACCGACTTTACTAGGCGCATGTCACTTAGCGCACCCGTTAAAGTATATGCATGCAGGGGCAGTGTCTTTTTTCAAAGGTCGATTTCAAAAGTGCTCACTTTATCGTGAGCAGCGTGTATACAGAAGTGACATGACCTCGCAGTTCCTTTGACTTATGCATGCCCGCTCCCTGAACGGCGCCGCAAGGTAAGTGAATGGGCCTTGCGTCTGATTGGCTAATGTGTGCTGAGGGAGATTCCCTACAGGCCGGGCTGGCGAGTTGGTGGCCGGGTCGATGGCCAGTGACGCCATTTTGTCGGTGCGTCGAGCTGAAGTTCACTTCTTATTGTTATGGTTGAAGTATAGCAACTGCCTATGGAGCACTGCACCCGACTATACAACGTGAAGAACTCATTATAACATAGTACAGACACCATAAAAATTGTCAGAAAAGTGCTATTTATGCTGTGTATGAAAGAAGAATGTATATATTTTTGCAACATTATGAAATATTTTACTAAAGTATACTTTTTAAACATAAAAAATTAATATATTAAAATTCGATATTTTAAACAAAATTTAACCGCATTTCCATTCTGGATGCTTCGGAAATAAGAATTGCAAGAAAATTTTCTTCAGGAAAGATCGTCATAATATTTGTTGTGATCGTGTGTATGAAATCATAGTAATAATGTATTATATAAATTTTATAATTAACTTTATTTACGTCAGTTTCGGCTATAAATGTTTGTGACAAATGGACGCAAATAAAAATAATCATAAAATGATTTCCTACATTATTAATACAATTTTCGTACACACAATGATAATAAACATTATGACGATATTCCATGACGAAGATTTTCTTGCAAATCCTGCTTTGTGAAGCATACGGAATGTAAATGCGCTTAAATTTGTTTAAAAATACAGAATATTTTAATGGATGATTTTATTAACATTTAAAAAGTATATTTTAGTAAAATATTTTATAACGTTGCAAAATATATACAGTCTTATTTCGTATACAGCATAAATCCCACTTTTCTGACTATTTTATGGCGCCTGTACTACTTTTTTTTTAATGAGCAGGGACCTGCAAAATTCGCGTTATTTTACGGCATCAAGTTAAAATTCACAGTGCTGTATATACTCGAGCCGGCGTCGTTTCTTCATTGGTTGCTGAATTGATGTGATGTCACTCCCTTTCTGAGTGAACTGCACGTGGTTGGGGCACACGATTGTGAAGTGTCTATTTATTGGTGCAGATTTACCCCGGGCATGCCAAATAAAACATGGTCCAATGACAAGTGTTTTGCAAAGGAAAAAAGTGTTTCAATTTTAAACTGTCCTCAAATAATAACGCGAATTTCGCAGGTACCTATTTATGAGTTCTTCGCATTGTACAGACAGGTGCAGGGTTCCACAGGCTGTTACTTTACTTCAACCTTAAGCCTGCTGAGGTTGAGCCACCACGATTGTGGACGAGCCCCGAAGCCTGACAAGGCGGCCGCGGTGGTGCAGCGGCTAGGGCGTTCCCACCGAGGCGAACCGGGTTCGATTCCCGACGTGGGTAGCTCCCGGCTTTTCTCGCGCGGGACTCGAGCTGAACGATGCTGCTGGTCGGAGGGTTTTCTCGGAGATCTCCTGTTTCCCCCCGCCCTTGCATTCCGGCGGTGTTCTGCACCCACCTCGCTTCACCATCATCGGCTCTCAGGACCCCGATGCTAAGGGGCTTCTGTAATTTTTTAACACTTAGAGGACTATGCTCGTGTACAGCTCAGGCAAAATTATATGAATATTTCTCTCCTCTGTAATGTAGCTACGTTGTTCGGCTATTTTTGTTAGAATGCTATTAAGAAACTCCATAATAACGACAATCTTCGCAAAAAAATCACACACATTTTTGTGCGAACACTCAAATTAACACGATGCACTGTGCACCCTGGTGTATGCGAGAGAACCTTTCAATGGAACGTGGCTACCTCGGCGTTTCATTGTCTGTTAGCCGGTCAATCATGAAAGCCTGAATAGTTGCTGGCCAATGGGACGGCTGTAAGTGAGAATGAAGACCAGCAGAACATTGCTTTCTGGCAGTTGTGGATACCATTCACTCACTTCAAGCTTGTCTCTAACGCTAGTAAAAGTGAGCCTACCTCAATGTGTTAAACAACTATGGAATATTTCAATGTAAATCTTTTTTTCAGGGCAGCAATGAAAGTCAATAATTTTGCTGCCCGTGCATAAATTTGATTATTGAAACTTAAATGTGGCCCTTGTCAAGTGTCAAGATCAGCAAAAAGCTTGAAGTATCCCTCCGTTTACGATATTTATCCTTCTGTAAAACAGTGTTTTAAGGGTGCTGCACCCCAAAACAATTATTATTTTATAATTGTACCAGAAATTGTTTTACTCCTGATGACGATCTCCTCAAATAAAAAAAAGATATACTTTATATTTCTTTGAATAATTTTATGTCAAATACGAAATTCTTCTCTTTTGTTACAGCCGTAATAACAAATATAGGCTGTTTACGGTAAAGTGAGCCCTTTTTAAGGCTCTTCTAAATTCACCTTCCTGCTGCTTTTTAATCTAAACATATCAATGTGACCAATGAACACAGTGTACACATTTCCCCACCCTCAAAATTCAATGCCTGAGGCTGCAATAAGATGTATTTTTTATTAGTTAATGCCTGTTGGGCGGGCCTTAGGAAGTGCTCACTTTACCGTGAACAGCCTATACTAATTTGTACAGATGAAAAAATCTACAAATTGAATTAATCACATGGGCTACAACACATGTGATCACGAAATAAAAAGTTATATATATATATATATATAACTTTTTATTTCGTGATCACATGTGTTGTAGCCCATGTGATTAATTCAATTTGTAGATTTTTTCATATATATATATATATATTTTTTTCATATATATATATATATATATATATATATATATATATATATATATATATATATATATGAAAGAATTCATAAATATAACGAAATATTTGCATATTTTAAATATTATTATAAAAATGTTTGAACTGTTATTTGACGATTACATGTATGTCAAGCTGTAATCCACGGCATTAGTTTATGCTGTGAATGATTTCATCTGCAACAAAACAGAAGAATATTGTATTTTACATCAAATTATATAAAAAATGTGAAGTTTACTTTTTTTTATTCCAGGAAAAAGTCATTACTTGCAATGCGTACGAGTCGAACAATGTTTGGTACAATAATAAAATAGTCACTTTTTTTTGGGCCCCGCCACTCTAAAGAAGAGCCGCCCAAACAGCAGCCTGGCCATGTATTGGGAACGCGCCTGCAAAATGACCACGGCCACTGATCGGTTCGGCGCGAGCCACTAAGCCACCCGATGGAAGATTTTTCTTTTCTTGCAGCTGCACATTCTGACGCTGTGTTGGTAAGAGGATTTGGTATCGGGGAACAGCGGGAGATGTCAGACGTGCCTCTGGAGTCTGGCGAGAAGGAAGGATTACACACTCCCGTTCAAGAAGAGTGTTTCACCGACGCAGAAGGGAGACTTGTGTCGTGGTGGTCCATCCACTTCTTTACCTGCGAACGAAACTACTCGTGTTTAACGCGAACATCAAAAACCGCGGGATAATATTGCTTTCCCACTTTCTCAAAAGATCTTTTGTTTTACATAATTTATCTTTAAGAAATGAGGTTTCTGCTGGCATATATATATATTCTTGTTTAATGCTTTTAACCCTTTCAGACCCGGTGTACACATTTGTGTTATTAATAGGGATAGGAAAATTTCGCGAATTCATTTCAGGCAAGGTACACTGAAGTCACCTTTGCTATTGGATAAGAGTGTATTGTGCACGCCCTAGAAGACTCTGAACCAATAGCAGACTTGTAAGGGAACAAGAAGCGAATACCATACTGCCAGGTGTAGGTTAACACTGGGGCAGCAGCCAATGAACAAACTTCTGAGGCTCGACTCTACAAAGTATTGTGGAGTCTAGCCTACAGGTCATTTAACCCACGAAATTTTCCTATCCCTAGTTATTAAGCACGTGTAGGTAATTTTTGGTCTGTGCTCCACACTGCGAAGCTGAATGACCAGTGATCTTACCTGTGGGTAAACCGTCTTACTGCACGAGGTCGTAATTGGTTCATATAACTGTAGCGGAACATATAGACTGTAGCTCATTGGTTGTCACAACGAAACAGGTGTAAATTTAATTTGGTATGGAAGGGTTAAGTTATCCTGAACAGCGAAAAGGCCCTTAGTAAGGGAACGCTTTCTTGAGGAGTTGGAATGCATAGGAAATGCCTTGTATAGGCTGTTCACAATAAAGTGAGCACTTTTCCCGGTAGCCATTTTGTATCCTTCTACCACATTTTAAAATAAATATGGTCATGTAAGTAATAAAGACAGTGCGTATATTCCGCCGCACTTGGAAGTTGACGACTAAGGATAAAATAATATATATTTATTGACTATTATTATAAATTAGAGGGCTTCAAAAATTGCTCACTTTATTGTGAATGGCACGGACGAGGCCACTCGGGAATTGCATCTGATACCGAAAGTATCAGATAATTCGTAACAGAATAAAATTCGGTATCGGTATAAGTTTGGAACAGGTACAGAAAACCTCTGTTAACGACTCATCTCTAGCCGAGCGTGCCATGTGGAGCACGGACTAAAGATGAGGTAGACCGATCTCGCTGGCTGAGCACAACCAATCTCCGTGCCCCAACATTGTGCTGCTTTCCTGCCAATACGACTAGCGAAAACGGCATGGTTTCGATTTTGGGTTAGAAAACTGATTTGTAAACAACTGCTCTGAGATGTATTTATACTTCCTCTGGCCCATTTGTAATGTAGTTTGATTGAATTCGAATTGGTAAAAGTATTTTATTTATATGATAGTGTTTGTGATATATAAACAAACACTTTCATCACTATTGACCATGTGACTTCGACAGTTGTGTTCCTTTGGGGGTAGGTCAATGTTGGGTATATGCGCAGAAGACGAATAAGTGGTCTCTTTAGAGTCTATGATCTGGAGCAGTTGTCCACTGGGCGTAAAGCGCAGTAGAGGTATGGATAGGGGAGGGAGTACATTCTGTCACATGCAAACGCACCGATTTTAATCTGCGTGGTACAGCAGTCTCTCTCACCCCCACACTCCAGGGACGATGATTATCTCCGAGGATGCTAATATCGCGCCGGACAGCCTCCCCGCTAGCTCCTGTCTCGAATACTGATGAGTCTGCTGTACTAATCACCTCGCCAGCACACACTGCTACACGCCCGCGCACCAACCCTGTGTTCCGTAACGTCGCACCAGGTGCACGACACACATGTTTCTTATCCTAGTGCGTTTCTATACATGCGACTATAGGCTGTTCGCGGTAAAATGAGCACTTTTAAAAACCCTGCTCAAGATCTACTTGTATTCACGTTGGGTGTTCTTCCGCCTTATGTAAAATTAACCTTGCCGTGGGCCTCATCACTTTATTCGTGCGTCGGTCAAGTGAAACTGTGAAATTATTAGAAAGTAAATATTCTACAAATATGCTCATTTTTACACATCGATGCATTAAAAAAAAAAAAAACAGAAAATGAAAGAAATAATTTAATCTGACACAAATGGTTAGCAAACACTTTTTATTCAACGTTAAGATATGGAACTACTTTCCATCCATCTTTACCAACTTTACTGGGGGCATGTCACTCAACGCGCCCGTTAAAATATATGCAGGCAGGAGCAGTGACTTTTTCTAAGGTTGATTCTAAAAGTGCTCACTTTATCATGAACAGCATTTAGCGATGCATCACTACAGTTAACACAGCTATTATTAAAACCTGCTTCATGAACTATACTAAGATTGTTCCTTACATGCTGCTTTAAATACATCACTATACAGTTGACAATTGCTGCAGAAACTATACTAAAATTGTTCCTTACATGCTGCTTTAAATACATCACTATACAGTTGACAATTGCTGCAGAAACTATACTAAGATTGTTCCTTACATGCTGCTTTAAATACATCACTATACAGTTGACAATTGCTGCAGAAAATTTTAAAATATTATCCTACAAGCGATAAATCACTACAGTTAATGCAGTAATTTTTAAAACTATTACGAAAACTACTAAACTCGTTTCTTTCACGTGACTAGCAATACAACAATATGGTTAATGCAATAGTTCTTAAAAACTGGCACAGGCAGTTAGTTTGTGCATAAGAACATTTTTATTTTCAAAACACTAGAAAATATTTTGATACATTACACTTCTTCTGTGGTATAATTTGTTACTATAAGTATTTATCTTATCTGAATTGCAGAAAACTTCTCTTTTGGTATTTCGAAAAAAAAAAAAAAAAAAAAAAATATATATATATATATATAAACACTTTGCAAGAAATATTCGTTGAGCAGAAAAATCAGCATAATATCTTAGCATGTACGTAAATAACAATACCATATTTGCACTAACTTTTACAAATCTACTTTAACAATGTTTTTCATGAGAACTATTTCTTACTGGACATTACCAACACACCCAATTTCTCACTGATTTCACTCACATAAAATATAAATTTAATACTAGAATTAATACGTACAATACAAGAAAAATTTCAATTTAACCAAAAATAAGAGATTTTAATGTTGACAGGAATATAGTACGCATTTGATACAATACACATTTAAGGAACTACCATTTACGTCATATGTGCAACGATTTTTCAAATATTTGATTAAAAAATTGTAAAGAAACTGCTATTAGATTACAGTCGCTGGTTGGTTTCGTTTACTCCTGAGGGCGTTAAATTGTGGCGTTCACGGATAACGGGAAAATATGCTTAAACACTGATGTGAGAGAGGCACTTAGAAGTGTCGTGCACTGTAAAAAAAAATTCCTGGTAACCTTCCTAAACTGTAATGGAAGTTTTGAACCTTATAAAGTGTATGTAATAGTACCACGTATTAGGCTGGAAATACGAGAATGTTTAGCATCGCTACTATACAAAGTTGGTAAATTCCGTATGCTCATTTGACTCTTTCCCGAGCAACTGTAGGAACGTTACCATAGATGTATAGGAAAATACATTACCATTCACGATTTATCACAATACAAATAATATCAATAACAAATTTACAAATAATATCTTAGAGTGTGAAACTGCCCCGAAGAATGTTATGGACAACAGAAAATTTGATTTTCTCAACCCAGTTCACGCATGTGAAGAATGTACCCAAACTTGCCAGCAAAGTCGCTTAGCGTTTAAAATATCGCTATTAATCGATCTTACATGGCGGTGAAAAGTGCTATAACGCGTTTCTTATTAGTCGTATTTTTTATTTGTGTAAAAATACAGATGTTGGAACGATTTCTTATAAACAGCTATTTTCAGTCCCGGTAACATGAATGAAAACCAAGCCTAGTGCGTTTTGGTTACGACCACACTCCGACATTCCAGAACCAAGCACTAGTGCGTTTTGGTTACGACCACACTCCGACATTCCAGAACCAAGCACTAGTGCGTTTTGGTTACGACCACACTCCGACATTCCAGAACCAAGAACTAGTGCGTTTTGGTTACGACCACACTCCGACATTCCAGAACCAAGCACTAGTGCGTTTTGGTTACGACCACACTCCGACATTCCAGAACCAAGACTAGTGCGTTTTGGTTACGGCCACACTCCGACATTCCAGAACCAAGCACTAGCGCGTTTTGGTTACGACCACACTCCGACATTCCGAAACCAAGCACTAGTGCGTTTTGGTTACGACCACACTCCGACATTCCAGAACCAAGCACTAGTGCGTTTTGGTTACGACCACACTCCGACATTCCAGAACCAAGCACTAGTGCGTTTTGGTTACGACCACACTCCGACATTCCAGAACCAAGAACTAGTGCGTTTTGGTTACGACCACACTCCGACATTCCAGAACCAAGCACTAGTGCGTTTTGGTTACGACCACACTCCGGCATTCCAGAACCAAGCACTAGTGCGTTTTGGTTACGACCACACTCCGACATTCCAGAACCAAGCACTATTTGGTTACGACCACACTCCGACATTCCAGAACCAAGCACTAGCGCGTTTTGGTTACGACCACACTCCGAATTCCAGAACCAAGCACTATTTGGTTACGACCACACTCCGACATCCAGAACCAAGCACTAGCGCGTTTTGGTTACGACCACACTCCGACATTCCAGAACCAAGCATTCTCGAGATCTCCAAACAATATTCCTCGTTTGAACATCCCGTTTGCAACACAGTACATAGAGCTCCATTTTTTTTTAACTTAGTGTTTCCATGTGATCGGTGATCATTTTAATATCGTAGAGCCTATCTATATTTCTATTAGACCAAGCAAAATATGTGACGCTTTAGATTTAGAACCAGCAAGCTCTCGTAGAATAAAAATAAAACACTTCACTGTAAAAAAAAAAATTGTGTAATTTTACACTAAATGTATGTGGCAGCAGTGTCTCCACTGATGTAAGTGTAATTTTGCACCTACATATGTCTATGTTTTTTTTTTCCTCTACGTCCACGTAAATTTAGCCTACTAATTAGTAAAATAACATATACTTTGTACAACTAACTTTACATAGAATGATGTAAAATTACTGTTAGTATATAGCAGAAAATAAACTACAACATTCGTGAATTTTCTTTCCACGGAAAGTAAACTAAGACAGACATCGCAATTGTAATTTAACCAATTTGTATGTGTATTTGTTCACTTACAAGATAGTAAAATCACAGATTCACTATTATTGTAATTATTACACGAATTCTGTTCATTTTTCGCTTTTTAACTAAGCAATTTTACCCTCGGCATATGTTCTTTTATAACTGCGTCATGTTAATTCACATACTGTGTAGGTATATTTTTATAATGTTCATTTTAATTTACACCGTTTTGTATTTTGGTAGTTAACCGAAGTTGTAAAAAGTTATTTCCAAGATGTGGGTAACAATTGACTTCTCTCTCTCATCATTGCCGCAGCTCAGAGCGGGGGGTGTGCTCGGGCCCTTATACCACCCAGACGGTTGCAGCATTTGTATCTCTCTGCGGGCTGAGGAAGTTTCCCTCACCAGACCGCAAAGAACACATAGCCCAGAGGTCAGGACGCCCTGCACGTCCCGGCGCAACTCAGACAGCCCGCCAGTCAGACCAGCAAAGCCGCGGTTCCCTAACCCTGTCCTTCCCTGCCTGCGGGGAGGAGGTGGGTGGCAAACATTTAACTGAGTGTCCAAGTTTGTATTTCAGTAACGGTATCAATTTTGAAAATACAGGTCTTGTGAAATTAAATATTAACAAAGCTGGCATATGGTTTCGAAGAATCCATATGCCTGCAGTAGATTTATAAATATTATTTTTTGAAGTTATTAATTAAGCCAAGAGTCCCGTGAAGGTAATTTCAAGGTTCGCGAGTTCTGCTTGCCATGATTACGAAATGGTAGGGTGAAGCGTGAGATGGTATTTAGTGATTTTAAATTTAGATATTTCCATTTGAGAAAAATTAATAAGTTAATTATAATACTCGGCGCGAAAAATAGGCTCAATTGCAGCTGAATGAGAAAGAGCAAATGCTGGAGGCGTGTTGTTATGTTTTGGTGGGGTGGGGAGATGTGCGCAGCTCCGATGAGGATTGAGAAGTTCACTGGAAACAGCCACAGGGAAGTAGTTTTATTAAAAGTTTGCGAATTTCCATCCCGGACTAATCAGAGAATTTCCTCGCTCTGCCGAGGTTTTAATGTGTTATTTGCAGTTTCGTTTACTGTGTTAATTTCGGCATTTTAGGTCTTTTTAAGTGGTTACGCTGGTTGATACTGCCCTATCCTTTTGAGTACGAAGTTTGGGTGTGTTAATAATTTATCATAGAATTTATTGTTTTGGGAATGAAATTCATTGCCTATATAAGGTAGTTTAAGTGCGTTGTGAATGTCGGAAATGCGTGTACGCGGCGGTGCATTTGTGATTATTTTTAAATATTTGTTCTGGACCACTTGAAGTGATTTAATTAATGTTTTAGACGCGGTTCCCCATACTTCATTTCCATACATCATGGCTGAGCGGATTTGAGAAGTATATATTAAAATTTTTAGCCGTTTAGGAAGCCGAGGCGATTTTAGTAGAGGGTAAATTAAGGGGATTTTTCCTAGAGCTTTTTTCCTTATTTCGTTTATGTGTGCGGACCATTTTAATTGATTATCTATTGTTAAGCCTAAATATTTAGCTGTGTCTGAGTAGGGAATGTCTACATTATTGTATTTTAATGGTTTAATTTCTGGCTGTTTCCTGCGCGTGATAATGAGTGCTTGACTTTTTTCTGCATTAATTTTAATTTTCCATCGGTTATACCACTGACTCAGCTCGTCTAGTTGACACTGTGCAAACAAATATGCATATTTTATATGTTTATCTTTTGAATAGAAGAGGGTGTCGTCAGCATACATCTGTAGAGTGCAGTAAGTGCTGGGGATATCGGCAGTGTAAATATTATATAAAAATGGAGATATTGCGGAGCCTTGAGGTACTCCTGCAGTTAGGGGACGGTGGAAGGAGTTTGCGCCTTCTAAATTTACGAAGAATTTTCTGTTGGAGAAGTAGTTATTTATGAGGTGGATGTAGCAATCGGGAAATTTAAAATTTATGAGTTTTTGAATGAGGCCAGGTATCCAAACCTTGTCGAAAGCTTTAGCCACATCCAGGAATACAGCTATTGAATATTGTTTGTTATTGCGGGAAGTTTTTATAACTTCTGTAAGAAATGTGGTTAGAGCGTGAGTTGTGGAGTGGCCTGCTTTAAAACCGAACTGCCTTTGCGGAATAATGCGTTTTTTAATTGCATGTGAGTTTAATCTAGCTAAGCAAAGTTTTTGAAACAATTGACCTCTCTCTCTCATCATTGCCGAAGCTCAGAGCGGGGAGTGTGCTCGGGCCCTTATACCACCCAGACGGTTGCAGCATTTGTATCTCTCTGCGGGCTGAGGAAGTTTCCCCTCACCAGACCGCAAAGAACACACAGCCCAGAGGTCAGGACGCCCTGCACGTCCCGGCGCAAACAATTGACTACAAATTTATAATACGTAGTTATATACAAAAGCCAGCTTATTCCATCAGCGGGAGTTAAGATTTCCTGTTGAACACACAAAATGAGTTCGAAGTAGTTCTATTCTCTACCGCTAGTTCGCATATTTTAAACAAACACTTATAGTTGTATTTGAATTCACAGCAAAATTCGTATAAAATTACAAATACTGTACTCGTTTTAGCAAATTACACATACAAATGTAAAATTATCACAAATCGCAAATATACGCTTATAGATACTCCAGAATATAATGAAAGTTTTCACACACACGGTCATTGTAAAATTGCACAGTTGAAGATGGCCAACTACACTGATATTGGGTGTTTATACAACGAATATGTAGCAGTAGAAATACATAACTTAAGGTTAATACAGCGAGAAGTTGTATTTTTCCGCATACTTCAAAATGTTTAAATTAACACCAAAATTGTGTTTATAAATCCATACATTAATGTATTTTCACCAAAGACATGTAGTAATCTCTGTATTATTAAGAGTGTTTGTGTAGAATTACACGTACTGTAGTTGTTTTTACAAATTACACATACAAAATGTAAAATTGTCAAAAAAATTTTATGCGTTAATTTACACATACTTTTTACAATATTGTTCATGACTTTTTAAATTTTGACTTCACTTCAGACATGGCTTTCATTAAATAAAGATATAGTTCAAAACTTGATACGAAAAATAGGCCTGCTGGCTGATTTACGGACGAGAATTGCCCAATCAGCACAGTGTCAGGCAAAGCGCCTAAATAAACCAGTACTTGAAACGAGGTTTGTTTATAAAGAAAGAATAAATAGAACTGCAATCGTGACAGTGAGACAATTTGGGCACAGATTTCCATTGCGCAATCAGATGCGGCTTGAATTACATTAACTATACGTGCTACGTGGTTCGTCAGTAATTGCAGGACACCGCAGCAATAGATCGTGCGCGGGTGCGAATATAGAGACGCGGGAAATTTGCACGTGCATAATTTTGTAATTCTACCCTGTAGCAGGAACATTTTGCTACACGGAGACGCCTGAGGGGCGTATCTGAGTTCGTGAGGGATGGAGGTCTTAATAAAAAAATAAAAGAAACTTTGATTCCTAATTTATTCACTCCGCTATTATTTACAGCATTAAATTATATGTCCCCACTTTTACTCTTTTTATTTAACAGTGAGCCCACTATTTAATATTATTAGCGTCCTTCTTTATTGTCTCTGCTGGATACAGTCAATTAACTCATACTCATTATTAACACGTGCTCAGTCTATATGTTGCCATCATTTATGTCCTTCACTCACGCATCTAGTCCAATAGTCCAGTCTGCCAGCAGCACCCTTCACTGCTTGATACTTGCAGTTGCAGACTTCCCTTCCGCTGGTCACTTCTCTCGCCGCACGTTCTTCTATCGCTCGGAACTCGGTCACTCATTCACTCAACATCTCCAACTCAACTCCACTCAACTCTGGCCCGGAGGCTGGTCGCAATATTTATTGTGTTGGCCCTACCTTCTGGCAGGTTCAGCGCACCCCGAGTTGCGCTGAGAGAACGAGGTCAGTAATCCAGAACAGTCTTCAGATAAACGCATATACCAATACTATCGGGGCCAGCAGCATTGCGCCGCAAGAGATTATCGTACCGACTCGCTTTTTTGTAACTGATACCAGGACATCATTGTTCGCGCTGCCGCTGCTATCATATAACGATTCTCTGTACTCTTCGCTAGCTCGCGTGGGAGGTGAAGCAATGAGTGTGTAACACGATCAAGGAGTTTTGGGCCCTTCTAAGGGTAAAAATGCTGTTAAGCTTGGTTCACATTTGAAGATTAAAAGAAACCATAGAACATGGGATGTGTGCACAAGAATTGACAGCCATGTTTTCGAACATACTGATTTACAACTTCGCACAACACGTCGTGTCCATAAAGGAAATTGTTATACTTAATTTCTTATGCACGCACAACGGGGCATCAGCCAACCAGAGAAGTGTGTCAGTTTTTCGAAGGAGTGGTTGATTTAAAATGGAGGCAAAGTTATGCTGCAAAAAAAAAAAAAAACGAATAAATTTCGCGTGATAAACCTTTACAGAAAAGAGGAGGTAACAGTGTAGGTACTACCAGATATATTCTAAATTTTATTTTCCATATCCGAGGACGATTACAGCCCTTAACAATCACACCAGGAAACAAAAACGTACCTATGTATTCTACAGGCTGTTCGCGGCACCTTTACACTTTTTGAATCAAACATCTGGAAATCCACCCCACGTATGACGCGTTGAGTTGGTTCCCAAACATGCCGTGTGTCTCAAGCTTTTTCAAAGTATGTTATAATAATTTTTGGTAAAATTGGACTTCTACTTATATCTTAAAAATAAATAATATTTCATATGTAATTAACATGAATAGAACAAGGAGAAAATAAACGTGTTGGTAATACCCAGTAAGAAGTAGTTCTCATACAGAACAGTAATAAACTGAGTGCACGCAAATATTGCGTATAGATTAGGCGTAATTTTATATAAGTTTTATTTCCACTAGGCTGAGAAATAATCTGAAAGTAGAACTTCAGCACGGCTTCAGAAAAGTTGGAAGAAACCATAAATGGACTATTACATTATTTTTCAAATCGTATCACATGGTATCACGTCCCAGCTAGTGTATAGGCCGTTCACGGTAAAATGAGTACTTTTGAAAGCCCTGCTTAAGATTTACTTTTATGCATGATATGTATTCCTCCGCCTTATGTAAAATTAACATTGCCATGGGCCTCGTCTCACTTTATTCGTGCGCCGGTCAAGTGAAACTGTAAAATTGTTAGGAAAGGAAATACTTTACAAATTTGCATTAAAAAACAGAAACCGAAGAAATAATTTTAAGTTATCACAAATGGCTACCTAACATTATTTATTCAACGTTAAGATATATGACTACTTTCAATCCGACATTATCAACTTTACTGGGCGAATGTCACTCAGTGCGACCATTAAAAATATATGCAGGCAGGGGCAGTGACGTTTTATAAGATTCATTTCTATAGTGCTCACTTTATCGTGAACAGCCTTTAACACACTGGAACGTTCTGTATACAGATATGGCGTTAATTGGTGTCTTAATATAATTCCATCCCCTTAATTCGAACTGTAGGTAATTAAGGATTTCTGGTTCATGGGTTGACAAAATAAATGCTAAATCCGAAATAAAGGGCAAGTTTCCAGAACAGGCCTTTGGAAAGGATTAATGGCCTGTTGTATTTAATACGAGGCTCTGCACAGGATCTGAACACCCATGTTCCCGGCGGCGTAAGGTGGTAAAGGGGGGGGGGGGTAGGGATCGCCGTAAGTCACAGATAAACAGGCGAAAGGCGCCTCTAAGAGCCGGTCGCTATCGAGCTGTTAAGACGTTGGACGAGGGGGTGAAACCCCCGAGGGTTAATCCGGGAACGGTGTCCTGAAGGGTCTCGCTCCAGGAGTCAGTAGGCCGACATAATCCCGACACTCGAGATGTCTTAGCCGGTAAGGGGGGGGGGGGGGGTTGTTCGGGGGTGGAAGGTGGTAGGGGGCGAGGTAGGAAATAGACCCGCCGAGATGCTCCGGCCCAATCCAAGTCTGGTAATCGAGTTGCTCCGCCAAGTTTCGCAAGCACGCGAGAGTGGCTGGACGGCAGGGGGAAGCCCGAACGAAGCAGTCCAACTCCTCGCGAAACTCACCCTTCGCAGCGGTTTCTGGGCGCGGGAAAATCATATCTTCGGAGCCGGTGATTGGAAAACGTGGATGAAGGTGCAGAGGGTGGGGGTGGGGGGTGAGCTAATCGTTCTTTGGGACCTAATATCGGACCCCTTGATGGCCCGGCAACCGTTTTACACTTCCTAGGAAGGAGTTGCAGAAGCTGTGACGTCGAACACGCTCGACGGAGATCCTATCGCTCGCGAGGACACACGTGTGTTAACAGCACGTGGTTCCCGCCACGAACATGCGTCTCTCGCTCACGAAACTGAACTGACGAAATGTTCGTACCAATCTCGAGGTACGGGTAATGTTCTCGGGTTTACGGCTCTGACTATAGGCCGTTCACGGTAAAGTGAGCACTTTTTGAAGCTGTTTCATCAGAATTAAGAACCAATAAATACATCTCATTGTGGCCTCGGACTTTTGGTTTTGGGTATGGTGAATGTATACACTGTGTTTATTACTCACATGGCAGGGTTTTCATTAAAAGTAGGGGAAAGATATAAATTGGTTGAAATAAAAAAGTAACTAGGGCTTTAAAAATGCTCACTTTACTGTGAATGGCCTATATCAAACATTCAACAACGGAATTTAAGTGGGGATCAATTTAAATAAAATCCCTTCTCAATACATTAGATTTAACCTTTGAGGAGTGCGCACGTATATACTCGGGGCTACGTTCATATGGAAACCTCTTTGCTATTGATAAAAATGCGCATACTTTTTTTTTTTTTTTTTTTACATTTTTATTGTTTCACTGCACTTTATCGGAATCTAAGTGAAAAATTACAATTAATCAACATTTCAGCTTGCAAGAAGAAAACTGTTATTTTAAATAATTTATCAACTGGATGCGATGGACTGTAACATTTGTTACCTCTGTAGCGACACACTAATGGGTGCACAGTCAAAGCGCGACTCCATTGGTCGACGGCCAGCCAATAATAAACTACTCAGAGTACAGTAGGCGTGTCCGGTGTGGCCAGGGCCAATAGGACGATGATAAGTGGATATACAGAGACCAACACAACTGATACTGCAGTAGGGAGCTGAGGTCAACCTTGTCCTCTGTGCTAGTAAATTTGTGCAATTCTCGAAGGGTTAAAGATAACAGTTTAAAACAAATAAGTATTCAACGCAGTTTGCTCAGAGAATACTGTAACTTTAAGAAATTTCTTAAATACAACGATTCATTCCTGACATTTTTTTGCATGGTAAAAATTTTAATGTTAATTTTTAGGAAAAGTTATTAAACATAAAATATATTTCTTAAAAATACTTTTTGTTCGGTAAGGTCATATTAAAAATTGATGCATCCAAAAGGGCTTTCTTAAATTTCTTAAACTCTATTACTGCAGGATTGGTACGCAGATTCCTTTAAATGACATATAAATAGAGACCTGAAAAGTTCGCGAGTTCAATGCCCTTCAGTCCAGACTTTACAGTCTTATGTACAAATATGCCGATATCGTTTGCAAGTTGGTTGCCTGCTGTCACAGTGGAAGGCGGCAGTTGGACAGAGTTCTCCAGGAGGTGTCAAACATCGTGTGGACCAATGGCTTAAATTATATAAACGCTCGTGTTTTGAATTATAGCTTGTCCTAAAATAAATCCGCGAATTATTCAGGTCTCTACTGTACATATAGACTACCCATTATACTCTGTGTATAATAGAGCCTTTTAATATTTATCTATTGACTGCTATCACAATGGTGAACACAGTTCTATACAGAAATTGGATACACATTATTTTTCATATTTTGTTAAAGAGTTTCCATCGACTAAAAAAAAAAGGGGGGGGGGGACAAAGCATGTCAATTAAATTGTTCTCCGAATAAAAACGCGGTGATTGTGAAGAATTATTTAAAGTGAAACCTGGCTTTAAATGCGTCAGAGAGTTATTGTTTTTGCTTGTAGCAAATAAATAAAATAGAAAAAATTAATTCTGAAGCGTAGTTTTAATTATATAGTAGTAACATAAAGTTTTATTTTTCAATACATGTTCGCTCTTTTAAAAATATCATTTGATTGCAAGCAATAACTAGTTAAGCATACGAAAGCTGTTAAACAAAAAAAAAAAAAAATCTGAAAATAATACATAATATTAAAAAGTACAATTCCATTAAAACGTTTCTAGAAGTAGAAGTAATTAGATGATTTTAGGACACCACAGCTTGAGCTGAGGTGAAGGAGAGGATTATGATGCTATTCCATTCCACTTTATGGCAGCCACATTGAATTTCTTTGTTCCCTTAGACATCAACATGGCTATGCTGAAGAGTGAGCGGTAGTTAGTATTTTAATTTCACATCCCCAATAAGTATTCTCAGACATGTTAACAAATATTTTTTGAAGAGATTTCTCTCTTATTCGGAGGGGGGGGGGGAGGGACACGGTGGCTGAGCGGTTAGCCTACTCGCCTCCCAAATGGGAACTGGGTTCAATCCCCGGTCGGGACACTGCCGGATTTTCGCACGTAGGAATCGTGCCGAAAGATGCCATCTGCTGGCGGGTTTTCTCGGGGATCTCCCGTTTACCCCCACCCTTTGATTCCGCGGCGTCTCTATCTTCACCTCAATCATATGCATCGACTCTCAAGATCTCGCTGTTAAGAGCCGCAGAGATCTCTTCACTCACTCACTGAAATTCAGGGAAGCCATAGTGGCTTCAATGGAAATTCATGCAACGTTTTCTTAGTCCATATTTTATATTACTGTTGACATGCTTCAAACACAGTATAGTCCGTCCACGATAAAGTGTGCACTTTTGAGGCCCTAGTTACTTTTTCTTTTCAGCTATATTTTATCCTTTAACCACCTTTTCAAATAAATATTGCTATGAAAGTAATGAATGCAGTGCGTGCATTCCACCGGACTCAGGAGTTAACGTCTAAGGCTAAAATAAAATATATTTATTGAATATTATTCCAAATGAGAGGGCTTTCAAAAGTGCTCGCTTAACCGTGAACACCCTATATCAGCAGTATCTGTCAAAATCTGGAAACCTTACATGAGACAGACTATATACTTCCTTCTATGCTGTATATTTTCATCTGTATCTCATAGGTAGGTATAGGAAAAATTCGCGAGTTCAATGACGTGTAGGCTAGACTTCTCAGTCTTGTGTACACTAGAGCCACAGATGTTTATTCATTGGCTGCAGTTTCATAGAGTAACCAGTGTTATTTCACACCTGGCAGTATGGCACTCGTTACTTGTTTGCTTGCACGTCTGCTGTTGGCTCAGAGTCGTCCAGAGCGTGTCTAATAAACTGCGATCCAATTGCAAAGTCAACTTCAGTGTACACGTGATTGACGTCTATCTTGTCGTGAAGTAAACTCGCGAAATGTTCCTATCCCTACTTATAGGATTCCAACCATCATGATACCTTAGTGATTGTCCAGAGTTCTTTATGTGTTTTTTTTTGTGCGTGACTGTTGCTGTGTAGAAATCCGACTTCATTTCATACAGATACCCTTTCACTTCATACAGATACTCTCCTCCTTTTTTCTTTCTTGCTTTCCCCCCTTTTCCGTCTTCTTTCTACGCTGCATGATGATGTTATATGTCGATCCCCTTCCTCGCGATATCAAAGCAACTGAAACGACACAGGGCATATTGCCAGGAATAATTACGAGCCGCGCCTTTCGAAACGAACATGTCTTGGTCCCCTTACAGTGTTCGAGAAGAGGTAGCAGGTGCCACATAGGATCTTCGCGGTCTTTTGGGAGTTCGCATCCGTTTCTGGTCGTGTTTAGTTACATGTACATACAATGCGCAACGCGCGCATGAACAAGTTGTTCCGATCCCTCACTGGTGGCGCATAGTTTAATTAACAGTGTTACGTTCGTTATTCCGTGAAATAATGTTAAAGTAATACATATTGCAATGTATCAAAGTACCAACATAACGTCTATTACATATCATCTATTATGTTTGAACCCTTAGAAGGGAAACTAGATTACATTCGTACATGACATAACCCAGACTGGAACCCAGTTTATATCAAACAAGCCTTATCCGATATTGTATATTGTTAGTTATGGAAAAACGGTTAGATTGCTTGCTTCTAGAATTTTTTTCTCAAAAAGTCTCTGGGGAAAAAACATTATTCTTATTAAAACCAAATCATTTTTAGTAAGGAATAGGTTAAATAAATTTTAAGAAACATTTTCCATTTTCAAACATTAATTTATTGACAAAATTAGGAAACTACACGATTTTACATAATATAGGACATATTAGACAAGTGTTTCGAAATATGTACAAAATTTATGTATAACATTTTATCACTGTAGCATCATACTATGTTCAAAAACATATTTAAGCAAGTAGATAAATTTCGCTCCAAACATACACACATTACACATACTTATATCAACACAATCAGGTATAGGATGACCCATAATTATTTATTTCCGAAACAATGTCGAAATGGTTTCCTCCAATGTGTTAATAACTTGCTGATATTCAATTTACATTTTGATTTCTGTATGCAAGAACAGGTAATTTCATTATCTTGTTGGTCCATCTTTACAACTAGTCGATATCATATAAGCAAATACTTTTATAGAAAATTAGACTCATCCTAAATAATGTCATATGACTCTACTTATATCCACTGGTGAGTTAGGGGGAGAATCATCATAGTCTGTTTCACCACAGTCAGACATTAATCACCATTTTAGCATTAGTACAGAGTTTTACTCTGCAGAGAAAACCATTGAATTATATCCAGATGTTTTACGTAATTGTTTGAATGATGGACCCTTGTATTATATTTGAATATATATTACTTACCCATTGCACAAACTTTCTAAAATGTGATTTTGCTCAACTACACCTATATATATATTTCACAATTATTTAGATAATGTTGGCAAATAGCTTCAATATTCTCATACTCTATACATCTACTTTCCCATGTTAAACCATGGTGAAGCCTAGTAAGCCATTTATTTATTTGTTTTCTTGTATTTGGGAGTTATATATTTCCAGTCAAATGGTGATTTGAAGCTAAATACAGTTGTATGTTCTTCCATATCAGTAATAGCTAATTCTTTAAAATTAATTTCATTCTGCAGACTGAAATACTTGCACATTGTAAAACATCTCGTCGAAGTCGTGGTTCGTTGCTTACTGACTCAACTCATTATTTTCACCAACTTATTTCATACATTGTAACTCACTAATCTATAATGAATGATCAAAGCATAGGCTTGTGTATTTGCTGGAACTTGTGTATTTGCAATAATTTCAATTTGTGAATCAATTTGTAATCGTGTCGTCTTTATTGCTTACGCCAAATACAAATAACATTCCTCTGGTTTTAAATGATTCGGGATCTAGGATCGGTGAACTAATTTTATTATTATACATTTCCTGAAACTTAGAGTACATATTATAGCAAATAAGGTATTTCCCATTTTCAAAGTTCATAATTAAATCCATATAGGGGAAAGCTTGACTGTTAAGATATAGTTGAATATTTTTCATAACACAATTATCGAATACAGATCTATTAGCTTTTAAATTGGTTTGTCGATTTGTTTGAAAACAAATAACATATCTCAGTTTTTCCGATGAAAAACTTGATTTCACATTTCAAATTACTTTTAGTGAATTTGGTAGTGTTGGAAAAACCCCTAAAGCCCATGATCTGAAGGCAATATCTAGATTCTTCCTTTTTCGATATATTTTAAAAACTTTACACGTTCACAAGTGTAATTTCAATATGTCGCACCAACTATTCAACGCTGCTTAATTCAAATGTTACACCTTTCTCATTATTAGCTGAATTGTATATAGCATTCAAATGCATATTGCCGATAGAATAACTAATTCTTGTTTAGTATTTAATATGCCATGTTTGTAGTCTTCAGAAAATCCCAAAACCATGCTTAACGGTATAACAACTTCATTCTTTCCACCTGGGTTTATTTGTAGTGAGTCATCACTAGCATTGTTCCACCCAGCCATAATCCCTATATAAAGATTGTTTACAGTTCCTGAGAGAAACTTCTTTATCGTGGCGGTAATTCCAACATCTTGTGTTTGATCGATTTCCACACCATTTCCAAAGATATGCAATTCTGTCGATTAAATGAAGTATTCCATTTCTTATTATTATTGTAGTTGCTGGATTACTTGCATCGGCTGTATCTTTAATTGTTCCTCTAAACTTTAAACTTAATTTCGATGGTAGCGTGTAAATATTGTGATTTTGTATCGAAATTCTTATTTCCGAAGGAAATGTGTATGGACCAGGTCGGAAAGGTTCACAGACAAGTATTTCCACATTGGTGATTGCATTTTCATAAGTGACCGGTTCTTCAACAATAAGTATGTCTTCCATTTCTATTAACAGTATACCCTAATTCTTTTAAAAAGAATTTGTTGCCTCGTGTTAACTTCACGGGTAACTTATTTGAAGTGATCGTTTCATGCTTGCATTTACGTCTTTTTATATTTCCTTTCTTCGAAATACATTCCTTAGGGACATTGTTATGAAAAGAACCACTTACTTTACATCCGAATTTAATACTGTAACCAATATCAATTGTGATTGCTATGCAGAATGGAATACAGCTCTTTATGTAGCTTTTTATTAAACTTAATAATAAGTTAATTTATTTGTTTCTAAAATTAATAAGTTTACTATCTTGATCGACAATTGTAACAACTATTTCATCAACACAATTCGGTATTACTGAAAGATATATCAAAGTATTTGGTTTTTCAATTATTTTATATCCTGGAGCCAGAGTACACGTGAATTCGTGTAGTGTTTTTGTCGGTTTTCCATTCAAATATAAACCGCCTACAATATTAACATTAGTACGACATAAATTTACCGAAAATATATTAAAAATTGTTATTACAATTCATTAGTGGGATACAGTCTCTGTCTGTAACCTAACATATTTGCAATAGAATTGTCTTCAGAGAAATCGATATCAACTTTAACATATTTGGATTTCCAAGTAATCGGAAATGTACATCTTCATGTAATGTGCTTTAATGAATGTTTCAAGGTCATCCAATTCATAAAATCCTACCATTATCACAATCTTGTATGTTTTTCCACCAATATTAGATATAAATGATTATTTATGCATATTAATATTTCCTATCCTGTTGTAAGTAACGAATTCGATTGTACTTATTTGCCATTCTCCATCTAACTCTAATGCAGATGAATATACATCACGCAATTGCGACGAACTTTCACTTAATATCAACGTAATTGACATATTACTAATATGTTTTACCATTACAATTACTTATATACCCTATTTATAGTAAAACAATATAAACGTAAATGTCCATAAAATATTGTATTTGGTAATTGTTGTGTTTTGTAATTGTATCTTAAATATGTGTTTTTTAAATAATCACATATTTCAATAGGAGGATATAAATAGCCGAAACTGTTGTAATACAATGATTGATTTACATTCATAATTAATGCAACCAATGTGTTCCTTCATTTTGTTTCGAATCTAAATTAACAATCATACATTCACGAAGATTTGGTTTCTTTGGTAAATCATCTCTTATATACACACCTCAGAAATAGGGAATAACCAGTTCCTTTACAAATACATTAATATCTTTGTTAATGCACATTTTGGAAGACTATTTATGACTTTCTATTTAGGACTTTCTGCATTTCTTTCCATGTTTGGAGTTTTTCGTTTTTGTACAACTTTAAATGGTTTCAAATACATTCCTTTACCTTTTAATTTAACTCCTCTACTAATTACCTAAATCCCTCCGAGGATTTATCCAAGTGTTGTTAATTCTGGACATAGCAATGGAATGATTCCTCCTTTCTTTGTTTTTTGTTTGTTTTTATGCGTTAAGCCCACGCCTCTCTTCACATTCGAGTGCATAACTTAATCAATAACCCAAGCTCAGAGCTTTTCACCTTGTTTATGAAGATGGATTCTTCCTTATATTTACTGCTTTATTGGCTAGAATTGTATCCGCTATATGTCTTTCTTTCAAATCGTTTGTTTGATCGTATACTATATTGTGTTCTTTACATGTGTTATTCAAAGAGTTTATTCGCTGATGGTTCCATGCCACATGTTTGGCAAGTTTAGTACCTGGTCCGCAATAATAGTATTTCGGTAAACGTAATTCAAGGGTAATTTGTTAATCGATGTATTCAATACACCACATCGTTTTTGATACATTTAGTATGAGGCATTCTTTTGAACTGAATGCTAGCATATATATCGACCTACATTTATAGTTTTATGTTAGTATGTTATGTAATGCTGTGTAATTGTGTAGAAATGAAGGTTATAAAACGAAATGTACATCTGCCAGTGATTGTAAATACATAATAAAATGTAATTGAACAGACACATGGTATTCTTTCACCATCAAATATATGTTGTATAATAAGCAGTCCTTCTTCATGTGGAAAAACGTGTGTTATTATGTCGTTGTTGAAGCATCCGAATGGACTTAAAATTTAAAATTTATATGTGTTTTCTAAAACAACACAAGAAGAGAAATATCAACGGTTAGAGACCGTTTTATCATTAATTGAAGGAATGCGATATTTCCCTTTTACAAATAAAGAAGATATAGTGCCACCGAATGAAGCATGACCCAATTCAGTATTATGTTTGACGATGCTTAGTGTGAGCCGCAGAGTGAAATACAACAATATTTTAGTTTTGGCCGACATTAAAAGTTGATTGTTTTTATCTATCCCAAAGTTTCGAATTTATAACTAAACATAATTTATGCAATAATGCCAATATGGCAATTGGAATTAAAATGGATAGTATGAATCTGTTACATATTTACAATGATCATGTTTTAGGCGATATGATATTTACAAAGTTTAAAGATATGTGTTTTTACTGTTGGAAAGAAAATCTGTTTTTTTTTTTTTTGTTATTATGCCAACACTTCCCCTATAATAAGGCAGATATAGGTCTGGCTTTGACATTTTTTTACTTCCAGGTGAAGAACAATGATTATTTCACAGTTTGGACATAGCGGTATAAAATGCAATGATTACAATAGCTGTTTAACCAGAAATCGCGATGGAATTGCGATTTGAATGGACATATATTATGTAATATGGGTATGGCTGTGAAAGATAGCAATGCGGTAAATAAACATTATGTGGACGACTTAAACAATATTATGCTAAACCTAATTAAATTGCAATCAAATGATAATCAAGAGAAATTAATAAAGTTAGTTGATATGTATAATAATGTTTATAAAAACACGAGTGTAATTGCAAATATTTTAAGCAACATTACCACGTTTAAATGGATTTAGTAATGATATATATATATAGATTGAATTTAATATACCTTAATTAAATATGACTGCCTCTGCTTCAGTATTACATAACGTTATATCTGCTGTGATAGAGAAATATTTACAAGCCAAATGAGCCCGTATGAAATGGGATATTTTAAACGAAGAAATATTTAAACCTGTTATGACTAGAATGGGTACATTGTATTCTGTGTTGACTAAACCTAAAGAAGCAGCTTTGGAAATTAAAAAGGAAAAAGAAGCTTAAACACAGAAAAAAAAATCCTATTCTCTATTAACACAATGTTATTTAGCTTTAGAACTATCTACCTATGCATTATACCATCTTTAGTGTTTATCGATTATGAAAACAATTGGTTCCTGGGAGATCCGGTAATTTACTTTTTGCCTGAGAATGAAATTAAAACAGGTGATTACATAACTGATGTTAGTGAAGGATTATTTGAATTATTGTTTAAAAACTTTCCAAATGGATATTCTAATACCAATATGCGGAAATATGAACTTATTCGTCGAATTAATGCTAATATTCGTTCAGGAGATGAAAACCATCCAAAAATACATTTAATAGACGATATTGTCTCAAGTGGAATATATAAAGATGAAATTAACAACCATTTTTACCTGTATATTGGAAGAATGCTAATGAATTGGTCGATAGATTAAAACTTCTCATTTCTTCGAGAGTCAGGGAATAATTCACATACAAACGAAATTTTTTCTATTATTGAATAGTTAACAGGATATGGATATATTACAAATGAAGTTTAGTAAGATTGCTCAAGAGCTTCATGCTCCTGCAAGGATGATATAACTCATGGTTTAAATTATCATTTTCAATCCGATTTGTGTGAAATGACATTTCTTTCAAAATACAATAAGGGTTACAAGTATATTTTAACTGTAATAGACGTTTATTCGAAATATGGTTTGCGTATACCTTTGAAAAACAAAATTGGGAAACAGGTTACCGATACAATCAAGATTGTTTTGAAAGAGAGAAAACCCAATTCGTGCCAAACTGACAGAGGAACCAAATTTTTTCTACACCATTGGAAACTAATGACCGAATATTGTATTTATCACTATGCAACATATTCGGAGCTTAAATCCAGTGTTGTAGAAAGTTACAACAAATCGATTAAGCAGTTAATATATAAACATTTCATGTCGAGGGGGACTTACAAATGGGTTGATGTTTTGCCTGAAATAGTAAAATTTTATAACTCCAGAGATCATAGAAATATCAAGATGGATCCCAAAGATGTTATGGATGATAATTTAATGAAAACTATTTATAATTATGTTAAAATCATCGACGAAAGGAAACGAAAGTTCAAAGTTGGGGAATTTGTACATATCTTGAAGCAGAAAGGGATTTTTGAGAAAAAATTTAAGGTGAATTGTTCTTTTGAAATATCAAACATTATTTCAATTAGACAAACACATCCCAGAATGTATTACATAGAAACATATGATGGAGAACCAATAAAAGGTGGATTATACGAACATGAACTGCAAAATGTCAGTTCTCCAAATAAATATTTGGTTGATAAAATCATTAAAACGAAGAAATATATGTCATTGATTCGATGGAGAGGATTCTCAAAAGCACACGACTCCTGTGTTAAGAATCAAGATCTTAAAAGATTTTAATAAAGTTTGTAAAAAATTTTAATACTAAATAAAAGATTTTTAATTATATTTGTGTTATTTGAATTAATAAACTTCTGGATGGCCATTGGCTGTATAATGTATTCTATAATCAATCCCTTATTATTTGATTATCATTTCATTGGATTAGCATTTATGTGATAATCCAGTATGATTAAGTCCTTTTAATTGTCATGTTATTCACATGTAGGTGATAATTGAGTTTGTTTAGTACATTCTGTAATTCAGTGTGTTTGGGTGGTAATCTGTTGCAATAGAGTCCTTTTAAATGCAACGTATTTGATTGATTTTTATGTTACATTTCTTGGAATCGGAATAAAACCTCGTGGAATATTACAGCTTAAAGACATTTAAGATGTGTTTTTTTTTTAATTTCCTGGAATTCAAATATTATTTTTCGCGGAATTTTTCAAGTTAAAGGCATTTGGAATTCAATTCCATTGTAATGTCATTTATAATGTAATTGTAGCATGATATATTTATTGTAATTTGGATTTTGTTTCCCGGAACTTGTTTCTCAGATTAAACTACTATGATATTTCGTGTTTTTTTATTTAATTGTCATGTATTTCATCGTTAGTTTAGTGGAATACTTTTCTGGGTTTCATATTGTTTATGCTATGTTATATTTATTTGCTTGTAATAATACAGTTCTTGGAATTTGGTAAGTTTAAAGAGAGTAAAATATTATTCCCCAATGCTAAAAACTTTTTATGGCATATCACTACTTAAAAGTTTTACGGTGTAGAAACTTGGATGTTTTTAACTGTGTACAAATTTGAATTTTTTACGGTGTAGAAATTTGACAGTGTAAGATTCAAAAATTAAAAAAAAAAGGGAATTAAAAAATGTAATGTTTTAATACTAGGCTTAAAATTCAACGCAATGTTGTAAGTGCAGTCTGCCCACTTTTACAAAATTCAAAAGCTTTGTGTTGGGAAAAATAGGCGACCCAGGTCGCAAAGAGCTGTGTTTAGTGTAGGCTAGCTGAAGGCAGGGCGATGCGCATCGAGAAGGGGAGTTTATTGGTGTGGTGGAGGGACGGGAGGAAGTTCTCCCTCCCGCTGTTGCGTATGCATGGAGGCCAGCACCAATCTCTGGGCGTGAAGGGAATGTTGTCGGGCGGCTGGAAGCAGGTGGGTAATGACAGTGGTGCTAGGCAGGTTACTGAACCATTCGCTCACCTAGCCAGATCCGCACGATCCAAAACTCCAGCCCGCCCATGCGAAGTTCGTTTGCTGCATATTCTGCTCCAGCTACGTGTGATACACTCTCATCGGCTCTTGAGACCAAAGTTTCGCCCGCTCCCGCATACACTCGATTCTCGGCTATCCGTTAGTTGGTGTATACGAGGGTTTAGAATGACTCGTCCCCGTATCTTCTGTAAAACACGCCATTGTAGTCGATTTCCTTTCCCAAATAAATTTGGAACTTATTTTTACTCAACATAGAATAATACACTTTAGCGATATTATACTTTGCTATACGATAGTGTAGTCAAATTTTTAGTGTCGCAGAGAAGTCTACATGTGAAATACATATTTTTGTCTGCTAGGCGAATAAATATACATTGGATTGGAACTAAAACAACTTTTCCAATATGTTTAACATGTGTTTTCAATTGTTGAAAATAAAGTTTAACTCGAGTATTTGCTTATAATGCAATAGTTAAAACTTGAATAAAAATATGAGTTTGAAAACTGGTATTCTTTCAATGATTAAAAACTTAGCGAGTTGAAATTATTTGTTATAGCTATGTTGATATGAAAAATAATCAGTGATTAGTTCAAAGTTATTGGAAAATGGAATAAAGTTTGCTGGAAACTGTATAAAGTTTAAAATATCTTGTAAGTTTGCAGGATTAGAGTTAAATTTTTACTTAAAAATGGTTTATATTTTTAATTGAATTTATTGTGTGTTAATAACATTTGGAACATATTTCTTAGTGATGAGAACAAATAAATTTTATTGGTGGTATTTGTGAAATTTTATTTAGCTGGGAATGCACCAGGCTCTTTCCTTGCAAAATATAGGAGGAAGCTTCAGTGTCCGAGATAAAATAACAGTTGGTAGAGTAGAGGGTAAAATTGTCCAGGTCAATATACACTGCTACCTCTCTAGGGGAACCGTCACTTTGGCCGTGAAGCAAGCTCCGTTCATATCTGAGGAAGCACTCCTTGGAGAGGGGGGGGGGATGGCTGGCAAACCGAAGCAGGGGAGCCAACACTAGAAAAGATTCTTTCTGAATAGTGTAGTGGGAGATGGGTGCATAGCCTTGTTCTTGGAGAAGAACTCGCTTTTTAAAGACAGCTTTGGGAGTAGGGTAGGGAGGGATGGTCTGGTTCTTGATGGGATGGATGGGATGGTTCTTGACCTCGGGGTAAGTTTCCTCTGTATAAGGGGTGCAGGGTAGTATGGGAGCGGGTGCCTGCTCCCGATGTGCATGCAAGTAGGCAGGTGATGCCATCTTGAATCATTTGCAAGAAATTAGAATCGAGGACAGACAGATGACTGACCCCTAGGACCTTGAAGTGGAGGGGAAGGAGGGGGTGGCTGGCATCGTGGAGTCGAGCCAGTTCTGAGGGGAGCAGATGGGAGGGGGTGGTAGGTAAGTCTCCTCCAATCTGCACACAACTAATCAGTTGTTGCCTTCTTGAATCGGTTGTAAGAATTAAGAACAAATGGGTGACTGACCCCCCGGACTTCACAGAGAAGGGGAAGGAAGGGGTGGCTGGCTTTGTGGAGTCAGGCCGGTTCTGAGCGGTGCAGGGTAGGGTGGGAGGGGGTGGTAAGCAGGGTCCTCCCGATGTACACACATGTAGGCAGTTGTCGCCATCTTCAGTCGTTCATCAACGTTTGTGGGAGACGGACGTGCTAGCCGTCAGCTCCTTCATAAACACTGCACCTCTAAACACTTGACAGCCAATGAGCTTACAGTTAGCTCAACTATGGACCATTTGTAGTGATAGCCGCGATTCAATATAAAAGTATTTTATCGGGAAAATATAAATTTTCGTATGTTAACTTATTTTTTTCTTTTCAGATCGATATACTGTGTTTGTTTTAAGTAATTGATTTTTTTGTTCGGTAGACGAAAATACAGTTTGTGTTAACATTATTTTCTTTTCTTTTCATTTGCAGTAATTTAAACACAGTTGCCTATTGGACGTGCTACATGTATCTATTCACAGCTTGATGTAAGTGCAACTCATTTATCGAACGGACTTATTTATTTCAATATCATTTCGTGTACGTGATTACGTCTGGTTTAAATCGTATTCAGAGCTTTTTTGCCATAAGATATAATTCACTGAGCTGAATCGTGCAAGGTACATGAATGTGTAAAATTGGTAATGTGTTATTTATTCACACTGACTAGCTGGATTTCGTTTACTGAGATGGCACTTGTGGACATCAGATGTTATTCACATAGTTAAAATTCTCTTTCGTGTAAATTATATTTCGAAGCTTGAAACTAACATCACATTTAAGACTAGCATAATGCCACTTATTATTCATGTAGCAGTTTGAAATTTCTGATTCGATGCGTGTAATTTATTCATACATAGAACACTCTGAAATTCTCTAATGTTTAATTGAATTTCCTATAACAGATGGTTTAACATGTAAATCGCATCTTTCAAAGTCATGTATCTACCATCTACGAGCAATCTCCAACAAAAAACATACAATTTAGACTTAGAACTCTTAAAAATCTTTCAAACACTCTGAAATTCTCTCGTGTGTTAAACACATTCGTAAAAATCACCTATCTACCACCAACATCCTTCCAACACCTCAAAATGAGATAAATTAGAAAAAATTAGCCTTAGCCTACTCTTCAACTCAACTCTACACCTATAAAATACATTGCAATGCACCACTTTGGTCATCGACTGCCAGAGCTCCAAGGGTGAGGACGTGCCATAGCTCCTGCTACCCCCTCTCCCTCACTCAAAAAGAAAGAGATATGTACAACAACACAAAAAATTAACTCTTTCTATCAATTTAACCCTTTCGATAAATTTAATCCTTTCAATCAATTTAACCCGTCCCATCTCCCTATCGGATTAAGAAATATTTTTTTCGGATTAAGAATTTTTGATCGGATTAAGATTGAATTAAAATCGGATTAACCCTTTCAATTGATTTAATTGTCCCTTTGATATCAAATCGATAATACTAGGGAGGATAGTTAGGTGCAGGTAGCGGAACACGCCCCTACAAACTTATCCATAAATGATCTAGTAACGACAACTGAGAAATAAATTTATTTATGTGGTTTTTACCCTGTTAAAGTTGCCATTAAAATTTTCAATAAGGGAACGGATATACCGTTACATTTTTTATTTTAATTTTTGTCGTACAAGTTTCGAGCCTTTCAGTGACACTGGTGATTGTCTTTGATTGTATGATTTTTTTTTTTTGTTTGGCGGATGTCGTATTCGAATCCGTCCTCATGGATACTTGCCATATTGTTCCTGTCGTGACCATGTACTTCTTTCTTTTCTCTCGCGCTTTGCTGTTTCGCGAAATCGAAGCCGCTGAAAAAACACGAAGCATAGTCCCAAGACAACATAATTTTGAGCTCCGTCTGTGCGAAACGGACGTGTTTCCTCACCTCGTACGAGTAAATAAGTAATGATTAAGGAGCAACTCCGGAATGCAAGGTTGTGTATAACGTGCGAGATCCCCGAGAAAACACCGCTGAGCAGCAGCTTCGTCCGGCATGATTTCACACATGCGAAAATCCAGGGGTGGCGACCCTGCAGGATGTCGAACCCGGGTTCGCTTACGTGGGAGGCGAGTAGTCTAACCACTCGCGGCTCCACGGCGTACGAGGAGAGCAGCAGGTGCGACATGGGACCCCTCGGTGGTTTGGGAGTTCACATCTCTCTTTATATTTATCTTATCTCTCTCTCTTATATCTTCCTGTTCGTCTGGACGCCACCCATACACCTCGTTATAACAACCTCGTTAGAGGCGGATGAAGCCCGCGGCTGCGAAGCCAGGTTTTCGCCCCGTGCCCGTTATTGGATTTGTATACAAGTATATAAGGACCTCCCCGACTACACCTGGTTGGGGAAAGCGGTCCTTACCCACACCTCCTTTCCACGACCGGGAGAGGCAATCACACGCCTTCGGTGAAACCAGGTGGAAAAGGGAGGAGAGGTAACACGTTTTCTCATTTTGTATTCTCCAGCGCCACCCCCTCTCTTCCAAAAAATACTTCCTGTAGGACGTGGAAGGAAGTTATATCAGTGGAACCCTCTCGCAAGGGGAAAGAAGGGTCCCCTTTGCAGATTTCGCCTTCTGAACCTCCCATGCTGCGTCTTATATTCGAGCAACCCACACGATAACGTCCAGCCACACACTGGACCAGAAATATCCCCTCAGAAAGAGCCGGCTTTTTGGAATCCAACTATTATTATGGATTTCCTCTTACGAACCCAGTAGCGATAGTGAATTTCCCGTTGCCGGATTTGTGCATGAACGGTTCGCGGATTACTGGTCACCTTTGAGTGAGCGAAGAGATTTGGCCGGCTCTGAACATCGAGGTCTTGGGAGCCGACGAGGACCAAGCGAGGTGAGTATGGAGCAGCACCGGAATGGAAGAGTGGGTTAAAAGGGAGATCCCCGAGAAAATCTGCCGACCTGCGGCATCGTCCGGCACGATTCCCAGTTGCGAATATTCTGTAGCGACCCCGCTGGGAATCGAGCACGTTTCGCAGAGGTGGGAGGTGAATAGTCTAACCACTACACCACCGTGGCCCCAACAGTAGTGAGAAAATTACAACATATAAGTAGAAGGGGCGTGTTCGTTCTGAAACAAAGGGGATGCCACTTTAATTAATCGGATTATCAATTTGATATCAAAACGATTGATACTTAATCCGATTTAATCCTATCAAAAATTGTTAATCCGATTAAATTTGTGCATTAATCCTTAATCCGGTCAAAATGTTTTTACAATTCTTATAGTATAAAATGGTATGTAGATTTGATTGGTTGGTTCAAATAATTGAATTGAATTACTCGATCAAAAATAGTTGTGTGATAAGTCTATAGTTGTATTTTATCATTTTCTTTCTTTCTTTTTTGGGGGGGAGGGGTGGGCAGCAGCTGTGGTACGTCCTCACCCTCGAGCTCTGGCACTCGCCGAGGTGTGGCGTGTTGGGGGATGGGTGTGTATATAGATATGGTGAGTTTAGTACAAGAGTGGCATAAGTGTAAATTTTTGTTAGTAATGACAAACGATTAAACAGACGACGACAGTTTCCGAATGCAACTAAACGTTAGAGAATTTCAGAGTGTTTAAACCTGTTCAACGTGTGAATAAATAACACGAGAGAGAATAATAACTACCTAGTCTCATAAAGAAATAAGTGTAATTATGTAATGAAAATCAATTAAATACAAAGTGATGAATACGTCTACAATGTGAATTTACTACCCCGGCTCTATGTTAGAAATATAATTTACACAAGAGAAGTATAACAAACGAACACAACTATGTGAATAATATCAGGTGCCGACAAGTGCTAAATAATCACAATTACATGACACTTCAGTATGGAATTAATTAAGTAACATTTAAAAAAAATTTCCCTATAAATTAAACATCTAACGAACACAATAACAAGATATACGTAACACTATTTGACGCCTCTCGCACACACCTGACAGTATTTTAAAACACATCCGTCTGCCTGTGAGACTGGTGAGGAACTTCTGAAGTGGAATCCACAAATTAAAAGAAATTAATTGATTAACATGTGTAAAAATGAAAACGTTTAATATAGCTCCATTCGCTTGGGAGGTCGCTGTAGTACTAACTTGAATATAGTACTTATGTCAACTTACAACCTACGTTTGATTATAGACTGAGATGAAAAACCAGGATATTTTAATGAAAATACAAAATGGCTAACGAACACAAGTACATGAAAATGACTAAACACATAGAGAAATCGCTCACGGAGCTCCTTCAAAACACATCCGTCCGCCTCAGAGGCTGGTGAATCAATTAAGCGAGCTTACATCTAGAGCCTCACTATATATACATGGAGGGCGGTCGGAGGCTGACAAGCGACTAAGGTTGTAGCTACTCGGAAATAGACGTGAATACGATTTACGTGACAAATGGATAAAAATTATGTTTATAATGCACATACTGATATATAAATTACACATACTAATATAGAAATTAGACTAGTTGAATTAACAACGAATTTAAAAAAACGCTTAACGAAACGCATATCTCACAAAACACATCCGTAGGCCTCGGAGGTCAGTCAATGAATGACTGGATTGTATGACGTGCGCCAGCTTATATGCTGTTATATATGTGGAGCACGATCAGAGGCTGACAGGCAAGAAATTTACGAGAAAACTTTGTATTCGTCCTACAACACACAACGAAAGTTTCACTATTGTAAGAAGTATTATTCACTTACAAATAATTTCTGTCGAAGCGTATGGATATTCTGATGACTTCATCATGCAATACTTTATAGAAACGTACTGTATATTTTAAAAAATAACGGATGCACTACACATTTTTTGCATTAAGTCTGTGAAATTCACGGCACTAGTTAGTTACCAAAACAATAGTTAAAAAATCATTTCAAGTTTCGTCGACCGAACACAGAAATGTAGTTTACACGAAAAATTTTTAATCCCGATAAATTAAAATTGTTTAAATTTAAAACGAGAATCTCAGCTATCACTCTACGAAGCATGCTGGCCGCCATGCCCGGTGAATTTCACTGTTGTGTCACGAAGACCGCTGCGCCCGGTGAAGTCGAGAGAGCTGGTGTATATGAGTATCCTGTTCAAGTGTTTGCAAAGAACTTAGATGGTGCAGGACCAGCTAGAAGCATGCAGATCGCTCCTGGTTGCAGCCCCATACCTCCACCCACCCCGTGTCCAGAATATGTCTTTGTGCTGGCTGGAGGGTTGCTCTATTCAAGGTCATGTAACAGCACCCCAGAGCGCATCTTCGGCGATCTGTCTCCCTCCCCTCCAATTCAGAGTTCGTTTTTCGGAGGGCTGCCCTTTCCAAAACTCTGGTCCATGCACCCTGGTATCGATCCAACACTGCAAAAACCTGTTTAGTGGCAACTACCTCTCTGCCTACACCAGCCAATACACCAGCCAAGAACTGCCCCTTCCAATGCAGTGCTTCTCAAAACCGGCCATCTCAAGGTCAGAAAGCATTCTCGGATGACTGGTCTCTCCACTGAGGACGCTGCAGAGTCCCAGCTATCGATTCAAGGCCATGCACATCCGCCCCTTACCCCACTCAAGAAAACATTTTTCGGATATCTCTGAAACTGGCCGGTCCACACAGCCCCAGTTTCCCTCCCTTCACCCCACCACACAGCACTGCCTCGGCGAGGAAAGGACGTTTTCATCAAGGTCAAAGTACGTCTTTTGTGCAAAATATCGTGAAGGCTCCATCCCTAAGGGCGGCAGCAGATTTTGAACTGACCTGGGATAGCTCCCCCTCTGCCCTCTTCCCCAGCAACTGTTACTTTGACTTCGAGACTGACGCTTCCTCCTATTTCTCGAAACGCAAGAGCCTGGTGCATTCCGTGCGAAATAAAACATTTCACAAGTCCCACCGATGAAATTTGTATCCCTGAAGTTAAAATGAAGTTTCATTAATCTCATCAAGATAATCCCCAAATTTAACATTCCAAGAAAAACTTTATACTTTAATCAAATAAACTTTATTTGGTTTTCCAGCAAACGTTATACCGTTATCCAGCAAACTTATTTAAGTTTAAACTAATTAATGATTAATTTTCATACCAACATAACTACAAGACATATTTTTAATGCTCTAAAAATTATTTAAGTAATAAAAACCACACATCTTTCCACTTACACAAATTAAACTTAGAACACCATTATTAGATTTAAGCAATATGCAAGTTAAACTTTTTTCAACACTATAAATCTATAGTGAAACAAACTTGTTCGAAAAGTTTTTTACTTTCAATCTGTTTTAAAAATATTTATGCTTATTTTACATTTAGTATTTCCTAGCCTAGGATTCTAACTGTAATATTATAAAGGAAAGTATAACATAATCTTGGTAAAGTTTAATATTCAGTAAGTAATAATTAGTTCCGAATTTATTTGGGAAAGGCAGTCGACTACAGTGATGTGTTTTACAAAATATATGGGGGAACGAGCCATTCTAAAGCCTTGTGGTTAAAGCCAGACAGCGGTCGGTTAAGGACTTGGGGGAGCGAGCGAAACCAAAGTTTCAACATCTGATGAGGATAAGCATGCAAGGAGCAGTGTAAAAGACAGTGTGGGCTGGGAGTTGGGACGGACAGAACTGTGGACAAGCCGGAATTGCCGAGAGAATGAAAAATGGTTCAGAAAGTGCATCTATGTGCATCATGTGCCACCGTTCTGTTTGCAAAATTAAACCATGTCTTTTATTAATCAATTCATTTGTTATATATTACGTTGTTTGTTCCATTCATGTTTCAAGTTGTTTTGCAATAGTAGCATTTACCTCTTCATTAATTACAACTCAAAAATTTCCTGCATTTCTGTAAGTTGTGCTGAAAAAACTATGTTTGTTATATCGCTTAAATCATTACTAAATCCATTTAAACGTTCTTCTATTCTAAATTCATTACTCTGCAAATCAGTGGTAATATTGCTTAAAATGTTTGGAATTACACTCAGGTTTTCACAAATAGTATCATTCAAATCAACTTTATTAATTTATCTTGAATATCATTTGATTGCGATTTAATTACGTTTAGCATAATAGTGTTTAAGTCTTCCATATAATGTTTATTTACCCCATCACTATCTTTCACAGCCATACCCATATTATGTAATATATGTTCGTTCAAATAACAATTCCCATCGCGATTTCTGGATAAACAGCTATTGTAATGATTGCATTTTATACAGTTATGTACAAACTATGAAATAATCATTGTTCTTCGCCTAGAAGAAAAAACTGCCAAAATCAGACCTGCATCTGCCTTTATATAGGGGAAGTGTTGGCATAATTACTAAATCCAGTATTTGTGTTTCCAACAGTAAAAAACACATGACTTTAAACTTTGTAAAGGTTATATCGCCTAAAACATGATCATTGTAAATATGTTGCAAATGTATATTATCAATTTTAAATACAATTATTATATTTGCATTATCACGCTAATTATTGTTTGGTATACATGCATAACTTTGCGATAGATAAAAACAATCAACGTTTAATGTCGGCCAAAACTAAAATATTGTAGTATTTCACCCTACAGCTCACACCAAATGATATAAAAACTAAATACGGAATTGGATAATGCTTCATTCAGGGGCATTATATCTACTTTATTTGTAAAAGGGAAATATCACATTCTTTTAATTAACGACAGAATTGTCACTAATAGTTTACATTTCTTTTGTTGTATTGTTTTAGAAAACACACATACGCTTTCAAAATTAAGGCCTTTTGGATGTTCCAGCAACGACATAATAACACAAATTTTTCCACATAAAGGACTGCTTATTATACGATGTATATTTGTTGGTAAAAGAATACCATGTTTCTGTTCAATTAAATTTTCTTTCATATTTACAATTACCGACAGATGTATATTTTGTTTTACAATCTTCATTTCTACACAATTGACAGTATAACATATTGTAACATATTGTAATGTTCAAACATAATGTATCATAATGTACTAACATAACATATTGTAAGTATCATCATGTATTGTAATGTAATATAATGTCTTGTAACATACTAATGTAATGTACTAACATAACATATTGTAATGTATTAACATAACTAGTGCCGTGAATGTCACAGACTAATGGAAAAATTTGTAATATGTCCATTTTTTTTAAATATATAGTATGTTTCTATAAAGTGTTATGGGATTAAGTCATCCAAGTGTCCCTACGCTTTGACGGAAATAATTTGTATGTGAATCATTCATACAATAGTGAAAGTTTCATTGTCTGTTGTAGAATGGATACAAAGTTATTCTCGTAAATTTCAACTCAGTTGCCTGTCAGCCTCCGACCATGCTCCATGTATATAACAACTTATAAGCTGGCACACATACAATCCAGTTATTCATTGACTAACCTCCAAGGCAGATGGATGTGTTTTGGGAGAGGTACAATTTCATTACGTGTTTTTTTAAATTCATTATTAATTCAACTAGTCTAATTTATATATTAGCACTTGCGTCGTAAACATAATTTTTTTCCATTTTTCAAGTAAATCGTATTCATATATATTTCCAAGTAGTTATAACCTTCGTTGCATGTCAGCCTTCGACCTGCTCTACATGTAAACTCGCTTTATTGATTCACCAGCCTCCGAGGCAGACAGATGTGTTTTGGGTGCGCTCCTTGTGCGATTTCTTTGCGTGTTTAGTCATTTTCGTGTACTTGTGTTTGTTAGCCATTTTGTATTTTCATTCAAATCTCCGAGTTTTTCACTTCAGTTTATAATCAAACATAAGTTATAAGTTGAAATAAGTCCTATAACCAAGTCTGTGCTGCAGCGACCTCCTGAACGAATTGACCTATATTAAACATTTTCTTTTTTATGTGTATTAATTAATTAATTATAAATAAAACATATGAATTATTAAGTAATTATTACAAGCTTTCATTTAACTTGCATTGTTTGTATGTACGGTGTCTGTCTGACCTCTATTCACGGAACTAGCTTACAGTCTGCCTGCAAAGCATTGCTGTTCGTCAGGTTGCAGCCCGAAGTGTGGAAGGGGCCACCAGTATTTAACTTCACGTTTTTAGTCTTTTCAGTCTCACCTATTTTTTGCATCACTGTTCCTCAGGTTGCAGCCCAAAGTTTGGAAGGGGCCACCAGTCTTTAACTGCACATTTTTAGACTTTCTAGTCTCACTAGTGTACAAATGAATGTATAAATAGTCTACATATATAATGATAACAAAAAGAGTTGTTGAGACTAAAAATAGGAAAATTAATTAACTGCAAAAAACATTTGAAAACCAACCTTTTATTTATAAATGCACTAAAAAGAGAAAAATCATTATGGTAGTTACAGAATTTGTAAAACTTGTAAGACGTGGCCGAAAAGCCGCAAAAATTTTATTACAAATTATTATTTTTATATCTATTTATATTTAGTATATAAACACTTGGTGCGAATAGTTAAGAACCTTATATAATATATGTTCTTACTACGGTTGAGCAAATGAGTTAAACGTTCTATACTGCAAATAGTTAACAGCCTTACACACGATATATGCTTACTATGTTTACGCAAATGAGGTATACATTCTATACTGTGAAAATTTAAGATTCTTACTCAAGATATGTGCTTACTACGCTTAAGCAGACGAGGTGTACGTTGTATATTGGGGAAAGCTTTTATAAATTAAATATATATTGACATAAACATAATAATTTGCAGTAATGTTTAATACAGCTGTACGACCAGTTTTACAAGTTCTACAAATCCTGTAACTACTATATTAATTTTTATTTTTCAATGCATTTATAAATAAAAGGATGGTTTCAAAAATTTGTTCTAGTTAATTTATTTTAAGTGCCACTAATATCAGGAAGAATATGTCAAGAGTTGTAAGAAAACTGCGGCTTATGCAAATTTTCTTTGCTGTACTGAAATTATATCATCCACGCTTAAAATTCCGTGTTATTAAGACAGGCACAAGTCTCATTTGTTTAGCTTCTCACATTTGTGGGTCCTGGAGAATGAAACATTTCACCTCGAGCCCTTCTATTCACAGCTTCCAGAAAACTTGTCAAGAGTTGAACTTAATTTTGTCAGTTATTTGCCAGTTCATTAAGAATTTACAAACAGAAAATATTTATAAAATACGTTTATACGTATTTTTTATTCTTTGGTTAAAAGACTACTGAAATCAAATTGCAAAATAATGTATGGATTTGGAGACTAAATCTGCAAAATCTTATACACAAATTTAGAACTAATAAATATTCTATAAAACAACGCGAGTCTGAAAACAGGAAGGAGTCCCTGAGAGTTACTCTAGAAAAAAATAGATATTATAAGTAAACAGAAATGATAATCCTTCACAGAAGTTTTCAAGAGATCATCTTTAAAATAAAAAGTTGTAGGTCTTTATATGTTACCAAAGATCTAAAACGCTGTATAGCTGACCTCAATTACCGGTTCGAAATCGATTCTACCGTGCTTAGATATTATATTGTCAGTAGCTAGTGTGCACAAACATGCCAAATTACCAGTTGTTTGAAACGTTGCCTTCCTTTGGTGTGAATGCTATTCTCGCGTGGTATACTGAGACAAAAAAAAATGTGTTAAGCTGGTGTTTGTACATTCACCTGAGTTTTTTTCCACTAATTTGGAGAAGCTCAATGCTTTTAGTTTGGCAACTAGAATTTTTCGCTACTAGGTAAGCGCTAGTGTCGCACGTGTACAAGCCTTTCTCTATTTTGTAAATTAAAAAATTAAATTATTTCGATAATAATAAATTAAATATGAAATAACTACGTAACTAAGTATAATATTTATCTTTTATTATTCACTTAACTTAAGATTTTAATTAACAGTGGCCTCATTGGAACACTGCGCACCTAGCGGTGGAAATGTTCCCTACGCTAAACTCTCCAATAATAAAACTCGTTTTGTTCCTAACCTGAGTAGAATTAACATTTACCTAACTAGTAGGTATTCATACAAACGTAACACTAGAGAAGCTATTAACCCTTAGTCACCGTGTCCTCTATCTGGGACGTTGCATATGAAGTGGCTTGAATGTTCTGCACCGTACACAGTATACCATTACCGTCCAATGAGAAAGGGTCCCTACGTGCGGGAGACATCATTCGCTGCTGAGACTATGTTCCGTAGCCTCATAAACCACTGCTGCCAGTAACATAAAGCACAGATAGATGCATATTGTTCCCGATGTAAGACAAAGCGCCGTCTGGATATTAGTACAGTTCCGAACAAAAAGATATGTTTGTTTGCAACGCCTAAAATGGCATATGTTAATTTTTTTACTCGAAGGGTTAAAGTGTTTCCATACTTTGCATAAATAATTTTAGCTCCGTGCTGGGTACGCCTATAGGACTTAACACTATGAAGTCTGCACACATTGACTGTCATTCAGGACAAGTTATAAGTGAGTCACCAGTCTCCAGCACTTAAGGATCACAGGGTTTATTGGTTCTTGTGTTTTGCCAATCACGACCATCCTACTGGTTCACGTGACGTCGAGCACGTCTACTGTACGTAACAACGTTCCTTATTGGCTGGTCGTCGACCAATGGGATGGCAAGTTGATTTTGTCCCAGTCAAGTGTCCTTTAGAGAGTAAAAATGATTTACAGTCAAACGTGCCCGCTTGTATTAGAAGATATTGTTTATTGGTCCGGCAAATCATTATTGCTGGGCTAAAATGTTCTTGTAGGCTTTGGTTTCATACAGGTGGAACAAAGAATCTACATCTGTACGAGTTTTGTTCAGAAACGAAAAACAGTATGAAAATGGTATAGCACGAGCTACACTCTGGCGTGGTCCTCAGTGTTAGTAGTTTGTGGAAAATATGCAGCAAATTTAGTGCAGGTCCCTGTAATCGTGTTGCGTGTTTCAGATCAGTATATTTTGTGATACAGCAGTATGAAAAAAGCCGTTTTAAGCTATATTGCTTGGCCCGGGATTGCTATTTCCAATCTGCACGAGGCGTTTAGAATATTATTCACGCCTCGTCGGAAGTGTCTTGTCTTTTCGCGTGTCGGTACAATGGGAACACGTTGAGTGGTTTCACAAAGCAACGCGGATTTCGAACACACTGCACTCGTATATTCGCGGTTGCTTCACACTTTTATGCGAAACCTTGGAAAAATCACCCCATGTATGACGTGTCCTATATATGTCTTGTATTGCACACTGTTACAAAGTATGCCTTCTGGTGAGATGCATGATGGGGGGCTGTAGCCAGAGCTAGAGCTAAGGGGTAGATCGAGGGAAGGCTATCTGGAATAAAGCCGAGTTATTATTGAGTAAGCAGAACATTACAATTACAAGAAACTATATACTATCGGCGGAGCACTTTGTATATATCTATGATAACCTAATGAGAGCCTGAAAGTACGTGGGTGTTGAGTCCCGAGGCTGTTATATCATGATGCGGGGTTAAGACGAAAGGCACAGCGAGCTCCTGGCGTCCTCCATTCTGATCGGCGTCACGACGGAGAAAGACGCTACCTGCCACTCGGTAATGCCAGGCATTCACGTCACATGCGGCAATCCGCCATGCTTCATCGTTGGTAGTGGAGGTTCTCGCTTACCAGCGTTTGGCGAGGCGCGCCCCGTGCAGCAACAACCGCCTTCCTGGTTTGTACATTAAGTGATAGGGCGGGCTCAGGCGACGATGTAATTGAAGGCGCGTTCACGCCAACATAAAAATACGTTCTATACTTCTGTTAAGGTTCCCATGTACTGGAACGTTTTCTGCGAAATCGTTGTTTGCGGGTAAACGCGTATCTCGGTAAATAAATGTTCTGAAAATACTAATTTTTGCCAGAAAGAATACAAAAAACTACTGTCTATGTACTTACCTTTTTACTTTTTTCATATTAAGTGTATTAATTGAGAAAACAAATTCGTGAAAGTGGTTAAATATAGCATTTTTAAAGCTTGCCTATGCAGTTTCTTTAAGCGGTAAGAGAAAAGTACGATTATACGCAGGTAGTTCGGTCTGTGAACTTTCATCGCGTGTAATAAAACCCCACAGTTACAGATCTAGTTTACACAATACAGCGTTAGGACGGAAACACTGCACGCCTTGCGCGTAGGAGCGATGAGGCTCTAGGCGTGCTTGTTAGTGTCGCCCGTATCTCTCCCTCGCTTCTTGACCTTGGACGCGGCGCTACATAGTCCTCGTAAGATCAAAGTTCCTTTTTTTTATTGAACTGATCTCTTATTTATATTTAGTCAATAAATAATATTTCATTTGAATAAAACAGTGAGAAGATAGGTGTAATGGTAATGCCTAGTAAAGAATAGTTCTTGTGCAAAATATTAGTACACTGAGTGCGCATTAACGCAGTGCGCTATCTTTGGTGTTAATTTTCCAGACTCGGTTAAGCTTTGTTTGCATGAGGCGGAGGAATATCCTGGAAGTATAACTTAAGCAGTGCTTTAGAAAAGTTGGACGTAACCGTGAATGAACTATAATCATAATGTCTCGGCGAGTATCTCAGTGACTAGAAGAACCCAGCTTCTGAAAAATCCGCGAGTTCAATGACCTGCAGACTAGACTTTCGCAGTGGAAGGTGACGATTGGGCCAGCGTTCTCCAGGAGGTGTCAAACACCGAGTGGACCAATGGCTAAAATTTGAGAAACACGAGTGTTTTGCATTCTAGCTTGTCTCCAAATGAATCCGCGAATTTCTCAGACTATACGATATCGTAACTCGGTAAAACTTTTCGCGAATATTGTTTCTGCGCTCGTTTAGACCCTCTTTGTTCTGAAGGCAGCGCGCATGTTCAGCCCGCCTGTGTAACTTGAACTTTATGGGCCGCGCATTTCTCGTACAAACAGCCTGGCCAGGCGGCGCGCTTAAGGGCATTCTTGTTGTAATTCAAACACCGCCGCGCCGTTGCGATAGGACATAGGGGAGGGGAATAAAGTAAAATAAAATTTAACAGGGCCAAGAGAGAGAGAGAGAGAGAGTGCCACCTGTCGTGCTAAAGGCCCCAGAGAGACCCACGTAGCTTAGACGTCGGTGTAGTAGCGTAATCGACCACGGGGAGATGTCCCACGAAAGACCTCCACGGAATGTCATCGTGTATTTCACGGTGGATCATCTTGTTTCAAGTGAGTAATTGAAGAGATTTGGGCGGATCTTAACACCGAGGTCTTGAGAGCCGATGAGGGTGAAACGAGGTGAATATGGAGTAGCGCCGCAATGAAAAAAGTGTGGGGGGGGGGGTGTGGAGATCCCCGAGTGAACCCGCCGACCAGCGGCAACGTCCGGTACGATTCCCACGTGCGAAGATCCGGGGAGCGACCCCGTTACACACCTTCTAAAGTTGTACTGGACGTATTCGTGATAGTCTTCCTGACACATTCCAGTCTAGTAGTTGTAGTCATGTTCGTGTACACGTCACTCCACAAGAAGTACTCAGTATGTCCACCTTGTGCCTGAACACACCGCGTGTCAATAATTGTGTGACACGTTCAGATATTCCAGGAATTGCATGTATCTGCTGGCAACCTTCTTCAACTCGCCGGAGAAGCAATTCTGTGTCCGGAACTGATGTTGCATACGCAATGGCCCTGGGAAGCCCCCGCAGGTGATATTCCAGTTGATTGAGATCCGCCGAGCGTGCAGGCCAAGCGACTGATACTGCTCGGCATATATCTCTGTGCGAGACAGATATTAATATTCACGCCATTAGCTACTCACACTCATAGGCACACCTCATAAAAGATGGACAGTTACCAATACGCGTGGCACAATGTTTGAAGGTCTGTAACTCAGAAGCTATCGACTTTAGAACACATATCCATAGGGACATTTTGTGTTGTTCGGGGGTGTATTATTCACTCCACGATTACTTGCCAGGTATTTGGGAATATCGTGTATCGCAGCCAATCTGGCTTGGACCTGGCGACATGTCTCCTGAAAGGGTTAATGTTGAATTAAAGCAACTGCTAACGGAGCAATGCACCTGACTGTACAACATGAAGAACTCACGAAAAAATAGTACAGACAACATAAAAATGGTCAAAAACTGTGATTAATGTTTTAAATGGAAAATTATTGTATAAATTGTGCAACATTATAAAATATTTAACTAAAATATACTTTTTAAATGCAAAATATTAATCGAGCGATAAAGTCCGCATTTTCAACCAATTTCAAGCGCATTTCCATTTTGGATGTTACGGAAAGCAGAATTTACAGGAAAACCTTCTTCATAAAAGATTGTCATAATATTTACTGTGATCATGTGTAATAAAATAATATTACTGTATCATATCAATTTTATAATTATCTTTATTCACGCCAGTTTCAGCCATAAATGTTTTTGACAAGTAGGCGCACATAAAATCAAGTATAAAAATTATTTCCTAAATTATTATTACAATTTTTTAAATTCAATCATAGTAAACATTGTGACTATATTCCATTATGAAGGTTTTCTTGCAAATTCCGCTTTCTGAAGTATCCAGAATGGAAATATGCTTAGATTTTGTTAAAAATACCGACTATTTTAATGGGATATATATTTTTTTAATTTTAAAAAGTATATTTTACTATAATATTTTATAATGTTGCAAAATATATACGTCCTACTTTTATATACAGTATAAATCGCACTTTTCTGACAATTTTTATGGTGTCTGTACTACTTTTTTTAATGAGTTCTTCTCGTTGCACGGTCGGGCGCAGTGCTCCATAGGCAGTTGCTTTACTTCAACTTTATAATGTCCGGCGAAATCACTGTCTCTAGCCTTACGCCTGTATCACGACAACTTAACGTTACACGTAACACGCATCATGCTACACGCTTCACGCAAGCACGTGACCTTTGCGTGCAGTGTGAACTTGTCGAGGGATTACGTTTCGATGCTTTTCAGACTGGAAACTCTCAAAGTTCAAGTTATTCAGACGTGTTTGTCTTTTTAATATTGATGCGGCGTGATTTATACAAATTTTGAAAACATCTAGGACATCTCCATGACCTCAAGAGCGAAATGTCTCTGGGGGATGTAGACGAGTTTTACGCGTATGTGGAATACATTGTATGTGATTTAACTTTGATCTACTGAGAAAATTAAATAGTGTTTAATGAAATACGCCTACTAAAAATTGAAAACTTAATGGCAAACATTCTGCATTTCACGCAAGCATTTTTACACCTTTGAAAAAAAAAATGTAAAGCTCCCTAAATATTTGCGAATTAAAATATAAAAATGATAATCGTAGCCTAATTTCCATTACTCTTCCTTGGGATTAGTTACATATGCGGTACACGTAGTAAAAACTTGAGCAGACGACACTGCGAAAATAAAAACAAACCCACGACAAGCAAAGATAATAACACAGCGTCGTCCCCAGTGTAATCAGACTGCGAGATCACGTGACTGTCAATGTGTAGTCGACTTATGTGGACGTGTTACGTGAAATAATCGCAGTCCTGGCCTTGGAGATACACCCCCTCCCCCCCAAGCCCTCACGCTGATTGCACGGTCTTGCTCTTGATTGACTCAACATGGTGTAGGGCGGGAGGTAATGGTTAGCGTGATGAAACGGCAGCCAAGAGGCGTATACGGGAAATTCAAAAGAGCTGTCAAGAGTTCGGGGTGAAGCCGGGGGGGGGGGGGTTGTAATAAATACCCACGAGTCGGCAACAGGTCGTTAAAAGTCAGTCCAGCGGGAGTTTTACGGCCCGGGCCAAGCCGGCGGCGTGTTGGAAAACGAAACGAACCTCTTAAAAGACCCCGCATTAAAACTGCACCCCCATCTTCCCCTCTGTTATATACTGCTTGCCCCCCCCCCCCTCTCCCAAATACGCGCTCATGAACACGCACGACTGATATAAATCACGCGAAATAACAAGCCCGATTTGGTGTCAGTGAAAGCAACGGGAAAGTCAAAAAGCTGTATATAAATATATTTATTATGTAGTAACCACAAAGTACTGAATCTTGGTGCGAAATATATTTTGATAACGGGCCTCTGAAATGAAAATAATCTTCGCGTTTATTGTTTACTTACGACACAGTGGCGGCTCGCGGTTAACAGGAGCTTCTGTCTGATGGTATTTAATTCCTGCAGGAAATATGTGAGTGTATATAATCCATTCGCGGTTTCTTCAATCTTTCCTGAAGCCCTGCTTGAGTTATTCTTCAAGGATATTCCTCCGCCTCGTGCAAACTAAGCTTAAATAAGTCTAGAAAATTACACCAACGGACAGCGCACCGAATTCGTGCGCAGCCAGTTGTAATGACATTTTGCTTGAGATCTATTTCTTACTAGGCGTTACCAACATACATGTTTTCTCACTGTTTTTTTAATCGTATTTATTAAAAATGAAACGTTTTAATTTATAACTAAAATATTGGTCAAACTTCAATTTAACGAAAAATAAGATAATTTATGGGGGCGCTGCGGCCAAAAGGTTGACGATAATACAAAATGTCTCGTACATTTGCTACACAGACTACATTTTCCTACGCAACCCCGGTGTTTCGATCCATAATTTTTTACACCTTGTATAGTATTGCCACGAAATAGGTTTCATCGTAAAATCACTGGTACGTAGGGGCTGCGTTGAATGAGCGGTTAGACTGCTCGCCTCCCTCCAAGGCCGAATCGGGTTCAGTCCACGGCCGGGTCACTCCCGAAATTTCGCAAGAATCTTGCCGGACGATGCCGCTGGTTGGCGGGTTTTCTCGGGGATCTCTCGTTTCCCACGCTCTTGCATTCCGGCGCCGCTTCATTTCACCGTCATCGGCTCTCAAGACCTCGATGTTAAGAGCCGTTAAAATATCTCAACTCAACTCATTGGTACGTGCATTTTGACAGAACTGTAATTATCACACCATGGCAGATCATTAAAAAAGGGCTTTTGTTATAACAGTTTGCGGTCTGTGCATATTGACTGGCTATCACGATAAGTTGTCTATGCTGTAGAGTGAATACGGGGTAAAGCGATCATCGCTAGCTGTGTAAAACAAAACCAAAATTGGAACTGCTATGCTACCAACACGACTATCATAAACGACGTGGTTAAAAAACTGGTTATCATAAACGACGTTAGAAAACTGGTTATCATAAACGACGTGGTTAGAAAACTGGTTGGGTAAACAAGTGTTTGAGATGTTTATATACTTCCTCCAACCAAATTTTAATACAACTATGTTAAAGTCAAATTGGCAAAAGTATTCTATTTATATATAAGTGCTTGTCTTTTGAATATTAATACATATATAAACAAACACGACCATCAGTGTTGACCATTTGATTTCGACAGTTGTGTTGTTTATGGTCTATGCACTCCAAAGGACAGCGGTGGCGCAGTGGCTAGCGCACTCGCCTATTCCTACTATTATTAACTGGTATTTGTTAATTGAAAATACTTGTTATATTTTATATGGTGCTGCTCTAATGTACTATTGAATGTGTTCAATCGATACGCAGACTGTTTGGTACGTGTTTAATTGCAAGAGCTGCCCCCAGAATACGCTGATCGCTCGGGATGACGTCGCATCCGCGTGGCTTGAGGGGAAGCCGCGAGGGGAGGGGCGGAGGTCTTAGCTGTTCCGCTCGGCGAGTTCCGCGAGCTTGGGTGTATGTGCGCGCGCGTGACTGATGCGATATTTTTGGCAATTACGACGGGAACGATTTTAACGAGAAGGCATCCCGGCCGTGCACCCAGCCAATAGTTTATTGTGGCAATATTCGAACACCGTTTCTGAAAGTGACTTGAATACGAGCGGGTTAAGGTAAGTAACTTTTTTACGCTGTTTGCCAGGGAGTAGAACAATCGCCGATGTTAAAATGGAACGGTCCTTGCGAAAAGTACGCAAACTTTTGTGATAGTAAAGTTGACACGGGTGGCGCGGGCAAAGTTAGTGTGAGTTAGTTTGCCGAGTGGAACCATGTTCACTTTAAAATTGCGCCGGTGCCCTCGGGCCGTTTGACTGGCTGCCGGATTGGTAAACTTTGTAAACTGTCATAATCGGACGTGTGTGCAGTTAATTCAAAATATCTCGCATGCCCGAAGAATTGGCGTTTTCTACGAGTCGCAAGTATTACCGCTGCCGTCCGGAGGCCTATTTAATAGCTGCATTTGAGGAGGTGAGTATGTGCACCGGCCATCGCCATCGTTGGTAGTTCTCGCCTCGAGGTTTGCTTCAGAGATGTCGCATTGTGGCTGGACCAAACTTCCGCCGGGTGTGAGACGACGAGATGTTAATTCTCGCGGGCGTCATTGCTAGCGAACTTGCCCGTGCACATAACAATTATCACAGCCCGTGCGAAGCCCATTCCGAGGGCGACTTAATTTGCCAAGTATTAATTCTCAAGTGTTGTGACATATAGTAACGTGCCCGGTATTAATTGTGTTCGCCATTTCCGGGTGGTATAAGGCGAATTTTTTAAAAATATATATTTTAAACTGTTGTAGGTATTGTGATAGTGATTGTGTTGTGTAACATTGCGGCCAGATATTGTTTGACGTATAGTATGCATTTAACCTTATTGCAGTGATGGAAAATGAGTGTAATCCAAAGCAAATATTTTCTTAATAAAAGAAAACTTTCAATAGACTCATGTTGCATAGTGTTAACCTCTAGCAAATTTGTTTTTGATGACGAAGAAAGAATCTACTACTTTATATATTTTTTGAATAAGAATTATAATGTTTCTATTGGGAATTAGCGGCGAAATTTGTGCTCGAAAGTTTTGAAGCTGAGATCGCTTTTGCCCCGTGATTAGGCGTTGCAGTATTTGTGATAAATGCACGAGTGAGGTATTTTTGAGGAGCGGTTAGCCTGCTCGCCTCCCACCAAGGCGATCCAGGTTCAGTCCCCGGCCGGGCCACCCCAGATTCTCGCATGTGCGAATCGTGCCGGACGATGCCGTGGGAGCTCCCGTTTCCCCCGCCTCTTCATTCCGGCGGCTCTCCATACTCACCTCAATCACCCTCATCGGCTCTCAAGACCTCGATGTAAAGAGCCCCCGAAATCTCTTCACTCACTCGTATGGCCTATCCATCGCTTCTTTACACTTTTTGAATCAAACTTTTGACAAACCACCCCACGTTTGACGTACTCGGTTGTTTCCTAATATGTTACGTAACACATGCATTGTATACTTGCGTTAACATAAATATACCTTATTTTTTATTAAATAGAAATTTATTTATATTTTATCTTTAAATTATATTTAATTTATAATTAATATGAATAAAGAATAGGGAGGAAACGGCCGTATTGGCCATGTCCATTAAGAAATAGTTCTTATGCAAAATATTATTCCACTGAGTGCGCACGAATGCGGTGAGTCGTCCTTTTGATATAATATTCTACACTCGGCTAAGCTTTGTTTGCATGAGGCGGAGGAATATCCTGTAAGTAGACATAAAAGATGGAAGTCACCATGAATGGACTATAAATGAGCACGCTGGGGTCACGTGTAATCGTTTCGTGGGAAAACCAGAACTTCGAACACACTAGGTCGGCGGTGGGCTTAATGCTGTATAATGTTTCTGTGTGTGGAGCTGTGACTGCCAACGTGCGCTTTCATAGATATATGGTAGATCATTATTTAGACTACCCGTCTCTAACGACCTCGTTATCAACGAGACGTTAATCCTTACTTACCTACCTACCTAGCATTATTTAGAAAACAACCTTAATGCTGTATAATGTTTCTGTGTATGGAGCTGTGACTGCAAACGCGTGCTTTCATAGATATATGGTAGATCATTATTTAGACTACCCGCCTCTAACGACCTCGTTATCAACGAGACGTTAATCCTTACTTACCTACCTACCTAGCATTATTTAGAAAACAACCTTAATGCTGTATAATGTTTCTGTGTGTGGAGCTGTGACTGCAAACGCGCGCTTTCGTAGATATATGGTAGATCATTATTTAGACTACCCGTCTCTAACGACCTCGTTATCAACGAGACGTTAATCCTTACTTACCTACCTACCTAGCATTATTTAGAAAACAACCTTAATGCTGTATAATGTTTCTGTGTGTGGAGCTGTGACTGCAAACGCGTGCTTTCATAGATATATGGTAGATCATTATTTAGACTACCCGCCTCTAACGACCTCGTTATCAACGAGACGTTAATCCTTACTTACCTACCTACCTAGCATTATTTAGAAAACAACCTTAATGCTGTATAATGTTTCTGTGTATGGAGCTGTGACTGCAAACGCGTGCTTTCATAGATATATGGTAGATCATTATTTAGACTACCCGTCTCTAACGACCTCGTTATCAACGAGACGTTAATCCTTACTTACCTACCTACCTAGCATTATTTAGAAAACAACCTTAATGCTGTATAATGTTTCTGTGTATGGAGCTGTGACTGCAAACGCGTGCTTTCATAGATATATGGTAGATCATTATTTAGACTACCCGCCTCTAACGACCTCGTTATCAACGAGACGTTAATCCTTACCTACCTACCTAGCATTATTTAGAAAACAACCTTAATCACAGCACATAACTTTGATGGCACTCGTAATCACTTTTGTCACTAACTGTTACATTTGACCAAACAAGATTTAAGTTGAAAGAGAGTTTCAATTAATGTAAATCCTGATGAGTGTCAATAATATTGAAGTACAGATCGAGAAGGTCAAAGTTATCACAGTCGTGGTACGAAATATGTCTTTTTTTTTTTTTTTTTTTTTTTATATGTGGTTGCTTTAATACCCAAAATTCGCTTTAAACTGTAACACATTTCTTAAGGAAACTGTTTGTAGTACCTGCTATATTTAAAAACTGTTTTTTACATATCACTTAACGTTTTGCATTACACATTGGTTTGTTTGATTAATCGTTCTGCGAATATACCAGATGTAATTAATGTAAATAAGGTTTTTTTTTTTACAAATTGTAATTATTCTATACACTCTATAGGAAGTGATATTCTCCATTCCTTGCAGGCACTAATTGTTCTTTCAAGGCTTTTGAAAGGGTGGCAGATGCAATGGCTGAAATCATAACCGTATTTTGTATTTTGAAAACTTACCACACATGTACACTCGAAGCGAAAATCGAATGAACGCCCTCGTAGCAACCACACACGTATGTCGCACCGTGGCTACTTATTACATGTACTGTACTCAGAATTTCTTCTCGTGTATTTAACACATTCTGGGCTACGCTCTAGCTAATATCTAGCAACGCCAGTTTAAAAATTCCTTCGTCCTAGAAAATAAAACTCGCAATATTATAGCGTCCTTGTTCCGCTAGTATTTAACAGGATCGTACAAGAACAATACAGCCCTGTAACTATAGTTTTCCTGCAAAAAAATGTATTTTTTGTTATACCCTTATAAAAGAACACGATTGACTGTAAAACTTTTACACAGTAAGAGACATCTGATTGGAGCATAATCAGCTGTGCGACCCCAGTGGCTGATGACCAGCCAATGATGAACGTTGTAGGGCACAGTAAGCCCGCCCAGTGTGGCGTGGACCAATAGAAGAGTGGTAAGTAGGAATACAGAAACCAACAGAATAGACGTTCCTGCAGTGGTGTATACAGTGATACACTTCTAACTTGTCTCCTATTATGGTAAATGTGTGACAAATATTGATGTTTTATTTTCTAAGGGGCCTGACAACCTGCAGCTATTTCTGCATTTGAGGCCGAGAAGTGCGGTAGCACTTAGGGGGACAATGCCACGCCCCCCAAGTGTGACATCGCCACTACATGCACGGCTCTGCACTGGCGTGTACTTCAAGCGGTTACCCTACGCTGTTCAAGCGCAGGGAAAGCAGACATCTTCACTCAGCTGTAGAACATGTGGTCAGCTTTATGTGTGTGAACGCTGCGGGAGCTTGATTTGTAGGATTAATTCTCTTTCCGGTGACGTTTTGTCAAACATGCTATTCGACTCATCTGCAACCATTTCAAACCTACACAAGGAAAGGGAGGGGGGGATGGTTATTCTCTTGTGGCATTAGATTGAAAGAACAAAGAGTAAACTGTATAAATGTCATGAAACCATGAATACCACTAATTATTTATTAAACTAATTAATTTTCGTGCACTTAACTTCCTAAGCACATCAGTAATTACACATTGCATCTTTACTGATCAATTACACTGTAATATAAATCTGAGATCAGTGGAATGTAAGTTTTGTGTACGATAATGAAGTAATGTGGTAGTGTTTGTATTTACACATGTAAGATACAAGTTGGCTATTTGAATCTTAAAAAAATTACTATGTTGTTCCAAGGATGACGATATCACCACTTAAGTTTTCTGAGGTATTTTCCGTTGTTCTCTATTTTTTCTTTTTTTGCATTTCGAATTAACTTTCCTTGAATGCAGGACGTGTGGCATAGGTGTTTTCTTAATCTTAAACGTTTTAATTATTTTTTGAGGGTGGTAGTAAGGCGCCGATGAGATTGTGTAAATGAAACTATTTAAAATGGACATTCCACAGAAATCTTTAAAATCATGTCCTTCAGATTTCCTGGACCAATAAAACTTTGCATGTGTGTAGGAGAGGTTTCTGGAGCTGTGGATCAGGCACACATTCATCTCTTTATTACAGACAAACATACCCGGATAAAAAGAATACACGCAAGTTTTAAAACTCTTTTTTATTTAAACAAAGTCACTTCATACATATTACTCTGATAATCTGCTTCATTTTTCATATCCAAGTTGATGGCGACATAAACTTTTTATTGTTCGAAAAAAATGAGTCCTCTTTTTTTCCGATAACAATTGTCACCAAACACAGCCTTCAATACTCTACTGCAAGACAAAACGAAACAACTTGTTCACTATGAGTTGGTCTTTAAAAGCATCTTAACGTTTTCCGTTCATATAAACTATGCACAACGAGAAAATAGGAATCTGTGTTCATTTGTGAGTCCGCCACCTCCAAGATAAATACGAACTTGGGGTCTCTACAGCATGCACAGCAGTAACTTCAAAGGAAATTTAACCGTCATCTGATGAATGGAGTTGTAGCTTAGCTTAATACATGTGCGTTTAGACAGTATCATTCAAGGGTGCATGCAAAATATGAGTAATTATTTCTTTCATCATCTGTTAATAATACATGGTACAACATGAGTATTACTTCCAAATATATTGTAATGGTACATGGTACAATTCTTTTTATAGTAACAAGGTATGATAATAACGAGGTCAGTGTATTTCTGCATGTATTCATGCGGTAGGTAAATAGTACACATCCTTTAAGGTTGTTCAAGTGTTGAAAACTTTTTTTTATATAAATTTTAGGAAATTTTACAGTTTTGTAATACTATATCACCAAAATATCGATAAAAAATATATCTGAAAAATAACGTTTATCATTTTTAAAGCATAAAAATGAACATTTAAATAAGTGCTAAACAATATGTAAACAGTAATGTAATAAAGTGTTTGTTGTAATCAGAGAAACATCATAAACAAATTTATTTGAAACCCAACAACTGCAATTTGGATGTATCTTCAGGATATTTTAATTTTGGAATTATATCGTAAAACATAAAACTATGGTCGAACAACGTAATGAAAGTAAATTGAGTTTCTGTGTCGTTTTTGTGAATTCAACTAGTATTTTGATCTGTAGCCGTGAACTTTAACAGTGTAAGAATTTTAATTAATGTAAAAATTGACGTTATTCTCACAATAATATTTTGTAAATTACTTTGCTACATGTTTGGTACTTTCATCAGACTTCTGTTTGATATCGTATCACAAAAATTTTCATACTTATAATAGGCTGGAACTTGAACAACATTAAAGTGTCCACTGTTAGAACGTCGCTATGCTGTTGTCGATCTGTTAGTGTTACAAACAGTCCACAGTACGAGAAAGAAACATCTATCGAAACTGATGGAGATTTGAGAGCTCGAATTGTGTGTCATACGTTTCTGAAATCTTCTTTCAAACTCTTGTGCTGTTCTCGACTAAACAATTCGGCAAACGAGCCAGTAATCATCATAGTTGTCCAGGAACATGCACAGAGCAGTACAGACTTTGTGCGCTGGAGTTTTCCGTCAAGTGATGCAATACAGTGACCTCAAGAAACATGCGCGTATTTAACCTGAATCAGATCTTTGTGATGAGTCGTTGACCTACACTCCGAAGATGATACAATAAAAAAAAAATATAAAAAAAGTGCTCTATACCTGAAATAGTTCAAAGTGACTTCAGATTAGATAAATGCGTTATTTGAAAATCAATGACGTTTAGCCTAACTGATCAATTCCGTTGATATATTTCACTGATTTAATTGTGATTTCCGTTGGATTCAAGTGAATCCTACACTACACCGAGATGACTTATTTACCCATGGAAGGAAGGTCAGTTCCACAATAGGCAACTTACGAGTCGCAGCATCCAATATTTTTGCCTTTATAACTCAAAACCTTGTGGCTTCATCTTAAGATAGGCTCGTTGCTTACGGAAATACACTGTTTTGAAATGTTAGTATAGATAAGGTTATTGTATTCAGGTTAGGAACAAAACGAAATATCTTGAGTTCTAAAGGCTGTTCACGGTAAACTGAGCACTTTTGAAAGATCTACTTGTGTATACGGTGTGTATTATTCCGCGTTATGTAAAATTAACACTGCTATGGGCCTCATCACTTTATCCATACGTCGGGCAAGTCAACCTGTGAAATTATAAAAAAAATTAAATATTTTACAAATCTGCTAATGTTTACACTTAGATGCATTAAAAGAAAAACAGAAAGAGAAAGAAATAATTTAAGTTATCCCAAATGGTTACCTAACACTTATAATGCGACGTTAGACATGGAACTACTTTCCCTCCATTCGTTACCAACTTTACTGGGCGCACGTCACTCAGTGCGCCCGTTAAAATACATGCAGGTAGAAGCAGTGACTTTTTTCTAATGTTGATTTCAAAAGTGCTTATTACATTGTGAACAGCCTTTATATGGAGAAATTGTACTTATTTGTGTGTATATGTTTGCGTTCGACCCTAATTGTAATAAATGGCGGCATAAGAAAAAATTTTTTAAGAATAACCTTTTCATTTGCCATCTTTCCAAAGTTTCTGCAAGACTAAAACAGTAAAAATGAGAACGTGTTTGGCAATGGGCGTTAATAAATATTCTTGTTTTGGGGGAAAAAAAATTAAAGTTTAAGATACAAACAAATATAACTGCCATCAAAAGGAACTTTTGATTCCCTTGTTACATTTGAAAAAAAAAAAGTAAGATGTGTAAGCCAATGTTTTGCTAAAACCAACTTCACGACAAAATATTATATATAGTTTAGACGTATGTGTTTCATTGAGTTTTTACTATAGTTCGAATAACAAAGATAATTACTAAGGCAGGTTCTAACAAAATAAAAATCTGAAGATTTCGTACAATTATCTTCACTTGATTAACATCTCGACTATGCCGTTTGCTTGAATGCAAAATGAAAAAAATCCGGCAAGTGTGCTGCTTCAGTGCTACTTGCAGGCGAAAATGTTTAGTTGCCAAACTATTAGCCCCGAGTTTCCCTACCTAAGGAGGCTAAATTTTAGTCTGGGGTCATTTTATATAGAGATGAAGTACGACTACCAACCAACCAACCTCTTGAAACGTTCCAAATGTTATTGCTGTAAATCGAACCTAGAGCGCCCGCGTGCGAGGTAACAATATTAACAACTACGTCTTGTAGATACTGTAATATAGGCATGAGAGTACTGTAAAACAAATAGGTATAGTCTATTCCCATCATCTTCGCACTTTCTGAATAAAACATTTAAAAAATCCCCCGCACACTATGTTTGGTTGTTTCCTAAATAAAGAATATAACGCCACCATTAACACTAACGTATAGCTTTTTTGTTGGTAAAATGAAACTTACTCTTATACTTTGTCTGTAAATTATAACATTTATTTCGTACTCAAGATTCTGTTAAAACTGAGAGAAGATAAGTACGTTGGCAATAGCTGGTAAGAAACATTTCTTACGTAACGTCGAGTTTTAGAGTGTTAGTTATATGAATGTTTCTCGTCGACATACATTTACGTCTTCGGGTACAACTGGAAAAAAATCCGTCCCACTATTATGTGTAAAAAAAATACCTTTCTTATGATTGCCTTTCCGATTCACAAACTTGGTGTGTCGTTTCTCCCTTTTGGTGGTACATTTACACTTTTGTCCGTCTTGTTTACATAAAGAGGAAGTTTACGTCAGTTTTTTTTTTTTTTAACACGTGATTTTAGCGTATCTGTTGGCGAATCGTGTTCCGAGTGCTGTGGACTTGCACAGAAGACGGAACCACAAACATTGGTCTTGGTCATCATCTTTGGTCTGCTATGGTCTGACATTCCGTGAATAACACATGCCGATCTGAAGCCAGTGATTCTGGTTTAGAGCGTAGTGAAAAGTTTCCTGTCGGGCTCACTTTTCTTGTAATGATTATTTCGCCGAATACATTTCAATTTATTAACGTGATACACAATTTCTTACACAGCTTGGTAATTTTATTACCAGCGCATTACTCTGATTCAGCAGTCAGTGTATTTGTTTCTTTGTTTCATTTTTTTTTTTCAAGAGAAAATCTAACCGATTCAGTTAAATAATTCCTCTTTTCAGATTACAAGGGGGAGGGGAGGGGAGGGGGGGGGTTACTTCTCTTTCTACGTGTGCTTGTCTTCGAGATCTTCCACTTTACGGTGGCTGACGATTAAATCAAAATGAGGTACTTTTGGCGTGGAAACAAAAAAAAATATTCCTGTGCTACGATAACAATCAACAGAACCCTCAAGTCTCAGATAAACATAACATCACATATTCAGGACACTCACGTCTGTGTTTGTTTGTGCTCGTCGATAAAACACGCGGGAGTATAACACGTCGTGTGGTTGGTGTATACAGAATTAGTTTCCAGGCCATCTCTTGAAATTCACTTCTCAAATAACAGCATCCATGCTCTTACCAAGGTAATTACAGACACGTGCAAACTGATTTCATTCGCCACTTGTAGTTCACCACCCTATTTGAACATATATGATAAATATATAGCATAAAACGATATTAAATATTATATAACAATAATTTTTACAACGTAGCTAGTGGCTCTTTTGTTCTGAGACGTTCCACGTCCTATTCCATTATATTAAACCATAGCCTGAAAATAAGTATAAGAATGGAGGGAAACCGTTTTTCAAAAACAATTTAAACGAGCGAAAGGAATTTCAAATTTATATATTTTTTCAAAAAAATCTTAAAATTTGACTGAATTAATAAATTAGGCTACAGCACAAAATAATTTTTCATGTTATTTCTGTGCTATGAAGAATATATCTGGACATTTGTTGTGCAGTTCGTCCATTTTCAATTTCAATTTTTTAAATAAAATTAAAGTCAAAATAATTTATAGGTTAAAACACTAACCGTAGTTGAATAAAGTTCCAGATTTCAAAGAAATTGCGATATGCCACTCGTGTGACTTGAATGAACACTTTCTGAAGTTCGTACGAATCAAAATTTTGAGTTAAAATTCTCATATGCCATGAAAACATTGCAGATGTTATTTTTTTCAAATAATTTATTATTATTATAAAATTATAATCTATCTGTGGTCACAAAACCATAAAATATCCTCAAGATCTATTTAAAAAAAAAAAAAAAATCTCTTTAACAACATCATGTGGTTCGAAAAAAAAAAAGCGTTATTTTCTTTGTAAAGTGCGAACCGCCCCTCAACCTTCAACTTCATTTTATAAACACAAATTGTCTTCGTCCTCATCCCCTAACCTTTTAAGAAGGGAAATATTAGTTTTAGCCTTCAAGCAACAGCATCGAGAGGATCGTAAATATTTTCGTAACGATGTGCTTCCCTTTGTTACACTTCTCGGGATATTTTTTTTTTTTTTTCCACAGACATCTCCGCCAATTTTTTGTGTGTGTTTGTCGATAACGGGGAAGTAAAAATAACAAGAATATTTGCTGACGATTTTAACGAAATAACTTTTACTCAAGCTCATTATGAAGCCTGAACGTGGTCACAAACCCGACAATCGACTATCGTAACGACTCAATTATCATGTACCGTTAACTAACTCCATATTAAAATTTAAGTTTGCAACTGGAATTCATAAATGGAGTCTGATAAAATATTTGTATAGCAGCCCGTACATTAACACACACGTAAATTACAAAATTTTCCAAACAACCATAATCTCAAATATTACTTTAACTAGTTTAAGATGACGAAGTAGCAATGAATATGCTCATAAAATTTTTAATTAATATTATTACAGTTTCTAGTTATATCTTAGTTAAATGTAGCAAACACAAACAAGTTTCCTTTCGACAACGTTTCAAATTTCAAGAAAAAATTACAGGAGGTATCATCCTCAATGTAATTTTCATAGCACGGGAGGATTCGTCATGAATTTAAGGCTCTTCTACAGTTGAAATAACTATCGCCAATACCTATGTAAATTTCCTTCGGTAGCAACAGCATCTGGCATGAGGAAGTAGGAGTTCGCAGCGATGACGTCACGGGCGTGGCCGGTATCTCGTTCATCACCCCCCCCCCCCACCAAAAAAAAAATTCCCTGACACGCGGCTGGCCATTCCAGCAACCCTTACCCATAACAATGATTTTAATACAAAAAGTTTTTTATACAAAATATTTTAATAACAAATTTTTAATAGTATAGGTTCGCCACTTTGGATTTTTATTTTCCAAATATGTAATATTCCATACGTGGGAAGAATTATAAAACAAAAATCAAAACAATTGAGTAACCTATAACATTAACCTCACACTCACCCCATCCCTATCCAAGCTCACCCTCCCTCCTCCCCCTCACTGGCAGTTGTTAGTAATAAATCGCAAAATAATCTATTTAAAAAAATTCTGAAAAATCGAAGAACATATAATGTTACCCCATTCTACACCCACAACCCTAACCCCCCCCCCCTTGCCTTTTTGTAACAAATTATCCCTACACACATACCTACCATTCGTATCTGGCCAGTGGCCACGAAATTACACCTGCAACACATATATTTTTCCAATATTAGACACTCTAATGTGTTTGTAATTCATGTTTCCACCATTGGAGATAATTTACTGTCGGCAAAAGTGCTATAGGCTGTTCACAATAAAGTGAGCACATTTTAAGGCCTTCACAACAGGCATTAACCACTAATAAACATATCTTATTGCATCATCAGGCATTCAATTTTGATGGCGGTGAAATGTATACAATGTGTTTATTGGTCACATTGCAATGTTTATATTAAAAAGCAGCAGGAAGATGGAAATTGGATAAAAGGAACAATTCATGAGGGCCTGTACCTGTACCGAATGGAGACGAATTCATGTTAATTGTCATACTTAATATTTTATTTATTTTTAAATGTAATTAATTTTATTTAATGTGATTTTTGATATAATAGCGGGGTTATTAAAATAAATAAATCACAACATGCTTTCTTTTAAAGTTATTTTATTTCGTAATGTAGAACAAGAGGAAACATATATACACATTGAAAATTTATCTTGTACAATTTTTTTTTGTGTATTGCAAGGTACTGTTCCCCAGTGAGTCCTGGTCTCCGTGTGCTAACGGTCTAATGCTCAAAACACTGTTTGTAGACATGAACATGCGTAATGTCCGTAGTTTTTGTCCTTCAGTATCAGGAGATCGATATGTTCAGGTTTCTCGTTCTCAGTCATGCGTGTTGACACCACTTTTCCCCTGACATTCAGCGAGTACACATTTACGGACACACCAGGGTTTTTGTTCTCAAATACGTCTATTTGCTGTCCGCTAAAATCAAGCTGTTCTTCCACATCAGCATACCTCTTGTTTACACACTGCCGATGCGATGACTTAACAAATCCAGCCAACACTGACCACTTAAAACACTGGGTGTCGCAGTTGTGGGGATTAATTACGGCATGTTTGTGTTTAATAAAGTCGGAAAGGTCAACACACGTCGATGACTGTGCAGGTTTATTCTCTATGTTACATGGGGGAAGCCCCTTTCACATATTCATGTGCACCCGTAGACCATCCATCCGTGAAATCCACAACCCTCACTTCGAACATTCGTACTTTATTTGTGTGGAGCTCTTTACACAGAAGTGACACTTATAATGTCGGAATGGTTCAGCAGAGGTGATTGGCCATACATTTGTTTCTGGAACAGATGTCGATGGTCCAGTTGGCGATGCAGTTGTCTCAGTTGAAGAACTAGATGACACTTCTGCAGTCCCCGAGTCAAACATTCCTGAGGACCCAGGAAATTCATGTAGACACACAGGGAGCTGAACCTTAGATGCAGATGATATGACTGAAAAGAAGAAGTCGACGAACTGCTGATCCTCCACAAGGAGCCATTATTTATACCGATAGAACTCCCCCCCCCCCCCCCCTTATCTTCTCATGCTCCCTCACGCCCTTATCCCTTCCATCTGACACACTGCCTGTTTCAAATCTTAAGGCATGTGCACATTCCCAGGTCGATTTGTGCGAATTCAACCTACATCAGTTTTGCCCCAATACATAAATAGTTTATGCAGTAAAAGAAGTTTGTGGATTTTTTTAAAGGTTGCCTTAAAGAAAGAAAATGATAGTCTAACGGGTTAGGGTAAAAAAAGCGTTTAAATGGTTTTACACACACGATTTATTAGACAGATAATTGCATAAATGCCATAAAACCAAAATATTTCAGTCTCAGTTCATGTTTTTTAATTGCCCTTCGGGACCGATTTCGGGGGTGACTTATTGTATAGTCGTAGGCAGCAGGGCCAAGAGCATCTCGCATGAACACTAAGCGAGAATGAGGTAGCTTCAATTGGCGTGCAAACAGTTCCAAATCCACGTTGGTGAGCAGTCGTTTCGATAGCGATTACATTATCACATCTTCCTGGCTTTTGCACACCTCCTCCTCCTCCTCCCACTGGCTATGGCCTTCGATAGAGGCCTTGGCAATTTTTTTACCCATGGCGATAGCTTCCATATTTGCATTGTGCCTTTGGGCCTAAGACAACTTCTTCCGTTCATTCGATGCTGTGTTAATGCCGCGGAGGATACCGCTCGTGGCTCCGATTAGGTCCCCGAGGACTCCGAGGCAAAAGCAGTGTAAAAAATCTGCCAGTAGATGTTTTCTTAGTCTTGTAAGCTTTTCTTTCCTTTTTCACCACTTAGTTGTTTCACTTGTGCCTTCTGCTTGCTCTTTACGCCCATGTCCATCTGAAATTTGGCCTTCATCATGCTGGACACGCCCCATGCTGCTATTTTTTTTTCTCCTAATTGGAGCCCCGAACTGTTTCGTGTGTGATGTATACGCAACTGCGCTCCAAGGACCTACTATCTCGAAGATATGGACAACATACCCATACATGGCAGTTTCTGCACCGAGAATATCCAGCCGACGAAGTTTATAGATGTATATTTGGCGAAAAAGGTGCTGAAACAACATAAACAGAAGGGTGTATGTCAAGTGGTAGGGTTTCCCTGCCTGCTACAATTCCTGGGTTGCTGGAATGGACATCGTAAGGTGAACTCGCTATTAAAGCGACCGGTGTATGTATAAAAACTTTTAATCAAGGGCTTATGTGTTTCCTCGTGTCATTTTAAATATATTTTTTAAAATTTGTTTATTCATATTAAATAGAAATAATTTAATTTAAAAATAAATAAATAAAATATTACAATTTACATGACCTCGTACCATTCGGTACAGGTCGATAGCACTCTTGTCAACAGTAAATTATCTCTGGTGGTTGAAACATGAATTACAAACACATTTTAGAGTCTAATATTGGAAAAATATGTGTGTTGAAGGTGTAATTTCGTGGCCACTGGTCAGATACAATTGATAGGTATGGGTATAGGAATAATTTATTATCTAAGGCCAATGGCAGGGAGGGGGGTGTTGGTTCGGGTTGTGGGGCGTAGAGCGGGTTAACATTATATGTTCTTCGATTTTTTGGAATTTATTTTAGATGCTTTTGCGATTTTTAATAATAATTTCCCAGGGAGGGGTTTGGTGAGGGGTGGGGTAAGGGTGGTGGGGTTAGTGAGAGGTACAGTAGTGTTACATTAATGTTCTTAAATTTTTTTCTATGTAATTTTTTATTTTTACAATTTTTTATAATAATTGCCAGTGGAAGTTATGGAGGTGGGGAGAGGGAGTTTGGTTAGGATGGGGTGAGTATGAGGTTAATGTCATATGTTCCTCGATTTGTTCTATTATTTTTATAAATCTTTCCGCATATGGAATATTACATCTTTTGCTATAAAAATCCAAAGTGGCAAACCAACACTTTTAAAGAAATTTAATTAAAATATTTTTTATTAAAATAATTTCTAGGGTTACGGGTCCCAGGAGTGGCTGGCCATAGGTTGGAAGCGGCAAGGGGAAAATGAACGAGCCTTCCAGCTTCAACTGTGACATCATCGCTGCAAATTCCTACCTCCTCATGCCAGATTATGTTGCCACTGAAGGAACTTTACATAGCTACTATCGCCATCATGGGCTTACCCAACATTTCAGTCGTATGGATGCAAACATAATGAATGGAAAAAATATTTTCAACCTGAACAGTTTTATTGACTTTACATATTAAATTTATTTTTAAGCAATAATTACTTATATTTATCTGTGGAATGTAAAGTACAATACTCTTACGCGTATTGTATTTATTTTCTCGATATTAAAAATAATTCAATCATTTCTTCTCCGTGACAGAGGTGAGCAACAGATATCTCTTGCCTTTATGATTGCAATATCAATAACAAACAGGAAGTTGTGAATGCTGTCTACATAGTTGTGTGCATAACACAATTACACAAAAATGTACATAATTATTTGCTAACTTACAATAGCATTGAAAAATAGTGTCTAGCAGCTAACCTACAGCCCCGTAGGCATATAAAGATGTATTCACTCGAAATTATTATCATGTATGTATAAATATTATTTGACAAGGGGCTATAATTTACTTTGAATTTTAAAATAAATTATTATTCTCGTTATAACTGAGCTGTATTCATGTTAGATGAGCATGCCTACGGGCGTAGACAATATCAGTGGAAGTCTTCATGTCTGTGATATAACATCACACACTTAGCTGGACATATAATGACCAAACCAGGGGTCTAATTCTAGTTGTAACAGACTGAAGATGATCCAAACAGACACAATATAAACTCGGGCCATAGCAATAAGGGAAGTGGGAACGGTCCCATAGCTTTACCCAATTAGTTTCTTGGTTTCGGAATTTTGGACCTATTAGTTTTCCATTGTTAGTTAAGAGTAGGGGACCGCTTTTGGAGGAACAGTAGTTTGGCACCCGACCGGGCATACTTCCTGGCCACCCCAGCCAAGCCAATGACATCACAAGGAACGCCACAGTGCTCATGCTTCTTCTGTATACTCCATACGAAGTGCATGTCAAAGTGACTCCATGATCCAACCAGTTAATCGCTGCACATCAACGCCTATGCGCCACCCTCGACTGCTGGGTATTTAAAGAGCAGCGAGTCAGCCCTTGCGTCTTGATCCTGCCCCCACTTTCATGCCAGTTTGCCCTGCTGTGTTTGTACTGAGGTTCTCCAGGTAATGGACTAGATGTCATAGGCTGGTCGGCAGTCAAGCCGAGTTTCTTAAGGCACTGTTGCAGTACCATGCCAGGATGTCCCGAAATGTGCGGCATAGGACTTGTTTGCTGCAAGGATTCAGTGTGGCCAGGGGCGACGTACATAATAAAACCCTGTTCTGTAGCTATTAGAACTCTCCATTCGAATGCTGGGAGTATCTGGTAACATACCTGTTAAGATACCGGGAGTATGGTAACAATAGACATCGGATTGTGCCTATGCATCTTACATGGTAGTATGCTGGACCTGTAGGAAGCACCTCCCGGTGTCGGTTGTTTGATGGATCGTGAGGCACACCAAGCCTACATCTGGTGGGGAAACAATAGATGTTGGGCTGTGCTTTCGCATCCCTATCCTGGTGGCATGCTGGATCTTTGCCGAAACGCATCATAGAGTTGCTAGCATGTGAGATCGTGAGTTATATTGGGCCTAAGTATGGTAGGACAACAATAGGCATCGGATCGTGCCTCTGTATCCCAGTGCTGGCTGCATTGTGGATTTGTGCGTAAGCACATCCCAGAGCTGCCAGCTTGCTGGAATCTGAGGCATAATGTGGTCTGATATCTAGGGAGGGCAACAATTTACATCAGGTCGTGCATTCGCATCTCGGTGCTGGCGGCATGCTGGATGTGTGCGAAAGCACATCCCAAAGCCATCAGTTTGCTGGATTGTGAGGAGCATGACTGGCAACTACCCAATAGCCACAAAAGGCAGCAGGCACAGGAAAGGATCGGCGAAAGTTAACCAGGAAAGAAGTGTGTATGTTGGTTACACTGACAAGGGGTGTCACAGCTGCCCAGGTCAAACCCTGCCAAAACATCAGTGTTTGTTCTCAGCTACAACAGCCATCACTATCACAGTGGGGACAGATACAACGAGGGGACCAGGCAGCGAAAGAGTCCAGCCAAGTTTACTGATCAGGGAGTATGGGAGGCTAGCTAGCAAGATGTTTCCTGCCTTTACCCATTCACGACTGGCTTACATGGGCAATAGCTAAGATGGTGGCTATGTCAATGTTTATAGTAATGTTGGCAGCAAATTATAAAGTGTAACATAATTCTCTGTATCAATGTCTTATTATAAAGGCAATGCTCATAATTAACCGCAATTGAAAGTAATATCAACATTTTTGTTGCATTTGCCACTTGGTAAGTGCATGGATGTAGTGAATGAGCTTACGGCATTGCAAACTTTTACATGTCACGGAGTGGTACACAAAAGGATTTGTTTTGCTTCAACTAGCAAGGCTATCAGAACACTTTCCTCAATTTAATAATCGAATTTATGACAAAATTTTGCCTTTTGATCACAACACGTTCTTGCGCACGATGTTACTACAAACATCCTGCTTGTGTTACAGTTACATATTCTAGATGTACAGCTGAATTAGCCTTGAGATGATGTGGAGCTATTTCATAAATTACCCGGCACAACCAATGATTTATGCATTATGACAATCATGTATATTTAATAATCATGGCTTGAATAAAAGTCGTTCCATTGTAACAGGTCCAATCATCTTTGAGTTGTTAATGAAAAATGGCCACCTGGTTTAGCACTTTGTTAAAATTTCCACGACCGGTGAATTCTAATGGGACACATGGAAAAAGAAAATAATTCAAATCAAAGATTATTTTCTTGGTGCTTAAATTTTTTGCAACAAATCCATCTAACACGATGTTATTTTCATTAGTCCTATTATATTTTTAATATGTAGTATAATATTATCGTGAGGGCATTATTTTTCTTCCTTTACTGGCCTCATGAGCACGGAAAATGTGCCTCATGCCGACTCATCTGCGTTCATTACTGAGCAAATATTCTCAGATTAAGGGCACATTTTTGTTACCTCGTTTTATTCTGAAACTGTCTGTGCAGTCAGACTACAGAGATCTGGAGGCACAATCAAAATTTCCCTACACACTATCATAGCGCACTAGGCCTTTCCACAAGAAACTATGGGCTTGAAAAACACAACCCCAATTGTGAACATTCACAAAGTCGCTGTCTTCGGGCAAACTGTGGACCCACGAGATGTGGCAGTTCTGGACCACTCAGCAGATTAAGAGTTGAACGACACACGTGATATGAAGTCTGTGGTGTTTCCGGCCACATCAGATCGCTACAACTGCTACAGTCATGGAGCTATATCGCAGATTCTGAAGGATCTAAGTCCTATTGCAAGGTTTCACACAGTTGGGCTGGACTCACAAATAGTCCGTCGCACCTATCAGCCGTCTGTCCGCCGGTCATCCATCTATCGTTTTAGACCGTCAGTTGAAAGCGATTCACAACAATCGCTTGATCCCCCCCTTCCTGCAGTAGTGTGTAACAATACATACCAAAATTTTTAGATTTACCACTAAAGATAAATAAGCACAGATCCACATTGTACTTCATTTCAAAGTGCGTATTCTCGTCTGAGGAATGTCGTCAGAAGGCAGTGGTTCACCCGTCCTCCGTCGAAAGTGAAAGTTTGGTAAATATTTGACGGATGGACGGATAGAAACAGTAGTTGCCCTGCAATCGGTTGAAGATCACGTGACCGTCTGGCGGACGGACGACTGACAGATGCGACGGACCATCGCGAGTCCAGCCCTACCAAGGCATAGACGTTACAGCAACACCGCAAGCACGATCACTGAGGTAGCACGGGAGCGCGCCCCGTATTGTCGTCGCGAAGTAACCAAGGACGCCCGTCCGCCGTCAGGTCTAGACGCTTCGTCATGAGGCGCGCTGCGCGTCGGTGGCGTCGTACTGCGTGGACGCCTCGCGTCGCCCCTGGGCGTCATCCTTGCCGGCGAGGTGCAGGTGCTGTCGGGGGTGCCGCCGGCGGTACGGCTCCCAGCCGACGGATCACCGTCGTCAGTGCGTCACGATCACGTCGGGCGCCGACTTGGTCGAGTCCACGCTGAAGGGCCTCACCGCCCCCGCGGAGTCGCCGCCCCCGGACTTTGCCTGCTCCATCTCGATGACGGCCTCGGCGCGGAACCGCTGCGCCGCCGCCTCCTTCTGGTGGTGCAGGTGGTGGTGGTGGTGGTGATGATGATGGTGCTGGGGCAGCGTCGCGGGGGCGTCTTTAGGTTCCCGACCATGGCCGAACGTGGAGAAGACCCCGGGGTGATGGTGTGCGTGTGGGTGCGGCGGCGGGGGCGGCCTCGGGAGTATAGGCACCGTGCCGGCACCGCCCCCGCTGCTACTACCCAGGCTGCTGCCCCCGCCACCGCCTGAGAACCAGGTGGCCGGGGGCGGCGGCGGGGGCGGCGTCACGCTCCGGTCCGAGTTGGTGTTGGCGAAGAGCGACTCGCGCGTCTGGCACTCGTTGTCGCGCATGTCGGGGGCGGGCAGCGTCGACATCTCGAGCTCGTCGTCGTCCTGGGAGGCGGCGTCGCGGAGGAAGACGGCGTCGCCGTTGGCGGGAACGAGGTCCTGGCCGGCGGCGGCGGGCACGTAGCACTCCTCATCGTCGCGGCGGGGGCGGCTGTCGCCGGAGACGGCAGACCGCACGGCGCGCAGCAGGTGGTGCGGGGAAAGGGCGCCGCCACCTCCACTACCGCTGTTACTGCGGCTGCGGCCCGCGGAGGCGGCGCGCGGCGAGGAGATGTCCGTCTTGCCCGTGTGGTCGAGCCGGCTCTCACGGGACTGCCTGATGTGCTCCTGCAACCACAAACAGCACGTGCAATTAACACGAGGCACGCCGATTAAAAGTCTACTGCGCTCGTGCCCAGCATTGACCTAACACACACCAACACAACTGAGGGGCCACGGTGGAGTAGTGGTTAGACTACTCGCCTCCCACCAAGGCGAACAGGGTTCGATTCCCGGTGGGGTCACTGCCGGACTTTCGCATGTGGGAATCGTGCCGGACGATGCCGCTGGTCGGCGTGTTTTCTCGGGGATCTTCTGTCTACCCCAACCTTGCATTCCGACGTTGCTCCATAATCACCTCACTTCACCATCAACGGCTCTCAAGACATCGATGTTAAAAGCCGTTCGAATATCTCCACTGCACTTCACTCGCACTTATTAATTTTCCAACAGAAGCTTTTTGATATGAGTAAAACCCTTTTGCCAATTTGAGTTTGATCTAATTGAGCAGTTGTGTTAGTAGAAAAACATTTCAATGTTGGGACATGGAATAGTTAATGCACAACATGGGCTCGCACTCTACCCCATTTTCCTTCTACGACACCGACCACGCCCTCTTACACACAGACACACACTGCACTGCCAGCACCAACCTACCTCAGAGTCGATGTACACTGGATGTTCGATATAAAGTGAGCACTATTGAAATCAACCTTAGAAAAAAGTCACTGCCCCTAACTGCGCATATTTTAACGGACGCGCCGAGTGACATGCGCCCATACAGTTGGTATTGATAGATAGAAAGTAGTTCGACATCTAAAAGTCGAATAAGAAGTGTTTGGTAACCATTTGTGATGTCTTAAATTATTCATTTCGTTTTATGTTTTTTTTTATGTACGGAAGTGTAAATATGGCCTGTTTTGTATAATAATTACTTTTCTAATAATTCCACAGTTTCGCTTAACCGACGCGTGAGTAAACTGATGAGGCCCATGGCAAAGTTAATTTTAATAAGGCGGAAGAATACACAATACGCATATAAGTAGATCTTATTAGGGCTTTCAGAAGTGCTTGTTTTACCGTGTACAGTTTATAAAGGATTTTTCACCGCGAACTCAATACTTTTGGAAGCCCTGCTTAAGATCTACTGTGCATTCTTCTACCATGCGTGGAATTAATATTGCTATGAGCCTCGTCACTTTACTCATGCGTCGGTCGAGTGGAACTGTGAAATTATTAGCAAAGTAAGTATTTCATAAATTTTCTAAAACTGCTTAAAAAAATCGGAAAGCGAAAGAAAAAGTTCAAGTATTTGTAAATGCTTACCTAACAGTTTTGACTCTACGTTTGGACACGGAACTGCTTTGCTCTCAGTTGTTACGAACAGGGCGCATACCAGTCAGTGCCCACGTTAAAATATAAACAGGCGCAGTGACATTTTCAACATGTTTAATTTGGAAAGTACTCAATTAACTGAAAACAGGCTTTAAATTTCATCACTAAAAATAAAATTATTAAAAATTGTAGAAACAACACAAATTGTAAAAATATATTAATAATGTCGTATATGAGGGGAGAATATGTTATACTTTTGTAACAGTTTAAAGTTTTTCTTTACTATAAACATTTGTGAGGTGAAATTAGCTAGTAATAATAATTTTCTCATTGCAGTTTAGGTAAGGTTAAGTGGGCTTAGGTAACTTCAATCACCGTTTCACAGTCACTGCAGTCACTGTGAGGAATAAAAGGTGACTATTGCATACACTTTTGAAATTCATTCAAGACGAGTTGGTAAGAAAAATTAAAATCGTCAATTTAATTAACCTTTCTTAAATGGAAGTTAATTATACTTTTGAATTTTTGAAATTATAAGTGTTAACCACTTTCTGTTAATACTGTACGCTGTTAACAGGAGGAAATAAACATTTAAACATAGTTATAATGTCTCCGGTTGACTTAATAAGAGTTATATTTCATCAGTCCGATAACAGCAAGAAAATTAATAATGTTAATTCAAAAATTGCTCCTGTTAAAAAAACACAAAGAAAATACATTTGGTGATAATTTATAAAATATTGTGACTGTTGTACAGGAACTGGGTGTTTAAAATCGACAAAGGCACTGAAAAAAAATACACCTGGTAAATGGAGAATAGATAGAAGCAAAGTGCTTTTATTGCCTAAATTGACCTTGTGTAGTTGTCTGTGTTAAATGCCTTTGTTCGTGTTATTTTTAATACCTAATCAGATTAACCACTTACCTTCTTTGTAATATTACATGTGTACTAATTGTTATAAGTGTACTCAATAACTTAGCATGATACGTTTTTATACACATATTCAAGTATTAATATTTATAAATATACATAAATCTATCCATCATATTGGTTTCTGTACTTGGCATTGAATTTTACCTTATTCGCTTTCTGAATCATCTACAAGAAAATTACATCTATATATAAAATTAAAACAATATTTTTTTCAGCTAAGCATTTTGAACTATTATACAGTTTGATAAACTTCTCTCATATACAGACTATATAGTATTTATTCTGAAAATTTTAGGGTGTCTTTTTTACAACACTAAATAGTGTTCTTTCTATGCTGTGGGGGTCGTGGTGTTGAAGTGGTCAGACTAATCGCCTCTAACCTAGGTGAACCGGTTTCGTTTCTCGGCGGGGTAGCTTCCGGATTGTTTCGTTTCTCGGCGGGGTAGCTCCCGGATTGTTTCGTTTCTCGGCGGGGTAGCTTCCGGATTGTTTCGTTTCTCGGCGGGGTAGCTTCCGGATTGTTTCGTTTCTCGGCGGGGTAGCTCCCGGATTGTTTCGTTTCTCGGCGGGGTAGCTCCCGGATTGTTTCGTTTCTCGGCGGGGTAGCTCCCGGATTTCCGCACGTGGAAATCGTGCCGGACGATGCCGATGCTCGGGGGGGGGGGGGGGGGTTTCTCGGAGAGTTCCAGTTCCCCCCCCCCCCCTGCCATACCATTCCGGCGCTGCGCCATACTCGCCTCGTTTCGCCCCTCAACAACTCTCAGATCTTGGCTGTTAACGGTAGCTCAAATCTCTCCACTCCACTGTATATGCAGTAATGATGTATTCTTGGATGCTGTGATCCTAGGAACTCCACTGTACCTCTGCTGTACCGTAACTGAAAGCAACCGTTGTACTGAAGAGTAACTGAAAATTTTTGAAAGTCATGCTTAATTTATTTTTACAGTGATATTGTGTACACTATAAAAAATGCCTGCACTTTTACAAGAAAAATCCTTGGTAATCCAGTTGCCAAGAAAATCCTTTATATAACTACGAGTTCTCTTGTAAAATCTGCAAAACATTTATTTGTAATATTACACATGATACGGGAATTTCCTATAAATACATGGTCAAATTTAAACCGGATATTCTGTAAACGTGAAATAATTCCAGCAGAACTTCACCTCTGTGTGAACTCAATTTTCAAGGCAAAATAAAGTTTTGGTAAGGGAAAACCGCATTTTCTTTTAGTGTAACTAACGTATTTATTAACATAGCTTATATTTCGAACTTTCGCTGATTTAAAGTTTCAAGATATATACTATTGAGCTGTTTTTTTGACTTCCTGTTGTTGCATTAACTATTATTTTCGTGTTGTAAATGTAAACAAATTCTGTTACTAAGTCGTCAGGTTTCGAAGCTACAGCGAATAAGAGCGTGACCTAAAATTTAATTTAAAGAAATTGCATTGCCATTGGGTTTATTGGAAATAAAGCACCTTTCCGTTGTAATTTACGCATGTTTCCATTAAAAAAAAACTATCTTCACTTATGAAAATTTTATCTACATGATGATGTTTAAAGTAACAATTCAATGAAAGAAACTTTCTTATGGAGATACGTTTGGGCCGCTCTAAAACAAACTTTTTAAGTCGCATTTATAAATATGGCTATATTTTCTACATAAAATCGCCAATGACCAACCTTTGAATATAACAATATTTTTATAATACCATTAAAAATATATTTTAGCTCGGGTAAAAGCGCGGTGCCTAAATATTTGTTAAAATATTTTGTCAGTGAAATTTACTATAGTGAGTTAGTCTCAGCCGACGCTTTGATACAAACACTGTCCTTCATAATCCTCATTCCTTCATTAGAGTTCTCAAGATCCATTTAGTTATAGGCTATTCACGGTAAAGTGAGCCCTTTTTAAGCTCTGGTTCCTTTTTCTTTTCAGCACACTTGTGTATTTTCGCCACTTGTTTATATAAACATTGAAGTGTTAAGTAATAACACTTCATTTTGCAGCTCTCAGCAGTTAACGTCTGAGACCACAATAAAATATTTTTATTGGCTATTATTCTTGATGTGATGGTATTCAAAAGTGCTCAGTTTTTTTTCGTGAACAGCCTATAGCAATCTGTTCACTAATTATGCAAGATGTTTGTTTTTCCCTCTTGGAATACCTGAAATTTTTCCTCCAAACACAATAATTTTCCACAGATTTGCCGAGTTCCATAGTGGTGACAAGAGTTTATAAAAGATGTTCACGATAAAGTGAGCACTTTTGAAATTAACCTTAGAAAAAAGTCACTGCACCTGCATGCATATATTTTAATGAGTGCACTGAGTGACATTCTCCCAGTAAAGTTGGTAACGATGGATGAAAAATAGTTCCATATCTTAACGTCGAATAAACAGTGTTAGGTAACCATTTGTGATTACTCAAAATTATTTCTTTCGCTTTCTGTTTTTGTAATGCCTCCAAGTGTATAAATGAGCAGATTTGTAGGAAAGTATTTTCTTTGTTAGTAATTTAACAGTTGAATAAAGTGATGAGGCCTATCTCAATGTTAATTTTACATAAGGCGGAGGAATACGCAACGTATAAACAAGTAGATCTTACGCAGGGCTTTCAAAAACGTTCATTTTACCGAGAACCGCCAATAAATTTAAAAACTCATCATTAAAGTTTCGTGATTTCTTAGACAAATAATTCACGTTTGATTACAAATCAATGCACACCGGACATTTGTACTTGCAACGGTTGGCTCACATCCAACTGAAACTTCCCGAAGTCCTGATGAGTATTTCTCCGTATAATGTATCTTTCCACTGCAACGATGCGATATGTGGGGCGCGGTTCTGTAAGCACCACTACGCGCTGGCGACCTCACTCCCTAGATACCTGCGCTGGCGACCTCACTCCCTAGATACCTGCGCTGGGGCCGACAACGGTACGGCCCGGCTTGTCTGCAACTGGTATTAGTGACGGCCCGGCTGCGTACTTAACTGTTATACTCTCTTTCATATAACTTCAATCAATTTTGAGGGTTCTCGAAAAGAAGTGCGGCCACTACGTATCCCTCCGCCACGGCTGTTCTGTCGGCGAAGAAACCGATCTATGTAAACAAACTACGAATCTAATGGCGAGCATTGAAAGACTGACAACTTCTGTCCAGTAATTAGGCTACTATAGCTGGTTGCCATTCCCAACTGTTTTATTCTTGTTATGATCACATGATATACTAGTTAGGGTTCGGTTTTATTTTATTGGTGGGTTGGGGAACTATACATTTACATCTTTCGGGAGATGTGATTGTGTGTGGTTCTTCTTATAAGAGAGTGGCGCTTGGTACTTGCATTGTTTTGATGATGCAATGGGAAATTTTGTTCGTACGGAAATAGCAATCAATTTACTATAACTAAAGAGTTTTAACTTCATCGAAAGAAGTAAACGCGATAAAAGTGTCGCTGTTCGTACCGATGCGAGAAAAGCTCAAGAGACAAATATTATTGCAATTTTTATACAATGAACGTAGTTAACCACACTAGAAGACTAGAAGGGCGCTTATTTAGGCCACGTACATTTGAAAACCTCCCACAAGAATAAAACGTAATAAACATGTCAGTGTTAGTACCTATGTACGAAATTCACATTGTAAACATGTTAAGCAAATTTAACCTCCACGTAAAAATCGTTAGAGTTTCAATCAAATAAAAGTCCCAATACTTTTCAAATAATCTAACAACAATTTAAGGAAACATTATTTACAAAACACACAAACTTACTGTTCACTTCGTAATTCCTAAACACGTACCGCACTTTGGATGATTAATCGCTTGTCGGCTGCTGATACGAAATAATTTATTTGCCGACTTACGTAATTAACAAAACCCTTGAACTATTTCTTGAAACCAACAAACTCACACTTCACAACGAAAATCAATTTTCGCTCGAGCTTCTCGATGGTCACAGAAAATGGCGGACCACAGCACACAACAAACCATTTTACAAAGCGGCAGACACGTGTCGATAATTCATTTCACTGAGGGGACTGTTCTAAAAAGGCACCTACGACGAACTACACTTAATGAAATACGCAAATATTAAATTAATTAACTGCATATTTAATATTCCGACATCAACAGCAAGGAATTCTCGTATATTGATAAATTTTGACGGAAGAGAGCCCAATGGCAACAACGGCTTTTCACCGGGCGGGTGGAGACCATAAACAACAGACTCAGTGGAGATTGGTGGAGATCTTTCACATAAACGTGATGCTCGCATGCTTTACCATTATATTTCTAAATATTTCTAAAGCCCTTGCTCTATAACTCAGAAAAATTGCGTAATTTTAACCATAAATGTTGTAATTATCATTAATTTTCCACATTATAATTTTTAATTCCGAATACTATTTTATTTTACAATCATTGCCAAGAGTGCCAACATAATAACACGCATCCTGCAACAACCATCAGGTGGCACGGTACTTTGTAAATGGGGGCGATTACTGTTTACATGCTGTGTAGGTTGGTCACAAAGTCCGTCAAAGTTTATTGAAGTTATATCAAACAGAGTACCTGTACGAAAACATTCGGCGCGCCTCGGATAACGCGCAACTGATAGCACGGAGACAAATGTTTTTAGAACGGCATTCAGGCGGCGGCAGGCTGCGCGCGCAGCTAAAGGACCCTGCTACAAACATGTCCCCTGTCCCCGGTCCTCGAGTCTTTCTTGGAAGAATAAGAATAACAATTTACCTTCAAAACCCGCGCTTAATCTGTAATAGTAAACAAAAACAGTTGTAAACATTGACATAGAGGCGAATGTAGAGTGCGCCAGTGCCGAGCGGGGCTAATTGTAAATAATAAATATGCGCCTTGCAGTTGCGGCATTAATTATTCAATAAAAAAAACAGGAATCTCTGAAAAACAAAATTGAGGGAAAATTTATTCCAATGACGGAATGCGAATACAAAGAAGATATGTTCCAATAACCGATAACTAAAATACATAAACTCCTATAATAATAAAAATCGCCTTTTAATCAACACCTTAAATGTATACCAGCCAAATACTCGTTAATATAAAAAACAAATATATAAAACAAAATGGTGCAAAGCATTTACTGCTACCTGATTGACAGCAGTTTTCGAAACCTACTTGTTGGGAAAACTTTGGGCATCTGTTGTAGCAGCAAATTGCATGCGAGTCTTGTGACGTCAGTGAGGGACAGAGGACCGAGGACATCCGAGGACAGGAGACACGGCACAAACGCCAGCACAGGAGCTCGTAACCCGAATATGGGAAACGAAAACTTATCGAAGATACCCGAAGTCTGCCCGAGGTCTTACAACTTTGGCATTTAAAGAAATTATAACATTTTAAAACAAAATGTACACTATATTCGCATAGCATAAATATACAATAAACAATCATGTAGTTTCTCTCTTTAGATATTATATAAACTCATGGTTGATTTGCATATTTCAATTTGGATGGTGGTAGCACAGAATTTGTGTAAGCGCCATTCGTATTTTCATGAATATACGTATACAACGGGTTTTAATGTAATGTTTCACCCCTCTTGGTTACAGTTTATATTCGTTAAAATGAATTTGTAATATGAAATAACGGTAGATAATAGAATCATCAATAATATTGCCCAGAAAACGTAGGTCAATCACAATAGGAAAAAAAAAAAACCGTTTGCGAGGTCTCTACAATACCACCAACATAACAAAGTGAGAATGTGTATTTTACTCTGTGCTCTAAAGTTGGCAGTACCGTAAAACCATCTTCGACTTACTTCGGCAAACAAATGCATCGAATAAGGATCTCTCATACCCCTAAGTTACAACTCTATACTTGTATGTTCCCTGCGCCGGCAGTTGTGGCGCTAACGATATATAGGCTGTTCACGGTAAAGTGAGCACTTTTGAAGCCCAAGTTACTTTTTCCTTTCAGCCATATTTAATACATTAATCACATTTTAAATTAAATATTGCCATGTAAGTAATAAACACAGTATATATATATTCTCTACGGAACTCGAAAGTTAACGCCTAAGACTAATATAAAATATGTTTATTGACTATTATTCCAAATGAGACGGCTTTCAGAAGTGCTCTCCTTACCGTGAATAGCCTATACTGCCCGTGCATCCCCGGCTATCTGCATGCCGACCCTGCAGGTACCCAGGGACTCTTACCGCGAGAGCAATCTCGCCCCGCTTCGGGGAGCGCCAAAATGCTGCGAACCCTCGCGACTTGACAACCGCGGCAGCATCAGGAAACAAGGCCATTGCCCTCGAGGGAGCGACGCCAAGTTGAATCTCCCTCTAGGGCATGCGGGGCAACAGGCATGGCATCAGCGCACTGTTCTATGCTGTAACCCTGCTGAGCGCGGCAGCATCAGGAAACAAGGCCATTGCCCTCGAGGGAGCGACGCCAAGTCGAATCTCCCTCTAGGGCATGCGGGGCAACAGGCATAGCATCAGCGCACTGTTCTATGCTGTAACCCTGCTGAGCGCGGCAGCATGAGGAAACAAGGCCATTGCCCTCGAGGGAGCGACGCCAAGTTGAATCTCCCTCTAGGGCATGCGGGGCAACAGGCATAGCATCAGCTCACTGTTCTATGCTGTAACCCTGCTGAGCGCGGCAGCATCAGGAAACAAGGCCATTGCCCTCGAGGGAGCGACGCCAAGTTGAATCTCCCTCTAGGGCATGCGGGGCAACAGGCATAGCATCAGCTCACTGTTCTATGCTGTAACCCTGCTGAGCGCGGCAGCATCAGGAAACAAGGCCATTGCCCTCGAGGGAGCGACGCCAAGTTGAATCTCCCTCTAGGGCATGCGGGGCAACAGGCATAGCATCAGCTCACTGTTCTATGCTGTAACCCTGCTGAGCGCGGCAGCATCAGGAAACAAGGCCATTGCCCTCGAGGGAGCGACGCCAAGTTGAATCTCCCTCTAGGGCATGCGGGGCAACAGGCATAGCATCAGCTCACTGTTCTATGCTGTAACCCTGCTGAGGTACACGCTTGCATGTTGACAAATCGTGTTCACGAGAAAAAAATTAGCACTTTTGAAAGCAACCTTAGAAAAAAGTCATTGCCCCAGCCTGGATATATTTGAACGGGCGCACTGAGTGACATGTGCCCTATAAAGTTGGCAACGATAGACGGGAAGTAGTTCCATATGTTAACGTCGAATACAAAGTGTTAGATAACCATTTGTGATAACTTTAATTATTTATTTCGCTCTCTATTTTTTTTAAATGCATCGAAGTATTAAAATGAACAGATTTGTAAAATACTCTTTTTCATAATAACACCAGAGTTTCAGTCGACTGGCGCATAAATTAAGTGATGATGCCGATGGTAATGTTGATTTTACATAACGCGGAGGAATACACGATGTTTATACAAGTAGATCTTAAGCAGGGCTTTAAAAAGTGCTCATTTTACCGTGAACAGCCTGTAGCGTCTGTGGAGTTATGACGGAATCACATAGCCCCGACAAGCACGACACTACAGCCCCGACACGACACTTAAATTAAATCGCCAATGAAATACAAGATAGATCTGACGTAAGCCCGACAAATTCTGTCGTCCGACCTGCAATTCTGGATTTGAGATTATTTCAATTTTCGTCGTATCGTGCGGCACGACGCACAGAGTGTACAACCTTACCGAAATGAAATTGTATGGCACGCTTTCCCTACAATAACAAATACGCATCTTAAAATAATAAGATTTTTGAAAATTGCTGTATTTAACTGTTAAAAATTATAATTTTACCTTAGCATGCATTAGCGATAACACTTTGGCACCTGAAGTGTTCCAAATTTCCATATTGTCCACCGCCTTTGAAACTAGCATAGCCTATCAGCGCCTTCCAAATAGTTCGGTGAAATTCCGAGAGCGTCGTGTCGGTTCTGTCGTGTCAAGCAGTCACAGTGAAACTTTAACTGTCGTATTGTTACTGCTGCTGCTTCCGTCGTGTCGGGTTGGATTTGCCGGAGTCATGTTTGCTTTGCAGTCCATTCCAGGTTACTTCCAACTTTCTTGAAGGCCTGCTAAAATTATACTTTCAAGGTATCCCTCCGCCTCATACTAACAAATCTTTCAAGGTATCCCTCCGCCTTATGCTAACAAATCTTTCAAGGTATCCCTCCGCCTCATGCTAACAAATCTTTCAAGGTATCCCTCCGCTTATGCTAACAAATCTTTCAAGGTATCCATCCGCCTCATGCTAGCAAATCTTTCAAGGTATCCATCCGCCTCATGCTAACAAATCTTTCAAGGTATCCCTCCGCCTCATGCTAACAAATCTTTCAAGGTATCCCTCCGCCTCATGCTAACAAATCTTTCATGGTATCCCTCCACCTCATGCTAACAAATCTTTCAAGGTATCCCTCCGTCTCATGCTAACAAATCTTTCAAGGTATCCCTCCACCTCATGCTAACAAATCTTTCAAGGTATCCCTCCACCTCATGCTAACAAATCTTTCAAGGTATCCCTCCGCCTCATGCTAACAAATCTTTCAAGGTATCCCTCCACCTCATGCTAGCAAATCTTTCACCAAAGAGACGACGCACCGCGTTCGTGCGTATTCACTTAAATATTTCGCATAAGAAATAGTTCTTACTGAGCATTACATGCACACCTATTTTCTCTATTTTTTTAATTCATTAATATTAGAATGTATAGAGAATGTAAATTGAATAAAAACTAAAATTACTTTTGTGTTTCCTAAACATCTCATGCAGCACAAACCTCTCATACTTCTTTTTAAACAAAATTTTTCAGCTCAAACAACTTTAATTAATGTGATCCATACCCATCACCAAAAAAAAAAGTAACTAAAACTAAGCGGTTAGAAATAACAAATTATTCCACAAAAGGTAATTTTTCTCATACGAAATGGAATCTTATCAAATCCTCCATCATAGTCTATAAAAGTATTCCATGGGTTTTCCTCATTCCTGGAATAAACACAAAACAAAACGTTTCAATGTACTGTTAAGTTATGCCATACGAAATACCCAACATTTAATCTACAAACGCGTACTCCAGAGGAGCCCCGAACTTCAAATGGGGGATCAATGTTGAACGAAATTCCGTCTCATTGTGTTAATTTTAAAGATAACTACTTCAAACAACAAAAAAACATTTTTACGTGACTTTCTCAGAAAATAGTGCTAAATAAAATAATTTTTGAACACAAGTATTTATTCATCTTTTTTCTTACACGTAGTCTAAATTTCAATATTACATTTTAGAAAAAATATTTTCAACAAAATATTGGCAAGATGTCTTAACATAGCAACATTCCTTACAAAATTTCACTTCGATTATTTATTTATTTTTTAAACAGTTTTCTTAAAAATTCGCACAATGAGAAGGAATTTATTCGCCATTTGAAGTTCGCGGCTGCCGGCTTGATAGACAGGGCAGTTCCAAAGTTGTTGATATAGCAAACAAGAAGGTGATAGACTATCACCTTCTTCCATTCTCACATATTTTATTACCAAAATCACAACACATGGCGTTACTTGAATAACTGGATAGCCGTCATTGGCCAATCTTTGCCCTTATTATCTGGCCGTTAATCGTAGGAGACATATTCCGTTACTGTCAAGTGATTCGTGTAGTGCCTTTGTTATAATCGTTTAATACGAACATTTCAGAGACAGCAATGGAATATGTAACAGAAAAATAAATATTACTGTTACAACACTTTGTGCAAAGAACGAAGCTCAGGAAATAAAGACTAGAATTTCCGAAAATCAATGCTGCATACAAATGAGAATAATTTACACATATTAATAACAAAATTACTTTTCCTCAATAATTATTATTATTACTATTTCAGGTTTTGCACAATTTAGCGGAAGTGACCTAAACCATTTGCAAAAACATTTAACAAGGAATGTAGAAAATATTATCTTAACTCATTTCAAAACACGCCTGTTAAAAGTTATTCTACAAAAATGGACAATTAACCAGAGGTCAGAATTGTGCAAACATATTTTGGTATCCAACAATTTAAGAAATACAAGCAAAGTTACACTGTGTGATTATATATACGTCGAGAGGTAGAGAACTACAATTTATTTGCCTGTAAATGAACATTTCTGCAAGTTAGCTATGCTTCATTTTTTTGTATATTCTAAAAACTGGAGAATTGTGTATTTTAATAGCGGTTATGCGAAAACTATCAAATGTAATATTAATTCCGGGGAATTTCATCACGTGTATCGTTCACAAGTTGAAAGGTTAACATTTCGAAACGTAAACTAGTTATGACTAGGGCCACCTGTTTTTCGCGAGAAGATTTCAGGACCACTCGTACTCCAAAACACTAGAGCTCAGATTTAATTTTGTAATTGGCTGAGTTTAACTGTCACGAGTTCTGGGTGCGTACCAACGAATCACGGACACTCAATGTCGGAGTTACCTGATTCTGATTGGACCCAATCAGGTAAGGAATGATCTCCCGGCAAAGACACGTCGTCAATAACCAAATGATAATTGCATGTGCCATAGGACATTGGAGTCTAGCTTTCGCGTGAATATAAGTGAATAAGTAATGACCTTTCTACTTCCAGAGTTCCATCTAGGACGGGAAAAGTAGCGCAGAGCTTTAACAATAATCCATACTTGTAAAGGAACACTATCAAACATTATACTGTATCCGTGAATCTGGTCGTTAATCGTACGGTATCGTGCCTGTCTCATATTCGGGAGTCCGTGTATTCGATCTCGGGAAGCTACATTAAGGTTTCATCCCCATCACATGCAAATGCCGCTATAGGTTTTTCGCTGTTAATCAAGCACTTAAGAAAGTCTTGCTAAGGACCTACTCATCTCTCATTATTCGTATCCTTTCGCCGTGTGAAAAACTAACATTAATGTTTGTTCATGCTAGTTTACATCGCCTTCGCAATGCTTCCTTATTGCCACATGTAACCTTGAAGCGTTAAAAATGGTTTACTAGCGATTAAAGTTAAAGGTTTAACGTATGAACACAAGTGTCAAGTTCTTAAACGTCTCCCGTGAGAGTGAGAAGTACTAAATCATATGTTTTCAAGATTATTCTCATACGTCATTCCCGAAACAGAAACGTTCAGTCACGAAGGACATACTACTTTAGTGTTTTTTCTTATGCCTTAAAAGTCCACCTCCATGGTGTTAGTGGATAGAAGAGACCTGAAGAATTCGCGGCGCGGATTCATTATGGGACAAGCTAGAATTCAAAACACGTTTGTTGATATAACTACAGATATTGGTCCACACGCTGTTTGGCACCTCTTGGAGAATACTGGCCCAATCGTTGCCTTCCAATGTTACAGCAGACAACCAATACACACTTGACATAGGCGTATTTATACAAGACTGTAGAGTCTAACCAGTAGGTTATTGAACTCGCGAATTTTTGAGGTCTCTAAGTTATATATCGTCGCCAGGGAAACAAAGGCTCGATTTTTCGGCGTAACCCTTGGGTATTTTCCGAAGAGTGGTGCGACCGGAAAAGTTGAAGTCAGTTGGGAAGCTGCCCAAATAAAAAAAGTTATCTGTCCATATTAGATTTCCAAAATATAAGGCTGGGGATTTCGTCGCAATGGTCCTCACCTGTCTCTGTGACCTTGAAAAGTGCATCGAGGATGTGACGTCACATTGTTGCTGTGTTAAGACATCTTGCCAATTTTTTTGTTGAATGTATTTTTTGGTTATTATGCCTGCTGGTAGGACAGTAAAAGTGATGTTTTTACAGTGAATAGCCTTTGGATTGTTGACGTTCGCTGTCCCAGCCATCTGCTGACCAAGAAATTTCAGAAAATTATATCAGTATGTGCCAGAAAGTTAAAAAAGTTACAAGATCAATTTTAATATATTAAAAATTTATTTAAACCTTTTTACTTGGTTACTAAGGCATTGCAGTATATTTTTTGGTTTACTGTGTGGCTTTCTGTCTGTGTGTGTGTGTGTGTGTGTGTGTGTGTGTGGTGTGTGTGTGTGTGTGTGTGTGTGTGTGTCACCTAGTATTCTTGCTTAAGCAATTTGAACGAAATTCGGCCTTGCTACAGCAAAGAATTTTCGTTTATTTTTCTTTGTGAAAACTGGGGAATAAATAGCCCAAATTACGTTACTAAAAAAAAACTCTGTAGATGTCAGATCTAAAAGAGTTACTACACGACATTTTCTTGAAACCCACCTTTGTTTCAAAACTCAGCTAGAGATCACTTACTAACGTAATAAGAAACCTACCTAAACATTTGACAGGAGTTCGTAATGCTTCTTTGTAACGCTCCAGTGTACTTTCTTGAAAGTTTTGTGAAACGCATTAAACTGCAGCAATACTATTATCTTTTAGCTCCGGAGAGGTATTGTGAATTTTCTCGGATTACGTACCTTGTTTGTTCGATTTCCTTTATTTGTAGTGTAAACTTTTCTTCGGTTTGTGCTTGTTATCCGGCCATGATGGCGAAAGAGGAAGGAGAATAATGGCGAGTGAGTCAGACGCTTAAAGTACACGAACATTAATCCTCGGCGGTGAAGGATCGGAGCGAAAAGGGAGGAGTAGAAGAGCGCTGTTCAGAATCTGTCGCGCCAGTCAAAACAAACTTTGCTGGCCCTTTCTCTCCATGGATCTACAAATTTCTATTTCCCTCGCATTTCGCAGTTTTTCCCGGGTGTTTCGGTTCACAATCACAGCCTGAGCACTAGCTCCTTTTAACACTTTGAGAGCTGAGCATATCTACAGGTAATCGCGACTAGCTGGAAGCGAATTGTCTTTACACCCCACTACACGAGCCCCGCATCTATTGGTCTGTGCATTTCCACTTACCAGCATCCCACTGGTCCAAATTACACCGGATACCCCTACCGTACTACAAGTTTCGTTATTGGCTCGCATCTGGCCAATGGGATGGCGATCTGACTTTCTTTCCAAATACAGTGACTTGTCATGGCTAGCGCATATCAAGTCCATCCTGTTCATTTCTGCAACTGAAAAAAAAAAAAAAAATTCATGAAATTTAGAACGTGTGTAAGTAATAGTCCATGTCACGCCTGTATAAAAGCTAGCAAAGTAAAGGAAACATATTCAGGCGAGTTTGGACCTCAAATGTGAAGGAATCAATAATTCTACAGTGTCCCGAGCTGGACTAGATCTGAAAGTGTTAAGATGTCCGTAAGGTAGAAATAGAGCGGCTTCCAGTGGAGAACTGAACCTTACTGTACAATATGCTGAACTCATAAAAAAAAAAAAACTGGTACATACGATACCAGAATTGCAAGAAAGGAAACTATGATTTTTACTGTCTATAAAAGAAAAATGTTAATAATTTGCAGCATTGTAAAATATTGTGCTAAAAGCTACCTATTTAAATGTATAAAAATCAATTAAAAATAATTTATTTTAATTAAAAATTGAAGCATTGTATCCATTTTGGATGCTTCTGAAAGCACGTTTGGCAAAACAATCTTCATCGATCAAGACCATCCTAAATAACACATTGATTGCATCAAAGAAAATTAGTAATAATGTTTACATATAATTTAATAATTTATTTTATGCACTCTCATTTCAGCCACGAACGTTATTTTCATGACCGAAATAAATGTACATAAAAAATTAGCTATTAATTTTTCAACATTAATACCAATGAATTCGAATTTTTATTGGATCTCCATTGCCTACAATGACTACGAAAAAAGCAACCAAAAAAAAAAAACAATATGTGGATGAGAAACACAAATGCATTAAAATGTTATAATATAAATAAGCACCTATATGAAACAAAAGACAACGTTCCTCTTATTTAATTGGATGGTTGTTTCTATTCCATAATCTGCTTAATTATATTATCACATTTTTATTGCATTTGTGTTTCTCATCTATATATTGTGAACTTTATTTATTTTTGTTACTTTCCGTAGTCACTGTAGGCAATGGAGATCCAATCAAAATTTTAATTCATTTTCACCACTCCATTGCCATTAAACTTGAGAAACAACGTTAGTACCAATGAATTATTACATTCAACCACGTTAGTTATTATGACTATTCCCTTCTTGACGAAGGTTTAACTATGCTTTATGAACAATCCGAAATGGGAATACGCTTAAATTTTGATTAAAAATGAAATAATAAACGAAAAAAAAAATTGAATCAAATAAATAAATACTAGAAGAGTATTTTACAATTTTACAAAATATATGCTTTCTTCTTTCATATACAACTTAAATCGACCTGTGCTCTCGCTCTTTCGCACTCTCTCCGACGAATTGACACGACCAGAGTGTGTTCTCACTGAAGTCATAATGACTTGGTCGTGAGAGATAGAGCCCGAGAGAGCGCTCTCTGGGTCAATTGAGATACGGCCTTAGTCAGATACTTACAAGACTGTATTCATGACTTGGTCGTGAGAGATAGAGCCCGAGAGAGCGCTCTCTGGGCCAATTGAGATACGGCCTTAGTCAGATACTTACAAGACTGTATTCATGACTTGGTCGTGAGAGATAGATCCCGAGAGAGCGCTCTCTGGGCCAATTGAGATACGGCCTTAGTCAGATACTTACAAGACTGTATTCATGACTTGGTCGTGAGAGATAGAGCCCGAGAGAGCGCTCTCTGTGCCAATTGAGATACGGCCTTAGTCAGATACTTACAAGACTGTATTCATGACTTGGTCGTGAGAGATAGAGCCCGAGAGAGCGCTCTCTGTGCCAATTGAGATACGGCCTTAGTCAGATACTTACAAGACTGTATTCATGACTTGGTCGTGAGAGATAGAGCCCGAGAGAGCGCTCTCTGTGCCAATTGAGATACGGCCTTAGTCAGATACTTACAAGACTGTATTCATGACTTGGTCGTGAGAGATAGAGCCCGAGAGAGCGCTCTCTGTGCCAATTGAGATACGGCCTTAGTCAGATACTTACAAGACTGTATTCATGACTTGGTCGTGAGAGATAGAGCCCGAGAGAGCGCTCTCTGGGCCAATTGAGATACGGCCTTAGTCAGATACTTACAAGACTATTCATGAAGGGCGTCCTCTTACTTACGTTTGCCTTGCGTAGTCACTGTCCGAGAACAGTGTTTACATATTGAAGCTATACGTTCATAGTAGTCACTGTCCGAGAACAGCGTTTACATATTGAAGCTATACGTTCATAGTAGTCACTGTCCGAGAACAGCGTTTACATATTGAAGCTATACGTTCATAGTAGTCACTGTCCGAGAACAGCGTTTACATATTGAAGCTATACGTTCATAGTAGTCACTGTCCGAGAACAGCGTTTACATATTGAAGCCATACGTTCATAGTAGTCACTCTCCGAGAACAGCGTTTACATATTGAAGCCATACGTTCATAGTAGTCACTGTCCGAGAACAGCGTTTACATATTGAAGCCATACGTTCATAGTAGTCACTGTCCGAGAACAGCGTTTACATATTGAAGCCATACGTTCATAGTAGTCACTGTCCGAGAACAGCGTTTACATATTGAAGCCATACGTTCATAGTAGTCACTGTCCGAGAACAGCGTTTACATATTGAAGCTATACGTTCATAGTAGTCACTGTCCGAGAACAGCGTTTACATATTGAAGCTATACGTTCATAGTAGTCACTGTCCGAGAACAGCGTTTACATATTGAAGCTATACGTTCATAGTAGTCACTGTCCGAGAACAGCGTTTACATATTGAAGCTATACGTTCATAGTAGTCACTGTCCGAGAACAGCGTTTACATATTGAAGCTATACGTTCATAGTAGTCACTGTCCGAGAACAGCGTTTACATATTGAAGCTATACGTTCATAGTAGTCACTGTCCGAGAACAGCGTTTACATATTGAAGCTATACGTTCATAGTAGTCACTGTCCGAGAACAGCGTTTACATATTGAAGCTATACGTTCATAGTAGTCACTGTCCGAGAACAGCGTTTACATATTGAAGCTATACGTTCATAGTAGTCACTGTCCGAGAACAGCGTTTACATATTGAAGCTATACGTTCATAGTAGTCACTGTCCGAGAACAGCGTTTACATATTGAAGCTATACGTTTATAGTAGTCACTGTCCGAGAACAGCGTTTACATATTGAAGCTATACGTTCATAGTAGTCACTGTCCGAGAACAGCGTTTACATATTGAAGCTATACGTTCATAGTAGTCACTGTCCGAGAACAGCGTTTACATATTGAAGCTATACGTTCATAGTAGTCACTGTCCGAGAACAGCGTTTACATATTGAAGCTATACGTTCATAGTAGTCACTGTCCGAGAACAGCGTTTACATATTGAAGCCATACGTTCATAGTAGTCACTGTCCGAGAACAGCGTTTACATATTGAAGCTATACGTTCATAGTAGTCACTGTCCGAGAACAGCGTTTACATATTGAAGCTATACGTTCATAGTCGTCGAGCGCTTGCTTAACGTCATAGTTCTATTTTATAACATAACTCTCAAATTACGACACAAGAGTGTGCTATAGGCAGGAGCAAAATGTTGAATTAGAGTCTTTTCGCTGCATACCGCATTTGTGTTACAAGCTGCGAAAGGAACAAAAACAACTTTTCCTCTGCAGTTCATGGTTTAAATTTCTTATTAAATGAATGTTAACAGTTTTGCTTGAATGAACAAAAATATATTTACAAGTCTGGCCTTTATTTTCAACAAAATTCAGACTGCTAATACTCGCTCACCTGTTTATAAATCGCGCTCATACTGAATCAGTATGTTCTGTACATCATACAGATTGCATTAAATACAATTTGTCTGGAAAAAAATATATCTAGGAGCAAAGTCTAGTATGCTCTAGAATTCGGGAAATTAAGACTTCTGAGCGTTATATTTTGAAAACTATAATGATTTGACAACTAATAGCTTCGTTTAGGGGGCACTTTTCGAAAGCTCTTTCAGATAACCAAATAAAAAAAAGTGAAATATGACCTTAAGTACGCTATAGAGAGCTGTCGGTTTTCCAACAGTAATGCTGTAGTTTCAGAAGAGCTTCGTCACACTTTAAAATGGCTCATAACTGCGAACACTTTTACCTCGTATATTGAAAACACAACAGTCAAATTATGAAGTATATAAGAATTTTAACTCATATTAACTTTCCAAATGTAATTGAGATTAATTTTCCTCTTCCCTGAGCCTCTTCAGATGTGCACAATATGCACTATCCCTCCATACATAAACCACTTTTATTCCACTCAATATAAATATATCTAAGAAAAATATTACTAACCACACAACCGATGATAATATACTTCGAAAATTCAATAATTTTTCGAGGTTACAAACCTTCAAGGTTTTGACTATAACTTCCTGATTATTGTTCATGACTGCGTTATTGCTCCAGCCAAACATTTATTGACATTTGGTCTCATGTTCATTTGAGTAGCTTATTAGTTATTAAACTAAGGCGAAAAAAAAAAATTATTGGATTTGATTTTGTCGTTACTCCATTCGTTTCAATATTGGAAACCAAAAATTACGTTTCAGTAAAGCCTCTAGTTTTAAAGCGAATTTGTTGACTCGACAAAAAAACTTTTGGCATTTCAAATGTATGTTTTGCTACATGCACAAAACCAGTTTTGTTGAACTTTGGTTTCGATTCTGTTTAGCTACCAACTATATTTTGCAGGTTCTACTATATGTTATTTATATTACCTTTTTATAGACAGTACTTTTGAACTAGAAATTAATGAGATTTTAGTAAAGCTGTGATTTAAAGGCAAATGGCATAGTTTAGACGTAATTATTTTTTAACGAGTAAAGGAAAGTAAATAGGCTACATACGTTTTCTTTTGAAATGAGGTATTAAAATCAGTGGAATAAATTACTTATTCTTCTTTTTCTTACAAGCAAGTTATATTGAGTAAAAAAAAAAAAAAAACCTTACGTACACGACACGTATAAGATATCGCCATTTGGTACACGTCTGCAAGTTGAGGACGATCCTGCACGACATGTACATGATGATAAAAGGCTGTTCGCAGTGAAATGAGCTCTTTTGGAAGCCCTGCTTAAGATATACTTGTATGCACATTGGGTATTCTTCCGCCATGAATACAGCGTGTTTCCAAACGAATCCGACAAACTCCAGCAAGTTATTCCCTGACGAAAATATAAGACAAAAATGTATGCACCGTTTCCCTTAAAGTGATTATTAAGAGAGCTTTACGTCCCCAGATATCGCCTTTTGAAATAATTTTCGTTGCAAATATTAGGAAATTCTTGCGATTTAACAAATCGGTGAATATAGTTTTGTAGAACGGAGATCTTACACCTGTGAAAATGCCGTTGGTATCATCATCACCCTTCATCAGGAAAATAGGGGTTGTCACCCTGTGTTTTGTTACGAATCAGCACCCGTATGTTCCTTATGAAGCGGAATGATATTACCAATAGCATTTTCACAGGTATAAGAACCGCCATTCTCCGATTTGTTGTTTAATCGCAAGTAGTTCCTGATATGTGTAACGAAAATCGTTTCAAAACCCAATTTTTTGAGGCGCATATCCCTTAGTTATCGCTTTGGGTAAAGGCGGGGAGAACATTTCCGTATTATATTTTGTTCATGAATAACCTGCCGGAGATTGTCAGTGTTGTTTGGAAACACGCTGTATAATTAACATTGTCATGTACCTGGTAACTTTATTCGTGCGTCTGTCAAGTGAAACTGTGTAATTATTAGAAAAGTAAGCATTTCACAATTTTGCTCAATCCTACACTTATATGCATAAAAAAAAAAAATAAAAAAAAAAAACAGAAAGTAAAACAAGCATGTTCAGAATTCTCAAATGTTTTCCTAACACTTTTAATTCACCGTTAAGCCGTGGAACTTCTTACGCTCAGTCGTTACCAACTTTAGAATACGCATGCCAGTGAAGTGTTCCCGTTCAAATACACGCAGTGACATTTTAATTCACCGTTAAGCCGTGGAACTTCTTACGCTCAGTCGTTACCAACTTTAGAATACGCATGCCAGTGAAGTGTTCCCGTTCAAATACGCGCAGTTACATTTTAATTCACCGTTAAGCCGTGGAACTTCTTACGCTCAGTCGTTACCAACTTTAGAATACGCATGCCAGTGAAGTGTTCCCGTTCAAATACACGCAGTGACATTTTAATTCACCGTTAAGCCGTGGAACTTCTTACGCTCAGTCGTTACCAACTTTAGAATACGCATGCCAGTGAAGTGTTCCCGTTCAAATACACGCAGTGACATTTTAATTCACCGTTAAGCCGTGGAAATTCTCACGCTCCGTCGTTACCAACTTTAGAATACGCATGCCAGTGAAGTGTTCCCGTTCAAATACACGCAGTGACATTTTTGAAATGTTGATTTCAAAAGTTTTCACTTTGTCTTGAACAACCTTTAGGCCTACAGTTGCTAGAATGAGTGAGTGAAAATATTTGGGCGGCTCTTAACATCGAGGTCTTGAGAGCCGATGAGGGTGAAGTAAGGTGAGTATGGAGCAACGCTGGAATGAAAGGGCGGGGAGGGGGGAGATCCCTGAGAAAACCCGCCCCGTCGGGAACCGAACCCGGTTCGCCTGGGTGGGAGGCGAGTTGTCTAACCGCTACACCAAACAGCGGCTCCTACAGTTGCTAGAGTCTTGAGTGCTGAGCAAGGGAGTGACACTGAATAGTCCTACGCTGGAATTGCTGAAAATATCGTACTCACCAACATGAACATAACTCTACCAAACGTTTTAATTTGTCATACGAATAAAATTTCTGCTATAGTTATTCGTCTAAATGATGTCAATCGTAATCACTACTCTTTTTTAATTGCGTTGTTATAGCATTTGATTTCTCGTTTTATTAACTATTTACGCTTGTACTAGTGATTTTTGGTTTTTGTTTTCGCGACAACTGGTTAACCCGAACTGTATGTTGTAGGCCTACGCCGGAGCGTGCGTGATTATCGTAAATTTTGAAAATACAATGGGTAAAGTAAGATAGAACTGAAATTTAAGCTGCTGGTTGCCCTGATCGTTACAACTTGCTGGCAAAAGGTACTATCTGAATAACAATAAACGACCTTCTTTACATGTTTCTAAAACCAAAACACACAATTGTAAGTGCCACCCTAAAGAAAAAAAAAAGTAACAATTTTTTTAAAAATATAAATTAGCAGAAAAGCTTTGACAAACAAGCTTAAAGCTGGCTTACGAGATACATTTTTAAGTGTAAAAATAAAGGCATAATATTTAAATGAGCGTAGTAATATGTATATATATATATATATATATATATATATATATATATATATATATTGGATGGGGTGATGTAGTTGGCACGAAGACAGTATGGTAGTTATTTGTCTTACTTCCGCAACACACACAGATTCCCATGCAAGTAAGGAGAGTGTAACGTGAGACTGCATTCTGTTCTCACTTCCGTAATCTGTGGTGCTGGGGATATCGCCGTCTCTTGTCGCTGCGGGCAAGAAAAGGAAATCGTAAACCGAAGGGAATTTTTTTTTTTATGTTACCCTCGTTCTGGGGGGAGATATTCACGTCGCGTCTGGGGGGCCCCAGGACACACACACACACACACGCGCGCACACAAACTCCGTTCCCGCGGTCAATATTGACCGAGAGCGGCTCGCTCAGGAAACACACTGCTAGCTCGTGTTGCTTTCAACGCTCGGGCGCGGTGACTTGGGAGCCGGCGAAATGGCTGTTCCTTTAACCCGGACACACAACCATCCGCCCGTCCGTAAAAGTGGATTTACGATTAAAGGCTGAAGAATTAAGACTTGCACTTAAAACGACTCGATAAGCACACGGGAAATGAACAATAAGAAGGTTTGCAGTTTATGATTGAATTAGCAACTGTTAAGTCTAGGCAATCAAAATCGTAGATGTAAGCAACCGAAATAACCTGGAAAAATGGGCAATCTAAATATATTTAATTATTTGTCGTTACTGCTTGTGTAATAGTTTTAAAAAACTTGTGAAATCTTATAGAAGGCGAAGCCGATGCCAACATTGGACATTTACATCAATGCATCTGAAAAAGGTTACTTAAAGCGAATTCGATAACCTCTCTACGAGAAAAAAAAAAAAAAAAAAATATGACCATGAAATGTTCTTTAAATTAAGAGGATACCTTTTCTACAGTAAAATAATTACTTTCATACGATTTCACAATACGACATAACCTAAATACAAGTTGTAAATACAGTTGCCCGGCAAAAAGAATGCCACTGGGCTCTGATTGGCTACTTCGTCTTGACTTGTACTTAAGATATAAAATAACGATCATTTAAGTCACGCCAAGATCGCACACGACAGTCATAAACTAATACCCTTAAATACATTGAATCATATCTTAAGCGAACGGCGAACTTATTCTGTTAAGTCAATCGTAAACCCACCTTCAGTCCTGTAGGGCAAAATTAGTGTGTGCCAACATAACATCGTGATCTTTCTTTTGCTGGACGTATATTTTGGGTGGAAATACATTTCCAAGGGAGAAAAATTCTGGGGAAACAAATTATTTACACGATATGAATTTATAATGAATTATTGTTTACATTATAAATTCCTGAATTTACCACCAAAGATAATATACACAATTCCACCGCCTTGCAGTTTATTTCAAAGTGCGTATTCGCGTCTACGGAATGTCAGAAGACAGCGGACCATCCGTCGGCTCGTCGAAAGTTAAGTTTGAAAAATTATTCGAAGATTGGCGAATGGAAAAATATAAAAGTTTTCCTGTGATTGGTCGAAGATCACGTGACCGCCTGACGGACGGGCGACCGACGAATGGTTGTGAGCCCAGCACGCGGTGCACGTTTTCACCGGAAAACGGATCAGCTCCCGTGCGTTTGTTGGTGGTTGTGAGTCCAGCTTTACCCAGCTCACGCTGCACGTTTTCGCCGGAAAACGGATCAGCTCCCGTGCGTTTGTTGGTGGTTGTGAGTCCGGCTTTACCCAGCTCACGCTGCACGTTTTCAGCGGAAAACGGATCAGTTACCTTGCGTTTGTTGGTGGTTGTGAGTCCAGCTTTACCCAGCTCACGCTGCACGTTTTCAGCGGAAAACGGATCAGTTACCTTGCGTTTGTTGGTGGTTGTGAGTCCAGCTTTACCCAGCTCACGCTGCACGTTTTCAGCGGAAAACGGATCAGTTACCTTGCGTTTGTTGGTGGTTGTGAGTCCAGCTTTACCCAGCTCACGCTGCACGTTTTCAGCGGAAAACGGATCAGCTCCCGTGCGTTTGTTGGTGTTTGTGAGTCCAGCTTTACCCAGCTCACGCTGCACGTTTTCGCCGGAAAACGGATCAGCTCCCGTGCGTTTGTTGGTGGTTGTGAGTCCAGCTTTACCCAGCTCACGCTGCACGTTTTCGCCGGAAAACGGATCAGCTCCCGTGCGTTTGTTGGTGGTTGTGAGTCCAGCTTTACCCAGCTCACGCTGCACGTTTTCAGCGGAAAACGGATCAGTTACCTTGCGTTTGTTGGTGGTTGTGAGTCCAGCTTTACCCAGCTCACGCTGCACGTTTTCGCCGGAAAACGGATCAGCTCCCGTGCGTTTGTTGGTGGTTGTGAGTCCAGCTTTACCCAGCTCACGCTGCACGTTTTCAGCGGAAAACGGATCAGTTACCTTGCGTTTGTTGGTGGTTGTGAGTCCAGCTTTACCCAGCTCACGCTGCACGTTTTCGCCGGAAAACGGATCAGTTACCTTGCGTTTGTTGGTGGTTGTGAGTCCTGCTTTACCCAGCTCACGCTGCACGTTTTCGACGGGAAACGGATCAGCTCCCGTTCGTTTGTTTCACCGTGTTGGTTTAATAAAAGAGACGAAATACCTCAAGTAATTTAAACAAACTCGATGCAGCGTAACCTTCCTTCGCAAACATCACAACGCTGTAAGTTACAATATCTAGCGTAACCGTTACGCTAACTGTTCGCGGCTAATTGAATTGTTTTAATACCAACATTTAAAAAATATCCCTACCCATGACTTTCTGAGTTTCGCGAACATACTTTCTAAAGTGCTTATAGTAAAGCCAACAGTGAATTACAAAAAAAACGCATGTAAAGTCTTTTAAAACGAACTATTTTTGAACTAGTCTGCAAATGAATTTCGTTTATGTTTGTTTCATCTGCATTCGAGCATAATTTGAAGGAAGTCATTACCATACTTATGATTGTAAAATATTGAAGTTTCCATCGATCAAGGCATGAACGCGACACTGTTAAAACGTATTTAAATTATCGAAGTAGTTTAATGTAAAATTTTTAACTCCTTTGTACAGTGTAAAAAAAATTATCCGGTAAACGTCCTAAACAGTAACGGAAGTTTTTAACCTATACACTGTTAATATTACCACACAATCCAGATGCAGGTATAAGAATGTTTGGCATCGCCACTATACAAAGTTGGTAACTTTCCTATGCATCTGCCTGTTTACTGGGCAAATGTAGGAAAACTATAATGAATGTTACAGGGGAAAACATTACCATGCCTGCTTTCTCACCACACGTGTACGCTGGTACGGTAAATTTCCGAATAATTTCTTAGTGTGTAAACAATCACAGGCGTTTTCTATTGACTACCGCGTGAGTGACGTAGTTGCACATGTTTTGGTTTACCCATGTTAACTTCAGAATACGAACGTGATGTCAACCAGCTGCCGCGGATTACATTGAGATTTTGAAACGTGAGTAGGATGAGATTAAGATTAGAAAAATATATTTCTTGCAAAATGTATTGCTATTTTGAACTTGATTTCGCTCAAATCTTTTCGGCCTTCGATAATGCTTGAGATGTAATCTATGTTCCAAAATAACATTTTAGCATGGCATTAGTCAATGAAATTACTGCTTGAAAATATTATATTGAATAGAGTTACTCTGTTCTGCGTTCTGTATTTTTATCCTTCTCTGATTTAGCCAAGCCATCATAATAAAATTATACCCTTATCTGGAAACACATACCTCTAAAAAAAAGGCCACTTATTGTCTACGCACTTTAGAAGAACATTTCATGTCCGTACGAACAGTACTCGCTATTTTGGTATCTTAGGATTTTGGAATTAGTCCTAAATGGACTAAATTATCATGACGTGTTTTACTATTCCAGATATGTTTTAAATGGAGGCCCTAGATGGCCTAAGTAGGAGCATATAGTCTATAGTCTTAGGCCTTAAAGCAGTTTTGAAAGATAACATCGATAGCTATTCTGTCTGATAGAATAAAATATTTTCCTATTTTAATAACGAAGTTAAAAAATACGTTCCTCTGTTGTAGTGTAAGCCATATAGATAATAAGTTTTTGCGAAATGTAACACTAATCACTGTTTTTTTAGACGTTTGTGCTTTTAAATCTGTGCTGTCCATGGTGTTTAGTGTTATTCGTTGTCTGACTGGATCAACATTTTTTTACACCCATTTATAAATTTGGTGACTTTTTTTTTGCTGTTTTGTGTTTCGCATGTAAATTTTGCTGATGTTATCTAGCCACATTTATGCTGTCTTTGTAGGTTTTTTTTCTTTTCTTTCGTTCATTGTCAGACTGAATCACTATAATTCGTTGAACCTTTCATATGACTAATTTCTTTTGACTTTCTGCATTGTCTGTTTCGATTGTGGTTTTTGCTGTTTTCGTTCTCTCATAATTGTGCTGCCTTCTTCTGATTCTGTGTCAGTGTTTGTTTGTAATTTGGTGGTAATAAATTTGGTAATTTTCGAGATATGTCGTAAAATCTTAATTTGTTCATGTTGTGCTATCTTCCAAAATGGCGAACCAGTAACAATGTATTTCCGTCATTAAATATTTACATGATGAGCTGTCAAAATACTAAATATGGTCTAAATTGGTTAAATAATTCCCAAGGTATGAAATGGAAACCTAAATTTTAAAAGGGCTACGATTTTGGAAATAAGCACACAGCGTGGTAGATGTCTATACGAAATACTACAGAGTTTCATGAAATTCGGTTCACGGGTTCAAAAGTTATAGATGAAGGGGGTTGGGGAACGGAGGGCATAAATCCGAGACACATTCGCATGATTGCATAAGCCTATCTTTCCCAGGACAGTAAGATGAAAATTGATGGATATTGAAACTCTGTACTCGGCGTCTACGCTAAAAAGGCCAGTTTAAGGAATTTTGTAGATATCGTCGTTCTGCAATGAAGGTACTGCTGGAAAAGTACATAATGCTCTAACAATAAAATATGAGTGAGTGAAGAGATCTGAGCGATTCTTAACATAGAGGTCTTGAGAGCCGATGAGGGTGAAGTGAAGTGAGTATGGAGCAGCGTCGGAATGAAGGGGTGGGGGTAACGGGAGATCCCCGAGAAAACCCGCCGACGGGCCGCATCGTCCGGCACGTGCTGGATGTGGGGGCGATCCCACCGGGAATCGAGCAAGTTGTCTAACCACCGCATCACTGCGGCTCCTCTCCTTGTGCCATCAAAAATCAGATAAAAAAAATACGCAGATGCCTCTGCGCTTACAGTGGCAACGTGGCATTCTCTTTCTCTAACCGTGTCAGAAACGGCCAATTTGGGGAATTAGGGTTTAGGAACTTAGGGTGGATGGTTTCGAACGGCGAGCATGAGAGCTACATGCGACAAAGTTGGAAACTGCAGGCTTGTGGAATTTCGACATTATTTTTTTATTGTCACGCTATCAATAAATAACTTACCTCCAAGCATTTTTAACGTAACCCCGTCGTCTTGTGAATAGCTGATAATATTTCTTTCTAGCCCATATCAATCTTCTCGTTAATTCTTCACTCCTTGCAATGTACATTCCTTATCAAATCAAAAATCCTTCACCCCCCCCCCCTTTTTTTTTTTTTTTTTTTTTTTTTTGCAATTTTAATACTACATACGAACTTTATTTTAAAATAACTTCATGTAGATCCCTGATTTTCCATTTTTCACGTGCAGCGTTTCAAGAACATTAAATACCGACGTTTCTGCCTTGGGAAATAAAACGTAAATAAACCACAGCAGACGAATTTACGGACCTATTTGGGGATTTAGTGTGCTTCTTCACCTCAGTAAATTTCAACCCTAAATCCCCAAATATTTAGGGCCTAAAATTGGTCACGTGGTCGATTCAGTAACCTAAATAATCGTCTCGTATAGGCTGTTGACGGTAAGGTAAGCACTTCTTAAGATTCTTCTTAATTTTTTCTTTCATCCTATTTCCATCTTCCTGCTGCTTTTTAATATAAACATTGCAATGTGACGAATGAACACAGTGTATACATTTCACCACCCTCAAAATGTTATGCCTGGTGCTACAATAAGATATATTTATTAGTGGTTGAAACCTGCTGGGAGGGCCTTAAAAAGTGCTCACTTTACAGTGAACAACCTGTAGCCGTTTCGCACACGGCTTCAGCAGTGGTCAATATTGACCAAGGCTCGCTCCGTCCGGAAGTGTCAACGGGGAGAGAGGCGAAGGAGTTCACGGCTAAACCGTCGGATGGTTGCTGAAGGAGGAAGGAGGAAAGCTGAGTTCAGGTCGAACTCGACGCCTACCCAGGGAACACCCAGAGTCGGCGATATTGCGCGCTGGACGGAGAAACAAACAACTTTGGCTGGGGGGGGGGGGGTGGCGACAAACCTAGCGGAAGGCTCCTCTACGTCCCGGGAGACAGATCAGCCACCAGCTGAATTAAACAAACGACTCGCGTCGTAGATCTCCCAGGGGGCGTGTGAGCTGGTAGTGTGGCGGCGTCCGAGGACAAGGATTCAGCTGACCGTTTGGGACCAACCGTAAACCTCACCAACTCCAAGATGGCGGCGGAGAGATAAACACCGCCCAGCGACAAAGATAGGCTTGTCGGGTTCACGGTAAGACTGCGCCAGAAAATAGTTCCGGAGGTGTTATGCATGCCATCTTGCATTTAAGGCAGCTGTTGTTTACAACAGGGGAAAATACAGCAATATTCGATATAATGCCTATAGGCTGTTCACGGTAAAGTGAGCACTTTTTAAGGCCCTGCTAAATTTTTACTTCCTGCCAATTTCTATCTTTATGGCATTTTTTTGATGTAAACATCGCCTAGTTACTAATAAACACAGTGCGTACATGTTACCACTATCAAAAGTAAACGTCTGAGGTTGCAATAAAATACATTTATTAGTGGTTAATGTCTGTTGAGAGGGCCTTAAAAAAAGTGCTCACTTTACCGTGAACCGCCTATACCAGGTATCCTACGAAAGTGTGGAGAGAGGTTTGGACGGCTCGTGACGTCGAGGTCTTGAGAGGCGATAAGGGTGAAGAGAGGTGATTATGGAGCAACACCGGAATGCAGGGGCGGGGGATAACGGGATATCCCCGAGAAAACCCACCGACCAGTGACATCGTCCGGCAAGATTCCCTCGAGCGAGAATCCGGGGAGCGAACCCCGACCGGCAGTCGAACCCTGTTCGCCTCGGTGGGAGGCGATCGCTCTAGCCCTAGCGACACCGCGGCCCCTTCCTACGAAAGTGTCGCAGCGAACACCACGGACCGCATGTCATCACAAAGAGGTTGTCTGTATCCAGAACGTAACTTTGAAAGGCGTTGAGATGAAATTCAATTACCATGCCAAATTTGTTAACACAACGTGAATTTAAGTGAGAGTGATTAATCTTGGATGGTCTTTCAGTGCATTTATGTCACAATGATAACGTTATTTGCATTTCCCTCCCCAGATAAATGTATTTTATGATGTAATTCCTGTAGGGGTTTCAAAGTATTAATCACACTCTAAACCTAAAGAAGTGACAATGATGTGAAAAGTCACCGAAAAAATTAATTATACAGCTACTGACGACCGATGGACAAGTGAATGAATTGGGAAACCAATTATATTCAACTACCACAATAATCAGTAGATGCCAATGGCTCCCAGGGGAGTAATTTTCACTGGTATTTCACTGTCCGATACACAAACCTGTTTTAGGCGTAATATGGGGTTTGGCCCCAACGGGGATTCGGAGTCCACCACACAGTATTTTAAGTTGGGTGTTGAAGGGCATTCCTTCCTAATTTGGCCCAGATCAGTCGAACGCTGTAGAATTTTATAGAGAACAAACACATGTGAATATATACCAAATTTGACTTCTAAGAAAATTGTTAATACCTCTTTTGTTTAGTTAAGGCCTTTTCCCTTACCGAACCTGTTCTTCCCTAGAGCCTTTGGGAAACTGCAACTATATACATTTTTTTTTACCGACGAGTCAATATGTCACAATGTTGGCGCTGGAAGTAACAGCAAACGCGTAGAATTTTAACAGAAGTAACAGCAACGCGTAGAATTTTAACAGAAGTAACAGCAACGCGTAGAATTTTAACAGAAGTAACAGCAACGCGTAGAATTTTAACAGAAGTAACAGCAACGCGTAGAATTTTAACAGAAGTAACAGCAACGCGTAGAATTTTAACAGAAGTAACAGCAACGCGTAGAATTCTAACAGAAGTAACAGCAACGCGTAGAATTTTAACAGAAGTAACAGCAACGCGTAGAATTTTAACAAGCAGCTGAGAGGTAAAACGTTTTGTTTGTAATGTTTAATATTTTTGTAGTCTTTCTTACTTACACATTCACAGCACATCCCCACGACATGCGTTCATTTTTATTTGCCTGAATCTAACTACAAGTAAGTAATATCGCCACAATTATGTTGCTTCTTTCTTAACTACACAAAAAAAAAAAAAAAACACACACACACACACCCCCCCTTCGAAATTGAAGCTTTATTTTATACCATCTCGACAGCATTGCCATAAAAATAAACCGGTGCTATTTTCGCTAGAAACACATGTTTCTGCAGCAGCGCACATTATCTTTAGATCACCAGTGCAATGCTTTGCCGTAATATTTATAGCAGGGATCTGAAAACAAGGAATGATAGCAATTGCTCTTAAATTAGTGGCAATATATGCCGGAATACTTTTTTTTTTTTTTTCGTTCCGCTGCAGAAAACAGGTAGAGCAATAAAACTGCAGTGGTTTGCACTATAGTATTAGTGAACCCACTAAAAGATATTTATGGAGGAACTAGTTGATGGCGAACTCTAGAGTGAGAACTGGGTGTAATTGGGCTGTTGGTGGAAATGGTTGCACATACACACACCTAGAGATCCTAGGGATGCGTACCTAGAGATCCTAGGGATGCGTACCTAGAGATCCTAGGGATGCGTCCATTACTCCTGCATCTGTGCAGTGTTCAACCAGTGTAGATTCCCTCACGAACCAGTTGCATGCACTTTTGGAAATCCTAACACGTACAGGCTGCTCACGGTAAGATGAGAACTTTGGAAAGCCCTGCTTAAGATCTACTTGAATGCATGCTGTATTTTCTTCCGCCTTGTGTAAAATTAACACTGACTTAGTCCTTGTCACTTTATTCATGCGTCCGTCAGGTGTATCTGTTAAGCTATTCGCAAAGTAAATATTTTACAAATCCCCGACTTATTCTTCCCTACATGAATTAAAAATAACAGAAAACAAAAGAAATAATTAAATTTACCACTAATGATAACCTAAGATTTTTAAATCGACGTTTAAACATGGAACTATTTCCCCTCCATCGTTACCAACTTTACTGAGCGCATGTCACCCAGTGCACCCGTTCAAATATATGCAGGCAGGGGCAGTGACATTTTTCTAAGGTTTATTTCAAAAATGTAAGTAGTGTTGTGTCGTATAGGGGCCCCAAAACCAAAAATAGTTTTGCCCTACGCCCCTTGGGTGCCCCTGGATCAAGGGCGCACTGCACTGAATTCGAACACAGTCATTGTGTTTTTATGTTTCTCTCCAGGAGAAGGGGCCGCGGTGGCGTAGTGGTTAGACTATTCGCCTCCCGCCCACGCGAACCGGGTTGGATTCCCGGCGGTGTCGCTCCCGGATTCTCGCATGCGGGTATCGTGCCCAACGAGGCCTCTGGCCGGCGGGTTTTCTCGGGGATATCCCGTTTCCCCCTCCCTTTTCATTCCGGCGATGATCCGTGCTCGCCTCGCTTCACCCACATCGGCTCTCAAGACCTCCGTGTTAAGGGTATTATGTAGCTACGCATTCAAGGTCGAGAAGCGAGTGAATGTTTTTGTCGTAACGCTGTACTGTGTAAACTAGATCTGTAACAGTGGGGTTTTCTTACACGCGATGAATACTTGCAGATCAAAATTAAGCCCGTATTTTTGTACTTTTCTCTTGCCGCTTAAGGAACCTGCATTGGCAAGCTTTATAAATGCGATATTTCACCATATCCACGAATTTTTTTCTCTAAGACTACACTAAATATGACAAAAGCAAAAAGATAGGGATATAGAAAATAGTTTTTTTTTCCTATCCTTTCTGGCAAAGAGTAGTATTTCCATCACTTTAATTTGCAGAGCTACGCGTTTGCGCGCAAACGACGATTTCACAGAAAATGTTTTCGTACATAGTTCCCTCAAGAGCCGCCCAAACCTCTCCACATTTCAATCGCTCGAAATGGAGTCGAACGGCACTAGTTACCTTCTTCGGGGCCGGAAATGGGCGAACCTCCGTTCCAGGGAGTAGTTTTTTTTAAATTCGCCTGGCTCAAGAAGAGCTCCCGCGTCGGGCGAAGTGTCGGCCGATTAATCACGTTACCAGTGTTTGCCAATGGCGGTTGAGGATCGGTGAGTTGGGGGGTGGGGGGGGGGGGTTAACCCGGGGTAATGAAGACGCATCTGTGTGACGTCACGGCTGCCGAAGGTCGCGCCCTCGGAAGGGATACGACGGCAACCTCCACGACTCCTGTTTGTCGTCGCGCTAATTACCCTACACACACAGGACACGCGAGTACCAAGCAGCTCGGAGCCTCCCGGCCAGAGGAGTAATTATGGCGGCGGAGAAGCGAAGCAAAGTGGCTGACATCTGGCGGTTGAGTCCGGAACCCGCGGAGTGGAGAGAGACAGCCGCTCGGCTTTACCATCCACGTGTGCAAAAGTTATATATATATATATATATATATATATATATTCTTACAGGCGGTTCACGGTCAAACGAGCACTTTTGAAAGCCCCGCTCACTATCTATTTGTATGCACGTTGCGTATTCTTCCGCCATATTTAAAATTAACACTTGCAAGGGCCTCATCGCTTTATTCATGCGTCAGCCCAGTCAAACTGTAATATTATAAGAACAGTACATATTTTATAAACATGCAAATTTTTACATTTCTATAAATAAAAAAAAGAACAGAAACAGAAAAAAAAATTTCTTAAATAATTAGAAACGGTTACCTAACTATTTTTATTCGACGTTAAGATATGGAACTACTTTCCATCCATCGTTACCAACTTCACTGGGCGCAAGTCACTCAGTGCGCCCGTTAAAATAAATATGCATGCAGGATAAGTTACTTTTTTTATAGTGTTGATTTCAAAAGTTCTCACTTTATCGTGAACAGCCTTTACCTGAAAAATAAACTCGAAACTGTGTAGCTCATTTTCCTAATACGGAGCTCTGACCAGGGTAGTATTTTATTTAAACAAATTCACAAATCTCCGAAAATAATGGTGCCGGGAAGCATAAGATATTAAAATGTTGTAATTTTCCTACGCCAAATCTTCCACGAAACTTACTCTACCCACATATAACTAAAACGACAATTTAACCTTGCCCAAATGTAATAGTTCAACATTCACCGTTCGAAGATCCATCTACTCCACTGAAACATGATTTTAATAACTATAATTGTCGCCGCGGTAACAACCTATAATCCATTCACGGTTACTTCAAACTTTTCTGAAACCGTGCTTAAGTTCTACTTCCAGGATATTCCTCCGCCTCGTGCAAACCAAGCTTAGAAGGACAATGCACCGAATTCGTACGCGCTCAGCTGTAATGATATTTTGCACGAGAACTATTTTTTTACTAGGCACTACCAACTCACGTATTTTCTCACATATTGTTATACATATGTACATAAATAAAATATTGGTCAAACTTTAATTTCAACGAAAAATACGATAGTTTTACGTTAACCAAGGTATGAAACGCTTGTGACACGTGGCATGTTTAGAAAGTAACTTAACGCGCCACACATGGGGTGTTTTTTTTCGAAGGTCTGATTCAAAAAGTGTGAATAAACCGCGAATAGACTATATGAACAACGAAGAGCTGGTTGGGTCCAGGACTCGTCTGTGTGCGAAAGCCTATAAATGTTATAATTTTCAATACTAAACACAATTTTCATACTAGACGTGATGTCATTGTCACGTGTATTAAAAAAAAATATTTATTGTAGATTTTCTGTCTCTTCTTAAAATAGTTTTCATATGACTTCATAGCTACCGTAAAAACTATAGGGCATGTTTGTGGAATATAAACTAAGTTGAGATTACTAAACAGAACTTGCAGTATGTTGGGTAGAATAAAAACACATTTTAATGAACTGACTGGAACTTAAAGAAACTGACATTATGAACAATTAAATTATGAGATAGTTTCATTAGTGTTACAGAATTAACATTAGGGCTTATCCACTAGTATTAATATATTTAAAAAAAAGAATATTTTCTGGTAGCCGTGTATCAATTGAAATGTAATTATTAAAACGGTTGTGCGATAGATAAAAAAAATTATTTGGTTATACCAGACATATACAAAAACACAGAAACATTAGGTTAAAGTATATAACGTGTTATAAACAAAATTCTATGAAAAATAATATAAGTGTTGATTTGGCTGGTAAATTAATATTTCCGCATAATTAATCCCACTTATTTTTGGGAGATGTTTTGAATAAAGCGGTATATAATACCGCCTATTGTTTTCACGTCGGAATATTACAGAAAGGGCCAGTTTTGCTTCGTACACAGCCTTATCAATTCTGTGTAGCGTAGTAATAAATTATTTTTTGTTAAAAAAATATATGTTGCGATAATTATTCGTAAATGACACAATCACTTAGCGTGGCAGCATCTTCAATCGAGCTGCACGAACACACTAAGTATGAGCTTTTGTAGCCGTTTTCGCCGTAAATGAGCTACATAATATGTGTTTCTTATCGGGCAGTTTCTCGCTTTCAACCGTGTACCTAAAAGCTACGCGCAGAATAAAATCCAACACAGTCACACAGAAATTGCCACGCGTTTGCTACATCGAAAAACTCTATGGAGCAAGTAAGTAAATAAATCTTCATCGCTATTCCGTCCGCCTGCGAGATACGACGGCGATGCTGCACTAACATGCACTCAGGAAACAGAACTTGTTTGATATATACGCTGTTCACGGTAAAATAAGCACTTTTGAACGCCCCGCTTAAGATCTACTTGTTCGAACGTTGTGTAATATTCCGCCAAATGCGAAATTAACACTGCCATGCGTTGGCCAAGTGAAACTGGGAAATTATTGGAAAAGTAAATATTTCACACATCTGCTAATTTTCACACTACGGTGCATAAAAAAAAAAACAGAAAGCCAAAGAAATTATTTAAGTTATCATAAGTGGTAACCTAACATTTTCTATTCCAAGTTAAAATACGGAACTACTTCCCACCCATCGCTACCAACGTTACTGGGCGCATTTCACAAGTGAGCCCGTCAAAATATATGCAGGTAGGAGCAGTAACTTTTCTCTAAGGTTGATTTCAAAAGCGCTCACTTTATCGTGAACAGCCTTTACAGGTTTACACGCAGACCTGGTTTTCATAGTCGCTTGATCAGCAGTAAATAGTACAAAACTCCAAAAAACTAATTAATAAGAAATTACAATATTATTTCACAAAAAATTATAAAAATTAATCAAATCTAGTGAGTAAAAAGTGTTTCACTATAGAAATATGGCTCTGCCGCGTTCATAACTAACAAACTTCTGCCATACAAATATTCTTCAGTTGAAAATAGTTAAAAGTATTTTTAGTTTTATTTTCATGCCAATAAAAATGGAGGTAATCACGAACATTTGTGGACTTACACAAGTTCTTAATTGGAATGGAGTATCAATTATCTATTAATTAGAACAATACCATAATTTTCCTTTTCATTTACTCTCCTTCACAAACTGGCGCTACAACACAGAAATAAATTTCTGTACGCTTTATAAACCTTTGAAACTAGATGTTCAAAAGGGTTTCTTGTAAAGTACAAGTTAATAAACGTGTGTGTACATCACTGATATATATCAAACATACTAAATGAATCGCATATCTCCAGGTTTTTAATGAATACGAAGTCTCCATTGCTTACTTGTTAAAATAAACAACGCCTGTATATTCTCACTTTACAAGCTGTTGTGAGTACTGTCCTAATACACTTGTGGTAAGTAGTAGGGGAGGGCCGGTTTCACTTCACCTGGGGTTAATTGGGATTAATTGATATATTATAGAGTTGAGTGAAAGGGTTAATCCTTAATCCGATCTAATCCGAGCAAAAATTGAAAGGGTTAAATTTCTGGACATGATTGATTTTACTGAAAGGGTTAAATGGATTGAAAGAGTAAATTTTTATTCGGATCAAACTTGTTTGTGTATTTGGTGCAAGAGTGTACTAAGGGAAAAATTTATTTCTTTCTTTTTGTGGGTAGGAGAGGAGCTCTGGTACGTCCTCACCCTTGGAGCTCTGACACTTGATGAGGTGTGGAGTGTTGGGGATGGGGTATACATATGGTGCGTTTTGTGCAAGAGTAGCCTAAGTGTAAATTTAATGTCTCGTAGATGGTGTTGGTAGATAGTCGACTTTGAAAGATGCGATTAACGTGTTAGTAATGACAAACGATTAAATATACGATTACTGTTTCTGAATGCAATTAAACATTTGTGAAATGATGAGTGTTTAAACAATCTCTACCTATGAATAAATTACATGCATTGAATAGCAAATTTAAAATGATCACAACTACATGAATAACATCTGGTGTCGGCATATGCTAAACAAGCGCAACTACATGAGTCTCCAGTATGAAATTATTACGTAATGAAAAATCAATTAAATATAAAGAGATGAATACATGATTTTACTACCACGAGCTGTATGTTAGAAATATAGTTTACACGAGAAAAGTATATATATATAATTCAGGATGCATATGAGTAGTGTGTAAATTGTTCAGTGTTTCATTATGTGTGTTAATTAATTAATATCCTTTAATGTGTGGAATACATTTCTAAACTTCCTCACCAGTCTCACATGCAGACAGACGTGTATCATGTAAGGTATGTGCGAGAGGCATCAAGTAGTGCCACATATCTTGTTACTGTGTTCATTAGCTGTTTAATTAATAAGGGACTTTTTTGCTTTATCGTAGTTAGTTAATTCCATACTGCACACTCACGCAATTGTGTTCGTTCATTATATTTCTCTCGTGTAAATTATATTTCTAACATTCAGCTCGGGGTAGTAAAATCACGTATTCATCTCTTTATGTTTAATCAATTTTTTCATTACATAATAATTTCATACTGGAGACTCACGTAATTGCGCTTGTTTAGCATATGTCAACACCAGATGTTATTCACGTAGTTGTGATCATTTGAAATTTAGGATTCGATGCATGTAATATATTCATATGTAGAAATCGTTTTAACACTCATCATTTATCTAAATTTTAATTGCATTCAGAAACAGTTGTTATCTATTTAATCGTTAGTACACTCTAGCACCAAACAAACACAAAAAAATTTGATCCGATTAAAAATTAACTCTTTCAATCCATTTAACCCTTTCGACGAATTTAACCCTTTCAATAGAAATAAAGCCTCTCGATCAATTTAAACCTTTTAATCAATCTAACCCTTTAAATTTGTGATCGAATTAAGGATCAACCCTTTCAATTAAATCGATAAGCAATTAATTAATCCCAGGTGAAGTGAAACCGGCCCGCCCCTACTACTGTAGTATTACAATTACCTCAGCAACTACCTTCCAAAAATAAACAGAAAGTATACGTACAAAATATTTGCAATTGTGCACAGACACACAAATGAATTCAGTCGGTCTTATAGCATAAATGAACACTTGTTTCCAGGTAGTAGAACACTTTTGAAAGCTTCGTTCTGTTTGGTTTCTTTTTAGACGATTATGTATCCTTCCGTTAGATGTAAAAATTAGCATGGCCACCGGCCTAATAGGTTACTCCTGTCAAGGTACCTCGTGAAATGATTATACACATTAATACGAGGGCTGTTCCCAAAGCCCCTGGACTGGCAACCCTACAACGATTCTGAGGAAGCGATTATGTAACTGTAGGTCATGAAGGTAATTTCTGGCATGCTTTGTTTAAGTGAGCAAAGCCAACGTACAGCTGTTATTATTTTGCTCAATATAATAGTTGAACTACAGTACGTATAACAATATCAGATAAGTTATAATATACAGTTAAAAATCAAAGTATCAGCGTGGAGAATTTTTTCAAGTTATGAAAAAGTGCATGCACAATCGCACGAAACTCAACCATTTACATTTACCTAGATGTACGTATTTACGGAATTCCATGTTTATCAAAACACTTTTACAGTTTGCACCAATTTTTATGGCAATGATTGTAACAGCACATATCTAAAATAAACAAAGCTGGCGAAACATGAGTAAAAATACTTGTACACTATTATTTAAATTTGTTACGAGTGAGTTTCTTAGGCACATTAAACGGAGAATTGGTATTATTAATGTACACACGTTTGTAAAATTTTCATATCATCTCTTCAACAGCATATGTATATAGGCTGTTCATGTTAATGTGAACACTTTTGAGGCCCTAGGTACTTGTCCTTTCAGCCCTTTCCTATTGTTTAACCACATTTTAAAATAAATATTCCCATGTAAGTAATAAGCACATCGTTTATATTCCACAGCACAAGGAAGATAATGTCCAAGGTTAAAATAAGATATATTTATTGACTATTATTCCAAATGAGAGGGCTTTCAAAAGTGTTCTCCTCACCTTGAATAGCCTATGCAACTTTTTACATCCCGACAATGTTACATCCCTCACACGATTATACAGCGTGTAGAAAGGAACTGCTAGGCAGGCTCGCGCCAACTACAGCCGACCCTCAAAGCCGCGGTGTTCGTAAACAAGGCTTTAACTCTCCACCCGGACGGAGGAAATTAACGCAGAGGGAGATGGGAATTTCGCGCGCGTGGTTGGCATTTTCCTCAGCCCGCCGCACGTCACCACCGCGGTCGTAATCACGAACGAGAGCGAGCTCGCGTGCGGCTAGGCGACCGCACTCATAGTGTGTGCTCGCCCGCTGTTGGAGTTCTATGGGGTGGGGGTCAGGGCCGGGTGGAAACGACTGCCGCTGTTTTATTTCTCTCCGCCCTCGCTTCCCTCTTTTCAACTCTTCCTTCCCTTGGAGCGTGCTAATTAGTGAACCCGCTCCTTTGTTGCTTGTTGTCGCGATTACAACACAAGAAGCGAGGCCGGGTAAGGCAGGAATACGACCAACGACTGTTATTAAAACAATCTTCACAGACAACGGGGACTGTAACACAACGACTGTAAATACAGGAATGTGCAGAAGTGCGTGGAATATCTGGTTCTGGCTGACACAGTGAGGCTGCGGCAGTTCCACCAACATCTAACGGCAGTAGCCACGCCCAGGCTACTGTATGTCTCATATAAGATTTTGACAGTCAGTGAGTGGGAACTTGACATATACGAAAGAAACAAAGTGCCGTTTACAAAATCGCGTATCAGCTGATGCACAAACGAACAAAAGTTAATATTAAGTTGGCTATTCTGAGTGCACTGGCGACGAACATCAGACAAGTGTAAAATACGCTATAACAAAGAGTTCCTAGATTAATTAATATATTTAATTTTATGTGGTCACAAAACAGCTGTTGTAAGTGTTACAAACTAATCTTCGTGCTAAAGTAGTAATGTATAGGTGTTCAAAATGAAATGCTCAATAAGACGATTCAGAGCCTGGTGAAACGCGACTTCAAACCTTAGCTCTGTTAATGTCATATTCCCGCTGTCCATCCATACGTTCCACATGTGCTTGATATTGATTCGAAAAGCCTACAGAAATATTGCATTAAAATATTGAATTATTTTTTCAAATAACTTGAAGAAATGTATTTCAAATTTGTGTCGTTTCGACACAGTAATAGGCGCAAAGTCAAGTTTTAAAAAGCAGGATATAGAGGCGGCGAACCTGCTGCTATCTGTCGGCTCGCACACTTAACTATGTAATGCGCGCCATCTGTGAGTTCTTTCTCGAACCTAACCAGCTCTAACGCTCAAATGAATATGTTTCGTATGTAAAATAACAAATTTATGAACAGATACCAATAGTTTTATTTTTCCGCGAGCTCTGCATAGTTTTTTAAAGCAACATATATTTCGTGTACAGCGATTCTGATTACTAGTAATTTCTATTGTGCCAGTAATTGTCCGCCTATGTCCTAAAAATGCAATTTTTTTTTCCCGAAACCTATTTCCTTGTTTTCGTATAGCATCCACCTGACACACCAGCTGATTGTGAAAGGATGCATAAACTAAAAGTAAACATTAGTTGAACTGTCAAAATCTTACCATCTTATATGAGGCAGATAGTACATGGGAGAGAGAGCCAATAGGAATTAAGGATATCGGAGAAGGTGGGCGTGAACGAGCAGTGTGGTGGACACGGCGGCTAAGGGCCGGGGTGTTAGTCGACGTCGGTCCTCCATGAACGGCGGTCTCCGAGAGGCGATTGGAGGTGTCTTACACTAGGGTGAGAGAGCGAGCCCGGAGCCCCTTATATACTTATCCTCCCATAACAGATTGCCCTTCACACCTACCTCGATACCTAACCCCACCAACCACTTCCCGCTGTAATTATTACAAGTTGAATCAGTAGTGTCACTTCTGAATTAGTTAGTTTTGCTTAATTAATTGTCCCCCCGACTTCCCTTCATGAACTGCATGAAATATACTACCCTTAAGGAAGCATAACAGTGTACACACGAGCACGTAAGTCATGTGGTCCCAACACTTCTAGACAGATTTTTTTTGTTCGCATTACAAATAATTCTTTGTAAACTAGTTGTACAGTATTTTGTTGTAGCTCTATTACCTAAACAGAATATCTTTACACGCAATAATTGATCCTGCAGCTACATATGTAGAACCATCGTTCAATGTAAAGTGAAGTCGAAAGTTTAAGATCGCCATCTACGACAAACAATTTATTCCAAATCTGGTTAAGGTAAAAATCAGACAAGAACACTGTTTCTCTCTCGTAGTGTTGAAATATATTCATTTATATCCGTAATCCCATCTTTGCTGGAGGTTTTTCTGACCGATTGTTCAACAGTTATAAAACAAGGAATAGCAGCCCATTTTTAAATGCAAGTGTTTGAAAATGAATTAAAAGTCAATATATTTTTAGAATTTGAATTTTTGTACCGCAGTGGCACCCATACAGCACTATTTTTTCCAAGCAAAATGTTTCGTGGTAATAATTCTCGCAAGAAAAACCGATAACATTTCTAAGGCAATTGGAAGAATACTGGGAATATTTTGCCCTTAGTGAGCAAGAGATTCTAAAATGCCTCCGTTCTTCTTGTAATGGTAATGGGCACCACTGGTTAGACATGCATAAGCTTCATTTCACATGATATAAGGACTTTAAAAGATCATTCATTTCACACTACTGAGCATGGAATCTCAGATCAACTTGCGGGCGCAGCTCAAAGCTGAGAAGTACGATCCTAAGAGGGGCAGGTACATTGATGAACACATCAGTACAATGTATGAAAGAACCCCAAACTCAAACCACCAATGCCGGACAGGACTTCATGGGCCTTATCCTTGGACAGTTGCCAATCATCAGCAGATACACCTGACACACTCTCGGATTGTTGAGATGCTCGTGCCCTTGACCACGTTTTCACGTGAACCAAGAGGCTGGGCCGTCACATACCCCTGATCCTCCTGTTGCTTTGGGTCCACTGTCTTCTGTTACAAGCCTATTAGCAGGATCAATTTTTGTGGATGAAGACATAGCCCAGCAACTGCTTGGTCCTCTCTATGAGGAGGAGAGTGCACCTGTACTCATCCTCCAGCAACAGGAACAGACGGCGCACAGTAGGATTATGTATGTTCAGGCATAAAGGCACCGGGGATTGAATCGCCGTAGCCGACCGGCCACAATGTTGTGACGTCGCCATCCGCCATCTTGGAAGCCAGTACCTGTTTAACGTTGATCTGTGACCCCTAACCCTTGACCTTTGACCAATAATCCCAAAAACCCAAAACATTCCAAAAAAATAAAATAAATGCCAACCAATTAATTAAAAATTATTTAAAGATTTATTTTAAAAAAATATTAGAAAGTTATTTACAATTATAAACAAATTATTAAGAAATGTAGGCGTCATGACCGCCATCTTGGTCGGTACCGTCCGCCATATTTGTTGGCGACTCGACCAATTAATAAAATTCATGTATTTATTTCACATTAAATAAAATCTCTAGTCTTAAAATCCTTCATAAAAGAATTAAATTTTTCAGTAATGTTTTATGGTTTTGTGGAATTCGATTTGTAATAATGGCTGAATTAAAAAACTTGGAATCATAACTTATTTGTTCTTTACTTTAAATATGTTTAAAAAAAATAACAAAATTCGCACCTAGAGTAAGTAAACTGCATGTCAATACGATTCAGGTTGATAATTATGGAATTTCATTACAAAAACTTCAGGTGAAAATGACATGTTTTGGAAGCTTAGCTCCCCCCCCCCCCCTCCCTTTTTCGCACCACCGCTGGCACTTAAAAGTTGTTTGTTTGTCTGCAGAAGTCACGCGCAGGTGAAAAGAGTTTCAAACTGCACAGTTAGAAGAGCAAGTTTTCCAAATCCCATTTATCAGCTCTCCTCAGAACTTTTGCTTTGCTTTTTCCTTTTCTCGGGCAAAAACAACACCTTCTGCACGGGACTGAAATCGTTACATGCGGGGAAACACAGATCACTTGAGATTACAGAAGTGAAACGGCAGTCGCTTATAAAGTGAAATCTAGCCGTACACGCCAGCAAAATAGCATCTTAGACCAGCAACACTTTAGAACGTCGTTCAATAGCCAACTCCTGCTAACCTAGGCAATATTTAGGGACTGGGGAATTCTGCGATTTGAAAGAACTGTAGGGTAGGACTCGACAGTCTTATGCATTCTCCAGCCTCAGTTTTCTGTTCATTGGCTGCTGCCCCACTGTCTAGCCAGTTTTACGTCAGACCAGGTGGCACGTTATTCGATGCCAGTTTCCTTACAGGTACGTTATTGGCTCCGATTTCACCTGGGCGTGTCTAATAAACTGTGATCCAATTGCAAACACAGCAAAAATGTGCACATGTTTGAAGTCTAACTTTTCCTAAAATCAATTCGCTAAATTTTCCAGTCCCTAATGGTAGGTGATGACGATATAACAGGTGAAGTACGATGATAACTGATGATGAATTATGATTGAAGATGATTTATGATAGATGATATATGATAATGAGGATTGATATATGACTGATGGTGGATGTTAAGTGATAATAATTGATTATGGATGGTGACTGATGATCTATGGTGGATGATTAATGATTATGACGGATGGTGACTGATAATTGACAGCGGCTAGGACCACATGTTTTTCGAGAAAAGATTTACGCGCAGGGTGAACCTCAATATCTTACCTGTATACTTGAATGTTTACTTCGATTATTGGGCACGTGTCTTTAAGAGATGATTTTTTTTTCTACCAGACTGGGCCAATCAGAATTAAGATACACCTATACTGAACATCTGTGATTCACGTGACAGCTAAATTTCATCCATTCACGAAAGGGAATTCGAACTGAGTTATTATGGACTACAACTAGTGAGAATGTTACATCGAAAAACAGGTGTTCCTACAACTGATGATTAGAGACGTGCAAATTTCGCGTTATTATTTGAGGACACGTTAAACTCCAATCACACGTACCTTTCAAATAAATTTGTCATTGGAACATGCTTTATTTGACACGCCCTGGGTAACCCTGCGGCAGGAAATAAACACTTCACAATTGTGTAGTCCAATCAAGTGAAGTCCAGTCAATATAGAGTGACTTCACATCTATGCAGCAGTCAACGGAGAACCTACGCTGGCTCGTTAATGGATGTACAACACTGTGAAGTTTAGCCAGATGCCAAATAATAACGCGAATTCTGCAGGTCTCTACTTATGATTGATGATAGATGATGACGATGATTAACCCCAGCACCGTATGCGGCTGACGCATGAACCGACTACACCACGGAAGGACGGTAGAATGGAAGGAAAACTATGATATCCCCGCATTATCAAGAAAGAGCACAATTGCCGTGAAAGAGGGCGGAGTGGGACAAGAAAGACTGCCCGGCCTTTGATTGGCGCGCGTAAAAAAAAAAATGCCATAGAATACTTAAGAAAAACGAAGCGAAACAGTCACCCACGCCGGGAAAATGGCGCCACTGTCCAGCGACACGTCGGAACGCCATTGGCCAATCACCGCCCGGTGACTCACTCGCCACCAGCCGTTGGCGAATGTTTCTCGCAACGCGCAGTAGCCAATCAGACGCGAGGGCTCAGCCAATCGGTGAGTTTGTACGCCCGAATCAAACGAACCGCCAAATAATTCCACTTCTGTGTAGTTTGCTGCTCTATGGCGTGGCTTCGGTGGTCCCCCTCCCCCCCCCCCCCATCGCCCTTCTCCCGTCATCATAGTCGGAGGTTACAGGGACCACGGGAGGGCGTTAGACCGGAGCGTTGCGGCCGGCTATATATATTATATCCTCGCTAATTGGGTTCTTGTTGATATGGTAATGTCCGGAGCATCGCTGAATACAAATGAGGTGCAAACACAGCGGGGCCGCAGGGAACACCAAAGTTTTGCCTGCCCCCCCCCCCCCTCCACACCCGCCCCTTACCACACAAAAACCTACTTACCAACGACAAAATGGGGTCGGCCAGCTGAAAAGGGCAAGCAGGGCGGAAGGGAGACAAAAATTACAGGCGCTTAAAAAATTCATTTCCTTGTTGTTGCCGGCACTGCGGAGGCCGGACGGTGTGTGTGGTAAGCCTGGGACGCCCCCTCGAAACTTCTGGGCGCAGGCTGAGTGGTTCGGTCGATTAAATTGCCGTCCCCTGGAACGTCCGAAGCAGCTTTCGGTGCGTGCCCCTAAAGATATTATGCGTCTGCTAATAAGAAAAACAAAAGTTGAGTTTTTAACGCACAGCAAGTACTATAGTCTATTCGCGGTTTCTTCGCACTTTAAAAATCAACCCTTTCAAAAATCTCCCCCATGTATGACGTGTTTAGTTATTTCCTAAATATACCATGTATCACAAACGTTTTATACCTATGCTAACACAAAAATATATTATTGTCCGTTAACCCTTTGAGGACGGCACAAATTTACTCGCTATGAAGACAGGGTTGACGTGAGCTGCCTATATTCACAACTACAACAATGACACTTGTGTAGGTTACTGTATTTCCACTTATCATCTTCCTATTGGTCCTGGCTACACGGGACACGTTTACTGTACTCTGCAACGTTTATTATTGGCTGGTCGTTATCCAATGAAGTCACGCCTTGTCTGTGTACCAATAAAAGTGTCACGATAGATCTAAAACATGTTACAATTAATGGTGCCCACCGGAGAAAAAAAAAAAAGTTTTTCTTACGAACTGAAATGTTGACAACTTGTAATTTATTACTGATAACCCGATAAGTCCAGCGAAAAGGTAAAACTATACATGTATGCGTTTTAACATCGGGAGCAAAGAGATTTCCATGTAAACGTGTCCCCGTGTATGTACGTGCATACTCCTCAAAGGGTTAAATTAAAGTTTTACATACATTGTATATATAAATAATATTTATGTATAGTAAATATGAATACAACCAGTGAGCAAACGCGTGTGTTGGTTACGCCTAGTAATAAATTGTTCTGATGCAAAATATCCTTACAGCTGAGTACGCACGGTTTCGGCGCGTCGTCCCGTTGGCGTAATTTCCTAGACTTGGTTTAAGCTTTGGTTGCACGAGGCGGAGGAATATCCTGGAAAGTAGAACGTTTAGCAGGGCTTCAGAAAAGCGTGGAGCAACCGTGAATGGATTACATGAAGACAGGACTTCCTCGTTACAGGCTTGTGGCTTGAGGTACGCGAATTTAGCAAATGCTTTTCGACGGATCCGTTGATTTCAAAAACGTATATCCGTGTGTTCCCGTAATGGAGATGGGAGGTTAAGGTGGATCTTGAGGCTCCTGCCGACCGGCTGGTAGCGGCGAAAATTTAATAGGAAATCCCATGTTAAGGGAATTTCGCCTCAGCGCGTTAATTTTAAAGACAGGCGTTTCAAACAAAATTTATTCTTTGCAAATATCTTAGAATAAAATCTCTTCGAGCAGATAGGCAGTATGTACAGCACATACTTTCTTGTAAAACATAAATTTCAAAAAGTCCTAGCAAACAGGCTATATATATATATGTTAAGGATAGGGACATGCAAAATTCGCGTTACTATTTGAGCACATGTTAAACTTATAACACATTTCCCTTGCAATATGTTTGTTATTGGATAATTCTTTTTTCTTTTTTTTAACACGCCCCGGGTACCTCTACGCCAATAAATGAACACTTCACAATCGTGTGCTCCAATCAGGTGCAGTTCTCTCAGAAAGGGAGTGACTTAACACCTAGGTAGCAGCCAATGGGGAAACGACGCCGGCTCGAGAATATATGGTGATGTGAATTTAAGCTTGATGCCATAAAATAACGCGAATTTTGCAGGCCTCTAGTTATGGATACATCTGCGCTGTAGGAAACGTCTAAAAAAAAAATCGTGAAAAATACACTCAGATAGGCAGTAACTACTTTTGTGCAAAACATGCATTTCGAAAATTTCTTGCAAACCGGTGATACATGTTAAGCAAATATCTCCACTGAAGGAAATGTCTCCTAACAAATTCGTGAAGAAACGTATACTTGAATTGTTTTAGTGTTTCACTGCTCTTAATTCAAATCTAAAGAAGAAAATTACAATTAGTAAACATTTCGATTTCCAAGAAAAAAAAACTGTTCACTTATTTCTAATAAAATAATTTATCAACTGGACACAATGGATTTGAAACATCTGTTACCTCTGTAGCGACACATTAATTAGTGCACCGTCAAAGCGCGACTCCATTGGCCGACGGCCAGCCAATAATAAACGACTCAGAGTACAGTAGACGTGTTCGGTGTGGCCAGGACCAATAGGAGTATTGAAGTATATAGGCAGCTCAGGTCAACCTTGTTCTCTGTGCCGATAAATTTGTGCCATCCTCAGAGGGTTAAAGCCGTATTACACGACTGGAATATGCAGACCGATGCTCAGCTAAATGTACATCTACAACGGAATAAATGCACATTATCTCATGCGCTCTTAATTAACTTCATTCACCGTGTCCATAGTAATGGATACGTAGCAAATGAATGATACTTGCGGAGGATACTATACACAGCAAGGTAGCAGTACGCGGTACCCTGAGGCGCTTCCTTGTGGCTAATCTGATTTATTCAATTCCTCGCATCTATTTGACATGAGTGGTTAATGTCATCGAGCAGCCAGCTAGTTGCTTACTGATTGCAAGACGAGAGCTGGACACAAGAAGTACATCTTTGTAACACGTGAACGAACGCGTTAACATAAGGTTTGCTTGTAGCACAGCACGTTTCCGGAAGGTAGGTCACAAAACATTATAAAATTGGTCTCCCCTCCTTAAACTTAGCTGTTTTAATAGCAACTTCGAAACGTCTTATACATTTTTAAAGTAAAGTCTTCGAGGCGTGTCTACAAGAAGTACTTTGAGGGAGTCCTTCTGTAATTCACTTTGATTTTGAAACATTTTTTCGTTTCACAACTAATTGGAAACATAAAAGCGAATTTAAAAAATCCTACACGTGGTAGGAAAATTAAATTTACGCTCACTTCACCAGTGTGGTAATTACAAAACCCGTCATTACCTACGGATTATAGAATGCGTCACTATTGGCCATTAAAATGGGACGAGACTGGCAGCGATATTACAGTCGCAGCCTTGGTTCGTTAGTGGGAAATATCAAAATTCCCCGTTCTAAAGATGCTAGTTTACGGTCTCGTTTTACGCGAGTCTTACTCTAATCCTAGTGCAATCGCTATTTTATTCACGATTCTTCGATTATTCTCCGCATTAATGAACACTTTGCGGCACGCGTTTGATGGCAATCCAGAAGTTCTAGAATTTTAATTGTTCGTGTCCCACTGTAACGACATGCCGATATCACTCTGGAAGGTTTTTCAATAAGACGTTTTCCGCTGGAGGTCTACACCCCGTTCGCTTGAGTGTGAGTGAAGTGAATGCAGAGATTTGGGCGGCTCTTAGCCGATGAGAGTAATTGAGGCGAGTACGGAGTAGCGCCGAAATGCAGGGACGGGGGGAAAAGGGAGATCCCCGAGAAAACCCGCCGACCAACGACATCGCCCGGCAAGGTTCCCACATGCGAGAATCCAGGAGCAGGCCCCGCCGGGAATCAAGCCCGGTTCGCCTTGGTGGGAGGAGAGCAGTCTAGTTACTATACCACCGCGGCCCCCTGGTGCTTGAACTGCGTTGCAGAGTGTTAGAAATTCACATTTTTTTCTGCGAAACTATCAAACGTACGTACAGAGTGCTGATCATTAAAAGAGAATACACTTTAGACGAGTGAAAAACGGCTTTCCCAATGCGCTGTATATCAGAATATACGCGTCAGATACATACAAAACTGCTCAAGGACCAAGCACTGAACCTTCCAATAGGCTTTCCACCGACAAAATAACAGAGTGGCCGCTGGAAGTCCCATAGGAACACGCAGTGTTACGAGAACACTGCATGTCAATTCGGAACCTCGCACTTCGAGGCGATGGCGCACTTTAAGAGGAGTGTGAACCTGCGCTTCCAAGGTCAAGAAGCGAGGGAGCGATACGGGCGACACTAACAAGCATGCCAAGTGCCTTATCGCTCCTACGCGCAAGGCGTGCAGTGTTTCCGTCGTGGTCCTGCACCGTGCAAACAAGATATGTAACAGTGGGGTTTTATTACACGCGATGAAAGACCACATACGCCTGCATCTTTGTACTTTTCTCTTGCTGCTTAAGGGGGATCAGCCCCCGCCATCTTGGATTCTCACTATTTTTGCCATAAGTTCCATTTAAGAACGTTTAATGAGATTTCTCGCATGACATGACATAAATAATATATCCTTTTAAGTTTAATCAAACTATTACATCTCTATAGAATTGATTGTTGTTCGACTAGTGATTGAAGGCAAGAAATATATAATTTTTTCTTGCTTTCGCTTACAGAAATGGTCCTGGAACAGTAATTTAGGAATAGATGCTGTAGAACGTGTGCAATGCAATGCCCGACGCTTTGTCGAAGCCCAAAATAAAATACAAAATCTGTAATGCAATTTACGGCAGAAATTCCGAAAATCCAAGATGGCGGAGACCGATCCGCCTTAAGGAAACTGCACGGACAAGCTTTAGAAATTCGATATTTGACCATTTTCGCGATTTTTTTTTCTCCGAGAATACACTTAATAAGTTAAAAGCAAAAACATATAGGCATTGGTAATTTTTTTTTTACCTCTTCCAGCAAAGCGTAGTATGAGCATGTATTCACCGAGATACGCGAATACGCGCAAACAACGATTTCACAAAAAATGTTCCAGTTCACACTCCTCTTAAACGCGTGGCGATGTCGCCCTTCTCGGCCTCGAACGCGGAAAACATCTCGATATAGGCGGGAACCTTAAGAAGCACCCAAGTACAATTCAGATAGATGGCGAAGAGGGAGAAAGACGCTACTACATTAAAAGAAGACAAACGATAATGAAATGAGAGCTAAAGAGAGAAAGAGAATTTATTGCCCATCCCTTCATCGGATTCGAAAGGAGCTTTGCGAAAATAAGGAACGGGCCAAAACAAGGCAGGCAAATGAGCATTTTCGGGCGGGGGAAAGAGAGGGATAGTACAAGAGTGTAGAAGTGGGAAGGGAGGAGAGGGAATGTTGTAAGCAAACAAAGAGATGGGGCAAGAGGATCGGCAGAACACGCCAAACGTTTTAAGCGCCAGCGAAGTAAAGGCTTAGACTTAAGTGTAAGAGGATTACCGATTCCATCGGCCCGAAATTTGGCCCCTTCCCTGTGCGACGTAGCAGCGAGTCTCTTTAACGCCTTAATATTTTACCGCGAGTGTACTCATTCACATCCGACATGTTGCAGAACAGGTGAAGTCACGGCCAGTGCTGTGCGAATCCAGAAGATAGCACCAACACAGGGAACAACACATAACTTAGAACAGTCATAACTTAGAAACACACAACATAGAACTATCGTAACTTATAAAAGCACAGCTTAGAACCACATTACTTAGAAACACACAACTTAGAACTGTCATAAGTTAGAAACACATAACTTAGAAAGTTCACAATTTAGAACCACATAACTTAGAACATTCATAAATTAGAAATTTCTACCTTATGTGTTTCGAAGTTAGCTATTTCTAAGTTATGGCAGCACCCCACCAACACACACACGACGCTTCTGCTTGGCTACTGCTGACACACAAACTATTATAAAACTGGTTGCTTTTTGTGTCATTGTGCTGCCGAAAACCTTTCCATAGCTTACAAAGTGCAAGTTGTTATAAAGCAAATTGTAAGTACTACTCACACCATAAAATCCCTGTTTTTGCAACATCTGAAATGAAAAATAAATGTGTTCGTTAAATGGTTAAGGTGGATTTGTATCCTCCATGGGGCCGCGGTGGTGTAGTGGTTAGACTGCTCGTCTCCCACCATGGCGAACCGGGTACGATTCCTGCTGGGATGGCCCCCGGAATCGTGCCAGACGGTGCTGCTGGTCGGCGGGTTTTCTCGGGACTATCATGCTTCCACCGCATTTGCATTCCGGAGCTGCTCCTTACTCAACTCTCTTCACGCTCATCGACTCTCAAGACCTCAGTTTACGAATCAGTTAATCGCAATGAAAGCCATAAATAACCTTCGTAAGCAGCATGCATAAAGATTATGTGAATATGGACGAAATGAGTTTTATGGATGCTGATGACTTTCCGTGTTGAGTTTTCCTATTTACTTTGTCGTCTCTGCAATAAAATGCTAAAATGTACAAACTGCCACTCTACAAAAGTAGACCTTGACCTTGGCCGCCATATTGGATGACGTGACCAACTGTATGACGTCATCGCCTCCATATTGTCTCCGGCCGCCATCTTGTATTCCATTTCTTCATGCTCTGTCATTCTGCCTTGACATCCGATGGAGCTGGAGCGAGCGTTGAGGATTCACGACCACCATCTTGGATTTAATTTCTTCATGCTCTATCATTCCGCCTTGACATCCACCATCTTGGATTTCATTTCTTTAGTCACATTCGTTCTACCTCGTGCTCTTTAATTCTGCCTCGGCAACTGCCATCTGCGATTTCATTTCTTCACTAGGACAGAGCCGACGCGAGGGTTGAGGGGCTCCGACCGCCATCTTGGATTATGTCGTTTTCAGCCTTCATCGACGTGTGGAGAAATGAGATATTAAACTATGTCAATCCCAACAGTCATCATTAGGAATATACATTTAATTTCTGGCCGCCATCTTGGCTTAACGGTATGCTAGGTGGATCGATCATGATGTATTTAATATATTTGTTAAATACATCTCAGATGAGGATTCTATGGTGAGGAGTCTGTAGTGAGGAGTCTGCAGTGAGGAGTCTATGGTGAGGAGTCTACGGTGAGGAGTCTGCTGTGGGGAGACAGCACTGAGGAGTCAGCACTACGGAGTCAGAAATTTTCCACTGTACATATAAAATAATTTTTATATATCTTCTGTTGCCCTCTCCATTTTATCCGGGCTGGAGACCGGCAACTCTACAATGATTTACGGTCCATTCGTCAAGAAGCGAGAGTTGGTGTTTGTACACACGAGCGCGTGATACCAGAGTGAGCAGCATGGGGTATACAAGTCACAAGTCAAGAGCGCACAGCGCTATATTGGACGCACACCGCACGCGATTGTCTGTATTGTGTTGTTATATTGTGTTAGTCTGACTGAAGGTGTGGCTTTAAATGTGTTGTTCTGTTACGAGCGAACGTAAGTACCTCCACACCGAACGGTGATGTTCCTTACTCTGTCCTGTAACAAGTAATGACAGTATAACTCTCTCTGTCTCACCAGATTGAGGTACGCGTGAATTAGTGATTGTGTGCTCTACGGAGAATGCGAGCGACCAAGAAGCAACCGGGGAAAAAAAAAAAAAAAAAAAAAAAACGCATGGTTCGGAATGTGTATATACTCAAGATAGAACTGAATCCGGACATGCATATAGACGACATTAAAAAAGCAGCGCATTCGACTGAAGGAAGTCCCGCAACAGTTTATCGTGTGATAAGTGAGTATAAACCCACGCACACCTGAACTCGCAGAAGAGAGACATACAACGCCGGAAGTTTACGGAAAGTGTTAACGAGTTCAACAGAAATGCGATTCAGAGAAAGGTACACGGGTTTCACTTCCGTAATGAACTGCTAACTGTCAATAAAGTTCTTGCTGCTGTAAATGACGACCCCGATTTGCCTGCTTTTCGGAGAACCACATTTTACTATTTATCAAAGGAACTACACTTCAGATACGTTAGACGTGGACGAGACAGCATGCTGATAGATAAGGATGATATCATTCTATGGAGGCGACGTTATTTGCGTACCATTAAACAACTGCGGGGTGAAAGAAAACCAAAGAACTATAGATTGTTCACGGTAATATGAGCACTTTTGAAAGCCTTGCTTAAGATCTACTTGTATGCACGATGTGTATTCTTTCGCTTTATGTAAGATCAACATTGTCATGGATCTCATCACTTTATTCATGCGTCGATCAAGTGAAACTCTGAAATTATTAGAAAAGTCTATATTTAACAAATCTGCTCATTTTTACACTTCGATGCATTAAAAAACACAGAAAGCGAAATCAATAATTTAAGTTAACAGACATGGTTGCCTAACACATTTTATTTGACGTTAAGTTACAGACCTACTTCCCATCCATCGTTACCAACTTTACTGGGATCATGCCACTCAGTGAGCCTGTTAAAACATTTGCAGGTAGGGGCAGTGACTTTTTTCTAAGGTTGATTTTAAAGGTGCTCACTTTATCGTGAATAGCCTTTACCTGGATGAAACGTGGTTCGCAGGACATACGAAACAGCGTCGTCAGCGGATTTTCCCGGGGACGTCCCGTTTCCCCCCGCCCCTGAATTCCGGCGCTGTTCCATACTCGTCTCACTTCACCATCATCGGCTCTCACAACCACGCTGTTAACGACCCGCCCAAATCTCTTGACTCCACTCGCACCATACGGTCTTGATATTACATAGCCGTCTACTTGAAAACAGTTTCGTCATCCTCCGCACACCAGTGCAAGTATTTTTCCGCTCGAGCATCAAGCATTCCGGACACCCCTCTTTACAGGCGGGGATCAGGAGAACATTGCATGTTTTCACTGTCACAGATTACTTGGGATCACAGTGCACTTGCTTCGCGCCCTCTCAGTTCAACCTGAATACACAGTAGTGTACTACTAAACTAACAAATCTCGAAAAGTCTTGATGGAGAAATAAACAAGTTGTCAGCCACTGACAAACATTCACAGTCTAATGTATTCTACTTGTACCATACACCTAAACATCTAAGTGTGTGTGTGTGTGTGTGTATATATATATATATATATATATATATATATATATACACATAAACAATTAATACAAGTATCTCACGTGCGACATATTTACAGTTCCTCTTCATACCCTTGAGGCAATGAATTTACACCATGATCCAATATGAGTCTCTTATCATCCATCCAAGTTAGAGATAATTTATTGGAACACTCGGAATGAAGTACGCGATGACGAGATCTTATATTATGTATTTTGCATCTGATAGATGTTGGTTTCTCCGGAACAGTGAGGTAATCTTCAAAAGTAATCTTCTTTTTCACGACACACTTTTGTACTCCTTTAGCTCTTTTTGCTTCTTTTTCGCCGCATTTGTACTAATACATTGTAGCTCGCAGGCCTACAAAACCGCTCATCACTAGTTCATTGCACTCGCCTTTAAATTTACCAGCGATGATTTTTTTTATTTGTAGATGAGTAGCAAGGGTGAGAAGTGGGGTAGCAGCTGGTATCAAACTCGTCCAGGAACACGAGATCACTGGCCAAGTCGTGATAAAAGTCAACTGTTGCTACTTCGTAGATGAATTAATCCGCGTCCATGTAAGCGAGGAGAAGGTTGTTGTTATCGAAATTGTTCTTCATGACACTGTAGCGGAACTCGTAAATCACCGTATTCGATCAATCCAGGCCAGCAAAACAGGCATAAATTCGCTTATCGAAAAGAATGTGTTCTTTGACCAGTTTCACCAGTACTCTGATTCGCTGTAGATCGCTCTATCCGTAAATTATGTTTTCATAATCGCCTTCTTAATACGTCGCTCATCTCATAGCAATTCCATACTTTGTCTCTTTCGCTTAGTCTCCAAAAACTTCACAAAGGTGGAGTTATTCGCTAGCTTGAAGAAATCTCGTTCAAAGTCATTGCGAGGGTCTATGTAGGGTCTCAACCCGGGGAGTTTGGGTGAACTGCAGAACATGGTGTATTTTCTTCAGTTTTAGTTCATGTGCCAAGGCCTGCTTCAAGTTTCGATAGTGAACAATATAGAGAGTCTAGGTTTCAAACATTCTAAGAAGTTTCTTCTGTTTTGAGCCTGGAGGACACTCGTTGATTGGGAGAAAAGGCAAGGCCTTATAATATTCGTACAGAGAGGTCGGGTATTCTACATCTGCCTCTAAAATATATCCCTTATCAGAGTCATCAGCCACATTCATCACATCGATGTCTGTGTCGCACCATCGGAAGTCACATTTCGAGAGCGGGAGCGACATTGCTATTGCATAGAGATTGTTGGCGTCGACATACTGTAATTAGACTGATGTCTGTAAGGAGTCAGACATTTCAGGCAGGTGCCTGTTATTTGCTCTGCATCCGCAGCATCGCATCAAAATTAAATCCAGGCGCACTTACATAATGTACGCAGTCTAGCTCATATGTTTCCAAGCAAAGCTTTCTGAAATTTTCAAATACGTTGGTCAGGATGAGCACTTCTATCTTGAGGCATATATCCGAGTATTCTCCGAGAAATTTACATTGGAATTTGTCCCAGACGGTCTGTGTGTGAGCATAGTTTTCATTGTAGATGTCAGAGTTGGTTAATCGATTGTAAAATTTATCCTTGTCTGGCAGCTGTACCTCTTCAAGTTTCGCCCAAGAATCGATACAGTCATATGGGTATACACCCTTGCGTGTGACGAAACTCATTTCTTCAGGAGTGAGAAATTTTGCAGTATTCTTGAAATTGTCGGATAGCAAGTTTTGAGCTAGACTGGCAAGACTGGCCGACATGAAGCGAAATGTGTCCACCAACTGCATATTGAACCTGTCGCGGGCTGTAGATGGACTAGGTTATTTCCCATGCAGTGACAATGAAGTTGTCGTGGCAACGAGTGAAACTTTACCAAACTCCATATTTATTTTCGACTACGTGGCTTGTGAGAAACAGTTGGGCATTCAAGAATATTTATGCATGGGTACACATGTAGAACAGGATTCGTTTTTCCTTTGTCAAACATATTCCCGCATACCAAAAGAATTACTAAGTGACAATGCAAACATATTGGTTTTGTTTCGTATGGATAATTCAAACTTGCACCATGTTTATTCCGATCATGTTAATACAGACATGACATTTGAAAAAATTACGAATGTGTGGTCATTTTGTTGGAGAGAGCCGCATGGTTTCCTGGTTATTGTCAAACATTTTCCCTTACTTAAAGGGAGTTACAGAGGAGGATTTGATCAGTTTATCATCTGTGAGAGATGAGCTATGTCATTTATAAATTTGGTCATAATGGCCTGAAACGAAATATGGAAAGCTGTTTAACACCTACTGATGATGAGAACTGCAGTGCGGAGGGGAAGAGACTTAAAAATGTCGCTGATCTAAAAGGAAATATAGATACTGTTAACAAGGCTCATTTCGAGCCCCCGAATGCCGACTCGATTACTTTAATACAGAGTGTACTGGGAAGAACATGTAATGATGTAATGGCTAGCATAAATGATACGGCTGTTAAACTCGGGGTTATTCCTACTGATGTGGAAACACTGATCGACAGAAAACTCGGAAGAATAGAAGACTTATTTACGACCAGCAGTGATGATGTTCTGGGTAAGATATATCCTCATCTAATAACATTAGAAAATACTATAGATAATATCGAAAACTTTCTGACTTCTGTTTCGAACTCGCTACCTCGCAAAAAGATTATATAAACCTGGAACATAAGTAGCCTGCATTCAGTACGATGTCTGATGTCATCAGTGACTTACACAAAGTGATTAAGAACATTCGTGCAAAATATTTACTAGCCAACTTTGTCAAAATGGAATGTGACATGGCTAATGAAGAAGCCTTTAAATCTATTACAGAGTGACTCGACAATGTGAAACCTTCACCATCACCTCCATCGACTGTAGTAGTGAAGACCAAATCGGACATCGAACCCAAGTCTCAGAAGAAACTTAAACATACTACTATAGACGAAGATGACCTACCTCTGTCTATATGGAAACGAAGAAAAGAACAGACGGAGAAATTAAGTCCATCACTTCATAATTATTTGAGATCATATATATCTATGATTAATGATAGAACATATGGTGTATACAAACAAAACAAAAAGTGGTTCTTGGGGAATAAACCAATATTTTTTTGCCAAATGATGATGAACGAGATGGAAATGTCATGGTTCGTTCGGCTACAGGACTTTATGAACAACTGTTTAAACAAAACCCTGCCGAATACTCTCGCAGTGCTCTGCGGCAGTATAAACGACTGCTGAAACTTACGAGCGCACACTTGAAGGACAACGATCCTGCCAGTAATTAATATAAGATGAAACACATCCGAAATTTGGCATTATTTTGCAGATGTTTCCCTATGTTGGAGATGCAGTTGGTTCTGGTCTATATCCAGGTAAAAAAATAGAAGACGGTCGGCATCCAGAGTACATTTAATAGAACGATGTTAATGAAATTGTCGACAGATTATGTCTGCTAATTGCTTTTAGGCGAGCTGGGAATAATTCTCATGTTAATGAAATATCTAACATCATCGAAGAATTGGGTGAAGACATGCATAAGATGAGTCGTGCAAATATTGCCAGTGAGATGCACAAGCCTGCAAGACGAATTTATCCACGCCGCAAAGTGCTAGTGTTTGGTCTGCGGGACTCGTATCAAGCAGATCTGGTTGAAATGATACCCTATGTACGTGCGAATAAGGAATTCAAATATCTATTGATTGTTACAGCAAGTATACTTGGGCAGTGCCTGTAAAGGCTAAAAATCCGAGAGATGTGTCAAATGCAATGAACTCTGTTTTGCAAGACAAAGAGCTGTCTAGGAATTTACATACGGACCTCGGAAGAGAATTCTACAATCCTGCATGTCGGACCCTGATGGCTAATCATAGCATAAACCACTACTCTACACATAGCAGTATGAAGGCGAACATGGTGGAATGCTTTAATCAGACTTTGAAAAATGAAATGTGAAAAAAAATTATCATCAGAAGGTAGAAACTGGAGCACTGAAATATATAAGATTGTCAAGATTCGACATTACGAACCAAGGACATTCTATCTCGAGGACATGGCAGGAAGACCTGTCAGAAGAGGTTTCTACAATGAAGACATTCAAGTTACCAAGTATCCGCATAAATATTTGGTCGAGAAAGTGTTGAAGTGCAAATAAAATAACTTGTTGGTGAGGTGGCTCGGCTTCAATTCCGGTCATGATAGCTGGATTCCCAAATAATCAATTATAGATAAAGAAAAATGTACATTTATGCATGAAGATCAGATATCTCGGTATATTTTTTTCTTCATGTATGTATGAAGGAATTAATGAATTAATATATATACATATATATAATGTAATTATGATTAAAGAAAAATCCTTTATTCTACAGATTCTGAGATACTCGCAGTGGTGGAAGGCATGTGAGGATGGCTGGAAGGCCCATCGCGACCTGCTGGAAGCTGGTCCACCTTCCTGGCCCCTCTCTTGTCCAATGTCTTATCCACGCAGCTTGCCCCGAGACCTGCAGGCTGTCTATGTCATCAGCTAACCACTGACCACCTGGTACTTGTGACGCACACACATGTTGTGACCTGCTCGCCTTACAATCTGCTCACCCACTCCCTCTTCCAGGGGCTCACTGCTCATTCTCTTTCGTGATGCAGAAGCAAGTGGACACATTCTGTGCCATGCCGGAAGAAGACAGCCAGGACTTCGAGCAATACCTGAGGCAGCAACCAGTCTCCAGCAGGGTCTACGACGACGAGACAACACCGAGGTGATGTATACCTCCTGCTCCACCACTCATTCTAGCATGTTTTTATCGTGAGAGGTAGTGCAGCAGATCGTCTGATTGCAAGCGATACAGATGATGGGAGCCACCCTCACCTTCGATGGAGGGCCTCGCATGGACGCCGCCTCCAGCAACAGTTATGTCTCCCCCGCCGTCTCTGGCCCAGGTTTCCTACCACCAGAACGAATACTGACTTCAGTGCATTGGAGTGAGTACACACCAGGCTCAATAGCGTCAGTAGGGCGTCTCGAGGACCTGGACGACGTGGATGAAAAGGAAGATGATGTAACTCTGTGGGGCCCACATGCTGAGGTTCGACTCTTCCAGGAGGAGATGGCAACATCAACACATACCAGTCGTATCCTGTGCGATAGAAACTAGGCTCTCCTTCTGGAGGAGGTGCGAAGCCTGTGTGCAAGTGTGTGGTTTCTGCGCGATGCCATTCTTGCTCCTGAAGTTTAATTGTAAATATGTAAAATAAATGTTTTTCCCTTTTTTGAATTCGAATGTTTGTAAAACATTATTTCATAATTGATGTCGCCTGCAGGCTTAACTGTGAGTAATGTACCAATCAATATATATATATTTTTTAGATTTTGTTTGGTTTGTGTATGTAAATACTGTTCCATGTTTTAAATATTTTTGCACTTGCATACCTTTAATGGTCTATGTGTAGGTATGTATTGCAAATAACTGAATAGTAATATGCTACTAATGATATGCAGTATTAAAAATATTTTTCTCATCTGAGATGTCTTTTTAACAGAGATATTAAATAAATCACTATCGGCTTTGCACTTGTATAACTTTGATAGTCTATGTAGAGGTATGCACATGCAAATGATATTCAATCATATGATGCTAATAATTTTAAACATATCATATGTGATACCATGCACTAAAGAACAAATATATTAAATAAATCACGATTGGCTTTGCACTTGTATACCTTTGATGGTATATGTGGAGCTATGCACATGCAAATGATATTGACTCATTCGATACTAATAATCCCTCCCCATATGTGATACCTTTTTAACAAATATATTTAATAAATCACGATCGAACTGCCTAGCATACTGTTAAGCCAATATGGCGGCCAGTAATTAAATATATCTTCCTAATGATGACTGTTGGGATTGACATAATTTAATATCTCACTTCTCCACATGTCGATGAAGGCTGGAAATTATATAGTCCAAGACGATGGTCGGAAACCCTCAACCCTCGCTCCGGCTCCATTTGTCCTAGTGAAGAAATGAAATCCAAGATGGTAGTTGCCAAGACAGAATGATAGGGCATGAGGTGAAACGAATGTGACTTAAGAAATTAAATCCAAGAAGACTGATGTCAAGGCAGAATAATAGAGCATGAAGAAATTAAATCCAAGATGGCTGTCATGAACCCTCAACCCTTTCTCCAGCTCTGTCGGATGTCAAGGCAGAATGATAGAGCATGAAGAAATGGAATAGAATATGGCAGCAGTGAACCCTCAACCCTCGCTCCAGCTCCACCGGATATCAAGGCAGAACAATAGAGCACGAAGAAATGGAATCCAATATGGCGGCTATGAACCCTCAACCCTCACTCCGTGTCCGCCGGATCTTAAAGCAGAATGATAGAGCATGAAGAAATGGAGTCCAGGATGGTGAATGTGAAAGCGGAATGATAGAGCATGATATGGATGGTGTATGTCAAGGCGAACAATGGAGCCATGAGCTGCACACCACGAGCCGCAAACTGCCACCGATTATCCTAGATATCAAGGCGGACTGATAGAGCATGAAAAATTGAATCCAGGATGTCGGCCGGAAACAATATGGCGGCGATGATGTCATCCAAGATGGTGGTGGTGACGTCATACAATATGGCGACTTCGCACCTCGCTCCAGCTTCGTTTGTTCCATAATTGACTATATCCCTCTACTTACAATATAACTATTTATTTTAAATATGTCCTAAAAGTAAAAGCTCAGTCACTTATACTTACAGCCAGTGACTTTTCGCGTAAAATCCGCAGCAAAAAGTAGACTTCAATTATACACACTTCAGTCACTCAGAATTATGTAACTTCGACACTGAAACTTCGTGATTCGTGCGCAAACAGTTAACACGTACAAGGTTTTTTTTTTTTTTTTTAAAGCGAATCATAGAAACTAGACGACCCCATAAAGGCTGATCACGATAAAGTGAGCACTTTAGAAGTGAACCTTAGGAAAATTTCACTGCCCCAGAATGCATATATATTGTAATGGGCGCACTGAGTGACATTTGCCTAGTAAATTTGGTAACGGTGGATGGAAAATAGTTCCATATTTTAACGTCGAATGAAAAGTGTTACGTAAACATTTGTGAGAACTTAAAATTACTTCCTTCACTACCTGTTTATTTTAATGCATCGAGGTGGAAAAATGAGCAAATTTGTAAAGTATATACTGCCTTAATCATTTCACAGTTTCATTTGACCGACGCATGAATAAAGTGATGAGGCCCATGGCAGTGTCGATTTCACGTAAGGCGGAGGGATACACAACATGTATACAAGCAGATCTTAAACAGGGCTTTCAGAAGTGCTCATTTTACCGTAAACAGCCTATAGTGCTTTGAACTGTATCTTGTCTCGAAATATTTTCGCGAAATATCACTGACCCTACTTATAGGCCTACTTTAAGTCAGAAATTAATCAGGTAACATGACTAGTGTTAGGAGTGAGGTTTATACTAAATAGTGTAGGAGGTTGGTTGAAAAAATAATAAAAACAACCACATATGAAATCTATTATGGAAACAGGAATAGTCTCACAGTGAAATTATAGTTATATGTAATTGTAGTGGATTCACTGAAAAAAAAAAAAAGTTTGTTGTTTCACAGAAGTTAATAAATAGAATTTATAATATACATCTCAGACTTTATAAATGCCTAGTCCTAACCTTTCCTGATCTAGAATGTCCCCCGCAGAAAACAAAACCGTAGCACCGCCCTGCGATCGGATAAGATTAGGCGCTCTGATGTCCTTTGGTTCCATCTATTCATGTGGATTTCCCAAGCGAGCACGTAAAGGTTCGACCAGACACTCTCAGAAAACTAGCTTTCTGTCCTTTGGGGGCGATGCCACCTCGTTATGTCTCCTAGGACCACTCAAGGTCCCGCTTTTCATTTATTGAACCCCGCCGAGAATCCACCATTTTCGTAGTTTGGGTGAAATAGCCCGTTCAGTCAACGAGTCGAGGATCGTGAAGTCATTGCTATAGAGACACAGTCAATTAGCGTTTATAGGAGCCACGGTGACTGAGCGGTTATACTGCTCACCTCCCACCAATGTAAACTGGGTTCAATCCCCAGCCAGTTCGCTCCCTGTATTTTCGCATGTGGGAATCGTGCTGGAGGATGCCGTTAGTCGGTGTGTTTGCTCGGGGATCTCCCGTTTCCCCCACCCTTCCATTCGGCACTACTCCATACTCACCACAATCACCCTCATCGGCTCTCAAGACATCGCTGTTAAGAGCCGCCCAAATATCTTCACTTACTCTGAGCCAATAGTAGACACTTGGCATTCTGGTAGCTTCATTCCCTGCGGCCAGAAAATGAGTTTTGTCTGTGGTGGTAGCCAATGAACAAGTGACTTCTGTTGATGACTGAGTCTTATAGATTGTTGCCAGCTTAAATCGCGAGATGGTAGGGTCTGTACTAATTGCATGTGAGTTAAACTTACGACAATAGTACTGTACACAGTAAGTAGGGATAACAACAACGAAGGGGTTATTATTTCTCCAGTTCCCGACTGATTGGCCATTACTGAATTTGTGACATTTACGCTATGCGCTTGGATTATAATTATTCAGGTCATTGGTAATGTCGATCCAGATATGACTTTGTTATGATTATATGAACTAGATCTAGTTCATTCCGCCTCATGGAACTTCCATAGCCACCGGCCTCTCCGGATGCGGGGGTCGCATTTGGCAATGGTTACACCCCCGCATCCAACGATCTCCATCCACTTCCGCCCTACTGGGCGTATGGCTGTTTTTTTTATCACCAACTCCACCATTGGTGTGTTATTTATATTGTCGATTTTAGGCCGACTTAATGCCCCACTCGTCTTTCGACGATTAGGGCAGCCGGTTGAGGATTTCAAACCACTGCCGGCACGAGTCCATCCTCATCTTGACATCCGGGCGCAGGGGTACAGAGGTAGTAAGACAGTAGGGACAGGTAAATTCCGCGTTTTAAACACCATATAGGGCAGACTTCTTGGCCCTATGTATTTTCGTGCCTCAGCTTTCTGTCCCTTGGTTGCTGCCCGAGTGTGTAGCCAATCTTACAGCAGACCAGGTGGCATATGAGTCGGTGCTGGTTTAGTTACAAGTTCCTCTGGTCGTGTCTAATGAACTGTGGTCCAATTACAAACACAGCATAAATTCACGTGTGCTTAATGTCTAGCTTGTCCTTAAAAAGAATTAGCGAAATTTTCCAGTCCCTAACAGTAAGGCGTCAATGACCAATATTTTGGCTGAGTGAGTGAAGAGATTTGAGAGGCTCTTAACAACGAGGTCTTGAGAGCCGATGAGGATGATTGAAGAGTGAATATGGAGCGGCGCCGAAATGAAGATGCGGGGGGGAAACGGGAGATCCCCGAGAAAAATTGCCGACCAATGGCATCGTCCGGCATGATTCCCACTTGCGAGAAATCCAGTGACCCGGCCGGGGATTGAACCCGGTTCGCCTTGGTGGGAGGCGAGCGTGCTAATCGCTCAGCAACCACAATATTTTGATTTTCTTCCTTGGGGCTGATCTGATTTGTGAAATTTTCTACAACTCTTTGTCATGGATGTTTAATGCCAATATCATAGAGCACACAGCGCATCGATCAGTGGTTGTAAGAAAAATGTTGAACACACATACTGTGCATAAAGGTGTTCACGGTAAATTCACCTCTCTTTCACTCTAAAAACGAGTCTTTGCTGCAAAACATGATTTGTTGCCGCAAAGAAAAAAAAATTGTTTTTATATGAACCACTAGATAATTGGTTTTCGACAAACATAATATTTGTTTGATCTTTATAGTAATGACTAGTGCCACCTGTTTTTTTTTTTGCGAAAATATTTACGCGGAGGCTATAATTCAATATCCTATGCGCACAGTTGCAGTAGTCATTTGACTATCGGCCGCTTGTCCTTGTGCGAAGACAGCCTGTTGCATGAGTGAGCCGATCAGAATTATTTTTCTCCTATACTGGCCTCCCGTGATTCGCGGGCAGACGCACAAGATGCGTAACTATTCAAATGATCCACTCGAGAAAGTGGTTCTGAACTAAAGTGTTCTGGAACACAACTTGTCCTGAAATCTTTTCGCAAAGAACAGGAGCCCCTAGTAATGAGTAGGGGGCAGGTGTTTTTCGCGAAAAGATTTCAAGACTAGTTGTAGCCCAAAACACATTTGTTCAAATGTACTTTCGTGGATGGACGATTTCACATGTCACGTGCCTCAAGTGTCTGTCCGCGAATCATGGACGTTCGGTATCGGAGTACTTGATTACGATTGGCCCAGTCAAATAGGAACATGCCTTCTCACGTAGACACCTGGCCATTAACCGAAGGAAGTTGTAGTTGTGGACGTAAGATATTGAAGTCTAGCATGACCATAAATATTTTCGCGAAAATCACCTGTCTCTAGTAGTGACTATGATAACCTTGGATTGTCTTTACGCTATTTCGGTAGACATCTTTGTAGTAATATCAGGTACACTGTAAATAAAATTGGTGCTTTGAAAAACCGCCATGATTACTAATATTAAGAAAAACGGAACAAATCTGTGGAAATTCAATTTGCTAAAATAAAAAAGAATACTACGGTGGCTTCGAGATTTTAACCACCCCCCCCCCCCTTTTCCCCCTCCGAGCCCAAGTTTCTAGTATAACGCTGTGCACCAAACAACAAATTTTCTCCTCAGTAATTCCCAACTACTTATAGTTACTTTATGAAATGTTTCAGCGTGGACCAGAGTATAAAGTTACCACTTGGGAGGGATTAAAGTTAGTTGTTGGAAGAATTGCCGCGCTACAAAAGGATATTAGACGCTCGCAGGAGTACTATACATTATCTCAGTTGCAGTTTCATAACTGCAGAATATATTTATTTATTAATGTTTGCGTCGGAGCCACAGCTATGTGCTGAACACTACAACGAATGGCAGAAAACATTTAATATCGATTAAACGTTGCATGTGGTACGAAGAAGAAATGTTTCTTTACTGTAAACAAAACCAGTTCAAAGGAAAATTAATTTATTTGCTATAAATGTGGGTATTGTCGCCATAAAACAAAAACGTATAAAGAAAATATTTATTAATAGCAAACGTATGTTTCGCTAACCTTCTCTTCGAATTAGTCCTTTGAGGAGCACGCGCATATATACTCGGGGCTACTTTAATATCGAAACTTCTCTGATGTTGAGAAAAAGGAGCATACGTTTGTAGTTATATAGTTTCACTGCACTTAACTGGAATCGAAGTAAAAAATTACAATTAGTCAACATTTCAATAGGATGATAATAAGTGGATACACAGAGGCCAACACAGCTGATACTGCAGTATTGAAGAACATAGGCAGCTCAGATCAACCTTGCCCTCTGTGCCAGTAAATTTGTGTCATACTCAAAGGGTTAAGTCAATACTGTGTTACTGTTAAGATGACAGCTTCAAAGAAATGGTTTTCTTTGCCGTACAGAAATCTTTGTAAGGGTTTTTTTTTTTTTTTTTTTTTTTAGAGTGTGAATGCCTGCCTCAGATCTATTTTTTCCACTCTTTGTGTACCCTTCCACCATTTGTAAAATTAACATTTTCATGGTCTTGACGACATTACTCGTGCGTCAGTCAAGGATAAACGTGAAATTGTTAGGAACCTGTCTATAAAGAAAAAAATACATTCAATTGATTTTTTAATAAATTTGAACGTTACATGCAATAGATCGTCATGTTCGGAACTGTTTTTCTTAGTTAGCTGCCAACTCAACTGACAGCCTGCACGCTAGCTTGTAAGGTGAGATCTATGCAGATAACGGGCAACTATTTTTTCGAAGCTTAACACTTTGAAGTCTGGACACATTTGCAGACGTACGAGACAATCTAGAAGCTAGCCACGTATATCCACCATTGTAGGAATATAATTTTTGCTGGTCTCTAGTTTTCACTGATCTTTATCCTATTGGTAGAGAAAGACTCGAGGAATTCGCGAGTTAAACGACCCGTGGGCTAGACTTCACAGTATTATATACTCTCATACAGATATCAACTGTTTATTGGTTGATTGTTGTGGTAGTAAAAGGCGGTGGTTGGGCGCGCAATTTATTGCATGTTTGTTATTGGCTCATTTATCACCAGGTAGGTGTCAAACAACACGTCGACCTACAAACGTAACATGAATGTACATGTGTGTGGATTCCAACTTGTCTAGAAATGAACCCGTGAGATTCTCGGGTAGCTTGTACCTGTTGGTACAAGCTACACTGCACAGCCTTTGCGTGCTACGTAACGATTGTTATTGGCCCGGTGTCCGCCAATGGAGTGCCCAGTTCACTGTGTTCCAATAAAATGTTATTTTACACTCGACATGATACACAGTCCATCGTGTTCATTTCCGCAACCATACAGAAATTTAGTATGGTATTCGCAACATTGCCTGTTGGTGAGAGGAAATGTTCTTTGCTTTGCCCGAGTGAAACTCGGGCATAGTCATCAAAGTATTAATGTCTTACGTGCCATTTTGGAGTACTACGAAATTGTGTGTTTTTAACACATTGTAGACTACGCTCGAGCTAAGTTCGAGCACCGCCAGTTTAAAAATGTCTTGGTCCTACAAAATAAAACTCGCATGGTTATAGAGTCATTGTTCTGCTAGTATTGAACAGGATCGTACAAGAATAATACAACCCAGTAGCAATGGATTTCCTGCAAATATGTATTTTTTATTATACCCTTACAAAAGAACACGATTGACTGTAAAACTTTTACACAGTGAGAGACATTAGATTGGAACATGATAAGCTCTACAACCCCAGTGGCTGATGACCAGCCAATGATGAACGTTGTAGAGCACAGTAAGCACTCCCAGTGTGGTGTGGACCAATAGAAGAGTGGTAAGTGGGAATACAGAAACAAACACAATAGACGTTCCTGTAGTGGTGTATATAGTTGATACACCTCTAACTTGTATTCAATTATAGAAAATATATGCAGACCTGAGTGTGTTAACGTGCAAGACGTTTTCAAAGCACTCGACACCCTCGTACAAAAAAATGTGTTCTTTTCGTGGATCAGTACATTGGATACACGTTTCGTGTGTAAACGTGTATTTCAAACATTCTGCAATGTAGTTCGTGGGATCAGCTAGGCGGGTGCCTTAAAGTGTGAATATTATACCTCTGATTTCTGAGAAATGATCTTCATAAGCGCAAATGACACTTTCAAAACTTGGCTAAATTCTGCAGCGAATTCTATGCTGCCAACAAGCTAGATGTGAAACGTCTGTGTGTGTCGGTAGAGAGAAAAACATTTCAATGGCTGTTGCAGTTTGCTTATCGCTGTGGTTTTAGTTCATCTATCCATGTAAAAATGACCTTTTGTGACCAAAAATGTCTGCTAATGATCCGTTAGAACGTGCAGCAAGCTTTAAGTGCACCATTTACACTAGGCGATTCTGCCATATAGTGCCTTGAGACCTGCAAAATTCGCGTTGTTACTTGGGGACACGTTAAACTTCAAACACATTTACCTTTGCAATGAGTTTGTGATTGGACCATGCTTTATTTGACACATCCTGGGTAGCTCTGCGCCAGTAAATGAACACTTCACAATTGTGTAGTCCAATCACGCGTAGTCCAGTCGAAAATGGAGTGACTTCACATCTATGCAGCAGTCAACGGAGAACAAACGCTGGCTCGAGTATATACAACACTGCGAAGTTTAACCTGAAGCCAAATAATAAGGCGAATTCTGCAGGTCTCTATGCATAAGAGTTCATAATGCTCAGGATAATATATTATGACTACGGATGCTACAGATGGGAAAATTTCGCGAATTCAATTCAGGACAAGATAGAATTCAAACGCGTGTACACTGAAATCGCCTATGTTATTGGATAAGAGTTTATTATGCACGCCCTAGACGACTCTGAGCCAATAGCAGACTTGCAAGGGAGCAACAAGCGAATACCATACTCCCAGGTGTAGGTTAACACTGGGGCAGCAGCCAATTAACAAACATCTGAGGCTCGAATGTACAAAGGATTGTGGAGTCTAGCCTACAGGTCATTGAACCCGTGAAATTTTCCTATCCCTACCAATAATCTTACCTGTACGTAAATGATTCGCAAACCATCTTACTGGTCTAGGTTGTAAATGTTTCATATAACTGTAGCCAGACATATAGCCTACAGCTCATTGGCTGTGACAACGAAACAAGTGTTGTGTCTACTTAAGTACAGCTCTCAGTGTAAAACTTTTTGTTTGCAACACCTGAAATCGTAAATTAAAGTGGGTATGAAATGGTTAAATTTGTGTCCAGAAGAGACTATTTCAGAAAACGAAATAACTAAGAAGGATTTGACCGAAAAAGTTACAGTAATGGACATATATATGTGCGTGAATACAACATACACTACGTTTTGGACATATATATGTGCGTGAATACAACATACACTACGTTTATCATTATAGGCTTCCTGAAAAGAAACAGACAATGAAGTCAAAGAAAGATGTGCTGGCACAGGCAATGTGCCCAATTAAAGCATAATGAAGAAGAAACTGCCACTCTACAGGGCCTGGGGTTCCTAACAGCTTTCGGTCTGTCAACTCATCATTACTAGAGACCGGAAAAACTCGCGAGTTCAATGAACTGTAGGGTAGGCTCCACAATCTTTTGTGCCATGACTCAGATAAAAGATTCTCATTGGTTGATTGCTGCCACAGCTCAAGACGATGGTTGGGGGCCTACATTTCCGCGTGCTTGTTATTGGTGCAGGGTTCTTCAGGAGGCGTTAAATAAAACATGGGCTGGTTACAATAGCAATCTGAACGTAAGAGTTTTTGGATTCTAGCTTAACCCAAAATGAATCCGCGAATTCTTCAGGTCTCTAATCGTTACATTCAATGCTATACAAGCTTGTTGGTATAGGCCGTTTACAGTTTATTCAGAACTTACGAATTCAACCTTTGAGAAATGTTACTGCTCCTACCTGCATATATTTTAACGAGCACAATGACTTAGTTGTGCCCAGTAAAGTTGGCAGCGACGGAAGGAAATAGTTCAATGGCATAACGTTGAAATAAAATTATTAGTTAGGTAAGTATAAGAGAATTCTGAAATAGTTTAATTTGCTTTAAGTTTTTTTTAAAATATAAATGAGAGAAATAACGACTATCTACTGATTTCACAGTTACACTAGACTGATATATGAACAAAGTGACGAGGCCCATGATAATGTAACATATGGTGGCAGAATACAAAATGTCCATACAAGTAGATCTTAAGTAGGGCTTTCAAAAGTGCTGAGTGTATGACCGCATATAAAGGAGGAGGTTAAAAGCCGGCGAGCCAACGTGTTCTTTTTTTTATCTGGGTTGGTGAAGGATCGACGCTTATCCGTGTTATTCTCTCCTCTCCGTCTGCCGCCATACCCGACCACCAATGACATCGCGCTGTGCGTTGGGGAATGCGCCAGCGCCAACCAGCAGTTCGCCATGCCTCTCGGGGTATACGACCCAATGCCCAAGGGAACATTGTGGAGGGGGGGGAGGGAGGGCGTGGTAGATGGGGAGCTCAAGAAGAGAGGCATTACTCCCCGCAGTTCCGCGGAGTGCCCCCTTGAAGCGCAGACCAGGCGTCCACCAGCCCCAAGTGCACTCTCGAGGAAAACTTCAAGGAAGAGAAAGTGGCATTCCTCTCGCAGATAAGACCGCGCGTCCAAAATCGACATGCCTCTCACGTTGCGTCTCGCATTAAAGAATGAGACATTTTTGCCTTTGCATGTCCAACTAAATTTCAGCTTTTCTGACGAGCAAAGAAGTACGATAAGTTTACCCTACACTGGAAAAAAAAATCGTGTTGTAGGGGCAATGAAATATTTTGTTATAGTTACTAAATTATTTTGCTGTCCTTATTTGGTTGCCCTAAACAAAGACATCGTTCATTTAAGCAAAGATCTGATTGGTTCTACGTTCAGTAAACAGATTAGGTAACTGCAAAAAAAAATTGAGGTTCGACCCAAATTCGAACCTATATCATATGCTATAACTTTAGCTCAATTTACTACACTGGAAGGTGGAATTTTTTAAATTACGCGCATCTTAAATACCGGACAATGTGCACGAAATAAATATTTCCAGTTTTACAGCTTCATTTTTCAGCTTCCTGTTGAAATTGTTTTATTAGGCTGTTTATGCCGTTAATAAGCATCAACATATGGACTAACAAACACTGTTACTATCCTAATTGTCACAAAAAAAATGCATGAAAACTCTCGAGCTGTATATTTTATTGACGGTCTAATTTCTTTTGCCCCGACACAATAGGTTATGTTTGTTCAAACATGTATTTTGTTATATGAACCTAGATTAAATTTGTTGCTTTTCAAGTTCTGTTTACTAAACAACCAAATAAGTATATTTTTGGCCCTATATTTGCAAACAAATATTTTGCTGGCCTTTCTTTCGGTTTTGGCGACTAAGATTGTTTAGGCTTTACTTAGGAACACTATCCCGCGGAATATTTTACAATATAGAAGTGGAACAGTAGCTGCTATAGGCTGTTCACGGTAAAATAAGCACTTTCGAATGCCTTGCTGATCTGCTTGTATACACGTTATGTATTCTTCCGCCTTATGCTAAATTAACATTGCCATGCGCCTCACCACTTGACTCATGCGTCGATCAAGTGAAACTCTGAAATTATTATAAAAGTAAATATTATACAAATCTGCTCCTATTTTACACTTAGATGCATACAATTACAAAAAGCGAATAAAATAATTCAAGTTATCATAAATGATTACTTAATGCTTTTTATTCCATGTTTAGATATGGAACTACTTTCCATCCATCGTTACCAACTTCACTGAGCACATGTCACTCTGCGCGCCTTTTAAAATATATGCAAGCAGGGGCAGCTACTTTTTTTTTCTAAGGTTGATTTCAAAAGTGCTCACTTTATCGTGAACAGCCTTTATATTCTATTCGCGGTTTCTTCACGCTTTTTGAATCAAACATTTGAAAAATGGCCCCTTATATGACGAGTTTAATTATTTCCTAAATGTGTAGAGACCTAAATAATTCGTGGATTCATTTTGGGTCAAGTTAGAATTCTAAAACTTACATTCACGTTTCTTTTACCATTGGACCACGTGTTATTCGACACCTCATGAAGAACCCAAAACCAATCAAAAAAGGTGCAACAAGATGCAGGCCCAACCATAGCCTTCCGCTGTGACAGTAAGGAACCAATGAGGATTTTTATCTGCGTGATTGTACACAAGACTGTGGAGTTTAGCCTACAGGTCATTGAACTCGCGAATTTTTCCGGTCTCTATAAATATGCCATGTATCATAACCGTTTTATACCTCTGTTAACATGAAAGTATCTTATTTATCGTTAAGAAGAAAGTTTTATCTGTAATTTATTTATAAATTATAACACTTAATTTACATTAAATATGAATAAAAAACAGTGGGAAAGCATGTGTGTGCGTAGCGCCTAGTAAGAAATAGTTCGCGTGCAAAATATTATTACAACTCAGTGCGTTGTCGTTTGGTGCAATTTTCTAGTCTTAGTTCAGCTTTGTTTGCATGAGGCGAAGGAATATCCTGGAAGTAGAACTTAAGTAGGGCTTCAGAAAGGTGCGCGGTAACTGTGAACGGTCTATACCACGAATCACAGCCCCATATGCCGTCAGATTGGCGACACTTCATAACACCAATCATCGCCCGGGTGAGCTCATTTGCCAACAGGCATGGCAGCCCAGCCAATAGGAAAACTTTCGCCAGCACTCGGTAGCCAATCATGCGTGAGGCCCGTTCCCAGATCGTCTCGCGCAGCCAATCAGAGAATGGGTACGCAAGCATTTGTACGCTTGCATGTTCTGTATCTCCTCGCTGCGCTGCAACTTTGACACCATACATGAGAACATAGGCTGTGTCCATGGCTACTTCTAACTTTTCTTAAGTCCTGCTGAAGTTCTACTTCCGGAATATTGCTCCGCCTCACGTAAACAAAGCTTAACCAAGTATTGAAAATCACACGAAAGGGACAATGCACCGGATTCGTGCGCACCCTGTGTGATGTTATTTTGCATAAGAGCTATTTCTTGCTGGGCGTTACCAACACACCTTCCCTCCTGTTTTTATTCGCATTAATTGTAAATGAAATAATAAATTTCATCTACAGAGTTTAATTAAAAGTTCAATCTAAATAGAAATAAGGTACTCTGGTGCTAACACGTATTTTATTGTATTACGTGGCATATTTGGGAAAGCAGAACAACACACACAATATACATACAAGGGGGTGATTTTTAAATTGATTGATTAAAAGTGGTACTTTCACTAACAAAATCGCCAGAAAAGTACGATTTAAGTTGCATAAGAAACAAGAAAGCATACGTATACATACTTTTTAACGCTGAAAAGTATTTTGTAGAATTTACCTATTGGAATGTAAAAAAAAAAAATCAAAGAGCATAATGTTGATCAAATTGAGATATTTCGGTGTATTGCCAATCTCGATGCTTCAGAAAGCACTTTTTGAAAACACCCCTCCCCTTCCACTCGTTAAGAATGGCCATTATATAAAATAGTGTGATGGTTTGTAATTCAATTTACAATAGAAGTTAGATATATTTTTATAGTTGTTGTAATGCACATCTATTTCAACTATAAAAATTATTTATTTCGTGGCTGAAATTGATTTATAAATAAAAATATTTGCAAACATCATTACACATTTTTACTGCATGCAATCATAGTAATTATTATGACAATATTGCTAATACAAGCGATTTTTTTTTTTTGCAAAATGTGATTTTTTTTAAAGCATCAGAAATGGAAATAAGCCCAAAGTTTGATTAAAAATTTCTTATTAATTCCTATTGTAAATATTTTAATAAAAAAATTCTAGCAAAATATTTTTTAGCTTCATAAAATATATCCTTCCTCCTTCCGTACGCAATGCAAATCATACTTTTTTGACAATTTCGCCAGGGTTTGTACTATATTCGATTAACTCTGCATACACTGAGACACGGGTTTCATTGAAGCAAACAAAATTTGTTTGGCGCAACCGAATTAGTAGCTTGTATAAGGGCAATGGAATATCTTGTTCCCGGAAAAAGTATTTCGTTGTTCTTATTCCGATCTAGAAACTAGATTCGGAAAATTTTTTAGTTTAAATACTGGACAACGTGTAACACAAGCATTTCAGGTTCTACAGCTTTAATTTTAGTTTCCTGTACATACAACATAGTTTATTAATATGTTAATACCATTATTTAGAATGCGCTAACAAACACTGTTAAAGGCTGTTCACAGTAAAGTGAGCACTTTTTTAAATAAACTTTCGGAAAATGTCACCGTCCCTAACTGAATATACTTGAACGTATAAACCGGGAGGGCTGTGTCCACTAAAGTTGGTAAAAACTGTTCACAGTAAAGTGAGCACTTTTTTAAATAAACTTTCGGAAAATGTCACCGTCCCTAACTGAATATACTTGAACGTATAAACCGGGAGGGCTGTGTCCACTAAAGTTGGTAAAAACTGTTCACAGTAAAGTGAGCACTTTTTAAATTAACTTTCGGAAAATGTCACCGTCCCTAACTGAATATACTTGAACGCATAAACCGGGAGGGCTGTGTCCACTAAAGTTGGTAAAGGCTGTTCACAATAAAGTGAGTACTTTTGAAATCAACCACAGAAAAAAGTCACTGCCCATGCCTGCATATATTTTAACGGGCGCACTGAGTGGCATGCGCCCAGTAAAATTGGTAACAATGGCTGGAAAGTAGTTCCATATCTATACGTCGAATAAATCGGTATTAGGTAGCCATGTGTGATAACTTAAATTATTTATTTCGCTTTCTGTTTTTTTTAATGCATCGAAGTGTAAAAAAATGACCAGCTTTGTAAAATGTTTACGTTTCTAATAGTTTCACTTGACCGACGCATGGATATAGTGACGCGGCCCATGCCAATGTTAAATTTACATAATGCGGAAGACTACACAATGTGCATACACGTAGAACTTAAGCAGGGCTTTCAAAAGTGCTTATTTTTACCGTGGACAGCCTTTACTATCATAATTGTCACAGAAAATAAAAAAAATCTCTTGTGTTGTATTTTTTTTTGCGAAGGGCAAAGAAATGAGTGGCCAAGCAAATATATACAGTTCATTCAACCAAATGTTATTACTATTTTTTTTGTCAGATTAACGAAATTAATAGTCATGCGTTTCAAGTTGTGTTTACTCAGCTAAATATTTCGTTATGGTTAAGTTTATATATATATATATAACCCTATGCAAACAAATATTTTGTTGTCTTTTCTCTCAGTGTGGAAGCCACTCGACTTGTACCATATCACTCGCTCAGATCTCAGACAATTCGCCCTTCGCAGAGCGATCGCCAGGCGGGCAATACCACCCCCTTTCAACCCTCCACTACCCCCGGAGGGGGGGATGGGGAGAAGATATTACCGAGCGTCATGCTTTATCGGTAATATAAAGTTAATGCCGTTGTAGGGTCGTTGCGTCTCGCGTTACTGCCCCATAAAGCCGAGCCACCCCCTTTCTGTGACAGCCTATCCAGTTGCTCGGAACTCGCCAACGTCACGCGGGGCTGTTTAATTACCAGATGCGATCCGGAACAAGGTCTGCCACGCCCCCTGACCTCCCGAGGGACGTCATCATCCGTATTCCGGATGCTGCGGCTGCAGTAATTCGGACGTGTGTCGCAAGTTCGATAATGGCCTGCTCCAGAATTAATTTTTTTTTTTCCCCCCCCTGATAACCTTTAACTGCCAATTATCCGCGTCGTGGATCGTAACGAACTTTGGTTTACTTGCCCCAGCGTAGTATTAATCACTACTCACTTTGTGATATGGGTATTTCGCGGTTAATTGGCCACAGTTTAAATTCCTGCCATGGTAAGGGAGATCCCAAGCTATAAGCTGCCCACGGTAATGTGAGCGCTTTTCAAAGCCATCTCATTTGGAATAATAGTCAATAAATACATTTTTTTAAATGCCTTTGACGTGAATTTTCGAGTGTTGTGGAATATACACACTGTATTTATTACTTCCATGGCAATATTTGTTTAAGAATGTGGTTAAATGTTTAAAAATTGCTGAAAAGAAAATGTAACTAGGACTTCTTAAGTGCTCACTTTATCCCGAACAGCCTATTTGAATATGAAACTTCTGGAGGTCACATCCGGCGATAAGTAAGCATCGCGACGGCGCCGGAAAAAAGCATAAACGATTTTCGCGCGTGTTTTGTTTCCTCGGGATTTTAAGCGGGGAGCGTTCAGAAAATACACAGCACTGTAGTTTAAATCACTGTTTCCACGAAGAATAAACACCGTACACAGACGGCTACGAACACAGATTTTTAGAGACTGGGACACCTTTTAACGGCCACGTACATATTTCAATATGGCACATAATTTTAGAATTACCAACATAATACAAACTTGTATTTCTGTCTTGAAAAATGAACTACGTCGAAATATTCCATACTTCATTTTTAAAATTAGAATGGACACAACTGATTACGTTCAGAGCCATTAGAAAAGCAGGGAAGCACCTGAGATCTACTTTCTTCCTCATATTGTATCCTTCCACGCTACATGCGAAAATGTGAAACTGTTCAAGGATGTTCACGGTACAGTGTGAGAGCGAAATCAACTTTCGAAAAATTGCTCAGCACTTAACTGCAAATATTCTAACGGTGAAACTGACTAGCATGCGCCCAGTAAGTTGCTAACGACGGATATAAAATACTCTCGTGTCTTCGCGTTGAATCGAAAGTGTTAAGTAAACATTAATAATGTAATGAAATTATTTCCTCTGCTTCCGATTTTTTTTAAAAATACACATAAGTGTATTTACTAAAGCTTTGGCAAAATTTTACTTTAGAAATAATTACACATTTTCACTTTTCCAACGCAAGAATAAAAACATCAGGCCTACGACCGTATCAACTCTACGTATAGTGGAAGAATACACAGTGCGCTATAAAATAGACGCTAAGCAGGGCTTTCAAAAGCGCTCAGTTTACCGTGGACATCCTATAGGTCGAGACATGCCAAACTCGCGTTATTAAAAGTAACTGCCCTTGCGTGCATATATTATATCGGGTTCACTAGGTGACGCGCGTCCATTAAAGTTAGTAGCAATGGATGGTATGTACTTCAATGACTCAACGTCCAATAAAATGTGTCAGGTAACTATTTGTGATAACTTAAATTATTTATTTCGCTATCTGTTTTTTTAATGCATCGAAGTGTCAAAATGATACAGATTTGTAAAATATTTACATTTATAGTAATTTTATAATTTAACTTGACCCACGCATGAATAAAGTGACGAGGCCAACGGCAATGTTAATTTTACGTAAGGCGGAAGAATACACAACATGCATACAATTAGAGCTTAAGCAGGGCTTTCAAAAGTGCTCACTTTACCGTGTACAGCCTATGCTTAATGTACTAGTTCGTATTCTAATGTGCATAAAAAACTATATTTCCTATAAATGTTAACATTACTCTCGCAGAAGAACGTATAGACGTGCACCTGTCTCGTTGCCAACTTAAATGCGGGGTCTGCATGCAGTTAACGGGCAGTGATATATTTTTTTCTTCAAGAGTTTGATTTCAAAATTGCTTACTGTGCCATGAACAGCCTTTAAAACACCTGATCTTTACTGTAATTTGTATACGTTTTGAAAATCCTACTGGCTTCGTTATTTGTCACGATCGTGTATCCTTCCGCGCACGTAGAATTAAACATTGCCGCAGACTTGACGTCTTATCCTAATGCGTCAATCAAGCGAAAAAAATTTAATCTATTGGAAAAATTGATATCTTACGATCACCACAATTTCTACTCTGGATGTAGCGAGGGGAAGCTTTTCATCTAAATTTAACCTGAGATGTGTCCAATTAACATGCATGAGCAGCGGTGTGCGAGGCATATGTAATATTTTAAGGTAAGGAAGGGATGGTGGGAAATATTTGTGTTTGAAAATAATCTCGGCGTTAGAATTGTATTCGTCAAATTAAAAACCTAGTCGTATTAAGTAGTTGATAGATTGTGCTTTGCTTACTAAGAACACTTTATTTATTTATTTTTTAATTAATGAATGATCAAGGCAAATAAATAAAGCACATAATCTCACAAAATATAAATACATTTTTGAGCTGAAGTGTGGCAATGACGCAAAGAAATCTATTTCCCTTGGGTTATAATAAGGAACATAAAACCAATATATATATAAATATTCTCTTACTGCCAGAACAGTAATACATATGGTAACATAAATATATAATATATTAGTTAAGATGTTTTGAACAATTAAGTTTTATGTGCTGGGACTTTGGCGCAATTTCGGCATCCCTCGGATATTCCCGGATAATCTCGGAGGCTAAGCCATGCGCGTGCGCAGTGAAACATACGTATATTACCGTATACTTTCTCAATGTAGCAGCCCGAACTAACTGCACAATGTACACTAACTTTTTATAGCAGACGAATGCGTGTTTAATTATTTCAGCTGACCAAAATTAACCTAGAATATATCGAATAGGTGTTATTTTTACAGTTTGAAATAACAGAGGTTAGGCGAATTAGTTCGATTATGCTCGGCGGAAAAAGCCGAGCATATCCGACAGGTGCCGAACACGCTGGGCGGAAAAAGCCGAGCATACCCGACAGTTACCGAACTTGCATTCCCAGTCATCAGCGGCTTAAGACAGCAATATATTCAAACTAACATTTTTAATTGAAAGAAATAATTATATTTCAGTAATCGTGAAGAAGGAGACTGATGCGAGACTCGCCCTTATGATCCGGTGGTCGTGCATCAGCTTGCTGGTGCACTTGTAGAGGAAGGCACAGCACATTCCCGACAGCATGAGGCAGAACACCACCATGATGATGATGATGTTGACCGAGCTCAGCATCTCCAGCGTCTCGACAGCCGGCTGTCAAACACACAAAAAACATGGCCGACCGCTCGCACAACCTCTATGGCTAGAGACCTGCAAAATTCGCGTTATTATTTGGGGACAAGTTAGACTTCAATTACATGTACTTTTGCAATAAGTTTGTCATTGGACCATACTTTATTTGACACGCCCTGGGTAACTCTGAGCCAGTAAATAAACACTTCACAATTGTGTAGTCCAATCACGTGCAGTTCAGTCAAAATAGAGTCACTTAACATCTATGAAGTAGCCAATGACAACCTACGCTGGCTCGAGTATGTACAATACTGTGAAATTTAGCGTGATGCCAAATAATAACGCGGATTCTACAGGTCTCTATCCATGGCTATCACTAGGGATAGGAAAGCTTGGCGAATTCATTTCAGGGCAAGATAGATTTCAAACGCGTATACACTGAAGTCACCTTTGCTATTGGATCAGAGTTTTATTATGCACTCCCTAGACGACTCTGAGCCAATAGCAGACTTTCAAGAGACCAAGAAGCGAATCCCATGCTGCCAGGTGTGTGGTAACACTAGGGCAGCAGCCAATGAACAGACATCTGAGGGTCGACTGTACAAAGGATTATGGAGTCTAGCCTACAGGTCATTGATACCGCGAAATTTTCCTATCCCTAGCTCTCACTAGAAACCCGAGAAATTCGCGAGTTCAATAACCTGTAGACCAGACATCGCAGTCTTATATACTCTCATACAAATATAAACTGTTTATAGGTTGATTGTTATGGTAGTAAAAAGCGGTAGTGGGGGGCATAATTTATTGCATGTTTGTTATTGGCTCATTTATCTCCAGGAGGAGTCAAACAACGCGTCGACCAATTACAAACGTAACATGAACATACATGTGTGTGAGTTCCAACTTGCCTAGAAATGAACCCGCGAAATTGTCGGGTCTCTATCACTAAGAAACTGCAGCAAAGGGAAAAAAATAACATGGCCTTTTAATGTAACATTTTACTGTCTTTCTATAACATAAACTATAAATACCGTTATCGCGCATTGGTTACTTAGGGTAAATTAAGCTCATTTGAAAGCCTTGCTTAAGATCTACTTGTACTCACGTTGTTGAATTCTTACACCGTATGTAAAATTAAGGTTTATTATACTTAGATTGAGAGTGTAACCAGGTTCTTTATGGGTGAATTGTGCATAGGAAAAACTTACCGCCTCAGGGTGTGCTGGTCCGGACCCCCCCCCCCCCAACCCCCCCTTCTTTCCAGAACCTTCATACGCCTCCGGATAGCCAGTGTGTCGTGAGAACGGGAGCCTATAGGCCATTCACGGTAAAGTGAGCACTTTTGAAAGCCCCCTAATTTGGAATAATAGTCAATAAATATATTTAATTTTAACCTTAGACGTTAACATCCGAGTGCGGTGTAATATGCACACTTTGTATATTACTAACATAGCAATATTGATTAAAAAAAGGTTATTTAAAGGATCAAAATTGGCTAAAAGGAAAAAGTAACTAGTGCCTCAAAAGTGCTCAATTTACCGTGAACAGCCTTAGACTTCCATAACTCACAGGGTGTTTGTAAAGGCAATTGCACCCCCGACACGTACTCAAATCACTGGGCAAGGCGACGGGGCACCGTGTAGCTGTGGTTTCTCGGACACCGGGCCCGTGTTAAGGCTGTTCTACACAGGTCGCTTTTATACTAGCGATAAATTGAGAAATTATGTATATTTGTGAGCACATGTTCGTGTTGGACTCGAATCATGTTCTTGCTCGTGCTTAAATGTTGAGTATTAAAATTATTGTGTAATTATTCACTCCCACCAAAGCTGTTTACAAGAGTAAACACCGAAAACACAACTGCGTTTACATTGTGCTTTTGTAAACACACGTCCTACAGAAGTAGTAAGAAAGGTTAGGGATCTAGTGGCTGTCAGCAAAAGGGACTTTTCGGTATCACATTTAAATAAAGTAATTGTGTAGTACAGTATTTCGCTAAATCAAATTTTCCGACCAAATGTTAGACAACATATAGACATATTTAATTAATTTCCCCATCTAAAGAGAAGAGCAAAGTTTTTTGTTTCTGTAGATTCTAACAAAATACAAACACAAAGTTTTTTTAAAAATTATGTTTATTTTATAAATTGCAACCATGCCATTTTTTTACATCCAACACGAAGAAAATCCGGTACACATGCATTATCAACAAATTGCGTATCCTTCCGCCATATGTAAAACTAACACCGACATGGGTCTCATCACTTTATTCATGCGTCGGCCAGGCGAAACTCTGGAATTATTATTAAAGTAAATATGTTACAATTCTGGCCATTTTTATACTTCGTTGCATTAAAAAAAACAGAAGGCGAAAAAAAAAAAATTAAATCTTCAAAAATGGTTACCTAACACCTTTTATTCTACTCTAAGAATTGTAACTACTTTACATCCATCATCGCCAACTCTACTGGGTGCATGTCGCTCGGTGTGATCTTTAAAATATATGCAAGTAGAGGCAGTGACTATTTTGCAAGGTTTATTTCGAAAGTGCTCACTTTATTGTGATCAGCCTTTACCTGGTGAGAGGGACATGATTTGCTTCTAAACAATTAGCACCGAGCACCTGGGTAGAATACACATTAGAAAAGGCTGTTCACGATAAAGTGAGCACTTTTGAAATCAACCTTAGAAAAAAGTCACTGCTCCTACCAGCATATATTTTAATGGACGCACTATGTGACATGCGACCAGTAAAGTTGGTGACGATGGAAAGGAAGTAGTTCCATATCTCAACGTCGAATAAAAAGTGCTAGGTAACCACTTGTGATAAGTTAAATTATTTCTTTCGTTTTTTTTTTTTTTTTTTTTTTTTTGATACATCGAAGTGCATAAATGAGCCAATTTGTAAAATATTTACTTTCGTAATAATTTCACAGTTTCACTTGACAGACGCGTGAATAAAGTGATGAGGTCCATGGCAATGCTAATTTTACATAAGGCGGAAGAATACACAACGTGAATACAAGTAGTTACTAAGAAGGGCTTTCATAAGTGCTCATTTTGGAGTGAACAGCCTATCAAATAAACATTCCCTTGAGCCTGATGCTTTATTCATGGGACGGTCAAGTGACACTATAGAATTATTAGAAAAGTAAATATTTAAAAAAATTTATTATTTTAACACTTGCGTAAATTTGAGAAAACAGAAAGCAAAAGAAATCTTTTCAGTTTTCAGAATTGTTTACGTAACAATTACACAAAAAAAAAAAACTAATGTTTTTGCAACACACATAACTATTGAGACATTTCTTTAACGTTTATTGTGTAGTAAAATTAGTAATGTCATAACAAAATTAATAAAGTTAACCATTTACAAAGTCTAATAATACTATAATACAAATACACTACTGAAGTGTTGATATTAATACAGCCTCTAAGTAATTTGCAGCAACCAAAAGTTGTATTACGCTAAAAAAAAATACCAGGAAGAACAAAATATTTTGTGATATTGTGACATTAAAGGCATTTCTAACCAAATACAGTTTCTCACTGACTTGCCGTTGTAAACTGGCGGATAGTAATGAACAGCGATAACCTCGTAAAATGATATCACAGTATTAAGTTATAAAGCACAGTATGAGAACTAAATGTAGCTTAAACCAGCTCCCAAGCCTTGCAAAGCTGTTTAATTGAATGCATATATTTATAGATAGGACCACCTGATTTTTGCAAAAAAAGATTTACGTTGATGCTGGATTGCAATATCCTATGTGCACACTTGTAGATTTCTTTTGAATGTTGGCCGCTTGCCTTTTTGTGAAGACAGCCTGTTACATGAGCGAGCCAATCAGAATGAAGTTTCTCCGATACTGACTGTCCGTGATTCGCAGGCAGACAGAAAGGCGTGTAACAATTCAAATGATGCAATCACGATATTGGTTCTGAATTACTGTTTATAGGAACACAACTTTTCCTGAGATATTTTAGCGAGAAACAGGTGCCCCTATAGGCTATTCACGGTAAAATGAGCACTTTTGAAAGCCTTGCTGAAGATCTACTTGTATGCACGTTGTGTATTCTTGCGCCTTACGTAAGATTAACATTGTTATGGGCCTCATCACTTTATTCACGCTCCGGTTCAGTGAAACAGTGAAATTATTAGGAAAGTTAAATATTTTATAAATCTGATGTTTTAAAACTTCGAGAAAAAAAATTAATTTATGACAAATAGTTACCTAGCACTTTTTATTCAACGTTAAGATACGGAACTACTTCTCATCCATCGTTACCAACTTTACTGGGCGCATGTCACTCAGTGCCCCAGTTAAAATATATGCAGGTAGCGGCAGTGACATTTTCTAAGGTTGATTTCAAAAGTGCTCACTTTATCTTTATCGTGAACAGCCTTTACTTGTTTATACTGCAACAAATATACACACAAATATTATTTTCAGCATTAAAATATATTTTCCACGATTACTCTTGTTATTCTCATTAAACACAATATCTAATGTCTATCTCAAAATTATAATTAAAGTCCTTCTCGATTTCTCTATATTGACTGTAGCCAATTCACTCTCATTATTTACACACGTTGAGTCTGTCTATTTCCATCATTCCAAATGTATGTCACTCAAGCATCCAGTTCGTAAGTCCCACCCCCCCCCCCTCAGTCGCACCTTCACTGTACTGATGCTCGCAGCCTGCAAACTTCACTCCCATTAGTCACTCTCGCCGCCACTCGAAGCTCTGCTGGCTCGTCGCCTCGCCGTATTCGCACATATTGCGCTTCAGAATCGCGCAATCCTACAAAAACTAAACTCACGGCTTGTAGGTCCTCCACGGCTTAGTTACTTGCCCGATTTGGATATTTTCCCCGCACCCCAAGTATCGCCGAGAGTCAATGGCGATGACCAGAACATTATTTCAAAGGTAACCCCAGAAATTCAAACCGCTAAAGGTCAGAAGAGCACAAGTCTCGATAGGCTTATCTCGCAAACGTGGCAGCTTGCCTTTGTACATTGCCGCGCACTTCTCGTGTTAGCACTTTGCCATTCGCACGTTGTTTCGCTCGCTCACGCAGGACGGAAAAGGCAGAGCAGCAATCATGGAACAGTATTATAAATAGACACGAGAAAATTTATAAAAAAACAAAATGATGCTAATTGGTTGGAATGTAATGGAATTTAATTTTTTTTCTGCTTAGGAAAATGACGCGGAAAAAAATAGCTTAAAGAAAATTTTATAAATAAAGTGTTTTATTTACACTAGTGGGTAACAAATAATTCTGTGCATATTCGAAAGCATTTATTTTGAACTATAGTAAGCAAAACTAAGTAAAATGGAAATATTTTTTACATAAACTTTGTAACTATTTATATTTGATATATTAATAATTACATTGGTTTAATTTTCATTTTGATTTAATATACAGGAAAATTTTGTATATTGTGCTTGATATTACTTGTAAGTTTATAATAAATTATATTTACATTTGAGAATAATTAAAATATAGTTTGTAATTAGTGTTATTACAAGCCGCGCCATCCGGTTTTCACAATGTAATTAGCAGTACTTAAGTGCTAATTAGGAGCTGTACTAAAAATTTAGCTGTATCTGTAGAGCTACAGTTGTGTAAATACTTTCTCGGGGCAGACCAACACAAGTTTTGCTATCGCCATTTTGCAAAAATTCGTTGCCGGAACTACTTCGACGTATAATGTTACGCAATTAGCACCCGCCGTTTAAAAAATGAACTCCCTCGAGTCACCTCTACTGTGATCTTAGCGAATACTGGGTTATTCGCCGTCTTAAGCAAGGTCTCAAAGGCTATGCAACGTGGTTCGAAATTGCGATCTCTCTAGCAGTGATTACGCAACAGAAATATTCTGTCTCACGGTGCACAAAAATAAGATGTCCTTCAAGAAGGCTTGTTCGCGAGTAATTTAGACGAGCTTGAGCAATGTTCATTAAAATGTACATAGGAACGTAAGACACCTAATAAGATTGTCTTGACGAAGCTAGTGCTCGAGATATGTCTATGAATATATATTGTACAGTAAATCTGCGTAAAAAAACACATGACAGGAGTTGTCATAAAGAACTTTCGGATCTTCTCATTACTTATATCCCTGAATATCTCATGTGGAGAAACTTTGCAGAGTGTTTTATTAATTTTGTGCTACCAAAAACAGCTAAAACATGACTCTGACATGTAGGCGTAATTATACTAAACAGGTGGAAGATGAATAATTGTAGGCCTAACTTTGTTAATGTGATATCACGGGCAACTTCTAAATGTTAAATAATGTCTAGTAATATTATTTTTTTCACTAGCCAATGATTAGAAAAAATAGAAAAGAACATAAAAACCACTTCATTATCGCAAATAATTAACGAAATGAATGTATATTCATGAATACTATTAACCAATCCATTTTGCTTCCATAATATAGTTTTTCCTAATCAGTCCATCGCTTAAGCATAATATGAAAGTGCGCTTTAAGAATAAGAAAACCACGCCTTAAATATAACGCAGTGATCATTATAAATTGCTAGAACCCCCCTCGCCCTTTCCGAAAAAATAGCCGTGAGGCGAGTGTACCTTGAAAACTGGAATATTCCCTTAATAATATTGACGGGTTATCACATTTCCCCGTACAAAGTTTCAACGGTCAAGAATGATCGGCGGTAATGACCATAGCTGGTGATGAAATGCGGCCCTCATAGGAGCTTCGTCTCTCAAGACCTCGCTGAAAAGAGTTAGTTTGAGCTGCGCGTCCAAGGTCAAGAAGCGAGGGAGCAATACGGGCGACTCTAACACGCACGCCTACTGTCTCTTCGCTCCTACGCGCAAGGCGTGCAGTGTTTCCGTCGTGACGCTGTACTGTGCAGATTAGATCTGTAACAGTAGGGTTTTATTACACGCCATGGAAGCCAACAAATTAAACTACGTCATTATCTTTGTACTTTTCTCTTGCCGTTTAAGGAAACTGCACAGGCAAGCTTTGATTGACCATATTCACGAATTTTTTCCTCCGAGAATCTACTAAATATGACAAAAGTAAAATAATAGGGACATAGATGATAGTTTTTTTTAAATATCTTTTCTGATTAAAAAAAACGTATTTGCAGAACATTTATTTACCGAGACACGCGTATTCGCGCAAACAACTAATTCACAAAAAAACGTGCAGATCCATTTAACTCTTAAGAGCCGCCCAAATCTCTTCACTCACTCATCGGAGCATCAATAGTCGCGTCTAGTTGCCGCGCGGGTCGGTCAACAACTGATACGATGATACGAGGGGACGACCTGGGGGGGGCGAAGAGCTCCCCTCCTCTTATACCCCTCCTACGCCCGCTCGAGCAAACGACTTTCGGCCACCAGGGCACGGCCGCGGTTTGAACTGACCAATAAGAAGAGATCGAAAGAACAAGTGCTTCTATAAGGGGACATACATTTAGCGGCATGTTTCCTCCGTATAAAATAGCTATGGGGGAGGGGTGACGTAATAAGGGAGTAAGTTATGTATCTTTATATTTGTGTGTTTTAACTGTATTTTAAAAGGGGTTTCAAGATAATTGTTTGAAAGAGTGTTAAAAGATTTTTTTTAACAATTTAAAGTTGTGTGATAAACCTTGTTGGTTAAAGATAAAAGTTTTTTGTAGCATCGTTGAATTATATTGAATTTTTTAAAAATAATTTTTTTTGGGGTTCTCCTACATATACCACACTTACTTGGGTTTGTTCGCCGCCAGATGCAGGTTGTTTTTCTTTACTTAAAGTAAAAATTATAAAGGTTAAGTATTAAAAAAATCGTGAAGGGAAGGAAGGATATAATTCGCCCGCCTCATGGTTCTGGAGCTATCCGTTGCATAATGTAGGCAGGATGTGTAAGGCCTAGCACACAATAGCTGGTCCGCAGTTGAATAGTCCGCGGACGTACTTCGTCCGCGGACACATGTCCCAACGTGCGTGTCTACAATAACGACATCCGAAGCTAAGCTTTCAAACACAGTTAATAGAGCGCACCCTAATCGGCGTGTCAATAAATTGTATGCCATTTCTCATTAATATTGATCTTTGTAGCTTTTTTTTTTTCTCGTCCATAGGTTGCTTGTCTTTTTTTTTTCGTGCTCAGTCCTGTTTTTTTTCCCATGACAGACATCTGCATCGGAATGGAGAATGTCCAAGAATCTCCATCTTGACGTCATAGGGCTTGCACACGCGCATATTGTAATCAATGGCGGCCCGCTGCGAGGCTTAGTTTTACAACGGCTAATGTGGAAGGCGGATCGTTTCGGCTAGCTTCTACTCAAGGCAATCCATGACCATCTACGTTAAAGTTGAGTGGTTACTGCCTAGCCATTGTTTCTAGTCGTCCATTTCTTCTTCGGGTGAAAGGTCTCCTGTTTTACCAGCGCCATCGACTTCTTCAGGTGTGATATCAACATCACTAGTGGCATCTAACGCCACCAGTGCAGCACGATCATCTACATATGGTACAGTACAATTGACTTCTTCGGCTGTGAAGCCTACGTAATCGTGCATGGAACCGTCGAACTTTTCGGCCGAGGTACCTAGAACACCACCTGCTTCTTTAGCTCCAGCACCTGTGCATCTCCAACAGGCCTACCCGAGTCTTTGCCTGGACCACTACGTCATCATCAGTGTCATTCTTGTGATAAGACATTTGCTTTCGGCCGTGATGTACGTTTTAGTTGTGCCGAAAATCCCTGTTGCGTGTCATATTGGCGCGACAGGTGCGTCAAGATTTCCAGCCGTAGAGGCAATTTACTTAGACAGGCAAAGTCCTGTAAAAGCGAAGTGCATTTATCGTCAGTGCCTCGGTAGTAGGTTTTTCTGCAAGCAGGTCTCTTGTGACTTCGCTACATGCCCTCAAAAGTGTGTCACCTACATAACTCGCCCTTCACAGTGTATCAGTGTAATAAATGTCGCGATATTTTCGTACCAGGACAACACAAGTGTGAATAGCGAGATGTCTAAAAGACTGTAACTTACATCACTGCTGCATATAGGGCTCCACTGAAATGCTTATATACTTTTTCTAATAAGTTGTAACAATCTGGACCGTTTTGGTTTTGATGAAATTTTTTTATAAAAAAAGTTATTACAATACCTGACGTCATCACATGTACAGTTACCACAATTCGACCTATCGATTGCGTGTGAATATGTATAAACTACGAGCTAAGTTGAATATAGAAGCTATGTTGAATAGAAACTTAAACTCAAATTTATAAAAAAAAATAATTTTGTAGTGGACCGAATTGTGAATCTAAACCATTCTCGAATCCACTTGAACACACACAAAAAATTTCATCAAAATCGGTCCAGCCGTTTAGGAGGAGTTCAGTGACATACACACGCACAGAAGAATTATATATATATATATATATATATATATATATATATATATATATATATATATATATATATATATCGAAGAATACTGTAATTTGCTTCGAGTACATCAGCGACAGTATTAAATTAACTGAATTACAAAAAATGCCTGTAAATAAAAATGTGTTTTATTTCATGTTTAAATAATTTTCGAGAGATAAATTAAAATTTAAAAGGCACATAAATAAAAAAATTCAATTAAAATATATTGCGTAAAGTACTATGATACATATGTATAATTATATAACTAAGCGGAAAATAATTTTTAAATTTGAACAAATTTAAAATTTTAATAAAAAAAATATAGATTCAATAAATTATGCAGGTAATCAAAGTCCCGCGTCATGCATGTATGTAAATTGCTAATTCTAAAAAATTATTTCTTTAATAGGATGAAAATTATAGATTTTCCTATGCCTATAAAAATATGAGTGTCGACAGCTCGCCTGGCAGTTGAATCGGTGGTGTTCCGTTTACCCTAAAGTTAGGCTAAACGAAATTAGGGTAAACGAAGTTAGGCCAAACGAAATTACGTTAAACGCATTTAGGATAAACGCAGTAGGACAAACGTCTTTAGACCATTCGCTTTTAGGGTAAACGAAGTATACTCGTTGAATCGACAGAGAGGGTGGATCTTGACTTCTGAGCTGATGGTGAAATCGAGAAATTAACACCCCCTATGTGTTGGAAATATAATCCAATATGGCGGTTGCAGACAGCGCCCCCTATATGTTAAAAACATAAATGAAAATGGCTGCCGCCTGGTGGCTAAATCACCAACTCGCCTGGTGACCAAATAGGTAATTAATACACTAGTGCCACCTAGGTGTTGAAAATGAAAACAAATGACAAACGAAAGGAAAATCAAGATGCTTGCATACGATGGAATGAGTATGGGTGAGTGGTGTGGAGACCTGCCGACTAATTAGCGAAGGCGAGTAATTGATCGATTAAAAAACCAATTAAAAAAATGTGAGGGTCTAACGTGGTGGGACCATCGGAAATGTATGTTTTTCAAATAATATGTTATAGTAATATAAAAAATATAAATTTTAAGTAAGTTTTAAAAATATATTTTTTTTTAGAATTTTTTAGATTTTTTTAAGTTTTTATATTTTTTTTGGAAGATTTCGTATAATTTTTTGGTGTTCAAGGTCATTCAAGGTCACGGGTATGGGGCCAAGGTCACCCAGCTTCAATATTACGGTTGGGTAACGTCGTTGGCCGGCCGGCCGGCTCCTGGCTCCTACTTCTCCATTTCATTATACTCCATTTAAAATACATTATGCCCGACTAATCTAAATCATTCTACTAATTAACCATGCTATTTAGCATGAATAAGAATATAAATGAATAACTTCAACCAGCAACGCTATAAAAGCTAATTCTTAATACAGAGAAACATCCTATAATCTTATCGGAAGTATAATTAAAATAAAGAGTGAAAACACACTACTTACCTAGGTATCATTTTTACCTGGTATGGTATTTTTTCTAAAACCATAGTTCTGAAAAAACGCAATCGCTTCTGTTATTCTGCAGTCACGAGAGGCGAAAAGAAATTAAAACGACGGTTCAGATCCTTCGGAAATATTTAAACGGCGAAGGGGAACAATAATAGAGCATTCGCGGAGTCTTTTCTAAAAAGGAGCTTACAGTCGTATGATTTACTCCGCTGCGCAAATTACACTCTTTTCAACCGTGCAAGTGAAGGGGAAAAAGATTTCATTTACACTACAATACACCGTCCTGCCTCGTGTCTCTTTCAAGTATTTTTTTTATACGAGTTTTCTCCTTTTATTCAACCCCTCCCGAAGGGAGAGTCCCCATCCTTCCCTGCGACTATCCTGAAGCTGTTCTTCCCCATTCGCGCGTCTTTGGATCGGCAAGGCCAGCCTGCGTGGGAAACACACTTCTCCTTTAACACTTCATTACGCTGTGAAATTGAGTTCTTTTCGTTCCTTATTGTCTCGTTCAACCCTCCACCCCTTGTCAACCAGCGACCGAGACCCATAAAGCGCGATGATTGCTTGCCGACAGAAATCGCAGGACAAAGGCGTGAGATTAGATTCAAAGTGTCACGTGGCAGGCTAGATTTTTTTTCTTCTTTGGATTAACGACGAAAGGGATGGAAAGTAAAGAGTTTTGTGTCCTCAGGTCCAATGAGGGTGACGATCAGCCAGTAATAAGGAGGGACATTCGAGGTTCGCGAAAAGATTTACGCGCATGTTAGGCTTCAATACCTTGCCGACACATGAGCAGTCTTCTTTTGCTCACTGGTAGAGACATGCAAAATTCGCGTTATTACTCGGGGCATGGAAAAATCGCGTTATTATTTGGCATCAGGCTAGAATTCACAGTAATGTATACACTCGAACCGACGTCTCCATTGGCAGATGCATATACGTGACGTCAGTCCCTTTATGAGTGAACTGCACGTGATCGGGGCACACAATAATGAATCGTACATTTATTGGCGCAGAGTTGCCCAGGGCGTGTCAAAATAAAGTATGGTCGAATGACAACCGTATTACAAATACACGTGTGTTTTAAGTTTAAAATGTCCTCACATAATAACGCGAATTTTGCAGGTCTCGAGTAATAACTTGGGGGACACGTTAAACTTCACAAACATGTACCTTTGCAATAAGTTCGTCATTGGACCATACTTTATTTGACACGCCCTGGGTGACTCTGCGCCAGTAAATAAACACTTCACAATTGCGTAGTTCGATAACGCGCTGTGCAGTCGGAAAGGGGGTGACTTCGCATCTGTGCAGCAGCCAATGGAGAAACGGCGTCGGCTCGAGTATATACAGCACTGTGGAGTTTAGCCTGACCTGCAAAATTCGCGTTATTATTTGAGGACGTGTTAAACCTAAAAACACTTTTCCTTTGTAATACGCGTGTCACTGGACCATTCTTTATTTGACACGCCCCCAGCTAACTCTGCGCCAATAAATGAACACTTCACAACTGTGTGCCCCAATCACGCGCAGTTCGCTCAGAAAGGGCGTGACTTGACATTTATGCAGCAACCAATGGAGAAACGACGCCGACTCAAGTGTATATGGCACTATGAATTTTAGCCCGATGTAAAAAAAATGTGGCGAATTTTGCAGGTCCCTACTGATGCCAAATAATAAAGCGAATTCTGCAGTTCTGTACTCACTGGTCGCGTGTCTTTACGAGAGAATATTTTCTTACTTGACTCGCATTTACAAGATAGGTTATTCCGGTACTGTACTTCTGTGATTCGTCGGCAGACACCAAGACGCGTAACTCGTAAAACATCCAATCATGAAAGTGGATCTGAGCTAAAGTGTTATGAAATAAAACCGATCATGAAATTTCTTCTCTAAAATCCAGTGTCCCTAGTAATAAGGGTATGTGATAAATACATTTGACATGTCCAGTGTATTGTGGGTGGATAAGGCAGTGGTAATTTCATAATACGTCACAGAGACCAATATGACATAGCGTTATAGCAGTTGTGGAAATAGGCCATAGGTAGAGGTAGTGAAATTTTTATGAAACGATTTTAAGACAAGTTATATTTAAAAACACCGTAGGATCGCTTGCCTATCTTGATTGGCTGAATTACTTTTTGACACGTATCAACTGTGTGCCGATGTTGCCGGAATTCTGAGTAGCCTGGTCAAGTGTGAAAACGCCTTCCCAAGCAGACAGCAACCAATGGCAATATAAAAACTGTTGTTGTGTGATGATAGTATTGAAGTCTACCGTGTGCTCATATTTTACTTCGCGAAAAGTCACTAGCTCTAGCCACTGTGTTCTGGCTTGTCCTGAATGACAGAAGACACGTGCCGTCATAAAAACCGTTAATGTAAAAATACCGAGTATGGTTTATTATTTTGCGCTGACGATTGTGATGGTGTGAGCTATAGAACCCTGTGAAAGCAACATGTGTATAGGTTTTTCTATTGTACTGTAAATAAATAGACCTCAAAGCCTAAGGAATTTAATTACACTGTTAAAGACTTTCTGGTAAACTTCCTAAACTGTATTCGTAAGTTTTTAACCTATACAGTGTATGGAAATATTACCACACATCAAACTGCAAACGTAGGAATTTTTACTATCACTACTATAAAAAATTGGGAATTTCCTTACGCATTCGACTGTTCCCTGAGCAAATGTAGGAATGCTATCATGGATGTATGGGAAATAACTTTACCATACGCGCTTTCCCACTATATATACACTTTTATGCGGTACATTTGCAAATCATTTCTTAGCGTGTAGATTATTTTAATTCGTACAAGCTTCCGCCCCTCGCTGGCAATTCTAACGTGAGCTGTGGTTACGCTGATTCTCTGCTTCCTTAGTGGTAACCAGAGGTACGTGGATTTCGCGAGTTATGTTGGCAGCAGCGCAGACTTTCCAGTTATTTACGTGCTCGGGCGCCAACTGTTTACTCATTGCCGGCTCCAACCATGGAGAAAGGCTTCTATTATCCAACATTGGCTGCACGTTCTACAGTAAAGACATTTCTTGCTGCTCATTACTGCCCATCTCAAACTGTGGAATTTTTGCCTTCAAATATATTTGGCAATCAAATTTGAACACGAAATACCACCATCAGTTTTTTCCCCTCCTGCAGATTTGATAAAATAATGTTTGATGTGTTTGAAAATATGACATACTGTCAAGTTATTATGAAGTTTTATAAAAAAAAATATTTTCGAAGTGGTTCGTTTTCACTTTTTTCCGAAATTTAAATTTAATTCCTCAGACAGCTTTTATATGAATTAATTATCTTCACAGTCTTAATCTGTTTCCAGCAACTTTTCCCCGTTTTAACGTCGGAAACGGCCGTTTATGATATGCACGATTCCGAGTGGCTCCGTCCATTACACATCAAAGAACTTTTAGAACCGGTTCAATATTCAAATGTTTGATGGAAACTGAAGCCATCCAAATTTTTCAATCAAATTTGGCGGCGTTTGCGACATTTCACAACTGTAAAACTTGGTTTGACCAAACTTATACTGGAAGCAGTTAAACCAAACACTTGTGAGTGTGACAGAGAGACAGGGCGAGAGAGAGAGAGAGAGAGAGAAGAGATTTGGGCAGCTCTTACCAGCGAGGTTTTGAGAGCTGTTGAGGATGATTGAGATGAGCATGGAACAGCGCCGTAATGAAAGGGCGGGGGAAACGGGAGACCCCCAAGAAAACCCGCCGACCAGCGGCATCGTTCGGCACGATCCCCACATGCGAAAATCAGGTGACCCGGCCGGGGATTTAACCCGGTTCGCCTTGGTGGGAGGAGAGCAGGCCAACCACTCACTCAGTCACCGCGGTTTCCGAGCGAACAGAGGATTGAAGCTTGTGCAGGGGGTGTCCAAAGAGTCACGAAAAAAACCAGCATATGTTCCTAAAGCTTAACTTGCCGCCGAAAGAATTTTGTGAAATCCACGTAGTTCTTGTAATGTAGCAAGCGGCGAAACAGAACCTACTTGATGCTACTTGGTAACACAGTGGACCGTTCAGAAACAAGAGCTATAGCCAAGGTTCACAGATCAGATCACCCACCAGAGAGATACTAGTCCACACGCGGTTACTGTGAGCCATTCTGAAGTCTGCTTGAGTTCTACATCCAGGGTATTCCTGCGTCCGACGAAAACAAAACTCAACTAAGTCTTGAAAATTATACTAAAGTCACTACACACCAAATTTGTGCGCATCTTTATTTTTATGATATTTTAAATAAGACATCTTTCTTGCCAGGCATTAAAAACCCGCCTATTTTCTCTATGTTTCCAGCAATATTAAATATAAATGAAATATTACAATTTATACATGGCGCCATCTGTTTTTTTTTCGCGAAGAGATTCCACGGTTAGTTGTACTGGAAAACACGTTAGTTCAGACACTATTTCGTGCGTCTGAGGTGTCTTCCAGCCAATCACGTAAGTTCAGTGCCGGAGTGACTTAATCATGATGGGCCCAATCAAATAGTGAATGCATCCTGCCGCAGATACCCGGCCAATAGCCGATGGATACCTGCATTCGTGAACGTAGAATGTTGACGTCTATCCTGTGCACAAATATGAGTAAGATATCAATGTAACCAAAAACAGGACAGTTTTATGTAAACAGAAGTAAAAAAAAAACTGTCGTGATGCGCGGCGTATTTAGGAAACAACTGAACACGTCATGCATGGGGTAATTTTTCAAGGGTTTTATTCAAGAACAGTGAAGATACCGCCAATAATAGAATACAATAGTATTGGGCAATGCAGTGCCAAAAATAAACATCCATGCTGTACAACACATACACATCCATGCTGTACAACACATACACATCCATGCTGTACAACACATACACATCCATGCTGAACAACACATGGACTGAGTGGGATAATGCGCAACATAGCAACTAGTGTTTACACCAAACATCATAACATATTAACTAACATCGTATCAAATATTTGATCGTTAGAGACCTGCAAAATTTGCATTATTATTTGAGGACAGAATATACTTCAAAGGGTTGTACAATGCTATTGGTTTTATTAATGGGTTACAGTTTTCCAGGAACCTCCCGGACGTATTTGAACCAATAAGAAACAATTAAACATATCATAGGCCAATCGGGTCCAAACAAGTCAAACGGGAAAATGGCACCTGACTTCTGCGGAAGCCAATAAACGAATGACCATGTCTCGAGTATACGTAGGATTGTGAAGTTCATCATGCATTCAGAAAATAACGCGAATTTTGCAGGTCTCTACTGATCGTACATCAACAATATTATACTAGGGTGTATGCTGTATACCTCCCAATAGTGCCATCTTGATATCCCACCACAAGCTGACAAATTCCTGTTTCCAGACAAATGAAATGGCGTCAGTCTCGCAAGAAGGTCGTCGGCCAATGGGATGGCGAGTTGATTTCGCCCCAATCAAGTGTCTTTTACATAGTATAAGGACTTACAGTCGAAAGAGCCCTTTTGAGTCGCTATAAGAAAGTATTGTTTTTTTTTTTTATACCGGAAAATCATTATTGCTGGGCTAAAATGTTCTTGTAGGTTCTGGTTACGTACGAGTGGAACAAAGAATCTACATCTGTACGAGTTTTGTTCAGAAACAAATAAAAACAGCATGAAAATGGCGTTACACGAGTTAGACTCGAGCGTAGTCCTCAAAGCGTTATAATATGATTTAAAATAAGGAAATTAATGAATATGTTGTATTTGTGGCAATTACATTTGTAAAATAAGTTTTCCCAAGAATGCCTTAAATTGAGTCAAGACGTGAGCTTTCAGCCACCCTTGTTAAACTTTCTGCAAATGATTTCGTTTACTATACGTTCGCCTCGATAACACTAAAATTGTGATTTTTGCTTGCCATGATGTAAAAGTTTCACGTGAAGAAAGAGATCTTATAAGTGACGTCTAGAAGTTGAATGGTGTTTTTACAATTATAATATTGCATAGATTTCGCTCTACGGCTTTTACAAACCATAATTTTTGTGTTATTGGGATGTAGAAATAAAATAAACGAAAAAATTTAACAAGGGTGAATTAAAGGTTGGGTTCCCAGCATAATACCAGGATAATAAATTTGGAGTGTGTCATACTGATATAATATCTGTTAAAGCGCTTTAGAACACGGTGTTGTATAATTACATTTTAATTACTAAAATTTAACGCACATAGGTAAGAAATAATCTGGAAAAAATAAAACGTATTTTAAACCTCAGTGTATTATAATTTGATACGTCAGTTACGGGGTTAAATTAATTTTTAACTCTTTGTAGACTATGCTCGAGTGTAGCTCGAGAAAAGCTAATTAAAAAATTTCTTTGCTGTTCAAAACAAAACTCACATGGCTGTGCAGTCTTTGTTCGGCTAGTGTTTAACATGACCTCCACAAGAACACTACAGAGCAGTAACAATTATATTGCTAACAATAGAATTTTTTTTATAGCCACTCAAAAGGACATGATTGATCGTAAATCATTTCGTACGATAAAGGACAGTTGATTGGGTCAATGTCAGCTTGGCTCTCCATTGGTTGATGACCGGCCAATAATGAACGCTGTAAAGTACAGGGTAGTGTCCGGTGTGGTATGGACCAATACGACGATGGTGAGTTCTAACACAGGCACCAACAGAGCCGGTGTCTTGCAGTAATGGATATAGGTGAATCACTTCTAATTTGTCTTAAGTTCCAGTAAATGTGTGCGGATCTCAATGTGTTCATTAAATAGCGTGTCCCTAAAAAAAATACTTGAGTGTTATATTTTTGTTTAACATTACAAACTAATTAAGTAATTAAATATGCTGTTGATTTCTATTTCTTTTTGCAAAAGGTGGAGATTTATGTGCTCTATCTCTCCTCGCTTTGTAAATGTTAATGGTTACTATAGGGCTTTCACGGTAAAGTGAGCACTTTTGAAGCCCTAGTTACTTTTTTCTTTCAACCAATTTATATCCTTCCACCACTTGTTAATGTAAACCCTGCCATGTGAGTAATAAACACATTGAACACACTCACCATACCCAAAACCAAAAGTCCGAGGCCACAATGAAATGTATTTATTGGTTATTATGTCTGATGAAACAGCTTCTAAAAGTGCTCGGTTTATCGTGAACGGCCTACAGGAGACGGGAATGCCGTCATCGACTATTTGGCCACTTCACGCCGCACGAACGTAACGCAGGCCGGCATGTTGGAGAGCGATCTCTTTGATCTTTTGCGCGTCCGAACAGCTGACATTTCACAGGGTCCAGCATTCGCAGCGAGCGAGCCAACAGCGAACATGCGAGGTTGCGCTGCGACGCAGAGTCGGCGCGCGGTACACCGCTATAACCCGCGAGCAGATCGACCCCTGCCGGAACACGACTCCCTCAGCGACCGGTCGAACTTCCAACTTCGTCGCAGATCGACAAAGCGCCAGTTTCGAATCAGTTCGCCTGGTTAATTTATTTGGCTCGCGCTGGAAGACGAGCCTGGCCCCACTCGTGAGAGGCGTGCACTGGTCCGCTGACAAATATTTTTGGTCGATGAACCGAGTTTGACAAACGAAAATGCTGATTCCGTTCTACCAGAACAAACGCTTGTTGAATCGATCTAACCTTTTTCGCAGAGACGACATAAAATACCTCGTTGAAAGCACGTTCAATTTCGTCGCGAATATTAAAAAGATATACAGTCGGGGGGAAAAAAAACCTTTGTCCCTACTCATGCTGGAGGAGTGAACGTTTATTAATGTCTTCTTATTTAACTGGGGCCGCGGTGGCTGAGCGGTTAGCCTGCTCGCCTCCCACCAATGCGAACCGGGTTCAATCCCCAGCCGGATCACAGGATCTTCGCAAGTGGGAATCGTTCGGACGATGCCGCTGGTCGGCGGATTTTCTCGGGGTTCTTCCGTTTCCCCCGTCCTCTCATTCCGGCCCTGACCCATAATCACCTCAATCACCCTCATCGGCTCTCAAGACCTCGCTGTTGGTAGCAGCCCAAATCTCTTCACTCACTCATTCTTATTTGACTGATTCTCAGCCAGACGAAAAACTTTGAAATTATATCTGTTTAAAAATTCCCTGCCTGAAAATTTAAAAATTCTTTAAACGTAAACGTTGATTGTGAGCGCCAAGTAGTGAAATTAGTTACTGTTTTAGCTACCTCGCATTCTAAATCAGTGTTTGCGTTAAAATACTTAAAAACGCACACAGAGAATTTTTTTTAATGAAAACCCTAGAAACCGTTTATTTACGGCGACCTCATATCATAACGTGTGATGCAATGGTCTGTCTAAACCTGCCATTTTTTTTTACTTAACGTACGACTACACCGTTGTAATTAACGTCTTGGGGTTTTTGGATTGCTTTTCCCCCTCACAGCATGAGCAGAATACTTACTCCGGAAATTGGCGGGACCTGTGTTTACTTAATTTAACGTGAAATATCCTCGCTGTGCTTCGAGGACAGAGCGAGCCTCTAACGAAGCAGAAAAAAAAAAAAAAAAAAAAAAAAAAAAAAAAAAAAAAAAAAAAAAAACGAGGGGTTGTTAACGCGCGAAAATTACGCGGGCTGGCCAACACCACAGGAGAACATATTTTTTTACCGGCCGTCGTAACCTTCCCAACCAACCCGCCAATCCAGATGCGTCTTGGGTTAATGAGAGTGTCTGCGATGTTGGCGAACCTGGCGAGACGAAAAAAATAATAATGGCAATGGAGGCCGAGAGGAAAACGACGAGGATAAAAAAAAACTAACGCCTGGTTCACAGGTATATACGTCTGTCACGCAGAACAGGCAGAGCGGAAGACTGGAACAGCCAGTCAGAAGCCTTCCTCGGTATCCGTGCGAGTCGCCCAAGAAAGTTGAGCTCACGCCGATATTTCCTGCTCGCGGAAAGAGCAGGAACAGACATCGCCGATATTTCCCAGAAGTCAACTGGCTCACATATTTCATGCTACTAATGTCTTGAATAATCTACAAATGTATAGGATAGTTTAATGTACGTATTTATAATGTAATACGTAAATATAAACGTTAATTTTATTCAACACTAGCAGCCTCCCCGTCGCTTCACTCAGGTCTGCGTCTACACGATACTACCTGCGACTACCCGTGACTACCTGCGACAACCCGTGACTACCAGTAACTACCTGCGACTACCCATTACTACCCGTGACTACCTGCGATTACTTGCGAATAATGGTTTTGTTAGCGCATGCTTAGAAAGAGCCAAGTAGCTCATTTTTCTGCGACTTGGTTTACAAATTTTGAAATTTCTCAAGAATTAAAAAAAAATAAAACATAGCCCATGACCATCTGGAAGAATGTAGCTTTCTAATAGTGAAAGAATTATAAGAATCGGCCGTGTAGTTTCCGAGATTTCCCGAGACATATAAACAAATAAACAAACATTACATCTTTATAATATTAGTATAGATTTGTATTAACCGAAAGACAAGCACTAACTTGTAAAACATGTTTGGATGTAAACATAAAATTACAATCTCTTGAAAATCATTTAGTAAATAAATCGCACTATAATGGAATTAGTAAACTAGAGCAGAGAGACGACAGCATCCAGTTACTTATCTATAATTTCTTTTGGAATCCTGGCGTTAAAAATCACGACTTAAACAGCAAAATTGGGACGCAGATAATCTGCTTACACGAGAACAGCCATCGGTTTTGCCTGCTCTGTATGTATCGGCATGGTCGGCGTACATGTAAACGAGACATAACGCAGGTTTGGAGACCTAGCGTTGGGTTATCAAAATGGGTCGTTGTTAATTCCAGAAGTGATGGCCCCACCACGCGGCCAACGCGATGGGATTGTTAAGCGGAAGGACAATCGTTGTGCCTGTTGAAAGGGAGGGTGGAGAGTGCATGCTGTAAGGGAGGGTGGAGAGTGCATGCTGAAAGGGAGGGTGGAGAGTGCATGCTGAAAGGGAGGGTGGAGAGTGCATGCTGTAAGGAGGTGGAGAGTGCATGATGAAAGGAGGGTGGAGAGTGCATGCTGAAAGGGAGGGTGGAGAGTGCATGATGAAAGGGAGGGTGGAGAGTGCATGCTGAAAGGGAGGGTGGAGAGTGCATGCTGTAAGGGAGGGTGGAGAGTGCATGCTGTAAAGGGAGGGTGGAGAGTGCATGCTGAAGGGTGGAGAGGCATGCTGAAGGGAGGTGGAGAGTGCATGCTGAAAGGGAGGGTGGAGAGTGCATGCTGTAAGGGAGGGTGGAGAGTGCATGCTGAAAGGGAGGGTGGAGAGTGCATGCTGAAAGGGAGGGTGGAGAGTGCATGCTGAAAGGGAGGGTGGAGAGTGCATGCTGAAAGGGAGGGTGGAGAGTGCATGCTGAAAGGGAGGGTGGAGAGTGCATGCTGAAAGGGAGGGTGGAGAGTGCATGCTGAAAGGGAGGGTGGAGAGAGTGCATGCTGAAAGGGAGGGTGGAGAGTGCATGCTGAAAGGGAGGGTGGAGAGTGCATGCTGAAAGGGAGGGTGGAGAGTGCATGCTGAAAGGGAGGGTGGAGAGTGCATGCTGAAAGGGAGGGTGGAGAGTGCATGCTGAAAGGAGGGTGGAGAGCATGCTGAAAGGGAGGGTGGAGAGTGCATGCTGAAGGGAGGGTGGAGAGTGCATGCTGAAAGGGAGGTGGAGAGTGCATGCTGAAAGGGAGGTGGAGAGTGCATGCTGAAGGGAGGGTGGAGAGTGCATGCTGAAAGGGAGGGTGGAGAGTGCATGCTGAAGGGAGGGTGGAGAGTGCATGCTGAAAGGGAGGGTGGAGAGTGCATGCTGAAAGGGAGGGTGGAGAGTGCATGCTGTAAGGGAGGGTGGAGAGTGCATGCTGAAAGGGAGGGTGGAGAGTGCATGCTGAAAGGGAGGGTGGAGAGTGCATGCTGTAAGGGAGGGTGGAGAGTGCATGCTGAAAGGGAGGGTGGAGAGTGCATGCTGTAAGGGAGGGTGGAGAGTGCATGCTGAAAGGGAGTGGAGTGGGAGAGTGCATGCTGAAAGGGAGGGTGGAGAGTGCATGCTGTAAGGGAGGGTGGAGAGTGCATGCTGAAAGGGAGGGTGGAGAGTGCATGCTGTAAGGGAGGTGGAGAGTGCATGCTGAAAGGGAGGGTGGAGAGTGCATGCTGTAAGGGAGGGTGGAGAGTGCATGCTGAAAGGGAGGGTGGAGAGTGCATGCTGAAAGGGAGGGTGGAGAGTGCATGCTGAAAGGGAGGGTGGAGAGTGCATGCTGTAAGGGAGGGTGGAGAGTGTGCATGCTGAAAGGGAGGGTGGAGAGTGCATGCTGTAAGGGAGGGTGGAGAGTGCATGCTGAAAGGGAGGGTGGAGAGTGCATGCTGAAAGGGAGGGTGGAGAGTGCATGCTGTAAGGGAGGGTGGAGAGTGCATGCTGAAAGGGAGGGTGGAGAGTGCATGCTGTAAGGGAGGGTGGAGAGTGCATGCTGAAAGGGAGGGTGGAGAGTGCATGCTGTAAGGGAGGGTGGAGAGTGCATGCTGAAAGGGAGGGTGGAGAGTGCATGCTGTAAGGGAGGGTGGAGAGTGCATGCTGTAAGGGAGGGTGGAGAGTGCATGCTGAAAGGGAGGGTGGAGTGCGCACACCTAGCACGTGAACAACCGACGACGTGCTTTCGTGTAGACTACTTCCAATTAGAACGCCGGCATTTCGAGAGATAAAAGGGGGGGGGGGAATCTTTACCGTTCGTTCCCGAAGATTGCATTCATTGTTCTTGAGAGAACAAAAAGGGGATGCGTGTTTTGCACTACCCCCCTAAGAGCGACTAATGCAACACGTTAAGACGGAGAAACCGCATCCATAGGGACACCGCAATTTCGCGAAAAGATTTCACGACCAGTTGTACTTCATAACACTTTAGTTCAGATGCACTTTTGTGATTGGGTGATCTAGATGTTGCGCGTCTTATGTGTCTGCCCACGAATCAGAGACGTATAGTATGGGAGTAACTTAACTCTTATTGGCCAGTTAACTTAGATAATGTCTTCTCTCATACGCATGCCGCCAATAAGCAAAATAAAACTGCTGGTACGCTCGTAGGGTATTAAAATCTTGCATGTGCGGCTATCCTTTCGCGAAATTCGGGTGTCCCTACGCATCCATCTTGAATTTTTAATATTAGTATTCGAACTTTACAACAAGAAAAAAAAATCTTGACGTGGCCACAAAGTAAGTGTACAGATGTTAAACAGCCGCTTATTCCGTGAACTCCACTCTAACCACCGCGCACGCCACAAAAATGACGTCACTAGACAGCAACATGTGCCGTTCGCCAATCAGCATCTAGTAACTTGCTGGTCAGCCAGTAGCCCGGCCAATAGGACACATTTAGCAGAGAGCGGTAGCCAATCAGACACAAGGCCTGTTCCCAGAGCCTCACACAACCGATCAGAGAATGGGTACGCCCACATCAAAGGAACCACCACGCCATTTTGTCTCTGTGTATTTACTTACTCTGTAATCCATAAAGGCTGTAATGGGTAAAACAAAGTATCAAATAAAAGAAAAAAACAAAGAAAAAGGAACGTCCTCTATCCCTCTATGTATTACCCAGAAAAGGTACATGCACGGGGGAGATAAAAATGCGTGACCGGCCTTTGGCTGACCACGAATATATATATATATATATATATATATATATATATATATATACTTTGTGACATGGCATAGCCGATTCCAAAGCGGTCTCTGGGCAGTTTACCAGCAACAACTGGGGGACTGTGTCGTAGCGTACTCTCTGCAGCAGCTGGTGGAGTGGCAGACCTACACTAACACACTCATCATTCACTAATACTCACAAGCATACACTTCCCTACACACAGCTGCACGCGAGGTCTCAGACAAGGTATAATACCCCTAGCTCTAAGTTTTCTCTCTTATGCCTGTAACACTACTAATATTATTTCCTGTGTTATAGAGGATGGCAGTCATCTATCGGGTGGGTGGTTTGGTTCTGGTATCCCACCACCTGAGCCGCACAGCGCGACCCTGGTTATCAATACTGTACCGCACTGGCAAACACCCTACTTTCTCCAGCCCTAACCCAACAAAATGAATTATTTTTATCCTCCGCGACTGTGGCATAGTTTTTCCCAGGCCCTCTCCGCTTTGCCTGGTTTTCTATGCCCTTCTTCTTTCTGGGTGTGTCCATGGCTACAATAGCGGCCATGGCACCAGACAACCCTGCTATAGCCGCGATGCATGCGCCCTTTTACTAATTAAACCCGACCTAAGGAGTAAAAGGCTTGCCCTGTGGCGCATCCCATTCTCCAACCGTCTTAACTGATAACAAGCATGCCGGAGGGTAAACAGAACTGCGAAGGTGCTCACGTTGGATTTGGGGGCTCGCCAAAAAAAAATCACAGGGCATAGAGGATTACTTAACCCCTTAATATACATGTTAATTTTCCAGTTCGTGTGGGAAAAGAGGAAATTTATAGTGTGAAAAATACTTACAGATTTCGCATTAACAAGCTGACATTTTGGAACCTATGGAAAGGGTTTCGGTAGGTATATGGCACAAGCAACCAATGTTATTATAGGCTGTTCACGACAAAGTCAGCACTTTTAAATCAACCTTAGAAAAAATTTCACTGCCACTGCCTGCGTATATTATATCGGGCGCACCAAGTGATATACGCCCAGCAAAGCTGGTAACGAAGGACGGAAAATAGTTCCATATCTTAACGTCAAATTAAAAGTATTAGGTAACCATGTGTATAGGCTGTTCACGGTAAAGTGAGCACTTTTTAAGGCCCTCCTAACAAGCCCTAACCACTAATAAATATATCTTATTGCTTCTTCAGGCATGACATTTTAAGGGTGGTGAAATGTATACACTGTGTTTATTGGTCACATTACAGTGTTTATATTAAAAATCAACAGAAAGATGGAAACTGTATGAAAGGAATAATTTATAAGGGCCTTTAAAAGTGCTCACTTTGCAGTGAACAGCCTATAACAACTTAAATTATTTCTTTCGCTTGGTAATTTTTTTAACATGTTGAAGTGTAAAAAAAAGGGCAGATTTGCGAAACGTTTACTTTTATAATAATTTCACAGTTTCATTTGACCGACGCATGAATAAAGTGGCGATGTCCATGGCAGTATTAATCTTACATAAGGCGAAAGAATACACAACGTGCATACAAGCAGATCTTAAGCAGGGCTTTCAAAAATGCTCATTTTCCCGTGAACAGTTTATACCCGGGGAGAAGGGCAGTCTGTAACATATCAGGTGTGAACGAGTATACTCTGGCGTTACAAATCTTAGTGGCGTTCATAACAATGAGACTCGCCCTTCGTACAGAGATTTTTATGAGTGTGCACTTAAAAACACATACAATTCTTCAACGAAAGTTGTATTGAATGTAAGTAGTTTACTATTCGTGTTGTACCCCTAACAGCACATAAAAAAAAAACCACACAATACCCATTTACTTCGTAAATAGAAGGCATAAGGTGAAAAACAACTTAAACAAATGAATCTCATCGGTTCCAATAACAAAAAGAGGGTCTTCTCTGATGCACGTTTTGTTGCAACAGATTGATGATTTTGATCCGATCTGCCACTGCAAGAAAACGTCGAGGTATTTCGACCGCCCCGTTTGTATGCAAGAGGCACACTGACAAGCTTGCAAAGCTTGCATGAGGTTGAACCTACTGTGTTTGTGCAATACACATGTCGCTGGAGGGGAAGAAGCCAATGTTTACATGATTCACACAACGTAAGTACGATCCACTCATACTAGAAACATAAATATTACGTACTACATGTTATTCGTGACTCCGCCCGTGTGCAATATATATATATATATATATATATATATATATATATATATATATATATATATATATATATATAAAACAGACCACAAACAAGCCTACTCAAATGGTTGGTGTCATATTTGATATATTCCCTAAGAAATCAATCGTTTTTCCGGGATGAAAAGTACCCTACGTGCTAATACAGAATATAATCTGCCGCTGTACCAAATCTCACCAAAATCCGTCGAGCCGCTACAACGTGATTAAGTAACAAACTAACATACAAACTTTCGCATTTATAATATTACTAAGATTAGTGGCAAACGGGGAACATGCTAAACATTTTGTGAGCAGTATGTCTCTAGTGTTTTTTTAGTACGGAAATCCCAAAAAAGAAGTTGTTTTACAAAAGGAAAATATTACATCTTTGTTTTTTAATTACTAAAGTGATTCGAAAATAAATAAAGAATTAAATAATATACATGAAGCAGACACCAATTAATCGTTTTATAAAAATTTATGGGGAAAACTTATAAATAATAGCAGCTAGCACTTATTCTTATGATAACGACGCTTAGCTGTAGGTATCATGCTGAATTTCACAGTACTTATATACCGGAGCAGGCGTCGTTTTTCCATTGGTTGCTACATAGATGCGAAGCCACGCCCTTTCTGACTGAACTGCGCGTGATCGGGGCACACAATTGTGAAGTGTCCATTTATTGACGCGTTGCTATCCATGGCGTGCCAGATAAAGTATGGTCCAATGACAAACTTTTTACAAAGGTACATGTCTTTAATGTTTAACGTTTCCCCCCGTAATAACGCGAATTTTGCAGCTATAGGATATGTGCCCACTCACTAAAACGCTGTCACACTATGTAGAACTCTGCGTGGCGTAACGTATATTATGTTTCTTAGCAGGAACTTAATTACACACACAATACCAGTGATCTTTTGAATGGCCACACTGTGTGAGTAGGTTGGGAGGATGTCATGCGCCTGTGTGCAGCAGAACCTGTTTGTTGATATCAGCTGCCACCTTCGCGTGAAAAGAGAAAGGGGAAAGATGAGTGGAGTGGAGATATTTGGCCAGCTCTTAACACTGGGGTCTTGAGAGCCGATGAGGGCAAAGCAAGGTGAGTACGGATCAGTGCTGGAGTGTAAGGGCGGAGGAAACGGGAGACCCCCGAGGAAACCCACCGACAAGCGGCATTGTCCGACACGAATCCCACGTGCGAAAATCCGAGTGCGGATTCGCCGGGAAGGGAACCAGGTTCGCCTAGGCGGCAGGGAATTGTTGAGGGATGGCAAAAATGGCATTGGATGCATTTCCGTGTGTAATATCTCTACGGGTGGCAAATATGACCGAGTTAAACATAAGCATTTAAGATAGAAGTTCATATTTTGCGCGGTGGTAACTGAAATAAATGGTTTGGCATCCAACCTTGATCGTTTTTACTTTTTACTCTGAAAGTGGATTATTGTTGTACAAATTTAATGTGTACTCTAGCTCACAAAACAAACTATCATTTAAAATAATTTTTATTATTATTAATTTGTATCTCATTATGAACTTCGCTCCGTACAAAATAAAGAGAAATTTAGTTTTCATACAGTCTAGCAGCGTGAATGTTTTTATTAAATTTCAATTAATTAAGCCTCAGATATTTATTATGTTTAGTACCTTTTTGGGTTACGTAAGACTTGTCAACAATAACTTCTTGACATTGATGTACCTTTGAAAGGTTTCCGAAAGTAATATTTTCAACGATAAAGAAAGAGTAGCTTTTATACAATAATATATTAATCTATTTAGAGGGACATAAAAAACTTATACGATTCTGTGCAGAAAATAAAATAGTACCTACCAAGTTATTTGTTACTTCGTGACTGAATTATCAAAGATCTAGTAAGACTGAGTTATTTACTTTACACAGTAGTGTGTCATAAGTGTTGTGTTAATTCATGGCGAGCTTTGTTATTTACTGGCGGTAATAAGAGTTAGTAAAAAATATTTAGTTCTTTTGTTTATTTAAAAAACGAGCCCCATTTTGTTACGAAAATCGCTACGGCTAGCTTTTCCAGCTCAAAGAAGACTGCATTAAATTTAAAGAAACAGGAAAAGTGATTTTTTTTTTTTAATAAACACAGCAAGAAAATTATTAATTATTTATGATACTTCTCATTATTAATTTTAACTCATTTATCACAGTTGCAGAAAACAACATTCTCCCACCTCCCACCCATTTTCCTCACTCTGCCCTTTCCCGCAAAAAGGGGAATAATGTCTCCAAAGAGGTAATTAAATAAGTAACCATAACATAAGCCATTCCACTGATTCCGAAGGAGAGTGTTGAAGGGGCAAAAAACAAGTAGAGAAAAATTTATAATTTATACATCAGTGTCACTATGGTTTAGCTCACTGGAACGCAATTACTTTAGTATGTTCTCCGTTATTCGTGAAATTTTTTTAAAGTTCTCTTCAGAGTATCGTCATTTTGCATGATACTCATCGTTTCACATGCAAATGATACCATTGACTTGGACCTTATTATTTGAATCTGTGCATCAATCAGGCAAAATATTTCAAACTGTCATGATATGATTTTAAGAGTCATCTTCATACCTCAACGGGGTTGAAAGGGAAATGCAAGTTATTTTATTAGATTTATGTAACGCGCACTTTATAAAAGGGGTTTATTTGACATCAAGGTTGTGCATTATTATTTCAATATAAACACTGCGCAGTATAGAGTGCGCTCGTTGATTTAACGACTCTACACTCTCTACTCCGCCTTCGTGTTCCCTTCTCGTGTCCCCGCTACTTGCTGGTTCCCTTCTCCGCGGAATCCCCCTCCTTTCCCCGCACGCGCTGCGACATTTAATTCGATTGGCTAATGTATTATTCCGAGCTGTGGGCCTTCTGCTCGGCTCTGCCACTTCTACTCCGACCAGCGTGTGAATCATCAGGTTTGGACTTCGCTCCTGGCCCATAACGGGGCTTCATTTCATTAGACTTCGCTACGTCAACCAGCTCAGTAGCTGGAAGTGTACCTGAGTTTTCGACATGGTCGACGAGAGAAGGAACACGTGGGTTCGCCTTTCAATGAGACGTGCTCCATGAAAGTTTTAATTCTGGACTAGTTAAAGGAGATCAGGTTTGGACTTCGCTCCTGGCCCATAACGGGGCTTCATTTCATTAGACTTCGCTACGTCAACCAGCTCAGTAGCTGGAAGTGTACCTGAGTTTTCGACGTGGTCGACGAGAGAAGGAACACGTGGGTTCGCCTTTCAATGAGACGTGCTCCATGAAAGTTTTAATTCTGGACTAGTTAAAGGAGATCAGGTTTGGACTTCGCTCCTGGCCCATAACGGGGCTTCATTTCATTAGACTTCGCTACGTCAACCAGCTCAGTAGCTGGAAGTGTACCTGAGTTTTCGACGTGGTCGACGAGAGAAGGAACACGTGGGTTCGCCTTTCAATGAGACGTGCTCCATGAAAGTTTTAATTCTGGACTAGTTAAAGGAGATCAGGTTTGGACTTCGCTCCTGGCCCATAACGGGGCTTCATTTCATTAGACTTCGCTACGTCAACCAGCTCAGTAGCTGGAAGTGTACCTGAGTTTTCGACGTGGTCGAAGAGAGAAGGAACACGTGGGTTCGCCTTTCAATGAGACGTGCTCCATGAAAGTTTTAATTCTGGACTAGTTAAAGGAGATCTCGGGTTGCGCATATTCTGGTTTGACTGCCGGTCGTGTAGAATTCATGGTTTGGTTTAACCTACTTATGCCCGGTTGCACCAACATCTTCCCCGATCCGGGACTGAGTGATCCTAGTTCCGAACCGGGATCAAGATTGATCCTGGTTCCAATGTTAAAGTGTTGCACCAACGAAATTTCATGATTCTGGATCTCCGATTCGTCGAACGCTGTTCCAAAGTGATAGATCAAGATTAAGTATTAAACAAATTTTACTATTGGTTTATAATATATGACGTCATGGAAGTAGGCGCATTTTTCACTATACATAGAAATAGATGTGCGATGTTTTATCTGTTTTAAGATGTACGAATTTTACTGAATAATATTCGAGTTCATATAATGTTGTTTTAATTCCCCAAGAAAACAATCGACCGTAGTTCTATCTGTTGGCGTATTTTCAAACTACATTTGTCGAAGATGGCAACTGATCTCGGATCGAGATTTCGAACCGCCAATTTCGGCTGTCCAAAATGAACTTCATCTCGATCTCCAGTCCAGCTCTGAACTCGAATGGTGCAACAGGTTTCTGTGTCGATCTTAGATCCGATCTCGGATCGAGTTACGAACCACGAAGGTGCAACCGGTCTTTAGTGAGTGTGTGGATCCCAGTAGACTTAAATTGACTTTAGTGTACCTAGTCATTTTGCTGAATGTAATATTGCCTTGTTGAGATTGTAAGCCGCCTGTAAAGTTGATGGCGTGATTGAATGGGACCTTCACGGGTTCGCGCATTAATTTCAGCTTTCGATATATTACATCATCTGTGTGAAGTAGTACCCATATTTTTGAACCCTATTGCTGGTTCGTTTCTTTAAATTTAATATTTTAATTGTCTTTGTGAAGTTCATATTTTATTCCACTAGGCTGTGGAGGCCCTTGAGGCGCCCTAGTGGAAACCATGTTTTTATTATGTACTTCAAATGTTTAATCTGAAAGCGATTAGTGATTGGTAGAAGGGTTGAAAGTAATTTTCACTCATTGCCAAAAATTTAAGGATTATGCCTTTAGTGGTGTTTTATGTTTGGCATTTATAAAAGTATAAGTAAATATTGTTTAATGTTTTTAATATGTTTTTTAAGCGGCGCGGCTTTGGTAGGTTCACAATATTGAGCTCCCGCGTCGCTATTGAAATATTTTATTCTGGTTTTAATAAATTTTGTATTTCAAAATCAAAAGAATATGTACTAATCATTGGAGTTCCTAAATAAAAGTGTTAAAACTGAACTTTATATTTGTATAACTTGTGTCCTTATGTCACAAAATCATTAAGTATGCGCGGGGAGAGTTATACAAATATACCGATGTATTAATTTACATTAAAATATAAAGATTTAACAAGCCATATTCTGAGTAAAGCCTAACTGAAGAGTCCCCGACTTGGTCATGATTCCGGAGGCTGATTACTATGGCGAAGTCGAAGGTCGGACATACCCATCTTCAGTGGTCTTCTCGTTCCAACGGCCCGACGACACGAGGCACCGCCCACGGCCTATATTGGCTGCACTGTCCCCGTTTACTGGCCGGTGTAAGGGGTTTCTGTGGTCTGCGATTTCGTAATTAATGTCAGCAATCACGGCCCGTCTCGAGGATAAATATGCGAAGGTGTGATCAGGCAGGCCGCTCAGCTAGGGCCCGAGCACTACTCGTAACAAAACAATTAAGATAGAAGTGTGAACTAACTCGGTTTCGTTTATGCGCTTTCATTAATGGCTCTGCCTATCAAACATTCAAACACGGAGTTTAAATGGTGTATCTATGTTAACCCCTTAACGTACAAATTAAACTTATAATTTAAAGTGTTGCAAAAGAGGAAATTTTTGGTGTGGAAAGTACTGAGGAGTTCCTTATATAAGGCTGTTCACGATAATGTGAGTATTTTTGAAATCAACTTTAGAAAAAGTCACTGCCCCTGCCCGCATATATTTTAATGGGCGCACTGAGTGGTATTTGCCTAATAAAGTTGGTAACAATGGGTGGAAAGTAGTTCCATATCTTAACGTCAAAAAAATGTTAAGTAACTAATTGTAATAACTTAAAATCATTTCTTTCGCTTTCTGTTTTTTAATGTATCGAAGTGTAAAAATGAGCAGAATTGTAAAGTATTTACATGCTTAATTATTTAGCAGTTTCATTTGAACGACGCATGAATAAAGTGATGAGGCCCATGACAATGTCAATTTTTTTTACATAAGGCGGAAGAATACACAACGTGTATACAAATAAATCTTAAGCAGGGCTTTCAAAAGTGCTCATTTTACCATGAACAGCCTCTAACAATTGAGACTTTGGAACCTATGAAAAGGGTTTCAGTACATCCATAGCAAAAGAAACAACCAATTATAAGTTAGTTAGCGTTATAGCAACAACCAATATCGTTACAGAAGGAAATACGCTATCCGTATTGGTGCTAGCTTGTTGTGGAATTGGGACAGCACCGACCATGATTTAGCCTATTCTGCAGCATGCCATACGTGAACGAATATACTAGTGATAACATGTAAAGAGGTTGAAGAAATTCCTTTTCAGTGCATCAGTTTGAAAGTAAACTGTTTCAAACAAAAAAGTATTATACAGGAATTTGCTTCAGGAATTTCGATAAGTTAAGAAATCTTGCAAAATCGTATATGTAATATATTTTTTCTAAAATTTAAACTTAAAATTTTCATTTTTACAAAAATATTACGATTTGATGAAAAATTCTTTGAGAAAGTCGCCTTGAATATTTTTTGTATGAAACAGCAACCTTTGAAATAATAAAAATTTGAGTGGTGTGTGGATTGGGGGAGGGGGTATGTATCTACTTAATATTAACAGAAATAGAAAATGCTTGTTGTTATATTTAATGAGGAAATTACCAAACCTGTCACACTTGGGAAGATTTTCTAAGGTTTTGATTCAAAAACTTTTCAAGATACCGCAAGCGGACTAACTTGTAGATAGACTGTTTGACCTTGTGACCTTTATTTCGTGTACATAGAATGTGCCAAACAAAATGTTCTACCAATGGCAAGAGTGCACATCTCGTTGGAGTTGAGTTTCTCGCCAAATAATAACGTAAATTTTGCAGGTTCCTGCGTACACCATTTAATTAGAGAGACCAGAAGAAAACGCGAGTTGAGTGATATGTAAGCTATATTTACCACTTGATCACGTGGTAAAGCAGCTGTTGACTTTTGACTGGCTGTTTGCTAAGAAGGTGAAATATCGCAACTGAGCCTACGTTTTGTTGCGTGTTCATTAATGACTTCAGAATCTTCTAAGATGTGTGAAATAAATTGTAGATAGAACAAGTGAGCAGCACAAAGTACGAGTGTTTCGAGTTCAGCTTGTAACATAAACACACCGCGATTCTTACAAGTGTCTTCGTGTAGGTTATTCGTTTAGGCCTACGTATATCTTGGCATATTCTAGTGCAAGCTACGTATATGACGAATATTCCGGTTATAGTGACAATATATAGTAAGAAAATAAACATTTAATTAAAAAATATATATTAAACAGATAAATATATATTTTATAAATGTTTACTATAAATAATAAAAGAATTCATTAGCATAACTTGAGCTAACTTAGCAAATTATTTTGAGTATGTTTATTCAAAGATATTTACCGGACAGATGTTGAAATACTGATAGCACTTTTTAATTTAGTAAAGTCCCACGAGAAATAAACGGAAAAGATTTTAATTAGTTTGGACAGGGAATTATTTTCTCATAATGAAGAAGTAGTCTGTAATCTGGGAAAGAAATAAGAAAATTATATTCGCAGTGGTGCACACTTCATCAAGTTGTACATTCCACTATAATTCACTTTCTGCTACAAGCGTTTGTGGAAATGTGAGACTTGTAGAATCGCGAGGTTTGTATGCTAACTGAAAGAAGTCACGTCAGAAATGAAGGTAAATTAATTTTTAAAACATCCGTCTTTATGTACACACATTAAACTTGAAATGCAGACTGTAAATACCAATTTTAAAAACAAATATTACTTTTCCTGTGCTTCGTAATTTTATTAGAACCTATTTCAACATGACATTTTTACCGTAATTCAATGCAAACACTTGTTACTTAAACTTATTACATCGGACATAAATTAATTTGTGTACTTACCCCCTGGCTTTAAAAAATGCACCTCAACTTTTCGTTTAACTACTGAAGGGTCTTAATTACGGATGAGAAAACTACGAGTGCACTGTCTAAAGTCTAACATCTCACAGTCTTGTATACATATAACAGAGCTCCATTGAAGTTTAAATTCTAGTTTTGCTCTTCGGCAAGCCAAGACATACCTAAAAATACAGATGGGCAACAGTGTGTGTGTGTATCACGAATCACGGGGCCACTCACGCCATCTAAATTACTCCGCTTGCAAATCGAGCGAGGTATCACAGTTTTAGACGTTCGGGACTCGCATTCGAGGAGAACCTGGGCTCGACTCCCAATCCGGTTTTTCCATGCTTTCCCGAGATCCCTCCAGGCGAATGCTGGGATGGAAACTTGCACCGCCTCTAACGACCTCGCTGTCGAGGAGATCTTAGAAAACCAAGGGCAGTAGCAATAGTCGTTTCTCAGATCTCGTCTTGAGATCGTATCACGCGATGCAGTCTTGAGATGAGTTCCTTGTCTTGAGATCGTATCACGCGATGCAGTCTTGAGATGAGTTCCTTGTCTTTAGATCGTATCACGCGATGCAGTCTTGAGATGAGTTCCTTGTCTTTAGATCGTATCACGCGATGCAGTCTTGAGATGAGTTCCTTGTCTTTAGATCGTATCACGCGATGCAGTCTTGAGATGAGTTCCTTGTCTTTAGATCGTATCACGCGATGCAGTCTTGAGATGAGTTCCTTGTCTTTAGATCGTATCACGCGATGCAGTCTTGAGATGAGTTCCTTGTCTTTAGATCGTATCACGCGATGCAGTCTTGAGATGAGTTCCTTGTCTTTAGATCGTATCACGCGATGCAGTCTTGAGATGAGTTCCTTGTCTTGAGATCGTATCACGCGATGCAGTCTTGAGATGAGTTCCTTGTCTTGAGATCGTATCACGCGATGCAGTCTTGAGATGAGTTCCTTGTCTTGAGATCGTATCACGCGATGCAGTCTTGAGATGAGTTCCTTGTCTTTAGATCGTATCACTCGATGCAGTCTTGAGATGAGTTCCTTGTCTTGAGATCGTATCACGCGATGCAGACTTGAGATGAGTTCCTTGTATTGAGATTGTATCACGCGATGCAGTCTTGAGATGAGTTCCTTGTCTTGAGACACGTGCGAATTAGTGGTCAGATCTTGAGTCGTACTCAGAAGAAATTACTTTCAAGTTTCTGTTCTGTAGTGATATTAGATTGTGAGATACGGTTTTTTTAAATCTAGCCTAGCAAAGGTCTCATGAAATCAAAATTGAGGTCTTTTTTTGCTGTCGATGCGCGTTTGTCTGCGGCTACATTCAAGTTTTTCTCGTGTTTAGTTATATTTCTTCCTTTTTCTTGTGCGGAAACTCATTTTAAAAATACCAAAAATTACACAGGGCTGAATAACCAATAACAATTCTACTTGTGGAGTTCAACGACAGTAGTAAAGTAATGCGTTATAACAAGTAGGTGATATATCACCGTATTTTTATGTAATAGTCTTCAGAGATGGTATTTATCTAATATTTGAAATATGGAAGTTTTTTTTATTAAATAAACGTAGTTTAAAAATTTATCGCTAGATAGCGATAAGCATTATAAAAAGACACGCAAAACAATATTAAACAAACATTAGTATCCGTTACTTCGGATACGAGGCAATAGAACTAATTTTGTCATAAGCTATACTTCCAGCCAATAACCAAACAAAAATAATTTACTGCTCTAATGCAGTGCGATATTTTTGAAATAATTGTAAATCGTAGGCAATTAACGCTATTATATTAATCGCAATAACACATCTTGTATTTTCATGCACATTAAAATCCTTTACTTCGGATAAATGACTTCTATAATCATGTTGATCGTTAATTATGTACGTCGCAAATTACGAAGCAAATCCTATTTTCGCAATCAAATATATTACACATATAACCAAACAGTGAAGAAATTTGAATATCAAGTTACCTTACACTACTAAGATTCTTGTCTATTTTCTTAACATGCACTTATGTTCATCTTCTTTTACAAAATATATATGGTTACAACATTTACTCTACTTTAAACACATCTATTACTTTTGCCCTGGGGGACAGTCCAAAACATTTAAATTGCAAATTTATCAAAAACGACACACTGGTTTTAGATTTATTTATTTTTGATTTTTGTACTGTTGATCCCATTTGGAGTAAAACCATATAAAATAAATACATTTTCGTATTTAAATGCACACAAAGGACCATCTAAGAACGAATATCGTGTAGAAATCGTGTCTCAACATCAATTACCTGAAACGAGATTTATGTATTTCCCTGTCTCTCTTGATACTAGTTTTGGTGACTATTAATAAGAGGTATTCTCAAGAGCCGACTATTAAATAGTTCAAATGAGTTTGATGTGAAACCACTATCAGGTGAGAGCTACATCAAAACTAGCCTGAAAACGAATATAAAGATTCGTTTATTATATAGCATCTGTTCTCAAGAAGAATCTCTCAAGAGCTGATACACGACTAGTAATACGTCCCTTAGAGTTAAGGTGAGAAGATCTGGGCGGCTCTTGACATCGAGGTCTTGAGAGCCGATGAGGGTGAAGTGAGATGAGTATGGAGCAGCGTCGGCAAGAGATGGGGAGAAAAAGGGAGATCCCCGAGAAAACCCGCCGACCAGCGGCATCATCCAGGCACGATTCCCAAGAGCGAAAATCCGGGAATCGAGCCCGGTTCGCCTAGGTGAGAGGCGAGTAGTCTAACCACTACACGACCGCGGAGGTGAGACAGTCACTTACTCCGCGAACTATAGCTACACACGCTAGCAAAATGGCGTTACTCGCCACCAAACTTGTGGAACGCTGTCTACCAATAAACACCTGGTAACCTATGTGCTTAAGCATATGTTTATTGTGCCATATAAAATACCTGTATGCTTAAACAATATTACTGTGACCTGTGGATAAATCAGGCCACGCAAGGAAGGGAGATGTCAGTAGCTAGATGATAAAGCACTCTTACAGTTTCACTAGGTTTTATTAATCACAGCTAGATTTACACTTAGCAATACAAATATCCCTTGGCTAGTACAATTCTTTACTCTTTACAATCATCAATAATGGTTAAGACGTGTAATTCAATTACAACACATACACCTATAGAGTGCTCGTGACTTGAGGAGTATTAAGTATTTATGCCGGGGACCCTAATCCTGCATAACCTCAGGCGCCCTACTGGGATTAAATTAACCCTTAACTGTCTCGGGCGGCGTCGTCTGTCGAGACTCCCTCGACAGTGGCAGTGCTGGGCGTCGAAGTGAGGACCATGGCCCTGTGATCCTCAGGGCTGGCGTCTCGCTACTCCCTCCGGAGCAAGATGGCCGCCGTCCCCACCTTGTATACTATCCCGCCTAGCCTCATGACCTTCCTCGGCGGGGAGAGTGTTTTGGAAAACAGCGGGGCTGGCCCGTCGTGGCCGCTCCGTCCCAGGTGCCCGAGCGTCGCTTGCCAGGTCCAGCTGACACTGCTTGCCAGGTCCAGCTGACACTGCTTGCCAGGTCCAGCTGACACTGCTTGCAGCACTATGCCTATATATCATTGGGGCCGCCTGTTTTTCGCGAAAAGATTCGAGCGAAGTCTAGAATCTAATATTCTATGTGCACATTATACGGCTGTTGGTTGCGTATTTTTGTTACACGACAATTTCATACCTGGCCGGGCCAATCATAATTAAGTTGCTACAACTCTGACCCTCCGCGATTCGTTGGTAGACACTGAAGACACGTTGTAATCAAAGCCATCCAATTACAAAACTGGATCATAGCTATAGGGTTTTGGTGGATAACTGGTTGTGGAATCTTTTCGCGAAAAACAGGTGCCTCTATATATCAAAATATCGTTAACTGATCTATACACAATTTTATATATATATATATATCACTATGAGATATTTCTGTTTTTATTATATGCCATTCGCCGATATGTACTTAATCGGAAGTAGTTTATGATATTTCGAACGGAAAGAATTTTAAAATTCAGTTTTTCGGGGTGCATGACTTCCTTGATAATCAATTCAGAGGGAAAACGATACGTATAATTTTGTCTTCTTTTTCCGCGTTTCCCCGACGCTGTTCAAAAATATGTTCTGCGTATCGTACTGAATGTATTTCCCAAACTGCATTTTTGGAAACTTAGTTACGGCAGTAGTGAGCGCTTACTTAACAAATGACGTAAAATGCCTAAATTCAACTGAGTTATACACAGGAACTATCCTTACTAACCCCTGCTAACCTATATCTCTCCTCTCTGTTCTTAATTTCTTTAGACAATGGAAATAATATAATTACAGACGGTGGTTAGTTCGCTAGGATTTAACGCACAGTACCATTAACCGACAGTTTTATTTCGTAACCAGCTACCATCCACTTATGAAGCTGCTATACCGTTTCATTGGGCCAATGAGGATCCTGGCAGTTTAAAACGGAACATTTGTGATTGTTCTGCAAGGTATTAACGAAATCAAAAATTTAGTCATACAATAGTAAAACGATAAACTAGCTATTTTGTTGTCAATGATATGCTGGCTCAAAACATTTTCGTCGTTTTCCAGTATTTATAATTCAAATGTATGACCAAAACGTAAAATAAACATTCATTTAATCAAAACATGAGTTACGTTAATGTCAACGGAGGTATAACCTCTTGTGGCATAGGAGCCGCGGTGGATGAGTGGATAGCCTGCTCGCCTCCCATCAAGGTGAACCGGGTTCAATCCCCGGCGAGGTCACTCCGGATTTTCGCAAGTGGGAATCGTGCCGGACGATGCCGCATCTCTCCCGTTTCACCCGCCCTTTCATTCCGGCGCTGCTCCATACTCACTTCACAGGCTCTCAAGACCTCGCTGTGTAAAGATGCGGTCAACAGGCAGCATTTAAAAATAAGCAAGCAAATAAATTCTTTGTTACCTAATAAAATAAGTTGAATGTTTGGATTTTTACGTAGCAAGGTGCTAGCACCTGCAATTTCATCACAATGCGCGAGTTTAGTATAGTCTGCTGATGGTAACAAATGCTGTCTGATATCTGCTTGCCGGTATTCAGAGGTCCTGCAGATCTGGAATACACATTGCTTGTACCGTATACTAACGCTGTTCATGATAAAGTGAGTATTTTTTTAATCAACCTTAGAAAAAAGTCACTGCTCCTACCTCCATAATGTTTTAACGGGCGGACTGAGTGACATGCGCCCAGTAAAGTTGGTAACGATAAATGGAAAGTAGTTCCATAATTTCGCTTTCTGTTTTTTTTTTTTTTTCCTTCATCGAAGTGTAAAAATGAGCAAATTTGTAAAATATTTACTTTTCTAATAACTCTACAGTTTCACTTGACCGACTCGTGAATAAAGTGATGAAGCCCATTGGCAATGGTAGTTTTACACAAGGCGGAAGAATACACAACGTGTGTACAAGTGTAGATCTTAAGCAGAGATTTCAAAAGTGCTCATTTTGCCGTGAAGAGTCTATGATAGAATGCACTATAAAAATGGAAAATGCAAAAAAAAAAAAAAAAAAATGAAAATAAAAAACCATCCGCTCATTGCCCTGTAGCGTGTCATTGCCATCAAGAGTGTCATTGCTCTAGCAAACAACGAACAAAAATGATAACGTATGGAATCATGAAGTCTGACATCACCGTGGAATGACCTCTCGTATTTCGGGCCTGTGACGTTGCGGCTGTAGAGGTCTCGGAAAGATATCCATTCGCAAGGCGACTGGATGTGCTATTTCGAAGCTTACATAAACACATCATTCATAACGCGGATAACTGCTGGACCCAGCCTCGCTCATCTCGACAAGGACTCTCCTGTTTCCTTTCGCAGTTGATGGGGATACGTGATTTACACGTTCAATAAATCTGACCTCTCTCAGTGTTCCATTTATTTTAAGATTACTTTTCCTTCCCCCCCCCCCCAACCCTTGGGCAAACTACTGCCTACTCAGATCCAGTTAAGGTGGCATGGCGTCTGGGTAGGCCGTCACTTTTCCTTCCCCCCTTGGGCAAACTACCGCCTACTCAGATCCAGTTAAGGTGGCATGGCGTCTGGGTAGGCCGCCACTTTTCCTTCCTCCCTTGGGCAAACTACCGCCTACTCAGATCCAGTTAAGGTGGCATGGCGTCTGGGTAGGCCGCCACTTTTCCTTCCCCCCTTGGGCAAACTACCGCCTACTCAGATCCAGTTAAGGTGGCATGGCGTCTGGGTAGACCGCCACTTTTCCTTCCCCCCTTGGGCAAACTACCGCCTACTCAGATCCAGTTAAGGTGGCATGGCGTCTGGGTAGGCCGCCACTTTTCCTTCCCCCCCTTGGGCAAACTACCGCCTACTCAGATCCAGTTAAGGTGGCATGGCGTCTGGGTAGGCCTCCGCGCGTTGCGCAGACCCCCGAGTGAGCTCTACTTACGAATAGCATTTAAGAAACGTTACGCGTCTCTATACGTTTTCCAGTTCCTCCATTTCTCTCTCAAGCATGTTTTTGCGATAGTGGAAATGGCTCACACGGGTGTATTCGCGGTCATTTCTAGGTACGAATATTCCGGTACAAAACGTTAAAAATGGGAACAGCATCAAACCTTTATGTGTGTTGCTACGTCATCACTTGGTAGCACGGTCGCCACTGAAAGTCTCGTCGAGGAGCGCTATCGACGGCAAAACTGCACGCCCGTTCAGCGCTTTGCGCGTAGAGGCGATGAGAGAGTTGATGTGCATGTCTCGGTCGCCCCTAGCGCCGGCACGCTTTTAGACCTCGGACGTGCAAAATTCCTTCAACCAGGCGGCCACCTTAACGCGTTCCGCCCGCCTGGAGGTTTTGTCAACGCAAATGAGGCACAGAATCAGTTTTTGGAGCGCTAAGGATGATACTGGTTGGCGTGTCTAATAAAGTACTCGCCTCTACGTGCGTTTATCTGACGAGCCACCTGTGATACGGAACATTCGAAAGAAGCGTTTTAAGGACGAACTATTGCATGTGTTCGCAATCGTTTTTCACACTAAAATAAATTAAACTTGATGCTAGAGCGGTAGAGACATCTATTGAACTTTTCAACAGGCTGTTCGCAGTGAATCGACGGTGTTTGAAATCCCTGCTTAAGATCTATTTCTCCGCACATATTGCAATCATTTCTGCCGTATGTAAAATTAACATTGACGTTGACCACATGAAAACCGTGGACATTTTACGATCATCTTTACAAATGTAAACACGAAACATTGAATACAACGCAAAGTCACAGAAATGATTTGCATTCATCGCTGCTAACTTTACGGAGAATATGCTAGTTAAAGTATCATTTGAAATACACCCGAGCAAGTGCAGGATTTTTGAAATGTTTATTTCTAATGGGCTTTTGTGAACCGTTAACAGTCTATACAAACTTCCAACCGATCAAGTAATACGTCACCACTTACAATTCTGTAGTTTACGCGAAAAGAAATAACACGTTTTTGTGATGGTGTGACTGGGCTGTGCCCGCATTGTTGACCATGATATTAATTACTGAGGTTGTCTTTTCCAGTGGCTCGCCTTAAATAGGGGATAAATTTCAAGCCCCGAAACGTCGCGAAGATTTTTAATTATATTTTGTGTTATTATTTTTTCATTGAAGACTTTTAATTATATTCTGTGTTATTATTTTTTTCATCGTTATTTTTGTGGGTCCTGTGCTGTATTATTTGGTTTTATAACCTGACAAGGAATAGTTTTTCCTGAATTATGTTTCATTATTTGTGTATTTAGTTTTTTATTGTTCAGCTTTGACCACTGATAGTGTTTTTCGCACTGTTTTTTTTTCACTCGTGTGGTGTTTTTCGTTTTCGCCATCGTGTTGCTTCGCTGTCTTGTTTTGTAATAATAAGTCGTTCGTCCATATTCTTGTCATTTTAATCATACATAAATTTGCTTTCTATTGATAAGGAAACAGATTTTCCTAATTATCCGTCTGTGGTGTGGTAAACAGGTTTTTTTTTTAGTTTTTGTCTTGCTGAGTTGTCAGCAATGGACAGAGTTCAATCCGTTCATCAAAATAACATTTACTAGCCATTGCAATTAAACTTCAAAGATAATAAGAAATAACACCCCAGACTGGAGCGGGATACAACTTTTAACATATCACGCCTATTGCAAACACTGTTTTGAAAATCTTCGACTCGGCCAAATCATTTTCAGACCGTTATAAACAATATATTGTGGGTGCATTCCTGAGGAGCTAGTATAGGACCCTGCATAGAACGTTGCTTCTCACTTTCCACCAGTAAAGGTGGTACAGGCCTTTCACAGTAAAGTGAGCACTTTTTGATGCCCTCTCATTTGGAATAATAGTCAATAAATAAGTTTTATTGTAGCCTTATACGTTAACTTTCGAGTCCGGTGAGATGTACGCACTGTTTTTATTACTTACATGGTAAATAATGTTCACGATAAAGTGAGCTATTTTGAAATCAACCTTAGAAAAAAGTCACTGCTCCTGCTGGCATATATTTTACTGGGAGCACTGAGTGTCGTGCGCGCCCAGTAAAGTTGGTAACGATGGATGGGAAGTAGTTCCATACCTTGATGTCGAATTACAAGTGTTCGGTAACCATTTGTGATAACTTAAATTATTTCCTTCGCTTTATGTTTTTATTTTAGTGCTCCGAAGTGTAAAAACAAGCAAATTTGTAAAATATTTACTTAATATTCCACAGCTTCACTTGACCGACGCATGCATAAAGTGATGAGGTCATGGGGTAATGTTAATTTTACATAAGGCGGAAGAATACACAACGTGCATACAAGTAGATCTTGAACAGGGTTTTCAAAAGTGATATATATAAAAAAAAAAAAGGTGGAAGGATAAAAATGGCTGACAGGAAAAAGTAACCAGGGCCTCAAAAGTGCTCACGTGACAGTGAACGGTCTATACCACAGGTCTATACCAGAACACTTCACGCCAGTTCATAGCCCTGCGCGTAGTGGCGATGGCGCATGCAAAGCATGTGGCGATGTCGCCCTTGACGCTCCTAGGCCTCGAACGTGGAAAACAAGCAGCGTGTAGGAAGGAGCCTTCAGCGCCATCCCGCGGTGATAATTTCCCGTCTTCTGCAAGGGTTAATTTCAAATCTGTCGCCTTACGTCAAATCCCGACAGCTAATTACTTCGCTCGCGGGTACAGCTGTCGCGGGCTGGGCGAGCGACATGACTGCAGACAGGGAACTTGGAATTATTTATTTCCAACACCCACTTCGGCTTCAAAACGTCTTGAATTACGTCGGCGTTAATTTATTTCTTGCAAAAAAAAGGAAAAAATAAGAACATCTGGAGATGCTATTTAAAAAAGAAATTAATTTGTGAGAATTATCGTTACACAGTTTCTGTTGAAAATGTTTGTTGGTCTCAGAAATGAGTTATTAAATCAAATCTCCGGACTAAATTAAATTTATTTTGTGAAAGGAAATAGGTTGAACGTGTAATCTTTAAGGTTGTTATGAATGTAAAAAAAATATGTTCCTCGATTGCGAATAAATTTTTCTGCATAAAATCTATCGTCAAAATTATTATATTAACGTTCAATGGTTAACTGACTACTTTCGAAATAAAACCGGACAAATGGAAAGTGGGAAATCCCCTCCTTAAATGCATAAAATAAAACACTGACAGTTTCGAATATCTACAGTAATGTTAGTAAAGATTTAATAATACATAGTGTGATATCTAAATTAGTGGCAATTGAAACGGGACCCTTTTTTTATTTATTCACGCTGCTATAAGAGTTGGAGCAAAAATTAAAATACCTATGGTCGTAAGGATTCCATAGTGTCACGACCTACATACAGTCATTTATGGTTAGTTGAATATTGTCACGACCTACATACAGTCATTTATGGTTAGTTGAATATTGTCACGACCTACATACAGTCATTTATGGTTAGTTGAATATTTTCTGAAGCATTGCTGAAGTTTTACTTCCAAGTCATTCCTCTGCCTCGCACAAACAAAGCTCAACAAAGTCTAGAAAATTGCACTGAAGGGACAACACATTGTATTTGTGCACACTCAATTTAATAACATGTTGCATGAAAAATATTTCCTATCATATGTACTTCCTCTTTGTTTTCATAAAATAAAAATAATTCAATTAAAGTCACCATACGCTCAATTAGGCATTATTAATGAGACATTAAGACGTCCCATAATTTGTTCATTCACTGCCTCAGAAGAGGCCACGGAGGCTGAGCGGTTAGACTGCTCGCCCACCACCAAGGCGAACCGGGTTCAATCCCCGGCTCCGGATTTTCGTAAGTGGGAATCGTGCCGGCCGATGCCACTGGTCGGTGGGATTTCTCGGGGATCTTCCGTTCCCCTCCCCCACCCTAGCATACCGGCGCTGCTCCACTCTCACCTCATTTCACCCTCATCGGCTCTCAAGACCATAGAGTGAGCTGCCTGAGTCCTTCAAGCAGACGAAATCGAAAAGAAGTTTCAGAAAACATTGTTTGGGCTGACTTGGTGGCGAAACATAATAACAAAATAAGAAAATAGTATAACATAAAAATAAATGTTTTAAGTTGTTTAGAGACAATACTGATAATGTGATAATAAAAATAATGATAGTGGAATTAAAAGTGTTATTGTTAGTTTAATTCCTCATTGTTACCTTATTACTTAACACACCCTTTTAGTACAATATTCTTATTTTAATAATTTATCAAAAATAGTATGTGGTACTGTTGTAAAATTAATCTGTGGTTATGTCTTTTTTTACATTAACTGTAAATTTTGACATTTCAAGTTGTTAACCAGCCATGATCTGAAACATGTTGTCTATAAACAAACAAATAAATATCGATAGACGTGATTTCAGCGTAAACCAGCCATAGCAAAGCTCATGATCAAAACTTGTCGCAGTTGCTGGCTCTCTTAGCTCTGCGAAGCTGACTCATTGCATGCTTTAGTCTGCGAAGTTCGCGGAAATGGAGTGTTTGTTGGGGGAAGGGTTTAGGGAGTGTATAGGAGGGATTTAACCTGTTACAGCGCAGCGTAGAAGCCTGTATAAAGGGGTACGAGGTGCCCCCCTCCCGCCCCTCAAGACTGATGGTGACACATAGCTCGCTTGACATTTTCAGTTATACGCAGTGCACGCGAATACAAATTGGTATTATTTCCTTCGGAGTAAGGAAGCGGGATGGCTCGTTCCAACCCCTTTTAGACCCTTGCCATACCCCTGCACCCCCACCCCGCAGCGGTACGAGTCACGTGTCCCTCCAACCCTCTGCGAAAGGGGTTTATCAAGGCAGTTTGAAAAATGTCCCAGACGTTTCGGGGTGGTGTTCGAAGCGGTGGCTGGCCTGGCACGTGAAAGAGCGAAACGGGACATTTATTTTGCAAGGTTGGCGGGTAGTGGGAAATGGCTCGGGGGACCTCTTCCCCCACCCTAACTCCCACCAAATCCCCCCCCCCCCAAAAAATGAGAAGTAAAAAAAAAAGAGGAGGGAATGCTCGTTTACTCTTTCCGATGATTCATGCTAGTCTCGTGGCCTGACCACTTATCAAACTGGAAGAAGTGAATGTCAGGCCTGCAACACGTGATAGCCCCATGTATAAGGGAAGGACTCCCCCCCCCCCCCCACTGAGTCGGAGCCCAGAAAAAAATGTTTATGGACTACAGTTTGCTCTCGCAGAGATTTCTTGAGACGCGACACACGACTGGCGATTCTCCTCTTTTTACCCTAGTGCGCGCACGAATGCAGGATACAAATAATTCCCAGATAAACGTTTAAAGGCTGTTCAAGATAAAGTGAGCACTTGTTAAATCAACCTCGGAAAAAAGTCACTGCCCCTGCCTGCGTGTGTTTTTACGGGCGCACTGAGTGACACGAGTCCAGAAAAGTGGGCCACAATGGATCGGAAAGTAGTTCCATATATTAACGTCGAACAAAAAGTGTTAGGTGAACATTTGTGATAACGTACATTATTTATCTCGAGTTCTGTATTTTGTAATGCACTGAAGTGTAAAAATGAGCGGATTCATGAAATACTTACTTTTCTAATAATTTCACAGTTTCACTTGACCGACGCATGGATAAAGCGATGACACCATGTCAATGTTAATTTTACATAAGGCGGAAGAACACACAACGTGTATACAAGTAGATCTTAATCAGGGCTTTCAAAAGTGTTCATCTTACCGTGAACAGCTTATACATACCTATTATAAACACTTTTTAAAATTATTTTCGCAAAAAGAGATTAGTGCATGTTAGACTTCAATACCCTGCAGCCTCCTAGCTGTTTACTTTTGTTTAATAGCCGTGGCGTGTCTTTGTGTGAAGATAATTTTTTTTCTTGATTGTTCAATTGCAATCTAATTACTCCTCTTACGAACATCTCTGATTCACGGACGGACACATAAGGCACTTAATTAATAAGTTGTCCAATAGCGATAATAGAAATATAAATTTCTTAAATGACAACTCCTGTCCCACATATACAGCTTAAATTCTAACCACGCACATACATTTCAGTTATGAAAATGATAACTTTTGTGGCCGAAATCGAATAATCATTAAAAAAAATTGTTAACGATATTGTTAATATTTTATCAAATACAATCAGAGTAGGCATAATTATTACGATGGTCTGGCTTGAAGAATATTTTTTGTGCAAATTTAGTTACATCACGCTTAAATTTTAATTAAAATTATATTTTTAAAAAACTGATTCTTGAAAAAAATTTATGTTAGTAAATTCTAGCAAAATATTTTTTTTTATGTTGCCAAATATATGCGTTAGTTTAATATGCAACAAAACTAGTAATACTGTGACAATTCTGTTAACTTCCTCGTGAGTTCTGCATGTCGTGCATTAGGGTGCAATTGTCCATTGGAAGCGTCTACTTTCTACCTTAAGAGTGCAGGGGGCCACTGTGGTTCAGTGGTCAGTGTACTCGCCTGCACCCAGGCGAACCGAGTTCGATTTCCGGCGCGGTCGCTCCCGAATTTTCGCACGTGGGGATCTTGCCGGCTGTGTCGCTTGTCAGCGGGTTTTCTGGGGAACCTCCCGTTTCCTCCGCCCTTGCATTCCGGCGCTGCTCCGTACTCACTTCCCTTCACCCTCATCGGCTCTCAAGACCTCGATGACAAGAGCCGTCGAAATCACTCCACCCCACTTAAAAGTGAACAGAAATCACTCCACCCCACTTAAAAGTGAACAGAAATAACTCCACCCCACTTAAAAGTGAACAGAAATAACTCCACCCCACTTAAAAGTGTACAGAAATCACTTCACCCCACTTAAAAGTGAACAGAAATCACTCCACCCCACTTAAAAGTGAACAGAAATCACTCCACCCCACTTAAAAGTGAACAGAAATCACTCCACCCCACTTAAAAGTGAACAGAAATCACTCCACCCCACTTAAAAGTGAACAAATGTAGTTATATTGAAACGACCTCAACAAGCGACGCCAGTACCGGAAATGGTATCATTCCATATTTTATATTGCTGGAATTCCCTATTTTTTTATTTTTAAGTTCTATCTACATTTAACATATGGTATCTCATGGTTGGGAAAAAAAACTGTACCCTGTTACTGCAAAATCATTCTTTGTCTATGGTTTGAAATGTCTTGTTTTGCAAAAAATTTTCACCCGAATCAAAAGCTAATTTTTTGTGACCTTGGTTTTTATTTAACTCTTGTCATTTCACGAAAAAAATGAATACAATATTCACTTTCCTTTTATCTCGTTTACTAATTACATTTTCACTGTGAAAATTTTCCCGACCAGTCTAAACATGTATGAAATTATAACCATAAGTATGTTTCTTGTGCTGAGAATGTATTTCGAAGACTATGAAATTAACTAACCCGTTTATATCCATTATGAAGGAAAATATGCACGACATATTCACTATCCGGTTATCCAAGTGGGTTTAATGTCTGGGCACTGTGTTACTTGAATTCGATTCTGCGAAATGATATATATATTTTTTGAAAAACTTTAAATTCTGGGCAAGTCTGAAAAACGCCTTCGTGCAGTTCATCTGCTATAACACAATGGCTGTTCGTGTAATGTTACTTATAAGATGAAATGTATACACGTTGGCAAAAAAAAAAAAAAACAGGGATTACAAGCTTATTAAAATTATTTTAATGGTATACATTTCTAATTCCGCATCAAATCCGTTTCATTAAACGGCGCTATAGGCGTGTGTGTTTTAACATACGGTTCTACGTCGTCATACAAAAACATACAGCGGTAAAATTTAAATTAATTTTTCAACCAGTCGCGAGCGGTTACAAAACAATTATTTTGATAGGAATCGTAATTTCACGCGATATTTTGGAGCGTCGAGCTACCTCGCTACATTCATATTTAATTCCAAACTCATTGCAGCAGAAACACAAATACTATATGGCTTGGAAATTGAATCAAAAGGATAAGTAATTAATTTTAAAGTGATTCCAGATCGCGAACGGCCGCAACGAGAAAACATCCATTCAGTAGAAATTCTGTTGAATTCAGTATTTCAAAAGTTGATTGAATTTATTATATTTAATAGATCAAAAGAAGGAAAGTTACTGAATCAGACAGTATCTTGAAATCGTTCGAACGCGTTTTACATGATGAGCGATTATAATTTCGATGGATTCCTCTTTCCTAAATCGTTTGAATATTCTAAAGCTGTTTGCTCATGGGTAGACACCTTACAAATTCGCGAGTTCAATAACCTGTAGGCTAGACGTCAAAGTTTTTTATACTCTCATGCAGATATCAACTTTCCATTGGTTGCTTGTTGGCAGCACAAGACGGTGATTGGGCCTACAACGTATTGTATGTTTGTTCTTGGCTCATTTATCTCCTGGAAGTGTCGAATAACGCGTCTACCAATTCCAAAATTAACGTGGATGTACAGATTTGCGAATTTCAACTTGTTAAGAAATGTACTACCTGTCTGATAAGTTCTTACCGGTGGCAGTCAAGAGAACTACAGTTATGGTATGACGTAATCACGTGTACAGTCTGCACCACTACGCAAGGGCACCTGTGAGCTGCGCTCGTTGTACCGGAGTGTCGTGTGTATAGGCTGTTCACGATAAAGTGAGAACTTTTTAAGGCCCTACTAAATTTTCTCTTCCAATTAATATCTATCTTTACGCCACTTTTTTTAATGCAAACATTGCACTATAACTAATAAACACAGGGTATACATTTCATCACTTTCAAAAGTTAACGTCTGAGACTGCAATCAAATGTATTTATTAGGGGTTGATGCCTTTTGTGAAGGCCTTAAAAGTGCTCACTTTACCGTGAACAGCCTATATTTAAAAAGATCGCTGTGAGCATTGATTGCTGCTGTTATTTCATCTGTAAAGTAAAAGTGTTATTATGAGTGTTATCGTTAGGAAATGTGAGTTGACAAAAATCGGGGCCTGCATACAGAAAGAAATCATGGGCAGTGAACCGGTCACAAAGTACAAAGATTATTTACACGGTTTTACAATTTACTAGAGAAGAAAAGAAACGAGGTCTCACTATCCCGTTAGACAAAGCAGTAAGTGTAAGTTAGTGCGTAACATAGCCAGGCAGTGCGAGAAAGCCGACAACGAATGAACTGCCATTTCCACCCCAGGTGTCGTCCACTGCAAAAGAAGACAGAACTTGAGGAATTCGGTTAAAGTGTCGTGGGCCGCACGTTCTTGGAGTATCATGAAGTGCGCAAAGGAATTTCCACTCGGCGCAAACTCCTTACTGCTGTGAAATAAAACATACAGCTTTCCGGGAAGAAAGATACATTCTGGAGATAATTATGTCCGTGATATTTAAATAAAAATAAAAAAAAATTATAAACATGTTAGACGCATGTTAACGGAGCGAAGTGATATTGTCACATGAAGTGCAGCTTACCTACGTGCACCGTGGCAAAATACAAATGGACTTATTAAACCTGTAGTGTGTACGGACGAAACATGGGTTCATGCACATTATTGTCCATTTCATTTGAGTGGTCTCAAATTTGACAAACAATGTGACCAACTTACACACTATGTAAACAGTAAATGCTCTCGCGCCTTCAGTATTGTATCAGCTGATGAACATGCTGCGGGATCCGTGTTGTTAGGTTGGCTATTTTGATGATGTCTTTGGAAGAAAATAGTACTTGGAACTAAAAGTCGTAATTTAAAATTTTAATTATACTTACAACATTTATGGTTTAAATTATGTTTCTAAAGCAATAATACATTTTCTTGACTATTAGTAACGGGACTTTAAAAACATTTTCAGCATTTATGACAGAGTATGTGGACACATACGAACAGTAAACGTTTCCAGCCAATGACTAGCCATGTTTATGTTCCCAGCCCGGTGAAGGAAGTTGTGTGAGCGCGTTCATTCTCATCGTTTTTATTATACTAATACCTTATTGGTGTTGTCGGAATATTTAATTGGTAGTTAATAATTTTTTTATTTGCTTTCTCCAAACACAGTTGGTTGTAGGTACCGCTGTAGAGCGTTTTGTTGAGTTAAATGTAATATTAATCGGCACGTCGTTAAACTGCTCGTTCCGCCATTTTCCTAACCTCCTTCCACAATGAAGAGACACAAATATAATTTCCGTATATAAGTTTAGGTTTGTTTGCATCAGGAAACGTGCGCAGTGTTAATTTTACTTAATGATTTTGCAAATTAATTATTTAATGCTAGTGACGAACAAACGTGATTTTAGTGAAGTAAGCTCACAAAGATAGCCATTGAAAAACACGTGTCCAAGAGGTTACAACAGCAAGCTTGCGTGTTTTGTAAATGTATTTGTAAACCGTTAATATAATTATTGAAATACACGTGGTCTAAAAAATGTCGCACTTTCCACACTTTTGTAGTGAGTGAATAATATTTGTTTGTCTACATCGTCAATTCGAGTGTTAGGTTAACTTAGTTCAAAGTGCGTGCGTGTATATATTGCTGCACCTGAGCGACTACGAACAGCGACGTATATATCGCGTTTTGTATGTTCATTAAAGTTATAATTCTCGAAGTTGAATGATTAAAATGTTATTTCCATACGAGCAAGATTTCCCACTACTCCATCAAAATAATATGCAACTCAAAATGCCACACACTCATACCGGAATCGCATAGTCCCGACCAACACAGCACGACACGGCCAAACACGTGACCACGACATATTTCAATGTGACTACTTGAATTTACAGCACGACCGACACCACGCTCTCGGCATTTAATCTAACTATTTAGAAGGCGCTGATAGGCTACGTTAGGCTCAAAGGCGGTGAACAAGAGGGAAATTTGTTATACATAATGGTAACAAATTGGTGTCGCTAATGCATACAAAAGTAAAATTATTATTTTTAGGAGTTAGATACAGTAGTTTATAATTATTTTTCTTTTAAGCTGCGTATTTACCATTGTAGGGAAAACTTGCAATACAATTTAATTTTGCAGTGTTGTACATTCTGCGCGTCGTGCCGCACGACACAACGAAGAATATAAATAATTTCTAATCCAAAATTGCTGGTCGGACGACAGAATCGGTCGGGCTTACGACGATCTATCTTGTATTTCATTGGCTGTTGGCCGTTGTGTCATGCACGTTGGGGCTATGTGATTCCGGCATCATAAGAACATCAAAATAATCCCGTCTCACGTAAGACGATAAACTAAATCACCCCCCCCCCCCCTTTTTCCATCTATGCTCACTTTTTCCTTTTTCCCTCGAAATAAAATTAAGATGATATCCTTATTGGGCCCTAACTTCATTGCTATGAACATTTCTCTGTGTTATTATTGATTGACACACTAACACTCTGGTTCTACAGGCTTCAAAATGTAAAGCTTATTGGCTATACAAACTTGAAAAGTGTATCACTTGTATTTTTTTAGAACGTACAGTAAACAATTTGTCAAGCTTGTTACGTAGGGATACTTGTTGGCAAATAAATGTTAAGGTTTTTCCTGTTTTTAAAGGCTGCATTTGAAAGTAACATAATGGCATGTAGATTTCGACGTTGGGGTCTTTCATAAACGCTTTGAGCATTTTTGTTTTGCAAATTTAAAGAGCTCATATGTTTGTAACATACGTTGTTAAGAATATTGTAAGAGCAAAAGAAGAATAATTCGCATAAACAGGATTTACATTGGAAAGACAACTTTTTGATATCAAGCAAATTACAACATGCTTATCAAACAAAATTCTTTCAATTTAAGCACCCAACGAAGGTGCTCCAACATCATAAAGAAGTGTCTCATGCATCAGCAGGAACTGCGACATTCCAAAATTTATCACAAAGGAAAATGAACTTTATGATGTCTTCAATCTTGGGTAGGTGGAACATCTTTAGTGTGTAGGTAACATGTTCCTTTGGTATATTGTTGCTGTAGGTCACATCTGCTTCTCTAGAGCGCTTTATAACATCTCTCAACTGAAATACAGTTTTTCATTAGGTACCCGAGAACAAGCCTAGGGCTGTATTCACAATTTTGAGGAGGGAGGTCGTGCGACTGAACTTCAGTGTAAATATCAACACTGAGTTAGTCAGAAATAAGTTTTTATTTGCAGCATGACAATCTGAACACGTAGGTATTTGAGAAAAGTTATTAAAGTATTTTGTATGTAGACCTGCAATACTTAACATTTGAGTTACTAAATGAGAGTTATTAAATTTACTGAAATTAACTAACATTTGCTTTAACATTCTGAGAATTATAACCACCTTAAAAGTACCAGGCTGTACAGAGTTTGTTGTCATATCATACCACAAAGCTGAATTATGTACTTTGAATCCAATAGTAGGCATAGCCTGTCTGTAAAAATATATACTAGCTTTGAAAAAAGGTATGGGAGGGTGGGGGGCAGTATTTTGGCATTTGTGCATTCCTGGAAAAGGGGGGGGGGGGTGATCTTGGTATTTGGTGTACGTGGAAACCATGATAAATTTTTATGTTTACAAGAACTTACTTCAGGTAAGAGTGACAAGATTAGTTGCCATTAATATATTTAGAGTGTATTCAATAACAGTAAAATATATTTTTTTAATCATTTGACTGACAAAATACAATTTCATTTTCATGCAACCTGGTTACAAATTTCTTACAAGGTAAAAAAAAAATCAATTTACAGGCTTATTACATGGGCTGTTAGTCATTTACATAAAATATTTACAAACTAAAAAAAAAAAAAAAAAAAAAAAATGGTATTGTTGCCAACCTGCAACTATTTGAACAGCCCTTCACAGCTTCTAAAAGACATTTGGGAGGAGGCACATGCAGTTTGTTTACAGAAACAGGCAGTCATATATTGTTTGTTTACAAATACTGGCAGTCCCATGGTGTTTATTCGCAAACAGAGTCACCTTCTATGACAGTTAAGCTGTGGCGGAATGATACATAGCCACCCAGATGCCATTGGCACTACTTTCCTAGAACTGTCAAATTTGAGACCACTTATATGAAATGGACAATACGCGGTAAAGAAATGCTGGCAACATGACAAGATTCCAGGAGTTACGACAGAACAGCATATGCTGTGTTCATTAGGCCTCCTTGAGTCTATTATACACGTGCGCCCCTGACAAACAAGAGTCTAGTTGTCAACAGACAGCGCGCACACATCCTCAATGGGAAAGACATATCAAAATGTAGTACCCGCGAATTTCTCAGGCCTCTACTCCAGGGGCCCATGTGTCAAAAAACACTCGCAGTTCGATTCTACCGAGGACACTCCAGCATCCTTATAAAGGTTTCGTGTTTAATGGGGCACTTTTAAAACAAACATTTGAAAAAGTCGCAGCCCCAAAACTCGATGTATTTTAACACATTGAGGTCCGCACACATTTACTGGAACTTAAGACAAATTAGAAGTGTGTCATCTATATCCATTACTGCAAGAACACAGGTTCTGTTGGCGTCTGTGTTAGAACTCACCGTCTTCCTATTGGTCCATACCACACCGGACACAACCCTGTACTTTACAGCGTTCATTATTGGCCGGTCATCATTGTAAAAAAGAAGGATTTACAATCGATCATGTCCCTTTGTGTGGCTATATAAAAATAAATTCTACAGTTAGCAATATCCTAGTTACTGCGCCGTGGTGTTCTTGTGGAGGTCATGTTAAACATTAGCAGAACAAAGGCTGCATATCAATGCGAGTTTCATTCTGAACAACAAAGGCGTTTTCAAATTAGCTTTGCTGGAGCTACACTCGAGCTTACGGGGCAAGATCCCAACAAATTTCCAGGCAAATTAAGTAAAATAATTCCAACGTGATATTATAGAGCGACATTTGAACTTCTGGACACCGTCTGTTTGTGGGGCCGCGGTGATGTGTTGGTCAAACTACTTGCCTCCCACCACGGCGAACCTGGTTCGATTCCGGGAGGGGCCGCTCCCGAATTGTCGTACCCACTGGCCGGCGGGTTTTTCCCACTTTCCTCTCCCCTTCGTTCCGGCGCTACTCAACACTCACCACGCTTCACCCTAATCGGCTCTTAAGACATCGATGTTTAGAGCCACTCAAATATCTCCATTCCATGATATTCTCAAACAGAAAAAAAAACGCTTTGTCCAGATTTGCCCAGACCACGTTCCTGCACAAAAAAGTTATATGCAAAATTTTTATGACCCTAAATTCGAGAGTAATTTAAGATTTGTAGACTAAAAAAAAACATATACTCTTATTAATTTACTCCTACATACTCGATGTACTGTACCCTGTAAAAATTTCCTTAAATTTAGGGAAATTTTTACGAAAATGTAGGCTACAGTAAATATACGGAAACTCAGTCCGTAATGACAAAAAAACAAACGGAGCAAATTCCGTAAATACAAAATACGGAAAGTGTCCGTATTTCCTACAGTTTCGGGTTTCGGGGACGAACACGAAGCTCTCTTCGTCGCCGTATTTCTGCGGCAGTTAAGGTTATTCACGTCACTAAATTGTCTGCTTGTTAGGATTCAACGTACTGTACACATGTCCCACAGTTTTCTTTCCTTATTGGCTGTCATGCATGTATGAAGCTACTACCCCTCTTTACTGGGTCACTGAGGATTATGATACCAAAATGCAGAACGTTCGTGATTGATCTACAAACAACGTGGCCGAGTCAAAACCGTGTTCACCCAATCATGAAAGAATAAACTAGTTATAGAAGATTAGAAGATATGCTGGCTTAAAATAATTACGCAATTTCCCACCCTCTGTTTTTTACTCGTCTAGAACGTGTCCCTCAAAATGTCTAAATACTACGATCACTAGTGGTGATTTCCAAAAAGCACAATTGGGGTTAACACTGGAGAACACCCCCCCCCCCCCCGGGAAATAAAAACCTGACTACGGCCGTTCATTTATTGGTCCAGAGTTACCCCTAGGCCTGTAGTATAAAAAATACAATGACACATGTACTGCAAAGCCATATAGGTGTTGGAAGTTTAACGTGTCCCGAGATAATCACGCGAATTTTGCATTTTGCATGTCGCTAACACGTTCAGGTCTGCACATATTTACTATAATTGAAGACAAGTTAGAAGTGAATCACCTGTATACACCACTGCAGGAACGTCTATTCTGTTGGTGTCTGTATTCCTACTTACCACTCTTCTATTGGTCCACACCACACTGGGAGTGCTTGCTGTGCTCTACAACGTTCATCATTGGCTGGTCATCAGTCGCTGGGGTCGTACAGCTGATTATGCTCCAATCGAATGCCTCTTACTGTGTTAAAGTTTTACAGTCAATAGTGATATTTTATAAGGGTTTAAAAAAAATACATTTTTTTGCACGAAAACTATTGTTACAGGACTATCTTGTTCTTGTACTAGCAGAACAATGACTCTATCTATAACCATGAGAGTTTTATTATTCTAGGACAAAGATATGCTTAAACTGGCGTTGCTCGATCTTAGCTCGAGCAGAATGTGTTAACCTTCACTCTGAACAGGAGAGCAGTGTTCTTGTCGTGTTGCGTGTATAATACATTCACGGTTACTTCACACTGAAGCCCTGCGTAAGATCTACTTACAGTATATTCCTCCGCCTCGTGCAAACTAAGATTAACTTAAGTCTAGAAAATTACACCAAAGGACAGCGCACCGAAACCGTGTGCACTCAATTGTACTGAGGTTTCGCATGAGAACTATTTCTTATTACGCGCTACCAACGCACATATTTTCTTACTGTTTTATTCATATTTATTATAATTGAAATATTATAATTTATAAAGATTTAGTAAAGTGAGTGAGTGAAGAGATTTGGGCGGCTCTTAACAGTGAGGTCTAGAGAACCGATGAGGGTGATTGAAGTGAACATAGCGCGGAGCCGTAATGAAGGGGCAGGGGAAACGGGAGATCCCCGAGAAAACCCGCCTACACCAACGCCATCGTCAGGCACGGTTCCCACTTGCGAAAATCCTGTGACACCCGACCGGGGATTGAACCCGGATCGCCTCGGTGGGAAGCGACTAAGATAATCGCTCAGCCACCGTGGCCCCAGGGAACACGTTGACTGATTTAATAAAAACACGAGGATTTGAAAGACTCTGCAGTGCAATTGGAACGATAGGTAGGCAGTACTGTAAAGAGATTATGCACTTAAAAATGTTCTGTGAAACATGTCCTGTGAAATCATTGTTTGAGCGAATACGTACGTATTTCAATAAATAAATTTTTTGGAAATACTTTTTTTTTTATAAAAAAAAAAAAAAAAAAAAAAAAAAATTATCTATGCTTCTAATTGTTTCTTACCTTTATCATTATTAAGTATATTCATGGAGAAAAAAATTCATATTGCATTTTTAAAGCTTGCCTATGCAGTTTCCTAAGCAGTACGAGAAAAGTACGACTATGCTGGCATAATTTGATCTGTGGGCTTTTCTCGCTTGTAGGAACGTTGTGGCGCTATGGGTGCATGTTAGTGTCGCCCGTATCGCTCCCTCTCTTCTTGACCTTGAGCGCGCAGGCACATAGTCCTCTTAAGGGGTTTAATCAATGACGCTCGGCGAATGCATCGGGTTCAAAGACGGCGCGAAGTCGCTTCTTCCACGTAGCGAGGATCACGTCTGCTTGTAATGGTCGCTTCGCTCGGAAGTTACGTCCCGCTCGTATTACATGCGACGGTGGCGATGTACCTGTGTTTGACTCTCCATTCCACTCCATTCCAACAAACGTGTTTTGCAGGAACGCTGTGCGTGTCGTGGCACAGTGGCGTAGCTACGAAACTGGGCAACAAGGGATATGATTAGGACCCGCCAGAGGCCAAAGTTGGTGAACATATACAGCGGCACTTTTCCTCTTAGGGCGATTCTTATTCCATCAGAAAATGGTTCAAAAGTCCAGTTTTAACACATTCTGGACTACGCTCGAGCTAAGATCGAGCAACGTAAGTTTAAAAATTTCTTCGTCATTGTTCTGCTAGTATTTAAGAGAATCTCACAAGAACAATACAACCCAGTAGCTATAGATTTCCTTTTAAAAAAATGCATTTTTTTGTTATACCCTTATGAAATAATACGATTGACTGTAAAACTTTTATAGAGTAAGATACATATGATTGGAGCATAATCAGCTGTGCGGCCCCAGTGGCTGATGACTAGCCAATGGTGAACGTTGTAGAGCCCAGTAAGCACCCCCCAGTGTGGTATGGGCCAATAGAAGAGTGGTAAGTGGGTATTACAGAAACCAACAGAATAGACGTTCCTGCATTGGTGTATACAGGTGATACACTCCTAACTTGTCTTCAATTATAGTAAATATGTGCAGGTCTGAATGTGTTAAAGTTTTCCCGTAATCCACCATGCAATCAACTACATAATGAAGGTTAGCTTCGGAGCATCAACTTTGGATGTAATCACTGAAACTAATGTTGGTGTGTATATATATATATATAAACTTTTAAAATGAAATTTCCAAATAGTAGCTATCAAGAAAATGAAAATCAGTTAAAATTAAGAAGTTCTCCTTGTAGGCTATTTTGTATTATAGCCTACAGTCACGTAATAAGATTACATTAATTAAAAAACAATGTATATGACGCCTACTGATTTTATGATTCCGATATGTTATAATTGGAAAAACAGTGAGCAGTCTTTAATTCAAATCCTACACATCACTGCAAGCATTGCTGCGTAAGACAGTTTTATTCATTCCAGTAAGTAAACAAATATACAAACCCCGTCGAAATATATTTGGTAGTTCAAATTCCGTTCTTGATTTTGTGTTTGAGAAATGCACATAAACAGAGACATTTAATATCTTCCACAAAAATAAGCTTCTTTGTTAGAAAATGTTGGCTTTGAAGTACTATCTGTTAAAATCGGGGCTTTCAAAATTGCTGAGTTAAACATGAACAGCCTACAGCTGTACCACAGAGCTAGAGACCTGAAGAATTGGGGAGTTCAGTGACCTATAGGCTAGAATCCACAGTCTTGTGTACGATAACGTAGATAAACAATCCTCATTGGTTGCTTGCTATCACAGTGGAAGGCGATGGTTGGGCGTGCGTTTTATCGCGGGTTTCTTATTGGTTCGGTGTTCTTCAGGAGTTGTTCAATAATGTATGGACCAATCACAATAGTAACCTAAACGTAATAGTTCTTGAATTCGAGGTTGACCCAAAATTAATTCGCGAATTCTTCTGGTCTCTACGCAGAGCACATAAGTACACATATTACACATATACTAAATGGCATGGCGATTCGTTTGATACAGGAGTAACCATTATGTGATTGTCTCCACGAGGCACTGCGAATAGGTTCTGTGTCCAATTGGCTCCTGCATGCTACGAAAGATTATCTATTGGTAGGGACGTGTGAAATTCGCGTTATTTTTTTGGCGTCAAGCTAAAATTCACAGTGATGTATACACTCGAGCCGGCGTCGTTTCTCCATTGGCTGCTGCTGGGATAAGTCATTCCCATGCTGAGTGAACTGCACGTGATTGGGGCACATGATTTAGAAGTGTTCATTTATTGGCGCAGAGTTCACAGGGGCGTGCCAAGTAAAGAATGAGCCAATGACAAACGTATTCCGAAGGAAAAATGTTTGAAGTTTAAAATGATCTCAAATAACAACGCGTGGTAGGACCACATGTTTTTCCCGCGAACATTTTTGAACACACAAGCAGGTATCCTTTGGCTATTGGCCCGATGTCTGTGTGAGGACACATCATCTAATTGGCTGGAGCTGTCGCAATCAAGTAACTCCACCACTCAACTCCGTGATTGGCTGGCAGACACCTCAGACGTGCGAGAGTTTAAAATCATCCAACCACGAAAATGCTTCTCAACCAACGTTTTTTGTAGTACAGCTAGTCGTGGGATCTTTTCATGAAAAGCAGGTGGCCCTTTCCTGTTGGCTGGTTTTCCAGACGCTGGTTGGCGAACGAGGTTACAGTATGTCCACGGAAAAATGAGCACTTTTGGAAGCTCTGTTTAAGATCTACCAGGTGAAATTGTGTAATTATAAGAAAAGAAAGTATGTTTCAAATCTGGCGAGTATTACACTTCGATGCATTAAAATGAGACATAAAGCGAAAGAAATAATTTAAGCTATCACAGATGGTTATAGGCTGTTCAAAGTGAACACTTTTTAAGGGCCTGCTACATTTTTACTTACATTCAATTTCTACCTTGCCACCACTTTTTAATGTGAATATTGGTATATGGCTAGTAAACACAGCGTATACATTTCACCACCCTCAAATGTAAACGTATGAGACTGCAATAATAATATATTTTTTATTTGTAAATGCCTGTTGGGAGGGCCTTAATAAATGCTCTCTCTACCGTGAATAGCTTACCAAAAACTTTTTATTCGACGTTAAGTTATTGAACTATTTTCCATCTGCCATTACCAACCTCGCTGGTGTATGCCACTCAGTGCGCCCGTTAAAAAAAATATGCAGATAGCAGCAGTAACATTTTTTTAAGGTTGATATCAAAAGTGCTCGCTTTATCGTGAACAGCCCTTACCAACATGTCGCAGGTGAGTGAAGTTAACGGCTAGACTTCACGGTGAAAGCGGCTGCAGTGAAATTTCACTGTTCGGCCCATTCAGACCCAGTGTACATTACGTAAGTGTAGGTAATTTTTGGTCTGTACTGCATACTACGAATATCAGCGAACAATGATCTTACACGTGGGTTACTGATTCATAGATCTAGGTCATAATTGGTTCATATTAGTTTAGCCGAACATATAGCCTACAGCCTGTGACAACTAAACAAGTGTGTGGAAAAGTACAGCACAAATCATAAAAGCTTTTGTTTGCAACGCCTGAAACCGTAAATTAAAGTGGGTCTGAAAGTTAAATCAGTTAACAGTGCATGACTTATTTAACAGTCACTTCAGCGAATTTAATATATTAATTAGAGAAAAAAACGCAATTTCCCTTCACTTATATATTCAGTGACATTTGCTACTGATTCAACAACCATTTCATTCGCTCTGTTTAAGTAATCTTTTTTTTTTTTTTTTTACTGATGGATCAATTAAACAAATTGTGTCAACTGGCAGTTAACATGTATGAAATGAAACAGCAACGCATAAAAAATTTTAAACCACTATATATTACTTTTCAAAATGTGAGTTTCGTCTTTCATGATACCATTTTTCGAGGTAACACTAACAGCCTGTCTTTCATTCCGTTTTTACGTCTTTCATTTCATTTTCACGTAATCATAGCGCTCGGTTTGAAGGTTTATACTGCATACCCATACGTACTGTTTGTGTAAACAAACATAACTGGACCAATTAAACAAAAACGAAGATCAAGGGCATACAATCTAAAACTACATACTTTCGATAAAGAGTATAATAAATACCCAATGTTTTCCCTTTTGCTGTTAATTTTGGCATGGTAGCTCAGTCATAGGCGGTTCCCCTGCTTAAGATATAATTGTATGCACGTTGTGTATTCTTCCGCCTTATGTAAAATTACCATTGCCAAGAGCCTCATTACTTTGTTCATGCGTCGGTCAGATGAAAATTTGAAATTGCTAGAAAAGTAAATATGTTACAAACATGGTAATTTTTACACTTATGTGTATTTAAAAAAAAAAAAAAAAAAAAAAAAGCGAACGTAATAATGTAATTTATTACAAATTGTTACACATCACTTTTCATTCGACGTTAAGATACGGAACTACTTTCTCCATCGTTACCGACTTTGCTGGGCGCATGTCACTCTGTGCGCCCATTAAAATACATGCAGGTAAAGACTGTTCACAATAAAGTGAACACTTTTGAAATCAACCTTAGTGACATGTGCCCAGTAAAGTTGGTAACGATGGATGGAAAGTAGTACCATATCTTAACTTCGAATAAAAAGTGTTAGGTAAACATTTGTGATAACTTAAATTATTTCTTTCCCTTTCTCCTTTCGTAATGCATCGAAGTGTAAAAATGAGGAGAGTTCAAAATACTTACTTTCCTAATGATTATATAGTTTCACTTGACCGATGCATGAACAAAGTGATGAGGCCCATAGCAATGTTACATTTACATAAGGCGGAAGAAGATACGACGTGCATACAAGTAGATCGTAAGCAGGACTTTCAAAAGTGCTCACTTTATCGTGAACGGCATTTAGTAAGGTAAAGGTCTGAAAGCTGGGTGGGGATAGTAATAAGGGTTCATTGTTGGCCACCCGCAAAAAATTAGTTACTTTTTTAAATTACTGTAAATTGCGGAATACGAATAGTGACTATCGGAAATATGTTTATTTCTTGTAACAATTAGTCTAAATTAAATAATAAAATTTACATACATAATTCGCCGCAAGTAGTTGGCCGTCATTTATTCACTCAGTTAATTGTTTCACGTCACTTATTCAATAAGTTTTCACTGAAACAAATAGTGATTTTCGACAGATTCCGAGGGCCGTTTCTCAATTGGTTCAGAGAGCTCTCTCTCTCTCTCTCTCGTGCTCTTTCGCTCTCGCAACCACGTCAGCATGACGTTAGAGAGAACGCCCTCTGGTCATCTCAATTCGGTGGAGAGAGCGCAAAAAAAAAAACAAGAGCACACAGAGAGAGCACAAACTTGTATACTCGCTACCGATCCCTTGCAATCTCCTACCACGTGCCATATTTGTTTACATTGTTTCCGTGTTTTAATAAGGTTATAGCAGCTTTCCACTGTTCTATTCATTGAAATAACTTACGTAACACGTATTTATGAAAACATAAATAAATATTTCTGACAAAGTCTCGTATTTATTATGTTTCTTTGCTGCAACATGGCGGTAAAGTTTAAAACAAGAATAATAGTATTTTATGCGCTAATAATTGTTCTGATAGTGATAACGTCATTTGTGAATTATTTTGAATACATATTAGTTACATAGGCTACAATGGTTTTGACAGCGATTATAGCTTAACATGATTTCTCGCCTTTTTTCATCAGCTGTCTGCATGAATATTATTTTTATGGCTATCTGCGCGACGTCGGAGAGAAACGAGAGAGCGGTTGTCTCAATTCCACAAAGCGAGAGCGCGAGAGAGCGCGAAGCGGTGCGCTCTCGCAAGGTTGTGCGAAAGAGTGCTCTCTCGAAAGAGCATTCTTTAAATTGAGATACAGTCTAAGAGGAGCCATTTTCACTGATTCGAGTCGATGAATTTCGCTGTGAATCAGTGGTCTTCCCCGCAATTAGAATTGAGAGTGTATAGAGGCCTGTCTACAGTTGCGCCATCCCAACCTGTGTCTTAGGACAAGGATGCGCTGATTGGTGCACGTGACCCTCTGACGTCGTGGCGCTGTCCCAAACTCCCAAGTCAACCTGCGTCCCAAATTAAAGCACTCAGAAAAATAAACTTTTGCCCCAAGTCGTGTCCTAAGTCGATAGAAAAAGAAGAATACTTCCGATACATTCGCGTGCATACGTGGAATGTTTACATTGGAAAAGTGAACAATGGACGCGCAATGCGGACTTTCTCAAAACTAACGTGAAGAAAAACTAATAAATAATTAGTGATGTCTTCTTTCGGTCTTTACTTAATATGAAGGCAAAAACTTTTAAGGCGAGAAGTTTAAAAATGAAAATTTGGATGTCAGTTGAAATCGCCCATCTCGTAAACATTAAACAATCGCTACTTAAGCAAATTAAAAAATTACTATGTAATCACAAATAATGCGCCGAAATTACTGCGACCTTGTGTCAGCTTCTGAAAGCTTACTTCGGACATTGCATTTGTAGACCATATTCGGACAGCGTCAATGTGACGTCACTTGACGCCGAGTTTCGGACACGTTCATGTCCACAGCAACGACCGATCTAGGGCTGTTCGATTCATAACAAATTAATATCGATATATTTCCATACAGTTACTCGGTATTTTCGGTATATCGATAATACCGAAATAATAGATAATACTGAAAACGTCGATAATATCGAAACAGCGATATACCGATATTTTTCAAAGTTACATATCGATCGATAATTTGTTTTTCATATCAACAATTAATCGATATATCAAAATAACGAACAGCCCTATTGTAGACAGGCGTTAACCGGAAGAAGGACTCACCTTACATAGCTTCTCCTCTTCGTCCCAGTTGAACCGGCAGTTGCTGTTCCCGTTACACGTGAGCGACGACATGATGCACGTGTCGTCCTGGCAGTCGAACTCGTCCTCCTTGCAGCCTGCAACAGGACAATCACACACTTCCGGTTATCGATGTCGTTATCGAGAATTCGAGCTCGGTACAGATATCCAGACGTTCTTAGAGCGCTGGACTTGTCCACCACTGCAAGAAAAACCACCATACACTACAAATGTTTGTACTTTTACAAGAAAAATCTTCGGTAACCAAGTTGCCAAGAAATTTCCTTCGCAAAAGTATAAACAGTTTCCTTGTAAAAATCTGCATAAGATATATTTGTAATATTACAAATGATAGCCTTACAGTATTGAAAAAATATGCACAAAATATAATTTTTTTGCTTCTAGAAAAGAAATGCGATGAATTAATAAAAGAGAATATCTTTCAAAATATTTCAAAATACGAATTATGAAAGATAAAACCCCATACTTTTCAATCCCGGGGACTAGAGACCACACCTCTAGCCTGCACTAGACCAACTTAACTTACGTAGGCCTACTTAGAGCATATTTTTATAGTAAATATAACTCGGAGTACATACAAAATGCCGAGGAAGTTATTTGATTTAGAATAATACAGTTACCGGTACTGTATTTCGTTGTAAGACTTCCGTGAAGCTAGGAAACATTAAAAGTTAATGAGTAATACGATCACATTTGATTGATATTGCCGTTTTAATATGATTATTTAAGTTCTTTAAGCTTTTTTTTTTTTTTTTTTTTTTTTTTCCCCCCCCGATATCCAGTACATATCTTTTGCAAGCAACTACGCTTTACATCACCCATTGTTTTTACACAAACAGCTATATACGAGTTTACGCCGCCATTTTGCTGAAGCTCGTAGACACGGGTTGGTAGAGTACAAACATTTCTTGAGTTCTTCTACAAACACGGCCCTTGTAGTTTTACAAGATAAATATTTGTACTGTTACAATCATTTGTTAAATTAAAAACTATTTCTTAGTACAAATCACTAAAAAATTTTTTACAGTGTTGTCTATCCGCAATATCTTAGCAGTTTTTGAATAGAACATTTGAAAAATCATCCCATGCATGAGGCGTTTGTTTGTTCCTAAATATGCCACGTGTGGAGATGAGCAGAATTCGCGTGATCTTCCTGTGAGAAGATAAAGACTCCACTGCCTTAGCAACGAGTAATCACAGTCCGTGTTTTCATTGGCCGCTGCACTCTAATCAACGTCACCTACCTGCTTGATGTCCTTGAAAGAAATTGGCCACTCCATCGCTGGACTAATATTACTGGCTCGAGACTTCTCCGAGGTGTGCCAGACATATTTCCAGCCAGCGACTGAAGTCGGTCAAACGCACAGTAACTTGCAGTGCAGCCTGTCCTTCATTAATAACACGAATTTCACAGGTCTACAGTCATGTATAGAGACCCGATAATTTCGCGGGTTCATTTCTAGACAAGTTGGAGTTCACACACTTGTACGTTCATGTTCCTTTTGTAATTAGTCGACGTGTTGTTTGACACCTCCTGGAGATAAATGAGCCAATAATAAACATGCAATAAATTGTGCGCCTGGACCACCGCCTTTTACTACCACAACAATCAACCAATAAACAGTTGATATCTGTATGAGAGTATATAATAGATTGGGAAGTCTAGCCTACAGACAGGTCATTGAACTCGCGAATTTCTCGGGTCTCTAGTAATGTATCGCAAGCGCTTTATAATTCTGAAAAAAGAAAAAAAAAACCACCCGTAAGCTCCCTCTTTTTTTTTTTTTTTTTTTTTTTGTTAAATTGAACTTTTACCTAGATTTCCCCAATAAATTATAATATTTAATTTATAATCAATACTTATAAAACAATGACATATGTGTGTTGGTAATGCCCAGTAGGAAATAGTTCTCATACAAAATATTATTGAACTGAGTACGGACGATTTCAGTGCGTTGTCCCTTAGGTGTAACTTTAGTTAAGCTTTGTTAGCTCGAGGCGGAGGAATATCCTGGAAGTAAAACTTTACCTGGGCTTCAGACAAGTTGGAAGTAATAGTTAGGGGCACTCGAATCTCGCGAAAAGATTTCCGCGCATTTTCCTTCTCGGCTAGCCAATCAGAATTAGGTAACTTCAGTACTGTACGTCTGTGATTCGCGCACACTCACACCTCTGACGCGTAACATGGACACCATCCAATCACGAACGTGGGCCTGAGCTAAAGTGCTGTGAAGTACAACTGGCCGTGAAATCTTTTCGCGAAATTTGGGTGCCCCTAGTAATAGTCAAGAGGCCCGGAAATTTCGCAAATTCATTTGAGGACAAGTTAAACTTCAGTCGCATGTACATTTAAGTTCTTGTTTCTATCGGACCACATCTCGTAGGACACGCCCCGGACATCTCTTGGCCAATAATGAACCTGCAAGGGAAACAAGGACCGAATGCCGTGCTACCTGGTCTGGGGTTAATATGAAGGAAGAACCAATGAACAACTAACTGATGCTCGAGCACATATAGTGTCGTGGAGTCTAGCTTGTCGCCAAGTGAATCCGCGAAATTTCGCGTGTCTCTAGTAATATATAACGGGCTTTACACGGAGACGAAACGGCGTTACGGTTCCTCTGACGTGAGCATATATATCCATTCTCTGATTGGCTGCGTGAGGCCTGCTATGAAGTTATCGCTGCAGTATATGATCACCGGTTCACATGAAATCCTGATCGTTTTGAAGTGAGGATTCCTGGCTCGCAAACATGAGAACTCACGCTTATTTCGAAGCAATTTTTTAAGTAATGTTATTTGGTTTTACATCAGCACTGCATGCGCGATGTTATTTTAAATCACTTATTATTTACACCAGTGTTACGTAAGTAGAATTTATTGCGGTGAATTATAGTACACAAAAACTTGAATTACATTTCAATTTTCTTATTTCCTTTATAATATGTGCGTGTCATTTGACAGCTGAAATGACAGTTGTCAGCATACTGTATAAATTATTTAGTCACTTTTGAAGGTATATTTACTTAGACATAGAGGAAAAAATATATATCGGTAGGGACTATGCTGTCACGTACCCTCTGTGGAACAACACAGGGGCCGAGGTGGTTCAGTGGTCAGAATAATCACCTCCCACCAAGGCGAACCGGGTTAGATTCCCAGTGGAGTCACTCCCGAATTTTCACATGTGGGAATTGTGCCGGATGATCCCGCTGGCGGGTGGGTTTCCTCAGGGATCTCCCGTTTCCCCGTCCTTTGCATTCCGGCCCTGCTTCATACTCGCCTCACTTCATCCTCATCGGTTCTCTATGACCAAACCTATCTACTCCTTTGTGTAACATTATACGAAACTTATTTAAGAGTAGAATTCGGTGTTTGACACATACTGGAACGGATTTCTCATTGATCGGGTGCCAGAAAGCCCTGCCGCCGTATGTCGTTTTCACTACTGAAAATTTTTATTTAATAGGCAGCGTTTCGTTGGGTTGTAGATTAATCCACAAGCACGCTACGATTTGAGTTACGCCCCGAGGAAAGACAAAATTAATTAATATAACCATACTTTCCGTCATGTAATATTTACTTACAATTGATACAAGTAATCACTAGTCCGAAAATGAATTTCGCTTCGAACATGTCCGCTGGCTAAGAAAAGTTAATCAGGACAAAGAGAACAGCAGCATGCATTTCTGTGGAAATTAATCGTTACACATGAACACACTTTTCACTAACTACGTTTGCAATCCGCATCACAGTGGTGCAAATACATTTTGAAATGTCCAACTCCATCGTTGCTTCTTTACATCAACCACAGTTTAACAAGGCATTGTTAAAATAAACGTACATGCCTTTGGGTTTTATTGGCGATATGTTCGTGTTACAAACACATTTTATGAAATTGCTTTTAAAACGATTTCATTCCCAAAATGGGGTAAAAAGAGCATTTTGATAAAAAAAAAAATACCGTAATTTAAGCTAGAGGATTATTTATATGGCCTATATGTGGGTTCTTCACACTTTCTGGATTAAGCCTTTGAAAATTCACATCATTGATGTCTTTCGTTGGTTCCTAATTATGTCATGTATGACAAACGTTTTGTACTTGTGTTAACATTAAACTACCTTATTTCTGTTTTATTGGAATTTTATTTATATTTTTCCTATCGGTATTAATATTTAATTTATAGTTAGAGACAGGGAAATTTTGCGGATTCATTTGGCAACACAATCCTAAGTGTACTCGAGCCTCAATTAGTAGTTCAATGGCTGCTACTCCAGTTCAACATCAGACTAGGAAATACAGGAGTCGGTCAGTGTTACTTTGCAGGTTCGTTATTGACTTCAAGTCGTGGGGGGGGGGGGGGGGGGCGTGGCTTACGAACTGCTATCCAATAAAAGAAGAAACAAAAATGTGCTTGTGGTTTAAGTCTTAACTTGTCCTGAAATGAATTCGCGAAACGGGACTCTATTTATAGTCAATGACCTGAATAATTCGCGGATTCATTTCGGATCAAGCCAGAATCCTAAAACTCTTACGTCCAAAAAAATGCAGGCCCAACCATAGCCTTCCGCTTTGACAGCAAGGAACCAATGAGCCTTTTTATCTGAGCGATTGTACGCAAGACTGTGGACGCTAGCCTACAGGTTATTGACCTAGGGAATTTTCCCGGGCTCTATTTGTAGTTAATGGGAATTAAAACACTGAGAAAATAGGCGTGAGAGTAACACCCGGTAAGCAATAGCTCTTATGGAATATATTATTACACTGAGTGCGCGCGAAGGCAATGCGTTGTCCTTTTAGTGGGCATTTTTAGACTCGGATAAGCTTTGTTTGCATGAGGCGAAGGGATATTTTGGAAGTAGAACTTTAGTTGGGGCTCAGGAAAGATGGCAGTAACTGTGAATGGACTATATGCACTCTACCTTGCTTTTGAAATCTTACGCGAAAGTGCAGGTAGAAATATTTTAAAATGCTTAATAAGCGTGCTTTCTAACCTTAACATTTTTCTTGTTTGGGGTAAGGAGACATTGGACCCTACTAATATGAGTAACAACATTTGGCACTCTGGACTATTGCCAGGTGTGACTAGAGAGGATACAAACTGCACTGTATACAAGTGCGACTTATTTTAAAATGCTTAATAAGCGTGCTTTCTAACCTTAACATTTTTCTTGTTTGGGGTAAGGAGACATTGGACCCTACTAATATGAGTAACAACATTTGGCACTCTGGACTATTGCCAGGTGTGACTAGAGAGGATACAAACTGCACTGTATACAAGTGCGACTTATTTTAAAATGCTTAATAAGCGTGCTTTCTAACCTTAACATGTTTCTTGTTTGGGGTAAGGCGACATTGGACCCTACTAATATGAGTAACAACATTTGGCACTCTGGACTATTGCCAGGTGTGACTAGAGAGGATACAAACTGCACTGTATACAAGTGCGACTTATTTTAAAATGCTTAATAAGCGTGCTTTCTAACCTTAACATTTTTCTTGTTTGGGGTAAGGAGACATTGGACCCTACTAATATGAGTAACAACATTTGGCACTCTGGACTATTGCCAGGTGTGACTAGAGATGATACAAACTGCACTGTATACAAGTGGGACTTATTTTTTGACAAAAAAAATCCAGCATGCTTTCCGACAGTTCTTAGTAGCACGCTTGAGCCTGTTTGTGCGGGTAATATGTTATGGTTAGGGACAGGAAATTTTCGCGTTATAAACGACCTGTAGGCTAGACTCCACAGTCCTATATATCTTCGAACCTCAGCTTTCTGTTTATTGGCTGCTGCCCCAGTGTTTATAGGCTGTTCACGGTAAAATGAGCATTTTTGAAAGCCCTGATTAAGATATACTTGTATGCACTTTGTATATTCTTCCGCCCTATGTAAAATTTGCACTGACTTAGGCCTCATCACTTTATTCGTACATCGATCAGGTAAATGTGTAAAATTATAATAAATCGAAATATGTTACAAATCTGGTAAATTTGTACACTTTGGTGCATAAAAAACAGAAAGAGAAAGGAATAATTTAAGTTATTATAGCATAAATGGTTACCCTAACACTTTTTATTTAACGTTACGATATGGAACTACTTTTCCATCCATCGTCACCAACTTCACCGGGCGCATGCCACTCAGTGCGGCCGTTAAAATATATGCAGGCTAAGGTAGTGACTTTTTCCTAACGTTGATTTCAAAAGTGCTCACTTTATCGTGAACAGCCTTTAGCCAGTTTTACCTGAGACCAGGTGGCACGCGATTCGACGATTGTTTCCTTTCAAGTACGTTATTTGCTATACGTTCACCTGAGCGGGTCTAATAAACTGTGATGCTATAGCAAATATACTGAAATTGTGCACGTGTTTCAAGTCCAGCTTGTCCCAAGTAATCCGCGAAGTTTTCCATCCCCTGGGGGCCGCGGTGGTTTAGTGGTCAGACTACACGCCACCCACCACGGCGAACCAGTTACGATTTCATGCGGGACCGCCCCATTGATTTTCGAACGTGGGAATTGTACCGGACGACGGCGCTGGTTGGCGGGTTTTCTCAGGGATCTCCCGTTTCCCCAGACCTTGCATTACGGCGCTGCTCCATCCTTACATCGCTTCACCCTCATCGGCTCTAAAAACCTCGATGTTGAGAGCCGCTCAAACCTCTTCCCTCAATCACCTACTCACTCCGAGAGGTGTACAGCGATACGTATTGTATAGACTATTAGCGGTAACCCTGCTTGAGATCTACTTTTGCTTCCCATTAAGTATCCTTACGCTGTACGTAAAACAGACATTGCCACGGGCCTGATCTCTGTATTCATGTGCCAACCAAATGAAATCGTGGAATTCTTAGGAAACAAGAAATACTAACTTGTTCCGAGCAGTGATTTATTTTCAAAGGTTTGTCTTAGAATTGCTTATTGTAAAGTAAAAAAAACCTAATAAAAACCGATCTAAAGGCTGTTCACGATAAAATTGAGCACTTTCAAAATCAACCTTAGAAAAAAGTCACTGCCCTTACCTTCCTCTATTTTAATAGGGCGCACTCAGCGATATGCGCCCAGTAAAGTTGGTAACGATGGAGGGAAAGTAGTTCCATGACTTAACGCTGAATTAAAATTGTTAGGTAAGCATTTGTGATAACTTAAACTACTTCTTTCGCTTTTTGTGTTTTTATGCACTGAAGAGTAAAAAAAGGGGGACTTGTAAAATATTTATTTTTCTAGTAATTTCACAGTTTCACTTGACCGATGTATGAATCAAGTGATGAGGTCTATGACAAAATTGATTTTATATAAGGCGGAATAATACAAAACGTGCATAAAAGTAGATCTTAAGGAGGGCTCTGAAAAGTGCTCATTTTACCGTGAACGTCTATAACAGAGAGGCACATGTTCACGCAGGCCTATCGCTTCTAGCGTTTCATCCGTATTCGAGAAACGAACTCGAAGCCTCGCAGTCTCTCGGCGCAACTCTGATGGTTCCAGTCCGCGGGTTGCCCGACCACGAAGAGAACAAGACGACGCTGGAAAAGGTTTCGCAGAAGGTTATTTATTTTGAAGAAAGGTGGTGGAGAAAGGGGTGGGGGTGAGGAAGAGGCGCCGATCGCGAGGAAGTCAACCGGCTCTCTCTCTCTCTCTCTCTCTCTCTCTCTCTCTCGGACCTTTCCGCGGCGATAAATCTTCATTCCATAAATTCGGGCCGGGACCGACATTTTTCCTCCTGATGATGGGGGGTTGGGGGGAGGTCTTCTTTCCAAACCTGGGCAGCCGCTCTTCCCCCCCCCCCCTCGCTCCTCTTCTCATCGATGAAGCCTTCGACTTTCTTCCAGCCCAGTCTGTTCCTGGAGCCTCGCAGTTCGTGACTGCACTGCGTCGGCACGTGCTAACGACAGGTTCTGCGTGCCGCTGTTACATTCGGCGATGGATGAGAAAATACGGCGCCGAGGGTTACTTCCTACTCTTCTAATTGAACACGTTTCAAATTTCTCCTCAGTCTATCCCTTGAGAGGAGGACCACGTATTTAAAATATTTCCCGCTTGACATCGCTGTTTTTGAGCATACGCGTACCTCAGCAAATCTCAGTGAATTTGTGTTTCTGTAATAAGATTTTTTTTTTTTTAAAGGTGGAGATTGGAGTGAAGGGGCTTCCACGTCTCTTAACATCGAGATCTTGAGAAGCGAGGCGAAGATGCAGTAGAACTGGAATGGTAGCACTTTTGAAGCTCAAAGTATTTTTTCTTATCGGCCATTTTTTGTTGTTCCACTAATTTTTCTTATAGATATTGCAGTGTAAGAAATAAACATCAGTGTATATTTTTCACCAGACTCGAAAGTTAACGTCTAAGGCTACAATAAAATACATTTCTAGAAATATATTTCAAATTAAAGGGCTTCAAAAAGTGCTCACTGTACCGTGAATAGCCTATAGGCCGATTTCGCTGGCTGCGCACAAGTCTCCGTGTTCCAGAACTGAACTGCTTTTCTGCCAGCACGTCTAGCGAAAACGGCGTGGATTTTATTTGATGTTAAAACACTAATTGGCGTTCAAGTGCTTTGAGATGTATGTATACTTCGTCTAACCAATTTGTAAAGCAGTTTGGTTAAATTCAAATTGCTAAAGGTAATATTTTCATATAAAAGTGCTTGTCTTTCAAATCTGAGATATAAACAAACACGATCATTACTGTTGACCACGTGACTTTGACAGTTGTGTTCCTTTGGGGTACGTCAATATTGGGTACATGCGTAGAAGACGAATAATCGGTCTACGTCATCTCCGGCATATGGTTAGAGACCCGAGAAATTCCTCAGTGCAATGACTTGTAGGCTAGAATTTACAGTCTTATATAACTCTCATACAGATATCAACTGTTTATTGGTTGATTGTCGTGGTAGTAAAAGGCGGTAGCTTGGGCGCACAATTTATTGCATGTTTGTTATTGGCTCATTTATCTCCAGGAGGTGTCAAACAACTAGTCCACCAATAATTACAAAGTAACATGATTGTACAAGTGAGTGAATTCCAACTTGTCTAGAAATGAATACGTGAGATTCTTGGGTCTCTCTCTATGGCCCACGCCCATACTTCTTTCTTGTTCTCGCAGTCGGTAGATGCTTAATTGAAACCTCCTCTTCACCTCCCGCTCTAACAGCATTCACTTCCCGCCTTGTTTTCTTAGTAGATGGCTGCCGAGGGAGGCCGGATGAAGCAGACATGCGGCGCTGTATCCGGTTGCTATAATTGTAGAAGCTGCGCCGAGCATCTGGTGATAGTGTTACCGCACTTCGTTTACGCCGGCTTCAACAAGGTTACTTCGCAATTACACCGTTAGCAGACTTCACTATGTAAAACAGCTCCGAGTCGTTTGTGTACGTATAGTATGTTCACATAATTGTGTTAGAGCAGCTGAAAGGCAAGTCCATAGAAAAAATGGTATAATATGCGTATGTATAACACTTGTGATCTAAAATGATTATTTAAGGATTTTGGTCACCAAAGTACTCTTTCCTCGCTTAAAAGATTTTACATAGCATAATTGTCGCATCATATCATGTCAAAGTCACAATTATAGTGTTTTGGGGGTAAACGAATATCTAAAATTTAAAGATTTCTAGAAACAACTAAGTATCTTATTTCAATGTGTGTGTTATCTCATCTCTCGCAAACGGAGCAGGTTAGGATGTTATAACAAGGCGATTTTTTTTTTTTTTTACGTTTGCAGAATTTGGTTAATAATCTGTCCTGTATTTTAGCAAATACTCAAGACTACAACATCTGCTGCGATACTCGAGTTGCGAACCAAATGTATTTCTTACTGGACATGTTACCTATGTGCTATGTTATTTACGATACCTTGTAAGACGTTGATTGTCTTCGTTGTCTGATACATCGTTCACATTTGTTTCCCTCAATCTCTAATAGTTTCCGATATTTTACACTAAATTAATGCTTCTCATTTTTCCAATTTTGTTTTTGCACGAGTGTGTAGAGGACTGTGAAGTCTAGCTTGACCTTGTACTACAGCGCGCGCGAAATGGTAAGTCTCTCACTATAAGTATTCCACGGAATTTTTACATTAAAATACATGCAGTTTCGAATAGTGGACATTTTTTTATCTGGATTAAACAATTATTGGGAAATATGAGTGTAAGTCAGTGACCCTTGAAAGATTTTTTTTTCGGTGTGCGTATGTAACTGAATGGACTATTATTTTGGTCACATGCGAAATAACCCGAAGTATAACATGAGGATGAAAAACATAGATGGAAACTTGAATAAAATAAAAACAAGCCAACGTAAGCTGTTGTCAGAGGACGCGAAAATGAGAAGCATTAATTTAACTTTGTATATTGGCAGTACACGATCATCGAAATTGCTAAATTATTATTTTTTCCTCCAGTGTGATGATCGCCACGTGAAAATTATAAAAGTTTTATGCCATGTCTCGAGGACAAATTAACCGATTCTCACAAAATGTTACACTGGCACATTTAAACTGATTTGTTCCAAACTGTGCACACCATAGATGTCACAAGAGGCCATGCAAACTTCCATGATATAAATGCCAACGATGATAAAAAATATCAGTTTCATAAATCATTTAGGTAAGTCTGACATATATAATAAACAATTTAACCAAATTCGACCAAAATTTGTATGTAAAATGTATACATTAGAAGCATCGTATATAGAGCCTCTTTTTCTAGCAATTCTGTACAATAACATCAAATAATAAAATAAAGTTTTCTATGTCATATCTCAGGGACCAAACAACCGATTTGCATAAAGTATTTCACACAAGTAGCGCTACTGTCGGCCATGTAAACTCACTTGTCTTATGTGGCTTAGTGACTTATTTTCAAATAAAGGCTCTGTAAATATTTTAGTTCAGAACACCCTATCATTCGAAACATTAGACTGATTAAATCCGCAGTTAATGGTCCGAATCAGACCTCCGTAATGCAGTAGAGAATGCACGCTAGTATATAGTACGAGGTTTTCTGGGTTGAAATCCCATTGTCTCACTACTGCTACACAAGTTTCTGGTTTCATTTGTACAGTCATTGCTTTCAAATAGAAGTTAAGTTCTTTCTACAAACTCGGGTTTTAGGAAATGATTTAAAAATTGACCGTACCCGTGTTGAGGAAAGTAGACTCGTTAGTTATATCGGTAGCTTCTTGTTATTACTAACGAAATTCCCAAGGACGTACCAATAGTGCACAAGTCTTTATCAGAATCATAATAACCCAGTTCACACCCCCAAAAATACACTTTTGCAAATAAAGAAGTAAATGTAACTGCTACAGACAATATATTGTCTTTTTATAATTGAATAACAGTATCAGGGCGTTGCCTGATTAGGCTAACGTGTGTAGTGTGGAAATTAAGATTTCCCCTTTTTTTTATATTAGGTTGTACTAATAACATGTTGTTATTGATGTTGGGCACCACATCATGTTCGTGATCACGATAGTGTGTGTGTGCGAAGAGATAAAACAATTAAACCAGATTCTTACCAGATAACGATCAGCTGGTGTGCTGTCAGGAACACTGAAAAGTTTAAAGACATGACCTCGTGCCAAAACATACGCAGTATTGTATTCAACACATAGATAACTCATCTCTGGGATCAATATTAATTTTAGATGTTTTGAAAAGAACTGGGATAGAAATAATAATCAATATTCAAATTAAATATGTGTCTGTAATAAAATTAAAACTAATTTAATTGATTGCAAGTAGAATTTCTTAAAATAAATGAAAATATACCACCATCCTCACATAATTATATTTAATGAAGATAATGAAAAGCAAATAAAATAAAAGAAAACAATTAAATTGCTGCCATTAGAAATGAATTGGAGATTAAAATGAGATTTAATTAATAACTCCCAGAAGTAGTTCTTATACTTTACTCTGTAGTTCCTGACGTAATCTCACTGAAAATTACGTTAAATTTATGCAAACCTTACGTCCCAGTTCTTGCAATTTGAAATAATAAAATCCCTTTCTCAAAATACACAAATATTTCAATTCAGCTGAAAATTAATGCCAATATTCAGAAATTAATTAAGAGTAAGTTCTTTAGATTGACAAAATAGCTCCATGCCTGACTCGTCGGTAGAGCGTGGATCTCAGGGTCCTACTAGCATTAAACACGTGAACAATTACACGGCTCTAAATGTTACTCTGAAACAAACTTTAAATTCGCCGATGGCCTCTAAAAAAAAATGCGAAGCGTCACCTGGGCGTAGGCTCTATCTCAAAGCCTTACAGTCGGCCGGATATCACCCAGAAACTACCTATTTGAATGAGAAGCTCAGTCCTCTTCTTCACTTGACTGGCTCTCGACAACATATCGAACTCACGCCTGGGGATGAGAATCTATCCTAATCTTAGGACGAAATCGCAGATTCCTCAAATGTAAAATCAGTAAATTATAACACAGACGGGCTTTTCAAAGGCCTTCCCCAGAGGCCCCTACTTCCAGCAACCACGCTAAAAACTGATCCTATTATAACACAGCCAGGCCTTTCAAAGGCCTGCCAAAGAGGCCCCTACTTCCAGCAAACCACGCTAAAAACTAATCCTATTATAACACAGCCAGGCCTTTCAAAGGCCTTCCCCAGAGGCCCCTACTTTCAGCAACCACGCTAAAAACTAATCCTATTATAACACAGCCGGGCCTTTCAAAGGCCTTCCCCAGAGGCCCCTACTTCCAGCAACCACGCTAAAAACTGATCCTATTATAACAGAGCCAGGCCTTTCAAAGGCCTGCCAAAGAGGCCCCTACTTCCAGCAACCACGCTAAAAACTAATCCTATTATAACACAGCCAGGCCTTTCAAAGGCCTTCCCCAGAGGCCCCTACTTTCAGCAACCACGCTAAAAACTAATCCTATTATAACACAGCCGGGCCTTTCAAAGGCCTTCCCCAGAGGCCCCTACTTCCAGCAACCACGCTAAAAACTAATCCTATTATAACACAGCCAGGCCTTTCAAATGCCTTCCCCAGAGGCCCCTACTTCCAGCAACCACGCTAAAAACTAATCCTATTATAACACAGCCAGGCCTTTCAAATGCCTTCCCCAGAGGCCCCTACTTCCAGCAACCACGCCAAAAACTAATCCTATTATAACACAGCCAGGCCTTTCAAATGCCTTCCCCAGAGGCCCCTACTTCCAGCAACCACGCTAAAAACTAATCCTATTATAACACAGCCAGGCCTTTCAAATGCCTTCCCCAGAGGCCCCTACTTCCAGCAACCACGCTAAAAACTAATCCTATTATAACACAGCCGGGCCTTTCAAAGGCCTTCCCCAGAGGCCCCTACTTCCAGCAACCACGCCAAAAACTAATCCTATTATAACACAGCCAGGCCTTTCAAATGCCTTCCCCAGAGGCCCCTACTTCCAGCAACCACGCCAAAAACTAATCCTATTATAACACAGCCGGGCCTTTCAAAGGCCTTCCCCAGAGGCCCCTACTTTCAGCAACCACGCTAAAAACTAATCCTATTATAACACAGCCGGGCCTTTCAAAGGCCTTCCCCAGAGGCCCCTACTTCCAGCAACCACGCTAAAAACTAATCCTATTATAACACAGCCAGGCCTTTCAAATGCCTTCCCCAGAGGCCCCTACTTCCAGCAACCACGCCAAAAACTAATCCTATTATAACACAGCCGGGCCTTTCAAAGGCCTTCCCCAGAGGCCCCTACTTCCAGCAACCACGCCAAAAACTAATCCTATTATAACACAGCCAGGCCTTTCAAATGCCTTCCCCAGAGGCCCCTACTTCCAGCAACCACGCCAAAAACTAATCCTATTATAACACAGCCAGGCCTTTCAAATGCCTTCCCCAGAGGCCCCTACTTCCAGCAACCACGCTAAAAACTAATCCTATTATAACACAGCCAGGCCTTTCAAATGCCTTCCCCAGAGGCCCCTACTTCCAGCAACCACGCCAAAAACTAATCCTATTATAACACAGCCAGGCCTTTCAAAGGCCTTCCCCAGAGGCCCCTACTTTCAGCAACCACGCCAAAAACTAATCCTATTATAACACAGCCAGGCCTTTCAAATGCCTTCCCCAGAGGCCCCTACTTCCAGCAACCACCCCAAAAACTAATCCTATTATAACACAGCCAGGCCTTTCAAAGGCCTTCCCCAGAGGCCCCTACTTTCAGCAACCACGCCAAAAACTAATCCTATTATAACACAGCCAGGCCTTTCAAATGCCTTCCCCAGAGGCCCCTACTTTCAGCAACCACGCCAAAAACTAATCCTATTATAACACAGCCAGGCCTTTCAAAGGCCTTCCCCAGAGGCCCCTACTTTCAGCAACCACGCCAAAAACTAATCCTATTATAACACAGCCAGGCCTTTCAAATGCCTTCCCCAGAGGCCCCTACTTCCAGCAACCACGCTAAAAACTAATCCTATTATAACACAGCCAGGCCTTTCAAAGGCCTTCCCCAGAGGCCCCTACTTCCAGCAACCACGCCAAAAACTAATCCTATTATAACACAGCCAGGCCTTTCAAATGCCTTCCCCAGAGGCCCCTACTTCCAGCAACCACGCTAAAAACTAATCCTATTATAACACAGCCAGGCCTTTCAAAGGCCTTCCCCAGAGGCCCCTACTTCCAGCAACCACGCCAAAAACTAATCCTATTCGCTACGAACTACTTCCGGTAAACTAAACTGAAAAACATTAAAACATTAATCTTTTCTCAACTAAATAAATAAAATAAATAGTTACATTTAAAAATGAAAGAAAATAATCATACAATAAGGAAAAATAAACAAATAAGTGGAAATTAACATACTTAGATCATAACCTCTTATCTCAGAAACTGTACCAGCACGCCATAGAATAACAAACATGAAAATAAAAATATTTGTCAAATTTGGAGAGGTGGTTCACAAATAAGAAAATATTACGTGTTTTTAATAAAGTAGTTATGAACCGTGGAGGGGGGAAAAATATATAATATTGCTCAAAATAATATAAAAACACGTGTGTGTTAGTGTCCAAAATATATATGAAAGCAATCGTGCGAAAATATGTCCAAACACATATGTACATGCAATAATTAACATACCAGTAGACATACTAAATTACTTGTTGAAATTAACCTATTACAACAGGAAAGGAATAACAAAAGTATTTGTTCTTCCCACCAATGCTGTTTATCTCTGTTCATTTATCATGTCCTGCAGGAAACCGAAAAAAAGAAAACGTAAACATTGAAAATTCTTATAGCGAACTCCGTACGGCCACATCGAATACAAGGACATATTCTGACACAGGCAAAAGCTAACGATTCGTTATTCACAGGAATTTGAAGAGCAACGTGGTTACACTTCACAAACAGAGATTATAGTGTCTCATAACTAGCGACCTGCTGAATTCGCGGTATTACTTGGGGACACGATAAACTTCAAACACATGTACCTTAGCAATGCGTCCGTCATTAGACCGTACTTCATGTGACACGCCCATAGTAGCTCTGGGCCAATAAATGAACGCTTCACATTCGTGTGCCCTAACCACGTGGTGTCCTGTCAGAAAGGGAGTTCATACAGTACTGTGAAGTTTAGAATTAACTCGAAATTCGCATGCCCCTAGTCATAACTTGCGGAAATGAAGAAGTTGGGTAGTGGATTTGTTTTCACATGTGCGGACACTTCAATTGGAAGAATAAACTTGATGATCCATTAGCTAAGTGCCAGCCAGTGCTAAGTGTTCTGCAGTGCAGTAATTCACGTGTAGTGTGGAGAGATGTGACACATGCAAGTGGGAATACAAACGCGAACAAAAGTGGCTTAACTGTTATAGTGGATAACCTGCAGCTAATAAAAAACGTAACAAATTAACATCCGTGTTATAAAAATGAAACTATAGGCTGTTCACGGTAGAATGAGCAGTTTTGCAAGCCCTGCTTAGTATCTATTTGTGTACACGTTGTGTGTTCTTCCGTCTTATGTGAAATTAACATTGCCATGTTCATCACTTTTTTCATGCGCCGGTCAAGTGAAAATGTGAAATTATTATTAAGTAAGTATATACTTCACAAATATACTCATGTTTACACTTCGATTCTTTAATTAGAAAGAAAGCAAAATAAATAATTATAAGTTATCACAAATGGTTAGCTAACACTTTTTATTTAGCGTTAATATATGGAACTACTTTCCATCCATCGTTACCAACTTTACAGGGCGAATATCACTCAGCGCACCCATTAAAATATATGCATGCAGGCACAGAATCATTTTTTTTTCTAAGGTTCATTTCTAAAGTGCTCACTTTATCGTGAACAGTCTTTATGAATAAAGTATGTTTGAAATTTAAAAAAATCAATATTTAAAGATGTCTGTGTTCGAAATGGATAATTTTCGTCTTCTGGGTTGCATAATTAGGAATCTATACGAAGCAAAACTCTCGCCTACGTTTTCTGCATTATTTTTTAACCAAATACGTAACAATTAATTATTTGGGATGCGTAAATTACATTTTTTCTGACCGGCGTGTTTTGAAGAGACGTGCAGGCAGTTAATGAGCCGATTTCATTTGCAACATATATGCGGGTGAAAGCGAATTAGAACGGAATTTATCAATAAATGCCGACGACCCTAGTGGGTGCTAGCATTTAAAATAAACATGGCTCTTCAACGCCAATAAAAAAAATTATGCGGGTAGTAACTGTTCATTGAAAATGCGGGATGAAAAAAACGCGATCTGACTGAATTTCATTGGCGGAAATAATTTCCCAACAAATAAATACCATCCTCAAAAAATTTGCACGCACTACAAAAACTTGCGGATTCAGTGACCTGCAGCCCATGCTTCCCATCCGTGTGTACACGAAAGCAGACATCAAACAACTGTTTATCGGTTCTTTAACCATTTCAGCCCCTATTAATTTACACATTCAAGTATTGCGTTCAAGTAACATATTTGGTTCATGCTGATATAGCAGTTGCTTCGTTTGTACAACCAACGAATTAGGTAGTAGACGGGTATTTGTCACACCATTCACAAACGACAGCTGTAGAAACGTACACAAATCACATTAAAGGCTGTTCACAATAAATTGAGCACTTTTGAAATATACCCTAGAAAAATGTTACTGCTCCTGCCTGCATATATTTTAACGGGCGAACTGAGTCACATGCGCCCGCCCAGTAAAGTTGGTAACGATGAATGGCAAGTAGTTCCATATCTTAACGTCGAATAAAAAGTGCCACATAGCCATGTGCGATAACTTAAACTATTCCTTTCGCTATTTTCTTTGTTTTAATGTATCTTAAGTGTAATAATGAGAAGATTTGCAAAATATTTACTTTTGTAATAATTTCGAATTCTCACTTGACCGACGCATGAATGAAGTGATGAGGCCCATAGTAACGTTAATTTTACATGAGGCGGAAGAAGATACAAGTAGATCTTAAGCAGGGTTTCCAAAAGTGCTCATTTTACCGGGAACAGCATATACCCACATGGACGAAAACTACTGCACTGGGCAATGATGCTAGCTGGGTACAGCTCTGGTCATATACTTCCTTCCTCTGCCACATTTTCACTATGGTGGACACAAGAACTTTCGGTTGATGCCAAAGTGATTCGGTGCATTATAATTTTCAGACCATTATTTCATATCACGATGGAAAATTAGTTATTTTATTAAAAATTTAGAAAATGATGTTAGTCTAGTGATTGCAATCAACACTTTTGAGTACTGCCAACATGATATAGGCTGTTCACGGTAAAGTGAGCCCCTTTTGAGGCCTTTGCTATTTTTCTCATCAACCATTTTTTTTATCTTACCACAACTTTTTATAATAAATATTGCCATGCAAGTAATAAACGCAGTGTGTATATTCCACCGCGCTCTGAAGATAACGTCTAAGGCTAAAATGAAATATATTTACTGACTATTATTCTTAATGAGAGGGTTTTCAAAAGTGCTCACTTTAACAGTTAGTTGGGAGCTGCGCGTCAGAGGTCAAGAAGCGAGGGAGCGATACGGGAGACACTTAACACGCACGCCTAGCGCCTCATCGCTCCTGCGTGCAGGGCGTGCAGTGTTTCCGTCCTAACGCTTTACTGTGTAATTCAGATCTGCCACAGTGGGGTTTTATTACACGCGATGAAAGCCAACAGATTGAACTACGTCCGTATCTCTTGCCGTTTAAGGAAACTGCACAGGCAAGCTTTGAAAATGCGATATTTTACCATCTTCACGAATTTTTTTTTCTCCAAGAATATACTAAATATGACAAAATTAAAATAATAGGGACATAGATAATAATTATTTTTTTTTATCTTTTCTGACAAAAAGTCGTATTTTCAGAACATTTATTTACCGAGATACGCGTATTCGCGCAAACTACCATTTCACAAAAAACGTGCAGGTCCATAAGTTAATGGCCTATAGAATTACGTCGCCCGAATTTTTGACTGACTTTTATGTCAGCCACCTTACGTGACACTCGCTATTTTGTCTTCTTTATTTAGTAACTTTTGCTATTTGTATTATATATATATATATATATATATATATATATATATATATATATATATATATATATATGAGAGTAATTTCGGCAAAACCCGTGTGTGGTTCGGCAATTTAATTCTGCTTAGTTTTCGTGTGGAAAGAAATGTAATTATTTTGATTCACTGTTAACCTTTGTTAGTCACTGTGACCCAGTGTGTTAATCTAGTATTTCTTTGGTGATTCAGATATAATTACTGTTTTACTAACTTGTGTTAAAATTTTTTGTCAGTCAACATAGATTTGTCATTGCTGCAATTAAGTTATTGAGCAATTAAGTTTTTCTCGTCAGAAATTTAATTAAAACATTTTATTTTAGCAAAAAGATTGTGTGTGACAATGATTATTGCGTCGATAATTAGCATTGTAAAAAAAAACGGCAATTTAATTAGAAATTACATCCATAAAATATTTTGCTTATGTTTGCAATATTATTGTTTGATTACAATACTACGTAAGTTTGTTTCAACAAAAAATTATTTCGTAAACTTTTAATACATATTATTGCACCATGTTGTATATCGATTATAACTCTGACTTCCTGAATCGATATATAGGCGTTGACCTTTTTCGAGTGTGGAGACTTCTCTCTTATTCGCCTAGAAAACATGTCGTGACACAAACTTTTTAGATTGAACTCGAAGAAATCTTCATGATCTCGCTAAAGTTTTATTTTCGCCGCATATAGCTGTTTGTGCAAAAACTATGGAAGATGTAAAGTGTAGCTGCGTGCTAAAAGAAATTAATTGAGCTTGAATAACGTAAAACGCTTAAAGAAGTCAAAAAATCACACTAAAACGACAATTTCAATCAGACGTGACTGTATTACTCATTAACTGTTGATGTTTCCTAGCTACGTGGAACTCTTAAAATTAAATACAGTACCAGAAAAAGTATTCTTCTTAATCAAATAACTTCCATAACATTTTGTAAATACTAGAGGTTATAGTTAATATAAAAATTATTTCTAAATGTGTAAGTCCAGTTTGTTTAGTGGTTAAGTGTGTAAGCTAGCAATGTAAGGGGCGTGGTTTCTAGTCATTGTGCTGGCAATGTGTAGCGTTTTTTTCCTACATTAAATATATTTTGAAATACTTTTTTAAAGATATCATTTTTAAACAATTCATCACATTTGTTTTCTAGAAGAGAGAAATAATTTTATTTACACTTTTCAATACTGTAAGTTGTAATACGAGGCTATCATTTGTAATATTACAAATATATATTTTGCAGATTTTACAAGGAAACTGTTTGTAGTTTTAAATAGGAATTTCTTCGTAACTGGGTTTCCAAGGAATTTTTCTTGCAAAAGTACAAAAACTTTTTAGGGTGTAGGTAACTTTTGGCCTGTATTGCACACTGCGAAGCTCATTTACCAATGATCTTGCCTGTGGGTAAATGATTCGCAAACCGCCTTACTAGCCTAGGTCAAACATAATTGGTCCATGATTCTGTTGAACATGTAACCTACAGCTCGTTGACTGTGACCACACAATAAGTGGTGTGTCTACTTAAGTATAGCTCCCAGCGTAAAAATTTTTTCTTTGCAACACCTAAAACAGTAAATTTTATTTGGATCTGAAAGGTTAATCGATGTTACGACGCGGAAACGAAACATCACTGCACACAAGTGTACAAGAGACGAGACGTGGCAGTTTGTTTGAAGCTGGCGGAGGGCGCTCCTGTTCTCTGGTTGGCTATGCGAGGCTCCGGGAACGGGATGTGTATCTTGATTGGCTATCGCGTGCTGCGAGAGACTGCCTATTGGCTGGCCTGCCGGCTGACGGGTCGGTTACCAAAAGCTGATTGGCGAACGGAGTTTTGACACGTTGCTGGATTATGCGGCGGCAGTTCGCTTTCCTAGTGGCTGGTTCGTGTATAGGCTATTCACTATAAAGTGAGCTCTTTTGAAAACACTCTCATTTGAAATAATAGTCAATAAATACATTTAATTTTAGCATTGGAAGTTAACTTCCGAGTGCGGTGGAATATATACACTGTTTATTTAAAAAGGTGTTTTAGGGATAAAAAAATATCTGAAATGGGAAAGTAACTAGGGCCTCAAGAGTGCTCACTTTACCGTGAACAGCCTATATGTGTGTTTAAGTACTCCGTGGCTACTGCGAAGAGACGTACCTGCCGTTGTTTACATTGCAGGGAATTGTGGGCGATGAAGAAATCAAAGGCAAGTGAATGAGGTTAAGAGCAACAGTGAAATAATTCAGAATTTCATTCCACGTTCAGTTAAGTATTAAAAAAAAATGCTTGCCCTCGTTTACATTAGGCCATGCGGGTGAATTGTCGGTTGTGAAGGGAACCAGGTGCGAGAGAACGAGGGTATATGCAGTGGCAGTGAGCTGGGACACAACTGATTAATACGTAAAGTTGCTTGCCTTTTGTTTATAGTTTGGATAAATGAGGGCTATGAAGGGATCAAAGCGAAGCGAATGAGGGTACGCGAGGCAGTGAACTAGAACACGACTTCAGATCTCACTCAGTTAAACTGAAACGCGCTTGCCCTTCTATGCAGTGCCGGAAATTGAGGTTTGTGAAAGGATCAAGGGCAGCTGAATGTGAGTAGTACAGCAATGAAATGGAATACCTGTTTCAGTCCACGTTCTTTTTGGACGTAGAGGAGCTTACCCTTGTTCATATTGGTGTGAATTGTGGGTAGTGAAGGGATCAAGGACAAGTGAACGAGTATACTAGTGCCTGCAGCTTCAGCTCACGATTAGATAAACATAAATGTGCTTTCCCTTGTTTACATTGTAGGGCCTGCCCCATTTCTACTAGTTTTACATCTCTACTAACAAGAGAATGTTTCCAACACTCTGTCTCCTGTAGCATTTATGATTAATGCCTGCAACAATTTTGAATTTTTTCCTTTCGACTGGGTTTCTACGGTATCTATGCTAGTATTTCCCAGCCTCTTCTTAGTTATAGTTTAATTATAGGTATACTTAGGGAGGTAGTCATGGCCCAATCGCTGGCCATGGCTGCCCAATACATCTCTGCCGCGATTCACGTCTCCTTGCATGATTTCCTTCCCTTGTAGGCGTAAGGGGTTCGCCCTGAGACGCAATTAGCTCCCGTCCTACCCACTGGGCTTCAACCTAACACTTAGATATATGGTAGTTAGAAAAAATACATTGTAGGGGATTGTGGGTAGTGAAGAAATCAAAAGTAAGGAAACGATTGAACTGTGTGTGTGATGGCAGTGAATTGGCATACAGCTTCACCTCACGCACAGTTAAACCTAAAGTTGGTTAACCTTGTTAACAGTGTGAGGAACTGTGGGTTATGAAAGGTTCAAGGTCAAGAGAGTGCATGCTTGTGTGACAGTGAACTCGCACACAGCTGCAATTTACATTCCCTTAAAAGTAAAAGTACCTATCCTTACTTACATTATGGGAATCGTGTATAATGAACGAGTATACATACGCGTAACAGTGAACTACACAGCTTCGGTCCACGTTCCTTTAAACGTAAATGTCTCAGGTCAACCTTATGCTCTGTGCCAGTATATTTATGCCATCCTCAAAGGGTTAAACGTGAAGTTATTAACCTTTGTTTGCAGTGTGGGGAATTGTGGGTAGAGCCACGAGTATTTCGCGAATTCTTTCGGAGACGCGGTAGACTCCAGACACTTATTCTTTCTTCCTACTGTTGTGATTGGACGACAGTTCTTTGGACACGCCCCGTTTAACCGCGAGCCGGTAACAAGCAGGAGGCAGTAGTGTGACTGAGTTCTTGACAGTACTGTACAGAGGCCCTCGCCTGGACACGGCAACCAATAAGCAAACGATGTCGTCTCGAGTGTGTAGAAGGCTGCCCAGCTTAGTTTTGCCGCCGAATCACTCGGCGAAATACTCGGGGCTCTAGTTACGGGGAGATGAAGGGCAGGTGGACAGTGGGATGGTACACGACCCTCAGTGTACGGTCAGCTAAGAGCGAAGGTACGAAGTAGTCTTACCTTTGATGACGCCCTGCTCGCGGAAGGCGGTGTAGACGACCTGGAACCTCGACGAGAGCGCCTTGGACGTGACAAAGAAGCGCACGTGGATGATGTTGATGTCGCTGACGACGGAGTCGGCCACCGAGCCGCAGAACTGCTTCGTGCGCGATGACAGGTTCGTGTTGTTCGAGAACACGTCGACGAAGTTGTTGACGCAGTCGTTGGCGAACGCCAGGCTGAAAACCGTGAAGTTCAGCGAGATCTGCAACAACACGCGCACAACTCCAAGCCATTCCGTACAACAGCAGCATCATTTCTAATAGGTGGACACATGCCAAATTCGCGTTCTTATTAGGGATAGGAAACTTTCGCGGGTTGAATGACCTGTAGGCTAGACTCCGCAATCCTTTGTACAGTTGACCCTCAGGTGTTTGTTCATTGGCTGCTGCCCCAGTGTTACCACACACCTGGCAGCATGGGATTCGCTTCTTGTTCCCTTGCAAGTCTGCTATTGGCTCAGAGTCGTCTATAATCTCCGGTCCAATAGCAGAGTTGACTTCAGTGTACACGCGTTTGAAATCTATCTTCTCCTGAAATTAATTCGCGAAATTTTCCTATCCCTAAGTATTATTTGAGGGCACTTTAAACAAAAGGCTATTCACATTAAAGTGAGCACCTTTGAAATCAACCTTAGAGAAAAGTCACTGCCTCTGCCTGCATATATTTTAACGGGCGCACTCAGTGACATGCGCCCAGTAAAGTTGGTAACGATTCTGGGGAGGTAGTCCCAGACCTTAACGTCAAATAAAAGTGTTACGTGACAATTTGTGACAACTTAAATTATCTCTTTCGCTTTCTGTTTTTTTTTTATGCACCGAAGTGTAAACATGAGCGTATTTGTAAAATATACACTTTTCTAATAATTTCACAGTTTCACTTTACCGACGCATGAATAAAGTGGTGAGGCCCATGGCAATGTTAATTTTACATAAAGCGGAAGAATACACATCGTACATACAAGTATATCTTACGCAGGGCTTTCAAAAGTGCTCATTTTACCTTGAACAGACTATACACACATGTACCGTTGCAATAAGTTTGTCATTGGTTCATACTTTATTTGACACGCCCTGGGTAATTGTGCGCCAATAAATGAACACTTCACAATTGTGTAGTCCAATCACGTACAGTACGGTCAAGAAAAGGAGTGATTTCACATCTATGCAGCAGCCAATGGAGAACCGACGCCGGCTAGAGTATATACAGTACTGTGAAGTTTAGCCTGACGGCAAATAATAACGTGAATTTTGCAGGTCTCTACTAATAAGTAGGGTGAGTGAGTAAAGAGATTTGGGAAACTCTTTACGTCGAAGTCTTGAGAGCCGATGATGGCGAAGCAAGGTGAGTATGGAGCAGAGCCGGAATGCCAGAGTCGGGGAAACGGGAGAAACCCGAGAAAACCCGCTGATAAGCGGGGTCGACCGGGACGATTTCCACATGCGAAAATCCTGGGACGACCCCGCCGGGAATAGAACCCGGTTCGCTTTGGTGGGAGGTGAGTATTCTAACCACTACACTGACTTGGGCCCTAGTAATAGGTTGAGAGACCCGATTTTCGCGAAAATATTTCATAATTAGTTTTGTTTCAAAACACTTCGGCTCAATTCAACTTTTGTGGTTGCATGATTTACTTGCTACGTAAATGACAGACGTTCGGCGACGGAGTAACATAATTGTGATTGGTCAGTAAAGTGAAGAAATGTTTTTACCCGGAGATAAGTGTCCAATAAGTAAAGAATAACTGCTCGAATGCCCAAGGGCTATTAGAATGTAACTTGCGTGGAAATATTTTCGCGAAAATCGGGTGTCCCTACTAACAGGTTAGGAGTACAGACACACGTATTTCGAGAAAATATTTCAGGACAAGTTGTGTTCCAGAATACTTTAGTTCAGAACCATTATCATTATTGGCTCATTTGAATTGTTACGTATCTTATCTGTCTGCCCGCAAATCACGGACGGTCAGTAACGGAACAACTTAATTCTGATTGGCTTACTCATGTAACAGACTCTCTTCACACAAAGACAAGATGCCAATAGAAAAAGGAAGTCTGCAAGTGTGCAAACCGAATAAAGAAATATAGCATTTAAGTAAATATTTTCGCGAAAAACAGGCGGCCCTAACTATATAGTCCATTCACGGTTACTTCCTACTTTTCTGAAGCACTGTTAAAGTACTACTTTCAGACTATACCTCTGGCTCATTAACACATTCTGGACTACGCTCGAGCTAAGATCGAGCAACGCCAGTTTAAAAATTTCTTCGTCCTAGAAAATAAATCTCGCATCGTTATAGAGTCATTGTTCTGATAGTATTTAACAGGATCGTACAATAACAATACGACCCAGTAGCTATAGGTTTCCTTCAAAAAAATGTATTATTTGTTATATTATTATAACAGAACACGATTGACTGTAAAACTCTTACACAGTAAGAGACATTTGATTGGATCATAATCAGCTGTGCGACCCCAGTGGCTGATGACCAGCCAATGATGAACGTTGTAGAGCACAGTAAGCACTCCCAGTGTGGTGTGGACCAATAGAAGAGTGGTAAGTGGGAATACAGAAACCAACAGAATAGACGTTCCTGTAGTGGTGTATACCGGTGATACACTTCTAACTTGCCTTCAATCATAGTAAATATGTGTAGATCTGAATGTGTTAAACTAAGCTTAACTAAGCCTATAAAACTACACCTAAGGGATAACGCACCTAATTCGTGCGCACTCAGTGTAGTATAATTATGAATGAGAACTATTTCTTACAAGGCATTACCAACACACCTATCCCACCTGTTTTTATTTATATTAAGTATAAATGGCATACTGTAATTCACAGAAAAATGTCAAAAATAAAACTTGATTTTAACCAAGTGTCTACGTGTTGCGTAGGAAGGTATTATTTGATCGGCACTGTACCCTGCCTAAAAAAAAAAAAAAACTCGAGTTGGAAGTGAACCCAGGGCGAGGCAACACTCACCGAATGACGGGCTTTCCAACTGGGACCCGTAGGTGCCCGTTATGCCCGGATATGACATGAAATGAGACCCTAGGGGCGCTGAAATGCAAGGGTGGGGGAAACGGGAGTACCACGAGAAAACCCGCGGCAAGCGGCATCGTCCAGCACGATTCCCAAGTGCCAAAATCGAAATCCGGGAGTGAACCCGCCGGGTATCGAGCCCGGATCGCCGTGGTGGGAGGCGAGCGCCACCGCTGCCCCCATTGATTTTCTCCGGGAATAACAAGATTCGTAAACCTTGTTACTGCTCTACTTTACGACAGGTTCGCATAAATATTCTCGTAACACAAAGCCCACGGTTAATTGGTTGTGGTAAAGAACCAAAGGTACAACACGCATCATCAATAATTTTCTTGTTTGCAACTCCAGAAACCATAAATTGATGAGGAGATGTAAGGGTTAACCAAGAAAAAAAGAAGGATGCTTTTATGTTAACAAAGTGGCACACCTGTGTTCTCGGATCGTGTGTGTCGCTGCCTGAAGACGGGGACAGATAGCAGTTTCCAAAACACAAGCATTCTGTCGGTTTTGGAAAAACTACCGTGTTTGTGCGAGTTTATTCGTTGTATTTGTTTGTCTTATTTGTGTAAGTAGATAACTAGCTCGTGTCGTCTTCGGTGTGTTGTCTGTTGGTAGTAAATAGTTTTTGCGTGTGTGTATATATATATATATATATATATATATATATATATATATATATATATATATAGAGCATATTTTTTCCCGCTTTTAGCTTGCTGTCCTGTTTTATTTTTGTCTCGATTCCTTCACGGAATTTCCTGGATTTGTGCACATATATGTTCTTGATTACAGCAGACCTGTTTTGTAATCTGCTGCGTTTTTTTTTTTTTAAATTGCTGATTTTGAGTGTATTTCTTTGTTGTGGTGTTGTTCCATTTTGTTCCTGCTTATTTAGTCAGTGTAGCCCTAACATTTTCAAGCAGGTTTCTAGCCTGTATTGTTTTCTAACTGTTATGTGTTGGCCATGTATGTATGTAAGTATGTATATATATATATATATATATATATATATAATTAATTGCTGTTCTGTTTTTGACTTGTTTTATTTAAGTAATTTTTTTCGTGCTCAGTCATGTTTTTCCATGACAGACATGTGCATGGCAATGACGAATGTCAAAAAATCTCCATCTAGGGAAGTATACAAAGAATGTGACAAATGCCATATTTAGGAAACAACAGAACGCGTCATACATGAGGTGATTTTTTTTTTTTTTTGAAGGTTTGATTCAAAACGGTGACGAAACCGTCACTCATTCACGACTTTGTTCACATTCAGGACGTGTTCCAGTTACTTTTGAGTTTCGTTTCTTGTTATTAGTAGGGATAGGAAAATTTCGCGAGCTCAGTGACCTGTAGGCTAGACTCAACAGTCCTGTGTACACTCGAGCCTGAGATGTTTGTTCATTGGCTGCTGCTACAAAGAGTAGCCAGTGTTACTCCAAACCTGCCAATACGGCACTTGCTACTTGTTTTCTTCGCCCAGAGTCATCCAGGGCGTGTATAACGAACCGCGATCCAATCACAAAGGTTACCTCAGTGTGCATGTGTTGAACGTCTAGTTAGTAGAGACCTGCATAGTTCGCTTTATTATTTGAGAACAGGATAGTCTTCGAAACGTTATACGTTCCTATTGTTTTATTACTGGGCTACAGTTTGCCTGGCACGTCGCGGACCTATTTGAACCAATAAGAATCAATTAGCGACAGCATGACCCAATCACGTCCGACCATGTCGAAAGAGGAAATGGCACCTGACCTCTGCGGAAACGAATAAACAAAAGAACTCGACTCGAATATGTACACGACGGTGAAGTTCATCGTGCAGTCAGAAAATAACGCGAATCGTGAAGGTCTCTAGTTATTAGCAGATACCTGAATAATTCGAGGATTCAATTTTGGGACAAGCTAGAATTCAAAACACGTTTGTTCGTATAACTTTAGCCATTGGTCCACACGGTGTTTGACACCTCCTGGAGAACGGTGTCCAATTGTCGCCTTCCACTGTGGCAACAGGCAACCAATGTGCAGTTAACATCGGCGTATTTGTACACAAGACTATACGCTCTAGCCTGCAGGTCATTGAACTCGCGAATTTTTCAGTTATCTAGTTATTAGTATTCAGCTTTTTTTAAGATTCAAGTAGAAACATCACGACATTCAAATGTCAATTATGCCCTACCACTAAAACATTGGTGCAACGGTATTCTGAAACTAAAATTGATGAAGACTTAAACAGTAATAATTATTTCAGAAACATGTTATAGGCCCGTTTTAACACTTTCTGTCAGAATTAGATATATAACTTCAGGTGTTGCAACAAACAAATCTTTTATTCGGAACTGTACTGATCTCCAGGCGAAGCTTTATTCTACATCGGGACCAATATAAATCTATCTGGGTTTTATATCACTAGCAGCAGTGGTTTATGAGGCTAAGGAACTTAGTCTCAGGAGCGAGTGATGTCTCCCGCACGAAGGGACCCTTTCTCATTGGACGGTATGTTATACTGTGTACAGTGCAGACTATTCAAGCCAGTTCATATGCAACGTCCCAGATAGAAGACACTGGGACTTAGAGCGTTAAAATTTACATTGACAAAATAAAACAATTATATCGTGAAATTGTAAGTAAAAAAAATTGTCTCATGAGAAACTACATATTTCAAGAATATTTCAGCAACTTGCTTTGAGAAATAATTATCGTGTGTATCATGCATATTCGATTATTTCACTAACTTCGCCTGTACGTCTATTCAAACGTTACAAAACCGCAAAACTAATATGGCGGTGATTTTGTATTTTGTATTTAGCATTATCAACTTATTTCAATTATGTTATAAAGAAATTCTGCTTATGTTTGACAAGAATAAAGTTTCATACAGAATTCAAACTTCTCATCTTCGTTGTCTTTAAATACGAAAGCGAATTTTGTGACGCGGGCTGTGTGAAGAGATCTTAAAACGTTCTGGAGTATGTTTTCCAGGACGCATGAGAAGTGTCTATGAGCCAGGTTTCCAGCGTGGTTTATTTCACAGCGAAGCTCTGATTCCTGCATTTGCTTCCGTGGACGCAGATCAGAACTTCTCATTAAAGTCGACCATGCAGGATAAAAATATCGTTGCCTCAGTTCGTGGTAGCCAAGAACTTGGTGTTTTATTTCAGAACCGAACGACGAAGATTGGGGAGAATTATGAGAGGAAAAATAAGGCAAGGAAAGGTAACGAGCGTTTGCAAAAATCACATAAAAATGTTTCCACCCTCGGTTAAGAGAACAAACACAAATCAAGAGGTAGTTTTTTCGCTCTTTTTCTTTCCGAAGGAAGTTATTTTAAACAAGAAGTTAGTTGAAGATGGTAGCATTTGTGTGCTTATCTCTGTATGTTCTGACCATTTGAAGTTTTTCCAACAGAAAGAAAATAATAATTAATCGTTTTCACTTTGCTGTTACGCTGATAGTTTAAGAGGTCTACTTACCGACAACGTTAAGACTTAAAAGTTATTTAAGTTAAAGGATTTATGTAATATTAGTTTAAATAGGTAACCTAACAATAGTGTGGTTTTTAAGAGTTCCAAGCGTGTCCAGATGTCTGAACTGTTAATTAATTACTATCAAGATTAACACAGACGGTTATAAGTAAACAAGGTATTGCATAAACTTCTGATATACTCCATTCACGGTTAATTCCACTTTTTCTGAAGCTCTGCTAAAGTTCTACCTCCAGGATATTCCTCCGGCTTAGACAAAAAAAGTTTAGAAAATTACTCCAGAGGGCCAACGCACCGCATTCCTGGAGTGTAATACTAGTTTGCATAAGAACCATAAACATTACCAACACAACTATTTTCTATCTGTCATTAATAGACACATGAAAAATTCGCGAGTTCAATGACCTGTAAGCTAGACTCCACAGTCATATGTAAAGTTATGAATAGAGACACCCGAATTTCGCGAAAAGATTCCCGTACATGCAAGATTTCAAAACCATACGGGCATACCAGCAGTTTTATTTTGCTTATTGGAGGCGCGTTTTTATGAAAAGACATTTTCTCACTCGACTGGCCAATCAGAATTAGGTTACTCCGATACTGTAGCTCTGTGATTCGCGACAAGACACCTGAGAAAGCGCAACAGCTACATCATCCCGACAAGAAAGTGGATCTGAACTAAAGCGTTATGAAACATAACTGGTCGTGAAATATTTTCGCTAGATTCGGGTGTCTCAAGTCATGAGAATATTACTGCTCACTGGATCCCTGGTGAGTCAGCGGAAGACGACGATTCGGTCTGCATATTATCGTGTGTTTATCATTGGCTCAGAGTTGTCCAAGAGGTGTGGAATAACATAGGGACTAATGGCATAGGCAATATAAATGAACAAGGTGTTAAACTCTTAACTTGTCCCGAAATAAATACGCGGATTTTTCTGGTCTAGTCATTAATCACACTAGTAGAGACAATTGCAAAACTCGCGTTATTGAGGACATTTTAAACTTAAAACACACGTATCTTTGCAATACGGTTGTCATTGGACCGTACTCTGGGCACCTCTGTGCCAATAAATGTACACGTCATAATTGTGTGGCCCAATCACGTGCAGTTCACTCAGTAAGGAGTGAATTCACATACATGCGGTTGCCAATGGAGAACCGAAGTCTGTTCGAGTGTATACATTACTATGAAGTTTAGCCCAATTCCAAATAATAACGCGATTTTTGCATGTCCCTACGAACTGTTATAATGCCAAGATCTAATATAAGTAGGCCTAAACGTTAAATCCAAAAATAACTTGACACAAGCAGAAAGAGCGTGTGATACATGCCACCCGTAAGAAACAACCAAACACGTCATAAATGCGATTTTTTTATTTCAAAGGTTTGATTCAAAAAGCGCGAAGAAACCGCGAAGAGACTATAAAAACCCGGAAACAATAATTTTCAACCATTAGGAATGTCCGGTAAAGCAAAAATTTACTGTTTTATTTAGACCTTACACGTAAAATCATTCACAAAAAAAAATCTAAATGTTTCTGTAGCACACACCGAGCGAGGTGCCCTACGTAGTGGTAAACCAGGCACGCATTCGGAAGGGCATGGGTTCGAGTCCTCGTCCGGCCATCCTGATTTCGGTTTTCCATTGTTTCCCGAAGCTACTCCACGTGAATGCCGTAACAGATCAGTAACAAGCATTATGGCTGATTCCTTCGCCGTTTCTGCCTCTTTTAAGCAGCTTGCTACGTCTCGAATGACCTCGCTTTTGACGGAACATTAAACCCTGTGAGCAAATCGGTAAACGTTTTCTTTTTCTAATAATTTCACAGGTTCCCTTGGCTGGTCGAATGGGTGAATGAAGGGATTTGCGCGGCTCTTAAAAGCGAGGTCTTGAGAGCCGATGAGGGTGATTTGCGGTGAGTATGGAGCAGCGCCGAAAAGTAAAGGGCGGGGGAAGCGGGAGATTCCCGAGAAAACCCGCCGACGAGTGGCATCGTCCGGCACGAAACCCACGTGCGAATATCCGAAAGTGACCCGGCCGGGGCTGAACCCGGTTCGCCTTGGTGGGAGGCGAGCGGGCTAACCGCTCAGCCACCGTGGTCCCACACATGGTGGAAGAATACACTGTTTGCAAACAAGCATATCTTAAGCAGTGCTTTGAAAAGTGCTCAGTCTACCGTCAAGAGCCTGGCTGGAGTTTTAATTACAATAATATTGACAACGAATGAATGCGAAATGGGTGTGTTTCCTCTTCCCTTTTCTGATCTGGAGGACACTGAATTTGTCTTTAATTATTTACTGATTAGATAAAAGGCTGATGGATAAACAATAAGCGGACAGAAACACCAATCAGAGCTTACAAGTTTGTTTAATCATCCAATGACTTAGTGAAATTACAAAAACGGTCAATTTAATATTTTGTTGCCAACAGCTTATGACCAATAAATGATAGCGGATAGATTTTTTCCTCTTCGGCGTTCATTTAAATTAATTTAATTATGCGCAAGTTAACGCTGCCTTCGTTCACAAACCTACAGAACAGTGACGATGTAATTCGTGGGTGTTTTCGAAGTGTCGGGAGAAAAACAAATCACGGGACGGTAAATCAGGTGCTCGTTTGCACGGCAGTTTCACTTACAGTCTTCATCCCCCTACCCCCATCTTATTTGTGTGAAAGCGAGGGAGGAATTTGTTCGGACAGATGAAGTGAGGATTAAATACACGCGGAAGGATACTTTTCCTTTCCAACTGCCCTCCCGCCTCGGGTGCTGACGCTGCAGTTGAATTAATCTGCTCGCCGAGACTTCCGTAACAGCTCCACACATAAATTCGTCCCCCCCCCCCCTTTTTTTTTCAAAGTTTTCCCACCCGCCTCCCTTCCTGGTTCCTTTCATTTCCAAACCCCCCTTTTCTTTTTCCAGCCACAATGTAAATGTGCTGGGAGTGAAGTGGCAGGGGGTGGGAAACATGCCAGCAAGTTAACCGCACGCTTTTCCAGGCAGTTTTAACTTTGAAGTTTAAGCGAGCGGGAAAGATTCTCTAGAAGGTCGTTCGTGTTCGGGTTGTTATGTTCCCTGAAACTGCCTGCGCCTTCTGGGGATTAGCTCAGATGAAGAGGCGAACATAGACACAGTTTTCCATCTTTTCCGACGCAAACAGACTCCCGATAGTTCCCCGGATTCATTTGTAGAGCTAGTGATTTTTCACGAAAAAAGATATGAGTACACGGTAGACTTCAATACCATAAGCACCCAACGGCAGTTCGTCTATTGCCATTGGTTGCTGTTTGCTTGAGAAGAAGTATTCATATTTGTCCGGGCCACTCAGAATTCAGCAACATCAACACGGCACCTACGTGATTAGTGTGCAGACAGTTGACACGTTTCAAAAAAAGGGAATGACCCTACAGTGTTTTGGAACATAACGTGTCTTAAAATAGTTTCGCGAAATTTCACTACCCCTATTCGTTTGGCAACAAGCTAGGCTCCACGTCCCTTCGTTTGCTCTGGTCTCAGTACGGGGCCGCGGTGGTGTAGTAGTTAGACTATTCGCCTACTCCCCAGTCGAACCGCGTTCGATTCCCGGCGTAGTCGCTTCCGTAGAATCGCACGTGGGAATCGTGCCGGACGATGCCGCTGGCCAGCGGGTTTTCTCAGGGATCTCTCGTTTCCCCTACCCTTGCATTCCAACACTACTCCATACTCACCTCGCTTTATCCTCATCGGCTCTCAAGACCTCAAATCTCTTCACTCATGGGGCCACGGTGGCTTAGCGATTAGCACGCTCGCCTCCCACCAAGGCGAACCGGGTTCAATCCCCGGCCGGGTCACCGGATTTTCGCACGTGGGAATCGTGCCGGATGATGACGTTGGTCGGCGGGATTTCTCGGAAATCTCCCGTTTCCACCCGCCCCTGAATTCCGGCGCTGCTCCATATTCACTTCAATCACCCTCATCGACTCTCAAGACCTCGTTGTTAAGAGCCGCCCAAATCTCTTCGCTCACTCACTCTTCCCTCACTTACTCAAGCCTCAGTCAGTTATTAAATAGATAATGCATTAGTTTCAACCCCAACCCAGGTGGACCTAGTTTAAATCCTTGTTTTATTGCAGAATATTTACTGGCTCAAATCTCCCTCCCGGGTGCGGTTTACAATCTGCAATCCAATTATAAATATAGCCAAATATACATGAATTTACACTCTAAAATCGAAAATTAAATCTGCTCCGAATAAGCTAATATGACTGCAAATCTGCCGAAATTGTTCTACTTGAATCAGTAAAATTCTACTGATTATTTCAGTTGCTGGTATTCGGCGATTAAGCAGGTGTTTATACTGATATCTAGTGAACTGCACTGATGTGGCAGTAGAACCACAGTGCATTGCACTGATTCACCAGTAACATATCAGCTCATCAATTGAGGATTCAGTGAAATACTTCTACACTACTGAAATCACGTCAGGTTACTATCGAAGCACGCTTCAGAGGAGAAAGGTAACGAACCAACATGTTCACTTTTAAGAGGTGAAGGATAATGGGTAGAGACATGCAAAATTCTGGTTATTATTCGGTATCAGGCGAAACTTCACAGTACTGTATGCAATAACGCGTTTTTTTTTGCAGATCTCTAGTAATAGGTATCGAATGGATATGTACCAGAAACTAGCCATTTCTCCGTTGTAATCAGAGTCAATTTATTTTTTTTTAGCGAATCGTCGCATACCATAGTCCATTCACGGTTATTCCAACATTTCTGAAGCTCTGCTGAAGTTCTACTTAGAGTATGTCTCCCCCCCCCCCCCGGTTGCGTAAATAAAGCTTAATCGAGTCTCGAAAATTACACAAAAGGCACAATGCACTGCATTCGTGTGCATTCAGTGTAGTCACATTTTGCATAAGAATTATTTCTTATCAGGAAGTACCAACACACCTATTTTCTCTGTGATTTATTCGTTATAATTTTAAACGAAATACTATAATTTATAGACAAAATGTAAATAAACATTCACTTTAACCAACAATAACGTACTGTTATGTTAGCTCACGGACTTATCGCTTGTGATACATGACTAAAGTCCATTCCCCATTGGAAGCTACTTTCTCGGAGACCTGATAAATATATTCTTGCAAGCCCGTTTCGTATCCTTCCGCCAAATGTAAACAAATATTGCCATGTGACTGCCATGTATCATCTGTCAAAATCAATGTTTACATGCCATTGTGTGTGTACATGTGTTCGTATACTTTCGCTACACCTAAACATAAACACTGAAATGTGATTTCTACTTTTTTACCTGTCAAATGTGTTGTTTACTGTTTACAGCTTTTCGAAGAATTCTGTCTTAAGTCTATTTCAAAAAGCATTTCGTACGAATATTCACAGTTTAGGCCTATAACATTATTTAGGTCAGCTTTTTGACGTTTTAAAAATGCCTGAATTAACGACAGTTCTTACGGTTACGTTACATTCACATATTTGTTTCCCACGACATATACGTAATTCACGTTAATATTTTGCCGCGACTGTGTTTAACACTGTTACAACTGCGGTGTAATGAACTATAGTATTTAACTTTTTGTTATTGATATGTGTTAGGTTATTTCTTTAAAAGGACGGCCACAGTTCGAGTACGAAGGAATAGCCAGTCCAAGGAAAAAGCGACATTAAAATCAAGCACGCAACTCGTGTCGTTCATTTTTTGTTATAGAAACTTAAAATATAGCGGTGAACATGCACTCAAATAAGCCTACCGTAACTTTTACTCCACTCATATTTATATGTATTGCTACTTACTGTGTATTAGGTTTATTGAAATTTATTGGGGCTGGGCTTGGTTATTTTATTGAGATTGGTGGTACATCACGTTACACGACTGTGTTTCAAACACCCAGGGCAAAGGTACAACGTTGTGATAAATAAACAGATGTAGATGTAAATAAATAACTTCTTCATAAAAACAGTTCACATTTACAATGTATAAATAGTTCACATCAAATATTTGAAATCACGCACACACAGATCCAGCGTAACTATCACCAAACAGCCACGCCACGCTATTTCACACGCAGCGGTTAACGACACACACCGTAACAGTATATTTATTACTGCCGCGGAAATACAGATTTATCACAACATCGTAACTTGCTTAGGTAGGTTTAAAAAAACACAACATCTATAAACGTGATGTGGTAATTTGAAGTATTTTCCGGAGTAAGTGTAATTTACGCTTCGTTTGGTAAAACAGCAACACGCTATGACATCATGGCTCGCCACGTCTGCCAACTTCACTTTGTTTCTGCCCGCCATCATATCTAAATATATTAAAATAAGTATTCAAACATTAAAATATCATTTCAGTTGTAAATTATAAATTCAAAAATCATTATTTTGCTGTAATAAGTATGAAATATGCTACAATTGAAAACATGTATAATATTCTTGCATAATAGCGAAGTGAAACTTCCCTATTCTTGCATAATAGCGAAGTGAAACTTCCCAAGTGTGAAAGAAACAAAGACAGAGAGAGCAACAAAGCTCGCTCAGCAGACAGTTGCTTCGAAAATTGCTCTCGCTCGAAAAAACAACACCGTACCATTACAGCCTACTCACGATATTTTCCGCTGTTATTTTAAACTGTGAAAATGAGATAAGTTGTCATCGGGGCTACCTAAATATTTCAATATTTCAGTAGGCACCGTTTAATTTACAAATAGTATACTAAAAAACTAGGTTAAAATAATATTTTTACTGTTAACTATTTCTTACCGGCCGTTGCCAACACGTCGCTGCTCTCGCTGTTGTTAATTAATATTTAAAAAAGAAATAAATATTACAAGTTATAGAATATATTAAGGTAAAGTTTCATTTATTCAATAATACAGTACTCTAAAGTTAACCACAGTGTTATATATTTGTGGAATACAGGTTATTGAAAACACAAGTTGACATGTTATGCCTAGAGTGTTTTTTCAAAGGTTGATTTTCATAAGTCGCTTCCAATCGGGAATGGACTATAGACACATGAAGAACTGGCGGATTCATTTTGGGACAAGTTAGGATTCAAAACATGTGCGTTTATATAACTTTAGCCATTGGCCCATACTTTGTTTGACACCTCCTGGAGAACTGTGTCAACTGTCGAATTCGACTGACAGCAGACAACCAATGTGCAGTTGATATCGGCATATTTGTACATAAGACTGCAGAACATAGCCCTGCAGGTCATTGAACCCGCGAATTCTTCAGGTCTCCATACATGACATATTTACAAAAGAACCGAACATGTCACGCACGGCGCGATTTTTCCAAAGGGATTTTTCAAAAAGTGTGAATAAACTGCGAACAGGATATACTATTTCTTGTCTCACAACCATTTTGCCCAAATAGTTGATCTGCATTTGCGCTACCTGCACTTTGTGCCACTGGAACTCGATGCGCTGGTTCATTCTGATGTTATGCCAGTCCTCCCATACATCACGCACGCATGTGTGACAAACGTCCAGCGATTCGTAATTTTTCATCCCTGAGAAGTGCCAGTGTTATCTCGACAGCTGTCCAAAGCGGCTCGATACTACGGATTATCTGCGATCCCTCCACCAGAGTGGAGCTTTCTCCTTCACCCTGGTTTACCAGCGCCAACCATAGCAAAACAAATATTTGCCCGCACACCTCTATAGTTATACATTACTGTATCCTATAGCATTGTATATTAACACATTCTGGACTACGCTCGAGGTAAGATCGAGCCACGCCAGTTTAAAAATTTATTCGTCCTAGAAAATAAAACTCGCATAGTTATTAAGTCATTTTTCGGCTAGTATTTAACAGGATCGTACAAGAACAATAAAATCTGGTAGCTATAGTTTTCTGCAAAACATTAATTTTTTTGTTATAAACATATAAAATAACATGATTAACGGCAAAACTTTTACACAGTAAGAGACATTTTATTGGTGCATAATCTGCTCTGCGACCTCAGTGGCTGATGAGCAATGGAAGAGTGGTAAGTGGGAATACAGAAACCAACAGAATATACTTTTTTTTTGCAGGGATATATATATATATATATATATATATATATATATATATATATATATAGGTGATACACTTCTAAGTACCAACTGTTTATTGGTTGATTGTTGGGGTAGTAAAAGGCGGGGGTTGGGCGCACAATTTATTGCATGTTTGTTATTGGCTCATTTATCTCCAGGAGGTGTCAAACAACACGTCGACCAATTTCAAACATAACATGAACGTACATGTGTGAATTATAACTTGTCTAGAAATGAACCCGCGAAATTATCGGTTCTCAACTCATCACTTTATTCATGCGTCGTTCAAGCAGATCTGTGAAATTAATAGAAAAGTAAATATTTTACAATTCTGCTATTTTTTTCCCCAGGAAGATACTTTAAAAAACAGAAAGCTCAAAAATTATTAAGTTATTACGAATAGATACATAATACTTTTAATTCGATGTTAACCCTTAATCGCCATGGTGGGGTCACAATCTACCCCACGCGCAATTAGTTTGACAATAGCCCGCTAGGATTAACACTAGTGCGCTGCAAGGCCATGTAATCTCAGTATCCGCCTAGACGCGTGACTGACAGGTGGTTAGAGTTATCTGTGTTTATTCGTTCGGTTGCTGGTGGACTGTGGGGTCAGCTCTGACCCCACCATGTTGTTGAGTTGTGCATTTTTTTTATTTTTTATAAATCCATTATTTTAACTTTTTATCTTTAGTGACAAATATTTTACAGTTAGAACTGTGTGATACGGGAAGTGACTTTTCAATATTATTCGATAAGTTATTGTGTTAAATATGTCTAGTAAGCCAAAACGTCTCAATGAAATGGACAGTGTGTCCGATGACGAAGGTTCGCAAGTATCTGATGCGTCAACAGAAAATAGTGACAATCAAACAGATTCAGAAATAAATGTTTCTAGATCAGAGAACGAAGATGGATCATCTACAGATAAATGACCTACAGTTTCGACATAACAAGAATGTGTTGCTTGGCAGAAACGACTACAACTGGTCAAAGATTCCTCCAGCTACAAGCCGTACGCGTGCTTATAACTTAGTCACTAAACTTCCAGGTTTGGCAGGTGATGCAAGAGTACACAAACCGAAGACGCCTAGGGAGTCATGGCGATTTTTTATTGATAGGGAAATTATTGAATGTGTTTTACGTAACATCAACGAAAAAAATTACATTACTTGCTTCAAAGCATGGTTTCAAAAATTTAGACTGCCAATATACACAGCATACCGATATTGCTGAATTAGAAGCATGCTTTGGCTTGCTTTATTTGGATGGAGTTTTCAAGTCCAGCTATGAAGATACACGTTCTCTGTCTGCCACGGATGGAACTGGTCGTGATATATTCAGGGCTACAATGAGCAAAGGCAGATTTGACGACGCAAGTACACGATATGAGCGGAAAGAAACTGACCCACTAGCAGGCATTTCACAAGTTTCCAATAAATTAGTAACAAACAGCCAGTAAAATTACACATGTGGCCAATACACAACAACAGATGAGATGCTAGTGCCATTTAGAGGAAGAAGCAAGTTTCGTATCCACGTGCGCAGTAAACCTGCAAAATACGGGGCTGAATGTGCTCATTTTGTGTGATGCTCGAACCACACTACTTCGTAAATGGCTTTATTTATAGCGGGAAAACGAAGGAACCAAAACCAAATTAATTGCCTGTTCCTACTTTGACTGTGTCATCTCTGATCGAGCCCATTGTCAACGGCAATCGCGACATCACTTCTGACAATTGGTTTTCATCAATAGAACTTGTGAAGCCACTGAGACTCAAAGTGATTACCTATGTTGGTACTGTGAGAAAAAATAAAAAGAGAGAGAGAGAGAGAGAGAGAGAGAGAGAGAGAGAGAGAGAGAGAGAGAGAGAGAGAGAGAGAGAGAGATATTCCTCCTACATTCTTGCCCAAAAAAAGACAGGCCACTTCATTCAACAGAATTCGCATCTTCTAAAGACAAAACTCTTTTGTCTTCTTACGTTCCAAAAAAGAACCGCGCAGTCGTTCCTATTTCCTTTATGCATCACGAAAAATCACTTCTGGATAGATCTGATAAGAAAACAGAAATTATTGATTTTTGTAACATGACAGAAGATGATGTAGATGCGCTGGACCAAAAGTGTGCTACGTATACAGTTTGAAGCCGTGCAAGGAGATGGACATTGACAATTTGGTTTGCAATTATGGATAGAGCCACGAGTATTTCGCGAATTCATTCGGATTCGAGGTAGGCTCAAAGCTCTTGTTCTTTTCTTCTACTGCTGTGAACTACCCGTTTGGCTGTGAACCAGTAATAAGCACGAAGGAGTAGTGTGAAGTGAATATTTAACAGTGCAGCAACCAATAAGCAAACGATACTGTCTCGAGTGTACAGAGGGCTGTCGAGCCTAGCTTGCTGCCAGCTCAATCCGCGAAATACTCGGGCCTCTAATTATAGATATTGCTGCAGTCAAGTACCCGTGTAGTTCTTGGTGCCTCTAAAGCTACTGACAACGTAACACGTCACAACTTCTCAGTAAGATCCCTGGGAAGATATCTAATACAAGAACATCTCGCATCCAGATCTGCCATCAAAAACCTACCGAGAGAGCTGCGTGCAACTATTTCAAGAACACCTGGTATTGCAAGATGTGAACAGTTGCCTATTCCTGAGAACCCTCCGAGAAGACGTAGATGCCACATCTGCCCTTCGGATCAAGGATCAGAAGCATTCTACCTACTGCACCCAGTGTTGCAGAGGAGTTTGTAAACCCCCATAGTGTTCAGAACATCACATGTTGTGATTGTGCTGACAGCTGAGGTAAGATGCAGTTTTTTTATGGAAGCCTTCAAAATAACTATATAGTTTCGGGAACTTTAAAACTGTTCTGCTAATTTTTGATTTTAGGTTACTTAAATCAGGCATTTAGAACTTGGAACTGTTGGAAAGTGAACATTTATGGGCCCCGGTTTGAAGATACGCATCACTTTAATTTTTGTTGTGTTAATTTTACATTTTCTAATTTAACTATTAAAATCTTTGAATATAATTTTTTTTTTTTAATTTGAATAACTGTAAAATGTGAGTGTAAGGAATTACTAAAATATTTACATTGGATGTATTTTTTTAATATATATATTTTAATTAGTGGCGTTATATATGACCCCACCATGATATTTGTGTAAAAAATTTCCACCATGGCACGTAAGAGTTGAGACATAGAACTACATTTACTCCATCGTTACCAACTTTACTGGGCGCATGTCACTCAGTACGTCTATTAAAATATATGTAGATGTGATGAGTGACTTTTTTCTAAGGCTGATTTCAAAAGTGGTCACTTTGTCGTAAACAGCGTTTATGCAGTTTGGCTTGGCACTGAATAACGCGACATGGCAACGTAGATCGCAGTGACTGATGCCTTGATCTGATCATCCTGCGAAGTTTGCGGCTATTCCCCCTCCTATGATTGGTCAACTGGTGGCCGCGTATGCAGCGGGTATATTTATTTATGTTTGTGTTGGCTGCGCCCTGGGGGGAAGGCCTCGGATAGATTTCCCGTTCCGTTTGGGAGCAAAGAATATAGATGAAGTGTTACGTATTTCGCTTCCTGTGGTTGTGTGTCACGTGATGATGCGAACTTCACAAACTTGCCACAAGGAACATTCCAGACAACACAACATATGATTCAAACGAAACGATCAAGGAAAATTCTTATTAAAAACAATTTTAAATACTACCTGTAATGTGGAGAAATCCGTAGTGTACTTCAGTCAATATTTTCTCTGAACATATAAAACAGTAAAATATTAGTTGCATGGGTTATATTCATATTTATAGACTATTCATGGTAAAGTGAGCACTTTTGAAATCTTTATCATTTAGAAAAATTATCAATAAATATTTTTTATTTTAGCATTCGACATTACATTCCAAGTGCGCAGGTATATACACACTGCATTTATAACTTACCTGTAGAGATAATTAAAAATCGCGAAAAATTTTTGAGGCAACATATTATCTATAACACTCTTTAACTAGTTTATTCTTTCATGATTGGATGACCAAGGTTTTGACTCGGCTAAGATGTTTGCAGACCAATCACGGACGTTCTGTCTTATAGTATCAGAATCCTCATTGGCCCAGTGAAATGGGGTAGTAGTTTTCATACGTACATGACAGCCAATAAGGAGAGAAAACTGTCTGGCATGTGTACAGTACCTTGAATCCTAACAAACAGCCAATTTTTCCCGCGAAAAACCATCATCTCTACCGACATGGCTATGTTTATGGAGAAAGGTGGTTGAAGGATTAAAAAAAAAATGACTGAAAGGAATATGTAACTAGAGCCTCAGCAGTGCTCACTTTACCGTGAACAGCCTATAGCCAGTTTTGAGGCTTCAAAAAGCAGATTTAGAATATTTCTTATTCTTAAAAAATATTCTGCCATTGGTTTAGAGAAGCAGCATGCAGCATACACCTACCTGTAATCGCAGAAGTGGAAAATTATTGATAATTTATGTTTTTTTTTTAAATAACTACTTTGTTTATAAGAATTCTGATATACGGGATACACGACTTCCTGTCCCATGCCCTTCCGGGGTGATTCTTCCAGCACCAGGATAAGGGAAATCCCGGAGCGTACTAGACGGTCGGGCAACCCTAGACTGTCTAAAATTAACCTATGACCGTCAGGCGAACTGCTGAGTAGTATATTAAATCTGAATAAGTGAGAACTTCACTTTTGCAATTAGTTAACAAGACCTTACTGATTCACAGTCACGTCAATGAATCTAACTGTTGAATCTGTGAAAAAAAATGCAAGATTTCCGTTACTTATTGATTCAGGGACATTTTCCACCGATTCATCAGTTAAATAGGGTGTAAAAATGGCCGCTAAACAACGTGTATCAAGTGAAACAACAACAAATAAACTAATAAAACCAATACAGAATACTTTCTAACATGTACTTCGTCTTTCAAAACACCATTTTACGAAGCAATATGATTATTCAGCCTTTCATTTCATTTTTACGTCTTTCATTTCATGTAATTATCCAGCGCCCTGTTTGAAAGTTTAAACTGCATATAATGTGGTGAAGAGAGTGCACTCATTTATACTAATCGTTTTAACAACCCCAATGGTACCAATTAAAAAAAAAATGAAAAGTAAGGGCATACAGTTTAGATCTACACGGTTTCAATAAGAACCATTACATATATTTTCCTCTTATTTTTCAATATGAGTCGGTAGCGCAGATGGTAATATAATGGCGCTAAAAGCGAAGTGGAAATGGTGTGCAAGTTCAATCCCTGCCACCTCCGAAAATTTTCGCTTCCTTCGATTACGGCAAATTGCGCAATGTGAATAGTAACCAATAGCAAATATGTTTATTTCATGTAATTATTTGGCTAATTTCGATAAAAATAATATAGAGTTCGCCACTGCAGTCGGCCGTCAATCATACAATCAGTGAAATTTTTTCACTGAAACAATCAATGGTTTTCCATTGATTCTAAGTTGAGCCATTTTCATTGATCAGAGCAGTTTATTTTTCATTGCGAATCAGTGGTTTTACACAGATTCGAATTTAGAGTGTACAATCAAAAACCTTGACGGGGATTTTGTTTAGGTTAGATTCGTTAACGCCGTTGATAATTAGAGACCCGAGAATTTCGCGGGTTCATTTCTAGACAAGTTTGAATTCACACACTTGTACGTTCATGTTACATTTGTAATTATTGGTGGACTAGTTGTTTGACACCTCCTGGAGATAAATGAGGCAATATCAAACATGAAATAAATTGTGCGCCCAACCACCGCCTTTTACCACCACAACAATCAACCAATAAACTGTTGATATATGTATGAGAGTATATAAGACTGTGAAGTCTAGCCTGCAGGTCGTTGCACTCGCGAATTTCTCGGGGTCTCTATTAATAATTATGCGGCTAATTTCAGTCAATGTGCCTCCCACATAAATACTTTTTTTTAAAAATAGTTATAAATTAAAAATTGCATTAAAATTTACCATGCATTATTAGGGCCACCTGTTTTTCGAGAAAAATATTCCACCACTAGTTGATAAACACGTCAGTTCAGAAAAACTATTGCGTGGTTGGGTGATTCAAACTCTCAAGCGTCTGAGGTGTCTGCCAGCCAATAACGGAAGTTCAGTGCCGGAATAAGTTAATTCTGATAGGCCCGGTGCATCCCCACGAAGACACCCGCCAATATCCAAAGGATACCTTTTTGTGTGGAGGTGGAATATTGATGTCTATCCTCCGCTCAAGTCTATTCGCGAAATCAGGTGACCCCACGCATTAAGGCTAGATTAAATATGAAATATTATTTTGGAAATGTAATTCAACGGATGGTATTTTTACAAAAATAAGCAAATTGTTGCTTTAATAGTTTGAAAAAATGTTGCCATTTTGTATATACACCTGCACACTGTAGGCTATTCATAAAACGAAACTTCTGCGCCCGTCCATTACAATTCCACAAGCAGCTGCATGTAGAAACACAGTCACACGTGCATATCTACACATATTCTAATCATATCGCTTGCTAGTTACTCTACAACTACGTTACGTTCCATTTCAAGCGAAATAAAAATAATGCGCATTTATGTAACACGAATGTTAAAGAGCCTTTTTTCTTCGTTTTATTCTTTTGTATTACTATCTACTAGATATGCCCGATAAAACATTTCAGGGGAAATAATTTGTTATTATTTAGACAATCCATCAGAAACTAACTGAACACAGTAGTGGATGGTGCATTCTCTGACAGACTGAGGCAAGTCGTTCGAAAGTATCATTGCTCTATCAGTGAAAGGTGAATCATAAAAGAATTCGGGAGATTAAAAAAGAAACTTCTTTTGTTTCTGTTAATTTTTATATAGTAAACTAAACCTGTTTGAAAAATAAAGAGGGAATTCTGTCAACAAGACTTTCTTCAGTAGTCTTATCACACGATTGGTGAGGCGTTTTTTTTTTTTTTTTTTTTTACAAGCCACTAAAGTTTATCTTAATTTTTCCATAAATACTATTTAAGCATTAGGTTGAAAACTATTCGAATTAAGAGTTTAGAATTCTTCAGATGGGTTACGTAAACTATATAAGAAGAGTCAACTGCGTAACGAGTGTTTCTGTTAACCCTTTCAGGCCCACTTAATTTACGGTTTCAGGTGTTACAAACAAAAAACATGTAGGGTGCGTGCTGTACTCAAGGTGACACAACACTTGTTTCGTTGCCACGGCCAATGAGCTGTCGGCTGTATGTTCGGCTACAGATATATGAACCAATTACAACCGAGAACAGTCATACGGTTTGCGAATCACTTACCCACATGTAAGATCATTGGTCAATGAGCTTCGCAATGTGCAGCACAGACCAAATATTACCTACATGTGTGCAATGTACACGATTGTGTGCAATGTACACGATTGTGTACACTGGGTCTGAATGGGTTAATATTTTCGTAGTCTTCTGCTATGCAAATGCTGGCATCTGTTTTATATACGTGCTTCATCGCCTACATCTTTCTCTCAGCAGATATGCGTTAACTTGCTATTTCCGAAAACAATGTTCATTCAAAACAACTCCTACAAATTTTGTTTTTTTTTGCACGGTGGTATTTTCGCGTTTAAAACACGTCACGCTATCAAGACGACCTTTGAATGTGGGAGAATTTTGTTTTCTTAATGCAACACCATCATGAAATTCGGGGTCAGATACGCTGTAGCTAAATTTGAAAGTCATCGGCATAGAGATAATATCCACAATTATTCACCTGCTGCGATCACTCATTAGCGCACGTCAACTCTCGGGAACTCTTCTTCATGTTTATGCTTTGGGGATGAACGGATGAACATTACTTCTATGAATTATCACTTAGAACTTAGGCTTTGCTGTGCAAATGTGTCCAACGTCTTGCTTCAAACATGTTTGGAAATAACTAAAAAACTTCAGTGTAGTTCCCCCCCCCCCCTTCCCACGGAGTATAAAATCACCGAACGGAAGAAAGAGATTTCCTTTTCGCTGTTACCAAAAATTTGTAGTTTTCTATACTTACATTCATTTGCGCACGCTGTACATATGGTATCCATAACTTGAAAAGTGAAACGATTAATAAAAACAAAATTGGAAAGTACGAATTATTTGTCCAATAAGTTATGTTTTTCCTATTGGTAAAACTTCAAAAAACTTACTTTGTATTGTCCACCAAACTTTAGAGCCTTTAACATTTAGTGTTTACCTTTTATTTTCATTTTATAAATTTTTTAATTTTGTAAAGTGCCGTACTGAGTGGCTTAATCCCATTCAGACCCAGTGTGCACAATTGTGTACATTGCACACGTGTAGGTAATTTTTGGTCTGTACTTTACACTGCGAAGCTCAGTGGCCAATGATCTTACTTGAGAGTAAATTACTGGCAAACCGTCTTACTGGCCTGGGTCGTTATAGGTTTGTAAAACTGTAGTCGAACATATAGCTTACAGCTCATTTGCTGAGACAACGAAAAAAGATTTGTGTAGACTTGAGTACAGCACGCATCATAAATTGCTTTGTTTACAACACCGAAAACCATAATTTAAAGTGGGCCTGATAGGGTTAAGACAAACAAAAGGAACAGCACCAAACTAATTTTGGCATAACATAGATGGTAAACAGTGCCATCTAAGTTGCAGACCCGACTCCAGTAGTGAAATGGGACAGTAAAGGAAGTAGGGATGTCTCGTCAGCGTAATAAAGGGAGTTTGCGAGACTTACACACGCCTCCGCGAACTAATGAATATTACGTTATGAGACACACGTACGAGCCCTCAAAGGAGCATGGATAATGACTTAGAAGTCTACATACTTGCCTTTACCTTCAGTCACATGCTCAAGGATTAAATTTACTCAAGAGACCAGCTTTATCTCAGACAGGGTAATTAAAACGCAAATTATACTTCCTTTTCGAGCTTATTACGGGGTGAGGTTAGGGTTAAGTAATGTACGAACGTGACAACACCTCCAAGCAGTCGTTCCCGCTTTGCTTATGTTGGATTATAATTATAGGCTGTTCATGGTACAATGAGCACTTCTGAAAGCCCTGCTGAAGATCTACTTGTATGCAAGTTGGGTATTATTCCGTCTTATGTAAAATTAACTTTGCCAATGGCCTCATCACTTTATTCATGCGTCAGTCAAATAAAACTGCGAGATTATTAAGAAAGTAAATACTTCACAAATCTGTTCATTTTCACACTTCGGTGCATTAAAAAACAGAAAACGAAAAAAATAATTTTGAGAAGTCATAAATGGTTACCTAACACTTTTTATTGGACGTTAAAATACGGAACTACGTTCCATCCATCGTTACCAACCTTGCTGGGCGAACGTCACTCAAAGCGCCCATTAAAATATATACATGCAGGGGCAGAGACTTTTTTCTAAGGTTCATTTTGAAAGTGCTCACTTTGTCGTGATCAGCCTTTAGTAGCGTGCAAAAAAATTTTACGCTGTAACTTAAAGTTCATATTTTTAAGGACCATGCTACAAGCGATCGCAATTAAAACTCACCTGAAAACACGCAAAAACTGATTATGCGATAGCTACGATATTAAAATAGTTCAACATTTTTTAATTTCGCAGAGTGTCTCTTCAAATTTTAAACCATGCGTCCATGCTGCATTAAAACCTTCAGTTTTTAACGTTCAACAATAAACTATTAATTAAATCTGTAAAATCAAAAAATATTTGTTTATGTATGTTGTCCTGTATTTGGAATGTATCGTTTTGAAAACATTATCCTTACTTCGCCACCAGTCACTTAAGCTGACGTTGAAAAGGCGGAGCGTTCGGGTGTAAATGGTCTGGGTTCGAAACTCGTTCGTCTTTCACATTTCTTCATAATAAACGAAATAGTTTGATGTACGCAGATTCAAACAAATCGCCAGTTTCACCAACCAAATTTTACAGTTTGGGGCAACCAGATAAGAACAACAAAATTAATTGGTTTCAACAACAAAATATTCCATTGAAAGTATACGAACAATTAATTTGGTTGAGCGAAACGAACTTTGTTTACGTCAACATAATTTTTTTTTTTCAGTGCAGTGGACTCCAGTTGACATGTCAGTGAACTCGAAGAACATGTGTCTGTCCGTATTTATAGCCATAGTTAGGGCTGCCTGTTGAGTTGAGTCGAGAGATTTGGGAGGCTCTTAACAACGACGCCTTGAAAGCCGATGAGGGTGAAATGAGATAAGAATGGAACAGCTACGAAATGCAAGCGCGGGGGGAATAAAAAGACTCTTGAACTAACCCGCGACCTGCAGCATCGCTCGGCACGATTCCCAACTTGCGAAAATCCGGGAGTGGCCCAGACGGAGATTGAACCCGTTTCGCCTTCGTATGAGTAGAGAGACCTGAAGAATTCGCGGATTAATTTCAGGACAAGCTAGCATTCAAAACACGTGTATTTTTTTTATAACGGTAGGCATTGGTCCACACGGTGTTCTGACAGCTCCTGGAGAACGCTGGCCCAATTGTCGCTTTCCACTGTCACAGCAGACAACCAATGTGCAGTTGATATCGGCATGCTTGCACATGCGTCTGCAGTCTCTAGCCTGCAGGTCATTGAACTCGCGAATTTTTCAGGTCCCTACGTATGAGGCGAGCAGACTAACCGCTCAGAAACCGTGGCCGCAAATTTTCTGAAGCCCTAGTAAAGTTACACTTCAGCGATATTCCTCCGTGTAATACAGACAACGCTTAGCTAAGTCTAGTGAATTCAACCAACGGGACAACGAACGCATCGCGATCGTGTACACTCAGTTCAATAATAATTTCCATGCTAACTGTCTCTTACTAGCCCTTAGAAACACACATATCTTCTATCTGGCTTTATTCGTGTAAATTATTAATAAAAGAAAAAATTACAAATTATAGGCAAAGTATAATTAGAAGTGGAACTCAACCCAAAAGTAAGATACTTTTATGTTAGCGAAAGTATAAATAGCTTGTGATAATGTCATATTTAGGAAACAATTAAACACGTCATACGTGGGATGATTTTCTGAAGGTTTGATTAAAAATGTGTGTAGATACTACGAATAGATTACAAAGCAAATTCCAGCCACACACGCGTCAGTAAAATTATTTCACTGACCAGTAACAAGTGGTATAGCTAGGAACAAGGAAATATCGCATTTCTAAACGAACTGTAGGCTAGACTCCACAGTCCTATATATTTTCGATAGGAATAGTAGGTCCGTGGACGAATGGTTGCGGGATTGGCTCCGTGGCTCGGTCACAATTTTGGATCCGCCTTCTTGGATGACGCCACAGCCGCCATCTTGGAAGCCAGCGTGTCGCCGTCTTGTTTCTGGTCGCCATATTGCCACAGCCACTATCCGCCATCTTGGTAGGGGTCACAGCCACCATCCACCATTTTGTATCCCGCTATCTTTTTGTTTACATTGGCTGCTGCCTCAGTGTGTAACCAGTTCTACTTCAGAACAGGTAGTACGTGATTTGGTGCTTGTTTCCTTGCAAGCGTGCTATTAGCTCGTAGTTCACCTGGGCGTGTCTAATAAACTACGGTCCAATCGCACACATATAACAGAAATGTGCACGTGTTTGAAGCAGCCTTGCTTATCCCAAAATGAATTTGCGAAATCTTCCAGTCTCAAGGTATCGCCGTTCGCCCAAGCAGCGCCTGATATCTTAACTCAGCAGATAGAATCTCTCGCGGCGATCAGTAGCCAATCAATCACAAGGTCCCCGTCCCCAGAGCCTTTGCGCAGCCAATCAGCGAATGGGTCACGCCCACATCGCAGGAGACGCCGAGCCATTTCGTTTCTGCATGCTTGCTCTATTCTGTGGTGATGCTGTATAAGGAGAGCAGTGGGGAGAGAGAGAAGGATGATGAAAAATAGAGGAATGAAAGAAAGAGACAGAAGGCGGCTTGTCAGGCCAGTTGGCATTCCGCTTCAGGACGCGCTAAATTTTCTAAGCTTGGCCCGCGACCAAATGGACATTTGGCAGAAAATGGCCCCTCCCTGAATAACTTATCAGAAAGAGGCTGGCAGGCGGGAAGAATCAGTCCTCTCTTCACTAGTCGAGAGAATGCCTCTGAGGAAAATGTTTCCGACCGCGAGAAACTACAACTGCTTGGCTGTTAACCCTTTCATCTCCACATTATGGCTTCTAGTGATACAAATAAGAAATGTTTTCATGCGTGCTGTATTTAAGAAGACAAAGAACTAGTTTCGGCATAACAACGAATAGGCTATAGGCTTTGTGCTCGGTGATATAGGCTGTTCACGGCAAAGTGAGTGGGCGAAGAGATTCACTTCAATCACACGCATCGGCTCTCAAAACCTCGCTGTTAAGAGCAGTCCAAATCTCTTCACTCAATTTTTTTTAGGGACACCCGAATTTCGCGAAAAAATCTCTTTGCTCATGCTAGACTTCAATAAATTAAGTGAACACCAGCTGTTTTATTTCGCTTATTGGTGGCATGTCTTCGTGAGAAGACATTTTCCTACTTGAGACTGGCCAATCGGAATTAAGTAACTCTCATACTGTAAGTCTGTGATTCGCGTACAGGCACCTAGGACGCGAAACACTTAAATTATCCAATCCCAAAAGTGGCTCTGAGCTGAAGTGTTAGGGAAACCAATTGGTCGTGAAATCTTTTCGGGGAAATCGGTTTTCCCTACTTATTGTTGGTTAAACTGAACTTTTATATACATTTTATCAACCAGTTATAATATTTCATTTATTATCAATGTGAGTAAAAGAGGAGACAAAATTGGTGTGTTGGTAACGCCTAGTAGGAAACAGTTCTCACGCAAGTTTGGTGCAAGGTGAATGGGCGAGGTCTGTGTACGTCTGCTTCATGCCAAGGAGCAAGGGCAGATGGTTAGGTATGTGCAGACTTGCAACTGATAAGCCTGCTGCGTCATAACACGAGAACAGTGCTACGATACGAAATCCCAGCAAAGAGATAAGCTGAACAAACAGCAGCTAAGAACTCCCAGTCACAATGTGCTATCTCCAATGTTAAATATAACCTGGGAAAATGCTAAAATAGCTGTATGTAATACCAGAGATATAACGTGACACACAGATGAGAAATTTTCGAAGTACATAACCTTGAAACATAAAATGAGAAACAGTGAACCGATTTCGACAGAACAAACTTTATCGACGTTTATGCATTATACACAATCTCTACACGACTAAGAATATGGAAATTGCCAATTGTACATATTAATTTCATGTAGATCGATATTTCATTACCAAGCTCAAACTTCATCTTCTTACGAGAGAACAAAACAGGACATGAATAAATACTAATGACAGCAATCTGAAAACACATTCGTGTACTGGAATTGTCTTCCAACAAATAATATCCCGGGAATCCAATTCAGCTAAATTGATGAATTTTAAATATTTCTCTTGTTGCGTTTTTATTTCTACTCCAATTATTTCCAAATAGCACACCGCAAGGCAAAAATGAGCATTTGGAAAACAGTTTTTTATAGTCACCTTCCCCCCCCCCCCCCATCCACCCGCGCTTTTTCCATATTCAGTCACGCACGAGCAATTCTCGGGAAATATACGAAATGTTTTACATCTCGGTGAAAAACCACGCTTTCACGCGCGCATGGTTGGCTTGACTGGAACTCGACTTTTCTGTCCCAGCAGTTTTTAACAGGTCGTGTTCCCTGGCAGTTCTGCCCTTCCCCTCCGTGCTTCATCGATGCCAGTCGCTACAGAGGGCAATATGAGATGGCTATGATATTTTTTTTTTTGTGTCGGGTGGCAGCAGATGGGTTTTAAAACAGCAAAACTGTTACAGCGAACGTCCTCGGCACAAAACAATACAGATGGGGGAGAAAAAAAAATTTGCAATTGCCACAAAATCACGAGTGTAGTCCCGCTTGACAATTTCAATTCCGTTTCCGAGTGTTCCGGCGCTGATTGACAAACGTTAATTCAACGCCTACTTGAGCGTGGCACGCGCAAATGACGCTTTTTGAAAAGACTTAAATTTTGTTCATTGTTCATAAAGTGCTGTTTCAACTACAAGGGCTATTGGGGACTTGCAAAACTGACATTATCTCGTGGATGTGAACATGGGCATGCGCACAGGATCGGCCAGGAAGGCAACAGCGTCCATAATGTAGTAAACATTCAATAAGGATATTTCACCAACTCATTTGCCATCGACTGAGTACTGCTGTCATGAACAAGTGTTATCAATTTTGAACAAGGGTGCTTTGTGAGAGACCTCGTACCCGTTTGACATCCCCTGAAAATACTTGTGTAGAGTACAGCATTAAAAATCTGTGACAATAATTACGGGAACAATATATTAGTCTGAGATAATATTGGGAAATAATTTGCCGAACAAGAATAATTTAACATGCATGTTTTCAATGAACGACGTAAACAGTAAATGAATTTGGCATTTCATGGTTCGGTTAATTTAGCGAATCCAATATTTGCTTTGTCAGAATTTAACATTAAGGCAAGTCTTCGCCATTTTACTCAGTAGGCCTACAGCTAATATGTACGCCAAGTTTGTAAATACCAACACACAATCCTCTAAGTGTCTCGTCTCCATCTTAACACTTCACCTTCATGTTTATGGTAAGATTGACAAGGAACAGCGAGACATAGGAAGTACATGACTCTTATGACCGAGGGATCGGAACTACTTTCATATCATCCTACCTCCGTAATACAGTTGATTGCACGCTAGCTTATGGTACTAGATTCTGTGGGTTCGAGTCCCAGGTAAGGCAAGTGTGTATCCGTAATCGTCTCACTATACTGTTGCGTATGTTTCTGGTTTCAACTATGCTCCGAATCCTACCTCCGTAATACAGTTGATTGCACGCTAGCTTATGGTACTAGGTTCTGTTGGTTTGAGTCCCAGGTAAGGCAAGTGTGTATCCGTAATCGTCTCACTATACTGTTGCGTATGTTTCTGGTTTCAACTATGCTCCGAATCCTTCCTGTAATACAGTTGATTGCACGCTAGCTTATGGTACTAGATTCTGTGGGTTCGAGTCCCAGGTAAGGCAAGTGTGCATCCGTAATCGTCTCACTATACTGTTGCGTATGTTTCTGGTTTCTACTTTAATGGTATTTATTTCGGCGTGACGCCACGTCCCATCTACCAACTTAAGTTTTAACACATTTTGGACTACGCTCGAGCTAAGATCGAGCAACGCCAATTAAAAAATGTCTTCGTCCTGGAAAATAAAACTCGAATACTTATAGACACATTGTTCTGCTAGTATTTAACAAAGCCATACAAGAATAATACCACCCAGTAGCTATAGTTGTCCTGCAAAAATTTACTTTTTGTTATACCCTTATAAAATCACGATTGACTGTAAAACTTTTATACAGTAAGAGACATTTGATTGAAGCATAATAAGCTGTGCGACCCCAGTGGCTGATGACCAGCCAATGATGAACGTTGCAGAGCACAGTAAGCACGCACAGTGTGGTGTGGACCAATAGGAGAGTGGTAAGTAGGAATACAGAAACCAACAGAATAGACGTTCCTGCAGTGGTGTATACAGGTGATATACTTCTAACTTGTCTTCAACTATAGTAAATATGTGCTGACCTGAATATGTTAAGAAGTTATTTAAAAATTAATTCTACCATTAGTTACATCAGTAACTTTTAGTTTTTAGTATATAAACTATATTGTATACGCAGTCTTAAGTGATAAGCAGAAAATGCATTTACATGTTGTTATGATACGATTTATGGTTCATCATCATACCTTAACGGGGTTATAAGGGCGTAGCGAGTTATTGACAATACTTTGCAGTGAATACTATATAAAAGGAGTTTATTTAACATTAAGGTTGCACAATATTATTTCAGTATAAACATGGTAGAATATGCATGGGGGAAACTATACATATATACTGAAATATGAATTTATGTTAAATTACAAATATTTAACCAGCCACATTCTGAGTAAAGTCTAATTGGAGTATCCCACTTTGTTCATGATTCCGGAGGCTGATTAAGATGGCGGAAGTCGAAGGTCGGACATACCCATCTTCAGTGGTCTTCTCGTTCCAATGGCCCTACGACAAGAGACACCACCCACGGCCTACACTGCCCTATATCGGCTGCGCTGTCCCCGTTTACTGGCCGGTGGAAGGGGTTTCTGTGGTTTGCAATTTCCTAACTAATTTCAGCAATCACGGTCCGTCTCTTGGATAAATACGCGAAGGTGTGATCAGGCAGGCCGCTCAGCTAAGGCCTGATTACTACTAGTAACAATATGTTACAAATTAGTTATGCATGGTTGAGTGTAAGAGAAGACGAGCGCCTTAACTTTGCCAGGAGTCAAAATAAAATTATGACTGTAAATGGATAAGATTATGTGTACAGTGGGAGTCGGAGAAAGAAAGAAAAATACGATATGTAGAGTTTGTATATTTATGCACTATTCAGTGTAGCTTACGGATACTGGAGCATATATTTAAATGCCCTGCTCGGGGAGTTTCATCAGCTATTTACTTCTGTAGTATTAACCTGGGATGGTGGCTGGATCAGAGCAAGTCATTGTAATAATGATGAATGATTCATGCGTGTGCGCTCATGGAAATATCCTCCCTCCCTGCCGATTAGCGAATTGTTTTTTTTTTTTTTCACCTCGTCTATTCGCACGAGTCTGCATGGTAACATAAGTCTTTCCCACATCCGCTTATGTCAATTTTTCTCTCTCCTCATCCGAGCCAGCGATCGCAAAGACAAGCGTCCGTCTGCGCGCGTTGCAACACGCCGATTTAGGCTCGTTCTAAATAACCCCAATGCGCTTCTAAATCGAGGCCGAAAGGAGATCAATCCCTTGCGTGAAATCCACGAACGTTTCCCAAATGACAAGCGTTTGTTTTTTTATCCCCTACGAGTTATTATTTTTTTTTTTCATTAGGCCAATGTCCAGCGATGCGCATCAAATTTCAATTGGAGCCATAAAATTACTTTAGCGAAATTTGAACAATATCGCCACAGAAGCGACCTTTTTATTTTTCCTGTGTAAACTTCACCCTCTCCCCTAAATCCAAACCTTCCACGCACGGGAGCGACACGACAATCGCCCGCTCTCCCGTGATTTACAGCTGTGCATTTATTTCCACTTTGGTAATAAACCAGAAATATATTCACGTGCGCGTGCGGCCTTTTATGGCGCTATAGCCGAGTGCCGGTGTGTTTTATATATATATCGCATAGCGTCGCCGGCCGCGGTTGATAATTAATCTGCTAGTGTCATTGTTTATGTGATATTTATTAACTTGCCCCGTTTAACGCCAGAAGTTAAAAGCAGGATGTTCCCCGCAACGGATTTGTTTGTGCGTCCTGGCGTGACGGTCGAATGGGACTGGCGTGCAGATTTTCATGGGCACCGCTAACATAAATACCTCACGCGGGCTTGGAAATATTTTTTTTTAGAATGTTCAGCTAGCAGTCACGGTGGCATTCGTGTGTTAAAGTAAATAATTGCTAATGGCGTGTTAAATTACACGTCGACTGTGTGGTGTGGTTCACGCTGGGGCCAAACACACCTGAAATAACAAGCTATAGTCCGTTCACGGCTACACTCTAACTCTCCTGAAGCCCTGCTAAAGTTGCATTTCCATGATATTCCTCCGCCCCATGCAAACAAAGCTTGAGCAAGTCCAGAAAATTGCCCCAAATGGACAACGCGCCGCATTCGTGCGCACCCAAGTGTGATAACATTTGCTAAGAACTATTTATTATTAGTAGAGTCAGTGATTTTTCACGAAAAAATATGATTACGTGGTAGACTTCAACGTTATGAGTATGGATAGGAAAATTTCGCTAGTTCAACTACCTGTAAGCTAGGCTCCTCAGTCCTCTGCATACTGAAGCCTCAGCTGTGTGTTCATTGGCTGTTGCCCTACACCTGGCAGTGATGTGATTCGCAAGTTGTTTCCTTGCAAGTTTGCTAATTGCTCAGAGGAGACGTGCAAAGCGGGCCTAATAATCTGTTATCCAATTGCGAAGGCGACTGCAGTATATATGTGTTTGACGTCTATCTTGTCCCGAAATGAATTTGCGAAATTTTCCTATCCTTAGTTATGAGCACCCAACATCAATTTGTCTATTGCCATTGGTTACTGTCTGCTTGAGAAGGCGTTTTCATATTTGACCGGGCCACTCAGAATTCGACGACATAGGCAAGGCTCCTACCTGATTCATTTCCAGACAGTTGGCACGTGTCAAAACGTGATTCAGCCATTCAAGGTACGAATACGACCCTACAGTTTTTTTTTCCAAATAACTTGTCTTGAAATAGGGGCCACGGTGGCTGAGCGATTAGAACGCTCGCCTCCCACCACGGCGAACCGGGTTCAGCCGTAGTTCAGCCGGTTTTCTCGGGATCTCCCGTTTCTCCTGCCCCTTCATTCCGGCGCTGCTCCATATTCACTTCAATCACCTTCATCGGCTCTCAAGACCTCGCTGTTAAGAGCCGCCTGAATCTCTTCACTCACTTGTCATGAAATCCTTTCGCGAAATTTCACTGCCCCTACTTACTAAGTATTGCCAACATACTTTATGTTCTCCCTGGTTTAATTCACATTAGTTATACTATATACACACCTCAGCTGCTATCATACCACCATTGGCTGCCGGTGCAATTTCCGCATTTGACCGAGCCACACAGGATTCCGTAATTCCGACACTGCACCTTAGTGATTCGTGTGCAAACATTTCACATGGACCAGAACACGTTTCAGACAGTCAAAAAAGCTAGGCGACCCTATAGTGCATTGAACTATATATTATCTCGAAATATTTTCGCGAAATATCACTGCCCATAGTTATAAATGAGATATTATAATTTTTGATAAAATTTAAGTAGTTTTCCACTCTAATCAAAAATAAGATATTATGTTAACAGAAGTATAAAAATAATGTGATACACGACTATTTAGGTAACAACTAAAAGTCATAGCTGGGGTGATTTTTCGAAGGTTTGGTCACAATGCGTCAAGAAATCGTGAATAAACTACATATAGGATGAAAAGTTGGCTGATTTGTATGTTGCAAATTAATGCGAATATGTCAGAAATTTTTCTTGCAATATGGGCTGTATTGTGTTTGTGAAGATACTTTTGCAAAGTTTGTTTGCGGTAATGTTAACACTTTTGAAATCAACCTTTGAAAAATGTCACTGCCCCAACCTACGTGTATTTTAACAGCCTATAATGGCTTTAACTCCACCCTTCTAAGGTACCAACCACTAAATACCAATGAAACAACGGACTGTGCTCATTTGTTTAAGAATAAGTACGGATAGGAAGATTTCGTGGGTTAAATGACCTGTAGGCTAGACTCCACAATCCTTTGTACAGCCGAGCTTAAGATGTTTTTCATTGGCTGCTGCCCCAGTGTTACCACACACCTGGCAGTATGGCATTCACTTCTTGTTCCCTTCCAAGTCTGCTATTGGCTCAGAGTCTTCTAGGGCGTGCATAATAAACTCTAATCCAATAGCAAAGGTGACTTCAGTGTACACGCGTTTGAGATCTATCTTGTCCTGAAACGAATTCGCGAAATTTTCGTATCCCTAGGTATATGGTAGTGGTGGAGCCTATCATGTCACCGGAAGATAACGCGAATTCTGCACGTCTCTAGGCATAGTCAATTGACAGTTACTTTCAACTTTTCTGAAGCCCTGCTGAGATTTCACTTTCCGGCTTTTCCTCCGCAGCATGCTAACAAAGTTTGACCATGCCTATAGACTGTACACGGTAAAATGAGAACATTTGAAAGCCCTGCTAAAGATCTACTTGTATACACGTTGTGTATTCTTCCACTTTATGTAAAATTAACATTGCCATGGGTCTCATCACTTTATTCATGCGTCGGTCAAATGAAACTGTGAAATTATTAAGAAAGTAAATACTTAACAAATCAGCTCATTTCTACACTTGGATGCATTAAAAAAAAACAGAGAGCGAAAGAAATAATCTTAAGTTATAACTAGAGACTTGGAAAAATTCGCGAGTTTGATGACCTGCAGGCAGGACTTTGCCTTCTTATGTACAAATATGCCGAATTCAACTGCACATTGGTTGTCTGCTGTCATGGTGGAAGGCGACGATTGGGCCGGCGTTCTCCAGGAGGTGTCAAACACCATGTGGACCAATGGCTAAAGTAATAGAAACACACGTGTTTTGAATCCTAGCTTGTCCTGAAATGAATCAACGAAATTTTCTGGTCTCTGGTTATAACAAATGGTTACATACCTAACACTTTTTATTCGACGTTAAGATACAGAACTACTTTCCATCCATCGTTACTAATTTTACTGGGCGAATGTCGCTCAGAGCCCGTGAAAACATATGGCATGCAGGATCAGTGACTTTTTTCTAAGGTTCATTTCTTAAGTGCTCACTTTATCGTAGAGGGGAGTTCTGACGCACCTCATATTTTTATTGAAAAATCAAGGTTTTTTACTCCAAAATCATGTTTTTTATTCCAAAATCAAGGTTTTTGAGAATAAATTTAAACTCTGAAATTTTTTTAAAAAGGGGCTCTCAAAACCTTGATTTTTTTTGCACTAAAATCAAGATTTTTACTCCTAAATCAATGTTTTATCTCCAAAACCATGTTTTTTACTAGAAAATTACGTTTTTTTAAAGTCATTATTAACTTCGTAATTCCTCAAAAACAAGCAATTTTAATCGAAAATCAAGCAATTTTACCTCAAAAACAAGCACTTTTCCAATTTTTTCAAATATGTTTGTGCAGGAGTTGTGTTAATTAAAAAACAGCATATTTAAGCTAAAAAAAGCAAAATAAGCTAAAATCAAAGGAAACTTATGCTAAAGTCAAATGAAATATCAAATAAGATATTTTATACATTAAAATTAAAAAGAGCAAATTTAAGCTAAAATCAGGCAAAGTTAAGGTAAAAAAATATATCATCTTATTATTTTTTTACATTTTATATTGGAATCTCTACTAATTTTTTCAAAATTCTCCTATTTGCTCTAGATTTTCACCAGTACCTCGAAGTTCATATTTATCGTCAATGATTTCTAAGAGTGATAATTGTAAGTTTTGTAAATTAAATTAAATTTGTGAACTGTATTTTTAAGATCTTCAGATGCATTATCTAATCTATAGGAAGGTGGTCTTGAAACATCACCGCCTTTTAAAATGTTAGTCAAACTGCATGGCAACAAATATATTTTTATTTTATTTATAAAGAAAATAAATGTATTAACAGAAAGAAACAACTAATTTAGAACCATATCTTAACGTCAAATAAAAAGTGATAGATAATGATTTGTGCTAACTTAAATTATTTATTTCATTTATTGATTTTTTAATCCTTCAATTCTAAAAATGACCAAATCGGTAACATATTAGCTTTTCTAATAATTCAATGGTTTCTCCTGAATGACGCATGTATAAAGTGATGAGGCCTGTGGAAATGTTAATTTTACATAAGGCGGAGGAATACACAATGTGCATACAAATATATCTTCACCAGGGCTTTCAAAAGTGCTAATTTTACCGTGAACAGCCTAAACATGCTTTACTGCTTCATTACTGCTAGCTTGCTCCTCACCTCTTCGAAACCACTACACAGAAATGACTTTTTCTTTCTCTCCTTATTCAATGGTTTGATTAAAAAAGTGTGAAGGCAATCCGAATGGACTATACGTAGGGGCACCTATTTTTCGCGATAAAATTCCACTACCAGTCGTACTGGAAAAACACGTTAGTTAAGAAACGATTTCGTGGTTGGATGATTTGAACTCTCACGTGTCAAAGGTGTCTGCCAGCTAATCACAGTAGTTCAGTGCCAGAGTATTTTAATTCTGATTGGACCACTCAAATAGATTATAATGTCCTCACACAGACACCTGGCCAATAGCTAGAGACCGACAAATATTCGCATTATTATTTGGGGACACGTTAAACTTGAAACACATATAACTTTGCAATAAGTTTGTCATTGGACCATACGCCCTGGGTAAATCTGCTCCAGTAAACAAGCACTCAAAATTGTGTAGTCCAATTACGTGCAGTCCAGTCAAAAATGGAGTGTCTTCACGTCTATGCAGCAGCCAATGGGGAACGGACGCTGGCTCGAGTGTATACAGCAATGTGAAGTTTAGCCTGGTGCCAACTAATAACGTGAATTCTGCAGATCTCTGCCAATAGCCAAAGGATACCGGCTGGTGTGTACGCATAAAGTTCAGGGCTCTCCTGCGCACATCTCTTATCACGAAAAAGAGGTGGCCCTAAATAGAGACCAGGAAATTTCGCGGATTCATTTGGCAACAAGCTAGACTCCATGGCCCTCTGTGTACTCGAGACTCAGTTAGCTGTTCATTGGCTGTTGCTGCACTGCTACCCAAGACCATGTGGCCCGGGATTCGGCCCTCCTTTTCTTGCATTTTACTTATTGGTTCAAATGCGCCCAGGTCGTAGCTCACAAACCGCTATCCAATTAAAACTAGGAGCGGTGAAATTTCGCGAAAAGATTTCAAGGCAAGTTATGTTTTAAAACATTGTAGGATCCTTTACCTATCTTGATTGGTTTAATAACTTTTTTTGACACGTGTTAACTGTTTGCACACGAATCAAGTAGGAGACGTGCCGAGGTTGCCGAATTCTGAGTGGCCCGGTCAAATATGAAAACGCCTTCTCAAGCAGACAGCAACCAATAGCAGTAGACAAACTACTGTTGGATGCTTATAGTATTAAAGTATACCGTGTACTAATATTTTTTTTCGCAAAAAATCACTAGATATAATTAAAACGAAAGTCAAACGTGTATATGTTAGAAGTCTAGCTGGTCCTCAAATGGATTCTCAAAATTTCCCGGACACTAGCTGTAACTATATGCTGTGCATGGAAAAAGTTAGCACTTTTAAGGCCCTACCCTGTAAAAAATTTTCTAGTTAACTTCCTAAATTGTAATGTAAGTTTTCAACCTTAAAAGTGTATGGTAATGGTACTACGCATCAGGCTGAAAATATTGAAATGTTTAGCATCGCTACTATACAAAGTTGGGAACTTCCCTATGCATTTGCTTTTGACTCTTTCATGAGCAACTGTAGGAAAGTTACCATGCATGTATGGGAAAATATTTTACTATTCACGCTTTGTCGTATACACTGATATGGTAAACTTACACATTATTTCTTACAGTGTAGTTACGTTTTCTTTTCAGCCATTTTTTTTTAAATTCTTTAAACACCTTTTAAAATAAATATTGCCGTGTAAGTAATACACACAGTGTGCATATTCCACCGCACTCGGAGGTTAACATTTTGTATACTATGCTCGAGTGTAGCTCGAGCTAATTTGAAAATTTCTTTGTTGTTTAGAACAAAACTCGCATGGATGTGCAGTCTTTACTCGGCTAGTGTTTAACATGACCTCCACAAGTACGCCACAGCGCAATAACAATGATATTGCTAATGGTAGAAATTATTTTTTATAGCAACTCAAAAGGACATGATAGATTGTAAATCCTTTTATACGACAAAGGACATTTGATTGGGTCAATATCAGCTCGGCTCTCCATTGGTTGATGACTGGCCAATAATGAACGCTGTAAAGTATGGGGTAGTGTCCGGTATGGACCAATAGGACGATGGTGAGTTCTAACACTGAGACCAACAGAACCGGTGTTCTTGCAGTAGTGGATATAGGTGACTCACTTCTAATTTGTCTTAAGTGCCACTAAATGAGTGCAGACATCAATGTGTTAATGTCTAAGACTAAAATAAAGTATATTTATTGACTATTATTCCAAGTGAGAGGTATTTCAAAAGTGCTCACTCTACAGTGAATAGCCAATATAGAAAGTTTGCTATATATTCTCACCGTGTGATGACCAGATTTCTCTGTGTGATGGAACGATACGGGACGGGCAGATAGTTGTGCATCTCTCTCTCTCTCTTAAGTGCGAGGGGTCGAAGCAGCGACCCTTCCCCGAACAGTCAACAGCTCTCTCCGCGCGGCAGAAGCTTAATTACTCCCTGCGCAATCTGCGCCACTGGACGCCAGCATCAATTAACCACGCTAACGCGCTGCATGGTCATTGTCCCGCCACGCGACGCTGCTATTGGTCGGGCGAGAGATAGAGGAGGTGTGGGCCATGCATCGTCGCTCTCTGGATCCCGACATCTCTTGGCACGCCGCGAGAGCGAGCTACCATCGATCGTGGCGCGTGTCGGAATCGGGTACGTCGAAATCGATAAGCGTCTGCGAACAGTCGAGGTTATCGACGTTGCTAGGGATAGGAACATTTCGTGGGTTCGATGACCTATAGGCTAGACTACACAATTCTTTGTACAGTTGAGCCTGAGATGTCGGTTCATTGGCTAATGCCCCAGTGTTAACCTACACCTGTACACACGTTTGAAATATGTCTTGTCCTGAAATGAATTCGCGAAATTTTCCTATCCCTAGATATTGCGCATTCTCCAGTGAAAACGCAACGTTACTCTTTCTACTTTACACAATTTATAAATTCCTTAGATCAGCAACATATGGGTAGCGACACCCGAATTTCGCGAAAATATTTCCACACATGGTAGGTTTCTAGATACCCGGAAATTTCGCGGATTCATCTAGCAACAAGCTAGACTCCACAATCCTTTATGCACTCGAGCATCAGTTAGCAATTCATTGGCTGTTGCTGCACGTTAAGCCCAGACCAGGTTGCAGAGGATCCGTTTCTTATTGTCTTTGCAGGTTCGTTTATTGGTTGGAAGTCGTTCGGGGCGTGTCTAACAAACTATAATCCAATGGAAGCACAAGCACATATTCATGCGTGAATGCAGTTTAACTCGTCATCTGACGAAGACGCGAAATTCCCGGATCTCTATAGATTTCCGTCCCTCAGGTCCACATAGACAGTTATATTTTGCTTATTGGCGGCGTGTATATGTGAGAAGACTTGGCTGGCCAATCAAAATTAAGTTACTCCGATACTCCAAGTCTGTGATTCGAGGGCAGACACCTACGACGCATAACAAGTAAATCATCCAAATATACGCCATTCACGGTAAAATGACCACTTTTTAAAGTCCTGCTTAAGATCTACTTGTATACACGTTGTGTGTTCTTCCGACTTATGTAAAATTAACATTGACATGGACCTGATCACTTTATTCATGCGTCGGTCAAGTGAAACTGCGAAATTATTAGGAAAGTAAATATTGTACAAACCTGCTCATTTTTACACTTCGATGCATTAAAAATTACAGAAAGCGAGAGAAATAATTCAAGATATCACAAATGGTTACCTAACATTAGTTTGTTCGACATTAATATATGGAATTACTTTTCCCTCCTTCGTTACCAACTTTACTGGACACGTATCAATCATTGCGCCCGTTAAAATGAGTGGGTGAGTTAAGAGATTTGGAGGGCTCTTAACATAGCGGTCTTGAGAGCCGATGAGGGTGATTGAGGTGAGTATGGAGCGGCACCGGAATGAAAGGGCGGGGGAAACGGGAGATTCCCGAGGAGACCCGCCGACCAATGGCATCGTCCTGCACGATCCCCAAATGCGAAAATCCGGAGTGGCCCGGCCGGGGATTGAACCCGGATAGCCTTGGTGGGAGGCGATCGGGCTAACCGCTCAGCCACTGTGGCCCCCTCGCCCGTTGAAATATACGCAGGCAGGGGCAGTGACTTTTCTCTAAGGTTGATTTAAAAAGTGCTCACTTTATAGTGAACAACCTTTACAAAAGTGGATCTGAGCTAAAGTGTTATAAAGTACAGTCGGCCATGAAATCTTTTCGCGAAAATCCAGTGCCCCTACAGATGGGTTTAAATTCAAAATACAGCAACTGAAATTAATACGATGGATAACTACAGATTAGAGACAGGAAAATTTCGCGTTTTATCCGACTTGTAGGCTAGAATCCAAGGTACTATCATATTTTCGACCCTGAGCTTTCTGTTCATTGACTGCTGCAGTGTGAAGCCTATTTTACCTCAAGGCAAGTTAGCATGGGATTTGGTACTTGTTTCCATGCAGCTATGCTATTGGATCAGAGTTCACCTGGGCGTGTCTAATAAACTGTGGTCCAATTGCAAACAGAACAAAAATGTACACGTGTTTGAAGTCTACCTTGTCTTAAAACGTATCCGCGAAATTTTCTAGTCCCTGCTACAGATAAACTATTGTTAGGGCCACCTGTTTTTCGCGAAAATATTTACATTGAGGTTAGTCTTCAATATCCTATGCACATACATGCAGTCTTCATTTGACTACTGGCCTTTTGCCTCTGTGCGAAGACAGTCTGTTACATGAGTGAGCCGATTAGAAGAAAGTTTCTCCCATACTGACTATCCGTAATTCGCGGGCACACAGTCCGGCACGATTCCCACATGTGAAAATCCGGGAGTGGCCAGGCAGGGGATTGAACCCGCTTCGCATGGTGGAAGGCGAGCAGTCTAACCGCTCAGCCACCGTGGCCCCTATTAATATATAAATTAAACAAAATTTTTGTTTGTGAGAAACTTACTTTGCAGTGATTCATATTTAACTTTCTTTTGCGGCAAAAGTGCGGGTATAGCAGCAAATAAAAAGTTTTTAGTGTGTGGCTCTTCTTGCGTATTTATTTTTCATTTCAGTTTCATTTTTATTTGATAATTTCGAACGATGCAAGGCCATAGCACAGAGTTCTCTTAAGATTAAGAGGTGAAATGGGCGCTTTCTCAGCGAACTCTAGGGATCGCAGTGGCTTAGCGGTTAGCCTACTCGCCTTCCACCAAATCGAACCGGGTTTAATCCCCAGCCTGGCCACTCCCGGATTTCCACATGTGGAGAAACATGCCGGACCATGCCACTGGTCGGCGGGTTTTCTCGGGCATCTCCCATCTCCCCAGCCCTTGCATTCCGCTGCTGCTCCATACCTCACATCACACTCATGCTCTCCAGACCTCGCTATTAAGAGCCGCCCAAATATCTTCGCTCACTCACTCCAGTCGGCACACGCCAGCAAAATTTGGAACTCCGTTCGCAAATCAACTACTGGTAACATACTCGCCAGCCGGGAGCCCAGCCAATTGGGAACCTTTTGCAGCTTGCTGTGGTCAATCGGAGATTCCGTCCGTTCACAGAACCTCGTACAGCCAATCAGAGAATTTTTCCGCCCATAAAAAAGTGAACTGAAACCCCATTTCGTCTTTGTGGCCTTAGCAGCCAGAAATGTATTATTTTGCAACACGTGAATGAAAAAAATTCAATTGTAAGTTAAGGGTTTATAACTGTAGGGATAGGTAGATTTCGCTGGTCCAATGATCTGTAGGCTAGACTCCACAATCCTTTGTAGGAGCCGAGTCTCAGATGTTTGTTCATTGGCTGCTGCCCCAGTGTTACCACACACCTGGCAGCATGGGATTCGCTTCTTGTTTCCTTGCAAGTCTTCTATTGGCTCAGAGTCGTCTAGGGCGTCCATGATACACTCTTATCCAATAGTAAAGGTGATTTCAGTGCACACACGTTTGAAATCTATTTTGTACTGAAATGAATTCACGAAATTTTCCTATCATTATTTATAAGTATATATTTTGTAAACATAACTATCAATAATTTTTTAACTCAAAACAATAGTAATTATTAACACATTGAGGTCTGCACACATTAACAAGCACTTAAGACAAATTAGAAGTGAGTCACCTATATCCACTACTGCAAGAACACCGGTTCTGTTGGTGTCTGTGTTAGAACTCACCATCGTCCTATTGGTCCATACCACATCGGACACAACCCTGTACTTTAGAGCGTTACTTATTGGCCGGTCATCAACCAATGGCGAGCCGAGCTGATATTGACCCAATCAAATGTCCTTTACAATCAAACATGTTCCCTTGAGTGGCTATAGAAAATAAAGTATTCCGTGAGCAATATCATTGTTATTGCGCTGTGGTGTTCTTATGAAGACCATGTTAAACACTAGCAGAACAAAGACTGCACATCCATGCGAGTTTTGCTCTGAACAATAAAAAAAAATTCAGATTAGCTTTGCTCGAGCTACACTCGAGCATAGTCTACAAAGTGTTAAAGCCATTTGTTTTTCGCGAAAAGTATTTGTGCGCAGGATAGACATCAACATTCTACGTGCCCACAAGCAGGTGTCCTTTAGCTATTGGCCGGATGTCCGTGTGAGGACACACTCTTTATTCGACTGTGCTTATCAGAATTAAGTTAATCTGGCACTGAACTTGTGTGATTGGCTGGCAGACACCTCAGACGCCAGAGAGTTCAAATCATCCAACCACCGAATTGTTGCTGAACTAACGTGTTTTCCAGTAGTGTAGTCATGGAATCTTTACGCGAAAAACCGATGGCTGTAGAAATAAGCACTTCACTAACAATATAAATACGTGAGTTTTATTGTCGAGGATAGAGAACTTTCCATACCACCATGCTCTTCCTACATTTCGGCATAATCCTTAACACTTCGTGAAATATGCTCGAGTGTAGCTCGAGCAAAGATAATTCGAAGATTTGTTTGTTGTTCAGAACTAGTCTCGCATGGATGTGCAGTCATTGTTCGGGTAGTGTTTAGCATTACCTCACAAGAACACCACAGCGCAGTAACAATTATATTCCTAACGATAGAATTAATTTTTCTATAGCCACTCAAAAGGACATGATTGATTGTAAATACTTTTATACGATAAAGGACATTTGATTGGGTCTATATCAGCTCGGCTCTCCATTGGTTCATAACTGGCCGATAATGAACGCTGTAAAGTACAGGGTAGTGTCCGGTGTGGTATGGACCAATAGGAGGATGGTGAGTTCTAACACAGACACCAACAGAACCTGTTTTCTTTGCAGTAGTGGATATAGGTGACTCACTTCTAATTTGTCTTAAGTGCCAGCAAATGTGTGCATACCTCAATGTGTTAGAGTTTTATAAAAGTAAAATGGAATTATATTTGACACGACAAAACATGTGCACTGATGCACGAACAACGAAACCAGACGCGGCATTTTGGCGGATATCTCTTTCGGGCGTGTGATTTATCGTATTTATTTAAAACTTCCTCTGCTGTAGAATAAAAGTGTTTCTATGCCAATGGCGTGTGTATGGTTACCAAGAAAATATTAAAATTATGTATTAAAATAGCACAGTACCTGATTATAATTACCACATTGACTTGCGAGTTTTAAAACATTTTGAATTATTCATTTATTAATTTTCAAACTCTGCACATGTCCGGTGAACCCCCCTCCACCCCCACCCCCTCTCCCAATACACACACACATTTCAGCGGGACACAAATTATTACTCGTTCTGCTTCTGTCGATTGCGCCACAGGCAGCGTGCGTACTGCAGGCTAATCCAGCGATGATTGAATTTTTCTGTAACCTGCGCGAACGGATCTCCAATACGTACGAACTCGTTAATATTCGCGATAATATGCGCGAAAGGGAATTTACCAACCCTCTTATTTCCTTTACGCGTTCAAATCTGAATCATCGAAAGCGTCACTTTTCCAATCAGTAAATGACGTCTGGCAGACCAAACAGTTACTTCCAAACGCTTTGAAATGTCAGGAAAAAAAAACCCCCCGTTTCCCTTCACGTGCTGACAATAATCCATTCTCGGTTACCTCCATCTTTTCTAAAGCCCTGGTAAAGTTCTGCTTCCAGTTCCCCGGCCGGGTCACCGGGATATTCGCAAGTGGGAATCGTGCCGGACAATACCGTTGGTCGGCGGGTTTACTCGGGGATCTCCCGTTTCCCCCTTCATTACGGCGCCGCTCCACATTCACTTCAATCACCCTCATCAGTTCTCAAGACCTCTCTGTTAAGATCCGCCCAAATCTCTTCACTCGCTCAGTTCTACTTCCAGGATATTCATCCGCCCCATGCAAACAGAGATTAGCTAAGTCTAGAAAATTACACGAGAGGGACAACGCAGCGCATTCATGCGTGCTCAGTTACATAATAATTTGCCTGAGAACTATTTCTTACTAGGCATTGCAAATACGCCTATTTTATTACTGCTTTATTAATATTAATTATAAAAAAATATTATAATTTATGGATAAAATATAGTTAAAATTCAAATTTAACCCTATCAAGACCACTTTAATTTATGGTTTCAGGTGTTGCAAGCAATAATTATTTTATGTTGCGTGCTGTACTTAAGTCAACACAACACACCACTTGTTTCACTGTCACAGCCAATGAGCTGTAGGCTGTACGTTCGGCTACAGTAATGTGAACCAATTATGACCGAGACCAGTAAGACGGTATGCGAATCACTTAAAAGGCTGTTCACGATAAAATGAGCACTTTTGAAATCAACCTTAGAAAAAAGTCACTGCTCCTGCCAGCATATATTTTAACGGGTGCACCGAGTGACATTCGCCCAGTGAAGTTGGTAACGAAGGATGGGAAGTAGTTCCATATCTTAATGTCGAATAAAAAATTTTAGTTGATCATTTCTGATAACTTAAATTGTTTCTTTCGCTTTCTGTTTTTTTTTAATGCATCTAAGTGTTTTAAAAAAAAACGATATTTGTAACATATTTACCTCTCCAATAATTCCACATTTTCACCTCACTGAAGCATGAACAAAGTGATAAGGCCCATGACAAGGTTAATTCTACACAACGCGGAAGAATACACAACCTGCATACAATTAGATCTTAAGCAGGGCTTTCAAAAGTGCTCATTTTACTGTGAACCGCCTATACCCACAGGTGAGACTGTTGTCACAGAGCTTCGCAGTGTGCAGTACAGACCAAAAATTACCCACACTCGCGTAATGCACACAATTGTGTACACTGGGTCTGAACGGTGATGCTTGTGATGCAAGGCATAGTTAGGAAACAAACGGACACATTTTACTTGGGGCGATTTCTCAAACGTTAGATTCGACAAGTGTGTGGAACAACCGCGGATAGACTATACATAGAGTTAGGAAAATTTCGCGAGTTCATTTTAGGACAAGATAGACGCCCAACACGTCTACACTGAAGTCACCTTCGCAATTGGATCACAGTTCATTAGACGACCCTGAGCCAATAACATACTTGCAAGGAAACAAGTAGCGAGTACCATACTGCCAGGTGTGGAATAACACTTGGCTATTCTCTGAGGCAGCAGCCAATGAACAAACACGTGAGGCTGTATTGTACACAGGACTGTGGATCCTATACAACAGGTCATTGAACTCGCGAAATTTTCCTATCCCTAACTATACACTATTACGTGACATCTCCTACTGACGTAACTGGTTCCTTGGTGAATAAGTTCGGGACTGCTCTGTAAGTTATTGTACTTAATACGTTTGTACGCGAATATTTTCATATACAATAAAAAAGATGAACAACGCATAAACGAATGAATAAAAAAACCCTTTATAAAGTGTGGTTTTATTTTTTAATAGTTGGCTACCATTTTACAAGGCAACATGGACATTAAGACTTTCATCACATTTCCACGTAACCATCTTTTCATTGCGTTTAGTTTTAACATTTGAAAAGCCAGCATCATTGCTAGAAACGTTCAAAATTCGCGTTATTATTCGGGGACACTTTAAACTTCAAACACCTGTACCTTTGCAATTAGTTTGTCATTGGACCATACTTTATTTGACACGCCCTGGGTAACTCTGCGCCAGTAAATAAACACTTCACAATTGCGTAGTCCAATCACGTGCAGTACAGTCAAAAATGGACTGACTTCACTTCCAAGCAGCAGCCAATGGATAATCGACGCTGACTCGATTGTGAACAGCGCTGTGAAGTTTAGCCTGACGCCAAATAACAACGCGAATTCTGCAGGTCTCTAACCATTGCCCAATGACGTCGGTTTCTTCCTTGTGAGGTAATGTGATTTGTGGACGTTTCCACAGCTCTCGTTCGCGAGTGGTTTGGCCAATGTATTTTAAGCACCTAGTACGCATTTCGTTGGTTGCACAAATGAAGCAACTGCTGGATCAGGATAAGTACGGCACGAACTAAAATATTGCTTGATCGCAAATCCAGAAATAAAAAATAAACCCTTCAACGTGCAAATTAATTTTTATTTTCAGGTGTTGCAAAAAAAAAAAGAAATAGTTCGGTGTTTAAAGTAGCCTACTTATGAATTTCTTATCATGACAACTGGCACTTTGGAACCTACAGAAAGGTTTTCAGTAGATCCATGGGACAAGAAGTAACTAGTTATAAAATAACTGGCGTGTCTGCAGTAACTAGTAGCATTGCGCAAGAAAAGGCGATGCCCGTATTAGTAAGTAGGGGACTACTGCAGACCTTGGGGCAGCACAATAATTTATCTAAAATTCACGCAAATTTCTCACTTTCAAGCAACAATTTTTCAATCTCTTCCTCAGACATGATTCATCTCGTCAAACTCACCCCCAAAATCAATATAATTTGACCCAAATCTTCATTCTCAATTGCGCGGACTTTTTCTAAAAAACATACTTTGTTCAACCTTTGATCAGTGGTCCATTTTCAGGCCGAATCAGGCTAAATTTAAGTCTAAAAGGGCAAATATTTACTTTAAATTTGAAAGCCAAATCAATTAGTCTTAAATAATATCACAATAAAAGTATGAAAATTCTTGTAATTTCATCCAAAATATGATGCTTTAGCTTAAAAATGGGTCTTTAAAGAACCACACACACAGAGTGAACACAAGTTAAAAATTTATTTTGATTTTGACCTTAAATATGATTTATTCTGAGTTGCGCTTTGAAATATTTTACGGGGAATTAGAAATTTGCTTGAATTTAGCTTGAAATTTGTTGAATTTTACTTAAATTGTTGAGTTGCGCCAAGATCTGCAATATACCTCTACTTTAGTACTTACCTCTGTATTTGTACAGGCATGACCATTATTTTACCAACTATGCAGCATGTCAAATGTGAATGAGTGCAATCGGGATAACATGTTAAGACGTTAATTCAAGATAGAAATGGCTATGTACTCTATGACGGTGCAAAGTTTTCTACAAAATCATTCATGATTTAGTCGCCCTTGGACTTTCTCTTTGCTACTGGCTCGTAGTTACAAGCAGCGTGTCTACAAAAAACTACACACTGGGAGCTCACTTCCATTTCTTTTAGTTTCGGGTTTACTGGGAAACCGGAGGGAATGGTCCCATAGCGCCACTTCCCTCCACAGGGTGTTGCTTGCATCACCCTAGCTGAAGCCAGCACCAATTGAAGATTCCCAAACGCAGCACCCTCTCTCTACTAGTCTTTCATCTCTGCTAATAAAGCACGAATTCCAACCCCTGTCTCCCGTAGCATTTCTGATTAACACGTTGAGGTCTGCACACATTTACTGGCACTTAAGACAAATTAGAAGTGAGTCACCTATATCCACTACTGCAGTAACACCGGTTCTGTTGGCGTCTGTACTAGAACACACCATCGTCCTATTGGTCCATACCACACTGGACCCCACCATGTACTTTACAGCGTTCATTATTGGCCGGTCATCAGCCAATGGAGAGCCGAGCTGATATTGACCCAATAAAATGTCCTTTATAGTATATAAGGGTTTACAATAAATCATGTCCTTCTGATTGGCTATGCAGGAAGAAATTCTACCATTAGCAATATAGTTGTTACTGCGTCGTAGTGTTCTTGTGGAGGTTATGTTAAACACTAGCCGAACAAAGACTGCACATCCATGTGAGTTTTGTTCTGAACAACAAAGAAATTTTCAAGTTAGCTTTGCTCGAGCTACACTCGATCATAGTCTACAAAGTGTTCGTACATGAATAATTTTGAATTCTTTCCTGTCGACTGGGTTTCTACGTTGTCTTTGACGGTTTTTTCCCAGTCTCTTATTAGTTATAGTCTTAACTATAGGTACACTCAGGGATCGCTGGCCATGGCTGCCTAATCCCCCCTCTGCTGCGATGCATGTCTCCTTGCATGATTTCCTTTCCTTGTAGCGTAAGGGGTTACCCCTGAGACGCCCTACCCACCGGGCTTCCACTTAACACTTAGTAATAGGGTAGTTAAAAAAAAATCGCTTAGTGGAATTTGAACCCCCCATGACCAGTGTAGACAATCGTCTCATGTTGAACAGGAAGATTATATTTGACCGGCACTGTACTGCGCGAGACTCGGTGACGAATGATCTTCCCTGTGGATAATTGATTCCAAAAACCTACTACTGCGCTACGTCACGACTTGTTCACATCACTACAACAGAGCACAATGACTGCAGCTTATTGGTTGTGACAATAGAACAAGTTCTTCGCCAGCTTAAGTACAGCACTCATTGAACATTTTCTAATTTGCGACACTAAAAATTATAAGTTAACGTGTAATGAATAGGGACCTGCAAAATTCGCGATATTTTTTTTTTTTTACATCAAGCTAAAATTCATGGTACTATATATACTTGAGTCGGCGTCGTTTCTCCATTAGTTGCTGCATAAATGTTAAGTCACGTCCTTTTTCAGCGAACTGCACGTGATTGGGGCACACAGTTATGAAGTGTTCATTTATTGGCGTAGAGTTAACTGGGGGTGTGTCAAATATAGAATGGTCCAATGACACGCGTATTACAAAAGAAAAGTGTTTTTAAGTTGAACACGTCCTCAAATAATAACGCTAATTTCGCAGGTCCCTATCAATCAGTGAAATTGTTTCACGTCATTAATTCAATCAGTGTAATTTTTTCACTGAAACGATCAGTGGTTTCCCACTGAATCGAATTTAGATTGTAGAGGTCATTGAACTCGCGGCAAATTTTTCAGGTATCACTACTAATTAGGGGAGTAACTAGAACTTCAAAAGTGATCGCTTTACCGTATTGAGGGAGGTGCAAGTGTAGAGTGCACCTGCGGCAACTGGGTTGTCTCGCGGGAGAACTGCGACCTCGGAGTGCCCGAGTAATCGGATTGCAGATCAGCGCTGAGAGTTCCTTCCAGCCGCTGCTGAGGAGCAGGCGGGGCTTCCTGAGTGATTCAGCATCATCTCGGAACAGAGCGCGGCGGGGAACGAAGGAGTATGGATGCGCTCCTCCCCATCTGCGGCCAGCCGCCAGCTGGTACGATATCGGAAATACGTACGATCGTCGTCCTCGAGGCGTGTACGTTGTTACGGGTTGCGAGACAGACCGAGATATTGTTTGGCAGTTAAAGGTGCCAGTCTGCCTAAGGCTCGGACTGCGTTGCACAGTGTTTTTGTAATCCGCTTTCCCCCACGATTCTATCAAATGTGCGTCCAATGTGTTGAAAAGAACACACACTTCAGACTATGCCTGTCGATTACTTTTAAGGTTGAAGTAAAGCCACTGCCTATGGAGCACTGCACCCGACTGTACAACGTGAAGAACTCATCATAAAGTAGTACAGCCACCATGAAAGTTGTCAAAAGAATGTGATTCATGGTGTATATGAAAGAAGAATGTATATATTTTGCAACATTAGAAAAAAAATTGTACTAAAATATACAATTTACATGTAAAAAATAATCGATTAAAATAGTCTGTATTATCAACAATTTTTTAGAGCGTTTCTATTCTGTATGCTTCGGAAAGAGGAATCTGAAACAAAATCTTCTTCAAGAATGATTGTCATAATGTTTACTGTGATCATGTGTAATAAAATAATAGTAATAATATTTCAAATAAATTTTATAATTAAATTTATTTGCGTCCGTTTCAGCCATAAATGCTTGTGACAAATGGACGCACATAAAAATTATTTCCTACCTAGTAAATACTATGACGATATTCCATGACGAAGATTTTCTTACATATTCTCTTTTCCGAAGCATTCATAATGGAGATGCGTTTAAATTTTGTTAAAAATTTAAACTATTTTAATTGATGATTTTTTTTTACATTTAAAAAGTAAATTTTAGAAAAATATTTAAAATGTATATATATATATATATATATATATATATATATATATATATATATATACACACACACATTTATACACACACACACTTTCATATACAGCATAAATCGCACAGTTTTGATTGTGCCTGTACTGCGAGTTTATGAGTTCTTCACATTGTAGAGTCAGGTGCAGCGCTCCATAGCCAGTTGCTTTACTTCAACCTTAAGCAGGGATAGAAAAAAATTCGCGAATTCATTTCTAGGACAAACTAGACGTCCAACACGTGTACACTGAAGCCACTTTTGAAATTTGATCACTGTTATTAATATACACGCCCTGGACGAGTGAGCCAATATCAGACTTGCACGGAAACAAGTGGTGTGTGTCATACTACCAGGTGTGTGGTAACACTGGCTGCTCTCCGGAGAGGCAGCCTATGGACCAACATCTGAGGCTCGGATGTACACAAGACTGTGGAGTCTAGCCTACGCGTCACTGAACTCGCGAATTTTTTCCTATCCCTACTTTTAAGACCTCACGAACTTTATAAACACCATTTCAAAGATCCCCAAAATGGTTTAAAATGTGTTTTTTCAAAGAGCTGTATCTCAAAATATACGCGTCAGATATAACAGACAAGATTACTCATAGGTCCTGCAGTGTACCGTCCTGACAAATTTCCAGCACCGCTAAGTCCCATAAATAGGGCTAGTGAAATTTCCCGATAAGATTTCCAAGACAAGTTATATTTCAAAACCCTGTAGGAATGTTTACCCATCTTGATTGGCTTAATTACTTTTTGACACGTATTAAACGTCGGCGCACGTATGACGTAGGAGCCGTACCGATGTTGCCGAATTCCGAGTGGCCCGGTCAAATATGAAAACGCCTTCTCAAGCAGACAGCGACCAATACCAATAGACTAACTTCCGTTGGGTGCTTATAGTATTAAAGTCTACCGTGTACTCGTTTCTTTTTTTTTTTTTTCGCGAAAAATCACAACCTCTAACCATAAATGCACGCAGGACGACGAGAACACTGGACGCCAGTTAATATTCTTGCGTATAGAGGCGATAGCGCACTTGACGTGCGTGGCAGTAACGCTCTTACAGATCCCGCGCCCCTCGGCCGCAAACGCGGAAAAAAGCTTCAAGCAGGCGGGCCACTTAAGGTTCCCGCCTACCAGTCCGAGGGGTGCGGGAGTGATAAGGTCGACACAGCTACGCGCGTCAAGTGCGTTTTCACCTCTATGCGCAAAGCTCTGAACTGGCGTGAAGTGTTATCGTCGTGCTGCGCGTATTTATGGGACATTAAGCTGCGACCCGGTTATTTTACTGTTGAAAACTTATCAGGAAGGTACAAAGCAGGGCCCTTCCGTAGTTTTGTCTCCTATGTCTAACGCGAATATTTTGAGATACAGCTCTTTGTAAAAGCCGGGGTTTTTTTAAAATATTTTTTTTAAAGGAGTACTCTGAAATGGTTTTTTCAAATGTACGTGACAACTAGGAAGCATTCAACGGCTTTCGTCTGTTGTGTGTGTGTTTCCCCCCCCCCCCCCCCGGTAGATCAGTACATTGGATGCACGTTTGATAGCTTCGTAGTAGAAAAAACTATTATTTCAAACACTCAGCAACTCATTTCGAGAGCCAGTTAAAGGAGTGCTGGATACCCCCCCCCCCCCCTTGCCCGCTTTTTCCCGTCTTTCTCTTCCCCATTTCTAGAGATGCATTTTTTTATCTCGTAAATACATAACAGAGTTTATTATTTCAGTTATCTTTCTTATTTATGCCTGCGATATTATTGGCATTAATGTGTGTCGTGAGCGAAGAGATTTGGGCGGCTCGTAACATCGAGGTCTTGAGAGCCGATGAGGATGAGACGAGGTGAGCACGGAGCGACACCGGAATGACGGGGTGGAGGTATACGGGAAACGTGCGAAATTCCGGGAGCGATCCCTTCGGGAATCGTACCAGGGTTCGCCTAGATGGGAGGCGAGTATTCTAGTAAACACCACAAACTGCGTGTCGTCTGAGTGAGAATTTTCCCAGGCGACGTAGCCAGCGATGATCAAGTATGCGCATGGAGATAGATGTAAGGCGCTTAAGAAAAGTAACCTGGTAAAGTTAACAGGGTTGACTCGGTCACGTGACAGGGTTTACACGCTCGCTTGCTGTTAACCAGGTTGCTCTGAACGTTTTAAGAGTAACTCTGGTTCTGAGACGGCGGGAACTCAAATAATATTTAGTGAAGTTATTAAATATTGTGCTGGATGATGATGATGATGACGACTATGAAGAGTTTTTTTTTAAATTATGTTATGGACAAACAGGAAAAGCACATTGCATAAAGCCGTACTGCGATAATACAGTACCTTTGTATTCAGTCTTAGTTAAGTATAAAATTTAATATCCGGCCTACAATAATTGGCCAAAGCAAATAAGCACTCATAATTTTACATATTTTGATCGTTTCCAGATTTTAAAACTTATTTTCGTTTACTTCTTTGTTTTTGTTGCTGCGATGTTTACATTTTTATGCGCCATTTGTATTGTGTCGTCTGCTAGAGCCAAGTTTACCATGTTGTCGAGCTAGGTTAGACCAGAGTTGATCGAGTCGAGGATCTAGCTAACCCGGGTGACTTTCCCAACGCGAGATAACTTTAACTCGATCACTTTTCGAACGCGCCGAGTTAAACTTTTGACCTGATCGAGTTAACCGGGTGACTTTCCGTAAGCACCTGCGATTGTAAGGCGGTTTCTTCGACGCGGGCGTACGCATCCTCTGATTGGCTTTGCCGAGTCTCTGGGGACGGTCCTTGTGCCTGATCGGCTGCCGCATGTTGCGGAGGGCACCCTACTGGCTGAACTGCCGGCTGGAGAGTTTGCAAAACGCTGATTGGAGAACGGCGCCATGACGTGTTGCAGGCGTGTGCGACAGGAGATCGCGGAATAAGCGGCTATGTTCCACCTCTGTGTTTTAAGGTAGGGCAACCGGTGGAGTCCCCGGGAGCACAGATCAACACCAGGAGTGATGGATGCTGAGCTTAAAGGCGTAGTAAGTATCCTCTCCATCTTCGAATTCTCTTACAAATCTTCGTAATGAAAATGTATGACCAGAAATAAAAAATCAAAGCTAGACATGACATGGACGACTACTTAACGAATTTTTCTAAAATATTGTAGGGTTTAAAATATACCTGTATTTTTCCACGCGGGACTGAAATTATAAAACCATTAGATAATGATTGATTACGGTTATACATGTGACACTAATCATGTGAGAGAAATAAGTGGGATTTAGAAATAACTGTTAAAATGTTCCCTATATTATGACTAGCTTGGTTTTTGAATATTGACTCCGAAAATTAAGTTAATGAGGAAAATCCAAGATAGCAAGGATACTTGCCCCTTACACACGTGTATTATCAAGGCTTCGTTTATATGGAAACCTCTTTGCTACTAAGAAATAACGCATACTGCAATTTATCGGAATCTAAATAAAAAATTACAATTTGTCAATATTTAAATTTGCAAGAAGAAAACTTATTTTTAATAATTTATCAACTGGGCTCAATGGATTGTAACTTTTGTTACCTCTGAAGCGACACTGTATTGGTGCACAGTCAAAGCGCGACTAAATTGGCTGACAGCCAGCCAATAATAAACGAAGCAGAGTACAGTAGGCGTGTCCGGTGTGGCTAGGACCAATAGGACTATTATTAGTGGATATACAGAGACCAACACAACTGATACTGCAGTATTGAAGAACATAGGCAGCTCAGGTCAACTTTGTCCTCTGTGCCAGTATATTTGTGCCATCATCAAAGGGTTAAATACATAAATACTGGAGTGGCCGTATCCCTGGAGACGCAGGATCGTGTGCTCACGGATTCACTCACAATGTAATTACGGTTTGAGTGGGAAAGTGGTATCTGGAAGAGCGCTGAAAGGGTCAGGCTAATTCTACCTGAGCATTTCGGATATAATAAAACATTTGTGAAATCTGCACAACTATTGCCATAGCTGCCTTCCCTGTCGGGGACACTCCAGATTCCCAAGCTCAAGACGTAGTAGTGGGCCTGCCCTATAAACTATTAAACCCTTCTTCTCAATCCTGACAAGTAGTTTAGATTCACTTGGTAATGGCTTTTCATTATCTTCTTAATATTTTTATTTTATCATAACTGTTAAATTTAAATCTATCAAAATTAGCTATGGATAGTAGATGTACAACAATTTATATTGAATTAAAATTTAAAAAAATTTATATTTAAATTATTTTTCATATATATTCTTTCCCTTGGACACTTCAAAAAACATTTCATAAAAATAATATATGACAATTATTGGCATTTATATAAAATGAACAATACCAAGAAATTAATATCAGGCAATTAATTGTGCACAACACCTCAACAACAATAATGAAGTAGAAAGCCCAACACAACAACATGACATCAATATTTACAAGACAACACTAGCACCAATACAACACAGCACAGACGCCTACACAACATAACGCGGAAACCTCGAACGAACAACACAAGCCCTCTGTCTCCGTTTAGAGCATTCATTAGAGTAGGATGAGGTGTCCGAGAGAAGGTGACAGATGCACCGATTTTAACATTCGGCTTTTATTTTATAAATCCCAATTTATCTATTAGCCTTTTGTAATTTTAAGTATCATAACTATAACCTTAATACCTCGACAAAGATCAGTTTAAATTTTTTTAATTTTCATAATTGCCACCAGTAATGTCCTTTAGCCAGGCACTGGTGACATATTTTAAATTTGTCATGTTCTTGTGTTATTAGGAACTCTGTGATAACACATCGCAGCTGCGAACACCGGGATTCCCCTGCAGTAAGTTCGTGCGCTATTGCACGTAGTTCGCAAGTTACAAACATGTACGCCAACCTTCAGAGCTTGTGGAGTGGCACAATACCTACACGTATTCAGCACTCTATGTACATATAGTCTGCTGAATACAATTAGAATGACCTAGGCAAATAGAGGAAATGTTTCTAACGTAGAGATCCGTCAGTTATTAATGATCAGCTACAGCCACGTTCAGAATATTATCAACCCTTTGAGGATGGCACAAATTTACTGGCACAGAGGACAAGGTTGACCTGAGCTGCCTATATTTCCCAATACAGTGTCGCTACAGAGGTAACAAATGTTGCAATCCATCATGTCCAGTTGATAAACTTATAAAAATTAGTTTTCTTCTTACAAATTGAAATGTTGACTAAATGTAATTTTTTACTTAGATTTCGATTAAGTGCAGTGAAACTATAAAACTACAAACGTATGCGCTTTTTTTTCTCAACAGCAGAAAGGTTCCCATATTAAAGTAGCCCCGAGTATATACGTGCGTATTACTCAAAATGTTAAAACTCGCCATGCTCCAAAGTTCCTGTCTGGGATATCACTGCGTGCACAACGCAAGTAAACAGTTCAAAGAATTACACTTTTAACAATTAACAATTTCGATAAATTACAAGGGTAGACTTTAAGCATAAAATGATTGATAAAATACGCACGATTCCACCATTCGTGGAAGGCATAGAACTGCCCAAACGAAATACAACCTTTACTCGTTTACATCACTGTTATCAAAGATTACTTCTTTGAGTGGTATGCAGAAATCAGCATTTGTTAGTGACGACTCTAGAAGTATATGGGAAATTCACAAATTCGCATGTCACGATACATAAAAGTTCTAAATCAGTTTCGTCTTTCGAAATGACCCGAATGAATTAATTCTTATATTTTGCCTAAAAGAATGTTTCTACTGTCCTTGGTACGGCTGGCCTATCCGGAAGCTAATGTCAACGAAGCATCAAGGAATGGAAGCAATTCACGTTAGCCTAGAATCGGGAATGCAAGCGGTTCATGTTAACAAAGCATCGGGGAATGACGGCTATTTTTGTCAACAAACCATTCAGGAAAGGAAGCTACTCACATCAACAAATAAACCTAGAATAGAATTTATTCATGTCAACAAACCATCGGGGAATGGAAGCTATTTGTCTCACTCTAGCATCGGAAAATTGAAGCTATTTATATCAACAAATCATCAGAGAATGTAAAGTACTAATTTTAACAAAGACCCTGGGATTGGAAGCTATTCATGCCAACAAATAATATGAAAATGGATGCGGTTTGTCGGCAAAGCGCATCGACCTTGATAGGACTGTGTTTACAATAAAATGCACTTATTTTTTAAAGGCTAGTATTTAAATAAGGATAAACAAAATTACTCAGAGATATTACCAAATTAAAATCTATAAAGTTATATACGTAAAATCGATATTATTCAAACATTTTATGTGGATATTTTATTTAAAAATTCTACTCTGTATTAAATAAAATTAATGACTACACATTTATTCCAACACACACATATATGTGTGTGTGTGTGTGTGTGTGTGTGTGTGTGTGTGTGTGTGTGTGTGCGCCTGTGTATACAACGTGATTCCGAACAACCCCGACAATCTTGGGCAGGTTATTCCTGACGTAAATATAAGACGGAAATGTCTATACCACTTTTACCCTAAAGTGATTATTAAGGGAGCTACGCCACCCTAAAAATCCACGGTTTTGAATGTTATTTATAGAGACCTGCAAAATTCGCGTTATTGTTTGGGGAGATGCAAAAACCGAAACACATGTACCTCTGCAATACTTTGGTCATTGGGCCATACTTTATGTGACACACCCTGGGTGAATGCACAAATAAAGGAACACTTCACAATAGTGCGCCCCAATCACGTGTAGTTCAGTCAGAGAGGGAGTGTCTTCACGTCTACGCAGCAGCCAATGGAGAAACGACCCCGGGCTCTAGTGCATACACTACAGTGCAGTTCAGCCTGATGCCAAATAATAACGCGAATCTTGCATGTCTCTAGACTTATTTAGTCAAAAATAATTGTAACCACCGACGAGTAAGCAACAAATCGGTGAATAGTGTTGTGTGGAATGGAGATCCTGCACCTGTGACAATGCAGTTGGAAATATCCTCCCCCGTCATCATGAAAATAGGGGTTTCCTCCCTGTGTTCGCATGAAACGTGTGAACAGTAAGCCGGAGTTTGTCGGTTTTGTACGGAATCACGTTGTGTGTGTGTGTGTGTCTATTATATATATATATATATATATATATATATATATAAAGGCTGTTCACGGTAAAGTGAACAACTTTTTAGGCCCTCCCAACAGGCATTAAGCAATAATAAATATATCTTATTATCTTATTATCTAGGCATTAAATTTTGAGGGTGGGGAAATGTATACAGTGTGTTTATTGGTCACATTGCAATATTTATATTAAAAAGCAGCAGGAAGATGGAAATTGGACGAAAGATATATATATATATATATATATATATATATATATAAACATTCAAAGGATGTAGTGGTGTAGAGTAATTTATTAAACAAGTGTTGGCGTGTATAGCATCCTGATGTATGATGGGGCTCTGGGCGAGGAACATTCGTGTGAAGTGTTCTTTTGAAAAAACCGTGACGAACTCTTATTATTGGGGCTTCAGTAGTCTTCCTTGGTAGTGAGGGTAGATCCTGACTTCTCCCTACTCACCTTGTATTAAAGGGAAGGGAGGGGAAGTGCCGGAGGGCTTATCCACTGATGAGCTCTCCGATCACTAAGGAGTACACACAAGACCTGATGAAGAAGAGGAGGGGGAGGGGGAAAGGGTGGGTGGTCGCTCGCAGCTTGCCCCAAGGCTAGCGGGGTCTTTTCTCAGCCCGGAACCCCGCCGGAGATTACCGGAGTGGGGCCCGGAGCCCCGGAGTGGTTGGCTGCGGTCATCGGCGCTCCTCCGTGCGCGAGCCGGGCGCCGGAGGGGTAATGGCCGGTGATTAATGCGCGCGTGTTACTCAGCCCGCCGATAATGGAGCGGGTGAACAAGTTGTCCTCTCCCCTTCGCTTCATCACATTCTCTCCATCTCCCTCAACCCGTCAGCAATTGAGACGATGAAGGCTGAGGAGTGGGGCTTACATCTCCCCTGGAACCGGCTCGCTAACTGGAATAAAGGTGTGTTTACGATTGACTTCACACTTTGTAGACCATGCTCGAGTGTAGCTCGAGCAAAGATAATTTGAAAATTTATTTGTTAAATTTATCGTGGACAGCCCTTATCTGTTATTATAGCTGCAAAAAAAATCAAGTTATTCAAATAAAATGAAGCGTTTTTTTTTTTATTTAATGAAAATTTCGTTACTAGAGATCTGAAGAATTCGCGGATTCATTTTGGGCCAAATTAGAGTATCTAATACTCTTACGTTCATGTTATTTTTACAATTGGTCCACGTGTTATTTGACACCTCCTGAAGAACCCAAAACCAATAACAAAAAGGTGTAACAAAATGCAGGCCCAACCATAGCTTTTTGCTGTGACAGCAAAGGACCAATGAGGAATTTTATCTGCGTTATTGTACACAAAACTGTGGAGTCTAGCCTACAGGTAATTGAACTCGTGAATTATTCCAGTCTATAGTCATTACTATGGACACCTGATTTTCCCGAAAAAAATCGCGTCAAGCTGTGTTCCGAAATACTTACAATCAGATCCACTTTCAGGATTGGATGGTTTCAGCTGCTGCGAGTCTTGGGGTGCCTTCCTGCGAATCGCAGACGTCCATTGCCAATATATACCTTATTCCTAATTCTCATTGGTCCAGTAAGCATCACGCTGTTTCCCGAGAAATGCACACGGCCAATCACGGAAGGGGAACTGCAGGTAGTGTTAGTAGTATATTGAAATTCAGCCTCCGTGGAGATCTTTTCGCGAAAACCGGGTGTCCTTTGTCGTTACATATAAATTTCAAGGCATAAAAGTAGAACAATGTTCGGTACAAAAATGAAATAATACATTTCTTGGTATCATACTTCAGTGTAAATTTATGAAGAATTTAAACCGTGTTCTTGGTATTTATTATAGTTGTTATGTAGCGTTGTTTTTAGAGTGAACTTCCGCTACACGTAGGCGTTGCTAGCTCACGGTTTCTCCTTGAGTTATCTACTCGTTATGCTGACGACAAGCGAGTTAGCAGTGATTGATGAGCGCAATACGACAGGCCATCGCGAAAAGCCGGAGTACTTGGCGCCAAGTTCGGAGAAGAGAGAGCCATTCATCGCTCGCTAATAGGGCTTATGAGTGTTATAACTTCTTCCCTCTCCCTTTCCCCCTCCCATGCCGTCATCCCATTATACCCCCAGAAAACCCACCCCCCTCCCCATCATACTCATTCTGCTCCCTCAATAATGAAATAAGTTACATGTTGTTCACGGTAAACTGAGTTGTTTGTTTTGGAAGTCAATCTCAAGGTCTTCCGCCGCGTGTAAAACTAGTATTTCCATTAGCCCGATCACTTTATCCCTGCGGTGGTCAGGTGAAAATGTAAAATTGATGGAAAAGTAGAAATTTTACGGTTTTGCGAGTTTCTTCACATACGCACTATAAAAAAAAAATTCAGTAATCACAAATTTTACGCAACAGTTTTAATTCAACGTTGAGACATGTAACTTATTTCCTTCCGTCGTTAACGACTTTAGTGGAAGCATGTCACTTGATGTACTCGTTAACCTTCTCAGAACCCGCTTAGATTTGAGGTTCAGGGTGTTAAATTTTGATGAGTGCTGTACTTAAGTCGACACAACACTTGTTTCGTTGTCCCAGCCAATGAGTAGAAGACTGAGAAATTTGCGTCATCATTCGAGGACAGAATAGACATCAAACACATATGCGTTTGTATTGCTCTTGTCATTGGACTACGGCTGGTGTGACACATCCTCGGCTACCTTTAACCAATCGGAAACATGTAAAGACAAGATAGCCCAATCACGTCCCGCCTAGTCAGAACGGAATGCGGCTCTTCGCTTTTGTAGGAGCCAATTAACAAATGGCACTTACGCTAATGTATACAGGCCGGTGAAATCTAGCGTGGTGCCAAATAATAACGCGAATTTTGCATGCCTCTACCAACGAGCTGTACTTTTATATGTTCGGCTACAGTTATATGAACAAATTAAGACCTATAGTTAAGGACAGGTGTTTTTCGTGAAAAGATTTCAATAGCAGTTGTACTCCAAAATACTTTAGTTAATATGCACTTTCGTGGTTTGATGGTTTTAAATGTCACGTATCTCAAGTGTCTGTCCGCGAATCATGGACCTTCAGTATTGGAGTACTTTATTAAGATTGGTCCAGTCAAATGATAACATGTCTTCTCACGTAGACACGCGGCCAATAAGCAAAGGAAGTTGTGGTTGTAAACATAGGATCTTCAAGTATAGCATGGCCTTGAATATTTTCGCGAAAATCACCTGTCCCTAAATATTAGTCATATTTATAAGACAAATATAATAAACTCATTATAAAATTATTACATTAAATTACATCTATGTTGAAAGGCGGTCTACGAATCATTTATCCACATGTAAGATCATTGGTAGGTCCAGCTGTTTTATTGCGAAAAGATTTTGCGAGCTGTACTCGAAAACACGATATTTCAGGACCAATATCGCAATTGGATGATTGGAACTCGCTGGCGTCTTACGTGTCTGTCAGCCAGTCCCGGACGTCCAATGTCGAGGTAACTTCTTTCTGATTGGCCCAGTCGAGTAGACAATGTCTTCTAACACAGGCACGCAGCCAATAACTAGAAACCTGGACAATTCGCGAGTTCAATGACCTGCAGGGTATACTCTACAGTCTTATGTACAAATATGCCGATATTAACTGCACATTGGTTGTCTGCTCTCACAGTGGAAGGCGACGATTGGGCCAGCGTTCTCCATGAGGTATAAAACACCGCATGGACCAATGGCTAAAGTTATATAAACACCCGTATTTTGAATTCTAGCTTGTCTCAAAATGAATCCGCAAATTCTTCAGGTATCTATAAATAACGAAAGGAAATTAGCAAACCTGCACGTAAGGAGTTGAAATCCACTCTGTGCAAAAATCTTTTCGCCAAAAACAGGTGACCGTAATCATTGGTCATTGATAGAGACCTGAAAAAATTCGCGAGTTCAATTACCTCTAGGCTATACTCCATTGTCGTATGTAAAATCATGCAAAAATCAGTGTTCGTTGGTTGCTTATTGAATTAGCGGAAGACGGTGATTTGGTCTGAATTTTATTGTGTGTTTATTATTGATTCAGAGTTGTCCAGGAGGTGTTAAATAACAGGTGGACCAATACCATAAGCAATACAAACGTTCGATGTTTTGAATTATAGCTTGTCCCGAAATTAAATCGCGAATTTTTCAGGTCTCTAGTCATCGAGCTTCACAATGTGCTGTACAAAACAAACAAAATTACTTTCACCTTGCGTAATGTACGCAATTGTATGCACCGGGTACAATTGCATAAACTGAGTGAAGAGATTTCGGCGGCTCTTAAGGTTGGCCGTCTGGTTGAAGGAATCTTGAACGTCTGAGGCCTAAAAGCGTGGGAGCGCTAGGGGCGACCGAGACATGCGCATCAACTCTCTCATTGGCCTCTACGCGCAAAGCACTGAACTGGCGTGAAATCTTTTCGATAACGCGCCTCTACGAGACTTTCAGGGGGAGACCCTACCATTTTATGACGTAATAATAAAAAAAAAATCAAGATTTGTTGCACGCCCCTGTTCCTTTTTTAATGTTTTGTACCAGAATGTTCACACCTAAAGACGACCGTGTAAACAATCGTTTGAGCCATTTTCACTGTCACAGAAACATGATTTAGAGGGAAATGGAGGAACTGGAAAACGTATACAGACGCATAACGTTCCTTAAATGTTGGGCGGTTTTTTAAATAAAACGTTTTCTGCTGGAGCTCTGCACACTGCTCGGAGACCTACCCAGGCGGCCAACTAAACTACGAGGTCTTGAGAGTCGAGAATGGATTTTAAAAAATGCAGGTAGGAGCAGTGACATTTTTTTTAAAGGTTGGCATCAGAACTGCTTGGTTAACCGCGAACAGCATATACTTCCTCTCCCTCCGGTTAACAACATTCCTCAACCCCCCTTCCCCCCCAGCAACCAACACCCACCCCATCTATCTTCGCCGATAATGAAATAAGATACTTAACGGGCTGAGCCACTTAAGCAATTACTCGGCCCAGAACGGCGCCTCGACAAGGCAGTTATACAGAGCTAAGAAAAGGAGGATGAAGAAGAGTGGGGAGGGAGGGGAGAACTTTGAGAAGAATCTGCGTTCTCAGCTTTAGTTTTAATTACGCTGCAGTACAAACATGGTGGTTTGTGTTGCAGCCCTAACGACTCTATTCCTCTCTTTCTCCTTGCATATTCATTAGGATGTCGCGGTCGGTGAATAAATACTCGAATTACTTAGCGTCGCCTCGCTGAATGCGCATTCGAACCACGGAGCTTAGAAGGGAAAGGGTAGCTCCGCTGAGGTTAGGATGAGAAATACCCACGGTGCTAGGTTATGCTGCCGTTTATGCAAATCGCTCCGCTACCGTTAAAATATTCGGGTAGCAAACGGCGAAAATGTTGTATCAGATAACCATCGTTGATAAACTGTGATGATTCGGGGACGGGGACGATTCCGCGGATTCGGCGGCTATCGGGCTGGACTCTGCAGCCTCTTGTAAAGTTCTGCAGCAACCGGGACTTCCAAGTAAAGGCTGTTCACGGTAAAGTGAGCACTTTTTAAATCAACCTTAGGGACAAAGTCACTGCCCCTAACTGCATGTGTTTTAACTGGTGCACTGAGTGACATGAGCCCAGTAAAGTTGGTAGCTATGGGTGGGAAGTAGTTCAGTATTTTAACCTCGAATAAAAATGTTAGGCAACCATTTCTGATAACTTGAATTATTTCTTTGGTTTTTTTGTACTTTTTAATGCATAGAAGTGTAAAAATTAACAGATTTGTTTTTTATTTGCTTTTCTAATAATTTCACAGTTTCATTTGACCAACGCATGAATAAAGTGATAAGTAGAGAGATGCAAAATTCGTGTTATTATTTTGTAGCATGCTAGACTCCACGTCCTTGTGTCTACTTAAGAGCAATTCGTTATTTAATTTATTACTGACGATCACGCGACGTCATGCACCCGTGTGAACGCTTTACTGGAGATTGGTTGCTCTACCTTTGAATCTTTCCTATTGGCTCAAATTGCCCTTGGGACAAGCCACACAGGTTGTCTGCGAACGGCAACAGTCGATAGAACATGCAGCTTATTGGTGTTTAATCTGCCGCCAAATAATAACGCGAAATTTTGCAGATCTCTACTGACGAGGCCCATCACATAGTTAATCGTACATAAGGCGGAAGAATACACAACGTGCGTACAAGTAGATCTTAATTAGGGCTTTCAAAAATGCTCATTTTACCGTAAATAGCTTATAGCTAGGTTGGTTACAGACAATAGAAAGTACGGAGTGACGTTCACATTTTCTGTAGATAATATCACGCCAGAGTTGACAAATGTATTTTGTAAGGCGTCGAATGTCCCAACAAACTTTATTCAAGTGCGACCAATCACAGGTGGTGCAAAGAGTTTTTGAGTAGTGTATAACAGACCATTAAAAAAAGCGAGGTCTTGAGAGCCGATAAGGATGATTCAAGTGAATATGGAGTGGCGCCGGAGTGTAGGGGCGGGGGAAGCGGGAGACCCCCGAGAGGACCCACCAACCAGCGGCATCGTCCGGCAAGATTCCCACTTGCGAAAAGCCGGTGACCCGGCCGGGGATCGAGCCCGGTTTGCCTTGGTGGGAGGCGAGCGTGCTAATCGCTCAGCCACCGCGGCCCCTTTCCATTGCTAGAAAATGTTTCCCTACAACGCGACGAGGGTAGTGATAAAACGTTCTGCGAATTTCGCTGATTCTACATAGGAACGTGGAGTCTAGCCTACAGGTCGTTTAAAATGAAAATGTTCCCTTCACATATTAACTATCCCTTTTGAGGCGTACGCGCGTGTATACTCGGGGCTACGTTAATAATGGAAACCTCTTTGCTACTGGGAAAAAAAGCGCATACAGTTATAATTTTATTGTTTCACTGCACTTAATCGGAATTTGAGTAAAAAATTGCAATTTCGACAACATTTCAGTTTGCAAGAAGAAAACTGTTATTTTTAATAACTTATGAACTGGACACGATGGATTGTAACATTTGTTTACCCGTGTAGTGACACATTAATTAGCGCACAGTCAAGGCGCGACCCTATTGGCCGACGGCCAGCCAATAATAAACGACGCAGAGTACAGTAGGCGTGTCCGGTGTAGCCAGGACCAATAGGACTATGATTAGTGGATATACAGAGACTAACACAACTGATACTGCAGTATTGAAGAACATAGGCAGCTCAGGTCAACCTTATCCTCTGTGCCAGTAAATTTGTGTCATCCTCAAACGGTTAATAATGTCTGGGTTTCAAAAGCTCACACACCTAAATAATTTCATCCTTAAGTTTGCCAACACTTTAACAGAGCTTGTAAACATAGGAAGCATTCATAACTTAGAATAGTAACCAGGTTCAGGAATCAGCAGGGCCACCAGTTCTTCGCGAAAAGATTTACACATAGGCTGGAATTCAATATCCCACTTGCACACTTGCAACCTTCATTTCGTTATTTGCCGCGTATGTCTGTGAAATGGCATTTCATACCTGTCTGGGCCAATCATAATTACGCTACTCCGACGGCGAGTGTCCGCGATTCGCAGGCAGACACTTAGGACACGTGATGGTCAAAACCATCCAATCACGAGAGCGCGTCTGAATTAAAGTGTTTTGCAGTTCACCTAGACGTGGGATCTTTTCGCGACAAGTACGTTCGCCTATAGGTTATTCACGGTAAAATGAGCACAGAGGACAAGGTTGACCTGAGCTGCCAATATTCTTCAATACTGCAGTATCAGTTGTGTTGGCCTCTGTATATCCACTAATCATCGTCCTATTGGTCCTGGCTACTGTACTCTGCGTCGTTTATAATTGGCTGGCCGTCGGCCAATGGAGTCGCGCTTTGACTGTTCACCAAGTAACGTGTCGCTACAGAGGTAACAAATGTTACAATCCATCGTGTCCAGTTGATAAATTACTGTATCGAAAATTGCAATTTTCTTCTTACGAATTGAAATGTTAACTAATTGTAACTTTTTTCTTCGATTCCGATAAGGTGCAGTGAAACAATTAAACTATAAAAGTATGTTTATTTTTTCTCAATAGCAAAGATGTTTCTATAAATGTCCGTACTCCTCTGTTCCACATGTACACGATTGCAAGCGCTTGTATTAAACAGATCAAGCAAACCTAAGTAAGATTACTTCTACTGCAGGTTGGGAAGATCAAGCCTAAAATTTTGGCAAAGGGAAAATTCTTACCACTGGGTAAGCGCTGGTGTCGGCAAAGAACCAGTTTTTCCATATTTTCCACGTTAAAAAAAAGATAATTGTAATAATCATAAATTAAACATAAAAAAAACTTCGTAACTAAGTAAAATCTCTCTCTTGTATAATCAACGTAGCTTAAAAGTAACTATAGGCTGTTCACGGTAAAATGAGCACTTTTGAAAGGCCTGCTTAAGATATACATGCTGTGTGTTCTTCCGCCCCATGTAAAATTAACACTTCCATGAGCCTCAACAATTTATTCATGCGTCGGTTAAGTGAAGCTGTGTAATTATTAGAAAAGTAAATAATACACTAATCTGCTAATTTTTACACTTCGGTGTATTAAAAAAATGCAGAAAGCGAGATAAATAATTTAAGTTACTACGAATAGTTACCTAACACTTTTTGTTCGACGTTAATATATGGAACTACTTTCCCCGCCATCGTTACCAACTTTACTGGACACGTGTCATTCATTGCGTCCATTGTGACATATGCAGGTAGGGACAGTGACTTTTTTCTAAGGTTGATTTCAAAAGTTCTCACTTTATTGTGAACGGTCTTTAGGCAAAATATTTCTCTTTTATAATTCATGTAGCTTAAAAAAAAAAAAATTAAAAGTTACCTCTTGGAACACTGCGCACCTAGCGGCGGAAATGTTTCTTATACTAAACTCTCCCATAGGAAATATTGTTTTGTTGCTGACCAGAGGAGGATAAACCTCAACCGAAGCTATGAAAGAGAACATCATATTTGTGTATCGATATCTATCCTATCTATATCTAGAGAAGTAAAACCTTGCCTTGTGTCACGTGGAACCGACGTGTACCGAGTTGTAAACTGCATCCCTCCGGAGTCTCTAGGAAAACATCTGACAGATAACCGATTTCACACAGGGGAATATAACGTTAACGGAATGGCTTTCCCAGCCGTTCTTCCCCCTCCCCCGCCCATCACTCTCTAACACCTCCCTTAACAATGCTTCGTTCTTCCAGGAAGACATTTGTCTCCTGAAGGATAAATGGGATAGGCGTGTCAGCTCCGTAGGCGGATGCATTTATTTGAGTATTGCCAAGTCATTCAAGCAAATATATAGCTCTTTAATGTGGAAACCCATTATCCGGATGGTAACGTGACGTGTGTAAAAAAAAAACCCTCGAGATCTGGGAGGCAAATGTTAGGAATGAAATATAATAAATAGCTTATTATAGGCCGTTCACGGTAAATTCAGGAATTTTTAAAGCCAGGCTGAAGATCTACTTCGCATTGTGTATTCTCCCACCAACATGTGTAAGATTAAAAATGATATGGGCCTATACGCTGGTTCACGGTAAAGTGAGCTCTTTTGAAAAGGACTCACATTTGGAATAATGGTCAATAAATATATTTTATTTTAATCCTTGGGCATTAACTTCCGAGTGCGGTGGAATATACACCTTATATTCTTTACCTACACGGCAATATTTATATTTAAAAGGGAGTTAAAGGATTAAAAAAAAAATTGCCGAGAGTAAAAGTAATTGGTGATTAAGAAGTGCTCACTTACCTATAGTCACTTTATTCATGCGTCGGTCCAGTAAAACTATAAAAGGACTAAGAAATAAAATAGTTTACAAATTTACCCATTCTCACCTCTATGTGCATTAAAAAACTGAAAGTAAAATAAACTATTCCAATAGTCGTAAATTTTTACCTAATACGTTTAGCCCATTCAGGCCCAGTGTACACAATTGTGCATATTACGCACGTGTAGGTAATTTTTGGTTTGTACTGCAGACTGCGAAGCTCAATAACCAATTATATTTTTTTACCGAGTGTTATTAAATGATTCACAACCCGTCTTACTAGTGTAGGTTATAATTGGTAAATACAACTGTACCCGAACTTATAGCCTGCAGCTCATTGGCTGTGACAACGAAACAAGTGTTGTGTTGACTTCGGTACAGCACGCATCATAACATTTTTTTTTGTTTGCAACACCTGAAAATGTAAATTAAAGTCTTTCTGAAAGTGTTAATTCGACGTAAGACACGAGACTACTTCCTCTGCATCGTTACCAACTTTACTGGGAGCATGGAAGTCAGGGAACCAGTTACAAATGTGCAGGTGTTGGCTGCGACATTTTAAATGTTGATTTCAAAAGTGCTCAGATGATCGGTGACAGCCTACACGAAGAGACGTGGAAAATTCGCGGTATCATTTCGAGACAACTTGTACGTTCGCGTTACTTCTGCGATTGGTCGAAGCGTTGTTTGACACGTATGAGGCAATAACAAACTTGCAATAAACTGAAGGCCCAATCACCGCCTTATATTACCATGAACAAACAACCGATCTGGGCGAGTTTATACAAGACCGTGAGGCCTAGCTTACAGGTCAATGTATTCGCGAATTTTTCAGGTATCTACCTATACGAATGGCTTTTTACATAAAACCATGCAGATTTTTAGCTGTTACACAGGTGTTTGAAGCTTATTTCTCTTAATGCACGTGAAAGAAAAAGAAAGAGTTTTCATTTCCCCGCCATCAAAATAAAACTTATAAATAGAGATAGGAAAAATTTCGCGAGTTCATTTTAGGACAAGATAGACGCCCAACACGTCTACACTGAAGTCACCTTCGCAATTGGATCACAGTTCATTAGACACGCCCTAGACGACCGTCAGCCAATAGCATACTTGCAAGGAAACAAGTAGCGAGTGTCATACTGCCAGGTGTGGAGTGACATTGGCTACTCTCTGAGGCAGCAGCCAATTAACAAACATCTGAGGCTCTAGTATACACAGGACATTGGTCTAGGCAACAGGTCATTGAACTGGCGAAATTTTCCTACCCCTCCTTATAAAATAAGACGTGAACTCGAGGGAAATTTTTTTTCTAAATAGCTTTCAACATAGATGTAATTTAATGTAATTATTTTATAATACGTTCATTATATTTGTCTTAAAAATATTACATATATTTAATGACAGGTGATTTTTGCGAAAATATTTAAGGCCATGCTACATTTCACAATCCTACGTGCACAACCACAAATTCCTTTGGTTATTGGCCGCGTGACTACGTGAGAAGACATGTTCTTATTTGACGATGCCAATCGTGTTAAAGTGCTCCGAAACTGAACGTCCATAATTCGAGGACAGAAACTTGAGGCCCGTGAAGTTTAAAATCACTCAACCACGAAAGTGCATATGAACGAAAGTATTTTGGAGTACGAAGGCTCTTGAAATCTTTTCGAGAAAAACGCCTGTTCCTACATGTATTTATAAATGTATGTACGTTACAGTCATTTGGGGTAGATTTGTGCCAGCATCGGCAACTTGATCATCCCAGCTAATTTGATTCGCTGGGTTATTTAAAAATACTGTTGTTACCTTAGATGTTAACACACTCAGTTCTGCACATATTTACTATAATTGAAGACAAGTTAGAAGTGTATCACCTGTATACACCACTGCAGGAACGTCTATTCTGTTGGTTTCTGTATTCCTACTTACCACTCTTCTATTGGTTCACACCACACTGGGAGTGCTTACTGTGCTCTACAACGTTCATCATTGGCTGGTCGTCAGCCACTGGGGTCGCACAGCTGATTATGCTCCAATCAAATGTATCTTACTGTATCAAAGCTTTGCAGTCAATCGTGTTCTTTTATAAGCAGGGGCAGTGATATTTCGCCAAAAGATTTCGAGACAAGATATGGTTCAAAGCACTATAGGGTCGCCCAGCTTTATTTATTGGTTGAATCGTGTTCTGGTCCATGTGAAATGTCTGCACACGAATCACGAAGGTACAGTGTGGGAGTTACGGAATCCTGAGTGGCGCGGTCAAATGCGGAAACGACACCACCAGCCAATGAAGGTATGATAACAGCCGTGGTGTATATATAGTATTGAAGTCTACTTTGTGCTCCGATTTTTACGCGAAAAAGTACTGGCCTTATTTATAAGAGCATAACAAAAAATACATATTTTGCAGGAAAACTATAGTTATTGGGTTGTATTGTTACTGTACGATCCTGTTAAATACTCGCAGAACAGTGACTCTATAATCGTGCTAGTTTAATTTTTCAAGACGAATTTTTTTTTTTAAACTGGCGTTGCTCGACCTTAGCTCGAGCGTAGTCCAGAATGTGTTAAAAATTTACGCGGGGACTTAGGAGCATTAATTAAAAATGACAGTGTGCGGTAAATGTTAACCTGGCCATTGGAGCGTGGTAACACCAAGTGACTGTATTACAAACAAACTTTAATGTATAGGGATTGCAAAATTTCGCGAATTCATTTTGGGACAAGCTAGACGTCAAACACACATATATAGTGAAGTGACCTTCGCAATTGGATCACAATTTATTAGACCCGCCCTGGACGCCTCTGAGCCAACAGCAGACTTGCAAGGAAACACCTTGCTAATTCCATAATTGCCAGGTGTGGGGCAACAGCCAATGAACACACAGCAGTATGAAGAGGACAGAGGAGTCTATCTTACAGGTCATTGAACTCGCAAAATTTTAGTATCCCTACCAATGTATTAAGACGTGTGAAACACATTCGGTATCCGTTTCATTGAAAAAAAAAACAACATAGGGAACGTGATGCATCAACCCCATCAGTAGGGACACCCGACTTTCGCGAAAGAACTCCACGGAGGCTAGATTTCAATATCCTACATGCGCTCTTATTGGCCGCGTGCCTATGTTGGAACACAGTGTGATCTTTACTGGGCCAATGAGGGTTATGAATTAGGTCCCTCCGTCGGTGAACGTCTGTGATCCGCAGGAAGGCAGCCCAAGACTCACATCAGTTGAAACCATCCAACCACGAAAGTGGATCTGATTGTAAATACTTTGGAACACAGATAGACAGGATTTCTTCTCGCGAATCAGCTTACACCACGCCACTCGGGGAATGGCCTCGTACAATGCGGGTGTCATCAGCGAATCTGCAAACGATCAAATGTTCAGGCGATGTGTAGCGTGACATAAAATAATGACAAAGAACACATATCAATAATCCCCCCCCCCTCGTGCAACGTAATGTGATTTCATTTTGAACTGAGTAAATGACTAACGAAAATTACCAACACGAGCTCAATTCCCCCCCCGCCCAAAAAAAAACCAAAGTGCAGCGAACAAAATCCGCTTTTAATTACAACAAAAATTGCTACACAACTCAATTCATGCGTTCCATGGGTATAAATTCCGATCTAGTTGAAAGCGATAAATCAGGAGGTATTTTGCTTTTCGTGCGGGAGTGTTATTAAAAGCAATAATATATATGCCACTGGAAACACACTCAAAATAAAATTAACTTTTAATCTGATTTACCCTCAACACACTCCAGTTGCTTGGTAATGTTAAGCAATTACCTAATTGTCAGGTATTTACGTGCCGAGTAGGCCTACCTATGCATAATATACGTTTAATACTATTTTGTTTATGCAGGTTATTAAAACACGTTAAATAGTAAGCCTTCTGTTATATCATTTAATAACTATGTGAAAGTAACTGTTGACCATCACAAGTTAAACATGGCAAATTAACAATAAAATACTCTTGTATTTATCAGAGATGGTTCAGTGTGTTAGTGAATATGGAACAAAAATTAAAGCATCTCGAGAAAATCAACAATTATAAGACTATAATTATTTAGAGTAGGTACCAAACTAACGAAAAATATGGGTAGGGAAGTAGAAGAGATTTAAAATATACGAATTGGAAAAATATATATATTTTTTGTAGGTTTATGATATATATGTATATCCCATAATTATTTGGTCGTTAATTATTGCTTATAATTGATTAAAATCTAGATTTTTCACTTCTACATAAATAATGACTGTCAAACTGTATGTTGACGCTGAACTCCCGGTATACTATCGCCTACTAGACAATTTACGCTGAACTCTTATTGAGTCAGATCCCTGTTTTGCTAGACGACAGCAAATAAACACCTTTTAACTAAACTCTTCCTCGCAAAAAAACTTGTCTGGCCAAATTCAGCTTGCGTTAAGGGCGTTCAATAGACTGAAATAATTTTCTGCAAATTTTAGCATATTAGCGTTCATACTTTTTCGTTGTGATTTTAAATAATATTCTGAAAAAGCAAAAATTGCGTAAAATTACATTTAGAAAATAAATTTTAAAAAATTATACGTTTTTTTTTTATTTATACATTTTTTTTCGTACAAATCTCAACACACAGCAAAATTAATTCAAATCTGTCATCAAAACCTTATGCGATTATTTTCTTGAAAATTTGTTATGTGTTTCGTCCGTATGTCAATTCAAACATTTGAAGTAATATTTAAAATCAAAATAATCAGAAGTGAGTGAGTGAGTGGAGTTAAGATATGGATAGGAAAATTTCGCGGGTTCGATGACATGTAGGGTAGACTCCACAATCCTGTGTAATATCGAGCCTCAGGTGTTTGTTCATTGGCTGCTGCCCCAGTGTTACCACACACCTGGCAGCATGGGATTCGCTTCTTGTTCCCTTGCAAGTCTGTTATTGGCCCAGGGTCTTCTAGGACGTGCATAATAAACTCCGATCCAATAGCAAAGGTGGCTTCAGTGTACACGCGTTTGAAATCTATCTTGTCCTGAAATGAATTCGCGAAATTTTCCTATCCCTAAGTTAAGAGATTTGGGCGGCTCTTAACAGCGAGGTCTTGAGAGCCGATGAGGATGACTGAGGTATGGAGCAGCGCCGGAATGAAATAGCGGGGGAAACGGGATATCCCCATTAAATATATGCCCGCGGCTTTAGTTAACGTTGTACATTTTTTCATGTGTATAACTTAGTTCGTATTCCTTATTACCGCTGCAACAAAAGAGAAGAATTTTGTATTTGACAGCAAAGATAGATAGGTAGTTTCGCTTAACGGCAAAGGATACCTTCGACCTCTGCGAAATTCCGTTTGTCTGCGCCACGGGTAACGTGCAGGTATAAGCTGTTCACGATAAAGTGAGCACTTTTTAAGGTCCTTCCAACTGGCATTAACAGTTAATAAATGTATCTTATTGCAGCCTCAGGCATTACATTTTGACGGTGGTGAAATATACACACTGTGTTTATTGGTTACATTGCAATGTTTATATTAAAAAGCAGCAGATGAAAAGAAAAGTTTATAAGGCCTTAAAAAGTGCTCACTTTACCGTGAACAGGCTATAACAAAATGATGCTCATATATCTCTGTCTCATTCCTGTGTTTCACTTGAGGATTTCCCAAAGTGCGATAAAGATCTCCAACACTAGACTATCCCCGAACAACTACTTGGAAACCGCCTCGCCTCGTTGCCAAATGTAAACTCCTAGCGGATAAACTAGTTCTAGGAAGGCAGGCCATTCCCGCCCTTTTACTGCTGCTTGTTGACAGCACCAAAGCTTTGTACAACTTTATATATATAACTTTACAAAAATCTTAATTTGTTTTCAGCCTGCATCATCAAACGAAATTGTAACAAATATTTCGATCAAGGCATTTTCCCACGAAAGTTTAAGTAATGATAGAAATGCTAACACCAAAATACCTTTAGTTTTGGCGAAAGTGGTACTTACGTTTATTATTGATTAATACATGTAATTTTCTCCACTATAATATTTACGTGTTTTCCATTACAGCTGTTTTGCAGACTAACAGAACGGAGTCAAACCCTTGGGCTTGCGCACGCGATTCATGTACGCTTACCACATTTACGAAGAGACTAGATGGATAGTAAATTAAGTTATTGCTATACGATAAAGATATAGCCAACGGGAATTGTTTCACGTTTGACCAATAAAGCCGCGGTTGTGTAACGGCTAGAGCGCTCACCTTTCACAAAGATGACACGGGTTCGATCCCGGTGCGTTACCCCGTATTTTTGCACTCAGTAAACACGGATGAGAACTCTTTAGCATTGGTGTATGGTTTTCTTAGAGTATTCCAATTTTATCCACACTCATTAAATCCCATCGTTGCTCAATCTTCATCTCAGTTCATCTTCATAGGCACTAAATAAGGACCTCAGATAATCAGCGCCGGTAAAAACTCTTGCATTTAAACACCCTCATTTTTATATCACTTTAATAAAATAAATCACTTATTTTGACTCCTCGCAAACTTCCTGTACTTTTTGCATCGACGTGGATGGTGTAACCACTTCCATTTTTTCGGAACCGCGACCATTTTGTCGCGATGATCGTTGAGCATCATTAAATCTCTTCATCGCTTGGGAAAGTTTGTTACTCTTAGTTTTTATGTAACGCCTGCCATTCTTGAATTATTGCGGAGCCATTGCACACAAAAAAAAAAGTAGTGTTTCTCGTATAATTACGTCATACGTTTCACTAAATACAATGGCAAAATTATACACTCAAAAAGTGCGAAAATATTAGCTAGCGTTCACGATCTCGAAGAGTGACAACCGTACGACACTATTTCAAAGATCACCTTAGTTAGGGTAGGAACGGGAGTGGGCGAGGCTAGATATCCTCAGACTCCCTGGCGCCAGCTGTGTGACGGGTTGCATCCAAGATATTATGGAATTCCAGGCGTAAAGATAACATGCAACCCTTTTGTAGCAGCTTTTCGCTAGAATAATAAAAAAATTTTAAAAAATCGAAACTTTTGCATTTTGTTTTGAAAGTATATTGATGTAGCTACTTCATGAGTGTATTATTTTTCTTTTTAAATTATTACTCTCTGTTTTTCCTGGATGCGAAAACAACCCTGTTTTACATCGTGCACATTACAAACTGACAAATTTTTTTAGAATTTCAAATCACACCAGTTAATAGTTTAGGGAAAAAAAAAAAAAAAAAAAAAAAAAAAAAAAAGAAGCCAGTTTCCTCTTTTGGTTCTCCAGAAAGCTGCTGCAGCAAATTAAAAAAAAAACACAACTTCAAGAACCTACAGCTCTTAAACTATAAGTTGTAGCGATTAACATTTCGGCTCAAAAGCTAGTCTGTACGATACCTATATGTAGGCATAATAATCAGCTATAAAATATTTTGGGTCCAACAGCCTTAACGTATCGTCGACAGCGAGGTCATTACAGACGGTATTCGAGATCAAAATATTTTAAGAATATCAAGAGAACATTTTTTTATTCCAGGAAGATTATGCGCAGAACGCCAGCTTACAGGTGGTGATAAAGGTATAGCCTTTCCTTGCGTTTCAGTACGGTAAAGTCATATTGCTGAACCGTTCAAGATGCTGCTGGGATAAGTTTACTGATACCGCAATGTCGAAATGATAATTCTGGCGATTAATTGTAACAGTTATACTATTTGCTGTACGTACTCGTTGGAAGTCCACAGCAAACACCATCTCGAACTAGCTCAGTGAAAGTTTGAGACTCGGAAGAAATAAATAATTGAAAGTTTGTTTATGACAGGAGTGCCAATAGAAAATAAGTTAAAGATGTATTTAATGTTCATTGGGGTTTATTACCGTTTCTTTGAAAGCCATTGACACTCGTAGAAAATAAAAAGCAAGCGATAAGAATGTTAGCGTGGTCATGAACCCTACATCGCTGAACTGATTGACAAACTGAGACGAACTTGATGCAAATTGCTTGTGACTTGTGACGACGATAAAACAAGTGAAACTGTGTGATGAAAATAAAGCCGCGCCTACCCTGTATACATTCACTGAATGTTGCATCAAGTAAACGTGGTCCAATCGTAGCTTCGCAAAGTGCGGTAATGTCTAAAAAAAATAGCCCGTGAACTCTTGACGTCCACATAAGATCTGATCACTTCGTAACAGTATGCTCAATGTGAGGTCTTTCGTCACGTGTAAAATTACATTGACATAAGCTTGATCACTGTATTGATGCCCGGTCAACAGAAACTGTGACTTTAATAAAAAAAATTGGGTGTGGCTGTGTTGGGCACCCGGCCGTTTGTTTTGCGTGAATACGTCTACGTTGACGCGCTCGGACGCCTTGATGTGCATTTTTACGTTCTCGGCACCGCTTCACTCGATCATATGGAGTTCTGTGGGTACCACTGGATTGCTTTTGAGATTCTCTTTCCAACCGTATACGATTTCTGTATTTCGACTTGGCTTTTTGGCGAGTATAGGCCGAAATTGTGTAAAGTTTCCTTAAATTTTTTACATCAAACGCACACAATTTCACCATAACTACGCCACACAAATGTTTTTATACAGGCAACCGATTGATCTTGACGAGAACTGTCGATTGAAACTTAAACGAGAGTCGTAGCCATATTCAAAAGTTATATTAAGCGGAAATTATGAGGCGCAGCGAAACGAACTCAAAATTGCGCCCCCCCCCCCCCCTTTTGAAAACGATGTTTCGCAGTCCTCGCTCAACATAACATATGCTTTGATTATTTGGTAATCGAATGGTGTAATTGAATTTTGAATGTAGACGATAGATTCGGAGCTGCAATGCCAAACTGTATCCCCCGACTTTGTTATCATCGGATTTTCTGGATTGCCCCCCTACTATGGGCGCAAATTTCAAAGTCTTATTCACGTCAAAAAAGTAAATATTTAACAAATTTCCTACTTCTTATATGCAAAAATAGAAAACAAAATAAATCATTTCAGTATTCACAAAGTTCACCTTAAACTTTTAATTCATTCTTCGCTATCAACTTTTCTCGACACAGTGAGTCCATTAAATATATATGCAGGGAAGGAACAGCGATTTTCTTCAAAGACTGATTTCAAAAGTGCTCAATTCACCATGAACTTGCTTGTACCTGCCCACGTATTACATCGCTGTATCCCCAGCTCACTTCAGTCTCATGGGCGATGAAGACCTTTCCGCTAAGCGATCTGCTAATCCGAAATCACTATTGTCTGCGAGGAGGACAGATCGCCGATATCGGGTGCGGTCTGTGGCATGTCGGGCAGGAGAGCGGCGAGTCAAATAGGATGGCGAAGTTGTCCATGACAATCGGCATTACTCCAAACGTCGCTCTCCTCCTCTCCAGCCTACCAGGTTTGGAGGAGTGCCAGGCACTAATGACTCTAATGAAGGTAATCAATGACCCAGGTAATTCGCGGAGCGAGCAGGGTCTTTTGTGCGCAAGCGCGGTCGGGAGACCCAACCCTCTGTCTTCCTTAGCGCACGTTCGCAGCGGTTCGTAAAACGACCCCTGGGGCCCGCTAATAGGGCCCGGGGACCTTTGTTTTGTACATCATTTCCAGCATCCGGAAGGCTATTATGAACCCTCCCAGACTCGGTGTCACGTCACATCGCTTTTCGGAACCCTCCAGGATAATTTCTAGTCCTGTGAACGAGGTTACTTTCGGAATTTGTATGGTGGTCCAGTGATTGGAAAAACGTGAGTTTAAGGCCGTTGGTGCATGAAAGCAGTATATTTATATATATATAATTTGTGCCATAACTTGTTTCACACCGGATCTTTCAACATTTTTGGCACTCCACGACGTAAATAACAACTTTTAGCAGTTTCTTACGTTGTCAGATATTCACTATGTCCGTTATTCTCGGAGCATTGATGAAAGAAAAGAAAACAACAATTTATTCTTTTCTTCCATCAATGCTCCGAGAATAATAATGGATATAGCGAATATATGACAACGTAAGAAACTGCTAAAAGTTGTTATTTACGTCGCGAAGTGGCAAAAATGTTGAAAGATCCGGTGTGAAACAAGTTACGGCACAAATTATATAAATATACTGCTTTCATGCACCAACGGCCTTATAGTACCGCGTAGCCAGGAAGTACCTTGTGGGTCTAGCAGCGAGGGAGGGGCGACCAAAGCACATGCTATTCTTGTTGTCATTGTACAAATATATTACCACTGTTTGCAATGCTGAATAGTTAATACTACAGAAGTGAAACAGGTGCATCTCTCACAAACACCAGCAAGGGGCCACGGTCGCTGAGCGGTTAGACTGCTCGTCTCCCACCAAAGGCAAATCTGATTCAATCATCGGCCGGGTCACTCTCGGATTTTCGCACGTGGGAATCGCGCCGGGCGACGCCGCTGGTCGGCGGGTTTTCTCGGGGACCTCCCGTTTCCCCCGCCCTTGCATTCCGGTGTTGCTTCATTCTCACCTCGTTTCACCCTCGTCGACTCTTAAGACCTCGATGTCAAGAGCCGCACACACATATCTTTACTACACTCGTCGACAGTCGGGACCTACCCCTGGCAATATAGAGCGGAAATAGAACTCGCTTGGCATTCGCTTCGAGTGATTTGTAAGAAAACATAGCAAACCGGAAGAAGAAAGATCCACGAATATGCGTATCTCGGCAAATAAATGTTCCGCAAATACCACTTTTTGCCATAAAAGATCAAAACTAATTATATATGCCCCTACTTTTATTATTTTTACTTTTGTCATATTAAGTGCATTCTTGGAGAAAAAATCGTGAAAATGGTGAAATATCGCATTTTTAAAGCTTGCCTATGTAGTTTCCTTAAGCGACAAGAGAAAAGTACAAGGGTACGTGCGTAGTTTAATCTGTGGGCTTTCATCGCGTGTAGTAAAACGTCACTGTTACAGATATAATTTGCACAGTACAGCGTCACGACGGAAACACTACACGCGATGCGCGTACGAGCGATGAGGCACTAGAAGTGCGTGTTAGTGTCGCTCTCATTGATCTCTCACTTCTTGAACTTGGACGCGGGGTTCAATCCAACTCAGCGAGGACTTGGGGGCCGATGAGGGTGATTGAGGAGCAGCGGCGGAATGAAAGGGGAAGGAGAAACGGGAGATCCCCGAGAAAACCCGCCGATCAGTGACGTCGTCCCGCACGAATCCCGCATGCGAAAATCCAAGAGTGACCCGGTCGGGGATCGAGCTCGGTTCGCCTAGGTGGAAGGCGAGCAGACTAACCGCTTAGCTACGGCGGCCCCGCTGGACTGGGGAAATCGAATCTAATCTAGCGAGTTCAGTGTGTTCCAACTTCACTGCCTACCTATTTAAGGCAACCATTTTTTTGTTTTAAATAATTGTAAACCCCGTATTCTGGCAATTAATCATTAACTGATAAACGGGCCTGCCTACCAAGCTGGCAGTCAAATGGGGAATCAATGTTAAACGAAATTCCTTCTCATTGTGTCAATTTTAAATATTCACATTCCAAACATAAAACACGTTGGTGCGATTTTCTCAGAGAATATTAGTACATAAAGTTATTTCTGAAAAAAATATTGTTTTTCGTTTTTTTTTTTTTTTTGTTATACGTAAATTTTAATATTTACATTTTATAAAAAAACATATTAAACAAAAAAAAATCAGCAAAATATTTTAACGTAGCATTATTTCTTAACAAATTTCACATAGAATACTTTTCGTTTGAAACAGTTATCTTTAAAATTGGCGCAATGAGATGGAATTTCGTTTAACATTGATTCCCCATTTGAAGTTCGCCACTGCCGGCTTGGTAGGCAGGCACGTTAACATAATACAATGAAACAAAGGCAGTTTACTAGAGATTTCGGCAGCCATACTTGTAGCGGCGTTTTGCAACACACAAAGTGGTACGCGGAAGCATGTATTCAGCATTTAAATTCAAACTGCTCACTACTTCGGGTTTATGTTTTGCAATCTATACCTACATGGTACTCGTATAATACCCTTTTTGCGTCGAAAATTACAATCTTTCCAAATATGTTAAATAAAATGGCATCTTCTTTTATGAAATAATAGCAAAAGACCTCTGGTAATCCTTCATTTGAAATTCAGTAAAAAGATAATTAAAATAGCTGCTGTAAGTAAACGGGAAACATTAAGTCTTAAGTTTATTTTTGCAATACTACAAGTTCAGCAGAACAAATTTTTTTTACGCAATTCTGTGATAAATAAAATATAAAAAAACTGTAATTTTCAACAAGCAAGTAGGGGAGAGTAACCTATATCGTACCACTTTTTACATTTGCAATTTTATCTGTCTAAATTGAAAAAATACAAGATGTTACGAATTTGTATCAAAAAGGACGACTATATATGCGGGTTACATTTCAAAATATAGCATCGGGGAAGAAATAAAGAACTTTTCGTAACAGACTGCAACTGGTACGATATAGGAAACTGGTTTCCAAAATCGTACCCCTGTGTCCTAAATCGTACCACACCGTTATAAATTAAACCAAATGAGAGAACAAACAAGGCAGCATGTAATAACACACAGGATTATTGTAGTATTTAAATACTAACTAAGATAGATTATTTTTCTTCAGTAAATGCAAGAAATATTCAATTATTTACAGGCTACACAAACAAAATGTTTCAGTTCTGACTAAACACCCGCAAAACTCTCATGAACCCAGGATGCGCACACTAAACCCTGGACCATATCTTCCACAAATGTTTCTTCATATACAGAACAATACCAGTCTTCACGTTGTAAGACACTTACTATGTCGATCGGAATATCACGCCATGTTGAAGTGGATGACTGGTGTAAATTGTTATCTAGGCCTTGGTTTCTTCCTGCGGATGGAGAATGTTTCTTCGTTGTAGGCCGAGGTCCGTTAGTCTTTCTCTTCTTAATACTGGACTGTGGTAAGTGTAGGTCATATGGCGTGTCCTCTGGGATTTTCATTTTTAACTCTTTTACTTCTGCCTACGCCACTTGCAACGCGTTCGCCAACTCCAAATCGTTTTTGTATAGACTGCTTGTCAAAACACGTGCCCGTTGGGTCTTTGCCAACCTACGTCTTTTGTTGGGTCCAGGAATCGGTGAAAGTGATTCAATAGACACGCTGAGATCACAAGAAGTGGTTTATGTTACATTAGGGCCAGTTGCATCACATGGTTTTTCAATCAAAAGTACATTGTTTTTATCTGAGTTAGGTGACTTATTAGTGGCATCTTCAGTGGGCCTTGAAGATGCACAAGGATCAGCATCTTCATTGACTGGTGTAGTATCATCTGTTTGCTTCAGGTACTCGGCTGAACGTTTGACCCTGACGCACATGTGCAACACACCTCTATCATGTTTACACCTCTTTCTCCACTAGAGACTGAACCAACCTGGAGCTTCCCTTTCTTAGCTCAAACATTTTGGCAGTTGTTTTGAACAGCACTAACGCCTGTTCCATCCACATCAAATAGGCAGGTCGCATCGAGCTTGTTTTCATCAATGAATTGCTTTAATAAGTCGAAAAATTCGCCAGCATGTTCCCTATTGAACCCGCTTACTCGAGCCATGGATGTTGCTTCTGGTTCACGTAATGTCAACTCTTTATGGCGAACTCGGAAATCGTAAAACCATTTTTTACCGGCCATTTGAGTATCTCGATTAACATTATGTGGAATGTGTTGCGCTCTGCTGTCTGATATGCCAGATTGCGTACATCGTTAATTGTGACTCCAAAAAGTAGTTCTTCCAATTTTAAAATATGTTCTACACGTTGATTTTCCATTTAAAGTGGCGAGGTAGTAGTCCGTCCAAGCGCCTTCGCACCGTCGTTAACAATTACGTTTTTACAGTCCAAGTGGAACTTTAGCGTTGGTTTTGGAATGCCATACTGGCGGCAGCACTCGTTGAACCCCATGTCACCATTTCTGTACGCTGCCAGAGCCCTTTCCATGTCTGATTCACTCCTGGGACCATATTTCCTTTCCGCCATTCTCTAACACACAATTGACACGTGTGTTACTTGTGTTTATTTAAAATTTATTTAATTGATGCAAATAGGTCGCAAATATAGAACCTCAAATAATACGATATCCCAATTCGTTCCGGTACGAATTAGGAGCCCCACCAGTGGTACGATTTAGGCAACTGCGCACAACTTCACTCTTTACGTAATTTCTAACCTAAAAGAAGTGCCTCGCTACAAAGCGACCAGCCGTTATGTTCAATATTACTTGCACCACAATGATAACTGCATTAAATCTAATAACACTTACCTTGAAGTGCTGTATTATCTTACATATGGAGTAGAGAAACTACATCAGCAAACACTCAAACAATATAACTGTAATAAAAACTCAACACGTGCTTACATTGACTAGCTATTTTCACGGATTGCTCAATACATCTAGTAGTTCAAGTATTCACCGTGAGAGCGCTCCACTAGTCCTGCTTTATAGAAAAACAGTGGTGGTACGATGTCGGCGACTTCCCCCTACTATGTACATGGCGAAACATAACTAGTGTTTCTCGTTTTAAAACAATTCTTGACAATTAGTTTCCTTTTAACGTGTAACGACGGAGTCCATACGGAGATTACCAGAAAGGAGCTCAAGTAACTTCGTCGAGTGTCCGTGATTGTTATTTATCACAGTGAAATATTGGCTCGTAAACAAGAGCGGGAGACGCGAGAAAGGAGCTCGCCAGTCAAGAATTAATAATCGTTCCCCTAGGGAGCGCCTGTTGCGACTGTAATTTGAGACGTCACTCAGGAAAAAAACTAATTAAATTCTTGTTACTCTGAAGCAAACAGCTTTGAGAGGGGAGGGGGTGGCTGTCAAAACACTAGGGGTTGGGTGACTACGCTCGAGAGCAAATATCAAGATAAAATGCGCCGGCTGCTCTCTGTCAACTCCGGCTTCTGGTTAACTTCACTCGCCGTCTTTCATTTATTTCTCGTTCCGATCACATTAAATGTTTCGCCTCTACGCACGCGAGATTAAATTGTGTGTTACATCCCATACAATTCGCAACTCTGCCAATTGATACGTTGGGAGCCGTTTAAATCACCACGTTAAAATTCTCAGCTTTGTAAATATCGTTTATTTTAAGTTCGTATTCACGAAAAAATTCAACAACTTATTTCCGTTTTATCTTCTCAAATACAATAAAAAGTAATCTTCCTAATCATTTATTTTTCAATTATTCACCTTATACAACATCTTGCAACAAACTTATCATATTTTAAATCATTAGAGGCTGCGGTTGCCGAGTGGTTAGCCCGCTCGCCCCCCACCAAGGCGAACCGGGTTCAATCCCCGGCAGGGGTCACCAGATCGTGCCGGACGATGTCGCTGGTCGGCGGGATTTCTCGGGGAACTCCCGCTCCCCCCGCCCTTTCATTCCGGCGCTGCTCCATACTCACCTCACTCACCCTCATCGGCTCTCAACACCTCGCTGTCAAGAGCAGCGCAATCTCTTCGCTCACTCATTCCACCCCGGCGATTTGGGCTTGATCCTCGCTGTAAACCTGAGCCTGTATCTTTGCGTGAAGGGAATGTTGCATGTGTCTGGAGAGGTTTTTTTTTTTTTTTTTTTTTTTTTTTAGTGGGTCCATGCTGCCCACAGATTAATCACGTTATTACTCATCTCACATCTCTTTTTCATGAGGTCGAGAGGGAAACATACGTTTGTCTGCAGACAGGAGAAAAACTTGTTTTATCATTCACTTGAACACATTCAGGTCTGCACATGTTTACTATAATTGAAGACAAGTTAGAAGTGTATCACCTGTATACACCACTGCAGGAACGTCTATTCTGTTGGTTCCTGTATTCCCACTTACCTCTCTTCTATTGGTCCACACCACACTGGGAGTGCTTACTGTGCTCTACAACGTTCATCATTGGCTGATCATCAACCACTGGAGTCGCACAGCTGATTATGCTCCAATAAAATGTATCTTACTGTGTAAACGTTTTACAGTCAATCGTGTTTTTTATAAGGGCATAACGAAATATACATTTTTTTGAAGGAAATCTGTAGCTACTGGGTTGTATTGTTCTTGTGAAATTCTCTTAAATATTAGCAGAACAATGATTATATAACCACAGGAGATTTTTCTTTTCTAGGAGGAAGAAATTATTAAACTGGCGTTGCTCGATCTTAGCTCGAGCGTAGTCCAGAATGTGTTAAAGTCGGGGCAAGCATACTGGTGCTAGGGTACTATACCCGAACGTAAGTCGGCTATGCTATGAAGAGAGATTTATTTGCCACTGAAAACAAAATTCGCATAGACGTAGTTTCATTGTTTCGTTAATGCTTGTCAGTCTCTTAAAGAACAAGAACTATACAGCACATCAACACTAACTGTTGTGAATGAAAATAATTTTCATAGCAACTAAAGAGAAAACATATAGACTGCATAACATAGCTGTTCACGGTTAAGTGAGCACTTTTGAAATCAACCTTTGAAAAATGTCACTGCATCTACCGGCGTATATTTTCAAGGGAAAACTGACTGGCATACGCTCAGTTAAGTTGGAAACAATAGAGAAAATGTCAAATTAAAAGAGATAGGTAAATAGTTGCAAGTAGTAAAACCATTTTTTTCGGATTTTTTTAATGCAAATAGGTATAAGAACTTGACATTTTTTAAAATATTTACTTCTCTAATTATTTAACAGATTCCATTGACCTACGCAGGAATAAAGTGATCAGACCTTCGGTAATGTTAATTTTACATATGGTGGAATAACACACACAGTGTGTATAGTTCATTCACGGGCATTCTTCCGCCTCGTGCAAACAAAGCTTAACCGAGTCTAGAAAATTACACCGTAGGATCAGATCGCTGCATTCGTGCGCAGTCGGTGTAATAATATATTGGATAAAAATAATTTCTTACTAGATGCTACCAACAAAAGTATTTTCCCAAGTTTTTCTTCATATTAATTATAAATGAAATATTAAAATTTTTATATAAAATATAAATACAAATCTTAAGATACTTTCTATATTCTTTTGTGTTAACGCAAGTATAAAACGCTTGTGATATATAATATAGTTAGAAAACAACCAACCGTGCCATACACAGGGTTAACTTTTTCAAGGATTTCGATTCAAAAAGCGCGAGAAAACCCTGAGTAGGCTAGGCTGTATGTAGCGTTAGATCTCAGGCATCGCTCTCAAAAGTGCCCGGTTTACCGCGAACAGCCTATAACGTCGTTGTCAGTTATCTCGGAAACACAAGAGGCTATTCTCGGCTCACGGGCTGCCCCTTGTACAACCACAAAGAGAGGCGATCCTGAAGACGGCCTTCAAAATGTCTCCGCAAGTTAACATGCCCTTCTTCCACGCGCAGGACCCACAAAGATCATTTCAGATCTCACGACAAGGGATGTCGAGCACAAAAGGGGTGGAAATGAGGATAGGTTGGAAAAAGGGGGGGGGGGGAAGTGGTCACAACGCTATCACGGCTTCCGATGAAGGACGATCGCCCGCCCTCTCGTTAATGGAGACCAGGACAGAGGGGCCTTCACGATTTTACGCGCCATCGAGGCTGTGGTGAAAGCTCCAAGAGGGTGGGCCGGGCGGGTTGTGGCCAGCCTCCGTCGTCACATTCAGCAACGCTCTCCCTTTAACCGGAAGGCAGCACAAAACGCTGAATGAAAAGGATGGCCCATCAACCCCCAAACCCTCCACTCCCATTGCCGTATGGTCCTGGTAGAGCTTCAGAGGTTGTCCGTGCTGGGCAGTTACCCCTTAAAACTCCTCCTACCACGCACAATGCCCCGTCAAAGATGTAATCTGGCGACTGCAAAAGCATCGCCATGCGTCCTTCAAAGCACCCCAATGACATCGGTTATCACCGGTCTTTCAGTAGATCGTCACGAAGCCACAACTGGCCAATGACACTGAAGTCCACGTGGCATCGTTTATCCCGCGGTCTCTCCAGGCTTACCAACACACCAAACGTAATGCCAACCTTAAAAAGGAACTTCCCCTTTTTTAGTTTTTTTTTTTTGCAGAGATTCATACTGCCTTGGCAAGAAAAAAAGGCCGAAAAATTTTTACGCTGAAATAACACAGGATCGGGAAATTTCTTTTCCCCCTTGTAATTTTTTTGTGGCTTCTAATTCTCAAAACAATGGGCGCTTTGTCTGGAAAGGAACAAAATGTTGTCCTATTTAACAGGCAATTAATTTATAGAGTCGTGCCTTTTGTAAAAAAAAATATATATGAAACTCTTCATTCAGAACATTAGGATGGAAAACGAGGGAAATAATTCCATGTGTACACAAATTACTTGCGAAGAATGTTTTATTTTTCAGGGATGAATTTTTGTTTAACTGAGTGAGACAAACCTGGTTAAATATAAATATGATGTTATCTAAATGACCGTCTAACTGTAGTGTTTAGTGTATATGGGAGAGATGTAAAAAGGGGAGCCATGGAGAAAAACATACGTACAACGTATTTTGCTAATAAATTAGCAACGTTGCTCTTTCGCTATGTGTATTGCGGAAGAGCCATTTCAAGTAAAAAAAAAATGCATGAGACACGAGGCTATATTAAGTAAATGCACTCCATTAAGACCCACCCAATGAGAATTATATTAAATTTAGCTTTTGTGTTAGAAATATAAAGTAGACTAGACGGAAATTTTTGGCCAGTCGCCATTGGGATGCAAATGACTGTCATGGAACCACCAAATAAGACAGGTAACCTGAGGACGAGAAAGTAAATATGTGTATACAACACTGTAAAATTCCAAGAAGGAATACGGTAAAAAAAAAAAAGGACAGCAACTAATTACGGAAATATACATATGTGAATACACATGACGAACAGATAACACATAGAAAACCACACAAGCTAGAAACATGCTTGAAAATGTTAGGACGACATTGACAAAATAAGTAGGAACAAAATGGGACAACACAACACAGAAACGTACTCAAACACAGCAGTTTACCAGCCAAGGCAGAATAAAAGCCAGGCATGCTGTAGTCAAGAACATATATACACAAAGATAGAAAATTCCATGAAGGAATCGAGTCTAATAAAACAGAACAGCAATTTAAATGCGGAAAACTAATATACTATATATGCACTTTGCTGCGTTCATTATTGTCTGGTCATCAACCAATGAAGTGCCAAGATGATATTGACCCAATAAAATGTTAATGTACTCTTGGGCCTCCTTGACCGTAAAAGCATTCTAAGAACGCCACAAGAGTCTTACTTCATCTCGAGTGTTGCGCCCATTTATTCTCGGCCTAAGCGTCGTCGCTCGTGGGAGCTATCTTTACGTCCCGAGGCGAGTGTGTCCCGGTGTATATTTTTATTTTTTTCTCTCTCCCGCCGCCACCTGCGAAAACAAGCGCAGTCGTTACGCTGAGAGCGGCGCAATGAGTTTTTACGAGATGGCTCGGCGCACGACACTCGTTACATTCGTCAGCGCCGTAGCTGCGAACATCTCCCCCCCCCCCCCCCGCCGCTCATGCATAACATCCTCGCGGGGGAGTGAGAGGGGCAGCCACAATGTTTGTTGCTTCGCACTGCAGCGAACGTATTTCTTGTGACGGGCGCCCACGTCGTCCTTCGCGCTTATCTCGGGTTAAGACTTCTGACCTGCGCGGAGAGTTCACAACGGAACATCGCCCAGGACGGAATCTTCCCGCGCCGCCCCGGGCCCCTTCATACCCCAAAGGGTCCCGTGCATGCGTTTGCGCATGTCCTTCGCGCTTGTTGACTTGTAACCAAAACCCATATACAGGCTGTTCGCGGTAAAGTGAGCACTTTCGCAACGTCAACCGAGACGTAGACACAGCGTATAGCCCATGCGAGGTTTCTTTACGCTTTTTGAATCAAACCTTTGAAAAATCTCTTCATGTATGACGTGTTTGGTTGTTTTCCTGAACATTACACGGATCGCAATTGTTGTATACTTGCATCGGCATAAAACTACAGTATTTTTTTGTTATATGTATGTTTTATTTATATTTTACCTGCAAATTATAATAATTAATTTATAGTTCATGTGAATAAAAACAGTGAGAAAATACGTATGTTGGTATTGCCTAGTATAGGCTGTTCACGATTACGTGAGCGCTTTTGAAATCAACGTTAGAAAAAGTCACTATACCTATGCCTGCATATACTTTAACGCGCGCACCGAGTGACATTCACCCAGTAAAGTTGGTAACGATGGGCGGAAATCAGTTCCATATCTTAACGTCGAATAAAAAGTGTTAGGCAACCATTTGTGATAATTTAAATAATTTTGTGGGCTTTCTGTGTTTTTTTTTTATGCATCGGAAGTGTAGAAATGAGCATCTTTGTAAAATACTTACTTTCCTAATAACTTCACAGTTCTACTTGACCGACGTATGAATAAAGTAATGAGGCGCATGGTAATGTTAATGTTACATAAGGTGGAAGAATACACAACGTGCATACAAGTAGATTGTAAGCAAGGCTTTCAAAAGTGCTCATTTTACCGTGAACAGCAGTTCAGTAATTTATTATCCTTCCGCCATTTTTTTAAATAAATATTTCCATGCAAGTAATAAACATAGTTAAAATAAATCACCAGACTCGAGAGTTAACGTCCAAGGGTAAAATAAAATAAATTTATTGACCATTATTTTTTAATGAGAGGGCTTCAAAGAGTGCTCACTTTACAGTGAATAGCCTATAGTATACAGGTAATTCACCGACACATCTTCATTTTTTTTTTTTACCAATCTTCGTAATCAGACACTGAGTGAAGATAGTTGAGCGGTTCTTAACATCGAGGTCTTAAGAGCCGATGAGGGTGAAGCGAGGTGAATATGGAGCGGCGCCGGAATGCAAGGGTGGGGGAAACGGGAGATCCCTGAGAAAACCCCGCCGACCAGTGGGAATGTCCGGTACGATTCCCTCATGCAAAGAACTGGGGAAGACCCCGCCGTGAATAGAATAAGTATAAGTATTGCTGGGCTATGCATAAATGCAGAAGAACTACAAATGTACAGAAAATATTTCCGGACTGATATTCTTCAGCCCCTCTCGCACTGTCGAATTTTCGCCTTCAACTGTATTTGGCAGTAAAATTTGAAGCCGACATACTGTCATCAAATTTTTTCAAATAATCTTGAACGTGTTGGAAATGTGGCACGCTGTCAAATATTTTTAGTGAGACAATATAATTTTAATTATTATTAAAAAAATTACTTTAGCAGTGAGATAATGTGTTTGTTTTTCCATGTAGACCATTACAGGGAGAAATGTAGGGAATGTTGTAGTTTATTCTCACTTCTTTATTAAATTAGAATTTTATTTATCGGAGATATTTCCTGTACAAAGAAATATTATGTGCAATATTCACTTAAAATAGCATTCATGCACAGAAAGCATCTGCATAAACTAATTATCTTCATATCCTACTTCGTATACATAAATTATTCGTAATTTCTAAGTTTCTTGGCTTCCATTTATGTCATGCAAGATTATGATTGGCTGGGACCGCCAAGCATCGAATAAAATTTAGAACCTATCCAATCTTCAAATGTTTCAAGGAAACTGAAGACAGCCAACTTTCTCAGGCAAATATGGCGGTGTTTATGACATTTCGATTACGTCATAACTGTCCAATTTTAATTTTACCAGACTTATCGGAAGCAATCTGATGGGAAAATCATACCGTGTGACAGGGACTTTGGCAATTTCGAGCGCAAAACATTTTGTTCCGCAGCGCGCCACGTTCTAAAATTCCGCAACCCGGGAAGACGCACCACCAGAGATAGCTGTATCAAACCTAGTCCACACCTCACGCATCTAAAGCATCTGGGAAGGGGGGAAAGGGGGGCGTTCGGTACGGCAACCGACCGCTTGGCGCGCCGCCATCGACAAAGCCGGTCTGGCGGTCGGGAAATTTGATTGGCGCTCGTGCGGCACGTATACCTCAAAGGCCACTAACGACCTGGGAGCAGCTTGTAGGACAGCCTCATGTCAACTGTGGTCACGTGCTATTTACGAGACTGTCCGGCGTACAGTCTGCTAAACATTAAACTGTTGGTATAGCCCGTTCACGGTTAAGTGAGCACTTTTGAAGCCCTAGTTACTTTTTCCTTTCAACGAATTTATATCCTTCCCCCACTTTTTAACGCAAACCCTGTCATGCGAGTAATAAACACAGTGCATACATTCACAATACTGAAAACAAAAAAAATACAAGACCACAATGAAATGTATTTATTGGTTATTACGTCTGATGAAACGGCTTCAAAAAGTGCTCATTTTACTGTAAACGGCTACTCATGGTAAAATGAGCACTTTTTAAAGCCCTGCTTAAGACCTACTTGCACGTGCGTTTTACATTCTTCCGCCTTATGTAAGATTAACATTTTCATAGGCCTCATAACTTTATTCATGCGTCAGTCGGTCAAGTGAAACAGTGAAATTATTAGAAAAGTAAATATTTTACAAATCTGACAATTTTAACTCTTCAAAAATGAAGAGAAAGCGAAATAGATTATTTAAGCTATCAGGAATGGTTACCTAACACTTTTTAATCGACGTTAAGATAGGGAACTACTTCGCATCCATCGCTACCAACTTTACTGGGCGCATGTCACTCAGTGCGCCAGTTAAAATATATGCAGGGAGGATCAGTAACATTTTTCTACAGTTGATTTCAAAAGTGCCCGCTTTATCGTGAACAGCCTTTACAGTCCATTCTCGGTCACTTACAATACTTTCTGAAGCCCTGCTAAAGCTCTAATTATATGATATTCCTCCGCCTCATGCAAACAAAGCTTAACAGAGTCCAAAAATTACACCTAAGGGACAGCGCACCGTACTCGTGCGCACACTGTGTAATAATATTTTGTATAAGAACTATCTCTTAAAGACTGTTCACGATAAAGTGAGCACTTTTGAAAGGAACCTTAAAAAAATATCACAGCCCCTATATGCAGATATTTTAATGAGCGCACTGAGTGACATTTGCCCAATAAAGTTGGTAACTATGGATGGAAAATATTTCCATATCTTAACGTCGAATTAAAAGTGTTAGGTAACCGTTTGTGACCACTTAAATTATTTATTATCCTTTCTGTTTTTTAATGCATCGAAGTGTGAAAATGAGCAGGTTTGAAAAATATTTACGTTCCAAAAAATTTCACAGTTTCACTTGACCGGCGCATGTATAAAGTGATGCGGCCCACTGCAATGTCAATTTTACATAAGGCGGAAGAATACATTACGTGCATACAAACAGATCTTAAGCAGGGCTTTCAAAAGTGCTCATTTTACCGTGAACAGCCTATACTAGGCAATACCAACATACTTATTTTCTCACTAGTTTTTATTCACATGAATCATATATTAATTATTACAATTTACAGGTAAAATATAAATAAAACATACATATAACAGAAAATACTGTAGTTGTATGCCGATACAAGTATATAACAATTGCGATCCGTGTAATGTTTAGGAAAACAACCAAACACGTCATACATGAAGAGATTTTTCAAAGGTTTGATTCAAAAAGAGTAAAGAAACTTCGCATGGACCTTACGCTGGGTCTACGTCTCGGTTGACGTTGCAGCGTCTATACTTTGCACTTCCTCATCGAAATATCTGCTATAGGCTGTTCACGGTAAAATGAGGACTTTTGGAAAACCTGATTGAGATCTACTTGTATGTACTGTGCATTGTGTATTCTTCTGCCTTATTTAACACTGCCGCGGACCTCATCATGAGTCGGGCAAGTGAAACTGTGAAATTGTTAGAATAGAAAAAATAGGGGAAATCTGGTAATTGTACAACTCTGGTGTATAAAGATAAACAGGAATGGCGTGCCGTACAAGCCATGAGACACAGTGATAATTATATAACAGACCTTTCAAAGAACACTCGCCCTTTAATCACAATTGAGATACAAATGCCTCAAGGCGCTTAGGTTCACGCATGACACAATGTTAAACCAGCAGGAATACCAACTACAATGTTATGCATATAGAATGAAACTTACAAAATTATGCGGTGCTCTTCAGTCTATTAATAGAAACTATAGCATTTATATTTTCCGCTTGGTCATGCGAATATGTTCCACTAAATATAGTGTGGATTTTATTTCTCAACAGAAATATACTATAAAGCATATCATTCATAAAGAAACAATTCAGGAACAGTATACTGACAATTCATTATAAAACATTTTCCCAAAAGCAACATACAGCGAAAAAAATTATTCCAAAATGCCGTGGATTTTTTAAACGTCTTGCAGCTGCATGACTCCCACTACATAATATTACGATCAGGTACACTGCTATTTCCAATAATTATATGAAAGTAAATTGCGCTCAAACATATAGAGCAATCCTTAAAAAAACCTTTTTCTAAAAACTCCTACTATATTAAAATTGACACGCCTTTCCTTCGAACACATTTACATTCAAGCAAATCTAATCTTCCCATCCAGCAATATGAAATCAGAGGAAGTAATCCAGTAACACGACATCATTTAAACAGTCCTCTGATTAATTTCCAAAACATTTACACAGATTCTGGTTAAAATGTTTAGCAATAATTCGCGAAGCCAATCCTTATTTCGCGGCTCATTGACCCCTTGCAAAACTCCCGTCGGTAGATAATTTAAACCAGTGGCGTCGTGTTGACGACCGATGCGTATAAAGAACGGCTTACTAACTTCCACACTGAGCCGTCTAACACCTTAAGAAAATTATATCCGCCTCAAGGGGCCAGTGAACTCCATTCCACAATCACCAAAAACTTCCCTGCTCGAAGAAAATCTCACGTGATTAAGAATCGCTAGGGTTACTGTGAGTTCCATAGCATATGACGGACATCAACTAGATAAAGCTCCAAATTTACCAAAAAAAAGGGAAAAAGTACTTGAATGTCGAGGCCCTAGGCCGCGGGCGACAACTGCCCTATCATGGCCGCTAAACATCCGGGCTATATTCTCCATTTATAGAAAATATATATCCAAGATTGGAGAAAACACAAGCATTAATCTTACATTAAATTCACTTTTAATTAGATGGAATTCACGCAGTTCTCTGACTACCCTAACGAGCTGGTGAGTCAGGGCACTTAGTGGGGCCCTAACGATCGCAACTCCGCAGAGTTCAACAAAATTTCAAGCAACATTTAGCAATAAACCGCGTACAAATATGAAAGCCTTATTAAAGAATGCTCTCACTAGAAGGTTTAACAGATCCGTTTCGCAATTTACGCGATTTCAAAACCCCAGAAAAATTGTAAGCGTATAATCAGAAAACTGACACCTGATCAACTGCCATGACTCACCGGCTATTTCGTCGCCTCAGACATAAACGGCCCGTGCAGGACATATCACCCACAGTTAAAACGGATGTCAACTGGATCCAACGCCCCTTGACAGCGACGTTCGACGACATGGCAGTAGCAGCAGCACCAAACACCAGTAACCGAATGAAAGCTTGCATGATTGCACTAAACCGTCGATGAGGAACTTAACCCGAGGAGTGATCAAGAGTCAAGAAGGTGGGGAAAGGGGGGGTGCAAGGCATTATATGAAACACGGGCGTAAAGCCGATATTACACGATACCTGCAGCCGTACTTGGTTCTTGTACAAGCTTCTACAAGCCCTGGTGCACGAGCCGGTATACCAGCCGCTATATGAGCCGCCATGGAAGATTCATATTACACGACAGCAGTTCGCGTACTAGTATCTGGCACACTCGGTGGGTGCGCAGTGCGATATGAACTCCATTCTTAGAACTGCTAACAGTTAGAAACTTACGTAAGCCTATGAAAAAAAAAACTAGCTAGTACATCTTAATATCGCTATATTACTGGTCGCCTTTCACATAAATTGATTGTTTATCAATATACAGTAGTTTCATTCATTTTCTTGAAAATGACGCGAAGTCTCTAGAGTACGAGTGTTATTTTTAATTTTGAAGAAAATTACTGACCGGTTGTAAAAAATGTTTTTTTTTTTCTTTACGTACCGGGATATTATCAGCATGTAAAATTTTATGATAAGAACATTTTTGGGTACAACGGAGCCTTCGACTCACGCCCAAAAGTTACATACTACTCGCGTGCGCCATGACTTTACCACTATACTGCTTTTAAAAAAATATAATAACTAAATCTACTGTCACAAACAATATACAGAGATATTTACCCTTAACCTATTATTCAGTACATATTCAAGAACACAATAGAAACAATAACAAGTTCACATGCTGAGGAATGAGTTTATATAGATTAATATACGTAATATTGAATTATATTTTTTTCATGCAGTAGGTATGTTTTAACGATTTAGAACGGTTTTAATCAGTAATTGAAAGTTGTCATAACCAATATTATTCGTCGTTGTCGTATTTTAAATGTATTTAAAAGAGTTTCAACCTCACGGATGTATAATCAAGATGGAGGCTTCCTTTTCAGTTTCTTCATCAACTTGTTTCAAGTAGTAGCCACGGGGAGCGCCCTACGCTCTGAAACTGCGATGTGATTGGCCAGGTACGAAACTTGGCATGGGACATGCCACGAAAAATAGGACGTGTCCAATTACCAAACCTGGTGCGAAATCTGGCCGTGCAAGGCGGGAAATGCCATGACGGGTGCCATAGTAGCCCTTATACCGGCCGCTATGGCGGACCTTGCACAAGCTTTTACGGAATCTAGTATGGTGTTCTATCGCCTTAAGGAAAAGGAGGGGAGTGGGAGGAGGGAGAGGAGGGGTAACAAGATGGCCAATGAGCGTGCCTAAATAGCCATGAAAGATGTTCAAAACAAAAGTCCCGCGACAGTCTACTGTTACATGGGAAAGAAATAATTTATGTTATCACAAATGGTTACCTAACACTTTTTATTCGACGTTAAATATGGAACTACTTCCCATATATCGTTACCAACTTGACTGGGTGCATGTCCCCCAGTGAGCCAATTGAAATATACGCAGGCATGGTCAGAGACATTTTTATAAGGTTGATTTCAAAAGTGCTCACTTTATCGTGGACAGCCTTTAGCCAATTTAAAATGCTTACGTTTAGGGATGTGACATGTAAACTGCCTACCGCCTGGCAGCTCCAAAATTTTAATAGGAAATTCCATGTTATGGAAATTTGGACACAGTGCATTAATTTGAAAAGATGGGCATTCCAAAAAGTTGTATTCTCCAGGAATTTTTTTAGGAAAAGATCCCTACGAGCGTATATTTTCAATATAGATAGGCAGTATGTATTTCTTTGTAAAACATAAATTTTCCAAATTTCTCACAAATAGGGCATACATGTTATGAAAACATCTCCACTGTAAAGGGAACTTCCAAAAATTTCGTGAAGAATACATTTAGATTGAAACGCCAATCTTAAAAATTAACTCATTGAGGCGAAGAGCGAAAATGGGAAGGTTTGTAAAATACTTACTTTCCTAATTATTTCACAGTTTCACTTGACCGACGCATGAATAAAGTGATGAGGTCAAGCGCAATGTTAATTTCACGTAAGGCGGAAGAATACACAACTTGCATACGAGTAGATCTTAAGCAGGGCTCTCAAAAGTGCTCAGTTTACACTGAACAATCTATACACTGGTAGCAAGTATATCGTCTATATGGGCAAGGAAACAGTAATAATGGAAATTTTCAGGATACAAGCCGACGCGTGATGCACGCCGGCTTGTAAATAACGCTGCTCCGGCAAAGCGCAATGCAGGGGAGCCGGGGTTTCCCTCAGCAGAGCAGGGCGACATCCGACCTGCAGACGCTACCAACTCTGGCTTAGCGGCCGTTAAATGTTATCTCCCCATTTACAGCGCACACCGCGAGCTTTACCTCCCATCATCCACACGCTCGCACACACACACACACACACACACACACACACACGCTCCTAGCCTGAAGTAGCTCGCGAGATTCCAGTGAATATTCTCTCTCGCACGTCGACCCGGAGATGCCTGTTCTAATGTACGCGGAAAGCAGCTCCCACTGGAGAAATGTAACCCACTATACAACACACAACTATCACTATAAAGTAGAGCACCCTCTGCAAAAATTGTCCGAACATTTAGATTTACATTGCATACGCAATAAGAATGCGTATATTTTGTAAAAGTATTAAATATTTTGATACAATTTCCTTATTAACTTTTTAAATCACTTAATAAGATTGTATTTTTAATTAAAATGTAAGAGTAAATATATCGATTCGGAAAAAAAATTTATTCAAGAAAACCTTCGTCATATAGGGCGATCATACTATAATTACTATGGTTGTATGTAACAAAATATCGGTACTAAAGTTACGGAATTATTTGAAAAATTGATTTTATGTGCGTTCGTTTCAATTACACAATAATAACTTTAGTGGTGGATGTGCTTAAAATAAACTGTTAAGCGTATTTAAGAACACTGTTACTAATTGGTTACTAAAGAGAATAATTATCATCATAAGCTAGCTTGGAAGGTATTTTTGCAAAAATTAATGTACACGTATTCTGAAACGTTCAAAATGGAAAACAATTAAATTTTTTATTAAAAACATATTTTTATTGGTTGATTTTTAAAATATTCAAATAATTACATGCTAGAAAAATATTTTTGTTTCGCATTTTGCTTTCGTATGCCAACTTAGTTGGCTCGTGTAAGACTTATTAACTAGGCCGAATTAATAAATACGGTAGTGAACATATGTTCCTTTTCTTTATGAAGCATCAAAGAGTATCATAATGAAAATAAAACGAGTAAATATTAATTCGAAGAAAAAAAAAAACGGGTATTTTACATTTGTCTTGCGTCAAATATATCTAAAATATTGTAAATATTTTGTATTTGGTTGCAGCTTAAAACGGCAAGTAATATCACCAGAATATCGCTAAGAAATTTCTTGAAAATTACTTGGTAGTTCCCGTATAGTATAGTTTTAAGTTTCACATGACATGAATAGCTTGTAATAGGCTAAAATTAAACGTTAATTACAGGCGAGCCCAAAGAAAATACCCCAAGGTGATCATAAGATTAAATGAAAACTTTATCTGAAACAAAACTTTGTATCTGACATTTTGTAATATAATATTTGGGGGGGGGGGGGGGGGAAGCAGTCAGGCTCGTCATGATTTCAAAAATAATTTTACTTAAATCTTAGTATTTTCCTCATATTAATACTGGTATTACAGAACTGTTAAATTCCTAATTGAAAAAAATCGACAATTGAACGTCTTAGAGCAATACTAAGTGTATAAATTCGTAAGAAAAAAATTGTACAGAAAACAATTTTAAAAAATATTATAGTTCGGAAATTGAATACGTTTTTGAGCAGATCTTAAGACATGGTGAAACCAGCAAATCATTACTCATTGTCGCTCATGTCAAAAAAATGGAAATCGGAAAATTTATACAATTCATTCCAAGAAAAGTTAATTACAAAAACACCTAAATTAGTTTAACTTTTCCAGTTGGACCGCCATTTATCGGAAACACACACTACACAATTTTCAAGTAATATAAAATAATGACGGAATCCAGTGTAATTTTTTCAAGGGTAAAACTACTCTGTGGGGATCAGCCAATGAACAAATAGATGAGGCTTTCTGTATCGGGAGGACGAGGTATTATAGTTTACAAGTCAACAAACAAATTCATGAAATATTCCGTTTTAACGCTTTCTGACCAACTTCAATTTACCTATTCAAATGTTCCAACGAAGAAACGGTAAGTTCCACATTTTTGAAGCTCTGATTAGGTTCTACTTCCAGGATATTCCTCCGCCTCTTGCAAACAACATCAAAGGTACAACGCACCGCATTCGTGCGCGATAAATTCAGTAATATTTTCCGTGAGAACTACTTCTTACTAGAATCACCAAACCACGCCTATTTTCACCCGGTTTTTATTCGCAATTATTTATAAATGAAATATTATAGTTTGTAGATAGCATATAATCATACACCTGCAAAATACGCGTTATTATTTGGGGATATGTTGAACTTTAAACACGTATACCTTCGCAACACGTTTGTCATTGGAGCATAATGTGTCTGACACATCCTGGGTAACTCTGCGCCAGTAAATGAACACTTCACAATTGTGTGACCCAATCACGTGCAAGTCAGTCAAAAAGGGCGTGGCTTCACATCTATGCAGCAGCCAATGGAGAAACGAAGCCGGCTCCAGTACATACAGTACTGTGAAATTTATCCTGATGCCGAATAATAACGCGAATTTTGCATATCTCTACGTATAAGTAAATGTTATATTTAATGAAAAGTAAGATCTTTTGTGTTGACACAAGTGTAAAACGCTTGTGATAACAGGACATAACAACCAAACACGATGTACGTGGGGTGATTTTTCGAAGGTTTGATTCAAAAACTGTAAAGAAACAACGAATTGACTATATTTGAAACGTCGCGTGCTTCAGTCAACAAAACACTTCTTTCGTTTTAATGACCAATGAACTGTATGATTTGTGTTCGGATATAGTACTGGGCAAGAAATTTTCGCGTTTTAACCCTTTGAGGGTGGCACAAATATACTGGCACAGAGGACAAGGTTGACCTGAGCTGCCTATATTCTTCAATATATACAGTATCAGTTGTGTTAGTCTCTGTATATCCACTAGTCATCTTCCTATTGGCCCTGGCCTCACCGGACACGCCTACTGTACTCTGCGTCGTTTATTATTGGCTGGCTGTCAGCCAATAGAGTCGCGCTCTACTGTGTCCCAATTAATGTGTCGCTACAGAGGTAACAAATGTTATAGTCGATCGTGTTTAGTTGAAGAATTATTAAAAATAAAAGTTTTCTTCACACAAATTGGAATATTGACTAATTGTAATTTTTTACTTAGATTTCGATAAAGTGCAGTGAAACACTAAAACTATAAAAGTGCGAGCTTTCTTCTCAACAGCAAAGAGGTTTCCGTATAAACGTAGCGCCGAGTATATACGCGCGTACTCCTCAAAGGGTTGAACTCCACAGTCCTGCGTATTTTACAGCATCCACATTGTGTTCATCGGCTGCTGCCGTGTAGCCAGTTTTACCTCAGAACACACGGCACAGGATTCGGTGCAAGTTTCCTTACAAGTCTGCTATTGGCTTGGAGTTCACCTGGGCGTGTCGAATTAACTGTGGTCCAATCGCAAACAAAACAGAATTGTAGGTTTGTTTTAATAGCCTAGCGTGCTCTAAGAAGAATTCGCGAAATTTTGCAGTACCAATCTACAGTGGCACGGGCCAGTCATAACTAAAGACATGCAAAATTCGCGTTATTATTCGGCATCAGGCTAAACTTCACAGTAATGTATGTACTGGAGCCAGCGCCGTTTCTCCATTGGCTGCTGCATAGATATGAAGCCACACCCTTTCTGACTGAATTGCGCGTGATTGGGGCACACAATTGTGAAGTGTTTACTTATTGGCGCAGAGCTACCCAGGACGTGTCAGATACATCATGCTCCAATGACAAACGTACTTCAAAGGAACTCGTGTTTAAAGTTTAGCGTGTCCCCCAAATAATAACGCGAATTTTGCAGGTCTCTAGTCATAACTTGGGACATTCGAAATCCGTGTTATTTTTTCTCTGCAGGCTAAACTCCAACATATTATATGCTATTCGACTTGTCATTGGTCGACAACTCGTACAGCAAATTTTGAAGGTCGCGTTTAGCCAATAGTAAAGTCTTGACGGTTAATGACGCCGTATAATAGCCAGTAGCCAATGAAATCGCGAATAGCGCTCAAGTAGGTGCAGTGCAGTTAGTCGTAGCGTGTTACTAAATAATAACGCGAATTCTGTATGTAGAGAAATATCGTGGTTTACGAATCAGTTGCCTACAGGTTGTGTAACATCGAGGTCTTGAGTCGATGGGGGTGAAGTGAGGTTAGCATGGAACAGCGTCGGAATGCAAGAGCGGGGAGGAAACGGGAGAACACCGAGAACATGCGAGAATCCGGGAGAGACCCCGCCGGGAATCGAACCCGGTTCGCCTAGGCGGGAGGCGTGTTGTCTGACCACTACATCACCGCGGCCCCAGTTCTACATTGGCAAGATCATTGGGCACTGGGTCCCATGTCGAACAGCACCGGGCCAAAAATAAACCCTCTATATATTATACGCACAATCGTGTGGGTGAAAAAAAAAATTGCCAATGGTGTGAACACAATTTTATCTAGTCGAGTGAAATTCGGCGAAAGTGGCACAGGAATTTTTTTTTTCCTCCATTGCAAATGCAACTCGGTTTCTGCGTTATTCTACAGTGTTCAAATCAGGGCACCCACGTTAACCAACCGCAGCGAAATTCCCTGCGGTCAGCGTGGCCACGTGCAGTTTGTATACGTTCGCTGAACAAATTCAGCGCGAGTTTTCCAGCCCTCTATGGCACGTGACGCTTGTATACCGAGCGTGCCTTCTGTCATCGGGAAACATGCCTGTCTCGTATTCAGGTGGTTGGGAGTTCGGTTTCGACCGACCGAACTGGTGACTGATGCGCCCCTCTCCCTCCTCCTCACCCCCCCCCTACACTAGCGGGTCTACATTCCAATCGCAGACGAGTAGTGATTCCGAAGTGCGGCTTTATCTCCCGGTGAAGAATTTCTGCTCCGGTTCGGGCTCCCCAATATTCTGGCTTCTCTTTGCGGACGTAATTTCCGAGGTCATAAATAGGGGGACATCCGCGAAAAGGTTTTATGACCATTTGAACTTCATAACACTTTAGCTCAGATCCACTTTTGTGGTTGGATAATTAGCGTGTTGCATGTCTTAGGTGTCTGCCCGCGAATCACAGACGTACAGTGTCGGCGTAACCTTGTTCTGACTGACAATTAAGAAAATGTTTTCTCACATAGACACGCCGCCAATAAGCAAAAGATAACATGCTTGTAGGTCCGTAGGATATTGAAATCTATCATGTGTGGAAATATTTTCGCGAAGTTCGGGTGTCCCTAGTCACAGACCACTGTAGAAGCTACACGAGCTATCGTTAACTCTTTGTTCCCCATCCCAAACCCTGGCGGATCCTGAGACTCTTTGGAGAGGGCGGTGACTACAAAAGCAAAATTTCACCAACTTGACCACTTATTTTTAATTTGCAGACAATTATAAAAGCAATACACACATCATTATAATACACAAAGCTTTACTTTATTCTTGGTCGTTACCTGGAGAAGATAAGCTGCCTTCAAAACGTCTCATTTTCTCTTCTGCAAGCTTTTGCTTGTAATGATCATTATAGAGCTGATATTTTCTCATATTTCAAGAAGTGAAATGGAATCATATTTTAAAAGTTGGCACAGAGGAGTATAGCAGGCTACTTTTCTCACTGCCATCATAATCTACCAACTGTTTCTTCGAACCTACCTTTAGGTTACATCTAATGGGGAAATGCTGCAGAAGGTATAGACAGAACTTGACTACCACTTGGCCGTGTGTCATGTGACCAAGGGGGCTCTTCTAGTACCATTTCCTAAACAAAAGGCTCTAGGGAAGACTACGGACGTAGCCTCTCACCTGGACTCATGGTCCTGACTTACAACACTCTTAATAATGACTCTAATAAACAGGAATACTCTTTATATAAATAACACCCCACTGATTATATAAAATAAAATTAATTTTTGGACTCTATTACAATAAATCATTATTAATTATCAATAGTAAATGCTCCTAAATTAAAGCTGCTACTGAAGCAATCTAATAATCCCTTCGATATCCACAGCTATCCAAACTGGACTCAACACTGTAATATTATATAGGCTGGTCGGTCAGGTCCCGCACCGCGGAGAATGTCTCTCAGCATCCCCTCATGGTGGATCTTCTCCTCTCGCGTTGTCGACTCTCGTCACTGGAGCTGGAAGTCGGTCAGCGGCGGCAGCATCCTGTGTCGTCAGTGACCCGGAGTGTGGTGGCCCACACACTGGCGACCTCGTTTATATAGTCTGGCCGCGCACCCCAATTCCCCTCCTCTCGCCGGCGACTGAGTAGCACCCTGCCGCTCGTACCGAAGTTGGCACCCAACAACACCTCGTTTACCATGACAGGGCACACATAGAACATTTGCGGGTGTGAGAAAAACTTGCTGGGTTTCCGCTTCTTGTCATGCATCTATCTATACTATCAGTTCAGAACTCAAGACCTCGCTGCTAAGGGCCGCCCAAATCTCTTGACTAGGGATAGGAAAATTTCGCGAATAAATTTCAGGAGAAGATACTCTGCTATTGGACCGAAGTTTGTTATGCACGCCCTAGACGACTCTGTGCCAATAGCAGACTTGCAAGGGAACAAGAAGCGAATCCCATGCTGCCAGGTGTGTGGTAACACCGGGGCAGCAGCCAATGAACAAACATCTGAGGCTCGATTGTACAAAGGACTGTGGAGTCTAGCCTACGGGTCACTGAACCCACGAAATTTTCCTGTCCCTACTCTTAACACATTCAGGTATGCACATATTTACTGTAATTGAAGACAAGTTAGAAGTGTATCACCTGTATACACCACTGCAGGAACGTCTATTCTGTTGGTTCCTGTATTCCTACTTACCACTCTTCTATTGGTCCACACCACACTGGGAGTGCTTACTGTGCTCTACAACGTTCATCATTGGCTGGTCATCAGCCACTGGGGTCGCACAGCTGATTATGCTCCAATCAAATGTCTCTTACTGTATAAAATTTCTACAGTCAATCGTGTTCTTTTATAAGGATATAGCAAAAAATACATATGTTGTAGGGAAACTATAGCTACTGTGTTGTATTGTTATTGCACGATCCTGTTCAATATTAGCAGAAAAATGTCTCTATAACCACACGAGTTTTATTTTCTAGGACGAAGAAATTTTTATACTCGCGTTGCTCAAACTTAGCTCGAGCGTAGTCCAGAATGTGTTAGCTCAACTATATTGTCAGTGTAATGCTCTTGAACATACAGCACGATTCCCACATGCGGAAATCCGGGAGCGACTCCGCCGGGGATCGAATCCGGTTCGCCGCGGTGGGAGGCGAGAAGTGTGACCGCTACACCCCCGCGGCTCCCGCGACCCTTAGGGCCGGTTGCATTACATCGCCCCCATCCGAGATCGAATGATCCTAGATCCGAACCAGAATCCAGCTTGATCTTTGTTCCAATTTAAAAGTGTTGCACCAACGAAATTTTATGATTCTGGATCTCCGATTCGTCGATCTTGGAGAGATCGAGATTAAGTATGAGACAAATTTTGCCATTGGTTCGTAATATATGACGTCATGGAAGTAGGCCTATTTTTCATAGTAGATAGAACTAGATTTGCGATGTTTTATCTGTTTTATGTGAATTATTGTTGTACGAATTTTACTGAATAATATTCAGGTACGTATAATTTTGTTTCAATTTCCCAAGAAAACAATCGAACGTAGTTCTATCTGTTGGCGTATTTTCAAACTACATTTGACGACGATGGCTGCTGCTCTCGGATCGAGATTTCTAACCGCCAATTTCGGCCGTTCGAATCGAACTCAATCTCGACCTCCAGTCCAGCTCTGAACTCGAATGGTGCAACAGTTTTCAATGTCTATCTTAGATACGATCTCAGATCGAGTTTCGAACCACGATGGACCGGCCTGTAGTAGTTGTCCGAAGTTCCCTAGGGGCGGCGCTGCTGCAAGGAGTCTCTCTCTCCAGACAGTAACACTTGGTTCAACACTTCTCCAGACTTCGAGAGGTCAGACGACCGCAAGTTGCTTCCCAGACGATGAAGGTGGTCCAGGGACCCAGTTCGCTAACTCGGTTAAGCGGGTCCTTCACGGGACTCTAACCTAACCGATGAACCCCCCCCCCCCCTCCTGCCTCAAGCTCCCCTCACAGACTTATAGAACCCCGCACAGGTCTTTTCACCGAGTTTGCCCGGGGAACTCACTGGTTCCATGGCTCCCACGGGGACACCAGCGCTCTGGGCAGGAGAGTACTCAACTACTCCCCACTCTCCCAAGAGTGTGTCTCCCGCGCAGAAAGGACGTGTTTTATTTTTTTTTAACCTTCTCCAGAGGACGTTGTCTGGACCACTGCAACTTGAGTCAAGTGCGAAGTCACGCCCCGCGAACTTGACGGGAAGGTAGCTAGGTTGACACGACTCTGGAAAGGGCTTCGAAATACACCCACGTCTTGCCGCAGGAAAATGTCGGAAATATCTTGGACACGAAGACAAGACACTCGAATTGGCTTAACTTTGCACGAATTTCTCCCGTTAAAAAATAATATTGGCAGGGGGATAGACGCTTAGCAATATTTCTTAGAACAAGGGCATTTTTATTTTATTTGTTTGGATACAGGGCTGTGTTATGAGAACGCTAGACATTGAGGAATGGGGAATGAATCGGCCACGGCGTGTAGTAAGGACTCGAGTGACTCGGATAACCCCGGATAACCGAAATTAGGATGGACGGAACGGAAAACGAGCCCGGATCCTCTCGAAATCGAGCTCACTGTTCTGCCACTGCAATGAGAGAAAATCGAACAAAATATTTGTTTGTATAGGGCCAAATACATATTATGTTGCTCTAATAAAATATATTGCTGAGCAAACAAAATTTGAAAAGCAACAAAATTAAATTTGTTCGTCTAACTAAATAAATATTTGAATAAACTAAATCTCTGATTTTGGGCCAAAAAAGAAAATTGAGACTGTCAACTACATATTTTGTTAAATCAACTGTATATATTTGTTTGCCACTCACGTGACTGCCTTCGTTCGAAAATACAGCTCGAGAGTTTGTTTGTATTTTTGTGACAATTAGGGTAGTAACCGGGTTTGTAAGTGCATCTATTTATGCTTCATAATCGCAGAAACACATTAACAAAACAATGCAACAAGAAACTGACAAGTAAAGCTGTAAAACTTGTAATATTTGTTTGCACATGTTGCCCAATATTTGCAGTATATCTATTTAAAAGTTTTCCGGCGTCGTCAATTGTCAGATTAGCTGAGATTACTACGGCGCAGCGCTCGGATGCAGGTGATCTAGGTTCGAAACTAGGCCGAACTTGCAAAATGTTTCTATATCGGCACAAACTGTTTAATGTAGGTGTGGCCAAAGAAGATTTGGGTCGACCAAATGAGAACAAACAAAATAAATTGGTTTCAGCAACAAAATATTTCATTGCCCTCATACAAACAAATCTTGTTAGATCAAACAAAAACCTTTTTCTCAGTATACATCGCCACATATTACCAGTTGTTCACGATTACCTGAGCACTTTTGAAATCCACCTGTGAAGAATGTAACTGCCCCAACTTGCAGATATTTTTTTAACGGGTAAACTGTTGGTAACAACGGAGGGAAAATGGTTCCACTTATTAACGTCAAATTGAAAGTTTTAGGTAAACATTTCTGAAAATTTAAATTATTGATTTCTCTTCGCGTCCTTTTTAATGCATGTAAGCGAAAAAAATGTGCGAATTTTGTAAAATGTTTACTTATATAATAATTTCACATTTTCACTCGACCGAAGCATGAATAAAATAATCGGGCCTATTAGCAATGTTAATTTTACATTATGGTGGAAAGACACACTTAGTGCAATCTCAAGCAGGGCTTTCGAAAGTGTTCAGTTTAGACTATTTGCGGTTTCATCAAAAAAATTTTTTATCAAACCTTTGAAAAATTACCCCGTCTGTGACGTGCTAGGTATCACTAGCGTTTTATATTTGGGTTAATATAAAATACATTATTTCTGGTTAAATTAATATATTACTTATATTTAGTTTAATAATTGTAATATATAATGTACAATTACTGCGAATAACAACTGGGAGAAAATAGGTATGTTGGTAATGCCTAGTAAGAAATAGATAACTTGTGAAATGTAATTAAACTGAGCACGCACGAACGTGGTGCACTGTCTCTCTGGTGTAATTTTCTACACTTGGTTAAGATTTATTTTCGTGGGGTTTAGAGAATATACAGGAATTATGACTTTGGCAGGGCTTCAGAAAAGTTCAAAGCAACCGTGAACATAATTCTCAAGGATACAGACGCTTATAGGAAGGGACACGCAAAATTCACGTTATTATTTGAGGACACGTTAAACTTAAAACACATTTCCTTTGCAATGCGTTTGTTATTGGACCACTCTTTTTTTTTTTTTTTTTTTAACACGCTCCGGGTTTAACACTTCACAATCGTGAGCCCCAATCAGGCGCAGTTCTCTCAGAAAGGGAGTGACGTAACACCTAGGTAGCAGCCAATGGAGAAACGACGCCGGCTCGAGTATATATAGTGATGTGAATTTTAGCTTGATGCCATAAAATAACGCGAATTTTGCAGGCTTCTACCTATAGTCTGTTCACGGTAAAGTGAGCACTTTTGAGGCCCTATTTTATTTTTATCTTTTAGCCGTTTTTTTAATCATTTTAACCACAGTTTAAAATAAATATTGCCACGTAGGTAACAAACACAGTGTATATATTTCAACCCCACTCGGAAGTCAACGACTAAGGCTACAGGAAAATATATTTATTCACTATTATTCTAAATGAGAAGGCTTTCAAAAGTGCTCACTTTTCCGTGAACAGTCTATATACAACAAACTCCAGCTGCACACGTCAGCAAAATGTTGAAAAGCCGTTCGACGATCAGCGTGAGTGAAGAGATTTCTTAACATCGAGGTCTTGAGAGCCGACGTGGGGTTGTTTGAGGTGAGCGTGGAGCAGCGCCGGAATGAAAGGGCGGGAGAAACGGGAGGTCCCCGAGAAAACCCGCCGACCAACGGCCGGGGATTTTTATTGGATCCGATGAATGACATAACATTTCCGAACATTACTTAATTTGCTGCAACGCCTACAATTATAGATTTATCTGTGACTGAAAGGGCTAAAACTATGAGTTTATTTTAAGAAACAGCTGCGATTTCTTTTACCGTGTGTAATCTGGGAAAACAAACTTTATATCTTCATCAATATAATAAGAACGAATATGTGGCACAAAACTATATATTTAAGATAGTATACACATATACCGCAGTTACTTATTTCTACCAATTCTTCAGAAAAATTCCGTAGTAGATAAACTCTTTTAACATGTGGTTACGCAGTGGCTATTGGATTCAAGAAAAACTTTACACGTGGTTTCCAGATTACTTGACTGTAGAAATGAAACTACTATCTTGGTTGCATTCATTGGAAGCGTAAATTTTTGTCTCGAGTAACTTAGCGGCTTTTGTAATTTTCTTGCGAAACCGGAAAATTGTATTTATTCACAATTTAAACATAATAAAGAATTTTTTATCTTATTTTCTTCTTCTTCTTCTTTTTAGCCCTAGAGAAGATAAGTTTTCTTGATGTAGTGTAGATCGGGGTTGTTTTGGCCAGTGTGGGTTATGAGTATAGCCATTTACGATGTATTAGCATACTAGGAGATTTTACACCTTTAAAAGTAATTATTTCCATATACTTAGTCTTTCCGTATTATACATGATAGTAAAATATTAAAATTTAAATAAATACTACTAGGACATAAAATGTTTTATTTTTAATAGTGCCCAGATTGTTGCCATAGAGGCCAAAAAAGTTAGCCTAGTTAATATATATAGTATTTCAACATAATGAATAAAATTTGTGTTTGAAAGCTTACAAATAAAATGTAAATAAATTAGCAAATTTTGAACCGAACAAATGAAACGTTTGTAAAAGTTACGAACGGCATATCAAACTCCAAATATTATTTGGCGATGTTTGTGTGACAGTAAATAATTGAAGCAGAAAATTAATTGTACCAATCGTTCACTTGCGTTTACAAGGCAACACGTTCCATTGGTCGCTGCTGTTCATTTCCGCTTGCCTGTAACGTTTCACTAGCCCATTATTTCTGGTGTGTTTATGTTTTAACATTTTTTTTCTTTGCTAATGAAGCTTATAATTAGCAGTTAACAGGTCGTAATGACACTTCAGGTGCGTGGATTGCTAATTAAACGTTTGTGACCGAGCAATTTTCGAATACGTTTATTTGGTTCACACCAAAACGAAACAAGAGAAGATTTTTCTGGTATGCATAGAAGTTACATAGAGTATTCTAGTTACATTATCATTGCTGGGATGGTAATGTTGCCGCAAAAGTTTTCGATTAATAGGAGGAGGATTAGAATACATAAAGGAAAAATACGAGAATGAACTTCATAAAACCTAGAATTCATGAGATTATGAAAATAAGTTAGTTAAAATTCTGTAAATTGCACAAGCTGGCGGAAAAGAAGAGATTATATTTCTTTCTTTTTTTTTTTTTTGCCCTAGCAAACTGCATTTTAATTTAAACAAAGCTCTAGAAACTGGAAGAGAAATTAAAATACCAAACAACCAGCATACCTTCATTCCCAGCTTCTTTCCGAGAACAAGTCATTAGCAACATCTGCATGCCAACCGAGTGATCGTGAGTTCATGTCCCGGTCCCGTGTTCGGTAGGTATAGAAGTGCGTGACGATCCATTGGTGCAATGTAATTAGAGCTTTTGAGAACACGTGGTCGAAATCGACGGTGAACATTTTAATTTAAAGTTAAGGGTTTTGAAATTTACTGAAGTGTATGTAACCTGGAAAGGGCAATTCGATAGTGAACAGTAACTTGTATTTCCACAGTCAATAGGTTGGAAACTAGTTGTCAAAACCTTTCTCGTAAGGCACAACAAGGAAAGTTTTGCAAGTTTTAAAATATTTGCAATATTCAATAATTTAAGAGAAAAAGCGAATGAAATTAAAAGTTATATATCGCACATAATCAAATTAGGTATCCTGCCGTAGAGCTTTCCTAAGAGCAATATCTGTCAAAATATATAAAATATTATTTTACTATTAGGTATAGCAATCCTTTAGCGAACCTTGGATGAAATTCTAAAAATTAAGGATGCACATTATGTTGTCAGATTGTTCGATACTATTGCTAACAACATACACCAAAATGGCTAGAGGGAACGAATACAGGCTGAGATATCGCGATTTTGTAAAAATAATTCATCCCACCGGAATATATCAATTGACTGGAACAAAAATTTTTCTGCATGCATAACAATTTTTGGAAACATCTTGAGGAAATAAATAGCGGGGAAACGCATATGTGTCGAGCTGTAAATATGTCCATTTTATTTGCAGTGCAACACATTTTAACAGGCGCATAGAACTGTTTCAGAAAAAAAAAGTATGTACATAGTATTCTTTGAGACTTCCTGAAACGAAAATATATACTAAACCTTTGTGTAGGCGACAATTAACAGGAATGCGCGATGTATAATTCAGTTAGGTTGAAATCGCTTTTATCAGGGGCAAAACAATGGACTCGTATTCACATACATCGATATTATCTGTATAGGTAGAGTAGCTGCAAGCTCAGGAGAATGATGCAAGCCATTATCTCCTTTATCAGCAATAACTTGTACTCGAAACTAAAAGTAAAATACAGTAATGAAGGGAGGGACTTTATAACGTTCGGTTAGGTTTCGTTATAAATGTTACTTGCACAGAAGTGAAGATGTCGATATAGATTTATTTAGGCTATACAAGTAGGTTTACAGGTAATGACTCACATATTGTACACACATATATATGTACAGTCATTGATTCAGTAGCTCAGTGATATCAACACAGTAATATTATTGTATTTTATGTTTGGTTTTAAGTTTTAAGGTATACTTGTTGTGTGGTGGATTCTCTACACTTATGTGGTGAATGTGTGTTGTTCACTATGTATGTGCATGGACGGCAAAAGTAAAGGTTGATTAGCAGCTCGTGAGTGAGAAAGGTGTGAGTGTGTACACACACACAAGTGATTGCACTTATGCACCTTGAAGCAACTCTTTTCTTACCATGATCTATTGAAGAACTCTGGAATCCTGGAATGTGCATGCAAATGACACTCATACATCCAGAATCTCAGCACTTTGAGGAACGAAAAACAAAAAGAAATTTAAAGTATTTTATTAATATAATAAAATTAAAGAAAACCAAACCAAAATGTTAGCAATAGCAGATAAATTAATAAATGTGTGGAATAATAAGTGACTTTCAGATTAGTGTGTAACTGAATCTACTTTAATCAAACGTTGAATTATGTGTAATTAACAAAGATGAAATACCTCCATCCTTAGAATAGGTAGTATTAAATCATTTAACGAAAATAAGACATCGAAAAATAAAAAAAATATGTATATTAATTTAGTGCTGCTTTACAAAAAACTGTTTTGAAATGAAAATCTAAAGAAAATAATTCAGTCCCAGAAGAAGTTCTCCTCACGTATTAGAACTTTCGCAAAACTACCTAAGCCCCAAGATCATATAGCTGCCACTGGATTATCACTATTCAGCCATACTTTGAAAACCTGCAATCTTCCTATTAAATTAATAGAATCCAACTCACTTTAGAAATAACTTTAAGCTTATGTCCAGAAATTTAAACTGAGTTCTGAAAATAAAGATAAGTTGCTCTGGCGAACCAGCTCTCAGTAGAGCGAACTGGACCACTGGCTTTTAGATACCCTTTCAAAGTTACATTAACTGCAAAAATTCAAGACCAAACACTTTCTCATCGTCGCAGAAGCTCGGACGATCAGAAATTGAATTACTGTAGGCACAGATGTAAGTCTCCTGACTTACTGAGTCGATGCGTCACCTGTTATCTCCGTGACTTTACCTCCGTGAGCATGCGCCTGGCGCCTAGCAGATCGACTCCTAAGCCGATCAAAACACTCCAAAAACTAACTAACGACTGAATTCAACCCTCTTCTTTACATGGTTGATCCAGTAACCAATACTGAACTCCTGGGATATACGCCTACGTGTATCCTTAGGCAGATGCTGCAGATATCCCAGATATAAATCCCAGCTAAATATCAACTATCCGTCCATTTGAAAGGTCCCACCCAGAAGCCTGGTCTTCCGGCATACATATATATATGTATAGGTTAGTTATATATATGCTAGTTATATATATCAACTAACCAATGACGTAATCACCATAAAGTAAAATAAATGAAAACATTAAATACCTTTCAAATAATAAAAGAAAATAGTTAGTTAGGCTTCAAAATCCACAAAATAATCACTGAAAACCAAAATCAACCTACAAATTCAATATTTGGCTATTAACATGATAACATGTTATATCTCAGAATAAGTCAAATGGATTTTGGTGGTTTACAAAAATTAATATTCCGTAATTTTAATATGTTGCAAATACTCACCTGAGGTGCGTGAAAATTATATTCGGTTCAAAACATATGTAAAATAAATAAACATTACAGTCCCAAATACGCTTGTAGCTAAGCAACGTACAATGAACATAACCTCTTTACATATACTATGTCGAACCACAGCAGTTGTAATGTTCTGTATTAATTACGGCGACTGAGTAATGATTTGGATTTTCCATAATTTTCTGAAATCATCCAGAAGAATGCTTGCGTGGTTTACTTATGAGATACCATGGCCGATTCTTTCCCCGTTACTATTCGTCCGAGCAATTGCTTGTCTACAAAGTGGCATTGCCTGCAGACCTACCAAGGACATATACACGGGTACGTACCGTCATTACTTGTCTACAATGTGGCATTGCCTGCAGACCTACCAAGGACATATACACGGGTACGTACCGTCATTACTTGTCTACAATGTGGCATTGCCTGCAGACCTACCAAGGACATATACACGGGTACGTACCGTCATTACTTGTCTACAATGTGGCATTGCCTGCAGACCTACCAAGGACATATACACGGGTACGTACCGTCATTACTTGTCTACAATGTGGCATTGCCTGCAGACCTACCAAGGACATATACACGGGTACGTACCGTCATTACTTGTCTACAATGTGGCATTGCCTGCAGACCTACCAAGGACATATACACGGGTACGAACCGTCATTACTTGTCTACAATGTGGCATTGCCTGCAGACCTACCAAGGACATATACACGGGTACGAACCGTCATTACTTGTCTACAAAGTGGCATTGCCTGCAGACCTACCAAGGACATATACACGGGTACGAACCGTCATTACTTGTCTACAAAGTGGCATTGCCTGCAGACCTACCAAGGACATATACACGGGTACGAACCGTCATTACTTGTCTACAATGTGGCATTGCCTGCAGACCTACCAAGGACATATACACGGGTACGTACCGTCATTACTTGTCTACAATGTGGCATTGCCTGCAGACCTACCAAGGACATATACACGGGTACGTACCGTCATTACTTGTCTACAATGTGGCATTGCCTGCAGACCTACCAAGGACATATACACGGGTACGTACCGTCATTACTTGTCTACAATGTGGCATTGCCTGCAGACCTACCAAGGACATATACACGGGTACGTACCGTCATTACAGGCTGATTGAAATACAATTTTTTTTTTTTGGAAAAAGGGTTTTCCAAACAGACAACAGAGCTCGGTAAACGCAAATATGAACGCTTTTATTTTTAAAATGTTATTTAAGTTAACACGTCCACGTTTTGAATGGATTTACAAAATTAAATTATACATTCTGCATTATTTAAGTGAAGTGAAAAAATATGGGCCGCTCTTAACATAGAGGTCTTGAGAGCCGACAAGGGTGAAGCGAGGTGAGTATGGAGCAGCGCTGGAATGAAATGGAGCGTGAAATGGGAGATCCCCAATAAAACCCGCCGACCAGCGGCATCGTCCGGCACGATTCCCACGTGTGAAAATGCGGAAGCGACCCCGCCGGGAATCAAGGGCGGTTTCCCCAGGTGGAGGCGAGTAGTCTAACCACTACACCATCACGACCCCTATTATTTAAATATTATAATTTATATTTATTTTAATTTTTTTCATTATAATAGGGAGTTTTACTAATATATTATTTTCGTTTACATTATTTAACACTGCTATTAGTTAAATATTTTACCAGATATTCGTGGTATAGATACAGTTTTATTATTGGTTCCTGCCGGTGCCACAAACCAATAGAAATTATTTTCGTAAGTTCCGTGTAGGTTATTAGGCTAGAAGAAATGCGTAAGTAGCCTACTTCTCAAATCAAAGATATCTTTTTGCAACACCTGGAGCGGAAAATTAATGCGTACTTGAAGGGGCTAACAGGTTTAAAGGAGTTTCATTTCCTGTTTGTTGACAAGGGAATAGTAATAACACAAATACGCCTGACTCCTGTTAACTGGCGTAAAGGATAATCTTCACTGGACAACATTCCTGTTAATTGCCTACGTACAGACAATGCCAAACGCAGATGAGGAGATTCAGTAGGGTGTATATCAACTTTAATTGGATTTACGTATATGTCTCAACTATTAAATTTTAAGAAACAAAATTTAAAATCGATATTTTCAAAGGCACGGGGCACATCTTAACGGTTATCTCGAAATGCAACTTATTTTTCTTTTGTAATTCGTTTCACATCCGTTGTCTCACTCACACAGGAAAGTCCTGATAAAATTAAAACCGTGCAAACTGCAAAAATTATGGTAAAAAGTCCTTTATTCCATGTCAAGCTTTTATCCTTAATGTCCTGTTGTCACGTTTGATTACGAAGATTTAAAAATAAAAATCCTTAATGCTCTGTCAGAACCTTGCCTAACTACCTACGTTTTGATATGTTCTGTTGCAGAAATCTGTCAAGAGAATGCTGCGCAAAGACACGCGGAAACGTCAGGGAAACTTCTTAAACAGATGCGATCTCAACCCAAAATACAAGAAATACACAACCACTCCGGTCATAAAAGGCTACACAAATTAGGATAAAAGAATGTGCTAAATTCGGAAATGACATGTTTCATGGAGTATTAAGCTTTCGTCCTAGTATACTTCCTGACACGGAAACAAAGATATTATTTTAATGCAGTTTAATATCATTTCATGTTTGTAGGTTTACAAGTGCATGAAAAAAATGCTGGATTAATACTGGATTTCCTTTGAATAATATTATATTCCTAGAAGTCAAGGAAAATTTTTTCATACTGTAGATGAGTCCCGCCCATACACGTGGGATTATTGGTGACCTAGGGCAACAGAGATAAGTACATTTTGAGGCGATATTAAAGCATTGTACAAATCGAGTGTCAAACTGAACAAATATGAAATACGACGGCATAGGCTGAGTTGTAAAAATATTATTCATCACATATGGCGCAGAAGAATAATATAAATTTGTATTACATCACACACGTATGTAAATGTTTACTGTACAATTACAAATTCATGCCTGCAGATAGTTACTTATATTTTCTTTTTAGAAATAAGTTTTGAGAGTTTATTGCAAATATGAGTTGGCAGAAAACTGTGAGTTTTACATTTGTTTATACGAAACTGTGGAATATATTTTGCATTATTTGAGGGAAACAACATCACATGTAATATTGTCTTAAAGTTGAAAAATTTTGAATTGAATACGTTTTAAAATTTGCAACCACAGTGGGAGGCAATCCAGAAAATCCGTTGATAAAATCGGGGGATGCAATTTGGCATTGCAGCTTCGAATATATCGTCTACATTCAAAATTCAATTACACCGCTCGATTACCAAAGGATCAAAGAATATGGTCCGTTGAGTGAGGTCTGCGAAGCATCGTTCGTTTGTTAGGCGAAGAGGGCGTAGCATAGCTTTTCACTAGTAGAAGCTACGACGCTCGTTTGAGATTCAAACGACAGCTCTCGATGAGATCAATCGATTGCGCGTATAAAAAACAATCTTTGACGTGGTTATGGTGGAATTGTATGCGTTTAATATAAAAAAATTAAGACAACACAACTTCGCCCTATACTTGTCAAAAGACAAGTTGAAATACAGAAATAGTATCCGATTGGAAAGAGCATCTCAAAAGCTATCCAGTGATACCCATAAAACCCCATATGATCGAGTGAAGCGGTGCCGGGAACGTATAATAAACATCAAGGCGTCCGAGCGCGTCAACGTAGACGTATTCACGCAAAACAAACGGCCGTGTCCCTAACACAGCCAAACCGAATTTTTTTCAGCACAGACCGAAAGTAACATATATTTCTTTCAGACGTTATAAATTCAAGAAAAGTTCTTTTAAGTATAAACCCAGTCTTCACTGCCGAATATAATGCATTTTTATCCGCATAAAGCGCGAGGTAAAAAAAAAAAAACCAACCAACACTACCACCTCACGTTAAGCAGTTACAAACTTCGGTTTTCGGAACAATCGCAATTTAAAATGGAAATTTCTTTGAAGAGAAAGAATTAATTGAGTCACAGTTCCCGAGCGCTTAGTTAGCAACTTTTAGAAACCTTCGCATTTGTAATCAAATATAAAATACTCTGCATATTTCGTCCCGAATGCCTCATTTTTAAAATGTTGCCACGTACAACAGAGGCAGCTCTATATAACTTGCCTTGATCCTCGGCAGCCATTTATTTACCACGAAATTCACACTTTTTGCAGCATTTCAATTAAATTTTTTTAAATCCGACAGTTTCAAGTTGCTGAATATACTTTCATCTGTTTAAGTTTTCAAACCTTGTGTGCATTTAGATTACATATTTAGGATGTGACTGGAGTTATATTTAAGAATGTGAAGGTATTTACACAAGAAACACCTCAAAATTCCCTTACAAGCCGAATAGAAAATTAATGCTATATGATAATTGATGGTTTCTGGGATTTTACACCACGGCATAGCATAAAAATTAAAAACAATTCTACTTGAAATAACAAGTGAAATATTTTACGCTCTTTTCAAGAAGAGAACTGCAAGGAATTATATTACTCTCAAATTTATATCAGTGCAATGTTATAAAAAATTTCCGCGGAATTTCGGAAAAATATTAGTAAAAAATTATCTAGAAATATTTGTAAAATTAATGTTACGTGGACGCAAGAGGGGCGTATCTGAGTTCGTGAGGGATGGAGGTGTTAATAAGAAAAAATAAAAAGGATTAAACTTGATTTTTAATTTATTCACTCAGCAATTATTTACAGCATTAAATTATCCGTCTCAACCTTTTACTTTTTTTTATTCAACAGTGAGCGCAATATTTAATGCCTATTTCAACTCTAATTAACGTCCTTCTTAAATGTCTCTGTTGGTTACAGTCCATTAACTCATACACATGTTCAGTCTATCTGTTGTAATAATTTATAATGCCTTCACTCACGCATCTAGTTCAATTGTCCAGCCTGCAAGCCACGCCCTTCACTGCTTGACACTCGCAGTCGCAGACTTCCCTTTACCTTGTCACTTCTCCCGCTGCTCGTATTCTAACGCTCGGAACACATCCACTCACTCACTCGCCAACTACAACTGCACTAATGGCCCGGAGGCCTGTCGTAATATTTATAGCATTGGCCTGAACATCTGGAAGTTTCGACGCACCCCGAGTTGCGCTGAGAGAACGAGGTCAGTGATCCAGAGCATTCTTCAGACAAACGCAGAAAACAATACAACCAGGGTCAGCGGCGCGTGTCTGTAATTAGAAACTCGTCATTGACTCGCCTTGTGCTGTAGCTATCGTATAACTACTCTCTGTCCTATTCGCTCGCTCACGCGGGCCGGGCGAAGCAGCTACCGCGTAACAATATGCTCTCTTCGTTTTACTTGGCGTGAATACGTCTTTAATATCAGACCAACACAAAGAATACTAGAATGGAAACGGAGTGAAGTGTAGAGTGGACAGAACTGGGCGGCTCTTAACATCGAGGTCTTAACATACGAGGGTGCAGCGAGGTCAGAATGGAGCAGCGCCGGAGTGCCGGGGCGGGGGAAACGGGAGATCCCCGAGAAAACCCTCCGACCAGCGGCATCGTCCGGCACGATTCCCACATGTGAAAATCCGAGAGAGACCCGGCCGGGGATTGAACTCGGTTCGCCGTGGTGGGTGACGAGCGGTCTAACCGCTCAGATACCGCGGCTCTTCCATCTATGTGAGTTTTCAACGCCACGCATAGAGACACTGGCGACACAATTGTTAGTCTGAAATGTTTTTTTTTATTTAAAGAGGCTGTAATCAGTGAAATCAGCGTGAAAATGATTGCAAACGTGAAATCACTTTTGTTTCACAACTTGTCTTTATGAATTCTCCCAGTCTTCAACGTCTGTAAATATTTGAAAGCTTAGAAATTACTTATGCCAAATAAATTCACGTTCATGTCTTTACTTCCGTACTTACGGCAGTAAGATTTAAGCTGACGCCAATGAGCTGTTTACAAGGATATCAATCACCTGAAACAAAATGTTGTGGCAAAATAGTTTTTGTGAAATTTTCACGAATCAATATTTTATGTTAAAATTAATCATTTTGGTGCCAAAAAAAATGTATAATTCGAATGATTTTGTGATTTTACCAAGCAGTCGTTAATACCTCACGAAACCATAAGCTATTCTTAGAATATAGAAAAAAATTCGGCTTTTGAAATACTTTAATCAACTTCTATGATAGTGCCCAGGGTCGCGTTAGGAACACTTTTGGAATACGAGAATATTGATTCTGTATTCACTTTCGATTTCCCTTAAACATTCATCGTAGCCTTCCTAAATTTGCTCAGGAAACAGTCAAATGCATACAGAAGTTCCTATCTTTGTATAGTAGCGACGCTGAACATTCCTATACCTGCAGTTTGATGTGTGGCATTATTACCCTACAGTGTATACGTTAAAAACTTCCATTGCCGTTTAGGAAGTTAACAAGAAAACGTTTTACAGGAATTCCTTACCACATTCTGGACTACGCTCGATCTGAGATCGAGCAACGACAGTTTAGAAATTCCTTCGTTCCGGAAAATAAAACTCGTATGGTTATAGAGTCATTGTTCTGCCAGTATTTAACAGGATAGTACAAGAACAGTTCGACCCAGTAGCCAAATATTTCCTGAAAAAAAAAAAAAAAAAAAAAGTATTTTTGAATACCGTTGTAAAAGAACACGATTGACTGTCAATCTTTTACACAGTAAGATACATTTGACTGGAGCATAATCAGCTCTGCGACCCCAGTGGCTGATGATCAGCCAATGATGAACGTTGTAGAGCACAGTAAGTACTCCCAGTGTGGTGTGGACCAATAGAAGAGTGGTAAGTGGGAATACAGAAACCAACAGAATAGACGTTCCTGCAGTGGTGTATACAGGTGATACACTTCTAACTTGTCTTCAATTATAGTAAATATCTGCAGACCTGAATGTTTTAATCAGGCTTGTTGCAGCAATTGGAACCAGTTTCCTTTCCCAATTCTGCGCGGATTCTACAGTTAACTTGCCTCGCCCAGTTAACATCTGGGAACTTTGTCCTCCAACGAAACTTCGGGCCCACGAATACCTCGTAGTTTGTAGCTTCATTCTGCGCCCAGAAGTTGGCCGTCGTGGAGCGACTGACTCGCAGCACGCGCGCGATAAGGTATCGGAATTCGGAATCCGGATCCACAAGAGGGAACTTCCGGTTGATTAGCCCTGAATCGACAAGTATCGAGTTTGGGACGGAGACGATCGTGTATTCGCTGCGTCTCCAGGCTCGGCAAACGAGATTAAATAGCTCCAGAGCATCATCAATAAAGTTCCCCTTTTCGATGTGTCGCGAAGCACTCACCTGCCTTCTGAGTTGCCAGAAGGTAATGGCGTGATACTGAAGGACATTCCAATATAATCGTTACTGAAAAACAAAAATCTGTTTAGTTCGGCATTTAATGGAAAGATTTATCGTTTTAGCTGCCGGAAAGTGATGTTTCTGATGTGTATAATAACCAACAAAAGTTATCAGGCCAAATTATAAAAACGAAAATTCCGTTACAACAGTATTGAAAAATGGTGCGCAACTGATGCTCACTATGGCATAAAATACGCCAGCGCTTGAAATGAAACTGCAGGAATATATTACAGTTTAATCCTTGTGCACAGATGAAAACAAAAAGCATTGGAAATTTGCTTGCCGGTTTCGATATAAGCTGTTCATGGTAAAGTGAGCACTTTTGAACGCCCTATCATTTAGAATAATAGCCAAGAGATATGTTTTATTTTAGCCTTAGACGTTGACGTCAGAGTTCTGTAGAATATGCACGTATTGTTTATTACTTAGATGACAATACTTATTTAAAATATGTTTAAAATATAAAAAAAAATGGATGAAAGAAAAAATTAACTAGGGCCTCAAAAGTGCTCACTTTACGTCAGCGTGCATCCGCAGAATGTGTCTTGTCTTCAATTATAGTAACTATGTGCAGACTTGAATGTTTTAATCAGGCTTGTTGCAGCAATTGGAACCAGTTTCCTTTCCCAATTCTGCGCGGATTCTACAGTTAACTTGCCTCGCCCAGTTAACATCTGGGAACTTTGTCCGCCAACGCAACTTCGGGCCCACGAATACCTCGTAGTTTGTAGCTTTGTAGTCGCGGCAAAATGTCTTACTATGGATGACATTGATGCTGTGGCTGTCACCTACATGCTAGGTGGCAGCCATTGACAATTTTTTTTTTCAATAAACAAATAAGTTAGTGAACACCAAACGGCTTTCGTGCTTCAATCTACTTGTTATTGGGGCCACAACCTGTTTTTTTTTACCAGTAGCAAAATTTCGCCTTGGAAAGTATCAGACAAAAATGTTTTTGTAACAGCTAACAAATCTTTTCCTTTTAACGTTCTCTCGCAGCTAGGATGCCGCCTGGCAAGTAAACGTGGACTCACAATAGTCCGTCAGTCATCCGTCAGTCAAAACAATCCGTCGTCTGTCAATCCTTATGTACGGCAAAATTTCAGCGTGACAAATTAACATCGCGAACTTTTTAGTTGGAGATGTATTTTGTTTGGAAATACATTTTCAAGAGGAAACAAAGAATTTATACGGTGATTTTCTTTTTTTTTTTACACTTTAAATCCCTGAATTTACCACCAAATATAATTGAACACAGATTCACCGCTTTGCATTTTATTTCAAAGTACGTATTCGCGACTAAGGAATGTCGTTGAACGACGGTAGCTCGTCCGTCCTTCCGCCGAAAGATAAGGTTTGGTAAATATTTGACAGATGGCCGGATAGAAAAAAAAAAAGCTGCCATGCGATTGGCTGAAGATCACGTGAGCGCCGGAAGGACGGACGACTAATGGATACGACGGACGGTTGTAAGTCCAGCTTAGTGTTTATTGTTTCATTCACGAATTTGCACATACGTATGGTGAATGAATGAAGTGATAAGGGCCAAGGTAATGTTAAATTTACACTGTAAAAAAAATCTGGTTAACTACCTATACTGTAATGGAGGTTTTTTTGACCTATACAGTATATGGTAATAGTACTACTTATAAGTCTGAAAATATGGGTATATTTAGCATTGCTACTGTACGAAGTTGGGAACTTGCGTATGCTTTTGACTCTTTCCAGAGCAACTGTATGAAAGCTACCATGCATGTATTGGAAAACAATTTACCATTTACATTGTGTCACTGTACGTATACACTGATGTGATAAATTTACAAATAATTTCTTAGAGCGTACAAAGGTGGAGAGATAAAATGTATTCAGAAAAGCAGACCATAAGCAGTGTATTAAAAACTGCTCAGTTTACCGTGAACAGTCTACGTAGTGTCTGCTTTTTTTTTTTGTGTACATTTTTAAAGAGCTTTTAAAAACGTAAAACGTGATTCAGCCCGCGATTTAAACTGGCCATATTTTCCCGTGCCCGTCGGCGAAGTGAAATTAATTCACCCACGTACGCTTTCCCCGTGTGTAATAGGTGTGCAGGCAGATAGCCGCCGCGTTAAGTAAGATATATTAATTACAGCGTGTGTCTGGGACGTGAATAAAAGGGAGGCTGGAGACGCCAGGTAGATGAAGCAAAGGATGGGAAAGCGGGTGGGATTTTCTCCCATTTTAACAGCGCACGCTCCCTGCCTGTGGTCAAGGCGGGGGGTGACGTTGGGTTCAGACCGGCCTGGAGTAGGGGCGTGGACCCTTATCTGTGCCAGCTTCATCCCCTTCCAAACCCCGCAAGCAGCATCCAACCCTGTCCCTTCCACGTGTCTGGTATGGGTCTCTCGGAGCGTGTGAGCTCTGCCGTGCGGGAGATAAAGACGAGACAGCCACTACCCTCCAGTCCCCCCGACTACCCCCTCAGCAAAGCTCAGAGGGTTGCGAAAGACACCCTCAGTCATGCTACGGCCCGGTTACGTGGACTGTCTCGTTAATTTATTACGCTTTCTCGGACACATTGTCGATAGAAGCTCCGCGGGGAGATAAAACTCGCCCAAATTCAACGGACCTGGGGAATATTCTCGATGAGGGATCTGGGCGGCTCTTTAACGAGGTCTTGAGAACCGATCAGGGTGAAACGAGGTGAGAATGGAGCAGCGCTGGAATGCAAGGTCGTGAGAAAAAAGGGGGGGGGGGGGATTTTTAAGAAAGAAGGAACTAGTAGAATACGAATACTACACCGAGAAAAAAAATACTGTTATAGGAACCAACTTTCTGTCTGTACCAATAATAACCCACCTACACTGTTAATACGATGTGTTCATTTTCAAGGGGAAGGGGGGGGGGGGGGTAAGATTAAGATGTGATGTGCAGTTATTTACTTGTGCTCTTAAAATACTTCCTGGAGAAATTTCGGCTTATAGATATCACCCTTTTTTTCTGTGCAAAAAGAGAAGATACAATATACTATGTAAAAGAGGTAATTTTGTAAATGTAAAATGGGGAAGAGCAATTTTGTAATTGTCACAAACATTCACAAAGGAGCAGTTTGCGACTCAAGGTTCCAAATGACTGAAAATGGCTTCAGGGCTCGGGGCCTCCGGTTCTTGCGCAATGTGTGTTTTGCAAAGTCGCCATAGTTAACTTCTCTCCGTGCGCAAGGGTCTCTATGGAACAGGCGTCGGTTTTTAGATGAGAGTCCAGAGGGTTTCGGGACGCTCTGGAATTGTAGACCTTCGTTAGACGAGCAGAAAACGTCGAGGCCAAGTCGGCGGTACCCACAACTCAGTTTTAAATTTTCGTGGATAATGCGTCCTTTGTAATGAGACACCTCATATTGCGACAACATTCATATTGGGCGTTGGGACCATCTAAACACTGTTAACGCATATAAAGGCTGTTCACGATCAATTGAGAACTTTTCAAATGAATCTAGAAAAATTACACTGCTCCTGCTTGGCATATATTTTAACGGGCTCGCTGAGTGACGTGCGCCCAGTAAATTTGATAGCGATGGAGGGAAAGTAGTTCCGTATCTTAACGTAGAATAAAAAGAGCTAAGGAATCATTTGTAATAGATTAAATTATTTATTTTTCTTTCTGTTTTTCTTAATGCGCCGAAGTGTAAAAATGAGCAGATTAGCAAAATATTTACTTTTATAATAATTTTTCAGTTTCACTTGACCGACGCATGAATAAAGTGATGATGCCCCTGACAATGTTAATTTTACATGAGGCTGAAGAACACACATAACGTGCATACAGGTAGATCTTAAGCAAGGCTTTCAAAAGTGCGCATTTTACCTTGAACAGCCTATAGTAAGTTAAAAGAACTACGTAACATTGGACGGCCATCACACACATATCTTGCTGCCCTATCGACGCTGCCTTTTCAAACATTCTACATATTCAAGACGGAATTTAGTGAGAAGGTAACGCGTCAATGATACAATAAATTCTGACTGAAAAGTTCACACAGCTAAAAAAAAAATTGTAAACCGAACAGAAAATTTTTTGTAGAAATATAAATGCTAATACTTGTACAAAACATTTTGTTGTAAAACTGTTGAATTCGTGTTTGTGCAAAAACAGGATTTGTAGAACTAAAGAAAAATTATTGCAGTAATTATTACACTTGTGAAATTTACAAGTTTCTATTTGTAATGTTACTAAAAACTTTTCGCAACAAGATTCCAAATATTTTTTTTTGTCAAATTACGGCATTTATTTGTGTGCATAAAAAAAAAAAAAAGAAACGAGCTCCAGTTGTCATCAATTCTAACCATCAATCCTTTTTTGAAGGCGTTGGCCACGATAAAAATGTGTTATTTCATATTTGAGCCATATATTGTCTAACTTGTAGGCAATGTCTGTGATTAGCTTATCGTCGGATAAAATATTTCAAGACAGCGTGGTTTTTGTAAAATAACACGTCAAGAACTACTTCAAGAGATCTATAAAATTGTATAAGGAAATGTATTTTCAATTAAAAAAAATTGCTGAAAATGATGAAATTCTGGCATATTTTTTATTTTTGGCTGACCTTGGATTTTTAGAAAATTACTTTTGCTAAACATCCCTGGAAATCAATTGCAAGATGTTTCAGACGCCCTTTTTAAATTTTATGATAGTTGTTTGGTTTATTTTATTTGTACATAAAAAACAGTAAAATTATACCTTTGACGTGTCATTTAGCAAAATCACGCAGTCTAAAAATATTTTATATGAGTACAAAGTAGTCGCACACAATGCCTCCACGTTGGAAAATATACTGCTCAAATATAAAATAACACATTTTTCTGTGGCCAACGCCCTTAAGAGTCTTAGTAATGGAAATGTTTCTCATAAGTATATGCTGTTCACGATAAAGTGCTGTTCACGCTTTTGAAAGCCCCCTCACTAAGTATAATAGTCAATAAAAGTATTTTATTTTAACTTTAGACGTTAACTTACGAGTGCGGTGGAATATACACATTATGTCAATTACTCAAATAGCAGTGTTTATTTTAAAAAAAGGTGCTTAAAGGATAAAATATGGCTGAAATAAAAAAAGTAACTAGGGACTCGAAAGTGCTAACTTTTCCATGAACAATGTATTGTTGTAGTTTTTGGCATATTTTTATATGTCCATTTTTAAGTGCACTAGAACCGTCTACATGTCTTCTGGATGTAAGTATCCTTCGAAGATCCTTTTGGACAAGACAAGAACATATGGTAGATCCTCCTTCATATCTGCATTGGAGCCTGGAATACTGTTATTAACAGCCGTTCTTTACTCTATTCGCGGATACTTCGCACTTTATATATACATATATAACCTTTGAAGAAACCACTGCACGCAAGACGTGATTGGTTGTTTCCTAAATATATAATTTATCACAGGTACTTTATACTTCTATTAACCCTTAAGTACTTTACTTTGGTTAAATTACAGTTTTACTTGTATTTTTAGTGCAAATTATAGTATTTCATTTATAATTAATTCTAATAAACTCATGCAAAATATTATCAAACTGAGTGCGCACGAATGCGGTGCGTTACCCCTTTGGTGTGCTTTTCTAGACTCGGTCAAGCTTTGTTTGCACGAGGAGGAATAATACTCTGGATGTAGAAAGAACTTAAGCAGGGCTTCAGAAAAGTCGGAAGTAACCGTCTATAGACTATATCGGCCACTATCTCTTGGAGGAGGTACGGTGGAGCAGGTAGCCTTACCTCACTGCGCCGAATTCTTCGTACTAAGTATTCAGAACATACTGACTCGTTAAAAAAAAAAAAATCCTACTCTGCGAAAATAAACATATTATTCAAATTTGAAAGTGTTTATGAAATCATAGGAAATCTATGAAATGTTAATAAATAAGGCTCGGCTTCAATTTTATCGTTTCGAATAATACTTCTAAAATAAATTACTTCCTTCTATGGATACAAGATTTCAGGTTGTACAGGGTGAGTCCTTTAAAAGAGACCCCGTGGGACATATGTGTAACAATGCACCGAAACACACTCACAACGGTCCTGGTCGCTGTCCTTCACTCAACCGACAGTAGCGTGCCTCAAGGTCACTTGACAGACACTTCCAGCACCTATAGGCTGTCCACGGTAAAGTGACCACTTTTTAAGGCCCTCGCAAAAGGCACTAACCCCTAATAAATATATTTTATTGCAGTCTCAAACGTTAAATTTTGAGCGTTATGAGAAGTACACACTCTGCTTATTAGCCATAGTGGAATGTTTACATTGAAAAGTAGCGGAAAAGTAGAAATTAAGTGAAAGGAAGAATTTAGCAGGGCCTTAAAAAGTGCTCAATTTACCGTGAAAAGCCTATAACTCTATATGTTGTTGTCAACTGGTCTGTATTTACTCATTCCCTCGCTCCGTTACACACATGTCCCACGGGGCCTCTTTTAAAGGACTCATCCTTTACTAGTTTATTTTTAGCATCACTAGATAGCAACACTGACCAGTGGCCGAATCCCGTCATTTCGTAGTTACGTTGAGTGGAAATATAACAGAATATCATATTTGTGTTTTAGGGCATTTAAAACCTTTTTTTTTCTTTTCCCAATGAACGGGTATCTTAGAATTACTTCAATACGTCGACCATTTTCTTTCTGCGTTCGTTCATAAAGAAACTTTTTTGTTCTGTCTTTATACAGAGGCTGTCACGAGCAGTTGAAATACCATCATGGAGACATATTGAGTTCCGTTTCGCTGCGTGGAGATAGTTAAACGGAAAATGTCTTTATAAAACGACAGTAAAAAGTTACAGAATAGAGTTTAGTTACTGTAACCCCCTTCCCGGCTCCTCGCGCACTGTCTAATGGAACCCAGGACTCGTCAGTATTGTCACTACATCCTTGTGGCTATGCACATATTAGAAATGTTTGACCCTTTATAGTTTTCGCCATAACTTTAAAAACATTTTATTCTGAGTTTCCCGTTTTCGTAACTCCCGTACTGTACACGCACAGTGCTGCTATCTAGTATTTATTCCCACAAACGGGAGCGACTGGCGATGAAACGAAATCGCAAGCAACAATACGTTACATGCTCCACCGCGTTCCTTCGTCAGGGCAAGCAGTCGTTCTGTTTGCGTCCTCCAGTCCTACATTTTTCCTCGGGAAGTGGATGAAAGTGTTCGGAGAAAACGGGAGTTTTCCTATAATTTGTAATATCTCTCAAAATAATATCAGTTTAATTATTATTACATTCATTTCGTTTCCGTTTTTATGACTAATTTTAGGTATTATAAAATGGTGAATACATGTGGAGGGTGAGGGAATTCCACTGCTGCTCAAGCTCGCGGATACCAGGCGGGGGAGTTCACGCTCCGATAACCAGGCTGTGCGTGTATAGGACCATCGGGCTGTGAAAGAGGTGAGGTGGGGGTGTGTGGAGGGGTATAAATGACCTGACCATCTACCCGCGAGCTGTTACGGAGGCCAGCTGCTCCTAATGAGAGATGGACACGTGGCCATAGCACCATCTCCTATCTGGCCTGGTTCCATTACTCTCGTCTGGGAGGGGACATGGCCAGCGCAGGGTCGCGGCAGGGCTGGTGCATTATTAAGCGTCGACGGGGAAGTCCGACCAGTGATGACGCGTTTGTTCAACCCCCCCCCCCCATTACCAACCCACACTCCCTCCTAACAAACAGCCCGACACAACTCCCCCGTCGATCCATCAGTGTCTTGTCAGCCACCACGCCCCACCTCTCCGCAGACCGAGATCGACCTCGATCATCCGCTAGCGTCGTCAACCTCAGTCGATACGCAATCATTTGAAGATAATTAATTTCCTGAACCCTCTCAGACCCTGTTAATCCTTCCATACCCTATTTAACTTACAATATCAGGTGTTGCAAACCGAGAATTTTATGATGCGTGCTGTACTTAAATCGACACAGCACTTGTTTCGTTGCCGCAACTAACGAGCTACAGTCTATATGTTCCGCTACAGTTATATGAAACAATTATGACCTCGGGCGAATCATTTACCCTCATGTAAGGTCACTGGTCATTGAGCTCCACAGTTAAATTCGCGGATTCACGTGTCGCAAACAAATAATTTTATAAGTCAAGTGGAGTGGAGGGATTTGGGCTGCTCTGAACAAGGTATTGAGAGCCGATGAAGGTGAAATGCAGGGGCGGAGGGAAATGGAAGAACCCCGAGAAAACCCGCCGACCAGCGGCATCGTCCAGCACGATTCCTACTTGCGAAAGTCCGGGGGGGACCCGGCCGGGGATTGAACCCGGTTCGGCTTTGTGGGAGGCGAGCACTCTAACCGCACAGCCACTGCGGCCCCTGCACTCAAGTCGACACTTGTTTCCTTGTCACAACCAATGAGCTGTAGGCTATATGTTCTACTACAGTTATATGAACCAACTATGACTCAGATCAGTAAGACGTTTTGCTGATATCATTTCCCCACAGGTAAGATGAAAAATCGCCTCCACGTACGTAATGTATGTACACAATCGTGCACACTGGGTCTGACTGGGTTAAGAGCGTTGGCATTGATAATAAACTTATTTAGTTTTTGTACTACATACGTACTCTTCAACTTTCAGACATTACAAGTAATTACTCTTTCCATGCAAAAATAAAAAATATTGACCACTTAGTTTATGCACAAATACGCGTGAAAATCAAAACTTCGCAGTTTTAGAAATTTACACATAATAAAAAAAAATTACTTAAAAGAAACGAGATAATTCACACTGAAAGAAGTTGCCAAGAACTACTTTAAGACGTCTTTAAAATAGTACTTGGAAATGTTTTCTGCAATAAAAAAAAAGACTGAAAATAAGGATATTCTTGCGGGATTTTTTATTTGTATCTGCCCCAGAATATCAGTAAAATAACTTATGCTAGGCATACCTTAAAATTAATTAAATTGTCAAATTTTCTGCAAATAGTTAATTTTGTTTGTATGTACATTTAAATAGCACTAAAATTTTGACTTTGTCATGATATTGTACAAAAACTATACGATACAAAAAAAAATTTGTACGAGGAATAATTAGTAACAGCAAATGTCTGCTAGTTAAACAGTGTGTGGTAAATATATAAAATAACACATTTTTTCCTTAGCCAACGCCCCTAAGGTCAACGCCATATTGGATTCTTGGTTCTTATAACTGTCAATGTTAAAAAAAAATAATAATTGCGAAAGTACCCAAGTAGAATGATTTATGCCCGGTTGCAACAACATATACCCCGATCCGAGATCAAATGATCCTACTTCCGAACCAGGATCCAGTTTGATCATGGTTCCAATATAAAAGTGTTGCGCCCACGAAATGCCATGATTCTAGATCTCCGATTCGTCGAGCATGGTTCCAAAGTGAGAGATCGAGATTAAGCATAAGATAAATTTTGCTATTGGTTCGTAATATATGACATCATGGAAATAGGTGTATTTTTCACTATAGATAAAACTAGATGTGCGATGTTTGATCTGTTTTAAGTGAATTATTGTTGTATGAATTTTACCGAATAATATTCAAGTGCGTACAATGTTGTTTTAATTTCCCAAGAAAACAATCGAACGTAGTTCTATCTGTGGCCGTATTTTAAAACTACATTTGTCGATGATGGCTGCTGATCTCGGATCGAGATTTCAAACCGCCTATTTCGGCGGTTCGAAATGAACTTCATCTCGATCTCCAGTCCAGATCTGAACTCGAATGGTGCAACAGTTTTCTGTGTCGATCTTAGATCCGATCTCGGATCGAGTTTCGAAACACGATGGTGAAGCGGGCATTAGAGGAGTCTGGCACAAGGGGTTGGGGGTCCAGCGCCGACACCGACCGGCCACCATGTTGTGACGTCACCCTACTGCCATATCGAATATGGGTGACCTTGACCTCTGCCAGAGACCTTCACCCTATGACCGTGACATTTAATGTCATTGAACCACATAAAATCCTAAAATAATTCCAAAAATCCATTTTAAAAATCCAAAAAAATTCAAAAAATTGCCAAACAATCCAAAAAATGTATTAAAAATGGATTTTTAACATTTGTGAACGGCCAACTTGTGAATACTGCACGTGATACCAATCCACAGCTGTCGTCGCAGTCGCTGCTGCCGCTAAAATGCGTCTCCTAAAAGCAAAGCCTTGTCTCCTAAATTTTTTTTTTTTTGTCAATGGCTGCTACAGATTGTGTTTCTCGGGGATGCTCTGCGACCTGATGTACTGGAATATTCTAACTTACCAGTGCGCTCTAGTAGGCGATATTGTTGATCGAGTAAATAACCAATAATAGAAATTGTGGAGGGTGGTGATGGAGGGACCTCTGGCAATGTACGCTATTTAATTAAATTGTTTAATAATAATTACTCAAATTTTAAAAATAAAATTTTAATAAATTTTTTGGATTGTTTGGAATTGTTTGGATTTTGTTAGATTTCTTACTGATTTTTAGAATTATTGTAGAATTTTTTGGTGTTAAAGGTCAGTCAAGGTCTCGGTCATAGGGTCAAGGTCAATGACACCCAGATTCAATATTGCGATTGAGTGACGTCACAACAGGGTGGCCGGCCGGCGTTGGACCCCCAACCCCTTGTGGCATACTTCAATTAATTATTCTACTTAACCCATATACTCTTCTATAGGCTATACACGGTAAAGTGAGAACTTTTGAAAGCCCTCTCGTTTGGAATAAGAGTCAATAAGTTCATTTTATTTTAGCTTTAAACATTAACTTTAGAGCGCGGTGGAATACACACTTTATGTGTTTATTACTTACATGGTAATATTAATTAGAAAGGGTAATTAAAGTACGGAAAACAGCTTAAACGAAAAAGTAATTAGGGCCTCAAAAGTTCTCACTTTACCATGAACAGCCTATAGCTATTGACCTAGCACAGCAGTGCAGAAGTAACGACTGAGCCACGAACTCGTATCTATGTCACAACTTTGTTTTTGCAAAATTTTGGCAGATTTAATATTGTGGCGTAGTTATGAATTCATTGTTTCCTTATAATATTGGGCCTTTTATTATTAACTAAATGTCATATAACACGTTTTAACCTTACAACAACACGAATTCTTTGGGTCTTTTAACAACACGTGAATTATCAATTCTTTGAGTGTCCCTTACAGTTATTGTATTTTAACATAACTAGAATTTCCGGACTTTCCAGAATCACTTGAATTATAGGACTTTTAAGCATTAATGAAATACTATTTATATATCTTAATACATATTGAAATATTCATTGACACTGGAATTATTTTCCTCAGCGTCACTATAATTCAGACAAGGTATCAATCTGTCTTAACATATGTAACGCCCGCAAGAATTTAGAAATAAAAACAATCTGTTGGATGCAAGAATGCAAAGTAATTTGACTGTAATGTACGCTCAATGAAAATGAAAACTAGATGTTAGGACAGCGAAACATTCGACTCGAAGTAGAAGAGATGCTGAAATGGGAGGAAAATTACAAGGAACAAGTTGGACCACTAGAAATGCCCAAACAGGAATTTTAATGCAAGCAAATTAAACAAAAAATAAACGAGAGTGGGAAACAGAAATTGTTAGAAGATAATCGCAGAAGTATTGCGCAGCCAATATAGAAAAGAAAACGCCAAATGAAAAAGAGACGAATAGAAAGTTTTTTGGAAAACATACTTGGTATAGCTATATTACGATAACAAGGGTAATTAAATGTTACCTCAAGACATAAAGAACAGCATTAAAGAAAGAGAGAGAGAGAGAGAGAAGAGAAGGTTACTTCGACCAAGTTTTCCACATTATAAGAGAATTATCAAATTTCCTCCTTGATTGTATTTCCGATATTCCATCACAGGACGGTAAAGGCAAAACCCGCTCGATGCTGGTTTTCTTAGCAGGTATCTTCAGTTAATTTAGCAAGGATTTATTACGGAGGATGAACTTTGTTACTTGTGGGCTTATAAACTCCTCCGCTATTATCTTGTAGGCTGAAATGGGAAGAAGCATACTAATTCAATTAACATGGACTTTCATCAAAACTTGGCACAAAACATCCGTGGCTTTCTCGAGACCGTAGCCTGTATATTCGTGGTCATTATGAAACGTCTCGAGGATTCAATTCACTGATATTGCCAGGAGACGACAAACTGAAGTCGAAATATTAACTAAATTCTCGACAAAATATCAGTCAGTGGTGTCTACCAGTAAAATATTATAGCCTGGAAATTCGATTAATTTGCAGCTGGTGACATGTAAATGCGTTTAATTTTCTTAGTAATAGTACACGAGAACTGTATAAGTCACTATAAATCAGTGTAAAATTATTAGTTATACAGTTAACTGGAGTTACTGATGTAGTAAATTCGGTATCAGGGATATCATTAAATAAACGTCCAATGATTTTCTTAAAAACAAATTTAAAGTTATTTGGAACAGTTTTTATTAAGGAATGGAAAATTTCGCGAATTCATTTTAGGGCAAGCTAGACATTCAATACATGTCCATTTCCTCTCGTAACAGAAGTATAAAACGCTTGTGAGTGAGAGAAGAAATTCGGGAGGCTCTTAACAGCGAGGATTTGAGAGGCGATGAGGACGAATGAGGTGAATATGGAGCAGCACCGGAATGAAAGAGCGGGAGGGAAACGGGAGATCCCCGAGAAAAACATCGTCCGACTCGATTCCGACATGCGAAAATCCGGGCGTGACCCAGCCGGGCACTGAAGCCGGATCACCTTGGCGGGAAGTTTAGCAGCTGAATACTCAGCCACTGAGGCCCCAACGCTTGTGATACATCACGTATTTAGGAAACAACGGAGTACATCATGCATAGGGTGATTTTTCAAACGTTTGATTTTAAAAAAGTGAATATACTGTGAACAGACGACAGCTTTCATTCGCCTGTTGTACCATAATGCATCAAACACCGTATTTATCTGAATGCTAATGACGTATTGTTCCAACATTTATTCCAAGAAAAACAGGTTTATCTTATTTTCGCATCTTACTTAAATTTTTGAGGTTTGCTTGAGCATGATCAAATCATGGTCAATACATTTTTCCTAGACATAAATAAATTATTGAATTAGGAGGTACTTGAGAGGCCGTTTACCCCTTACAGAGAAAATGATAGTTTTAGTGTCATAAGAGAATAGTCTGAGTCATTACTAAAAATGTTTCATTATAGAAGCATTACATTTCATGGTTATGTGTAGATTTATGCACCTGAATGTAAACAGGTGTTTCCTGGTTGTGATACAAAGGTAAGAATGAATTAATGCAGGCCCTATGCAATTTCGTATTAAGTTAATTGTTGAATAAATATATGTTAATATTATATGTCCTTAATTATGAGAAGGGTAATTAACTAAGCTTATGTTGTCACACGTTTCAATAAATCCCCCTAAATTTGATTCAGGAAGAAATAAATAAAAAATTCAATGTGGTGGGTGATGCAGGTTTTTTGAAACACCGGGGAAGATAATCGTTGTGTCACTTTGAATTTATTTCTTGATAAAGACGTTACACGCAGACATGGATAACTACCACCCCCCCCACCCTTTCCAACCACACACACACACACGCATACCTCGACTCCGTAAATGTAATGAAATTAAACTACTGCGCATATTCACCTGCTGCCTGCCTCGCCACACGCCGCTGGTTTTGGAATGTCGCTCGGAGTAATTAGTAATCCGGCTACCTCGGGTTCCGGCTCCAGCCAACCACGGCCGTAGTTCATTAAGAGAGAGAGAGAGAGAGAGAGAGAGAGAGAGAGATTACCAGAGCGAAGCGTGGTAGGATTACAACAAGCTGGCCCTTGGCGAGGAGTTCTGCGGGGAGACGTGAGGCAGATCAATTCGAAAATGTCTTCGTACAAGGACAACAATATGTATCTGATGAGTAGGGTCAGGTGTTTTTGGCGAAAATATTTCAAGACCAGTTGTACTCCAAATCACTTTTGCTCATATGCACTTTCGTGGTTGGACGATTTTAAGTGCCACTGCATGTTCGCGAATCGTGGACGTTCATTATCGGAGTACTTAATTACGATTGGCCCAGTCAAATAGGAACGTGTCTTCTCACTTAGTCATGCGACCAATAACCAAAGGAAGTGGTGGTCATAGACCCAGGGTATTGAAGTCTAGCATGGCCATAAATATTATAGCTAGATACACCTGTATCCACTGAATAGTACGTCGAGACAGTTAACATTGCTCGAAATAAGCGAATTGCACTGACTGCAGATGTGTTGAAACTGAGCCACTTAAATCGCTAAAAATCTGCCGAATATAGGGGACTCCATGGTGTAGTGGTTAGACCACTCTCCTCCCGTCAAGGCGAACCGTGTTCGATTCCCGGCGGGGATCCCCCCTCCCCCCGGATTAGAACCGTGCCCGGGCAATGCCGCTGGTCGGCGGGTTTTCTCGGCGATCTCCAATTTCCCGCCGCCCCTTGCATTCCGGCGCTTCTCCACACTCATGTCGCTTCATCCTGTACGACTGTCAAGACCTCGACGTTAAGAGCCGCCCAAATCTCTCCACTCGCTCTACTGAACATTTCAGTTGACTAGAGAACTGCGTAATTCGCGTTATCATTTGGGGACCCGTTAAACTTCAAACACGCGTACCTTTGCAATAAGTTCGTCATTCGACCATACTTTATTTGACACGCCCTGGGCAACTCTGCGCTAGTAAGTAAACACTTCACAATTGTGTAGTCCAATCACGTGCAGTCAAAAATGGAGTGACTATACATCTATGCAGCAGCCAATGTATAACCGACGCTGGCTCGAGTATATACAGCACTGTGAAGTTTAACCTGGTGCAAAATAATAAAGCGAATTCAGCAGGTCTCTATCAATGACTGATAATGATTTGTAAGTAAAGATATGCAAAGTTCGCGTTATTATTCGACATCAGACTAAACTTCACAGTATTGTCTGTACTGGAGCCGACGTCGTTTCTTCATTGGCTGCTGCATATATATGAAGCCACGCCCTTTCTGACTGAATCGCACGTGATTGGGGCACAAAATTGTGAAGTGTTCACTTATTGGCGCAGAGTTACCCAGGACGTGTCAGATACATCATGCTCCAGTGACAAACGTACTTCAAAGGAACTCGTATTTAAAGTTTAACGTGTCCCCCCAAATAATAACGCGAATTTTGCAGGTATCTATTTATAACCAATTCTAGTGAATTGCATTGACCTGGCAGTACAATATAAGTGCATTCCACTGATTCACCAGCCGATAACAGCTCATCAACTGAATATTTAGTAAAATAATTCTACTGATTGAAATCACTGATTCAGATTTAAAATGTGTATTTGCTCATGAGATACTGTGTCTCGCTGGCATTCGTAAGGTCGCCGGTTCGATTCTGATAGAAATTTTACTGGGGGAGTTGTTTTTAACAAAGGGATTACATTTACATTGCAGACGAATGCTAGGAGCAGTTTATTAAGGGTGCTGAGTCCAAAATTATTGACTAATTTCTCAGAAACACTGGCGTTTACTGTAAGAACACGAGACAGTCACTTTCTTTGAAATGTAATTTAGATAACTAATGCTCACGGAACATCACTCTAGATTATTAAATGTGGTTTATATTGGCACACAATTTTTGATGATTTTCTCTTTTTTCCGTTTGGCAATGCATTGCCCAGAAATTCATATTTTTTTCTTCGATCATTCTGGCTACGTTACTAGCATCCCAGTTAAGTTGGGCGACTATGCTGAAGAATGAATGACGGCTGAGGACGGTGGGTAGCGGCAGGTGTATTTCGCGGAAATATTTTGTACATATGCACTTTCGTGGTTGGATGATTTTTTAATGTCACGTGCCTCAAGTGTCTGTCCGCGAATCATGAACGTTCAGTTTCGAAGTAACTTACTTAATCACGACTGACCCAGTCATATAAGAAAATGTCTTCTCACGTAGACAGGCGGCAAATAACTACAGCCCCGAGTATTTCACGAATTGAGCTGTCAGCAAGCTAGGCTGGACAGCCCTGTATATACTCGAGACGTTATCGTTTGCTTATTGGTTCTGTCATCAAGCGAGGTCTCTGTACAGGACCGTTAAACACTCACTCACACTACTGCTTCCTGCATACTACTGGCTCACAGTTAAACGGGGCGTGTCTAAAGAGCTGTCGTCCAATCTCAACAGTAGGTGGAAAGAACAAATGTTTGGAGTCTACCTCACCTCCGAATGAATTCGCGAAATACTCGTGGCTCTACCAAAAACCAAAGGAAGTCGTGGTTGTAGAAGTAGGATATTGAAGTCTAGCATGGCCATCGATATTTTCGCGAAATACACCTGTCCCTAGCGATGGGGAATATCTGATTTAATACACTCGAAACTTGAATCAGTGAGAACTGAGCCAAATCAGCGAGAACACTGGAGATTGAGTGACTGATCATCAATGCCAGATAACTAATTAACATGTTGGCTGAACGTCAATAATTGCAAAGCTATAATTCCAAGACCTGTTTGATTCAATCCCGCAGCGTGTAGCAGCTCATATCGTAGCAAGGGGAGGCTTTACCACTTATTAAGTGTCTGCAAGTAATTAAGCTACAATATTATTATTAATATATGTAAAATTTATTGCCGGCATCTTCACACTTTCATAAACAAAGATTTGAAAAACCACCCCATAGACTACGTGTTTAGCTGTTTCGTAAATGTGTATTATACCACAGGTGTTCTATACTTTTGTTAACATAAAAGTAGCTTCTTATCGCTTAAATAAAACATTTTCTTACATGTTCACGATAAAGTGAGCACTTTTGAAATGAACCTTAGAAAAAAGTCACTGCCCCTGAAAGCATATATTTTAATGGGTGCACTGAGTGACATTTGCCCATTAAAGTAGGTAACGATGGATGAAAAATAGTTCCATGTCTTAACGTCAAATAAAAAGTGTAAGGTAACCATTTGTGATAACTTAAATTATTTATTTCGTTTTCGGTTTTTTTTTTTTAATGTCTCGAAGTGTGAAAATGAGTAGATTTGTATAATATTTACTTTCCTAAAACTTTCACAGTTTTACACGACCGACGCATGAATAAAGTGATGAGGTTCATGCCAATGTTAATCTTACATAAGGTCGAAGGATACATAACGTGCACACATGTAGATCTTAAGCAGGGCTTTCAAACGTGCTCATTTTACCGTGAACAGCTTATACTTACTATTATATTTAATTCATAATTGATATAAATAAAACCAGAGGGAAAACAGTTTTGTTGATAATGTCAAGTAGGAAATAGTTCTCGTGCAAAATGTTATTAAACTGATTGCGCACGAATGCGGTGCGGTGTCCCTTTGGTGTAATCTTCTAGACTCGGTTAGGCTTTGTTTGTACGAGGCGGAGGAATTGTCTCAAATTGGGACTCTAATAGGGCTTCAAAAAAGTTGGAAGTAACCACGAAAGAACAATAATATATTTCCGTCCATTCTAATGATTCCTTCACGGTGTTGCAATTATTTATTTACAAACGCGAGTGTATTGGATGTTTTCAGTGACTGACTTCCGTTGTTAATCACGAGGCATTAAAAGTGCATACGCAAAAAAAAAAAAAAAAAAAGATTCATTTAATTCCGTTTCTTAAACACACACACTCACATGCGCTTGCGCATGTATAGAATGGCTCACCTGTCCACAGAACCTCGACCCTTATGATGCGCGCTAGCTTTTGGAGTTAACCACGCTCGACATAAACGATGGATTCGGATATCTAGGCGCGTTGTCATGGCGACGCAAGGAGCACTGAGACAATCAAAACATGATTAACGTAAACCAACGAAACGTAATAGACGGCGCCGCGGGGAAGCAAACAATAAAGCGAATTCAGAAACCGACATCATAATCTCTCAGCGAATCAACATGCGAGCCATGTAATTGGCACGTTATCAACGCAGGTGGGTACCCATCATAATTATTCCCACGTTAGAATAAACAATTAGGGCAGTGATAATACGAGATGAAAAGAAAAAAAAACACGCGAACCGCAATGCGTACGGGATAAGTCCTTTACTATAAATATATTCTTAAAAATACGGCGATCAATATATTTCATTGATTACCAGCCGCGAATCATTGCGCAGTGAAAATTTTCCTGCTTGACTTAATTATATTACTCGAAAGACTGGATGTTTGCTATTCGTCCTAGGGGCACCGCCTACCGCGGGAGCGATAAGGGCGACCTTGACACGCGCGCATAGTGCCACATCGCCCCTATCCGTAAGGTCGTGTACTGGCGTGCAGTGTTCTCGTCGTGCTGCGTGTACGCATGGGGAATTAATTTTATTAGTGGAAAGTCTGGAATGAAGGTCAGTGAAGGTTCCTATGGCAATTTTGCATGTTTCCGACCAGTATACAAAATGTTCTAATAAAATATACTCGCCCATAGTGTAATTATAACTCAATGCTCTTAATTGCCTTTAATGTCCTGCCGTGACTTGTGTACCTTCATTTGATTAGTGTGATTGTACTCTATGTTAATATCGTTCATTTCCGTCATTACGCATATACCTTTGTTAGTAAATACAGCATTTTTGCCAATCCACGGATGAAAATATTTTATTGGGGAGATCCAGTATTTCGAAATGCAACAGTGTAAAACACCTGTTTTGAGGCTCGGAATTAGTATTTACAATATGCCTTACGTCGTTGGAGTGTTAGGCCCTCACATTAAGTGTAATTTATTTTCGTATATCGATATAATGGGAACATACTAAGTGGGTTCATAAAAATACACGCGCATTTCAAACACTTTGCAACGCAATTCAAACGACAGTTAGGTATCTCCCTGAAACGGGCAAACAACTGATGTCATGCACAATAGAAAATGGATCTGAGCTGAAGTGTATTGAATTACGAATGGCAAAGAATGAAAGGGGAAAAGTATCTAGGGCTTCAAAAGTGCTCACTTTACGGTGAACAGCCCATAAACTGATCCATCAGTCAAAAAACAAACCACAGAAAAACAGAGGATGAAATGATAGACGTATCAGTGGAAAATATAGGAATCAATAAGTGACGGAACACTGGTCATTTTTTATTTTATTTATTCTTCATTTAAATTAACTGACGTGACTTTTGAATAAGTCAGGCGCAGTTAACCCTTTCATTTCCACATTAATTTATAGTTTGTAATGTTGCAAATTAGTTAACCCTTTCATTTCCACATTAATTTCTAGTTTGTAGTGTTGCAAATTAGACATTTTTTGATGCTAGCTGTACTTAAGCTGGCAAAGTACTTGTTTTGTTATCACAGCCAATAAGCTGTAGCCTTTGTGCTCTGATATAGCAATATGAAACAGTCATATCGTCGAGCAGTAACAGAAACACAGGTCAGGAATCAGTTACCCTCAAGGAAGATCATTGGGCACTGATCTTCGCAGAGTACAGTGCCGGTCAAATATAATCTTCCTGTGCGACATGGTGACGATTATCTACACTGGGTATGAAAGAGTTAACTGATTTAAACAGTAAAATTATCACTGATTTAAATTTAGAGTGTAACTAGCTTTGTCGTTAGTGTGCACTGGGCTTAAGGGGGTAATGACCATTCCAGCTTCGATTTGTCTTTAACCGTAGCTTACTTTTATATCAAATATTTGATAACGAGGGCTGTCATGACATAGAGCATATCTTAAGAGATATTTTTAAGTCCACAATATCATCCAAATGTTTTTTGTTGCATCTGTAACCGCAATAATAACTAACTAATTATATATTCTTTTTCATTTTCACAGGAGAAAATAGAGGCAGAGATCTGTCCACTTTGGATTCATAAATTCTGTAAAGTTAACATGTATGTAATGTTATGGTAAGAATTTTCATATTAAAACTCAACAGGAAGTTATAACGATATACAAATAATCACAAGATGGAACAAAATAATCACTATAAGTTACCAGTTGAAAGTTGTTACGTAATTTGAGGGAGAAATTATGATTTAACAGAACTAATAAGCAACGCCCTATTTTGTGAAATTCTCCCATGAGGACCAGTATTTGGGACGATGGAAACTTCAAAAGAGTAAACATATGGCCTTTTTTACGCAAGCTTCTCAATGACACTCTAAAATATTGCGGCACGATAACAACTTAAAATATCCTGTTTGCTAAGCGTATCTAAAAAAAATATTGGGGAACGCCATTTCAAACACACAGAAATATTGCAAAGCTTGGAAAGCGTCAAACACAACGCGGAAATTTTGTCATGGAATATTCATTATCGGCAATATTCTCGCGTTTTCGAACTCCATCCACCACTGCATAACGTCATTGTTCTATATATGCATCATTCACCAGTAATTGTGATGGCGTTGTATAATGCAGTGGTCCAATTTAGCGCTTCTAAGACTGAAAAGGCATGATGAATACCATAATACATATTTCCCGAATTTTTAGGCAATAGAGGAGATCTGCTGGAAATTGTCACCACAAAGGCAGTTTATAAATCAAATCCGACCCGTGAAAAACATAAAATCTTGAAATAAGCGGAAGTATTTCAGGGTTACGTTATTACAAACGCTGTTTCAATTTTAGCCTGTTTCCAGATGTAGTATGTTTCTGCCAGTTTCCAACTCCACTGTGTCATAAGTATGTACATACAGGCTCAGTATCCACGCTATTATGACTACATTAAAATACGAAAAAAAAAAAAAAAAAACAATATTATTTTTGGTATAGAAAATAACATGGTGGCCTCGAGCAGAAACAAATAACAGAATTAATCACTAAAATATTTCCAGTGAATGTCAGGTGTCACGCAAAGAGCCAAACAGGGTGGGATCATTGAAACCCCCAAGCCAACCCTCCCCCCCCCCGGATCTACCCCTGGTCTGAAATAATGTTTTCCCCAATTCACGCAACGGAAAATTATAGGGACGGTGTGTGAGAAGGTGGAGAGAACACGGGAAGGTAGTTAGGTTTTGGCCTGAGTCGCTTTCGGTGAAGTATGATTAAAACTTTAGGCGATTACATAATTTAAGGTAGTTATGGGTATAGTGTAAACAATACCTAGTGGTGCTACTTAAAGTCTGTGCGACGGTTTACGTACATTCTATGAAAATTTTACCAAATTTACCAGGTACTTTTATGGGCGCACTGATAAAACATGAACGGCAAATATTACCCCCATCCCCCAAAATTTGTCCATCATAGTGTGCCTGGGTTTGTTAAGGAGAGGATCCAATTCATGGCGGAGTTTCAAACGTTTTATGGTAGCGATGATCAAAATTTCAATGTTAGCAGTCTTCATGGTTGATTTTGATTGAAAGACTTGCACATTGCACAGTGGTTTGTTGCAACAAACACACGCATATGTGTGCGTATACATATATGTAATATATGTATTAAATATGTATATTATAACTTTATATTTGTAACAAATATTGTTCAAATCGTTCGCATTGTATGTGATAATCTTTTCCTCTAATAAAATTAATTAAACTTTAATTTTTTAAATAGATAAATATCAAATACAAAATTCTTATAAGTTGCAGCCGTAACAGCTAGAGCCATGCAAAATTCACGTTATTATTTGGGGACATGTTAAACTTCAAACTCCTGTACCTTTGCAGTAAGATTGTCATTGGACCATACTTAATTTCACACGCCGCGGGGTAACTCTGCAGCAGTAAATAAACACTTCACAATTGTGTAGTCCAATCACACGCAGTAGTCAGAACCGACGCTGACTCGAGTATATACAGTACTGTGAAGTTAAGCCTGACGCCAAATAATAACGCGAATTCTGCAGGTCTCTGGTAATAGCAATTACTATGTTGTACAGATGAAACAAATTTACAAACTAATCGAATGCCATGGGCTAGTGTGTGACACATATGTAATCACCAAACAACAAGCTATATATATATATATATATATATATATATATATATATATATATATATATATATATATATATATATATATATATATACACACACACACACAAAATTGCATATTTAAAATAATGTAATGTTTGAATTGTTATCTGGTGACCACATAGACTATGTGTCAAGCAGTAGCCCACGGGATTAGCTTACCTCGTAAATATTTTCATCTGTACAACTTAGTATTTGCTATTACCGCTGCAAAATCACAGAAGAATTTTGTATTTCACATAAAATCATTCAAAAAATTTAAAGTGTTAATTTTTTTATTCGAGGAAAGTGTAATTACATACAATGCGTTCGAGTTGAACGATGTGTGGCACACTAACAAAATAATTAATTTTTTAGGGTCCGACACCCTTAAGACTTTAAAACGAAAAAAAAAAAAATTACCTAGCAGTATTAGCTAATTAAAACGTGATTGCACTTATCACAACACGGTGTAAGAAGTCCAGTGGGTGTTGTGGATGTTGTCATATACGCAGTTACAGGAAGGGATATTTTGTTTAAAAAAAAGGGGGTAGTTACAAAAAAAATTGTAATTTAACCCCACACCATTCTGGTAACGGTTGCGAATATCGCAGGTGGTTTCCAGAAGGAAGGCGGCGAAGAATGGCCACGTCTCTTTGTGAAGTAGGAAAATTGCCTCTCCTCCCTCCCCAACCCCTTCATCAAGTAACTGCACAGGGATTAGTCCAGCTTGACTCTGGCCGGCTGGGTTCGGTTAGGGGTCGTGTGTGCGCGTGTGTTCGAGAGAAAGAGACTGGGGCACAGAGAGAGAGAGAGAGAGAGAGAGAGAGAGAGAGAGAGAGAGAGAGAGAGAGAGATCCGTCGAGCCAGTGCAACCAGGATTAATTTCTGGTTTGGATAGGGTGAGGAAAAGGTGTGAAAAAAGGGAGAGGGGGATAGAGCGAAACCACTGCTACTGCCAGAGAGCTCTGGTGGATTTGCGCTGTAAATCATTGGACTTGCGCGGGTAAGCGTGTGGAATTGGGAGCCGGGTAAGTTTTTGCCGGATATCCACACGTCGGGCGAGCGCATCAGTCTACTGAACCCCCTCCCCCCTCCCGCAACGGCGAGGCTGCCTTATTGTAAAAAAAAAATATACTCGCCAAAACCAATTAATGCACGGTTAGGCATTCCTAAAAGAAATATCGAATCAATTCGCGCACTTGGAAATTCATCGACTTCAGTTCTTCTAAATCCTTTCAAGCACTGAAAACTACGGGAACACAAATTTCGCTAAAAAAAAAAAAAATTTCGCGCATGCTATATTTAGAGACCTGAAGAATTCCCTGATTCATTTTGGGACAAGCGAGAATTGAAAACACGTGTGTTTATATAACTTCAGTCATTGGTCCACGCGGTGTTTGAGACCTCCTGGAGAACGCAGGCCTAATTGACGCCTTCAACTGAGACAGCAGGCAACCAATGCACAGTTGACATCCGTATTACTGTACATAAGACTGTAGAGTCTAGCCTGCAGGTCATTGAACTCGCGAATTTTTCAGTCCTCTAGCTATATTTTAATATCCTAAGGAGTCACAAGCAGATTTATTTTGCGTATTGGTGGCTTGTCTTCGTGAAAAGACATTTGCCTACTTGACTGGCAATCAGAATTAGGTTTTTTCTCATGCTATACGTATGTGATTCGCAAACAGACATATAAGACGCGAAACATGTAAATCCTCCAATCACAAAAGTGGATGTGAGATAAAGTGTTATGAAATTCAACTGGTCGTGTAATATTTCGCGAAAATCGAGTGTCCCTCCTGATAACTACCTTACAGACGTTACTGTGATGGTATCACTAAAATTCTCCGTCGTAAATAGGGACTGGAAAATTCCACGAATTCATTTTAGAACAAGCTAGACATCAAGCACATGTGCATTTCTGTTATGTTTGCAACTGGATCACTGTTTATCACACACACGCATGTGAACTCTAGCAGCAGACAAGGAACAGAAATATGAGGCTTTAAAATGCATAGGACAGTAGAGTCTAGACTACAGGTCGTCTGAAAAGCGAAGTTGTCCTGTCTCTAGTCATAGAATGACCTCTAAAATCGAATCAGTTGTAATTTGTTCCGAAACCAGCGAATTTCACTACTAATCCGTTGAAACTGCTGCTACTGATCGTTAGAGTTGACGTGGTTACTAATAAACAGGGATCGGAAAATTTCAGGAATTAATTTTAAGACAAGATAAACTTTAAACACATATACATTTCTGCTCTGTTGGCAATTGTACCAGAGCTCATTAGACATGCCCAGGTGAACTCTGAGCCAATAACGAAACCTGCAAAGAAACAATCACAGAATCCCGTGTCACCTGGTCTGAGGTGAAACTGAATACACACTGGGGCAGCAGCCAATGAACAGAAAACTGAGACTCGAGAATACGTAGGAGCGTGAGTCTAGACTACAGGTCTTTTAAAACGCGAAATTTTTCTGTCACCATCGATCAAATTCTGATTTCTACTGATTCCTAGTGAATTTCACTGGCCGGGCAGTAAAACCTCAAGTACAGTCCAGTGGTTTTCCAGCGAGTAACAGCTCATTAACTGAAGATTCAGTGAAATAATTCTACTGATTGAAATCACTTATTCAGTTTTAAATTGCTGAACAAACAAATGTCATTTTTTTTTCTATCTAACGCTCTTCGTACTGGGCCAGATTACATTCTGGTATTAACACTTCCAAAAGACTTGATGCGAAAATTTTAAATGTGTTAGTGAAGATGTGAAAGTACACCGGTTCTGTTCGTGTCTGTGTTAGAACTCACCATCGTCCTATTGGTCCATACCTCACCGGACACTAACATGTACTTGACAGTGTTCATTATTGGCCGGTCATCAACCAATGTAGAGCGGAGCTGATACTGACCCAATCAAATGTCCATATGTATAAAAGAATTTGTAATCAATCATGTGTCATTGGGTGGATATGAAAATTAATTACACCGTTAGCAAATATGATTGTTACTGCGCTGCCGTACTCTTGTGAGGCGGTGTTAAACACTATCCGAGCGAAAACTGCACTTCCATGCGAATTTTGTTTTGAACAATAAAGACATATTCAAATCAGTTTTGCTCGAGCTACACTCTTGCATAGCCTACAAAGCGTTAAAATTGTGACGTAGTTGATAGAGACGTTTAAAACTCGTGTTATCGTGGGCCGCTGCACTTTAATCAACGTCAGCTACCTGCGTGATTCCCAAGAGATTGGCCTCTCCATCGCTGAACTAATATTACTGGCTCAAGAGTTCTCCGAGGTGCGCCAGACATATTTACAGCCAGTGACTGAAGTCGGACAAACGCACAGTAACTTGTAGTTCAGCCTGTCCTCAAATAATGACGCGAATTTTACACGTCTCTAGTAATTATAAGTCCTTAGTACCCTTGTCTTGTATGTAATGCAGTGTAACAGTTGAATTGAGATGAGGGACTTGGGTGGCTCTTAAAAACTAGGTCTTTATAGGTTATGAGGGTGAAATAATGTGAGAAAAGAGCAGCGCCGGAATGCAAGGGCGGTGGAATCGGAAGATCCCTGAGACAACTCGCCGACCAGCGACATCGTCCGGCCCAACTCCCACTTGCGAAAATCCGGGAGTGACCCGGCCGGGGATTGAACCCGTTTCGCCTAGTTGGGGGGAAGGGGAGCAGTCTAACCACTCAGCCACCACGCCCCCGTAATGTGGGTTTAGTAGTTTGTTGGGCATAGGGGTATTTCCGGGTATTCTTTTGAAAACATTAACAAGCTACAAAAACTTAGAATCCATTTGTGTGTGTGTGTGTGTGTGCGCAGGAGAGGGGGGAGAGGGCGGAGAAAGAGAGAGAGAGAGAGAGAGCGGAGAGTATTCCAATACACTTTCAGGGCAATGTTAAGGGTTGAGCTGTTAAAGCTTTGTGTCGATTTCGTTACAGTTATTTCGTAACCATATCCCAAGTAACATATTACCCGCTAACGCAGACATAAACTCTGAGAGAACAGCAAATGAAATATCTATTTGTTTAGGACCAAAAATATAATTAGTTGCCTCAACAAAATAATTTGTTGAGGAGACAAAACTTGAAAAGCAACAAAATTAATTTTGTAAATATAACAAAAGACACGTTTGATTAAACAAAACACGTGGCATGGACCAAAAGAAATTAGGCTGCTAACAAAATATTTTTTTTTTGAATGACATATGTATATTTGTTTGGTCACTCTTTTGTTCCAAAATACAGCTCGAGAGTTAGTTTAATTTTTTGTGATAATTAGGAGGGTAAAAATGTTTGCTAGGGCATCTAACGATGCTTAATAAAGGTATAACTTAATGAAACAAGTTCAAAGGAAACTGAATAGTAATGCTCTAAAGCTTGAAATATTTATTTTTACACATTGTCCAGTATTGGGAATTTATGTATTTAATAACATTTCTATGTTATCAGTAGTGGTTTTAGCTGCTTTTCTAAGGCATAGCGCTCAGTCGCAGGTCATCTGGGTTTGAATTTCGATTGGGCTTCAAATATTGTTTTTATACTCGCAGAAACTCTTTAATGTACGTTGAGCCAAACAAATTTTTAGTTGCACCAACCAAATCATTGTTTGGGGTAGTCAGATTAGAACAAAATAATAATTTGGTTCGCTGTGACCTCTCCTGAAGGGGCAGGCCAAGCAATAACAAGGGGGGACAAGGGCGGTTCAAAGGATACGCACTCGGGTACAAAAGACTACTTTTATTAAAGCTAAATAATTACAAACACGCCTCAAGTAGGCGACTCAGTTTCCAATAAGGTTTTACATAAAAGTAATCACAAGTAGCAGATCTACGATTCTCAAGGGCACTGGTGCCCTTAATCAAGATACAAGTAGCGTGATGTTAATAAGGCGAACTATGCTCGCAGGGAGCTTAAAGCCGTCACAAGTCCCGCACCCTAGCGTGCCTTAAGTCGTTCTACCAGGGATTTAATATTTACCTTCTTAGCCGTCGTAGTCGCACAGCTCTCTCATCGACGGACTCGTAGGGCGTCGAAGTGGACCACGAGCTGCGGTCCTCTCGTATTGTCGTCCAAGGGCAGAGCCTCCGGCAGCGGCAGGCTAGATGGCGCCCCGAGCCGACATCGCCCTGAGCTTATACAGTACCTGCCTGACCTTGCGCCAAACCCCCCCCGGTACGTGTTGTTTAAAACAAGGCTCGCCTGGCCGAGGTCGCTCTGACACCTCTACACAAACAATACATTTGGTTGCGCCAAACAAATTTCGTATGATTCAGCAAAACTTTTTATCAAGGTGTATACGTGAAACCCACAGCCGTGTGTAATGTACAGTATGCAAACACAGCAGCTGTTGCGTTGGGTAAGTTTCAGGACGAGTGTGATGCAACAGACCGAGAGAGAGAGAGAGTAGTGGTGAGTCATCATCCCGCCCAGGTGTGCAGATGGGACGAGTGCGGTTGAGCAGTCGAGGTCCTTCGAGGACCAGTAATTGGATGCGCAGTTAGTCTGAAGGTCCGTGGCCCGTGAAACGAGGTGTTAGTGGTTGGCGGGGAGACTTGGGCTGGGGATTAAGGGTTTGCGGAATGAGACCGGCTTCTCTCTCTCGTTCCGGTTGGTCGACACGTCACGGATGACCGCTACCGGAAGTGACGCCCAAGACACATGGTCGTCCCGACGGCGGAGGTGGCCTTGTCGGGGCGACTTCCGCGGCCGTTCTGCTGCTTACCAGACAAACAACGGCTTTGAGGGGAATGGGGCACGAAAATCGTATGTTTATATAATTTTTGTCATAATTTGTTTCAAAGAGGATTATTCGAGATTTTTGGTTCGACAAGACGTAAATATCAATTTCGAACACCTAATTACGTGGTTAAAAATTCTATGCGTTCGTTATTTTCGGAGCTCTGATTAAAGATAAGGAAAATTAATTTTCCTTCATCCATTAGTGCTCCGAGAATAATGAAGGTAGTGAAAATCACACAACGTAAAAAAAGTGTTGAAATTTATTATTTACATCTTGTCGAACAAAAAACTTTGGAAAACGGCTTATATCGAAAATCGGGTAAATATACTGGTTTCATGCACCATCCTCCTTAAGCGGCTCAAATCATAGGGCCTTGGGAGGCGCTGAGGATGGAACGAGGTATGTATGGCGCAGCGCTGGAATGCAAGGGCGGGAGAAACGGGAGATCCCCGAGAAAACCCGTCGACCAGCGGCATCGTCTGGCTCGATTTCCGCACATACGAAAATCCGGGAGCGACCACACAGTAAATCGAACTCGGTTCGTAATGGTTGAAGCCGAGTAGACTAATCACTAATCCACCGCTGCCCTAGCGAAATGCGAGATAAAACTCGAATTCTGCAGGTGGCAAGATATTGGGGGTGTGCATTTCGGCTGAATAGTTGCCGTCTTCTGTGTCACAGAATAATTAAAACCGAGGTTACAGCTGAAAGTGTGTCAGTAACAAAACATAGGTCGTATGCACAAGAATTGATCGCTACGAATTCGAACCTATTGAAACAGGTCGTGAGCATGAAGGTAGTCGTTACAATGTCATTTTAAAATTGAAAGTTGTAAAATTGAAGTGTTATAATCGGTAAATTCTATTTTCACATCCTTTCCCACAAGATTGACGCTGGAAAAGACATGGCATGAACCATTTAATTCCTGCATTAAATTATAATTTATAGTGTTGCAAATAAGATTTTTTTTTCTTAATATAAGCTTTTTTTAAAGGGGCTATGTAGCTGGGCGTCCAAGGTCAAGAAGCGAGGGAGCGATACGGGCGACAATTACACACACGCCTAGTGCCTCATCGCTCCTACGCAAGTAAAAATATTGGGCCATAGATAATTGTTTTTTTAATCTTTTCTTAGAAAATGTTATATTTCCAGAACTTTTATTTACCGAGATTCCCGTTTACGCGCAAACAACGATTTCACAGTACATACGACCCTTAACTGGCAAATAATTGATTATATTATCACAAACAATAAGCTGTAGTCTTTGTGCTATGATATAGTGATGTGAAGCAGTCATAACGTAGTGTAGTAGCATGGTTTAGAAATCAGCTACCTACAGGGAAGATCATCGGGCTCTGAACCTCGCAGAGTACAGCAGCGGTCAAATATAAACTTCCCGTGCAACATGTTGACGGTTGTCTACGAAAAGGGTTAAGTTGCAACTGGAGTACATAAGACAATAAAACGTAATTTTTTTTCCCACATTCCCACTCGGTGGAATGGCAGAAATAAAGGCAGTTTAGGTTGGGGTAGGCCTGTATCAAAAACGTTATGTCCACTTTCATAGCGATGCTCAACATTTTGAAACGCGGGGATATATATATATATATTTAGGTGGGAGAAAATGCATCTAAAACGTAACATCCCTATTCACAGTCTTTGCCCTCGACGTCCCTAGAGCATACGCACTACAGGGTCCCTTCGCCTTTGATGGCGAGCACTTTAACCTTGGCTCCTTCTCATTAATCTTAATTATGGACTGTGTCGCCGTAACGATCCATGGAATAGGGCAGACGCCAAAGGGTCTATCGCCTCTTGGTTTACAACCCCCTTCCCCTGCGATAACTTCACCAACCACCCATTTCTCTCACCCCTCGCCATCGTACACAGTTACTGCTACAGATTGATCACGGTAAATTGAGCGCCTCTGAAATCAACCTTTGGAAAATATCACTGCCCCCTACCTGCACATATTTGAACGGACGCACTGGAAGACATACGCCCAGTAAAGTTGGTAATGACGGTGGAAAGTTGTTCCACGTCAAAGTGTTAAATTAAAAGTTTTAGGCAAACATATATGGATACTGAAATGATTTATTTTGCTTTATGGGTTTTATAATGCATGTAAGTGTAAGAACTATCAAATTGGGACAATACTGACTTTTATAATAATTTCACACGAATTCACTCGATCGACGCGTGACTAAAGTGATCAAATCCATAGCAATGTTAATTTCACACGACGTAAGAATACACAGCTTTCATAAAGGCATTTCTCAAGACGCCAAGGGGGCCATGGTGGCTGAGCGGTTTGTCTGCTCGCCTGCCACCCGGTTCGGGTTCGATCCTCGGCCGGTTAACTCGAGATTTTCGCAAGTGGGAATCGTGCCGGACGATGCCGCCGGTCGGCGGGTTTTCTCACGTATCTCCCGTTTCCCCCGTCCCTTCGTTCCGTGCTCTGCTCCATGCACCACATCGCTTCACCCTCATCGACTCTCAAGACCTCGATGTTAGGAGCCGCCCAAATCACTTCACTGACTCACTCAGAATTACACCGGAGGGACAACACACCGGATTCAAGCTTTATCAGTGCAACAATACTTTACATGAAGACTATTTCTTAATACGCATTACCAAAACATCTGTCTTCTCACTGTTCATATTTATATTGATTTTAAATTAAATTCGATAATTTATAGATAAGATGTAAGGGAAAATTCAATGCAACCAAAAACAAGGTAATTTTAAGTTAACAGGAGTATAAAACGCTTGTAATGCATTGCATTATTAGGAAATAATCAAACACGTAATAGACTAATACATAGGGACCTGCATAATTCGCGTTGTCATTTGGGAACATGTTAAACTTCCAACACGCGTGCTTTGGCGATAAGTTTGTCATCCGACCATACTTTGTTTGACAAGCCCTGGGTAACTCTGCGCCAGTAAATAAACGCTTCGCAGTAGTGTAGTCCGACCACATGTAGTCCAGTCAAAAATGGAGTCACTTCACATCTATGCAGCAGCCAATGCAGAACCGACGCTGGCTCGAGTATATACAGCACTGTAAAGTTTAGCCTGGTGCAAAATAATTACGCGAATTCAGCACGTCTCTACTAATACATAATAAAAGTGTGAATAAACCGCGAATAGACTATCATAACAGACATTTATCCAATACGTTACAACACCCTTCATCAGTGTTCACTAAGTGAGTGAAGAGGTTTGGGCGGCTCTTGAGAGCCGATGAGGGTGATTGAAGTGAATATGGATCAGCGCTGGAATGAAGGGGCGGGGAACCGGGAGATCCCCGAGAAAATCCGCCGACCAACGGCATCGTCCGGCACAATTCCCACTTGCGAAAATCCGGTAGTGACCCGGCCTGGGATTGAACCCGGTTCGCCTTGGTGGGAGGTGAGCGTGCTAATCGCTCAGCCACCGTGGCCTCTGTTCGCCAATGCCCGGTTGCACCATCGTGGTTCGAAACTCAATCCGAGATTGGATCTAAGATCGACACATAAAACTGTTGCACAATCAGAGCTGGACTGGAGATCGAGATGAAGATCATTTCGAACCGCCTATTTCGGCTGTTAAAAACCTCGATCTGAGATCAGAAGCTATCGTCGACAAATGTAGTTTGAAAATGCGCCGACAGATAGAACTACGCTCGATTGTTTTCTTGGGAAACGAAAACAACATTATACGCACTTGAATATTTTCCAGTAAAATGCGTACAACAATAATTCACTTGAAACAGATAAAACATTGGAATCAAGATCAAGCTGGATCTTGGTTCAGAACTGAAATTATTCGATCTCGGTCCGGGGATGATGTTGGTGCAATCGGTCATTAGTAAATGAGGGGTGAAAAAAAAAAGGGGGGAACTGTTCTGCCTTAAGGCCCTTACACAATTGAAAACTTTAACATTTGACTTTACGTTTCCTTTCCGACATGATGTTTCTTATGGAGCTTGACACAATGGAACTGTCAAAGGTTAAGTCAAGCAGCCATTTTGCCGAGAATCTAACAGAGGTTATGTGTAATGTGCGTTATTTTATTGTAGTGCGATTTTAGTCTCGGCATATTAAATAAAGCTCGTCTTAAATTAAATAAATTACAAACAAATATAATGTGAAGAGGAAATATATGAATTGGCATATTTTAATAAAGTAAATAAATTAGATTTTTATTTCTCTTAACATAAATTTTAAGCTTACATTTATAAAAGGAGCGTAAAATGCATTCCTGGATAATATCGTAATTATTTACACAACAAGATACACATTTGTATGAAGCTCACAGAACCGATGTTCAATTGTCAGAACTCTGACTTTACAATATTGTATTGTGTATCAGTGGTTTCGTCAGAGGAAAGGAAACATAAAGTCAAATGCTAAAGTTTTCTATTGTGTAAGAAGCTTTGCTCTATAACTAGAGATAAGAAAATTGCGCGAGTTCATTTTAGGATAAGATAGACGCCCAACACGTCTACACTGAAGTCATCTTCGCAATTGGATCACAGTTCATTAGACACGCCCTAGACGACCGTCAGCCAATAGCATACTTGCAAGGAAACAAGTAGCGAGTGCCATACTGCCAGGCGTGGAGTAACACTGGCTACTTTCTGAGGCAGCAGCCAATGAACAAACATCTGAGGTTCTATTGTACACAGGACTGTGGAGTCTAGCTAACATGTCATGGAACTCGCGAAATTTCCATATCCCTACCTATAACCCCTTCCCCCCCCCCCCGTCCTGGTCCTTCCATTACTTCCAAATAACCGCACAACCAGAAGTACGCGTGGTTCATATGTCTTCGACTGTCGGCCTCGTGCTCGCAAATTAACACGGGCCGGGTCGCCAATGAAACTGTGCGGTACAAGAACAACTGAGGAGGAGAGGGGTTTCGTGAATTAGTTATAGTTAGTTCGGGGATTAATAGCACTTTCCACAACTTCCCTACGATGTAGAAACCTCCTGGCTGACTGAGAAAAGGGGGGAGGGGAGATGAGGAGGTTCCGAGTACCAAGTACAAAGGCCGGAGAGCTGTGTCCGATCCAGGACAAGGAGCTTTGTGCGCGAACACAGCAAATACACCCACCGCTGCAAACACACATATATAGCCTGTTCGCGGTACCTTCCACACTTTTTGAATCAAACTTTTGAAAAATCACCCCATGTATGCTGTGTTTGGTTATTTTCTAAATATGCCATGTATCACAAGAGTTTTATACCTCTGTTAACATCAATTCATCATATTTTTCGTTAAAATGAAGTTTGGCCAGTACTTTATTTATAATATTTTTTTTTTTTTTTTTACATTTTTAATAATCGTGTATAAAAACAGTGAGAAAACCTGTGTGTTGGTAACGCCTAGTAGGAAATAGTTCTCATGCAAAATATTACTACACTTGAGTGCGCACGAATTCGGTGCGCTTTTCTTTGGTATAATTTCCTAGACATATTTAAGTTTAGGTTATACGAGGCGGAGGAAGTAGGAATCGTGTCGGACGATGCCGGTGGGTAGCGGGTTTTCTCTGGGATCTCCCTTTTTCCCCCCGCATCTGCATTCCGGCGCTGATCCATATTCACCTCATTTCAACTCCATGGGCTCTCAAGAACTCGAAGTTAGGTTGAACTAAAGCAACTGCCTATGTAGCACTGCACCCGACTATACAACAAGAAGAACTCATAAAAAAAGTAGTACAGACAACATATAATAAATTGTCAGAAAAGTGCGATTTTTGCTGTATATGAAAGAAGAATTGATGTATTTTGCAACATTATAAAATATTTTACAAAACTATACTTTTTAAATACAAAAAGATAATCAATTAAAGAAATACGTATTTTTAGAAAAATTTAAGCGCATTTCCATTCTGGATGCTTCAGAAAGCAGAATTTGCAAGAAAATATTCGTCATGGAATATCGTCATAATGTTTACTACTATTATGTGTAAGAAAATTGTAATAATAATGTAGGAAATAATTTTTATAATTTTTTTATATGCGTCCATTTGACACTAACATTTATGACTGAAACTGACGCAAATAAAGTTAATTATAAAATTGATATGATGCAATATTACTATGATTTTATTATACATGATCGCAGTAAATATTATAACAAACTTTCTTGAAGAACATTTTCTTGCGAATTCTGCTTTCCAAAGCATCCAGAATGGAAATCAGCTTAAATATGGTTAAAAATAGAGACGATTTTAATCGATTATTTTTTAGATTTAAAAAGTATATTTTACTAAAATATTTTATAATATTGCAAAATATATACATTCTTCTTTCATATATAGCATAAATCGCTCTTCTCTGGCAATTTTTATTATGTATGTACTGCTTTATGATGAGTTCTTCACGATGTATAGTCGGGTGCAGTGCTCCATAGGCAGTTTCTTTACTTCAACCTTAAGGGCCGCGCAAATCTCTCCACTCCCAAGGACGGTAAACAAAGTTGAAGTTGGATCTGAAGAGCACTAATTTATTACAAATACTAGAGACAATATTAAAGGTGGAAGGAACACTGAATGTCTGGGTAATACGCGACGTTAGTTGTGACATGCGGAATAAAAATCCATCTTTTATAACTTATTTGTGCTATAGAGCCATGAAAACTTAAATCAAAAAAAGTCAGCAACCCGTGACAATTCCCACGAAATAATTTGATGACAGCGACAAGTGTTGTGGTGTATGCAGATCTTTGTTACGTCACGAATCGCCCAGACACTCTATGACATCTTGAAAGGACTCACTTTAGACCACAGGTTAAGAATGAAAAATTTGACGAGTTCATTTTACAACAAGCTAGATGTTAAACACACGCACATTTATGTTACGTTTGCAATTGGAGCACAGTTTATTAGACACGCCTAGGTGAACTCTGAGCCAATAACAGACCGGCAAGAGAACAAGTGATGATTCACGTGCAACCTGGTCTGAGGTCATCAATTTCTGGACTACGCTCGAGCTAAGATCGAGCAACTCCAGTTTAAAAATTTCTTCGTCCTAGAAAATAAAACTGGCGTGGTTATAGAGTCATTGTTCTGCTAGTATTTAACAGGATCGTGCAAGAACAATACAACACAGTAACTATAGTTTTCCTGCAAATACTGTATTTTCTGTTATACCCTTATAAAAGAACACGATTGACTGTAAAACTTTAACACAGTAAGAGACATTTGATTGGAGCATAATCAGCTGTGCGACCCCAGTGGCTGATGACCAGCCAATGATGAACGTTGTAGAGCACAGTAAGCACTCCCAGTGTGGTGTGGACCAATAGAAGAGTGGTAGGTAGGAATACAGAACCCAACAGAATAGACGTTCCTGCAGTGGTATATACAGGTGATACACTTCTAACTTGTCTTCAGTTGTTGTAAACTAGCGATCCGGCTCGGCTTCGCCCGGGTACAGTTTAGTTTTTTTCTGACTGTCGCTCGCCTCGTACACCTTCCTCCCTTGCAGCTCTCTTGCCACCACACCCGCCCACTTGTAGTTCCGTGCACGCGCGTCTCGATTATAGTAATTACTTTTTCACTAAACATGTCATAACTTTTAAATTATTGGCGATAATTGTATGGTTAAAGGACATTTCTTACCTACATTACACATTTTGATAAAGATTAAGTTCTTTATGGTCAGAAAAGACAGTGAATTTTACCTTCGTTTTAATTGCGTAATTTAAATTGTAAATAGGCTTATTACTACTTATCTGTTAAAGGTAGATATATACTACCGTTGACTTTTTTGTAGATCATTTCATTTTACACAATTATTTTCTACATGATTTTGTTATATCTCTAAATTATTAGACATCGTATCCCACGAGATCGCGCTGGCGGCAAACTTTTTCCCGACTTGATTCACTAACACCGTTAATGCTCAGCTCCTATAAGCGCTACGGCGATTCTTAATACACGTAAACCTTCCTCGGCAAATGCAGATGGTGACAGTAAAAACCGCATCCAAATCCGTTCAGTGGTCTGCACAAATATTGTGTTAACGCGCTTGTTGTATTTACTGGGGACGCTTGTTGTATTTACTGGGGAAGGCTGTTGTATTTACTGGGGACGCTTGTTGTATTTACTGGGGACGCTTGTTGTATTTACTGGGGACGCTTGTTGTATTTACTGGGGAAGGCTGTTGTATTTACTGGGGACGCTTGTTGTATTTACTGGGGACGCTTGTTGTATTTACTGGGGACGCTTGTTGTATTTACTGGGGACGCTTGTTGTATTTACTGGGGACGCTTGTTGTATTTATGCTATGCATTGATATGTGCAAACCTGAGTATGTTAAACCACTGAGTAAAGGTGTATCTCTATCCTCAGTGGTAAAAGTGGCTTCACACTGGGGCAGCAGCTAATGGACAGAAAACCGAGGCTCGAAAATACACATGACCATGCAGTCTAGCCTACAGCTCGTTTCAAACGCGAAATATGCCTGCCCATAACCATAGGTCGTATAATGTGCTTTCACACAGTCCTTTTTCGTAACTAACCTGCAGCCAACGTTTGTTTGTCGAATTAAAAAAAAAACGTAGTGGATACATCTACCCATTGACTATGATTAGAGACCTACGAAATTCGTGTTATTATTTGGCATCAGGGTGTACTTCACAGCGCTGCAAATACCGGAGCTGGCGTCGTTTCACCATTGGCTGCTGAAAAGATTTTAAGCAAGTACTTTCTGCCTGACCTGTATGTGACTGGAGAACACAGTTGTGAAGTGCTCGTTTATTGGCGCAGAGTTACCCAGGGCGTGTCATGAAGTATTGTCCAATGACAAATGTATTGCAAAGGTACAAGTGTTTGAAATTTAACATGTCCCCAAATATTAACGCGAATTTTGCATGTCACTAACTGATCACAAAGGACAAAGGCCTAATTCTTAATTTTTTTTTTTGTTGAATCGTGAATTATTGAACTAAAACCTTTTTTAACAGTGCACATGTGCGATAGCCTTAAATAAATATGAGAACACTTTTGTTTTCTTTGCGCGGAGGAGTTCAGATATGAGGGAGTGGTAATTTGCGCCAGACGTTTCATCTGCGCTGCGCCGCAACACAATCGCGTGGTTTCCTGGCGAAACACCAGCAGCGGTCCGGCCGAGCAGAAATAAAAATAATCTCTACTCCCTCCCCCGCACTTTTTTTTGTCCTTTCCCAACCGGAGTGCTTTATCCTTTTTGGCGGAAGCCGCTGGAGTATAACAAAACCGCAAAACCGGGTCGCATCAATTACGGCCGTCTTTCTCTCCATTGTTTTCGCAACTTTCCTGCCTGTCTGCTGCGAGTTCGCCGGACTGTTTCTGCTGACAGCCATTTCGCTCGTATTGCCCACCGTCGAACTTCATGGCGGCCCCAAGAGGGCCGCGGCGGCTGGCAGTGGTTTCTAGAAATATTTCCCCTTTTTCCAAATGTAATCACTAGAGACCTGCAAATTCGCGTTTATTATTTGGGGACACGTTAAACTTTCGCGATAAGTTTGTCATTGGACCATACTTTATTTGACACGCCCTGGGTAACTCTGCGCCAGTAAATAAACACTTCACAACTGTGTAAACTGTGTAGTCCAATCACATGCAGTCCAGTCACAAATGGAGTGACTTCACATCTATGCAGCAGCCAATGGAGAACCGACGCTGGCTCGAAAATATACATCACTGTGAAGTTTAGCCCGATGCCAAATAATAACGCGAATTACGCAGGTCGCTAGCAATCATTAATCAAACAAAACCTTCAAATCTAAATAGTAGATAGAGTTGAATAATAATTACTATTAATATAATTTTATAAACTAAATTACTAAATGTTCTTCTTGAGCCCCCACAAAGAATTCATCACGCATCAATACAAACAATAATATTTAGTATATTGATGTCGGACTACCCACACAGACATTAATAATATAGATATAAACAAGAACAAATACACTGAAGAAACAACACTTACACCATACAACACCTACACAGACAACATTACACTTGACACCAACACAGACACAGACACAGACATCAAACACACGACGGACACCTCACGAAGACGACAACAAAAGTCGGCCACTCTGTCTTCGGAGAAGATGGCGGGGTGAAGGTTCAAGGATGGAGGCAGAGGAATTTTAACTTTACCAGTTTTTAAATGATAACGTAGCTTTTTCTTTTAAACTTTAAAAAATATGTTTTAAGACTCTGTTTTCAAATTTAATTTATTTTTAAATGTTGTGTAACGTCTCATTATGTAGAGCATCTAATTAGTATTGTTAATCCTTACAGTGGTATGGAAATCTAGTATACGAGTAGGTACACACATATTTATTTTAAAGAAATGCTATTGTGACGTGTTCTACATATAAGTTTACTATTCAGTAATTTAATTCTAATTTCAATTTTATTTTACATATTTACTATAGTACATGCAGCAGTTGAGAGGTTATTATGCATATACTCAATATTACGTATCAATTTTCATATTGTTAAGTTTTGAGCTACATGTTAGTTTGTGTAAGTTGGTAATGGTTGATAACAACGTAGTGATTGTAATAATAACGAATGCACCCCGATATAAGCCCTATGTCGCAAAGGTAAATTCAAATCAGGTAACCGACGCCAAATTGAGCTGTTGAAAGAATGTTCTGGTCTCCATCTTGTTTGAATTGGGTTGCTAACGTAACAGATCGGGTAGACCTGAGCTCCGTCTGAACAGTGAAAAATTATAACTTAAAAGGGAGTTTGACCGCGACAAATATGCTCCGTTTTACGTAAATAGCCGACAGGGTTTTTTTTAAAACTGTCTGAAGAGGGCTTAGGAGCTTTACAACTTTAAGTATACCGCAGAAATATAAGGTATCTTACCACCGCCATACTAAGTGACCGTTGGTCCAGCGGTGGAATGCTAAAGACGTTTCCTGTTAACTACACATTTAATACAACACTTTCTTGCTGATCACACAGTGCCTGAAAATAAGAACTCGTATTTTACTATACTGAATTTTGACATTGCTAGCCAGGAACATTTTATTCAAGGTAGACTCATGGGCAGATTTCTTGTAAAATGTAACGTGTGAGTGTGATTACTATTTGAACATTAACCAAACTTTTTTCACACTAAAAAATTTTAATTTTGGTACGAACTTTTACAACACTGCAAAGACTTAAATTATGGTTGCCAACCACACACACATAATTGCTATTTTTGACAGACATACAGAGTTTTACATTTAATATTCTAGTCTAGCTGCTGCGTGGTATTTGTAAATATTCCGTGGTTATAATATAAAGTCGGGAGAAGTATTTGAATTGAGAAACGACTTGGTCTACGTTAAACTCCACTTCAACCTTGGATTTCTTTGACTGATATGCTAGTAGTAAGTTTCATTATTATTTACCAGCAAATATTTAAAGTGTGGCATATGTATAGCTGTGTGGAGGCGGAGATAAGCCTGAATACAAAGGAAACATGCTTGTGAGATGTAAGTCTGTTGATGTTATTGCGGTGATTGTTAGTATTTTGCAGCGTGTGTTCTGTCACCTACACATTCAGTTGTTTATTTGCAAACACTACCTACATTTTGCATAAAAATGACACATATAAATATCGCTCTATTTGTTTTCACATACATGAAAGAACCTAACTCACCGCAGTGGCTGAGACCAGTTATAGCCTTCGGCTGGGTACTGGAGCAATTGGAGTATGTTCTGTTCTTTTCTGTAGTAGTTAGACTTACTCGCCCTACATACAGGCGAACCGGGTTCGATTCCCGGCGGTGTCGTCCCCCCCTCCCCCACAAGATTTTCGCTCGTGTAAATCGTGCCCTGGACGATGCCGCTGGTCGGCGGGGTTTTCTCGGGGATCTCCCCATTCACCCCGCCCCCTTGCATTCCGGCGCTGCCCCACAATCGCATCGCTTTACCCACATCGGCTCTCGAGACCTGGATGCTAGGAGGAGCCGCCCAAATCTCTTTACCCCATTCACTCACTCACACACTCAATCATGGCACCGTCGAAAATTAGAGTTTAATTCGCGATCAGTAGAGAACCTTGAATTTCGTCAATTCTTTCTGTGGCATGTGGCAACTTCAAGAACGTGCACTCGTTTCATGACTGGACGAGATAAAAAAAGAACCTTCTCCCCATTGCAGTGCTTATCTTACAAGTAAAACAAAATTGCAAACCTCCAGGTTACGTCCAGCATTAGAGAAGCATTGAGACGGCGATGTAATATAGGCTATACACGGTAAAGTGAGCACTTTTGAAAGACGTCTCGTTTGGAATAATAATCAATAAATACATTTTATTTCAGCCTTAGAAGTTAACTTTCGAGTGCAGTGGAATATACACGCCGTGTTTGTTACTTGCATGGCAATATTTACTTAAAAATTGTGTTTGGTTGTGTTGGTGACACGGCCGTTTGTTTTGCGTGAATACGTCTACGTTGACGCGCTCGGACGCTTTGATGTATATTTTACGTTCCCGGCACCGCTTCACTCGATCATATGGGGTTTTATGGATATCACTGGATTGCTTTTGAGATTCTCTTTCCAACCGTATACTATTTCTGTATGTAGACTTGGCTTTTTGACGAGTATAGGCCTAAATTGTGTTAAGTTTTCTTACTCTGTTTACATTAAACGCATGCAATTTCGCCATAACCACGCCACACAAATATTTTTATACACGAAATCGATTGATCCTGACGAGAGCTGTCGATTGAAACTTAGATGACCGTCGTAGCTTCTCCTAGTCAAAAGTTAAACAACGCGGAAGTTATGAGATGCGGCGAAACGAACTAAAAAATGAACCCCCCCCCCCCCACCACCAAACCAATCCGTCGCTCGCAATGCTTCGCAGTTTTCACTCAACGTAACATATTCTTTGATCCTTTGGCAATCGAGTAGTGTAATTGAATTTTGAAAGTAGACGATAGATTCGGAGCTGCAATCCCAAACTTTATCGCCCGAATTTGTTATCATCGCATTTTCTGGATTGTCTCCCACTATGGTTGCTAATTTAAATACGTATTCACGTCAAAATTGCATAATGGGAAAAGTAACTAGGCCCTCAAAAATGCTCACTTTACCGTGGACGGCCTATAGTTTGCTCAGAACTTCAAGCGGTCAATATAAGATTTTAATACAGCAATCTGTCCAGAATAGGTACATCATTAACACCATAGCTTAAAATACTGTTTTACAGAAGAATAAATATCGTAAACAGAGAGCTGCTTTCAGCGATTTTTGTCTAACATGACACTTTTCAACGCCTGCGTTTATACTTCAGTAACTTAATTTATGAATGAGCAAAAAATATCGACTTTCACTTCTGCGCTGAAAAAAGATTTACACAGAAATACTCCTTTGTTAAAAAAAAGTTAGAACAGACACAACTGTTTACGATGAGATCCGTATTGCAAATATGGAAGCCCCTTAAGTAAACATTTGTGGTTCTAACACGTGAAAAACTCAACAGACTTAACGCTGTTGCCAAAATAAACCGCGAAATTTACGTACCTCTGACGATTAGTTCCATTTATGTAGGCGCCTATAGTACGGTGAAATAGTACACACGAAAAAAAAAGAGGGGGGGGGGGATCTCCTTAGTGAATGCATTCCTTTTGTGTTCAGTCATTTACGTGCGACTTAACACATATAGGTCTCCACATATTTACTATAATTGAAGACAAGTTAGAAGTGTATCACCTGTATACACCACTGCAGGAACGTCTATTCTGTTGGTTTCTGTATTCCTACTTACCACTCTTCTATTGGTCCGCACCACACTGGGAGTGCTTACTGCGATCTACAACGTTCATCATTGGCTGGTCATCAGCCACTGGGGTCGCAGAGCTGACTATGCTACAATCAAATGTCTCTTACTGTGTATTAGGTTTACAGTCACTACATAATGGTATTAAAAAAAGTCAATTTTTTTGCAGGAAAACTATAACTACTCGGTTGTATTGTTCTTGTAAGATCATATGAAATACTAGCTGAACAATGGCTGTATAGCCACGCGAGTTTGGTTTTCAACAACGAAGAAATTTAAAACTGCCGGTGCTCGAATCTAGCTCGAGGATAGTCCACAATGTGTTGAAATGATCCTTTCTAAGGATTATTAACACTTTGAAGACTATGCTCGCGTTTAGCTCGTGCAAAACTAGTAAAAGAATATTTGTTTGCCCGTAAAACAGAAAACTAAACTGGATGTAGTCACTTTATTTCCTTATTTTTTATCAATATTTAAATAAAACAAAACTTAGGAGTACAGACTATTTTCTCAAACGAAAAGAATAATTTTCGCACAGCTTCTAAAATGAACACGATGGACTTTAAATACTGTTCATTACGAAAGACCGCTTGGTTGGCAGACTGCCAACTCCTTACTTTGTTGGCTGACATCACACGATCAATAACGAACGTCTGATGCAGTTTTGACCAATATGACGACGGCAGGAGAGAAAAGAGACCAATATAGTATGGCGTCCGTACAGTGGCGTGAATAAGCGACTCACTTATAGCTTGTCTTTAACGCTGATAAAAGTTTGCCGACTTCAAAGTGTTAAAATTTTGCGTTATAATTCTTGGTCGTAGGCGCGCGACAGCAAACTATTACAAACGCACCATCGCGCTCCCAGCCAAGTAGCAAAATATAGTTGGCCCACATGTGCAGATCTCATTGCCCACATGCGGCATCCACAGGCATTCAAAAAGCGCAATGCACTCGCAGATGCATGTGGCACACATGATGAATGATGACTGTGGTATGGTGTGTTTACGCGTGGGCCACATACGAATATTTAACTGTCAGCAGATGTCTGGCAAAACCAGAGTTCCCCACAAGTCAACCACAAGCGGGCCACTTCCGGCTTTCTGCTTCTGGCCTGCCGTAAGTAAACCACATGTCGTTAGCCAACTGTTGGTATTCCACTTGCGGACCAGCTATTGGCCACTTGTGGCCCCCATAGACGCAGATTACCATGCATTTTCAAAAACAGAAAAATAATTGTACCTAACCCAAATATGACGAATACCATATTCATATGTGTTATTTTCAGTTTTATTTCGCAAGCAGTAAATTTCTTTGGAAATACCTGGAATCGAACTCACAAACCTTTAGTCTACAGTCAAGTATGCTATCAACTATGTATTCATATGCGACCGTTTAAGTAAATCTGGATACTTACCTCACATACATAATGCATTATTAGCTTTGCTATATAGACAATGTTAGTATCACGAGTCAATACTGGGATTTATGTGTTTTGTTTATAAGACTAGTATTTTAGTTTCAGACTACTTTCAGGTAGAATTTAAAATGCAAAATAATGAATTTTTTTTGCGTGTTATGCTTTGCAGGTTTCTGGTATAGACTATTTTTTTACTATTACTAGCAATGCCACGTGATAATTTTACTTCATGTGCACATGAAATAAAAAATCAAATAATACGCATATGCTATTTGCTACTGCACAACATATAGTCGGTATGTCATAAATGGAACATAAGCTTGCTGATCATGTTTCCTCAGTAATAAGGAACAGTTGTCATATCACAAAAGGCGGTATGTACTGTTTGGCAAACATCACCCACACATTCTCTACATACTCTAAGATGCCTGTGGGTATTTCGCAGACATTTGCTTGTGTGCCATATACGAAATTTTGTTAACCATTTTGCGTTTAATGGCCCACATAAAAAATACTTCCCACGCAAATACCGTCACTATTGTTCACGTGGTCTTATTGTGTACCACATAAGAAAACACTTACAGTCATGTGGGAGAACATGTACTGCCTGTGCCTCCAGTTGGCCAACTGTTATCTGCTTGTTGTTCCCTACTTGGAAGTTCTACAGTTGGCCAACTGTTATCTGCTTGTTGTTCCCTACTTGGAAGTTCTAAAGTTGGCCAACTGTTATCTGCTTGTTGTTCCCTACTTGGAAGTTCTACAGTTGGCCAACTGTTATCTGCTTGTTGTTCCCTACTTGGAAGTTCTACAGTTGGCCAACTGTTATCTGCTTGTTGTTCCCTACCTGGAAGTTCTACAGTTGGCCAACTGTTATCTGCTTGTTGTTCCCTACTTGGAAGTTCCTATGCAACCGCACCGCCTGGTTCTCCACGTGTTGTGCGCCGCAAATTGTAACACTGTTATTTTATATAAAAAATACGTTTTCGGATGTAATTGTACAGGGATATTGTGTTCCTATTGGTCCAAAGAAACTACGCCTGGGGTTTGGGCACTGAGATACGCTGATAGGGACAGTGGCACTTTCCCGAGACTGAATTCAAAACTTCTCGAATAACCGTAAATATCCTATAGCTGGAGGTGTCTACTGTACACAGCTGAGTTGAGAGATTCGGGCGGCACTTAACTTCGGGGTCTTGAGAGCCAATGAGGGTGAAATGAGGGGAGAATGGAGCAGCGCCGGAGTGCAATAGTGGGGGAAGCAAGGAGATCCCCGAGAAAACCCGCCGACCAGCGGCACCGTCCGGCACGATTCCTGCTTGCGAAAATTCGGGAGTGACCCGGGCGTGGATCGAACCCAGTTCGCCTTGGTGGGAGGAAGGTAGTCTAACCGTTCAGCCACCGTGGCCGTACTGCGCTGTACACAGCTTAGTACACTGACCCTGAATGGGGTAATTTTGTACTTAATATTTATAGAAGTCCGCTAATAATCCGCGCCCTGTGGTGAAAGTTTTAAGTGCAAAAAAAAAAAAGATCTTTATAAGGGTTGGTATGGGGAGGGAGAGACCGTGCGTGTGAAACCAGACTTTGGGGAGGAAAGAGGAGGAGCGACTTGAAACTTCGCAGGGATTGGGGGGAAACTAGTTCCAGTTTCCTCCGGCAGGGGCGCGCTACAAGAGGAAGTGGGCCGTACTTCCCAGACCCGAACCCACCTCTCCCTTACCGCTCGCGTACAGCCCTTCCACAACACACGGCTGAGTTCACGCTCCATTAAGGGGGAACACGCACACTCGCACACGACACTATACAGTGAAAGGAGCAGAGTTGCCAACTTCTCCGAGAGAAAGTCTCCAACTTCGACACACAAAATTCACCAGAAAATCACCAGACTGTGATCTTAATCTATTTCAAATTAACTGTAGGATGGATACACAAAACTACTGTTTTCTCATGTTGAAATATTCTATATCAATGGTTGCTACAGTTTCCTAAAGGCTGTTCATAGTTGAATGACCTCTTTTGAAGTTAACCTTTAAAAAATATCAGTGCCCCCAACTAGCATAATTTTAACTGTCACACTGATTGACATGCACCAAGTAAATTTGGTAATGATGGAGGGAAAGTAATTCCACGTCTAATTATAAATGTTAGCTTAACATTTGTGAACACGGAAATTATTTCTTTCCCTGTTTTTAAAGCATACAGCCTAAGTGTGGGTCTAAGCATAAAAATGTTTGTGAAATAATTAGTTTCCTAATATAATTACACTGTTTGACAAACGTATGAATAAAGTTATCAGATTCACGGCAATGACAATGCTAGATATCGTGCATATAACCATCTCATAGGCTATACCTTGATAATTTACTCGCTACACATACGCAAGAACTCACATGTATGAGTAGGTATAATGCAAAGAATTTTACTGTGTAGTTGTTCCGCAAACTTAGCTGCTTATGATGAAGCCAAGCCACATTGTAATTCCCGCACTGCATAGCCCAAACGACTACAGTATCTATATATAACCAGAAAATGCCATGAAACATATCATGTGGTATGCCTCTCAAGATACTCCCCCATGCTCGCTCCAGGTGTATATAATAAATTCCGGTAAAATGAGCAATCCTGCATGAAAGAAAGTGAGATAATTCGATGACGTGGGGAAAAAATGTACAGCCACATGTTAATGAAATTCGGTTTATGAAGCCAATTTTGAAGATATGAACTTGAAACAAAAACCTAAGTGCGAGAAATGCTACTATTAAGCTTGGCATCGATGCAGATATAACAATTTGCTTTTCAATAATTGTTTATTTAATTATTAGGTTTTATGAACTTTCTAGGAATCGGGCTGTACATTAACCTCTTAACATTTTACCGCGAGTGTACTCGTTCACATGCGACATGTTGCAGAACAGGCGAAGTTGTGGACAGTGCTGTACAAGTACAGAAGCTAGCATCAACCAACACAACGTTTCTCCTTGGCTAACGCTATTGGCTGCCACTGACACACAAACTACTTTATAACTGGTTGCTTCTTGTCTCATTATGCTGACGGCAACCTTTCCATAGCTTACAAAGTGTAAGTTGTCATAGAGAAATTCCTAATTACTACTCATACCATAAATCTCCTGTTGTTGCAAAATCTGAAACGAAAAATAAATGTGTACGTGAAGGGGCCAATGTTACGAAAGGCTTCGGCAGCAAAGAAGACGGCGTCCTTTCTGCTCAAAAGAGTCGCCGGTGGTATATATCTATCATTAACAGTAACGCCAAAAAACCAATTAGTTCAGTAACGTGTATTTCCCTATACTTAGAGCCAGAGATTTTTCGCAAAAAAAAATTGTGAGTACATGGTAGGCTTCAACATTATGAGCACCCAGCAGCAGTTTGTCTATTGCCATTGGCTGCTGCCTGCTTGAGAAGGCGTTTTCATATTTGACCGGGCCACTCAGAATTCGGCAACATTGGCACGATTCCTACCTGATTCGCGTGCAGACAGTTAACACGTGTCAAAACGTGATTCAGCCAATCAAGATACGTATACGACCCTATAGTGTTTTCAAATATAACTTGTCTTCAAATATTTTCGCGAAATTTCACTACCTCTACCTATACTCAATTATCACTCCTTTCAAACCAGGCTACAGCCTTAAGTAGTCTGTGCTGTAGGGAGAAAATACCCAAGTTGGCAACACTGGGAAGGAGGTTCAAGAGAGGAAGGGGGTGATCAAGAACGTCGTCGAGGGCAGAGGGAATGAAACAAGATGGAAGGAGGGCGGGTGGGAAGGATGTGTGTGAAAGAGATCAAGGATAGTAAGGAGAAATAGGAGGAGGAGGAGGACGATGAACAGGGAGAGGTTTGAAGGGAAACTAGCCGAGGCGTGAAGCTCAGAAGGATATGGGTCCCGAGTGTCTGGACTCCTTCGGCTGCAGGAAACGAGCTGCGAGCTCCGGGATCTCGAAGGTCCTTCTCCAGCACGCCACTGGAAGGATTTACCAGTCGTCGGCGATGCAGTGTGACATACACTTCTTTGTCTACGTCGACATGCGACGTCATATATCGTTACCTAAGTGCTCTGCTTCACTCTTTTCGCAGATATTCGTCGTTTACGTGTCATAATTTCAGTTCCAGAGGTATTATTGAAAATGTCTGATCATAGAAAGTATACAATCTATCAGCTGTTTAATACGTTTGTACCTAATTTCCACTATTTCCTGATTCATAGATAAAATATAAATATGTTCTCGAATTTTTACAGCAAGCGATTAAAACAATATTAAAATTACGAAGACAAATATTAAACAACTCCTAACATGTAATATTTCTATAATCGTACGTTGTCAGTAATTACTACACCCTGAAATTTTGCGGATTCATTGGGCAACAATCTAGACTTGACATTCCTTTGTGTAGTAGAGACTCCGTTAGTTGTTCATTGGTCGATGCCCCAGTTTCATTGCAGAACAGGTAGAACTGTATTCTGCCCCAGTTTTCTTGTAGGTCAGTTATTGGTTCAAATTCGTCCAGGGGCGTGACTTACAAACTGCAATCCAATCAAGCCAGAAGGGCAAATGTACACGTGTTTGAAGTCTAACTTGTCCTCAAATGAAATCGCGAAATTTCCGGGTCTCTAGAAATTACTGTGAATCCGAAATTATGACTCGAAAACGAAGAATTTCTGCAAAACGGGCCAAGCCACATATTTTACATAAGCAATCAATGTTAAAGGAATTCCTCGCAATTACGTAAATGTTAAAGATGTCTGTATCAAATAAGAAAAGAATTCAACTACACTTTCTCGGAGATGACTGCCAAGTTAAGAAATTTTCAAGAAAGAAGTATTTTACATTCATAATACTGTAAAGTATCGTGTGATTTGCGAGGAGACGAATTATTCATACGGTAGGCAGAATAATAATATATGCCTGAAGGCATGGGAGCCACTGTAAAGGATTGATGTGTGGTGTAGTACCGCTTTATTGGACTTGCAAGAAGAGTGTAGATGTAAATGTAAGTCTATGTGGACATTGAGATGTAGGTGCGTGTATACTTAGACTTTGGACTGGCAACGTATCCAAACATGTGATGTATACAATGTAGTGTGAGAACCAACACCATGTAAGCTAGGCTGCTTCACATACTACACCACGCACTGTAGAAGAGCCTGCTTAAACACCCCCAATGCAACGAACTGAAGAACTGTATTTTTACCTTCTCTTACCAGCTCAGTGTAACTAGTTACATTACACAGTAGGTTTTCCGTGACTAACTAGAACATTACCTTGGGCACTGGCCTTCATACACTCATGTGCAAATTACACCCTTGGCAGACAATACAGAATAGCATTTGGATGAACAAATTATTACTGACATCTTTATATTAATGATAAAAAAATAATTGATTCAGTTTCTAAGTAAGACAAGTTCCTTGATATAGTTTTATTGAAAGCAACATAAAATAGCACGCGACAGCGTAAAACAGTGGTCTGTACTTATGCCTCATTAGAATACCAGTTATGCATCGAGATTTGAGTAAGTAAAAACAGTATTCTACTGTACCTTAGTCGCAATATAAATTGGAATGTCCAGTCAAATTTAACAGTTCGACTATTTCCTTAATAAAGAAAAAAATATCACACTCTCATAAATTTAAAATCACTGTTCGTAAGCTTGCACAAACTTGAATATCTACTTGGTTAGCAAAGTATTGTTAGTTGTAGAGCAGAGTTAATATACACCCAGGCTGTTCGTGATTACTGAGAATGTGATAATAAGTACGTTTAAAGTCTTACTGGAGGTATTGTACGCACTTGGCCTTAGGCCAACGGTCGTTTATAGAAAGTATATATATATATATACTTTCACACACACACATTGAATTCACACCTCAAATGCATGTTAGCCCTCTTCTGACGGTTAATTACTCTACCGTTGGCTAAAATACCACAACTGTGCATATTTTCAAGGGCATTATAATTGTTTTACTTTTAATCTAAGCTTTTTCAAGAGAAGCACAGTCTCTGTAGGCTGCTGGCTTGTGACACCCTTGAGGAACAAGATGGAGGTCAGCTTATTCCATCATTACCACATCTCTGTAGCGGTAACATATTCAAATTAACGTTGTTAGCACAGGGCTTAACTTTAAGATGCATTCCTAACCATTTGCATCAATAATGACATCACCATGTGTGACCAACTTAAGCATGTTAACAGATTACTCACAAACTTGACAAAACAAAACAAATAAATAAATTGAAATACGTGTGTAACAATCAAATCTGCTGCTGCCTGGCCCATAATAATCCAGTAAAATGGTATAAAATTATTGAGTAATTAACTTATATATATATACGTAGCAACATAAACATATTAACATGACGTAAACAAATTTGTTTGCTAGAAAAAAATATCTTGTCATTTAACCTTGATATGTAAAAATAACAATATGCGTGCGGAACCATACGTGGCAATACTCTTTGTAAAATTTTAGGAAAATAATTACTATACATGAAAACGGGCATTTTTTTTTTTACCCTGCCGGTATTCCTTAAGACGTGTCACGTAGAATACTCTTTGTTTGAAACAGTCATCTTTAAAATTGGTGCACTGAGAAGGAATTTCTCTTACATATATTCCACATTTAACCGCTTAATGTATTATCCCGAGTATACTAGTTCTCGTACGACGTGATGCAAAATAAAAAGTCATGGTGAGTGCTGTACAAGGTCATAAGCTAGCACCAATCCAGACGGCACCATTTTATGTTCAATGTTATTAGTTGCTGCTAGTACGTCAAATTGTTGTTAAGGGTATTACGTACCTGCGCGTCCAAGGTCAAGAAACGAGGGAGCGATAAGGGCGACACTAACACGCACGCCTAGCGTCTCATCGCTCCTACGCGGAAGGCGTGCAGTGTTGCCGCCGTAACGCTGCACTGTGCAAACTAGAGCTGTAACTGTGGGGTTTTATTACACTCGATGAAAGACCACGGATTAAACTACGTCCGTATCGTTATACTTTTCTCTTGTCGCTTAAGGAAACTGCATAGGCAAGCTTTAAAAATGCGATATTTGACCACTTTCACCAATTTTTCTCTCCAAGCATACTCTAAATATGACAAAAGTAAAACTATAGGGATATAGACAATAGTTTTTTTGTTAATCCTTTCTGTTAAAAAGTCTTATTTCGATGGCTTTTATTTACCGAGATACGCGTTTGGGCGCGAAGGACGATTTCACAGAAAATGTTCCCGTACATAATCCCCTTAAGGGTTACAGAGGGTGCCCTAGACCAATGGAAATTCTTTACGTAGGTTCAATCAAGTAAGTTATTACACGGAATTCGTAAGTACTTGTCAGTCCAAAATTCTCCTCTTTTGGAACAACTGGAACGGAAAATTAATGTGTCAGTTAAGGGGTTAAACACTATGATTGAAGGTTTGGTTTGCAGCACCTTTGAAAGTATAGAAAAAACGATCGCCATGCATAGAAAATTTCCTCTAGGTAAGTGACGCAAAACAGAATAATGCTAAATGAATGAGGGTAAAAAAAAGGGGGGGGGGGAGCCGATGAGGTTGAAAACGAGGCGACCATGCAGCAGCGCCAGAACGAAACGGCAGGGGAAACGGGAGAACCCCGAGAAAACACGCCAACCAGCGGTACCGTCCGGCACGATTCTCACTTGCGAAAATCATGGAGTGAACCGGCCGGTGATCGAACTCGGTTCGCCTTGGTGGGAGGCGAGCAGGCTAACCTCTCAGCCACCGGCAGCTGATATTAGTGACGGCCCGGCTGTGTACTAACTGTTACGAAAACATTCGGCATGCATCGGCCAACGCGCAAATTATAGCACGGAGACTAATGTTTTTAGCACGGCATTCACGCTGCGCGCTGACCGCACAGTGCTCAACCGTAAATTCACCCGTCAGCTGTGGCACTAACAGTATGTGTGTCATTAATGAATTTGAAATATTTTTTTAAAAATGTGTTATAAGCATTTTGTATTTGATAATATAACAAAAACTCTATTCGCGGTTTCTTCACATCACGGCTGTAGAAGACACGTCTAGACACTAGCTTGAAAAGTTGACGCCCTTATTGGCCCGTTTAGTTCATGAACACAGCCACAGAGCGCTGCTACCGAAGTGGTGCTGTTGACACGGCTAGCATAAGGAGGGGAATTGCATATTTTTTTCTTAAAATGGGAAAATGACGCTCACATATCTATAATGTTATGCCTATACCAGTAACGCTAACAAGACGTGTTTACTCGCAGCGCTCTGCGACTACTGCACGAACTAAATCAGCCAATAAAGGGAGACAATTCGCTAACACTGTTTGATATGCGAGTGTCCAGTCCTGTGTTCTACTGTCGTGCTTCACACTTTTTGAAACAAACCTTTGAAAAATCACCCAATGTATAACGTGCTTAGCTATCTCCTAAATATGCTGTATATCACAAGCGTTTTATACTTCTACTAACATGAACGTATATGGTTTTTAAGTTAAATTGAAGTTTTACCTACATTTTATTTGTATTTATAATAATTCACTTGTAGTGAATTATTATTATGCTTGAAATCGAAAGAGACCTCCAGGAAATTGGTATCACAGGCGACATCATACAGGATAGATGCCGACTCGGAACTCTCGTCAACAGCCATCAATTTGCCCACAAACGGAATATTAGAAGAAATAACATCTGGACAGAGAGGAACGTAAGAAGGAACTCAGTGAGAGGATGAAGAGATTTTGGGAAAAGAAGAAAGCCAACAAATTTTGCTAAATATAACTGTAAAACAATTTTGTGCAATTTCACACCAATGTTGGTGGCAGCACGAATTTCCATAACTGTTGGTGTATTTTTACACCAACACGTGTAGGGGTGTTAGAAAAGCTACTGTAGAGGGACATATGCAATAACAAATTTAAAAAAAAATACAATAACACTGTTTGTGTAAAAAGAGCCTATTAGCTAGTTTTTTTTTTACACGACCAACTGTACAACACCACCAGCTTTGCTAGTGTCAAACAAATGAGTTCCATTTCGTATTTCGACACATTCACTGTGCAAAATTCCGCATACACTTTCCGGGTTAATTTACATTTATTTTTGTGTTTTTTAACACCTGCATCACGTATAAGTACCCAGACATTGTACATGTAAATCTGCCACGTCAATTTGCATTTTTACACATACAAATCACACCACCATTGTCTGTGTGGATAATTGTTGCGTTTTGTGGTATAACAAGAGTTATAAAACGTTATCTCCAAAATATAGGTAACAACTGACTTCAGATATAGGATATACAAAACCCAGCATATTTTCCTCAGCGGGAGTTATGATTTCCTTTTGAACACACAAAATGAGATCGAAGTAGTTCTACTCCTCGTCGCTAGATCGCATGTTTAAACAAATACGTGCAGTTATATTTGAATTAACAGGAAAATTAGTGTAAAATTACAAATACTGTACTCGGTTTAGCAAATTACACATAAAAATGTTAAATTGCCAAAAATTTGTTTGTGTAAATATACGCTTACAGATACTAACATGGTCTTTATAAAATCATACAATTAAAGATATACAACGATATGAATATTTGTGTAATTTTACTATTTGCGTGTGTTTATTAACCCGATTATGGTGAAATTTCACACATACATATAGTTCTTCAAAATATAGCAACACTCCTGGTAAAAATACACAGTGTTGGTGTTAATTTACATACGGAGAGTTTTTCAGTTATAATGTTCTCCTACATGTGAGTAAAATAACCCAAAATGTAAGTGTTATTATTCACAGATAGTCGATGTAATAACACCTTCAATGTATATGTATATTTGACCATACATTTAATGTTTTTTTTTAAATATGTCATTTATTTATACTCGTACATAGTTCGTCTATATACACTAATTGCGTGTGTTTATTTACACGGTTATGGTGTAATTTCACACACATGCATCTAGTTCATCAATGTATACCAACATTCCTGGCAAAAATACATGGTGTCGGTGTTATTTTTCACATATGGTGAGGTGTCTTCATGATGGCAGAATAGCCACACAGAGTAAAATTACCTTAAATATATGTGTTGGTTTACACGTTAGGTTAGTGTTTAAAAACATTTTCTTTGCAGCGGTTTTTACGCTAGAACGGTTGTGTATTTTTCCTGTGCGGGTGTGAGTTTTATTACAAGTACACTATGTGTGTAATACTCACACACATATGTGTTTTAATACATAATGTTTATGTTTCTATGCATGTACCTAGTGTTTTTCTTCTGCGCATCTAATTTCTGTGTGGTAATACACTTTTTGATGTGTTTAAGCATACAAAACGTCGCTTTTAGGAGATTTAGGTGTACTTTTGCGTAAAAATACACTAATCGTCGGTAGTTTTTTTGGATTACACGACAAAAATGTAAAAATACACCAACACTGGCTGTGTAAAATTACACTAATTTTTTTACAGTGTAAGTTCAATCGCGCTCCTCAGTTGGGCATAACGATAGAAGAAGAAGAATTCACTTATAGTAAATATGAAAGGAAACACAAAACGCGTCTGTTAGTAACGCCGAGTAAGAAATATTTCTCATGCATTGTATCATTACAACTGAGTGCGCGCGAATTCGGTGCGGTGTCCTTTGGTGAGATTTTCTGTAGCTTGCACACGGCGGAGGAATATCCTGGAAGTAGAACTTTAGCAGGGCTTCATAAAATTGTGAAGTAATCGGAAATTGATTATACGAAATAATTACCCGATACGCATTTTTCGTGCGAGATGTCGAGTAAATGCACGTTGCGCGACTTTAATAGGCAACGAGCCACTTCTAATGAAAATAAAGCAGCTCGTGTTTTTATGCTAGTGTGCGCATAGGTGAAAACTCCACTGCAGTGGATCTCTCGCGGAAAAGAACTTTGAGCTAAGCACCGAGAAAAAGACATCATGCCCATAGCACAGCATCCTGGAGGGGTAAGGCATCCCATTACACCCCAAGAGACAACGTCGATGCAATCTCAGATAACTGCATATTTAGAGCGAGAAAAAAAACTCCCCAACTTTTCTTTTTTAGGGCTAGTTTCCAAGACTGCGGATGTGATACCCCTTGTTTATGCAGCTGTAAATGGCCAAGATGTAGACATAAAAGAAATCTTCACAATAGGGGACTTTAGATTCTTATTTTCAAATTCCCGTCAGTGTTATAGTCACCCCATTAACGATATCCACGTAGTCTAAAATTCAAATGACCTGACGTTACTGGTTATGTTAAAACTTTTCATTCTTATGGCACGAAATATTTTAAAATAATCTCATCGTCCACTATTATAGCAAATTAAAATTTCTTCACATAATCGTACACTTAATATTTATCTAAAACGTAAGCGTTCCATTAGTATTTCAAAATTATTTTCGAAATACTTGCCTCCTATTAATCTCCATATGAAGTAAATAATTGTGTACAGGACCATTATTTTGAGGCTGCTAATTCGAGTCCAGAATCGGGATTGTTTTTCCATTCATTCTTGTCATTTTAGTTAATTGCTCCCACTCTCATTAATTTCCATGCTCAATAAGCTGATGACGTTGTTAAATAGACACAATTTAATTATAATGATTTCGTCATAAGTGTTCTGACACATTTTAATCTAAACTATATATACCTATGTGTGCCTACTTATAATTTGACGCGTAGAGTGCACTGTTACGGGTCAGCCAGCTCTCTCTCTCTCTCTCTCTCTCTCTCTCTCTCTTCTCACGCTGCAAAATAATTCATGTCACCCACTTATTTCCTTAAAGAGCACTGAACCCACGCGTTTCAGATCAGCAGAAGGGATTCTGATCCTCACAGAAACTAAATATCATCTTACACATACATTATTATAGTGCAAAAGAATTTTAAAATTCAAAACCTTATAGTAACAAAATGTATATCAAATAAAAAAAACATGTTCCATAGTTTCTCACTCTGAAATGTCGAACTGTTTTTATACACAAGTAATGGGAGTTAGGCCAATCTGGCGTTCTAAGAGGAGTATCAGCAGACTTAGTGACATCTCATTAACCTGTAAATGTGTGTTGAAGTGAGAGACACCAGTTGAAGGCATCCTTGAACCTGGAAAACTGTTATTTCCCTCCCTCCCACCCTCTTGGAGGTGTGTTGTGATTGGCTGACGGGTTCTCCTACCTCTTCCGTGGTGCGGGATGGTCGAGGAGTCGGTGAGTCCTCGGTTCGAGACCCGTCGAAGGCAAATATATGTAATTAGGGGTAATCGTAATCAGCAGTAATAAAAAATGTCATGAGCAATCGCATAATAATCAATTGCAAGTACCGATACTAAATTTATGTACCGAGAGTAATGAATGTACCGAGACTAAGTACACGTGCTGAGAGAGAAATTACATACTAAGTACACACGTTTACCCATCGGCTGCCGAAATACAAACTGACTAGGGGGGTGAGGGGAGGTGCTTCTTGGTTCAACTCCCAACGAAGGTAATTAGATATAATTAATGTGTAAAGAACAATTGCGCAATGAGTAATTGTGCAATTAATAAGTACACATACCGAGAGTAATACATGGACCGATAGCAATTACAAGTTAATTACACGCTAAGTACGCATCGTATCCCGACCACTGCTTACTCGCAATTGAGGTGTAAATCGCCAATATGTTTGTGTTACACGTCCGCCATCTTGGATTCCCACCATCAAACTACCATTCATACTAGTTAGAGCACAACATCAAGGAGATAGGGACAAGCACACCTTAAGCCCTCTTATAAACAATGTCGACCGCCGTTTCCCATCCACTGAAGATATAATCACCAAACCCATAACATAGACTTCATCCTCTTGCGACGAACACTGTGGAGGGGACAATCCTGTATAAGCATAGCGAGCCACCATTGAATATCCACCGAAGTTATAGCCACCATATCATAAGCATCGTCTCCGCCGACGAGTAGCACGACAAAGTCAGTTACACCTTAACCCATATTGTAAGCATAGTTTACCAACACTTCCCGTCCACTGAAGCTACAGGCACCAAACATTTACTCCCTTTTAATATTTGTAAGCGATACACAACTGACAATAACATTTTGGGAGACACTCGTAATTTTTGCTTGCAAATATATTTTAAATTTATAAGTCAATATCATATTACATTACTAGCTGCAGTGTTAAGTGACTAAAGTATGTATGTATAAGTGTGTGCGTGAGAGCACGCACGAACCTGCATTTTTTTTTCTGACGACCGTTGAAGCTGCGAGAGCCAGCCTATTAAGGAACAGCTGTCAGGGAAAGCGTAGGTAGGAGACCCAGATGTTTCCAAACTCCACCGATAGACAGCACCACGATCACCCAAATGGTTCAATGTGAACAGTACACAACAGGAACAGAGACTAGAAATATATAAGGTTATGTGTATATACCTATCAAAAAGGGAGTCCAGTAACATGCATGTGTTTACATTAGTTTGTTCATGGTCCCTAGGACAATTCTGAGATGAACCCTGTAAAATATTATCCCACTGCCAAATATAGCGTGAATATCACTAAGTTGCCTGACATTTCTCTGTTCTCCAGGTGAGTGGTGGCCGCGGTGGCTGAGCGGTTAGCCTGCTCACCTCCCGCCATGGCGAACCGGGTTCAATCCCCGGCCGGGTCACTTACGGATTTTTTATGTGGGAATCGTGCCGGACGATGCGGTGTGTTTTCTTGGGGATCTCCCGTTTCCCCCTCCCTTTCATTCAGGCGCTGCTCCATACTCACCTCATCACCCTCATCAGCTCTCCAGACCTCACTGTTAAGAGTCGCCAAAATATCTTCACTCACTCCAGGTGAAGGGCATCAATAGTATGTGTACTTGGCCTAATCTGTTTTACATTGTCTGTACCTGTTGTGCACTGTTCATATTGTTGCTGTGCATACTGTTGGCTTAACAAACATTGTCCTTAAAGAAAAATTTCAATTTTATATTTTTGGTAAATAATGCATGCAATTTGGACGAAAACTTTATTCAATAAAACGTCTGTTAAATGATCAGGAAATGCAAATAAATAACTTACAGACGTGCAAAATTCGCGTTATAATTAGGTGACAGGATGAATTTACTACCTTATAAAGAAGTGAGCAAATTTCGTGGTTTCATTGGCCGCTGCAATTTAATCAACTTCCCCTACCTGCTTGATCCCCTTCAAAGAGATTGGCCTCTCCATCGCTGAACTAATATATTATTGACTCAAGAGCTCAACGACGTGTGCCAGACATACTTCCAGTAAGTGACTGAAGCTGGTCATACGCACAGTAACTTGCAGTTCATCGTGTTCCTAAATAACAACGGGGATCTCGCACGCCTGTGTAAATAAGTAAAGAAATGAAGGTGCTGACCTTCCAGCCGAACTTTGCACGAACCACCCACACACAGTCGAGTGGCACGTTGTTCTCCTTGCAGACACGTACGCGCTCTTCGTCGACGCTCGTCTCGTTGATGACGCCTTCGTCGCCGTCGAGCTCGGTGTGGCACAGGTCCAGCGGCGGCACGTCTGCCAACACAACACACTGTCAAAACATTTCAGGTCAAATTCTCTTACATGTAAATGAACCTACTTCTACATGCAAGGTAGATTTACTTCTTAAATATAGGATAAACTTACATAACAAGTAAAGTATTACACCCTAATCGTAAGGAAAAAGTACCCGACAAAAGTGGGGGGAAATCCCATACAAGTAAGGAGATATTAACTATATTGTATAATAAAATTATACTTAAAAACATCCCAGAGTGTAAGTACTGTAACTTTTTCTTATTACCTATATCTTCTGACGAATAATAACCGAAAACTCAATTCTAAAATCCTCGACACTCGCTGATGGATGGGCGCGAACCATGGCCTTCTATTACGATAGGCCGATGTACTATCTATTACACCACAACGGCAGCGTGCCAGCATCAGTGAATACTAGCGGGATAAATGATTGTAGCCCGTCCTCCCACTTAGCTGTTGAGACTATGTTGAAGAGATGCACGAGTCGCAAGGTAATTTTCCTATCCATTTATGGGATTTCCCACTACCATGTACGTGAATTTTACCCCAGAGTTCGGTAATTTTACCTTGCGCGTACGGAAAACTATGTTTCCCACACAAGTTTGCGAATATTACCTTACACTTGTCAGGTAATTTTACCATTATTTTTTACAGTGTACCTCCCTGTCGTCGTCACACACTGGCAACTCTGCTATAGTTTGGACCAGTGATTTTCCGAGAAAATAAATCTGAGCACACAGTAGATTTCAATACTCTATAGAGGCTGTTCACGGTAAAGTGAGCACTTTTGAAATCAACCTCAGAAAAAGTCACTGACCCTGCCTAAATATACTTTAACGGTCGCACTGAGTGACATGCGCCCGGTAAAGTTGGTAACGATGGATTGAATGTAGTTCCATATCTTACCGTCAAATAAATGTACTAGGTAACCATTTGAGAACAATTTTAATGACTTCTTTCGCTTTATGTTTTTTTAAATCCGTCGAAGTGTAAAAAATTAGAAGATTTGTAAAATATTTACTTATCTAATTACTCTACAGTTTCACTTGAACGAGGCATGAATAAAGCGATAAGGCCCATGGCAATGTTAATTTTACCTAAGGCGGAGGAATACGCAATGTTCATACAAGTAGACCTTAAGCAGGGCTTTCAAAAGTGCTAATTTTACCTTGAGCAATATATATATATATATATATATATATATATATATATATATATATATTTATTTATTTATATAGACACACACCTAAACTGTTGTTACAACTCCATTGGCTGCTGGTGCCGTTTCCGCATTTGACCGAGCCGCTCAAAATCCCATTACTCCGACGCTGGACATTCGTGATTCGTGCACAAACAGTTGACACGGACCAGAACATTATTTAACCAAACAAGAATGTTGGACGACCCTACAGTGCTTTGAACTATACCGTGTTTCGATATCTTTTCGCGAAACATCACTGACTCTAGCTACAGTCCTTTTGTGGTGTAGTGGTTAAGACTACTCGCCTCCCACCAAGGCGAACCGGGTTCGATTCCCTACGGGGCCGCTCTCGGATTTCCGCACTTGGAAATCTTTTCTAACGACGCCGCTGGCCAGCTGGTTTTCTCGGGATCTCTAGTTTCCCCCTGCCCTTGCATTCCGGTGCTGTTATATACGCTCCTCACCTCACCCTCATCGGCTCTCAAGACCTTCATGTTAAGAACAAACACATTCCACTAAAAGAAAAGTGACATTTAATCTACTAATTTATAGGAAATTATAATTTAATTTGCTTTATTAAGATGTTTATTAACACATTTTTTGATTTTAATCCAAAAGTAAGTATGGTTGTACGAATGGGTGTTCGTAAACTTCACTACATTAATTTAGGCCTACTTATGTCGTAAATGTAATCCATTTAGAGGTGAAGCAATTTTATCTGCCATAAGGTTACCGCAGCTTCTACTAAAAATATTTACATTCCGAGTAGAGTTCTACAGCCAAGTGTTCCAGTATTTGTAAACATCAGCTATGGCAGCGATATCCACTTCTATTACTGTTGCCAGGGAGACATCTGTACACAGAACTACTTTCAGAAACATGCACTCGTTCGTGAAATAGACTATAGGCTGTTAACGATAAAGTGAGCACTTTTGAAGCCCTAGTTACTTTTTCCTTTCAGTCATTTTTTAAAATCCTTTAACCACCTTTTTAAAGACATATTGTCATGTAAGGGATAAACGCACTGTCTGTATTCCACCGCTTTCGGAAGTTAGCATCTAAGACTACAACAGAATATATTTATTGACTATTATTCCAAACAAGGGGGCTTTCAAAAGTGCACACTTTAGCGTGAATAACACCTGTTTGTCGTTGTTATCAAATTATTTCATGGAAATAATTACGGTTAATGACTCTATTTAGACTTAATTTCCATACCGCTATAGCAAATTTGGGATTAAAATATGGAGTGTTATTCCGCATGTTACAATTAACTAGTAAATAGACGCGAGGCAACACTCACCGAGTAGCGGGATTTCCAGCTGGGACCCGTAGTGCCTCTCATCTCCGGACATGACAATAAGTGAGACCCTAGGATTGAGCGGCAGTGGAATGCAAGTGCGGGGGAAGCGGGAGTGCACCTAGAGGACCCGCCGGCAAGCGGCAGCACGATTCCCACATGCGAAGGTCCGGGAGTGGACCCGTCGGGTATCGAGCCCGGATCGCCGTGGTGGGAGGTGGGCACCCTAGCCACTGCGCCACCGCTGCCCCTACGTTCCCATCTACAACCGTGCTATTGGTCCATACACTAAACAACTTTAAATACTGGTTGGCTCTGTGCCAATATAATGCCGAGTTGAAAGTGTCACACTCAATTCTTATTTCCTATATAAAATAATGTACGATCCGTCTTGTTCACACCCCTGGAGTAATAATACCTTGCATAGAACCTCGTGTAAAGTGCAAGCGAAGTAATATTTCCTCGCCCGCGTCTGTAAAGAATGCGTATGTCAAAATATCTCGGCAAAATCCATACAACTCAGTTAAATTCAGACATCGTGATATTATGTATTAAATAATTACTTCAGTATTCTTAATAAGCTAGCGCTTTATGTCCAACTTCCGAGATATGTCTCACGTCCTTTAACATTAGACAATAAGTCGTCCAACTAGTTTATTCTTTCATGATTGGATGTACAAGGTTTTACTTGACTAAGTTGTCTGCAGACCAATGACGAACGTTCTGCTTTATAGTACTAGAATCCTCATTGGCCCAGTGAAATGGGGTAGTAGCTTCATACATGCATGACAGCCAATAAGGAAAGAAAACTGTGGGACGTGTGTACAGTACGTTGAATCCTAGCAAACAGTCAACTTTTCCCGGGTTAAATTATCATCTCTTGACACCTGCAAAATTCGCGCTATTATTTGACACCACGCTATAATTCGCTGCCCTGTAACTACTCCAGCGTTTTTTTTCGTGATTTCATTGGCTACTGATAACTCTATCTGTGTGACAGCTTTACTAAAGCCGGATTTCATTGGCTACTGATAACTCTTGACAGCTTTACTGGAGATCGGTTGTTCAACCTCTAAGCATTTACTATTGGCTCAAAGTGACCTAGGAACGAGCCACACAAGTTTGTCAGCCAATTGCAACGGTCAAAAGAAACATAAAGCATCTTGGAGTTTTGTCTGCTGCTAAATAGTAACTAGAGACTTGCAAAATTCGCGTTATTTTTCGGTGAGAGGATAGACCCCACTGCCTTATAAACTAGCGATCACAGTCCGTGGTTTTATTTGCTGCTGCACTTCAATTAACGTCATATTCCTGATTGATCTCCTTAATAGAGATTGGTCACTCCATCACTGAACTAATATTTCTGACTCAAGAGTTCTCCGAGGTGTGCCAGACATATTTCCGGCAAGTGACTGAAGTAGGTCGAACGCACAGTAACTTGCAGTTTAATCTGTCCTTAATAACAACGCGAATTTTTCAGGTCTCTAATCATTTCTAATAACTTCAAATCTGAAAATTTCGTGAGTTCAATGACCTGCAGGCTAGACTCTACAGTCTTATAAACAAATATATTGATATTAACCGCACATTGGTTGTCTGCTGTCACAGTGGAAGGCGACTATAGGGCTAGCGTTCTCCAGGATGTGTCAAACACCGTGTGGATCAATGGCTAAAGTTATATAAACACACGTGTTCTGAATTCTAGCTTGTCTCAAAATGAATCCGCTAATTCTTCATGTCTATACTAATAATCAGAGACCTGCAAAATTCGCGTTATTAATTTGGGACATGTTGAACTTGAAAACACATGTCCCTTTGCAGTACGTCTGTCAAAGGACCATACTTTATGAGACGCACCCTGGGTGACTCTGCACCAATAAAGGAACACTTCACAATTGTGTGCCCCAATAATGTGCAGTTCATTAAAAATGAGAGAGAGAGAGAGAGGAGAGAGAGAGAGAGAGAGAGAGAGAGAGAGAGAGTGTGTGTGTGTGTGTGTCTCTTCACATATGTGCAGCAGCCAATGGAGAAACGAACCGGCTCTAATGCATACAGTACTGTGAAGTTCAGTCTGATGCCAAATAATAAAGTGAATTCTGCAGGTGTCTACAAATTAGAGTCGTGAAAAATTCGTGAGTTCAATGACCTGCAGACTAGATTCTACAGTCTTATGAACACATATAGCAATATTAACTGGTGTCACAGTGGAAGGCAACGATTGGACCAGCGTTCTCAAGGAGGTGTCAAACACCGTGTGAACCAATGGTTGAAAGTTATATAAACACACGTGTTTTGAATTGTAGCTTGTCTTGAGATGGATCCGCGAACCCGGCAGGCGTGTAGTGGTAATAAGCGGGCGTGTTACCTGAGGTGGGCCTGGGCACGAACTTGTAGAAGGCGGTGAAGCCCTTGTTCTCGATGTTCTCGTCCGAGTGGAACCAGAGCCAGAGGTAGTTGGCGGAGGACTGTATGAGCGGCGGGTAGTTGCTCCCGCAGTAGCGGCCCTTCTCGTCTGCGAAGCCATGGGCGCCGTCGCGGACCTCCAGGAAGTCGTACTTGCACTTGTCGCTCTCCTCCATGTCGAAGCCGTTCTTGAAGTCTAGCAGGATCTGCTGGTTCACGTCCGCTGCGGACAACACACCAGAGCCACCCTCGTACACGCTCTTCACTGTAAACTGAGCACTTTAGAAATGAACCTTAGGAAAAAGCCACTGCCTCTGCATGCATGCATCTGTTTTAATGAACCTGAGGTAGTTGGTGTGTCCTCAGAGAGTTCCGAGTCTAGTATGAGCATAACATACGGGTTTGAAGGTTCTCTAACTTCAGTTTTTGCAGACCCCATGCCTGGTCCGTCCCTTATTTCTCCTCATTTGGGATCAAGGGGACGCGATGGCGGTCCTACTGACTGTTGGTCTGAATGTGCTGATAGAGATCCAGATTGTACTAGTGATTCAGATCTTGTATATTATGGTTGGTGTCTGGTGGCAATGATGACATGACAGACATGCTGGAGTTATGATTTTTGATATATTTTTTCACAATTTGTTGTGATAATTCTTTGTTTTTTGTAGTATTGGAAGGCGGGCGAGTTAAGGGTAGGTGTTGATATTTAGGGTGCTGGGATGCGTGGGAGCTTAACGTGATATGTTATGATTTTTAGATTTTTTATTTTTTTAGTTCCGTACGTATGAGGTGTGGTTGTCAGCAATTTGAGGTATGCTTGGGTTAGAGTGAATGACATGGTCGCAGCTCTTTGGTGTTACACGCAAACCTAAGTAATTGTGACGTTTGGTAATGACGTGTGTCAAATATGTGGATATAAATTCATATAATGTTAGGTTAGGTTTGTTATAATAATACATTTACAAACATATTGAATTATAATGAATGGTAGATGGGAAGAAATATTGTTATAATTTGATTGTGTTCATTGTACTATTTGTTTATGGAAATAATAATAACTTATATGACTATCCAATGTTGTTGTTGATTATTTTCATTAGATGTCAAGTAAATAATCTGGTTTAAAATTAGTTGTTTGACTTGAATGGTAACAAAGATATTTGAGGTTTGTTTTATGTTGCACACCTAACCTAACCTAACCTTATCTAAACTAACCTAACCTAACCTAAAGTTGGTAACGCCGGAGAGGAAAATAGTTCCATATATTAACTTAGAATAAAAAGTGTTATGTAACCAAACAAATGATTTCATTCGCTTTCTGTTTTTTTTTAATGCACCGAAATCTAAAAAATGAGCAGATTTGTACAATATTTTCTTTTCTAATAATTTCAGTTTCACTTGGCCGACGCATGAATAAAGTGATGAGGTCCATGGCAACTATAATTTTACATAAGGTGGAAGAACGCACTTGTGTACAAATAAATCTTAAGCAGGGCTTTTAAAAGTGCTAATTTAACCGTGAACAGCCTTTACTAACGTTTATTCCATTCAGGTAGGGAAACTGAATGATTTTAGTTCTGGGTGATGGGAAGACATAGTGGCTGAGCGGTCAGATTTTTTTTTAAATTTATTTCATTAACCCTACTTAGCAGTACAGCCATCCACAGTGTTCAACTCTATCATGGCCACTACAATTTAACAAACAGTATATATATATATATATATATATATATATATATATATATATATATATATATATTCGCCTCCCACCAAGGCGAACCGGGTTCAATCCCCGGCCGGTTCACTCCGGATTTTCGCAAGTTGGAGTCGTGCCGGACGATGCCGCTGGAGGGCGGGTTTTCTCGGGGGCCTCCCATTTTTTCACGTCCCTTTCATTCCGGCGCTTCTCCATGCTTCACCCATGCCTCACCGACATCCGCTCTCAAGACCCCGATGTTAAGAGAAGCCCAAATCTCTTCATTCACTCACAAACCAGTATCGCTGCTAGCATCCTAACATTTTTGCTGCGACAAACGAACACATTATTGCATGCCAGTACCAAAACCTGGATTTATGGTATAATCCATCCACGGTAACTTCGCACTTTTTGAAGCCTTGTACAAACTAAGCTTAATTAAGTCTATAAAATTACAATAAAGGACATCGCAACGAATTCGTACGCACCTAATTGTAATAATAGTTCGCATGAGAACTATTTCTTACTAGGCGCTACCAACATACATGTCTTCTCACTGTTTTAATTCATATTTATTATAAATTATACACTGTACTATAATTTATAAATAAAATATAGGTAAAACATGAAATTAACGGAAAATAAGAAGTTTTATGTTAACAGAGGCACAACACGGCTGCCATACATATGGCTTTTTCAGGATATAATTAAACACGTCATACATGGGGTGATTTTTCAAAGGTTTGATTCTAAAAGTGTGAAGAAACCGCGAATACACTATATACAAGATATGCTTTGGATGTCCACCTTGCATCTGAATGCACGCTTGCACACGTGAGCAACAGTGATTGTCTGACAAGTTAGAATCCCCCAGGTGATCCACGGATCACCTGGGAAACTTGTTCCACACGCTGGCTAAGCTCCGCCATGCCCGTGCCAGATGTTGCGTAAACAATGAACTTGAGTTGTCCCCTTTGAGAACCAGGCACAATGAACAGTGTTGATGGCTGGTATGCTCTGATTGGCCTAAAGCCTCGCTCGTGACATCACCACCAGCTAGCTGGTGTGGCAGGTGGCTGGCACCGGCCAAAGTTAGAAAAGTTAACTGAACTTAATCTTTTCGTAGTCGTTGGGCACAAATACCATCACTTGACACCAACGTACAGCCAATGATTATGTAGTTCAGTGGAGCATGCGCAGAATGTACAACTCAAGAGACCGCGAAAGGAATGTAAATAAAACAATATTTAAAGCAAGCAGTTGGTAACAGTAGTTAAACATTAGTTCGTGTAAGTACATTTGAGAATGGAAAACGATGCCATCAGCGATTTATTGATTGATTGTGTCCAGCAGTGGCCAATGCTATTTAATATTAAGCACAGTGATTATAAAAACGTAAAAACAAAGCAAATGCATATGCCTCTGTAGGATACATAGTGGGATTGACAGGTATGTCCTAGCAGAGAAAATTAATGTTAATTAACATTAAACTGCGATAGTAACTGTACAAAGTCAATATATATTAAACTAAACTTCTTTTAAAATAACATATCTCCAAATACAATGACAACAGCTCCCTTAGTAAGTAAGCAATCGAACATGTGGACGATGTTACCGCTCCAGTGCGGTGATTCTTCGAACTAGCTCACCAGCAATCGTAACTACCAGTGTGGCAGGTATTTCGGGAATGGACACCTGTAATTTGTGGTTGGCTAATTGACGACCAATCAGAGCACACCAGCCATCAACACGCTTTCGTTGTGCCTGGACCTTTAGTGTAACAGGACCCTCACGCCTACTCAACTCTAACACAGGAATGTTGTTTTAATACAATAATCACCAGACTGTTTACTAGATACTACGTTGTTAAATGAAGTGTCCTAAATACCAATGCAAACCACAGGGATGTCAGAATTAACTTGGAAGGAATGCGCGGCGGGTAAATGCCGAGAAATTGCTGACTCTTGGTTTTACTCCTCCGAGGGCGGGACCGACTAGTGTTTTGCTCCTCCGAGGGCGGGACCGATTAGTGTTTTGCTCCTCAGATGGCGGGACCGACTAGTGTTTTGCTCCTCAGATGGCGGGACCGACTAGTGTTTTGCTCCTCAGATGGCGGGACCGACTAGTGTTTTGCTTCTCCAATGGCGGGACCGATTAGTGTTTTGCTCCTCCGATCAACACGAGTCGGTTAGGGTTCATCTCAAAGGGATGGCTTGGGTGGAGAAAGGAATTACTTTGAGAGAATGTGTTGATCGATTTTGTGCACTATAGAAAACATTTTATTTGCGGTAACTCATGATACGATGTCACAAAGACATTTTTGATTAAAGATGATTCATTATAAAGTAGATTAGCCACAGACTAACGTTCTGTATAAAACTTGGCTCACAACCACCCGTCGCTTCCGTCAGTCGCCCGTCCGTCAGTCAGCCATCAGTCGGTATTTTCGTCCGTTAATAGAAAGCGACTCGCAACAGTCCGTCATCTGCTGATCCGTCTGCCCAGAAAATGTTCAGTGTTACCACCCGACGACATATACTTTCTCGCGCAGACACAAATGTTTTTAATGAATGGAATGAATATATTCTCTTTCCCTAACATAATTTATCAGAATTTCCTCTGAAAACCTACATGTCGTCTTTAGATCAATTCAACGGTGAAACGTAAAAAAAGTAAACAACTTCACCGGCTTGTGTATTTAAAAAGAAGAATATTGTAAAGAAACAAGTGATTGTTTTTCGACAGCCATGTTCAAGGAACGATATTACAAGGCGGTGGACCATCCGTCGGCCCGTCGAAAATTAAAGTTTAAGATATATTTGACGGATTGGCGGATAGAAAAATAAGTTGCCTAGCGATTAGTTGAAGATCACGTGACCGACGGACGGACGGATGACTGACGGATGAAACGGATTGTTGTGAGTCCAGCTTAATGACAACATTGTTTATTATCGTTACAATAGTTCAGTAGTATTCTTTGCAGTTAAGTCAGTTACTGTGTTCTCGAGCTTTAACCATTACGCCGATGATTTGAGGAAATACGTTACTGGTTAACTTAGAAATTATAAATTTTCGTTACGTAATATAAATTAGAGTTCTCCAACGAACGTTTTAATATAACCTAACAATTTTTTTGGTTTACAAAAATATTTCTTTACTGTAAACGAAACAAGTTGAAAAAGATTTTTTTGCCTTTGCTGGAAAGAAAGATTCTACTGCCGTCAAATTAAAATCTCTCTGAATTTGAAACAGTTAAAATACTCCAAACCAGCGAATTTGATTGCAGTATTCTACTGATAGTTTTATTAGCTCATATTCACTGTTAAAACAGTGATTTATACTGATTTCCAGTGAATTACACTGGTCTGGCAGTGAAAACTCAGTGTATTACACTGATTCGCCAGTAGACAACTGCTCATTAAGGGGGCCGCCTACCTGACGCGACATGGCACAGGGGCGAGCGAAAGCTAAGGGCGACACTTGCACGAGCATCAAGTGCCGCATCGCCACTATGCGCGAAGCACTAAACTAGCGCGCAAGCTTATCATCGAACAGTTTTTTTTCTATGAGACTTTAGGCGGTGGCCATATTATTTTACTGATGGAATGTCTAACGCAAAGTTCAATGCAGGATTGTATCTGAGTTTCACGTAGATCCGGTCAGCACATTTTGACATACGGCAGTCTGAAAAGTCTGTTTTTAACTATGTTGGAGGACTTGGAAAATAGTGGTTCTAACATGCGTAGTGTCTTGAAAGCGACATTCCGTCATCGCCTCAAGTTTGTTTTCTTTTTGTAAATTAGCACGTTGGAAGCACGTGGAATAGTTTCGTAAAAAAAAAAAAAAAAACGGATTTCCCAACACACTGCAACACATTTCTAGCGCCTAGTAGGAAGCCCCCTCAACTCGAGATTCAGTAAAAAAATATTATACTGACTGAAATCACTGATCCAGAATTTGAGCGTCGCGTGAAGAAAATGTTCAAAGGCAGAAAATTGTATTTGCAAACAAAAAAAAAAAAAAAAATATCACCTCAAAGAAATGTTTTCCTTTGCTATACAGAAAGCTTTGAAGATTATTTTTTTTTTACGGAGTGGGCACAGCAGAGGCTGAATGAGGTTTGTCAGAAACAAGAAATAGAGTTTTATTGGCGCGTCGGTAAGGCGGATATTACACGATACCTGCTGCCGTACTTGGTTCTTGTACAAGGCCTGGCACGGGAGCCGGTATACCAGCCGCTACATAAGCCGCCATGGAAGATGGCGTACTGGCATTTGGCACTCTCGGTGGATGCGCAGTGTGTAGTTTGTAGTATAGGTGAACCTCATTTGTAGAACTGCTACAAGTTAGTAACTTGCGTAGGCCTATAAAAAAAAACTATCTAGCACATTTTAATATCTCTATATCGCTGTTCGCCTTTAACATAAATTGATGGCTTACTAGAATAGTTTCATTCATTTTCTTGAAAACGGTGTGAAGTCACTTGAGCACGAGTGTGTTATTTTTAATTGTGACGAAAATTATTGACCGGTTGCAAAGAAAGGGATTTTCTTTACGTACCGGGATATTATCCGCACGTAAAATTTGGCTCCGGCGGAGTTTTGAATTCACGTCCAAAAGTTACACGCAAACTAGGTACACCACGAATTTACCACTGTGCTACCAATTCACACACTAGAAACTGAGTTTATATACGTATTATAAACGAAATAATGTAATTAATTTTATCATGCAGGAGGTAATGTTTGAAGTACTCAGAACAGTTTTTAACAGTAATTAAATGAGTCATCATCAATATTATTCGTCGTTGTAGTATTTTAAATCTATATGAAAGAGTTTCAACCTCATGGATTTACAATAAAAAATGGAGGCGCCATTTTCGGTTTCTTCAACTCGTTTCAAGTAGTAGCCACGGGGAGCGCCCTACGTCCTGAAACTGCAATGTAATTGGCCAGATACGAGAGTCGGTATGGAACCTGCCACGGAAAATATGACAGGCCCAATGACCAAACCTGTGAAGCGAAAAATGCCATGACGGGTGCCGTACAGGTCGGTATAACGGCAGCTATGGCAGACCTTGCACAAGCTTTTACGAAATCTGGTGCCGTGTAATACGGCCATAAAGCGATGAGTGGCTATTCTAGGCGACTCTACAACTTCTTTTCCTCGATGCGCAAGCTCCACTTGGCCGAGCGAGATAAGCTGCTGTAAAGGTCATATTATCCGCGTCGAAAGCTTTTGCGATTACAGCTGTGGACTCTATTATACTCGTGAGCGCGCCGCAGTTTCTGGCGAGATAACGACTAACTTCCAGACAAGCTCTGGCATCACAGCCGGCGAAGTATTTACAAACAGACGTTGTGCAATTTTGCGCCATTCCCGTTGCAATCTCAGAACTACTTGTGATCCCGGCAGCGAAAATAACGCAAAACGAAGACAGGATTCAACAATAAAATCTCCAAATTACTGGATTAGGAAACGAAAAACTTCACTATGTTATATATGTGCAAAACACTGTACAGATTTTATAAATTACAAATGTTAGGTATAATAAAATATATAGAAAAATTATTTTATGTACTTATAACTACACGTAAAAATCACGATTTTACTGTTTCGGGGACACACAAAAATCCAAATCATTTATAAAATTTTTACTTAAGGGAAGGTAGTCTTAATTCGTTTTCACACATGCTTAGCGAAACTTAATTTGTAGAAATTCAAGATCGACTACACCACATATTTGGAAAAATTCCCTTATATTCGACAAACAAATTAATTGTTTTCCTTCTTAAAAACATAGATGATTCGTTTAATCTCATGTTACATTAGTTATTGTACATTCTCATTTATGCAAATGTGCTAGTTTTTATAATTCGAGCGCGTAATTGTTCTTTTTTTTTTTTTCCTTCAGAAAAATCTTGGTCTCCTCCATAAATTAGTCTTAGGTTCACTAATATTCATTGCTGACTTGAAGCAGTGCATTTTTCTTGCCTTTTGTGGCCGTAAAGTTATTTTTAGGCTGTTCACGGTAAAGTGAGCACTTTTGAAGCCCTAGTTACTTTTACCTTTCAGCCATTTTTTTAAATCTTTTAACCACATTTTAAACATAAATATTGCCATATAAGTAATAAAGACAGCGTGTATAATCAACCACACTCGGAATTTAAAGCCTAAGGCTACAACAAAATATATTTATTGACTGTTATTATAAACGGGAGGGCTTTCGAAAGTCTCACTTTACCATGAGTAGCCTATAGACATATTCACTTTTTTTTCTTCTCACTCGTCAGTGTAAGCGGTGACTACGTTTGAATGATACATTTTGCCGTTGTTATTTATATCGCAGGGTCTTTTTGTTATTTTATTCCCTCAGCTATGTGAAGCGGCCGCTCTGAATTTCAACTGTGTCGAACGATTGTAGTACTGAGGGGAGCCTACACTTCACCAGTGCGCTTTTGTCCCGCCATTGTAGTTCTCGTAGTCTTCAATTCTGAGCAGTTCTAAGATCGTCTTTGTTACGCTTCCACCCATCCTTCGCTCGCCAGTCAGAGTTTTAGTAACTCGGCAACGTCAACTAAGTATCTGGAAAGATCGGGATCGCGGGTCTTGACCTTGCTCGAGTAGTTATGACGAGGGCTTGATTGAGATATTGGGAGGGGGGGGGGGGGTTAAACTAGCCAATCACAGGGAAGCAACAGTGTCACCGATATTCACACAGTATAGTCTGCGCGCATGTAAAGTGAACACGCCAGTCTTGTCGGAGGTATTCACTAAAGAACAAGTCCTACTACTCACAGTGGAGTCGAGTTGAGGCGGCTCTCAACAACGAGACCTTGAAAGACCGATTATTCACAGTAAAGCCAGACGATTTATTCGTAAAGTGATTGCATTTTTTGATAGCGACGTGGATTCTGGAAGACATACTTATCAAATTAGAAAATGCCACGAAACGAGCGGCAGCTGTGGTAGTAAACGCCAGTGGGGAAAATGTGTCAAATACGCCCGGAAGTGAGCGTATAAAGAGCAACACACAAAAAAGTACGTACACCAAGGAAAAAAACAAACGAAAGACGGGTAGCAACTTTGATTTGTTTGTTGTTCGACGCACAAATCAAATCTTTAATGCCCGCAAAAAAGTACCACCTGCTTAAAAAAAAAAAAAAAAAAAAAAAAAAAAAAAAAAGTCTGTACTACTAAAATACAAGAATGGCTCAAGGTGAGCCATATTTGAATTAAGAGAATATTTATACAACCATAACTACTTTGCGTTGTTAAATGAGGCAGCCACGAATAAGTCAGGCTGCCGCAACATCCCTGTATAGGCTGTTCACGGTAAAGTGAGCACTTTTGAAAGCCCTATCATTTGGAATAATAGTCAATAAACATAGTTTATTATAGCCTTGGACGTTAACTTAAGAGTGCGGTGGAATATAAACACCGTACATGGTAATATTTATTTTAAAAAGTGGTTAAACAATAAAAAATGGCTGAAAGGAAAATAAAACTAAGGCCTCGAAAGTGCTCAGTTTATCGTGAACGGCCTATAGTTTGAATGCCATGAAATCAACCTGGAGAACTGTCGAGCCTCGTGTAGCTGGCGAAAATGTATCGCAAAGAGGCGGCAAGAGAAAAGCGCTTACAGAAGAGGCTACAAACGGTATTTCAGAAAAAGACTGGAAATCAGTTGTGTCACATGTAAAAAAAAAAAAAGAAGAAGCAGAATATTAGAAAAACGATCGTTGCATGGAAGAAGATATAGAAAAAGTAGTAATAAGTGTGGGAGGTGACAGCGATAGTGACAGCGAAAGCGATAGTAGTCATGATGACAGTTCTAGCGATAGTGACAGCGAAAGCGATAGTAGCCATGATGACAGTTCTAGCGATAGTGACAGCGAAAGCGATAGTAGCCATGATGACAGTTCTAGCGATAGTGACAGCGAAAGCGATAGTAGCCATGATGACAGTTCTAGCGATAGTGACACCGAAAGCGATAGTAGCCATGATGACAGTTCTAGCGATAGTGACAGCGAAAGCGATAGTAGCCATGATGACAATTCTAGCGATAGTGACAGCGAAAGCGATAGTAGCCATGATGACAGTTCTAGCGATAGTGACAGCGAAAGCGATAGTAGCCATGATGACAGTTCTAGCGATAGTGACAGCGAAAGCGATAGTAGCCATGATGACAGTTCTAGCGATAGTGACAGCGAAAGCGATAGTAGCCATGATGACAGTTCTAGCGGTAGTGACAGCGAAAGCGATAGTAGCCATGATGACAATTCTAGCGATAGTGACAGCGAAAGCGATAGTAGCCATGATGACAGTTCTAGCGATAGTGACAGCGAAAGCGATAGTAGCCATGATGACAGTTCTAGCGGTAGTGACAGCGAAAGCGATAGTAGCCATGATGACAGTTCTAGCGATAGTGACAGCGAAAGCGATAGTAGCCATGATGACAGTTCTAGCGGTAGTGACAGCGAAAGCGATAGTAGCCATGATGACAATTCTAGCGATAGTGACAGCGAAAGCGATAGTAGCCATGATGACAATTCTAGCGATAGTGACAGCGAAAGCGATAGTAGCCATGATGACAGTTCTAGCGGTAGCAGTGGTATTGAAATAATAACGGTGAACTTTCAGGATTCTAAGATAAACAGCATGTTTTAAATGACGGTGATTTGATTAACAGTGAACATTTAACGTTTTACTGATGTTTGGAGTGATGTGTAACATAATATGCATATTCGCTAGCTGCGTGTTATTACTGGAGACCTGCAAAATTCTAGTTATTATTTCAAGTCAGACTAGACTTCAAACCCTTGTGCTTTTGTACTGTCCGTTATTGGACTACAGTTTGTCCGGACACGTCCTGGACGGCTTCGGACCAATAGGAAAATACCAACTAACGAGAGGCTGGCCCAATCACGTCCAACCAAGACAAAAAAGAAAGTTGGGTCTCACTACTGCAGAAGCCAATAAACAAATGCCATCGACTCGAATATGTATAGGATTGTGAATTCTAGTGTGCTGCCAGAAGATAACGCGAATTTTGTAGGTCCCTACTTATTATGTAAAACAATTCACTCGTTTGGGAGAGATCCCACGTAACATCTCTGAACAGGCATTCCTTTATTAATACCATCTTCCTTGTGTTATAACAGTTTCAATAATGTTTCTGTGGTTCCAGTTTTGCTGCTCTCGATTATCTTAGCCTTAATAAATTTTTTTTTTACCTTTCCCAGGAAATGTTTTAACTCGTATTTACATGCATGGCAGTTCGTTCATTTTTAAGTAGCAGAACTAATAGATAAAACATTATAATACGGATTCTTAAAAATAGAGATTGTGTATTCTTTCAACGCAATATATTGTTTATACGAAATCATTTTTACTGCGGATATTTTTGTAGATCCGTCAAATAAATTCAAATTAATACTTACTGTGCAAATAATCAGTGATGCTTTAGGTTTATAGCTTGTGTTCTCTCTTATCTATTGATTAACACCAGGCAGATGTTTTTCTGTCACTCCAAGCAATGTATCTTTAATTACTGAAAAATAAGACATTTTACATATAATATTATTATTCGCCTCGAACGCACATTATAACAAATTCCCCTGCGATGTATCTGTATACTCGGGGAACATTAAATAACTGAACCCTCGTATGTGATATGATCCGGCCGGGTCACCCCCCCCCCCCCCCTTTTCGGGATTTTCCCAAATGGGAATCGTGCCAGACGTTGCAGCTGGTCGGCGGGTTTGTCCCGGGGATCTCTCGCCCCAGTATCGCGGTTGGATGACTGTAACTCGCAGGCGTCAAGTATCTGCCAGCCAATCACAAACGTTCGGTGTGAGGGTAACTTTATTCTAGTTGACCCAGTCGGAGAAGATAATGTCTTACCACACAAACACGGGGCCAACAGCGAAAGGAAATTTGCAAGCATGCGCGAAACAAGTTGAAATCCATCTTGTGCCTGAATCTTTTCGCCAAAAACAGTTGCCCCTACTTACAGTAAATTGAAAATGTCGGGATACCCTAGCAGTAATTCTCAGCCATATGATTATAAAACACATCGCGAAGTATGCAACTGTGCTCGCAGTCACGGAGGGGAAATGGGGGCGAAACGGTAGCAGTGATGCGGTATCGCTGTTCCGCTAAAACCTTTCTTTTCTTTATCGCCCCCTTCTCTGCATTGCTATCACGTTCCTCATTTGCATTCCGCTGGCGAGGCTCGCCTCTCCAGACTACGAAGCGGATACGCTGTCCTACAGGGCAGCAGTCTGCTTACAGCCGTGTACGAGCACTGGGAACACACTAGCTGCGCACACATAGTCTCCGGGTTCCAACACTGAACTGCATTTCTACCAGTATTATGATATAAACTACTTGTATAGGGTTGTGGTTACAATAATCTTTGGAATTGTAAATAAGTGCTTTAAGATTTATGTTTAATTTTTTCCAGCTAGTTTTTAATATAGTTTGATTAAATTAAAATTGATAAAAGTGCATTAACACATTGTAGACTATGCTTGAGTGTAGCTCGAACAATGCTAATTGAGAATTTCTTTGTTGTTCAGAACAAAACTCGCATGGATATGCAGTTTTTGTTCGGTTAGTGTTTAACATGTAATCCACAAGAACACCACAGCGCAGTAACAATGATATTTCTAATAATGGATTTTGTTTTTTATAGCCACTCAAAGGGACATGATTTATTGTAAATACTTTTATACGATAAATTAAATTTGATTGGGTCGAAATCAGCTCGGCTCTCCATTGGTTGATGACCTGCCAATAATGAACGCCATATAGTACAGGGTGGGGGTACGGTGTGGTATGGATCAATAGAATCAGTGTTCGTTCAGTAGTGGATGTAGGTGGCTCACTTCTAATTTGTCTTAAGTGCCAGTAAATGTTTGCGGATTCCAATGTGTTAAGGAAATGCTGTAGCGATACTATTTCTTAGGGCGGATTAGATGCGAAACGTTTATAGCACATGCGAAGCTCTGTGTTGCGCGTTACAATCAACACGTTTGTACTTCTTTCACACTCGCAGAACTCAGTAGGTATGCCGAAAATTGATTTCTATTGGTCGACTATATTTGAGGTTTTGGCTACCTTCACGCGGACGTGTACCATTAGCCATGCCATTAGATAGTGTTTTTCAGTACATCGTTCTCAGTCACGTATTTCTTGCCACGCGAATGTTTTTGGCGGGAAGATAATTTTTTTTACGCTTTTTATGCATGGAACGTTTATTTGTTGCCATAGACTAAGCAATTAAGGGTGTGCGGTATCTTAAATAAATTATGAGAGACATAATAATGCCCGTACGGCATAAGGACATCGTGTCAATGTACTTAACATTTACTGCCTTTCAAGACATGGTAGATTGGTGCCACTATATCCACAATTACAGGAACGCCATTTCTGTCGGTCAAGTGAAGTGAAGAGATTTGGGCGGCTCTTAACAGCGAGGTCTTCAGAGTCGATGAGGGTGATTGAAGTGAGTATGGAGCGACGCCGGAATGAAACGGTGGGGGGAACGGGAGATCGCCGAGAAAATCCGCCGACCAGCAGCATCGTCCAGCACGATTCCCACTTGCGAAAATCCGGGAGTGACCCGGCCGGGAATTGAACCTGGTACGCCTTGGTGGGAGGCGAGCAGGTTAACCGCTCAGACACCGCTGTCCCCATTTTTATTTGTCTCTGCTTTCCCACTTACCACAGTTATATTGGTTTGCACATTTTACACGCTTGCTCCAATGAATCAAGTTCAATACTGGCTAACTTTCAGCCAATGGAGCGCTGAACTGATTGGTTCTCATCAATAGGGCCACTTGTTTTTCGCGAAGAGCTTTGCGCGCAAGCTTTATCCTAGAGACCCGAGAAATTCGCGAGTTCAATGACCTGTAGGCTAGTCTTCACAGTCTTACATACTCTCATACAGATATCAACTGTTTATTGGTTAATTTTTGTGGTAGTAAAAGGCGGTGGTTGGGCACACAATTTATTGCATGATTGTTATTGGCTCATTTATCTCCAGTTGGGTCAAACAACACGCCGACCAATTACAAACGTAACATGAACGTACATGTGTGTGAATTCCAACTTGTCTAGAAACTAACCCGCGATATTCTCGGGTCTCTACCTATGTGCAGTTTTCATTTGGCTATTGGTCACGTTTCTTTGTGTGAAGACAGTCTGTTACATGAGTGAGCCAGTCAGAATTAAGTTTCTCCGATATTGACTGTCCGTGATTCGCAGACAGACAAATCAGAGGCTAACAATTCAAATGGTCCAATCACGAAAGTGGTTCTAAAATAGAGAGTTTTGGAACACTCTTTGTCCTGGAATCTTTTCGCGAAGAACAGGTGTCCCTACCCATCAAATAGACTTTAATATATAACAGGTAACACCACCTACCTTATTCATTTATGTTCTTGCAAAAATATTATTATTATTATTACTCGCGATAATTAGTGTTGACGCGTTGTGAGGTTCTTTTAAGATCCCCATAACTACTAACGAGACGAAATTACATCCACGTGAATATTATTTCAATGGGCAGATAAATTTTCCTTTAAGTGTAGACGGAGTTACACCCTGACATAGTTTTTCAAGTGTTAAAATGCGTGTGTCGAAGTTCGGATTAGCCAAGTATTTTGGAAATAACTACATGAAAATCGCAAGGAAATAAAAATATTTGACTATGAATATCACTTTGAAAAAAACACACTAATACAATATTACAAAATACATATAAATTTATAACTACTCCTGCTTAGCTCATTATAGTATTGAACTCAGTGAGATCATGTATTGGTGACATTACTAAAATGCTATTTCTGAACAGTGTTATAACTAGTAAATATTAGGAATAGCACCCACATTTATATGACATATTTTGCTCCAAATGATATATGGAATAAGCCATGTGAGTGGCGGTAACTCCTCGCGAATAATCCTGTATTTATTGGCAATTTTCGTCAAACATTCTGTAAATATACGGCCATTTTTAACAGCGTAGTAACATTCTTTTAGCATTATTGAGAGAATTTGGCTCTTTAGTGTTAATATGAAAATATCACAGCGCCAAGAGCTTTAGGTGCTACCTCGAAAGTGGCGCATCTGAAATCTTAACATGTGTTTGTATATTCGCGAGTGTTTACCTGAGCGTGTCTCCTAACTCGAAACCCGTTTATACTTGCGAAGATCACTCCAGCGAAACTTCGTGCACATGAGTCTCACTACTTGGAAACACACATCTTATACTTCCATTTCAATCTACGAAGGTTTTTCGATTACAGCGCTACTTTATGTAGTAAGTGTGTTCTCCAGAACGTCTCAGAAACTGGCATAAGTTTGACTCTGACGATGCAAGTTTGTGCACCCGAACCGCTCGAAGCGATAGGAAACTCTTGATTAGAGTGCGCCCAGAAACTTCTTGCTCACGTATAAGAAACCTTACCGTTTTGCGTTATGAGTAGAGACATGCGAAATTCGCGTTATCATTCGGTGACAGGATGGACTCCACTGCCTTATAAACAAGTGAGCACAGTCCGTGGTTTCATTGGCCGCTGTACTCTAATCGACGTCACCTACCTGCTTGATCTCCTTCAAAGAGATTGGCCACTCCATCGCTGAACTAACATTACTGGCTCGAGAGTTCTCCGAGGTGTGCCAAACATATTTCCAGCCAGTGACTGAAGTCGGTCAAACGCAGAGTAACTTGCAGTTCAGTCTGTCCTTGAATAATAACGCGGATTTCGCACGTCTCTATGGCACACAGCTAGATTCTACAGTCATCGGCGTACTCGAGCGGTATTCACTTGTTCATTGGCTGCTGCCACAGACAGAACTCATTCTCTTGTTTAATGGGCCTCCCTAGTCGTGAAATGGGCCTCATTCAGCAACGAGCTAGACTCCACAATATTTGGTGAACTCGAGCCTCAGTTAGTTGTTCATTGGTAGAGACAGAAAAAAAATTCGCGAGTTCAGTGACCTGTAGGAACCAAGCAGCACCGAATCCCGTACCACCTGGTCGGTTGGTTTTCTCTGGGATCTCCCGTTTCGACCGCCCTTGCATTCCCGCGCTGTCCCACAACTACCTTGTTTCGCCATCATCCGGTTCTCAATGTCCCGATGTTAAGCGCCGGCCAACTCCTCCAATCCACACTATTCCCGTCTGCATGAAGGAATTTGAAGGCACTAAAATTTCCTTCCTGTGTCCAAAACTGAGTGTCGCTTTGTCGCCCTTATCTTCGACAGTGAAGAGCAACATTCAACTACTTACTTAAGTGCACAAACCGTAATTGTGGCTGCTAGCACAGGAATATTTGCAAAGTAGCAACAAAACACTAGTCCACAATGTTTGCTCTGTGGTTGTCACCCCGCTAGAATCTCGTAGGGCCACCTCTTGCGGCTATAACAGCAGCCACCCTGCCTGGCATGCTCTCTACGAGTGTGTGCAGGACATCCACGTGGATTCATCGCCATTCCTCTTGCAACCATTCCATGAGTTGAGTAATTGATTTTGGCCGCGCCTGACGAGCCTTCACCCGGCGAACCAATTCGTCCCAAAGATGTTCTATAGGGTTGGGGTCGGGGCTCTGGGCGGGCCAGTCCAATCGGCGGACATTGTTGTAGGCGTACCACTGCATAGTAGCCCTTGAAACATGGCACCTGGCATTGTCATCGGAAGTAACACGGGTCCATTCCGTAAAAACGCCACAATGTTGGGAGCATTTCATTATCCAGAATGTTACAATAGGCCTCTGTGTTCATGCTACCACGGACAAACACCAGCGGTCCTACTCCGAAGGCCGTGAAACACAAGTCAACTGACGTACTGAATTACTTATCTTCACGGGTGCCCAATTACTTTTTGGTAGATAGTGTATACGCTGTTCACGGTAAAGTGAGCACTTGTGGTAATCCTCTCATTTTGAATGATAGTCGAAAAATGTATTTTATTTTAGCCTTAGTTGATGATTCCTACTGCGGTAGAATGCGCACAACGGCTGAAAGAAAATCTTAACAAGGGTGTCAAAAGTGTTCACTTTACCGTGAACAGCCTATATCACCATAGTGTGTCGCAATTCAAGACAGTGAAAAAACTCACTGAAGATAAAGTAAGCTAAGTGAACAACTTTCAACTGACTTTCACACCAAAGCTTAAATTTTGTCCCGAATGATTTTTATCAGTAAATACTCATGATATTATGATATGGTGGTATGTTGGCTGCCATACAATGTTACTGAACTGAATGTAACACTGGTCCACTACTCGCTGAGATGTTTGCATTGTTAACAGAGTTTTCGATCTGAAATTATAGCATTATAGGTCATAGATATACGCAACCATTAAGCATCGGAACATTTTCTGTACTGGTGATACAGATTCTTGCAAAATTAATATTTTTGATTCTAGTATTGTTATTTCCGACACTGGATTCAAAGATGTTTTAGCTGTTATTGACGAAATCTACTACGTTTATTACTGCAATGTCAACAAGAGCGAATTTTTTTATATGCCAGCATAGCATTGGTTATCAATACTTCATAGAAGGGGGCACTACGCTGCGATATGGTTAGCACGTGTTTGAAAGAAATAGAAAACAGGATATCGCACAATCGGAAAGTAACTTAATGTACATAGCGTAAAAATGCTGCTGTGTGCAGTAATTGTAATAAAATGTTAATACTCTCTTCGTTCAATGCCTAACTGTCAGTCTTTTGAACTAGTAGCAATCACTAAGGCACAGGACTACTAAAAAAAAGAAGAAGGAGAACGTGTGTGTTCCCGAATGCGGAGCGGCGGGCAGCTGTTGGAAGTGGTGCCAACTCCCCGGAGTGATGAAGGGAAAAAAAGGGGGGGGGGATGTTGGCAACCATGGAGCGACCGGCCGGACGGATCGCTTGTATTATGAACGAGAAAAGACGCAGTTTCGACACGACGTTACAACCGTTGGTGATCCGCGTCGGGGGACAGGCTCCATGTCGACCGATCTCTCTCATTCTCTCTCTCTCTTTTCAGCCCTCTTTCTCAAACGGCCACGTCCTGGCAACACGCGCCGCTTTTGCGACACAAGCGCTCGCCTCACCCACTTTTGTTGGGCATTTATAAACTGTCATCTCCCACCGCCCCAGTTCTGATGGATTTCCATCTCGGTGTTGGTTTGGGGTCACGGCGCAGAGCTACAGCGCAGCCTGGCTGACGTTTCTCGTTCTAAAGCTCCTGGTCGCAAAAATTAATTAGTTTATGTTTGTAGCGAATAATAAATTTCAACTTGTAGACATTGTGGGTGTGTGTGTGTTTGTGTATGTGTATATATGTATATATGTATATATATATATATATATATATATATATATATATATATATATATATATACACACACACACACACACATCGCGCGCGGCCCCACTATTGGGTGATTTACCCACTGAGCTACTGCGACCTAACTATCGGGTGCTCTCCCCACTGAGCTACTGCGGCCCCACTATCGGGTGCTCTACCCACTGAGCTACAGCGGCCCCACTATCTGGTTCTCTACCCACTGAGAAACTGCGGCCCCACTATTGGGTTCTCTACCCACTGAGCTACTGCGGCTCTTGGGAAGGAATCTAAGACAGTCCATATACAAAAAAGAAAGGAGAAATTTTTAGTGATGCTTTATTATGCAGTAATCCTAAGAAAATTTTAATCCTGTACCTATGTACATCCCTAATCATCAGTTTTTGTAACCGTTTGAGATGTTTTTCTGGGATAATAAGTAGCTTATGTAACTCTCTGGACCTCCAACTATACATGTGCAAAAGATCACGTCGATTCGTTGCTCCATTTTGACGTGAAAGAAGGACACACAAACAAACAAAAAACATACACACACTTTGGCATTAAAATAGTAGTAAGGATATATATATATATATATATATATATATATATATATATATATATATATATATTATATATATATATATATACACACACACACACACACACACACACGGGATGTCACAATCACAATGTTTATGTTTTCAGAAAATAAAATAATAAATCATTTTCTGAAAATTTAGCAAGGGTCACTGAAAGGTAAAGAAATTTCTGAAGGAATACTGGCACGTAAAAAATATTGTCAATTTTTAAGTACGTCTTTTTTAAAAAAATTAACATTAAATGGTACATTATAAAAATCTTATGGATAAATAATTTTTGACGATTTTTTTAACCTGGAATTATTTTCTAAAAAGGTTGCGTTGAATGTTATTTTTTTCCTTTGAGAAGAGATTTCTTCAACATTGATTCTAGATTTAAATCACGTGGTTGCAAGCTTGTTGGACGAAGATCCCTTAATTGCTCAGCTATTGGTTCCGTTTTTCCATCAGGCAGTAAGATTTCGGGATAAAGGAAAAAAAAAGCAGCGTCGTGTCGAGCTCCCAGCAGCGCGGTAAAGGCCCTTACACATTTGAAAACTTTAACATTCGACTTTCCGTCTGCTTTCCGACATGTTGTGTACTTTGGAACTTGACAAAATGGAGCTCTCAAAGGTCAAGTTAACAACTCTTTACTTTACGATTTCGAAAAGTTGAAATTTAAAGTCAAAATCTAGCAGCCATTTTGACGAGAATCTAACAGAGGTTATGTGGAATGAGTTTTATTTTATTTTAGGGCGATTTTCATATCGGTGTATTAAACCAAGCTGGTTTGAATTAAGTAAATTTCATATGAATATAATGTGAAGATGAAATATATAAATCTATATTTTCTAATGTTAGCAAATTAGTTTTTGGTTTTGGAATTAACTTTTAATATAACTAATTTAATTCTATTTAGAAAAAAAAAGATACGTAAAATGCATTTCTGGATAATATGATAACGATTTACATAACAAAATATACATTTTTAAAAAACTCGCAGAGCTGGTTTTCAATTGTCTGAACTTTGACTTTACAATTGTATTGTGTATCGGTGGTTTCGTCAGAGGAAAGGAAATGTAAAGTCAGACGCTAGAGTCTTCTTATGAGTGAGATGGACCCGCGCGGTCCTAGGTCAAGAAGCGAGGGAGCGATACGGGCGACACTAACACGCACGCCTAGTGCCTCATCGCTCCTACGCGCAAGGCGAGCAGTGTTTACGTCGTGAGGCTGTACTGCGTAACCTAGATCTGTAACTGTGGGGTTTTACACACGAGATGAAAGACCACAGATCAAACTACGCTAGTATCTTTGTACTTTTCTCTTGCCTCTTAAGGAAGCTGCATAGGCAAGCTTTAAAAATGGGATATTTGACCATATTCAATAATGTTTTCTCCAGCAATGCACTTATTATGACACAAGTAAAAAAATAGGAGCATATATAATTGCTTTTGTTTATCTTTTCTGACAAAACGTTGTATTTGCAGAACATTTATATACCGAGATATGCGTATTCGCGCAAACTACTTCTTCACCAAAAAAAAAAAAATGAGGAGATACATCCCATTCTTAACTTGGCACGTGTACGGGGTCAGTAAAAAAAAAAATCTCCCGAGATGACGTGGCTGGGTGTAGTTGGCCAGCCCGAAGGAGTCGCAGGTTGGGGCCCCGGGCCAGGTGCGCCAGACAACAGGTGCGGGATCCTAGAAATAACACTCCCTGGCGGCACGCATACCTACGCCGTCATATCGCTCTCTCCCGCCGGGGTTGCCACATTATGTTGGCGGGCGCCAACCCCTTCTTCACGCGCGAACATCGGGGGTCGACCAGATCAGTGACTTGCCACACGCTTTGAGGGCAACGGTCAAGGACATGCAAAATTCGCGTTATTATTAAGGGTGGGAAAATTTCGCTACTTCCCTGACCTGTAGGCTAGACTCCACAGTCCTTTGTATACTCAAGCTTCAGTTGTTTGTTCATTGGCTACTTCCCCAGTGTGTAGCCAGCGTTACTGCACACCTGGCAGTATGGGATTCACTACTTGTTTCCTATCCAGTCCGCTATTGGCTCAGAGGTCATCCAGGGCGTGTCTAATAAACTGCGATCCAATTGCAAAGGCAACTCCATTGTACACGTGTTTGACGTCTACATTGTCCGGAAATCAACCCGCGATATGTTCCTATCCCTAGTTATTATTTCAGGACATGTTAAACATAAAACACCTTTCCTTTGCAATGTGTTTTTTTTATTGGGCCTTTCTTTTTTTTAACATGCCCCGGGTACCTCTACGCCAATAAATGAACACTTCACAATCGTGAGCTCCAATCAGGTGCAGTTCTCTGAGAAAGGGAGTGACGTAACACCTAGGTAGCAGCCAATGGAGAAACGACGCCGACTCGAGTATATATAGTGATGTGAATTTTAGCTTGATGCCATAATATAACGCGAAATCCATGTATTTACCGTAACACTTTGTATACCATGCTCGACTGTAGCTCGAGTACAGATAATTGGAAAATTTCTCTGTTCGGCTAGTGTTTAACATGACGTCTACAAGAACACCACAGCGCAGTAACAATGGTATTGCTTAAGGTAGAATTTATTTTTTATAACCACTCCAAAGGACATGATTGGTTGTAAATCCCGTTACACGATAAAAGCCACTTGATCGGGTCAGTAACAGCTCGACTCTCCATTGGTTGATGACCGGCCAATAATGAACGCTGTAAAGTACAGGGTTGTGTCCGGTGTGGTATGGACCAATAGAACGATGGTGAGTTCTAACACTGAGACCAACAGAACCGGTGTTCTACCAGTAGTGGATATATGTGACTCACTTCTAATTTGTCTTAAGTGCCAGTAAATGTGTGCGGACCTCAATGTGTTAAAATACATCGAGTTTTGGGGCAGCGACTTTTTCAAATGTGTTAATTTTGGTCAAAAGTTGTTTTTCAGAGAATTTTTCAAAATTTTTGACACTACAAGACACGAAGAATAATTTCGAACAACTTCTTACATTGGTAGATATTCACTACCATTACTACTATCGGATACTATAAGATATTATTTCTTATCTTCCATCATTGCTCACTGAATAATGACGGTAGAGAATATTTAACAATGCAAGAAGTTGTTAAAAATTAGTATTTACGTCTTGCCGTGCCATAAATTTTTATAAACCCTCTGAAAAACAAGTTATAAATCAAATCAGGTTAATATACTGTTTTCGTGCACCATTGGCCTTAACACATCTCCAACTCTCCAATAAATACATAACGTAATTTGTCTTATAGTCCATCCGCGATCACTTCAAACTTTTATCTGGAGCCCTGCTAAAGTTCTACTTCCAGGATATTCCTCCGCCTCATGCAAACAAAGTTTAACCGAGTCTGCAAAATTACACCAAAGAGACAAAGCTCCGCAATCGTGCGCACTCTGTCTATTAATATTTTGTATTTCTTATTAAACGTTACCAACTTACATATTTTGTCGCCGTTTTTATTACTATCAATTACAAATGGAATATTGAAATTTGTAATTAAAACATAAATATTGTTTCTATTTGATTAAAATTTTATGTACTTTTAAGTTATTTTGTGTTAACACAAGTGTAAAACGCTCGTAATCCATGGTGTATTTAGGAAACAACAAAAAACGCCATACATGGAATGTTTTTTCGAAGGTTTGATTAGAAAATTGTAAAGATAACCAGAATAGACTATGTATATGTGTGTATATATAATGTTGTCATAATAAAGTTAGTAAAAAAATTAAACCATTTACAGTAACACATTAGGAAAATACGAACATTAAATATATATATATATATATATATATATATATATATATATATATATATATATATATATATATACATACACACACACACACACCCAAAATATGTCTATATTTTACACAACGGCTTTATGACATTTATAAGTAAATAAAACACTTTGGTTGGCTGAAAGTGAGCATTGAGTAGTAAAATATTTTCTTAATTACTTGTAGTAAATTTAACATTTAAACATACTATTTGATTCAGTCCGTATTAATGCAATTGTATAATTGATTGTAAAATACCTTCAATACGTCGGTAAAAATTTAGACAGTTAGAGGCGTGTAAGCCACCGTCTCCATGGAGTGTAACCTGATCTAATTCGTAACCGGGCGAGGTGGCTCAGAGGTGGACTTGCGTTCGGGAGGACCCGGGTTCGATTCCCGGTTCAGCCATCCTGATAATCGGTTTTCCCCGGTTTCCCGAGATCACTCCAGGTGAATGCTGGGATGGGTCCCTAACAAAAGCTACTGCAGATTCCTTCCCCGGTCCCTCTTCCATGTGCAACTTGCACCGTCTCTAACGACCTCGCTGTCGACGAGACGTTAAGCTTAACTACTTACTGCTTTATAAAAATAATATAATTTTTATTCACTGCATAGTTTACTTCATACAGACCCTATCGATTAAAATCGGTAAAATCAAGTTATTGACAAATTCGTTTTTTTTTTTTTTTTTTGTGTAGGTATATACATTGTTTAGTGCAGAAGGCCATTATGTGAACTTTCACTGCAGGCTCGTTCCCTTACGTTGAAACTCTTGTTCAGCGGATAAACGCCTCAACGCCATATCATACAGTGTTTCTGCACTGAAGTACATACAGTAAAATGTTTGGTAGCCATGAGTTTCTTAATCAAGGTGGCCGTATTGTACTGCGATGTGTGTGTAGATGACTCTTGATATTAAGTATTGGGTATTTTCCAAGTTGTTATTGTTTTTTTTTTTTTTATCAAATTGGCAGCAGTTTGGAAGAGAAACTAATTTCAAACAGGAGAGAAGGCATTACACACGAAGAAACTTACCGAAGCAATGTAATACGTACAGTTCGTGTAAACTGTGAAGGTTATGTAACACATGAAGGAAAACCAGTAGATAAGAAAACTGCAGCTGATACTGCGGCATGCAAGTACCCAGGTAATAGTTATTTACATCTGAATGAGGAGAACAAACACATAATTTGTAATTACTTCCACTCATTAAGCAACAAAGGTGCTGAAGACGCACATCTTTCAAATTTGATTGGGTTTCGGGACGTCTAAGGTACACGTGCTCAGAACAAGTTTCCTCGCGCACAGTGGAAAACGCTTTCTTTACTACAACACGTGATTGGTTGCCGCAAAGAAAAAGTTGTTCAAATATAAACCTTGGCAAAGAAGGCTTGCCACAAACATAATTTTAGTTTGATTTATACATAGAGACCTGAAAGAATTCGCGGTTTCATTTCGGGAAGCTATAATTGAAAACCTCGTAAGTTTGTATTGCTTATGCTATTGGCTCACCTGTTAGTTAACTCCTCCTGTACAACTCTGAGCCAGTAACAAACACACAATAATATGCAGATCAATTCACAGTCTTTCGCTAATTCAATAAGCAAAGAATGAACAGTGATATTTGCATGATTTTGCATACGACAATGGAGTACAGCCTCCAGGTCATTGAACTCGCAAATTTTTCAGAACTGTATCACACAGTAATGACTATGATAGCCTTTCATTGTCTTTACAGTACTTCAGCAGACGTCTTCCCGGTAATGCTAGTTTGTTGTGAATGAAACTTGAGCTCTGATAAAACACAACAGTGGTTTGTAAAAGAGAGAAGTAACAAATATTTCACAGTTATGTTTACTATAAAACAAAACCTGATGGTTCTGAGACTTGAACACGTACCCTCCTCTCCCACCACTATGTTTTAGTAGCTTAACAGCCAACACCAAACGTCCACTTGAACCAACTGTGTTCAGACTACTTGTGATAGGTTGTTATGTGATAAAAGCGTGGGCCAGAATATTATGTCGCCTCTTGGGCATGATTGAGTTCAGTGATTTGGAGAATCACTCAAGTTCAGAATGGCATTAAACGTCTGCAAGAGGACGGCACATTAGCTCATTTGCGGTTTCGTAACTGCAGAATATCTCAGTTGAATAATGTTTGCAGTGGAACAACAGTTAGTTAGTGAAAACTACAATGTGCGACAGAAAACCTTTAGTATTGCTAAACCGTTACCAACGCTGAAAAATAATATTTCTTTACTGTCAACAAAAGCAACTCATAATAATGTTTATTTCTTTGTTTTAAAGATATGTAAAATTGTCACAATACCAAATCGTATAAATAAAACAATTTATTAACAGAAAAACTATGATTCTGTAACTTTCTCTTTGAACCAGGGCAATTTTTTTTTTTTATGAACAAAACAACCTCAAAAAATCTGCGGTTCCCTTTTGCCATGCGGATAACTTTGTATGGATTTTCTTAGAGTGTGAAGAACGCGATGGAGAACATTTTGATGGTGCAGAAGGAGAATACAATTCTTTCGATGCCCTTAAAAGTACATCCATGTTCAAGAAAATCACTCATTTACCTATAACATAATGGTAAATGGCGTGGTTCAATGTGTTTGCAAAAAACAGCTTCCTGCGAGTCCATCGTGTCTCGGCTAATCGAGTATCTCGATTTTACCACGTTTTAGTTGGAAATAAAAGCCCTTACACATATGAGGCAAGAAACGTAGTGGGAATGCAATTGAGAGAGATGTTTGGGTTAAAATACATGACCATACTTCGAAGTTTGACGTCAGGCATACACGTAATGGAGGACAGCCAAAGAAATATTTAGACACACGACTCAATATTTTTACCATGCATGAGATGTTCATGAACGATCACCCGGACTTGCCAAATTTTACTAAATATCTCTTCTATTAGTAGAATTTTAGGAAAAACTTTGATAATGAATTTCGTAGGCCACAGGTTGGCGTTTGCAGCTAGTGTGAAAGTCTCAGTATCAGAATGAAAGACCTCAAGTTAAACGAGAATGCCGAAATGAGTTTTGTTGAGGAGATAATTATACATAAAAGAAAGGGCCAAGAAATATAATACAGAATTGAAAAGTGCAAGTGACAGTAAGGATCAGGACGCTTCGTGCAATTTTTAAACTGTATGAAATTTTTACCCATACCTCTAATATCTGCGCACGAAGTGTTTTATTAGTGCCAACTCTGGGTGTTGATCTTCAACATACGGAATTTAAAATCGAAGCAAACCTATATGTACTTCATGAAGGAGAGGCACATGAAGTGTGTTCTTTCTTATTGCATCATGTGTAAATTAGGTGTAATTATTTTGTCACAAAAATATTACCTGTGAAAAATTTAAGCTAATGGTAATAATTGAACCGGTGACATGTGTGCATGATGAAGCTACGGTGGTGTAGTGGCTAGACTACTCGCCTCCCACCTAAACGAACCCGGCTCAATTCCCGGCGAGGAGGCTTCCGGATTTTCGCATCTGGGAATCGTGCCGGACAATGCTACTGGTCGGCGGGTTTTCCCTGGGATTTCCCGTTTCCCCCGCCCTTGCATGTTCCATACTCTCCTCACTTCGCCCTCATCGGCTCTCAAGACCTCGATGTTAAAGATACATCCAAAACTCTCCCGAACATCTCCACTCTATCCAGGCGGACGACTTAGCCGGTTGTTGCCCAAAGCCTATATGCTCCTGGCGCTATTGGCTCCACGCCTCGCATATGCAGGGGTAAAATACCGACCCGCCTAACAGTCTTTTCCGAGGCCGTTCTTAAACAGCGGCTGTGACGATCGTGATTAACAGAAATCTGGCTCCCACCTCCTCACCCTCGCAAAGACCCTGGCGCGAGAAGTAAATAAGGTCGGTGAGGCCATCTATTAGCCGTGCAGCCGGCGACTTAATGAAGTCGCCCGCGCGACAGGGAAAGTGAACAGTATCTCACGACCTTGCCTCCCTGACAAAGCACGCGATTTCCCCATCCGCACCTTAACGCGATTATTTACAGCCTCCCGTTTAGTCATTAATTTATATTACGCCTAATGTTCTCCGCCGAACAGCAATTTTGCTACAGTAGCTATATAAAAAGAAAGAGGCCCTTGATGAAAAATGGATTGTTAGCACATAGGGTGAGGTTAGGAGTTTCACAATAAGCTGTTCACAGTAAAGTGGGTACATTAGAAATAAAGCTCTGGAAAAAAATTGTTACCTATTAACTGCATGTATAGTGCCGTGCACACTGTCATGTTGGCTCCCAGTTTAAGTTGGCAGTGAATTAAAGTAATATAGTTCTAAATCTTCACGTATAGCGAGTGTAATGTCTAAATTTATATAGTCTATTCGCGGTTTGTTCACCCTTATTAAAATATTTAAAAAATCACACCATGTATAAAGTGTTGACTTGTTCCCTAAATATGTTTCTTATTACAATCATTTCACACTCGTGTTAACAATAAAAATACCTTACATGTTGTTAAATCTAACTTTTGTTTATATCCCAACTTTTGTTTATATCCTATGTTTAAAATATAATATTTTATGTATAATTAATATTAATAAAAACAGGAAGAAAATAGGTGTGTGAGAAGGTCCTTATGCAATAAAATATTACATTTAACGCGCAGGAATACGGTATGATGTCCCTTTCGTGTAATTTTATATACTTGGTAAAGTTTTGTTTTCACTAGGCGGAGGGATGTCCAGGGCTTCGTAAAAGTTATAAATAACCGATAACAGCCTACAGAAAATCTTGTCCGTATTTTTTTTTACCTTATCTACACTAGAGCATGAATTGGCATATTAAAGGCTGGTCACGATAAAGTGAGCACTTTTGAAATCAACAGTAAAAAAAAGTCACTGCCCCAACCCGCACAAATTTTATCGGGAGCCCTGAGTGGCATATGCCCAGTAAAGTTGGTAACGATGGATGGAAAGTAGTTCCATACCTTAAGTCGAATAAAAATTGTTAGGTAACCTTTGTGATGACTTAAATCATGTCTTTTGCTTCCTGTTTTTTTTAATGCACGGAAGTATAAAAATGAGCAGCTTTGTTAAATGCTTACTTTCGTAATAAGTTCACAGTTTGACTTTCCCGACGCATGGATAAAGTGATGAGGACAATGACAATGTTTATCTTACATAAGGCGGAAGAATATACGACGTGCATACAAGTATCTCTTAAGCAGGACTTTTAAAAGGGCTCAAAGTGCTCGATGTTAAGATATGGAACTACTTTCTATCCATCGTCAGCAATTTTACTGGGCCAATGCTATTCAGTGCGCCAATTTAAATATATGCAGGTTGAGGCCGTGACTTTTTTCTAAGGTTCACTTCAAAAGCACTCACTTTATAGTGATCAATTCTAACACACTGGAACGGTAAAACTGGCAATAGTCGGCGGCGCCACTGTACTCTGACTCCCTGGAAGTGCGCAGACCTATCTCGGTTATGCTCTAACATCACGTGAGTGAGTGTGTGCTGGTAATGACATTGAATTGCATTGTGGCCTTTTCTTCGTGGGGTATTCCAGCAGGATAGTGTACCGTGTCATCGGGCCCCTAGCTGTGCATAATTGATCTGAGGAGATTTGTGGAGAGTCATAACGACAGCTGTGGCCACCTAGTTCGCCCGATAGAGCATTTCTGAAACGTGTCGTGGAGGTCCGTTCGCACCCCAGATCCTGCACCTACGAACAGCAAGCAGGTAGCTGTGGGTAGCGATCCAGACTGCATGGGTCAACATCTCTCCACAGGTGTTTCGTACACTTGTGTAATCAATGCCACGACGAGTTAACTGTACTTCGCCGGTCTAGAGGAGGGCTTACGCGATACTGGGCCCGTTTTCACCGACATCTTCCCCGATCCGAGATCAAATGACCCTAGTTCGGAACCAGAATCCAGTTTGATCTTGGTTCCAATGTTAAAGTGTTGCACCAACGAAATGTCATTATTCTGGATCTCCTATTCTTCGATCTTGGTTTCAAAGTGAGAGATCCAGATTAAGTATGAGACAAATTTTGCTATTGGTTCGTAATATATGATATGTGTTTCATGTGAATAATACGTGTTTTTCACTATAGATAGAACTAGATGTGCGATGTTTTATCTGTTTTACGGGAATTATCGTTCTACGAGTTTTACTGAATAATATTCAAGTGCGTATAATGTTTTTTTTTTTAACTTCCCAAGAAAAAACTGGACGATGGCTGCTTATCTCGGATAGAGTTTTGGAACCGCCAATTTCGGTGATTCGAAATGAACCTTATCTCGATCTCCAGTCCAGTTCTGAACTCGAATGATGTAACAGTTTTCTGTGTCGATCTTAGATGCGATCTCGGATCGAGTTTTGAACTACGATGGTGCAACCGCGCATTAGTGTTCCACCTGGCTGGCGTTTCAACTGCGGTGCAGTGTGTTTGAATTTTTTTTTTTTTTACGAAACTCTTAAACGTACACCTAGTATGTTTACCTACGAAAAGATATACCCCAGACTAAGACGGAGCGATACTTAAAAGTTTCCACGCATGCTGCCTGCCGTATTTTACAACATACTAGCTGGACACGAGACAAAATACGATAGGAGCTTGTATTGAACTTTTCTAAAGACGTTTAATCAATAAAATGATACTGTAACAGCTGGAAGTCCCATAGGCAAATGCATCACTACGAGAACACTGCACGCCAGTTCAGAACCCTGCGCGTAGCGGCGATGGAGCTGTTGTATCGCGTGCGATTGTGACCCTTATAGCTCCTGCTCTTCTCGACCAAAAAATGAGTAATAGGATGCAGGCATGCTAGGTAGACCCTGAAGTAAGATAGTAAATAATTAAACACGACTTGGAGGCGAGCTACCTATTTCGAGAGGCGCCATAAGCTGTCACGCCGAGAAATATTATACGGCCGAAGGACCATCAAGACTCTTAAAATAGGGACAGTATTTTGATGAGCTGTACGTACCATCTAAATAATGTTATAGGCTATTTACGGTAAAGCAAGCACTTTAGAAGCGCTAGTTACATTTTATTTTCAACCATATTTAATCCTTTAACCACTTTCTTTGAATAAATATTGCCATTTAAATAATAAACACCCAGCGTATATTCCACAGCACGGAAGTTAACGTCTAAGAATAAAATAAAATATATTTATTGACTATTATTCCAATTGAGAGGGCTTTCAAAAGTGCTCACTTTACCGTGAACAGCATCTAATATAAATTGTAATGCCACCAGAACTCTTTGTTGTATTACTGTCTGTGATTGTATTTACTACTGTACATGTAGTCACTACAGCAAAGCACTGCGTTCCTACTGTGATTGTATTTACTACTGTACATGTAGTCACTACAGCAAAGCACTGCGTTCCTACTGTGATTGTATTTACTACTGTACATGTAGTCACTACAGCAAAGCACTGCGTTCCTACTGTGATTGTATTTACTACTGTACATGTAGTCACTACAGCAAAGCACTGCGTTCCTACTGTGATTGTATTTACTACTGTACATGTAGTCACTACAGCAAAGCACTGCGTTCCTACTGCAAAACCGATAGTACAACTTCCACAACATATAGGATTGTAATAACGTACCGGAATCTTCTGTTGCTGCTACCCTCAAATTTGATTAAAGAACTGTTTAGTACTAGCAACAGAACGTTCTTTTACGTTATTACAATTCTGACCATTGTGGGAACAATACTAAACATTGTTGAAGCTGTTCTGCTGAAAGCACTTTTCTACTTTGTATTAGAAACGCAGTGCTCTGCTATAGAAACCATATGTATAAAGGCTATTCGCGGTGAAGTTTGCACTTTTTGAAGCCCATTAATTTGGAATAATTGTCAATAAATATCCTATTGTATAAAAGGACGATCATTGTCTGTCTGCCCGTCTTTAATACTTCTAAAGTCCCTTGAAACGGAATAGAATCATCTGGGTCAAATACAGGTCAAGTTCGAATTGCAGCAATATCCGATTACGCAATCATTACCTTTTACCGTAAAACTAATTTTTTAATTAATTTTTTCGTATATGAAAGTTTTGTAATAATGCATAGAGATATGAAATATGAATGTAATGGAATATCATTTTTGTTTACTTTAAATGTCTCACTTCAATGTTGAGTTAATTTCTAAGTGGGGCCACAGTGGCTCAGTGGATAGAGCGATTCCACGTGGGGCCACACTAGCCCAGTGGATAAAGAAATATCAAGGATTTTTTTTTCTTTCAATATTTGTATGATAACCAAATTTTTTTTAACATGGTAACTGTTCTAGACTCGCGACAATACTGAAAACACGGTCACGGGTTGGGGCCCTAGTATTTTATTGTAGCCTTAGACGTAAACTTTGGAATCCGGTCAAATATGAACACGTGTGTTTATTAATAATTTGGCAATCTTTATTTAAAAAAAATTGGTGGAAGGATAAACATTGGCTGATGGGAAAAAAATCAACTAGTGCATCAAAAGTGCTCACTTGACCGTGAACAACCTATACTATAGTAACAGATACAATCACAGGTAGGAATAGAACTGACCATTACAATGGCGTTACTATATATGTTAACAATATTTAGATGGTACCTACAACCTGTTAGATGGCTGTCCCTATTTTAACAGTCTAGATGTTTCCTACAAACATATTTTTTTCCCAGTGCACTCACAAACACATCCCCGAACTTACTCCCAAAAACCAATCCTTTATCTCTTATCACTAGGCAAAGGGAGCCGCAGTGACTGAGCGGTTAGCCTGCTCGCCTCCCACCAAGGCGAACCGGGTTCAATCACCGGCAGGATCACTCCAGGATTTTCGCAAGCGAGAAACGTGCCGGACGATACCACTTGTCGGCGGATTTTCTCGGGGATCTCCCGTTTCCCCACCCAATCATTCCGACGCTGCTCCGTACCTCGATCTCCATTGTCGGTTCTCAAGACCTCACTGTTAAGATTTATTTGGTTATCTGAAAGAGCTTTCGAAAAGTGCCTTCTTAATTCAGTTATTGGTTGCCAAATCACTATAGTTTTCAAAATATAACACTTAAACTTCTAAATTTCCTGAATTCTGCAGCATACTAGGCTTTGCTCCTAGATTTTTTTTCAGTAAAATTGCATTTAATGCAATCGGTATGGTGTATATAACATACTGATTCGGTATGAGTGCGATTTATAAATAGGTGAGCGAGTATTGGCACTCTGAATTTTGTTGAAAATAGGGATCGGACTAGTCGTAAATATGTTTTTTGTTCATTCAAGCGAAACTGTTAACATTCATTTAATAAATAGTTTAAAACATAAACTGTAGAGGAAAAATTGTTTTTGTTCCTTTCGTAGCCTGTAACACACATGCAGTATGCTGCGCTTAGACTCTAAATAAACTTTTTGAACCTTCTTACAACACTCTTGTGTCGAAATTCGAGTGTTATATTTTGAAAACTATAATGATTTGACAACTAATAACTGCATTAAGGGAGGGTATTTTTTTTAAACCTCTCTCAGATAAACAGATTCCAAAAAAAAAAAAGAACTAAGACCTTAAGAGCCGCCCAAATCTCTCCACTCTCTACGCGAAGGCCCCTGCACGTGTCGGATTGGCAAGGCCCCCAGATGTGGCCGTCGGAGCAAGGTCGAAGTCTGCCCTACTTGGCGACCATCCTAATGCCACGTTGTGTGTCTACTCCTGGGACATCGCCCTTCGACCCTCCGATCTTCCGCCCCCTTCAGTGTGCCGTGTTTGTACCCCCCCCCTCCCGCAGCACGCGACCAACCAAAGTGTTTTCCGATGTCGCGATTGGGTGTTCAACCCCCTCTCCGCTATCTCGACACCGCAGATTTATTTGCAACTCCGTCGGTTGTCGTGCGTACGCCATGTGATCAATTCCCGGCGTAAAAACCATTAAAGGTTACTGCAAATTTTTCTGAAGCCCTGCTTAAGTTCTACTCCAAGAATATTTTTCCGCCTCCTGTAAAATAAGATTACCTAAGTCTAGAAAATTACACCCACGGACAACGCACGCACTCAGTTCTAATAACATTTTGCATGAGAACTATTTCTCACTAGGCGCTACCAACACATATATTCTCTCACTGTTTTTATTCGTGATTGTTATAGCCTAAATAAAATATTATAATGTATTAATAAAATATTGGTAAAACTTCAATTTAACAAAAAAAAAAGAGATACTCTATGTTAAAAAAGATATAAAACGCTTCTTACGTGGCATATATAGGAAATAACTAAATACGTCATATGTGGGGTGATTTTTGATTTTTCAAAGGTTTGATTCAAAAATTGTGAAGAAACCGCGAACAGAGTAAAGTAGAAAGACAACGTGAGATGCCGTCTTGCGGCAAGGAAATGAATCGCATCTACTGATAGTGTACAGAGTTTGGTTAAATTGTGTTGAATTGTTATGAATGATTCACATGACTGGTAAGTGTTGGACACTTTCTTTCTTGTGTGGAATTTTCTTCGCCTCTCCGACATGAGTGGCCGGTGTCAATGTTGTCCACTGTGTGTTGACGCTGTTAGAGGCTGTTCAAGGTAAAGTGAGCACTTTTTAAGGCCCTCCGAACAGGCACTAGCCTCTAATACATATATATATCTTGGTGCAGCCTCAGGCGTGAACTGCTGAGAGTAGCGAAATGTATGCATTGTGTTTATTGGTTACATTGCAGTGTTTATATTAAAAAGCAGTATGACGATAGAACTAGGGTGACAGTAAAAATTTAGAAGGGCCTTAAAAAGAGTGCCAGTAAAATTACGGAAAACAGCGGTTACAAATTATCCAGACATCTGAGTTAAATTACTTACGGCCTCTTGGTTTTTTTTCTAATAACGCTATCTCCGTAAATTTCACATAAATCTTTGTAAATTCAAGGAATGTGTCCACAAACTTGCAAGTTTATTTTTATCTGCTCTTAGAAAAAGGTGTAACAAAATAGTTTCACTATCGTTATGTGGGCGATTCACTGTGTATAAGAAGAATTACTATAAAATAAAACAATTTGTCCGGTGACGGGATTTTAAGTCCGAAAGTTATGTTAATGTTCTAACACCTCATCCACACACCTACAACGCATTTAAAATCATTCGTGTTGTAAACAATGGATTTTCGTGGAATGTTGCATTTACCTCTTATTTTCTAGTCATATGAGTGTTTGCGATTTTTTTGTTAATATTTTCGTTATATATTTCACTGTGTACAACAAAATTAAAAAAAAAAAGTTTAAATACTTTGCCCTATTGTGGAATTTGAACACGAATCGAAAAATTAACAATGAATAACTTGAACCACTGACCTATCACACGTTTACGCAAAGAACTTCGTTATAATGGATTGTTATGCCTGCCCTAGTTCCAAGTCGTGTTAGAGCGCTTGCTATATTGGGATTTATAAAACGAGGTTACGAAAAAATTGTTTTATTTTCATTACGTGCGTGTTTCACTGTGTATACAGAACGTTTTGTCCAGTAGCTAAATTTGAACAAGAATCAACGAATTGGCACTACATGAGTGGTTCGTTCCTCACCGACTGTTATTTTACACGAAGTAGTATTGTGAAGATGGAATTTTATACGCTTTAGGTAACATCAGCATTGTTCGTGTCTCAAGATCGAAGTCGTAAGAATACGAAGAGCTTACGTAGTTTATATCTACGAAGCTCATTTCCGTTTCTCACCAATACGGAGTGCCTTTCCGTGAATTAACTCTACATCTTCGTATAAGCTTCCGCAAATCTATAGAAATTTCTAACAGTGTATACGCTTTTCGCGATAATTTGAGCACTTTTGAAATCAGTCTTTGGAAAATGCCACTGACCCCGCCTGAAATATTTTAACGCACACACTGACTGCTATGTACCCCGTAAAGTTGAAGACGACAGAGGGAAAGTAGTTCCATATATTTACGTCCAATTAAATGTGTTAAGTTTAACATTCGTGAATACTGAAATTATTTCTCGTTCTTTCCATACTTTTTAAGGAACATTAAGTGCTGGAACTAGCAAATTACTAAAATATATTATTTTATAATAATTTTACGGCTTTACTTAACCGACGCAAGAATGAAGTCAGTAAGCCGATAACAGTGTTATTTTCACATGTGGGGAAATAATACTGAATATGCATACAAATAGACCTTAAGCAGGGCTTTTGGGAGTGCTCAGTTACCGCAAACAGTCTGTAACAAATGTATTGAACACCAGTACAGAGGATATAAGAAATCACGTGATTACAATATTTGAACTCGGAATTTAATTAGTGGCCGAACTCGTTAATAATCATTTCAGTTTTCTTTAGACACTACTTTGGATCTTAACTCATTCAGGCGCTATGTGCATAGCTGTACATAGCACACAGCAAAGTTATTTTTAGTTAGCACTGTACTCTGGAAGACTTCGTGCCCAATGAGCTTGCTTGGCAGTAACTTAAACATAAATCGCGTTAGTCTTCTAAGTTATGACTGGAACATATTACTGTATCCGAACATCTTTGGCTGTGGAGAGACAAACGTTGTGTTGACTTATATTACAGCGAGGATCAAAGAAATGTATAATTTTCAACATCTGAGACCATGGACCATATCTGGTATGAAAGGGATGATGTAGCCTAATATTTGAGGAACTAGGATCTATCACATTCAATGAACATCTGAAAGAAATAATCAACATAACACATTCAGACCTAGATTTTTATTTGCTGCTCAAAATCAGGGTCACTAACGATTTGCCAATCCCGCAGTGTGAAATATAATTATTGACAATTAACCGAACTTTCATTTCTAGCTTGTGGAATCAGAGCAAATAGTTTGGGTGGGAATTTTATGAGCTCGTTTGTGTGCATTACGTTCTTAATTATTTTTCTACGAATATTTAACTATAGGTAGAGATAGGCACATTTCGCGAGTTCATTTTAGGACAAGATAGACACCAAACACGTCTACGCTGAAGTCACCTTCGCAATTGGATCACAGTTCATTAGACACGCCCTGGACGACCCTGAGCCAATAGCATACTTGCAAGGAAACAAGTAGCGAGTGCCATACTGCCAGGTGTGGAGTAACATTGGCTACTCTCTGAGGCAGCAGCCAATGGACAAACATCTGAGGCTCTAGTGTACACAGGACTGTGGAATCTAGCTAAAAGGTCATTAAACTCGCGAAATTTTCCTGTCCCTAGCTATAGGGCGACATTGATGGTCTATTATGACACGTGAATTGGTAGAAAAAATTATGAAAACTAAACATTTAATGTGAACTATAGTAAATACACTAATTTTTGAATGCTCTTATGTCAGCAACTTCGTCGAAAGGATTCAGTTTCTTAAAGTCACACTCCAGCCAAATGTTGAATTTAATTAGACGTTGATCATGTACTTCTTTGGTGAGCTGACCAACGGTATTATTCTTCACGCAAGCCAAAAAATTACAAATATCTTTGACAGATCATCCTTGTTTTGAGCGATATACGTCTTGAGATTGCGCCGGAAAGCTGTGCCATTAACAGTCCCAGACCTTGCGACGATTCTTTGGTGTGATAGTCGCTGGCACGATATCGGATTATCATCTTGAACTATTGGTTTTGTAGGAAGTTCACTCGTATTCTTCAGCGAACGAGAATGCGCGCGGCGAATTTTGGCAGGTGAAGGTCCCGCGGCTTTGCAGGTTTTTGCCCAGCCAGTGATACTCCACAATCTGCACACTTACATGTCACTCGATCTGCATTCTTCGCGCAGCGATACTTCTCACTCCTTCGAGCACCGTGGATCGAACACGAAGGTTTCATTGCAGAAGCGACATGGGTAATGATGCAATGGTCCGTTAGATGGCACCGTTGTAGTTGAAGATTCTGTGGAGGGTACTGCGAACTGCACAGACGACAACAACGCAGGCAGCTCACCTGGAGCCAGCAATGGTACAGTGGAAGACGAAGTCGGGACGCCTGACGCAGGTTTACCGTAAAATACACGTTTTATCTTAACATCTATTCAACAAAAAAATAATTATTAATAGATATTTTAATTTAAAGCTATAAGGGATCTGCGCCATAACAAATAGAATGCATGTATAATTACGAGCACGAACGATAGTAACACTCTGCAAAATTTGATGGAAGAGCCGAACACAAAAAAGCTTCGCGAACTGAATGCTAAGAAGGCCAGGAGAGAGAAGACGATTTGTCACCTATCGCATCAGACGAAAAACTGAGGCGACGCGCGAAATTGTACGGCTAAAAAACCCGCAAAGCCCGAAGTTTCACATGACCAACAGCCAGTCACGAGCAAGCAATGTGACGTCATATTTTTTCCTCATCAGCGCAACGTATGAGAAAACGCTGAAAACATTAGTGTAAAAAAAAATTTAATGAAAATCTGACAAAAACAAAAGTATAGATTTGACATACACTATGGCTATAAAAACAATATGGTTACACACAAACAGATATATGCTTGAAGAATTAGTGTGAGTAACTGCCGAGCACGTTCGGGATTCAAAGGCTTCCGAGCACCACCTGAGTCGAGCCGAAGATTGCCGAGCTCATCCGAGTCGAGACTAAGACCGCCAGCCGCTCAGCTCCCATTTAAAGTACATTATGCCCGTTCGCCCATAATCATACCACTCACAATGCTTCAGCATCGTAAGTCCACCAACGCCCGCGTCCTAGCCCACATCAACGGTAGGAAATCCCCGGCGAACGAATGCAATTTCTGCTCAACGCATGTCCATTCCGGGGAATGGTTTAGCCCTGGAGGAGGGTTGGGGGGAGGATCTAGTCTGAAGTGAACAGTTGACAGGCGGAAACGCAATGAATAAGCAATGCAGGGTCCGTGCTCAACAAGCCAGTGTCTCTGAAGAGCGTGTACCAGAGCCTAAGGGACAGGATGCAGTGGAGGAGAAAAGTTGAGAGAGAGAGAGAGAGAGAGAGAGAGAGAGAGAGAGAGCGCGGGGGGGGGGGGATTTTGGTCGGCCTTGAGCATTGGCAAGGGTGAAATATTTTTTTTTTACATGGCCAGCCATATGTTGGACCACGCTTGAATGACTTTCCACCCCTAAAACTATACCCTTAAGGGTCCGATGTACTGAAACGTTTTATGTGAAATCGTTGTTTGAGCGTAAACGCGTGTCTCGGTAAATAAATGTTATGAAAATACTAGATTTTGCCAAAAAAAACTATCGTCTATGTCGTTATCTTTTTATGTCTATTATATTAATTGTATTAATGGAGAAAAAAATCGTAAAAGTGGTCAAAAGCCGCATTCTTAAAGCTTGCTTATGAAGTTTCTTTTAGTGGTAAGAGAAACGTACGACTCAACGCAGGTAGTTTGATCTGTGTACTTTCATCACGTGTAATAAAACCCCACAGTTACAGATCTAGTTTACACAGTACAGCGTTCGGACGGAAACACTGTGCACCTTGCGCGTAGGAGCGATGAGGCGCTAGGCGTGCGTGTTAGTGTCGCCCGTATCGCTCCCTCGCTTCTTGACCTTGGACGTGCAGCACCATAGTCCTCTTAAGAGGAAGTGAATGGATGTAAGTGTACCTTTACATTTATTGATTTTACTTATGCTTTCATTTTGGCCGATGGCTTTCTGTTGTCGCACCATATCATTGTTTGTCTTCATATATTACATGCATTGTACCGTGGATTTTCATTTCAATCTATTTTCACCTTTCACTGGTAGCCCTTGGTGCCAGGAATATGGAATTGGCGCGGTTGACCTACCATCCACAGGAAAACTGGCAATTTTTTTCACTGATTCACCAGTTAAATTCACTGAAGTGACTGTTGAATCCATAGACTAAAGATGAGGTAGACCGGTTATTCGTCTTCTGCGCATGTACCCAACATTGATCTACCTCAATCATACACAACTGTCAAAGTCACATGGTCAACAGTGATGAACGTGTTTATTAATATCTTGATTTTTAAATGACAAGCATTATTATATGAATAAAATAGTTTAGCGATGTGAATTTAATAAAACTGCATTACAAATAATTGGTTAGAGAACGTATAGATACATCTCTAAGCATTTGTTTACAAATCAGTATTCAAACCTCAAATCCAAAACATGCCGTCGCTAGACGTGTTGGCAGGGAAGCAGTTCAATGTTGGGACACGGAGATTGGTTGTGCGCAGCCAGCGAAATCGGTCTATCTCATCTTTAGTCTGTAGATGAATCACTCAGGTACTGTTAACTGATTTAAATAGTGAAGTTCTCACTGATTCAGATTTAGAGCACCGATGAGTAAAACTTATACATTTGCCAGAAGGGGGGGGGGGGGGGGGAGCAGATGCCAGTTCCAGAAACCTTGCTACTGGTTTGCTACGGTTACTCTGTGCAGTCTTCATTGCGTTGTCAGGTTGTGAGCTCACATACTTGTCTTTGTCTCAGAGTTCGTCTTTGTTGTCCTCGTTGGATCGTCTAGAATTTTGTGCTAGTTTTTGTGTAGTCTTTGTTGCTCGTCGGTTTGCCTACTCGTCCCGTTTTGTTTCGTATAGTGTGGAATAATTCGAATGTTTTAAATATTTGTTGACAACAGCTATCCTTGGTTTTTTCACGTCTATGTTTTGTAACAGAGTGCCTTAATGACCACAAGACCACTCTGTCACATTTACAAAACTTTCCCCCAACTCCAAAACCATATCACTCATGTTGCAAAAATAAATTGGAGTCAACTAAGGAAAGATGGAAGACAAATCAATAGCAATGCAGGTGACTGCAGGAAGTGAAAAAAAAAAAAAAAACTACTTCCGTTTATAGTTTTAATTTCCGGGTACCTCTCATCACCCTGTTTTACTTCATCCGCCCCAAAAGACACAAAAATTCTATGTAAATATGATACAAAATATTAACTTGCAAATAGTGTACAAATATATTACGAAGTACACATAATTTATAGGGGTAGGAAAATTTCGCGAGTTCAATGACCTGTATGCCAGACTCCACAATTCTTTGAATAATTGAACCTCAGGTGTCTGTTCATTGGCTGTTGTCCCAGTGTTACCCCACATTTGATTCGCTTTTCGTTCCTTTGCAAGTCGGCTATTGGCGCGGAGTCGTCCAGCGTGCGTCTGATAACATCTCATCCAATTGCGAAAGTGAGTTCAGCGTACGCGCGTTTGAAATCTATCTTGTCCTGAGATGAATTCGCGAATTTTTCCTGTCCCTAATAATTTATATATTTACAATTCCCCAATGACTAAAAACGTCTCGCAGTGAGACCAACCCCTTTGTGTGACGTCCTTCCCCCCCCCCCCCCCACCCACCCGCAATTCGAGTGTCCGCCGTTGCTTCGTTTGCCAGGGCTCTTATAGTCCAAATTCCGTAACCGTCGTCAAAGCGGTGGAGAATGTCCTCGAAACGGAGGTGGATCGTCGTCCAGTCGGATTGGAAGGCGGCGCTGACGTCACAAGACGACACCCCAGTCACCCAGGCCACCGCTGGGGGGGGGGGGGGGTTGAAATGACGTGGTCCAGTGTAACTCTGGCTACCGCCGAAACCACCAGGCGCCCGCGTCGCGGAGTCAAGCGTATCCTCGGGCTGCCATCAACGTACAAACGTCTTCTGTAACGTAAGTATCCATGAGCCGGGCCAGATTGTTGCGAGGCATCGTAGCTGAGTTACAGTTTTTTTTAATGTAATTCTTCACGCTCGCCTTGGCGATATAGAACTGCACTAGATTATGTATGAAGTAATACTTCACTTAATAACAGGCGGATGGTTTGCGATTATGTCACATATGTGTGTGATGCTTGGCAAAGCTAGTCATTCCAATATAGCTGAGCTGCTTAAGATGTCCTTGTATGCACACTGTGTATGCTTTCACCGCATTACGTAAAATTAACACTGCGATAACTTTATTCATACGCCGGTCAAGCAAAACTGTGAAATTATTAATAAAGTATTTATTTTACTATTTTTTTTTCATTCTTACTATTTTACGTAATAAAAATACAGAAAACAAAATAAATCGTATCAGCATTCACAAATGTTTACCAACAAAATTTAAATTGGGCATCAAGACACGGAACTACTTTCACTGAATCGTTGCCAACTTTACTGGGCGCATGTATGACAATGCGCCTGTTAAAATACACGCAGCTGAACTACTGTAGCAATGTGGCCAGCACCGTTAAGTAAATACGAGGTAGAGTGATCATGCCAGGTGCGCAGTTAACTCTCTCTCTCCGTGTTCGAACATGGAACTACTATTCCTCCTATACAACTGTCAAACCTACGTGGCTTCCACTAAGGCGAGCCTACTGTTTACTTAAATAGTCTAAGTGTATTATGTTTTAGTATACTACTTTTGCCTAAGATGCAATACAAATACTAAATATTCAAATTACGCATTTTTTTCTTTCGTAATAGCGTTCTTTTGAGATTAAACATAAAAATAAGCAAAACTTTACATCACTGTTGAAACACGTGGATTTGATAGTTGTTTCGGCTATTCCTAAGCCTATTTTGAGGAGATGCGTAGAAGAAGATAATCTGTCTAACTCAACTCTTTAGTCTAACCAAAAGGCAGGATTTACAACAGCCCGTCGTGTCCGTCTGCGATCCAACCGTCCGTCATACGTTCGTCCGTCTCCCAGCCAAGCGATTTACATCCAAACTTCGTACGTCAGTCGTACGTTCATTGCTGCAAACCAATAAAAATAAAACTGTTTACAAATAGAAAAAAATTCTCCATAAAAAGTGGAAATATTTTGCGGTATTGTGTTTCTGAGTAGGCCCAAAATAACCATACACGTACGTAACGGAAATTAATATATGTAAAAAAAAAAAAATTTAATATCATATAAAGCATAATTTTACTATATTTACTACTGCACAAAAAGAGCTCGTGTTTCCAAACGTAATTATCAATTAATCTTTAGGAAAAATTTAACTTGGTTTCATTTTACAGACACATAAACAAACATATGCAAACAAAAGATCGTCAACACAAAACACTGCACACACTACACAGCCTTGTAAAGAACTCGGGATGTACGAGTAACAAAACATTAAAGTTTAGAAGGCTGTAATTTCATCCGTTCGCCCGTCAGAAGTTAAAGCTTGCCAAAGGTTTTGACGGACGGAGCGACGGAATTAATGGCCACTTCTGATTGGCTGTTGGTCACGCGATTGACGGACGGATGACGGTTGGACGGACGTGACGGGTCGTCGTAAATCTGCGCAATGCGAATTTTACGGATCGTAAAAGACGTGGAGCTTGAAAGTCGATAGCGAGCGCAAGAACAGAAGCACGGGGTAGCGAAGCGCAAGCAGCGTTCTCTGAACGCTATCACTTGCCAGCAAGATGGCACGATGTCATTCGCCCAAGAGGATAATCTGATGGACGCGTGTACAAAAGACAGGAAATTTTCCCGAAGTAACACGTAGCCTATCAAATGTAACGCTCACTTCCAGGCACTACCGTTCTATGTAGCCGTGCGGTTTGCGGCCACTTCAAAGGACTGCACGCTACTTCGCTTCTGTGTGATCTCTTCTTCCCTGACTAATGCAAGAATTTTTTTTTTTTTTTTTCCCCAGCCATTGCTTTCTGACGTTCCGGGAATACCTGCTGACACACTGGTGTCTTTGAAAGCTCTAATTTTATCCACAGCATACCCCACGATCTTGCAACCGCCGCGGCCAAAGTAATGAAATCACATTAAAGTGAACTTTGAGACGCACAGAAATCAAAGACCCGCATGAGTATAAAAAACTGGAATGCCCGAAGCCTACTCCCACGCTGCCACGTTTCCTATACCCAAACTGAAAACACAATGATTGTATGCAAAATCTACTACTGATTAGTTATAAACCTCTTCGAATGGAGTCAATCAAAACTCATGAGAACAAAGAATAACAATACATATTTTAATAACATTTCCTATATATTTATTAGCAAATGTCTTTAATATTTAACTGTCTTACAGGAAACTCATCATGCATTTTACCGTAAATCTATAATAACCTTAGTTTCTTTCTTTTATTTGGTTTTGCCAAGCCATTAAAAAAAAAACTTTAGAACCTCTAAAAAATTTAGAATTTCTTTCAAAAATATGCTATAAAACCACGCCTTACATTTGGTTTAACTAATTTTAATTTATTAGCATTTAATCTTTCCCACATGTAACCGTCGATATATATTTAAAACAAACCACGCCCACACTAGGCGTAGCAACACATGCATATTGAATACTTGAAACTGGCAAGTAGCAGAAGAATCTTTGTTATTTCATAAAATGCTCATGCGAAAATAGGCCTTCGCAGTCAAAAATACACATAAAATTCACATAATTTGATTTGAATCTGAACTTAGTCTTGCAACATCACTACAATTCCAAAACCTTTTACTAAAAGGTATCAACCCCATGGTATCACCACAATGGAAAAATAAGTACTTATATACATACAGTAGTATAAAACAAAGTCGCCCGGCCGTGTGTGTGTGTCTGTGTGTGTATTCGGCTAAGACTTCTAAACTACTTGATGGATTTCGTTGCGGTTTTCACTTTAATTTAGAGAATTTCTTAAGGAAGGGTTGTTATATATAATACATTGATATTTAATTTAAGGATAGTAGAGAAATGTCGACGTCTTCTAATCAAGTCGGAAAAAGCAGCTTTTCGAGCGTTTACATGGCTTACGCTGACTAAACCATAAGAGATACACCGAATTAATGTACTACTGACTTTGTAAACCTCGAAGAGGTGTACAAAAAAGGCCGCGACAGCATATGTTTACCTTTTAAGGATGACCCACAGTAACCATTCTTGTCTTTTAAAATTTGATTAAGTAAAAGGGTTCACTTACGAAGAGTTCGTGAACAACACAGTATTAATCCTATGTTAGTTACCTTAAGCATTTAGTGTATACACTTGCCGTAAATCCAAACAACACCATATCGCATCCGGGCGAGGCTGGGGCGGGTCGCTAGTGTTATCATAATATAGAATGCATGTACTGTAAATTAACACCAACCAATTTCCGCTGCTGGTTAATCACGAAAAAAGAAGGATAAAACATAGGTACATATGGTCTAAAGTGAATCTTAAGGGAGGCGGGGCCACGGTGGCTGAGCGGTTAGCCTGCTCGCCCCCCACCACGGCGAACCGGGTTCCATCCTCGGCTGGGTCACTCCCGGATTTTCGCAAGTGGGAATCGTGCCGGACGATGCCGCTATTCGGAAGATTTTCTCGGGGATATTCCGTTTCCCCCGTCTTTCACTCTGGCAATGCTCCATTCTCACCTCACTTCACCCTCATCGGCTCTCAAGACCTCGTTGTTAAGAGCCACCCAAATCTCACATCTCAACTAATACATTATCTGACACATCCCGGATGGATCTGCGCCAATAAATGAACACTTCGCAATTGTGAGCCCCAATCACGTGCAGTCCAGTCAGAAAGGGCGTGGCTTCACATCTATGCAGCAACCAATGGAGAAACAACGCCGGCTCCAGACAGACAGTACTGTGAATTTTAACTTCATTGATACCGGATATTAAAACGAATATAGGAAATTTCGAGCCACTGTTTTGTCAGGTCACAATCGGTTTGCCAACAACAGAATTTCCAAAGGAATTATGTTAAAAAATTATAAACGTAGGCACAACCAAAACATCTTGAAAAAAATTTTTTTTCCTGCAAATATGACTTTTTTGTCAGAAAACATGAAAAACCATCTGAGCCCTGATTTTTTTACTTTCCTCATATTATGCGTATTCTTTGAGAAAAAAATTCGTAAAAATGGTCAAATATCGCAGTTTTAAAGCTTGTGTACGCAGTTGCCATAAGCGGCAAAAGAATAAGAAAAAACATACAGACGTAGTTTGATCTGTGATCTTTCATCGCGTGTAATAATAAAGTCCCACAGTTACAGATCTAGGTTACGCAGTACAGCGTCACGACGGAAACACTGCACGCCTTGCGCTTAGGAGCGATGAGGCACTAGGCCTGCATGTTAGTGTCGCCCGTATCGCTCCCTGGCTTCTTGACCTCGGCCGCGCAGCTACAAATTTTCTGAAGCCCTGCTAAAATTCCATTTCCAGGCTTCTACTCCGCGTCAAGCGAACAAAGTCTGGATACATGAGAAGCTGCACGAGAACATGTTATAATGAACTGTACTGTACTGTACTGGGCAGAAAATGACGCTATGCAATGGAGGTTCCTAACGTGCGGAAGATAACATTCCTTCATGAGACTACCGTTTACTTCGCAGCCTCACGAACGCGAGTGCTACCAACAGTATCAATAATAAACAAATTTTTATTGGTCCCAGTACATACCAGATCGTTATATCGATGCTGTTACGTTCGCAAACAAAAATTTTTCATTGCAGTATCTAAATTTTCATATCCATCTGCGACTTTCGTTTTCGAGGCACAGCAATACGGGTGACAACACCACGTGCGACCAGCGTCCCGTCGCCCCTACAGGCAAGGCCCTGAACCTGTGTGCAGAGCTCCCGCTGTTTCGCTTTACTGTGCAAGTGAGATCTGTAACAGTGATATTTTATTAAACGCGATGAGAGCCCACAGATTAAACTACGACTGTACTGTTTTATTTTCCTCCTCCCTATTAAGGAAATTGAGCGGGAAAGTTTTAAAAATTCGATTTTTAACAATTTTCACTATTTTTTTCTTCTCTTAGAATAAACTTGAGATTACAAAAACAAAACTGAACCGGCTTATATAGTTTTTTTTTTTAAGCAAAACTTCGTGTTCCCAGGATCTTTGTTTGCTGAGATACGTGTAAACATGCTAACAAATAATGTACAGGAAATATGTCCGGACTACTAACTCTTATGGTCTATTCACGGTAAAGTGAGCACTTTTAAGACCCTGCTCAATTTTTTTCCTTTTAGCTAGTTTCTATCTTTCTACCACATTCTAATACAAACATTGCCATGTGGCCAATAAAAACAGTGAATGCATTCCACCACTCCCAAAAGTTTACGTCTATAGCTGCCATAAAATATATTTATTAGTGGTTAATGCCTATTGGAAGGGCCTTAAAAAGTGCTCACTTAAATTGAATAGCTTATACAAGGTTTCAGACGGTTCTTTAAATATACAGTTATAGGCTTTTCACGGTCAAGTGACACTTTTTAAGGCCCTGCTAAATTTTTCCTTTCAATTTATTTCTACTTTTCCGCCACTTTTTAATGTAAGCATTGTAATGTGACTAATACACACGGTGTATATATTCCACCACTCTCAATAGTTAACGTCTGAGACTGCAACAAAAATTATTTATTCGGGGTTAATGACTTTTGGGAGGGCCTTAAAAAGTGCTCACTTTACCGTGAACAGCCTGTAGCAATATTGACAAGTTTATCCCTAACGTTACTAATACAAATTATAAAAAAAAAAAAATCGTATCAAGAGAAAGATATATGTAATTCGAAAAGCTCTACCCCCTGGCAGTAGGAATGGACTGTGGGAACTGGACATCTGTTCCTGATCCCTGCCATCAGGAGGGTTGAAGAGTTGGAGAAGGGGTAAATGCGAGAGAAACACTGTGATGGCCCGTGTCACTCGACACCTGATGTGACAGATGGGGATGACCACGTGGGAGAAGAAGGAAGGACGGGAGTGGAAGAGGCCCGGAGGAAATTGTCCGTCCTGGAAATCCGCGATCCAGCCTTGGAGATGTGACAATTGGGTATCTCCCTTCCGGTCCGGTTCACCGACTCGACGAAGCTCTGCCACTGGGAGAAGATTAATTCTTATGCTACCAAATGTATTTGCTTGGCGGGTATATGTTTACCCTGAACAATGTTCTGTTCTCACGAGCACACACTGAAGGAAAAGATTTGTCAGTGGCTACAAAAACTGCTTGGTTGATACTTTCCACAGCGAAATTGTGTTGCTGGTGAAAAACGGATAGTGGTGACGTAGATTAACACCCGCCGACACTATTCAGTGGTCGCTAATATATTTATTTACTAACAATAAATTAATTGGCTGCCACCTAAACATTTGGCAGCAATAGTATTAATTTCATGCACGGTAAAGGCCGTTCACGTTAAAGTAAGCACTCTAGAAATCAACCTTTGAAAAAAAACACCGCCCGCAACTGCGTATGTATAACCACATGTGTTACCGCACAGGCTGGGGATGAACACACCTAGTTACGTTGGCAATGAAATGTGAAAAGTAGTTCTACGAACTAACGCGGTATTGCAAGTGTAATGTTTAAATTTATGGCTACTTAACATGTTTGAAGTGTATTTTATACACTTTAAAGTAATTATTGGCGTAAAGATAATGTATTTACTGTAACTCGTACTTATATTATGTCACATGATCGGCGTAACGGTCAAAACCAACTGCCTGTTGTTGTGGTTCCTTCATGCTTGTTGCTTGGCTTTGCTTGTGAGGCAAACTACAAATTTAGAAACTGGAAGTTGTTGTGTTTTAATATTTCTCATTTATTTTTCAACTTATCTGCAATCATCATTGTTGTACTATAGGTCGTATAGTGTTTAATTGTGTAGTAGTGATTTTGTGTAACGTTATGAGTTCCAGCAAACTACGTACAAATATTCAGCTTCAGGAGGACATTATAAATCTCGCCGAAAGTATTTATTCTTTAATTCGTCGAGAGATGAAGCTGCGCAAGGTGATCGAACGAGTTGCAGAAATGATGAAAATTTCAACTGCAACTGTCCGGAGGTAAATGTAAATGTGTTTTTACGACGTGTTTTCGCAGTTTATCCGCAGTAAAAAAAAGTGGAAAAAACAACAAGTATAAATCAACAGTTAGAAACATGATATTATAAACGGAAAGTTAAATAACAATTATAAAGTAAATGAACGACAGCAGAAACGCAACATTAATATATTCGTGTGAGTTTGCGAAGTACATGTTATATCGTAAGTTTGACAAATAATATTAAAAGTTATATGTACCTATCTACCTACGCCCATCTGTATAACGTTTCTTTTAAATCTGTCTATAAAAAGTGAAAATTTGGCAGTCAATAATTATACGTTAATTTTTCACGTTTTTATATCACTGTGTAGTTTTGTAATGTAGGCCTAACATCAAATACGTCTGTACGTATATATCTAGGCCCAGCCATGTAAACTTTCTTAAACCTGCCTTGGTAACAATTGCAAATGTGCCTGTCAATAATTATACAGTAATTTGACACGTTTTGAAACCACTGTGTTATCTTGTAATGTAGGCCTAACCTCAAACTTGTGTTCATATGGTTATTCATCCCAAGTTACAGTGTTAAGTTTTACTATTGTTAACATAACATAAACGTCGCAGTCTGATGCTACACCAGAGGTGTTCCAACATATAAACTATAAAATCTTGAAGCTGGTTTTGTTAACTATAGACCTATAGCTGTGCTTATCGTAATAAGAATTAGAAAGTATTTACAACTAATTGTCAACAGTTAGGCCTATAGAATAATTCCATTTTTAAATTTCGATATGGATGTTCGATGAGAAAACTTGCTACCTTTTGAGAAATATCAACGAAGATAGTATGCGTTATTGAGTAGGCATAACTGTTTGTAATATCTGCCACTTTGGCCGCAAAAATATTGTAGTTATTGAAATTTAATGTAACTGTAAATTACACGTCATAGTCAACACCCCAGACTCCCAGAGCTCCTGTTTACTTACGAGTGCATGCTTTGTAAAGGTTAGATTACATTACGCAGTGTATGTGTTAAATTAAGTATTTCTATCTAAAGAAGCTGTATGAGCTAGCTTTCAATAAGGGCCGGGCTACAATTGACATACCAAACACATTCACACTTATAAGCGATAAGCACATACAAAAACAAAAACACAGTGGCCTGACTACAATTGATATAACGATTGTAATATTAGTTTGTTTATGTTGCTACATTTGTACCGAAGAAATTAAGGTCTGTACATACAGTTGGTAGTGGGTTTTTTTTTCTCAAAAATACATATTTTCAATTTATCCGAGACATTTTTAAAATGGTAAATTATTTAAATTTCAATTTTTACTTTAAACCTTGCCTAAAAACGTTACAAAACTTCCGTGGTTGTGATTATCCATAAATAAACAAAAGAAAGTATCTTCCCGAGGAATGAAGTCAAAATAAACACTTTCTTGATTTGTAAATAAGTTTTTCAATTGATAACATATTATAAGTGTCGGGGCTTCTCATTGGCTGTTTATTGACGCACAGCTATAGGAACAAGGAACGTTGAACCAAGTGCTTATCGCTATGCACAGTAACTTGCCTGTAAGTGTTACTTTTATAATTTGTCCTTTCATTTTACTGTCATTTGTGGATATTTATTAGTTTTACATTAATAATAAGACATTTATTTCAGCTTTGTGTGTGCACGCATGACCCATTTTTTGTAAGTATAGTAATTTCTTTAAATACTTCTCTCATTTAAGTTTTCAGTTTTGCTGCAGTCTTTGTAATGGAGGAACCATAACAATGATGAGAGTCCATGCACTTTACCTGTAAAATTGGTTTCTTGAGGTCTGTGTGGGTTTGACATAAAGGAAATGTCGCACCCATTTGGGCCACAAGAGACATATGAAATGTGGCCATCACCGGATCGGCATTTCACTTAGCTATAAATAATATACATTATTTCTATAATTATTTTGTACAAATGAAGGTAGTGCCCGTTACAAGCCTGGTATACCCTTCTTTTACCACTTCAATTCACAGTATAAATGTTAAGTTCTTTTTTGGGGGGTTTCAGAAGGGTACGAACACAGAGTAACGGTGTCAAAAAAAAAAACAATATGTACATATATACAATTGCATTTGTTGATATGTTTATATTTTTAGTGTAAATTATTTTTATTTTATATATACATAATATGCTTATGATAAAATATATTTATCTCCATTTATAAAGGTGCATATAAAACTATCCATAAGGTGTATATATACGTGCACATATTTTACATATTTTTTCTTTATTATATATTACATATTTTTATATACTGCCATGTTTGCACCGTCACGTTAAGTTTATTAACACCATCTCCTTCTGTGCGGTGATGTACTCTTTACTTGGTTCAGATCCCCTCGTCTTTCCTTGCCTCTCTGTCTTCCCCTTTCCCCTTCGTGCGTCATTATTTTTTGGTTTGTCGTCATTTTTTATTTAAGTCCTTGCACGCCTTTGTTCTGTCTACTTTATACGCTTCAGACATCTGCTACGTTACGCCGCTACCTTATGCCTGCAGGATGTATGTTTTTTCCTGATGGCTTAGTTGCACCTAACTTCAGTCAGATGAGGCCAAACACAGCTACCATGTTTTAGAGCTGACGTTTTACTAGTCACACTACAGAGCGACGGGGCACTTAGAAAACGGTGAGTCATGGAAAACGTTAAGTTTGCGGTAGAGTTTTTAAATGTTTGGTAATTTGTGTGACAAGTGGTGTTGTACCTTGGGTGTGCAGTAGTGCTAGTCTATTTCAAAATCTGGATTTGGCTGCCCTTCCAAATTATTTTTCGGCTTAACTAACGTGTGTCCCATTTTAACGTGTCGTGTTGGTCCTTGTTCACCACCAAAATTAATGTTTTCTTTTTCACAATTTCCATGATTTCATTGCTAGGGCGTTCATTTTTCAATTGTTTGTTGGGTAAACGTTTTGTCTATGAAGCTGTGAGATGACCCAAACAATTATATATGTTACGTATTTTATATATATTGTATATTTTACATTATATATATATATATATATATATATATATATATATATATATATATATATATATATACATATATCATGTGTTATATACATCATATATGTTACATGCTATATATATGTATATATATATATATATATATATATATATATATATATATATATATATATATATATATATACACGTGTTACATTTAGCAGTCTTAAAATGTAAACATTCAAGTTTATTAACATGTAGCAATCACATGGCAGTCACATGGCAATGTTTGTTTACATGTAGTGGAAGAATACATAATGGGCAAGAAAGTAGAATTTTAGCAGGGCTTTCAAAAGTGTTCACTTTATCGTGAACGGCCTTTAATAACATTTTGCCATGACCGCAAACTACATCCGTTATAAGTAGGGATAGGAAAATTTCGCGAGTTCAGTGACCTGTAGGCTAAACTCAACAGTGCTGTGTACACTCGAGCCTTAGTAGTTTGTTCATTGGCTGCTTCACCCAGTGAGAAGCCAGTGTTACTCCACTCCTGGTAGTATGGTACTCGCTACCTGTTTCCTTACAAGTCTGCCATTGGCTCAGAGTAGTCCAGGGAGTGTCTAATAAACTACGATCCAATTGCAAACTCAACTTCAGTGTACATGTGTTGGACGTCTACCTTGTCCTGAAACGAACTCGGGAAATGTTCCCATCCCTAGTTGTAATCTAGCGCGTGCGCTCTGGCTGACATATTCGAAGTGGCCGCCCGTTTCTGTCTAACCACGACGCCATATTTGTCTGTGTTCGTTTCTTTGCATCAGGTTACAAGCTAATTCGCGAGGGATATTATTGAGAACATCGTTTATGTCATTCCTTAATTCTAAATAAGTAAAAGTTAGACGTAAATTATTCCAGAAAATTGACTTCCCATGAGTTGAAGTGCGAAGACCTTGTCGTGTGTGCCAGATATTCGACTTAACTTATCTACATGCTCCGGAGAGCGTTTTAACTTCGAGCAGGATGGCGCGACGGTAACACACTGTGCTCGTCTCAGAGGTCCAGGGTTCGAGTCCTCCTCCTAGCTGTGTTTATTTCAGTTTTCAATTGCTAATGACCACAGACGTCATTTTGTAGCTGCCAGTAAATAATGGAATGACAAAAAACTTTTGTTGGTACTACAAATATTTTGTTAAGTCTATATTGACAAAAAAATTATGTGTCCAGCAATCAAATTTGGCTGGTCACCACAAAACAGTTTTTTTTTTTTTTTCATTGTAAGTACTGCTGCAGCTCCAAACATCCGCACATCTTGAACATCTTGAACATCTTGAACCGAATAACGCATTAAAAAAAAATAATGTGTAAGGCCAAACACCTTAAGATCTACTTGTGTTTTTGAATAATTTCTTGTCATCAAATCTTCGAGGCTGTTTTGTTTACAGTAACACAATTAATCTTTGTTTTATTGCGGTATTACCTTCCTCTCTCGTGTGTAGCTTATCGACTCAGATTCCACGACCTCGGTGGAAGGACCCGCGGTGGTGCAGAGGGTAGAGCGATCGCCTTACCTTTGGGTTAGATTCCCGACGGGGTAGCTCCCGGATTCTCGCACGCGAGAATCGTGCCCGAGGATGCCGCTAGTCGGCGGGTTTTCTCGGGGATCTCCCATTAACCCCCCGCCCTTGCATTTCGGTGCTGCTCCCTACTCACGTCGTTTATCCCTAATCGCCCTCAAAACCTCGTTGTTAAGAGCGATGTTTTCTGCAGCCATAATAGTGAAACATTTTGGATTTTACATCAAAATATTTAAAAAATATACAATAATGAGTGGCGGATGTTGTAAAAATAGGGCGTAGTTTTCCACTGGGAGCCTTAATGATGCTGGATGACAATTAATAATTATTTTATATTTTTACCAAACATTGTTCAAGTTATTTTACATGACGCTATTTTCATAGAATAAAAAATTTAAATACAATGCGTACAACTTGAGCAACGTTTGGTAAAAATACAAAATTAAAATTTTTTTTGGTATCCATCATCCTTTGAATTGGGCTTCACTTCTTTTCTAGAAATTCTTAGTTTTCGCGTCATAATTTTGGATTCAGAGTAGGGCCTAATTACTGGCAATGTACGATTATAGAAAATTTACACCTTAAGAGTAAATATTTTGGGATTATTTTTAATTGTGTGTTTTCTGCTTGTTGTAAAAAATAAGGAATATATTTTAATTTTATGAATAAGTTCCTGCCTTTTCTCAAAGAAGGAAATAAAAACACAGTGAAATTAGATACAAAAGTATTAAACAACTATAGTAAAATTATAAAATTTCCATAATAAAACATTTCTATAGTGTTATTACATCTATAAAACTGAAATATGAAATGAAAATGAAGAATTTCTGCATAACATGTGAATCCGAGACTTATGGTAGAAGTATTGCTCTCAGTGGAAAACTACACCCGACTTATATAGGCGGTTCACGGTAAAATTAACCCTTTTGAAAGCCCGGCTTAGGATATACTTGTATACACGCTGTGTATTCCTCCGCCTTATATAAAATTAGCATTGTCATGGGTGTCACCACTATTGTCATGCGTCAGTGAAATGAAACTGTGAAGTTATTAAGAAAGTAAATACTTTACAAATCTGCTCATTTTTACACTTCTATGCATAAGAAAACCGGAAACCGACAGAAATAATTTTAATTTATCACAAATGGTTACATAACACTTTTTATTCTACGTTACGGTATAGAACTACTTTCCATCCATCGTTACCAACTTTACTGGACGAATGTCGCGCAGTGCGCACATTAAAATATATGTATGCAGGGACAGTGACTTATTTCTAATGTTCATTTCCAAAGTGCTCCTTTATTCGCGAACAGCCTTTGCAACATGCACGACTCACTATCAAACTACTACACATAATTGCTATGACTGTCAGGAAAGAACGGTTTATATTGCACGTGAAAGGAGAAGGCGTATATTTTTGTGACTCTGTAAAATATTTTGCTAGAATTTACTTATGATCTTCAAAAAAAAAAAAAAAAAAATTCGTATAAGCGTCTACTTTCAATCGAAAGTGAAGTGCATTTCCATCCTGGATGCTTCAAAAAGAACTTTTGGAAAGAGAAATTTCATCACGTACGGCGGCCATAAGAAATTATTACGATTTTATCTAAGAAAATATTGAAACTAATTTAAATATAATTTTAAAGATCAATTTATGTATATTTATTTTCCTTACTAAATCATACATTTTGTGGCTATAATAACTACGCATATAATAACATCAAAATAACTACATGAATAATTTTTCTATTATATAAAACCGAAGAAATTATTATTGCAAGTTTTAATTGCCACAGTTTTTTTTTTGCAATAGATGTTTCCTAAAGCACACAGAATAGAAATACGTTTAAATTTGATTAAAAATAGACAGTTTGTAAATCAATATTAAAAAACCCATCAAGACTCCGTTGTTAAAGAGACGCACTAATTTCTTTCTCAGTATTTTAAAACATTAAAATGAGCAGAGTCCAGCCAAATATTTTATAGTGTTACAAAGCACATCTGCATTCGTATTTCATATGCAAGATAAATCGTATTTTCTGACAACTTCGCCAGTGTGTGTATTGTCAACTGTGGATACTTGGGACAATTTACAGGGATGTTTGTTTGCACATGTGAGAGCTTTAAAGTTCGTTGTTGGTAGTACTGTATTGCACACGATAATTTATTTTATTCAGAGCTCTTGTTTGTGTGAACCAGATTCCTTTTTAAAGTGTCCCAAGTTACTGCAGTGGCGCATGTCGCCCCATGTTTAATGAGCTGTGCGTGTTATTCTATTCACAATCACTTCCAACTTTTCTGAAGCCTTGCTAAAGTTCTACTCCAAGTATATTCCTCCGCCTCGTGCAAACAAAGCTTAACCGACTCTAGAAACTCACAACAAACTGTCAACGCACCGCATTCATACCTGCTCAGCAAAATAATACTGTGCATCAGAACTATTTATTACTAGGCATCACTCTTATTTATTATAAACGAAACATTATAATGTTTAGATAAAACATAATTAAAGGCTCTTCACCATAAGTTGAGCACTTTTGAGATCAACCATAGAGAAAAGTCACTGCCCTAACCTACATATATTTTAACCGGCGCACAGGGTAATATGCGCCCAGTAAAGTTGGTAACAATGGAGGGAAAGTAGTTCCATATTATAACGTCGGATAAAAAGTGTAATGTAACTATTTGCGATAACGTAAATTATTTCCTTCGCTTTCTGTTATTTTTTTTAACGTACCTAAGTGTAAAAACTACCAGACTGGTAACGTATTTACTTTTCTAATAATCCCACATTTTCACTTGACCTATGCATGGACAAAGTGATGCGGCCCATGGCAATGTTAATTTTACATAAGGCGGAATATTACACAAAGTGCTCATTTTACCGTGAACAACCGATACCAGAGACCTGCAAAATTTCCGTTAGTATTTGGAATCTGGCTAAACTTCACATTAATGTACATACTCGAGCCGACGTCGTTTCTCCATTGGCTGCTGCAGAGAGGCGAAGTCACTCGCTTTCTGACTTGACTGCACGCGATTGGAGCACAATGATAAACTTATTGCAAAGGTACATGTGTTTGAAGTTTAACGTGTCCCCAAATAATAGCGAGAACTTTGCACGTCTCTGATAATTACATGATCCTTTTAACTGAAAATAAGGCATTTCTGTGTTAACGCAAGTATAAAACGCTTGATACGTCATACATTTAAGAAACGACCTAGCAAGTCATACGTGGGATGATCGAGGTCTTAGCCGGCAAGAGTGAGCGAGGTGAGTATGGAGCAGCGCACGTGATGAAGGGGCGGGGAAAAACCGGAGATCCCCGAGAAAACCCGCGGACCCGGCACGATTCCCACTTGCGAAAATCCGTGAATGACTTTACGGGTAATGTAAAACCCACGTCGCCTAGGTGGGTGTCGAGTGGCCTAACCATTACGCCACCGCGGGCTCTTGATGTGTCAAAGGTTGTATTCAAAAGGTGTGAAAAAACTGCGAATAGACTATACAACTACAGTCGGGTGCGCGCAGCGCTCAAATTGAAACGACTCTACTTTTACCTCAAGAGCCTGCATCGGCCGCCATATTGAATCATTTATTTATTTCTTCTTAATTAAAATTTAGGAGGATTTATTTTAAAAAATGCTACAAATTAAGCTTAACTAATTACTCTACCCAACATTGCAGACACAAAATATGAACCACAAACGCATATTTCATGCAATAAATATCTTAATACAAAACAGTAAATATTAATTAATTTTCATCTTAATGACAACCAGGAAACGCCTATTAACTCCTTAACGTACGCATTAATTTTCCACTCCAGGTGTTGGAAGAGATTTTTGTTTGAGAAGTTTACGAATTCCTTGTAATAACTAAAATGATGGAACCAATGAAAAGTTTATATTGGTCTATGGCACTGGCAGGAATCAATAATATCATTTTGACGTGTTAGCAACATACAATGGCATTAGCCTGGAAAATGGCGCTGTTTCCTGATCTTGTACAGCACCGAAGATGATATTATCTATTTTTCAACACGTCATTCGTGAACGAGAATACTCGGGATAATACGTTAAGGGGTTAACAATCAGATACAAACATTTGCACAGAACTATGAAATGTATTGTCTGTATAATGAAATATTTCTAGTAATGACACTAACTCTTCTGTTATGACACCAAAACGAATAATTTCTGTACAAGAGCTTACACAGCCTCCCAATGAGTTACCAGAGAAGGGAAGCGAGAGAGTTAAAACTGGTCGACGAGTAACCTACGTGAATGGTTTTTCGGTTCGCCGATTCCAGTAGAGGTCCACCAGCGTGGTTTCAGTACGAGTCACACAGACCGAGGGGGTTGGAGGGGTGGGAGGGTACATGAATTATTTACGTTGTAGGGGACGAAACGCCCGTTCCGCGGGCCTGTGCCCCTCTGTCTTCTGGGGTAGGGCGCCATCTGCGTTTGACGTATGCGCTCCGCAAAATTCTTCCTGCCTCTTGGCGAAATATTTTTTTTTTCATAGAGATATATACTTTGTTTCCGATACAAACATGCAAAGCCGAGACGCACATTGTATGCTGTTACCGGTTATTTGAACATTCTTAAAATCAACCTTTGAAAATTATCGCTGCCCTTACGTATACATATTTCCACGGGCACACTAACCGCCATTATTTTAAATAAAAATATTCGCATTTTAACAATAAAACAAAAAATTAAATATGGCCATTTGCATACTCTGCAGGGGTGCTCAACGTCACCATTCAGTAAAGGTCGATAGCAGGCTGCATAATCGAGAAATTGACACTGCATATGCGATGAAAATAGAATACAAAATGGAGCGTGCTGTTAGAGCCAACTATACTAAAAAAAACATAAACAAATATGGCTGCAGCCTGGTGGGTGAATTTATACACTAGCACTACCTAGCTGATGAAAACATAGGAAAACCAATATGGCAGGCGAACGAATTTGAGAGACAAACTCTAAAACAAATGACGGACGAAAAAACCAAGATGGCAGCCTCCAGAAATGTATAAACAAACTATAACCTAGAAAAATCAAGATAGCGGCATACTATAGAACGAATATAGGTGAGGGAATCAGTCGGCTGATGGGCATGGTGCTATGTAGACCACTAGAAATACCAAAATTTAAAATGAATATTTAATAATAATATTTTAATATCTTTAATTAAAGCGAATTTATAAATTTTTTGATTTCTTTATTTTTTATATTTTTTTAATGAATTATTAGGATTTTTGGTTTTTAAGATAGTTAAAGGTCACGGGATCAAGGTCATGATCACTGGCTTTCAAGATGGCGATAGCAGTCAGTAACGTGATATGCCTGCTGAAGTTTATGCATTTATTACGAATTTTTAATTTTTTTAGGGAAAAATTGAAATTTTTATGGAAAAAATATTTTTAGATATAAAAGGGAAATTTCCAGGGGAAAAGTGCCGCTTGGAAACTGGAATTAAAAAAAAAATTTAAACAATGTTTTAATAATTTTTGAACAATTTTTAATAATATTTTTATTTTTGGAATTAAAAATTTTGTTTTTGAATTTTTGAATTTTTTTGTCATTTTCGGGAATTTTTTGGGTTCGTAGGACAATGGTCAAGGTCAAAGGTCCTAAGTTCACACTGGTCTGCTTAGCCTGACCCGGGGTCACTAATGCTCCTCTCCTGCTCTAGGAAAGGTGACATTTTAAGGGAAAAACGAAATTCCAAGATGGTGGCCAGCCAGCGCCTGACTTCTGTGCCCCATGCCCTTGCCTCCGAACGAAGAAAATCTTACTACTTTCATTTATAGCTGATAAGAATGAAAAAAAAAAAAAAAAGATAAAATATGTGTATTGATAATGCATAGTAAAAATAATTTTCATAAAAAATATTATTGAAATGGGCGCACTGGAATGTGGCGCTTTTTACCCTTGGTGTAATTTTCTGGAACATGTTGAGCTTCGTTATGCACGAAGCGGAGGAATAGGCTGGAAGTAGAACCTCAAAGCGTGGTCTTCATAAATTATGGAAGTAGCCATGTCGTTTGATCCTTGGGCACGTTACATGTTCAACGAACTGTTATCAAACCACTATTTCTCGAGTCCCTGTACACTGCTCGTAACTCGTGTTGCTGCGCGAAGGCCGCCGAGCGTTTACAAAATGCCAACAGCAGATATCTCGGGGAAACTTGCATTGAGGAGAGTTTTCTCATGAAACTTCGGTTCTATTTCTATTTTCCGATACGTCAAACATGACCAGCTTCTGAATATCGAGCAAGTTGGCTGGGCTCTCTCGGGTCGAGAGAGTTGGGGGGTCCACCCCATGGACGATCGTACGAGAACTAACTCTTCAACGAACACGAGGGCATGTATACGACGAATACCTACCCCTTTCTACGCGCTTCCGTCCGCAAGGGCGGGTCGAGGCGCATCATTTCACTCGCCCGTGGGTAAAAAAAAAAAAAAACCTCTCACAAGAGACGTCAACATGCTTTGAGATGCAAAGAGTTTCGGGCGAAGGAATATCAACCTAATGGGGCTGTTCTGAAGCCTGAATATTTTTCATAGTGCTTTCGCTACGAGCCAGTTTTGCAGTTCCGAAAAGAAACGAAAATTTTCAAGTATCGGGATGGTTCAATTGGATTTGTTAAATTACTTTTAACACACTTGTTGGAAAAGTAAGCGCAGACTTGCAATTTACGAAGAGAATTTATTTAGAGAGATGATGAAACAAAATTAAACACTGAAGACGTCGACAACATAAATGTATCAAAAAGAAATATTTCCCGTATGGTAAACACTTTCAACGTTTACTGAATTAATGTATTATTTATTGTTAGAAGTTGTGAACTTTGTGTTTATAGCTAGCTATTTGTTTGTATTTTCATATTATTGATATATACCCATTCAGGGTTTTCATATTACGTATTGTACACGCGAGTAATGTTTACTTCAGAGAAACATAGGTGTTGTTTTACAGAAACACAAATATAAACTTAGGCAATAAAAATAATGCATGTATGCATAGTTTGCAAACTTTCAATTACAAAAAGTTTCATGATTATTCTTTTGTTCAATTTAGATGTTCAACAATTAATACGGATGCATTTTTAAAGTTCTTAAGCTATTTTACTGTAAACATCATTACTTTTAATTTATACATAATGCACGTTTTCCTGTATAAGCACACCTATATAACTCTAACATGTATAGTATAATTAGCTGAAAACGACAAATATGTATTAATGTTATTCAAATGCAAAAAGTATCCAGTTACACACTCAGAGTAGAGAAATATTAAATTTGATATATGAAATATTAATGCATTAAATATTTAAGTGGCCACCACAAATGTAATTATTTTGTGTCCATATATACATGTGCAATATTCATATAACATAAGCTGCATATAACAAAAAATTAGTATCCTATATCTGCATTAAATTTAATAATATATCAACTTCATAACTGTCTAGAAGCATGTATATAGTCCATTCACTGTTACTTCAGCCTTTTCTGAAGCTCTGCTGAAGTTCTACTTCCAGGATATTCCTCCGCCTCGAGCAAACGAAGCTTGAATAAACCTGGAGAATCACACAAGAGGGACCACGCACCACATTCGTGCACACTAAGTGTAACAGTATTTTGTATAAGGACTATTTATCTCACTAGACGCTACCAACGTACCTATTTTCTCCCTGATCCTTATTCAGATTATTTATAAATGAAGCATTATAATTTGTAGTTAAAATATGAATAACATTTAAATATAACAGGACTAAAAGTAACTTTTATGAACACAAGTATAAAACGCTTGTGATACGGGGCGTATTCAGGAAATAACTAAACACGTCATACATGGGGAGATTATTCAAAGGTTTGATTTAAAAAGGTCGAAGAAACAGTGAATGGACTATATCAATCATCTTGTGCGATGCGAAAGTAACGAGTTTACGTTGGATACGGTATACATGCACTTAAATGTGAGAGAAGCCGGCAATATGAATTTATGTGCTTAATGTGTATTCTTATGTTAAGTGGCATGGATATCTTATCTGCGGCAGAAACGATAATGATCTGGTTACGATGTCGACTCGAGCTTCATGTAGGCGCGGGATATGTCCGTTGGCGAAACCCGACGATACAGGAATTACGGAGACGTCCTGTACTTCGCGTTTACGGAGCTCGGAGGGGGCCGCGGTGATGTAGTGGTCAGACTACTCACCTCCCACCTGGGCAAATCGGGCTCGATTCCCGGCGGGGTCGCTCCCGGATTTTCGCAAGTGGGAATCGTGCCGGATGATGCCGCTGGTCGGCTGGTTTTCTCGGGGGACTCCCGTTTCCCCCACACTTGCATTCCGGCGCTGCTCCGTGCTCACCTCACTTCATCATCATCTATCCAGCCTGCTTCATGGAGCTCGGCTCCGTTTTTAGTCTATGGCTTAGGTTTCGAAATATTAACTGTAAACAACCGTAATGTTTTTTTTTACTATATGTCTGCAGTTATTTTTTTACGCCGTACGAACATGAATATTTCACCGTGGTCATATCTTCCTTTAACAGATATAATACGTCAGGTAAGTAAGTACCTTCTGCGGCCACCGAATATGGAACATTATACTCCAATTTGCTACCAAAATTGATTTAATCATCCAGCCATTGTTCGCATGAGAATATATTGTTACGAGTAGGGGCATTTCCCATAATTTTATTAAAAATATTCTGGATTGACAATTAACTAATTACATCTGCTTCTTCCCCAAGAGCTGAGCTAGTTGTAGGGGCGGTTAAAATTCGGACTCGTATTCGGGGGATTCTGGGTTCGACTCCCGGCTCGGCCATCCTAATTTACGCTTTCCACGGTTTCTCGAAATAACTCCAGACGAATGCTGGGATGGGTCCTTACTACAAGCCATAGCCGATTTTAGTCCATTTCCGGTGTCTTTGGACATTTTAACACAAACCTTTGAAATACCACCCCATGTACTATGTATTTAGTTACTTCCTAAATTAGCCATGTATCAAGCAGTTTATACCCCTGTAAACACAGACGTATTTAATTTTCCGTTAAATTTAAGCTTAACCGATATTTTATTTATACGTTATAATATTTCTTTTATAACAGACACGAATAAAAGCAGCCCTAAGCCCTGCTTAGGATCGATTTGTATGCACGTTGTGTATTCCTCCGCCTTATGTAAAATTAACATTGCCGTGCGCCTCATCGCTTCATGTGAAACTGTGACAATATTAGAAAAGTATATACTTTACAAATGTGTTCATTTTTACACTTCGATGCATAAAAACCACACAAAGCGAAATAAATATTTCTAAGTTGTTCGAAATGGTTACCTTAACACTTTTTATTCGACGTTAAGATATGGAAATACTTTCCATCCGTCATTACCAACTTTACTGGACGAATGTCACTCAGTGTGCCCATTAAAATATATGTAGGCAAGGGGCAGTGACTTTTTCTAAGGTTCATTTTTAAAGTGCTCCCTTTAGCGTGAACAGGCCTTTAGAATTTCTCAATTGTTTACGGCCACCAAATTTAGAAACTTTTAGCTATACGCTGTATAATAAACATAAATACTGAACTTTCGTCAAGTAATTGCGACGTAATTTGTGCAGCATCATGTTTTAATAATTATAGTATATTCGCGGTTATTTCCAAATTTTCTGAAGTGCTAATGTTCTACTTTCTGGATATTCCTCCGCCTCATGCAAACAAACCTCGACCGAGCCTAGAAAATTACACAAAGAGGGACAACGCACCGAATTCGTGCGTACTCCGTGTATAGGCTGTTCCCGGTAAACTGAGCACTTTTAAAAGCCTAGCTTAAGGTATACGAGTATGCACATTTTGTATTCATCCGCGTTAGGTAAAATTAATACTGATATGACCCCCCCCCCCCATTACTTTATTCATGCGTCGGTCAGGTGAAATAGTGAGACTATTATAGAAGTAAACGTTTTATAAACCTGCTAATTTTTACATTAAGATGCATTAAAAAGGACTAATATAGAAAGAGAAAGAAATGTTAAAATTATCATAAATGTTTACCAAACAATTTTTAATTCGACGTTAAGAGATGGAAATTCTTTCCATCCATCGTCGCAAACTTTACTGGTCGCATTTCGCTCAGTGCGCCCGTTAAAATATATGCAGGCAGAGAACAGTGTGTTTTTCTCTAAGGTTGAATTCAAAAGTGCTCACTTTATCGTGAACAGCCTTTAATAATATTTTACAGAAGAAATATTTCTTACTAGGAATTATTAACACGCCTACATTCTCCCTGATTTTGTTAATATTAATTAAAAATGAGAAATTATAATTAATTATATATATAAGTAAAAGTTAAGTGTAATAAAAATGCATTATATGTTAACATACGTATAAAACGCTTGTTATATGTATATATATAACACAACCATGATTCAAAACAGTGTGAGGAAACTGCGAACATACTATAGAAACAGATTCTTGCCGTTTCACAATTACCAGATAATGCGTCGATAAAAGTTGGCGATTAAATTTTCAGGAATTCATTTCATGCAAATTTCTTATAGTACGAAATATTTACTTATTTTAATGCAAAAAATTTATGACACATACGTAAAAATATTAAATTGCCAATGAACCCTAGCCTCAAGCCGTACCTACCTACAGTCAAAAAAATATATATTTTGCACCACAGAAAAATTCCATTTCTAACTCTTAATTTTTTTAATCTCTCGCCGAACGTGCCACAGAAGTCAGAGTCATAAAAGAAAAGAGCGCTCATAAAATATTTATTCAGACCCAGCGAAACACTCTCAAAGTCCTTGCAGAGGGGAATACCCTTAACACTGCGCGTCGGTGGGCGCGAGTATACGAACTTTTTCCTGGGATAAGTGAAGGGGGTAGCTGGGGGGGGGGGGGTGGAGGAGGTGGTTGGGAAGTTATGACGCGAATTGGAGAGGTTCCGTTTCAAAGGGAAATCGAAATAACTTGTGAGGAAACCTCGTCGCCGAAATTCTACCCGGCGTCTAGGTTGCTTTTAGCGAATAGGAGCAGCCGAGAACCCTTCTCCTTTTCGGGCGCAGAATTTTCGCTCTCGGGTACGTCTGAAAAGAACGTTTCATTCGGAAAATGCGGTTGTTCCCCGAGCGGCAAAATTACGAGGTTGAGTCCTGTTCAATGTTTCATTTTGATTCCCCGTTAATTTTTTTATTTACTCACAAGCAAATTAAAGTATAACGTATAAGATTTTTATATTATTATAAGATACCAGGAACTTATTAGAATGCGTGACGTATGAAGATTTTAATTTTAATAATAATCAATTCTTAACACTTTGTCGCCTAATTTGAAAATTTCTTTGTTGTTCAGAACAAAACTCGCATGGATGGGAAGTCTTTGTTCGGCTAGTGTTAAACATGACCTCACAAGAACACCACAGCGCAGTAACAATTATATTGCTAACCATAGGACTTATTTTATGTATAGCCGCACAAAGGGACATGATTGATTGTAAATCCTTTTATATGATAAAGGACATTTGATTGGGTTAATATCATCTCGGCTCTCCATTGGTCGATGACCGGCCAATAACGAACGCTGTAAAGTACATGGTAGTGCCCGGTGTGGTATGGACCAATAGGACGATGGTGAGTTCTAACACAGACACCAACAGAACCGGTGTTCTTGTAGTAGTGGATATAGGTGACTCAGTTCTAATTTGTCTTAAGTGCAAGTAAATGTGTGCGGACCTCAATGTCTAATGCCATAAATATACACCCAGCTATTATTCTCCACATTAAAAAACAAACGTATCTCTACAAATATATGTTGTCATTCTCAGTAAGCACAGGGAGCCGCGGTGGTGTAGTGGTCAAACTACTCGCCTCCCACCTAGGCGAACCGGGTTCGATTCCCGGCGGGGTCGCACCCAGATTCTCGCAAGTGGGAATCGAGCTGGACTAAGCCACTGGTCGGCAGGTTTTCTCTGGTATCTCCCGTTTCCCCCGCCCTTGCATTCCGGTGCTGTTCCATATTCACCTCGCTTCACCTTCATCGGCTCTCAAGACCTCGACGTTAAGAGCAGTCCGAGTCTCTTCACTCCACTAGGTGAGCGCATTACGTAGTGCCTATCTCAATTCCAATTAAAGTAATTTAGTTCACACTGAACAACCTGTATATTGCCACCACTCCCAATGTCTGTCACTCAATCACCCAGTTCACTAGTCCCGCAGTTCCAGTCTCACCCTTCACTGTACCTATGCTCGCAGTTCGCAGATTTCACTCCCGCTGGCAGATTTCACTAGTCACTACTCGACGCTCCACTGGCTCGTCACTTCGCTCTATTCACACACCTGACACACTGAAGGCCGTGTGTTTAATGCTCCAAACTCTAGACTGACCACCCGTAGCGGCTTAAATATATCACGCTGGCCAGATCCAGAAGGTTCACGGGACCCCGAGTATCGCTGAGAGAGGCCGGGGCGATGAACGAAAAATTCCTGAAAAGTTAACCCCAGAAATTCAACCCGCTGAAGGACGGGAGTCCCTATAGTCTTATCGGATACGCACGGGGGCAAGCCTTTATAAATATCCGCGTACGCCTTGAGTTACCAGAAATGACCATGACACACTGTTCATCGCAGGAAGGGGCAAGGAAAGCGACGCAGGGAGGTAACATGTTACTATACATTGCGACCATGCGTGAAAATGCCGTAGATCGTTCCCTGAGTGTTCCGCTTGTCTGGCGCTTTAACTACAATGCTGATTGTTTGAAATTCTGTTTTTTTTTACTAGACTATTTAACTTGCCGCCAGTGTACTTACCAACGTAAAGAAAACATACCCCAGACGAGGGAGGAATTGTAGATTAAAGTTACCACGTGCATGATGTAAATATTATTTTGGAGCTTTCAGATATAGCTAAAAACAGCTTTTTCAGACTACCGTATCTTGAAACATACTAGCAGGACACGAACCAAACTACGATAGGAGACTGTATTTAATTTTGCTACATATTTCTCATTTATAAATTGAAAGGGTTGTCATTGAAAGTCCCGTAGGTACACGCAGTGCTACGAGAAATCTGCACGCCAGTTCAGAGCCCTGCGCATAGAGGCGATGGCGCTCTTGTAGTGCGTGTTAGTGTGACCTTTACAGTTCCCGCGCTACTCGCTCAAAAAAGGAGAAGAACGCTGCAGGCAGGCGGGGGCCTTAAGGACTCCGCCTGGACACAGAATACTGAAGTATACAGAACTCCAGCCGCACACGCCAGAAAAAAATTGCGTCACCCTCCAGCAAAATGTTGGATCCCCATTCGCCAATCAGCACCTTGTAACCCACTTGCCAGCCCACATCCCAGCCAATAGAGAACCTTTCGTAGCACGCACTAGCCAATCAGATACAACACCCATGCATAGTACCTCACTCAGCCAATCGGAGAGTGGACACGCACACATCCAAAGGAATCGCTGTAAAGTTTGTCCTTCCCTCGCCCTGGTGTCACGTCGAACAAGAAGTTTAGCGCGTAAGCTGGTCAAGGCGTAGTTTACTCACTGCAGGAATACGTTCGAAGGTCACAACTGGATCCGAAATGCAGACAAGTGCATCGTTGAGTGCCTAACGTGTTTGAACGTTTTCATCAGTCAACCGCTAGTTTCGCGACTAACATTAAGCCGCGTATTGAATGAGTTACTTGGTTGCACACGGCAAATCACTGCTATGTTTTAGAATACTGGAAATGAAATACATTTGTACTGTGACTGACTTCGTGTTATTATTTTCCACGCTAATTTCCAATTTCTTTTTTTTTTTACATTCTAGTTTTTTACGGGACGCTTATCAGAATACGGCTTGCATACTTAAAACTGTATAAAAACTATATACTCACAAGTACGTATGCTTTGTTCGTAATTTACAATTGTTAAGCCCTTATCTAGCAAACGTTTCATAGGAATTTCGTCTTAGGTGACGAAGTTGGCTTATTAGAGTTGCGTTTGACAGCACCCCGAACAAGTCAGTCTATTCCTGACTGAGTTATTTAAACACAAACTTCCATCCTCGACTTAAACGGGGCTCGAATCCAGAAACCTACCCCCCCCCCACCCCCGGTAGTTATTTATTCAGCACTCAATTTCTTTATTTTAAAAAATGAACACGGATCCGTCACATGTATCTTCGTACGTAATATAACTTAGTTGTTTATATGCTAATAATTGTACACAAATACAGTGTATAACATACAGTGCTAATATACAGGATGTTTGGAAACTCAGTCCCCAAACTCAAGATATAGTTTCTTTCTACCAATAAAAAACATAATAGCCAGATATACTTATATCCTGAAACTTTTTTTATGTCCAGTAATTGTGATCGAAGTTGCGGTGTACAACGCCTGGAGAGCAAGGCGGTGCTATCATGCATGTACGACAAGTTGCATAGGTCGTAGGTGCGCGATACTAAATTATTACATACGCGTATGGTAAAAACATATGATATAAAAATACGTTTCCGAATATCGATGTAAATGTACAGGGCTTTTGTGTCACTATAGGTCCAAAGTAACTATGTCTGGATTTTTGGCACTGATTTTTCTGAACATTCTACATTTTAGATATACCTACACACACTAACCTGAATAGTAATTATAAATATTGCAGCGACAAGAGTAAAAATTGTGTTTGGCTGTGTTGGGGAAACGGCCGTTTGTTTTGCGTGAATACGTCTACGTTAACGCGCTCGGACGCCTTGATGTTTATTTTACGTTCTCGGCACCGCTTCACTCGATCATATGGGGTTTTATGGGTATCGCTGGATTGCTTTTGAGATGCTCTTTCCAACCGTACACGATTTATATATTTCGACTTGGCTTTTTGAAGAGTATAGGTCGAAATTGTGTTAAGTTTTCTTAATTTTTTTTTTTTACATAAAACGCATACAATTTCACCATAACTACGCCACACAAATGTTTTATACGAGCAGTAGATTGATATTGACGAGAGCTGTTGATTTAAACTTAAACGAGCGTCGTAGCTTCTCCTAGTCAAAAAGTTATACTACGCGGAAGTTATGAGAGCGACGAAACGAACTCAAAATTGCACCCCCCCCCCTCCCCGCCGTGCGATGGTTCGCAGGCCTCACTCAACGTAACATTTTATTTGATCCTTTGACAATGAAGTGGTACAATTGAATTTTGAATGTAGACCCCTGATTCGGAGCTGTAATGTCAAACGGTATCCCCCGATTTTGCTATCATCGGATATTCTAGATTGCCTCCAACTACGTTTGCAAATTTAAAGACGTATTCACGTCAAAAAATATCATAATTTCATATCAGTTTTACGCATTATATTCAGGAATACATCTTCTCGCGAACTATCCACACCAAGAAAAACTTACTGATAAGGCGATCTATCCTCTATTCCTTAAACTTTTATAAAATTTCTCCTCTCTGAAGCGCAGGAAGAGTTACTCGAGTTCACAGAATTCCTCCGTGTTCACAGGGAGTGGACGCTACCTCTGGAAGAGGCAATCAATCACGAGTTGAAATCCCCGAAATAGCAGGCAATTTCTCCTCTCTGAAGCGCAGGAAGAGTTATTCGAGTTCACAGAATTTCTCCGTGTTCACAGGGAGTGGACGCTACCTCTGGAAGGGGCAATTAATCACGAGTTGAAATCCCCGAAATAGCAGGCAATTTCTCCTCTCTGAAGCGCAGGAAGGGTTACTCGAGTTCACAGAATTCCTCCGAGTTCACTGGGAGTGGACGCTACCTCTGGAAGAGGCAATCAATCACGAGTTGAAATCCCCGAAATAGCAGGCAATTTCTCCTCTCTGAAGCGCAGGAAGAGTTACTCGAGTTCACAGAATTCCTCCGTGTTCACAGGGAGTGGACGCTACCTCTGGAAGGTGCAATCAATCACGAGTTGAAATCCCCGAAATAGCAGGCAATTTCTCCTCTCTGAAGCGCAGGAAGAGTTACTTGAGTTCAAAGAATTCCTCCGTGTTCACAGGGAGTGGACGCTACCTCTGGAAGGCGCAATCTATCACGAGTTGAAATCCCCGAAATAGCAGGCAATTTCTCCTCTCTGAAGAGCAGGAAGAGTTACTCGAGTTCAAAGAATTCCTCCGTGTTCACAGGGAGTGGACGCTACCTCTGGAAGGGGCAATCAATCACGAGTTGAAATCCCCGAAATAGCAGGCAATTTCTCCTCTCTGAAGCGCAGGAAGAGTTACTCGAGTTCACAGAATTCCTCCGTGTTCACAGGGAGTGGACGCTACCTCTGGAAGGTGCAATCAATCACGAGTTGAAATCCCCGAAATAGCAGGCAATTTCTCCTCTCTGAAGCGCAGGAAGAGTTACTTGAGTTCAAAGAATTCCTCCGTGTTCACAGGGAGTGGACGCTACCTCTGGAAGGGGCAATCTATCACGAGTTGAAATCCCCGAAATAGCAGGCAATTTCTCCTCTCTGAAGAGCAGGAAGAGTTACTCGAGTTCAAAGAATTCCTCCGTGTTCACAGGGAGTGGACGCTACCTCTGGAAGGGGCAATCAATCACGAGTTGAAATCCCCGAAATAGCAGGCAATTTCTCCTCTCTGAAGCGCAGGAAGAGTTACTCGAGTTCACAGAATTCCTCCGTGTTCACAGGGAGTGGACGCTACCTCTGGAAGGTGCAATCAATCACGAGTTGAAATCCCCGAAATAGCAGGCAATTTCTCCTCTCTGAAGCGCAGGAAGAGTTACTTGAGTTCAAAGAATTCCTCCGTGTTCACAGGGAGTGGACGCTACCTCTGGAAGGGGCAATCTATCACGAGTTGAAATCCCCGAAATAGCAGGCAATTTCTCCTCTCTGAAGAGCAGGAAGAGTTACTCGAGTTCACAGAATTCCTCCGTGTTCACAGGGAGTGGACGCTACCTCTGGAAGGGGCAATCAATCACGAGTTGAAATCCCCTAAATAGCAGGCAATTTCTCCTCTCTGAAGCGCAGGAAGGGTTACTCGAGTTCACAGAATTCCTCCGTGTTCACAGGGAGTGGACGCTACCTCTGGAAGGGGCAATCAATCACGAGTTGAAATCCCCGAAATAGCAGGCAATTTCTCCTCTCTGAAGCGCAGGAAGGGTTACTCGAGTTCACAGAATTCCTCCGTGTTCACAGGGAGTGGACGCTACCTCTGGAAGGGGCAATTAATCACGAGTTGAAATCCCCTAAATAGCAGGCAATTTCTCGTCTCTAACGAAGGAAAAAAGGGGAAGAAAAATTTCTGACGTCACGTACAAAGAGAACACGAATCTCTTCGTGCATTTTTCCTTTTGCGGTGAATTAATGAAATAAATGGCATGGAAATAACGTGCTAGACGTGGCGATCGATAACGCATTTTTGCAGGAACGGAATAACAGGTTAGTCACGATCAACGAGAAAGTTTTGTGCATGAGTGTGACTTACTTTAACTTTATAAGTCTAAAATATCATTTATAATATCACAGTAAAAATAATAAAAAGAAATTTTAAATGAGTTTACTTAAAGTTTAAATTTTATCCAGTCCAGTGATGTTTAAATAATCATTATAATTACACTTTTCAATTAACTTGCATACTGTGTGTCTACGTTATAGACAGATGTATTCGCAGATTGATACTTTAAGGCAGTTCATATTAAAAATACCGCATTTGTCATCTCTGATGGACTTAGCCAGTTTTCATCTGTGAGCATTTACGAACTAAACGAAATAGCGTATACATTAGAATTCCACGTGTCGTCGTTGGAATGCAAAGGGTTTAATTCAGTAAACGGGAGTATGTTTTCATGCCTGAGGCCGAAAAGAAAGCGAGCGATAAGAACGATACTGCACGCGATTCAAGTGCATCTTCGCCGCTACGCTCAAGGCTCTGAACTCGGTGAGCGGTGATCTCGCGAGTAAATGAAGAGAGAAGAGTTTCTGACCCGCTCTCAACAACGAGGCCTGGAGAGCCGATGAGGGTGAAGAGACGTGAGTACGCCGGACGGCGGTGTCGTCCGGCGTGATTTCTGCGCCCGGGGGCGACTCCGACGGGAATCGAACCCGGTTCGCCTTGGTGCGAGGTGAGTAGTCTAACCACTACACCACCGTGGCCCCAGAATTATTCTCGTCATGTTCCGTGTACCTATGGTACTTTAAGTGGCGACCTTATTAAATTAACTATGCAAAGTCGGTATAGTCTGTTCACGGTAAAATGAGCAATTTTGAGAGCCCTGCTTATGATTACCTATATATACCTTGTGTATTCCTTTACCTTATGTAAAATTATGATTGCCATGAGGCGCATCACTTTATTCAATCTTCGGTCAAATGATATTGTGAATGTATTGGAAAAATAAATACATTACAAATCTGCTCGTTTTTACACTACGATGCATTAAAAATACAGAAATCGAAAGAAATAATTTTTATTTATAACAAAAGGTTACCTAAGACATTAGTAGTAGGGGATGGATAGTTATAGCCAAATAAAATTTGATACCCAAGTCCCACTGATGAATATCCCAGAAGTCGAAATGAATTTTAATTCCAAGAAATTAATTTTAAACCCCAGATAAAATTCCAATAATTTTTTAAAATATTTTTTTATACAGTAAACTTTATCCCATTTTCCAGCAAACTTATTAATTTTAAATTTAAAATATTTCCAGGAAACTATAATTAACTATAAGAGATATTTTCTCTCGTTAAATATTAAACATTGATAGAAGACCTTTTATTCCAACATGCATAATTCGATTTAAGCTATTTACAAGTTAAACTTTTTTGTTCTACCATTGAAAACTCATGTTAAACAAACTCACGTTAAAACCAAATGTCTTAACACGAAGGGGAATAGTAAACATACATATTCAATCTGTTTTAATATTTGTGCAAATTTTTTTTACGTGTGGATTTTTCTGTAAGTTTCCCAGCCAAGAATTTCGACTGTACTGTGTAGCATAAAATGTGTATATTTGAACTTATTTGAAATTATTTTATTTACAAATACTACTTTTTCGACGTAATTACTGAAACAGTACGAATCGAGTATGAAATGACTGCAATCAAAATTGAAATCTGTTAAATTTCACAACATTTCAACTTAGTTTGCAAAAAGATCCAAATCTAAGCAACTTTAAAGGAAATCGGTGACAATTTTTAACATAAGTTAAGTTTTATTTTTAAAAAAAATGCACGCTGTTTTCTGAGTTTGTGTAAAGTATGATTGTGTTTTATCAGCAGGCATCATCGTGTTGTATTCTCAGCAGCAGCAGTAGTTGTAATCTGTTTTTGTGTGACAAAATATTTTTAAAAAATGTATTTTAACATGTGGATTCTGTTTCAGAAGTTCCTCTACGAGTGTTAACTATGGGATTCGTTATCGTTTTATTGCAATAAGTCGCCTGCCAAGCAGCACTCGAAACAGCTGATAGGAGTCCGCAAAGCCTACACTGACGTCAGTCATTCAACTGTCTCATAGACGGACGGACATGTGTTAAAATCATGTCAGGTTCGTGTAGAACTTGGAGGCATCATGTAGTGTAATTCTTACGTGTTGTCAAATCCTTTGTTAATGTGTTTAGGAAGACTGCTGTTTAATTTATATGGTCATCTTTGCTTCACTGTAGCTCGTTATTCGTTTCATGCAGGATACTCATGTAGTTGTGATCGTTTAGTACTTGTTTCTTTATGAGACAAGGTTATTCACATAGTTGTGTTCGTTATACATCTCTCGGGTTATTTATTTATATTTCTAAGTAGAACTCATTAAAAATATATTTAGGTTATATTCATTTAAAAACTCATAATTTCTCGTCTTATACATCACCGGTTTAAGTGCATTCAGAAACAGTCGTCGTCTATTTTATCGTTTACACTTAAGGTCTTCTGTTTATCACTACTAACATACACTATGTAAATCGTATCTTTCAGAGTAGCCTATCTTCCAACACTGTTTACGACCAATATCCCACTCCAAACCCAAAAACACCTATGCCACTCTTGCACAAAACTCCATATATACCCTGTCTCCAACACATCACACCTCAGTCGAGTGCCAGTCATCATGCTGACATCTACCAGAGCTGTTCCCCACCCCAAAAAGAAATAAATAAAATAAAGAACTGTACATACACAAAAAAAATTCATCACAGAAATTTGATCAAACATTTATAAAACATTTCATCAAATTTCTTTGATTACATTTCATCGGATTGCGATCGATTTAAGAATTAATCCCATCGGATTAAAACATTTCGATCGGATTAAAATCTAATTAAGGATTAACCATTTTGTTATAAAAGGGTTAATCACATTTATCAAAAGTGGCCTAGAACCAACCAGCCCCTACTACTTACATTTTATTAGAATTTAAGATATAAAACTAAATTTCATATATCGTTACCAACTTTGCTAGGCGAATATCACTCAGTGCGCCCGTTAAAATGTACGCATTCAGGGGCAGTGACTTTTTTCTAAGGTTCATTTATAAAGTTCTCACTTTATCGTGAACAGCCTTTATAAAATTTAAATTGGCGTTCATATCGTAATTTCACTCGTATAAGGGTAATATTCTTAAAGATATAGAGTGTAACGGCGTGTTTACTTCCACGTATGTTGGGGTTATCGTTTTATGCATTGGGGGACATAACAAGTTAATTTGTACTCTCAGATCATCTTTCTGTCCGCGATAGGGCGTCAGTTGATAGCCGACCAAGGCTATGCTGAACATCTCGCTGGGAGTCTAGCTTGGTCTATGACGATCGTTTGACATAAGGGAGAACGTAGAAGTTATGGTTTGTAGTAATTTACTAGACCCGTGTAATTTTGAACCAGAAGTCCTGATTATGCTAAATTTACTAACCGTGATGAAACTAATTACTGTTTGGAACAATAATTCAAGATAAGTTAAAGTTCAAGAAATTAAGTTAAATCCTACGATATCAATATAAAATAATATAAACAAGAAATACAAATTTTACGACAGGTGTCTGAAACAGTAGTTTTAAACTAGGATGGAGGTCTCGATAGTAGTATTCGTGGCATATGTGATAATATGTTGAAAGTGACATTTAGTCATCGTCTGGGGTGTTTTCTTTTCGTAGGTAAACAAATTGGGGACACATTTAATAGCTTCGTCAAAAACACGTTTACATTCATCAACTCAGTTCAAAGGTCACATAGTCTACCGCCTTCAACAAGTGTTTTACCATTACAGTAACAATTACATTTTCGAGCGTAAGAAAAACCTTGGATCGCAGTTTTATAAAATTTCCCAAGGAAAATACGATGCTTTTTGGGTCTTTTCGAATGTTAATACATAACTAAACACCGTGCGTTTCAATGGTTGACAGCCATCGGCGTTTACATGCAAAAAATTTAAAATCCACGCTCTAAAAATTCGCATCACAGGAAAATCTCTGATTCGCAGTCATATGCAACTAACTAATCGAATAAGTGAAAATAGCTCCACTTAGAATCAGTGGAAGATCACTGGTTCTTTTCGTGAAACAGTGTCACTGATTGAGTGAGTGATAGAACCAAATGCATGCGGTGAATTAAATATTGATTTCTATTGAATTTAGACAGATCGTTGCTAGAAATAAACATTTTTCTGTCACTCACTGTCGATGTGGAATGTAGAATAAACTGAAAAAATACGCCTTAACCTCAGTTTGAACCCAGAGTACGCTGCTTTCAGATTGTTGCCTTGCCAAGTGAGGTACGAAGATGTTGTTCACTTCAACCAGGACGCTATATGTATTAAATACGCCTTAACCTCAGTTTGAACCCAGAGTACGCTGCTTTCAGATTGTTGCCTTGCCAAATGAGGTACGAATATGTTGTTCACTTCAACCAGGACGCTATATGTATTAAATACGCCTTAACCTCAGTTTGAACCCAGAGTACGCTGCTTTCAGATTGTTGCCTTGCCAAATGAGGTCCGAAAACGTTGTTCACTTCAACCAGGACGCTATATGTATTAAATTATTTTATCGAAAATGTGTATCTTTAAATTTAATGCAATTCGTTTTGATTATTAGTTCACTTGGTAACATTAGAATTGTTAATACATATAGTATTGACAAATGCACTTGCCTCGCCTCATTTCATACAGTTTAATCCTCCAAACCTAACGCTACGATTACGCGAAAACTAAATGAAATGAAAGACTGAATGTACATGTTGCCTCTCACTTTAAAAGCCGACATTTTAGTAAGTATATTTTATTAGTAGAAGTCAGAAAGCGAATCACTTTGAAAGAGCTAACGAAATGGCGGATGAATCAGTGGAAAATGTCACTGAATTAATAAGTGAGGAAAAATGGCAACTTTTCACCAAGCCGTTAGACGTAACGACTTAAGTTACTATTTAATTGATTAAAACAGTGAAATACCCAGTGATTAAGGTTCAGAGTGAGTGAGCGAAGAGATTTAGGCTGCGCTTAACAGCGAGGCCACGAGGGCCCATATTCAAATTTAGAGCGAATACCACACATGGCAACTGTAGCCAATATCATTAAAGGCATTTTCACGGTTCGTAGCTGCGTAAGCGTATATGAGAGAGGACATGCTAACAAATCTCGCTTCTGATGTAATTCAGAGAATCTATTTTGGTGACCGCGAGGCGACGCTGTAGGAGGGGGACCTCCCCCACCCTCCCCCCGCGCACTGTGCAGTTCACTTCGACGGAAAGGGAATCCGAAACGAAACTCTCTTTCGCAGGACAACACGATGCCGCTCCATCCAACGCCGTCCTCCATGAAAGCTCGCCCCATCTTGCGATGTAGTCTAATTAAATTGCGTCCTCCACGGGCGTTCAAATTTCTTACTCCGCGGGCGTAAGAAATTCGAAACGGGGAATTTCGAAACTGGGTTGGAAATACAAGCGTGCAATTAATTCTTCGCGGCACAGGAAATAGAGATAAGCCATTTACTTATTCAGTACGCGATTCACGTATGCGAAGTCAGTTCCAGATAAACTACTAGGGCCTATTGTCGTGAAATTTAACAATCGTGTTAGCGAATTCCGTATTATTCATGCACGAACTTTGAAAATCTGCGTCTATGAAAATTAGCCTTATTCGGAGGGGGAAAAAAACACAAATTTCTAACCACGAAACCATTTTTGAGAATGAGAATTAATTTGCTTCTTGGAGTCGTTATGTCGGATGGCTTATCAGTGTACGAAATAAAGATCATCGAGATAAAAACTAAGACATCAATGCCCCTACAGTGGATTCGAACCCAGAACGCCTTACAGCGTAGGATGGCGTCAATGTTTCCGCTTAGGGTACTTATGGATTTTGTGATAATACGTGGTGACATTTTCAATCGTCATAATCTAGCCTGTAAATCGTAAATACTCATCTACGAAAATAAATCGTATTCAGTAGGAAAAACTCGAAAAGTAAACAAAAATGATTTGAAGTTTATAATTAATTTTCTTATTGAGCTGTTTACGCCTGAAGGATTATCAGTGGAACAATATTCATTTCGCACTGTGCACCCGAACGCAAAATTCCTTATGGTGAAGGCTGGAGTTAACTTCGCCGCCTAATCAGGAATTTCGTGGTTCAATGGTGTAACATTTCACATTATTCTTGTATCTGCGATACCCGGCCTCTGTTTTCAAATATTTCGTGGTTCAATGGTGTAACATTTCACATTATTCTTGTATCTGCGATGCCCGGCCTCTGTTTTCAAATATTTCGTGGTTCAATGGTGTAACATTTCACATTATTCTTGTATCTGCGATGCCCGGCCTTTGTTTTCAAATATTTCGTGGTTCAATGGTGTAACATTTCACATTATTCTTGTATCTGCGATGCCCGGCCTCTGTTTTCAAATATTTCGTGGTTCAATGGTGTAACATTTCACATTATTCTTGTATCTGCGATGCCCGGCCTCTGTTTTCAAATATTTCGTGGTTCAATGGTGTAACATTTCACATTATTCTTGTATCTGCGATGCCCGGCCTCTGTTTTCAAATATTTCGTGGTTCAATGGTGTAACATTTCACATTATTCTTGTATCTGCGATGCCCGGCCTTTGTTTTCAAATATTTCGTGGTTCAATGGTGTAACATTTCACATTATTCTTGTATCTGCGATGCCCGGCCTCTGTTTTCAAATATTTCGTGGTTCAATGGTGTAACATTTCACATTATTCTTGTATCTGCGATGCCCGGCCTCTGTTTTCAAATATTTCGTGGTTCAATGGTGTAACATTTCACATTATTCTTGTATCTGCGATACCCGGCCTCTGTTTTCAAATATTTCGTGGTTCAATGGTGTAACATTTCACATTATTCTTGTATCTGCGATGCCCGGCCTCTGTTTTCAAATATTTCGTGGTTCAATGGTGTAACATTTCACATTATTCTTGTATCTGCGATGCCCGGCCTTTGTTTTCAAATATTTCGTGACCTGTCTGTTCGCAGTTGTTCCATACTTTATGGATCAAACCTTTGAAAAATCACCCCATAGTTGAGGTGCTTGGATGTTCACTAAATGTATATTATCCCAAGCGTTTTAAACTTGTGTTAACATAAAAGTTCGTTATTTCTGGTAAAATTGAACTTTTAACTATATTTGACACATAAATTATAATATTTAATTTATAATTGATATGAATAAAACAGGGAGAGAATAAAGTTTTGGTGACGCCTAGTAAGATATAGTTCTTAAGCAAAATATTATTACAAAGGCTGCGCACGAATGAGGTGCGCTGTCTCTGTGGTGTAATTTCCTGTGCATGAGGCGGAGGAATATCCTGGAAGTAGAACTTGAGCAGGGCTTCAGAAAAGTTGGAGGTAACCGTTAATGGACTATAAGCGATTTACACTATCTAATAAAAGGGTAATTGGGCACCCGCGAAGATAGGTAATTCAGTACGTCAGTTGACTTGTGTTTCACGGCCTTCGGCTTAGGACCGCTGGTGTTTGTCCGTGGTAGTATGAACACAGAGGCCTATTGTAACATTTTGGATAACGAAATGCTCCCCACATGGCGGCGTTTTTACGGAATGGACCCGTGTACTTCCAGGATGACATTGCAATTTGCCTTGTTTCAAGGGATACTATGCAGTGGTACGCCGACAACAAGGTTCGCCGAATGGACTGGCCCGTCCAGAGTCCCGACCTCAACCCTATAGAACATCTTTGGGATAAATTGGATCGCCGGGTGAGGGCTCGTCAGGCGCGGCCAAAATCCATTGCTCTACTCATGGAATGGTTGCACGAGGAATGGCGACGAATCCCCGTGGATGTCCTGCAAACACTCGTAGAGAGTATGCCAGACAAGGTGGCTGCTGTTATAACCGCAAGAGGTGTTCCTACGAGATTCTAACGGGGTGACAACCACCGAGCAAACATTGTGGACAGATGCCCAATTACTTTTTGGTCGATAGTGTATATAGGGACACGACAGTCCTGCGAGTTTAAAGTCCTGCGAGTTTAAAGTCCTGCGAGTTTAAAGTCCTCCCAGTATATACTTTCCATTCCTCTGCATAATCCCCGCTCAGATATTTGCTAATGGGCTGCCGCTCCAGTCAGTGACTCGCTTTATTGCACCCAATCAGGTCGCACAATTTGAACTACTTATTCCTTTTTAGATTTCTTATTTGTTATTTGATAAGCTTTTCCATTTTAAAAAACGACATAAAAACATGTCCAAAATTTTTGTCGAGAAAACATATTATACGAATTAAAATATGGCAGGTAAGTAAGCTTGTTGCAGATTTTGCAAAAATATATTGATATACATTTGAAACAATTTGACGGTAATAATCACGTGCTAAAAGAAAGATTTTTCAAATCCTTTAAATAAGCCTACCTTGAATGAATTCAATCGTGTTTGTCAACATTAAGGCCCGATATAACAGGTTATTTTCGTTCTCGTCTATTTCACGGTTTTTTTTTTTGCCGCCTGTATTGAAAACTAAGGAAGACTTGCTACTAGCGTAGGATTCTAATGTTACTCATTTAATTTTACTACACGCAGCATAACTGCCGTTTGTGATTATAGCAAATATAGTCTGTGTCATATCCTAAAACACACATCTGGCACATTACATGTTTTGTAAGTCACATTCTAAAAGTCTCAAGTTGTGGCTTTTGGTGCTATGTCAGAACCCACAACATCCATTTTAAATTAATTCTCTAGCAAACGGACGGCGTCGCATGATATAAACAAACGCCATTCTAGCGTCTAGACTCTCGAAATCTCGTACTCTCGGATCTCGCTTGTCAAAAATCGATTCGGCGGCAGATACCGCGATCAATTTCTCGAACCATAAACGTTTCCATTACCGCAGTTTTATTACGCTGCTTTACTTATTTTGCCGATCATTGATTTATTTCACGCAAATTCGAAAACTTACGCTAATGTTTCCAATTTCGCGCAGTCAACACTAGTTGTTAAACTGAAAACGTAATAATCCGTATTTTTTAATTAATATCCGTAATTCGGCAGCGAGGTAAGGTAAACAGTACAAACTATGGAAAATCGGTAGCACTCGGCAAACTCATCATCATGCATGACAGATGTATTTAGAAAACAACCAAACACGTCATACATGGTGCGATTTCTCAAAAAAGTATTAATTCACAAAGTGTGAAGATATGGCGAATAGACTATGGCCTTGCTTGAGTTCAAGTGCCAAGGGTCCTCACCTCGCTTCGCGCCCCGGAAAAGTGCCCCTAGGACACGACGTCGAATAGCCGCTGTTCGAATCCACGGCTAGGGCAGCACGAATTGGCACCCTAGAAAATCCCCCCCCTCCCCCCTTCAGCCATGGGCGCGTCTCACATGCCATAGATTGGTACTGTTCTTCACTGTTTGTTCTCTGTTGATCTTCGCGCCTTGCAGATGGCTGACGAACGCTAAACGGCGCAATCAAAAACTGTAACAAAACGTTTAGCCTTCTCATTAATATTCTCCGCTCACGTACTGCAGAGGATGCTGGATACCAAAATATTAGTAATTTTATATTTGTATGAAACATTGTTCAATTTGTATGCAGTGTATGTGATGACATTTTCCTACAATAAAAAAATGACACTTTGTATTTTTTAATAATATGACGTCAAATACAATAATTTTCTATTTTACTGCAGCTGTAATAACAAATATTAAGTTGTACAGATGAAAAAATTTACAAATTAAGCTTAAACTAATGCCATGGTCTACCGCGTGGCATGTGCTATAGGGTCTGTCATCCCCAAATAACAAGCCAAATGTGTGGAAAAAATTGTTAAATATAAATAAATCTTTGCATATTTTTAACTTGTTTTTAAAATGTACGAACTGTTATTTGATGATTACATATATGTCACACGGTAGCCCATGGCATTAGTTGAGTTTGTATTAATGTTTTCATTTGTACATACAACTTAGTATTTGTTATAGGCTGTTCACGGTAAACCGAACACTTTTCAAAGCCCTGGAAAGAACTACTTGTATGCACATTGAGTATTACTCCATCATACGTACAATTAACATTGCCACGAGCCACAACGCTTTATTCATACGTTAGTGAAGTGACAAACTGAGGTTATTAGGAAAGTCAGTATTTTACAAATTTGCAAATTCTTACTCTTAGCTGCATTTAAAAATGTTAATCCATGGAGCTACTTTCCCTCCATCGTTGCCAACTTTACTGGGAGCATTGCACTCAGTTAAAATATGCAGTTAGGAGCAGTGGCTTATTTACTAAGGCTGATTTCAAAAGTGCTCACTTTATTGTGAACAGCCTTTATTATGGGGAAAATGTCATCACATATAATGTGTAGAATTGGACAATGTTTGGTATGAGAATAAAATTATGAATTTTTTTTTGGTCCAACATCGTTAAATCAATGACGTCCTCTCAGTCTCTATCCATGTTTACCTGCAAATGTAAACGTAAATAAACACGCGGAACACCCATCTTGGCTTCCGGTGTAAACAACAGAAACTCGCACGTCAATCTATCAGTAATCGAGATACAAACGAACAAGGGTATCCGAATTAGGAGATGCACACTTCTTCACCAAGGCGGCTAGGACCTATATCTCGTGAAGGGCGCAAGGCGGTGAATTCAGACACAGCCTTTATAGTCTGTCTCAGTTAGGGAGGCCAATTTTCGACTGTTCTAAGGCGGTACCAGAGTTTTTTTATTTTTACCACATATCCTCTCAAGTGTGCTGTTGTAACACCTGAAAACCATGCTGTTTGTGTTTGTTTTGTCAATTTGACGCAAACTAAACTTGAACGGCCTTGTCCTATCCAGAGAATATTATATAAGGGCCTACCGGTATACAATTTAAGATCACAAGCTAGATTGAAAAACAATGTATTCCAACTCTTTGTAAAGTGATAGACAATAACGTTTCTCTCGTGTAGTATTGAAATATATAGTCCATTCCCCATTGGGAGCAACTTTCTCGGAGCCCTGCTAAATATCTACTTGCAGACCCGTTTCGTATCCTTCCGCCAAATGTGAACAAACGTTGCCACGTGACTGCCATGTAGCATCTGTCAAAAATCAATGTTTACATTCCATTGTGTGTGTACATATGTTCGTATACTTTCGCTACACCTAAAAATAAACATTAAAATGTGATTTTTACTTTATACCAGCCAAATGTGTTGTTTAATTTTTACAGCCTTTCAAGGAATTCTGTCATATTCCAAAAACCATCCCGTATGATTATTCACAGTTTAGGCCTCTAAAATTATTTAGGTCAGCTTTATGACGTTTTAAAAATGCCTGTATTGAAGACAGTTCTTACGGTTATTTTACATTAACATATTTGTTTTTCACGACGTAGCTCAATACATGTAATGTACGTTAGTATTTTGCCGCCACTGTGTTTAACACTGTTACAACTGAGACGTAAAGGGCTGTACTAATTGCAATTATCATTTTGTTATTGATATGTGTTAGGTAATTTCTCTAAAAGGACGGCCTCAGTTGGAATAAATATTAAAACGAAGGAACAACCAGTGAAAAAGGCACATTAAATTCAAGCACGCAACTCGTGTTGCTCATTTTTGTCGTACAAACTTTCAAAGATAGCTGTGAATATGCACACAAATAAGTCTACCGTAACTATTATTCTGCACATATTTATATGTATTGCTACCTATTGTTTATTAGGTTTATTGAAATTTATCGGGCTGGGCTTAGTATTTTTCTTCTGGGATTGTGGCAAATTACGTTACACGACTGTGTTTCAAACCCCTCGGGGCAAAGGTACAACGTTGTGATAAATAAACAGACGTGGATGTAAATAATTAACTTAGTTATAAAACCAGTTCACAGTTAAAACGTATAAATAGTGCTAATCAAATATTTGAAATCTCGCACACACAGGACCAGAGTATCGACCACGATGCACAAAGGCACGCCATTTCACAGACGCAATAATTAACGAAACACACGTCACAGTATATTTATTACTGCCGTGGAAACACATATTTGTCACAACATCGTAACTTGCCTAGGTAGGTTTAAAAAAACACAACGTCTACAAACGTGATGTATTAATTTGAAGTATTTTTCGGAGTAAGAATAATTTACGTTTCGTTTGCCAAAAAGCAACACGCTATGTCATGGCTCGCCAAGTCTGCCAACTTCGCTAGGTAACTGCCCCGCCATCATATCTAAATATATTAAAATACGTATTGAAACATTAAAATCTCTTTTCAGTTGAAAATTGCAAATTCAATAATCATTATTTTGCTGTAATAAGTATGAAATATGCTACAATTGAAAACATATATAATTTCCTTTATTACTAGCGAAGTGAAATTTCCTGAGTGTGAAAGAGACGAAGAAAGCGAAAGAGTGCGACAAGCCTCGCCAGCAGACAGTTTTTCAATTGCTTTCTCCCTCCATAAAACAATATCGTACCATCACGGCCTACTCACGATATATTCCGCTATTATTCTAAACTGTAAAAATGAGATATATTGCCATAGGTGCTACTTCAATATTTCAGTAGGCACCGTTTCATTTACAAATAGTGTACTAAAAAACGAGGTTAAAATAATATTTTAACTGTGAACTATTTCTTACCGGTCGTTGCCATCCGTCGCTGCTCTCGCTGTTGTTAATTCATATTTAAAAAGAAATAAATATTACAAGTTATAGAATATATTAATGTAATGGTTCATTTATTCAATAATACAGTACTCTAAAGTTAATCACAGTGTTATAGATTTGTGGAATACAGGTTATTGAAAAAACAGGTGACATGTTATGCCTACAGTGTTTTTTCAAAGGTTGATTTTCATAAGTCGCTTCCAATCGGGAATGGACTATACTCGTTTATATCCGTGGTCCCAGCTTGGCTGGGGATGTTTCTGACGGATCGTCCAACAGTTGTCATAAAACAAGGAATAAAATCCAATTGTTTATTTTAAGTTAAAAAAAAATACGCAACATGAGTTTAAGTCAAATTTTTCTACAACGGTGACACCATTAAACGCTTTTTCTAAGCAAAATGCTTGGAGACATAACTTGCAAAGACCTGGAACACCCAGCACATTGTGTATCTTAAAGATGTGAATTTTCATCGTTGTTTATCAGAACATAGAAATTTCTATCTTATACAATACATCACCTAAGTCGTCAAGGTATATCAGTGGATTCTAACTAAGGGAAGTGCATAGAAAATATTCACAGACCTGTTGTGGCAAAACTTTAGGGACCGTTCTACATAATATTTATTGACATAACCGGGTAGCCTTGTGGTATTATACTTTTGACTGGTACATTCCCTCAAATTTCCTTGACTTTTCCATGCACCCTCATACATTTTTCTAACCAAAATATGTGGCATATATTAAAAAGATATTTATGATTTTTGTGAAATAAATTACCATTTTTATGGGTAGTAATAACATAGACATTATTTCTGTACGCTTTCAAATCCAATAACAAATATTTATAAAAAAATATGTGCAGAAAGATGTCAAATGGAAGAAATATAACACCACAATACAAAGACAAGATGCAATACAAAGAATCAATTCAATTAGGACCACTAAAAAATGTTCAAATTATTATTTTACCAAAGTACATGTTTTTATAGCAACATCTTACTCCTACATATAAAATCACAACCTCCACAATACTAATGTTTGCTGTATTAACAAATATATATATGTAATATTAGTTACGATTATTCATACAATAAAATTTCCCCAGGCTTACAAATCTTTCTGTGAAGGTGGAATAAACTAGAGTAAAAGTACAATTAATAGGGAACAAAGAAAAAGTGCTAGAATGCAATATTTATTTTCTTATTAAATACATTTCCAACTACTTAATCTAAATCCCTTGACCCCACAGAAATTTCCTTGATATTTCCCAGATTTTTTGAGAAATGTGAAATTCCCTGATTTTTCCAGGTTTTCCCTGATGCTAGGCACCCTGTAGTAAGATATACCTGGCAACAAATTGTCAGAAAATAATGTCTTTCGTAGCTGAGTTAGGGTATAGCAAGTATGAGATAGGGTATTGAAAAGCGGATGTCGCACAACCCTTACAGTTCATGTGTCGTCGCGCGCGACCGGGTGACGCTATCGATCCATCGAACCCCTCCCACGCCCTTCATCCCCAAAACCACCCCTTCTGTATTCCACAGGACAGCCCTTTCAGCGATGCGGTCTGCGCGGTGCCTCCACCAGCCATTAGCTGACATCGTCCGGCTCATCAGCAAGATCGCTTGGCGCTCTGTTCGTCGCGCCCGATCTGCACCTGTCTGCTCTCGCATACTTGTCGCCATTGTAGGCAGCGAGTTGTTCCCTACATGCGCGTGTGCAGTGGAGCCAGAAAAGGTGGAGACGGACAAAGGGTAGGGCTGTTCGGTATCATAAAAATTTAATATCCTGCAGATGGAACGTGTATTTACAAAAGACTAGTTCCGTAAACCAAACGCATGTGGAGACTGCGAAAAATATCGAATATTTACGATGGACAGGTTAGCGTCATAAAGTTAGAGTGAAAAATGCTACACGAAATGACATCTATTAAAACAGCCGTACTGTAATTTCTGTTATCCGGCTGATTAACAGAATAAACGATTTTCGCCTAGTTAAAAATAATTTTCTACGAATTTTCAGTACATTCGATTAATTCACCTCACGATAGAAGCTCGTTAAATAATTACTTTTCCTTGTCAATTGGGAGAGCTTGGGTTAAAATTGTAGTACAGAAAGCCACTTGGTCTAAAGTCACAGGACATAAAAATTTATTCACTTAAAACGTTATTTTCAAAAATGGCAGTACAGAAAATTACATGGTTTATCCATTTGTCCTAAAAAAATCCTTCGGCCTAAAATGCATTCGCCATAAAGTTATAGCGCTGCACTAGAAGCAGCACACGTGGCTGTAGTGATAACTGTCGACGTCGGATTGACTTCGCCACGTGGTCCTTGCAGCAGCGCATTACTAATGCAGACTTCCCCGTCACTGTGCTATGGACAGACGATGTACTGTTTGTTTACCTGCGAGGGCATCTTCAGCAGCAACAGTGCAGTGCGCCTTGCGTTTTATTTCATTTGTAGCTTGAGGATGCATTTCCGACACCGTGTTCATTAATGGCTGTTCACGATCAAGCAAGCACTTTTGAAAGCCCTGCTTAAGATCTACTTACATGCACGTTGTGTATTCTTACACCTTATGTAAAATTAGCACTACCATGGTACTCGTCACTTTATTCATATGTCGGTCAAGTGGAAATGCGAAGTTATTAGAAAAGTAATCTTTTTATAAACATATCCTAATTTTTACTTAATTGAGGCGTTAAAAAGAACAGGAAGAGTCAGAAATAATATAAATGATCACAAATGGTTACCTAACCTTTTTTATTCGATGTTAAGATATGGAAGCACTTTCCCTCCATCGTTACCAACTTTGCTGGGCGCATGTCACTCACGGCGCCCGTTAAAATATATGCAGGTAGGGGTAGTGATATGGCTTAATAAGTTTAAGGGGAATTCCTAGTTAAACATAGACAGTGGAATCAGTGTTTGCGCTTATATAAAAAAATAATTGACCTGCGAAATACGACGTTTTTTCAGGAAAGATAAAAAATAAAACAATTATCTACAGCTGTCACTTCATACTTTCAATCCAGTTAAATATATTTAAAAAAAAATGGCTAACTTTGCATTTCTTATATATTCCCGCGCAGTTTCTCTTAGGAAGAGACTAACAGTATAAACCTGCATCTGTAATTTAACACACTGGCTTACATCGTGTGTTACGTATCAAATATGTGAGAAATTCAACTACCCGGAAACGCATAAGATTTATATATATTATATATGCTGTAAGCTAGGGTAACTTTATGACGCAGATGTTTTTTCAGTGTTATATTAGAATTTTCTTCCATTTCCCAAACTTTTTTTTCCTTCAAATGTTCAGTGGTTAAATTGGCACCACTGAATATGAAATAGTGGGGTGTTTAAATACTCTTTTCTGTGTCACAAAGTCACCCCACATTTGTCACAAAGTTTACTAGTCTACTCGCAGTTCCTTCACACTTTCTGAATCTAACCTTTCAAAGATCACCCCATTTATTAAGTGTTTGGTTATTTCCTAAATATACCATGTATCTGTTTGGTTAAATTAAAGTTTTCCTTGTGCTTTACCTATAAAATATATTATTTTAATTACAATTAATATGAATAAAAACATCGCGCAACACAAAGCATTGGTAATGCCTAGTAAGAAATATATCTAATGCAAAATATTTTATACTGAGTGCCTACGAATGTGGTGCATTGTCTCTTTGGCGAAATTTTCTATATTCGGATAAGCTTCATTTGCCTAAGGCGGAGGAATATCTTGGAAGAAGAACTTTAGCAGGGGTTCAGGATAATAGAGTCCATCGCAATGCTTCGTTATGGCGAGATATTGCCTTGAGTTATAGGGATTGCCTTAATTTGAAGCGCGCCCCTTGTAAGTCGTGAATATAAATAACGATTAATTCACCACCCAAAGGATGTGTTTCACACTTTTATTCGAACATTTACCGGGCATTGAAACGTGCTGTGTCTTATACGATTAGTTACACACTATGGTCCCGCAAGGAGTTCTCTGTATGACATCCATTTTTATTTCATACACCGTAAACTTGAAGCTCCTGTGATATATTAACCTCACGAGTCCATTTAGGCGTTGAACGAGAAATAAGTCGGGCACGAAAAAAATCTGACCTGGGACTTTACCACTATTCAAACTCTAAGGGTTTGAATTTAAAAAAAGAAAATCCTGAAACTGCATGTTAAGTATTTGTAATTATATATAAACTATTAAAACAAACAGCCTAACGATATCTCTTCGAGTTAATGAGCTTACGCTAAGAGCAAAACGATATCTCACCGGGTTAATTCAATATTAAAGGAGTCCTCGAAAACACATTTTACCCCTTTCCAGAATTTGCTTTCCAGGAGCGTAGAGGCTACGTCGGCTCAGCGGTTAGCACGCTCGCCTCCCATCAAGGCGAACCTGGTTCAATTGCCGGCCGGGTCACCGGATTTTCACAAGTGGGAATCGTACTAGACGATGCCATTGGTAGGCGGGTTTTCTCGGGGATCTCCGTTTCCCCCACCCCTTCATTACGGCGCCGCTCCATAGTCACTTAAATCACCCTCATCGGCTCTCAAGACCTCGCTGTTTAAGAGCCGCCCAAATCTCTTCCCTCCAGGAGCGTAATTTTCTAGACGTGCTGTGGCTGGTTTTATCTCTATAAGTATTTAATCATGGTAATACAAAAAAAAATGTTTGAAATAAAGATGTTAGGGAGAACATAGCCTACCTCTATATGAAAAACGCGACACAAAATATGTACGTAAAAATGCTTCTGCCTCTGTCGGTGTATGTAAACAAGCGAAATCTGTTGCCAGTGTCCGAATTTCAACTGCTTCTTTTGGCGGAATGAAAACCAAAACACATTTCTAATTACTCTGAAATTTTCTAGAACAATCTAAATTTTCTTCTGCGCTTTTCGTAAAATTTTTATTATTGCGTAACAATTCTTCATTGTTTTCAAGTGAACAACAACACTAGTTATTCAGGCTCCAGACACAAAGGGCAGGGTACAATTTCATTTAAATTTATTGAAGCGCAACCCATTTGCTGGTTAATAATACTAATAATAATAAATGCTGAGAACCAACAAGTTGGTTGATGCTGTACACATCATCAACCATTTCAATGCCCTTTGTAGACAATCGTCAACATGCTGCACAACATGCTTATATTTGACCGGCACTGTACTCTGCGAAGCTCAGTGCCCAATGATCTTCCCTGTGGGTAACTGATGCCTAAACCGTGTTAGTCTTACTGCTCTACCTTATGGCAAGTTCATATCTTTAAAGAATACAGCTTATTGGTTATGATAACAGAACAAGTTCTTTGCCAGTTTAATTACAACTCGCATCAAAACATCTCCAAATTTTCAACACTGTAAATTAAAAATCAATGAGGGAATGAAAGGGTTATTTGCTGAAGTTGTTATTTTAATAATGTTGGATTTGGAGTGGGGATTAAAATGTAACACTGGAATCGTATAACACCCCCCCCCCCCAAATTCCTGGTTCCTAAGTCCCAGCGAGTGTTACTATTAATATGAGGCTATTCACGATAAACTGAGCACTTTGAAAGCCCAGCGTGAGATCACTTGTAGGCACGCTGTGTATTCTTCCGCCTGATGTACAATTAAAACATAGACTAAAGATGAGGCAGACCGCTTATTCGTCTTCTGCGCATATACCCAACATTAGCCTACTTCAAAAGAACACAACTGTCAAAGTCACATGGTCAACAGTGATGAACGTGTTTGTTTACATGTTAATTTTTAAATGAAAACAACTCTCAAATTAAAAAAAAAAAAAATACTTTTACCAATTTGAATTTATTCAAACTGCATTACGAATTAGTTAGAGGAAGCATGAAACTTCTCTTAGCGCTTGTTTACAAAAGAGTTTTCTAACCTAGAATCAAAACGTTGCCGTTTTCGCTAGACGTGTTGGCAGGAAAGCAGTTCAATGTTGTGACACGGTGATTGGTGCGCAGCCAGCGAAATAGGTCTACCTCTTCTTTAGTCCATGAATTAAAATTGCCATGAGCCTCATCACTTTATTCACGCGTCGGTCAGTGACACTGTGAAATACTTAAGAATATAAATATTATATATATGCATAAAAACAGGAAACGAAAGAAATAATTTCAATATTCACAAACTTTTACCTGACACCTTAGATTCAACTTTAAGACAAGGAACTATTTTCCTTCCGTTGCTACCAACCTCGCTGGCCGCATACCACCTAGTGTGCCTGTTAAAATGTATGCATGTAAGCATGTATTGGAAGTTCACGGTAAAATGATCACGTTTGAAAGCCCTGCTTAAGATCTAATTGTATATACGTTGTGTGTTACTCTCCGCCTTATGTAAAATTAACAAATTAACATTGCCACAGGCCTCATCACTTTAGCCATGCGTCGGAGAAACGAAACTGTGAAATTATTAACAGATTAAATACTTTACAAATCTGCTTATTTTCACACGTCGATGCATTGAAAAAACAGAAAGCGAAATAATTAAGTTACAATAAACGGTTACCTGACACCTTTTAATCAACGTTAAGACATGTAACTACTATCGTTACCACTTTTCTGGGCGAATGTCACTCAGTGAACTCATTAAAATATATTTATGCAGGGGCGGTGACTTTTTTCTAAGTGTCGTTTCACTTTATCGTGAACAGCCTTTAGTAATATTTGAGAGTGGGGGTACGATGTAGCCCTAAAACCACCCATACTGGTTCATGAGTCCCCGCGAGTGTTACTATTATTATTATTATTACTACCAGTCTGTTGCAGCGCTAACGAAGATGAGAGAGATGACCTATTTTAGTGCGTGGCGTTCGTGCATGAAGCGAAGTGAAATTTGCCGGCATGCTGCTACACAGGGGTTGATTGCCAGTGCAAAGAGGGTAAGAGTGTGTGGAAGGGGGCGAGGGGACGACTGCAACCCGCGCAACGCTTGGCGAGGTGTTGAATGATTAATCAGCGACCTCCTCGCGCCGAGGCAGGCCAGACATTGGCCTCCACGCTGTACAGCGCGCATGTACGTACAGCGGAGGGTTGTTTCTTGAAAGACACGACATGCTTTATCGCAGTGGCTCCCAAGGGGTGTAGTAAATTTAGCAGTCCCGGAACGCTTTGACCTCGGGGGTACTATGGTAGAAGGCGCAAGGGGGTTTCCGGCATTAAATATACTGCAAACCTTTAACTTACATATAGATCATTTATATATAGAGGCCTGCAAGATTGGCGTTATTAAGAGATAGGAAAAATTCGCGAGATTGCACAGTCATGTGTATACTCGAGCCTCATACGTTTGTTCATTGGCTGCCGCCTCAGAGCCAAGTAGCCAGTGCTACTTCACACCTGGCAGTATCGCACTCGCTACTTGTTTCCTTGCAAGTCTACTGTTGGCTCAGAGTCGTCCAGGGCGTGTCTAATAAACTGCGATCCAATTGCAAAGTCAACTTCAGTGTACACGTGTTTGACGTCTATCTTGTCCTGAAATGAGCTCGCGAAATGTTCCTATCCCTAGCGTTATTTTATGGCATCGAGCTAAAATTCACATCACTATATATGCTCGAGCCGGAGTCGTTTCCCCATTGGCTGCTACCTAGGTGTTAAGTCACTCCCTTTCTCAGAGAACTGCACCTGATTTTGGCACCCGATTGTGAAATGTTCATTTATTGGCGTAGAGATACCCGGGGCGTGTTAAAAAAGAATGGTCCAATAACAAACGTATTGCAAAGGAAAGGTATTTTAAGGATAGAATGTCCTGAAATAATAACGCGAATTTTGCATGTCCCTATTAGTATAATACTTTTATATTATAGTTAGGGCCACCAGTTTTTTGCGAAAAGATTTACGTCGAAGATTGATTTCAGCATCCTATGTGCAAACTTGTGTACTTCTTCGGCTATTGGCTGCTAGTCTTCGTGTGGAAATCGACTGGTACATAAGTGAACCAATCAGAATTAAATTTCCCTTACAGTGACCGCCCAATCGCCAAAGATGTTCTGAACTAAAGTGTTTTGCATTACAACTTGTCCTGGAATATTTATTTTCGCGAGAAACAGGTGCCCCTAATTTTAGTCTATTCGCGATGTCGGCTCATGTTTTGTGTCAAACCTTTGAAAAATCACGCCGTGTATGTAGTGCTTTCCTAAATATGTCATGTATCACAAGCGCTTTAAACTTCTGTCAACCTAAAAGTACCTTATTTTGGTTTAAACTGAACATGTGTTGATATTTCATCCATAAATTGTAATATTTCATTTATAATTTATAGGAATACAAGAAGTAACTGTGACAACTAAGGTGCTGCTTTCCTCAAAATGGGCGCAGTTAATTTGTAAATAAGTTCTTACAAACTGAGTTGGTAGGTGGGACTTCATTTCTCTTTGAAATCAATATCATTAGAAATGAAACCAGAAACCTACGCATCAGTAGTTAGACAATTACAAATGCACACGTGCCTTACCCACGACTTGAACACAATAAGCTAGTGTGCAGTCAACTACATTACGTAGTCCGGATTCGGAGAATCTACTTAGGATTTAATCTGTTTAATGTTTAGAATGATAGGTTTTACTAACCTAAAACATTGACAGGGCTGTCATTTTGAAAATAAGTTACTGAGCTGCTTAAATCTTGCAAGTTTACGTGGCCTAGAGTAAGACTATCTGTGTGACGAATTGCGTGGAAATCGGCTGATTTGCCTGTGAGATATAGCATATAAATTTATTTTTTATATTGTTTTTTACAAAACTGTTAACATAAAGAGCCTCTATATGATGATGCGTCTAATATATACTGTCAACATACAAATTTTGGTTGGATTTGGTAATATATGTGGCAAACTTACCTAATTTGTTTATGAAGCCGCCACTTCTAACATCATTGTCTGGTGTGCCCAATTTGGTGAAAATTAGGCGAACTGTTCCAGAAATATAGCAAAACGTTCGATTTTTTTTAACTGGCATTATTTTGCAAACATATTGGAAGAATTGTATCTCTTTGAGCATTGAAACAATATACTCAATTAATTACATATATTAACCCCATTAACCCATTCAGACCCAGTGTACACAATCATGTACATTACGCACATGTAGGTAATATTTGGTCTGTACTGCACACTGCGAAGTTCAATGACCGAAGATCTTACATGTGGGTAAATGATTCGCAAACCGTCTTACTGATATAGGTCATAATTGGTTGATACAACTGTAGCATAACATATTGCCGACTGCAACAAGACAAGTAAGTTTGAGTTTCAACTTCTATTGCAGATTACGCCCTGATTATAGCTTACTACCTGATTGTTTTAATTTATAAATTCATCCATCCTGTCCACAAAAATGTGTCCTTATTTCTTGAAAAATCGTGCACGACATTGAAACATCATAAAACTGTCATTATGATGGTGTGATTGGACTGTGACCATTGCCAACCATCTACTGCAATATTGTTCTTCCAATGTCTCGCATGAAGAAGGGTTCAGATTCCAGGCCCCGTAGCGTGGTGAAGAACTTTAATTAAATTAATTGTGTTATATTTTTTTCGTCATTCTACGTCCTCTCTATTAATCTATTCTTTTCTTGGGTTATTTTTGCGACTCCTGCGTTGTTCATTGTGTTGAATAAATTGGATTTCAAATCCGACAAGGAATACTTTTTCCTGGCATGTCTTTCATTGTGATTTTTTCCTTGTTATGTGTGAGTTTTTAGTTTTTATTGTTCAGCTGTGTAGACTGATATTTTTTTTGCGCTGTTTTGTTCACTTGTGTGGTGTTTTCTTTTTCCGTGCTGTCTTTTCTTTTGGTTTGAAAGGTTGTCTGTTCTGTTTTTGTAACAATAAGTTGTTCGTCCGTCCTCTTTTGTCTTTTTTAATTATATACATTTTGTTTTCTATTGACGAGGAAACGGCTTTTCATAATTATCTGTCTGTGGCGTTGTAAAAGTTTTTTTTTTTTTTTTGTCTCGCTGAGTTCTGTGTGCGCGCGATATTTATTTAGTCTCATGGTTGGCAATAGACACCGTCCAATCACGCCACCATAACAACATGAACTCACCATTGCCGTAAAACTTCGAAAACAAAAGGAACACGGCGGCTGAGCGATTAGCACGCTCGCCTCCCACCAAGGCGAACCGGGTTCAATCCCCGGCCGGGTCACCGGATTTTCGCAAGTGGGAATCGTGCCGGACGATGCCGTTGGTCGGCGGGTTTTTTTCTCGGGGATCTCCCATTCACCCCAGCCCTTCATTCCTTATTCAAGAGCCGCCCACTCGCTCATCAATTGGATTAGTAACCTGAACGTAAGGATTTCTGAATGCTATCTTGGCTCTAAATTCCTGGCGAATTCCTCATGTCTATAGTTATATAGGATAGTAACGTGGGCCAGAGTATTATGTCTCATCTTGGGAATAATTGAGGATAGTGATTTGGAGAATAACTCCAGTTCAGAATGGCATTAGACGTCTGCAAGAGATCGCTCTTTTACGTCTGCTCATTTGCAGTATTGAAACCGTCGTTGGAAATGCATGATATTCGGGCAAGGTTTAGAAAACGTTCTCCCACAGCAGAGTTACGACGGCGTCTTCGGCCCACTGCACCCCTGGACGCCCTTACTATAAGGGCAAGAGCGCTCCCTTTCAACCCCTTTCAACATCCCCGCGAGCAATACAATCCCCCCCCCCCTTTTTCCTCTTCTCCTTGGGCGCCAAGACTAACGATCCGCGCGCCTCTGCCGTGGCAATTCTAAACAGACGTCGGAGTGCCCGGGGGGGGGGGGTGGGGGCGGCCGCCCTTCGCACGCTTAATTAAGATATGTCAACAACGCGCTGAACCCCCCCGGCCGCGGGGGGCAACAATGCTCTCTGGCGCAGAAACCATGAGTGCGTCTGACTCCGTCGATAAATCTCTCCAGGCTCCAACCCCCCCCCCCCCCCCACTTTTAACACCTTTCCATCTGCTGCAGCTCGCCTTTCGCCAGGCTGCCTGCCATTCCGCGACAATTAAAACCTCTTGATAATAAAACAAATTAATTTTATTTTACATTTTCGAAAACACTGTCAAAATTGTGGACATTTACCACGTACGTGAACGAAACTGGCGCGCCATGCGGAGAGCGCCTGAACATAGGACACCATAACCTCGAGCTTCCGTAACAAAACACAAGGTGGCAGCTCCTGTTTTCTTGATGAAGGGGGAGGAGTATTCACCGACCGTATTTTCAAACTGCGTGTGATCTCCGTTCTACAAAACGCCATTTACCGATTTGTTGCGCAATGGCAAGTAGTTCCCAATATTTGCAACGGAAATCATTTCAAAACTCGAATTTTGGGGCGCATGTAGTTACCTTAACACACTTTGGGAAACGTGATACTTACATTTTCGTCTTGTACATCTGTCAGGAATAACCCGCAGGAGATTGTCAGTGTTTCTTAGTGTACGTTGTTCACGATAAACTGAGCATTTCTGAAAGCCCTGCTTAAGATCTACTTGCATGCACGTTGTGTATTCTTCCGGCTTATGTAAAATTAACATTGCCATGGGTCTCATCACCTTTTGCATGCGCCAGTAAAGTGAAACTGGAATTATTAGAAAAATAAATATTGTTCAAATCTGCTCATATTTACACTTTCATAAAAAAAAAAAAAAAGAGAAAGCGAGAGAAATAATTTAAGTTATCACAAATGGTTGCCTAATCCATTTTATCCGACGTTAAATAAAGGAACTACTTCCTACTCCATCGTTACAAACTTAACTGGGTGTGCATGTCACTGATTGCGCCCTTTAAAATACATGCAGGTATGTGCAGTGACTTTTTTGAAAGATTGATTTCAAAAGTGCTCACTTTATTGTGAACAGCATTTATATTGTTAACTATAAACGAAATACTAACAGTTATAGGTACAGCAGAAATACATGTCCAATTAAACCATAAATTACGTACATAATACTGACACAAGTATAAAATGCTTGTGATACGTGCAATGGTTTATAAAACAACCAAGCACGACGTACATGGGGTAATTAACTTTAACGTGCGTGTTTTGGGACACGCTGTATATGGACATTGCAAAGAGCAGTACCTGGCGAACCTGGCGGCTACGTAAAGCGGCCTGTCCGCAGTGCCAGGTCAGTTACACTGGTCCAGGGAGCCAGGACAAAGGCTGGCTGTCACCTGCGCCTGTCAGCCGGGGGGGAAGCCAGGACGCCGATAAGGCTGACGTTCGCGCTAGGCTCAATGGCACCTTCGCCCGTCACGCCCGTCGCACACAGGACCTGCAGCAGCGAGCATGCAGGCGCCCCCTTCGTTCTGGCGTGATTATTCGCGAGGGTGAGCATTCCCACTGTGACGAAACACGCGCGAGTTGTCCTCTTTTATTTCTAGACTATTCTCCTGCGGAAAAAAATATTCGCTTACAAGATAACCTCCTTTTGTGCGTATAGTCTAATCACGGTTACCTCCAACTTTTTGTTAAGCCCCGAAAAAGTTATATTTCCAGATATTCCTCCGCTTGGCTGATTATAGAAAATTACACCAAAGGAGATTATAGATAATTACACCAAAGGATATTATAGATAATTACACCAAAGGAGATTACAGATAATTACACCAAAGGAGATTGTAGATATTTACACCAAAAGAGATTATAGATAATTACACCAAGGAGATTATAGAAAGTTACACGAAAGGAGATTATAGAAAATTACACCAAAGGAGATTATAGATAATTACACCAAAGGAGATTATAGATAATTACACCAAAGGAGATTATAGATAATTAGGAGATTATAGAAAGTTACACCAAAGGAGATTATAGAAAATTACACCAAAGGAGATTATAGATAATTACACCAAAGGAGATTATAGATAATTACACGAAAGGAGATTATAGAAAATTACACGAAAGGAGATTATAGATAATTACACCAAAGGAGATTGTAGAAAATTACACCAAAGGAGATTATAGATAATTACACCAAAGGAGATTATAGAAAATCACACCAAAGGGACAACGCACCGCATTCGTGTGTGCTCAGAGTAATAAGATTTTGCATAGGAACTATTTCTTACCAAGTAATACCAAAACACTTCTTTTTTCACTGGTTTATTCATGTCAATTATAAATTAAGTATTATAATTTATAAATAACATATAAGTAAATACGTCTACCTTAACAAGAAGTAAGGAATTTTTATGTTAATACAAGTAAACAACACTTGCGTTACATGACATATTTAAGACATATCTATGTATATAATACACGGGGTGATTTTCTAAAGGAGTAATTTGTTAACTTGTGTTTTAAATAACTTGTACACCACAAGTATATGACACTGATTAACTTTAAAAGTAATATATCTGAATAAATTAAATTTTAACTTAATATCTTGTATAACTTGTAATATTTATTTCGTATTCAATACGAATTAAAAACACTGAGAGTAGCGATGTTTTGGCAATGGCTAGTAAAAAAATTGTTCGCAGTTAAAATATTGTTTTAACCAAGTTTTTCGGTATGCTATGAGTAAATTAAACGTTATCTATTAAAATATTTCAATTTTTAGGTAGCCCCGATGGAAACATATTTCACTGTACAATTAAAAATATCAGCGCAAAATACGGTGCGTAGGCCCTAGTGACATGGTGTTCTTTCTAGACCGAGGAAGAAACTTCAATAGGCTGTCGGTGGAGTGGAACTTGTCGCTCTCTCTTTCTGTCTCTCTCCTCTCTCTCTCTCGCTCTCTCTCTCTCTCTTGGGGAAGTTTCGTACAGCTAATAGCAGCAGGAAAATTATAAATGTTTTAAATTTTAACATATTTAATACTTATTACAGCGAAAATAATGAATTTTGAATGTGTAATTTACAACTGAAAAGAGATTCTAAAGTTTGAATAATTATTGTAACATATTTAGATGTGATGGCGGGAGGGTCACAAATCCGAAGTTGACAGCAGTGGCCATATAACATGGCGTGTTGTTGCTCAACGAAGCGTTAATTTTTCATACTTAAAAAAAAACTTCAAAATACCACATCAAGTTTGTACACGTTGTGTTTTTTAATCCTACCTAGGCAAGTTATGATGATGTGATAAGTTAGTGTTCTCGTGGTAGTAATAAATATACTGTAGCGTGTGTCGCGATCGCTGCATGCGAAAGAGTGTGGCTGCATCGTGGTCGTTACGCTGGCTCAGCGAGTGTGTGATTGCAAATACTGTAAGTACGAAAGTCATACGTTTTAACCGTGAATTGATTTTACGCCGAAGTGAATTATTTTTAAGTCACGGCTGTTTATTTATCTCAACATACCTTTACCCTAGACGTTTAGAACACAATTGTGTTAAGTTCTTACGTTTCCGTGATATGAATGTTTGCCACAATCCCAACAAATGGCTAAGCCCAACCAGAAAATTTTAAACAAATCATTAAATGAATCTAGTAAAATATAAGTACCTATGCAAAGAAATATGAACGGAAGAAAGTTACCGTAGGCCTATTTGTGTGCATGTTCATCGCTCTCTTTTAAGTTTGTCGCTGCTACGCACAAAATATAAGCGACACGGGCTGCGTGTTTGAATTTGCTGTCTCTTTCGTTAGACTGGTTGCTCCTTCGTTTTAATATTTAATCCTATAAAGGCCGTCCTTTTAACGGAGTAACCCAACACACATCAATGGCAATTGGTTAAACACTACATTTCTCCCCCCCCCCCCCAGGTTTTAACAGGGTTAAACACAGTCGTGGCAAAAATACTGTATTAACGTGTGTTGTGTGTAATGTACTATGTCGTGTAGGCCTATAAAAATATGTTAACAATATTAAAATAAATAACCGTGTATTGTGAGTATTCGTACGTAATGATTTTTGAAATATGACAGGATTATTTGAACAGCAGTAAATAGTAAACAAAGTATTTGACAGTTATAATAGTAGAAGTCACATGGCAGTGTTTATGTTTACGTGTAGTGGAAGGATACGTAATCGGTAACCAAATGTAGATATTTGGTAGGGCTTCAGAAAAGTGCGAAGTAACCGTAAATGGTGTATACGTACTATGCCTTCCTCATCTGGGATATATGTCCTTTCGTAGATAAACATACTGGTGTTACGCTTAATAGTTTCATCATAAAACCAGGATTTCAAACATTTCGCAACGCAATTCAAGCTCCAGGCAGGCGGGAAAATCTGTTATTTTATACACGGGCCACAAACCGTGTCTCGTTGCAGTTTTTAGCGGTTAAGTTTAACATTAGCCATGGATAGTTTAATTAGATATGATTACAGAGTACTTGCTTATGTTGTCACTTTATTTAATATAATTTCCAAATTACGTTTTACTATATGAGTTAACGGTATGATCTTTGGGTATTATAATAGTTTATTGACATAGATGTCATTTACAAGTGTTTTTCATTTGTTTATATACAGTATTAAGTATTAATATTTTGTTTGTTAGTTTTTATTTCTTTCCTAGAGGGTAGCGGCATTAAATGTTTGTAAACTAAAGTACTAAATAAAATGTTCCTGGCTATCTCTCGTCTCGCCAATGCTGATTGGCGGAGAGAGTTTATCATGATCAGACGACAGCCAATCGAAGAACAGGACACAAGTAAGTAAGGCAGATGTAAAATATAACTAATTTTTTCTTTAGAACAATTTTCTCCACCTCCAAAGATGGACGTGGTATGAGAATTAGAAAGTTTTAATAATATAATAATATATATACATTATATATTATATATGTATGTATTTATTATATGTTATTATATATTTATATAGTCATTATATATTATATATTTATATAGTCATTATATATTATATATGTATATAATCATTATATATTATATATTTATATAGTCATTATATATTATGTATTTATATTATATATCTACATATTTATTATATATTTATATATTCATAATATATAATATATATTTATATTATATATATGAATAATTGAAATAAGGGCTACAATATGTTTTAATATTAATAATTTATAATAAAAAGTGTGCGACATTTGTATAATTGTGTTGGAGAAGATAAAAGGAAATAACTTATTAAATTTATGTGGGAAGAAAAAAGAGGAAATTAAGAATATTTAAGAAGCTGTAAATTAAATCGTATTGTGATTGGTATGAAATTTAACAACCGTTAAACTTGTAGACATTATCTGTGAAAACTTTTATCTGAGGTAAAACGTTTTCTCACGGCATGTACTAGGCGAATTAGCCTGACGGGTGGGAAGGGGAGGGGGAGGTCTATGTACGTCTGTTTCATGCAAAGGCGGATGATCAAATGGTTACAGTTGTACAAACCATAGACTAAAGTTGAGGTAGACCGATCTCGCTGGCTGCGCACAACCGATCTCTGTGCCCCAACGTTGAACTGCTTTTCCGCAAACACTTCTTGCGAAAACGGCATGGTTTGGATGTTCGGTTAAAAAAAAAGAAAAAAGCTGATTCGTAAACAAATATTTTGAGACGTATGTATACTTCCACTAAATAATTTGTAATGCAGTGTGATTAAATTCAAACCGAAGGAAGTATTTAGTCATATGATAGCGGTTGTCATTTAAAAGTTAAGATATAAACAAACACTTTCATCGCTGTTGACCACGTGACTTTAACAGCTGTGATATTTTGAGATAGGCTAATGTTAGGTATATGCGCTGAAGACGAACAGGCCGTCTACCTCATCTTAGTACAAACATGCAGCTGATAACATCCATGCGTCGTCGATAACACGATAACAGCGCTGGGATGTGAAATCCCGGCAAAGAGATATGATTAACAAACAACAGGTAAGACCTCCCAAGTTAAACCGGTTATCTACAACTGCAGATACAATTGGTGAACTATGAATGACGTAAAGTGTTAAACTCCATAATGATTTAAAAAGTACGAAATTTTGAAATCTAACTTTGAAAACGTTGGTGTCCCTACCTACACATATTTCAACAGGCATGATGCATGTGCCCAACAATGTTGATAACGATAGATGGCGGGTAGTTAGATTACTTACAGTTGAAAACGTTGGTGTCCCTACCTACACATATTTCAACAGGCATGATGCATGTGCCCAACAATGTTGATAACGATGGATGGCAGGTAGTTAGATTACTTACAGTTGAAAACGTTGGTGTCCCTACCTACACATATTTCAACAGGCATGATGCATGCGCCCAACAATGTTGATAACGATGGATGGCAGGTAGTTAGATTACTTACCGTTGAAAACGTTGGTGTCCCTACCTACACATATTTCAACAGGCATGATGCATGTGCCCAACAATGTTGATAACGATGGATGGCAGGTAGTTAGATTACTTACCGTTGAAAACGTTGGTGTCCCTACCTACACATATTTCAACAGGCATGATGCATGTGCCCAACAATGTTGATAACGATGGATGGCAGGTAGTTAGATTACTTACCGTTGAATAAAAAGAAAAAATTTGTGGATATTAAGATAATGACACTTCCATACTGTTTTTTTTTAAAATGGTTTTAAGTGTAAAAATCAGTATTCTTGTATAACATTTACTTTTGTAATAATTTCACCGTTTACCGAGACCAACGAACGAATTCTAAATTTAAATATAGTGGATATAGCCCATTCACAGATTCTTTGGCCATTTTCAATCAAACTCTTGAAAAATATCCCCATGTATAAAGTGTTTAGTTATTTCTAACATATGCCATATATCACAAACGTTTTATACTTGTGTTCAAAAGATGTTACTTTTTTCATTAAATTGAAATGTTATTCATATGTTATCTATAAATTATAATTCTTGATTTATAATTAATTGGAATTAAAAACAGGGAGAAAATAGGTATGTTGGTAGCGTCTAGTGAGATAAATAGTCCTTATACAAAATACTGTTACACTTAGTGTGCACGAATGTGGTGCGTGGTCCCTCTGGTGTGATTCTCCAGGATTAGTTACGTTCAGTTTGTACGAGACGGAGGAATAGCCTGGAAGTAGAACTTCAGCAGGGCTTCAGAAAGCGTTGACGTAACCGCGAATGGGTTATATGTACAATATAATCAGCGAAGCAGTCTTAAGCAGGGCTTTCAAAAGTGCTCGCTTTATCGTGAACAGTCTATGACTTGAGACCTGAAAAATTCGCGAATTCAATCACCTGCAGGCCAGACTCGACAGTCTGAAGTACAAACATGCCCATATCAACTGCAAAAACGGTTGTCTGCAGTCGCAGCGGATGGCACCAATTGGACACCGTTCTCCAGGCGGTGTCACACACCGGGTGGACCAATGGCTAAAGTTATATAAACGCACGAGTTTCGAACTCTAGCTTGTCCCGAAATGAATCCGCGAGGTCTCTACCTATATCTGTGACATTATTTATTTACTGTAATAGGATATTAAATAATTAACTTACGTTGTATTGAAATTAGTCATTTACTCCGTACTGGGAACAGTAATATAGTACGTATTAGTAAAATGTGAAATACACGACTGTATAGATATTATCGTAGTATATTAATACATTAGGAAATTAAATCTAGGTCTTTTGATGAACGAAGTCCTTCATTTACCCTAACCTCGCCACGCCCAAGTAGTTCTCATAGTACAGTGGACGGCGGGCAAGTATTTTTTTTTTCTCGAGGGGCGTAGCGTAGCACTCATCGTTTACCGCACCGCACTTAAGTTACTGCATCAATGCTAACTACGCCCCAATGAAACTGACGTTACAAATCAAGTTGTGCTGGGTTTTCGCCGACCGATGTACACACAGCTAAGTGAAAGTCATTTGTACCATCCGACAATCCCAACGAGTTTGCCTGTTAGCTGAGGCATAACATACTTAGACCACGCAACTATCACAGTACAGGCTGTTCACGGTAAAATGAGCACTTTTGAAAGCACTGCTTAAGATCTACTTGTATGCACGTTGTGTGTTCTTCCGCCTTACGTAAAATTGCCATTGTCACGTGCCTCATCGTTTTTTTTTCATGCGTCGGTCAAGTGAAACTGAAAAACTATTAGAAAAGTAAAAATTTCTAAGATAGAGTAATTTTTACACTTCGATGCATAAAAAAAAAAAAAACAGAAAGCGATAGAAGTAATTTAAGTAATCACAAATGGTTACCTAACGCTTTATATTCGACGTTAAGATATGAAATTACTTTCCATCCATTGTGACCAACTTTACTGGGTGCATGTCACTCAGTGTTAAACTATATGCTGTAAGAGCAGTAAGATTTTCTTGTAAAGCTGATTTCAAAAGTGCCCACTTTATCGTGAACAGCCTTTAAGCAAACCATATTACCCTTGTCAGGGTGCAAACACTTATAACAAACGACAGAAATACACACTGGGGATTGCAACCGGAGCCTGATAGCCCTAAAGCACTTACGCAACATGTTACTCAGACTATAATGTAAGTGTTTCCTGGCTTTTTTTTAAGAAACGATATCACACGTAAGACTAGTCTGGTAGAAACTCTTCAAGACGTCACTCATATTGCAAACGAAATAACTTAAAGTGGTTTTTTTTTAGAAGCCTACAGCTTAAAACGTAGGCCTACATACGTGAATGGCCGTGTAGCTTGTGTAGGGGGAGGTGCTGGACATACTTCCACCCTGGTATTGTACGGTAGCCGCTTAGCGTGAGTGAGTAAAGAGATCTGGATGGCTCTTAACAACGAGTTCTTGAGAGCCGATGAGGGCGAAGTGAGATTAGCATTAAGCAACGCCGGAATGAAAGGGCGGAAGAAATGGGATACCCCGCCGACCAGCGGCATCGTCCGGCGCGATTCCCACTTGCGAAAATCCGGAGTGAACCGGCCGGGTATTGAACCCGGTTTGCCGTGGTGGGAGGCGAGCTGTCTAACCGCTCTGCCTACGTGGTCCCGGCAGCCGGTTAGAAAAGTCCCGTATCATATGCACCACGACAAGACTGAGCAGAGTTGAGCTAGATGGGTTATTTGCTCTTAAAGTTGATGGGCCACTTAATACACATTCTATTGTCGTTCCTATCTTTTCCGTGCTTCAGTTGTTCAAACACGGAACATACATCCATGATTTAATATGGCAACATGTTAAGACATGTGTAATAATTTGGGGTTTTGTTGCAATTTCTTTGTTACTGCAGTTTTTTCTTATGTTTTATTTTCGGGCTACCCAACCAGTAAATGTCCACAATTTTTGTAAAATAAAATTAAAAACCTAAAAAGCTAGAAAAATACACATGAAGGAGAAAAAAAGGACAGTATTTATACGTTGGGCAAACAATACAAATGAAATATAAAAAAAAAAAATAGTAATGAAATACGTTTCCAACAATTTTACCTAAAAACGTAAATATGTCAGCAAGAAACGTGTACTTTATAAATAACGTAATAAAACAAAATTTGATAGTATTTTATAAAGAAAACTATTTCTTACTAGCCATTGCCAATATACAATTTTTATCGCTGTTCTTAACTCATACTATGATACGAATGTTATAATTTATAGAAAAGATGTAACAGGAAATTTTATTTGACAAAAAATATAAGCCCCTGTAATATCAACTTAAGTTTAAGACGTTAATTATATATATATTTTTTTGGGAAACATATCAGAGGAAATTTTCCTAATGTTTTATTAAAATATGCGAGAAGCAATCTTGATAAAACTATTCCTGCTCATTAAAAAAAATGTTATCCTGAAAAGTTATTTGTATTACACGCAATGGGCGACAGAACGACATCTGTCGACACTTGCAACAGGGATCTTTGAAAAATCCTCTTCACGGGTGTGCCACATGACGAATCTCATGTGGCAATATCGTTTGGAAAAATTTTCCTTAAACGTCCTTGGCCGGTATTAGTAACTTAAGGACTTTCAATGTGGAAGCCTGATCACAAAGCCATGGCCAGAAGTTTGCAGTCATTTTGAAACCCAGTATTGTTGTAGCAACCTTTAACACATCTCCGGAAATCCCACGTCACAAATGGGCATTGCAATATTCCAGCACTGACGTGGAACACTTTGCCTAGGTTATAAATTATTTACACATCAAAAGGCGCCCTCCGTGATTGATCATGCAGCGCACCGCTAAGTTTGTTATAGCGGATGTCTTCAACTCAACACACACCTGTTATCTTTCGACAGGTATCCGTAACGATAAAAAAATGTTCTCGTTAAAAATAATGGAGAAATTCTTATAGAACTGGTAAATTTTTTGCTACAACAAATCGATATCTTACAAGAAACCTCCAATCATAAATGTATTATTTAAACAGATAACCAAAATACGCAATTGTTAATAAAAATTTTACACTGTTCATTTTACGTAAATAAAAAAAAATAAAGGAAATTAGTGCTCGCGAAGTTACAAACAATGTACCTTTAAATTTAGTCAAGTCATTTTTAAAGGCTAAAATATTTCTCTAGTACAAAAAAGGGTAGGATAAGCCAAAATCTGTTAATTTGCCTGTTTTGAAAGGAAAATAACAATTACAAATTTTGGATTAGCTATATTAGTATGCATTCATAAATACAGGCACTTTTTTTAAGATTCAGTAGTCCTCCATTGAAAGGCTATTTCTATGTGAACATTAAACATACCTTATCAAAATGAACACTAATTTGACTGCAATAATGAAACATCTGCTTAAAAATTTCATATATATATATAACGGTAGGCAATTTACTGTAGGGTTACAATATGAATGTTTTAGTAAAATGTTCGGTATTTTGGTGACACTGGATGTTTGTAGTATGTAGATGTGGAGAACATTATAAAATCATTGTAATTTATATTAATAATATTTTAAAAGGAACAATTTCTGCAGGGGGAGGAGAGGTCGTGGAATAGTGCAACTTTCAAGCTAATTTCGAAAATTAAATGCCGGTCGTGCGAAGTGTTTAATTGCTTCCCCGCTTTTTCTGCTAAGCCACGCCATGCACCGGGTGAGCGATAAACAAGCCATGGGGTGATGCGATATGAGGCAGGAGGCACTTTGAAGTCGTGATAATGGCGTACTTGTGTTGTAGACGTCGTCTCTCTTCTAGGCGGAAGAAGGAAGGAGAGGAGAAAAGAAACGAGAGGGAGGATGGAGGAGGTGGAGGGAAAGGAACAGCTTTGAAGATCAAAAGGAAAGCGAAGTGACAGAAAATACGGTGTAGTTGCAGGCGGTGGGTGGGTGGTGGTTTTAAGGGCGTGGGGCCGGGGGGGGGGTGGTAACAAGGTTTTATTAACTCTCCGACGTCTTCATTACCGTCCTCAAACATTTCTTTAGGCGGAGAGTGTGACTTAATTAGGTGATGGACAAAGGGGCGAAGGCGCGAAAGGGGTAGGTGGGAATGCAAGGTGTCGAGAAGTACGGTATAGGACGGAGAACAGTATGCAGATACTCGACAGCTAACGAGCTTGCCGTGACGTCATTACACCGCGTAAGAAAAGTGCGAGCCTTCCTGAGGTGAAAAAAAAAAAAAAAAAAAAAAAAAAAAACTTTTTTCTTTGAGTTCTCTTGCTGTCGCAAAACACGTGACCTTGGGCGAAGGAATACTTGAGCCTGTCGAGCCGGAATTGTTACAGAGCTTGTTACTCTCATCTACTCATCTCAAGAGTATTACGCGCAGCTATGTATCATTTAATGATGTACAGTGCCCTATAACTGGTAGCTAACGAACACCGCGCAAAACACTTTTCCTAACATAGTTGGCAATACACCAAAGACACGTTAACATAATAACCCCATATATGAAAAAACTACGTGTATGTTCAATAAACTACCAAAACATATTAAAAAATAATATTAAATTTACCACAGTTACTTTATTAATTGTTCAATTATTAATGTTATTCCAAAATAAGTTGCCTATATTTTAAGCACATAGTGAGCAAGTTATTAGTGCACTAACTCATGAATCGGATGTTATGAGTTTACGACCTTTACAACTAAACGTGTCCGATGGTTAGATTCGTAAAAAATTTGAAAACGCAAATCTGTAAAAACACAACTTGAGTACATTTTTGTAATGAGTGTGAACACATGGTGTTAGTTCCGTTCTTGAATATATGTATTGTTTGCATCTATTTATTTGGTTTGTTCCACATGTGTGTACAAATTACATATCCCTTAATATGGTCTCAACACGGTATACACTAAAGTTTTTTTTTTCTACCTCGAGTGTATGGCGTAATGCCTGACAGGGGTAGGGCGACTTTAAAAGTAAACTACTTCTAAAAATAGCAGACACACATACACACGTTGTGTTTGTTGAAGATAATGCTGCTCTGAAATGAAAAATACTGCAACGACAATTTTCATCAAGCGGAACTTAACTCTATTAGTTCATTTCATAAAACATCTACTAAAAACACACACTTAAATTTCAAGTTCTACCAAACATTTTACGGAACAACGACCACACATAATCAATAATAAATATTTATATACATGAGAGTGAAGTGTATTTTGAACCATGCTACCTGTATTAGCTAGCCTGCAAGAACATTTTGCATTGTAAATAAAACACTAAAACTCTATTAAATATTATTTTGCATTGCTTCATAATTTATACACTAAAAAACGAAAATTTTATTTAAGCAAAAACAAGGAGCACTTAATAATAAAAAAACAAAGAAGCGCATGTGGTACATTACTTATTTAAGAAATAGTACTTATACCCTGTTATTCAACGGGTGATTTTTCAAAGAATGGGGGGCCGCGGTTGTGTAGCGGTTAGACTACTCGCCTCCCACCTAAGCGAACCATGTTCGATCACCAGCGGTATCGCTCCAGAATTTTCGCATGAGGGTCTCGTGTCGGACGATGCCACTGGTTGACGGGTTTTATCGGGGATATCCCGCTTTCCCCTGCCCTGCTTCATCACCACCTCGCCACACCCTCATTGGCTCTCAAGACCTCGAAGTTGAGAGCCGCCTAAATCTCTCCCACTCAACTCCATTCAACGTATCGATCCATGAACAACCCTGCTGATTGCTATTATACCCTGGAGGAGGAGCAGGTTTCCTGTGAACATACCACGGAATTCTTCCTACTAACTGTTCAGAAAACATGAGCCCTTTCGATAAGTTTAACACTGCCGAGGTAAACTCGTTTTCAAAGTTTAAAGTAACAATGAAATAACAGCACACCCTTGAAACGTCGATGGTGAAAGCAGAAACAATGTTAGTGAGCTCGCTCTCTCGTCGACAGTAGTGGATGGCTTTGAAAATATGAAGGGATATGAGGGCAAAGTGGCCACGACGGATAATGTAGTCTGTTATTCTTTACACCGCGTAGAAGGCCCTGATCTTCTCAGTTACTCCTCCACCCTTCGCTTTCTATCTAATGGATTCCGGTAACCAAGTGACGTCGCCACTTCCATATGAAGCACTCAAGCTCATAAATATCTGCCACGTACAATACCGTGAACGGATTAGTTTATTCAGATGTAAAATTCCACAAGGCAACGAGCAAAAATCCACCGCAATACGCTACACGCTGCATAACAGTACACAATTCTAATTCAACTGGAAAAAAAAAAAATTTAGTCCGACACATTTCTTAGATTATTTTTCCCTTTGATACTGTTATAATATAATACATGTGCACCTTATGTGATTACAGTTGTCTCAAAGCCAACCATAAAAATAAACAGAATCTGAATGCTTATGATGGAATGCCACTTATTCGTGAAAAGCCATTACAAGAGAATATTTATTTAACACTTTACCATATACATACTTTGATTAAAAACCTAGAAACTCCATAGAGTAATATATAGCTTTTCTTCCAAAAAACGTTTCACCACATTCGACAGGCAATTAAAAAAAATCTACTAGATTATACGTTGCTCACTAGGTAAAGACTTTTCACGGTAAACTGAAGTATGCATATTATGTATTCTTACACCATATGTAAAATTAACATTGCCATGGGCCTGATCCCTTAATTCGTGGGTCAAGCAAACGAAACAGTGAGATTAATATAAAATAAAATATTTAACAAATTTGCTCATTCTTACACTCATATGCTTGAAAAAAATAAGCAGAAAGTAAAAGAAATGATTTGGGTTTTCTCGAATGTTTACCTAACACTTTTAACTCAACGGTAAGACATAGGACTCCGTTACTTGCGTCGTTGCCAACTTAATTGTGCGCATGCCCGTATAGACGCCCGTTAAAGTACATGCAAATACGGGCTGTAACTTTGAGTTTGAGTTGAGTTTCAAAAGTCCCTCAATACACGGTGAACATCATATTATGTATCACTGCTGGGCACAAAGTAGGAAATAATATTCATCATATCTGGTGCCATATCCATTCAGTTGGCGATACTGTAACGGACTATATTGTATATTCGTCGTTTCTTCACCCTTTTTTAATCAAACCCTTGAGGACAATCACCTCATGTATAAGGTGTTTGGTTATATTCTAAATATATCATATAAGTAGATATATAAAGGGAGTTCTAGCCCACTCCTTACTTTAATCGAAATTTCGAGGTTTTTCGGTCCAAAATCAAGGTTTTTGAGGTTAAATTTAGGTTCTAAAAATTTTAAAACAGGAACTCTCCGAAACAAGCAATTTTCCTCGAAAATCATGTCAATTTAAGCTAAAATCAAGCAAAATTTCAATTTTGCAATAAATATCGTGTCAATTTTGCCACTTAAAAAATCATCAAAATTTAACTAAGAAACATGCAAATTTCTCGCTTTTCAAGCAATACTTCACGTTTTTTTTTAGAAAGTCAATTTTTCAAGCGAGCATTTTAAATCGAGCAAATTAAGCTAAAAATCAAATAAAAAGATACAAATTAATAGATTCCAATCTATTACATGAATACAATATAGTGCATAGTTTTTCCATTTTTCACTTCTTTTAAACTTTTATATGGCACAAAAACTTATTTATCATTTATCAATTTTAAATCATGTGCATCAATTATCTTTGCATAGCGATCTGGTGAAGTAATTTTATGTCTATCATCTAGAATACAATTCATTTTCTTACCGAATTTAGATTCATAAATTCGAAAATCTGTTACTTCATACCACAAATCAATTTCTAGATCCGTTAGTTTAGTGAATTCATATGATTTGTTCAACTTGTTGAGGAGAGCTTCCATTTTTGTGTTTATTTTAAAGAAAAAAATTATTAAAGAAAAATATTTTTTCATTCTCTTAATAAACTATTTTTTTAAAATAAATAAAATGGAAACTATGCTCGAAATGGAAAATAATACCATATCTAAGCAATGTAAATATGTGGCGAAGTATTAAAAATAGAAAGTTTTGCATCATATAAACACACTAAAGATACACATTAGCACCTGTAAAAAATGTTCTACTGAATAAGCCAAAAATCAATATGAGGTAAAAGAAAGAGAAGATGCTATGTGAATGTGGAAAATATGTTTCTAAACTATATCTAAAAAATAATAAAAATAGTAAATCGCACAATACTAATTAAATTCAGCATGATTATTCAACTAAGATATGTGAAGTATGTAATGAGAATAAATCTATGAAATTATTTTTTATTAATAAGAATACCTAAGTCAAATATTCAACAACATGCAGAAAATTGTTGTAGTGAGAAATATTATCACAGAAGAAGTTAAATATTTTTTAAAAACAATTATCAATAATTTAAGCACTTCATTACATTATTTTCATTATTTTTTAACATTTCTTCATTTCTTTATTTTTTAAAATGTTTATAATTTTTTCTTATAAATAACCAAATATGGCTACGAATTATTCAGTAGCATATCTGAGCAAAAGGAGTGACCGAGTTGAGAATTATAGCTAGAGAATTAAGTATAAAATATATCTTGATTATGTAAAAATGATCTTATTACAAACATTAGTACAAAAATTCGTCAAGCAGGATAAAATCTTGATGATTTAACACTTGTGGAAATTATAACTTAAGCTAAAATCTTTAGCATAACAAATATAAATAATTTAGGGAATGCAGATTTAATTACAGCTATTATTAATGAGCAAAGAAAAAGAAACTTGCAAATTTGCAATTTTATTATTCCCATATCAATGAATTATATAAGAAAGATAAAAAGATACTAAAAAAATATTTCCTTTCTCTAAACATCTATTTGCAAAACAAGAGAAAAGGGAATTAAAAGAAATATTCCCACTTTCTAATAATCTATTTGTAAAATGAGAGAAAAAGGAATTAAAAGAAATATTCCTATTTTCTAATAATGTATTTGTAAAACTTAGCAATAAAAGCCAGTGGCTAAAAGAAGAGATAACAAAAAATATTTTTCCAAGTTTACCTTTGGCTGATGCAAAATAAAATAATTATTTGTTAATTTAAATATTTTATTATCTCTTTATTACAAAAATTATCTTATTAAATGAAGAAAGTTAAATGGGGTGTCGGTGTTTTAATTCATGAAGATAATTCTAAAATTCAAAAGAATGGTGAATTATTGCCTAATAATATGAGGGGTATAATAGTAGAGCCAAGGAATGGTGGAAAAAGTAATTTGGTGATAAATTTTAATTATAATGTAGGTTGGATAGATTTTAATATATTGTATGTTTGTTCAAAAAGTTTAAATCAACCAAAATATATTCAGTTACAAAATGATTTTAATATGTTATCCAAAAAGCTAAAAGTTAAAGAAAAAAGTCATACATTTTGATTAATACTTTCAGATCAATGTTAATATGAATCTCTAATTGTATTTGATGATGTTATTCTAGACAATCAAGACATTGTTCGCGATTATTTTACTAGAGGAAAACATAAAAATTTAGATGTATTTTATTTAGCTGAAATTTATTCAAAAGTACCAAAATAATTGATAAAAGATAATACTAATCTTTATGTTTATCTAGACAAAATTAAACTAATTTAAAACATGTTTATAATGCTTTTGTTGGTGGCGATAGATCTTATGAAAAATCAAAAGAAATTTGTTTAAAATGTTGGGACGAAGGTTATGGCTTTATTACAACAGATTTGAGTAGTAAATAAAAAGGGAAAGTATAGAAATAAAACTGAAGATTTTATTATTTTTTAAAACTTTTTGTATATAAATGAAGACTATAAAATTATTCTCTCTATCACAAATATAAATTTTGCACTCCGCAAAAAAGAGAATCAAACAGAATGTATTATCAATGTTTAAAATAAATATGGATATCTATATGCTGATTCAAATTAGTTTTCAAAAATTGACAAAGAAAAACTTGAAAGTTCTTAAGAATATTTCAAGAATGTAATAACACTTCTTTAGTTGGTGGTAAACTCGATAAAGAAACACCAAGTTTATTCAATAAGCCAAGACGTTTTGTTAATGATGAGATACATGTTGACCTTTCATTAACCATAAAATGGACTTAAAAATTCCATTAAGATGGAATTTTAAAAAGTTACCTGAAGAGGATTTCGGCGTTCGGCAGAAACACACAAATTAGAAATTTGTTTATGATAGAAATTTTTCGGATATACTTATATCATACAAAGAAGGTCAACATAGAAATCAGAAATTACAAGGAATTTGTCAGTCTAGAGTATATCCACATGGTAGTGCACTAACACATGCATTTTTTCCCAAATCAGCAAAACAGTCTTGTTGAAATTCATATCAATAGGCAGATACATTGGTATAATGTTAGAAAAAACACCCCTGAAAATAAAGTTAATTTGTTAGTAGTTTTGATACACAAAATCGGCCATGTATTAGGTCTTCAACATACAAGTGATAAAAATGAGATCATGTATCCAATTCTTAACAATGATATGTTTGATTTGAAACTAGATGACATCCAAATCATTCAAAACTTTTATGGATCACCCCATCAAAATGATTTTAATGATGATGAAACTATTGATTTACGTGAAGACAGACATGTAAAAAGATTTTTCAATAAGTGATAATAAATTGTATACTTTTTACAATAAAATGTTTGGACGAAAAGTTTGAATGACAACAAAATAATCAATTCGCCTATTTTTATAACAAAAATGTTTCAGTTTTTACCAAGCAATTTCAATATTTTTTTATATATCAATGACCATCAAGGTGAGTTAGTTCTGTTTGTGGATGGTGAAATTTATATGGTTAATTACCCTACCCTACTTATAAACTTATTAATGGATATCCGAAAGGATTTTCAATTGCAATAGGTGATGATTATAAAATAAATGCTGTCTTTAATTCATAAGCAGGGAAAACATTTATCTTCTATGAATAGTTGTATTGTGCTGAAATCGACCAATGTCATTTCCAGATAAAAGAGAGTGGTCAAATTAGAGATAAATTTCCTTATTTACCAAATACGATAGAGTCTGCTTTTAGATATACAAATGGCTTATTGGATTTTTTTTTTTAAACGAAACTGTAAAGAATATAATGAATTTACAAAGAAATTGACTAGAGTTGGTAAAAATAGTATGTCATTGTTTGGTATAAATTGTGAATCTTATAACAAAATCATAAATAAAATGAAATATATTGTTAATGGTTTAAAACGTATAACTCCTTAAGAGATATATAGTTCAAGGAATTTTGTCTATATTTTATAAATTTATATTCTTTAATTTATCGATTTATTTATAAAAAGAATACTAATAAAAATACTTATTACAACCCGGCAATTTCACTTACGTATAGTTTCACATATAAGAAATAAATTCAATTCTAGAGATAAATAATAACAAACTTATTTACAACGGTAAACAAGTTTCTATGATTATTTGCACGAAAATTATCCTTGGTTTTGTGGCAAAGATATTGGTTAAATTTTAGAATATCAAAATATAGAAGACATTCTTTATAAAAAAGTTTCTCCATATATAGATCTCCTCTTTCAAAAATAGGTGGTACGCAAAATGCATATGACCCCTCTTAAAACGAAGGCAAAGCAGTTTATATTAGTGAGCCTGGTTTACATGAACTTATTTTTGTTCGCACTGTGAAATTGCTAAAGTTTTTAAAACATGGATATTTGAAGATGTTATTCCATCAATTAGAAAACAGGGTGAATATAAGATTCAAAAATATGTAATGCATTTATACAAACACCCAATTAAAGCATATAAAAATGAACGAACTTAAAGTTAGTCATATAAGAAAATGAACGAAACTCAAGTTAATCATTAAAAAGATATAAATAAAATTAAAGATGAATATATAGAAAATTTAAGAAAAATTGGTTCATATGGTGTTCGATTTAATAAATCGCAGAAATAAGGAAATCAGAGTAATGTCTCCTCATGTTGTACCACAAACATAAAATCAAAATTTAAATCCAACTTTCATTCTTTTAAACTTATTTGATAATAATTTTGAAAATGATATCTAATATGATGATTATTCTGTTATTGAATAGAATTGAAGATAGACATCCAAATTATGAAATATTATCACCTCTTTTAACATCAAATGGATTACCATAATGAATGTTTTTGGAATCCTTAATAACAGTTAGAGTATCATCAGGTAAATTATCAGAAATTACTTTATAAGCAGTGCAATTCATCAAAAAAGAAAAGAAAATTGATTATCTAAGTATAAACGATCAGTTTTTTTTATTCCACTTTGTGCGTAAATAAAATATATGAGATATTTCTTCAACTTTCAAGTTAACTGGTATATCACAATTATTCAAAACTGATTTGTTTTAATTTTGCAATTTAATTCTACGATTTTGAAGAGAAACATACTGTGTTGAACAAAAAAAAAACTTTTCTTATTTGTTCTTGTAAAGCAGAAACAACTATATTATATTTTAATTCTACGTATGGTTTTAAATCAGGAACACTATTATTTTATTTTGAATCTACATCGGTTTTTGAAGCACAATCAGAAACAATAGTTTTATATATCGAATCTACTTCCTTTTTTAGTGCCTGTTTTGCATTATTTAACCGTTTTATATCATCAGCAACAGTGTTACTGAATTGTAAATATATATCTTTTCTTAAAGCATAATCAGAAACAATAGTTTTATATTTCCAATCGACATTCTTTTTTAATGCATAATGTTATATTTATTTCGAAATATATTTTATTGACCACGTCTTTATTATCTACAGATTCACCTATATGAATAAATCTACATCATAGAAAATAAATATAAGAATTTGTAAAACCAAAACAAGTGCTTAGTTTTTTACTTTGTAAAATAGTAGCACTCGAATTGCAATTTGAATCCACATATGTTTTTAAATCTTCAGTAATATTGTCAACGTCATCATCTAAATATTTGATTAATGGTTTTCCAAACTAATCTGTCATTTAATAACAAAGAAATTATATCATTAAACTTAAAATCTTTCGAGAAAAAAAATGTAAACAATTAAACTTAGATGTCCACAAATAACTGAATCAAAAATCATGATTTCGATCATCATTGTAATAAACATTTCTGTTTTTAAAATAACTAATTACATAATTAGGAATATTGTCTCCAAATGAATCAAAATAGTAAACATCATCATTTTCTTTAAAATAACAAACTCAATGAAATACCAGGATTTGCTGAAATGTCGAAATTTACTACAGAACATTCATTTTTGTGCATGCTTTTCGGTAATGCATCAATCATATAACCATTTCTGAAATAATTAATATTTAATATTTTTACATGTTTGTTAATATCGATATTAGATAGTGGGTGTATGTTCAGAATTTCTAGCCGTCCTCTTTTTGCAACTAATCCTTTTCCAGCCTTGTTTTCCATTGCTAAATTATGTATTTTTTTGTTCTTCTAATTATTTTTGATTTTTCTAGTTTGTTTAACAGAATTATAAATTGCAGTAGCTCCACCAGCTAAATCACAGAGTGCACCTAAAGTAGCAAGTACGAGGGGAATAATTCCTCCATGATGTAAACCACTGCCAGTTTTTTCTTTGGCCATCTTTTTAACTGTCTGCACTGGTAAAGTTAATTTGAATCTGTTACCTTCTTTCAATTTTTAATTTTTTCTCGATATCTGATCATTTGTTAAAATTTGATCTATACCTAAATCTTTTAATTCCTCAGAGGGAATATCGAAAGTTATGTTTGTTATCTTCATTTATAGGTGATATATATACATTCAATAAAACATTTTAATTCTTCCCCGACCAAATATTCTTTTTGCAAACATAGTTGAGGCAGCAGCAGCAGAAGCAATTTTTTCTCCAATTGCAGTATTTTTTATCTAATATGATTTATTTAGCTTCTTTTTGAAAAATGTTATCAGCATCATGTCTAGATTCTAAATCTTTATTAGCTCAGCAAGCAATATCATGAAATTTACAATCTTCATCTAATTTATTTATTCCTGAGTCCCCTCGTTCCAATCTTTCTTTAAATTTTTTTAATTGTCCACGATATTTGGATGGCTTATCGTAAACAGGGACCCGCGCACCACAGATAGCCATTTTGAGTTAAGTATGGTTTAATGAACTATAAGGGTAGATCTACATTTTAGTATTAAAATAGTCTCGAATGCACTGGAAGAAAACTATGCAAAGAAGTAACACATATTTTGATTCAGTGTAAAAAGGGACCCATGTCTTGGTCTTGGGTACCTTCTAACACTAATAATTGATAACCATGTTAGGCAAACCTTTTACACTACACTATTGGTAGCCATGTGAGACAAGCTGTCTTCAAATGTTAATGAAACAGCTGATAGGTACACGAAGTTTGATTTTGAGCAAACAGTGGAGTGTTTTCATAAGTGTAAAGTTGCGGTAAAAGAACATTAAGTGTGATTTAAATTTGAGTGGGGCGGACACAGATATTTCACCAAAAAAGCAGACGAAAGGAATACGTGACCCAAACAGTTATAAAAAAAAAATTAAGAAAGCCAGAGTTGCAGGGAAAGAGTACATTGGCCATAGAAAGCTATTCAATAACCATGCAGGCTAGTGAAACAAAGTTTTCAATGCTATGGATATGTATGCAGAACCAGTGTTGTAAATTAGTATTGTTGAAGATGTAAACATTTGCTTAGAGAATTTTTGATGTTATTTAATAGCACACATGCCAGTAAACGAGATAATTTATGTTTCGTTCCAAGTCGCCAGTCCTCTGCTGTTAAATGTTTACATGTTTCATATTATGAAACATAAAGAGTTTGTTAATTCATATTGTATGTTTGTTTAATCAGGTGTCCCAAGAAATACTTCAACCAGTTTGATGAGATTGATCGAGCTGCAGTGTTTGAGGTTTTGTACCCAATGAACACAACGGATTAGCAAGATCCAAATCTGCAGAGAATGATAGAAATTAGATAAGTGAAACGCCACATGAAGAAGACAGAATATTATGTTAAAAAAAACAGAGAACATTGAAGTACCATGTTCTTCTCAAGGACAAAAATATTGAGGTATGTAGGGACGCTTTCTTCCGATTGTTCGATGTAGCTGATAATTCGCAAATTGCTAGTGGAAGGAAAGTCACGAAGCGATAAGTGCGGCAAACACCCTTGCACATTAAAAAAAAAGGCGGAGATGAACTTCTTCAGATTCATCAACACATCTCCTGATTCCCAGTTAAGGAAGCACACATCACACCTCATACAGTTACAAATGTCTCTCTGCAGAACTGTTGGTTTGCAAAAATGTACAACATGTTCAAAAGCAAGTACCCAAAAACCACTGCAAATACAGCTTTAACCTAAAGTACTTAAACTAGAACTTTAGTGTACGGTTTGGGAGGCAGCAAGTAGACACTTGCTGTTGTGAGTTGAAAAAAGCCATAATAAATAACACATTACTACATGACTCAGCTGCAGCTGAGTTGATAGTTACGCCGAGCAAAAAAGTTTTGCAGCTCGATGAGAGACTCAGAGCAGCTATCAAAGTTTTCTGATAAGGTTCTAGGATTAGTGTTTGATTTTATGCAGAATTTAGAACTTCCTAAAATCCCAGTATAGGAAAATTTTTTACCTGAGGAAACTTAATGTCAACTTTTTTTGTGTATACAATATGAGAAGTGGGCTGGCACATTACTATGTCTGCCATGAAGGAGAAGCCCACAAGGGGCCTAATGATGTAGCCTCAATGTTATTGGACTATATCGAACAGAACTTCCCTCCTTCGGTCAAAGAAATTCATTTGTTTGCAGATAACTGTCCAGGACAGAATAAAAACCACATACTTGCTAGACTCTGCCTCGCACTTGTTGATACTCGTAGATTTCAAATTGTGGAACAGTATTTTCCTATACGAGGACACTCGTACCTGCCTTGTGACAGGAAGTGCAGCGTTATTAAACACCCTATTATAATATGTGACCAGATAAACACACTAAAAGAGATCTGTGAACTTATCTGCGACTCATCCAGCAAGTCGCCCAATACTGTCACTCTTCTCAATGAACAACAAAACCTAGTGATCCTAGATTTAAAAAAGTGGCGGATATTGTATTACAAACGAAGTGTAGTATCACTAGAAACCAGGCAACATGATCGTAAATCAAGAGAGGTTTTCAACATTTCTAAATACCATTACTTTGAGAACTATTCAGAGAATAAATGTGCTGTGAAAGCCAGTGAATGGTTAGGTGGTCTTGTTTCACATACGTTTGTGCTGGGAAAGATAGCTGGTGTCAGTTTGTCTCCCATTGCTGCATATCCAACTCGACGAGCACCTATCAAAAAACCAAAAATAGAGGACTTGAAAAAAGTACGCTGTTATATACCGGAGGAGTGCAGGGAATTCTACAATAGATTAACAGTGTGGCCAACAGTTCTGGCAGATGACACAGACGATGAATAAAGAACCCTGATGGGCTGTTCGTGCGGATGACGGAGTCACCTACTGATTTTGTTATTTTTATCATGAAAACAGGTGTAACATGTTAACGTGTTATCGTTGTGTTTATTATGTATTTGTTCCTCAATTGCAAACCTATATTATGTAAATATACTATTACTGTGACAATTTACAGCTGACAATTTTATCTCACATCACATCTGTTGTAAAAAGATACCCGAATCCAACACACTAATTAATTTTTCCTGTTGACATTATGCAATTTGTAACCCTGAAAAGACTATACATTATCAACATATACCATTGAGAAGTTACCACAAAATTTTCGTTTATCACAGCCCAGCAGTTTCCTTCCACATTACTTTTATTTATTTATTTTCATTTTACTCCAAACTTTATAAATGGCACTCAGGTCCCTTTTTACAATAAGCGGTTCAATTATAACCAGGTAAATGCGTTTCCGGTAGATTTACATTATTTACTGCCCAATTTATTATACCTTTGCCATGATGTTCAGAATTCCAAAATGAGTGTGGAATTACATTTAAAACTTGTATTAGATACGGAATTCCTTTCGGATTATTAACAACAAAATCAGAAAATTTATTGTTTATCATATTCATTATGTTCACTTTTTCATTGTAATAATTTTTATTTCCAGCAGTTCCTTCACCATGTATAATTAATAATCTATCAACCAATTTTCTAACATCATCCATCCAAATATATTCTTTTGGCAAACTGTTGAATTTTTAATGCCGTGTCCAAAATTTCACATCATAAAATGTTAAAATCTCACTTTCGGTTGTTTGAATCTGATTTTTTTTAAAATATAGTTACGTTAAATTGGTCCAATTATATTAATCCACTTCCTACCATTATTTGAACTTGGATTATTGCTATCCTGATGAGGAATATAATTTTGAAATACAGCATTGGTTAATAAAACTATTTCTGTGTCATTTTTAAGGTCACTAGTAGTGTATTTACCTTCAAGATCTGATTTTTTTGCTAACAAATTGAAAAATCCTTGTGTTAACAAATATTCTTTATCCTTAACAAATAGTGTAACACTATCCATCGTTACTGTAGTATCACCAATGTAAAAATTTTCTCCAACTCCACGTAAAACATATTTTTCATTAATAACTTTTATTATTTTTGCAATTTCTATTCCGAGATTTATAGTAGAAACACCTGCTATAGATGGAAAATTTTTCAATGGTACAATGAAACTTTTGATAAAGATGATAAAGTTACGAAACATAGTCCTGATCCTGGTAAAATTGTTGTTTACAAATGAGAAATTATGTGGCCTATTGTTGAATATGAATCGAACATGGCCATTGCAATTAAAGAAAAAAAATATTTTAACACCCTAAAATACCTATTAGTTTTGACTATTGGCAATTTTTTAAGAAAAAGAAGTTCCTAAAGAAACGAATGTTTTTAGCTTTGATATAAAATATCAGTTTAGTAATTTACAATTTGACATGCTCGATTTTGTGATAGTAGACTTTCAATTTAATAGAAAAAATTGTGCTGGATAGCCTAAACACTTTAATGTGTTTGATCATTGTAATGTGAGAAACATTTTTGTAAAAAAAAAAAACCGTAAAAATGAAATTTTTCCTAAAGAAAACTGGAATCTAGACGTTGAAAATGGTGTTTATCTTAAACAATTTCTTGCTTATAATGATTTTAGAAATTCAAAAACCAAACCAAACTAGATACCGACTGTAGAAATAATGAACTTTATTATAAACCTGCGGTAAACTTTGATGGTGATATTAATTACTATTAATTTTGGGGCGAAGGCCTTTATATGTTATTGATTGTTCAGACAGAAAAACAACCGTAGTTAAATAAAAAACAAATATAACAATTTGTGTTGATTTTAGTAAAGCTCCCGAAGAAGCAGGCAGCAATTGTAATGTTGTTTTAATTAGCAAACGAAATATTACCTACGATTATTTCAAAGAAATAATTACTGAAGATTTATACATTTTTAATATTATGAAATGGAAGAATCAACAAATTGTTCCGATAGTTTAAGACAATTTTCTGAGCTTATACTTGAGAGGTTACGTCTAAAAATTTTACGATTTTTTGATCAAATAAAGGATCATTTTCATAATTCTAAATAAATTTCTTTTGCTAATTTATATAACTAAAAATGCCTGTGTTACCTTGAAGTTTGACAAAACTTTTAAAAGGCGGCAGTGGGTCAAAAATTCCTTCCTATAGATTAGATAATGCATCCGAAGATCTTAGAAATGTGGTCCGCAAATTTCATTCAAATTTACAAAGCTTACAATTATCAATCTTAGATAACATTGACTATAAATATGAACTTCGAGAAACTGGTGAGAACCTAGAGCAAATAGAAGAAGTTTTAAAAAATTATTCGAGCTTCGAATATAAAATGTAAAGAATAATAAGAAAATATTTCATTTGATTTTTGTTTAATTTGCTTGATTTAGATTGCTCGCTGGGGAAAAAAAAAAAAAAAAAAAAAAAAACCGAAAAATTGCTTGAAAAGCGAGACATTTGCATTTTTTTTGCTTAAATTTTGATGTTTTTGAAGTGGCACAAATCGACACTGTATTTTTTAGCAAAATTTAAATTTTGCTTGATTTTGGCTAGAATTTACACAATTATCGGGGAATTGCTTGTTTTGGAGAGCTCCTGTTTTAAAATTTTTAGAGACTAAAACATTGATTTTGGAGCAAAAAACCTCGAAATTTCTATGAAAATAAGGAAATATTTCTACGAAAATAAGGAACTCCCCTTATATATATATATATATATATATATATATATATATATATATATATATATATATATATATATATATATATACTCATGTATCACATGTGTTTTGTACTTCTGTCAAACATGAAAGTAGCTTAATTTTTAAAAATTAAAATTTTACTTTTTTTATCTTTAAAATACAATATTTAATTAATAATTCATATGAAATAAACAGGGAGAAAATCGGATTGTTGGTAATGCCTAATAAGAAACAGTTCTTATGAAAATAGTATTACAGTGGGCGCACACAAGTGCGGGGTGTTGTCCCTTTACTGTAATTTTGAAGACTCGGTTAAGCTTTGTTTGCATTAGAGAAGGAATATCGAGTAAGTAGAACTTCAGCAGGTATATAGGAAAGTTTGAAGTAATCGTGAACGGGCTATGTAGCTGCTCTACTGTCACGGAGCGAGAGAGGGGAATCGCCATGGCCCACCTCACGAATCAAAATGACGGGGGTTGAAAGCAGAGGGGTTGTGAAGGAGGGGAACAGAGGACTCACCGAGCCAGCAGTGGCGATAAAGGAGGCCAGGATGGGAGGGACCAACCTGCAATAACTCAGCATAACGCCGACAGGGCCAGATAACGAGAGGCCTCCGCTCCCCTTGGCTGAAGAGAACCGGGGAACCGGCCTGCCACTTGCCCCGTCCGTCGTCCGGACCGGAGAACGACTTACACGGTCCGCGCGCGACCGACTTACCCGGTCCACGTGCGACCGACTCACACGGTCCACGCCCGACCGACTCACACGGTCAAGGCGTGACAGCGACATTTACTAACATTCCGCACAATTTTGCATAAATAGGGGCCGTTATTAAATAAATCAACTTGCGTCGTTGAAGGGTAACCCCAAGTTAAACACCCTCCTTTATAAAAAATAAACTTAATATTTATTATACACGATACGCTTATTGGAAGTAACACTGAAACCAGTGACTTGTAAAATTCGCGTTATTATTAGGCATCAGGCTGAACTCCACAGTACTGTCTGTACTGAAGCCTGCGTCGTTTTTCCATTGGCTGCTGCACAGATATGAAGCCACGCCCTTTCTGGCTGAATTGCGCGTGATTGGGGCACACCATTGTGAAGTGTCCATTTATTGGCGCAGGGCGTGCAAGATAAAATATGGTCCAGTGACAAACGTATTACAAAGGTAAATGCGTTTAAAGTTAAACGTGTCCCCGTACAATAACGTGAATTTTGCAGGTCTGTAATTATTAGTTACAAGAATATAGTTTATAAAATTCAAAATATGTAATTATAAACTTTACACGGACATTATACAGTGGGAGGCAATTGATGCCAGTATTACCAGATTGTTGAAGCTACAGACTGATTAAGATGTAAAGTTGGAGTAATACAATAAGAGTCATTTCTTATACCTCGCCGCGGAAAGCTGAAATATGGCTCAACCCGGAGGTCGGCACGTCAGGCTATAGAGACATTCTGACGGATGGCATTCAAGATAAGAACACACAGATTTATGCATGTTAAACTGAGTTGCGCAGTGTCTCGAATTCCAGCCACATTGCGGGGGAGAACTGCTGGTATCTCGGCGCAATGTGTCGTGAACTGCTAACGCACAAGGTCCGGTCTTCGTTGAAATCATGCTACTGTCCTGAATACTGACTTGGACGTCATGATACGGGCAGGATGGTGGACAGCATGCGCAGACCATAGCCTTTCTTCGCGCTGTACAGGATAAGCAAGACGCCCGTGTAGTACATAAACATATAGACCGTTCACGGTAAAGTGAGCACTTTTTAAGGCCCTGCTAAAAATTTATTCCTCCGAGCCAATTTTTATTTGCCCGCCTCTATTTAGTATAAACAGTGCGATGTGACTAATACACACAGTGTATACAATTCACCACCCTCAAAAGTTAACGTCTGAAACTGGAATAAAACATATCTATTAGCTACCATAATGCATGTTGGGAGGGCCTTAAAAAGTGCCTTCTTTACCGTGAACGGCCTATTATAACTAAGTTACCATCTTGTCTTGAGTCTCAGGCGTGGTGCCATTGTGACAACTGCTTATGAAGTGTATATTTGTTTCCTTATAGTGCACTGACAACACTGACATTGATAATGCCTTGTGATGGCGTATGCTTCCTCGATTTTTTAGCCACGAGTAGAAATTCGTAAAAATGATTATAAATTAAGATCTTAAGGCTCCCACCTACCTGGATATTTTTTCCACGTTTGCGGGAAATGATCCAGGTAATAGAGAAGGGCATTATTTAACGTAACGGTTATAAAAAAACGGTTTCAATTTAGTAACGTGTTACACGAGTAACACGTTCCATTGTTTATACTGATATTTTTCGAACGTCTTGGATTGCCTCACTTAAACTAACACTTGACTTCTGCGCACGCTTCAAAGTTATTTTTTTCTTTTGGAACGTCTCGACTTGCAACTGTGCGCATGCGTAAATGTTCCTTTTTTGAACGTCTTGGTAAGAAGCATTGCGCATGCGCGAACGTTATTTCTTGGAACGCCAAGCTTTCGAAAATCGAACAGCGTCATATTTATTTCCCGGAACGTCGGGACAGGTGAGAAATGTCTTACAGTAACCTGTCACAACAATTAAATGTTACTGGAACGGGTTACTTATTTGGAACTGGATCGAAGAAACATGTTACACGAAAGTAACTGTTTGGCCCATCCTGGCCGGTTAGCCGGGGGGGGGGGGTAGCCTTGATTCCTAGCTCCGAGAGCACATAATGGCCACGACTACATCTTTTGAGAGCCGATGAGGGTGATTGAGGTGAGTATGGAGAAGCGCTGGAATTAAAGGGCGCGGGGAAAAGGGAGATCTCCGAGAAAACTCGCCGACCAGTGGTAGCGTCCGCCACGATTCCCACTCGCGTGAATCCGGAGTGAACCGGCCGGGGAGTGAACCCGGTTCGCCTTGGTGGGAGGCGAGCAGTCTAAAGATTGAAATATGATATATATCTAATCAAAAATAAAGTAGACGAAATAGAATACAACGGAGATACGTGTAATAAGATAGTGCACAATAATATTTGGATTGAAAAAAAAATTGAAATAATCAACATATTAGTTAAAAAAGATTAAAGAAATAAATCTATAAACTAAATATTATAAATTGGCAAACAGAGTACGATGCAACAGAAACCGGCCTAAATACTAAAAATTATATTAAAAATATACGACAATGGTACGAAAGTAAAAGCAATATAAAAAATAGTGTGTTGAAAGTACTAACGGGACACTGTCAAATTTAAAAAAATAATATTTAGCTAAATAAAATAAAATAAAAGATGACAGTTGTCAATGTGAAAAGGGAGCTCAGACGGTATACCATATTATGTAATTGTGTGACATGTATAAAGAAGAAAGGAAAGAATTAGAACAGAAATTAAAACCTTTTAATGACAAATGGCCACTACAAAAACATAATATATATGACAAGGAAATTGTAGGAATAATAAATGAAAGTATTAGTAAAATATATGATTTGGTAAAAAATTATGACTGATGATTTAACTGAGTACACTAGGGAGCGGATGAGAGTGTGCTGGAACTAAGGGAATTATTGAGTGGGTGTTTGTGTTTGTCTAGAGTTTTATCGCTTAAAATAAATAAAAATTATAAATAACTCTCTCTTTTCAGATAAAAAACAGAATTTTCAGTAAATATTGAAGTTTTGCAGAATAACAATGGTGAAGAATAATTGAAAAGCTCCAAACACGAAAAAGTTATAAAGAAGAACACAAGATCTGAGATAAAAGCAAAAAGAATTGATGGAAATATGGAGAAAATAGACGAACAAGAAGGAGAATGAGAAGAAAAAGAAGAGAAAGTAGAAAAGGAAAGAAAATAGGGAGGAGAACAAGAAGGAAAGTAGAAGAACAACAGAAGAGAGAAAAAGAGGAGGAGAAACAGCAAGAAAGAGAAGAAGAAAGATAAGCTCTGAAACAGATGAAAGAAGAACAGAAGGAACTGTGGAGAAAAAACTCTAAATGAGGGAAAGCTGTGATTTGTGATAATATGTTGGTTGATGTCTGTGAGGGCCGTAGGAGCGGAGCTCCATTCCCTCTCGTCCGCCGGGAAACGAAGGCCTGGGTGTCCAGAAGGGGTACTTAGATGTCCTGGACGATGCTCTTAGGTCGGAGCAGAACGGTGGGCGAGGAAAAAAATAATCAATAGAATAAAACAGAATAGTACTGATAGGGAGGGGGCTGGGGGTCTTCGAGTTCATGGACGGGGCCATTCGACGTTGGGTGCCATGGCGGACCGTCCGAAAGGCTAGTTAGCTGTGTGAGGGCCCGACGGCGTTTGGTAGCGCAGGCGAATTCGTGGGAATCCCGGTCCCTAGTCTGTTCCGGCGGGGGGTGGCCGAAAGGATACCTGTCGGGGAGCTGTCTCGGTCGGGCAGAATAGCTCACCACCTTCCTAGGAAGTACGAATGATGCTTTTGATTAGAAATAGAATTTAAATTACGGGTGCCCAGACGAACAGCCACCCTCTCACAAAAAAAAAGTGAATCTATATAACTAAAATACTGTTTGTTAAATTGTAGTAGTCGTGATAGAATTGAACACCCTGGATGGCTGTACTGCTAAGTAGGGTTAGTGAAATAATAATAAAAAGTCTAACCGCTCAGACACCGCGGCTCCAACTGACGTTAGTCCTCGCCTATTGCGTCCTTGCGAGTCCTCGCACAAGACTTCCTCCAGCTCACACCAGGCAGTAAAACAAGGGAACTTAACCTTTAATTACATCCCTACTTGAAATTTCTACACCACTAAAATTATCTTATACCATCTCCTAATCTTATGCAAAATACAATACAATTCGAATCACATTCCTGCGGCCTTTACGACTCCAAATGCAATACAAATTGTTTCCATTTATCTACTATGGAGACTGGTGTGCCCACCTTTACAAATGTGTGTAAAGAATCATGTACAGAAATTGTAATGAGTGTTGATACAGGACCCCAAGACTTCTCAACAACTATTGTTATATTCTAATAAAGGGATCATTAGTTAAGTATTTATATATGTACATGATTTGAAACAGCCGTATGCTCACTAGCCATTTCTTTCGTGCAGATAATTTACTTTGCCTCTATAGCTCTCGCTAAATTTATATCACCGCTAAAAGAACTTTTCTACATTTCGAGTAGTGCAGATATGACCGATAACATTATGGGCATATTTTTGTTATTAATGACCGGTTTACAGTAATCAAAACTGTATTTTGGTGTAATTTTATCTCATAGCTGGCAGATACATTTACTTATTCACTTACGATATGCCTGGCAATTACAAGAAATAGGCTACTCGGGAATGCTCGAAATTCGCAACATTCCTCAGTCATAACTGCCCGTCATAAAAATTATGAGTAACTCTAACTACAGATTCTGGACATAAGTCTCCCAAGACCTGTACAATAACATGTGGTAATTTCCTTCCAGACAAAAGATTTTCCAGTGGAAATGTGAAAAGTCAAGATAGAAATACTAGCTACAATCGCGTTGCGTTCTAAAAGACGCCAGGACGGCTGATGTTAGCATATTTTCTGTGTCGCCTTTTTCCATCACAGAAGTGAGCAACTGCGTACAAAGTTAATTGCCAATTATTGCTGATGCGCTCTACTCTTAATTGGCCCCTTTCAAATCTAAAGTGGGATTGACGTTGAAGCAAGTTCCTTTCTTAATGAATCCTTTTACCTTTTCTCGTAACGGGAAATAAATTGTTCCTTAAAAAGGAATTGAATCCGTACAATGTGGTTTAGAATTATAAATAACAATTGAAGTAATAAATTCATTTCGCCACGCCGACATTCAGTTGTTTTACAACAAGCCGTTTTGAGTCATGCCTATGTCGCAGTAAAGAAAATGAACAATAGAAATCTTATTTTATTTGAAACTGTCCATTAACCTTGGTTCAAATTTACACTTGTGTTATTGGTTAGCATAATATTATTTGTGTGTTGTGTTATTTTAATGTGTTGTACCATAGAAGACGAGGAAAGCAAAAACAGGACATGATGGATAGTGTTACAACCGTAGCCAAAGCTAAAAATATTTTTCTTAAACGTATAACAATATGATGTTTGCACTTCAATGAGCAATTATGAAAGACTTGTACCACAATCTACTTTTATCCACAATCTGTAATTTTCCGTCATACATAAAATTTACATTGCCATGGACAAACCACATATAAATTTATTTATTATTTCAAATTCAGTCGTTAGTTTTATATTTCGAAAACCCCACACATGGACGTTAATTATATGGTCCTTAAAGGAACACAGAGTATTGAAATGTTGGTTTTTTTTTTCTCTTCTCAGATCGGTAATTTAAATTAAGATTTTACTTTATGGTAACATAATTCTGGTTTTTTGCCATATTCGTGGTACCAGGTGATACGGATTTGGGTACTATTTCATTCTGTCGATTGTGACTTAAATACTTACATGAGGTAGAAGGAGACACAGTGGACTAAAAGACGAAACAGAGCAATTTTTTCAGAAGCAATGAAGTATTCGTGAGCAAGCTACATCCTACTAAGATTGCAACGAAAGCGTTACTGATCCCGTTTCAAAACAAATTAATCAAATACGATGAGTAATACACCATAAAAAATTTTTTTTATTCACACAGAATGTGTTTCTTTTAAGGAACACTTTTTTTTTTTTTTTTTTTTTTTGTAACTCGTAGCTTTTCGTGGACTTCTATAAACGAGAACTTTTTCAATATTCAGACCCGAGCAAAACAAGTTCATTTAGCAAGGGGGGGGGCGAAGAATATTACCATATAATTTAAGTTTTACTTCTCAGCATGTACTACTACATACTAACTGGAGTGCGTAAATCGTCTCAATAATAATATGTCCGACGAAAGAAAGTATTCATCAGCAAAGACGAAAAAATGTCTCCCGACAGTTTTGAATAACATTTAAATAGAATGAATTCTTCAAATCACTCCTTCTTCCAAGTTTTCTGAAACCCTGTTTAAGTTCTACTTTCAAACTATTCGTCTGCGTCATGCAAACAAAGCCTAGCCATGTCAAGAACATAACACCAAAGGGACAACGCATCGCATTCGTGCGAACTCAGTTTCACATGTTGCATGCGAATTATCCCTTAGTAGGTATTACCAGAACGCCTATATCATTCCTGTTTTAAACATATTAGTTACAAACGAAAATTTACAATTTATAGATAAAATGCAAGAAAAAGTTCAATTTGACTAAAAAAACACTTGCGATACATAACGTCTTTAAGAAAGAACCATACAATTTATACACGGGGTGAAAGTTTAAAGGTTTGATTAGAAATTTGCGAAGTTTCTGTGAATATACTACACACACTCACAAGAGAAGCAGTCATTGAAAAAAAAGAATGGCTGATGTTCGAGTGTGCCTAGGACTAAGTTCAACCAATACGAGCGACGGGAAACACACGACAATTTTGCATCCTCAGTCATTTGCATCGACCGTGACGATTTCCCCGATGACGGCGCGTCTTCACTGTCGTGGTTGGAGAGGGAGGAGGTGGTTTTTCTAGTAGGGGAAGGAGGGGTGGCGTTACGTAGCAAAGGGAGGCAGCGCCCTCGTACTTCTTCTTGCAGCTGACAGATTTAACCATTCATTACGTGGTAGACGCCTGTCGTCGACGTATCAACCCTCCCCTACACCCGATCTGCCCGCGCGACGCCCTATAGGGGATGTTCCAAGGAGAAGAGCGTAAACCGCAAAGAGCTGAAGGTGTCGCACGGTGCCGCGGGATAGCTCCACGAATAGGAAACACGAAAATGAGCCTTGCCTTTCTCGCGCTGTCCGTACCAGGCTCGCGACTCCTGCGAGTACAGAATATCACGTTATCTCGTTCGCAAGTTGGGAGGAAAAAAAATTCCTTCGCTCACCGAAATTATCGGATGATGATCCACAGTAGCGTTCCCGTATGTTGGGTCCCGAAAATTCGAGGAGTGGCTATGCCTGGGTCGTGGCTGTGAGATTAAAGTGAACTTCCATGCTTTAGAGAGTTGGGGGGGGGGGATATGGGAATAACAAGAAAATAACGAAATTGATTCTTAGCTTTTATGACTTAAATCGATATTTTTTTTTTCATTTCACACCCCTCCCCTCCCGAACGTATAGCCTTTCAGGGTAATACAAGGATGTGAGTTTTTCCTTTAGTTTATCATTGTGTTATGTATCTTATAACTTTCCTTCCTTTGGCTCTCTCGGGCCAAGTGACTTTAACTTTCTATTTTTATTACTTTGCATACTAGCACACATTGATTGGTTATTGTTGTATATGGTTGAAAACTATATTTTATTTTAACTGCCAAGCTGCTCGGAGGGTGAGTGCGACGCGGTTAATCCTGCAATCCGCCCTGACTCTCCCAGCAACCTGAGGTTTATTCTTTGTAAGCTAATGCATATAATCTACTTTTCTAGTCAGTGTACATTATACCGTCACCACAATATAGTAACTATATCAATCCCTTCGTTAGGTAGTATTTAGAAAGTGTGATCGTGGGGCCAGGGGGGGGGGGCTTTGGACTGCTTTTCGATCCAGACTAACAGATCGATACGAGACTTCTCATTTGTCACCAAAATCAGCGAGCTGGCATATCGCTGTCGCGAGATATCCTGCCCGGAAGTGTTCGCCCGCGCCATAAACTGCCGCCAGTCGCCGCGGGCCCCCACCGTCGCCTGGCACACGCGCTGTGCCAACTCAAGGTCGTCCTCGCATCGCAGTCGTGTTATCAGTCACGAAGTTACAGCCTGGGTATGGATCGCCCTGCAAATGTTACCATTGCGTTCATCGTACTGCTGCACCAAGCGTCGGTCTGATTTTAAACACGTATTCGAGTCAAAAAAAATCCTCCAGCAGATACAGAATACTCGCTCCAAACAAAAACGAAATCATTTAGGCCATGTCCGGAATGACAAATTCGTTATTTTGTAATTTGTCATTTCGTAAGTTTCAACTCGGACGTTGTCGACAGTCACTTGTTTAGCACTAGCGGCAACACATTTTTACATTAACAGTGAAAGTTTTTTTTTTCTACATTTAATGCTTAAAATGAACGTAATATTTCTACAATCATCACTACAATGCTGCGAATATGTTAACAAATAATAAAATAATATTTTCTGCAATAACGAAACATAAAAAAATTGTTGCGAAATATACAAACAAAGCACATCACTTACTCGCTTTTATAATGATGTCTAGTGTATTTTATTAACAGTTATTTGTTTTAAAGAAGTTTTAATTACACATTCGCGCATGTGTTTTGAATGTCAAAACACAACATGGCGCTGATTTTGTAATTGTGCGTCTGTGCTAGCATCCACTAGATACAAAATACGAAATACCAAATTACCAAATACGTCACCATTTTTTATAACAAAAATCGGGTCGAGTGATCATTTTAACAACAAAATATACCATTTCGGACATGGCCTCAGATTTACTGGGAAGGGGTGGGGGGTCACGCCCGGATATTTGCTTCATAAACGCTGTTGTCGGCCGTTGGGTCTTCTCTAGATTGTCCTTTTTCCTTTTGTCAGAAAAAAAAATTGTTTGATCTATAAATAAATGACAATGGAAACCTCGTGTGACCTACATCATAGGTAAAATATTCATGCATTAGTTAGCTAAAAAATGAATGTTGCCTGCCGCAACAGTCTTTTTTTTAGAATACTACAAAAGCCCTACATTTGCTTGAAGAACTCTTTGTTACTCCTACACACATGTTTAGCATAACACCTCGCGCTGTAATATAACGTACATATTAAAAAACTAATAAAATAACTTGAGAGAATTGTATCGTTATGTAAAAATAAAAAAATATTAGCTCACGAAGTTGGCAGAAACCTCAGTCTAACATCGTCATTCATGGTTCTGTTAAGGTTACTTCTACTACAGGCTGGGAAGATCAATGTTAAAAGTTTGGCGAAAGGAATAATTTCCCCACTAGGTAAGCGCTAGTGTAGCATGTGTACCAGATTTTCTCTATTTTCTACGTGAAAAAACAGGATAATTGCAATAATCATAAATCAGATATAAAATATCACGTGACTAAGTAAAATATTTCTCTTTTGTAATCCACGTAGCTTAAAACTTAAATTAAAAGCTACCTTTTGTAACACAGCGCATCAGCAGTGGAAATTTTCCCTACGCAAAACTATCTCATAAGAAATCTTGCTTTGTTCCTAACCTGAATAGAATTAACCTCAGTTTTGTCTACAGTGATTTTCAGAAACCTCTGAAGAGAAATTCCTTCTCACTGCATCAGTTTTAAAGGTAACTGTTTAAAACAAAAACTAGTCACCCCAACTCTCTCACAGAATACTTATAGAGTATATTAAGAACCATTAAAAAAATGTATTATTCGTCTCTTTTTTTTCTCTGAAGTGTAAACATTATTGTTACATAAAAAAAATATTAAATATAAAAATTTGCAATATTTCTTAACGTGCTAGTATTTTTTCTTGAAACGGTTCTCTTTAAAATAGATGGTTTGAGAAAGAATGTATTTAACATTGATTACCTGTTTAACCTCCGTGGTCTTAGTAGGTAGAGATATTATATTATCATGTTTTTAATTGCTTTATGTCCTACACGCTTTGAAGCCGAGAAGTGGCGAGTCAACCTACCTGTAAGGCGAAACGTTTCGGTATCTCACCAAATCCGTTCTCCCCAAAGTTGAGTGTGTGTGTGTGATCTCGTGTACGTGAAATCCAGTGAAAGCATATATGGAGGGAGGGGGAGAGAGAGAGAGAGAGAGAGAGAGAGAGAGAGAGAAGTTGCAATATATTCGGGATGTAAAAATGCGGTATCCGCGGCGCCTAGACGACGGCGGGAAAAGTTTTACAGCGTTCTCTCGAGTCAGGGAAAGAGGAAGGGCGTTCGACGAGTCGTGTCCCGTCAACAGGTGTCCAATAACTCGGCCGGTTCGGCGCCGGAAGAGACGATGTGAAGGGGTACATCGCCGCCTCGCCGGAACGGCGTTAAAGCATTGAATATCTGGGCGGTGAGAGACGAAGCAGAGTGGCAGCGGTCCAGGTAGATAGTCCATTCACGGTTTCTTCGGCCTTTTTTGAATCGAACCTTTGAAAAATCTCCCCATGTATGGCGTGTTTAGTAATTTCCTAAATACGCCCTGTATCACAAGCGTGTTATACTTGCGTTCATAAAAGTTACTTTTTTTTTTCTGTTAAATCGAAATGTCAATCATATTTCATCTATAAATTATAATGCTTCATTTATAAATAATCTGAATAAAATCAGGGAGAAAACAGGTATGTTGGTAGCTCCTAGTGAGATAAATAGTCCTTATACAAAACACTGTTACACTTATTGTGCACGAATGTGGTGCGTGGTCCCTCTGGTGTAATTCTCCAGGATTAGTTAAGCTTATTTTTCACGTAGCGGAGGAATATCCTGGAAGTAGAACTTTAGCAGGGCTTCGGAAAAGGCTGAAGTAACAGTGAATGGACTATAGGTATAAGCAGTTAGACTTAACGTCTCGTCGACAGCGAAGTCATTAGAGACGGAGCTAATTTCTCAGGGAATAGTAATTGGGGAAGGAATCGGCCATGGCCTTTCAAGGAAACCATGGGAAGCCGAAATCATGATGACTGGAGCGGGAATCGAACCCGGGTCCTCCCGAATGCGAGTTCAGTACGCCACTTCGCTCGGTGGTCCAAGTATGGATCATTCACGGTCACTACCGACTTTTCTTAATCCCTGCTGAATTCCCACTTTTCATCTGTTCCTCCGACTCATGTAAACAAAGCATAAAAAATTACACCAAAAGGACAGCGCACCGAATTTGTGTGGCCTCACTTTAATAATAATTGTCATAAGAACTATTTCTTCAAGCATTACCAACACATCTATTTTCTTCCCGTTTTGATTCATATTAATTACAAAAGAATCATTATAATGTATTAGTAAAAAATTCAATCTAATAAAAAAATAAGATACGTTCGTGTTAACGGAAGTATAAAGGGCTTGTGATTAATGGCATATTTGAGGAACAACCAAACATTTCACACATTGTAAAAAAAATCTCTGGTAAACTTCCTTAACTGCAATGGAAGTTTTCAACTTATAAAGTGTATGTAAATGGTACTACGTATAAAGCTGAAAATATGGGAATGTTTAGCGTCACTACTTCACAAAGTTGGGAACTTCCCTACATATTTGAATCTTTCCTGGGGAAATATATATGCAGGTGTTAGAAAATATTTTACCATTTGAACTTCTGTCACTGTACGTATACTCTGGTGTGGTCAATTTACAAACAGTTTCTTAGAGTTTACATGGGGTGATTATTCAACGGTTTGATTCAAAGAAGTGCGAAGACACCGCAAACAGACTATATCCACGGAGTGGTGGGATTTCTCCCAGCAGTGGACTTGTGAACGAGGTGTCGTGATTCAGTATGCCATGCATTTGAGAACGGGATGTCGCGTGTATTCGACATGCAGTGCACTTGTGGATAGAAACTTCAGGGAAATCAGTATCCCATAATTTTTTGACTTCCTTAAACAAATAACTATCGTTACGAGTCAAAGCGTAACTCAGTATGTCATCGCAGCTATTTTTCTGGTATGCCTCGTGATTGTCTTTATGCGAAGACAGGCCAATACAGTGTCTGCATGGACGAAATTGTAGTGAGAAATGACCGCCTTATTGAGGTTATGTAAAAAAAAAAAAAACACGAGAATAACAAAATACGTAGTTAAAATGTCTCCGAAGTGGTGAAATATTTTTTTTTGTTTCATTTCCGCACAAAAACATGCCGCACCTCGTATATTAAAAAATACTGTATTTAAATTTTCGCGAGCGTTGACTTCTACATAACCACGATACAAACAACAAACTCGGCTGTGGGTTTATCTGATGCCGCCTCGTAACGTTCAAAATAAACGGGATATAGCTGGGAATCAAATCAGTGAGTCGAAGTTACGTAATTCTAAAACTGTTGTTCAGAAAGGTACTATGAAACAAATACCTTCTTAAATAATAATTCACCACGTGAAAGTAAAATACGGCACAGGACATTTTTACGACCTTAAAAAAAATCGAGCAGATCGTTGATTTCGGAACAGAACCCGAAAAACTATACGCAGTCACAAAGACAGCCATAAAGAGATGGCGATAACACATAAAGACAGTAAAGAGTGGCTGTCGTTTTGGATGCCGATGTCAGTACTACACTCAATGCGGGTGTCCTTAAGGGCACTCGCTAGTAAAATGCAACGTGTAAAGTCAGAATTAATGCGTATACGTGTTTCTCAGTAAATGTATGTTCTGGGAATAAGAATTTATCCCTTAAAAGGAAAAAAAAAAAAAAATCTACAGTCGCCACTTTTTACTTTTGTCCCACATTAAATACATTTAAAAAATGAAAAAAATTTATATTTTATGAAAATTATTAAGAATAGCATTTTAAATGTTTTTCTGTGTAGTTTCGTTAACGTATTAACGCATTCACTCCTCTGCTGCTCCACTGCCATCTCATTCTTCACTAAGGCTGGGGTAACACCATGGACTGTGACTGTGATTTTGTCACCGATAGAGTTTGCCCACTGTTGCTACAATCACTTGTTTACTAATGTAATGGTGACAAAGCCACCAATAATAGTGCCATGTTTCGCAGCTTATGCGCAGTTAACTGCAAATAAAGTTACGATCTTTTATAATGATGTTATTTATATAGGATGGAATTAAGAAATGACTACCCCGAATGACGATATATTTTCTTTGTAACATTAGCGAATGAAAATCTAAACCAACCAAACACAATCACTTGCTCAATCAGAAAATTATAGCGGCATCTGTAGTTAAGATTGTGCATCACATTCCTGTCGAATCGGTGACGCAGTCTGTCAGGTCTCTGAGGATTGCGTAGTTATTACTGCACGTGAATAATTTCCGATCGAACATTAAAGAAGGTAAAATGTCAATGAAGAGTCTCAACATAGTTGTAATTTTATTAAAACAGCATTAAAAATGCCGTTTTCCGACAAATCTCCATTCCGTCATAATAGGACCAACCTTCCGTTATTAACGAGGAACTATGTCGCTTTGTCATCTATCGTCATAGCGTAAAATTTCGAGTAATCATTTGAACACAAGTGCACTGCAGATGCTTCTAGCATATTGGAGCTGCAGAGAAATGCTGTGAGCTGATGACTCGAAGAGACTTACCGCTTGGTAATGTAAACTGGAGAGTTAAACTAATATTAGTCTTCCCTTTGTACTCGCATATATGGCGAGAACGCGCGTACACACAAACGCAGATGTTATACCGCAGCAGAATTAGGGCTTGTTGGGTTGCACGCTATTAACACATTCAGGTCTGCAGATATTTACTATAACTGAAGACAAGTTAGAAGTGAATCACCCGTATATACCACTGCAGGAACGTCTATTCTGTTGGTTTCTGTATTCCCACTTACCACTCTTCTATTGGTCCACACCACACTGGGAGTGCTTACTGTGCTCTACAACGTTCATCATTGGCTGGTCATCAGCCACTGGGGCCGCACAGCTGATTATACTCCAATCAAATGTCTCTTACTGTGTAAAAGTTTTACAGTCAATCTGTTATTTTATAAGGGTATAACAAAAAATACAGCTTTTGTAGGAAATAGATAGCTACTGGGTTGTATTTCTCTAGTACGATCCGATAAAATACTAACAGAACAATGACTCTATAACCATGCGAGTTTTGTTTTCTAGGACGAAGGAATTTTTAAACTGGCGTTGCTCGAGCTTAGCTCGAGCGTAGTCCAGAATGTGTTAATTCAACTTTTTTGAAGCCCTGCTAAAGTTCTACTTCCAGGATATTCCTCCGCCTCGTGCAAACAAAGCTTAGCCAAGTCTAGAAAATTACCCCAAAGGACAACGCACGGAATTCGTGCGAACTCACTTGTAATAATATTTTCCATGAGAACTATTTCTTACAAGGCACTATCAACACACGAGTTTTCTCGCTGTTTTATTAATGTTTATTATAAATGAAATGTATAACTTATAAATAAACTATTGGTAAAACTTGAATTTAACGAAAAATAAGATACTTTCATGTTAACACAGATATAAAACGCTTGTGATACATGGGATATTTAGGAAATTACTAAACACGTCATACATAGGGTGATTTTTCAAAGGTTTGGTTCAAAAAGTGTGAAGATACCATAAATAGAATATACCTGAGAATGCATATTGCTGTATTGGAAGTACTCGTTAAAATATTCACTTACAGTCAGACGTGGCATTGGGGTGTGTCAAATTTCAACTGGGGATTTCCCTTGTAAAAGCTGGTCTGATTGGCCAGTTCGCTGTTGGAAGCAGCCGGACAAGCAGCCATGTTTTGCCGTTTACGCTGTACCACTGTGATCCACACGAAACTATCCTCACGGTGAACTACTTGCCAACTGCATCTTACTGGAATCTTAAGTTAACTTCTTGACATTCTTAAGCTTGCAGACAAAGTGAATGGTGTCGTCGGCGAATATTCCATTTCCTCTGAATGCTGGCTCGCGTTTTCTAGCATTCGAACTGAGACAATTTGCGCCCTTAGCAACATGAACCAAATTCACTAATGGCGAAATGTGAAAGTATCTAAAAACATGTATTTCAAACATAGGACAACGTACGTAAATAATTCTTTTTTCTTTTTATAACTTTAAATTTTATATTCTCAATGAACTTATGTTAATGGGATATTTACACCGATATTAAGAATTAATATTCCCACTAAAAAATAGTGTCCCTATCCTAACAAATAAACTATCTAGCTGTATTTACGAATTAAGGCAATGAAATGAATGGTCAACCAAATACATATACAGGATGTCAGGTAATTCGCGGATACGGACTGCACCATACGAATATATGGTAAAAAAAACTACGTAGAAAATAATTTTACGTAAAAGTACATTAGACGCTTCGTTAACGAGAAAAACGCGAAGAAAATTCCTAAAACCATGTTGTATTCCAATTGGATAAGGGTTAGGTGATGTGGCGATGCTGCAATCATGTGTCGTCGTAAGACATACGGCAAGGGAAAGAGCCCGAACGCAGTAGTGCTAAGGAAGCCACGGAGTGCATGCGGTGAGCACTGGGAAATGACAATGGCCATGGGTGCATCGGGCGGCCAAGCTCCGTGCACGCTGCACGCATCCAACATGCGAACAAGACCACCACTATGGGAAGAACAAACTGTAAACACCTGTTATGACGTTTCGACGTTTTGGATACTGATGATGACGTACGCTGTGCTTAACGTGGAGCAAAGTCATTCTACGTACTTTAATGTTGTTTTTCTCGTTAGCTAAGGCCCTTACCGATGTTTACCAAAGAATATTTTCTACTTAGTTTGGAACATATCAGCGAATTATTTGACAATCTGTATAAAGTTAGGTCAGCTAAATATTTTTTGACAGTCTAATTCTTTTTGGCCAAACACAAGAGGTTATGTTTAATCAATAGTGTATTTGATTGGGCGAATGAAATTAATTTAGCTGCTTCTTAAGTTCTTTTTTACTCTACAAAATATTTTGTAGAGGCTGCCTTACACAAACAAGTGTCTTGTTGGCTCGAAAGAACCGTTATCTCGGTGATGGCTCTGCATGAGGTCGTGGTAGAAGAAGGGGGGGGGGGGGGGAGGTGTTCATCGTACGGTTGTCAGGCATGTGGGGACATACCGATATCACAATGACCCAATGTCGGAGCCAGAGGGTACACGAGGGCAGCCACACATGTCGTGTAGGTTCCGGTCGACAGTGAAAACACGCGAAGGCAAGGCCGCTGCGTTATGCACCGAGCATCCCGCAACCCCGTGGCATTGATGCCTGCCATCCCGACACAGGTACTAGAAGCTGTTTAGCATCTCGTGTCATCTCGCAACATTGTGTAGGATGATTGGGGGGAGGGATGGTGTAGTAATCAGATTATTCTCTTCCCAGCAAGGCGAACAGGGTCCAATTATCTGACGGAACACCAACGATGTAGTTGAAGTAACAGTTCAAGAAAATATTCGTTACAATACACTTTATGACAAAGGCTACCATGGCTGTAGTTTTTTTTTTAATGAAATGCCGCTCTGGTAAAAAGTATATCGTTTCAAAAAATTCGTAGATGCTTTAAATAAACATTCATTCTGTTTTATACGGAATTTAAATAGACGTAAAACATACATGGAAACCGCGATATCGGCATAAACCATATGTCTTTTGCTACTGCATATAACACAAGATTTAGACGGTATGTATTTTGTATTTAAAGTGCAAATTAATTTTTGTAACTGCAGAAGTTTTGTGCAGGTAGAACCTCGACTTCGTATTTTTTTCTCACAAGTATTCGTTCTCCCTACTCGTGTTGCAGCTGCCTGGTGAAGATGGAGTTGACACATCCAATACTCGTCGTGCTGGACCAGAGAGAAGCGGGGGATGGTGGGGGTGAAGTAAGGCAAGGAAGCTGGAGGCAAATCAGCGACAGCGACTCCTTCGGGGCAAAAGAGGGGGTCGGAGAGAAGAAGGGAGGCTGCGGATGTAGTGGGAGACAAATTACCAATCCTGTCTTTCGCTCGCTTTCGCCTATCTGTCAACCTTTCCTACTCAGGCTCCGTACTTGGAACAAACTGTTCTGCCTTATATTCCCTTGTCCGCTCAATTTTTTTATCATTCTCGCCTGAAGTTCACTACATGTTAAAGACTGTTCACGATAAAGTGAGCACTTTTGAAATCAACCGTAGAAAATAGTCACTGCCCCTGCACTGAGTGATATGCGCCCAGTTAAGTTGATAACGAAGAAGGGAAAATTAGTTCCATATCATAAAGTCGAATAAAAAGTATTCAGTGTACATTTGTGATGACTTAAAATATTTCTTAGTGTTCTGTATTTTTAGTGCATCGAAGTGTAAAAATGAGCAGATATGTATCATATTTGCTTTTCTAATAATTTCACAGTTTCACTTTACTGATGGATGAATAAAGTGACGAGGCCCACGCCAATGTTAATTTTACATAAGGCGGAAGAATACTCATTTTACCGTGAATAGCATTTATCAATAACTCCGTCCGTAACCTTGAATTTGACTAGTTATTATTCAACTCCGATGGAATTTTGATCAGGTAATAATTTGGTAAAAGAGTGTTGGTAATGATGATATGACGTGAAGAAATTTTTCAAATTTGTACATCATCAATAGAAGACGGAGACAGTTGTTCAGATAAATAATAACGTGGAGGGAATGGGCCCTACTGTGGTAAGGAACCATACCAGCATTCGCGAGTGAGACAAGAGGTTTGGGCGGCTCTTAACAGCGAGGTCTTGAGAGCCGATGAGGGTGATTGAAGTGAGTAGGGAGCAACGCCGGTAATCGAACCTGGTTTGGCCTAGGTGGAAGGCGAGCAGACTAACCACTACGCCACCGCGGCCCCGCGAAAAGTAAGGGTGTTTCAACCCTCAACCTCTCAGACAAGTCCCTGACAAGTCCCTGGTGCTATGCAACTTCCAAAGTCCACGACAAGCACGTGAATTCCGGGGGGCGGTAGGTAATCTGTTTACGATGCCGAGGGTTGGTGTCTTCAAGGGGGGATGCTTGAGGGTCAAAGAAGCGTGACTGGCGTGTAGGGGTTGTTGAAAATTTTCCGCGGGCTGGCGCATCCTTTGAAGGCGCCAGGCACGATCCCCGAGGGGATGCGTATTCCAGGCACGTCTCGTGATGCGAGTGGCGTAGTTCCGGGACGTGGGGTGGCTTGTCTGTCGCGCAGTCACCTCCCGCCGTCAACTTCTACATCGCAGCCAACCAGGAACCTCGTCACGTGATCTCCATACCTCGCCGCAGAGTGACAACCCCGTTATTGCTACGGCCCCTTCTCCAGAGGGTCTCCTACGAGCTGTCATCATTGAATATTAATGCAGGATATACAACGACCCGTCACGTACGTCAGTCCATCATTCGTTCGTCAACCACGTGACCAACAGCCAATCAGAGGTGGCCATTAATTCTATCCGTCCGCCCGTCAAAACCTTGGCAAGGATGAAATTACAGTCTTCTAAACTTTAATGCTTTGTTACTCGTTCATCCCGAGTTGTTTACAAGGCTGTGTAGTGTGTGCAGTGTTTTGTTTTTGCTGTCTTTTGTTTACACATGTTTGTTTATGTAACTGTAAAATTAAATTAAGTTACATTTTCCCTGAAGATTAATTGGTAATTACGTTCGAAAACCCGAGCTCCTTTTTTTTGTAATAGTAAAAATAATAAAATTATGCTTTATACTATTAAGAAATTTTTTTACATCGATAAATTTTCGTTATGTACGTGCATGGTTGTTTTGGGTACTTAGAAACACAATACCGCAAAAGTTTTTCACTTTTTGTGGAGAATTTTCTCCTATTTGTAAAGAGTTTTGTTTTTATTAGTTTGCAGCAATGAACTTTCGACGGACGTACGAAGTTTGGTTGTAAATCTCTCGGCTGGGAGACGGACGGACGGACGTACGAAGTTTGGTTGTAAATCTCTCGGCTGGGAGACGGACGGACGGACGTACGAAGTTTGGTTGTAAATCTCTCGGCTGGGAGACGGACGGACGGACGTACGAAGTTTGGTTGTAAATCTCTCGGCTGGGGGACGGACGGACGGACGTACGAAGTTTGGTTGTAAATCTCTCGGCTGGGAGACGGACGGACGACGGACGGTCGCGACTGACTGTTGTAAATCCTGCTTAAGGTTGAAGTAAAGCAACTGCCTATGTCTGTAAAATGTGAAGAACTCATAAAAAAAATTAGTACAGACACCATTAAAATTGTCAGAAAAGTTTGATTTATGCTGTATAAGAAAGAAGAATGTATATATTTTGCAACATTATAAATTATTTTACTAAAATATACTTCTTAAACGTAAAAAATTAATGGACGGGTACAGTCCGCATTTTTAACCATATTTAAGCGCGTTTCCGTTTTGGATGCTTCGGAAAGCCGAATTTACCTAAAAGAAAATCTTCTTTTTTAAGAAAGATCGTCATAATATTTACTGTGATCATGTGTAATGAAATCATAGTAATAATGTACCATATCAATTTTATGATTAACTTTATTTGCGTCAGTTTAAGTCATAAACGTTTGTGAGAAATTAACGCACATAAAATCAATTATAAAAATTACTGCCTATATTATTATTACAATTTTCTTGCACACAATCATAGTAAACATTATGACAATATTTCATGACAAAGATTATCTTGCAGATTTTGCTTTCTCAAGCATCCAATATGGGAATATCCTTAAATGTAGTTAGAACCACACACAATTTTTATTAACTAATTTTTTTAGATTTAAAAAGTATATTTTAGTAAAATATTTTATATTGTTGCTCTCTTTCTCTCTCTCTCTCTCTCTCTCTCTCTCTCTCTCTCTCTCTCTCTCTCTCTCTCTCTCTCTCTCTATTAATATATATATATATATATATATATATATATTCTCTCCTCTTTTATAAACAGCATACATCGCGCTCTTCTGACAATTTTTATGGATCTCTACTACTTTTTCTAAGAGTTCTTCATGTTTTACAGTTGGGTGCAGTGCTCCATTGGCTGTTGCTTTACGTCAACCTTAAGCGTGGGATGGACCCCTGCATTATTTGTGAAATAGTTGTTTGCGCGAATACGCTTATCTTGGTTAATGAATGATCTGCAAATACGACTTTTTGTCAGAAAAGATTTAAAAAAAAAAAAAAAATATCTATGCCTCTATTCTTTTACTTCTGTCATATTAAGTGTATTCTTGGAGGAAAAAGTTCGTTAAAATGATCAAATATCTCATTTTTAAAGCTGCATGTGCAGTTTCCTTAAGCGGAAAGAGAAAAGAACAAAGATACGGGCGTAGTTTAATCTGTTTAATCAATTAAAAGTACGCACAGAAATATTAAAGAACTCGTAAAATGTAAATATTGTATAATCGTACGTTGTCAGTAATTACTATGGATCCCAAAGAATGGAGCATTAAGACTGCTGTATGAGAGGATGTCGCCGCGGCCAGGTTTTACAGGCCCCAAGACCGGTAAGCCGCGGTGGTGTAGTGGTTAGTCCACTCACCTCCAACCTAGGCGAACCGGGTTCGATTCCCAGACGGGGCCTATCCCCCCAACCCCGGTTTTTCCACGTGGGAATCGTGCTGGACGATGCCGCTGGTCGGCGGGTTTTCTCGACGATCTCCCATTTCCCCCGCCCTTGCATTCCGGCGCCGCACAATACTTACCTCACTTCAGCTTCATTAACTCTCAAGACCTCGATGTTAAGAGCCTCCCCAGATCTATTCCTCCTTCCCCCTGAAGGCCGGCACATCCTCCATCCTCCCGCATTGGAACTGTACTCGTGTGAGATAGACAGCACTCTCTCCTCTTCTCTCTCCGGACCATTCACCGCTCATAGTGCCTTTGATCAGTATTCTACCGGTTGTCCTCTCCAATCAGAGGTATTCTGACTTTGTACATTATTAAGTCTTTACCCGAATACCCCCTTGTGGGTCATCGGAAATTTTCTCTTCACGCCACTTGTCATATTCTTCCAACCTTTTGCCGATCTTGGTGGAGAACTCATTCCATATCCTGTGAAGAGCTTCGTACAGCCCGAAAAATGGATGACGTAGGAGCAACAGCAGCGGAATGAAGACATAGTTTTACTTCTTTATTTAAGAAAATTAAAGTTTCAGCCAAACAGACCATACCGACCTAACTTGACTGACCCTGACAATATAATATAATATAGACTACTATATTGAAATGAGTATAATATGTTTGATACGATATACTAATTATAATACATTATATGTAAAATAATACAATATGATACAAGTATTATAATATATTAGTATGACATGTGATAATGCAATATAACTGGAATAATGCATGTTATAATTCAAAATAATACAATTATAATAATTGAAATACGTCAAATAAAATAATGTCTTACATATGGTACAATTAATGAAATATAATATGAATATTAAGAAAATATTTATATCAATATTAATTCCTATATAGGTTGTCCCCTATGGTTTTATAGAGGCGGGATCCGCTAAAGCCACTATACATGAAGGGTTACACGCAATATGGCTCAAGTTGGCGCAGTGTCGGAAAGCAAAGCAAGGCTGTACTGAGAATTACGCTGTAGACGTGACATTTTATATCAGATCTCATCTCCGCGATACATCAAAAGCCGGGAGTTCGAGTTCTAACCCCAGCTGAGTCGAGCAGGTGTGTGTTTTCCAGGATGTAGGTTTGTATTATTTTAGCATGTAATCCACTCTCATTTTCCTGTCACTCTTTGAACTTCCGCTCATGAAAGGAGAGATATTATTTTAGTAAATTAAAAAAATAAAATAAAATTTTCAAATATCCTTGACACGACAGCACGAAATTAAAATTATATTTGAGTGACAAGGTCATTCGGGGCAACAAAAAGTTGCAGATGATTTCAGATCCACTACCTCAATTATGCACTTTAAATGGAAGTACAAGTCAATTTACTGGCAGATAAAATTATATGCTGCTGAGATTACGCTATTTATGGCATGAATATGTACATTGAAATGTATCATTTATTATTTATGAAAAAGTCTTGATTTTTAAAGTCCCTTTTTTTTAAGTTTTTCACGTTACATTAAAAAATGTATGTCTTTGTGTTTAATTCCTTCTCTTGAAAAAAAAATTGTCTATTCTCCACACTTGTTACATTTAAGTGCAATACTCTAAATTCGTTAGCCATTCATTCATTGCTGTCTGTACCAGTGTTTACTGTCTCCACACTTGTTACATTTAAGTGCAATACTCTAAATTCGTTAGCCATTCATTCATTGCTGTCTGTACCAGTGTTTACTATCTCCACACTTGTTACATTTAAGTGCAATACTCTAAATTCGTTAGCCATTCATTCATTGCTGTCTGTACCAGTGTTTACTGTCTCCACACTTGTTACATTTAAGTGCAATACTCTAAATTCGTTAGCCATTCATTCATTGCTGTCTGTACCAGTGTTTACTGTCTCCACACTTGTTACATTTAAGTGCAATACTCTAAATTCGTTAGCCATTCATTCATTGCTGTCTGTACCAGTGTTTACTGTCTCCACACTTGTACATTTAAGTGCAATACTCTAAATTCGTTAGCCATTCATTCATTGCTGTCTGTACAGTGTTTACTGTCTCCACACTTGTTACATTTAAGTGCAATACTCTAAATTCGTTAGCCATTCATTATTGCTGTCTGTACAGTGTTTACTGTCTCCACACTTGTTACATTTAAGTGCAATACTCTAAATTCGTTAGCCATTCATTCATTGCTGTCTGTACCAGTGTTTACTGTCTCCACACTTGTTAATTTAAGTGCAAACTCTAAATTCGTTAGCATTCATTCATTGCTGTCTGTCCAGTGTTTACTTCTCCACACTTGTACATTAATGCAATACTCTAAATTCGTTAGCCATTCATTCATTGCTGTCTGTACAGTGTTTACTGTCTCCACACTTGTTACATTTAATGCAATACTCTAAATTCGTTAGCCTTCATTATTGCTGTCTGTACCAGTGTTTACTATCTCCACACTTGTTACATTTAAGTGCAATACTCTAAATTCGTTAGCCTTCATCTGCTGTCTGTACAGTGTTTACTGTCTCCACACTTGTTACATTTAGTGCAATACTCTAAATTCGTTAGCTCATCATGCGTCTGTACCAGTGTTACTCTCACACTTGTTACTTAAGTGCAATACTCTAAATTCGTTAGCATTCATTCATTGCTGTCTGTACATGTTTACTGTCTCCAACTTGTTACATTTAGTGCAATACCTAAATTCGTTAGCATTCATTATGTGTCTGTACAGGTTTACTGTCTCCACACTTGTAATTTAGTGCAATACTCTAATTCGTTAGCTTCATTCATTCTGTCTGTACATGTTACGCTCCACACTTGTTACATTAAGTGCAATACTAAATTCGTTAGCCATTATTCATTGCGTCTGTACAGTGTTTACTGTCTCACACTTGTTACATTTAAGTGCAATATCTAAATTCGTTAGCCATTCATTCATTGCTGTCTGTACCAGTGTTCTGTCTCACACTTGTTACATTTAAGTGCAATACTCTAAATTCGTTACCATTCATTCATGCTGTCTGTACCAGTGTTTACTGTCTCCACACTTGTTACATTTAAGTGCAATACTAAATTCGTTAGCCATTCATTCATTGCTGCTGTACCAGTGTTACTGTCTCACACTTGTTACATTTAAGTGCAATCTCTAAATTCGTTAGCCATCATTATTGCTGTCTGTACCAGTGTTACTGTCTCCACACTTGTTACATTAGTGCAATCTCTAATTCGTTAGCCATTATTCATTGCTGTCTGTACCAGTGTTTACTGTCTCCACATTGTTACATTTAAGTGCAATACTTAAATTCGTTAGCCATTCATTCATTGCTGTCTGTACCAGTGTTTACGTCTCCACCTTGTTACATTTAAGTGCAATACTCTAAATTCGTTAGCCATTCTTCATTGCTGTCTGTACCAGTGTTTACTGTCTCCACACTTGTACATTTAAGTGCAATACTTAAATTCGTTAGCCTTCATTCATTGCTGTCTGTACGTGTTTACTGTCTCCACACTTGTTACATTTAAGTGCAATACTCTAAATTCGTTAGCCATTCATTCATTGCTGTCTGTACCGTGTTTACTGTCTCCACACTTGTTACATTTAATGCAATACTCTAAATTCGTTAGCCATTCATTCATTGCTGTCTGTACCAGTGTTTACTGTCTCCACACTTGTACATTTAAGTGCAATACTCTAATTCGTTAGCATTCATTCATTGCTGTCTGTACCAGTGTTACTGTCTCCACACTTGTTACATTTAAGTGCAATACTCTAATTCGTTAGCCATTCATTCATTGCTGTCTGTACCAGTGTTTACTGTCTCCACACTTTTAATTTAGTGCATACCTAATTCGTTAGCTTCATTCATTGCTGCTGTACAGTGTTTATGTCTCCACACTGTTACATTAAGTGCAATACTCAAATTCGTTAGCCATTCATTCATTGCTGTCTGTACCAGTGTTACTGTCTCCCACTTGTTACATTAAGTGCAATTCTAATTCGTTAGCATTCATTCATTGCTGTCTGTACCAGTGTTACTTCTCCACACTTGTTACATTTAAGTGCAATACTTAAATTCGTTACCATTCATTCATTGCTGTCTGTACCAGTGTTTACTGTCTCCACACTTGTTACATTTAAGTGCAATACTCTAAATTCGTTAGCCATTCATTCATTGCTGTCTGTACCAGTGTTTACTGTCTCCACACTTGTTACATTTAAGTGCAATACTCTAAATTCGTTAGCCATTCATTCATTGCTGTCTGTACCAGTGTTTACTGTCTCCACACTTGTTACATTTAAGTGCAATACTCTAAATTCGTTAGCCATTCATTCATTGCTGTCTGTACCAGTGTTTACTGTCTCCACACTTGTTACATTTAAGTGCAATTCTCTAAATTCGTTAGCCATTCATTCATTGCTGTCTGTACCAGTGTTTACTGTCTCCACACTTGTTACATTTAAGTGCAATACTCTAAATTCGTTAGCCATTCATTCATTGCTGTCTGTACCAGTGTTTACTGTCTCCACACTTGTTACATTTAAGTGCAATACTCTAAATTCGTTAGCCATTCATTCATTGCTGTCTGTACCAGTGTTTACTGTCTCCACACTTGTTACATTTAAGTGCAATATTCTAAATTCGTTAGCCATTCATTCATTGCTGTCTGTACCAGTGTTTACTGTCTCCACACTTGTTACATTTAAGTGCAATACTCTAAATTCGTTAGCCATTCATTCATTGCTGTCTGTACCAGTGTTTACTGTCTCCACACTTGTTACATTTAAGTGCAATACTCTAAATTCGTTAGCCATTCATTCATTGCTGTCTGTACCAGTGTTTACTGTCTCCACACTTGTTACATTTAAGTGCAATATTCTAAATTCGTTAGCCATTCATTCATTGCTGTCTGTACCAGTGTTTACTGTCTCCACACTTGTTACATTTAAGTGCAATACTCTAAATTCGTTAGCCATTCATTCATTGCTGTCTGTACCAGTGTTTACTGTCTCCACACTTGTTACATTTAAGTGCAATACTCTAATTTCGTTAGCCATTCATTCATTGCTGTCTGTACCAGTGTTTACTGTCTCCACACTTGTTACATTTAAGTGCAATACTCTAAATTCGTTAGCCATTCAGTCATTGCTGTCTGTACCAGTGTTTACTGTCTCCACACTTGTTACATTTAAGTGCAATACTCTAAATTCGTTAGCCATTCATTCATTGCTGTCTGTACCAGTGTTTACTGTCTCCACACTTGTTACATTTAAGTGCAATACTCTAAATTCGTTAGCCATTCATTGATTGCTGTCTGTACGAGTGTTTACTGTTTATTTTATTCAACACGAGAAGTACTAACCACCTGTTCAGCCGAAATTTTATCGCAGATTATTAATTGGAAAAAAGTAGATACTTGAGCTTGTTTTAAGACGGTAATCTTTATTTTTGCTTCGGTAAAACTGAAAGTTGAAACATTTGCCACCTTTAAGTGCCAACCAAACCTGCTGCTGTGGAGTTAGTTGAAATAATTCCTTCTCACAGCATGAATTTTAAAGATAACTGTTTCAAAAAAATTATTAAATGCAAAGTTCTCAGAAAATATTGGCAAGATACAATAATTTCCCCAAAAAAAAAAAAAAATGTATTTATTGATTTTTTGCAAAACGTAAATTTTAATGTCAAGTCTTGTAATATTTGTTCCATATTAAAGTTGACAGTATTTTTTAACGCGACAGTACTTCTTATGAAATGCCGCGTAAAATGATTTTTGTTTAAAATTGATTCATCATTTGAACGCCGTAGCCGCAATCTGGGTAGGCGGCGACATTAAAAACTTTCGAAAAAAAAAAATTTTTTTATACTGACCCCCACAGTGTTGTTATATTGAGTATCGAGTCTTATAGGGAAGCAACCACAAAAAAAAAAAAAAAACGTAAAAATTGTTATTTTGCCATGTAGCGAATAAGCGAGATCGCCTCGGCCAACTTACCTTGGTACTTTCGCCTGCAATGCTCGCGGCTCGTGAATTTTTACTTCGTCCACTCTTCGTATACTCCGTATGCCCTGAACCAACATTCACCCCACAGGGGGGGGGGGGGGAAACTCGTTAATGGAAAGTGCAATTCCTGGTAGTTGACTGCGGAGCAACTTCATCCAGATGCTTTCTGCTAAAAGTAAAATGGCTTCCGCTGGTGTATAAGATTTTACACCAACACTTATGGGGATTCCACAGTAAAAACTTTAAAACGCCTCAAGGTGCCGCCTGGCCATGAGAAAGCACTGCAACAGGTCCTCCCAAGGCAGTGATACGCGTTCGTAGGAAGCGGTATTTCTCTCAGATTCCATCCGCAACGCTATTATTGCATGCAATACAAACTTTAAAACGCCTCAAGGTGCCGTCTGGCCATGAGAAAGCACTGCAACAGGTCCTCCCAAGGCAGTGATACGCGTTCGTAGGAAGCGGTATTTCTCGCAGATTCCATCCGTAACGCTATTATTACATGCAATACAAACCAACGGATTAAACTACAGATGCTATTTTCTACTGTGCTCCTTAATCTCAAGTAACCTGCTCAGGCAAGTCCGTCGTGGAATTGGCAATTTTTAACCATTTTCATGAATATTGATCTCTTTGAATGTATTTCATAGCGGGAGATAATGGTTCAGGCGGGAAAAGTTGACTGCTTGCTAGGTTTAAACGTACTGTGCACATGTCTGACAGTTTTCTTTCCTTATTGGATGGTATGCATCAATGAAAGTTACTACCCCATTTGACTGGACCAATGGAGATTCTGATACTATAAGGATGAACGCTCTTGATGGTCTGCAAACAGTTTAGCCGAGTCAGAACCTTGCTCATCCGACCATGAAAGAATAAACTGTCTATAGTGTTATAGAGGATGTGTCGGCTCAAAATAATTTCGCGACTTCCATCATCTATATTCATACATAAAATAGAAAAGCAATAGCTGCGGATAATTTTTTTTTCAACCATCCTAGGAAAAAGTCGTATTCTCAAAGCATTTATTTACTGTGCAGCCCGTATTGGACTAAAAACTGACTTACGGACAATATTTTACTAAGAACTCACCTTAAAGCAGCGAAATGTTTCATTATAGTGTCAAAATGTTTGTTGTAGAACAGCAACATTATATGGCGAGAGTCATTGCGTATTTTACCACCACATTTTCCAGTGCTGTAAACAGATTCTGCATCTAACTGCCAGACGTACATTGCAGGTTCGGAGGTAATTGAAGCTGCTGGGAATTGCATGTTTCAGTTAGGAGATGTTCACTCATACAACTGTCGTTAGGCGCCATGATTTATAGACTAGCATTTTGAAAGAAAATTGTTGATGCCCGAACGATACGACTAGAAGAAGATGAATAATAATATACAGCAGAACTCAAGCCTTTTTTTGAGCCACGGCGAAGATGACAACGAAACAATATGCTACTTTTACGTCCAGTAATTCATTCGTATTATTTACTGGCCCAGACTCTTCATTCTGGTGGGATAAGCGGAAGGTTTCCAACGAATCGTGGGGATGGAAGGAAGGAGATTGCAAAGTACTTTAGAGAACAAATTCGCGAGTGCAGATTGATCAATTCTCCGTTACCTCAAATTCCTCCGAGCCAACAGGGGAATAATGTCCCATTTGCACGCGAAGAGCAGCGCCACGCGTCAAATAAGCCTCAACAAAAGACCGTGAGAAATCTTCTTCTCCATTCTCGGCCTTATCAAGAGCACAGGAAAGTTATTTTCAAAAACAGACCATCAATATTTTGTATTTAGGAAAACGTCTTTTAAAAGCAGCCACGGTAAATTAATATAACAACTCGTACTGAGTGGCCTAAACTCATCCAGTCCCCTGTGTGTGCAATAGCGTAAATGTTCCACAGTGTCGTGCATGGCCGGTTAATGTACACAGCAAGGTTTTGTGCGGTTAGATTCTCCCATGTGTTTGATATTGTATATTAACCTTGACTTCAGTTCCGTATGCCGACTAAATATTTGACAGCATTACCATCCAGAAGGAGACACGTTATCCAGTGGTTCTGGCAAATAACCAAGCACAGCATGTACATAAGTACTGCGTCGTGCGGATACCAAGTTTTATTGTTTGGAACACCCGATTAATTAATACGGGTTGTAATGAAACACGAGTGAGAAATTCCGAAGATATTGTTTTCACAAGATTCTATTTTAAAAATGAAAATTTTAATCGAACAGTTTGTGTGAGAGTAACGTCCGTTTTTCGAACGCCTCGAAATAATTTAATCCCGGAAAATTTCCGAAGTCAACCGGAAAAACTGGCGCGCCCGAAATGTCTATACATCCCAGAACTCAGCAACACAAAACGAGGCAACCTGAATGACAAAAAAAAAAAATAATAATTAAATCCACATTGGTCTTAAATTTCGAATTCAAAAGAAAAGTTATCCTCACACCGAAATAAAGTTCATTACCTCGGCAAAATTTGTGCGAAGGCAAAAATCTGAGTTTAATTATGCGGTCTCGGTAAAAAAAAAATTTTAATTATGGCCGTGCAAACCAGTCATTAAAAATTTCTTCCTTGATGAGCTTGAGGGACGTCAGACATCTTCCCTCATACTCAACGAGCAATTATTCAAATAAAACTCTGCACCAAGGAAAATACAATGCACTGTAACAGTAATACGTCCACAACTCAGGAAATGCGAAATTGATCTGAGGCCATTATTGGAAAATGCGTGTTCCAGTCTTTCAAATGCATTAAAGCCACGACTTTCTGTGATAGCGTTCAGAACTGGAGCAATTCTATTTCCCTTGCTGTCGCCGCCATAGAGAATGGAAGGGAAGAAGAGATTTCACTGCAGGGTGAACCTCTTTGCTTATTACCTCGCTACGATCGGGCCACTAACGTTTCTGTTGTGACCGACATAAAAACACAGCATTATTTTGTCGTGGATATTTTATATTACATTAAGATTGATAAAATATAATTTTAGACCACATGGTAATTTTTTCCCGTTAATAACTACCAAACTAATGTAATTAAATTGGTTTTATTTTTTTTATTTTTTATTTTTTGCTCTGCAGGGAGGTACCTATATCCGAGATTCCCAGCAATCCAAAAAGTTAAGTATCAAAAACAATTTTGTTTGGTTTGACAGTTATCTGTAGCATTTAAATGAAAGAGACAAATATTTAGGCAAAGTATGGATTATTATACGAAATAACTGAAAGTTCCTAAACAGATAAACAGTTCAAATCCAGATACCAGTCAAAACAAACAAAATTGCTTTAGAAACTTACCTTTCTGGATTGCTGGGAACATCTTGTTACACATTTATTTTGAATTTTACCCATTTCAAAATTGGAATTCAATTCAATTCACGTACGAAGCTTGTAAACAACATGCTCAAGAACGCCAACTTTATGGAATAATTACAACATAGACAATTGAAATCATTTACTAAATGGTTTGCTTAATGCTTCACGTGTATACGATTAAAGTTGATTCGAACTTAAACATGTCCGATGAATAAATAATTTTACAATTGAATGGCTTCTCGATGTTGGTACATACGGAATTGTTAGTGCTCGATAAGAGCAGCGAAATTACCTATAGTGTGACTGGCCCCTGGTCGCGGCCATAGAAATGATAACTTGACAGGATTTTCGCAAAACGTTCAACCAAAGAAATCCATTAATAACTAAAGTATATCTGGAGAAGAGCGTATTGCTTTACCGCATGAACTATACGGGCTCGGTTCTAGACGGAAACAAAAAACATGGTGGACGTGGCTGTTGGTGAATGGGTTTTCTCGGGGTTCTCTATTGCACCCCGCCGTTGCTTTTCGTCGCTGTTCTATCCGCCAATACAACTCAGCAACCGCGACTGCTAAAGACATATTTGGAAACCACAACTCAAGTGTTATTTCGATGCTCTTAATGTATAGGCTGTTGAAAGCCCTGCTAAAGATCTAATTTTATGCACATTATGTCTTCTTCCGCCTTATGTAAAATTAACATTGGTATGGGCCTCATCACTTTGTTCATGCGTTGGTCAAGTGAAATTTTGAAATTATTAGATAAGTAAATAGTTTACATATCTGCTCATTTTTACACTTCGATGCATTAAAAAAAATAAAAAGCAAAATGAATAAGTCTTAGCTATCACATAATGTTACCCAACAATGTTTATTTGACGTTAATAAATAGAACTACTTTCTCTTTATCGTTAACAACTTTACTGGGCGCATGTCACTCAGTGAGCCCGTTAAAATATATGCAGGTGTGAGCAGTGAAATTTTTCTAAGGTTGATTTTAATAAGTGCTCACTTAATCGTGAACAGCCTTTACAAACAAGAACAAATATATTTAAAATTATTTCGTGATTGCTACAGGTAAAATATTTCTGTTACCATCGTCCGAGAATGTTTTAAATTGTCCTCAACCAAACTTCCCCGAGGACATACAGACTTGTTAAAACTTCTTTCGTGTCCGTAGTGACTTCACTTAAGAGACGGGGCGAGGCCCATGCTTCTGACTCGTTAACGAAAAGGTTAACGAAGGAGACTGTCACGCTCGCTTAACCAACTTCTTGAATAATAATAATAATAATAACTGCGTCGGACCAGAGGGGCAGAGAAAAGTAAGGCAGTAGTGACGAGGGGAAATATTACGAGTAACTTCGTTATACCGCCGACAGCAAAATACCACGAAGTTTCGTAGGTCGCTCGGGATAGGGAACCATTTTTTTTTTCTCCCGGGTGTCGAGATTAATTAAACAAGTTTCCCTCTGCGTCTTGCACTGTCTCGCTGGTTGCGGACTTGGAGATGTTGTCACCTTCCCTCCGAAATGTCTCTCTTTTTTTTTTCTTTTCTTCTTCTTCCCAGCCACGTCTTTCCGACCTCCAGACATACGATTCGCTCTGTCGCCTGACACATTCAGGTTCCCGTGGTGCGTGGTGAAATGTCGCGGCCGGGGAAATCGTAATGCGATTTGAGGAGCAGCGACAAATTGAATTCTCTCCCCCCCCCCGGCCCCTCCGGCGCGGTTGCTGGAGAGGAAGGTCTGGTCGAGTCGAACCCGGAGGTGGTGAAACGCTGGCGTCGTTCCGGCACTCGAGAGAACCAGGTGACGCTCGGGTGAAACAGGATTGTGTAACCTCGGTGAATAAATCAGTCCTTTCCATGGGCGGCGGAACCAGTGGCTCAGGTGCAGGGGCTTGGGAGTGTCATATGAGTAGTAGGGGTATGCCGGTCCTACTTCACTTTTGATTAATCGGATTATCGATTTAACATCAAATTGATATCGAAAGGATTAATCCTTAATCAGATTTTAGTCCCTTGAAATTTGATCAAATAAGTTTGATCAAATTTCTTTGAAGGATTTGTTTTGTTTGTGTATAGTTCTTTATTTTCTTTCTTTCTTTTTTGGGGTGGGGTGTAGCTCTTGTAGATGTTGACGGTCTGAGCTTTGGCATCGTACTGAAGTGTGGTGTGTTGGGGAAGGGGTGTATATAGGGGAGTAATGTTGTCAGTATGACGACTGGTACTCGACTGAGGGAAATTGTATATTGTATAGGGTATATATGCATTGAATTTTGTGCAAGAGTAGCACAAATGTTTTTTGTTTGGAGGGGGGTGTTGGTAGATAGGAGACATAGAAATGTAGTAGTTATGTAGTGTATTATACAAAATTAATAACAGCGATGGCATTATACACGAGAGAAATTTCGGTGTCTTTAAAAGGAATATAACCGAAATATAGGTGTATTAATATAAATAACGAACACAACTATGTGAATAACCTGGTATAATAAAGAAACCAGTGGTAAACTATCACAACTACATGAGTATCCTGTATAAAATTAATTAATGAGCTACAATGAAGGAAGAATGTCCCTATCAATTAAACCGCAGTCTTTCTAAACACACTAAGAAGGGATTTGAAAACACATAACAAATTTCACTACTTGATGCCTCAAAGTTCTAAACATACCTCACATGATTTTAAAACACATCAATCCGCCTGTGAGACTGGTGAATGAATGACATCAGTATAGGATTTGCAGACTCCTATAAGTGGTTTCGAGCGCCGCTTGGCAGGTGCCCTATCGCAATAAAAGCTTAGCGTATCATATAGTTAACTCTCAAAGAGGAACTTCTGAAACGGAATCCACACATTAAAAGAAATTTATTTATTTTAAATGAGTAAAGAAAAGAAAACATTTAAGGAGATTCATGGTTAACAGTTAATGATTATAATATACGTCAATTCGCTCGGGAGGTTGCTGCAGCACTGACTTGGATATACCACTTACGTTGACTTATAAGCTGAACGAGATGTTGAGAGTAAAGAGAACCTGCGTGTGCATCGGCCTACATTTGATTATAGACTGAGCTGAAAAAACTTTAAAATGAACTGAAAGAGATGAGAATACATCTGAATACGAAACGAATGTTTCCAAATAAATTAGGCCATTGACATAACTATATGACTATCCTGTTTTTTTAATTAATGAAATCGCATAAGCACGTCTCCCAAAATATGTCTGGTTGGCGATGTTGTCAGTCAAGGAATTACTGCAGTGTATTATGCGTGCCAACTTATGAGCTGTTAGATACGTGGAACTTGCTGGTCAAGATGAAATTATGGCAAAAACTCTGAATACGACTCATGTACTTGAATTTTCAAAATAATTAATATTTCCATAGAGAACTCATTTACCGCCTATTCTGATAACTTAAAGCTGGAAGCAAACAACTTGAATACACTATGTCCTACAACAGACAACGAAATGATTTACACACTACTCATATATATTATGAATTATATCTAGATTTTTAATGCAAATTTAACTATTGTAAGAATAATTCGCTTATAACACAATTTCCAACGAAGTGATATCCTCAACACATTATGGAAACTTCCTACAAGATAAACTATTTAAAATAACGGACGAACTACATCGACCCGAAAAAGGTTAACACGAATTTCTGTTAAGTCTGGGATATTCACCGCACTTGGTAACAAAAATGCGAGTTGAATATCCTATAAACTTTCGTCAACCAAGCTCAGAAATGGGGTTTATACGATAAACACTTATAAAATTATTTTAAAATAAAGGACACACTATATTGGCTTAATGATAGGTGAAGCCTACTCACTGCCTGCCACTTCGATTGTCGTACGGATCCCAGCACAACACTGTGACTGGTGAAGAGGCAATTCAGAGGAGAGAGCGATGTATGTGTGTATTCAGGGTGAAGTTTGGTGTCAAAATGACATAATGCTGGTCAGTGAGAGCTGGACAGATCGCTCCTGCCTGCCTACACCCCCTCCCCCTCCAACAACACCAGACCACGCGTCTTTGGTTTGCTCGAGCACTGTCTGCCTCAGGGATGCCGATCTCCCATCCAGCCCAAAATGTTTCTTTGTCCGAGAAGACAGATTCCTTGCACCTGCTATCGATCCAACACCGAACTCTGCAAAACCTGCCTAGTGCTATATTCCCCCATCCCCTCCAACCATCAGCCCAGAGCGCGTGCTCTCCAAGATGAGAACTGCCTCGGCTAACCATCCCCTTGCACCCCCCCCCCCCCGCCAGCACAACGCATTTATGCACCTCATCGGAAAGTCTCCAACTGCCAGACACCCCTCGAACCAGCGAATTTTGAACTCACCCTGACTGGCTAGTTCCCCTTTCACCTCTCTACAAGAAACTTTCACTTTCGCCTGTCCCTAGACTTGTTCAGAAAGGAAGCTTCCTCCTATTTTTCGAGATGCAAGGGATAAAACTACTTCAAGCCAAATAAAATTTGTTACCCAAGTTCCGCCAATGAAACTTATATCCATGAAGTCGAAATGAATTTTAATTCCAACAAATGAATTTTTATCCCCAAATAAAATGCTAAGAAAATGTTTTATATTTTTTAAAATCCAATAAACTTTATCCCGTTTTCTAGAAAACACCTTTACACTTAGTCTAGGAAACTAAGTATATATTCATACAAGAGATATTCCCACTTGCTAGATTTTTAGCAATGATAGAACATCATTATTTTTTTGCAAAGACATCTTTCGAATTAAGCAATACACAAGTTAAGTTTTTTCAACCATTGAAAACTTACATTAAACAAACTCACATTAAAACCAAATGTCTTTAAATTATGGGAAATAGTAAACATAAATATTCAATCTATTTTAAATATTTGTGCGTATTTTTTTTACGTGTAAATTTTTCCATAAGTTTCCCAGCCAAGAATTTCGACTGTACTATATAGCATAAAATGTGTATATCTGAACTTATTTGAAATTATTTTATTTATAAATACTACTTTCTCGATGTAATTGCTGAAACAGTACGAATCGAATATGAAATGACTGCTATCGAAGCTGAAGTCTGTTAAATTTCACAACATTTCAACTTAGTTTCTAGAAAGGCCACATTTAAGCAAATTTTAAGGAGAATGGTGACCATTTCGAACCCGTTTACTATATAAGGAGAGATGAATTTATTTTTTTTGTATTAAGTCATCAACTGCCAAGGTCATTTTGTGTGCTTGCATGCATGTGCATTGCATTAGCAGCAGTGAGACTTAGGCATCTTCAATAGATCTGACAATAATGCCAGAAATCTACACAGACAACGATACCAGACATCTACACTGAGAACGATGTCTTCATCGAGTACGATGCTTACTACAAATTCTACATCAATGTCAGATGCTTACTACAAGGCCAACCACCCACTGCATCACCTAGATTTACAACGCAGAATCTATAGGGGAATATATCTCTCTTTGCATCAGTTCGCTCCACGTATTTAGATTTTGCAGGGACATGAAATAAAGCTAGTACACCTATTCCTCCCTGAACATTTACAAGCTGATGAAAATATTGTGGCATATTTACCATGTGAAGACTGTCATCACAGAATGCCTACCTTTGCTAATGATGGAAATAATCAACATATGTGAAGGGACTGTATGATGCACAGGCTGGAACAGCTAATTGATGCCCGAATTATCCCAAATGTAGTAATGAACGATTCCGGAGTTGATGAAGTGGATTCCGAGGCGACAACTGATACTTTACAAATAAGATGATTGGATAGCTTTTGTACATAGTGTAAAATGAAAAAGAAACAATGTAAAAATGATGTGCTATGCACAAGATTTCGAAAACTACCAAGATAACTAATTTGTAACTAAGAAGCTTCCTATTTCTTATGCAACCAATGCTAATGACTCTAAGTACTATGCTTTAAATCTCCTAGACCTTGGTATACTTTGAAACCAGAAGTTAAAACTATGTTTTGGTAACCGACTTACGCTATCCATTACCTAAGATGGGATTCTGGTGTCACAGCTACTGAAGAACGTTTCCAATATGTAAACACTGTGCTCCTCGAAGATTATCCGGTATATGTGCTTGGAAAAATGCAGAAGGGAATTTTAAAAGGTTTAACAAATGCAGAAATAATAAATATAAGAATATATCATGACTGTTCGAGTATTAAATCAATAGTCAAACACTATAAAACCAATCTATGTGAGAAAAAATGTTCTGTTCACAATGAAAAATCAAAGCTTTAAGAGAATATTTGTATCAGCATCCTACCTACGTGTAAATATATTAATTTAGAAAAATGAATTGACATAAGAATTCGAAAAATGGAGAAATTCATCCCAGAGAAGACATACTCCAATATTACTCGAGGATACAAGAAAGTATGGTTCCAGTCTCTAAACAACATATACTTCCAAATATAGATGTGCAACGGAGATGAACATTGGCATGTTTTGTTAATTAGTCCTGACTACATTTTTTAAGTTTCGATGTTTGTTATAGGCAAAGTTCTTGTCCTTTGTATAATTTGTCCTGACAGCAAGCTACCTTGCAATGATAGTCAACTATAATTTGAAGCTCAAACTACATCATGAATTGTATGTCCTACAAGAAAATCAAATACATCATACAGAAAGAATGTAGTTGCCATTCTCTTACTACAGTTTGGACAGAGCAATGTAACAACAAGCAACATTTTACATACATCGGTGGCCAAGCATTAACTATTCCCTGTGACATGTGGAATTGTAAAGTTTGGCTTAGCTTAAATTACTTAAATTACATCAAGCCAGTCTATATGAAGGAGACTGTTTAGTAATACTGTCAGTCATGTCTAGAATATTCAACCCTAAAGATGTATATGAAGTCCTGCGAATAGGATACAGAAGAGTGTTCTTTAAACTGTATGGCGGTATTCTGCAAGTTAATGTTTGCAAAAATATAGAACACTGGTACTACACTTTCAATAACAGTCTCGGCATTCGTTTTGGGGGAAGAATAGCATGCAACGATTGTGCTGCAAGATATCTTCGCCCCGACAGTGACTTACCAACAACATTAGAAGATTTGTTGATTGCCAGTCTTAGCAAGGAGTTAGAAGCAGATCGTGGACATGGAATAATCATCTACCAACTCACCAGACCTCATCAGTGAATAACCATTAGCTGGAAGGAGACTTGTGATGGGGACATCCACAAAGTTATTTCCGAACGAGGAGGATTAGTCTTTCCTTTCATGTGCAACTTATATGTGTGTGAAGTGGCTAATGCAGAAAAAATGTTCTCGCCTAAACACATACAAGTGTGCATTTATTAATAAAGGTTTGTATTCTGTAACTTATAGCATAGCATATTCACATTTTGTAGTTAAGGAAATGTGTAATTCAGCCATTCATTTAAAATGTACGTATATCTCTCAATCTTTGAAATCGCATAGTAAACCATCTAGTTTTGATTTAAGTTTAACTAATGCAATAGTTCTAAATGTCTTGTAAACCAGTACATACCATATATAGTGGATCATAAACATAAGTTTAAGGGCAAGTGCATTGTATCAATATTTTGTGAGGAAGTAAAATTTTGAAAAATCTCATTTTATATTACAGAAAATGTTATGCAATATTATTATTTGGAAAGTGTGATAATAATCTTTATACTTTATTTCATTATCGCAAAAAGAAGTTTGATTATAAGACTCATACTGGGTATGTTTCATCAAAATGTTATGTGCATCAAGCAATAATAATTAGTAAAAAAAATTAAGTCCTCGAACACATTAACTTGCAAACTTAGAGAATGAATTGATCAATATACATACATTGTTCCTTGCTCATTGTTCTCATCGGGTGTTGGATAGCAAACATGCAACATGATGTATTTTCATACTGCAAATCATTACATCAGTGTCAAACTGGAAAAGTCTAATGTAACTTAACACTATGGTGTACCAGACTTCTCCATGAATGTACAGAGACTTGCGACAATGTATTCCATTTTAAATGTAATTTATTTCTCTCTAGAAAATGAAAAAAGCTATGCATTGATACAATGCAGTGTTTGCATGAAATATCTTGTGTTTTACATGACTCAAACAATACCTCTTCCATCTCGTATTGAAGATGCGCACTCACACTACATTGAAACATGCCCAACCTTGGTTGAAAGCATTATTTTACATTTTCTGGAATGTGAGGATGGATGTGTACAAACAGACAGGTTATAGTCGGGGCATAAATTTATGTACAACATTTTTAAAAGACAAATCTCTCTGTTATACTACAGAGTATTCCAAAATATACACAAGTAAGTATTAGACATCCCAAAACATAACATCCTTCAATTAAATTAGACCTCAAGAAGGGGATCTGGATACAATATTAAGAAAAAGCATGGAAAACCTTGTTTACAGAAGTCGTTAACAAGTTATAAAAATACTTTTTTTTTAAAGAAAAGAAATGTTTTATATATTTCGAATCAACCTGTACTTACTTGCGTTAAAATGTTGTAACTAAATTTTTGAAACAGCTTGTGTTTGTATATATTTTTGAGATAATTGTCTAATATGTTTTGTACCATCCTGTATTTGGTAGTGTTAAAAATGTTGTATGTAAATTGTTTGATGCTATGTGTGATAACATTAGCTATGTTTTGGGATGTCCTATACTTACTTGTGTTTGTTCTGGAGTACTCTGTAGTATAAAAGAGAGATTTGTCTTTTAAAAATGTTGTAAATAAATTTGTCAAACAAGCTGTATTTGTATATATTTTTATTAATAAACATGTGTTAAAATTAATTAATTCATATGTTTATTAAAATTACCCATTTTATAAAGTGAACTTGTTTATGTAATAAATTAAAGATATTGATAAAAATGTCTCAACAAAGAGAGAGAGAGAGAGATTTTTTAAAGAGATAATATATATTTGAGTTCTTTCCAACTATGTTTCATTAACATATATTAATGTTGTAAAGAAAAAAACAGATAAGAAACAAATCTATTTGTTTAAAAAAATGTTTACTAAAAATATTTGAACCTGTATTATGGCAGAAATGTCTGCTGGTAAAATGTAGCATAATTTTTACAACACACCATGAATACATAAAAATGAGTTAATTCTTTTGCCAGCCTACATAGCATAATCAGATTATGCTTGGAGGCTATGGTTTCGAATCCCGGATATGGCATGGATAATATAAGTAAGTTTCTGGGTTAGTCTTGGCTATATCTTGCATGAATGTAAGACATTAACAATAATACATAAAAGGAATATTGAACAAATGACATGATTAAAAAATATATAAAATAAATGTTAGTAATTCATTCGTCTATGTTGAATAGTGTAAACTGTGTTGAATTGTAGTAAAATGCATTAAATTCTGGGTTAAAAAGCTCTTATTGGGAAAAGCTCATATTGGAATTACAATTGTTAGTATAAAATATCGCTAAATAAGAACGTAATTAAAATCAAATTGCTAAAATTGAAAAAATACACTTATTCCATGTTAAATTCCAATATACATATGTATATGCTAAATTTCATAAAATGAGTCAAATCCCTTTTATTTACATTAAATTTGGATAAAATTAGATTCGTTTTATGTAAGTTTGAGGTGAATTACAAAATTTAATATTTGATAAAAAAGGAGGGTGTCTGGCCTAAAATAGGGGATCCCACCTGCAGGACCTCATTTGCTGCTCTGACTTCATGGGGTCAGCACCTCCCCTCCAGTGCATGAGAGTAACGTACAACCTGTGAACCAGTCCGTGCTGCTTGTAGCTACTGTTGGGTGTTCGCGATAAGGGCATGAACTTCACATGCTCAGGAACCCTGCCGCCCGCTCACCGCTAGCCTAGCTCTGCTGAGGTCTTCCACGACAGGGTTGTGTGGTCAAGGAACACCTTGCTTCACCCCCGATGCCATCTTATCGCTCGATGGGGAATACGGCCACCCACCCTACAGAGCACAAACCCCTGTGTTCACCTGGTGAAGTAGGGTACGCTCAGGCCTTGAATAGTGTGACTTAAGGTTCGGATCTCCTTCAACGACCAACAGCTTTGCTACTAGACTTTATGTAAATGAATAATTTTTTCGTAAATATTAAGGTGTTTTTATATTTATTAATTAAAATTTTATAGCACTCTTTTTCGTAATTTTAGTTTAAACTATTTCTGGTAATAGTAAAAATCTTTGCAATTTGAATTAAATAGTTTTAACTTAGTTGCAATTTGAATGAAATTTACTTAGAAGTGTTCAATGTTTTACTTTTTATATGAAATTCATTAAAAATGTGTAAGTAATAAGTCTTTACAAATTGAATGAAATTGTGTACTTTTGCATCAATTTGCTGCACACCTACAATAATGGTTTATTTTTCCACTTTTAAGTATTTTTACATATTTTAAGTAGTTTAAAAGATTTCAAGGGCAGATTTTCGTTATGACCAATGCATGACTGCGAGTATGAGTGCAGGGGAAAGGTGCTGTAAGTGATTCTAGGCAGGTTATTGATGTATATTTGAGAGGAATTCAATGGAGTAGAGAGAGAGAGAGATACTGGATGAATGCCATTATTCTTCTAACGGACCTATGGCGTGACAATATCACAAATTCAAGCCTTCTCTACACTGTTAAACACTCACAAAATATGTTAAAACCTTCTATGATATAACACCAAGTACTCTGAGAAAAAAAAATTGAGTAGGTGAATGACTGCAACTAGCAGGGGAAAGGCGTTGCAAGTGATTCTATGTGGGTTATTGATGTATATTTGATATATATATTAAAACCATCTAGAATGTAACAGCAAATACTCTGAGAAACAATTATTGAGTAGGTGCATGACTGCGAGTATGAGTGATGGGAAAGGTGTTGCAATTTTTTAAAAATATTTACTTAGTTTTGCCCAGTTTTAAAGGGATGTTTAACGGTGGGATATTGTAAGTGGTATATCCAAGTCAGTGCTGTAGAGATCTCCCGAGCAAATGGATGTATATTAAAATCACTAATGTTAAACTGTGATTCTCATTAGATGTTTTCTTTTGTTACATGTGTTAATAAATAAATTTATTTTAACATGTGGATTCCATTTAAGAAGTTCCTTTATGAGTGTTAAATACAGGATACGATAAGCTTTTATTGCAATAGGACACCTGCCAAGCAGCGCTCGAAACAGCTTATAGAAGTCTGCAAATTCTATACTGACGTTATCCATTCACCAGTCTCACAGGCGGACGGACATGTTTTAAAATTGTGTAAGTTAAGTGAAGAACTCTGAGGCATCAAGTAGTGTAATTTGTTATGTGTTTTCAAGTCCCTTGTTAATGTGTTTATGAAGACTGAGGTTTAATTGATAGGGATGTTTTTCCTTCATTGTAGCTCGTTAATTAATTTCATATAGGATACTTATGTAGTTGTGATAGTTTAGCACTTGTTTCTTTATTAGACCAGGTTATTCATGTAGTTGTGTTCGCAATTTATATTGAGAGATAAAACTAGTTTGAAATATATTTAGGTTATATTCATTTAAAGACTCCGAAATATCTCTCATGTATTATGACACCGCTGTTATTCATTTGAAGAATACACTTCATAAATACCATCTTTCAATGTCGCCTATCTATCAACACGGTTTACGAGCAATATCCCTCTCCAATCCCAAAAAACACCTATGCAACTCTTGCACAAAAACAACACATATATACCCTATAAAATATACCATTTCCCTGAGTCGAGTCCCAGTCGTCATCCTGATACCATCGCTTCCCTATATACACCCCTTCCCCAACACACCACACCTCAGTACGACACCAGAGCTCAGACCATCGACATCTACCAGAGTAGCACCCCAGCCGAAAAAAGAAAGAAAGAAAATAAAGATCTATACGCACACACAAATTCATCAAAGAAATGTGTTCAAACTTTTTCATCAGACTTTTTTGATCAAATTTCTTTGATCACATTTAATTGTATTAAGTTAGGATTAAGAATTAACCACATCGGATTAAACTGGTTTGATCGGATTAAAATCGGATTAAGGAATAATCATTTTGATATTAAATGATAATCCGATTAATCAAAAGTGAAGTAGGACTGGCACGCCCCTACTACTCATGTGGCCACATATACTCTAAATTTGAAACAGTGAGACTTGAGCGAAAACAGTGAAAACAGTGAAGAATGCGCAACTGATAATCAGTGCCACATAACTAATTAATATAGTGGCTGAATTTCAGTGATTTATTTCTGGTTCCCAATCAATCTCAAAGTTTCCACTGCTATAAGTTATTTGTTCCCAGTTAAGTTGCTTTATTCACCAGTCGGCAGTAGCTATCAACTGACTTTCAGTGAATGTTATTTCACTGTTTAATATCACTGTTTCTAACTTATAGTGTAATAATCTGCTGTAAGGGTCACTTTCTCAGAAGGAAAAGAAATATACCCGCACTAAAATCTTGTTAAATTAATACCATACGTACAGACAAACTCTGAGTATTATTTTCAAACGTGCTTCTAGTGTGATCCGATAGTTGTTTATAAACGATATCAGTAACGACGTTAAAATTTTAAAACTTCTCAGCAAATGGCAATAAGTTAGTAAGATTTTTTTCCTTGATAGTTTGTGTTTGCAAGAGTTAATTATATATTCCTTATCTTTAATTTTTTAAGTCTTGACCCTTGACCACCTAATGACTGATATTTCCCGCCGTCTCCGAGGCCTTATTTTTACCGTGAGCGGAATAAAGATTTATACTGTGTCGATTCATGAATCCACTCGTAGGACAATGCGGAGAAATCATTGTACTGTCCGTTCACGGCTTCTCCCAACTTTTATGAAGTTCTGCCAAAGTTCTACTTGCAGGATATTCTTCCGCCTCGTCCAAACAAAGCTTGAGAGCGGGATGGATTCCCCCCCCCCCCCCCATTTTTGTGCAATACTTGTTCGCGCAAATACGGGGATCTCGGTAAATAAATGTTCAAAAATACAACTTTTTGTCAGAAAAAATATTTTAAAAATAATTACGTATGCCCCTGTTTTTTTTTACTTTTTATCATATTATTAGTATTATTGCAGAGAAAAAACTGCGAAAATGGTCAAACATCGCATATTTAAAGCTAGTCTATGCAGTTTCCTTAAGCGGCAAGAGAAAAATACAACGATATGGACGTAGTTTAATCTGCGGACTTTCATCGAGTGTAATAAAACCTCACTGTTACAGATCTAATTTGCACAGTACATCGCCACGACGGAAACACTGCACGCCTTGCGCGTAGGAGCGATGAGGGACTAGGCGTGCGTGTTAGTGTCGCCCTTATCGCTCCCTCGCTGCTTGACCTTGGACACGGGGTTCCCACGGCCACCCTTAACCGAGTCTAGAAAAATACACGAAAATGGCAATGCATCGCATCTATGCACAGTCAATGTATTAATGTTTTGCATGAGAACTATTTCTTACCGGGCATTGCCAATCTCCGTTTTATTTATATTAATTATAAATAATACATTATGATGTATAGATAAAAATAAAAGGTCAATTTAACCAAAAATAACGTACTTTTATGTAAAAATATGTGTAAAACTCTCGTAATACGTGACATATTTAAAATTCAACAAAGCACGTCTCCATGGGCTGATTTTCCAAAGGTTTGATTCAATAATTGTGAAGAAACCGTGTAAAGACTGTAAGTTCTTTGGCCGGACACGGGATAGAATAGTTTACTCGGAAGGGCACAGTTTTTTGCTAAACGCTTTCAGCACGTCATTTGCAAACAAATTCGCATGTTTCTAGTAAAATAATTAACGCAGTATGTAATAGTTTCCATGTAAAAGCTATTCCTTGTCATTACAAATACGCATATTTTGCTAGATGTGTTAAAAAAAATACAGCTCTTGTAAAGTTGCGAAAAAGAAATTTCGCAAGGGACAGTACTGCAATTTTACAAATCTTTGTAATAGAGCAGAGAATTTTTTTAGCAAAATTTAAAAAAATAAACTATATTTACGACGTGTGAATGAATTCATGCTACTAGCTCCTGGTCGAATATTTTTAACGACGAAAATAACTCTTAATACCTACAGTTCGGTTTATCATGCAATTAGACAGATACTTCAGATTAACAAGAAAATAGTTTACAAAACTACGTCCGTTGAAGTGAAACAATTTTTTGCTGCTCACAGTTTGCCGAATCATGCCCATCGCGTTAATCCTTTCAACATAATCCTTCCCATCCGATGTCCTAGGTCGGGTACTTGACATCCACAAAGCGGCCATTCCACTGTGTCGTATCTTACGTTGCAAAGGATTGGGTGTGAACGCGCTCACGGGTTATGACCTACCGTAGTTATACATTGATACGCCAAAAGTCCTGGGATATGGTGTAGGCCCTCCTCAAGTTTGACGAAGTGCAGAAACTCATCGTGACGTCGATTCCACAAATGGACGACACACCTGTGGAGAGACGCACTGTTAACAGAAATTTCCCTCATTTTTCGGAAAACTGCTGGTAAAAATTTATTCAGAAGTGTCCGTAAATTTCAGGGAACCTATCCTAAATTTCCAAGTTAGTTGTCTGTACTTACCATTTAAAATAAAAAGAGATAGTGAAAGTGTATGTGGGTGTTCAACCATGTATAAAAAATGATATGAGAAACGTTAAAATATTTTTTGCTTACGCGAGGTTTGAACCCGAATCAAAAAAATAACTGTCCACGACTCGTTCAACTGTTTTTTTTTTTTTAACCTTCATTTGACGTTGTGACATTTTCGACGTTGACGAAACTCTTGTGAGACCGACTTGTTGACGAATTTCCAGTGTGACAGTCGAGCTGAGCATCTGCCACGCCGGGGGCGCCGGGGCGCGAGCCCGCAGCCCTCCGACTGCGGGTCGGCCACCCTACCCCTGAGCTACGAGGGCAAGGCTCCTACAACTCACACTTAAAAATTAAGGTATAACATTTTTATTTCTACGCAAAACACGAAAGCAAAAATTCAGTTTCTATTAAATTTAGTGTATTTTTAGTGTTGCTAAATGTTACAGAAGCCTGATGCTGTTTTTTAATGTTTGAAAGAATAGGCCATAGTCGCGTGAATAATCTTAACTGCCGCAGAAACGATAATTTTCTTGTTACAGTGGCGAAGAAAGCTTCGTGTAGAATCGGCATTGTTCGTCCCCGTAACTCGAAGCGAAAGGGAATACAGAGACTTTCCGTATTTTTATTTACGGACTTAATTCCGTTTTTCGTCATTACGGATTGCCTGTCCGTATATACACTGTACATTTCCGTAAAATATACGGAAATTTTTGACAGTGTGCCAATCCACGCGGGCTGGATATCTACCAACAGCTACCTGCTACTTGTAGGTGTAGGGTCTTGGGTGCGAATGGACCGCCAACACCACGTCACATCCATGCTCTGTGGGGTTCACATCGGGAAAACTAGGTGGCCACAGTAGTCGGCGAAAACTCTTCAGGATGTTCCTCGAACCAAATCTGGACAACTTGGACCCGACGACAAGGCGCGTTATCCTACTGGAACGTTCCATAGTCGTGGGTGTACGTCCACAAGTCCATGAAGGGCTGCAATGCAACGCCATGACCAGTACACGCTCACTCATGCTATGTCAGAGTACAAATGATACAAGTCTGCTCACTTCCAAGACGTAACTGTATGGCGGTGGAGTGATCGACTACTATATACTCTAAAAAAAACAAGTTATTTTTTCTTAGGAATTCTTTGTAATTTTACAAATGTTTGTAACAGTACAAAGATTTTTCTTGTAAAACTTCAAGGTCCGTGGTTGTAGTAGACCTTAGGAAATGTTTGTACTATAATGAGCCGTATCCAAGAGCTTCAGCAAAATGGTGGACACTCAACAACATAAAACCGTATATAGCTGTTTGTGCAAAAACAATGGGTAATTTAAAGTGCTGCTGCGTGCAAAAAGGGGATGTATTGCAAGTTTTAAATACGTAAAACACTTAAAACAACTCAAATTATCATAATTAAACGACAAATTCTATCAAACGTGACCGTATTATTAATTATTTGTTAGTGATTCCTAGCTACGAAGAAACTCTTAAATCGGCTCTTAAACAGAAGCAAATGTACCTATTCTTCTTAACCATGTTATTTCAATATCATTTCTTTTGTACTTGCAGCAATATTCACAGTAAAAATAAGACTGAGTGTCGTAAGTAAAGTTGGTTTCGAGGTTAGGGGCTGGTGATACAAGGGGTGTGTTTGTAAGTTATATTTTGAGTGTGTGTGTGTGTATATATATATATAGTTGTTCTCTCTTACTAATTGGTCGCATTTGATTTCTAGAAGAAAGAAGAGTAATTTTATGTACACTTCTCAATAATGTCGGTTGTAATACAAGGCTATCGTTTGTAATATTACAAAGAAATATTTTGCAGATTTTACAAGAAAAATCTTTGTAGTTTTACAAAGGATTTTCTTGGCAACTGGGTTTCCAAGGATTTTTCTTTTAAAAGTACAACAATTTTTTAGAGTGTAGGTTGTTCACGTGAGGCGTGGTCGTCTCGGAATATTTTTTGGAGTTTTTTTAAGCCATGGTTGTCAACGTTGAGCAGTATGGTCAAAGTATTGTTTAGTATTTGTAAGGTGCATGTTTTACCCTGTGGTTTTGCTACATTTTAGGCCGGCCTATGCCTATATTTACTCTTATAATGATGTATTTGTTTATTGGAAATATTTATATATTTTATATGTGCTACTCTTATATATTAATGTATATGAATAATCGATGCGCAGGTTGTATAGTATGTGTTTGGTTGTAAAAGTCGCCGTCAGAATGTGTTCTACACACGGTGCAATGTCGAGACCGCGTGGCATTGGTGTGGTAGCAACGAAGGGAGGGGGAGGGTATCAGCTGTTCCGCTCGTGCGAGCATAAGCTGCATAGACCCCGACCTTGGGCGCGTGTGCTCGTCGTGGTGCATATAAATCGCAAGTACGACTGGGACGAATTTTACAAGACGGCGTGACGGGCGCGTAGCCAGCTGGCAGAATATTGTAGAGATGTTTGAAGACCGTTTATTAATGCGGAACAGGGTATGAACGTGTTCATGAAAGTAACTTATTCCGACGGTTGCAATGGAGTGGAAAAGTCGTCAGCGTAGTCATGGGACGGCCGTTAACGAACTTACGCAAACTCTGCAGTTGTAAACTTAACGGTTGGCGTGGGCGAAGTATTTTGAGAGTTTGTTTGTCGAGTGAAAATTGTGTTCACTTTCAAATTGCGCCAGTGCCTGTGGGCCGTTTGACTTGGTCGTCGGCTGAGCAATAAACTCTGTTAATCGTCCATGGCGGGCGTATGGAGTTAGTTCAGAATGTTTTTTCGTGCCCTAAGAATTGACGTTTACAACATGTGTCGTGCTGGGGATGCGATTACTTAACTTGACGTCGCGGGCATCGCTGTGTGTTGCGGCCGCCGTCCGAGGGCCGATTCAATCCCCGCGTACGAGGAGTATGTGTACCGGTCGTCGCCACCTGCGGAGGCGGCCACCAGCTGTGGAGGTCGGTTACTGAGACCTCGCATTTTCGCTGGGCCAAATTTCACCAGGTATGAGACGACGAGATGTTATACGCCCGTTGATTTCCGTGGGCGTCAGCGTCTGTATTTCTCACCGCCCGTGTAAAGATCGCCACAGCCCGTGCGCGGCCCATTCATAGGGCGACTTTGTTACGGTGTTTGCCAACACATACAGGACGAGGTCCTTGTCTCAACTGCCTCCTGAATGTAGGTGTTTTAAGTTGGAAAATAGCTGAGAACTCCCCCAATGATGTCAAAAAAGCGATTTTAGGTTGGTTTCAGTGAAAAGGTTTGAAATATTCGTTGCCTTAGTTTTTATATCAAACTATTACCATTTACATAGCTTTTCTCAGATTTTACAATCACTAAACGTTTTATAAAATATAGTTTCCCCGCTGATTAGATTTAGTATAAAAATGTATCAAAAATTATTCTGTTTAAAACTTTCCCCGAAATTCATATTTTTACTAAATTACATTTGTTGCCAGCTATATGCAGGTTACATATATTTATGTTGCTGTAAACCACACTTAACTGAAATTGCAGCAAGGCCCCCCCCCCCCCAAATTGTTGACGGAACAGCAGTCCCTGCCCAAGTGAAAACCCTGTGCTGTCTCAACGAATCTGGGCGAGACACCTGTATTTATATTTTATTTGAATTCATCTAGAACATTACAAAATGATCTTCACTCCATCGATATGTGAAGTCCTGGAAGGGCACCCTGGTGGTGAGTAACTGGCTGGCTGGCGTCACGTGGTCAAGGTGTACGAGGGAGAGGAAGGCCGTCACGTATTTCGTGGGCGGTAGCGGCCCCGCGGCGTCCATACTTGCAGACCAGCAGGCCCACCCAGCGGACGTGAGGCATGGAGCTCGTCAAACACATCCCCGTTGTAGCGAAGGTAAGCCGTCCCAAACGGTCAACATTTACTCAACTTCATATGGCACCGTCGATTTTGACTTTCGTTCGATGTGCAGGGATAGCCGTCACGACTTGAAATACATTTTGTGTAGTAAGAACCGGAGCCAAGAATTAAGTTCTTGTGTAAAAAATTTTAGTAACGTGAACTATAAAAATAAAGGTAGAGGCCCGGTATTTGTTGTGGTTACCATTTGTTCAAACAATTTATGTGTTTTAAACCTTTGTCAGTATTATGAAAATAATTGTGTGGTGTGCCAAAGGCGAAAAATGGGTGTAAATAACAGTAAATATTTTTAAAATAAATATGGTAACCCAAAAACAAGCTTTCAATAGACTCAATTATCGTAATGTTAACCTTTGGCAATTATGTGATCGCAAACAAAGACTCTGCTGCTGAACATTTTCTAGACAAGAATCACAATGTTTCTATTTGCAATTAGTCACGAAATTTGTCCGCAAACGTTTTGAAGCCGAGATCGCTTTTGCCCCGTAGCTAGGTGCAGAATAATTTGGTGTAGCTGGACGAGTGGGGTATTTTTGAGTAGCCTGCACCCTGGCGGGGAAAGGGCGTCTCACACGGTAAAATGAGCACTTTTAAAAGTCCTACTTTGGATATACTTGTATGCATGTTGTGTATTCTTCTGCCAAATGTAATACTATCACTGGCATGTGCCTCATCACTTTATCCATGCGTCGGTCTAGTGAAACTGTGAAATTATACGAAAAGTAAGAATTTTACAAAAATGCTCATTTTTACACTATGATTCATTAAAAAACAGAAAGTGAAAGGAATTGACCTAAGCAATCACATATGGTCACCTAACACTTTTAGTTCAACTTTAAGATATGGAACTACTGTCCATTATCGTTACGAACTTTACTGTTCGCATGTCACTCAGTACACCCGTTAAAATATATACAATTAGGAGCAGTGACTTCTTTCTAAGGTTGGTTTCCAAAGTGCTCACTTTATCATGAACAGCCAATTACCTTTACATACTGCTATCCTATGACTTTTGGAATGTAGCCTAAGTGTAGTATACTCATGGTAATTTCCAAACACCCATAAGTAGAGACCTGAATAATTCGCGGATTCGTTTTGGTACAAGCTAGAATGCATAGCACGTGTGTTTATGTAACTTTAGCAATGGGTCCACTCGGTGTTTGACACCATCTGGATAAGGCGGTGACAGCAGACAAATAATCTGCAGTTGATATCGGCATATTTGTACATACGACTATAGAGTCTAGCCCACATGTCAACGAACTCGCGAATATTGCAGGTCTCTAACCATAAGGCATTTCATTATGTTGCAATTCTGAGTAGAATAAACTTAACCACGGTGTTGTGGTCGTATCGAGAATGCTTAAACAAATACAAAATTCACAATCGGCGACAATTACGCGAAAGAAAATGGCTCCTTTGTGCTTTGGAGAGGTTATATTAAGACGAATTGGAAACCGTGCGTCTGAATTATTAGCATCACTTTGTGACACTTGACGTGACAATTTATTAGGAGGGGGTGAAAAAGTATCCCCTTCAAAGACGCTTTAACCCTACCTCCTCGAACTTCACCCCGAGCTATAGACTTGCCAAAAATCACAGAGGGGTAGGGCACGTCACTGAAGGAAAGGTGGCGAAATTACTTCATTCTTCGATATCCCCGGGGGGGGGGGGGTCTAGGGGTTGGGGGGAGCGGGAGGTTTCGAGTCTGAGACTTTGAAACAAATTACTTTTTCCCATCCCCTTCTTCTCTTTCACTTCCTCCACACCCCTCCGTCATGGTGGTGAGAAGGGATAAGGGAAAAGAGGAGGTGCGGAAGTTGGATGTAGTTTCGATCAAAGTTACACTCTACTTCCTGCCATCCAACCGCCTGCCTACCCCCGCCCCCCAACCCCACCCCACCCCCCGCCACTACCCCTATACATCCTTTCCCTACTCGAAAACCGCCCCGACGTGCTTCGGGACAAGTCCTTGTATGCGCATGCTCGCGCGAAAAACGCTGCTGAAAAAGAGAGGAGATAAACAGAGCGAGAGAGAGAGAGAGGTTAAGTTATCCGGAACGGTCCAACGACGCGGCGGAGCCAGAAGAACGTTACACAGGCAGTTTGGAGAATATACGGCGTGGGAAGGAGAAAAGCGGCGATTTGGGAAAAGAAGAAGAAAATGGAAAAAAAAAAAGGAAGGGAGGTGTAGCGAACGGGAGGAAGAAGACGGATTTCGAGAAAGAAAAATTAAGCCTCGCGAGTGGGAAGAAAAAAAATCTCTTTTGAAAAGGAATTACTCTTCAAAGATGCTGCTAATGAAACAAGGGGAAAAAGGTGTTTTTTTTTCCCCTTAACAGATTCGTCCTGTGTTAATTTCAACTTTATTTTCTCTCCCCGTAATGCAATTCTCAAATCGATATTCTTTTCCCCAGTCGTAGTTTCTATTGACGTGTCAAATGTGTGCGAAGATTTGACGCCTATCAGAAAAAGCTTGTCTACGTATGATGGGAAACGATTTTTTGTTTATTTTTGTGAAACCAGACTTCATTTAATGTTTCGCAGACTTTACACTCAAGAAGATGCCACGAGAAGGGGGCGAATGTTATAGTAGTTTATTGCAAAACATATTGCAACATAAATGAACAAAATCTTATTAAACGTAATAGAGGAAGGAAAATATCGCCGTTAGTCTAGTTCACTGACAGTAACAACATTTTTTTGTCCTGCGGTTTCCAATTTATTTCAGCAAGGAGCCACTTTTCATTGTTAAGATGGCTTCAACAAAACCACTGCATCTTCAGTGTGTTAACAAATAATTAACATTACCCGTATGGCAATTGGGACTCAATTTCTTTGACAAATAAAGATGATCTTTACTACACAATTGATTCTCAGATTTTCGTCAGCTAGAATATAGAACGACATATCTCAAGCTGATCCTAAATAGATTATTTAAGTTGACGATAATAATACAGATAGTCTCTAAATCATAAATATGATAAAATATGAAAACATAAATCAAACGCTAAATAAGATTGGCGTTTATGAAGTCGTTACTATAAAATATTTCAGTTTCATATACGTGTGTAGGAATACAAGTTTTTTCATTAATTGCTCTTCATTTATTAATAATGTACAAAGAGTTTAGTCATAATTAAAACGTCATTTTTGATCGTTAAAATAATATGTGTTAACCACAAAAATGGCAGGATGAATATCAACTGGTAGCATTTTTTTAGACCAGCCTGGCTCATTTTATTACATCAAATAATAGTAAGTTTAAAATGAGATTTAATGAATATATTAACCAAATGAAAAACATCAGCGACACCGAGTTTCTACTTTGAGAATAAACATACAAGAGAACCAGGATTTCTGGCTGGACTCTGGGTACTGAATGGCCCTAACTAGCAGAATAAATGTACCTCTGGTTTGCATAAACTAGTCCTCACGTCATACATCACGCCACAACCAGCAAGAAGAACAGGGAGCGAGATAGGGTGTGTTCAAGTTACAAGGAGGATTTGTAGCGTGTAGGCGGGTCAGAAGAGAGGCATACACTTCCAACTGAAAACATCGTCCACTTCGGTAGAAAGTTACAAGGAGGATTTGTAGCGGGTAGGCGGGTCAGAAGAGAGGCATACACTTCCAACTGAAAACATCGTCCACTTCTGTAGAAAGTTACAAGGAGGATTTGTAGCGGGTAGACGGGCCAGAAGAGAGGCATACACTCCCAACTGAAAACATCGTCCACTTCTGTAGAAAGTTACAAGGAGGATTTGTAGCGGGTAGACGGGCCAGAAGAGAGGCATACACTCCCAACTGAAAACATCGTCCACTTCTGTAGAAAGTTACAAGGAGGATTTGTAGCGGGTAGGCGGGCCAGAAGAGAGGCATACACTTCCAACTGAAAACATCGTCCACTTCGGTAGAAAGTTACAATGAGGATTTGTAGCGGGTAGACGGGCCAGAAGAGAGGCATACACTCCCAACTGAAAACATCGTCCACTTCTGTAGAAAGTTACAAGGAGGATTTGTAGCGGGTAGGCGGGCCAGAAGAGAGGCATACACTCCCAACTGAAAACATCGTCCACTTCTGTAGAAAGTTACAAGGAGGATTTGTAGCGGGTAGACGGGCCAGAAGAGAGGCATACACTCCCAACTGAAAACATCGTCCACTTCTGTAGAAAGTTACAAGGAGGATTTGTAGCGGGTAGGCGGGCCAGAAGAGAGGCATACACTTCCAACTGAAAACATCGTCCACTTCGGTAGAAAGTTACAATGAGGATTTGTAGCGGGTAGACGGGCCAGAAGAGAGGCATACACTCCCAACTGAAAACATCGTCCACTTCTGTAGAAAGTTACAAGGAGGATTTGTAGCGGGTAGGCGGGTCAGAAGAGAGGCATACACTCCCAACTGAAAACATCGTCCACATTCTGTAGATGCCTGATAGAAACAGAAAAAGGGGGGGGGGGGGATAATGCAGCATCGTATTATTTTCGAAATATTCCTAGTTAAGATAACAACACTGCACATTGTTAAAAAATTTTCGTATGTTTATACCGAATATATTTACGTAAATGCATATGGTCCATTCACGCTTACTTCCAACTTTCCTTAAGCCCTGCTAAAGGTCTACTTCTAGGATATCTATTCGCCTTATGCAGACAAAGCTTAACATTCGTGCGCACTCAGTGTAATAATATTTTATAATAGGAACTATTTCTTACTAGGCATTACCAAAATACTTATTTTCTCCCTGTTTTCATTCATATTAAATATAAATACAATTTTATAGTTTATAGATAGAATATAAGTAAAATATCAATTTAACCAAAAATAATGGGCTTTTATGTTTAACACACGTATAAAACGTTTGTGATACACGGTATAGGCCTATTTAGGAAACAGCCAAACACGACATACCTGGGCTGATTTTTCAAACGTTTGATTAAAAAAAACGCGAAGAAACCTCGGATAGACTATAGTCGATGTACCGTACGGAAACGAGATCCGTAGTGAAGAAAATACGTGACGTTGCCGTATTTCCTATATTAGCTTCGGGCTTCGGGGAGGAACGATGCCGATTCTGCACGCAGCTCTCTTCACCACTGTAACCAGAAAATGATAGCTTCTGCTGCAGTTGGGATATACACGCCTCTTATGCTGGATTTAAAATGCCACATAACGAAAATGATTATATCTATATTTAAAACAGAACGTACAGAAAAGCCAACTAGGAAATTTACAGAGAGATTCCGTGAATCCACGAGAAGTTCTGGGAATTGTATGGATGGTTCGTTATTGGGAAAGGAACGTGTTCGTAATTTTACAAAGACTTCTTGAGAACTTCTTAATATCACCTTGCCGTTAAATGAGGAATTTTTAAATGTGTATATTCTTCATATATTTGTTTCAACGTTAAATATTCTGGGAGTCAGAATAACCTTGCTTTAATACAACACTGAAAAAACACTGCACCCAAAGCACAGCCAATGGCGACTCATATAATTTTGCGTTGCATTCAGTGCGTTATACATTTTACCTTTTTATTTTGGTTAAATTTATACTTAAATGGGGGTTGTAGTCGATGGCTCAAAGCAACCAATTAAAAAAATTACAGTAAATTTTAAACTATTTTTAATATTTAGTTATTATATAATTAACGTTTCTAAGTCTACAATTATTACAAGCATGTTAATGTAAATAAACTTCGGACCAGACAAATGGATTTAAAGTGACATAATTACAGAACCCCGTAGTGTTTTTTTCAGGCCGATTTTTCCCAACTTGCAAGGGGTCGTGGTGGAGTAGTGGTTAGACTACTCGCCTCCCACCCAGGCGGACGAAGTTGAATTCCCGGCGGGTTCGCCCACGGATTTTCATATGTGGGAATCGTGCCGGATTATGCCGCTGGTCAGAGGATTTTCTCGGAGATCTCCCGTTTCCCCCCGCCCTTGCAGTCCGGCGCTGCTCCATTCTCACATCGCTTCACATTGATCCGCTCTCAAGACCTCAACTTATATAATACCCCCGCAATTTATACTTAAACTGAATGTTGTAGCCGATCGAACAAACCAGATTTTATTAAAATTTAAAATAAAGGATAAATAATTTTGAACATTGCGTTTTTATTAATTTATGTTTCTGTGCCTGCAATCATTATAGGTTATTTATGATAAACTGAGCACTTTTGAAAGCCCTGTTTAAGATCTACTTGTAAGCACATTAACTCTTTCGCTTTGTGTAAAATTAACACTGACATAGGCATCATCAGTTAATTCATGCATCGGTCAAGTAAAATTGTGAAATTATTAGAATAATAAGCATTTTTACAACTCTGCTGATTTTCACTTTAAAATTAATTAAAAAACAAAAAGAGGAAAAAATAATTTAAGTTATTTGAAATGGTTATCTAACACTTTAGATTCGACGTTAAGACATGAAACTACTTTTCTTCCACCTTTACCAACTTTACTGGGTGCATATCACTCAGTGCACTCGTTAAAGTATATGCAGCAGTGACGTTTTCTAAGATTGTTTTCAAAAATGAGACAATGACAAATACACGAGTGCCGTACCTAGTACACGAACCCATAAAACGCCGTACAATAAGGTAGCGTGCAATGCAATGCATCGTAGAGGTCGGATTCGGAGCTTCAACTTCGGATTTAATCAGTCTAATGTTTCCAGTTACCTATAGGGTTTACTAACCTTAAATATCGTTTAGAATATAACTGACTGAGTCACTTAAATCATGTAAGTTTACGTTTATGTGGCCTACCGTAGGGCTACTTGGCGAAGAATTAGGTGAAAATCAGTTTATTGGTCCTTGAGATGTGCAATAATATACTTTATTTTCCATTTTTGATGCTATCGTTCAAAATTTGCAAAAAATTTTGGTTGAATTATTCCACATATTTTGCGTTGCATGGGTTGATTGTTTCCCGAAACATGAAAAAAAGCTCTACTTTTAATGGCGGGGGGGGGAGGGTGCTAGCATACAAAAGTCAGACAAATGAGGCTCTTCATAGACATATTTGATGGTTGTAATAGGCACTGCCAGCACACAAACGTAAGTTGGAATTTGTTTCATTGATAAAATATACTGAGCTAAAATATTTATATAGCCACCATTTTGAAAATAAGTGCCCGAATTACTTAAAACATGCAATTTTACATCATCCACCGCAGTACTACTTATTTGCCAAATTAGATTGGAATTGGTCAATTGTTTCCCGAGATATAACATGAAATCATTATTTATTCGCATGGCGCTATCTAGCAAAATGGCTTACAAAAGATGCTCTGTGTACATGCAGTTGATGCTTGTAATATCTACTGCCAGCATGCAAAGTTATGTTGGAATTGATTATATAGTTTCCACGATATGGCATTCAAAACTAAAATGGCTATATGACCGCTATTTTGAAAATAAGTTTTTACCACGTGTTTACCAAATTTTGTAGGATCAGTTACTTTTTTACCGAGATATGACCTAATAACTTTATTTATTCGAATGGCACTATGTTTCAAGATGGCTGTCAAAGGTGGTTATATGTTGGTAAATATGTTGATTCTAACATATACTTTCAGTATACACATTTTGGTCGAAATTGTTTAAGTGATATGGCAGATATACCAAATAAACCTAAAAACTTGTATGACCACCATTTTTAAAGTAAGTACCTAATCAAGTTAAATCACTTGCGTGTACTTGGCCTATCATACTATTACTTACCTGCCAAATTGGGCGAGAATTGGTTTAATAGTATTTGAGATATAATGAAAAATATTTATTTCTCCATTTGGTGCTATTTTCCAAATTGGCGAACCATCAACAATCAATCTCAAAATTTAATACTTACACGATGCTCTTCAAGCATACATAACTTGGTTTCAATCGGTTGAATAGTTCCCGAAATATGACATATCACCCTAAGTTTTAAAATTGCTGCCATTTCGAAAGTAAGTGCCTGACACAGACACAAACACGCACAGACACAAACAAGCACAGACACAAACACGCACAGACACAAACAAGCACAGCCGCAAACACACACAGACACAGACAAGCATAGCTACAAACAAGCGCAGACACACACAGACCCAAACAAGCACAACCACAAACACGCACAGACACAAACAAGCACAGCCACAAACCTACACACAGACACAGACAAGCACAGCCACAAGCAAGCGCAGACACACACAGACACAAACAAGCACAGCCACAAACACGCACAGACACAAACAAGCACAGCCACAAACCTACACACAGACACAGACAAGCACAGCCACAAGCAAGCGCAGACACACAGACACAAACAAGCACAGCCACAAACACGCACAGACACAAACAAGCACAGCCACAAACACACACAGACACAGCCAAACACAGTCACAAACAAGCATAGTCACAGACAAGCACAGCCACAAACACGTACAGACACAAACAAACACAACCAACAAACAAGCACAGACGCAGACAAGCACAGTCACAAACAAGCACATACACAAACACGCACAGCCACAAACAAGCAGAGACACAGACAAGCACAGACAAGCACAGCCACACAGCAATAAGCAAACAGACACACAGACAGGAAGGTAAGTGCTAAAACGGTAATAAAACAGGTGTGTTGGTAATACCTGGTAAAAATAGTTCTTACGCAAAATATCATAGCACTGAGTGCGCACGAATGCGGTGTTTTATCCCTTTGGTGTAATTTTCTATACTTAGACCAAGTTTGGTTTAAATAAGGCGGAATAATATCCTGAAAGCAAATCTTCAGCAAGGCTTCAAAAATTCGGAAGTAGCCGTTAACGGGCTATATTTAAACTGCGTGGCAGCATGTTTGAAATACGGTTATCTGACGAAAACGTTAAACATGCCCCCAATATGTTTACCTACGAAAAGAAAATATACCCCAGATATAATCCATTCACGGTTATTTCGCACTTTTCTGAAGACATGTTAAAGTTATACTTCCAGGATATTCCTCCGACTCGTGCAAACTAAAACTTATTTAAGTCTGAAAAATTACACCAAAAGACAACACTCCGATTTCGTGCGCAATCAGTTGTAATTATATTTTGCATGGGAACAGTTTCTTACTAGGCGCTACCAAAATACTTGTTTTCTCACTGTTATTATTTTTCATATTTTTTATTAATGGATTAATATAATTTATAAATAAAATACAGGTGAAATTAAATTTAACGTAAAATAAGATACTTTCATGCTAACAGAGGTATAAAACGCTTGTGATTGGCATTTTAGGAAATAACTAAACACGTCATATATGGGGTGATTTTTCAAATGTTTGATTCAATAAGCGTGAGGAACCCGTGTATAGACTATATCACGTGTGCTACGTAAGTTAGGCCTACTATGAAGTCCTCTAACATAAGCTACAACAGGAGCCTGTGGGCCGTGTCCGAATTGGCAGATTTAGTTGACAAAATGATCACGTGACCAGATTTTGTATACAAAAATGGTGACGTATTTGGTAATTTGGTATTTTGTGTTTTGCTTCTAGCGGATGTTAGCAAAAAATACAGAGTGACGAAATCAGCGCCATATTTGTTTTTACCTTAAAAACACACGCGCGAATGCGTAAATAAAATAACTTTTAAAACAAAAAATAACTGTATGTACATAAAATACAGTAGGCATGTTTTAAAAAGCAAGTAAGTGTTGTGTTATATATATATATATATATATATATATATATATATATATAACAAAAATATATCGCAAACAAAAAAAATTAAAAATCTTTATTGCATAATTTATTATTTTCTTATTTATTAACATATTCGTATTATTAAAGCGATGATTGCAGAAATATTACGCATGTTTTAAGAATTAAATTTAGATTGAAATATTTTGCGCTGTTAATGTAATAATGTGTTACCGCGAGTGCTAAACAAGTGACTGTCGACAACGTCTGAATGGAACCCTATTAATTCACGAATTTACAAAGTAACGATATAACGAAATTTGTCAATTCGGACACGGCGTTGTACTGAACCTTGATGAAGACGTTTAGCCAGTAAGATAAAAGGGTCACCGCTAGAAGTCCCTTGGGTAAACGTACTGCGGCGAGCCAGTGACTCGGACTCCGGCCCTCGTGGCGGACGGTCGTGTTCGTCGGGAACTTGGGTGGCGCAGTTGATGACGGCTTCGCGCGTCTGCTGGGGACGGCCAACGATCAAGGTGGACGATGTTGGGGGTAACCCGATGTGTTGAAACATGCAAAGTGTGGCGAACCACTCCACTGCTGGATTCTGCGGGCTGTCAACTGTAGAAGCGCGCGGAATGGAATGGAACAGCATCGGACCTCGGACGACCTCCCCCCGAATCAGTGACCCATGGGCCAGCTCGCCACCCCCACCCCTCCTGCCCTAAGAGCTGGTTAACCACTGTAAGCCCCCGCAGGAGGATTCTTTTGAAGATGGAGGAGATGGCCTCCAGGAGAAGCTCTCCTCGCCTTTCACCTGGACGCACCTGCGTCTGGTCCAGCGGATTCGCCACCCTGGATAACCCCTGGAAGTCCCACCAGAGGGATGGTTTTGAAGGAGGAGGAGGCCTGCCCTCCGTGTCCAACCATGGTAGATGTCGGGCTGAAGAGATAAGATGGAATAGGTGCCATGACTGAGCTGCCCGGATTTCTTGTGCCCTCGCCTGGAAGTTTAAGGACCCTGCCTGAAGTCACTGTTGTCGATGTTGCTGTGCGGGTAGTTAGGCTGCCAGCGCAGGAACATGGATGGCAGTTCCAACCGAATGGCGCATGTGCCTTAAACATGCTGGCCCAAGGTCCCGCCACCTCTACTAGATTCTTCACTCCCATATCAGACAACATGGACTCCACACCTGCTATCTCCTTTAGCATTTCCATTAGTGCTCCCACGAGTTTAGCTCCTTTTTTCTGTCGGTATGGGTTTTACCGTGTCTATGTGGGTTTTACCATACCTCTTATTAATGTAGCTTTAATACATATACACTTAGGGAGGTAGGCATGGCCCCAAAGTGATGGCCATGCCTACCCAGTCCCTCTCGGCCGCGATGCCCGCCTCCTTTATATTCAATTCTCTCTCCTTTAGACGTAAGGGTCGCAGCCCTGAGACGCAATTAGAACCCAACCCTACTTTCGGACATACACTTGACAATTAGAGTAAGGTAGTTTATAAAAAAAGAGAGAAAAAAAGGCGAACCAGTTCAAGCTGACTCTTAGCACGCGGGAAGTAGCTACAGGCTGGCAGGCTTGTTTTTCCAGTGAAAAGTGAAGATGTTTGCTTGGCTTTCAACATCGAGGCCTTGAGAGCCGATGAGGGTGAAGCGAGGTGAGTATGGAGCAGCACCCCAATGGAAGGACGGTGGCTGACGGGATATCACGGAGGAAACCCCCCGACCATGCGTTAACGTCGGGCACGATTTCCAGGTGCGAAAAATCCGGGAGCGACCTCGCCGGGAATCGAACGCGGGAGACGAGTAGTCTGACCACTACACCACCGCGGCCCCAGATATTTTTTTTTCAGAATGACCGTCGCCAAGGCGGAAATAAATTGATGTGATTACGGAACGAAGGAACCAGTTCCGGAATATTGCTGAGAAAATCTCTTTTGTTATGGTTTACCCTACGTGCGCCATTCTTTACTTCAACGATTTCGTTTATTTTATTTTTATAGGCTGTTCACAGTAAAGTGAGCACTTTTTAAGGCTCTCATAATTTTTTCCTTTCATCCAATTTCCATTTTCCTGCTGTTTTTTAATATAAACATTGCAATGTGGCCAATATACACACTGTATACATTTCACCCCCACCAAAATATAATTCCTTAGACTATAATTAGATATATTTATTAGGGGATTAATACCTATTTGGAGGGCCTTAAAAAGTGCTCCCTTTACCGTGAACAGCCTATAGAGTGTAGTTAACCGTAGTGTTTATTGGTGAGAGCAATTGACAACACACGTGTGTTATCACATGCCCCTGTCCCTATGTGTTCACAACTGTCCGGCGTGGCCACGTGTTCTGGCGATCCCACCTGTTCGCCGCTCAGGCCGCCTGACAGCTAAGTTACATAAACAAACATCGGGTGCAATAGCGTGTGGCAGAAACGAGACAAGCATATATAACGCATGTCCTACGCACATGTGCGGGTGAGGTAGCGCCCTGACGAGGTATTTGTTCAACCCTACAAAATACATATTAGTTCACATGCCATAAGACAAATACAAAATAGTCACTTATACCGAACAATTCAGCTAAACGCAGACGTTGGTACCTCAGCAATCATGGCAGAGTAAATAAATGACGTTGTTACGCCATTACTATAGGCTGTTCACGGTAAAGTGAGCATTTTTAAGGCCCTTCCAACAGGCTTTATCCACTAGTAAATAAATCTTATTGCAGCCTCAGACATTAAATTTTAAGGGTGGTGAAACGTATACACTGTATTTATTATTTACATTGCAATGATTATATTGAAAAGTTGCAGGAAGATGGAGATTGGATGAAAGGAAATATTTAGAAGGGCCTTAAAAAGTGCTCACTTTACCGTGAACTCTCCTTGTAAAGATAGAATTGTAACAGCGAAGGGAATATCTGTCCGAAAGGACAGCCTGTGATAACATTTTATCAGAGAGTTATATCACTAATCGTCGTTACTAAGGAATAATTTCATAAATTATTTACGGAAAAGTAATGATAAAAGCTCATTCAGATTCCATCGTAACGTTACAGCCACTTGGTTTTTTTTTTTTTTTTTTTAAATGAATAAGGGACATTGTAAACTTCACAAAATTTTCAGTGAATTCATTGAAACCCCACCAGAATTTGTCTCTAGTTTTGTGTATATTTACAGTTTATAAAATGTATTACGAAAAAAGAACGTATAATTCTCGTTACACGGGTACCAGAGTATAAAAAAGGTATCCAAATATTGTTTTTTTTTTAATTACTGGTGCGGGATTTGAACGTCAATAAAATAAAGTCCTGGGCCGCTACTACCTCTTTAATATCACATCCACCCGAAAGAACCAAGGTATTTGCAATTTATTGCTGAAGGAAATATGAAACTGTTTCAGTTTCTAGTAATTTTCGAGTGTTTGTACTGCCGCCACCTTTGCAAGTCGATCGCGCTACCGTTGATGTTTCAAAGAATAGCTTTAAGGGTATTATTGGCGACCAAAAAAATTTAACGAGTACCATTCAACTTCGCATAAAAAAATTACATCGCATACTCTTTTACCTTATGGTATGTCAAAATTAAAATAATATGCAGTGTTTATAGAACGCACAAATAAAATTTACGAGAACATTTACAGATAATTAAACCAGGGGGACTAAAAGGAGATGTCTTATTTCATCGTAAGTTATGCGTAGCAATATATATATATATATATATATATATATATATATATATATATAAAATCATAAACTGCAACAAATAAAATAATATGCAAAAGTTGTCTTATTTTAAGCAATGTTTAAAAAATTTTCTAATATTGATAGCGTGGTTTTAAAGACTTCTTGAAGTAACTCCTGGTATCTAACTTAAATGTGAATGATCTCTTCTTGGTTAGTTGGTTTCTATTATTAGTTCATCCGAAAACCCTAAAACTGTGAATTTATAATGCCATTGTGCAAAGAGTATGCTATATAAGATTTTTTATGCATAAGATTTTTTTTATTGTATGTAACGTCTAAAATTTGAAGAGTATTTCCTTTAAATATAAAATAATTGTGACTAACGCCGTTAAGTAGTGAATAGTCTGTTCACTGCAAAATGAGCACTTTTGAAAGCCCTGCTTAGTACCTACTTGTATGCACGTTGTGTATTCTTCCGCCTTGTGTCAAATCATAATTTCCATGGACCTCATCACTTTATTCATGCGTCGGTCACGTGTGAAAGTGTGAAATTATTACGAAAGTAAATATTTTACCAATCTGCTCATTTATACACTTCGATGGGTAAAGAAAAAACAGAAAGCGAAAGAAATAATTTGACTCATCACAACAGGTTACCTGACACTTTCTATTCGACGTTGAGATATGGAACTACTTTCTTTTCATCGTTACCAACTTCACTGGTCGCATGTCACTCGGTGCGCCCGGTTAAATATATCCAGGTAGGAGCAGTGACTTTTTTTAAAGGCAGGTAGGAGCAGAGACTTTTTTTAAAGGCTGTCCATGAGAAACTAAGCACGTTTAAGATCAATCTTAGATAAAAAAAAGTTACTGACCCTGCCTGCATATATTTTAACCGGCGCACTGCGTGACATGCGCCCAATACAGTTGGTAACGCTAGAGGGAAAGTATTTCCATATATTAACGTCGAATAAAGAGTGTTAAGCATCTACTTGTAATAACTTTATTTAAGCTTTCTGTTTTTTATGCAGCGAAGTGTAAAAATGAGCAGATTTGTAAAATATTTGCTTTTCTAATAAATTCACAGTTTCACTCGACCGACGCATGAACAAAGTGATAAGGCCCGTGGCAGTGCCAATTTTACACAGGGCGGAACAATACACAGCGGGCATACAAGTAGATCTTAAGCAGGGCTACCAAAAGTGCTCATTTTAACGCGACGTTTCGTATATCCTCACCGATGTTCGTCCCTGGAACACGAAGCTGCTGTAATACACGAATTCTGTACCCGCGGAGATCAGCGCCGTATTATGTTATCACACAGAGCGTTCCCGTGTAACTACTTCGCGTTTCCGTAGCATACGAATTTCCAACAGTGTAGACATTTTTTTTATCTGCGTGCCAGTTCAGAAGTTTCTGGAAAAAAATTGCTCAAGGTGTTGTGGTATAGGAATGTGGATTGGTCGGGCAGGTGGGGAAGGGGTGGGCGAAATGGGAAGGAAAGTGACGTAATTTGGCTGGGCCACGTACACACGTGAGTGAAACCCGTTTTCTTCTTTTTAAACAAAATGAAATTTGCCCATTTAAATACATACGTATAAAATAATTTTTAAAAACTAACATATTTTGTTCGCACTTTCCACTTTATATTATTTGTGCATTTTTTTTTAGCACCCTTCTCAAGCGATACAAGTGTTAGTTTTTAAGAGTCATTCTTATTAAAAATATATATTCGCGGCAAACAAAACACACTTGGAAAAAAAAAAGCCAAACCTTACTACACGCACTCACAAAACTCGACAATATTATCAGTTTTCCTTACCGAAGCCATTAACATACTGTGCTAAAGAATTAATGGCACCTCAACCATATTTCATATTTTAGTTTTTGGTGGCATTATGTGACTGGATTGTCTGGAGTAAACCTTGCGCTTCGCGACTTCAGTGTACAAGAGTAGCGTGTCATAATGCCTTTGTCATACTGTCGTCATTATTTTGTTCTCTCGATCCGGGCACAACTGGGAATGAGATTGCTGCTGTTATGTGACTGGATTGTCTGGAGTAAACCTTGCGCTTCGCGACTTCAGTGTACAAGAGTAGCGTGTCATAATGCCTTTGTCATACTGTCGTCATTATTTTGTTCTCTCGATCCGGGCACAACTGGGAAACGAGATTGCCGCTGTTATGTGACTGGATTGTCTGGAGTAAACCTTGCGCTTCGCGACTTCAGTGTACAAGAGTAGCGTGTCATAATGCCTTTGTCATACTGTCGTCATTATTTTGTTCTCTCGATCCGGGCACAACTGGGAAACGAGATTGCCGCTGTTATGTGACTGGATTGTCTGCAGTAAACCTTGCGCTTCGCGACTTCAGTGTACAAGAGTAGCGTGTCATAATGCCTTTGTCATACTGTCGTCATTATTTTGTTCTCTCGATCCGGGCACAACTGGGAAACGAGATTGCTGCTGTTATTAGATACGTAGTTTGGCTACGTACGGCACAGATAATTCTGAGGCTAAATAAGAGATCTCGCGAAACGATGAAGGAAAAAGAAAGGCGAAGATGTAGAAGAGACAAAATATTTATGACTCTTAGAGAAAGTCTGAAGAAAAACCTGCACGTAATTCTATACACAATGGATGCTGCGCTCAGGGATGTACTTCAGTAATAAATCCGGCGAGGTAATTAACTGAACGCCACTGAAATTCAGTATTCTAGGAAAATTGCTCCTGGAGTATGTAATTTATTCAGAGCAGCAAGCATGCACTTCTATATAATATACTAAGACTTTTTATTACTACTGAAAATTTTATGTCTGCAAGAGTTCTACAGTCTCTTTAAACAAAACGCTAGGACACGCGGTTTCAAATTAAATGACAACGTAAAAATAATATGGTACAACGATAAAACAACTTCAGCACCTTGGGACGCAATATTTCTACAGTACAGCGAAAGATATCACAAATAAGCTATTCAGATTCAAATATTTTTACAGAAAAAAAAATATTAAAATTATATGACTGGAAATAAGGAGGGCTGCTCCAAAACTGCATAAATCGACGTCCCTTGCAGTACTAATTTGTGCCGAAACACAAATAATATACAAATGAAATTAAGATTTGATACATGCATTTCACCAATAAAATATACATGGGAACAAAGCAGAACCCTAGATTTTAGAACAAACTATTTGGCAAATTATAAACAGTATTCATAATTATATGTTTCTTCCAATACCCATACAAAGATTCAAACATGACAAGAATATAATAAAAATTCTCTGTTGATTAAATATTATTTTTAACAATTATTGAATGCAGATTACAAATAAAGCAAAACATTACTAGTCTGAGACTGGGCCATTAAAAAATGGAGGCAGCTTTATGAGCCCAGTAAAGCCTCCTTTTCATAAAAGCCAACACGTTAAAATAATAAATTAAAATGCTATATAAAAACTGAATTTTCGGAGGAGGCAGTCAAATGACGCGTGAGAGCTCCTACAGAATAAAATATTAATGAACGAACACAATTATAAAAGTTGACTACGCCCAATGCGTGAGCCGTGGACACGAAGCACTTTAAAAATGAATTTATTCTTGGGCAGCAAACAAGACTGAACACAACACGTTATAGCAGGATAAACAGAGCAATGCTATAGCAGGATAAACATAGCAATGCTATAGCAGGATAAACATAGCAATGCTATAGCAGGATAAACAGAGCAATGCTATAGCAGGATAAACAGAGCAATGCTATAGCAGGATAAACAGAGCAATGCTATAGCAGGATAAACAGAGCAATGCTATAGCAGGATAAACATAGCAATGCTATAGCAGGATAAACATAGCAATGCTATAGCAGGATAAACATAGCAATGCTATAGCAGGATAAACGGAGCAATGCTATAGCAGGATAAACATAGCAATGCTATAGCAGGATAAACATAGCAATGCTATAGCAGGATAAACATAGCAATGCTATAGCAGGATAAACATAGCAATGCTATAGCAGGATAAACATAGCAATGCTATAGCAGGATAAACAGAGCAACGCTAGGGTCTAGTTAGAGCTGAAAACAGATTTAGACGGGCGACCGAGACCACAATTAAAAAACACTAACCTTGCTGTATTCCCAAGACAACACAACCACGTCACGCGGTGTCGTTGCGTTTGCCCTAGATTCGTTTGCCCTAAAGTTAGGCCAAACGAAATTAGGACCAACAAAGTTAGGCCAAACGATATTAGGACCAACAAAGTTAGGCCAAACGAAATTAGAACCAACAAAGTTAGGTCAAACGAAATTAGGACCAACAAAGTTAGGCCAAACGAAATTAGAACCAACAAAGTTAGGTCAAACGAAATTAGAACCAACAAAGTTAGGCCAAACGAAATTAGAACCAACAAAGTTAGGCCAAACGATATTAGGACCAACAAAGTTAGGCCAAACGAAATTAGAACCAACAAAGTTAGGTCAAACGAAATTAGGACCAACAAAGTTAGGCGAAACGAAATTAGGACCAAAAAGTTAGGCCAAACGAAATTAGGACCAACAAAGTTAGGCCGAACGAAATTAGAACCAACAAAGTTAGGCCAAACGAAATTAGAACCAACAAAGTTAGGCTAAATGAACGCGTTGGCTGAGCGGTTAGCCTGCTCGCCTCCCACGGAGGCGAACCGGGTTCAACCCCCGGCCGGTTCACTCCCGGACCTTAGCATGTGAGAAAATCGGCGGGTGTTCTCGGGATCTTCCGTTTCCTTCCGCCAGTTGCATTCCGGCGCCGCTCCATACTCACCTCGCTTCGCCCTTATCGGCTCTCGAGACATCGATTTTTCGAAATCGAGTCGCCCAAATCACTCCACTCCATCGAATCGAACAGTAGAATAAGTTTTGACAGTGGCAGCAGCCAACGAGCAAATAACTTATGTCTGTTTTATGTTGAGGTCTGTGAAGTCTGCAGTGAGCAAAAAAAAATGCATTTTTCTACAGGGCCATATATATATATATATATATATATATATATATATATATGGCCCTGTAGAAAAATGCATTTTTTTTTTGCTCGGTAAAGGCATGCTTTTAGGGTGTGTGTGTGTGTGTGTGTGTATATATATATATATATATATATATATATATATATACACGCACACACACACACACACACCCTAAAAGCATGCCTTTACCGAGTAAACAAAACTTATAAAACAAAAAGATATTAATTTTTCCATCTAACAAAAACACGCTTATATAAACAAAACTTCTGTGTTGGGCCAAAAGGAGATCGCCTGTCAACAAAATATTTATTGGAATCAAAAGTATATATTAGTTTTTCATTTGATTGCCTTCGTTCGATAATACAGCTCGAGATTTCGTTAGTATTTTTCTGCGACAATTAGGATAGTAAGTGTGTTTCTTAATGTATTTATCGATGCTTAGTAATGGCACAAACATGCTGATCAAACAAGTTCAACTGGACACTAAGAAGTAAAAGCTGTGAAACTAGAAATGTTTATTCACGCGCGTCGTACAGTGTCTGAAATGTGTATGTAAAGGCTCTTCGTGATAAAGCGAGCACTTTCGAGATCAACCTTAGAGTAATGTCACTGCCCTTACGTGCATGTGTTTTCACTTGCGCACTGAGTGATGTACGCTCAGTAGGTAAAGTTCGTTACGTTGTTTCATGACTTAACGTCGAGTTAAAAGTGTCATGTAACCATTTGTGACAACTTACATTATCTCCATGCTTTATGCTCTTTTTAATGCATCAAATAATAAAAACGAGCAGATTTGTAAAATATCCACTTTTCTAAAAATTATACAGCTTCCCTTGACCGACGCATAAATAAAGTGACGGGGCCCCCAGCAATGTTAATTTCACACAAGGCGGAAGAATACACAACGCGCATAAAATTGCTCTTAAACAGTGCTTTCAAAAGTACTAGTTTCACCGTGAACATACTATATTATAGAATATTCCCATTTGGCCAGTACTCACTTTAGTTGTGATCACTATAGCATAGCGCAGGGGCGCGTCCGCTCTAGCATCGCCCAGCCCCTCTGGGGGGTGGGGGGTGAGGCGATCATCCTGAGCCAAAGGGTTTTTCGTCGACGCAGCATTAAGGCGGGACTACGCAAGAGACACGGCTAACTGACGTCTAGGCCCATTGGAGTGTCGAGGGGGGGGGGGGGTTGCTGAGACTACGGCAGGCGTTAGTTCGATTAAATTCTCGCCGCGACGATAATATTCTGTACGGCGGCGCGGCGCATCGCTGAGAAGTGATGCGGCGGCACGAAATTTATTATTTATATTACGTGTTATATTATAATTTTTATTATGTTTTATTTACTATGTTATATGTATTTATTATTTAGCAATTTCGCATACCCGGTCGTGTTGCGTGGGTTTTGTTAATACCAGGCAACACGGGACAACCAAGCTGCATTCTGTTCACTGACTGTTGGAGCCAGTCGAGGCATAACCCACCTAGACAATGCACATTACAATAATGAATAGGCGGCAGCATTGATACCGGACTGTGAGCAGAGTGCCGCGTCCGGGGAGAAATAGTGCAGACTCGTAGTTCTGCAGCAAGTGTCTATAGTCTGTTCACGGTAAACTGGGCACTTTTGCGGCCCTGGTTACTTTTTTACTTTCAGCCATATTTAATCTTTCAACCAAATGTTAAAATACATATCGCAATTTAAGGAATAAACACAGTGTGTACATTCCACAGCACTCGGAAGTTAAGGTCTAAAACTAAAATTTAACATATTTATAGACTATTATACCAAATGAGATGACTTTCAAAAGTGCTCACTTTACTGTGAATAGCCTATAGTACAAAGCGATCCAAACAAGCGGAGAGCGCTACGAAGTCAATTTCCAATGACAATAACTAGATCATGCGAATCTTTACACAAATATACACAAAGTGCGTACAAATAAGTCACGCTGCCGATATTGTATTTTGTAAGTGTCCCAGTAAATAATTGCCTTATCATATAAGCAGTTATAAGTATAATTTTTGCATGGGTAGATTTTTGTGTTTAAATTTTTTATTAATAATTTTCCATATAACATGTATGGAAACATTCATTTACAGAGTTTATGCAGAATATTTGGAGGAACAAATAACGTGTCTCTTCAAACGTCTTTGTCACAAAAATACGAATCTTTTATTACGGAAGGAATAAAGGAAGGAATAAAAAAGAGAACAGGATAATTCACAATGAACGACCATAGTTGCGCTGTGAAACGATTCAGAATAAAGAGGGCATTTAGCGTCTTTGTTGTAGTAATGTGAAGAATTTTCCTCTTTACGCCTGAACCAGACTTGGAAATACACTGAATAATAATCAATGTATTTTTTTTAACAGTTTATTGTTAAAGTATTCTTTTTGCGAAAAAGTAAATGAAAAATCAGAAACACGCATTTTAAACTAAAACAGTATTGTAATTACGTAAAGTCCCATTGAATTCCGTTTATTAGCCGCTTCACTGGAATTTACCATAATAATAATTAAGGAGAAAGGCTACACAAATTCAGTTTTATTCAATTTGCAACAATTGAACTTTATTGTTTTCTTCTGAAAAACTTACAAAATTATTGATAATTCACATGTGTCCTAAACTTCTAATAAGCGTGGGCCGATAAAAGCACCATCTGTTTGAACTTATTTTTACTCACTGTGTTTCAGAAGCTAAACTTTAATACGGCACTTTCCTGCTGCAATTTACTTTGATTTAGTCAGTGCTTGTTATTAATTTCGTCATAATAACCCAAAAATATTTCACTTAGTAAACGTATTTCGAGTATTTTTTAATTATTTTTGTTGTGGTTTTTATTTACACTGTAATTGTGTAACAAAATATTTCTTATTTCTTCAATCTAACATATTTTTTATGGTAGCCCCTTGTCGAAGAGGAAATGCTAAGATTCTAAACGCGAGGAACATGCAAACTAAATGGCCAAGTCCCACTACCGTAAACGTATTAAAAACTAACAAACTGCAGATTTTAACGAAGGCTACAGATGACCTGATTAATATACAGCCAACCAAATGAAGGTCACTTTTGGATCCAGCTGATTTTGTCGCTTTTATAAATTCGGAATGGATACGCCTGAAAGTTTATCACTGTTCCCGTTAACCACGTGTTTACTCTCACCAAAATAAATATCAATTTTGTTCTGTTGTGCTGTTTTTAATGCCCACGGCAACGGAACTAATTAAATAAACCTACATCTAAAAAGACTGATGCATGTGAAGCGTGTAGATGACTTCGGAACAACCAGACAGGACACCTGTCTGGGAATGAGTACAGACGTTTCGTTGAAAAAGAAATAATTAACTATAAGAGAATTTAATACTTCAATCACTGTATGAAATTTATTTTGCCGAAGCCTGTAGAAATTGTTCATCAGCGCTCAAGAAATTGAGTTTCGCCTCCGAATCAATTAACCTGTGAGAAGTTCGTATTATCTTTCGTGACTTCTCCTGAGGGACGAGGAAATTTGGAGCGACGAAATTTACATGTTTATTAGACTTTTGAAGAATTTAATTACAATTTTGGGCCTTAAACGAGATCTATAACTCCCGTTTTATTATATTGTGCGCGCGGTGGATCACTACAGTGAAAATTAATCTTCTAGAAGAAAATTGGGAAAGTTTTTTTAATTTTTTTTTTTTATGATTTCACTTCGGCTTATCAATAACAGTAGAATGGCTAATTTTGGAAATTATCGCACGATTTTTTTTTAGTTCATTTTTAAAACTTTTTCATAACTCAGAAATTGTTACTGGGCCCATTCGCAGTTACTTCCGACTCTTTCGAAACCCTGCTAAAGATTTACTGAGAGTATAACCTAGTCTAGAAAATCACACGAAAGGGACCGCATTCTTGCGCACTCAGATTAATAATATTTTGCATGAGATCTATTTCTTACTAAAGGCTGTTCACGGTAAAGTGGGCACTCGTGAATTCAACTTTAGGAAAAAAGTCACTGCCCCCGCCTGTACATACATATTTTAACGAGCGCACTGAGTGACATGCGTCCTTAAAGTTGTTAAGGATGAATGGAAAGTAGTTCCACATATTAACGTCGAATAAAAAGTGTCAGACAACCATTTGAGATAACTTAAATTATTTCTTTCACTTCCTGTTTTTTTTTAATCCATCGAAGTTTAAAAATGAGCAGATTTGCACAATATTTTCTTCTGTAATAATTTCACAGTTGTACTTGACCTACGCATGAATAAAGTGTCGCGGCCCATGGCAATGTTAATTTTATATAAGGCGGAATAATACACAATGTGCATACAAGTAGATCTTAAGCAGGGCTTTCAAAAGTGCTCATTTTGCCGTGAACAGTCTATAGGCATTACCAATACACATATTTTCTCCCTATATTTATTTATATTATTTATTAATGAACTACTGTAATTTCTACATGAAATATAAGTAAAAGTTCAATGTAACCAAAGGTAACATAATTTTGTGTTAACAGAAGCATAGAACGCTTGTGTTATATGACATACGGGAACAACAAAATCCTTATAATGGTGCTATTTTTCAAGGGTGAATAGATTGTATTATTAATGCACTTCCCTCAAATTTGTGTTTTAAAACATTAGCATGCAGCTGTGAGAGAACGGAAGTGGAAGATATATCCATATTCACACAGCGCTTCTGGGGGTTTGGGTTGGGAAAAGGGGGGAGGGGGATGGAGGATTGAGGGCTGGAGCAAGGGAGTCAATGCTACGGCTCAGGGGCTAAGGGGGCTGTATCTTCACAGCCATCCCTTACACCTCCGTGACACGCCAGGCCCTCGCCGGACAATGGAAGGGGGCAGTGATTTATGGCGGCGCGAGGTCAATGTTGGTTCCCCCTGAATGCCGCCTGACGGATATGCAACTGGATCAGCAGGTTTGCTCGGCGGGGTTGACTACCGGGAGATTTACAGGCGGCGGTAGGCCGTAGTAAGGGATGTGTTCTCGACCAGGGAGTGGAAAGGAAAGGAAGGGCCTCTCCCTCAGCACACAAGAGAATGATAATGAACCGAAAATATTCTCATCCATCATGTTCTTCTACCAAAGAAAATGTTCGTTCAAGGTGCCAAGAATTTACTGAATTAAATGACTGTCAGTTTTATACGGGTTGCGTCGGATAATTGATCACTTTTGCATGCTTCGCTTTGATTTGTCACACTGTTTCGCCTCGAGTAAATATGTATATATTCGTAGTACCTTCTGACGTTTTATATTAAACCTTTCAAAAACCACCCGTGAATAAAATATTTGATTGTTTCCTAAATAATGCATGTATCGCAATCGTTTCACACTTCTGTTAACATGAAAGTAACATAATTTCGTTAAAATTGAAATTTTACGTGTATATTAGCTATGAATTGTAGTATTTTATTTCTAACTAATATCAACAAAAGCAGAAAGAAAATACACATGTTGGTAATATCCAATAATAAATAGTTATCATGCAGGTAAACTAAGTGCTCACAAATGAGGTATGTTGTCCCTTTGTAGAAATTTACTAGACTTGGTTAAGCTTTGCTTGCATGAAGCGGGGAATAGCCTGAAGTATAACTCTAGCAAGGATTCAGATATGTACGAATTAACCATGAATGTCTTATAGCTTTGCTTGCTTGAAGCGGGGGATAGCCTGAAGTATAACTCTAGCAAGGATTCAGATATGTACGAAGTAACCATGAATGTCTTATAGCTTTGCTTGCTTGAAGCGGGGAATAGCCTGAAGTATAACTCTAGCAAGGATTCAGATATGTACGAAGTAACCATGAATGTCTTATAGCTTTGCTTGCTTGAAGCGGGGGACAGCCTGAAGTATAACTCTAGCAAGGATTCAGATATGTACGAAGTAACCATGAATGTCTTATAGCTTTGCTTGCTTGAAGCGGGGGATAGCCTGAAGTATAACTCTAGCAAGGATTCAGATATGTACGAAGTAACCATGAATGTCCTATAGGTTGTCAGGGACATAAGCATTGACACCCGTAGTTTAATTGACTGACACTGTGAAATCGCTGGACAAATAAAAATGCTTCATTATGTTAGTTATTACTCTTGTGTTGATAATACTATATAAGACAATTTTAAAGGACATAAATTTTAGTCGTACTTTTACCAACACTAAATTATGGAGGTAATTTTTTTCCCCAAATCCGATACCGTTTTTACTGGTAGAATGTTCTACATTATTTTCTTTTAATTGCCGGCTTCTGCAAACTGTGATTTTAAAATATTTTATCATAGAAAACATTTTAATGAACCATTAACAATTGATAACATTTTGTACTACCTAAACTCGACCAATTATGTTTTCGTAAATCAAAGTTTCTAATGTCTTCGTCCCTGAGAACTTAATTTGCATAGCAGTTTCAACTTCACTGTTTTAATTAGTATTTATTTGGAATTTTTATAAATTAGTTACGTTTGAAATGTTTTTACTTAAATTTGATTCCTTCATTTTCAGTTGATTCATATAGGCGATACTACTGGTTCAAGGTTTAGCATTGCTAGTTCCCTCTTGTGCAAAAGCTGATTTTACATATTCTCAAAACTAATGTGTAACCTACCGAGCATGTCGACTAGAAAGGCTGCGTACACGACTCATATTCTGGCGGTCGCAGGTTCGATGCTCTCAGGTTGAAATTCGAATACTGTTGCCTTTCTGCGTTTCTCCAGTCCCATTTCAAGGCCAAAGCCATTTTAAGGCCAAATCTAATGCAGTTTTATTACAATATGTTCCTCTTAAATTCACCGTCCAGCCTCGGCACACAAGAATAAAAATAATGTTATTACATTCTCCCTGAAAAGCATTCTTTCAATAAGCGCTTTTTCTTAAGAAATGCATTGGCTGCAGGTTAGTGTCTTTTTGTCCGTATGTGATGAGAGAAGTATAAATCCAATATACTGAGGGACATGTTACTCCGGCCATGTCTACGCTGAATTTTTAAAAGAATTTGGTTGTAATTTTCTTATCAGGAAGTTTTGCTTAGGTCAAAAATTCAGTCAGCATTACGCTCACTACATAACAGGTATAAAAGGATGACTGTTAGAAATAATGCATAATTTATTCGATAATTTTCAAATAAAATTTAAAACTGAGCGATTGGAAAATAAGCCGACACTGAATTTCATTTCGCAATGTGAATTTTGTGTTTTGCACATAAAGTCAAGCCATGTTTACCAAGTTATTAATACAGTTACGCGAGTAATATTTCCTTCATCGTAGCATGTATATAATAAAGCATAAAAGACTATATAATCAAAAAGTGCTTGGTAAAAAGAACAGAGAGCAGAGATCGCTATGGCTTATTTTACTGTCGATAAATCGTGGAGGAACTACACTGTTATTTGCGAGATAACTAAAAAGACTATTAAGAACTGTTACAAAATAACCCATTCATGCAATCTCCACCTTGTGAATCGACAATTAATATTCTGCCAAGCACCAGAAAAAAACATTTTCCGTTCTTGCATCATTCGTTTTGACAGCATATATCGAAATTCTGTGCACTGACACACAAAATGCGTTTATATGTTGAGACCTGCAAAATTCGCGAGTTCAACTACCTGTAGGCTATATTCCATCGCCGTATGTAAAATCATGCAAATATCACTGTTCATTGCTTACTTGTTGTATCAGAGGCAGACGGTTACTGGGTACGAATTTCATTGTGAGTTTATTATTGGCTCAGAATTGTCCAGGAGGTGTAAACGAACGCGTGGGCCAATAGCGTAAGCAATACAAACGGGCGAGGTTTTGAATTCAAGCATATCCCGAATTGAAACAGCGAACTTTTCAGGTGTGTAGTTGTGTGATACTGCGACATGAATTACTTGCCAATCCAGTAAATAGTGTCTGACAACACTTTCCTTCTTGTGCTATCTACGAAGTCACCACAATTATCCATTGAACCGTCACAGGCTGCAGTCTGTTGAAAAATTTCGATATGGTCCATTCACGGTCACTTCAACATTTTTCTGAAGACCTACTAAAGTTCTACATTCAGGCTAATCCTCCACCTCATGCAAACAAAGCTTAACCGAGTATAGAAAATGACACCAAAGGGTCGACGTTCCGCATTTATGCGCATTCATTTTAATATAATTTTACATGAGAACGTTTTCAAGCTACGTCTGATCAACACACCTATGTTTTCTCTGTTCTTTTTCACATAATTTATAAATGGAATATTAGAATTCATAAATAAAATACAACCAAAATTAAAGTACTTATTTTACTTGAAGGAGAAAAAAGTTGCAAAACGTGTCATATTGAAGTAAGCACCAAACACGTTATACATAGGATGATTTTTCGAATGTTTGATTTCTAAAGTTTGAAGGTAGTGCGAACAGGCTACAACAGGGCAATGGAAAACATTTCAAGAGAGAATTGATCAATGTATAAATATAAAATTTAGATAAAATAAACTGAAACTCGTTCATCCACGTATGAACAATCTTTTATTACTGTAGTAGATATTACTACTGTTAGAGGAAAATTTAAACGTCCGTTGATAGACGAATTGTCTAAGAAAAAAACATTTACTTGTTTCAGTCAGCGAAATATGTGTTGTCAATGCGCTTATCAGCACAGAAGGCACTGATAGCTAACCAGACTAGTCTCGGTGTTGCTATCTCGAAAGTATGATACGTAGTTTTCCAACATTTTCGGTCAGTAAAAAGCAGTTTTTTTTACAAGTGTACTCTGCAATTATACACGAATCATGCGCCGCTCCTACAGAATCAGTATTTTTAAAAGCGGTTCCCTGTAATGCGATTGTTATACCACTGACGATAGCTGTCGACAAAATGATTCAACCCAAATTTGCAGCGTCCTTATTTCTCAAACCGGAAATTAGACGAGAACGAAGGAGAGAAGGGCAAAGAGAATAACTCTCTGTCAAGAAAGAGGAACAAGAGCAATCGCCTTTGTGAAAAGGGCAATCACGAACAAGATTTCACTTCAGCGAAGGAGCCCGATGAAACAAGATTGCAGACTTAAGAATTTCTCGTAAAGAAAAATCACAAATCTTATACGGGACAGACAATCCGAGATAAAATATTGTCTGAGTAGAAATAAGTATGTATTTCTGCGCCACAGTTCAACAAGCTCTTTCGAAAAAAACCTTTGAAATATATAACTCACTTCGTAACACCTGAATGTTATATCGACTCCAATGTTAAAAGCGAAGTAAGGTGACTCGTAAGTATAACATTGTTACGAAATAATTTTTTAACCAAATGTAAATGAACGAAGATATAAATTCATACTTATTTAAGAAGTACAGACATAACAGTTAAGATGTTAATTTTTTTAACGTCTTCACAATATCACATTTAATTGACGTTTCATTATTAGTCTTTATTACAGGTGCGCGGTTAATTTACCACCTTAGAAGTCCGCAACATTTAGAAAAATTGTAATCGTCCGAAACGGCGGTTATTTGAACAGACACATCGAGATGCTTGCTTCCAGTAAGTATGGCAACAATGTACGAAAAGTAACCCCGCGTTTTGACGTCCTGCTATTGAACGACATTCACACCTGTGTAAACGAATTTTTATTTTTTATTTTATTTTTATTACGGATGTTTGTTGTACGGATGAAAGTTCGTGAATGAGTAAACACACAAGTTGAGCTGATTTATGTGAGAGGTTCCCAGGGCGTAGACAATACGCCTAAACAAAACAAAAAGGTTCCTGTGAACTGTGTCCACTGTTTGTAGTCGGAACACCTCTGCGTGGAGAGACTGGTAAATACGAACGTGACGTATCCGTTAATAGGCCCATTTCACTGTTGACACAGAACGCGCGTCGGACACCAAGTGTTGGCAGGCCAACTTTAATGTGAATTTCTGCAACAGCAGTTACATGTACTATAGGCTGCTCACGGTAGAATTGGGATTTTTGAAAGCCCTGCTTAAGATCTACTTGTTTGCACGTTGTGCATTCTTCCACCTAATGTAAAAATTATCATTTCCATGGGCCTCAACACTTTATTCATGCGTCAGCCAGGTGAAGCTGATAATTTTTTAGAAAAGTTATTATTTTACCAAGTTGATCATTTTTACATTTGTTTCGATGCACTAAAAAAAAAAAACAAACAGAAAGTGGTAGAAATAATTTAAATTATCATAAATGGTTACCTTACACTTTTTATTCGACGTTAAGATATGGAACTACTTTCCATCCATCGTTACCAATTTACTGAGCGCATGTCACTCAGTGCGCCTTTTAAAATATATTTAGGCGGGGGCAGTGACTTTTTTCTAAAGTTGATTTCAAAAGTGCTCACTTTATCGTGAACAGCATTCACTTGAGGATGCCGCATTGGATATTATACATCGCATGTGGTTCGTGTATGATAGGGCGCCAACACATTTAACTGTTTCGTGAGTGAAGAGATTCGGGCGGTTCTTAACTTCGGGGTCTTGAGAGCCGATGAGGGTGAAGTGAAGTGAGTATGGAGCAGTGCCGGAATGAAAGAGGGAGAAGCGCGGGGGATCCCGGAGAAAACCCGCCAACGGCATCGTCCGGCACGAGTACTGGAATTAACCGGCCGGGGATTGAACCCGGTTCGCCTTGGTGGGAGGCGAGCAGTCTAAAGGCTCAGCTACGGTGGCCCCTTTAAACCTTTCGTTCCCGCATTAATTTATAATTTCTACTGTTTCGAATTAGACATTTTTTGATGCGTGCTGTATTTAAACTGACAATGTAATTGTCCCGTTGTCACAGCCAATAAACTGTAGTCTATGTGTTCGTAATCAGTAATAAGAACCAGTCACAACGCAGTGAAATAGCACGGTTTAGGGAAAAGTTACCCACAGAAAATATTATAGGCACTGAGCCTTGTAGAGTACAGTGCCGATCAAATATAATCTTCCTCTGCAACATGTAGACAATTGTCTATAATGGGCATGAAAGGGTTACGCAGAGCTGCCAGAGCTTATCTGGATGAGCGGTAGATGGTCGTGTTTGACTAACTGTCTGGCCTACACGTTCTCCTGATCTGAATCCTGTGGGGACACCTTAAAACCAACTAAATGCAACACCTGTTACGGACATTGCATTGCTTCGGCAACGTATTAAACAATATTGCCAGAAGATTCGTACACACCTGGGTATGTGGACTTTTCAGACAGTCGCTACTGCGACGTGTGGACGCGTACATTCAGGTGGAAGGTTGGATATTTAGAGCACTTCTTGTATAGGCTGTTCACGGTAAAGTGAGCACTTTTGAGGCCCTAGTTACTTTTTCCTTTCAGCCGTTTTATATACTTTAACTACCTTTTCAAATAAGTATTGACACGTAAGTAATAAACACAGTGTATATATTCCACAGCACGCGGAAAGTTAACATCTAAGGCTAAAACAAAATATATTTATTGGCTATTATTCCAAAGGGGAGGTCTTTCAAAAGTGCTCACTTTACATCGAATAGCCTATAAGAGTGAATCACTGATGCTGTAATACAAACTGGGGTGTACCATGTACGTCTATAGTCCATTCATGGTTTCTTCCAATTTTTCTGAAGCCGTGCTCAAGTCCTACTTCCATGACAGTGCTCCGCCTCGTGCAAACAAAGCTTAACCGAGCCTTGAAAATTACACCAAAGTGATAACACACAACACTCGTAAGAACTCAGTGCAATAATATTTTACATAAAAACTATTTCTTAGTATGCATTACCAATACAAGTTTTTTTTCTCATTGTTATTCGTCTTGATTGCAAATAAAATATTGCAATTTATATACCGGATGATCACGAACAAATGATAATAAATACCAGAGTGGGGTAGATAAGTAAAAATGGAGCATATTTGATCAAGGAACCAATAGTCTAACGTCCTTAGTTAACTTGCTAATAGCAGTGACAATGCGCAGCGGCGGGTAGGCAATCGCAATAACTTGGTTACAGGCAGTGCAATGAAATGACTCTTTATTTACACATTTGTACTGAAGGCATGGGGACATGTATGTTCAAACTGTCTGCCACACAGGCTGTGCAGCGCCGAAGCATGCTGAGACGCACAAGTGCAAAGGTTTCCGGCGTAATGAGCTCATCCCTCGTGTCAAGTGGTGTGATGTCAGGTGAGCGTGGTGGCCATGCTATGGGGCCTCCCCTACCTATACTCACGAGCCAGTAAAGGAACTTCCTCCAAGTATTCCGGTAGCACGTCCTGCAGGAACTGTAGATACGTAGCTCCTCGAGACTGCGACCTTGGAGTAATGAGCGGTGTTATTACCTGCGCACAGCGTACACAAGGTTGCCTACCCGCCCTTGTACATTGTCACTGCCATTAACATGTTAACTAAGGACGTTAAGACTACTGGTTCCTAGATGAAATATGCTCCATTAGTGCTTACTACCCCACTCTGGTGTTTATCATCATTTGTTAGTGAACAACCGGTATAAAATGTAAATAAAATTCCATTTCAACTAAGAATAACGGACTTTTACGTTATTTTCTGATAAAACAAGCACAAAACACTTGTGATACATAACATAATAAGAAAAACCGAAACGTCATACATGGGGACATTTCAAAGGTTTGATAAAAAAAAAAAAGTATGAGGAAACAGCGAATAGAGTATATTAAAAATTTCAGCAGAATCTTGGCAGAATACACCTCGGAAACCGCCGAACCTAGGATATGTTTATGCGGACTTTTTATTTCGTTCTGAGTTGAACTGTCCACACGCCGGTTACTCGCCACATAAACTGACACAGCCTGTACATAGAGTCCATAAAAATTTCAGTCACACTTGACCGACACAAATCTTAAGCCACCGGGTCCCCAGTATTGTAAATTTCCCATAGGATGGCAAGATACAAACAGGGAAGGAAAGTAGATCCTTAGCACACTCTAAATCCCAATCAATGAGAATTGAGCCAAATCAGTGTAAATAGTGAAAATTAAGCAAACCCATAATCAGTGCCTGATAACTAATTAAAATGGTGGCTGAATTTCACTTATCTATTAGTGTTACTGTCGGCAGCAGCTTTTCAACTGACTTTCAGTGACTGTTATCTTGGAGTGCAGAAATTAGAAAAATGAATAGTTAATATTGTAAACAGTTTGAGTATTAGATCTACTAAATTTCCCATATGGCTAAAGAAGTATTTAAAAGACTGAAAGTAATCTAAAGTGTTGAAGTAGCTGCGTAAACCAGCGAAAGTAAATGCAGAGTTAATACACGCAAGGACACTACCCTGCGATCAATTTTCTCAGCCATACACTTGGTTGAAACGTTTTCCTTAATACTCAAACAAATTCCCTTCACGGAAGTGTTCATAACACGGTGGCACGGCAGTATCTGGCAGCATCGTCAGTATTGCGGCAACCTCATGAAATATTAATGCGGCGTAGGGAAAACTTCTCTGTATTCAAAGCCATGTAAGCGATCCGTTGTTCATAATTTATACTAATTATTTTCAGTCGTTTCAAAAACATTTTAATCTTACAATGGGTAATATTACATCCAGTTTTGTAGCCACGTAAGTAATTCCTTAAATCAAATTGATATCGTAAAACACGATGGAAAATAATCCCATTTTTAATATGTACATTTTTTTTTATTGTTTGGCAATGTTCTTATGACATATTAAAGTTTCTAACCCCAAGCAACAATGAAAACACGCTCAACAGGATTTTATACTGTTTCATGAGCGATATAAGATGCTCTAATGCATTACTGGAACGCCATCAAGGCGAACCGGGTTCGATTCCCAGCGGAGTCAATCCCGGATTTACGTACGTGGAAATTGTGCCGGATGAAGCTTGTGGTCAACTGGTTTTCTAGGGGATCTCCCGTTTCCCCTGCCCTTTAATTCCGGCGCTGCTCCACGATCACCTCAGTTCACCCTCATCGGCTCTCAACACCTCGATGTTAAGAGCCGCCCAAATCTCTTCACTCACTCATAACTGAAAAATGCCAGGTTGTATACCTCGCTGGCAACTTAGGCACCGTTTCATATGCTGCATGTTTTTCTCAAAAACCGTTCGCTTGGAAGGGCAAAAACGAGGCGATATTTGCGTTCCTGTACTGTTCTTACGTCATATATAATAAACCCCCAAGGGTTACTCACACTTTTGAATGGCGCCTTCCCGTTATTCCCTAATTTTGGATGATATTTTACCTTGCCATATCTTCGCATATTACAGATATCATATTAGGCTTACACTACTCGCGAATATTTTTTGCAATCAACCAATTCTCATTAAGAGTTTTCAAGGCCATCTCTGTTTCTCAAATGTTCTCTACCTCATTTTTCATTACGAATCATCTCTCACATCCCAAAAAATCGACATTGAAAAATTAAATTTTTCGGGAGGCTTCCCCTTAGTGTGTAGGCAACCACTAAGTAATGTATTTCTAATGTGATGCTTATGGCTCCGCCTAGCTGAGGCTTGAACTGTGTCACGTTTTTCTACGTAACTATTAAACGTGGGTCCTATGTTCTGATCTACGAATAGAACACACAGACCAGACGAAGACTCTTGAATGCTTTATAGACGCCACGCACAATAGGAACACTATTTTGAGTACTCATAAACGGCAAAAAAAAAAAAAACTTGATTTTTCAAGGCGCTGCATCTCAGAATATAAGTTTGAGATACATACAAAACTACTCAAGGGGCCTGCATTGAACCTTCCTACAGACTTTCTACCAATAAAATAATAGGGTTGACTCTGAAAGTCCCGTAGGTACTTACTTGCAGTGTGACGTGAACACTGCACGTCAGTTCAGAGCCTTGCGCTTAGTGACGATGGCGCACTTGATGAGCATGATAGTGTCATCCTAATCGCTCCTGCGCTTCTCGGCCTCAAATGCGGGAACGAAGCTCCAGCTAGACGGGGCCTTAAGGTAGTGAAAATGGGCAAACATTTATGTCTTCGTGTAATACTCAGTATATCTTACAGGCGTGATTATTGTTTCTAATTATTGCACATGCCAATGTCCAACATTAATTTCAGGATTTTTTAGAACATCTATTCTTAAAGGCGTGAATATGGATAGAGGCGCTTCTTGTTTCAGAAGACTACCAACACAAATTCTTAAAATTACCTTATGAAAAATGGAGGGACGGCTTAGTCGCTAACAAAAGCTCTCTTTAATTTATAAATGTGTACCTCACATTTCCCCGCAGGCATAGCCGCAGGAAGAACTAATTTATTTCATGCTGGCGTACACAAAATTCCCTAGCGGGCAAAGCCCAGTAATAAAAAACGTTTTTCTTTCTCAGTCGGCCAATCACGGAAATTTAATTTCCGGGCGGGCGAAACAGTGGGTACAGGTAGTCATCAATAAGAACGTGCCTCATTCCGAAAATACAGCCAAGGAACCTCACAGGCCACTTTCAATTGAAAGTTTGTCGCGTCGACATATTCATAGACGCGTGAACTGAAGTCCAACCGAAAGAAATATGTAGAGGCATTTCCAGTGGAGATGCGAAGCAAAGTTATTGAGAAATGGCATTGATTGAATTGTAGTATATTGTCTTGAACTCACTGCAGACTTGCTCGCAAAGCATTCTAGGCAGCCATAAAATTGTTGCCACAGCTTCTTCGAACAAATTCGCACGCGGGTGGTACGGAGAAGTGTGAATCAATTCCATACATAACCTGAACAATAACTTGTTCCCTTCAGAGCCAGTGAAATACGTGACGCATGCTGAACGATGTGCATCTAGCATGTTTCGAAAACACTGTACCGCAATGAGAAAATTATGGCCATGTAAAAATTCTGTATAGCTGTGTTCCGCATAGACAGTTAATATAGGGACATATATTAGGTTCGTAGTTGGTACTATCTAAATACCCGTTACTACTGCGGTAGACAGGTATTAGATATTTAGTTTGTACTATCTAAATGTCAACAGAAGAACTGTGGTCCCGCGTGTGGCTCTATCTACAATTTACGTATAGTTCCTAAAGAAAAGCACTTTGTTCCTACAAATATCACTTCCACCACTAATTGACAGGCTGTCTCAATAACCTTCAATTCATGCATCATTGTCTAATCGAACATAATACAGGCTATACTCTTATGTACGCTTACCAAGGTTATCTCGACAGGTTGTAATTTTCAAGGACGTGTTTAAATGCAACCAACAAAGCGACCCACTAAGGGCAGCAGCAAGTATGTAGCTACGCCAAGCTAAAGCACAAGTTATCACTGAATAACCTCGCAACCAACACAGCGACCCACTAAGGGCAGCAGTAAGTATGTAGCTACGCCAAGCTAAAGCACAAGTTATCACTGAATAACCTTGCAACCAACACAGCGACCCACTAAGGGCAGCAGCAAGTATGTAGCTACGCCAAGCTAAAGCACAAGTTATCACTGAATAACCTTGCAACAAACACAGCGACCCACTAAGGGCAGCAGCAAGTATGTAGCTACGCCAAGCTAAAGCACAAGTTATCACTGAATAACCTTGCAACCAACACAGCGACCCACTAAGGGCAGCAGCAAGTATGTAGCTACGCCAAGCTAAAGCACAAGTTATCACTGAATAACCTTGCAACCAACACAGCGACCCACTAAGGACAGCAGCAAGTATGTAGCTACGCCAAGCTAAAGCACAAGTTATCACTGAATAATCTTGCAACCAACACAGCGACCCACTAAGGGCAGCAGCAAGTATGTAGCTACGCCAAGCTAAAGCACAAGTTATCACTGAATAACCTTGCAACCAACACAGCGACCCACTAAGGGCAGCAGCAAGTATGTAGCTACGCCAAGCTAAAGCACAAGTTATCACTGAATAACCTTGCAACCAACACAGCGACCCACTAAGGACAGCAGCAAGTATGTAGCTACGCCAAGCTAAAGCACAAGTTATCACTGAATAATCTTGCAACCAACACAGCGACCCACTAAGGGCAGCAGCAAGTATGTAGCTACGCCAAGCTAAAGCACAAGTTATCACTGAATAACCTTGCAACAAACACAGCGACCCACTAAGGGCAGCAGCAAGTATGTAGCTACGCCAAGCTAAAGCACAAGTTATCACTGAATAACCTTGCAACAAACACAGCGACCCACTAAGGGCAGCAGCAAGTATGTAGCTACGCCAAGCTAAAGCACAAGTTATCACTGAATAACCTCGCAACCAACACAGCGACCCACTAAGGGCAGCAGCAAGTATGTAGCTACGCCAAGCTAAAGCACAAGTTATCACTGAATAACCTCGCAACCAACACAGCGACCCACTAAGGGCAGCAGCAAGTATGTAGCTACGCCAAGCTAAAGCACAAGTTATCACTGAATAACCTTGCAACAAACACAGCGACCCACTAAGGGCAGCAGCAAGTATGTAGCTACGCCAAGCTAAAGCACAAGTTATCACTGAATAACCTTGCAACCAACACAGCGACCCACTAAGGGCAGCAGCAAGTATGTAGCTACGCCAAGCTAAAGCACAAGTTATCACTGAATAACCTTGCAACAAACACAGCGACCCACTAAGGGCAGCAGCAAGTATGTAGCTACGCCAAGCTAAAGCACAAGTTATCACTGAATAACCTTGCAACCAACACAGCGACCCACTAAGGGCAGCAGCAAGTATGTAGCTACGCCAAGCTAAAGCACAAGTTATCACTGAATAACCTTGCAACCAACACAGCGACCCACTAAGGGCAGCAGCAAGTATGTAGCTACGCCAAGCTAAAGCACAAGTTATCACTGAATAATCTTGCAACCAACACAGCGACCCACTAAGGGCAGCAGCAAGTATGTAGCTACGCCAAGCTAAAGCACAAGTTATCACTGAATAACCTTGCAACCAACACAGCGACCCACTAAGAGCAGCAGCAAGTATGTAGCTACGCCAAGCTAAAGCACAAGTTATCACTGAATAACCTTGCAACCAACACAGCGACCCACTAAGGGCAGCAGCAAGTATGTAGCTACGCCAAGCTAAAGCACAAGTTATCACTGAATAACCTTGCAACCAACACAGCGACCCACTAAGGGCAGCAGCAAGTATGTAGCTACGCCAAGCTAAAGCACAAGTTATCACTGAATAACCTTGCAACCAACACAGCGACCCACTAAGGGCAGCAGCAATTATGTAGCTACGCCAAGCTAAAGCACAAGTTATCACTGAATAACCTTGCAACCAACACAGCGACCCACTAAGGGCAGCAGCAAGTATGTAGCTACGCCAAGCTAAAGCACAAGTTATCACTGAATAACCTTGCAACCTGTAATCGCGAATCAGCAATACTTTTTAGGTTAGGATAGGTTACGTTCAATTTGATTTGTTTCATTTAGGTCAATACGTTAAATTACTTTCAATTACATTAAACTGATTACAATAATTCTTAAAATAATTTGAATACGTAACAATTTGTTACACAAGAATCAAATAATGCGTAGCATCATCGCTATAACGTATGCAAATTACTCACTTTAAGAAGCATTATTTCATGATGACATATAAAAACTTTAGTCTGCTATTATAGAAATTGCATCAGTATATAACTATTGCATCACTGACTGTGCCCATTGTCCTCTTATTATGCACCACTATCTAATCGAGCATAGCACGGCTGTGTCTCTATATACTAAAAAAAAAGCAACATTTAGATTGTTCCCACAATAGATATCCCTGTAGTAAACTGTGAGAATATTCTGACGATGGTGATAATGTTTGGTTTCTGCTTTTGGAAGATCGATTTAAGGAAGAGAAGGAAAGACTTTCCAACTTAAGACTCCTCCCGACTGTACCAAATGCAGAACTCAATAAGAGGTAGTATAGTCAATAATATTTAAAAAGTGTTTTGCTACAATTTAATTAATAAACTTTTTTTATAAATTAATAAAAGCATATTTTTAATCAACACTTAAGAAGAGAATTTCCATTCGGTAGACCTTATACATCATTAAGAACATTCTGCAAAGAAACAATCTCCAAGTGGGCCTACCACGTCCGTATGTAACAAATATTGAATCATTTATTTTATGTACACTTATTTCACGTGTAAAAATCTTTACTTTAGTGTCTGAAGTCGACGTACATACAGTCCATTCACGACTGGAACAGACTTATGAAGCGGGAGCGAGAACAGTATCCGCATCCGCCACTTTGTTTACTAGTTATGCATGCAGCTAATGGCTGGGGTGTTTTCTCAAAGGTTGATTTTCATAAGTCTGTTCTAGTCGTCAACGGGCTATAGATTCAAATATTAAAAATATATTTGCATACATTATTGTTAATAGTTTATTATTTACAATCAGAGCAATTATTACGACCTTTAGAAAATAAGGTTTTTGCGAAAAAAAAATAAGTTTTCTAAGAAACTTAGATTGGAAATTAACTTAAATTTTAACTAAAAATATACTCTAAAAACTTATTTTTCAAAATATTTAAATAATAAATTCTAGCAAAATAGTTATATTACACTGACTTGTGCTTCATGAGGAATTGACATAGTAGAATAAATAAAGCATAAATACTTAATATAACAAAAAAAAATGTTGTTAGTACATAATTGTTTATTTACCTTTCCTGGCAAGAAAAATGTTGTATTCCCAGAACATTTATTTACTGATATACGTATAAACATGCCAACATTTATTTAGAAGGTGAAACTTTCCCAGGAACGCTCCTGCGAATTATTCACGCTTTTTTAAGCAAAACATCGAAAAATCACCCGATGTGTGATGTGCTTGACTGTTTTGTAAATATATGATGTATCACAATCATTTTATACCACTGTTATTATAGAAATATTCTATTTTTGGTGAGACTGAATTTTTATTATAAATTACATAAAAATTATAGTATTTCATTTATATTTAACAAGAATAAAGACAGGCTTACGAACAAATGCGGTAAGTTGTCCCTTAAGTGAATTTTGTATTGTAGAGGGCTTTTTTAACGTCGCCCGGTTTTATGCTTGAAATATTTGCAGGAGACAGCTTACAGACTAACTTATAACCCAACTTAAATTAACGCCCACGGCTTGCCCGGGATTCCAGCCCAGAGCATCCCGCACTCCAGATCGGTGGCGCGCCAACCGACTATGCCACGGGAGGTCGGCCCTTAAGTGTAATTTCCTAGACTCGGTTAATCTTAGTTTGCATGAGGTTGAGGGATATCCAGGAAATAGAACTTAAGGGGGCGTGGGACATAAATTAACACCAAATACTTAAATTGATGTTTACTGGTTTTTGAAATCCAACATAGAAAAAAGTAAAAATGGCAATCCTAGATAATAGGTTTTGCCAACTTAACCAAGTATTTAGCAGTATTACTGCATCAATTTCGCATAGTGTCTCGCGCCACGAAAACACACAATAATTGACGACGTCAGAAATATCTCGGCAGAACGTCACTTAGGTAAAATATTTGCTCTCTCGTAGTTAGTAAAAACTGTTCTGTATGGTTGCCCTTTCTTTGTTTTCTCAACTGTCTTCCATAAAATTTGTAAAGTACGATAAACCTCAATCGCATTAATTTATGTCCCATGTCCTCTTAAGCAGGGACTGAGAAAATCTGGCAGTAACTGCGAACGGTTTGTAAATCTTTTTTTTATTTGCAATACGAAGCGTTTCGGAGTGTTGGTTAGTGTGTATTTTCCACTCTGGCCGTCTTCCCAATGATCGCGGAGCCAGCGAGAGAGGCTGCACGCCAGGTGCGAGATCCTACAGCACACGCCGCGCACTGCAACGCGTTACGCCAGCGAGATATTTTATTTTCGGGTGTAAAACTTTTTATGACACGAGAGTCCGCGGTCCCGCGTGTGCTTTACAGCTTCCCTCCCCCGCTGGAGACGACTGGTTCGGATGCCAGGCCACGCACGCCCGAGAACCTGCGGTCCGCACGAACACGCGATTTATGACCTCGAGGTCGCACCGGTCCTCCGCGAGGGCGGGTGACTGGGTCTGCACGCATTCGCAGTTCTGGTGCGGGACCACATTAACCCCGTGCCGAACCGCAATCGAGGCGTGCGGGCGGGCCTGAGATTAGGTTTTCAACACTACTGATCCTGGAAAGTTAAGCACCCGGTGAACAAAGCTCTGATATAGGCGATTCACGGTCAAGCGAGCACTTTTTATGGCCCTGCTTGATTTTTATGTTCGTCAGATTTATGTCTTCCTCTCACTTTTTAATATAAACATTGCAACGCGACTAATAAACACAGTGTATAAATTTTACCACTCCTAAAAGTTCACGTCTGGAGCGGCAATAAAACATATTTATTAGTGGTTAGTACCTGTTGGAAGGGCCTTTAAAAAGTGCTCACTTTACCGTGAACAGCCTATAGTACTGCGTGTGGAGAAGTAGATATTTCAGGCGCCAGACGTAATTGTTTTCATTATGTAGTCTAATTTTTTAATACAAAAGAACTATATAATTTTCATTAAATATTAAGTAAACAAAATTTTCGATTTTAACTAATTTAATAAAAAGTATACACTTTTTTTGTTGGAAAAATTAGACTACGCAATAAAAAAATTTGTAACAAAATTGTTAGAGGATTTTACAGTATCGGCTCCCGTTTGGGTAAGAAAAATTAATTCTCGCAAAAGCTGCAGAAACGAAGGATCGTGGCCTTAAGAGTACTATGTACTGAAAAGTTTTCTGCGAAATCGTTTTCGCGTAAACGCGTATCTCCGTAAATAAAAGTTCTGCAAGTATGACTTTTCGTCAGGAAAGATATAAAAGCTATTATATATATACATGTATGTATGTATATAGCCATATTAAGTGTATGCTTGAAGAAAAAAAATTCGTGAAAATAGTCAAATATTGCATTTTTTAAAACTTGCCTGTGCAGTTTCCTTAAGGGGCAAGAGAAAAGTACAAAGATACTGGTGTAGTTTAATCTGTGGGCTTTCATCGCATGTAAAAAAAAAAAACACTGTTACAGATCTAATTTGAACAGTACGGTGTCACGACGGAAACACTGCACGCCTTGCGCGTAGGAGCGATGTGGCGCTAGGCGTGGGTGTTAATGTCGCCCGTATCGCTCCCTCACTTCTTGACCTTGGACGCGCAACTACGTAATCGCCTTATGGGACCTCCATTGGTTGTCATTTGACTCTCGTTGTAAGCGGTTGGTGTATTATAATTATTTAATAAACTATGTAATATTTCTGTGTAAATCATCTTTCAGGACAGAAATTGTTATCAAAGTCAGGAAAAAAAATCGCTGTATATAGCCCTGATTTACGGTATTTATTCTTCAGAAAAAGAATTGTTTTACTGTAACCACAGTGCTGCATCTCTTCGAAAAAGATTGCTGTATTGAAACCTTGTACTCGCCGCTTAAAATTGCATACCACGGCAATTGTCCCTGGACGTGGAGAACTCACCGTACACTCTTGACACGGCGGTCCGTGTAAATCCCAGTACCTACCCAACGTCAGTGATGGAGTAAGCTACGCCATACGTCTGGCCCCAGCGATCTGGCCACCATAAAATGCTCCGAGATCTTGGTTCTCCCCCATTCTGTGCCCGACTTTTACCCAGACGGTCAGTTTAAGGTGTCGTGACATCCTAGCCGTGCGCGGCTGGATACTATTCCATTGCGCCATTTCGCAATTTGGCAGGTGTCTCTAATTCAACTGTCCATGAGTGTAATACGTTTGGGAGAAGTTCACTGCAGGTCGGAGCACAGGGTAAATGGTGATTCCACCAACGACTCCCGAGTAAACTGTGCTTATTGAGCACAGGCGTTCTGTGTTTGACCAGCCTCTTGAGACGTGAGGAAGGCTTCTCCCCCCTCCCTCCTCCTTTCTACACACACCACCTCATCGCGAGATTGCAGAGGAGATATCTGGAGGAGTCAAAGAGTCGCCCGGCGCTGGGACCTCTCAAATCTCACGCTCGTCGTCAAGTGCAATCAGACGTCGACGCCGTAGCTGTTTGAACAGCCGAGTCCGACCCAAGTCGCCTCTCATAATCCCCGGGAGACACCTCGCAGATTCCTTCAATACTGTATTCTGTGTGTCCTGCTAAGCTTGCTGCACGATGAATTTCTAGTACGTAAGGGGCCGATTTGCCCAGAATTTGACACGCTTATTACGTTAACCCTCTCACACAGACTTTTAATGTACGATTTCAGGTGTTGCAAACAAGCCGTTTTTTTATAAGCGTTGAACGTGAGAATAAAGCGAGGTGAGTATGCAGCATCGCCGGAGTGCAAGAGCGGGGGAAACGGGAGATCCCGAGAAAACCCGCCGACCAGAGGCATCTTCCGGCACGATGCCCACTTGCGTAGCTGACGGTACAGGATACTCGATATAGGCTGTTCACGGTAAAGTGAGAACTTATGGGCCCTAGTTACTTTTTCCTTTCAGCCATATTTAAATATTTAACCGCCTTTTAAAATAAATATTGCAGTGTAGGTAATAAATATAGCGTATATTTTCCACAGCACTCGGAAGTTAATGTCTAAGGCTAGAATAAAATATATTTAATGACTATTATTCCAAATCAGAGGGCTTTCAAAAGAGCTCACTTTACCGTTAATAGCCTGTACAAATTGGGGTTTACTTTGAATAGCATACCTTAACGTTAGTTGTTTGCTGGCGCATCTGTTGTAAACGTTTTCAAAGTATACAAAATGGATATTTACAGGGATGCAATACAATGGCACGGAAAAGGGAGAACGCTGTGGCAACATCCACCACGTTTTAGACATATGAAAACCCGGGTCCTGCCGATACACCACCACCCCGCTCCTATACAAGGACAGAAGTATCTCCAGAACATCATGGCCACGCGTAATTGTTAACGAATCGAGAGAGTGTAACGGGCGATGAAAATTTCCAATTCCCGCCGTGTTATCAATAACTAAACGAGGCAATGCTAGAGAAGATACTGTTACACGGACGCCTGCGGGGCGTGTCTGAGTTCTTGAGGGATGGAGGTCTTAAAAAAATAAAATAAATATATTTGATTTTTAATTTATACACACACATCCCAAAATTTAATGTCTATTTTATTTCTAATTAACGCCCTTCTTAATTTATCTGTTTGGTTACAGTCAATTAACTCATACTCATCATTAACATGTGTTCACGCTATCTGTTGCCATGATCTGTAGTGTCTTTCACTCACGCATCCATTCCACTGGTCCAGCCTGCCAGTCCCACTCTTCTCTGCGCCGATACTCGCAGTCGCAGATTTTTCTCCCGCTGGCCCCTTCTCTCGCCATACACTTCTCTTTTCGCTCGACGTCCTTCGCTCGATGCCGCATTTACTCATGCATTCAACAACTGCCGGCTTGGAGGCCAGATGTACCTTTTATAGTCGCTGGCCTTGACCTGGAAGGTTCGCCGCACCCCGAGTCTAGCTGAGAGAAACAAGGTCAGTAATCCAGAACATTCTCCAGATGTCTCAAAGATACTCGATACCCAAGATCGGGAGTGGCACGCGCCCTGCTAGGCATAACAGCCACACTTTGTAAACATTCCTTTGTTGAAAAGCTGCCACGTCTCCGGCCGCAACTGATAGCACGCGTGCCGATAAATCATCCAACTACTTGGAACTTCTCTTCCGCCCACTCGCGTGGGGCGGGCCAAGGTCAGCAGCGCAGACCAGTGACACATAACAATACTCTATATCCCATTTATGGTTACTTCGGATTTTATGAAGCCCTGCCAGGTTCTACTTTCATACTATTCCTCCGCCTTATGTAAAAATAGCTTAACTAGCTCTAGAAAACTACACCAAAGGGTAAACGCACCGCATTTGTTTGCACTTAGTATAAGCACGAGAACTATTTCTTACTAGGTATTAACAACATACATATTTGTCTAGGTTTATTATTCTTATAAAAATTAAATAAAATATTATAATTTATAGATAAACTATAAGTAAAAGTTACATTCAGCTAAAAAAAAAAAATACTTTTAAGTTAACAGAACTATAAAATACTATGATACAGGGCATATTTAGGAAATAACCAAACATTTTATACATGGGATGGATGGTTTATAAAATGTTGGTTCTAAAAGTGTAAAGATAACTGCGGATATACAATACAAATTTTGCCATTCGATGTAGGCTTAGTGTCCGTTATAAGGTTTTAATGAAGTTACAGCATCAATTCGAAGCTACTAACTGCATCTGTGTTACTCAAAATTCTAATGAAAGTAAGCACACCGCAAATGAAGTAGCATTATCTCCGCTAGAAGTTAGATGCAAATAGAAAGTTATTATAACATTTATGTTGTTCTTTTCTTAGCTTCATTAAAATAAAGTATTTTTGTTTATGAAATCATATGACGTGTATATAGTTGAAGCACGAACATTTATCTAACGCATAAGTAACGTTGTGTCCATAATTTACCTCGTTCACTGCATACTACATCACGTTAAAATTATTTCACAAATTTTGCACTTAAGATTACTTGAATGTCATTATTTAAATCCAATAAGGTAATCTGCAGAGAAATTTGCAGGCATTGTTTGATTAAATTTTTAGGTGACATGAGGAGACTTCTTTAATGCGGTAATGAATAATATATACAGAAATTTTTACGCTGGATGTATCTGCATTCAGTTGAGAAAAAAAGTGCCGGGTATGGGGTTAAAAAAAATTTAATCTGTAAAAAATAGACACGATAAATCTACATGTTATTTTGGTCGGATACCATTTCGAGAGTGCAGACGTTATTAAAAAGTGATATGTGATCGTCCATCATTTCCATCTGCTATTCCAAAAACGGAATTGGAGTTGTGCCTCTGCTGGGCATAAATAAAGTGGTAAAACTGACTTTTGAATTGGTATAGTGAATGCTCGCTTAACACAGATTTATTTCACCTTAAATTGTCGCCACGAATATATTATTATGACTGTTATTATTGATAGGACTACAATAAAAAAACAACGGGATAAATTGAATTTGTTATAAAAAACTTACGTTCCGTTTTGTTACACAACTGCAAAATTCCACAAAAAATTGGCAAAAAATTGTATTAAGTTGGAGCTTGAACTGTTTTTGTCAGTAAGTTCAAAATTTTGCAGCCGGTATTTTTTAAGATGTTAATTTTTTGTGAAACATCGTATGGATTATGGTTTTTTTTATTTACATAGGAGGATACTCCGCGCACTCTATAAAACCATTGCTACACCATCTAATTTCCATGTTTAAATGGTGGGTTAAAAAACTTCTGGTATGTATTACTCAATACAAATTCTGGCAGTGGAAGAGAATAACTGGCTATCATATGCTTTTTACGTAGAAAAAAAAAATTCGGCGGTTCTATTCTGTAAAGAAAGTTATCAACTGTCTGGTAGTAGAAGATTGCAAATTGAAACCAATTAGCAACGGATCTCTACAATTGTGTAATCTCAGAGTTAAAATTTAATTAGCTTCGATTTCCTCTTCATCTCTATCACACGGATTAACTGCTGAGGTCCTATAAAACGAATTGTTCGGAGCAGATAATCTGGGATCATAAAGGAATCGATAGAAGGTAGTTAATTATAACAGCAGTCAATTATAGGTTCCCACTCCTTTCAACCTTTATGAAATGTTTATTTGGACCAACGATTCTTGCCAAAAAAAATCGTAATTTTATGGATACCTTACACTGAGAAAAAATTATGGTTGTAGGGACCAGATTTCTGCACCAATAGCCCACGTAGGCTGTTAATATAGGGATAACAGTTAAGTAGATTATCCACGATACCATCTAAATATTGCTAACGTAGAATTGCAACAAAAACTGTATATTGTGGCCTTAACTTAGATACTAAAGGCTGTTCACGATAAAGTGAACACTTTTAGAATAAACCTTAGAAAAAAGTCACTATTCCTACCTGCATATATTTTAACGGGCGAACTGAATGACATGCGCCCAGTAAAGTTGGCAACGATGAATGGAAAGTAGTTCGACAGCTTAACGGCGAATAAAAAGTGTCAGGTAACCATTTGTGATAACTTACATTATTTTCTTTCACTTTCTGTTTTTTTAATACATCGAAGTGTTCAAATGAACAGATTTGCAAAATATCTTCTCCTGTAATAATTTCACAATTTTACTTGACCGAAGCATGAATCAAAGTGAAGAGGCCCATGGCAATATTAATTTTGCATAAGGCGGAAGAATGCACAATGCGCATACAAGTAGATCTTAAACAGGACTTTCAAAAGTGCTCGTTTTAATGTGAACAGCCCATATCTGCAAATGCGAACTTAGTTCTTATAGCACAGCATTTTGTCCTTCCTACAGAATATATTGTATATCCCGTAACAAGCAGAATACTAGTAAATGAACAGAATATCAAGTCTCTGGTACATAATTTTGCTTGCTGCTACCATGGATCCCGATTACAATACTGTTCTGTTGTCACTTCTAATGTTTTTTTTCTTTTAACTGTTTTCTGCGAAAACTCAGGAGCAATCCTGTCCGGTAGAAACTTAACTTGAGCGCCTGAAAAGTTCATGTCGCAGTACGTATTATATTTTCTGCGATAGCAAAAATTATTTGGGACACTAAGCTGTCCGTTAATTAAAACATCTTATTTAAAAAATACGATATTTGATTGACATTTGCATTTCTTCGTACATTTTCTAACAAGTAAAAATATACTGTATGTGTAAAAATAGTTAACATTTCAAATTAAAATAAATAAATCTTATTTCCTTAAATATCGACGAACTAAACACTGCTTATTAAAAAAATTATTGAATTTTTTTTAGAGTAACATATTAAACTTAAGAATGAGATCTACGAGTAGAATAACAAAGAATTAAGCTTGCAGATAAAATTAATTAGTGGCGTAGATAATTCCAGCCACTGAGCTGTAAAACGTAGGAGGAATATAAATAAGTTATTACTTTCAATTTATAATTAGCATGTAGTAGTAAAGGAATTGCAATTTCCTTTGCATTTTTCATGTTTGAAATGATATGTAGGCCCTTGGTATTTCATATTAACGTAATGAATTCCAAATCTTTCCCCTAACCAATTCCAATGACTAAGGGAGCACTATTTCTCGTGATCTATACAGTGGCAAGAAGCGAGAAAATAATTAATTCTCACGGACTCCGGAATGAACTCAAAAGGAGAGATAAAAGTAGTTCGACAATCCATACCACTGTATTCAAGTAGACCACGTGCATTGAAGAATACTAGTCCGTTAGAATGTCTTGTCTGACGAAGAATAACGAGATCAGTTCATAGCAGATTCAAGTGCAGATTCTTCAATAACACACGAGCTGAAGTATTATTAGCAGTTATTCAGTCGCTTTTGTAAAAAAAAAAAAATCCAGTACATTAGAACTGACAAAGCAGTGACAGTTAACGAGGAAGTAAAATGGGTATTCAGGATATTTAACTCACTTGATATATACATGGCCAGTCATCACGCAAGAATACATCCAGTAATGCAAAAAAAAAAATTGCAACTGGTCGGAATCTATCTACTGAATGCGAGACATGGTGATTATAATGCTAAAATGCATGGATATGGCAAGAAATAGTTCGTTCAGCGGATGTGAGGAGTGTAATTTCTCTAGGGATTAAGTGCAAACCACTTCACTAACTCCGAAACTAAAGTTATCAAAAATTCCCAAGTGTTCGAAAGCACTGAATATGGCGGATATGTCTCCTCCCGATTCCCCCACCCCGGTGGAGAACGAGGTTGTTGCCCTGAAGGCATATTGTTAATAACGAGGTTACATAGTTCAAAGGCCTGCCGCCAGAAAGTCTCAATTTCGCATTCCCAAATGCCTCTCCCTTTGCCAACGTGTTTAGAGGGAAATGAGCAACCTTACGTCAAATTCCCTGACTTGTATCTCTGAAACTGTTTCTAATTACAAAACTTGGACGTATAAAGGAGCATAGCTGAGAAAGGGCAAATCCTACAGCAGCCAAGGAATCGGGAATTTTATGAATATTCTACGAGAGATGTATAATTTTATTGTTATTTAAAAATAAATTATTAAATATAAATGAACTATAACAGTAGATTGTTTACATACGTGCACATTTTATATCATCCAGTAAATTATAACAATACAGTATTTATTATTGTGTAGTACTCAAGTGTTAATGGAATAGCGTTTGACTACCACTGCGGCAAATTTCCTAAAAATATTTTTCGATAGGAAAACACAACAGGATGGTAAAACAGAACACGGGTAGTCATGATTTATCTTATATTCGAATTACACGAGGAAAAATTTACACTTTCATAATTCAAATATAGTTTTGCTGCAATGTAATAATACATTCAAATACAAATAATATAATTCACGCGTGCTTATGTGTTGAGGCGTATAGGCTGTTCATGTTAACGTGAGCATTTTTTAAGGTCCTCCCAACAGGCATTAACGACTAACAAATATATCTTATTGTAGCCTCAGGTATTAGATTTTAAGGGTGGTGAAAAGAATATACTCTGTTCATTGGTCACATTGCAATGTTTATATTAAAAAGCAGCAGGAAAATGGAAATTGGATGAACAGCCTATAAATACATTCTTTAGCAATGTTCGAAAAAAAAAAAACTCGATTTCAGTAATGTACACATTGCCATTTCATGTAATGGAAACTTTTTCCACTTCCAATGTGATTATTTGAGTAATTTTTTTTCAAGAATATAATATATATATATATATATATATATATATATATATATATATATACACACACACACACATATATTATATATACATATATATATACACAGAATGTTTAAAAAATCGCCGACAAACTTCAAGTGATTCCTCACAAAAATATAGGCGAAAAGTATGCACATGACATTTAGCCTAATTCTATTATTAAAGATAGTACACGCCCATAAAGGTGGCGATGATCGACTGATTTATTGCAAATAACGGGACCTAATGTACTTAGACTTCTGAAAGTATGTATCGTGTACTAGTAAATGCGGACCACACACACACACACAGTATGGAGATGTCTCACTCACCTCCAATGTGGCTGTGTACACCTGGGTGGCAACGTCACCCCGGTGGCTGAGCGGTTAGGCTGCTAGACTCCCACCAAGGAGAACCGGGTTCAATCCCCGGCCGGGCCACTCCGGATTTTCGTAAGTGGGAATCGTGTCTGGGCTCTCCCGTTTCCCCCGCCCTTGCATTCCAGCGCTGCTCCATACTCACGTTACGCTTAGCGGTTCTAAGACATCTATGTTATGAGAGAACATAAGAATTTAATACTTATACTTCAGAATAATTGGCCTAATATAACCACCGCTTAACTATAAAATACGTTTCTGAGCATATGATGGATTTAACAAACCTTAGCCACGAGTTCGGCTATAGGTTGTTCACGGTCAAATGTGCACTTTTGAAACCCTGTTTAAGATATACTTGCATGCACGTTGTTTATATAAAGTTAACTTTGCTATGGGCCTCATAATTTTATTAATGCGTCAGTAAGGTGAAACTGTGGAATCATTTGGAAAGTAAATGTGTTACAAAGCTGGTCATTTTTACACATAAAAAAAAAAAACCGAAAGAAATAATTTGTTATCAGAAATGGTTACGTAACACTTTTAAATCAACTTTAATACATGGAACTACTTTCCATCCATCGTTAACAATTTTACTGGCTGCATGTCACTCAGTGCACCCGTTAAAATATATGCAGGCAGGGGCAATGACTTTTTTCTAAGGTTGAATTCGAAAGTGCTCACTTTATCGTGAACAGCCTTTAATGGTATAGGAATAGGATACTCATGGTAAAGTGAGCACTTTTGGAATCCCTTTCACATGGAATAATAGTCAATAGATATATTTTATTTTAGCTTTAGATGTTAACTCCCGAGTGCGGTGGAATATGCACACTGTGTATAATACTTACATGGCAATATTTATATTAAAAAGGTGGTTCAAGAATGAAATATGGCTGAAAGGAAAAAGTATCCAGGGCCTCAAAAGTGCTCACTTTACCGTGAACAGATTATACACTTCAAGCAGGCCATACCCTCCAACATAGCGGACCATTATCAGAAGGTCATCGGTCGGCACAGTTGGTGAGTTATGATTAGGTAAGAAGAATGAAGACGTTGAGAGATGTGCAACAGCCAATAACGTTTTTCACCTCTTCACGGGCATGCATAGAAGTTTCGCATCAAGCATGTTGAAAGAGATGCCGCCCTTCATCTTTTCCACAGAAATTCCAGTAGCTATCACTTATCTGCCAATCCACTCCTGTCTTCTGTGCACTCTCTTCTCAGCAGAACGCGCGGATATCTTCCTTGCTATCGTATTCTTTTCGTCTCTTCAGTTAGGGTGTTTTTCGCCATAGTGGTCCTCTACTCTCTTCTTGGGGCCAGGTTTTTTTTAGCCCAGCCTCATCGAATATGAAATGGAACGACGGTCATGTCCGGACAACGATAATGCATGCTCTTGAGTTCACGTTTAAATAGTAAACAGTAATTAATTTAAATTCCAGCACTTAAATCTTACTTTTTTAATTTTTTTTTTACAACGGAACGATAGTTTTTAACGAGCAGGCTCCATGAAATAAAATGCAACATCTATAAAATGAATAAATATGATAAATTATCACCAAAAAGGTTCGGTGACGACCTTGTGTATTCCAGTTAGTGAACGGATATAATGAGTGAACCTTAAATCCCTGGAACTTAATTTTTTGGTTAAAATGATTTCGCATTCCTCACACGGTGTACGGTAAAATATGAAAGATATTACTTTCTGCAGTGATATTAATGTAGAAATAAATACAAATTCCAGCGTAGTTCCTCGCAGCCAAAGTAACTACTGAGAGGTAAGCTTCAGTCGAGAAAGCAGGCCAGCAGTGGCGTTTTCTGATGCGGGCGGACCGAAACTGCGTAACACATCTGTCTTTGGATTGAGAGTAATAGAGGACAGTGATCAACTCTGCATCTGGCCGGGATGTTATTGTAGAAGCAAACTGACGATTATCCCCATGCAAGGCTCGACGGTAAGTGGACCGGGATTCTTGAAGGGAAACACGCAAAATACTTCGATACATATCTGTAAAAATTTTGCACTTCATGTAATTTCATAAAGTTTTGTCCGAAACATTTGCCACATTACAAAGAAAATTGGATTTTACGGGCGTGATGTCCTGTGCAAACACCGTATTTTCAACCCATCATTTCTCTTGGTCCGTGATCAACTTAGTAATTCTGTAATCCCGGTGGCACACAATTTGTTTTGAGGTGTGTATATGGAGTGCCACAATACAATCTTAAAGTGACCCAAGTGGACGCAGTACACTCTAAATCTGAATCAGTAATTCAATCGGAATAATTATTTTACTGAATCTTCACTTAATGAGCTGTTATTTACTGGCGAAGTATTTTACTAAATTCTGAGTTAATGAGGTGTTATTTACTGGCGAAGTATTTTACTAAATCCTCATTTAATGAGCTGTTATTTACTGGAAAAATATTTTGCTAAGTCCTCAGTTAGTGAACTTTTATTTACTGGCGAATTATTTTACTAAGTCCTCAGTTAATGAGCTAATATTTACTGGTGAATCAGTTGAGTGCGCCGAGATTTTACTGCCAGTGCAGTGAAATTCACTAGGCAGCAGTATAAATCAGTGTTAATCCGCGAATACCAGCAAACTGAAATGATCAGTAGAATTTCTTCTGCTTCAATTGGAGCAGTTTCAACATATCGGCATAGAAATTCGCTTACGCTTAGTCGTCTGAACTGTCCTGATTTAAGAGTGTAGCAAATGCGCTTTCGAGCCACGGATCCGAGTTCCGAGTGAGACGTGAATCTCATGTTCTGTTCTTGGTAGAGACCCTGTCATTTCGGATCATAATTCGATACGAAGGTAGACGGCGTACACACAGAAGCTAGTTTCACGTGTCTCGTCAACCCATCCGACACGCCCTGCATGACAAAGAACCAATATCAAGCACTCGGCACTCCGGTAACTTCATTCCTTTGTGGCCGGGTCACACAAAATATAGAGTTGTGTCTGTGGCAGCAGCCAACGAACTAGTGACTTCTGGTCCAGAGTGTAGAGGACTTTGGAGACCACCTTTGTGCCAGATTACGATGCGAAATGGAAGGGTCTCTAGTGATTAGATGTCAGTTTGAAATACACCGTAGCGCAAGAAACTCCCCGATGACTGTTTGTTTTACTTTGCTTAATAAATTGATAGTGTAGACAGAAATTCCATATTAAATCTTAATTTTTCATATTTCGTCTCCATCGTAACATATGACAGAGTTTTTTTTTTTGGGGGGGGGGGGGAGGGAACTCAGCTGAGGGTAAAACATTTTTTTTTCTGTTTGGATAAAAATGCTTTAAGAATAATATTGGAGAACTCAATCTTGAATTTTGCAGACTACTCTCAAAATTTCTAAACTATTATCTTCAGTATGTGAGTACATTTACTCATTACACATAGTCGTATTTAAAGTGATAATTTATTTAAGAAAAATGATCATTTTCACAGGCGTGACACGAGGAGTAAATATTATTTACATATCCAGCTTGTAAACGTATCTCTGCTACACAAATGTCTCCCATATTCAACTAGTAAGGTGTTAAACAAAACTTTCTAGACACTTGGAAAAGAAATATGTTTTTCAAAATTAAGAAAAATCAAATTAAGGAATGTTTGTATCTTCATTCTTCTTTTGTCTGTTAACGAATTATGCGTGGTTTTGATTTTAGGATTAAGTAAGTTTGCGTAAGTTGAAAGTAATGCGAATCTTTTTTTCTTCTACATGTTGAGACTGCAGAGAAAGTATATGTAGGTTAATTAACAGGTAAAAAAAAATAAATAACTTGACCGGAAGAACTTACCTTCGTTCTTTCACGTAATCGCTTACTTGTGTTTATGTAAACTCAGATTTTACCTAAATCTTTGTACAAACATATTCACTAAATGGATCTTGCGAGAAAAAGCGACTTTAAAATTACTTTAGTTCACGTTTACAGCATCAACATATAAAATGTCGAAACGTCAAAACAGCTGCTTGAAGTTTTCTCTGCCCACAGAAATGGTCTTTTCTGCATGTTGGATGCATGCAGTATGCATGGTGCTTGGCCACTGGATGCATTCATGGCCATTTCCATGCCGAAGTACTCTCTTCATGTGAACTACACAGCCTCTTTGGCTTTACTGTGCTCCGCTAATTCTCTTGCCATACGCCTCCCGACCGACACATTAGTTGCAGTATTCCCACATAACCTCGCCCTTATCTAATTGAATTGAGTGAAGAGATTTGGGCGGTCTTCAGAGCCGATGAGGGTGATTAAAGTTAATATGGAGCGGCGCCGGAATGAAGGGGGGAGGGAGGTCCCCGAGAAAACCCGCCGGTCAACGGCATCATCAAGCACGATTCCCACTTGCGAAAATCCGGTGACCCGGCCGGGGATTGAGCCTGGTTCGCCTTGGTCGGAGGCTAGCGTGCTAATCGCTCAGCCACCGTGGCCCCTATATAATTGGAATACCACATGTTTGCTAAGATGGTTTTGGAACTTTCATGTCGTTTTTCTTGTAAACTAAGAGGCTTACGCATTTTTTACAACAGAGTATTTTCTATTTAGTTTTGATCACAGAATCGTGTGGCGCAGTCCGTATCTGCTAATTATCCTGAAATCCTTTTATAAGACTTTTTGAGTTACGACAGTCTTACATTCAGGGCGTGATATACAACGACAAAATATTAGTTGCCTCTATAGTCATAATTCTACGTGATTTGAATTTATAATTTAATCCGCGTTAAAACAGAAGACACCACAAACACTGGAACAAAGTATACCGTGTGCACCTTACATGGTCGCACTTGTCGATGTCAGTTTTAACTACCTGTGACTATTGGGTTAGATCATTACACTTATCATACCTATAATGGCGGGAGTGGTAAATTACAGAAACTGTGTTAATCAATATTCAGTTTGTTTTCGAAGAAGTCGGAGATCTGAATATATTACGTCTTGCCTTTGTGTCCATGCGGGACCATTCTTCCAGCCCCAGAGGACGCGGGAAATCACGGACAATACGGGAAAATTGGCAACCGAAGTGTGGAATGTCTTCAATTGAAAATTCACGTTGGTTTACGGACGTAAACAACTGATAAGTTTAGTGGCAAAGTTTTAAAGCCAAAGCTTTTATAAACGCTATTCGTATAGATAATCTAGTGTAATTTTTTACTTCAAAGCCTTTACTCCGCATTAAAAATCACTGGAAAAAATTTGTTCGAGCAAGCCATAAATTATTATATGCATAGCCATAATAATATACTGACGACTTTACAAAATATTTTGTAGGGTAAAAGAATCTGAAAGATCAAAAAATAGTTTTCTTCGCATAGCGAAACTTGCTTTTGAATAAATGACACCCATTTTTTTGGGTCAACAAAATCTCTAAAAAGGAGAAATAATCTGGTTCTATCAACTCAGTGTATTTATTTAATCGTATGGTAGTAAGTTTAATGTTCGCTCAAATAAACTTTTATCTCAATGCAGCTTGCTTTATAATTTTTATTGAGGAAACTGAATTAGTGGCGGGAATCTAAGTAACTAAGTTACAGTTTTAATAGCTCCATGAAAGTTAACTGCATCGTCTGGTGTTTTCCAACTCTCTCTCTCTCTCTCTCTCTCTCTCTCTCTCTCTCTCTCTCTCTCTCTCTCTCTCTCTCTCTAACGTTTACTGTGTTATACCGAGCACCAACTCTCTGTCGCGAAAAGATTTCACGACTACACGTACTCCAAAGCACGTTAGTTCGGAACCAATATCGCGGTTCGATGATTTTTAACTCGCAAGCGACTTAGGTGTGTGCCCGCGAATCACAGACATACAGTATCGGAGTACCCTAGTTCTGATTGGCCAGTCAAGTAAGAAAATGTCTTCTTACAGAGACACTCCACCGATAAGAAAAACGATACTGAAGGTATTCCAGGAGGGTATAGAAATCTAGCATGTGCGGAAATCTTTTCGCGAAAAAAAGGTGACTTTGCCTATATAGAATGTCCACGGTAAAGTGAGCACTTTTGAATCCCTAGTTACTTTTTTCTTTCGGCCATGTTTTATTATTTAGCAAACTTTTTAAATAAATATTGCCATGTAAGTAGTAAACACAATACGCATATTCCGCCAAGCTAAAATTAAATATATTTATTGATTATTATTCCAAACGAGAGGGCTTTCAAAAGTGCTCACTTTACCGTGAATCGCCTATACCTAATAGTTTCCTAGGTTGCACATCGGTCACTTAAACGTAGTAGTGCATTTAACGTCACAGGACGTGTGTAATTTGTTCCTGGCCGCCCTCTCGTGAGTGGCCGCAATACAACCAGTTTCTCCCGGATCCACTCCGGTCCATGGTTCCTGCCGCGTGGGCCGACTGTGTACAGCACTGAGCAAGCACCAGCTTACCTTGTAACTCTTCACCACACGTCACTGCTCGAGCCAATCCCCTCAAACTTCCCGCGCCATCTTGCCAACGTTTTAAAATAAAATTGGTAGCGTTCCAGACTAATTTGTTCCGCGGCTTCGCACGTTAATCACACTCTAAGCTTTGCACTTTGCACCCTCCACATCGCGAGGCTAACATCTATTTATGTTGCTCGAATGCCACTCTCACGTGTGACATTTTGTTTTATGTTGGTACTATTGTCAGTTACCATTCACGAGTGCTAGGTGCCACAAATTTCCATCTCCTGTATCTGCGAGAGAAGTTCTTATTTCGGCTCCTTTACGTCAGTTTAAATAAGAAAAGATTTGAAATTATTTTTGGACTTGCGACATTTTCGGCTGATGTTTCTAAATAATTTTCATTGACTCACGATAGTTCTCTGTTTGAACTTCCATGCCTGTCGCAGTTTCAGTCCCGGGCGCCGATGGCGTCGGACTGAATCACACATGTAACTTCACACAAAAAGACTAATGCCCGGTTGCACAATCGTGGTTAGAAACTCGAACCGAGATCGGATCTAAGATCTACACAGAAAACTGTTGCACCATTCGAGTTCAGAGCCGGAATGGAGGGCGAGACAAAGTTCTTTTAGAACCGCCGAAATTGGCGGTTCGAAATCTCGATCCGAGATCAGCAGCCATCGTCGACGAATGTAGTTTGAAACTGCGCCAACAGATAGAACTACGTTTTGATTGTTTTCTTGGGAAATTAAAACAACATTATACGCACTTGAATATTACTCATTAAAATTCGTGAAACAATAATTCACTTAAAACAGATCAAACATCGCACATCTAATTCTATCCATAGTGAAAAATACGCCTACTTCCATGACGTCAAATATTACGATCCAATAGCAAAACTCGTATCATACTTAATCTCGATCTCTCACTTTGGAACCAATATCGATGAATCGGAGATCCAGAATCATGAAATTTCGTTGGTGCAATACCAAGATCAAACAGGATTCTGGTTCGAAACTAGGATCATTTGATCTCGGATCGGGGTACATGTTGGTGCAATCGGGCCTAAGGCTTTTGGGGACCATGGTGGCTGAATGGCTAGACTGCTCGTCTCCCACCTAGGCGAACCGGGGTTATTTTCCGATTATCGCATATGGGGTATCGTGCCATAGTGTGCCGCTGGTATAGGCTGTTCACAGTAAAATGAGCACTTTTGAAATCCCTGCTAAGATCTACTTGTATACACGTTGTGTATTACCCCGCCTTATGTAAAATTAATATTGATATGGGCATCATCACTTTATTCATGCGTCGGTCAAATTAAAATGTGAAATTATTAAGAACGTAAATACTTTACAAATCTGCTCATTTTTACACCACGAACCATTAAAAAAAAAAACAGAAAGTGAAATAATTCATTTTGAGTTATCACAAATAGTTACCAACACTTTATATTCGACGTAAATATATGGAACTACTCTCCATCCATCGTTAGCAACTCTACTGGGCAAATGTCACTCATTGCGTCCATTAAAATATATGCATGCAGGGGGCAGTGACTTTTCCTCAAAGGTTCATTTACAAAGTGATAGAACCTCCAACGTAACTCCTTCAGCAATATTTGTATTATTCCCACAACAACTAGTATTGTATTGACATAATGTTTTGTTGTTTCTACCCTCGAACCCGATCGCAGAACTATTCAGTACTAGCAAACAGAACATTCTGTAAGGCTGTTGCAGTTCTGATTGTTGTGGGCACAATACAAAAATCGTTCTAGTGGAGGTACGATCTGTGTTGCAGTAGGAGCGCAGTAATTTGCAGTGGCGACCAAATGCACAGTAGCAAATACGATCACAAACAACAAACTGTAATTATAATTTTACTATCAATGTCACAAATTTTTAGATAGTATCTACGACCTAACAGATGGCTGTACCTATTTTAACAGTCTATATGGTTATTACAGTTTCCCCCCCCCCCTCAGTGAGCTTCCCGTAAAAGCGCCTCGACATTTGCAGCTGGGGTGTGGTATCCCTGACTGGAGCCGCAGCATCCGATCCATTTCATCCCCTCCGGAAGAGCGACGTTTGCCAAATCGAATATTATTTCATAAGAAGACGAGGCTCCACCCCTTCGTCCTCTCGTCCGTACCCATGTAGCCTGGCTTGCAAAACCTTGGGACTCTTTCTCCCAGAGGAATAAGTTGCTCGTAAAAGAAATTCCAGCCCCTCTGCTAGTTTTATGGGAGGCACGCTGTCTGTTTGCGAACCGAGTACCCTCTCTCGCCGAGATGAAGGGCGTGCAGGGCTATCTGGAGCGGTTCCCATTTCTGGAAAGGGACAAGAAATATTATTCTCCTGGACGGGGGTGGTCGCCCCCTCGCTTTGCAGGCAAGAATGGGGCAACAGACTTTGACGTCCGTGTTGGGTCGCTCCGAGAAAAGAAAGACACCATGGCGGATCAGTATCTGCGACCAGAGTGTCTGGCCCCATGCTCGGAGACAAGCGGTATTTATCACAGGCTGTTGTAGCATCAAGTGAGAACTCTTTTTCTTTATTATTTTTGTCGATGTCTACCGAACAGGTGTGTAGGCTGTTCACGGTAAAATGAGCACTTTTGAAAGCCCTGCTTAAGAGGGATGTTGCATGAAAGCAGCATATTTACCCGATTTTTGATGGAAGTCGTTATACAAACGGTTTGTAGTAATTTCTGGCTCGACAAGACGCAAATAATAATTTTCAACGCCTTTTTACGTTGTTCGGTATTCAATTACGTCATTATTCTCTGAGCACTGATGGAAGAAAAGAAAGAATTTTTGTTTTCTTAGCTTCAATCAGTGCTCCTAGAATAACGAACACAGTGAATTTGTAACAATGTAAGAATTTTCATACGTCGGGCAAGTGAAACTGTTAAGTTATTATAAAAGTAAATATTTTACAAATCTGCTCGTTTTTACACTTTGATTCGTCAAAAAAAAAAAAAAAGAAAGCGAAAGCGCAAGAAATAATTTAAATTATCACAAATTCTTACTTAAAACTTTTTATACGACGTTAAGATATGGAACTACTTTCCTTCCATCGTTACCAACCTTTACAGGGCGAACATCACTCAGTGAGCCCGTTTAAATGTATGCCAGGCAGGAGCAGTGACATTTTTCTAAGGTTGATTTCAAAAAAGTGTTCACTTTATCGTGAATAGCCATATATATATATATATATATATATATATATATATATATAGGTTGAGTCGTTAATGCATGCTAACCTGGCATGAGCATAATCCTTAGAACAAATGAATATGGGGACATATATACGACAAAGGGCATGAAGTGATTTCTGAGGGTCGTAGAGGCTCTGGAACGTTGCGATTGGAAATGCGTTATGCAGCGACAAATTGGAAACCACTTGTGATTCAGCAACGAAAATTGGCACACAGGCAAGCGTTTACAGAGCAGGTAACCACACATAAAGGTGTTACATAGAGTACACTCCTTCATACATTAAATAGGTGTTGACACCCTTTAATTGCTTGGAACTTTGTACCTCTGCGCTTGAAGCAGTTTGACATAACACGTTAGTAATCAGCATTTTAAAAAAAGCAATAAAGAAGGTCGCCTTGGTAGTAGGGCCTATCTGCTAAACCCTACCATTTGCTGAGATCTCGCATGTTTAATTGGAAAGCAGATTAATGGTCGCCTGGGAAGTAGGCAGCCTGTACGACTGTCATGCATGACGTGTGAACTGATACTCTGGCTAATATCCCTGTCTTATGGTAACAGGTATATAAGATCGCGGATGTCTGAGAAGTTGCTTCGAGCAAGTGTCCCTGGTCAGTGGTCGCTGTTGCTGTACCAATTTCCTGCTAGCACTGCTTTGGCTGTTTACACAGACAGTTCTTTACAACGTGTGTGGTGGAGTGGGTGTAATGAGGAACTGGCTGACATACATCTCACGCGTGGCCATCTCACCTCGGCCAATTCATCGCGCTGAGCACAGTGCATCCATCTACTGCCGTGCTGTGTAACTAAACGTGTGTTGGTGCACAACTCACTCTGCATGTACCACATGCCCCCGTAGATTTAGTGGTTCATATTCGAGTAGTTGTGGCAGGTCGTCTTCCAAACGCCGATGAACAGAAGTGCATGCACGTGCAATTGTGTAAATGTCGGTTTGGAAACTTTTCAGCGTATCGACGAAGCGCAGCTATTGCTTTGCATCTACTGTAAATTGCACCATACGCGAGATGCATGTCCGTCAGTTCGTCATTACTCCACTCCATCACACACATTGTAAAGAACTGTCTGCTGTGTAAACTTCCCAAGGCAATGCTACTCTGTTAAAAAATTCCAAATATTTACGGAAATGTAGAGTAAATATACGAAAATGCAATCCGTAATGACGGAAAGCAGAGTCAAGTCCGCAAATACAAAATACGGAAATTCTTCGTATTTCTTATAGCTTCAGGGTTCGGGGACGAACAATGCCGGGTCTACTCGAAGCTTGCTTCGCCACTCTATACAGAAACTTATAGTTTCTGCGGCAGTTATGTTATTCACGCCACTAAGAGCTGTTCTTTCAAACATTAAAAGGTAACATCAGACGTCTGTAAAATCTAGTAACACCTAAAATACACTAACTTTGGTACAAACTCAAAAAGTTGCTTATGTGGCAGGACTGAATTCCTAGTCATACCTAAGATTCATGTAAGAGTTGTCGGTGAGTGGTTAGAGTCGTGGAATTGAAACTTTCTAACGCGGGTTCAAATCTTTTTCAAGTTTTAAAATGTTGAATTTTTAAAAAATATCTTTCTGATACTCATTTGAGCACCCACATAACGAATATTAAAGATTGTTTCACTTTTTTTTTTTTAAATCTTAAACTGGAAGTTCTGAAAACTAACGAGGAAATTAACGGAGAAGTTCCTCGAATTTACGGAAAGTTCGTTTTCGAAAATCAATGCTTCCGTAATTTTACGGAGATTTTACGGAAACTTCGTTTTTGAAAACCGATGTTTCCGTAATTTTACGGAGATTTTACGGACACCTCTGGATAAATTTTTTGCAGCACTTTTCCGTAAAATAATGGACAATCTTTTTTTGGCAGTGTAGAAGCCTGTTCGCTCCGCTGTACCAGGAAAGCAGCCGTGCTCGTTGTGGAACCTTCTATTCTTTCCCCGTAACGTGGAGTCCAAGCAGTACATCAACGGTTTTCGTGGTGGTGGAAGGATTCACTCATTTGGCTGCGAGCCCAGTAAAGATTAGGGAGTCCCTTCCCTTTTTTTTGGCACGCTCCTTTCTTCAATGCCGTCCTCTTGCTTGACTCCGTTTCATAGCCAAACATGGCCCGGTTTCCCACAGCCTGAGGCAAGAACAGGTAACCGATCCCGGAAACTCAGGAGTACCAACCGTTCGATGATGAGCAGACAAACGGAAAATTTCCCGAATTCGCGCGAGGACACAAGCTGCACTTCAAAAACGTGTACATTTCGCTTACTTTTCGATTGGATCGCACCTTGTCAGCCACGCCATGTATGAATTTGAGCCAATAAATGCCACGTGAATAAATACTACCGAACCCCCTTGCTATAGGCTGTTCACGGTAAAATTAGCACTTTCGAAAGCCCTGCTTAAGATCTACTTGTACGCACGTTGCGTATTCTTCCGTCTTATGTAGAATTTATACCGGCAAGCGCCTCATCACTTTATCCATGCGTCGGCCAAGTGAAACTGTGAAATTACAGAAAAAGTACATATTTTACAAACGTGCTCATTTCTACACTTCAATAACAAAAGAAAGAAATAATTTAAGTTATCACAAATTGTCACCTAACTCTTTTCAATCGACGTTAAGATATGGAACTGCCATCCATAGTTACCAACTTTGCTGTGGGCACGTTACTCGATGCGCCCGTAAAAATATATACGCCAGCAGAGCCAGTGACTAATCTAATGTTGATTTGAAAAGTGCTCACTTTATCGTGAACAGCCTTCACCTGGTCTGGTTTAAACTGGAGCAACGGCTAAGGAACAACTAAGGCTCGAGAGCACAGAGGGGCCGCAGTGGTGTAGTGGGCAGACTACTCGCCTCCCGCCTACGGAGAGTAAGATAGCATTATCTTTCTTGTTTCCTCTCTGCTTATGAAATTTACAGATTAACCCCTTAAATAACTCATCAAACTTTAGTTTTAGGTGTAGCAAAATAAGGACCTTTTGGTGTGGCAAATTATTTCAAATTTCTTATAACAACTGACACATTGGAACCTTACAGAAACGGTTTAGGTAGATCCACAGAAGGCGGAGCAACCTATTATAGAATAGCTTGTGTATCAGCAGCAACCATGAGCATTGCGCAGGAAAATGCGATGTCCGTATTGATTCTAGTAGAATAGTTTGGATGAGTGTGAGGCAAGGGAACAGGGAAGTAAAGGCTGTTCACGATAAAGTGAGTACTTTAGAAAAGAACCTTAGAAAAAATGTCACTGCTCCTGCGTGGCATATATTATAACGGGGCTCACCGAGTTACATGCGCCCAGCAAAGTTGGTAGCGACGGAGCGAAAGTAGTTCCATATCTTAACGTCGAATAAAAAAGTGCTAAGTAACCATTTGTTGTAACTTAAATTATTTCTTTCGCTTTCAGTTTTTTTAGTGCGTCAAAGTGTGAAAATGAGCAGATTTGCTAAATTTTTACTTTTCTAATAATTTCACAGTTTCACCTGACCGACGTATGAATAAAGTGATGAGGCCCATGCCAATGTTAATTATACATAAAGGCGGAAGAACACACAACGTGCACACATGTAGACCTTAAGCAGGGCTTTCAAACATGCTCGTTTTACCCTGAACATCCTCTAGGAGCCAGGAGCCTGCCGGCCAACATGTGACGTCACCCAACAGCCACGTTGGGTCTGTGTGACCTCTGACCTTGACTCATGACCTGAACCCCGTGTCCATGACTTTGAATGTGCCTTGAACCCCAAAAATTTAAAAAACTGCAATAAAATTATAAAGTCCCAAAAAATTATTTAAAATTGGGGGGAAAAAATAAAGCTATTATTTTAATACATCTTTAAGAACTGCATGTAGGTGGTTCGGAGTTCGATGATAGGTGGATCGACTAAGCTCCCGACACGACCGCCCCTTGCCAGGTCAGCCAGTGTCCATCTCGTCAGCCATGTTAGATGTTAATGACCTTGACCTTGAACTTCGACCATGACCTTAAATGTCCCGGAAAAGCAAAAAATTTTTTAAAAAATCTCCAAAAATGGAAGAAAACAATTTTCTTTTTAAATTAAAATCAAGTGAAAAGTTACATCGATGACACCGACTACCATGCTTGACCTTGACTCCAATGACCTTAAAAACAAAAACTCAAGAAAAAATGGTAAAAAAATCGAATAAATTCATAAAAGTCGACTATCATATTACATAGCTGGCTACGAACCCCGTGTTGGACGTCGGTTACCTTAACCTTTACCTTTGACTTAACCTTGGACGGCTTTGAACTCAGAAAAATAGCAAAAGGGTTTTAAAAATACCCAAAAAATTACAAAAACAGATAAAAATTATTTTAAAATAAAAAACATTTTATTTCACAAAGTTATTTTAAATGTTAAAAAAAAATTACAATTTCGAATTTTTTGGAGACGGAATGAGGGACTGGAGCCGACCAGCCATAATGTTATGACATCACCCAATCACCATTTTGAATCCAAGCGACTTTGACCTTTGACTTTGACGTTGTGTCCGTGACGTTAAATGCTCTTAAAATCAAAAAATCATAAAATATTAATTAATTTTAAAATTATTTAAAAATATTTTTTTTTTAATCTATAAAAAAAATCTACATTCCCTCAACACCATGTTCAGCAGACAACTGACACTTGTCAATGTTTCTCATTGGTTGTTTACTTGTTTTCGCTTCGCCACCCAACAGTGTTTCTTATTGGTTGATTACTCAAGCTAGTTCGACCCGCCACCAATTTTTCTCATTGTATTAATACCCCCCTCCTCTACGCCATCGCCATTCCTCATTCTGTCGAATGCACTCCACCTACCATATTCATTTTTTCGTTTGTCACTTGTTTACTTTTTCATCACCTAGGTGACGCTAGTGTATTAATTATTAATTTTGCCGACAGAGGAGCTGTCGATTTAACCATCATGTTGATTGTTGTCAACCTTGACCCTACCCCAATGACATTGAACTCGAAAAATCGCTTTCCATACAATTGTGAATTACTAGAGCTACCTGTTTTCCGCGAAAACATTTCAGGACAACATGTACTCCAAAACACTAGAGCTCAGATCCAACTTTGTAATTGGCTGAGTTTAACTGTCAGGCGTTGTAGGTGCCTGCCAGCGAATCAGGAACACTCAGTGTTGGAGTTACTTAATTCTGATTGGCCCAGTCAGGTAACTGTCTCCCGACAAAGACACGTGGCCAATAACGAAATGAATACTGCACGTATGCCAGAGTACACTGGAGTCTAGCCTTCGCATGAAATTTTCCGCGAAAAACAGGCGGCCCTATCAATTACCAGCTGGTCACAACAAGGACCCATACCGACCAACCATACTAGCCAACGACTGACTCCACCTAAGACTGACTCCACCCAAAACTGGTTCCTGGCGAGACTAAGACTGAGCTCAAGACTCGCTCCTGACGAGACCAGTTACTGGACAACTGACTAGAGCAACCAAGATCAAGCTGCCATACCACCCACCTATACAAACGATGATGGACAATCTCGAAAGAAAAAAAAGTATCTAATAATACTCTCGTAGCTAACCTCTTCACACAAAATCTTCGCAGAACATTTCTACCACAGCTGATCATACCAGAGGGTCGTACTAACTTGCCGAGCCTACTGACCAGGCCATTCCTCAAAAATATTCCCCTCATTTCATTCGTTTGCCATACCCGAGTAAGACATAGCCCTCCTCTTATACACGCTCACATAAATGCTATCTAAAACAGACTCTTTCAATCGATTGTTTACACCACTGTCTTTCATAAAAGAAGGAGGGGTCTGTTTAAGAAATTAAACACAAATTACTGCGTATAGGCTATATAAATTCAACTTATTTACTTATTGTATACATGCCATCTCTTTGATTATTTTATACATTCGATATTTACAGTTCTCTGATGCTTGCAGATCATGGATAGTAGCCAACAGTCTCCTATGATGTAACCCCGATCCTTCAGTTCATCGAATATTGAAAATTTCGGTGAGGAATGTTTGCAGTGTTTGCGTGCGAATTCCGCGAATCCCTTTTCAACTTGACTTCAATCCTCATCCCGTTCGGGTCTCAACAATTCGTAAACTGCTGCTGTACTTTATTGTTAAACTAAACAATAATATTTCACTGTTCCTTCACATACCTTTATAGCATGCCATTCTCGCTGTTCACAGAATATTGCAGTGCCTGTGACTCTCTTCTTGAAGTTGGTGAAATGAGTTCCGAGAAATTAATGGGGGAGGGGGTGGAGGTGTTGATACTTCAAGGTGGGAACGAAGCGGAGCCAGTCTCAGTTTGACTCACGCACGATGCAGGAACGGCTAATGACTATAGTATTTCAGCTTACAATGTAGACGAGATGTTTAACTGTAAAGTTAGGTGCACAGAATTGAGAATTCTGTGCTTGCAGTTACATGAGCACTTGTTCAATGTATATTTTCAACTAATATGCTTAATTATTAATTATAACGTAACTTTAATTTCACTTGGACTGTTTCCTCGTGTGTATTCACAACGTTTTGACTGTCCCCGAACCAATAAAAGTGAAGCGGGCGAATGTCCCCCATGTCCCCCCACTACTGACCCTCATGCTAAGCTACAGAGAAACTATGACGTTAACTTCGTTGTTCTTTCACGTTATGTATAGGTACCCTGTTCACGTTAAAGTGAGCAGTTTTTAAGGCTTTCCCAACAGGCATTAACCACTAATAAATATATATTATTGCAGCATCAGGCATTAAATTTCGAGGCTGGTGAAATGTACACACTGTGTTTATTCGCCACAAAGCAATGTTTATATTAAAAAGCAACAGAAGGGAAAATTTTTAGAAGGGCCTTTAAAAGTGCTTAATTTACCGTGAACAGCCTGTAACATATAATTGCAGTACTTTCTTTTATGTATATCCCATACTTTTTGTGAGGTGTTTACTTAGTTATTTTTTCATCTCAGTGTATTTCTCTAACCAATATAATTGTTTAGGGTTTTAAGGTGTACATTCTCCTAGTGCACGTAGTTTTCCTGCGCCTAGCTCCCAGCGGAAGACTAAAGCGAGCGTGCATGAGGTAGTCTTCAATGCGCGCTCTACTTGTCGCTAGCTCCCAGCGGAAGACTAAAGCGAGCGTGCATGAGGTAGTCTTCAATGCGCGCTCTACTTGTCGCTAGCTCCTGGCGACCGGCCCAATCTCGGCGTGAGCGGGGAATACAGATCGGATGCTGATGGCACGGGGTGGAGGGGGGCAGGCCTGTCTGTCATCGGGTTGCGCAACATCCCCTCCACCTCCCACCTCTTCTCCACGAAACCTAGCCATCTCCGGGTCAGACCCAGCCTTGCCCTGCCTCCCCGGGGCATCGTGCCAAAACACCCACAGGGACTGATGCCCAGGGCTAGGGCAGTGAGGTACTGCGGTGTGTCCGTAACGTTACTATACATGTGAAATATATCCCAAATATAGTCCATTCACGGTTACCTTCGAATGTTCTGAATCATTGTTGAAGTTCTACTTCCAGGATATCCCTCTGCCCCATGCGAACGAAGCTTCACGAAGTGTAGAAAATTTCAATGAGGGGACAACGCACTATACTTATGCGCACTAAATTTCATAATATTTCGCATGAGAACTAATGTTTGCTAGGCATTATCAACACATATATGTTCTCTCTGTTTTATATTTATATTAACTGTAATTGAGATATCATGATTTGCTGTTGAAATATAAGTAAAATATAATTTAAAAATAAATAAAATACTTTACTGTTAACAGAAGTATGAAACGCTTAGCATATTTAGAAAGTAGCAAATTACGTCATATGTAAATAGATTTTTCAAAGGCTCGATTCAATGAACACGTTTTAATGTACTGCGAATATACCATATTATAACATTACCAACGTGTGATATGTGTGTGTATGTATATATGCATATATATATACACACATACATATATATACACACACAAACGTCATGGTGCATGCAGTTTATGGTGAAGTAACGAGTAGTTGTGATACATCATTGCCTGTAACTACATACAAGGCGTAGCTAAATTATAATGACAAACTTCGACAGCAGATTAATCACAATAAAAGAAGATGAAAATATATAACTTATACGACTTATAGTCTAAAGTGAATCGTACGGGAGGTACACATTTTGAACATTGACCTAAATCACTAGTTTGTTACAAATAATGAATAAATTATTTAAGAATACACACTTAAGCGTCAGCGAAATGTGCACAGTTAATTAAGGCACGAGGAATAATAACGCATCTGCTAAATTCCAAGTTTGCTACAGTGCCATGAAGATCGAGTGGAAATAATGGTAGTAGCCGTGATTATTTCCATGAAATACTTTGGTGACAGCGACACGCAGGTGTTACTGTGTTGTATTTTTAATATTTTCTCCGGTTTATGTAACAAAGTGGGGATTTATGTCCAAATCCCAAGACGTGTGCTGATCCTACGATATACTTTAGACCATAGATCGTATTATGTTTTCACTTAATTTTTTCGTGGTTAACACTTTGAGGACTACGCTCGAGTCTAACTCGTGTAAGGCCATTTTCATACTGTTTTTATTTCTTTCTGAACAAAACTCGTACAGATGTAGATTCTTTGTTCCACTCGTACGTAACCAAAACCTACAAGAACATTTTAGCCCAGTAATACTGATTTGCCGGACCAATAAACAATACTTTCTTATACCGGCTCAAAAGGACACGTTTGACTGTTGTATCCTTTTACTCTGTAAAGGACGCTTTGTTTGGGTAAAATCAACTCGTCATCCCATTGGCCGACGACCAGCCAATTAGTAACGTTGTTGCGTACAGTAGACGTGGCCGACGTCACGTGAGCAAGTAGTATGGTCGTGATTGGCAAAACACAAGAACCAATCAAACTTGTGATCCTAAAGTGCTGGAGACTGGTGACTCACTTATAACTTACCCTGAACGCCAGTACATGTGTGCAGACTTCTAAGTGTTAACCTGGTGTCGAAGTTTGTCGGACTGATTTAGATACTTCCTGTACATATGTCACAGGGCACACTGGCATTCCAGACTTCCAGTACAGTTCGTAGCGACGAAATAAAAATAGCCCTACTAATGATCTGCGTTGGACAGCGAGCGTAATTTTCAAATTTGTGTCCACAGAGTATAGTGTTTCTTGTTTTATTCGCATTATAGTAAACATTTACATATAAAGTGACACATTGACACGCCCAACTGCTCCATGATTTCACTCGGATGGTGCATGAATGAAGTGATCAGGCCCACGACCATGTCAAATTACATACGGTAGAAAGACGCAATGTAATCAGACATGTACAGTCTATAACAGTATGGCATATATTTGCAGTAGTGTGGTATTTACGATATTTACGTTTCGTAATATTCGCCGTATTGTGATATTCCAGTATTTGCGATATTTATATTATTTTATTTCTCGGTTATCCTAATTACTAAGGTGTGTATTACTGAAGCTTCGGCTGTTATTGACGAGATTATAAAAATCAACATTTGCGATTAACAGGAGTAGAATCTCTGATTCCGATTATTTTTTATAATATAATTAACGCTATTTGTAGGGGGCATGTTTTTTTTTTTTGCGAAAATATTTCGGGACAAGATGTGTTCCAACGCACTTTAGCTGAGAAACACTATAGTGATTAGAATCACGGACGGCCAGTATCGGAGAAACTTAATTCTGGTTGGGTCACTCATGTATCAGGTGGGTGGCCTTCGTACAGAAACAAGCGGCCAGTAATCAAATGAAGACTGGAAGTGTGTGCATAGGATATTGAAGTCTAGCCTCCACGTAAATATTTTCGCGGAAAACAGGCAGCCCTAGGTATTTGTAATGATGAAATTTATGACGCCACTACCAATGATAATTATGATTTACATATTCGCTAAATGAATAGGTATAGTGCTATTGAAACTATATATCGAAGAAACACGGGTATCGTTAGCGTGTGTCGAAACGATACTGGAAAGTGGTTATCGCATAGCCCGGTCTGGTAATAACGAATAATGCTCAACTCATTTTTCGTGCCTAATTGTGTGTTAGCGTTCGGTTAACTTTCAGTTACGCATTTCTGTAGCCAATGTCGTGGTGACATTTAGCGGAGTCGCAGACTGCGTTATCGCCAGCAGCAATCCCATTTAGTTACTACATCATGCAAACTCCCAACATTGACCAGTTAGTACCACGTATAGTTAAAACTTTATATAGCATAACTACGCATTAATTTGCCTGTTCAGCTATGGAGCATGAATATGGGCACCTGCTTCTCGCGGAAATATTTCAGGATGAGTTGTGTTCGACAACACCTTATTTCAGAACTGCTTTGGTGATTGGATGTTTAGAATTGTTACGCTGCTCATATGTCTACCCACGAATCATGAACGTTCAGTACCAGAGAAATTCAATTATGACTGGCTCACTCATCTAGCAGTCAGTTTTAACACGACGACAAGCGGCCAACTTAGCCAAATGAAGATTGCATGTGTGCACATAGGATAATTCGTGAAAAACAAGTGGCCCCAGGAATGAACATGTATACTACACATTTGGCAAACTTCAGTATTTCATTTATATGTCACAAGGTTTAAAATATTAAAATCAAAATTACATCTAAACGATTTTCTTTACGCAAAGGCTAGCGAAGCACAGAAATTACCATCAAATCCGACATCACACTGCGGTAACTATCCAAAATGTTAGATTTCGGATTCTTGGCGACCATCGAATCGGTCGCCATTGTGTAAGTTCGTGTTTCTCCCCCCCCCCCCCCCTTCCTCTCTCATGGGGCCGCGGTTAACGCAGTGGCTAGAGCGCTCGCCTCCCACCGAGACGAGCTGGGTTCGACTCCCGGCGAGATCGCTGCCGGATTTTCGCACGTAGGAATCGAGCCTGACGACGCCGCTGGCCGGCGGGTTTTCTCGGGGGTCTCCTGTTTCCTTCGCCCTTGCGTTCCGGCGCTGCTCCATTTGCACCTCGCCGGCACTCAATACAAACCTCTTCACTCACCCAATCACTCTACTTTGTTCTTCAAAACGCATAGGTCGTCCCCTTCCAACTTGCTTAGTTAGAAGCAGAGGTAATGTCACCCATCCCCAGCTACCCTCTTGAGAACACGCAGGAACTGCCACCTCCACACGCCTCCAACCCCTCATTCTGGGGGAGATCTTCGCCCACATCATCAACGCCGGCCTTCAAGCCCTGGGATGCCACCCACTACCCTTCTCCGTCCAACGCTGTGCCCATTTAAGGCACACAATTATCCGTTTAATGGTTTAAACACGTCGTTAACGTGCTGGAGTACCTCGCCGCCAGACAATTATCACACCTCTGTAATGTACTGCCGCGTAAATCCGCTGTAGGTGCTGCGATAAACTCTCCAACCCCCTTCAGACAGCGCCCTGGGCCCGGGAAGCATCGATTTTTGGCGGGTCGGCCGCGGTGAGTCTCGTTTACAACCGCCTCTATTTACGGCGTGCACCGCTAATAGCCTTCCAGAGTGGAACTTTGTTACCACACGCATAAGTATCCCAACAGAGGTTGCCAATCAACCAAAGTCTAGGGACCCTGTTCTCTAACTTGAGATTGTTTAAAGACAGTCAACGTGTTTCTCTTTAAGATACAGAGGGCCACGATGAAGGTTACTCGTAAGCATCTTTATGTGGTACTATGTAAGCCATATATTTACTGATCCCTTTGTGAGACGATGTACGTTTGGCAACGCAGCGAGCTATATTGTGAAATCATCAATCTGCTTGTTGAGTTATATTTTTTCCCTGTTATAACAGAATGCCTTCTATAGCATATTTTGTTACTTTAGCGAATTTTCAACTATAAATGCAATTTATTTCTAAATACATTTATGAATAACAATTCTAAAATAAATTTACTTCTCTCTTTTAGGTACAACATTTCAGATGGGCCTAGTTCATTTGGCCGAATCCGCTGATTCGTAGTTACGTTAAAGCGCAGTGCTGGAGAGTGTTGCTAACGAATTATAAAATATACTCCTTAAATATAATCAAAACACTGTTTATATGTGCGGAAATATTACAGAGTATAATATTTCTCATTCACTCTGTGCCTTAAACTTTACATTTGATTAATGCTTCTTTACTCGCCAAACTAGTGCCATGGTGAAGTGAACACTTTTTAAGGCAGTAATTTAAATATATTTTCATCTTGTTTATATATTTTCGTCAATTGTATATGTATATATAGATTACCATGTGACTAATAATCATAGTGTATATATTATATAGCACTCAATATTGTCTCAAACCACAATAATATATATTTTTGTTATTATGCCCACTGGGAGGGCCTTAAAAAGTTCTTACTTTATCGTGAATAGCATATAATTCCGTATTTAGTCCGTAGAGGTAAAAGCTGTTCACGATAAAGTGAGCACTTTTGAAATCAACCTTAGAAAGAAGTCACTGCTCCTGCCTGGATATATTTTAACCGGGCCACTGAGTGACATGCGCCCAGTAAAGTTTCTAACAGTGGAGAGCAATGTAGTTCCATATCTTAAAGTCGAATAAAAAGTGTTAGGTAACAATTTATGATAAATTAAAAATTATTTCTAACGTTTTCTGTGCGTCGAAGTGTAAATATAAGGAGATTTTTAAAATACTCATTTTCTAATAATTTTACAGCTTTCACTTGACCAAATCATGAGAAAAGCTATGAGGCCCATGATGATGTTAGTTTTACGTAAGGCGGAAGAACACACAACGTGCTTACAAACACATCTTAAGCAGGGGTTTCAAAAGTGCTCATTTTACCGTGAACAGCCTATAGTAAACAATAAACGGTAGATAGGAATTTAGGTTAAGACACTGTTTGTATAAGTAGGTGCTTTGAGTTTTTTTTTTACACTCACGCCCACCTATCTTTAATGCAACTAGAAGTTGATCAAAAACATTTTATTCGCTTAAAGTTTAGATCTGTTTAAAATTCAAATGTAAATAATCGAGCTCGCCGCAACTGACCGTGTGGCTTTGACAGCTGTACAAGTGATGGGTGAGTGAATGTCAGAAACACGAGCGGAAGACGAAAATCTCTCTGTACTCTATTCACGGTTACTTCCAACTTCTCTGGCGGATGAGCGGTTAGCCCGCTCGCCTCCCACCAAGATCGAACCGGGTTCAATCCCCGGCCAGGTCACTCCGGATCTGAATTGGTAGGCCGGTGTTTTCTCGGGGATCTCCCGTTTCCGCCGCCTTTCCATTCCGGCGCTGCTCCAACTCACCTCAGCCACCTCATCGGCTCTGAAGACCTCGATGTTCACAGCCGTCCAAATATCTTCACTCACTCACTCACTCCAACTTCTCTGAAGCCCTGCTGAAGTTCTACTTTCAGTATATTCCTCCGGTCCATTCAAACAAAGATAAGCTAAGTCTAGAAAATTTTATCGTGCGTAACCAGTTTAATTATATTTTGCTTGGAAACTATTTCTCTCTAGGTATTGCCAACAAAACTACTTTTTCATTGTTTTAATTCATAATAATTATAAAAGTGATATAATCAATAGATAAAATATAGTTAAAAAAGTTCAATTTAACAAAAAATAAGGTACTTTAATGTTACCAAATACAAGATACATTACATGTTTAGGAAAGAACCAAACACGTTCAAATGTTTGATTAATAAAGTGTGAAGAAACCGAGAACAGACGAAATCACTATCTTGCTCGTTGTCGGCTGGTGAAACTAAATACCAAATTCTGTCTCTTAGGATGTGTACAGAAAGGAAACAAGAAGATATATCCTACTTTCCTTTGCATGGGTGCAAATACATTTTAGGAAAGGTCTTGGAATTCTAGATGGTGGGTAGGCACTCGCTTCTCATCGACAGCAATAGATGAAACCAGAAACTTGTGAAACAGTACAAAGACAAAGACAATTAAAATACACACGTGAATTACCTGGCATTCTAATTCAGAAAAAAATCGTAAAATGAAGCTAGCTTACAATCAACTGCATCGCGGAGGTAGGATTCGGAGCATCGACTTCGGATGTAATCAGTCGAATGTTTCGAATGATAGGGTTCTCTTACCTGAAATATCTACTCTGCCATCATTTTGAAAATAAGTGTCTATCCCACTAAAGCACGTACGTTTACATAACCTATCAAAACGCTACTTGTGCGACAAATTTGATGTAAATGGGTTGATTGGTCTCCCGAGATATTGCACGAAAACCTAACTGTCCTAAATGGGGCTATCTTACATAATTGCTCAAAAAGAAGTTCTGTACATAAAGTTCGTAATAGATAAGTTCAGTACAAAATGTTTGATTGAAACTGTTAAATTTTTAAATAGTTATGCCAAACATATAAAAATATTTATATGGCCACCATTTTTAAAATCATTGCCTGACCCCATTTAAATAATATAAATCAAGTTGACCTTCCGTAGGTGTACAAAAATTTGTGGAAATCAGTCGAATTATTCCGCAAATATGACAAAATTTTCAGTTTGCTCACCTGACACAACTTTGCAAAAAATCCGACAAAAGAGGATCTCTGTATGCGAATGTCTTCATAAGTGGAGGGTAAAATGTTGATATATTAGCACATTCTATTGCCGTCATAGATAAAATATACAAAGATAAATTTAAAACTGTTACATAGTTTCGCGGATATAGCAAAATCAGCTAAAATGTTTGTATACGCGCCATTCATAAAATAAGGGACATACATACTTAAAACATACTAATTAATATGGCCTACCACAATACAACTTCTTCGCCAAATTTGAAAGAAATCGGTTGGTTGTTTCCCATGATACGGCATAAAAATTGCAGAACAACAATATTCACATCTGAATTTAATGCTTACAACTTGCACTGCCAGTATACAAAATTTGGTTAAAAGCCTTTGAATAGTTTCCGAGATATGACAAGTCACCCAAATTTTTTTAATTGCCACCATTTTGAAATTACGTGCTCGACAACTACAAAATTAAGGTGTCCTCACTTAGTAGTTAAATGTGTACCGAGTTTGGGGAAATTCGGTCCACGCGTTTAGAAATTGTTGAAGGAAGAGGGGGGGGGGGAGGACACACAAACGCACAGACACACAGGCATAAGGCTGGTTTTTCTTTGGAAAATACACTAAAAGAAAATAAAAAAAAAATTACGGGGGTCAGTACCCCATATAACGTTTTTCTCAAGAAGCTCCCAAAATTTTTCTTGCCCTGCAAATGTTCGGGATATGACTAAAAGCAGGCTCGATCCCCTTGTGCATGAGTGTCTGAGTTACGAGTAATCAGTGGGGTACACTTCCAGCTGACAAGCCATTTGACGAAACAGCAAAGGTCTATGGTAAAGGTCAGAGGTCACAGGCCCCCATCTCATCCATGTTCTCGATCAGGTTATGCGTCGGCCTCCATCGAGTGACACGCATGTGGCCAACTCCAGCCTGTTTCGTCAAGCTCTGTGAAAAAAATCCTAATCGCAATTTAGAAACATGGCGCTTTATTGGTGTTAGTTCGGAATACCTATCAATTTATTATTCTGTACGTAAATAATGCATCTCATTTCCAGGGGAATATTATATCATTATTTTTCATAAAGGTATGCTATAGTTTCGGAATAGATAAAGCAGTAATTATCCCAGCATTAAAAGACTTAACGTTCTGATAATAAATAACTAAACAATAATAAACCAAACCTAATCCATCTCAACCTAATAAAATTCTAATTAAATTAGGACTAATAATCATAAATATTATAGAAAAATAAGCATTAAAGCCCAAATAATAAAGCGATCAATAAATAAATCACCTATTATATAATCTTTTCTATAATAAATAATAAATAAAATAAACAAAACAAACCCCATAAAATTAATGATAATCAATCAATTAATAAGATTATTAATAACTGAGTGCCATTAAACATAAAAAGTTCATATTCAATCAAATAAACCAAATCATTAAGTATAAACAAAATACCGAAAAAGCACATAAATCTAATAATAAATGTATTAATAAATAAAATATTACATAATGAATATCGTCATAGAATAACTTAAAGAAAAAAATACATTTTCAGACCCACAAGCTGAAATTTTAATTAAATTATTTAAGGTAAATAAACATAAATCAAGACATAAAAAAAATTAACTCAAAATATTATCTTTTCATCACTTTTGCAGATGTCAGGAAGCCAGTATTACTGAAGTAAGATACTGAAATCCTAGATAATAGTCTAGTACAAAAAATGGCCCGCAGAATGTTATCCGCTTTTTAATTCCTTTATCAGCCGGCCCGGTGACGGAACGAGGTATGGATGGAGAGACAAACGGGAGTGCAGTGTCGAGGAAATCGGGAGTACCACGAGAAAACCAGCCAGCTAACGGCAATATCTGCCACATTTTCAACGCTCGAAGTTAATAGCTTGCCACTCCTTCACCTCAGCACCAGTGACTGGATTCAGTTAGAGCGGCGCCGGAGAAAACTTCTGCGGCACGTGAGCCTGGAGTTAATAGCTTGCCACACCTTCACCTCAGCACCAGTGACTGGATTCAGTTAGAGCGGCGCCGGAGAAAACTTCTGCGGCACGTGAGCCTGGAGTTAATAGCTTGCCACTCCTTCACCTCAGCACCAGTGACTGGATTCAGTTAGAGCGGCGCCGGAGAAAACTTCTGCGGCACGTGAGCCTGGAGTTAATAGCTTGCCACTCCTTCACCTCAGCACCAGTGACTGGATTCAGTCAGAGCGGCGCCGGAGAAAACTTCTGCGGCACGTGAGCCTGGAGTTAATAGCTTGCCACACCTTCACCTAAGCACCAGTGACTGGATTCAGTTAGAGCGGCGTCGGAGAAAACTTCTGCGGCACGTGAGCCTGGAGTTAATAGCTTGCCACTCGTTCACCTCAGCACCAGTGATTGGATTCAGTTAGAGCGGCGCCGGAGAAAACTTCTGCGGCACGTGAGCCTGGAGTTAATAGCTTGCCACTCGTTCACCTCAGCACCAGTGACTGGATTCAGTTAGAGCGGCGCCGGAGAAAACTTCTGCGGCACGTGAGCCTGGAGTTAATAGCTTGCCACTCCTTCACCTCAGCACCAGTGACTGGATTCAGTTAGAGCGGCGCCGGAGAAAACTTCTGCGGCACGTGAGCCTGGAGTTAATAGCTTGCCACTCCTTCACCTCAGCACCAGTGACTGGATTCAGTCAGAGCGGCGCCGGAGAAAACTTCTGCGGCACGTGAGCCTGGAGTTAATAGCTTACCACACCTTCACCTCAGCACCAGTGACTGGATTCAGTTAGAGCGGCGCCGGAGAGAACTTCTGCGGCACGTGAGCCTGGAGTCAATCGCTTCGCGTAGCGCACGTAGTGTACTTGGTGTAGGGATGGGATTACGTTGATTTCACGTTAAAGGCCCATTAGAAATGAACCCCAGAATAAAGTCACAGCCCCTGCCTGCATATATATATTAATGGGTGCACTGAGAGACATTCGCCCAGTAAAGGAGGTAACGGATGCAAAGCAGTTCCATATCTTAAGTCGAATAAAAAGTGTTTGGTAACCATTTACGATAACTCGAAATATTTCTTTTTCTTTCCGTTTTTTTAATGCACCGAAGTGTAAAAATGAGCAGATATGTTAATTATTTACTTTCCTAATAATTCCAGTTTCACTTGACCGACGTTTGAATAAAGTGATGAGGCCCATGGAAATGTTAATTTTACATAAGTCGGAAGAATACTCAACGTACATATAAGTAAATCTTAAGCAGGGATTTCAAAAGTGCTCATTTTACCCTGAAAAGCGTAACACGAAGCACATTTCACTTGCCTGTGTAAGTAAAACGTGGTCTTTCTCTGTGTACTGAATAAAAATTTTCGGGGATAACTATTATTGCTTTTCAGAGTAAAAAAATATAAAGATTCAGGTTATGCGGGCGTATTTATGTCTTAACATTGGTGAGGCCAAGAACAGCTTGCAAAATTATGGCGATCGTGATTTATACAGCACTTTGAAAACAACTACGAGATCGCCATAACCTCCAGAACGAAATGTTTCTGGGAGATGTACTGTAGACAATTTTGCAATATTCAGAAGGCCTATTTCATGAAACACGATTTAATATTCTCAACAGATCAACGTTTATTGCATACAATTTATTCCCGTTGACACGGAAAACACAACTGCAAACATTCTGCCTTTCGCGCAAGCATTTTGGCACATCTAAGAACCATAATTAACAAACTGCGGTAATTTAAAGCTCCCGAAATATTTACAAATTAGTAAACAAAAATTATTCTAGCATAAGCTTTGTTTTTTCGACCTCATTTCCAGGAGAATATTATACATGCACCACTTTAATTTAAAATGTGAGGAGACGACGTCGCAAGAGTAAAAACAAAACCATAACAAGCAAAGATAAGACAGCAACGCCTCTATTGTGATTGGCCAGCGAGATGACGTGATGCAGAGTCACGTACCACGCAATGGCAAGACAACGGCCAGTTTTTCCATCACGTAAACGTTACGTGAAATTTACGTGACAGGTCCCCCTTGATACACATTAGTCAAGGTGTAGGCGAGGTACATGAACGTGTAACTCGTTACGTCTTACACTGTAAAAAATAATGTGAAAATTACCTGACAAGTGTAAGGTAATATTAGCAAACTTGTGGGGGGGGGGGGAAACACAGCTTTCCTTACAGGTAAGATACAATTACCGCACTCTGGAGTAAATTTCACGTACATGGTAGTCGAAAACCTCGTACACGGATAGGAAAATTACCTTACGACGCATGTATCTCTTCAGCATTCTCAACAGCTAAGTAAGGAAGAAGCAATCGTTTAACACGCTAATTTTGACTGACGTCCTGACGTTGCCGCGGTGTAATGGATAGCACATCGGCCTATTATAATAGTAAACCACTGTTCGCGCCCTCTCACCACCAAATGTCGAGGATTTTAGTGCTGAGGTTTCGACTACTTTTCGTAACAGGATGTAGGCAAAAGTACTGATAATCCGGAATGAGTTTACATCTAATTTTATTATACAATATATTTAATTCTCCCTCTTGTGTGGGATCCCCCCCACTTTTGTCAGTTACTTTTCCCGTACGATTAGGGAATAGTACATTACTTGCTATGAAATTTTACTGCACATTTAAGAGGTAATTTTACTTTACATGAAGAGGTAATTAACTCCCCTTACATGTAAGGGAATTTTGCCTCGAATGTCTTTTACAGTGTATGTTAAACATGAAGTGATCGTAAACCCGGCCTAAACGCCTCTAAATCATGCAAGCTTCGGTCTCGCGAGGAGTACTGAGAGGGTCTTATCCGAGCTTGTTCCGTAACTAGATGCGGGAAGCTCCCGTAACTAGTTCACGCAAGTTGAACCCGGGTTGAAACTTGCCCGGGCGCTGTGCAATACGAGCGCAATTTATTAGAGTAACGTAGAACCCTTCGTTATCGTTATGCGTGCTCTGTGCACGATAATGTGTAGCCCTCAAGCAGATAAGACAACCGTGTTGCTCACTCGCCGAGGGAACTTGACAGACTTGAAGGGCTGCCTCTGCGAAATTAACTCCCAATATTTCATTCATTCGTATCATAAGTATTTGAAGTGTTTCACCTCCGCCTAATATATAAATACGAACGAAGAAATTGGAGGGAAATAAATTAATTTAACTGCGTGCAATACAACTCTTTTAACTACTGTTTATTACACACGTGTTAGCGATGGCAACTACTAAGGTCAACTTGTAAAATTAATTATTGTCATAAATATCATGTCCTATTCACTCGTCCCTTACTTCTGCTGCTCTTTTCGTCTTCACAAAATTTCAAACCCCCCACTAAAAAAAAAAAAATTTTTGTCTCGATGCCATCCAAGAATGATTTTCTGGGTTTCTATCATTCCTGGCACCTTTCATTCAGTAAGGAACGAGCGTTTATTACGATAGATCCGACAAATTTCACTATACTAGTTTCCATCTGTTTAATCTTCCATTCCTCGTATACTCTACATTCCTTGCAAAACAGCTTGAAATAGACTGCAGAAGGATATGCCATAAGCACTATGTTACTGATCATGGAAGCTACTATACTATTTAGTTTGGTTTTATATTTTAATTAATAGTTAGATATTTAAAATAGCGGCAATTAAAATTATTTTTTCGTTCCACACATATGACCGTAAGGAATAGTACGAATATATGAAATAAATTTTGGAAATATCCAATTGCCATAATTGTATATTTCAGTAATAAACAAGGAAGATTTGTGCATTTCCATATAGTTTAATGCTCAAAAGGAAAAATTGGTATTCATTGAAATCTACTTCTTACTGTTCCTTAACACATTCAAGTCTCCACATATTTACTATAACTGAAGACAAGTTAGAAGTGTATCACATGTATATACCACTGCAGGAACGTCTATTCTGTTGGTTTCTGTATTCCCACTTACCACTCTTCTATTGGTCCACACCACACTGGGAGTGCTTACTGTGCTCTACAACGTTCATCATTGGCTGGTCATCAGCCACTGGGGTCGCACAGCTGATTATGATCCAATCAAATGTCTCTTACTGTGTAAGAGTTTTACAGTCAATCGTGTTCTGTTATAATAATATAACAAATAATACATTTTTTGCAGGAAACCTATAGCTCCTGGGTCGTATTGTTATTGTACGATCCTGTTAAATACTATCAGAACAATGACTCTATAACGATGCGAGTTTAATTTTCTAGGACGAAGAAATTTTTTAACTGGCGTTGCTCGATCTTAGCTCGAGCGTAGTCCAGAATGTGTTAAGCAGTGAAGTAAGAATATTTATGGTAGTAACAAATTTTCTTTGCTATTTACTTCTTGACTTTCATCGAAGCATGCATCGATAACTATAGTTAGGGTCTGCGGAATTATTTTTTTAGAACGTGGTAGACTCGCATAGGGCTTCCTGAAATGTTATTCTCCTTTTTGTGTGAACTAACGATAGAAAATGCACGTTTCTTAATTTATTTCAAATTTCCCTGTAATTGTAATGACAAATACAAACAAGAGTAAGAACTTAATAAAGGCGAAATAAATCCTTCAAAATCATGTACACGGGACTGTTTCATGACAAACTTGTGTAATAATGGCGTGTGTTAAACTCGTGACGAAGCCATCCCTTACTGTCTGACTCAGAGACACACATTTAACGGTTACAATTTTTTTTTACGATAAAAATAAATTTAATAGCTTTCGGAATGTTATTGCTGGAACCATAACGAAATGAGCTTTCGAAGTAAGTGGTCTTATTTTATCATACTGGAACACTGAGGCGACATCTTTAACCCGTTCGATCCCGAATCACTTTGTGGACTCATGTGTTGCAGTCGTGAAATATTTTTGTACGAGCTGTACTTGTGTCTGGGCCTGCTGCTCACAACGAGTGAACAATGTAAAATGAGTGCTTCTGAAAGCCCTCCCTAAGATATACTCGTATGCACACTGTGTATTCTTCCGCCTTATGTAAAATTAACATTGCCATCGGTCTGATCACTTTATTCATTCGCCAGTCAAGTAAAACTGTAAAATTATTATAAAAGTAAATATTTTTCAAATTTGCTCGTTCTTAAAATAATAGGAATTAAAACTAACATGCCGAAAATAAATAATTTCAGTGTTTACAAATGTTTACCTAACACATTTAACTCAACGTTAAGACCCGGAACTACTTTTCATCCATCGTGAACAATTTTACTGAGCGCTTATCAGACAGTGGGCTCGTTAAAATATACGCAGTGCTATAAATAAAAAAATATGGACAATGCCGTTTTATTCATAAACTAAGGGGTTTAGGGATCGTAGGTATAGATGGTAGAGATTATGTGTAAATGAGGGGTTTTATTCATGAAATGTGACACAGGCAATACAACACTGTAAGATTTACTGTAACCGGGGGGTACTTTAAATGGCATTAAGTTCTTACTACATTTTAAGTTATGAGCGCTGCACGCCTTATGAAACATGATGCCGGAGGCTGTATAGTTGTACGGATGACGTTGGATGGACACGCCCATGGCTGCGATCTTCCCTGTAGTCTGTCTAGCCAGTCGTGGAAAGATGCGACAGCGCGCCTCACGTCGGCCTATATCAGTGCGTTGTTTAACGTTTAGACATAGCTGGCCTCGTTCCCTGGTTGGTGGAGGGGATCGTGACGTGACTGCTGGCCCCTTGTCGCAACGCTTTGACGCCATCCCTGGCGTCCTGGCTTTGATCTGAAGTCGTGAGGTCTGTTTCAGAGTTGCATGTACTTGTTAAAGTCCTTTCATAACACCAGGAAGGAGCAGTGACGTTTTTCAAAAGTTGATTTCAAAAGTGCTTAAGTAATAGTGAATAGAGCATTTCATAACGAACCAATTCACAAACGAGAGCAGCAGAATCTTTGGCATATCAGATTTCTCACAAGGAAACCGCCCAGCACATTGACCACTGATTCTTTACTGTGTACAATGTCAACCATAAAAGTAGATAAAAAATTAGAGAAATGGCGCACAGGCCCCCAAAATTTCGAACCTCGCTTTTGACATACATTATACAGGATTTAAACTCAGTTTTCAGGCAAAAATATTTAAAAAACAACAAACGTATTAAAAAAAAAAAAAATATTTTTATCAGTCGAAACAATATTTTTACCGATTCTGGTGAATTTGTTTTAAACGGCTATTGAAACAGCAAAAAAACAGCTGTTTATTGTGTAGCACGTTTTGTTTCACACCGAATACAGTTATTTTGACGTCCGAATGGCCAAAAATGTTACTACGAACACTGATGATTTGAAGTCAAAACTGCTGTTTTGGTGTTTAAACGGTCATTTGAAATGATTGCAGCAGAATCGGTAAATATATTAGGTTATTTTCCATGAGTCAGATTACAAAAAAAAAGTAGTTTTCGGTTTTTTGACATCTTTGTTATTCTCGTCTAAAAACAAGCGAGGGAGCGATACGGGCGACATTAACAAGCACTTCTAGCGCCTCATCGCTCCTACGTGCAAGGCGTGCAGTGTTTCCGTCCTAACGCTGTACTGTGTAAACTAGATCTGTAACTGCAGGGTTTTATTACACGCGATGAAAGTGCACAGATCAAACTACCTGCGTTGAGTCGTACGTTTCTCTTACAGCTCAAAGAAACTTTATAGCTAAGCTTTAAAAATGCGATATTTGACCACTCTCAAATTTTTTTTTTCTCCATTATAACAATTAATATGACAAAATAAAAAAGATAGCGATATAGACAATAGTTTTTTTTTAAAGTCCTTTCTGGCAAAACTTATTATTTCCAGAACATTTATCTACTGAGACACGCGTTTAGGCGCAAACAACGAATTCACAGAAAACGTTTCAGTACGCAGGAGCCTTAAATCCCCTTTAATTCGCGACAAGTACGCGAATGGGTGGACACGTGGTCTGCGTGGGTCAACCTTCACGCGGAAATCATCCGTCCGTTGCACGTATACAAGCTGACGAGGCCAGCAGCGATGCGAAGGTAACTAAGAAGTTGTTCTGATCCCATCCTGAGAACGCGACAGTGTACCTCCTAGTCATTATACTTCCCTGCAACACATCGCGCATCAACTGCACGTGGCTTGCGGCATAAACACGTGTGAGTGCTGACGTCACCGCAGGAATTACTGCGGCGGGAACGTAGCGCTTACAAAATTGGGAAGTTGAATGGCTGTTCACGGTAAAGTGAGCACTTTTGAAATCAACCTTAGAAAAAAGTCACTGCCCCCACCTGCATATATTTTAACGTAGCGCACAGAGTGGCGTGCGCCTAGTAAAGTTGGTAACGATGGAAGGAAAGTAGTTCCATATCTTAACGTCGAATAAAAAGTGTTAGGTAACCATTTGTGATAACTTAAATTATTTATTTCACTTTCTATTTTTTTTTTTTAATGCACCGAAGTGTAAAAATGACCAGATTAGTAAAACAATTTCTTTTTTAACAATTTTACAGTTTCACTTGACCGACGCATAAATAAAGAGATCAGGCCCATGGCAATGTGAACTTTACTCGAGGCGGTACAACGCTCATATAAGGAGATGTTAAGCAGGGCTTTTAAAAACGCTCATTTTACCGTGAACAGACTATAAGCAATTTTGAAATCAACCTTAAAACCCACTGTATATAATTATAGTTCATTCGCGGTTACTTACAACTTTCTTGAAGACCTCCTAAAGTTCTATTTTCAGGATATTCCTCCACCTCGTGCAAACAAAGCTTAACAAAGTCTAGAAAATCACACCAAAGGGACCACGCACCTCATTCGTGTGGATTCACTTTAATGAGAAGTATTTCTTTCTAGGCATTACCAGCTCACGAGCTTTCTTTCTAGGCATTACCAGCTCACCTACTTTCTTTCTAGGCATTGCTAGCTCACCTGCTTTCTTTCTAGGCATTACCAGCTCACCTGCTTTCCTCCTACTTTTATTCACATTATTTTAAAATTTAATATGATAATTTATGGAATATATAATTAAGCTAAAATTACACTTTTATCCAAAAAAATACATACTTTCAATACTTTAATGTTAACAGAAGTACATATAAAACGCTTGTGATAAATGATATATTTAGGAAACACCCAAACACTTCATGATTTTGAAAAAAAAATTTAAAGTTTTTTTTTTTTTTTTTTTTTTTATGAGAGAAAGAAAATTTCTGTACATATAAACTTGATCCCCAACATTAAATTTGATTTTCTTTCTTCAATACATTACAGGTTTTCCAAATGAACTTATAATAACAATACTTCTACTAACGCTTTCATTAACTACAAATGTTTTCCAACAAATTACATCTCGAGAATCTATTTCACTGATGTCTTTCGGTTTTGGGTCTTTAGAATTATTTGCTCGTCTGAAGAAACAGAACTCTAAGAAACCAGATCCAGATTTTGCAGTAATACTTTGCAGTGCAAATCTAAATAACAATGACAATAATATACAACTTTCTTCATTGTCCACAACTCGTACAGTCCACTCAGTATCATCTTAGTTAACGTCCTTTTTTTAATGGCGTGTATATTGCGAAACATCAAACTTGGGAAATATGAACTTCCACATATACGAAACCTGTTAACGTACATCTTGACCAGGAAAGACCTTATCACGACATTCCCTAGACGCGAATTTGGATATGTGTTTATTTATCTTCGGTGGCAAATTCAGGAATTTAAAACCTAAATAATAATTCAGTGTAGAATTTTATCACGTGAAAAATTACTTCCCCTAAATGGTTCTCTTTTGAAAATGTATTTCCAAACAAAATATGCCTTCTACGAAAGAAACGTCACGGTTTTAAGTTGTCACGCTGGAATTTAGCCCCGGACAGAAAGGTCGACGGACGGCGGATTGTTGTGAGTCGCTTTCAACTGACGGACGAAAAATCAGACGGATGACTGACGAGCGGACGGGTGACTGACAGGTACGACGGATTGTTGTGAGCCCAGCTTAAGTCGTCCAGTCTTTGAAATGTCTGTGCTCTAAACTACTTCAGCTGAGGATCTTATGGCGTACTGCTGGGTTCGAAACTCGGTCGGGCGATCATATATTTTTATACTAACAGGAAGTGTTTTATGTGCGCGTAGAAAAAAAAATCTTTAGTTGCACCAACCAAATATTAAAATTTGGGGCAGCCAAATAAGAACAACAAAATAATTTGGTTTTACAATCAAAATATTCCATTGTTGTAATACAAACAATTATAGCTTGTTCACGGTGAAATGAGCACTTTTGAAAGCCCTGCATAAAATCTACTTATATGCGCGTTGTGTATTCTTCCGCGTGGCATGGGCCTGATCACGTTATCCATGCGTCGGTCAAGTGAAAATGTGAAATTATTAGGAAAGTATGTACTTCACAAATCTGCTCATTTTTACGCTCCGGTGCATTAAAAAAACTTTAAGTGAAATAAGTAATTTAAGTTACCACAAATGGTTACGTAACACTTTTTTGTCGTTATTATATGGAACTACTTTCCCTCCACTGTTACCAACTTTAATGGGCACATTTCCCTCACTGCGCCCGTTAAAATATGTGCAGATAAGAGCAGTGAAATTTTTATAAGGTTGATTTCAAAAGTGCTCATTTCATTGCGAACAGCCTTTAATTTGGATGGCGCCAAACGAACTCTCGGTGCAGCAGGAACCCAGGAAAGGGCCTGTTGCAGATTGTCGGCCCCAGCTCCTCGCAGTGTGTTGATAAGGGCCGTGAAGGGGTTAGAGTCGCGGGGGCAGGCGGGACGGAGTAGGCCGAGGGAGGTCCCAGAACGGCGAACCACTTGACGCCATAGGGCGAGGCTCTACAGTCGAGTACCACTACACTTCGCCCCTACCCCCCCCCCCCCCTTGCTTCTTCGCGACGACGCGACGCGCCGTAATAACTTTTCCTTTTTTTTATTTTCCAAACCAAGTGGCCTCCCGTATCCAGCACGCAGGCCCTCCAAATGTCGCCCCCACTCACCCCGCCGCAGAGATTCTGCACAAAACGTTTTATTTTTGAAACCAGGTCAGTAAATCTGAGTGAAATCTGCTCATCAGAAGCACGTAAGAAACTTGTAACGCATATCATTTATCAATGATGTTTAGTTGTTTAATAAAAGTATTTTCATTTCAATTTCACTGAAGTAACACTTAGTATAAACATCCTAATAAAACAACTTTAACAGGGAACTAAAGAAATTAAAGACGTAAAACTTATAAATAATTATCTATACAAATTGTCAAGTATTTGGAAATTATATATTCACAAACATTCGAATGTCAGTCGCGCAACAGTTTTTTTTATATATATAAAAACCTGAAATGTTTAACCAACGTAGTGCCAAACAAATATTTGCTTGCACAAACAAAATCTTAGGTTGCACCAACGAAATAAGAAAACCCAAAATATTTCACTGCCCCTATTCAAATTAATTAATTAATTCGGTTGCGCCAAACAAACACTGATTCAACAAAACCTTTTCCTAGGAGGTACACGGTAAAATGAGCACTTTTGAAAGCCCTGCTTATGATCTACTTGTATGCACGTTGTGTATTCTTCCGCCATGTGTACAATTAACGTTGCCACGGGCCGCAACACTTATTTCATGCGTCGGTCAAGTGAAATTGTGAAATTGTTAGGAAAGTGAATTCTTTACAAATCTGCTCATGTTTACACTCCGATACTCAAAAAAAAATTAAGCGAAATAAATAATTTAAGATGTCATAAATGGTTACTTTAAAATATTTTTATTTGACGTTATTATATGGGATTACTTTCCCTCCATCGTTACCAACTGCAATGGGCGCATGTCACTCAGTGCGCTCGTTAAAATATGTGAATATAGGAGCAGTGAACTTTTTCCACGGTTGATTTCAAAAGTGCTCACTTTATGGTGAACAGCCTTTCTCAGTGATAACGCCTCCCCTTACTCTATGTAACCGCTAAGTGCCAAGATACGCGTTCAGAGGGGTGTAATGTTTAGAAGAGTAATAAATAGTCTAGTAATGAATAACAACTTGATAAGGCAAGAAGTAAATACCAAGGGTTAAATTTTGTACTACAAGAAGTAACACGTACACCAAAAAATAAATAAATAAATTAATAAGAGGAGGCTACTTTTCCTGCACTCTAAATCCGAATCAGTGATGATATTCCTCACTGAAAGTCAATTGATAAGCTACTGGTGACCGTCGAATCAAAGGAATTAACTGGGAACAAGTGTTTTATAGAAGTGGGATTCAGTGGGAAATCCCAAATCAATCAGTGAGATTCGACCACTATATTACTCAGTTATCAGGCACTGATCTTCAGGTGCTCAGTTTCTACTGATTCAAGTTTAGAGTGTGTGGAGTGTGTAGTGTCGTCATCACGGAGCGGCTCTTCAATCGAGTGTCACAAAGATTTTTGTTGTTCTTCGAATTATCGAGTTTCGCGACAAGATAACTGCAACGGCGTAGCTCTAAATCGAGGCAAGGAAAAATATTTTTACATACATAGACACCGATTGCCATATAGTTGAGATGTTCGGTGCACATTAATATATTTGCTCTTCGTGTATTGTGTATCCGCAATACCACAGTTTGGGTTATAGAATGTCAGCTCTTATGAACCCACCTGACTGCCTTTTGTGAGATAGTGTCTCATTTTAGGAGCAGGGTGGTGTATTGAGAGTTATCTAGTATATAAAATGTATGCGTTTAAAGATTTAAGTATATTGTAATCATCGTTTTGTTATAATGCATAGCTAATATAACATATTAAAGTATTTTGTTTACGTATTATCAAATATAGTTATATCAATATTAATGCCGTTCTTATAGCAATATATGTGTGTATATGACTGCACTTAAACTTAAGAACTAATGATTGCAACCACGGGATGTGAAAGTGAAAAATGCAAAATAGCTTTGTTTGCATTGGCCATAGTAATGGGCACACTTATTTTGACAGATTAATTGAGACGCGACAGCTTAAAATAAAGTAGTTGACACTTGGGTAGAGTGTGTACCCTAGCTGAGGAGTACTTTGCCCAAAATTGCTTTAGACTTAGTGTGTTGGCCAAAATTAACTCTTTGCCTCCCTTCTCCACCTTTATTATGCAAATTGAATAGTGACAGAACGATAATGAGTGTACTTCAGTGACGACAATATTTAGCCTGACGGTATGCCAATGCCAGACCCCGTCCAGGCTGCAAAACAGTTGACAACTACACGCTCCTACCATGAAGGTTACGACATTTGCACACGTTTCCTGTAACACTCGTTCAGGTGGATAGCACGTTCAGAGAAACAAAAATCAGCCATGCTTATGATAATCAGGAGAGTATCATAAATTACTACTGAATGACAACAACAAAAAAAACCACTACGTCCTAATGATCGGTTTCCATAAACTGTCTTTAACAGCTCACATTTTAAAATGTCAAACTCTTCAAAATATAACTTCTCAGAAAATGACGTGTATTAAAATGTGTTTGCTCGAACTAGCGGTGTCATAAAGAAACTTCTCAGGTTAGCCGAAGTAAACTGCTGAGAAGATTTCGTACTCTCAAACTTAACAAAATGGCGACTAAGTAAAACCTTCTAGAATGTTACAAAAATGATTTTACGTGTCACGGTTACTCTATTGATAAAATAAAAAATATTTCCTCAGCTTTGGTGACTTAGACTTGTAGAAAAGACGTTTCTTGTAGAATCATGACGTAGGCGGGCCTCTCCCGCGTGAAGGATAGCATTAAGTGAAGTCTGGAGATACAAATGTAAGCACGCGGCTTACGGACCAACGGCCTGGTTTGAACGAGTTATCGAGCTCGTGAATACTGCCGCGAAAGGGGGTTCGAAACTCAATCTGAGGTCGGATCTAAGATCGACACAGAAAACCGTTGCACCATTCGAGTTCAGAGCTGCACTGGAGATAGAAATGAACTTCATTTGGAACCGCCGAAATTGGCGGTCCGAGATCAGCAGCCATCGTCCACAAATGTAGTTTGAAAATACGCCAACAGATAGAGCTACTTTTGATTGTTTTCTTGGGAAATTAAAACAATGTTATACGCACTTGAATATTATTCAGTAAAATTCGTGCAACAATAATTAACTTAAAACAGATAACACATCGCACATCTAGTTCTATTTATAGTGAAAAATACGCCTACTTCCATGACGTCATATATTACGAACCAATAGCAAAATTTATCTCATACTTAATCTCGATCTCTCACTTTGGAACCAAGATCGACGAATAGGAGGTACAGAATCATGAAATCACGTTGGAACTAAGATCAAACTGGAACCTAATTCCGAACTAGGATCATTCGATCTCGGATCGAAGATGTTGGTGCAACCGGGCATTACTGCATTTAGAACCTCGAGTAACATTTCTTCTCATCAGTATTCACATACTCAGGGCGAAACCATGGAGGTATTAGTCTATGGAGTGGAAGCCGAGACACGAAAGTGAAGCCGATAATGAAAGACAAGGACAGGGCTGGTAGTGGCTAAAATGTGCATGTTTTACATAGCTTACTATGTAACTTTTGCCACTCATAATATGGCGGCTGACGTAAACAATCGGTCTGCGCATGCGCAGTTGAAAGAAGTCAGACAAGGCATAGGCTTCACTTGATAAACGCGGAGAAGATCGGCGGTTGCCACTCCATCATCTATTACCTCCATGGGCGAAACTGGAACTTCCCTATCTCTATGCTAAGTGAAAATCCCTCACGCAGTCGCCCACATGGGCGTGCGGCCTAACGTCGATCTGCCGCCTTTAGATGCTGAAGCTAAGTGTACGAACCCAATAACGCTATCCCTAGCTTAAGAAGGTTCTAAGCCTTCAAACCAATCATAAGGCTCACAGTTCAAATTCACTCCGTAACACCACTTAAACGTCCCCAGCGTCCTAAAAACATATTATCATCAGTCTCGAAACAGCTAATTAGCAATGCTAATAACCAGAAGGAATTACATATATGTAGGACCAGAGTGAAATACCGGACGTTACAACAATAAGATCCTGACTGGTCTCAAATGTAAAAAATTAAAATGAAAAATTATATTGACATTTCGCAAAACAAAAGTAAATGGCAGAATACACAGCGAAAGATATGCATTGCGTGTTAAAAATGCAAATACGTTAATTTAAATATACATCGACCACAGAATTTACATGTGCTACATTCTTAAGAAAGTTAATAATAAGATACAAATTATAGGCTATTGTGTACTATTCATAGTAAATGATTTTAAGTATTCATCGCTGAAGTTTACATATAAAAAGCGATACACATCCTAGGGACGTGTGTCCAACATTTGTTGGATAGTAAAATGACACCCCCTATTTTCTCGATTAATGACGATCACATTACCCGTACACCGTTCGCAGATTTCAGATCTCAATCCAAGCCAACAATATTCAGGGAATCTTCTTTCATCTCAAGTAGGTTTTATTATTTGTATTTAAAACCATTTGAAATAGTGATTTTCAAGGCCACCTACTCACTTTACGAATTGCTGTAGGACTTCGGGTGCATAATGATTTCTGTCTTTTTTTGCCTTGGGAACCACCTCATAGTGTTTGTACGTTTAATTCAGGATTATCCTGTATACTCCGCAAAATGTTAAGAGGCTTGGAGTTTTCTTTTATAAGGTTAATCGCCGACATACGCCAAGTTATATACGATGCACAGTCGTGTCGTTTTACAAAATTCGCTGCCAAAATATTATTTTACAAAGAAGCTTTGAAAAATGATCATTTTCGTACATTTATAAGAAAGTAAGTTGTTTCTATTTCCCCGAAGGGTGAGAAGTTTAGGTTTAACGGGCCAACCAAATATAATTCACTGCCATAGATCCACACCAGATACGTTGTAACGGCGCTAGATATGCGAGAATAGACATCAATATCCTTACGTAATTGAAGTACCAGACAAACCTGTAGATGAGCTGTGGAAGTAACACAATTCGTTGCTAAAATGAGGAGTATGTAAATTTTCCTCCTGACCTTCGATGGTGCTAAGGAAGTAAATTAATTCATTAAAACTTAATACGGTAAAACCTCTCTTGCACTTGAAGTAGGCCCTAGCAAAATACGCATTTGCAAGGGAAGAGAAGGTGAACTATCGGAATTATTGTCCTGTCTTTAGCTTTTACTCCTATGAAACCCAGGACACTTACATTTGACGAGAATATGTCGATAATTTATGTGGCAGGGTCATGCAGTGTGATTCGAATACATCACACAGACGCGCGCGCGCACACACACACACACACACACAAATATACATATATATATACACATATACATACATACATACACACACATATATATACACACACACATATATATATATATTCTGTTCTCGGTCTCTTAGCACTTTTCGTTTGAAATCATTGAAAAATCACCTTATTTATGACCTCTTTGGTAATTTTATAAATATTTAATTTATAACAAGAGTTTTATACGTGCTTGTTTTGATTCCAGAAACCACCTCCCGAAGTTTGTTACAACCGTGTGGACACACCCTGTATACTACATTGTAACCTGGCATACAGGATCTTAGTTAAGTTTGCAACGAATTTATACAAATATTTCTTGACACTTTACTTTGTTTTACAAGTACGATGCTTAAATTTATGGCCACCGAAGTTAGTATTTAATTTTTACACACATTAAATTAGCAATTTGCATTATATAATAACATTTACATTCCTAATATTTGTACGGTTTCACGTCGGCAGTTCATGAAAGAAAGTGATCTGGACCATGGCAATGTTAACATTATACACGGCGGAAGGATGTGAAATAAGTAGTAAAACTATATCTTAAAGAGGACTTTCAAAAGTACACAATTAATCTTGAACATCATATAATACAGTTCCTGCGTAGGTAGCCGCTCACTCTGCTGGCTTAGGGAAACGTCACCATATTTAGTGCGCCCATTATACACATGGCATAATTATCACTAAATACTCCATCTGCCTGTCGTCTAGCCAATAACAAAGTCTGATGGTTAACGTAAAACTCAGGCTATTTCCAAACCACAATTTCAGTGCTGGTTGATACTTTTGGTGCCTAGTAGTGCCAAAGTTTTCCATTGGTAGCCTACTGAGAATAAATAGTTAGGTGATGTTAGGTTAGGATCCAAGGACGCAACTGATCACGCAATTTAAGATTCTACAAATTGTCCACAAAATTTTTAACTCTCGTCATTCATAACCATAAATTTTCTGGAAGCTGATCTTCTATAACAACCACACAACCTGTATGTACATTCTGTTTCTCCGAGCCATTTTGGGATCTGAAATAATATATGCAAAAAGGGAATTAGGTTAGGTTAAGTTACATTTGGTTCGAATGAACACAAACTTAACGTGTGCAATTTCAAAATAAAATTAATATCACATATACGAGCACTTGATTTTTCTTCAAGAAAAATATTCATAAGAAAATTTTAATACCCAAGACCCAGTGGTGATATAACTAAAATTTATATTTTGCAGCACACTTAAAAATTTGAACAACGCATAGTAGAATAGCGATCTTCAATTACTGTTTTTAATATTTTCGGATTTAAGTGCCTTCCGTCATAACACTTGCGTCAAATCTGCCGAACTCCAAGCGATAAGCGTTCTCGCTCAAATATCACACCGTCCAGAGATAGGGACGCAAAAATTTATAGGCCATCGCATTTTGAGTACCCTCCAAGGAACAGCAGACTGGAAGTATGAGCAGACGAAATGAAGAGAGTAAAGAGCGAATTGTGGGAGGGGTCTAGAAGGGATGAAGGGGGGGGGGGGGGTGGCAGATATTCATTAAATTCTTCCCGATCATTTATCACTTCCAATTTATAACCCGCCGTTACTGGCTGTCCCCATAACCATAATCTTGGGGAAGGTGGTGGCCATTGACAAGACGTTCATCCCTTATTAAGGGGCGAGTTATCCGTCCCACGGGAACGGTCCAACCCCCTTGGATTTCTTTTTCATTAAAACTTCACACCTGCTTGAACACGTCTCTCGGGGGGGGGGGGGTGGAATAAAAAAACATCCTCTGCAGGAAAAATAATAAAATGAGAGAGAGAAGATTGGAAGGAACTCATAAGACGACGAGAAATCCAACACGGAAATTCACTCAAGCCTGAAGCAGCGGAATATCGCCACCAAACAATTAACTTTCTTTTTTTTCTGACGCGATATTAATATCGCGCGGAAGTTATCTTCCGCATAAGATCAGGAAACGTAATTCGGACGTTTCCCGCGAGCGGTAAGTTCTGAGAACACTCGAGATGTACTTGTATAATTAATTGCGTTTGTCGTCCGCGGAGGGAAGTTTTTACGCATCCTTGTAGCTGAGATAGTTTTTTTTTTGTCCCTTCTTGCGCTCAGAAATTAAAACTCTTTCAAGTGTCCGGGCGGGTATTTTAATGAGTCTCTCGCACGTTTAATTAACATATACAGAGACTTGTTAATGTTATTGTTTGCTTGAGTGCAAGGTTTTCTCTCTTGCTGCGCTGAAGGACGCGTTTATAAAAATTAAAAACAATTTACTCACTATTCTACTTCAAGAAGTTACTAAAAGAAATAGCGAAAACAAGAAATCATAGGTATAGCTGAATTAGCATACTATCTGAGAAGCGTATATATTTTCAATTAATTTTACTAACTTCAATGATAGCTCATAAACTCTGCCAACAAAATTTTAAAGGACCGATTAGCTCGCACTAATTTATAAGTTTTCAAGTGTTGCAATCGCGGAGTGTTTTGTTGCGTACTGTACTTGTTTAGAGAGGGCTTCTTACAACCAACGAATAAATTGCCGCGTGTTCGGTGGCATTAACATTAACCATTCGTAAACGAGGGGCGCAGAAACTTCCACAAATTAGATTTTTCTTTCCTGACGGATAATTCTTTTTATATGTTATAAGTTTTTAAGTCTATAGGATAGAATGCCGATTATCGATTATGTCGTTTAGTCGTTGGTAGCCTATTTTGACTTTAAATTTACATATAAACGTATTCAATTTACGTAATAAATACAATTGAAATGTGTTAATCAGAAACCGATTTTCTGCTAAACGTACCACACATCGATACAGGAACGTGAGGGTGATTTTGTAAGCCTGTTTTTTTTCCCAAAGAAAGTAGTCTATACAGTTATACTTTATTAATTTATTTCGTAAATTTACAGGAAATAATCTTAGATAAAATCTTGCCGAAAAAAAAGTATTTTGTAGGACTTGGAAAATATTTCTTGTAACAATGCAATACGTTTATTTGTAATATTGGGAACTGTAGGCTTGTATTTAAACTTACATCAATGAGAAATCGTGCGTGTGTGTGTGTGTGTGTGAGGTGCTGGGGGGGGAGGGGGAGGTGCTGTGCTCCTGGAAATAGCTATGGTGTAGAAAGACGACAGAAGAGGGGAAAAAAAAAAAAAGAATGATATTTACGAGCACCGCTATCAAGACTCGAGCCAGAAATTCTCGAGTTAAAATTCCCATGCAACTGACCACACGACGACTCTTACATTATTTTCAATACTTTGAAGATAAAACGAAAGTATGCAAGAATATTGTCACCCGTTGGGAAGAATTTAGGTTGGTGATGCTGGTAATTCCTTCACCACGGAATCACACTGAGAGTCATCAAGCGGACTGCAAAATCTGCACAGTCGCATTTTTATAATTGCAGAGCATATTGCATATTACTCTATGGGACGAAACAGCCTATATATATATATATATATATATATATATATATATATATATATATATATATATATATATACATATACAGCAGTGCATTTGTAACCAAATTCACTTGTTTTGAATGAAATAATTACCACATGGCAAGCTAAACTGACTTCACAATTTAAAGTGACTACTGGCCAGTAAAAGAACTGTTCGAGATATTAAAAAAAAAAAAAAAAAAAAAAAAAAAAAAAAAAAAAAAAAAAAAAAAAAAAAAAAAAAAACAAGGGTTTTGTAACGTAGCAAAATAGAAATTCCAGGGAATATTATTGTATTTTAGAAAGTTTTGTAAATGTACAAATAACTCCACAGCGCAAGTTGTATTATTTTTTGACACTGTAACTGAACAGTTTTGAAAAACTCGCCTAGTTTCTTCTTTCCCTCGATTTGTGTCTTTCCACGATTACATTCAAAAGGAACTAACGACAAGTCGGTACCATGCCAAATATATGTTATTCACGGCAAAGTGAGCACTTTTGAAAGCGCTCTCATTTGGAACAATAGTCAATTAATATATTTCGTTCCAGACTTAGACGTAAACTTCCGAGTGCGCTGGAATACACACTGTGTTTGTTAATTATATGGCAATATTTATTTTTTTTAAAAGTTGGTTCAAGGATAACGAAAATGGCTGAAAGGAAAAAGAAACTACGGCTGCAAAAGTACTCACTTTAGTGTAAACAGCCTATACAAGTAATCACATTACTGTTATGCTACTTATAATTAAATGCGTGTTAGACACGGACGAAGCAATCGTCACTGGCAATCCAATCAAACAATAGGACATTAAGGGCGTTTTCCATGAAAAAAAAACTGTCATCTTATTATATCTGTATTACATACTGTTCAAGAAGACGCCTGAGACTGTTTCTTTTTTTCTGAAATTACTTTTTTTAGATTTCATATTTTTTTTTTTTTACCAATTGACAAGTCGAAGTCAAAATTGTACTGTTTTTTAAATATATAAATAAAATAAACCAAACTATTTGCAGAGAATCTAACAAGGTCGACTCAAAGGTTTCGTCCTAATTCATTTTAAGGTATGCTTACCAAAATTATTTATTTTAAAAAATTCTAGGTAAACCACGAATAAAAAAATATGCATTATTGTCCTCAAATTTAAGCTTTTTTTTTTATTTTTTTATTATTTTTTTATTTTTTTTTTCATTTTTTTTTATTTTTTAAAGGCAAAAACATTTCCTTGTACGATTTTATACACGTCTTGAAGTAGTTCTTCGCGTCTTCTTTCAGTGTGAACTATCTCACTTCTGTACTTAAAATGGTTTTCATTATTTTTACACTTCTGCAACAGTAAAATTGTGATATTTAGACGTATTTATTCGAGATCTATGCGACAAATTTATCTTGCGAGGAGAGGGTAATTACTAAAGTAACGAATTTTTTAGTTGCCAACACCCTTTAAGACATATAAATAAATGCATTTCGTAATCCGCTGTGAACGTTAATGTTAACAACCCTAATCGTCTTCAGTGTCCGTTCTGTCCGGAATCTTCCATATGAAGGGGTACTTATGGCCGCTAAATTTCGCAGCGAGGAACCACTGCGCGGTGTTTTGACAATCGTCCTAGTGGATAGTTCCGTTGGTGGCAGACCCTGCACTTCTCGTTTATGATGACGTCGCCGAGATCGCACCCCCGCCGCCGATTTATCATCATTGAGGCTACGCCTCTCAGCGCGGGGGAAGTACAGACCGAGGCCCTTGTCTTCCCAAGCGGTAGTCATTTGAATGGATCAGGGTTAGGGGCAGCTAACCCGCCCCGCCCTGACCTTCCTATAGTATAGGCACTTTAACCTGGCACGCGCGGCGCTCGCATGTCAGGAGTGTGGAGATCGCACCCCCGCTGTCCCCTGGTTTTATGATGCACTCTCCGCACAAGTCAAGCGCGCGCCTACAGATTACACGCAGCACGTGAGCTCTCAAATAAAGTGCGCGACTGAGCAGTTTCAGCCGTCACAGAGGCCGTGTCTCGATTGGCCCAGAGAGCGCTCTCTCGTGCTCTCGCTCTCGCGACGATGTCATTATGACGCCAGAGAGAACGCTCTCTGGTCTTCCCAGTTCGTCGGAGAGAGCCCGAAAGAGCGAGAGCACAGAGAGAGCACGGAGTTTTATATTCGCTGGCGCTCTCTCGTAGGCGCCATATTTGTTTACATTAATTCGGTGTTTGAATAAGGATACAGTAGCTTTCTGGGCCAAAACCACGTTGCATTTTAACTGTAGGTGAATAATTTCAACTGTTTTAAACAGCGAAATAACATACGCAGCACGTATTTATAAAAAATATGAATACCGATTTCTGACAGCCTCGTTTTTTTGTCGCTTTGCTGCAACATGGTGGTAATCTGTAAGACAAAAATAATAGTATTTTATGCGTTAATAATTATTCCGGTAGTGTCATAATTATTTGTGAATTATTTTGAATACGCATATGTTATTTACAATAGCTATGATTACGATTTTAGCTTAACATGATTTCTCGCCTTTCGGCAATAGCTGTCTGCATGACGTCAGAGAGAAACGAGAGAGAGGTTGTCTGAATTCCACAGAGAGAAAACGATTGCTCTCTCAAAAGAGTATTCTTTAAATTGAGACACGGCCTTGACATCGAGGCCTCGAGAGCCGATGACGGTGAAGCGAGGTGACTATGGAGCAGCGCCGGAATGCAATGACAGGGGGAAACGGGAGAACCCCGAGAAAAACCCGCCGACCAGTGGCATCGTCCGGCACAACTACCGCGTGCGAAAATCCGCGAGCGACCCCGCCGGGAATCGAATCCGGTTCGCCTTGAAGAAGGCGAGTAGTCTGACCACTAGACCACCGCGGCTTCGAGGAAGGGACATGTAACATTTGCAGTGTGATCCATCCCGACACAATTACTTCGTCACTAGCATCACGATTGAAATTAATGTGGTTTGATCAGATCGCGTGTGCGACTGCGACACGCGTATACTCTAGGCACGGGTGGGGGCCCACGGCGACTGGCGGCAATTTCGAGCGAGGGAAGAAAATTTCCGCGATCAGAATATCTCTCGAATCCGATGTTATATGGCGCTAATCTTGGTGCCGAAAGAAATATCTCTTCTAGAACTGTCGATTGAAGCCTTGTATTGTATTGTAAAGGGTTTTTTTAACGTCCCCCGGTTTTATGCTTGAAAGCTAAGCAGGGGACGGCTTATAGACTAACTTATAACCTAACATAAATTAACACCCATGCCTTACCCGGGATTCTAACCCAGAGCCTCCCGCACTCCGGGTCGGAGGCGCACCAACCGACTACGCCACGGGAGGTCGGCTTGAAGCCTTGAAGAATAATATAAAAATATATAAACGCATATATTCAAATATATAAAACACGACGATTAGAGCCCCCTGTACTTCACGGATTGTTGTGTCAGCAGGCTATGCTTTACAGTCATTTACACACTCGAGAATCTATCTTTTGCCTATTTGTTGCTACGATCGCGCGAGGCCTCTGTACAGGACTGTTCAAAGCTCACCCACGCTACTGCTTCGTGCTTACTACTGGCTCACAATCAAACGAGGCGTGTCTAAATAACTGTCATCCAATCACAGCAGCAGGAGAAAAGAACAAGAGTTTGGAGTCTACCTCGCCTCCGAATGAATTTGCGAAATACCCGTGGCCCTAACCATAATGCAAGTCGTGACATAAATAAATATCTCACAAATAGAAACAATTACTAATTAAATGAATCTTAGATAGTTCAAAAGTTGAATAAAGGTATTATTTAACGCAATAATTGAAATAATAAATGTAACGAGACATTTAATAGCATTACTCGCAATTGTTGCAATCGACTTGTCTGCTTCAGGGATTTATCGATCGTATGAATATAACATATCGCAACTTGAGTAAGACGGATTTCTTATTTTTATTTTTTTTTCCAAGAACAATGATGTTTGGCGCCACTGTGTGACGTGGAGTATAGATTATTTATACTCTGCTGGCTTTGACCTGAAAAGCTCGATGCACCCGGAGTCGAGCTTAGAGAAACGTAGGGCACCAAACTACTCGAGAAGAGGAAATGACACGTGTCGTTATACGCTGTTCGCGTTTATTTCAGCACATCCGAAATGAAACCTTGAAAAATGTCGTTGCCCGTACCTGCATATATTTCAACGGTCGCGCTGGCTGGCAAGCGTCCAGTAAAGATGGTAACGACAGAGAGAAAATAGTTCGTGTTTTAAATTTGAATTAAATGTGTTAGGCGAATCTTTGTGAACTACTGTAATGCATTCTCCTACTTTCTGTTTTTTTTTTTATTCTTGCAAGTGTAAGATTTAGAACATTTGTAGAATATATTTACTTGTATAATAATATCACAGTCCCACTTGACCGACCATGAATAAAATGATTAGGCCCATGGCATGGTTGATTTTTAATATTGCGGAACAATAAAGGTTGGCAATGCATTTATATCTTAGGCAGGCCTTTCAAAAGTGCTCAGTTTACATGGACACCTTATAGTTTCATTTGATTCCTATACCCCAAAGAAAATTCCACCTGATTTTGTAGACGTTTTCACGTAAAACATACATTGTAAAAATTTTTCTGGTTAACTTCCTAAACTGTAATGGGAGTTTTAATCCTATACACTGTATGCAAATAATACCACACACAAAACTGCATACATACATAGGAATGTTAAGTATCGCTACTTACACAGTTGGGAGCTTTTCTACGCATTCGACTGTCTCCTGAGCAAATTTAGGAACCCTTAAAGCTGTTCACGATAAGGTGAGCACTTTTAAAATCAACCTTAGAAAAGAGTCACTGCCCCTGAAAGCATATACTTTAATGAACGCACTGAGCGACATTTTCCCTGTAAAGTTGGTAACAAGAGATGGAAAATAGTTCCATATCTTAACTTCGAATAAAATGCGCTTGGTAAGAATTTTTGGAAACTTAAATTATTTTATTTTATTTTATTTTTATTTTTTTAATGCATCGAAGCGTAAAAATCAGCATATTTCTATAATATTTACTTTCCTAATAATTTCACAGTTTTACTTGACCGACGAATGAATAAATTGATGAGGTTCAAGGCAATGCTAATTTTACATAAGGCGAAGTATACATGCATACAAGTAGAAGTTACGCAGGGCTTTTAACAGTGCCCATTTCATCGTGAATAGCCTATAAAATGAAAGTGCAGGGGCGAAATTACCATTCAAGCTTTCTCATTAACCGTATGCACTGGTATGGATGGTACATTTCTGAAAAATTTCTTAGATTGTACACTGCAAAAAATACATCGCACTTACTTATTTCCATAACACATCCAGGTCTGCACATATTTACTATAATTGAAGGCAAGTTAGAAGTGTATCACCTGTATACACCACTGCAGGAACGTCTATTATGTTGGTTTCTGTATTCCCACTTACAACTCTTCTATTGGTCCACACCACACTGGGAGTGCTTACTGTGCTCTACAACGTTCATCATTGGCTGGTCATCAGCCACTGGGGTCGCACAGCTGATTATGCTCCAATCAAATGTCTCTTACTGTGTAAGAGTTTTACAGTCAGTCGTGTTCTTTTATAAAAGTATAACAAAAAAATAATTTTTGCAGGAAACCTATAGCTACTGGCCTGTATTGTTCTTGTACGATCCTGTTCAATACTAGCAGAATAATGACTCTATAACCTTGCGAGTTTTATTTTCCAGGACGAAGAAATTTTCAAACTGGCGTTGCTCGATCTTAGCTCGAGCGCAGACCAGAATGTGTTAAAGAGAAGCGAAGTCGCTAGTTTCAGATTAGCAGCAGGGATTGTGATCCTCGCGGCAGGCTCGGGTCTGAAGACTGGAGGCAGTGTGAAAAGTGGTAGGAGAGGGGAGGTGACAGCAGTGGACAGGTACGGGTAGTACCAACGAGCGGTGTGTTGGGGCCGGGAGGCTGGCGCACTGCCCGTTTGGCACGCGGCCTCCTCGGAGCAGGCATCTCCACGTCCACAGCTTCGCGACCCCGACACGCGAGCCGCGTCGAGGCGCAGAACACACGACGATACAGAGGCGAAACACCCGCCTGTGGCCGCAAACCCCAGCCGTAACATGCCAATAGGTACTTTGTGAACAGATTTGATGTGAAATCCCCTTACATGTAAGGGAAACTACAGGCTGTTCACGGTAAAGTGAGCACTTTTTAAACCTTTTAGATCCTGTGGCGTCAATTGATGCCAATTGCTTTGTTTTTTTTATTACATTTGCTGCAACAAAGACCTATTTTGATCATTTTAGTATCATTACTCTGGTTTTTAGATACTAATCTCTGGAGCTCAGAATGGACTAAATAAAAAAAATATTCGGATTTTTATCGGTAAACCAGAAAATTAAATCAGGTCTGAAAGGGTTAAGGCCCTCCCAACCAGATATTGCCTATTAATAAATATATCTTAATGCAACATCAGGAATTACAAGTTCAAGGCTGGTGAAATGTATGCACTGTGTTTATTGGCTATATTGCAACATTTATATTAAAAAACAGCAGGAAAATGGAAATTAGATGAAAGGAACAATTTAGGAGGGCCTTAAAAAGTACTCACTTTACCGTGAACAGCCTATAATTACCTCTATATGTAAGGTAAAATTACCTGTCAAATGCGGAGTAAATTAACATAACAAGTAAGGTACCACTCCCTAAACGTACGGAAAAAGTACCTGTCTAAAGTGGGGGAAAATTCCATACAAGTAACTTAATATTAAGTACATTGTACTAAATTTATATTTAAAATTACACGGGCTATTAGTACTGTCATTTATTTATATTACTTATATCCCCTGACGAAGAGTAACAGAAATGTCAACACTAAAATAGTCGACATTTGCTGGTGAGGGGGCGCGAACCATGGACCTCTACCACCTATAATTTTTTTTATTCGTAATGTGCGACGTAGATAATTAACGATAAATATGATTACAAAACCCATTTATCCGAAGTAAAGGATTGTAATGTGCGTGATCAATTACACCACGACGACAACATGGCTGTATGAGTGAATATTAGTGTGTTTACGGATTATATCTTCAGCGCGTCCTCTCACTTAGCTGTCGAGACAATGCTGAAGAGATGCACGCGTCGCAATGTAATTTTCCCATCAATTTATGGGATCTTCCACCGCTATGTACGTGAATTTTACTCCAGAGTGCGGTAATCATACCTTGCATATAAAGAACCATGTTGAACAGCTTGTATGACTATAGAATATTAATTTTAAGGTGTAAGGTAATGAACGTTGCACCGAGGGGACGCAGCATACTAGGCAGCGAGTATAGATTGCACGCCGTGGAGGATGCGCTGCAACACAGCGTCTTTGCACCGCGCGCCGGCCGTGCTAGTCAGTTGTTCTGTAGAGTTGGAGCCGGGCAGGCTAGTCGTGTGTGATACGTCGCTCACGCGTGAACAGTGGTTATATACCGTGGTGATGCTCGGTGCCTGGTAACACGCAGATATTGTAACATGCGTGTACACGTAATGGGCTAAATAAAACAGTAGGTGGTGTTCATCTCGGACTTTACTTGTCTCTGTGAAATCACACTTACAAAGGTAAAAGTATACATATTATACAATTATTAAATAGTTACAAATCGAGTAGGAGATCCACACGCCGTAAGGTAATTTTTCCATCCATGTATGGGATTCTTCACTACCATGTATGTGAATTTTACTCCAGAGTACGGTAATTTTACCTTACATGTAAGGAAAACTATGTATCCCACACATGTTTACGAATATTACCTTACACTTGTCAGGTAATTTTACCATTATTTTTTACAGCGTAGAGACCTGCAAAATTCGCGTTAAAATTTGTGGACACGATAAACTTTAAACACGCGTACCTTTGCACATCTGTCATTGGAGCGTAATGTATCTGACACATCCTGGGTAACTCTGCGCCAATAAATGAACACTTCACAATTCTGTGCCCCAATCACGTGTAATGCAGTCAGAAAGGGCATCTATGCAGCGGCCAATGGAGAAGCGACGCCGGCCGGCTCCAGGAATTTTAGCCCAATGTCGAAGAATAACGCGAATTTTGCATGTCTCTACCAATAGGACATGTTCCGCAGCACCCAATTACGAACTTCCAAGACGGCGCGATGGCAAAAGTCTGCTGTCTGTCAAGTTAAAAAAAAATATTGGGTTAGTCCTTAAAAAAATTTGACTTGGTTATTGATGAATTTCCTTGTAATGCACGTTTTTTTTATATCAGGCCGTACTTCAGTTTAATTTAATTTTTAAAATAAGAAGAAAGATATTATTATAGTTATCTAAATCAATTAAGCCCTTCCGCTTAAGAAGAATAGTTAAACTCCAAATAATGCAATTAATGAATCTCCGTCAGTATCATTACCATAAACGAAGTATACAGCTAGACGGGCATAATACCGCATGACAACACATCGAGTGACATCATAACAGTTTTAATGATGAAGAACAATAGTTAACGAAACTCTTGCAAATACGATTCACGTTATTTTCATCCATGTATGACGCATCGTGTGCCATTTGCCATTTAACTATGCAATTGTTGTTTTTTTTAGCAGAATCTTCAAACGTATTGGATCAAACCATTGAAAAATTTCTCTTAACATTAAAGTGTATTATTCGTGGTTAATTTGAACTATTACGAATATATAGTTGTAGACTCTAATGCTTCATTTATAATTAATATGCATAAAACGAAGAGCCGATATGTCTTGGTATAATTCCTACTAAGAAATAGTTCTCATATAAAAAACACTATTAAAATGAGTGCGCACGAATGCGGTGAGTTGTCCCTTCGGTGTAATTTCATAGACTTGGTTTAACTTTGTTTGCACGAGGCGGAGGAGTTACCTGAAAGTAGAACCTAAGCAAGAATTCAGATAAGTTAAAAGTTCCCAAGAATGGAGTAGAGTAGAGATTTGTTTGCTTGTTCGAAAACACGTGAAAGGCTTGGGATTGGCTGGTTCAGTGGCCGGTTTGCCAAGCCGATCGATCGCGAAGCCTCTTTAACTTGACATTCCTCAGGAAGTGACTTTGCAAGAATTCTGTGACTTGCACTCCACTTCCTTTGAGATCGATCGTCGCCTATCTGGCAAGCCTAATAACTGACTAGTTTTATTTTCTAACTGAGATCGCCAAAGTTTCCTTGCATTAGCTTCTACGAAAGTTGTTGTCAAGTCAGTTCCTGAGGTAATCCCACTCGTACATTTGTCCTTTTTTTTGCCGACAGTGATATTGCGGAACCACTATAAACTATTTTTGTACATTTCGCCTGTGTTTATCTCTTTTTGTAACGTTTGTGTTGTGAAAGAAATTTACACATTCAATTATTTCACACAATCTTTGCCACGTCTCTATGCTATTGTTTGTCCTTATTCGCTGAGAGTTTTGAGAAAAACAGAATTGTGATTCAATGTCACAATGTTCCGTTCTATGGTTGTTTCCTGATATTGCCTCTCAGGGTAGAGAAAGGTATCTGAAACCGTACATTCGATTGTTTAATGTACCCCGTCACTCTGTCATTTGAGTGAAGTAGAGTGAGAGATTTGAGCGAGTCTTAATATCACGGACCTGAGAGCCGATGAAAGTGAAGCGAGGTGAGTAAGGAGCAGCGCCGGAATGCAAGGGCGAGGGAAAAGGAAGGTCCCCGAGAAAACCCGCCGACCAGCGGCATCGTCTAGCACTATTCCCACGTGCGAAATTTCGGGGGCGACCCCACCGGGATTTGAACTCGGCCCGCCTTGGTGGGAGGCGAGCGTCATACTGTTTTTTTTTTGTTTATATTTCGCTGGTATTTTCCAGTTCAGTAGATGCCAGCACAAGGGAACTGTTTTAAAACCAACAGTTTATTATCGTGTAGTACACGTTGTTATAAGCGATCACAGTACGTAGTTAAAACGTTATTTTGTCAACTTCTTTCGAATATTTCATTCACTGTAACGATTCGAAAGAGACTTGTAAAGATATTTAAACAAAAATGTACTCGTATTTTACGTAGTTATTTTTCCTAGTAGTAAAAATGTTTTATATTCAATGCACTTTAAAATGCATTGTGAGGGGGGGGGGGCAGGAAAGAAATTACTCTACGAAAATTTCTATACTGAACCCCACATTGGATTTATCACAATTCAGGCAATCATTTCTAAGACGCCTTAACTCCTGCCGATAAGGCACTTAAGAAAAGAACCCCATATTACTTTTTCTTTTGTATCCACATTAAGGGCAACAGAAAAGCTGTTATAGCATGGAAATGTGCAACATGGTATAAGTAAAGCCAGTGATTTTTAGGGCGAAAAACTATGATTGCATGGTAGACTTCAACATTATGAGCACGCAGCAGCAGTTTGTCTATTGCCATTGGCTGGTGTCTGCTTGAGAAGGCGTTTTCATATTTGACCGGGCCACTCAGAATTCAGCAACATCGGCACAATTCCTACCTGATTCGCGTGCAGACAGTTAACACGTGTCAAAACGCGATTCAGCCAATCAAGATACGTATACGACCCTATAGTGTTTTCAAATATAACTTGTCTTCAAATATTTTCGCGAAATTTCACTACCCCTCGGTATAAGGAATCACCTGGTACCCAGAACCCATTTCAGCTAAAAATGGCCAGAGGGCCTTTCAAAAATGACTGATTCAATTGTTCTGTGTCTTCAAATTAAAAATAATGAGTTTCTTTTTTTTTCAACTAAAAGATTAACTTCGTGGGAGATATTGCCTGTCAGTCGCACTAAACATCCCCATTTGTGGTTATGCTGATACGATGGCCCCGCTGTGCGGGAGTGACAATTACAGGCTCGAATAGCTGTCCTAGGTTAATTGATCATCGGTCAGCTTCAAAAGCCAACTTCGTTATGACCGCCGTAAAATATCTTGATTGCGGAGATGATCGATCGTCGGATATGCACGTCATATCAGAACGTCATTCGAACGAATATTACGCGATAAAAAAACTATTTTCTGAAAACCATTTCGAAAGAACATTTACTCAGGTTTCTATATGCGTAACTATATTTTAAACTATGCAACGAAACTTTTTACTATAGGCTGTTCACGGTAAAGTGAGCACTTTTGAGGCCCTAATTACTTTGATCTTTTACCGCCTTTTAAAATAAATATTGCCGTGTAAGTAAAAAAAAAAAAAATGCGTTTATATTCCACCGCAGTCAGAAGTTAATGTCTAAGGCTAAAATAAAATATATTTATAGACTGTTGTTCCAAATGAGAGGGCTTTCAGAAATGTTCACTTTACCGTGAATAGCCTATACATGATTACGTTTCTTTTTCTCACCGACTGCGTTAAGTCACGTGATATCGTACTTGCCTGCATTCTTCTTGAAGGATAGTGCCTATCACAATTAGACTACTATAATATTTTTTATTGTTATTTTATAATAAAAGTAAGCAGGATTTTTATAGCTGCTAAATTGTACGCTTTAGAGTATTGCAATTTTCTCAGAGGCGTGCATAATACTTGACGCAGAGAGATTTTCCAACAGTCTAGCGATAGAAAATGTTTCAGTTAACCACTATAATGAAAATAATTATGCTATTTCCATAATTATGTACATCGAAATGTCTGTTTTTCGAGCATATTCGGAAATTTTTTTATTCAAATTCCGTCCAGAGATTTCTTGAATCAGTTAATTGAAATAAATTTTTGTAATTCTGGTAACAATGTCTTAATTTATCACTAGAGGCCTGCAAAATTCACGTTATTTTATGGCATCAAGCTAAAATTCACATCACTATATATACTCGAGCCGGCGTCGTTTCTCCATTGGCTTCTACCTAGGTGTTAAGTCCCTCCCTTTCTGAGAGGACTGCACCTGATTGGGGCTCACGATTGCGAAGTGTTCATTTATTGGCGTAGAGGTACCCGGGGCGTGTTAAAAAAAAAAAATAATGGTCCAATAACAATCGTATTGCAAAGGAAAGGTGTTTTAAGTTTAACACGTCCTCAAATAATAACGCGAATTTACCACGTCCCTATTAGTACAGTCGACGGTGAAAATATTACAGAGAGATTTATTACGAAAGAAGTGGCCACATTACAGGAAGGTCGCGTGACGTGAATAAAATACTAGAACAACATGACGCTAGCCGGAGAAGCAGTGGGAGAGAGAGAGAGAGAGAAACTGACAGATACTCTAGTGTTACCGTCCGTGTCCGGCCGAGGACAAGTAGACATTTCCTGCGCTTGATGAAGCCGCGACACTTGATCGCACATATCAATTTTTCCTTTCGAGTGTTACAAACGAAGAGAGGAAAAATTTCGCGCTTTGAACGATTTGTAGGCTAAACTCGACCGTCCCATTTATTTGCGACTCTCGACTTTGTGCTAACTGACTGCTGCCCTCATTGTGTAGCCAGTTTTTACCTCAGACCAGGTGGCACAGAATTCGGTGATTCTTTCCTTGCAGGTCTGTCATAGGTTCATAGTTCACCTGGCCGTGTATCATAGAAAACGTAATAGAAATATATATATATGTTTGCAAACTAGATTGTCGAAAAAATAATTCGCGAAAATTTCCAGTCCCTACTTATATATCCTATACACGGTAAAATGACCACTTTGGAAAGCCCTGCTTTCGATATACTTGTATAGGCTGTTCATAGTAAAACGAGCACTTTTGAAAGCCCTCTCATTTGGAATAATAGTAAATAAACATATTTTATTGTAGCCTTGGACGTTAACATTCGAGTCCAGTGAAATATATACATTGTGTTCATTACTCACATGGCAATATTTATTTTAAGAAGTGGCGGAACCATAAATTATGGCTGAAAGTAAAAAGTAACTACGGCTTCAAAATTTCTCACTTTACCGTGAACAGCTTATGTGCACGTTGTGTATTTTTCCACCTTATGTAGAACTAACATTATCACGGCCCTCATCACTTCAGCCATACTTCGGTCAAGTGAAGCTGTAAAATTATTATAAAAGTAAATATTTTTTCAAATTTGCTCATTTTTACACTTCGATGTATTAAAAATACACAAAGGGAAATAAATAATATAACTTATCACAGGTGGTTGCCTAACACTTTTTATTCGACGATAAGATATTGAACTATTTTCCATCCATCGTGTCCAACTTTGCTGGGATATTCGACATTAAGGTGCGGAACTACTGCCCATTCATCGTTACCAACATTACTGTGCACATGTCACTTAGGGTGCCCGTTAAAATATGCGCAGGCAGGGGCAGTGACATTTTTCTAAGGTCGGTTTCAAAAATGCCCACTTTATCGTGAACAGTCTTTAACAAGACACACTTGGAAGCCAATGGGAAGAGTTCCAGTAGATCCACGGAACAAATAGCATCGCCCAAGGAAAGTCTTTCTTCGTATTGGCGGGGCGGTAGCTTCTGTACTTGTACAGCACCGGCCATGATTTAACCTATTCTGCAGCATGTCAGACGTGAACGAGTATACTCCCTATAATATGTCAATGTGCTGATAACAGTTTCGAAAAAAAAAATTGTGTTTAGCTGTGTTGGGGACACGGCCGTTTGTTTCGCGTGAATACGTCTACGTTGACACGCTCGGACGCCTTGGTATTTATTTCACGTTTCAGACACCGCTTCACTCGATCATATGGGGTTATATGGTTGTCACTGGATTGCTTTTGAGACACTATTTACAAACGTATACGATTTCTCTACTTCGACTTGACTTTTTGACGAGTATAGGCCCACATTGTGTTAAGTTTTCTTAATATTTACATTAAACGCATACAATTCCACAACAACGACGCCACATAAATTTTTTTAACACGCGATCGATTTATCTTGAGGAGAGCTGTCGATTTAAATCTAAACGAGCGTCGTAGCTTCTCCTAGTGAAAAGTTACAATATGCGGAAGTTATGAGACGCGGCGAAACTAACTAAAAAATGCGCCCCCCCCCCCCCCCCCCTTTTTTGACATCCCCGCCGGAAGCAATTCTTCGCAGTCCTCAGTCAACGTAACATATTCTTTGATCCTTTGGCGATCGAGTGGTGTAATTGAATTTTGAATGCAGACGATAGATTCGGAGCTGCAATCCCAAACTGTATCCCCCGATTTTGTTATCATCGGATTTTCTGGATTTCCTCCCATTGTGGTTGCAAATTTAAAGACGTGTTCGCTTCAATTCGGCGCAGATTTCCAACATGCAACAACGCAATTCATGCGCAGGGTACACAACCGCCTCAAATGTTTCTTTCTTTTCCAGGCGGGAAACTTCCTCTAAGCTGCAGGAAAATGGCCGGGGAAATGCGGGGTTTATCAGATTTCGGAACTTTTTTTTTCCCCAACACGGCCTGAGTTCACTCCGCCGCGCCACGAAATACCGCGGTATCTGCGAGCTGCGCGCGCGGCAGGGGTGCGAAGCATCGGGAGAAAGCTTGTTCTACACAGGGGTGCGCAAAACCGCAGCGAAACGGTACGAGATATTTTATTTCCCGGATATATCGTCCACGATCTGTATTTCACAAATCTTAAAGGCGTTGGCAACGGAAAACTTTGTAATTTTATATTTGTACCACATAATGTTCAGCTTTTAGACATTGTGCATAGAGACCCGAGAATTTCGCGGGTTCATTTATAGAGAAGTTGGAATTCACACACTTGTAAGGTAATGTTACTTTTGTATTTGGTCGACGTATTTTTTGGCACCTCCTGGAGATAAATGAGCCCAAACACCGTATTTTACTACCACAACAACCAACCTATAAACAGTTGATAACTGTACGAGTATATATAAGAATGTGAAGTCTAGCCTACAGGTCAATTTACTCACCAATTTTTCGGGTCTCAAATTATCAGTAGGAACTGAAAATTTTTGCGTTTTCATCTCAGGACAAGCTAGACTTAAAGCACATGTACATTGGTAATATGTTTGCATTTGGATCACAGGTTGTCAAACACGCCCATATGGACTCTGAGCCAATAACAGACACGAAAGGTAACAAGCACCGAATCCTGTGCCACCTGATCTGAGGCAGCACTGGGGCAGCAGTCAATGTACTGAAATATGAGGTTCGAAAATACATAGGAGTGTGGAATAGTACATAGGAATACAGCAACTTAAATATAATAATAAGTAGAATTGTCATAGAAACGGATCAAATTTCACTTATTCGTAGGGCCGCCTGTTTTTCGTGTAAAAACTTTAGGACTTGTTGTACTCTAAAACACTATATTTCAGGCCCACTTTTGTGTTTGGATTATTTTAACTGTGACGCGTTGCAGGTGTCTGCCCGCGAATCATGGACACTCAGTGTTGGAGTTAAGTAATTCTGATTGGTCCAGTCAGGCAAGGAACTGTCGCCTGATAAAGATACGTGGCCAATACCCAAGGGGAAACTGCACATATGACATAGTATGTCGGAGTCTAGCCTTCGAGTCGATCTTTTCGCGAAAATCAGGTGGCCCTACTTATTCGTAATATACCACAAGTAGTAGGAACGTGGGTTCTAGACCACTACGCAAATGGCATGTGGATGGGGATGGTCTAAAATATATTTTGCGAGTTAATGGCTAATCCGTTAAATTGGATAGTCCTAAAGCGATTAAATTGCAAATCTGATTAATCGGATTAAGGCTTAAAGCGCAAAATCAATTTTAGGCCATCCCATCCACATGTCATACGACTAGTCGTCCAGAAATCCTATGTCCCTACTACTACAACAATTTTATATATATTTGGGATAGTATTAAGTGTGTAGTTTTTATTTTTATATGCTATATTATAAAGGATGACTAAAGTAGGAAATGGTAGTCATTAAAAGCGCCACAGATATCAATTCGATCCTTTTTTTTTTTTGTGGCCGAGATCTCGCGAGGGCACGAGATGTTTTTGGATAGGTTAAGGGCTACTCGTTGGTTGATACGTGCTTTGAGAGCTCAGGTTACTGATAATTAGTTGCTCCTACTTAGCAAAACGAAATTGATAGCATAATTTTCGCATAAATGCATGTAAAAATCACAATTTTACTGTTTTAAGAAATATACAAACAATGAAAACTTACTCGCCGAAAAAAAATTACAAGAACTACTTCGAGACGTACATAAAATTTTGTTGTTTTATTTTGTGGCTGCTCCTGAATTTTGGTAAAATTACTTTTGCTAGGCATGCCTTGAAATGAATTAATACAAGACCTTTAAATGGCCTTTATTGAATTATCTGCAAATTGTTTGGTTTATTCTATTAGCGCATTAAGAAAACAATAAAATTTGGACTATTAACACATCGTTCTGCAAAAAAAAAGAAAACAGGCAATCTAAATAAATTTTGTATGAGGAAAATTATCAACAGATAATGTCTACAAGTTGAAAAACATTGTTCATTGCCAACGCCGCATTAACCTGTTCATTACACTGCAGGAACTTCAAGTATAATTTTTTCCTCGCTTTCGCGTCGAAAATTGTAGGCGAACAGAAACCGTGCGAGTATATGTTATCGTATCGATGAGACACGGAAGTCTTATTCCTCACTGGGTAAATGTGCAAAAAAGTTCCTACCGTCCGCCTATAAGCTATTCACGGTAAAATGATCACTTTTGGAAGCCCTGCTTGAGATCTACTTGTATGCGCGTTGTATGTTCTTCGGCATTATGCAAAATTAACATTACCATGAGCCTCATCACTTTATTCATGCATCGGTCCAGTGAAATTGTGAAATTACTAGAAAGGAATTTTTTTTTTTTTTTTCAAATCTACTCATCATTACTTTTTGATGCATTAAATTATATGAAAGAGAAATAAATAATATAAGTCGTCGCAAATGGTTACCTAACACTTTTTATTTGACGTTAAGATAAGGAACTACTTCCCATCCATCGTTACCAACTGTACTTTGCGCATGTCACTTCAGCGCGCCAGTTAAAAAACAGTGCATGCAGGCAGGGGCAGAGACTATTTTCTAAGGACGTTTTTAAAAAAGCTCACTTTATCGTGAACAGACTTTACCTGCCTCGCGAAGCGCATAAAATACGCAGTTGAAGCAACTCTTGGAAGTGCGCTGGTCAGTCTAACCAACCACCTGGGACAAGCTTTCGTAAGGGTAGTGGTTAGTTCTGCTAACCACAATTCTTATATTTCTCGCACTATCAGGGGCGGCAGCATTCCGTACTTACCACAAGCTGCGGTTTAGTCGCGACCTGCTACGTGGCATGAAGTGTACTTACCACAAGCTGCGGTTTAGTCGCGACCGGCCACGTGGCATGAAGTGTACTTACCACAAGCTGCGGTTTAGTCGCGACCCGCTACGTGGCATGATGTGTACTTACCACAAGCTGCGTTTTAGTCGCGACCCGCTACGTGGCATGAAGTGTACTTGCCACAAGCTGCGGTTTAGTCGCGACCCGCTACGTGGCATGATGTGTACTTACCACAAGCTGCGTTTTAGTCGCGACCCGCTACGTGGCATGAAGTGTACTTACCACAAGCTGCGGTTTAGTCGCGACCCGCCACGTGGCATGAAGTGTACTTACCACAAGCTGCGGTTTAGTCGCGACCCGCCACGTGGCATGATGTGTACTTACCATATGCTGCGGTTTAGTCGCGACCCGCTACGTGGCATGAAGTGTACTTACCACAAGCTGCGGTTTAGTCGCCACCCGCCACGTGGCATGAAGTACACTTACCACAAGCTGCGGTTTAGTCGCGACCCGCCACGTGGCATGAAGTGTACTTATCACAAGCTGCGGTTTAGTCGCGACCCGCCACGTGGCATGAAGTGTACTTACCACAAGCTGCGGTTTAGTCGCGACCCGCTACGTGGCATGATGTGTACTTACCACAAGCTGCGTTTTAGTCGCGACCCGCCACGTGGCATGATGTGTACTTACCACATGCTGCGGTTTAGTCGCGATCCGCTACGTGGCATGAAGTGTATTTACCACAAGCTGCGGTTTAGTCGCGACCCGCCACGTGGCATGAAGTGCACTTACCACAAGCTGCGGTTTAGTCGCGACCCGCTACGTGGCATGAAGTGTACTTACCACAAGCTGCGTTTTAGTCGCGACCCGCCACGTGGCATGATGTGTACTTACCACATGCTGCGGTTTAGTCGCGATCCGCTACGTGGCATGAAGTGTATTTACCACAAGCTGCGGTTTAGTCGCGACCCGCTACGTGGCATGAAGTGTACTTACCACATTCTGCGGTTTAGTCGCGACCTGCTACGTGGCATGAAGTGTACTTACCACATGCTGCGGTTTAGTCGCGACCCGCTACGTGGCATGAAGTGTACTTACCACAAGCTGCGGTTTAGTCGCGACCCGCTACGTGGCATGAAGTGTACTTACCACAAGCTGCGATTTAGTCGCGACCCGCTACGTGGCATGAAGTGTACTTTCCACAAGCTGCGGTTTAGTCGCGACCCGCCACGTGGCATGAAGTGCACTTACCACAAGCTGCGGTTTAGTCGCGACCCGCTACGTGGCATGAAGTGTACTTTCAAGTGTCGGCCGCATGTTTTCATTGTGAGTGGAAGTTTGATGTCGAGTAAGCCCAGTCTATTCACCGGTGTGGTTGTTATTAATATTTTGCAAGTGATTATAATATTCTGGGTGAGTAATTATTTTATTACACTAAGCAATCAATCTGGGAATACGTATAAGTATTTTCGCGTATTACCAAACTTTTTTCTTATATTCAGATCCTAATTCCCACGTGGTCATTTGTGCCAACCACCGCCCTTGAATAACATCACTTATGACTACGATAGTATATTTTCGATACACGAAAGCAGTACGAATTTTTTTTTTTTTTGTAAAACATAAATTTTAATAATTCATTACGAACAGGCTATACATGTTACGGAATCATCTGCGCCGTAGAGAACTTCTCCTAAAAAAAAATTCGTGAAGAATACGTCTTGTTTCAAACGCCTAGATTAAAAATCAACGCAATAAGCCAAAATTTACTTAAGACCACAATCTCCCATTTCTACAGTTTTTTCGAAAAATTAATTTTTTGAATCCAAACGGGAGCCAGTATTGTATAATCCTTTTACAAATTTGTTACAAATAGTTTTATTATGTAGTCTAATTTTTTCATGACGGAAAACTATATACTTTTATCCAATTAATGAAATAACGAAAATTTTGTTTAATTAATAATTACTTAAAATTATAAACTTTTTTGTTGTTAGAAAAATTTGACTACATAATATAAACAATTTGTAACAAAATTGTAAAATGATTTTACATCAGCTCCCGTTTGGGTTCAAAAAATTAATTCTCGCACAGGCTGTAGAAATGGGAGATTATGGCCTTAGCACCGAATTCCCTATTTCAATTTCGCAGCTGCCAGCCGGAAGGCAGTGCCCCCTAAGAACTTCATAAAAACGATTCGCTTCTACGTAAAGGCTGTTCACGATAAAGTGAGCACTTTTGAATTCAACCTTAGAAAAAAGTCACTGCCCCCGCCTGCATATATTTTAACGGGCACCCAAAGTGACATGTGCACAGTAAAGTTGGTAACGACGAACGGGATGTAGTTACGTACCTTAATGTCGAATAAAAAGTGTTAGGTAACCATTTCTGATTATTTTAATTATTTCTTTCGCTTTCTGTTTTTTTTTAATGCATCGAAGTGAAAAAAAAAACGAGCAGAATTGTAACATATTTACTTTACTAATACTTTCACAGTTACACTTACCCGACGCATGAATAAAGTGACGAGGCTCATGACAATGTTAATCTTACATAAGGCGGAAGAATACACAACGTGAATACAAGTAGATCTTAAGCAGGGCTTTCAAAAGTGCTTACTTTAGCGTGAACAGCCTAAAGAGGAAAGTAGGCTCATTAGCTATGCCGGTGATCTCTTGTTCGTTCTACGGATTGTAACAACGTCTCCTCATGCCACGCCTTTGACTTCCTCCTCTTCAACCCCCACCCACACTCCACCCTTCTCGGACAATGACCTTCTCCTCCACCCCTTCGGAGGTTCGGAACAAGCTACAATCAGCGGTGGCGCTGCACCCAGTTCGCCCTCCCCCAATCTCCCACCTAGGGGAGCCAGGCCGCACAGTGACCGGAATGCGAACAGAAGCGGCCAGCGCCCCGGAACTTCCGGGTTCCCGGAGCTCGAGCGGCCGGCTTGCCATGTGTGCGTGCGAGCTAGGCCGGAGCATGCACTGAAAAAAAAATATTTTGTTGCGGCCACTTAATTGTTTTGTTGGTATTCAACCTGCCAAATTTGTTTTTGTGGTGTACACACAAAATTGTAGCTGACACAAAATAAGTTTTTAGTGGCCACTAAAAACTTATTCTGTGTCAGCTACAAATTTTTTTTGTATACACCACAAAAAATTTGGCTGGGTGAATACCAACAAAGAAATTTTTTGGCCTCCACAATTTTTTTTTCCCCCAGTGTGAGCATCGACCTGCACGCTACTAGCTCACCTGATTGTGTCCGACCACAACATTTTTAATTTTAATTTTTGTACCAAATGTTTTTCAACTCATATGCATTGTATGTGATTATTAGAGACCTGCAAAATTCGCGTTATTATTTGAGAACACATTATACTTCAAACACATGTACCTTGGCGATATGTTTTTCATTGGACCATACTTTGTTTGACACACCCTGGATAACTCTGAGCCGGTTAATAAACACTTCACATTTGTCTAGTCCAAATAAGTGCAGTACAGTCAGAAAGGGAGTGGCTTCGCATTTATGCAGCAGCCAATAGAGAAATGACGCCGGCCCGAATATATATATATATATATATATATATATATATATATATATATATATATATATATATATATATATATATATATATATATATATATATTATAATATATATGATGAATTTTTTTTATTTTAGTTTGCATTGTCATGCTTTTTTGTAGGCTATCACCCCAACTTAAAATATACTGAATATGAAGAAAATAATTTCAGCTTCTTGAAAACCCTTAATGCTCTTAGCCAGAAGGCGTCTCGTGAGGAACTGCAGTTTTCACCTGCGAAATATTGGCTTCGGAGATAACTGGAGAACCTAAATTTGATATACACCGGTGTAGCGTTTCTTTAATACAATTCCTAAGCAGACGTCACTCAAGCACGCTGAGCAGTATAGTAACAAGACGTTTCCTGCAGAAGTTCTGCACACGTTTCGGCGGCCAGGACAGGTGGGCTCATCTTGAAAGCTAAACTTGACTAGTTTTTTTTACTGTAGTTTTGCTTTTAAAAAAAATGTTATATTATTTGTTTTCACCGAATTACAGCAACTATTTATTATACTACACGGCATTTTTTTACGCGATGGCCTGCCAAAATCGCAGTTTTAATGTTTTTGGAATCTACAAATAATAGAAACTAAGTCACTTAACGATATAAGGTACTTCACACTGAATTAGATACCAGCACGAGTTATTTCAAAGACTTTTTAAAACCATACCGTGAAACGTGGTCGCAATTTTCAAAAGTTTCTCAAAATAGGGATTTAGAACAGTCTATGATTTACTAAAAAAAGAAGTTTTACTAAACATACCTTAAATGAATTAAGATATAAGACCTTTCAATTGACGTTGTAAGTTTTCTGTAAATGATGTTTAATAGTGTAATGTATATTATTTGAACTGTGTTTCGTGCAAGTATCATATAATATTTTTTTTTTTGTTTTATTGCGCCTTTATATACACTGAGAAAAATACCTTTTTTTTTTTTTTCTCAAACAAATTTGGTTTTGCGCAACCAAAATAATTGTTTGTATATGGGCATTAAAATATTTTGTCGTTGAAATTGAAACTATTTTGTTGTTTTTATTTGGCTGCCTCAAGCAAAGATTCTGTTGGTGCAATTAAAGATATGTCTGGCTCTGCGTACACTAAACAGTTCCGGTTAGTATAAGAACAACTGGAAGCCCGGCTGGGATTCGAACCCAAGAGCGTGTGTTCCGGAGCGCTACGCCCTGCGCAACATCAACCAAAGTGACTACTGTGTATAGTCTGTTTGCGGTTCCTCCAAACTTTGTTAATCATACCTTTGAAAATTCACCCAATGTATAACGTGTTTAGTTATTTCCTAAACATGCCATGTATCAAAAACATCTATACATATGTTAACACGAAAGTGTCTTATTTTTCATTAAATTGAAGTTTAATACGTATTTTATTTAAAAACTTTAATAATAAATTTATAATAATTACGAGGAAAAACAGTGACAAAAATGTGTGTTTGTAGCGCCTAGTAAGAACTAGTTCTCATGCAAGATATCATTAGAACTGAGTGCTCACGAATTCTGTGCACTGTCCTTTGGTGTAATTTTCTAGACTTGGCTAAGCTTTGTTTGTATTAGGCAGAGGAATATACATACAGGAAGTACAACTTTAGCAGGGCTTCAAGAAAGTACAAAGTAACCGTGAATGCATTATATACAAAAATTGTTTTCAAATGCGCGCATCATGAATACTGGACAACATGCGCAAATAAATACTCACAGATTCAATTTTAGTTTCCTGTTGAAATTATTTTATTAGGATGTTTACACCAATATTAGGCATATATAAATGCACCAACGAACACTGCAACTATCCTACCAGTCACAAAAATATTTCAAACAAACTTTCGAGCTGTATTTTCGAACGAAGGCAATCAAGTGAGTGGACAAACAAATATATACATTTGATTAAACTAAATATTTTGTTTGACAGTCTTAATTTCTTTTGGCCTAACGCAGAAGTTTTGTTTATTTAAGCGTGTACTGTGTTAGATCAACAAAATACATTTTGTTGCTTTTCAAGGCTTGTTTACCCGACAAAATATTATTGGAGCCACAGAATAAATCATACGCCCTTTAGACATACAAATAATTATTTTGTTGGCGGGAGAAAAAGTTCCTCTCAGTCTAACTTTTGCTAAGCATACCTTAGAATGAATTTACACATAAAATTTTAGTCAGCCTTGTTAAATTTTCTGTAAGTGATTTCTACAGACGTGCAAAATTCGCGTTGTGATTCGGTGAGAGGATAAGACTCCAAACAAGTGGGCACAGTCCGTGGTTTCATTGGCAGCTGCATTGTAATCAGCGTCAACTACCTGCTTGATGTCCTTGAAAGAGATCGGCCACTCCCTCGCTGAACTAATATTACTGGCTCAAGAGTTCTCCGAGGTGTGCCAGACATATTTCCAGCCAGCGACTGGAGTCGGCCAAACGTACAGTAACTTGCCGTTCAGTCTGTCCTTGAATAATAACGCAAATATTGCACTTCTCTAGCGATTTCGTTTATTCGAATTTTACGTTCAAGCCACACTAAAATAGAGATTCTGGCATGCAACGATGTCAAACACTCTACACGATCTGAACGATGTAAATTTTTAATGCGAGGGCAGAGTACTCGTACGTTGAACGGCGGTAAGCCCGGGAAGGTGGGGGGGGGGGGGAGTTTAGTAGGCATTTGAAGAGCTATTATATAGGGTAATTCCGAATAATTTTGACCACAGTTACTATTTTACAAAGTCTGATGGTTCACAAGTTATTACAGGCTGTTCACGATAAAGTAAGAAGTTCCAACAGGCACTAACCGCCAATGAACATATCTTATAGCAGTCTCAGGCATTACATTTTGATGGTGGTGAAATGTTTACACTGCGTTTATTGATCACATTGCAAGGTTTATATTAAAAAGCAGTAGGAAGATGGCGATATGATGAAAGAAAAAATTTATAAGGGCCTTAAAATGTGCTCAATTTACCGTGAACAGCCTATACCATGTTGTCAGTTGTCTGCACAAAGGTGAGGTCGAGGTAATAAATAAGCAAGTACATTACCGGGGGTTTCCCTAATCACACATACTCAGTTTATTATCGTTAGAGACCCGATATATTCGTGAGTGCAATGACAGGTAGGCTATACTTCACAGTCTTATATGCTCTCATACAGATATTATCTGTTTATATGTTGAGTGTTGTGGCAGTAAAAGGCGGTGGTGGTGGTTGGGCGGACAATTTATTGCATGTTTGTTATTGGCTCATTTATCTCCACGAGGTGTCAAACAACTAGTCGATCAATAATTACAAAAGTAGCATGAACGTACAAGTGTGTGAATTCAAACTTTTCTAGAAATGAACCCGCGAAATTCTCGAGTCTCTAGTTATCATCAATCAATCAACCAACACAGACCGCCACACAAGGTTACAAAGTATGGCACCGTAAAACATGCCGTTTACAACATGGTAATACGGTGTGAACTTTGTATGAAAGTAAATGTGGCCATAATTATTCGGAATGACCCTAGCTACCATCCCTTAAAATACCTACCCCCATCAAACATTATATATATATATATATGTATATATAACCAGCCTAGTAATCGGCCGTGTTTCCGCAAGCATTTTCCAATCACACGATCCGAAGCCCAGCACGTCGTCGCAGAGACACAAATCCCATTAAACTCCAATTCCCATTCGGAATTCTTTTCCCCGTCCCCAACCCTTTCCTTTTCAACCCCTGGCCCGAGCAAGCCCACACCCCCCCGAAACAAGTCTAGCGAGGAAAAAAAATAAACAAATCATCCGGATTTGGGTAATTGTATTCACAAGGAAAACAGGCGATATTCGTTACGCAACGATAACGTTGGGGGGGGGGGGGGACAGGAAGAGCAGAGGGGTGGTTCCGAAAATTAGATAATTTTTCGTTGGCAGCCATGACCGTAGAGAGGGGAGGGCGTAGTGATTTAATTATAGCTGGGATTTAAACCGTTTGCTTCTGGATATAAACGACACTTGGCCTAGCGTTTTGACCCCCGGGAATATTCAGGGACGTCTGCCAAATATCTGCGAATTATAACTTTTGCGCAAGAAAAAAATTACTTCGAGACTTTTCATTCGCGTGTTTTTTTTTTTTTGTTTTTGTTTTTGTTTTTTTTTTTTTTTTTTTTTTTTTTTTTTTTTTTTTTTTTTTTATCCTGCGGACATTTGCTCGCTCCAATTTTGCTCCGGAACAGAATTTTGGACTCGCGCCAGATCGGCCCAGAGGTGCGAAGGTGAGTGACGTGACGTTGGGGGCTCTGGGTTCAATTCCAGGTGCCCGGTAAGAGCGAATTCGCTCGATCGGAATGTAGTTATTTTCAATACCGTTAACCTTTACGTGTGAACTTCTACGGCAGATGTCTGTTAGGTAAAGCGCCGGCCAAGAGGAAGTTTCGTTAGCGGAAACGCCAACTAGGGGACATATCAGTTAGAAGAAAAGTCGATCAGGATAAAACGTTGATTAGGAGAAAGAAGTTTTAACGAAGACGTTTTCGGTAGAACGCGTTGGACAAAAACCAACGAGGCAAATCACTTGTAGAGAATACACCGTGTACAGTACAGCTGGTACATGAGGCTAGCCACCTTATCTTTCGTGTGGTACAACACAGCCAATGTCCTTAGTAAGCTGCTGCACTAGAAACGTCAGTTTAACTCCAAAGGTTTATCCCATAATAAAATATTCAGTTTGAAAAATCATTGTGGGAGGATTGACATCGAAAGATAATGCTAAACTAAAAGATGAGATCACAACAAACTCTTTGCCCAGGTCTCCAACTTTGACACAAACTGGTAGGCGTGTCGGCGACATGGCACTTTTCGGACTGCACCCTCCTAATAAATTTGAGTAAGCTTCCGTGTTAGGACGCTCTACTAATGTGCAAAACAACCTGACTGTAGCGTCTATCCTCTGGTCTTTATTCTGTATATTTTTTTTCTAACTTTAATATTTTGTAGAGACCATATAATTTCGCGCAATACTTCAGTCCGAGGCAGACTTCATACAAGTGTAATATCAGTTTCACGAGTGTAGGGTCCGCGGAGGCTGAGCGGTTGGAATGCTGGCCTCCCACCAAGGCGAACCGGGTACGGAATTTCGCAAGCGGGTATCGTGTCGGACGATACCGCTGGTCGGTGCGGGTTTTCTCGGGGATCTCCCGTTCCCCCCACCTTTTAATTCCGGGGCTGCTCCATTCTCGCCTCATTTCACCCTCATCGGCTCTCAAGACCTCGTTGTGAGCGGCCGCCCAAATCCCTCAACTCAACCCAACTCATGAGTGTCACTGCGCATATGCTCATCCGGCATGTCTTGCAGGACTCAGGACCAATAGTAAACACTTAGGCCTCGCAGTGTGGTAGCTTCATTCCGTGTGGCCGGAGTCGAACAGGAAACCGAGTTCTGCCTGTCCCGGCAGCCAATGAACAAGCTACTTACTCGAATGTATACGGAACTGTGGACTCTAGCTTGGTGCAATATTGTATCGTGAAATGGCAGGGTGTATATTCATTTGTATAGTCCATTCACGGTTTCTTCGGCCTATTTGAATCAAACCTTTGAAAAATCTCCCCATGTATGATGTGTTTAGTTATTTCCTAAATACGCCCTGTATCACAAGCGTTTTATACTCGTGTTCATAAAACTTACCTTTTTATTTATTTATTTTTATTATTTGATTATTATTATATTAATATTATAATAATATTTATTAATGGTCTAAATAATTTAAATAAAAACAGGGAGGAAATAGGTATGTTGGTAGCGCCTAGTAAAAAATAGTTATTATACAAAATACTGTTACAACTGAGTGCGAGGCACGAATGTGGTGCGTTGTCCCTCTGGTGTGATTCTCCAGTATTAGTTAGGCTTTGTTTGCACGAGGCGGAGGAATATCCTGGAAGCAGAACTTTAGCAGGGCTTCAGAAACGTGTGAAGTAACAGTGAATGGATTATAACGGCAATTGACGGTAAAATGAACACTCTTGGCAGCCCTGCTTAGGTTCCACTTGCATACAGATTGAGTCTTCTACCATCATACCACTCAGAACGTATTCTTGCGCCAGTCAACTAGAACTCTGGAATTATTAGGAAAGTAAATATTTTACGAATTCGCTGATTCTTACACTTTTAAACACCAAGAAACACAAAGAAAATTTAATAATTTCAGTATACATTCTCCCCGTCGTTACCAACTTTACTGGCCGCTTACTAGTCTGTGTACCCGTTAAAACATACGCAGGTAGAGGTAGTGACATTTTCCAAAGGTTGGTAGTACTCAAATAACCGTGAACAGCCTATAACTTTATGCTTTTCTATTTAGTTGCGAAAGTGTATTTATTCTATTAGCTTTTCCTGTTTGGTAGATTCTGGGTCGTGGTAGAAATGAAGAAATAATGCTTCAGCGGCGTTTAAGTTATCGTTTTGACAATGAGTCCCGAGGTTGCAAGGTTTTTCCACCGAACAGAGCTCTTCAACCTGGCGGATGGTCTATATTCCGTTGAAGTCTGAAGATCATCTTAACACATTTACCTTGCTCGCGAGTGTTGGTACAGTCAAAACAAGGATAGCTTTGCAGTTAGCAACAAGCTAATTATTCCAGCTCAGAAAAAAACAATTTTGCCTACGCTTAAAGTGCGTTAAGTGGGCTGCAAGTTTATTTATTTCATGTTTCAGGAATATTTTTATCAGCACAACCTGTGTGTTAAGTTTTATTTTCCGTAGGTTTCTTGGATAGTTTTTGTCTTCTTCTTTCCTTCCCTCAAGTCGCGATCACATTCGAACTAAACGTTAATCGTTCATTGAAATTGAATACAAAATTCCATCTGACTTTGAGAGAAATCCAGTTTACCTACACGACCGTGTTAAAAAAAAAAAAAGTGCGTGAATTACTTCGTAACAACAGTATACGAGCTAAAGAGATCACAATTCAATTGTTTCTGCTCTTTTAAACGCTTAGGCCTGATATTACAGACAACGTTTGTTAAGCTACTTTTACACTACTCAAAACACATTTCGTGTGAGATTTCGCATGTAAACTCCCATGCAGGAATATCAAGCAAATTACATACACGAAACGTGTTTACACACAGTTCGCACAGAACATATGTAGCAAAATCTGACTGTGCAGTAATTGACGACCCCAGTGAATGAATAAATATACACGATAATAATTTAAAAGCACCTTAAAATTTAATCTCATACAATACTGACATAACTCAACTCAAATTCTTAAAATTATAATGCATTCACACACACAGTACATTTCGCCATATTCTCCTTTGCGTAGTTAAATGCACGAATTACTTCTATACCTCTGGATGAATTTTTACCAGCATTTTTCCATAAAATAAAGGAAATTTTTTTTAAACACTGTATCTTCCAGCTCATGATCTGGTGCGAAATCTGCCTCGCATGAGAAATTACCGTACGAGATTTTCGTACAAGGTCTGTATCTTGTATGCGTGTAAAAGCTGCTTTGTTGATGACGAGTTGGTAGTAAGAATCCTAGGCAACGTCTTGAAGATGTAAACCGTATAACAAACAAGATAACTTAAAACAGCGAATTTTTGTATGTTAAGGTTGCCTTCCGCATCGTATGGGTGAACAAGACTCGCCAAACAGGACTCGAACCCCAGACCCAGTGAGTATGAAACAGGAACGCTACCCTTTACAAAGTAGAAGCAGTTCGTCCGTTAGGTCGTGGTTATTGCTTTATGACAACAAATAGCAGTAATTTTTTTTTTTAATTATGCGTATGAACATTATTTTGCAAAAACAATGTGATTCTTGTTTATCATTTTTTATATTAAAAATTGCATCACTGTCATGTAAGTATACATAAACGTAATTTGTTTAGATGTAAATGTAATTTGTTTATATGTATTTAAACAATGTGTTTTGGTTAGGAAACTGTATTGTATCACAAGTATAATCATAGGAAACCAAAAGTGTTCCCACATGTCCCTTGTAAACTTATAGTTTTTTAATTATATGTATGAACATTATTTTGCAAAAACAATGTGATTCTTGTATAACATTTTCTAATATCCAAAATTGTACCATTGTCGCGTAAGACTATATAAAAGTAATTTATTTTTATACCTATAAACAACAATATTTTCTGTTTAGGAAGATAAATTGTTTCTTAAGCATAACCCATAAGAAACCAAAAGTCCTTTGTAAACTTATAATTACTTCAAAAAGGACCTTCATAAGCTACAGCCGACTATTTAACGAGTTATAACCACACCTATAAAAAAAATCCTTTCTTCAAATAATAAACTTTTTAATAACCGGCCGAAGGAATTTAATATGCAGTATTCAACATATCCTGAGCCGGGAAAATTTGAGGAAGAATTCTTTCAGCACGTGTAATCTGGCGCGTCCAATATCTTTATCCATGCAAACACAGTTACATAAAAGATCTTGAAGACGTTATAAACTAAATTGAAAAAAAAAAAATGGCATGCGAAACTTTTGTTCCTTCATTATTACGACAGTCCGGGTTCGATTACCGACTTACCACAGTTATGATCTCCAGATTTAGGAAACGTGGCGGACGTTACCGATTGCCTGTAGAAATGTTCTTGTAGTGCGTTCGTTCCTCTCATGCACCACTGCTATGTGTTGTTTCTCCAACGCTGGGCCCGACACTGACGTAAACGATAGCTGGCGGGTTCGTACTAGAGTGACAACAATTTCCGTTATTGCCCCTGCGCTGCGGCGAAAACCTCCGTAAGAAGTTTATTTCCCACATTGAACGTAATACATGAACGACGTCAGCGGTCGCGGACGAGCAATGGCGACGTATTGTGGTTGCCAAATTCGTTTCATCGTTTACGTCGCCGCTTTCACGGAGGATGAGGAGTGAAAATCCTCGTCCCCCGTCTGTTACGTCATCCTGTAATGACGCGACGGTTGTCATCAAAATATTTCCTTGTGGGGGAACGGAAGCTCCAACTTCATAATTAAAAGTACGCGACGCCACGCCACGTTGAAATATGCAGGATGTCACATTTCAGTTCGATAGTTCGGGCAGGAAATAATGGTAACACGCTACCTGGTTCTGTTGCGCTGGTCGAATTTCTTCCCGCTTGCTGGGTGGCGTGTCGAGAAACAAACGGGAATACGCGTTGAAAAGCTAGATTTTCCAGCGTGATTGAAACGCCACATTATTTAGAGTCGCGCAGTATGTGATAGGTTCGTCTCACGGAAGTTAGTTCCGTAGGAAAACATCATACTTGACAATATTTCCCACAAATAATTACTTATAGTTCAACACAATCACTAACTGCATTACCCAAATCAATGAAAGTATTAAGAACACCAGTTCGTTTATTTGAGTATTAAGAACACCAGTTCGTTTATTTAAGTACTAAGAACACCAATTCGTTAATTTAAGTATTAAGAACACCAGTTCGTTTATTTACGTATTAAGAACACCAGTTCGTTTATTTAAGTATTAAGAACACCAGTTCGTTTATTTAAGTATAAAGAATACCAGTTTGTTTATTTAAGTATTTTAAAAGTGTGATTGCGAACATAATTACCAGTACAATTTATTTCGGTTTAAATTGTACACATTTTAGAAGAAAAGTGTGTATAATTTTTATAGGTTAAGTGGACTATGTCCATTGAACATGCATAAATAAAAAAAAATAACGGAGACACGACACCACGCCATCAAAGTTATAATTTGTTTTAAGTTGTTTTCTAAGTCTATTTTTCTGTGTTAATGTTTATTGATTACTAATCATGTTATACCAATTTAATGTTTTGTTTTTGTTAGAAATACTTTTACGTGTATACGTGATTAAATTCAGACCGACTCATGGGGTGCCAGGATGGATACTGCAGTGTGACGTTTGCAGGAAGATACATTCCGACAATGTGACATCGTGACAAATAAAACGATTCAGATAAATGCGGTCTCGCTCGATCAAATGTACGGATACGATGCATGACCTTGAATAATATTTCCACACAACTACAAAAAAACGTCAAGTTTAATAAAATTGGCAATATGATAAAGCATTTTTATGATTATAACAATTTCATGGTTATATAAGCTGTTCACGATAAATTGAGCAATTTTCAAAGACCTGCTTAGGATCTACTTCGTGAGTCACATTTTATCCTTCTATCATTTGTAAATTTAATATTGCCACGTGCCTGATCGATTTTTTCATGCGCCGGTCACGTAAAACGGAGAAATTATTAAAAATATAAATGTTTTACGTAAATTTGCGCATGCTTACACTTAAAAGCAATTTTAGAAAATATCATAATTAAAGTATTGACGAACGTTTGCCTAAAACATTTTATTCGACATTAAGACGTAGAACTGTTTCCCCTTCGTCGTTACCAACTTTATCGGGTGCATGGCAAAACATTGTGCCCGTTAAATATGTGCAGTTAGAGGCAGTTACATTTTTCAAATGTTGATTACAAAAGTGTTCACTTAAGCGTGAACAGCCATTATCTGATCTGGCAATGTTACTACTTGCTGAAGAAGGACATGCAAGACGAAGAAATCAACAAACTAGTAAGACCTTCCAAAGTGCTAAGTGAAATTGAATTCAAGTATGTGCACAAGAAGTGGCGAGAGGCAGCAAGCAGGGGGGGGGGATGCTAGGAGTGGTTCGCTACTCACCCCTGATGACCTTGACGCAGTTGGTGTGGTTGGGGTAGTTTGCGGGGTGTCCTGGCGAGAAGAACTCCTGCCGCTCGGGCTCGCCGACAACGAAAGGTAGGCACCTCTCTTCCACCGGCTCTTCCCGGCCGAAGGTGTACCTGCGCCACACGTGCGCCGCCGCCGTGGGGGCGGTGGGGGCGGCGCTCTGCCCGAGGGCGACGGGGGCGGCTACTGCTGTCGTCCCTTCCTCCAGGTACGGCTGGTGGCGCGGTATGGGCGTCGAGCTGTCCGCCGCCCCGACTTCACCTGAAACCCGCAACACACCAGCCCCTGAAACGTTTCACATTACACTCGATACACACTGCAACCCGTCACACATCGTCTGCTGGAACGCTATGCAACCGGCAAAACACTAAACTTAAGAGACACTAAAACCCACAACACACATTTCCCTGAAATCCTATGCAACCTGCAAAACACATTTCCCTAAAATGCTATGTAAACATCTATACGCTAAATTCGCTACACACTGCGACCATATACACTAGAGAGATACCGGAGAGTTTTGTGCAAATAATTTAAACAAGAATGCAGAAAATATCCTAACGGAAATAGATGAGACTACAATACTTTTCAAAAGGATGGTTAAGTAACGCATAGTTATAATGTGTGCTCTGAGGAAGGCAATATGTCCAAAATGTGTATTCTGCCTACTTAAAGATTTCACTTCTCAACTCTCGTCACATCACAAGTCCCCTTCTAAGGTCGATCAGTCTCTGCTGATACCTATTCATCACACCAGCGCTTATTCTAAATCATTTTCGGTGACTATACAGCGCGAACTAGGAATGTACAATACGAGCTCATCAGACAAGACGTCTCAAAACTATCGTTTAAAATAGATGAACTTTTAAAGCTTAAAAACGGCGTAAATAGTGGGTGATGCCCCGTGTAGATACAAAACTTTGCCGGTGTACGTGTTTATGTAATGGGTGATGCCCCGTGTAGATACAAAACTTTGCCGGTGTACGTGTTTATGTAATGGGTGATGCCCCGTGTAGATACAAAACTTTGCCGGTGTGCGTGTTTATGTAATGGGTGATGCCCGTGTAGATACAAAACTTTGCCGGTGTACGTGTTTATGTAATGGGTGATGCCCCGTGTAGATACAAAACTTTGCCGGTGTGCGTGTTTATGTAATGGGTGATGCCCCGTGTAGATACAAAACTTTGCCGTGTGGCGTGTTTATGTAATGGGTGATGCCCCGTGTAGATACAAAACTTTGCCGGTGTACGTGTTTATGTAATGGGTGATGCCCCGTGTAGATACAAAACTTTGCCGGTGTGCGTGTTTATGTAATGGGTGATGCCCCGTGTAGATACAAAACTTTGCCGGTGTGCGTGTTTATGTAATGGGTGATGCCCCGTGTAGATACAAAACTTTGCCGGTGTACGTGTTTATGTAATGAGTGATGCCCCGTGTAGATACAAAACTTTGCCGGTGTGCGTGTTTATGTAATGCTGATTTTTTTTTCCTTTGGTAACTTTCGTCTGTATTTCTATTATTAGTGTAGATGGTAGTTACCATTTATAAACATTATATTATATTGTTTATTAATATATGCATATTTTCAACATAATGCCTGTCGATATTTACTGTGAATAAAATGTACATATTTCACTTTTTCGTATGCACTTTTCAATAGTATTCAAATAAGTATAATATTGTTTATTTTCTATTGTTCAATTTAACATTATAATTAATATTTCCTGTAGTTGAAGGGAATACAAGGCAGTGTTACATTAACTTTGCCACATCTAAAAACCAGTCGCAAAATAAATAAATAAAACAGGCAAAAATGTGAAAAATAACCTCGCGGGAATAGGCGTCACTACATTCACTTTGGCAAAACTTAGTAAATAATCAACAATTACTAGAAATTTACATTCGCTCTTCTATTTGCCTACATTTGACATTCTCAGATTTTGATTTCGTTAAACTTTGGCCGTAGTTCCGGAAAAATAAACTTGTCTGTTAAAATATTAATTTGTTTCTCCCAGTTCATAGTGTTTGTGTCGAAACGTTTAGACCAATTAAATGCATTGCAGATCAGAGTCTATTGGCTAGAGGGGATATCAGTACCAAAATGGCGGATGGAAACAAAATTGTGACCGGAAAAGATGACGTACGGAAACAATATGGCGGCGGATTCCCAGATCCTCAGTTCCCAGTTCTTGCCCTGGAAACTCCCATTTATATGTACTTGTGTCAACATTCTCTCTCTCTCTCTCTCTCTCTCTCTCTCTCTCTCTCTCTCTCTCTCTCTATATATATATATATATATATATATATATATATATATGTGTATATATATATATATGTGTGTGTGTGTGTGTGTGTGTGTGTGTGTGTGTGTGTATTATTATGGACCGAGATTATATATATATATGTATATAATATTTGAAGATATTTTTATTTACAGTAAAAACCTACATAACTAAATGTAAATGTTTTATTCTTAATATATTTTTAATAACCAAGAGTACATAAATACTTACTATCATGTTTACGGACGGGTTCTGTGAATTTCCGGAAAGTCCTGTGAAATTTGCGATAAGTTCATTACTTAAAATGCAACGTGCCTTATCTTTACGTAGAGTTCTGGAGAATATTTTACCAGCACTTACCTTTATGGCGTTAGCTCTATTAGCTACACGTTCTTATTGGCGACATAAGTTTTAAGTCTAGGATATACATTTTTCCTGAAGCAGCAGAAACTCTTTCAAGAGTTCCATTACCATTATTTGTATAATAAACATTATATAAACAATTTTCTATCACAAGAACTACGTATGAAGTTGGTTTTATAACCGCTCTATAGGGCGTTTCTAACAAAATGAATTCACGAATATGGTAGAAGTTCCTTACGATCGAGATGTTTCCGTAACATGCATAGGTTGTTCGCAAGGATTTATTTAAAATTTATGTATTACAAAAAAAGTACAGACTGCATTTCTATACTGAAGATGTAGGGATCTTCTTATGAATAATTCGTAAAGAATGCATTTTTTTTTAACGCTCTGAGGTGAAATTTCTTTAACAAGGGATTTGCTACCTAATTCAGCAGCTGACAGACGGTAGGTACTGCTCTTAAAGTGTTTAGTCTGTAATCTGGTGGTGGAAGGGCCTTAAGGGAGGAAGGAATGTGAAGGAGCATCTTGGCTGTACGTCGACGACCAGGAAAAGAGGGATCACGAATTCGCGGATCTGCGGCGACGACGTCCCGCGAGGAACCGCGAGTGTGTGATACATGAGCAGTCTTCCATTTACTTCCCTGGTCGTGCCAACACCTGGTTTGTTTGCCCGCGCTGCAGTCTACGTGACTCGCATTCGAGTACTGGCCGCCGCCAAAGGATCTGGCATGAGAGGGGGCGCGGTGGCTGAGCGGTTAGACTGCTCGCCTGCCTTCACTCCCCCCGGCCGGGTCAGTCCAGGACGCTGCGGGTTTCCTCGTTTCCACTGCCCTTGCATTCCGGCGATGCCCCACTCTCAACTCGCTTCACCCTCATCGGCTCTCAAGACCCCCCATGTTAAGATGCGTCCAAATCTCTTCACTCTTCACTTACCCTAACTCATCTGATTCACATTAAGATATGCGTGCGTACATTAAAACATAATTTTCCACGACAGAAAATATATAAATTATGCACAGCTTCGATTATTTCTTTATTTCTCATTTGTTCTGTCCCGTTTTTAATAATTGCGTATTTCTTATGATTTCGAACTATAATGATAGAATTTCCGAACCGTTTTGTACATTACACAATAAAAATGATTGAGTAAAAATAAAAAGGTGCATTATAAATTGCAATAACTGATTTTATGTGCTAGTCCTTTTTTGAGAAAGAAAAAAACATTACAAATGTTGTTTAAATATTATAAAAGGGAAAGTTCCAAGTTTATTTGAACAATTTTTGATCAAACTCTGTTTTCTTTATAGATAGTGATGACTTCAAGTTAAATAGTCTTGTTTATTTCATTTTATTTTATTTTTTATTGCGTCATGGTTTTGTGTACATGCCACTGTATTTTGTGTTAATTTGCCATTATTGGTTTTATATGACCTATTGTCGAATGGCATGACACATTTCTGCAATAAATAAGTTATTATTATTTCGTATTCGCTAAGGTGTCATGCTCACATGGAGAGAAAGAGAGGAAACGATGGGTTATCCAACCTTCTAGTGGAGACATTTTGGCGGATCTTAACAACGAGGTCATTGAGAGCCGACGAGGGTGAAATGAGGTGAGTATGGAGCAACGCTGGAATGCAAGGTCAGTGGAAACGGGAGATCCCCGAGAAAACCCGCCGACCAGCGGCATCATCCGGCATGATTACCGCGTGCGACCCCCCTGACGGGAATCGAACCTGGTTCGCCTCAGTGGGAGGCAAGCACTCTGACCACTTCAGCACATCCTCTCCCTCCTCGTCCATGACGTTCTAGAAACATTTCTGGGTTACAGTTTGTTACGAATAGATTCGGAGCTCCGTGATATCACGAAAGGTCGCTGCATTTTGCCTCTGGACGTTTTGCTGCAATGAATAAGTCAGAATTTAATTTTTTATAATAATTGTTTCCCTTTTGAATTACTGTTATCTATTTACATTTTAACGATATTTTAAACTATCTATTAGGATGAAGTGTTTCCCAATATCTCCATAATGAAATGGTTGAATATATCTCTGAAATCGCGGTAGTCTATCGGGCCCTACTTTTGGGTCATTATTAAGGAGTAGGTTATACTTTAGCACTCCCCTGTTATCTTCAACACTGTCCCCAAGCCACGAGGGAATACGGGTCGTTCGAAACAACAGAGCGAGTGAGAGAGTGAAGAGATTTCGACGACTCGTGACGTCGAGGTCTTGAGAGCCGATGAGGCTGAAACGAGGCGACAAAGGAGCGACTCCGGAATGCAAGGGCGGTGGAAACGGGATATGCCAGAGAAAACCCGCCGACCAGCGGCATCGTCCTGCACGACCCCCTACATGCGAGAATCCTGCAGCGACCCCCGCTGGGACTGGAACCCGGTACCCCTAGGTAGGAGCTGAGTTCTGTTTCCCGCCCTTTCTCCGGAATCGCTCCAGGCAAACGACATTTTGGACGATGACATACCCGTTCTTGGTAACCCGAGCAACTTGATAATGCCACTGCAGATGGCGATGCTGAAGTGCGCTGCTTACATAAAAATACTTGTTCAACATGTAGACATTTCCCACGAGTGTTATTTAGAATTTTTTTTTTTTTTGCACATGGCATGCCATAGTCTCGTTTCTAGTATTTCGGGGACCTAAAAACAGTAATAAAAAATCTTACTTACTGATATAAGATAATTCACGTTGAAATAAGTTACCATCAGTTATTGCAAGAATTGTTTAAAACCACGGTAGGCCTATGTATGTTTTTCGAGATGTTTAGTCGAAGCCCAAAATAACGAAATTTTCGCATATTTGTTTATTCGTAGCAGTGTACGAACTTTCTGTGAAAGTAATTTTGCAAAGCTCACGTAAAATAAGTTAAGATGTGACCTATTGTCATCCTTGTCGAATTTTCTGCAATTTTTCCGTAAAAAATTTATTTACAGTTCGAAAAAAACCCTGTAATCGTAGTTTTACCGTGCCTAGATGCAAAATTCTTGCGACATAAATTACTTAAAACATGGAATGAATACATATAAGTAGGAAACCGTTAATTTCGCGGATTCATTGGGCAACAATCTAGACTCGACAATCCTTTGTGTAGTAGAGACTCCGTTAGTTGTTCATTGGTCGATGCCCCAGTTTCATCGCAGACCAGGGAGAACTGTATTCTTCCCAGTTTTCTTGTAGGTCAGTTATTGGTTCAAATTCGCCCAGGGGCGTGTCTTACAAACTGCGATCCAATTGAGGCAGAGAGTCAAATGTAACACGTGTTTGAAGTCTAACTTCTCCTCAAATGAAATCGCGAAATTTTCGGGTCTCTAGTTATAAGTAATGTCTAGCAGTTGAACATTATTTCTTACAATATAGCACAATTATTATGGCGACCAGTGCTATGAAAGACATAGATAATGTGTCCTGGTACCACAAATCTCAGATGACTCTGAACTCAAAAAAATAATCACAATACCATGAGCTCCTTTCAGTGGATGAAGCCAGCGAACAAATAACGCTGACCAAAAAATATAAACTTCTCTGAAGTTTAGCTTGTTCCAGATGATAATGCAACTTTAGCGCGTCTCTAGAAAGTAAACCTCACAGATGAAAACTTTTCTCCAAGAGATTACCTTTGCGTATGCGAAATCCCCGCGGTGCCACGAAGAAGCCTTTGATGACACAAACTTCTCTGAATAAATTTAAATGAAATAATAAAAGCAGAAATATTATTACCGAGCAGCGAGAACCAGATGCAATAAGGAATTATAATAATACCCGAGAGAATGAATCTAAACTCTGTTATGCGTGCGATTATTTTTTGTGGCTCACGCAATATTGGCCCTTCGGGACAAAATTCTCGCTGCGAAATCTTCCAGGATCGACCTCACTTCTGGAATAACGTTAGTGAATAAATTTTTGTGGTACATTTTAGAATAAAACAAAGCAGGTATCGCAGTGAGTAAGAATTATTTAATAAATATATGTGGGGCATAAATTTTATACGGAGTCGTGCTTGAGATATACATGTGGCAATATTTAGCTATAATTTAAAAGTTATGCAGGCCTATAGCATTACTGAAAAAAAATATAGTTTTCAGTTGATGCTAAAGTTCATCGTGCACAAATCGACGAGTTCAGTGTTGAATGTATTTTAGCAGCTATTCTGAAATTTATAAAATCAGTAAGCGGAACACCATGGTTTCGTTCACCAATAAATTGAATTTGTCAATGAAATTAGTGTGGCCTATAAAAAAAGTTAAGCCTATGACTTAGGCTTCCCGAATTTGAGCCAGTCAAAGAGATTTGTTGTTGAATGAAATGTAATCTCAGACAGTTTATCGTCATTGTACTGTGTTTTTCTGTGTTACCCTTGTCGAGCCTCACAGTTCCTGTGTATACATCGTGTTTCACCTCTGTGTTCGTGCAATGCTACACGGAACTTCCATAATAACCAATGGGGTAGCTATAAGATTTATTCAGTCACCTACGCTCATCAAAAAAATTATTCAAATGTCATTAAAAAATTTTTCGTGAAGATTTAAATAACCATGTCTTTACAAGGCCTGCTACATGACAGGTCTGGGTAAATCAGATGCCTGACTATGAATATCGCTTAAATACTAGAATATCTATCATGATATAATCTGACGTAATGGTATAACTGATATCGCTTATGACATAGCATGATTATATTGACATCGGTTGGAATTCAGCAATATAACAGTATAAGGCAACAAAAAATAATCAAATTCCCTTAAAAATGCATTAAAGACAGAGAGAATATTGTTAAACAAAACAATTTTTTTTCTACTTTTCAGCTCTACGTCGATATAGATTGATGTTATGAATCACAGTATTTAAGATGGTTTAAGACAAATCTTAGACTAAAAATTTTTATGACGTATGTTCTGTAGTATATGCGTGATGCCGGATCAAACAAAAGAACAGATAATTTTTTTCAAGAATATCCTAAATACTTTCAACTTTCGTAAAGGATAACGTTAAAAAAGTTTGCAGTTTACAGACGTAGAACGTATTAGCAGAGTAAATTATGTCTCGACATGTCATATTTGGCTTGCATTTCGATCAGTTTTACCAACACGACAGTCAAATAAATTGGAGTGAGGAAATATTGGCATACATTAATATGTTCTGATTAACTGGCAGCATCCATCAAACATTGTAACATTTTATCGTCGCGTATATGCATTCAACGTGATAAATAGTTCCTCCTTCTCAGAACCGAGTGCGCAAAATTAAATTACCTGATTTTCTCGAAAACCGTTCCATTGTTCCCGAAAATTACCACAAATATAATTATTTGGCCATGAATACAAAACCACGAGCTAAGAAATGCTTCAGCGATCAGTTCGGTTGTTATATTTAAGACTTTACCGTTAGAATCACCGCCATTTTGTAATCAGTGAACGGATTTTGCTAATTCAGTAACTCAGTTCAAATTTTTATAAGATTTCAGGAAGCATTCCACGCATTTGATAAGGAATTTGAAACCTACATGCCCAGAATCACAAGACGTGCAATTTATAACGGTTCATTAATTACATTAGATAACGTCTTTATTAGAAATGATGTGGCAAAGTTGAGGCAGAGTACTTTCTCTTCCATTTCACCACGCAATAGTTACAGTTACTTAAAAAGATTAGGCTTCACAGACAAAGGAAAAAAAAATATTGTAACAAACGTAAGTTACAAAAGAATTTGTTTCTTGGAGAGACACGCATAAGATTCAGGTCATTCGTCAAACGAGCTCACATCTCAGACATGCGTACAATCACGTTCACACCAACACGCATATCTACACCAGTCGTTCACTCAATCACATTTACACAAGTGGTTACATAATGCATACATTTAAACGCACATACGTACATATCACGCACTTATTTACACATCCACAAGAGATCACCAGATATTTTCATATTTTTAAATATTTTTTTTATTGCAACATTATAACCTTGCAGTTCACAACAAGTATTGAATGCACAAGTATATAACAGAGCCATTTTTTTAAATCACTTAGTTTAGCTGCCTCTTTGATAATAGGTCTACATTTCACTGCGAACTAGAGTCCTAGAGCCAACCGTATAGAAACTACTGTATTTATTATTAAGCTAACTATTTAGCAAAGATCTGTACGCAAGAGTGAATACGATACCTCTGGCAATTGCAATTAACAGAGACCAGACCTACAAAATGTACGTTATTCAGGCTGAACTTCACAGTGCTGTAGTATGTACACGAGCCAGCGTCGTTTTTCCATTGGCTGCTGCATCGCCTCCAGACTGCAGAAAGGTTAATGTGATACTTTCTGGTCTGATAGTACGAGTGTAGCGGGCCTCTCCTGCGCATGCGTACTCGTTTACTTATCCCCTCCCCCCCCCCCCGTGCGACCACTGTACCCAGGCTGTATCAAATAACGTATTGTCCAATGATCAACTTACTGCAAATATACGCGGTTTTGAAGTTTAACGTAGCCCCGAATAATAACGCGACTTTTGCAGGTCTCAATTAATTAAATAAATGTGCGTTGCAGTCCCGTTCCAATTTCCGGCACAAGAGACGTCACAATAGCTTATTACTAGGGACAGGATTATTTCACGAATTCATTTTGGGACAAGATAGACGTCAAACACACATATATATTGAAGTCACCTTCGCAATTGGATCACAGTTCATTAGAAGACCCTGAGCTAATACCATACTTGCAAGGAAACAAGTAGCGAGTGCCATACTGCCAGGTGTGGAGTAACATTGGCTACTCTCTGAGGCAGCAGCCAATGAACAAACATCTGAGGCTCTATTGTACACAGGACTGTGGAGTCTAGCCAACAGGCCATTGAGCTAGCGAAATTTTCCTATCCCTACTTATTACTAGAGACCTGCAAAATTAGCGTTATAATTTGGGGACACGTTAAACTTTAAACACGTGTGCCTTTGCAGTAAGTTTGTCATTGGAGCATGATGTATCTGACGCGTCCTGGGTAACTCTGCGCCAATAAGTGAACACTTCACAATGGTGTGCCCCAATCACGTGCACGTTAGTCAGAAAGGGCGTGGCTTCGTATATTTGCAGCAGCCAATGGAGAAACGACGCCTGCTCCAATACATACAGTACTGTGAAGTTTAGCCTGATGTCGAATAATAAAGCGGATTTTGCATGTCTCTACTTATCGCTCATTTCACAAAGGCCAAAGTCCCTGTTAACGGCCGATGGAATAGTTGAGCGTTTTGAAACAAACAGATTTTAGAAATTCTGGTTTCTCCCCACGAACTGATCAAACAGCAGCTCTCTCACAGCCGGGCCGCAACGCACTTACGAAAAAGAAAATCCCCGAAGCGAAACGAGTGGAAAACATTTTTTTATTTTTATTCCCGGGGCGAAAACTCTTTTCCGTCTCGGGCAAAGCCGCTTATTTTGCGGAGTCCGAACGGAGGCTACCATGTTTATTTCCCCTCCCACTTTAGCTTTCGCAGACGTTTCTTCATCTCTTTCTCCGAAGGAGCAGCTTGACGCCGAGACGCAGTTAATTAGGCGGCGGGGCGCCCATTTGTAATTAGGCGACGCCAGCTCCGCGCGCCAAAATGTCGCCGCGATCGCTCGCAGTATTTGCGTACTCGTTAGAAGGCCTTGCCACAGTTGCAAACGAGTTCGCAATGAAGAGGGAAAGAGGTCCAGATACTACGACACAATATTATATTTCGATGGTATATCGAAATATTTTCAGTATCGATACCTGTCAGTTCGAACTGCAAAGGGAAAGAGCTACATACAGATACTACACTGTAAAAAAGAGTTTAAAAATACATGTAGAACCTTTTGGTAATTTTACTTTTCTGTGTGTAATTTGTAAAAACAAGTACAGGGCGTGTACATTTACAGCAATGTACAGCTTTATTCTTAACATAGTACAGTGGTATTAAAAAAAAAACACACATGTTTTGGTATATTAACAATAAGAGGGGTATAAATTTACGAATTTGAAAGTTCGTGTAAAAATCCACGAACGTGAAGTATTAAAACACAAATTTGTGTATTTTTACAACTACGCCAATGTTGTATTGAAACATGTACATCGGTGTAAAAGTGCATACTGTTCTATTTCATTCAAAAGTAGTACAATCTAACTGTAAAATAAAACACAAATATATTGGTGTATTGACATTTAAACGGGTGTAAAATTCCCCATTCAAAAGTATGTGTAAAAATACACTAATGTAAAGCACTAAAACCTTAAGCTTGTGTGTTTTTATAACCACGCTAATGTTGTATTAAAACACGTTAATCAGTGTAAAAGTACATATTTTTCTATTTCACTCACTAGGTAGTACAATCTACTGTAAAAAACATAAATGTATAGGTATATTGACATAAAAAAAGGACGTAAAATTACAAATGAGAATGTATATTAGCAAATATTTACATATACAAATTTACGGTAACTTTACGTTTGTATGTGTAATTTCCTAAAAGGGGAACACTATTTGTAATTTTACGCCAATGTTCCTGTGAATTTAAATATAACTACAAGTACTTGCCGGACACATACGCGATCTAGCGGCAGGGAGTAGAACTACTTCGAACTCCTCTTGTGTTCAAAAGTAAATCTTAACTCCCACTGATGGTATATGCTGGCGCTTGTGTATAACTACCTATTCTATAACTGAAGTCAGTCGTTATCTACATTTTGGAGGTAACTTTTTATAACTCCGTTAATGTACAGAAATTTTGAAAATATAATTACAGTGAATCTGCGATTTTACTTTTTTGTTAGTGAGGAAATACACATGCACAGTGGTGAAATAACACTTGTGATGCTTGTGTAAGTTTACAGCATGTGGCAGGAAATCTCTAATTTACATAGTCAAGTTTCATGAACGGAGTACATGTTATTTAACATCATAATAAGTTAAAATTACAAACTGGTATGGTAATATTACACCAACACTGTACATGTATTTAGGTATGATGAGCATTAAACAGTAACACACTGGTATAGTAAAATAACATGTACAGAGTACATATTATTTAATGTGATGATTAGTAAAAGAAACTGACAGGTATGATAAAATTACACTAACAAAGTTTGTGTAAATTTACATTATGTGGATTGATATTGGCAACAAAAAAAGAAAAATGACACATACAAAGTACGTGTAATTGAACATCATGATTACTAAAAATAATAAGAAGTATAGTAAAATTACACTGGCATTGTATTTGTAAATATACATGGGACACACAGTAAAAGTGCACGCACACATGTACGTGTAAAAATACACAGACATGTGTGGAGAATGTGCTGGCACGTACATTCGTTTAAAATTGCGCCATTTTTTTTACAGTGTAGGCCAAAATATTATATTTCGATGGTATATCGAAATATTTTCAGTATCGATACCTGACAGTTTGAACTGCACAGGGAAAGAGGTTCACGCAGGAAAAAGTCTACTGTGGCAAAAGTGTTCATGTTACTACAACATAAATTTTTTGTTATCTTTGAGCCGTCAGTTACTAATGTTGATGTAACTGTAATATAATGTTAAGTTATTATGTTACTGTAACATTAAGTAATTTTGTGACAACAGTACTTCCATACTGTACTGGCAACATTAAGGTGGTGTTTATGTTGCGGCAAAACAAATTTTATGTTTCGTCAAGAACTTTTGTGTTGCGGCAAAACAAATTTTGTGTTGCATGGATGTTAACATTTGTGTTAAAAATTTTATTGGAATTTTTCTTTCGCTTTAAATAAACATTGCAGTGTACAATTAATTAAAGTACGATAATTTTGCCACAAAAAAAAATAAATACGCTATCACTAACGAAAAAACAAATTTCGACAGTCGAGTGAAGCGAACGCGTGCCCTGAGTGCAAGGTGCTCTCAACTTCACGAAACTCGACGGCCTACCGACTGCTCCTCCGTAATTTGTGTGTTTCTCTTTCATTTTGGAAGTATCGAATATAATTTTAACTACAAACTTCATTTCTCTTTCGTTGCGTGGAAGCTCTAGAAATATGTGCATGTTTAGCGCATGTTCGCTGCTTTGCAAGGTTTGTGGTCTGGTTTAGGCAACATTTAGTTGACATGTACTTTAACATTCCAATACGGTGGTTTCCTTTCACGATGTTATCACCGTTCACCACCAAACGCCATTATACAACAGTATTAATATTGCTACACCAGTAACTTTTTGGTATAGGCTGTTCACGGTTAAGAGAGCACTATTAAGGCCCTAGTTACTTTTTCCTTTCAGCCAATCTTATCCTTTAACCACCTTCTATAAATAAATATTGCCATGTAAGTAATAAACACAGTGTGTATTCCACAGCACTCGTAAGTTAACGTCTACGGCTAAAATAAAACATATTTATTGACTATTATTACAATTGAGAGGGCTTTCAAAAGTGCTCATTTTACCGTAAATAGCCTATACCTGTGTTATTATGTTGACGTAACATTAAAATAATAACATAACATGTCGTCAGCCATCTTTGATCTCGTCTGGTGTAGTTCCCTCGCCGCCTGCTAGGGGCGTTGGTGTCTGCCATATTTACGATACTCGAGCGCGCATCTCTCGCATGCATTGCTCATGCAATGTAGGTTCTCCTGTCGCCTGTTAGGTGGTGCTGCTTCCTAGTTCGTAAGGTCGTCTCGTGATATATGTTTTATTAGGACTTCGCCCTTATGTGTATATTTTATGGTAAGACGACTCCAAATATCGTCTGAAATAGTGCGGGATCGATCTGCAGAACCTTGTGGACACATTAGCCAACTGAGATATCGGGAAATGTGTTGAGATTAGGGTTTAAAAGAAGCATATATTGTATATCGCGTATGTGGGGAGAAAAAAACAAGTTGCTATAGTAATTCTCAAAAAAATATGTAATAATAATTTTTGTAGCCCTTATGACTATTCGAAAATATTGTGAATAAGTTATATTTAAAAGAATATATGTGAGTTTTTGAGTCATATAACTCTCATGACTACAATAAAAAATGATCATTCATAATATTATTTTGTAATATTTTATAGACACACCGCTTAAGCCTATTCGAGAGTAACATAGCAGATATTTTTTTTAGTTGCCCAACCACATCAACGTGCCAATATATGCTATTTTTATTAACAGTTATTTCATCATAGATAGGCATTTAAGTATTTATTTTAAAAAATTTATGGTACATGTCAAATCACCCGGCTCATATTTTCGCTACGATTTTAGATAAACTGGCAGGTGTGCTAACTTATGGCTTGTTTATCTGCAAACTTATTTGGAATTTATTTTTTATTATACAGTAATGTGGAACACGTTGCCATTCTACCTACACACGGTAAAAGAAAACACTCCAGGAGAGGGACGAAGAACACACTCTTTAAAACACCAGTGACAATTTAAATACTAATCCCGAGCCCTCCAACTTTCCTTCAAATAGCTGTTTCCCGCACTGAGAGAAAATCGATCAAAATATTTGTTTGTGTAGCGCCAAATATATATTTTAGTTGCCCTATTAAAATATATTGGTGTGCAAACAAAATTTCTTTCGTTCGTCTAACAGAATATAAGTTTGAATAAACAAAATATCTGACTTGGGCCTAAAAAAAAAAAATTAGAATGCCAACTAAATATTTTGTTGAGTCAACTGTACATATTTGTTTGGCCACTCATTTGACTGCCTTCGTCCGAAAATACAGCTCGAGAGGTTGTTTGTATTTTTCGTAACAATTAGGAGAGTAACCGCGTGTGTTAGTGCATATACTGATGATTAACGATCGTATAAACACATTAACAAAACAAAGCGACAAGAAACTTGCATGTAAAGCTGTAATGCTGTAAAACTTGAAATATTTGCTTGCACACGTTGCCCAGTATTTGCATTATATCTATTTCAAAGCTTTCCGGCGTCAGCAATTGTTACATTAGCTGAGATTACTAAGGCGTAGCGCTCGGAAACAGCTGATCTAGCTCCGAAACCCCGGCGAAATTGGAAATATTTTTTATATCGGCTCGAACTGTTTAACGTGAGTGTGGCCAACCAAATCTTACAGTTTGGGTCAACCAAATGAGAACAACAAAATAATGTAGTTTCAGCAACAAAATATTTCATTGCCCGTATACAAACCAATAACTTAATTGCACCAAACAAATCTTGTTTGATTCAACAAAACCTTTTTCTCAGTGGATAACTGTTGTTTAAAATACACTGCGAAACTGTTGCAGGGACCTGCAGTGTACTTTTCTTCAGGCTTTCCGCCGATAAAAATGTATGTTCTCCGCTTCAAGTCCCATTGGTACAAGCCGCGCGACAAGAACACCGCGCGCCAGTTCGCAGACTTGCGCATAAGAGCGATAAGGCACTGGACGCCCGTGGCTTTGTCACCCGTATCGCTCCCTCGCTCCTCGGCCTCAAACGCTCAAAACGCCTCCAGGCGGATTATGAATCTCTCAGATCCGAACGGAACAGTCCGAACTCGCGCCAAGTGACGTCACAGACGGAGGGTAAATACGCAAATCTGCGCACGGCGAAGGACACTTTGACAGTCTGGTGTTCCCGTGAACCCCTTCCCCGAGTAATAGACGATGTCCCCCTCCCCCTCCCACGTCTTCCCCCCATCCAGCATCCTTTGATGCTGGACCAGCCGCTCCCCGCGCGGGAGGATTTCGTTCCAGACCATCGACAACAGCGATTTTTCATCCCGTGGCCTCACTGGCAGCTCCCGAGGGAAACGAGGGGAGGAGAAGAATCTTCCAGCCACGCAGCTTCCGTCTGGGGAGCAAGCCAGACATTTCATTCCCGCTTCTATTTAGTTTCTTTTGTGGTGGCATTAACCATCAGTGGCGGAGAAAGACATTTACAGGCTGTTTATGGTAAACTAAGCACTTTTGAAATTCCCACTAAAGATAAACTTGCATGCACAATGTACATAATTAACATTGCCATGGGCCTCATCACTTTATTCATGCGTCGGCCAAGTAACACTGTAAAATTGTTAGTAAAGTAAATATTTCAAACGTATGCTAATTCTTCCACTTTTTACATTGAAATTCAGAGAGCTTAAAAAAGATGGAGCAAAAAGTTAAAAAGGTTATAAAAGGCTTGAAAAAAAAAAGCAGCAATCACATTCACAAAAATATCCCCAGCCAAGACATTCAGTATGGAATTTCCCGCATAAGTATTGGCAATGCCAAAACCTATATCTAATGACTAATAGGTAATTCTGAGTGAATCGGGAACACGTGTTTGTTAATATAATTTCCAAAGTGATTTTAAACAACTTTCCTGTGTTACACCAGTAAACTAATCCGGTGGTGGCATACATTTTAAATTAACATGGACTTAACTATTTAAAAAAAGGACAACAAAGTTAATTTTTTGTGTGGGGCCCACCTCAGGAATTTCCGTGAAGATAAAATTCTCCACAGAAGTGAGTAATTTTTCTCGTTAAATGCGGTTGACTTTAAGACACTAGAACTCTGCTGTAGTATGACTGAAATACGTTTTTTTTTTTTCGTGTGCCTATTAGGTTTACCTGGAGATGTAAATTTACCTGAAAATTTTTGTTCCAGAAAAAAACGGTTTTATCCTGTTTTTTCTGGGAAAAAATGGGAACTTTGGAAAAATTGCAAGTGTAAATAAACTTAGGTTTTAAAATAAACAATAGTGCTTTAACTAGGTTTTAAAACTTGTAACTAATAGTTTAACTATGTTACAACAGTGCTTTTAGTTTTTTTTTTTTTTTTTTTTTAATAAGGCTTTGCTTTCCTATCATACAAAGAAATTGTTTACAGAGTTGTGAAAAATTCAAATTGTAAGATTATTTTCCCAGACATAAAAAAAAAAAACCTAATCAGGAAGTGAATATGGCGGTTATGGATGATTGCATGAACTCCACTTGTCAGATGAAGACTATATAAATGTTTTAATTTTTTTATTTGTAAAACTTCTAGTGACTAGAAGCTTAGGTAACTCTAACATACATCATAACAGTGCCTTACGTTTTAAAATAAATTATAATTCTCTTGTATTTTTATTTGTAGTAACTAGTAGATTAGTAACTAGTTAACTAGCAGTAACTTGTACATTAACTATATAAAAGCTCTGCTTCAATTTTTTTTTTTTTTTTGGAATAAAACTGTGGTTTTACACTATATTAAAAATTTGTTCTTTTAGAGATCAGAAAAATTCCAATTTTCCCCTATTTTTCAAGGTAGTCGGGAAACAACGGAAAAAAAAAAAAAAAAAAAAAAAAAAAACCTTATATTTTTTCGCAATGTTTCCCGTTGTTTCCCTTACTATTTTCATCTCCAGGTTTATATAAGAAAATAAAACATTCTTAGAAGAGGACGGAATTCTACTTTTAAAGAAAATAATATACTGTGGGCACCCAACATTGTTACAACTCACTTTTCAGGCTGCCGTATCTTACAACATACCGCCCAGATACTAGCAAATCTGAGAAAAACGTCACTGCCTCTTCCTGCGTACGTTTTGACGAGCATGCGGAATGGCGTGCGTCCAGTTAAGTTGGTAACGACGGAGAGAAAGTAGTTCCATGCATTAACCTTGAATTAAAAGTGTTATGCACGCATGTGTAAGTATTCAAATAATTTATTTCGCTCTTTAAGTTTTTAAATCACGTATAAAATTAAAAATTAGCGAATTTGTAAAATTTGTACTTTTCTAATAATTTCACAATTTCACTTGACCGACGTACGAATAAAGTGGCGAGGCACTTACCTATGTTAATTGTTGTACATGTGGTGGAACAATATACACCATGCATACAAGTAAATCTTAAGCGGAACTTTCGAAAGTGCTCACTTTACTGCGTACAGCCTATAGAAGCCTGTACTGAATTTTTGTTTTCGACTTTCCACCAATAAAACGACAGGGCCATCGTAGGTATAGGCTATTCACGATAAAGAGAGCACTTTTGAAATCAACTTTAGAAAAAAAGTCAATGTCCATGCCTGCATTTATTTCCACGGGCGCACTGAGTGACATGCGCCCAGTAAAGTTGGTAACGATGGATGGAAAGTAGTTCCATATCTTAACGTCGAATAAAAAGTGTTAGGTAAACATATGTGATTATTTAAATTATTTATTTCGTTTTCTTTTTTTTTAATGTATAGGGGTGTAAAAATTAGAAGATATATAAAATATTTACTTTTCTAATAATTTCACAATTTCACTTGGCCGACGCATGAATAATGTGAGTAGGCTCATGGCAAATGCTAATTTTACATATGTAGTAATAATACAAACTCGAGAGAAAAGTAGAGTTTAAGCAGGGCTTTGAAAAGTGCTCAGTTTATCGTGAACACGCAGTACCACGAGAACATCGCACGCCAGTTCAGCGCCCTGCGCGTAGTGGCTATGGCGCACTTGATGTGCGTACAATTATCGCCCTTATCGTCACCGCACTTCTCACACTGAACCGCGGTAAACAGCGGGTCTCCATATTAAAATTGTGTTTGTAAAATCAGTGTTTGCGCGTATGTGCATATTTGAACAAATAAGTGTTCTGGAAAAACGAGTTTTTTTTTTTTTTTTTCCATGTAAGGTGAAAACTATTTTCTACAGCTAACACTCTTTACTCTTAGTCTGTTAAAAATATGTAAGTGTAAACTATCATGAAAATAGTTTTAAAAAAATGACATTTTATGGGTTTTCCTAGGCAGTTTCTTTAAGGGCCTATCAAGCCTCCATCCACGGAGTATAAATGGCGAATCGAAGTTATAGGCTATTCACGATAAAATGATTACTTTTGAAAGCTCTGCTTAAGGTCTACTTGTATGCACGTAGTGTACTCTTCCGGCTTACGTAAGATAATGCTATATATATATATATATATATATATATATATATATATATATATATATATATATATATATATATATATATATATATATAAAGTTTTGGCATGTATCGGGAAACAATCAACCGATTCTCACATAGTTGGATTACAATTACTGCTGTGGTAGGCCATGTAAAATGTCAGGATATCTTTAAAGTGGGACAGACGTTTTCAAAATAGCGATCATACGGAGAAGACAAATTATACCTCAACTGTGCTCACAGAAAATAAGGCGAAATGAATAAATAAATAAATAAATAACCAACTTCAAATCTACATTTTAGTATCTATGTAAGAATCAAATAAGCTAATGCATATACTCATTTGTCTCCCATTTAAAAAGATAGCACCACAGGAAGAATTAAAATATCCGACAAATTCAGGTGACAAGTTACACTTTTGTGGTCCATTTAAATTTAGATGGCTTACAGGGGTAGGGACATACTTTCAAAGTAACAACCATGTGAATATTTTACTATGATGTCATACAATTACAGCTGAACCTAATCTGTGCCAGTGTCTATGCCAAACATAGAATGTACCAATACGTAACCCATTTGTTCTCAATTAATATAGATTCGCACCACATGAGAAATTCGAGCTTTGATACCGTATGTCGGGGAACCAAATTCAAGGGATGGCAGAAAAGTACAAACTTGCACTATGTAAGTTGCTGCATTGGTGTACAACGCGTGTATTAATGTACATCTGTTACAGAGCTAATTGGCGAGGAATCCAGCTTCCCTGGTACGCACTCGAAATTCTGGAAACCATCGATTCGCAGTGAAATTCGATTACTCGAATCAGTGAAAATAGCTCCACTGAAACAATCAGTGGAAAACCACTGATTGTTTCAGTGGAAAAATTACACTGATTAAATTAGAGACGTGAAAAAATTTTCACTGATTGAATAATTGACAGCCGACGACTGCACTGGCGAATTAAATGTAGTTTTTTTAAATTAAATATATCCAAATAATTACGTGAAATAAACATATTTACGATAGTTTACTATTCGTTCGTGAGATTCAGTTTCATTAATAAAGACGACGCACCTCATTCTCTGCGCTGTTGGGTCGTTAACTTGTCATCTTTGCTACAAAGCCAAGTTACCTCCGAGGAGGAAAATATGCGACTTATAATTTCGCCAAGAAATCGTGAAGATTTAAATTCTATGGTCTTACTTTTCGTTTTTGGTTTAATTGGTACCGCTATGACTGTTAAAACAAATAGCATATATGAATGCACTCTCTTCGCCACATTATATGCAGTTTAAACCTTCAAACAGAGTGCTGTGATGATTACATGCAAACGAAATGAAAGACGTAAAAACGGAATGAAAGACTGTGTTGTTCATATATTACCTCTTAAAATGTCATTTTCAATGACGAAACAGATTTTTAGAAAATATTTTCTATCTTATTATTAGTTTATTCGTTGTTATTTCACTTGATACGCGTTGCTTAACGGCCATTTATACACGCTGTTTAACTAATCCATCAGTCAAAAATGAACCACTCCGTAATTAGTGAAGAAAAATGACTAATGAGTAAGTGGAAAATGTCACTGAATCAATACGTGAAGGAAATCTGGCATTTTTTCACTGATTCATCGGTTAAATTCACTGAAGTGACTGTTGAATCAGTCAGATACGTTTGACTGATTGAAACAGTGAAATTCTCACTGATTCAGATCTAGAGTGTGAGCATCAGCATTCTTGGAAGCACCCTTCGCAATAGTTTCCTTATGGCCGGATGTAACCCTGAGGGTTTTAAATGTATTTTTTTTCTTACCAGGGATTCCCTATAAGCCGCACGAGATGCTGCTGCTCCAGCTCCCTGGACGACCACAAAAGCGATAGCATCTTCCCTGCAGAGCCAATCCGTGCCGTGAAGAGTTGTCTTGCTACATACTGGAGCCGAGGTTTTCCCCGTGGCTGGGGTAAAAAAAAAGGAGGGAAAGTAAAAAAAAAAAAAAAAAAAAAAAAAGGAAGAAAATCCCGCAGTGGATGGGGAAGGAAGCGCCAGCTAGCGGACTATTTATTCCCTCAACAATGTTGGGGAGTTTAAATTATCGTCGACCCTAACCTCCCCCCTCCCCCATTGCACCATGCACCGCCTGGAACTGGTGGCGACCGCCCTCGGCCATAGCTCGGGGAGGCCAAAGCATTTCTCCGACGGGGCAAGAACGGTTATATAGGGGATGACGAAGGGGGTGGAAGTTTATGAAGAGCGCGGCTATTTTATTAGCTCCGCCATTACCCGCTCCATCAAGGCTCTTTTGCTTCTCCCCCCCCCCCCCCGGAGTTTTGGCGAGGGGCTGCGACAGAAGGGATTGCCTTCTTGTAGTTGCCGCAACAGAAATACGAAGAAACGAGTTCTGGCATCGGCAGGCCAACTTCATCAAACCCCTACCGGCGCTATATTTAGTTCTCTGTCCCGAGAAAGGTTCATTATTTTTTTTTAAGAAATAATTTCTCTCGGGAACGTTACGTAACGTGGCGTCGAGAATACACCGGAAAGAAAATAAATTTCAGTTTTATATTTTTACCTATGTCCGGGTTTTGGTATTTTTCGCCCACGATGTTTGGTACCCTTGAGACGTTTCATTTTCGCCCCCTGTTCCGAGAAACGTTGGTTAGTTTTAAAGAAATAATTTCTCGGGCACATTATGTAAAGTGGCGTTGAAAATACAACCGGAATATAAATTTCAGGTATTTTTTTTTTGTATTTTGATACTAGGGTTTCGTATTTTTTCGTCCACGATATTCGGTACCGTTGAAACAATTTTACTGCGACACTACGGGTTCTAGAAATATGTGCGACATTTACAAATATATATATTGCGTAGCTCGTTCCTTTTATGACAGAATGTGTTGTAAACGTTTCAGACCCAATTTAATTTGTGATTTCATGTGCTGAAAATAAGAAATTTTTTAATGCGTACGCTGTAAAAATAAACTTAAATTTTACACATTGTTTATAATGCTACATTTTTATTTGGTAACTCTTGTAGAAACAACTACTGGGGGTGTAATTTTACTCTACTGCTCTTAATAATCCAGAGATTACGGCAAGTCTTCGATGATAGCCTAATCAACATAATTTTGGTAGTAATTTACACATTTTGAAGTACGTTTGTTTTGTGTATTTTTACTTCCACGTGGTCGTAGTGTAAACAGTCAATGTCAGTGTAGTTCTATGTCTTCTATCGTGTAGTTTTACAATGACCATGTATGTGTAAACTTGCGACTACATTCTGGAGTATCTGTGAGCGAATAGTCAGACGTATAAATTTTCGGTAGTTTACATATTTACGTGTAAGATGCTAAAACGAGTACATTGTATTTATTGCTACACTCTTGTTCCTAGGAATTCAAAGACAACAAAATGTTGTGTATATATATATATATATATATATATATATATATATATATATATACACACACATATACGCATATATACGCATATATATATATCGCATATATATATATATATGCGATTCGGAGTAGAATTACTTCGAACTCCATTTGTGTGTTAAAAACGGAAACTATACTCGCTGTTTGCATATGACTACGTATTCTATATCTCAAGTCAATTGCTATCCTCATTCTAGAGAGCATTTATTTATAACTTGGTTTAACAACCAAGTTATGGACAGAAGTAGAATAGCGTGAACTATACATACATAGTATGCGAATGAACACAACGCAAATATAATAGCGCTGATACTGAGGGTAACATTACTTGGTGAAATAGTGAAAACTACTCAAAAGTTGTTCACTTACAATTACTGTGAATGCGTGATGTTACTTTTTTTTATATGTAAAAAGAAAGAAAATTACGCTCTGGTAAAATGACAGTTGCGATGCCAGTGAAAATTTATTTGCGATCGAAAAAAATTGCACAAAAGTAACAATTTAATTTTTTTCTGCTTCACGGTGATTGTAATTTCACATAATTCTAAGTAAAACTTGAAGTACTGTGTAATTGTTATTTGATTAATTGTGGAATAGAATTACTTGGACCCACAGTGAAAAAAAACAGTGGCATATGTAGGTGTAAGAATAAACCTACATCTGTGGAGACACTGTTCCCACATATGTTAAGGTAAAATTATACAATTATTTTACAGTGAGAGCACTGACACCAACTTATTGTATCCAGGGGAATTGTAAATGGAGTGGGGGGGAGGGGGTGTCTCAAGATTTTTGTAACAGTATTCATTTTCATTTAACTCATATTTACCTCTCTCCCGTCTTCCCTCTCTCAAATAGGACGTTGTACATTTGTACTTACATGCGACTGTGTACGTATATAACACTTATTTCATGTGGACCAAGGTGCCGCGGTGGTGTAGTGGTTAGACTACTCCCTTCCACCTAGGCCAACTGAGTCCGATTCCAAACAGCGCCGCTCCCGGATTTTCGCATGTGGGAATCATGCCAGACGATCTCGCTGGTCGGCGGGTTTTCTCGGGGATCTTCCATTTCCCCCAGTACCCTCATTCCGCTGCTGCTCCATCCTCACCTCTCTTAATCCTCATCGGCTCTCAAGAGATCTGTGTTAAGAGCAACCCAAATATCTCCACTACACTCAATTTTAACGTAACTTAGCACTGTCGCTAGTGGATCAAACTCTTAACATTCTATATACGCCCCAAGCATTATATCGTACTGCCCAAACACGCTTTGTAATAGAATCACCATACCATTATATCGCACTGCCCAAACACGCTTCGTAATAGAATCACCATACCATTATATCGCACTGCCCAAACACGCTTTGTAATAAAATCACCATACCATTTTTCGAAAAAGTTATTCTGTCTATCTTCTTGGTTCTTATTCCAGCAACGTGTAAGGTATTGATTTAATTTTAACTGACACAACGTGTTCACATTGATTTCTTCTTTACTGACGTATCTGTTGTCTTGATCCAGTAACACCTATTTAGTCCCTAATTTCTTGGTCTCTCCAGGCATCTTCTAATTTGTAACCCGATATACATCTTAATATAAGCAATTCACGGTAAAGTGAGCACTTTTGAAATGCCACACGTTTGGAATAATAGTCAATAAATATGTTATATTTTATCCTTAGACGTTAATTTCAGATTGGTGTATAATATGCACACTGAGTTTATTACTTACATGGTAGTATTTATTTCAAAGGGTGGTTAAAGGGCTAAGAATGGCTGAAAGGGAAAAAGAGCATTCCCCGTCGATTAAAATACGCAGTGCGACGGTTATCAGGAATCGGCCGAAGATGGGGGGGGGGGGGGGGAACACGAACATTTTAGGTTTCGGCCGTTGCACACATCAAATAAATCTCGAGTGGTGCTGAGAGTACGGAAAAAAAAAGGGGGAGAGGGGATTATGAGGGAACGAACACGTGACATTTATTTACGTAATGGAGATAAAGATGGCCGAGATTGTGTTGTCATTGCGCATGTGCGTCGGAGATGAAAACTTTCGTGGCCGAAAACTCTCTTTCCTTGTCTGCTGTCTGGCGCCCATTCTGCTCCGTTGATTAAGTGTTTTGTCGACTGTGGGTCCCTGTGATATAGTCTACTCGCGGTTTCTTTAAACTTGTTAAATAAAACCTTTGAAAAATTACCAAATTTATTACGTTGTTGGTGTTTTTTCTTAGATATGTCATATATTGCACGCATTTTATATTTCTGTTTATAATATTTTTACATTAAATTTAACTTTTACTTGTATTTTATCGTTTTATACTTGTGGTAACATAAAGGGACGTTATTTTTTTTATTAAACTACTCTTTTATTTATATATTATCTAAAAATTATAATAATTAGTTCATAATTAATAGAAATAAAAGCAGTCAGAAAGAAATATGTTAGTAATGCCTAGTAAGAAATAGTTTTTACACAATATATTATTTAACTGAGCGCGAAAGAATACGGTGCGCTGTCCCTTGTGTGTTACTTTCTTCTGGATGAGGCGGATGGATATCCTGGAAGTAGAACTGAAGTAGGGCTTCTGAAGATAAACGTCAACGTCGTCTGGAATTGAGAGCCGTGAGATGGAAAAGGAGGGGGAGGGGCGGGGGTGATACGACGCGGAAGGCATAAAAGCGGGGCAGGAGCGCCGGCATTATTATATGGAATGCCACTCCACTGCTTTTTCTCGCGGGGGCTGAAGGTCTGTCTCGAACCACGGGGACTACTTGCTTTTTACTTAATTGGTTCCTGGGGGAAGTTGTCGATGTCGCTGGTCGGTGGATTTTCTTGGGGATCTCCAGTTTCCCCCGCCCTTTCATTCCAGTGTTGTTCCATACTCACCTCACTTCACCCTTATCGGCTCTCAAGACCTCGATGTTAACAACTGCTCAAATACGTAAATAGGCAGTACGCCGCAACGTCATTATGGGCACATGAATTTTATTTACGGAAAAGCTCGTGTTTGATATAATAAGAAATTTAAAAAAAAAGTTCCTGAAAAAAAAAAAATCTTATAATTGCACAGGAACCGCAGATGGAGTTGTATCTGTACATGCGAGTTTCACATGGAAACGAGTTAGTGGTGGTTTTTAGAACCATGCTGTGACGAATCCATGAGAAGCTACATGGAGTATTGTATTGGAATGAAAATACAAAAAATATATATATATATATCCATTTAAGTTTTTTAAAAATTAAAAAAAAAAATTAAAATATCATAAATTTTATTTAAAATGCTTAAGCTACATTTTAAAAGGTAGCAAAATATTTCATTACCATTTAAAAACCCCTGCCGCACGTAAACAAAGGACTTATACCTCTTGCCGGTTGAAAAATAAGCCTGCCAAGACTGAACTGTTATATTTCATTTTACATCCGTGTTTCTCTAGGAATATGCGAATGGTACATGACAAGTCAGATCAATAAAGTTGATAGGTTTCTGAAGTAAATATGCCTTTAATTATTTGTATTTCAGGTTAAATAAAACAGTGTTTGTTAATAGTTGTTTGGCATCGTAACTCAGGGTATGGAGATACGAAGATTCTTAAATTTAGGAATCCGGAAAAAGGGCGGGAGGAGGGGAAATTTTTATGTCTCACAATTTCCTAGAAAAGTGGACCTAAGAGGCTACAAAAATTTAGTTTTTATACTGACGTTTATTGCTTGAAAGCAATTAATCCTTGGTAAACAATGAACAGTACCGAGTGAAATGAACGGTGGTAATCTAATGCATTTAGCTTCCAGCAGGAGGATAATAATTTACAAACTGCGATTCACCTAAAATTCCCATGTTTTTACTGTATAATGGTGACTATCCCAAAGAACTCAAGGTTATGCTGTACAGTCATGACTCACCCAGACATCCTATATTAAACGTGATTCACTCAAACAACCTGCGATTACGCTACAAAAATGTGACTCATAGGAATTCTTAGGTAAGCCTCGATTATAATATTAGGTTCAGTTGTTGCAGTAAATGTGAATATGAACTTCTTGACTTCCTAGGATCTGAGTGTTTGCTGTCACACTTTCCCATTCCAACCCAATTTGGGCAGCTTCGATCAGATAGCAACTGCATACGTGAGTACGCTCCAGACAGAAGTCGCAAAATTAAAGCTATTAGTGGTTACAAAGAACACTGAAGAGATTCGTTTGGCGAGTGGAAATATTTTACCCGCGACAACTATTTCAATTAGTAGAAACGAGGTGAAAATATAACAAACTCTACAAACAAAAAGTAGTATAAGCGGCTCAGTGCAAGTGAAAACAATTCCGCTGGAATTAGATAAATAGTACTGATAATTTCAGTGAGTCAATTACACTGATTTAATATTGCTTTCCCTTATAGATTTAACAAACTCAAAAGTCAGTGACGAAGAGCGAATTAGGAATATAATACGCCTGCCGCTGTACAATAACAAATTGTTAAGTCTCTACACTACACGGCTTCTTGCTAACAGGCCTGTCAAAACCATTTAAGGAACAGTCGGACATTCTAGCCGCTCTTCTACAATTAGATGGCTGAGCGGAGTAAAGAGCGATCACAGTTTATTGTGATGCTAGAGTGGGCATAGCTGCCAACCCTCCAGACTCGAACAGTTCGGCACTCGAATATTGGACTCTCGAACAGTTGGTCATCAGCCTCAGGGGAAATGAAGCATCTTCATTTATGTGATCTTTTATGATTCGTTGGACAAGAAGAAAAAGGAGGAATAATATTTTACAGCAGTGCTTGATCGGGGATGGCTGCCACCCTTCGACACTCGAAAAAATGGACACTCGAAAAGTTGGTAGTCACCCCCGAGTTTTAAAGTACAAAAACGTATATTTTGCAAGGGGTGGGGACCCACTGCTGGGTTGTAAAACTCAAAACTTGAATATTTACATTGAGGATGTTTCATAACATGTGGGACACACTTCCGCAGTCGAATAAGCTATCAACTGCTTTTGTGAGGGGGGTGAACTGGATTAACCCACAGCATACCTTGTAAACTGGTCGTGGGATGTAAGTATGGGCTTTTAACTCGGAAACAACGTCAAACACGCCACATTTTTAAAACTGTACATGGACTTTTATTTTAATTGTTTCAGTGTCTCCTGTGTACGGATGAAACGGGTCCTACATGTTATGAAATAGTTTGTATGCACACTTCATTATTTCATCACGCGATTTTTTGCAAGCTGTGAGCCATTATTGATGTTGTGTGCAGAAGACAAAAATAATTCTAGCTCATATTTAGTCTACCGTCGGCATCAGATTCACTGAATTTTTTAGAGACAGCTGTGGCACTTCGCTTATTGAAAACGCTGATTCAGGTTCAGGGAGCAGGCAACGCCGGCATCTGTGCCACAGGCATATCAAAATTGCTCGCTCCTGCTTTTATTTTATCCCCCCCCCCCTTGGCCTTTTTTTAAAACCCCCTCTTCCAGTTTCATCCCTTGACTCTGTGGCGCCAGGAACGAAATCCGCACGAACTTTCGCTTACTGCATGTCCTAGCCGTTTATGAATAATTCAGAACAATAGAGACTGCTGGCGTATGCGTGTGTGTGTGTCTGCGCCGGTAGTAGGCGGTGGGAGAAAAAAAGGAAGAGGGGTTTCCCCATCAACGTATGCTCAGATGAGATCCATGGAGTCTGCGATGGAGTGTGTATCTTCACGCGGATAATGGACTACTGATCCTTTAGCGACACAGTCATGACCTTCCAGCCGCTCGTCGCAAGCCCACAAGACACACACACACAGTACATACATATAAACATATATATATATATATATATATATATATATATATATATATATATATATATATATATATATATATATATAAAATCTCTCGTGCCTGTGTAGTTTCCAATTTCCATTACCGTTTCGATTCATGTCAAACGTATCGATATCTATGCGATACATCGCTTTCACAGAGTGTCAGAAATCGATAGCGCGACCCTGCGAAAATACGGCTTATATCAGACATCGACATCAAAAATCACATTAATAACAGCAGGCCCGTCAACCACAACCAGATTGGATATACTGATTTCATGCATTCATTGGAGCGTTCCTATGACATTTTCTCAGGAAACAGACAAATGCATAGGGAAGTTCTCAACTTTGTATAGTTGCGACGCTAAAGATTTCGCATATTTGCAGCTTGATGTGTGGTATTATTACAATGCAGTGTGTAGGTTAAACACTTCCATTACAGCTTAGGAAATGAGACGTCCTGTGCATGGTGGGATTCGGGTCTTCAGTTCTACCTCACTCGCCAATGGACCTAATATACATTGTTCATTACTCAGGGTACACGGGGATCTCGTCTTCAAATGGCATTTCAAATTCTGACCCAATGAATACTGAAATACATTAAGCCGAAGGTACATTCACTAACACAATACCGATCCAATTACTCGTCATACCTTTATCATAAAATCCTGGGGGGGGGGGGGGGTTGCCGAAATATTAGCGACAAATAAGTAAATACGTTTGAATTACAGTTATTTATTAACGTATGTAATGCTGGTTTGGTTACATACTAGTACTGTCAACAGTTTCATTCACACACACTTAAAATATGCATATAGGCGAGGGCCTTACAGTTGACGTTAACAATTCGTAATTATTGCTCGTGCAATAAGTGCTCGGTCCTTTGTGAAATGACTGTTAATTTGCTCAACATTAACATCACGTGACAGGTCGTCGTCGTCGCCGCCTGGGTTCGCTAAACCTGGTAGTACAACAGCTGGGTAGCGGACGAATCGAAGTCACGGCGCTATAGCCCACGATTCCTTCGGGCTCTTAAACAGAAGACACCATCCCTGGGGAATGTAGGGCGATGGCGTTGGTCCAAGAGACGCCCTGCAGACATTTTACTCGGGAAATCAGACCAGCTGCAAACTCAACGCGGGCTCGTCCGACCTACGGATAGAGATGATAGAAATTCGTGAAGATGTTTTGAGCCAACATATCTTCTATAACACTCTTAATTAGTTTGTTCTTCCGTGACTGGATGAACAAGGCTGGCTTTAACCCGGATAAGTTGTTTGCACGCCAGTCATGAACGTTCTGCCTTAATAGTATCAGAAACCCCATTGGCCCAGTGAAATGCATGACAGCCAATAGGGATAGAAAACTGTCGGACATATGCACAGCACGTTGAATCCTAACAAAAAGTCTACTTTTCCCGCTATAAACCATCATCTTAACCTTTTCATTCACAAACAAATAAATTGCACTTAAAAATTGCAACGAACCAATATTTTTTGTCTGAACTGTACATATAGGTAACAGCGGAAGGCACTGTCATTTGCCAGGACAAATAAAAAACGAGTCTGTGTTTGAAGTGGCTGGCAGCTTGTGTTTGTGAGGCTGATCAATATAGTTTCAAAAACGAATGATATTTACCACCGGGGGACACAGTGGTGTAGTGATCAGAATACTCGCTTCCCACCTAGGAGAACAGGGCTCGGCTCTCGGCGGGATCATCCAAGCGATTTCCGCAAGTGGGAATCGTGCCAGATGATGCCACTCGTCGGCGGGTTTTCGCGGGGATCTCCCGCTTCCCCTCGCCCTTGCGCTACTCGATAGTCACCTCGCTTCGCCCTTATCGGCTCTCGAGACCTCGATGTTAAGGTGATATTTCACATGTTTTTTATTTGATTATCTGAAAGAGCTTTCGAAAAGTGCCCCCTTTAAGGGGGGCATTTTTCGAAACCTCTCTCAGACAACCAAATTCCAAAGAAAAAAATATCATCTCAAGTGCCGACCAAATCTCTCCACTCCACTTGCTGTATTACGTCATACATACCGACTTAAATAGCAAACCTCACGCCATAATCCGCTTTTTAAGATAACCACAAAGGTCGCCTTTTGGGAACCCCAGAGAGGTAAAGTTTTAATTCATGCAAATTTCGTGTGCGGTGAACCTCGAAGTTAATCGAGGAAAGCTGCTTCGGTGCGTAATTAATCGCGTCGAGGGACTATAGCGGAATATTTCAAGCAGGCGATCGTTAAAAAAATTAATTATCGCCGTTGAAATAATTTAATACCGCTGAAATCAGCAGGAAGAGTGGGTAGAGAGGAATTGGCGTGATTCCAGCCGAGAAGACCACGGCGGTGCTGAGAGAGTGGTCGAGCCGTCGCACATTCCCGAATGAGGCAGTTGTGGGATCTCACAGCCTGTTATGTTTTCTCCGCCCGGGACGAAAGATCACGCTGAATGAACGCGCAGCCTTTTAGAAATGACGCGTCTTGTTTATCCCTGAAACGATAGCGTTTCGGCTGTGTGTAAGGCCGCGGCAGTTGACATAAAACACCGTTTCCCCTGACAATTTCATTCCCCTGCCATTTTAACTGAAAGTCGTTTAACCGACAGACAGTTGGCCTAAAATCGTTTTACCTGAAATTAATTCCTGCCTAAGTATTTTATGTGACAGTCGTTTAAACTACAGCGCGAATCTTAATCTCTTTTGGGATATGTCTTAATTCAACGCAACAGGCGTTTGACCAATTGGTAGTATACATTAAACCGTTTCGCCTAAACTTAAGTCCAGCCAAAGTCGTTTCGCCGACAGCCGTAAGACCTAAAGTAAATTTGCCAAACGGCGCTTATCTAATGTTGTTTAACACATTCAAGTCTGCACATATTTACTATAATTGAAGACAAGTTAGAAGTGTATCACCTGTATACACCACTGCAGAGAACGTCTATTCTGTTGGTTTCTGTATTCCCACTTACCTCTCTTCTATTGGTCCATACCACACTGGGAGTGTTTACTGTGCTCTACAACGTTCATCGTTGGCTGGTCATCAGCCACTGGGGTCGCACAGCTGATTATGCTCCAATCAAATGTCTCTTACTGTGTAATACGTTCGCAGTCAATTGTGTCCTTTTATAAGGATATTACAAAAGTTCAATTTTTTGCAGGAAAACTATAGCTACTTGGTTGTATTGTTTTTGTACGATCCTGTTAAATACTAGCAGAACAATGACTCTATAACCATGTGAGTTTTATTTTCTAGGACAAAGGAATTTCTAAACTGGCGTTGCTCGATATTAGCTGAAGTGTAGTCCAGAATGTGTTAAGCGGCAGTTACTTTGCCTTAAGAAGTTCTCCCGACATTCAAAAGAAACTAATTTAAATATACTCTCTGCTACCATGTATGCAATTCAGCTCGTTGGTCCCGTAGGAGTGATTACGGAATAAAGTGCGCTTCCCAGATGAGCAGTAAATAATTTGCGTGTCTGTATAATTCACGGCTATTTGCCATCGGAACCTTGAAAACGGCGGCACGGAGACAGTTTTGGGGAACATGCGCTGCAAGTAGGCGGGCATTATCATACTGCGAAATCGCTCCCTAGAACCGTGCCATTGATGGAAACACACACGAGAGAACAGAATCTCCTGGAATTACCTTCATGTAGTGTGTGCCGCCCTAAACGTTGCTAGTGAAGATAGATAATCATAGGCGATTACTTCCTACACCATGACGCCACGAGTGTTGGCGATGTGTCACACAACAATTAACACTTTGTAGACTTTGCTTGAGTGTATCTCGAGCAAAGCTAATTTGAAAATGTCTTTGTTGTTCAGAACAAAACTCGCATGGATGTACAGTCTTTATTCGGCTAGTGTTTAACATGACATCACAAAGAACACAACAGCGCAGTAACAATGGTATTGTTAACGGTAGAATTTATTTTTTATAGCCACTCAAAAGGACATAATTGATTGTTAATCCTTTTATACGATAAAGGACATTTGATTGGGGCAATATCAGCTCGGCTCTCCACTGGTTGATGACAGGCCAATAATGAACGCTGTAAAGTACAGGGTAGTGTCCGATGTGGTATGGACCAATAGGACGATGGTGAGTTCTAACACAGACACCAACAGAACCGGTGTTCTTGGAATAGTGGATATAGGTGAATCACTTTTACTTCCTATTGAGCGCCAGTGAATGTGTGCAGACCTCAACGTGTTAATTATTTGTCTGTGGGTTGTCGAGCGCTTCTCGGCACTAGAGTGCTGTTGCCATTCACATTGAGACCAAAGCTGCGTCCTTCACTTTAGGAAATTCACCTTTATTTCAAACTTTTGTGAAGCCCTTCCTCTGCTTCACGCAAGCGAAGCTTCATGAAGTCTAGAAGATTACACCAAATGGACATCACACCGCATTCATGCGCACCCAGCATTTCACATAAGAACGATTTCTTACTAGGCACTACCGACACACCTATTTTCTCCCTGTTTTTGTTCATGTTAATTATAAATAAAGTATTATAATTCATAGATAAAATATAAGTTAAAAGTAAATTAAATCAAAAATAAAGTACTATTATCTTAACGCAAGTGTAAAACACCTGTGATACATGAAATAGAGGGCGAGTCCTTTAAAAGAGGCCACGTGGGACGTGTGTATAACGGAGCGAGGGAATGAGGAAATACAGTCCAGTGTGACAGCAGAATACCTAGAGAAGGTGCTGGAAGGGGCCGCCACTGACCTCGAGGCCGAAGTGCCGATGACACGAGAAGTTGTGAAAGGCACGGGCGAGGACATGCTGCGGGATGGCATCAATAGCACGTCTTACATGCGGTGATTTTCCAAAGGTTTGATTTAAAAAGGGCAATGAAACCACTAATGGACTATACCAGGGTTGTATCGGTGTTAGATCTCCTGGTGTCAGTACTGTGCGACCAATCGCAGCCAAGCTGTAGTCACTGTTATTATAACATTTTGTGACTGTGTCACAGCTACCACCGGGTGCAAGCGCCTATAATTCCTCGCCATATTTGCTATTGGTAGAGACCTGCAAAATTCGCGTTATTTTAGGTCATCAAGCTAAAATTCACATCACTATATATATATATACTCAAGCCGGCGTCATTTCTCCATTGGCTGCTACCTAGGTGTTAAGTCACTCCCTTTCTGAGTGAACTGCACGTGATTGGGGCACCCGGTTGTGGAGCCTTCATTTATTGGCGTAGAGGTATCCTGGGCGAGTTAAAAAAAAGAATGGTCCAATAACAAACGCACTGCAAAGGAAAGGTGTTTTAAGTTTAACATGTCATCAAATAATAACGCGAATTTTGCGTGTCCCTAGGTATTGGTTTCTACGTGAGCTGCGTGGGAAGTGCCGATGTGGGATCGGCTCGCCTGGGTACGAATGCCCCATCTGACTAATGCCACTACTGAGCGGCAACTTGAGAGTTGGTGATGTCGTAGACTAGAAGATGAGGTATACCGCTTATTCGTCTTCTGCGCATGTACCCAACATCGACCTACCTCAAAAGAACACAACTGTCAAAGTCACATGGTCAATAGTGATGAAAGTGTTAGTTTATATCTTAATTTTAAAATGACAAGCACTGTTGTATTAATAAAATACTTTTACTAGTTTACTGACGAGTGTTCTAACCACAAATCCAATCCACGCCATTTTTGCTGGCCGTATTGGTAGAAAAGCAGTTCGATGTAGGGAGAGGGAGATTTGTTGTGCGCATCCAGCGAGATCGGTCTACCTCATCTTTAGTCGATGGGCGATATACTGGCGCGCGCGTCGCTGGTCCACTCGCTCGACAACCCGTGGTGCCCTACTCCGTAAGTCGGAATCACATGGCCCCGACCAACACGACACGACACTTAAAACTAAACAACTAATGAAATACAAGTTAGATCTGACGCACAGCCCGACAATTTGAATTATAAATTATTTCTATTCTTCGTCGTGTCGTGCGGCACGGCGCACAGAGTATAGAACCTTGCAAAATTAAATTGCAAGATAACATTTCCCTACAATGAGAAATACGTATCTTAAAAGAAAACTAATTATGAGAATTATTGTATTTAACTCTTATAAATAATAATTTTACCTTTGTGTGCATTAGCTATAAAACTTTGTCACCATCATGTATTCCAAAGTTCCCGTCTGCCCACCGCCTTTGAAACTAGCGTAGTAAATCAGCGCCTTCTAAATGGATCCGAAAAATTCTACTCGGGATCGCGTCAGAACACTGCCGGGCTGTAAATTCGAGCAGGCACACTGAAAATGGTCGTGGTTGCGGTTTTTGCCGTCGTGCTGGGCTCGTCGGGGCTACGTCACTCCGGCATCACTCTGCGCGTCTCCACGACAACGGGTCGACGCGGGCCAGCTTGTGATGTCACCACAGGCGCCCTATGCTACTTGAACATCAGAGATCCTTCTAGAAGGGGGCGCAAATTTAATATAAGGATCGTGTTCACCCTTTGGTGAGGAGGCAGGGCCAGCGACTGCAATAAGTCGTAACTCTGTCATAAAATGTATGAGGGGGGAGGGGCTGCAGCTTAAAATGTTTTCGAGAAACTAGTTGTAACTGTATTTCTCGTTATAAAACAATAATTTTTGTACCTGAGGGAATATTGTTTGCAGTATTATTTTTGTACCTGAGGGAATATTGTTTGCAGTATTATTTTTGTACCTGAGGGAATATTGTTTGCAGTATTATTTTTGTACCTGAGGGAATATTGTTTGCAGTATTATTTTTGTACCTGAGGGAATATTGTTTGCAGTATTATTTTTGTACCTGAGGGAATATTGTTTGCAGTATTATTTTTGTACCTGAGGGAATATTGTTTGCAGTATTATTTTTGTGCCTGAGGGAATATTGTTTGCAGTATTATTTTTGTAACAAGCTGGGGTAAAATTTTGTAAATATTTTTGGAGTTTTAAAAAATATCTAAACTTCGTATTTTTCTTTTACTTCTGTGCTAAACTGAAATAAAATCAAAATACTTTTTTTTTTTTGCCACGCTACGGCGGGGATCTCTATTTCGTTGAGAAAGAACAAACCAGCTGAGGAAGTACTGACGGAGCTGCTGTTTGCATATGTTGGCTAGAAACTGTTGCAATTTATGGCGTCGTAAAATAATTGGTCTATGGTGGATTATTTATCTTTAGTGCGGTTATTTTATGACAATGAGTGTATTTATTGCAGCTATCTGTTTTTCTGTTGCCTTTGCTGTTCTACGAATATAACATTATATATTTGATAAATAAATAAATAAAAATATTCTCATTTAGTTTATAATGAAGTATGAAATGAAAACACAAATTTCTAAATGTCATTTTGTTATATCCGCGTTCCCAAAACACCGAAAGTATTGTCAGCATAACTTTAGAGCAAAAAAAAAAAAATCAAAAATATTTTCCGCGCTCTCTAGGAACAACTGTCAGGTAATAATAATAAAAAAATGTTTGAGGTGAATAACCTGATCGTTGTATTACAGTTTTATTACACGGCAGTTAATTTCTTTTAAAAACAAACTAATTTCAGTCGAAAATATTGATCTTAGTGATTAGCACTACAGATAAAAACCCCATCTTTTAATTTGCTACTTTAAAAAACCGTATAACATTTTGAATTTCTCTACTTTTGTGAAGCGAGGTCTTGAAATTTTGATGTAACGTTGTTAAGAAATAAATGGAAAGTACTTTTAACGCGCGTATTCACGATTTAAGTTCCTAAAATGTAATTTCCTTTTAATCAAGGGGAAATGGGAAACACGAACGCAGTATAAAGGAAATGAAAAATATACATATTCACAACAACATGAAAAGCTCAAGTTCTTCATAATTCGTCGCTGAAAGTTACGATTTCATAGAAAGTAAAAGCAGAATGTTTAACTTCATAGAGTTAATACTGTCGAATGTGCGCAGAATATGCATTATTTAACTTTCGTAATAATTGCCAAAATACTTAAATCTTTGACAAATAATTCCGCCATTAATAATGTCCATTTTTTCGTGTGTTTTATTCCAAGTTTCTTTGAGCATTCACTTCCTGTACTCTAGCAACAAGCTTCTCACTGAATTTTCGTTGTTGTCGTTAGAGTAAATAATATTTGATAAGATTTTCGGTCGCTATACGTAACCAGAGAAACACGCTATTTGAACAATTTTTTTTTTTAACTTCGTATGTTACGAGCTGCTTGGAAGATGGTATAAATTTTATGGTGCGGATGTTCTTCAGCAAGGGAAAGAACGAATCTCGTGTTATTCCGCGGCTCTTCAAAGCCGGGTGTTGTTTCCACGGAAAACAATATCTCCGGTATTTTCCTCGCGGTAGAGAAAATTCTTTTTGCTGCGGCGGATGCACAAACCGGATGTTCCATCCAGCGAGATACGTTACCAGGCTTCTGGGAAGCCAATGACCCGACCAACCCAAACGCGGCCAGAGAGGAGTAACAACCGGACAGCAGAGGTTTCCGATTACGCGATACATCGATCACCACACACATTTTGCGAAATTTCGAAAACAGCTATACGCACCAAAATTATTCCAGCAAATATGTGTATGTTTTCAAGATTTACGATGTATTGATACCACGATATCACACGTATGATCGTATCGTGATATTAGCTACACTAGACAGATATGCAGGACTCTGCGATTATGCGATACATCGATCACAATACATATTTTGTGAAACATCGAAACAAGCTATACCCGCCAAAATTACTAGAGGAAATTTTTTGTATGTTAGCAATATTCGCGACATATCGATACCACAATATTAGAGAAATTCTTAATATTCTTTTCGAAGGAAAGATATGCTCCGTGTCTACGTGTTCAGCCACACCCCCATCCCCCAAAATCTTCCGAGTTAGTGCACTGATGTTCACCAATCTCGGTGCACTTATTACACTTGGTAAAGACACCCGAATTACATGTTTTACCACTACGCTGTGCATCCTTTTCGAGGATTGTAGCCTTTCAAATTTTCGCTTGCTGCGTCATATCTCAGGGGCCATTCAAGCAATTTGTATCAATATTAATGCTTTGATAGTCCCACCCAGCATCAAATTCAGTGAACTTGTGTTTTCATTGGTCCTCTTATCCTCGAAATTGGTCGAGTTGATAGTTGAGTAGAGAGATTTGGGCGGCTCTTGACAACGAGGTATTGAGAGCCGATGAGGGTGAAACGAGATGAGAATGGCGCAGAAGCGGTTTCCGACGGCGGGGTAAACGGGAGATGCCCGAGGGATCGTCCTACACAATTCCCACTAGCAAACATTCGGGAGTGACCCAGACGCGGATTGCACTCGGTTCGCTCGAAATTGGTACCACCTAAAAAAAAAACAAATGTATAGACTGTTCACGGTAAAATTAGCACTTTTGAAAGCCCTGCTTAAGATCAACTTGTATGCACGTTATGTATTCTTCCGTCTTGTGTAAAATTAACATTGCCACGAGCCTCGTCACTTCACTTTAGTCACGCGTCGGTCAATTGAAATTGTGGAATTATTAGAAAAAGTAAATAGTTATAAATTCTGCTCATTTTAACACTTAGATGTATTTAAAAATTACAGAAAGCGAAAGAAATAGTTTAAGTTAGCACAGATGGTTACCTAACATAATTTATTCGACGTTAAGATACGGAACTATTTTCACTCCATTGTTACCAACTTCACTGGGTGCATGTCGCTCAGTGCAGGCAGGCGGGCAAGAGCAGTGACATTTTTCAAAGGTATATTTCAAAAGTGCTCACTTTATCGTGGAAAGTCTTTATAAATGATATATATTGGTAGGGTCACATGTTTTTTTTTCGCGATAAGATTTAAGTGGAGACTAGGCTATAATATACTATGCGCAGGCTTGCAGCCATCCTTCGTCTATTGGCCACTTGTCTTTGCGCAATGAGAGTCAGATACATGAGTGAGCCAATCAGAATTATATTCCTCCGATGCTGACCGTCCGCGATTCGCGGGCAGACAGATAAGACGAGTAACAAGTCAAATGATCCAATCACGAAAGTGGTTCTGAACTAAGTGCGCTGGAACACAACTTGTCCTGAAATATTTTCGAGAGAAACAGGTGACCTTATGTATCGGAAACCTCGTAACCGATTCCCAATAAATCTGTCATGTAAGAAATTATATGGAACCCACACTAAACATACGAATATAATTTTACGTTACAGTAAATGCATAAAGGTCTTTGACAATGATACGACATATTAAAAGTGTTCAATGTGTTTAAATTTTGTCTCATTCTGAGGATATTTTAAGGTTATGTAACTTTGCATCAGTAGCAATTTAAAATAAAAAAATAGGAAATAAATTAAGGTTTATCTTTGTCCTATTTTTCACATAATTATAAAAAAATTTCAAAGCCACATCATGTGCGAAATAAATTTCAGAAATGCGGGGTTTCCGCTGAAGTTTCTAAGTTGCAAGAACGCTATGAAGAAATGCGTTTAAAATCTAACACTTCCCAATTCGTCTTTTACGCTAGGCTAATTTTACACTGAATCCATGCCTTCCCACCTCCCCGTAAAACTTAACATAAAACTACGGACGAAATTTTTTGTTGTACTGTAATGACTTCAGTGACAATTTAAATTTGAACCAAGCATGTTCGAAACATTTAATAATTGCGTGTAAAACTAATTTTAAATTTGTGTACTTCTCTTAATTTTGAATGTTGATCATGTTGTGTTTGATATCATAAAAACATGAAATATGGTTGATAAAAAATATTTTTTGCACTTTATTTCTCTCACAGTTGTCTTGTCGATTAGACGCTTGACGAATTTGTTAGTAAATAATATTGGTTGTTGGAGGAGTTAATAGATCCTCCTTGCTGAGTATTCCCGCAGGTATCTCGTGAAGAACAGCCATGCCACGAGATCCATCAGACAACTGCCCACATTTTTACGACGTGATAATAACTGCTGAATACATAAAAAGTTTTACATTAAACCCCGTCTTTCTTTTTCCGCCCTCGGTGGTCCCATGAGGCTCCTATTTGCCCGCTGGAGTTCACCCACCCGTTAACTGCTTCCTTCCAGCGTCGCAACCACCCTCGTAATTAATGTCGGCCTTGCCACGACTCACCCCTGGTTGCGAAGCGCACAAGTAGATTGCGCTGTTTCGGGGGTGAGTTTCTGCACGTAGGGGGGCTCACGGGCTGCTGATTTTTGCCCGCAAAAACCACGTTCGCATCCGGCATAACGCAAGCTCGGCTGCGGGGAATTACTCAACGGGCGCACGGAAGTTGACCTAGAATCGTTTCTCGTAGCAAAAACATTCATCTGTCAGTTTACTCACGGGCGCAGCCGACGTGTGTCCCCCCACCCCCCTTTTATTTAATATTTTTGCGCGCGTTTGAGTGAGTGAGTGAAGAGATTTCGGTGTCTCTTAAGGGCACTATGTAGCTGCTCGTCCAAGGTCAAGAAGCGAGGGAGCGATACGGGCGACAGTTACACGCTCGCCTAGCGGCCCATCGCTCCTACGCTCAAGGCATGCAGTGTTTCCGCCGTGACGCTGTACTGTGCAAATTAGATCTGTAATATGGGGGTTTTATTACACGCGATGAAAGCCCACAGATTAAAATACGCCCGTATCTTTGTACTTTTCTACTGCCACTTGACGCATTCTGGACTACGCTCCTGCTACGATCGAACAACACCAATTAAAAAATGTCTTCGTCCAGGAAAATAAAACTCGCATCGTTATAGACACATTGTTCTGCTAGTATTTAACAGAGCCGTACAAGAATAATACAACCCAGTAGATATAGTTTTCCAGAGACATTTGATTGGAGCATAATCAGCTGTGCGACCCCAGTTGCTGATGACCAGCCAATGATGAACGTTGTAGAGCACAGTAAACACTCCCAGTGTGGTGTGGACCAATAGAAGAGTGGTAAGTGGGAATACAGAAACCAACAGAATAGACGTTCCTGCAGTGGTGTATACAGGTGATACACTTATAGCTTGTCTTCAATTATAGTAAATATGTGCAGACCTGAATGTGTTACGGTAATTGTATAGGCAAGTTTTAAAAATGCGATATTAAAACAATTTTCACGAATTTTTTCTCCAAGAATACGCTTAAAATGACAAAAGTAAAACATTAGGGCCTTATATATATATTTTTTTCATCTTTTCTGACAAAAAGTAATATTTCCAGAGAACTTTTATTTACCGAGATACGCGTTTACTTGCGAACAACGATTTCACGAAGAAAACGTTTCATTACAAAGGACCCTTAACAGCGAGGTATTCAAGGCCTATGAAGGCAATTGAAATTAGTATGGAGCAGCAACGGAATGAAAGGACGGGGGGAACGGAAGACCCCCGAGGAAACCCTCCAAGCGGCATCGATTAGCACGATTCCCGCATGCAAAAAACTCCGGCAAGGGGGGGGGGGACCGAACCCGGTTCGCCTTGGTGGGAGGCGAGCAGACTAACCGCTCAGCCACCGCGGCCCCATTTAGCTCGTTTGAGGCACAGAAGCGAGCGAGCTATAAGGGCGACGCTGTGTTGCGCACCCAGCGCCCTGTCACACGTACGCGCGTGCCTGGCGATGCCGCTGGTCGGCGGGTTTTCTCGGGGATCTCCCGTTTTCCCCGCCCTTGCATTCCGGCGCTGCTCAATTCTCATCTCAGTTCACCCTCACCGGCTCTCAAGAACTCGTTTTTAAGAGCAGCCAAAACTTTCAACTCTCAACGTCTCGACTCAACACGAGAACGTAAGAGATTAAAATAAGGTCGAGTGAGCATTCCAGCGGCGAAACAGGAAGAAGGAAAACGTGACTATTCGTGGTCATTGTTCCACGTCTGTGTTTCATAACATACACAGGATACTTACACCACAGCAAATGTTTGTAACGTGATTTTGAATCATTTTGACGTAAATACGTCTTTTAATTTACGACCATAGTGTGAGGCAATCCATAAAGCCAGATGATAACAAAATCGGGGGATACAGTTTAGCATTGCAGCTCCGAATCTATCGTCTACATTCAAAATTCAATTACACCACTCGATTGCCAAAGGATCAAAGAATATGTTACGTTGAGTGAGGACTGTGAAGAATAGGTTGCGCTGTTTTATGAGGGGGGGGGGGGCGCAATTTTGAGTTCGTTTCGCCGCGTCTCATAACTGCCGCGTAGTATAACTTTTGACTAGGAGAAACTACGACGCTCGTTTAAGTTTCAATCGACAGTTCTCGTCAAGATCAATGCGTAGGGTGTATACAAAATAATTGTGTGGCGTGATTATGGTGAGATTGTATGAGTTTAATGAAAAAAAAATTAAGAAAACTTAACACAATTTCGGACTATTGTCGTCAGAAAGCCGAGTCGAAACACAGAAACCGTATACGGTCGGAAAGAGCATCTCAAAAACAATCCAGTGATACCCATTAAACCCCATATGATCGAGTGAAGCGGTGCCGGGAACGTAAAATAAACATCAAGGCGTCCGAGCGCGTCAACGTAGACGTATTAACGCAAAACAAACGGCCGTGTCACCAACACAGCTAAACCCTATTTTTTTCAAGGGAACGCTAGGCATCAGGTCGTGTTCCGTAGCTACGCCGCTTCTGCGTCTAACTAATTTAAAGTCCACGGTCGACATTCGGCTGTTAAGGCCCCTGCGTGCCTCGAGGTTTGTTTTGCGCCGTTCAAGGTCCAGACTCGAGGATGTCGTACGGGCGACACTAACACGCGCGCCCAGCACCTCATCGCCCTTACGCGCAAGTCGCTGAACCGGCGCGCAGTGCTCTCGTCGTCATGCTCTATCTCTAACATTGGGACTTCCTAACACGCGAGAAAAGCCCACGGATCTGGCTACTAGTGTGTACCAATTTGAAGAAAATTTTTTTTTAAAACTTTGAATACACTTAATTTGATAAAATCAAATCTATACGACATTAGAGTATTATATTTATACCTTATTTTTTGGCAAAAAGTCGTATTCCCAGGACATTTAGTTCTTGATATACATATATGCGCGCAAACAACGATATGTTACTTTATTGCCCTCTCAAGCAGGCATGGGGCACATATTAACGTTATAGAAGTTATACGTATTTAAAAGCTTTATGGGACAACCGTACAGTACTATATTTGCTAACCATGAGAGCAAATATTTTACCAGGGTTATGTGTTTCTGCCGTAGTACTTTTGACGCCGTAAATTTTTATATTTTATCGCAGTGCAAGGTATTATACGATACACATGGGCCAATACTGCAAAATTGCTACTCATAAACTTGGCAAATATCTTTGTCTAGGAATGACCTTCTTTGTTGTTTTATGTCGGCCTGCAAAAACATGTTCACTTCGAATTAAAATGTTTGAAGTCAAATGAAATTCCACGCCCCTTTAAACATTAACTGAAGATGAGATAAATAGATTATTTGTCATTTGCATATGTACCCAACATTAACCTACCCCAAACCAACACAACTATCAAGGTCACATGTTTAACAGTGATGAACGTGTTCGTTTATAGCTTAATTTTCAAAAGACAACTTCTTTTATAAGAATTAAATTCTTCTATAGGCTTTTCACCGTAAATTGAGCACTTATGAAAGCCCTGCTTGAGATATACTTGCATGCACATTGTGTATTATTCCGCCATATGTAAAATTAACATTGTCGCGGGCCTGATCATTGTACTTTCCCGTCGGCCAAACGACTGTGTGGAATTATTACAAAATTAATATTTTGCAAACTTAATAATTTCCACACTTACACGTGTATCAAAAACAGAAAGAAAAAGAAATAACCTCTCTATTTACAAATGTTTAACTTGAACTTTTAACTGGACTTTAAAACACGGAACTAACTTTTCTCTGTCGTTAACTACTTTACTGGGCGAATGCCAATAAGGGTACTCGTTAAAATAGGTGCAGCGAGAGGCTGTAACATTTTTCAAAGTTCAGATTTTAAAATGCTCAGTTATAATCCGTTCACGGTTACTTCACACTTTTCTGAAGCCTTGCTACAGATCTATTTCCAGGATATTCCTCCGCCTCATGCAAACAAAACGTAACAAAGTGTAGAAAATTACACCAAAGGACATCGCAACGCATTCGTACGCACCTAATTGTAATAATAGCTCGGGTGAGAACTATTTCTTACTAGGCGCTACCAACACACATGTTTTCTCACTGTTTTTATTAATATTTATTATAAATGGAATATTAAGATTTATAAACGAAACACGGGTAAAACATCCATTTAACGAATAATAATATAATTTCATGTTAACAAACGTATAAAACGCTTGTGATACATAGCATACCTAGGAAATAACTAAAAAGTCATGCATGGGGTGATTTGTCAAAGGTTTGATTAAAAAATTGTGAAGAAACCACGAACAGACTATAACCGTAAACAGCCTTTGCCAATTTTAATTTAATCTATTTGCATTAAAAATCAGTTACAGTGAGTATAGAAACATTTCAAGGCATTTCTTAACTAAACAGTGATCAAACCTCAAAACCCATCCATGTTGTTCATGACAGCCGTAGTAGCAGAAAAAAAGCCCATTATGTTGGAGAACGAATATCAGTTCTGCGCAGCCAGCCAGATCGCTCTATGGTTCATGCATGGTTACTTACAAATTTTCTGAAGCACTAATATAAGTTCTATGTCCAGTGTATTCCCCCGCCTCAAGGAAAAAAAGCATTGATGAGTCTATAAAATTACACCAAACAGACATAGCATCGCAATCTCACGCGCTCATTATAGTAATATTTTAAATTAGAACTATTTATTACCATACTAGTACTATTTCTAACACACCTCTTCCCTGCTGGCCTTTATATTAATCTTTAATGTAAAACATAATATATAAATAAATATACCTAATAGTTCAATTTCGATGAGTTACTATTTTCATTATATTCCTGATTATTAATAATTAATTATTCCCTTCTCAGTAATAATTTCAAATTGTAAATAGAAATATGTTGTTAAATATTTTACACTTGAAGGAAATATACATGTTAAGTAAATGTTAAAACACAACATTCTGCCGGTTAATGGAGAAAATTAATATTTGCATATAGGTGAAGAGATTCCTTTTAAATAAAGAAAACTTATAAAAATAAAGAGTCATGTTAATTAACAGAAAATAAGCAAGGTAGTTTTACGTAAACACAAGTATAAAACGGAGTGAAGAGTGGGGATATTTGGGCGGCTCTTAACATCGAGGTCTTTGAGAGAAGTATAGAATGCTTGATCTTCATGCCGTGTAAGAAACAACCAAACACGTTATATATATATATATAAAGTAATTTGTCAAAAGGTTCGATTCAAAATACGGGAAGAAACCGCAAATAGAGTAAAACATATTATTCTATATCTGTACCACAAGCTGTTCAATTTTAGACGTCAATAATAAATTTTTCTTCTTAGCGAAAAGAAATTTTGAACTCATTTTTTTTTGTATAAACACGCATCAAAATAACAATGTTATTGTTTTAGAAATGTACAAATAATGAGAACTAACTGGCGTACAGAATTGAGTTTATTCGCTGTGAAAGAAGATGCCAAGATCTGCTTCAAGGCATTTATAAAATCGTACAAGGATGTGTTTTGGCAATTTCAAAAAAAATTGCTGAAAATTAGCAGATTTCGTTTATATTTTTGATTTGTGACTGCCCCTGAATTTTTGTAAAATAACTTTCACCTAAGCATGCATTAAAATTTATTATGACAAGACCATTAAATTGCCCTAGTTCATTTTTCTGCAAACAGTGGTGTTTATTTTATTTGCACATTACAACAACAGTAACGTTTTGACTCTGGCGTGTCATTTTGCAAAAAAAAATATGCGACGTAAACAATCTTTATCTGAGGAAAAAGTAGTCAGAGATAATATCTACAAGGTATGTGGGCCCTGCATGCCCGCTTTAATTTATGGTTTCAAGTGTTGCAAAAAATAATGATGCGTGCTGTACTTAAGTCGATTAAACACTTGTTTCGCTGTCACATCGAATGAGCTGTAAGCTATATGTTCGACTACAATTATATGACACTATAACCTATATCGATAAGACGGTTTGTGAATCATTCATGCAACAAGTAAGATCATTGGTCATTCAGCTTAGTGGTGTGCAGTAGACAGAAAATTAACACTCGCGTTATGTACACAGTTGTGAACACTGAATTGAATCGGTTAAGGACACGATCCTTCATTTCTACAGCTTTTGCGATAATTAATTATTTGTGCCCAAACGGGAGCCGATATTGTAAAATCCTCTTACAATTTTGATACAATTTTTTTTTTATCATATAGTCTAATTTAAAAAAAAATTGTATACTTTTAGCCAATTAATTAACCAACAAAAATTCTGTTTATTTATAATTAGTTAAAATTATACTGTTTTTGTGTTGAAAAAATATGACTACATAATAAAAACAATGTTTGTAACAAAATTGTAAGAGGATTTTACAGTATCGGCTTCCGTTTGGGTACAAAAAATTAATTCTCGCAAAAGTTGTAGAAATGAAGGATCGTGAACTTATACGTACAGCTGTCCGACTGAGTTGGTTGTGAAAAAGGCAAAGAAGTGAAAGTGTGTGTGTGTGGGGGGGGGGGGGGGAGAAGGACGTGGCCATGCCGTGGCATTGACTCAAAGTAAGTTACAGGCTGTTCACGATAAAGTGAGCACTTTTTAAGGCCCACCCAACAGACATCAACAGCTAATAAATAGGATATCTTAGTGCAGCCTCTGGCATTACATTTTGATGGTGGTGAAATACATACACTGTGTTTATTGATCACATTGCAATGTTTCTGCTGAAAAACAGCAGGAAGGCGGAAATTGGATGAAAGCAGAAATTTTGTAAGGGCCTTAAGAAGTGCTCAGTTAACCGCGAACAGCCTTATAGCAGTCGGAGGCACTCTCGCCACTTTCATTGTTTACAGGGGCGAGGGGGGGGGGAGGGGCCACCCGCGGCCCGTTTGAAGTGCAGCCACGGTCCTCGGGAAATCAAAGAACACTCCCCCGCACCTCACTTCCCGTGGTCCAAAACTCTACAATTCCCGCCCCACCATTCCTCAACGACACGCCACTCCAGTTACGCCAGGCGGTGTCTACTAGCAAGGGCGATGTGTGTGTGCGCGCGTGTGCGCGCGGTGGGATGGGAGGGGATAATTCACGACTTAATGGGAAATGTTCGCTCTTCCTTTGATGCGGTTCTGAGGATGTGCTTCCTCCTGTCAACGCGACCTCATTGCTACAGTCGTGAACCTATGAGCCATCCCGTCAATTATTTCCCCGGAAAAAAGAAATTAATTTTTTTTTTATATATAAAATGTCAACAAATGAAGGAGCTACAAATTTTTTTCATTTTTAAGTTTATTACCACGCAGTTAAAAAAGCAAGGAATCACTCAGAGATAAAATTTTTATGGTAATAATATCTGAGAAATTAATTACGTGAAACACTTCATTTGAAATTAAAATGGTGAAATAATTAACGTTGAAAGCTAAACTGCAAAAATATTAATAAAATTAAATATTAAATTATGTATAAAATGAAAATATAAAAAAATATTTTTAAAATGTTTGTAATTATATTAATGCACAGCAAACGGACACAAAATTAAAAAAATAAAAACCATAGATATTTGAAGTATAAGAAAGAAATATCTTACGTTAGTTCCAAACCAATATTTTCGCTTTAAAAATTTAACGTAATTTCTTATTACACATTGAATTAAACAATTGCTCTTTTTCATGATATAGTCTTTTTGTTTAATTTCACATATAGGCCCTAAATACCTGTATACGTTCCAGTCCGTACCATTCGCCCATTCTCTTCTGCTTCGCGCGAAAAAAAAAATCTGTTCTGGTTGGTTCCTGGGCGTTCATGGACCATCCCCGTTCGTTGTTTTTTTTAACTGGTCCTCAGCTATACAAAATGTAGTCCTGGGAAAATATGTTTACAAATGCACCAGCGTTTGAAATGTGTTCTCTATCTGAATAATAACACGAGTTTTGCAAATCCCCGCGAATAAGCTTCAAGGAGATATCAAACGTTGGACGTTCCGGCTTGCTTCAGAGTGAACGTAATACGAGTAAATCTGCCCGCAGAAATCGCTCTCGGATCTCCGTGGGATAAACATGGGATGTCTCCCACGTTTATCCCGTGCTCGAGAACCTGTCAAAGTAGGAAAAGAGATAGATGATTTCTCAAACCATCGTCAACAAAAATATACCAATTCAGTAGATTGATAACTAGAGTTCTGGATATTTTGCGAATTCATTTCAGGACAAGTTAGACTTCAAACCGCATGCACACTTAAGTTTCTTCTTTTGTTGGATCGTAGTTTGTAAGCCCCCCCCCCCCCCTCCCCGAAGACTTTATGTCAATGATGAACCTGCAAAGGAAAACTGACATAATCCTGTGGTTCCTGGTCTGATGTTAAACTGGAGCAACAGCCAATGAACAACCAGCTGAGGCTCGAGTGCACACAGTGTGCCGTACTAACGCATTTTCTCTCTCTTACCTAATTGTTTTTCTTAAATAGCTTTTGTAGCATTTTACTTCCCATTGACAACCTGTTTTTATAGTATTTCCTTGTCTCTTTTGAAGATACGGTTTTTTTCTAATTTTTTTTGCAGGTTGGTTAATTCTGGTTGTGTCACATTCTCAAATTTTCATATTATATTGAGTTACCAATGTGTTTTGTAATGTATGTAATGTGATATTAAAATGCCGCAACACCTGTTATTAATTTCCTTTTGTTTATTCGTGTCTTAGTCTTTTGGGAAGGTCTCCTCTATTTCTGGCCCGATAGATGTCATACAAGTCATCGTTATAATGTTATTCCCTTTTTTTTCAAGGGAATATTTTATACTTAACTTTTTCATTTGTATGTTTAACTAATTAATTTAAATTAAATTATCTTTAAAATTTTAGAGAGATAATATTGTGAGTTTATATTTTTTTTCTTATTCATATTTTGTTCACCGCGATATGGTCATTCGATACATTTATCGATTGGTCATATCGCGTGTGTAAGGAGTTTTGCCCTTGTGGCAGAACAAATGTGCTTACTCCGTCTTCTTGCCCCGATCCTGCCATGTTGTGAAGTTCTGAAATTCGTGTCTTCATCTCGCCATGATGAGATCGTTTTTTGTCTGACAGCCGTGGGTAATTAATTCGACGCAGTTTCTAACCCGGTCTTCTTGATTAATGTTTGTATATTTGTTCATCGCCCCTTGTCTACTCTTTCATTTTACCTGTGTGTACACAGTACTGTCTTCGTCGTAGTTGCTGAAGGACTGCCGTGCTGTCTACGTCAGCCCATCTAGACTATTCATGGTAAAGTGAGCACTTTTGTAAGTCCTCTCATTTCGAATAATACCCAATAAATATATTTTACTGTGGCATCAGATGTTAACATTCGAGTTTGATGAAATATATGCACCCTGCTTATTACTTACATGGCGTAATTTGTTTTAAAAAGGGGGTGGAAGGATATAACATGGCTGATACGAAAAAGTAACTAGGGCCTTAAAAGTGCTCACTTGACCGTGAGTAGCCTGTAACAGCGTGAATGCTCTGTGCCTGGGCCATAGCGCTATCATGGACCCCGTCGTGTCGGAGTGCGAAAACTTCTGCTAAATTTTAGGTCAGCCCGTTCTTTTTTTTTCGCATGATGTAGTTGATTGGTGTCCTCGGACTTGTCTCTTCGCAACATGGCGCCCTGTTGGCTTTAGGCCAAATTTTACTGTCGGACTTTTCGACATTAACTTTAAGGAAATATGTAACCTCCCAAAACTTTTTTATTCGTTAAAAAAAATGAAATGGTGTTATCGGTAAACAAAAAAAAAGTATTTTTTTTAAGTTCTGAGTATGAGATTAAATACCAGAATTTAAAGTAAGAAAAAAGGAGAAAATAATGCAGATAGGTACTATTTTTATGGGTGCAAATAGTATTTTTTGTGTTATACAAATACTCAAAGTAATTTTTTTGAATACTCATATATCTGTTTAAGCAGGTGACGAGCAGCTGTTGTTATGTTTTTTGAATACTCATATATCTGTTTAAGCAGGCGACGAGCTGCTGTTGTTATGTTTTTTCTTTCTTTTTTGTGCCTTATTTTGAGGTTGTCTGGTCTGCTGGCCACATCCGAGAAAAAATAAATAAATAATAATTATATAATTTGGAGCCACCTTTATAATTTTAATTATGGTACCTTTCACTATTCACTGAAATTGTGCTTGTTGCAGAAATAATAAAACTTTGTGTTGTAATCAACATTTTTTTAAGGAGCTATGATTCATAAATCTATAAATGTGGAAACGAAAAATAGCGTACAACACATCGGATCTGTTGTTGATGGATGACAGTTTACAACATTTAGTAGCCACTGTTTTTTAATAAGTTTATTTTTTTTCTTGGCTAATGCATTGGTAAAAAGGTGCCTGGAAATTGCCAAGGTTAGACGATACTGGCTCGGCCTCTAGGTTTATATATATATATATATATATATATATATATATATATATATATATATATATATATATATATATATATATATATATATATATATGAGCTGGGGTCTAAAATCTAAAAAATCACACTTGCAGCGCTTAGCGTTCCAAGTTCTACTCTGGGGCACCTTGGTGCTTATCAGATGGGCAATCTCCCTTCTGGAGATTCCTCTACCTTTTCCTTTTGGGGGGTCCCTTTATTGAGTGCCAAGGAGTGGCTCGATAGGATTGTGGAGTTTAGATTGTTGCCTAATGAATCCGCGAAATTTCCGTGCCTCTATTAATAACTTATCAGATAACACAGAGAAAAGGTGTTGCTTCGTTAAATAGAATTTTGTTTGGAGCAACAAAGTGAATTGTTTTTACAGTGGGAATAAAATATTTTTTTTTTTTACTGAGATCAAATTATTTGTCCCAAACGAATGAGGTGTGTTTGGTCAAACTAGTTGTTTGTATAGCTGTACTTATATTGGCGTTTTGGTTACTACTAGGAAAAAGTGAAAGAAGACAGAGAGTCGTACCTGGGATGGATGGATACTACCACACGCGATGATTTAGAGATCTCCGCTAAGCTGACTTTTGTCGAAATTAATATGGTTTTTTACAAATAAATCATAATATAATGCATGACGGTTACGTCAGTAAATATGTCGTATCTGTTTAGTTTTATTTCTTTGTGCTCTGTTGAAATTGTTTCATTGGAAGTTTTTTTTTTTGCTGTAATTAAACATCAATAGATACACCGACAAACGCTGATACTGTCCTAATTGTAACAAATGTAATAAACAAACTCTTGGGCTGTAAATCAGAGAGAAGGCAATCAATTGACGCGATCCATACAGCCAGCCAAATGTATGCCTATATATTATGTTGCTGCCGCAAGTTCTATAATACTAGACATATCACTTTTGTTTCAGGTAACCATTTTTTTTCTCCGAACAAAACATACATTTGACTCTATCATTATACTTATGTTTACGTCAACCAAGCCGATTAGTTGAATGTGCTCGTAAAATGGTTATGCGACGAGATCATGTAGATGGTGCCGGAAGAACCAAATAAATTAGTGTAAAATGTTTAACTTCGTGATAACGGAGATATTTTTTTGACTTGCGTTTGACATAGGAAATGGCTGAATATGTGTACGATCAAATCTTTAGCTGTGCGCCGTAGAAAGGAGAATCCAACAAGCCTCAGATTTTTTTTCTGGGAGAGGAAGGAAACGAGAAAGATAATTATAGTTCTGAGAATATAACACTAATTAAAATAGAAATCACAAAATAAAAAAAATTGCTTTTAAAAAAATACGTCTTTCAAACTGTTTGCGAATGTTGGTTTGCTGAAACGCGGTAAAAAAAAAAAATCACTAGTGCTTATGCTCATGATGAATCTCACTAGAATGAGGAAACTGTTTCCCGTACGTGGCTGGTATCCACACAGATTTCGTGTAACGAGAATCTGGCCATAACCTTCTACTGCTTAGGGATGCTACGTAATCAATTTTCCGGGACGAAACTTCGTTTTCTCGTATTATTTAATTTTACACACCGCTATCACAGTCTTTTCATATAGCTAACGAGGTTACGCGGAGGGGAGAATTTCGGACTCCTCTCGAACGAAATTGTGTCAAATGTACAAAGTCCGTCAAAAAAAAAAAAAAAAAAAAAAACGAACAGAGGACGTCGCGAAGCAAAAGGAACGAAAAGTACCCGAGTAAACGCAATTTACTATCTCAGCACTTAAGGAAGCAGGAGTTAACAAAAAACTGTAGCAGCCCACGAGAACATTGTTCCGTTCTGTCTTCGAGAACAAGATTGTTGGGGGGGGGGGGGGAGGAGGAGACGAAAAAATGCGTGCTCGAGTTTGGAAATCCGAAAGCAGGGCAAGAGGAGAGGGTGAATTTGGCTGTCCTCAGAAATTCCATTTAAGCCCTCTCTTCTCTCTCTCTCTCTCTCTCTCTCTCTCTCTCTCTCTCTTCTACTAGCACGTCTCCTAAATTTCTTTTAGGACCACGCCATTCTTGCCCAGGAACTTTTTTTTTGTTTTTTTTTTTTTTTCCCCTGTTCTGTCTCGTCTATCTCTGAAACAAGGACGGGAAGTGGGCGGGTAAAGAAAAAGAAAGAAAGAAAATTGATAAAGACTCAAATAATGTGAACTGATGTCATTAGAATGGGGGAGGAGGAAAACCCGCTTCAAATGGCCTGTGCGAACACACTTATCATCGTAAATAAATCTCATCCGGGATGAAGAATTCAGCAGCTGTTTTAGGAATTGTCGCCCTGGAACCAAAGTGCTTTTGCCATCCTTCATGTTTCCGGGTAAATATAAAAGGCTCATTTTTTTTTTCACTACCGCATGTTCACTCCACTTACCATAGCTCGCGTTTCAGATCAAGTTCGTCAAATAAAAAAAAAAAAGGCCATCCCACTTCAATGGGAGCTTCTTCAGATGCGTCCATACGTATTTCCCAAAGGGAGATGAAATAGTCAATTTTCTACTTCGCTCGCCTTTCTTTCTCTGCCCCCCCCCCCCCGGCCCATAGCTCCTTTTCTAAATTCGCCATTTTCTCTCCGAAGTACTTCTTTTTACAGAAGATGTCTGTTGCACATGTGAGCGGACCTAGTCCATATCGATACGTTTTTTGTTCAGGAACGATGAAGGCAGTACATTCTGCTCACCGCCTTCAAGCCTTCAGCACGCAGAACCACACATACAAAGTCACTGCCAACAAGTTACGAGTTGTTGACAGTTAGTTGAGCAGTATTCGATATCAACCTTAGAAGAAAAATATCACTGCGGTGCCCCTACCTGCACGTATTTCAAAACTCTGCATTGTCTGGCATTAGCCCAGTAAAGTTGGCAACGAAGAAAATGATGCAGCTCAATTTCTTAACATCGAAATAAAAGAATTGGGGAATCTTTTGTGAACACTGAAACGATTTGTCTCGTTTCCTGTTAATTAATACCTAGCCTCTAAGTATAAAATTAACAAATTTGGAAAATATCTACTTTTTTAAAGAAAAAATTCAGTTTTACTTGACTGGCGAATGAATTAAGGGTTCAGATACGTGGAAATGTTTATTTTACATATGGCGGAAGAATACACAATGCGTACACAGGTAGATCTTAAGCAGGACTTTCAAAAGTGCTCACTTTACCGTGAACACCTTTTTACAGGACCGTTCACTCTGCTGCAATTCGACAGACGATTATTTGTTTAAATAGGCGGCCCCATTTATAAAGACAGGAATATTTTTTTGGCTGCTTCAGTTCACAATGAAGTTACAAAACAAAGGAACCAACCCATTCTCTCTTGAAGTTTCACAAGTCCACAGCCAAGATTACATTGAATATTTTGGAGAAAGACATGGCCTGCACTATCCCTGTGAGGACGGCACGTATTTCCTGGCACTGAAGCCAAGGTTGGCGTGAGCTGCCTACGTTCACCACTACAGCACTGTACTCTGTACTTCCACATGCCATCTTCCTATTGGTCCCAGCTACACAGGGCACGCTTACAGTACTCTGCAAAGTTTATTATTGGCTGACCGTCGGCCAATGAACTCGCACTTTGTCTGTGTACCAATCAAAGTGTCGCCACAAATGCAGCACGTTTAACGATCCAACGTGTTCAATGAAGAAATTATTAAAAAGACATTTTACAAACTGAAATTTTGTCAAATCGCAATTTATTACTTAGATTCCGATTAAATCCAGCGAGACAGTTAAACTATAAAAGTGTGGGTTTTGTCATTGAGAGCAAAGAAATTTCCAGATACAGATACGCGTAGCCGCGTGCATGTACGTGTATACTCCTCGTAGGGTTAACGAACTACCCGATTTTCGTCTGGAGTGATTGAAGTAAACCACGGTAAACTGAAGTAAACCATGGTAAACCGAAGTGGCTGGAAACGGATTGTCTGTGCGAGTTGCGTTTCTAATAACACCGCTGTCGACGAAACTTGAACAGTTTCAACACTTTGCGGAATTCCATGTTGAAATCATTGCTTCCAAAAAGCTAGAAATGAAACGCGCATGTGCGCCAGTAGAGATAATAAAATCTTAATAATGGCTGTTGAAGTCAGCTCTCGCTATGTCTTTACCACACTTGAAAAAAAAGAACTCACCAGTTGCACCAAAATATTGTCTGCTAATGGCTCGCTGTGTTAGAGGGTGTGGCCATATTTAGTTGCACCAATATCGCCAAGCACTGCCAATTATTTTATTATGAATCGGTTTATTTCGGCCAATGAGTGAATTCAGAGGAGTATCTTTTTCATTGCATGCTTATTATTTTCACTAGGGGCACCTGTTTTTCGTGAAAATATTCCAGGACAAGCTGTGTTACAAAACCGTAATTACAGAACAACTCTCGTGATTGGAGTGTTTGAATTGTCACGCGGTTTAACCGTCTGCCCGCGAATCACGGCGGCCAGCGACGGAGAAGCTTGTTCCTGACTGGCTCACTCATGTAACAGACTGTCTTCATGCGAAGACGAGTGGCCAATAGTCAAATGAAGAATGCAAGTGTGCACATGGGCATCAATAGCCTAAGATTGGCGTTATTATTTGGCATCAAGCTCAACTTCACAGTACTGCATGTATTAGAGCAGGCGTCGTTTCTCCATTGGCTTCTGCACAGATGTGAAGTCACGCCCTTTCTGGTTCAACTGCATGTGATTGGGGAACGCAATTGTGAAGTGTTCATTTATTGGCGCAGAGCAACGCAGGGCGTATCAAGTAAAGTCTGGTTCAATAACAAACGTAATGCAGAGGTACATGTGTTTTAAGTTAAACGTGTCTCCAGATAATAAAGCGAATTTTTGCAGGTCTCTAGCACTGAAGTCTAGCCTCTACGTAAAGATTTTCGCGTTAAACAAGTGGCTGTATTTATTCTTGTCCAGCTAAGAAATAACATAACGTAGGTGGTAAAAGAGGTTTAATAAGTGAAATGAAGATATTTGGGCGGCTCTTAACATCGAGGTATTGAGAGCCGATGAGACCGAAGTGAGGTGAGTATGGAGCAGCGCTGGAATGCAAGACGCGGAAAACGAAAGATCCCCGAGAAAACCCGCCGACCAACGTAATAATCCGGCGCGATTCTCACATGCGAATATCTGGGAGAGACCCTACAGAAAATCGAACCTGGTTCGGCATGGGAGGTGAGTCCCAATCAATTGAGAATCATCTTATTGGGTAATCTGATTTATGGAATTTTGTACACATATTTGACATGAATGGCTGATGCCAATATCATTGAGAGCGCAGCTCTTTATTCACTGCAGCACGAGTGCTGATTACAAGTACAGCGCAGACAAAAACATATGCGATTGCAGTAGTTGAACTGAGGAATTAATGTGTGACCAAACGGTTCCAATTGGAGTCGTAATTCAAGTTTATATAGAAACTTGCTGTGTTCTGCTCGTTTGTTTTCAGTCCACTTTCTTATGTTCTACACTGTAATAAAATAGTGTAATTTTACACAAAATGTATGTGCCAGCAGTGACTCCACTGACATCGGTGTAATTTTACACTTACATATGTCAATTTTTTTTAAATCTACGTCCAAGTAAATTTATCCTTCGTATTAATAAAAAAAATATGATTTGTACAAATAACTTTACATAGAATGATGTAAAATTACTATTACTATGTAGCAGAAAATTAACTGCAAAATTTGTGTATTTTCTCTCCACGGTAAATAAATTTACACAGACATCGCAACTGTAACTTCACCACTGTGTATGTGTATTTACTCACTACAAAAAAAGTAAAATCACAGATTCACTGTAACAGTAATTACACAATTTCTGTACATTTGTTAAATACTTTGCCAAACAATTTTACCGTCAGCATATGTTCTATTACAACTACGTCATGTTAATTGACATACTTTCTATGTGTGTTTTTATAATTTTTGTAGTTATTTTACTCCGTTTTGTAACTTGGCAGTTTAAGAGAGTTATAAAACGTTATCTTCGAAATGTGGTTAACAACTGGCTTCAGATATATAATAGGTAGTTATATACAACAGCCAGCATATTCCATCGAACTTGTTCTTCTCCCTATCGCTAGGTCGCATGTTTCAAACAAATTTTTGCAGTTATATTTGAATTCACAGGAACATTATTGTAAAATTACAAATACTGTACTCGTTTTAGCGAATTACGCATAAAAATGTAAAATTACCAAGAATATTTGTGTGTAAATTTGCACTTATTTTTTACAGTGTAGCAAACCTTTTCCGAATTCTTCTCGCGAATACATGTCAACAGATGGCACACAGGGTCGAGTTAGTTACTTTGTCGCTGAGTGAATGGAATTACTATCGCAATTCTAACCAATTTTCTCCTGCTATCTCGTTACACGGAGGGAGTTCTCGCTGAATGATCAGCCAGTCCATCGACAGTCGATGGAATCAGACTAGACTCCAGCAACAAGGGCGGAAGTTACATCCAATTCATGAAATTGCACGTTGCAATTTTTTTCAAGTTACTGCTTACTTTCGCAGCAGCTGCAAAACTTCCATTTTTTTTTTTTTTATAACAAACGTCAGTTCTTACACGATCTCGCAAACGAAAAGTGGAATCACTCGGAGCTTCGACGAGTCCATCCTTGAGAACTAATCCACTTCGTGAAAATGAAAACTACTTTAGTAGATCAGTAGCTTTTTCGGGGGGGAATTAAAATAAATAAATCAAATTGTAAATTTTGATTTTGCAATTTGAACTGACTTAGAGTTGTAGGGTTATTGATATTACGGAGAGACACTACACTGAGGTTTAAGTAGATGGGTGTTTATTTAGGGAAACGATTCAAAAATTCTCCACTGGTAATAAACAGAGACCCGGAATTTTCGTGAATTCATTTGAGGATAAGATAGACTTCAAACATGTGTACATTTGATTTCCTTTTGCAATCGGGTAGCAGTTTTTAAGCCACGTCCTGGACAAATTCGGCCAAACAACTCAACCGCAAGAAAAAAGATCGCGTATATACTCGGGGCTTCGTTTATACGGAAACCTGTTTGCTGTTGAGAAGGAAGCGCATAATTTTATAGTTTTATTGTTTCACGGCACTTTATCAGAATCTAAGTAAAAAAATTACATTTAGTCGACATTTAAATTTGTAAGAAGATAACTATTATGTTTAATAAATTTATCAACTGGGCACGATGGATTGTAACACTTGTTACCTCTGCAACGACACATTAATTGGTGCACAGTCAAACTGCGACTTCATTGGCCGACGGCCAGCCAATAATAAACGAAGCATAGTACGGTAGGCGTGTCCGGTGTAACCAGGACCAATAGGAAGATGATTAGTGGATACATATACAGAGACCAACACAACTGATACTGCAGTATTGAAGAATATAGGCAGCTCAGGTCAACCTTGTCCTCTGTGCCAGTAAATGTGTACCATCCTCAAAGGGTTAAGGATTTTGGCGTCCAGCTGGTTGCCAAATGTATCCGCGAAATTTTCAGGGATGTAGTAATAAATCTGGGCATACTGATGGCGAAGGCTGTTCACGGTAAAGCAAGTACATTTGAAATCAATCTTCACAAAAAAAAAAATTACTGTCCAATATTATACTTTATCTATACTAGACACAGCAAATAGTTTCATGCAGAGTTCCAGTTAAGTTCGTAGCTATTTAATAAAGTCAATACTAAAAACTTGATGTTGAATTGCGATGATAATGTTTCAGTTAATGACCACTAAAGTCTGTAACACCTGTTTCATACACATAAGATACTTTTATGATTATGAAACGTTTGTGATACATTGCATTATTTAGGAAATAGCTCAACACGCCATATATTGGGTGGTTTTTCAAAGTTTTGATTCAAAAAAGTGCGAAGAGACCGTGGATAGTCTGTAAATGTCTGCCCGAAGCCTTTGGTCGAGGGCGTGTAGTCTGACCACTAATCAACCGCGGCCCCCGTGATGTGTACGGACAGGAAAATCCAGGTGGCACGCTATTCGGCGCTTGTTTCCTTGCAGATCTGTTATTGGTCCAGAGTTCACCTGGGCGTATCTAATAAATAGAGACCTGAAATTTTCACGAGTTCGATGACCTGTAGGCTAGACCCTATAGTCATATGTACAAATATGCAGATACCAACTGCACATTGCTTGTCTGCTGTCACAGTGGAACGCAACGATTGGACCAGCCTTATCTAGGAGGTGTCAAACACCGAGTGGGCCAATTGCTAAAACACACGTGTTTTGCATTCTAGCTTGTCCCAAAATGAGTCCACCGATTATTCAGGCCTGTACTAATAAATAGAGGCAGCGATTTTTCGCGAAAAAATATGAGTACATGGTAGGCTTCAACATTATGAGCACGCAGCAGCAGTTTGTCTATTGCCATTGGCTGCTGCCTGCTTGAGAAGGCGTTTTCATATTTGACCGGGCCACTCAGAATTCGGCAACATCGGCACGACTCCTACCTGATTCGCGTGCAGACTCAGCCAATCAAGGTACGTACGTATACGACCCTATAGTGTTTTCAAATATAACTTATCTTCAAATCTTTTCACGCAATTTCACTACCCATACTAATAAATAGAGACCTGGAAATTTTGCGGATTCATCTGAGGACACGTTAACCTGCATTCACGTGTGCATATGTTTTTGTGCTTCCATTGGACCATAGTTTGTTGGACACGCCACGGAAAGACTTCCAACTAATAACGAACATACGATGAGAATAAGAACCGAATCCTGTGCTACCTGGCCTGGCGTAAAACTGGAGCAACAGCCAATGAACTACTAACTGATGCTCGAGTGCACAAAGGATTGTGGATTTTAGCTCGTCGCCGAACGAACCCACGAAATTTCCCGGGGTCTACTAATAAACTGCGATACAATTTCGAACATAACCTCAATGTGCATATAAGGGTCCTGATTGGACAGATGATTCAGACTTTGATGACTGTCCTTCGAGTAGGCTTTCAGGTTTGATACGAAAACCGAAATGATTGTATCGTTAGCTAAGAGGGTGTGTCTAAATATTTATTGATTGGATTCTAATTATGTTAGGTTAAGTTAAATGTATTTTGTTAACGTGCGTGTATTTGAATGGTAGATACATTATATATGTTTTCAAAGATATGTATTTGTAATGATGTTTAATGAAAAAACCGCTTTTACTAACCCAGTGTTGTTTGAAGTAAGGCTTGTCCTTAAAAACATTGCGGAGTTTTCCAGTCTCTAGTGAGAGAGAGAGGGGGGGAGGGAGAGACCCGGAAGGCAGTAAACAGCTCGTGCGAGGACTCAGGGCACTCACGGGGGGCGAGGTTGAAGGAAACAACAGAGGTGGTCTATATTTGCAGTCTCGGTCAGTTCCGGCCCTATGAGACGCAACTCCCAGAGGCTCTGCGGTGCCCACGCCAGCTTGCAGTTTATTCTCGTACGAATAGTCGCTGCGCAACTGTGTATCGCTACGTCAGCCACACTCGCGTCGGCGGCTCCTCTGCGCAGACTGACATCTCTTCCCCGCCCGCCTGGCCAGAGAACAGCTGCCGATACAGAAGTAAAACTACCTGTTATGAAGTAATCAGTAGAGAACCGGAAATTTCGCGATTAAATTCGGGGACTAGTTAGACTTCAAACACGTGTACATTTGACTTTCTGCCTCAATTGGGTCGCAGTTTGTAAGACACGCCCTGGACGATTTTGAACCAATAACTGACCTGCAAGAAAACAAGAGCCGAATAACATTCTACTTGGTCTGCGATAAAACTTGGGTATCAACCAATGAACAACTAACGGAGCCTCCAGTGCACAAAATATCGTGGAGCCTAGATTTTTGCCCAATGAATCCGGAAAATTTCCAACTCTAGTGATCAAGCCTTAGCTGACCGGCCTGCCTGATCACACCTTCAAAAATTGAACCAGGGCACGAGCGTGATTGCAATAACACTTTGCAAAAGACAGTTGCAGAAACCCCCTCCACCGACCAATAAACGGGGCCGACAATATATTAAACAACGCGCCCGATATAGACCAACGTAATCAATGGGCGTGGCGGTAGCTCTTGTCATCGAGGCAGCGAACCAAGAAGACATGGAGATGGGTATGTCCGGCCTCCTACACTCTTAAGAAATTGTTCCCAAATTAACTTTACGAGTGTATACGTAGAGAGAGAGAGAGAAAGCGTGAATGGTAAAGTTATTTCCCATACATTCATGGTAGCATTCTTACATTTGCCCAGGAAACAGTCAAATGGATACTAGGATACTGCCCAGGAAACAGTCAAATGGATACTAGGATACTTCTCAACTTTGCATAGTAGCGATACTATGAATCCCATATTTGTAGCAAGATGTGTAGTATTATTACCATACGATATATGGATGAAAAATTTCAAATTCAGTTTAGGAAGTTTACTAGAAATATTTTTTAGAGTGTAGAATCAGCCTCCGGCAACATGAACAAAATGGGAACTTTCCAGGTAGATTGTAATAGTAATGGCGTGCGGTAATACAAACGTATTACAATTAATTAGCGTCTTGTTATTACATTTAAGCTCCCCCGATCAATAGTCACGTAAATAGTTATTGTATAATCCATATTTTCATTAAACCCTATCTTATACTGTTCTGCACTACCTAATCATGACTCAATATTTAGCTACGCCCTTAACTTCTTTGACCCTTTCAGGCATCAATTGACTTAAAAGCTAATTCGCAACAACTCGCAAAATTTGCGTCATTTGCTTCTGTCACGAGGGGAAAAAAAAAAAATCTTCTGATTCGTTTGCATGCCATTGGATCATCACACCGTTGGTTGTTTGTTACTGCCCCAGAACTATACAGGACATATCATGCAGACTGTATTCCAGTGTGAGTACAAGATTATGTACACCCTGCGTCCCAATCAGTGATATCTATCAATGAAATAACATTCACTGAAATTCAATTTATAAGTAACTGCGTACCGGTAAGGTAATAAGCAAATTAACACTATGTAGACTATGATCGAGTCTAGCTCGAGCAAAGCTTATTTGAAAACAAACTCGCATGAATGTGCAGTCTTTGTTCGGCTAGTGTTTAACATGACCTCCACAAGAACACCACAGCGCAGTAACAATTATATTGCTAATGGCAGAATTTATTTCTGCATAACCGATTAGAAGGACATGATTTATTGTAAACCCTTAGATACTATAAAGGACTTTTTATTGGGTCAATATCAGCTCGGCTCTCCATTGGTTGATGACTGGCCAATAACGAACGCTGTAAAGTACAGGGCAGTGTCCGGTGTGGTATGGACCAATAGGACGATGATAAGTTCCAACACAGCCACCAACAGAAGCGTTGTTCTTGCAGTAATGGATATAGCTGACTAACTTGTAATTTATCTTAAGTGCTAGTAAATGTGTGCAGACCTCAATGTATTAAATAGGAAGAAATGATTTATGGCACTGGAATCCTTGACGTTTAGTGAGAATCACAAATAAATCTGTGAAATTCAGCCACCATATTAATTAGTTATCTGGCAATTCCAGTTTAGAGTGATGCGTTTGGAGCTCGTTTCAATTTTTCGTCGTTACGGAATGCGCATCCGTGTATTAACTGTACTTTTCAACAAAATTATACGCGAACATGCGGAGATATTTAACAGTGTATATGTACACACACGCGTCAGACACACTCACACATCCTGTTGACACATTCAGGTCTGCACTACTATAATTGAAGACAAGTTAGAAGTGTATCACATGTATATACCACTGCAGGAACGTCTATTCTGTTGGTTTCTGTATTCCCACTTACCACTCTTCTATTGGTCCACACCACACTGGGAGTGCTTACTGTGCTCTACAACGTTCATCATTGGCTGGTCATCAGCCACTGGGGTCGCACAGCTGATTATGCTCCAATCAAATGTCTCTTACTGTGTAAAAGATTTACATGCAAACGCATTATTTTATAAGGATATAAAAAAATACATTTTTGTAGGGAAACTATAGCTACTGGGTTGTATTGTTCTTGTACGATCCTGTTCAATACTAGCAGAACAATGACTCTATAACCACGCGAGTTTTATTTTCTAGGACCAAGAAATTTTGTAATTGGAGTTGCTCGATCTTAACTCGAGCCTAGTCCAGGATGTGCTAATTGTGTAAAGAAAACCATCCCGACCGCAAGATGACGGAATAGAAGCCAGAACTTACCACATATGCGACTGGTCATCTATCATATGATTAGAGCTAGAGATTTTTTGCAAAGAAATACGAGTACACGGTAGACTTCAATACCGTAAGCACCCACCAGCAGTTCGTCTATTGTCATTGGTTGCTGTTTGCTTGAGAAGCAGTTTCCATATTTTACCGGGCCACTCAGAATTCAGCAACATTAACACGGCACCTACGGGATTCGTGTGCAGACAGTCGTCAACCAAAAATAATAATAATAATAATAATAATAATTTATCCAATCAAGATAGGTAGAAACCTGAAATATTCGCGAGTTCGATGATCTGTATAATATACTGTATAGTCGTACGTACAAATAAGCTGATATCAACTGCACATTGGTTGTCTGCTGTCACAGTGGAAGGCAACGATTGGGGCAGCCTTATCCAGGAGGTGTTAAACACCGAGTGGACCAATATGTATGCATTCTAGCTTGTCCCAAAATGAATCTGCAAATTCTTCAGGTCTTTAAAGGATTGGAGAATGACCCTACAGTGTTTTGAAACACAACTTGTCTTAAAATCTTTTCGCGAAATTTCACTACCCGATCACTCCTGCTCTGTGATAGCACGTTATGATTTTCGTTCTTGCTACACGGCACACAAAGACGGGGAGGAGCTGAAAGTGGGTCGAATTCTGACGTCGCGATTCCACGCCATCTTCTTTTGTGGGTTCTCGGGAAATCGTGTGAGCTGATCACAGGTTAAACGCTGTAGCAAACACGAGCAGAAGTTCTCTGAACTTCACTGCTCTCTTCAATGTTTACCGGGGCGGGACGATGCATATTCTATGGGTGCAACAGTCTGCAGTACATTATACAACACTTGAGTGCTCCTTTATCGACGTTTCTTTGACTTACATCAGCACACATTACGGTGACCTTATTTACAAACTGATTTCCTGTAGAACAATTTAGCGACTTTTGTCCAGCAAGACATACGTCAAGTAAGGAATACTTTCACAGAGCAGACAGTGGAAACTGGACAGATTAGTCCGTGAGCATGTATGTCTTGCTACCAAAGACCTTGCCGTCTCATGTTAGCATGGTATACGTATGTTGAGGCGAGTTTTATTCGATATATATGTATATATAATGAAATATTCATGGCAACGTATTGAGTTTATGCACTTGTAAAAAGTGCATAAACTCAATACGTTGCCATGAATATTTCATTAATTTTTACAAACTAAATGCTTAAGAATATAGTTCAGTTGTTTCGCTGAAGTTTATCTAGTTCGTAAGGAAAAAAAGCTAAAACGTAGCAAAATTAAATTCGTAAATAGAAAAACGGGTTGATTTAGTTGCAGGACTTAACCCGACAGACAGCAAATATCATTGGGTGCGCCCGAGCGAGTCTACTGGGACACAGTAAACTCATTATTCCACCGACTAACGCCCTTTCTCTAGACGTATTTTGTTTAATGTGGAGAAAAAGACCTCTGTCAAGCGGGGAGGGGGGGGGACAGCGGTGACCAAAAAAATATGCTTTTTGACACATTTCCTTCCGAACTTCTATAAAAAGTGCGCAACAAGGTTATACTTTCGTGACCTACAAAGAAAATAATTAGAATATGCGTACACCAAAATTATTATTCTTCAAGAGCTTAAATACTAAAATACTTCTCGTTAACACAATTAAACAGTCGCCCTGATAAACGGAAATCAAAACCTTAATCGCCACTGAAAACAATTATCAAATCGGCGTTGTATTAATTAGGGAGAAGTCCTGTCATTTGCACGGAACCGTGACAGTGAAAATAAATTTTTATATGAATAGCTAATATCAAGGAACACTGAGAAATAATTATTTTGCTGTAAGCATATTTTGATTATTTGCCTCGTTGACCACGAAAGTAGATTTCTGTTGTGCACTCATTCTAGCAGTTCAGAAGAAATAAAATGAAGGATATGTTTTGGCGTCCGCTTTTTTCCCCTCACTTATCATCGATCTCTTGGTTCATACTAAATGAAATATGTCCAATTTTCTCCACCCCAAGCAAGCATTATCCCTATGCCTTTCACTCTAAAAGTTCCAACTTAAGGGGAAAATATCGGGACGTGAATACGCCTAAGTATATTCTTTAGAATATGGGAATAAAATTAAACTACAGACTGTTCATGAAAAAGTTAGCACTTTTGTAAGCCTTGCTTAAGATCTACTTGTGTGCCCATTTCGTGTACTTCCACTATACGTAATATTACCATTGATATAGACCTACTCACTTTACCCATACGTCGGTCACGTAATACTGTGAAACTATTATAAAAGTAAATATATTATAATTTTGCTATTTCGTGCAATTACATGCATCAAAAATACAGAAATTAAAATTAATAATTTGAATATTTTCAAATGTTTTCCTAGCACTTTTAACCAAACGTTAAGACATAGAACTATTTTCTCTCCGTCGTTACCAGCTTTACAAAACGCGCGCCAGTTAGAATACATGCAGGCAGGGACAGTGGCATTTTTCAAAGGTTGACTTCAAAAGTGCTCACTTTAACATGAACAGACTTTGCCCCGACTGTCGGCCTGATTTTGAAGCGTATTCACTTCAGAAAAGTGTGACGTCAGAGAGCACACGGCGGGTGTAGGCTTGAGTTCAGGTGAGGAAGTTTGAAAGGGAAACACGCGCTTCGCCACTGAAGCGCCCTCTTTTCACGTGAAGTGCAGTTCGCGGGAGTTGGTAGCAGAACTTGACAACCAAGTCCAGCAACCAGGAGAAATGAGACAACCAACTTGGCTGCAACAGTCGAAGATAGAAACATGAAAAAATGACCCACTTCTGGCGTGGTCTAAGCGAAAATGTTTTTAAACACTCGGTCATGATATTTTGCTACTCGATGTTACCTTGTAATTAATTTTTATAAATAGTACAATTGTACGTATATGAATAGATGTCATGTGTGTATGTGGTTTATGTGTGTTTTATGTATGTTGCTTTTATATATTTCATATAAGCTTCTCTGTAAGTTTATAGTAGACATTAAGTTTTATGTTATTGTTTTATTTATTTTTATTTTCAAAAAATAAGTGTTATGTTTTATTATTCGAAGTGGTTACGTGTAAGAGAAGGTGATAATAACTTAACGGTTTCGATTCCAGGCGGGGTCGCCCCAAGATTTCCGCATGTGGGAATCCTGCCGGACGATGCCGCTGGTCGGCGGGTTTTCTCCGCGATCTCCTGTTTCCACCGCGCTTGCATTCCGGCGCTGCGCCATACTCACCTCACTTCGCCCTTATCGGCTCTCAAGACTTCGTTGTTAACACATTGAGGTTTGCACACAATTACTGGCACATAAGACAAAATAGAAGTGATTCACCTATATCCACTACTGCAAGAACACCGGTTCTGTTGGTGTCTGTGTTGGAACTCACCGTCATCCTATTGGTCCATAACACACCGGACACTACCCTGTACTTTACAGCGTTCATTATTGGCCGGTCATCAACCAATGGAGAGCCGAGCTGATATTGGCCCAGTCAAATGCCATTTATCGTATAAAAGAATTTCAATCAATCATATCCCTTTGAGTGGTTATAAAAAATTTCTCTCGTTAGCAATATCATTGTATTGCGCTGTGGTGTTCTTGTGAGGTTATGTTAAACACTAGCTGAAACAAAGACTGCACATCGATGCGAGTTTTGTTCTGAATAACAGATAGATTTTCAAATTAGCTTTGCTCGAGCTACACTCTAGCATAGTCTACAAAGTGTTAAAAGCCGTCCAAATCTAACTTACCCCAGTTACACCCGTGGTCTGAGGTCAGTTGCAGAAATAATGCCGTGTTGCTGATATGTAAACAACAAAATAACCCTGTAAAATACTGAGCTTAAACCGGTACACCGCGACACATCATCACCCACCACTAGTCTCTCTCCACGATACGTAGGGGCAGGAAAATTTCACTTATAAATGACATGCAGACTAGACTCCAGGGTCCCATGAATATTCGTACCTCAGCTTTATGTTCATTGGCTGCTGCTCCAGTGTGTAGCCTCTTTCACCTCAGACCAGGTGACATGGGATTCGGTGCTTGATTCCTTTCAGGTCTGTTATTGGCTCAGAGTTCACCTGGGCGTGTCTAATGATTAGAGACCCCAGAAATTCGCGAGGGCAATGACCTGTAGGCTAGACTTCACAGTCTTATATACTCTCATACATATATCAACTGTTTATTGGTTAATTTTTGTGGTAGTGAAAGGCGATGGTTCAGGAGCACAATTTATTGCATGTTTGTTATTGGCTCATTTATCTCCAGGAGGTGTCAAACAACACGTCGACCAATTACAAATAGTAACGTGAACGTACAGGTATGTGAATTCCAACTTGTCTAGAAATGAACCCGCGAAATTATCGGGTCTCTACTAATGTTCCGTAGCTCAGTTGCGAACATAGCAGAAATGCACACTAGTTTCTAAGTCTAGCTCGTCCTAAAAACGAATCCGCGATATTTCCCAGTCTCTATTGACGCGCGCGCCACAACGCACGCACGCACGCACGCACGCGATAACAAATATTCGCGATGCGTATCAGCGCCAACATAAACCGCACGGACTAAAACTCGATCCATCTCCCACGTTCGGGGCTGTGGTTCTTGCGTCGAGCTGTCGGCGCCAGTGAATGAAGTTGATGTCGCTGTCATCAGGCGTAATGTATAGCCCTGTGTGGTCCGCGGAGGCCAAGAGCAATAAACTCCCCCGACAGCGTTCGACGACTCCCGATGTTCATTTACCGCTGATTTAGAGCCACCGTAAAAAAAAACAAAATCCACTCTGAGCGCCGTTTACTCGCGGTTTTAGTTACTGCGTCTCATACGTTCAGTCCCGAATTAACCCCTTTACGTACACACTAGTTGTTTTTGCTTCAGACCCACTTTAATTTACGGTTTCAGGGGTGGCAAACAAAAATTTATCATATGCTGTACTTAAGTCGATACACTTCTTTCGTTGTCACAGCCAATGAACTGTAGGCTATATGTTCGGCTGCAGTGATATGAACCTATTATGACCTAGATCAGTAAGAAGGCTTGCGAATCATTAACCCACAGGTGAGATCATTGATCATTGACCTTCGCAGTGTACAGTACGGACCAAAAATCCCCAAACAAGTGCGTAATGAAGATAATATTTTTTACGCAGGGGGTCTGAATGGGTTAAACGCACTTACGGATATGTATCTTATAACAACTGACATCCAGAACGTGTGGGAAGAGAATTACGTATTGCATTTATGTAATTATTTATTACATGAGCAATTAAAATCCTATGCAACTGCATTTGCCCCTCCCCTCCTCAGCAACTGCATCGCCCCCTCCCCTCACCCACCCTCACAGCTCATTCCCTCGTCAGACTCCTAGCTGTAAACATCTTAAATTGTCCTTGTGACATTATTGCTCCAACACCAAACTGACTAATCACAGAAGGGGTAGGCCCAAGAACCAATCAATATGGCCACAAGTTTTTTCGCGTAAAGTTTTACGTGGGGGATAGATTTCAACATCCTATATGCACACTTGCAGTCTTCATTTGGCTATTCTCTGTTTGTCTTTGTGTGACACCAGTTTGTTACATGAGTGGGCCGATTGGAATCAAGTTTCTCTGATACTGAGCGACCGTGATTCGCGGGGCAGACAGTTAATCCGCGTAACAATTCAAATGATCCAATCACGAAATTCGGTCTGAATTAAGGATTTAGGAACACAGCTTGTCCTGAAATCTTTTCGCGAAAAAACAGGTGCCCTTACCAATCAATGGTGAAATTGTTGTTGTGTCAGCAGTTATAAATAGCATTGCCAAGGGAAATGCGCTCTTCGTATTGGCGCTGGCTTCTGGAAATGCACAGCGCCGACCATGATCGGATATGCCAGATGTCAGGCGTGAACGAGTTACTCGAGTTAACACAGAATGTTATGAAGTTACCCTTGAGCTCAAGTGTTGCAGCCGCTTGATTCCATGGTGTCATCTGTACTAGCGCGTGCTTCTACCAACCTGTAAAATAAAAACTTGCTGCGTGATGGTTGATGTCAGCATTAACCATTCGAAAATGAAAAATGTAGAAAAAGTTAAATTTCTCATGCAGGTGACGCTTAAAACACTTGATACTGATTCATCGTTGTGAACAGTGGCGACCCGAAGATATCATTCGTATACAACATGTCCTCTATTATGGACGTGGGAACTGAAAGGGTTAACCCTCTGAGGTCTGGACAAATTTACAGCCATAAGTTGAGACCACCTCAACAGGATCACCAATAATGTTGTTCTCCTGGTCCAACGTACCACCATTCTACTGATCTACAACACAGCGGACACGCTTATACTGTACTATCAGTGACCTTCGATTATTTTAGTTCGTTTTGATTACCTTTACTTTTATGGGAACTTGTTTTTGGGTAGAGTACAAGATTGCCTGAGAATTGTTGTCAATACATCATCACTAACCAAAAAAATATATATATCTCTTGTGTCGTTTATCTGCGGTTCGAATTGCCAACAGGTGCAACTCTATTTTATTTTTACACTCCAGCTTCGGGGGCCGCAGTCATCTAGTGGTTAGAACACTTGCCTCCCGCCTGGACCAACTGAGCTCGATTTCCGGTGGGGTCGCCCCCGGATTTTCGCACGTGGGAATCCTGCCGGACGATGCCGCTAGTCGGTGGGTTGTTTCTCGGGGATCTCCCGTTTCCCCCGCCTTTGCATGCCTGCGCAGCTCCATTCTTACCTCGCTTCACCCCTATCGTCTATGAACATCTCGATGACAAGAGCTGCCCAAATCTCTCCACGTTAAAGACCAAACTTCAAATTTTTACTCTAAACACATAAAATGAATTACATGTTCTAAGTTACGTTATTACTTAAGCTTTACTGTAACAGGATGTGTGTGTGTGTGTGTGTGTATATATATATATATTAACTGCTGGTGTAAGAAGCAGTTAAAGCTCGCTGTAGCGACAGAGGAACTAGCAGTAAAATAGAATGAATTACTTGAATTTATAGGCGGTCAAGTTTTGTAGAATTTTATACGACGTTTATTGTTTCGCCTATCAAATTCTTTCTTATGTCATAGATATTTTAGAAAGCTACTGTCGTTATTAGCTACAACCGAATATTCCGTGGTCAATTTCACATCAGGCGAGTTTCAAAAACAATTTCCATTTCGTCGCTTAAACGAGAAGTTCTGCCCATACTTGCAATCGCATATGCCGTGAATGCTTTGTCTAATTTCGTTCGTTTGTCAATAATTTCCGGCGTTATCTCGCAGCATTTGCAACAGCTTCGCCAGATCGTCAATTTCGCCTCGCTCTCCTCCCGCGAACTTCGCAGAAGTCGGAAATGAAGACCCTTGCCTCATGGCACCCTTCCCGCCCTTTCCCCACCACCCCGTAGTTGAATATTTCTCCTGGCATCCGTTGCCAACTGCCACCAGCCATAAAATCAACGTTCCGTCAACCTTCCAAAACAAAATATATCTGCCACGACAAAACTCCGCAAATCCCATTCCAGGCTGTTGCTCTCTCCTGAGAAAGGGGGGGGGGGGGGGCGAAGAGGGTAGGAGCAAGAATTGGGACGGGCTGAGAAACACGGAAAGGGAGGAAGTGAGGGTTGGCGACGCTTTTTGAACTTTCCTTGTCTCCTGAGGGTTGTTCGTTGGGCGGAGGGTGGCAATGAGGAGAGGCCATAGGAGGAGAAAACAGGCAAGGCCTACCCAAGTCCTTTTTCTTCGTTTCTTCATTTCCCCTCCCTTTCTTCGCCATGCTGAGCTGAAAAGGGGGAAGTTCCCTATTTGTGTTCGCTGGAGATGACAACTGAAATCTGCTTCTCTCTCTCTCTCTCTCTCTCTCTCTCTCTCTCTCTCTCTCTCTCTCTCTCTCTCTCTCTCTCTCTCTCTCTCTCTCCACACTTCTACCCTTTTTTTTTTTTTTTCGCAGGCGCCGTATTTAAATTAAACCTCTTTTTGACAGAAGTGATCGAAAACCGGAAAAGTTTCTGCGCCGCACCGCATCTGTTTGTGTGAACTCGAGATGGAGAGAGGGGGGGGGGTGGAGGTGGAGAACTGATACGTCTTACTTTGCTTTCGCCTGTGCTTTAAAACTTCGTGCGCACGAGTCGATTTCATTTCGATTGGTGTTTATTTACGCACCCTTCCCCCCCCCCTCCCTCCCGGCGTCCGCGTCCCAGCTTATTGGGAAGGGTTGAATGTGATCTTGCAGCTGAAATGAACACACCTACAATTTCCCCGGAAATTCTAAGTCAAAATACCTAGCTCATCGGAGAAGAAACTGTTTTTATCAGTCTTCTGACCGTGTAATGAATGTTTTCAACATATAAACAGTACAAAGAAAAATACCTTATAGCTTTTTGCAAAGAGTATAAACGATGAGTGGATCGCAACACGAAGTTGGTTACTTCATTATGTGGGAGTGATAAAATGGATGGATGAAAAATAATAATATTAAATCGTATTTATTTGGCGCAGTTAAGACATATCTGCCTTCTCTTACACTGAATCATTTAAATAATTTATACTTCCTTATTACGGTTTTGAGTAAAAAAAAAAATAATAGTGCTTATAAATCAACACACGCTACAGATAATTATTAGTCATTACTAGACATCGATGGAACAGGTAATTAATACTAAATAGTGACATGCATATTTATGTAATTTAAGTGGTTATTATTAAATATATACAAGCGCATAAAATACTGATGAACGGGCAGGTATTAGGCCAAGATATTCACCATATACACGGAATAATATAGTACATTTGCACAAACGCATAAATGCACAACAGGCCCACATACATATACACGTGACAAGCTTTACATTACGTAATTATTCATTAAGTAAATACATTGGTGTGGTACGCTTGAGACCAGTGAACAACCTTTCAGCGTGCTCAATGTCATTTACCATTAATGCCGGAGAGGTGTAGAAAATTCCAGAAATACGATAAGATACAAGGCAGATTCTCAGAGTATTGGGCCATGACACCGTGAATACGCTCTAAATTTGAACCAGCGTAAAACCACTGATTCACAGTGAAAACGGCTCCACTTTGAATCAGCGAAATTTTTCACATCACTAATTCAATCAGCGTAATTTTCCACTGAAGCAATCAGTATTCTTTTTCACTGCGAATCAGTGGTTTCCCCACTGATTCGACTTTAGATTGTACAGTACCGGTCATATGTCAAGTCTTTTCTCTGTATCTTCACACTTTTGGTAACAAATCTTTGAAAAAATCATCCTATCAATGACGTGTTAGGTTGTTTCCTAAATATTTCACGTGTCACAAGCATGTTGTGCTTCTTTTAACATAGAAGTTAAAGGCTGTTCACGATAAAGTTAACACTTTTGAACACAACCTTAGAAAAATGACACAACTCCTACCTGCATGTATTTTAACGAGCGCAGTGAGTGACATGCGCCCAGTAAATTTAGTCACGATGAAGGGAAAGTAGTTCCATAATTTTAATGTCGAATAAAAAGTTTTAGGTAATCATTTGTGATTACTTAAATTATTTCTTTCGCTTTGTGTTGTTACTAATACATCGAAGTGTGAAAATTAGCAGATTTGAAAAATATTTACTTGTCTAATAATTTCACAGTTTCATTTGACGGACGCATGAATAAAGTGGTGAGGCTCATGACAATGTTAATTTTACATAAGGCGGAAGAATACACAACGTTTATACACGTAGATCTTAAGCAGGGCTTTCAAAATCGCTCAGTTTACCGTAAAAACTCTGTACTTATTTTTGGTTTAGTTTATACTTTACTTACCTATACTTTATTTATAAATTATAATATTTCATTTAAAATTAATGTGAATAAAACAGAGAGACGATAGGTTGTGTTGGTGATACCCAGAAATAAATAATTCTCATGAGAAATTATTGAACTTGGTGCGCGCGAGTGCGATGCGTTGTCCCTTCGGTGTAGACTCAGCTTTGTTTGCATAGGGCGGAAGAATATACTCGAAGTAGACCTTAAGCAGGGCTGCAGAAAAGTAGGAAGTAACCATGAGTTTACTATATCGCTCATATGCAACGTGTCCAGGGTCGTAGCTTCTGCGAGCGAACGTGTTGAAACAGTGGAGTTCGCGTTATGAAGCGCGTTTTTACTCAAAAACGGCCCGCAATAACTGGGCGATGTCTGCTCACGCGCTCAAGAAATGTTTCGCCTCCAAATATCAGTTCCTGTCGTGGCTATTCATGCGTGTGTATTTTGAGAATGAAAATGTTGGAACGAGTGTTTTTTTTTTTTTCACTATCAATTCAGGTGCTAAAACTCGGGTATAAGATATTTAAGAAGTTTATTTGCCTTTATTTACGTTATTACCCTGGTACTAACAGATGGAAGCATCGTAGTCGCCATTCGCCGACGTTAATTACTTTCAATAAAATTTATGGACTCTAATGGAAGTTTTCAACTTATATATGGAGAACGTACCACATGCATAGCTGCACATATATGGAATGTAGAAAGTTTCGGACCTCTCTGTGCAATTGACTCTTTCCTAAAGGCGTATTTAAGGGTAGTGTGAAAAAAAAAAAAAACAACAAAGACAATGACAAACGACAAAATAAATTGTAAATTGTTCAGAATCTGAACACTTTTCCGACCGGCGATACCAAATGTCATTATTTTATTTGATAAAACTCATCTCTTTGAAATGCGCCTGAAAATGCCGAATGGCGTCATAAATAGCTTTCACAGAACGTTCGCAGATGACGTTTGTAGCCAGTTTTTCTTAGCAACATTGTCACCTATCTGTTCTCTTTGGCTGATACAACTCGCATTACTGTAGAATGCTGTCGTGCGTAATCATGGGATCATTGACCTTACAAAAAATGTTTACGCTTATGGGTTTTAATCGTTTTTTGGAAGTAAATTCATGATAGTTTTAAAGACGATAAATAAGCATTTGTGTCTATAAGATTATGGTTTCCTTCCGGAGATGATCAAATGCATATACATTTTGTTCGCCTGGTCTTTCTCCAGAGCTCACAGTGGGGGGAAAAAAATCCTCCTGGACTATCCCTCTGGCGTGAGTCACGCATTAATTCCGAAATCGTCAAACTTTCGCGCGTGCATATTTCCCACGACCTATGCGAAGTTAAACTGTCTAGCGAAATCGGCTGGAAAACAGTAAAACGGACGTGACGAATACCTTCGGGTGTCTTTCCAACTTCCGGTAACATCGAGAGAAAAAATGTCCCCCCTCCCCCCCGCCTCGGGGGTTCAGAAAAACCCGGAGTAGTGAAAAGACTGGGAAAAGGAAAGAGGGGTCGTAACAAGGGGTGACGAGCAGTAGCGTCTCTGTGGCTTCGCTGTTTAGTGCCGTGAACTTTGAGGGGCTGGAGGTGTGAGTTAGGGGTGAAGGGAGGGTGGAGATTGCGTCAACTAGCCGTAAAACTCCCTTGTCGAATGGCTGCAGGCGTGTCTGTGCGGGATTCGCGATCCTCCGAATCTGACACGAAACACACACACACACACGCGCCCTCCCCCTTCCTTCTTGCCGCGTTTGACTGCTCCTCCCGGCTCCCGGCGCCGCTAGAAAGTAAATGATTTACATCTGCGGAAGATCCGTCTCATCCTCTTCAACCAACACACCCCCCTCCCCCTACGCACCCGGTTGAATCAATCCCCCGGAGGAGGGGTGAGGGGAGCCCTCCGAAAATACGACCTACGGCGCGCTCTCTCCAGGAGAAGCCTTCTGCCAGGAGAGAAGAGGTAAATATTTGACCGGAGCATCAGCCCGCGCACTCACTCGGTGAGGGTGACCTTAACGTGTCCAAAGAGGCCCCCCCCCCCCCACTACTTTCCCTACCCTGCTCGTCTGCCGCAAGCCATGCTCTCTGGGTGCGAGAGACTGTAGGGTGTTATGTATTCTTCAACCATACGTACTATTAACGTTGGAGTGGGGCTAGCCACTTTATTAGTGCGGTCGTACAAGGGCAAGAATACCATTTTTAGAAAAGTAAATATATAAATCAAGGGTTTTTATTGTTGCACATATGTGCATTAAAAAATTTAAAATGTAAAAAATTAAATATTTTAGTTTTCACTAATGTTTACTGAACACGTGCGATTTAACGTTAACACGTAGAACTACTTCTCCCCGTCGTCGCCAGCTTCACTGGACGCCCGTTAAAACTTATGCAGGTAAGAGCAGTGACATTTTTCAAAAGTTGACTTCAAAAATGCTTACTTTACCGTGAACAGACTTTACCTGCATGTATTCTAACGGGCACACTGATTGGCAAATGCCACGATGCAGGATTAGTATATACCCATGTCCTAACGGGGAATTAAATGTGTCACGTCGATATTTGTGACTACTAAAATAACGTGTTTGGCTCTCTGTAATTTTTTAATAACACATGAGGGTGATAAGTGTAAGAATTAGCAAATTTTTAAAATATTTTCTTTTCTAATTAGTTCAGTTTCACTTGACCGGCTCATGAATTGAGTAACCAGGCCTTAGAACTGTTAATTTTGGTATAGGCTGTTCACGGTAAAATTAGCACTTTTGAAAACCCTGCTTAAGATATACTTGTATGCATTTTGTGTATTCTTCCGCCTTATGTACATTTAACATTGTCATGGGCCTCATCACTTTATTCATGCGCCAGTCAAGTGAGACTGCAAATCATTAGAAAAGTAAATATATTACAGATCTGCTAATTTTTACACTTCGATGCATTTAAAAAAAAAAGCGAAAGAAATAATTAAAATTATCAGAAATGGTTACCTAGGCATTTTTACTGTACGTTAATATACGGAACAACTTCCAATCCATCGCTACCAACTTTACTGGGCGCATGTAACTCAGGGTGCCCGTTAAAATATATGTAGTTAGGGTCACTGACTTTTTTCTAAGGATGATTTCAAAAATGCTGACTTTATTGTGAACACTCTTTAAACCACACGAACTTGTAGTGTAAAGATGAAATTTGGAAATAGTTTTTGTACTTAAAAAATGAAGATGCTACCCATGTTTCCTTTAGCTTTGGCCGTTGTAAACCAAGGATGCTGAGATGACTCGAATAACGTTCATCGCCGCTGTAACACAAGAATGATGATTCCTGCCAGACTTGATCATGCACCTTACACTTATCAAGGCTGTTCACGGTAAAGCGAGCACATTTGAAATCAACCTTTGAAAAATATCACTGCCCCGTACCTGTGTATATTTCAACAGTCACACTGACTGTCACGCGCCCAGGATGGTTGGCTTTGACGAAGATAAAGTAGTTCCGTATCTTAAGAGCCCTATGTACTGAGACGTTTGCGCGTACACGCATATCTCGGTAAATAAGAGTTCGGGAAATATGACTTTTTGTCAGAAAAGATAAAAATGCAATTATCTATGGAACTATTTGTTTTACTTTTGTCATATTAAGTGTATTCTTTGTAAAAAAAAAAATTCGTGAAAATGTTCAAATATCGCATTTCTAAAACTTCTCATGCAGTTTCCTAAAGTGGCAAGAGAAAAGTATAAAGATACTGACGTAGTTTATTATGTGGTATTTCATCGAGTGTAATAAAGCCTCTATGTTACAGATCTAATCTGCACAGTAGAGCGTTAGGACGGAAACACTGCACGCCTTGCGCGTAGGAGCGATCAGGCGCTAGGCGTGCGTGTTAGTGTCGCCCTTATCGCTACATCGCTGCTCGACCTTGGAAGGGCAGCTACGTAGTCCTCTTAACGTTAAATTACCAGTGTTAAGTAAACATCTGTGAATGTTAAAACACTTTATTCTATTTATGCATACAAGTGTAAAAATATGGCAGTTGTAAAATATTTACTTTCCTAAAAAAAATGTACAGCTGCCCTTGATCGACGCAAGAATAAAGTGCGCAGGTTCGTGGTAAATATTGTACTTATGGTAGAAGAATACACAATCTGCATACAGGTGTATCTTCAGCAAAGCTTTCAAAGAGCTAACTTTACCGCGAACAGCGTATAACTGAAAATACAATCGTTCAGTACAAACCACCTGCAAGAGATGGCTTAATTGTTTAACACAAGGGAGCACTTCTGTGACAAACGCCGACTATTCAAAGTTCAATAATATGCACAAACGAATAAAAAGATGCTCCAAAAGAGAAAATATTTGCTTTTTTTAGACGCTGTTTATAGTGAATCGACTACATGACAATAATATTTTTGTACCGTAGCGGACAGATAAAAACGATTTGAAAAATCACTAACTAAAGAGAACGGAAAATGCACTAAATACACAGAAATTTCCAATAAATCACCGGAAGGTTCGTTAACATTTTGACTAACAGGCAGACTTTCCTTTAAATTTACGCGCTCATTAACTCCTTAACATACTATCCCGAGTATACTCGTACACGTCTGGCAATGTTGCGGAATATATAAAGTCATCGTCTGTGCTGTACAAGGTCAGAAGATAACACCAATAAGGGCATTGCCTTACACCTGAGCAATGCCATTGGCTTCTGCTGACACACCAAAAAGCTTACAATTGGTCGCTTGTTGTGACATGGATCTATGGAAACATTTTCCACGGGTTCGAAAATTTCAACAAATTATAAGAGATTCGAAAGTACAATCACACCATAAATTTTTTTTTAATTTTGCAACATCTGGGAGTAAATATTAATGCGTGGGTCAAGCGGTTAACGAGGCAACGACGAAAATCAAATCGGGCGCGGCGGTAATCGTCCATCACCTTTACCTACCGAAAATGATCCGTCGAGTGGTCTCGACAAAGCGGTAATTTGCCGCGGGCTTCGCATGCACGGAGAAGAAAGAGCCCTGGCGGCGGAGCATCGTGTGAGGATCGAACATCCATTAAACGTGAGCAGGCGCGGCTGCGAGGTGGAAATGACGTCACATTTAACGCTCAACACCGGGGAACCACGCAAGGTTTAAGTGGCAGTTTCCTCTTTCCCCACGCGTGGTTCTTCCGCCCACAAACGATCGCGTTAACATTGCCGCAGACATAAGATTGTGGGAGTCTTGTTTTGATGCACTTTGTTATGACTGCGGACTGCAACGACGCATCACTATACAGGCCAGGCGAAGAATACAAAACACATTAGAGCAATAATAGTTTATTAAACATTATAGCGAAGCGCCAGCGGAGCCACCCCTCCAGGCGGCACGGTATTTACGACAATTACGTCTCCAGAAACTGTATGATACTTGGCAACACTTTGTATATGCTGTTCACGATAAAGTGAGCACTTTTTAAATGTACCTTAGAAAAGAAGTCACTGTCTCTGAACGCATATATTTTAATGGGCGCGCTGAGTCACGTGCGCCCAGTAAAGTTGGCAACAATGGATAGAAAAGAGCTCCATAGCTTAACGTCGAAAAAAAAAAGTGATAGCTAATAATTTGTGACAAATTAAGTGATTTGTTTCACTTTCTCTCTTTTTTTAATGCATAGAAGTGTGAAAATGAGCAGATTTGTATAATATTCTCGTTCCTAATAATTTCCTAGTATTACTTGACCGACGCATGAATAAAGTAATGAGATCCATTGCAATGTTAATACACAACGTGCATATAAGTAGACCTTAAACATGGCCTTCAAAAGTGCTCATTTTACCGTGAGCAGCCTTCACTGGGGCTGTCAGTCAGTGTGAGGATACACGTCGAGATGAAGCCATCAAGATACGGCTTGGCGTGTCGCTCATCGCCTCATACTCAACACTCAGCCTCCGACGACTGTATCATTCAGGTTAGTCATACACTGTAACTGATTAAGACCTCCCTCGCCAGTAAATTTTATTTAATGGATATCATAATAGTTCAATTAATTACCTGCTCTGTCTTCATCAATAACTTCAGTTCTTCCCTCATGTAGGCTGTTCACGTTAAAGTGAGCAATTTTTAAGGCCATTCCAAATTATTACTTTCAGGCAATTTGTATTTTTCCCCCCACTTTTTAGTATAAACAATTATATGTGACTAATAAACACAGTATATACATTTCATCACTGAAAAAAAAATTACTTCTAAGGCTACAATAAAACAATATTTATAAGTGGTTAGTGGTTACTGGGAGAGCCTTAAAAAGTGCTCACTTTACAGTGAATAGCGTGTAGTAGTATAAACCTTCCACAGTCCCTAGACACTACTATAAAATATCAAAAACATAACGTGAATTTCGTGAATACTTTTTGCAGCAATCTAGACAGTTCAGTTCTTTACGTGTTCGTGTCAAAACTCCCGCCTCGACTTCAGCATACTGCGACTGTTTAAGGCTGTTGGCCACGGAAAATTTTTTGTTAAAATACATATTTGTTCAACATAGAGTTATATAGCGGCCAGTTCGAGTTCGTGAGCGATATAAGTCTGAATGAAAATAAGAGGACTATTTTTTTCCAACATTAAACTATAGGCTATATATTCGTTATGTATCTTGTTATACCCAGTGAACGAAATACTTAATATCTATCTTAATTATAACCAAAGTCCTTATCAATGTCTCTATATTGGTCGCAGTAATTTATTTCCCCCAGTTGCACCCTTCACTGTGCATATGCTCGCAGTCGCAGACTTCCCTTCCCGCTGCTCACACACCCCGCCACTCGACGCTCTACTGGCTCGTCGCCTTCTCTCTCATCGTACATATGATGCGGTAATCACATAGCCCCGACAAACACAGCACGACACAACATTTATAGTTTCAATGTGACTGCTCGAATTTACAAAGCTCCCGGCGGAACCGGCGCTGGCCTCTCCAAACGTCCCCTCCAGGTGGTCGATACCTATATAAGGTCATACCGAGAGCGCTACTTTCTAGCCAAGTTACCTTAACCCCCGCAAACACAAAAGCTAAATCGGCTCTTTTGTTCTTCAGGGTCCACCGGGGAGCTTGCAATTTTAACATCGACATGCTGCCCTAAAGACAAACGAAAACTACACTAATATACTCACACAATCACTAACTACGCGATCCGCGCATGACTTTCCGGTTAAATTTAAGCATGGCGGTGTACCCAGTAACTGTATTTAAGCACGGCGGTGTACCCATTAACTGTATTTAAGCACGGCGGTGTACCCAGTAACTGTATTTGGCCCAGTGTGGTCGGGCTGTCACGGACTTAGTTTCGGGGAATGTCGCTCTAATTTACAGCCCGACAGTTTACTGACGCGAAACGAAGAGTAGAATTTTTCTCGGAACCATTTAGAAGGCTCTGTTTAACTGCACAGGTTTCAAAGGCGATGAGCAGACGGGAGATTCGGAATACATGATGGCGACAAAGTGTTATCACTTATGCATACAAATGTAAAATTATTATTTTTAAGAGTTAATAACGGTAATTTTCTATTCCCCCCCACCCCCTCCTTTAAGCTGCGTATTTGCCATTGTAGGAAAAGCTTACCATAAAATTTCATTTTGCAAGGTTGTACATTCTGTGTGCCGTGCCGCACGACACGACGAAAATATAAATAATTTCTAATCCAAAATTGCTGGTCGGACGACAGGTCAAACTTACGTCAGATCCATCTCGTATTTCACGGGCTGTTTCGTTTAAGTATCGTGTCGTGCTTGTCGGGGATGTGTGACTCCGACATGACGACAATGGTCGCGCAGTCCTCCAGCCTCTCAAAACTGTCGGCTCGGAGGCCCGTTGTGGGTTAAGCAGTCTCGCTGGCCCGATACAGAAGGTCTTGAGAGCCAATGAGGGTGATGGGAGATGAGTATGGAGCAGCCCTGGAATGAGGGGGGCGGGAGAAACGGGAGATCCCCGAGAAAATTGGGGTCGACCAGCGGCATCGTCCGGCACGATAGCTAGATGCGAAAATCCGGGAGTGACCCCACTAGGAAGTTAACCTGTTTCACCTTTTGTTTGGCGAATAGTCTAACCACGACACCACCGCAGCACCTAAATACAGAGAGAAGAAAAGTAGAAAGTAAGCAGAGCTTTCAAAAGTGTTCAGGGAATCGTAAACAGCCTTCACTCTTAACTTGAAACAGCGAGAATCAATCCAAATCAGGGAAAACAGTGAAAATTGCGCAACTGATAATCAGTTCCAGACAACTAATTAATATAGTGTCTGTATTTGATTGATTTATTTTCGTTTTCCGCAGAATACAATAATTCTACTGCTACAATTCACTTGTTCCCAGTTAATTTGCTGTATTCACCGGATTATCAACTGATTTTAAGTTAACGTTATTTAACTGATTGATATCACTGATACAGACTAAGGGCCCGTTTCACAATATCTGGTTTTCTTCTGATTATCGTCTGATTAAATGTTAGTGCTGGTTAGGAACATTTTGTTTTTCCCGATATCCGGTTAACATTAATCGGTCGATTATCTTACTGTAACCAATGGCTAAGTTAAACTCAAGACGAGGTTCCGATTAGCGAGCTAATCAGAACATTCATAACAAACATTTGAGGTTATGTGGGTACATCTAATCGTATGTGATGTCGAAAAATAATTTATCACGTCGAATGTGTTTGTATATCATGTTATATGAGCATCGTATGAATTCTGGACTGTTTCTGCAGGTTTAATGGGCATTTTCAAGTTGGAAAATACAACCAAATATTAACAGAATAATTAAATAGGCACGAAAATTTGTAAACAGTGACAATACAATTGCTAAATAATCCAGGAGTTTTATTTTTCCTTGCTGTGGTGATGGCAGATGATTTGAATTATTTGTATGAAGATGATGACGAAGAAATAGTAGATTTCATAAATAGGCCACGAATATTTCGGGAAGGCCCGAATCACTTGCAAATGATTGACAAAGAATTTTTAAAGAAGTTTCGCCTGAATAAAAACACTGTCCTAGCACTTATCATTTTGGTATAGTGCATGAACCAACATTTGACTAACGCTATACTTAGGCCTACACTAGTAGATACACAAGGTTATTTTATAAAACTTGTTGTCTTAAGTTACGTGCCTTTGTAGGTGTTGTCACATAAATTACTTACGTAAAATATTTTTCATACTTCTGTGTGTTGTTATAGGGCTAGGCCTATTTCTTTGCTGGATTTTTTAATATACATTTGTAGGTAATGGTGTGTATTTTTGTAAGTTATTTTGAGCCCTGTTTACAATATGATGTGAGCCACATGCAAATTAGGATCACTGCAACTGATATTAACAAATAGAAAAATGCCAAAAATAATTTTCTGTAGTTTCATAATACATAAATATTGTTCATCATTTACGTAATGTTTGTTTCTGCAGTTAATTTTTTCTTTTGGTTTTGAAACAACATTCAACATTCACATACTTAACTTAATTAATCCCAAATAAATTCACGTTATGTAATTGATTTGTTTTGTGTAACCGCAATCAATGAACTTGTTGATACAGTAGTCATGATGACAATGTTAAGTCTGTAGGTGAATGTAGACACGATCTGCTTCAGACACACCAGACTTTGATTACGTAATGTTCAATGCAAATACTTGCGATTTGACTTAACTTGTATACGATATATTAACGATTACCATTATTGCAACTAGCTGTAGTCATATCACCGTGTGTCATGTTATGGTTAAGGCAGTTCACAATAAAGTGAGCACTTTTGAAATCAACCTTAGAAAAAAGCCACTACCCCTTCCTGCTTGTATTTCAACGGGCGTTCTGAGCGACATGCGCCCAGTAAAGTTGGTAACAATGGATGGGAAGTAGTTCCGTATCTTAACGTCGAATAAAAGTTTTAAGTAACCATTTCTGTTAACTTAAATTATTTCTTTCGCCTTCTGTTTATTTTTTTATTCATCGAAGTGTAAAAATGAGCAGATTTATTACATAATAATTTCTAAAATAATTTCACAAATTACACTTGACCGATGAATGCATAAAGTGATGAGGCTCACGACAATGTTAATCTTATATAAGACGGAAGAATACACAACGTGCATACAAGTAGATTTTAAGCAGGGCTTTCAAAAGTGTTAATTTTACCGTGGACAGCCTATAACGGCAGTTCAACTGTGTTGGTTCTGTACATACTTTTGTAGGTTATGTTATATAGGTTCCGCGGAAATATGCCACAAGCTGAATTTAATTCTAGTTCAATTCTTCTGCGTGCCGCTTCTTTCTATTTCCAGATAACACCATCGGTTCTTTTGCATTCAATAATGCCAGAATATTTCTCTGCAAGAGAAATAAGGACTTCAGTTTCCGAGGAAACCAAATTCTCTGCACGCGGCCACTTATTTCCATCCATGTTAAACACTTAACCAGCACCGGTAAATAAACAAATGAATCTCCCATTGGGGCCAATCACGAGCTGAGGCATCATGGCATGGTTGCCACATTCACCTTAAACCATGGTTACCTAATCCTCACATCAAATCATGACGAGAAACACTTCAATACCAATAAGAACTGAATAGTTCTGTTTAAATTAATCAATTGATTTGATAATCAGAACTTTTAAACAGACATTGTGAAACCGGGTCTTACAGCGAATAGTCTAGCTTTGCTTAGCTTTTAGTTTGGAGCAAATTCTTGGAAAGTCGCCCACAGGGTCTACGTCACGTCCAAGAGAAAAGCAGTGTTAATCTGCGAAGTTGTCCCGCAGCGACCAATAAAACGTCCGCGCCGAGGCAGTAAAACTTCCGCTCTGCCAATACGGAACACGGCTTTCCTTTCTTCGCCTTTCGCCGGGGCGTTTAAGGGGGATGAAGGTGGGTAAAACCCTCGTCCCAACTGCAAGCCACCCCTTCTGGGGGCCCCGCGAACCCGAGGCTAATTGGCAATTTCCACACAGGCCGCCTGGAAGGCGAAGGCTATGGTAGGCCCGAAAACTGCGGTCATGCCCCCCCCCCCCCAACCACTAAAATAATAAACTGGCTGTAATTCTGTTCAGAGCGTTTAGTGATTCGACTCACGTCTTAACAACCTCTATCCACCTCCCCCACCAAACACCTGGTGGCACGAGTTGCTATGCAGCAGATCGCTACAACCCTTGTACTAGGTCAGGGTTCTGCCTTCCGGGTTGTCGAGGCTTGGCTCCACCTACTATGCAGACATTCTTCGTCTTCGTGTCATGTAATTGCAGTTTCAGACGTATCACTGGAAATTGTTAAGGTTTGCCTTGTGGGCACAGATGATGGAAAATCGCGAAAAAAAATGTTGAGCTAACATATCTTCTGTGACACTCTAACTAGTTTATTCTTTCATGATTGCATGAACAATGTTTTGGCTCGGCTAAGTTTTTGCATACCAATCACGAACGTTCTGTCTTATAGTATCAGAATCCTCATTGGCCCAGTGAAATAGGGCAGCAGCTCCATAAATGCATGACAGCCAATAAGGAAAGAAAACAGTCGGATGTGTGTACAGTACATTGAGTCCTAGCAAGCAGTCAACTTCTCCAGCGATAAACCATCATCTCTACTTATGGGTTTACCGAACAAGCTACTTGGGTGAATCGTATCTCATAGGTAGAACGCATTACGTCATTTCTACGTCAAATGTATTTAAAAACCATAAGTATCTGTTACAATACAATCCGTACAACTTATTACATTATCTTCAATACTTTATATTGCGCCGGAGGAGTGCATTACTGTAAGTTAACCTAACGCTGCAAGCCTCTACATTATCTATTTAATTACGTTACTTTACGTCCACGCATCTAGCTATAGGCCGTTCACGGTAAAGTGAGCACTTTTTGAAGCTGTTTCATCAGACATAATAACCTATAAAAACATCTCATTGCGGCCTCGAACTTTTGGTTTTGGGCATGGTGAATGTATACACTGTGTTTATTGCTCACATGGCAAGGTTTGCATTAACAAGTGGTGGAAGGATATGAATTGGTTGGAAGGAAAAAGTAACTACGGCTTCGAAAGTGATCACTTTACCGTTATATTGTCCACCGTCGACTCACCAAAGGCTTTCCCACACCGCTACAAAATGTTTGGTAATAGAAAATGTACAATTTAGAGTGGACTCACCACCGTCAGTCGCTCATCCGTCCGGTGGCCACGCGGTCTTCAACGAATCGCAGGGAAACTTTTTTTTTTTTTTCTATCAGTCAACCAGTCGAATATTTCTCAAACTTAAATTTTCGATGGACCGACGGATGCGCCACCGCCTACTGACGGCATTCCGTAGACGCGAATACGCACTTTGGAATAAAATGCACGGCCCGTGGATATGTGTTTACTTATCTTCGGTAGTAAATTCAGGAATTTCAAATGTTATTGCGTAAGGAAATTAATTTTCCCAAAAACGTCTCTCTCTCTCTTGAAAATGTATTTCCAACCAAAATTTTCCCCTGACTAAAAAAGAAAGATCGCGATGTTCAGTTGTCGGACTGGAATTTTGTCGTACGGAAGGATTGACGAAAGACGTAGTGTTGGGAATAGCTTTCAACCGACGGAATGGAAACACAGACAGACGGATGACTGACTGACAGGTGCGACAGATGGCTGTGAGTCCAGTTTTCCCTGTCGTTTAATACTCTCGTAACTAGCTAGCAAATATGCGGGGACTCGTTGATAAAATATAAATACGTTCCTGACATTTATAGGCAGAAAATACATATCAAAAATTAAGCGGAAAATTATTTGAACAACTTGTAAAACGTAAATATTCTATAATCTTACATTGTCAGTGATTACTATGAATTCTAAATTATCACGCAAAAACGAATAATTTCTTCGTAAGGTAAGAAGTCGTGTCTTGAGGACTCCTACTGACTTGTGCTTGAACTGTAATGCTGAGTGTTTTGAAATCCTGGTTTTTGACGAAACTAACAAACGTGCCTTAAGTATGTTTACCTACGAAAAGACACTTTGAACTTACCACGCATGCTGTAAATATTATTTTGGAGCCCTCCGATGTAGTTGAAAAACTTCCTTTCAGGCTGCCGTATCTTAAAACATAACAACCGGACTCGAGGCAAACTATGATAAAGGCTGTTCACGATAAAGTGAGCACCTTCGAAATGAACCTTAAAAAAAGTCACTGCCCCTACCTGCATATATTTTAAAGGCTGCACTTAGTGACATTTGCCCAGTTAAGTTGGTAACGAAGGATGGAAAGTAGTTCCATATTTTAACGCCAAATAAAAAGGGTTAGGTAAACCACTTTAGAGAACTTAAATTATTAGTTTAACTTTAATTTTTTTTTTCAATACACCGAAGTTTAAAAATGTGCAGATTTGTAAATTAATTGCTTTACTAACAATTTCACAGTTTCACTTGACCGACGCGACGCACGAATAAAGTAAAGAGGCCCAATGGTAATGTTAATTTTACATAAGACGGAAGAATACACAATGTGCATACAAGTCGATCTTAAGCAGGGCTTTCAAAAGTGCTCATTTTACCGTGAACAGCCTGCAGGAGCCTGTATTGAACTTTGTTACATACTTTTCATCAATAAAATGTTAGGGTCGCCATAGAAAGTATCATAGATACACGCAGCAATACGGGAACACTGCATGCTAGTTTAAAGACCTGCACGCAGGGGCGATGGCACTCTTGTAGCGCGTGCCAGTGTGACCCTTATAGCTCCCGCGCTTTTCGTCCAAAAAAGGAGAAAAAAACAATGCAGGCAGGAGGGACCCCGAAGTTCGTTCAAGTGCCAATAATGACTTTCTATATTTTCAGAATATTTTATGGTTCTGTGGTATTACATCAATGATGAAATTATAAAAATAAATGAAAATTAATTTACAATAATTAATTACCCAAGTTAAGGGAATTTATAGTTTATGTGTATTTGAATTAAAAATTTTAAATTTTCCATGATAAGCAAGTTCGGCTACAATTAAAGTAAATTATTGATGTCATTAGAACAAGGTAAAGAAATTTCACGTAAATAGTTGAAACAGTTCAACTATAGTTTTATTTTAAGTTTTCAAACAAAATTAAATTTCAAAATAACTAGAAGTTAATCATTGCAGACGTAAAAGAAGGTTGGTTGTTCTACGAAATTTCTTTGTGGTGTTCCTAATTCTTCAAGAAAAACATCCTCTGAAGTCAAACATTGTTTTAGCATACATTTTTTTAATTTTTTTTGCACAATATTTAAGGTTAAAATGCTTATGATTCTCTTTAAAAAGTATGTGAAAGTTATTTTTGAAATAAATCGGCATTTTTATTCATTCTTATTGATATTACTCTACAAAAAATTCTAAAAAAATTTGAGTACTTGAATAGCCTTAAGGGTCTGTGTTCGAATTCATCAGGCAAAGGTCCTTGCCTGGCTTCGAGCCCTAAGAATGTGCATGGAAGCTGTGAATTCAGATGTTGCTGCCCGAATTCGCGGTAAGAGCACAGATGCGCCCTTGAATCTTCCCTTCATCCAAGGGCACAATCGATGTCCCATTAACACTGTTTTATTGTTCACAGTTTCATAGCTTGTTTCGCTCATATTCTGATCACTTGTTCGTAAAGAAATCAACGCAACGTAAAAATAAACGCGTTTGATTAATTAATTTTTTCACATACGCGTGGCAAATTGAGAAATGAAGATGGGTGTTGAAAATTATATCCGTTTCATCACGAAAGGATGAAGGGATTGTGGAGAATTGTGGGTACTGAAAGGATCAAGGGAAACTGAACGAGGTTATGTTGTCTTCAATTCGGATACACTTATATTTCGTTCACGCTTAATTGAGCACTTTTGAAACTCCCACTCGGGATCTGATTTTCTCATTTGGTATTTTTCCACCACTTGTAAAATTTACATTGCCCCGATCCTAATGACTTTATTCGTGAGCCAGTCAAGATAAAACATTAAATGGTCGCAAACCTAGGTTTATTATATTTACAATATGCCAATTCCTGCGGTAATATGTATACAAGAACGCAGACCTAGGTTTAGTATATTTTCAATATGCCAATTTCTACGGTAATACGTCTACAGAATGTTCGGAAATTAAACGCCCAAAAACCGGGAGGTGATTCCTTATTTAAAAAAAAAACTGGAAAATATACAGGACACCGTATACTTAAACGGAATATTAAAGGATGCACGAGCCTATGAAAATTGGGCTTTGAAAATGTATTTTTGCCGAATACCTTGTATCTACAACGCCTACAAAGTCCGCAGCGAAAAGGCGACTTATGTTTCCAATGTTGCAGAGACACATGCGAAATGCTGGCCATCCCCGGTCTGTGCCCACTGTTCGGCTTGAGGAAGTGACGTCAGCACATCAACGACATGCCCTCCACTAGTACACGCTCCATAGCTAGGGACAAGTGTATTTCGCGAAGAGATTTCAAGACCAGTTGTACTCCAAAACACTTTAGTTCATACGCACTTTCGTGGTTGGATGGTTTTAAATGTCACGTGCTTCAAGAATCTGTCCGCGAATCACGGACTTTATTCTGATTGGCCCAGTCATAAAAGAACACGTCTTGTCACGTAAATACGCAGCCAATAACAAAAGGAAGTAGTGGCTGAGGACATACGATATTGTAGTCTATCATGACCTTAAATATTTTCGCGAAAAACACCTGTCTCTAGCCGTAACACACCAAATGAGCGTGCCTCATTCAACCGCGTGGGACATACTGTGAATAAATCGCCGCCATATCTACCGCTGGCAGAAAGTACAAAGTATTCTGCAAAAAATGCGTTTTAAAAGCCCTATTTTCACAGGCTCATAGCTCCTCCAATATTCGGATTAGGTATACGGTGTTCTGTATATTTTCGACTTTACTTTTTCATAGTGAATCACCTCCCGCAATTTGGACGTTTAATTTCCTAACACTCTGTATATAGCAGAAACATTCAACTTGATTTTCTGTAGATTTCTACATTACACTCGAACTACATCGTCAAGTCTTTGAAGTATTTTACTGATTTCGGTGACAACTTAACTGGCAGCGTGCTTGGGTATGGTAGCATATACACGCAGTTACTAGGCAGTGATTTTTTTTTTTTTTTTTTTTTCAAAAGTAGATTTTGAAAGTTCTTACTTTACCGTGAACAACTTATACACATGTTTATAGTCGATAAGAGACAGTAGCATTCTGGGGGACACGGCATTTGGCCTAACAGGTTATTGGTCGAAAATGTCTTTCTTCAATCGACTCAGGCGTTTTACAGTACATGCATTTGGCAAAACAGACATTTTGCCGAACAGATGTTAGGTCGAATATGCATTTCTTCAATCAACCCAGGCGTTTAGAAAAACATACATCTAGCTAAACAGGAGTTTCGTCAAAAAACGTCGGTTTATCTCCTGACGACCCAGGCGTTTGTCAGAACATGCATTTCGCTAAAAAGGAGTTTCGTCAAACATATATATTTTACAAAGATCCGGGCGTTTGGAAGAACATTCATCTGGCCAAACAGAAGTTTCGTCAAAAAATTATATCTTCAATCAACCCAGGTATTTGACAAAACATTCATCTGGCCAAACAGGAGTTTCGCCAAAAATGTATATCTTCAAACGTCCCAGACGTTTCGTAGAACGCGTATTTGCCAAAAAGGAGTTTCGTCAAAGATATATATCTTCAAAAGATCCAAGCCTTTGGCAGAACATTGATTTGGCCAGACAGGCATTTCGCCGGACAGGGGTTTAGCCGAAAATTTCATTCGTTATTCATAAATAGCGTTTGGCCATAAATACTTTTCATTATTTTCAAACAGGTGTTGGGCAGAAAATGCATTTTGCAGAAATGGCTTTGGCCGAAAAAGCATTTGACCGAAAGGGCGACTGGCAGCGAATTTCGCTAAATTACTTTTGTCTAGATGGCGAGTTTTTGGAGTACCACAAAAATCTATCGCGTCACCGTAATCATTGAAATCGTGCAGCATCTTGCTACGTTTGTGAACAGATAGTACATTTTGAAATACCTGACCAGTCTACAAACGAATCATGAATGTACAGTAGCTAAGAAATGCGTTCTAAAAATATTACTTTTTTTGTGACCGTTATCAATAAAAAAAATAAGGATTACTCTCCAGGCGTCAGTAACGGTAGCGGTGATTCAGTTGATATTAAATTCGAACATTTTAATAAACAACGTTCTTGTGAAAAATTATCTTTACTTTTAATCAAGCGCGGCCCTTATAAACCCTTCACGAAAGAATTCCCTCTCCCCCCCTAACAACATTTTAGAGTATCTTATCGTGTTTAATATTTAACTTTGCGTACAACTTGTATACTGCGAAAACTCTCACGGCGAAGATTTTCATCAGTCTAGAGGTTCCTTACACGAACGAATTCCTCACTTAATTCAACCCAACAAACCTTTTGTTCCTAGCCTAACGTTATTAAATTTCATAAACATCTCAGTCCTGCAGTATTAGCTTAATTTTTTAGGACGATGTAATTATTTCAGGTCAATAATATACGCCTTTCACTTTTAATTGATTCTGTATTTTAATAGTAATAACTTTTTTTTTTCAGTAAAGTATTTTTTAATTGCAATTTGTTTGTTTATTTCTTTTATATTCCTGACGATTAATTTTGTTAAGGTATGTCTGCTATAGACCATTAACAGTTAGTTCACATTTTTAAGAAGCCCTGTTTAAGATCTAGTGTCAGGATATTCCTACGCCTCATGCAAACAAAGCTTAACCGAGTCTAGAAAATTACACCAAAAGGACGACACACCAAATGCGTGCACACTCAGTACAGGAAAATATTGCATAAGAACTTTTCTTTCTAGGTAGTACCTTTGTTCCCGCTGTTTTAATTCATATTAAGTGTAAATTGACTGGTATAATTATAAACAATATATAAGCAAAAATCCAATTTAACCAAAAATAATGTACTTTTATGTTAACAGAAGTACAAAACCCTTGTGAAACATGGCATATTTATGAAACAAGCAAGCACGTTTTATGTGGGGTGATTTGACCAAGTTTTGACTCAAAAAGTGCGAAGAAACCACGAATAGACTATATGTAGAAGTGCGTGGATTCTTTTTGCAGCAGCGTACACTTCCCAGTTATTTACATGCTCGGGCCATCAGTGTACATTCACTGGCCTATTTACATGCTCGGGCCATCAGTGTACATTCACTGGCCTATTTACATGCTCGGGCCATCAGTGTACATTCACTGGCCTATTTACATGCTCGGGCCATCAGTGTACATTCACTGGCCACTGTCGTCGTGAGAAACTTCCATTTTTTATTCGACTTGGTCGCACGTGATACAGTCACATTTCTTTCTGTTTGTCACTGGCTAACTGGTTATACAGGGCGTGTGCAAACAGCTTTGGTGAGATCGTGAGGCGAACACACGAGTATACGTTTATGCAGTCTTAACACGCCTCCGAAAGTACTCGCGAAATCCGCAGACACATACACTGAGAGAAAATCGAACAGAATATTTGTTTGTACAGGGCCAATACATATGTTTAGTTTCACTAATAAAATATATTGTTGAGCAAACAACATTTGAAAAGCAACAAAATTACTTTCGTTGGTCTAGCAAAATATATGTTTAAATAAACAAAATCTCTGTGTTGGGCCAAAAAAAAAATTAGACTCTAAACTAAATAGTTTGTTGAATCAACTGTATATATTTGTTTGGCCACTCATTTGACTGCCTTCGTTCGAAAATACAGCTCGAGAGTTTGTTTCTATTTTTGTGACAATTAGGATAGTAACCGTGTTTGTTAGTGCATCTATTGATGATTAACAATCGTATAAACACATTAACAAAACAATGCAACAAGAAACTGACAAGTAAAGCTGTAAAGCTATTTGTTTGCACACGTTGCCTAATATTTGCAGTGTGTCTATTTTAAAGCTTTCCGGAATTATTAGTTGTTACATTAGGTGGGATTACTAAGGCGTAGCGCTCGGACGCAGTTGATCTAGGTTCGAAACAAGGTCGAACTTGTATCGTATTTTTATATCGAACCAAACTCTTTAATTTACGTGTAGCCAAACAAATCTTTATTCGCACCAATCAAATCTTACAGTTTGGGGCAACCATATGAGAACAACAAAATAATTTGGTTTCAGCAACAAAATATTTCATTGCCCTTATAGAAACAAATAATTTCGTTACACCAAACGAATCTTGCTTCATTCAAGAAAACCTTTTTCTCAGTGTACTGATACGTATGGGGCCGCGGTGGTGTAGCGGCCAGACTACACGTCTCCCACCCGAGCGAGCGGGGCTCGATTCCCGGCGGGGTCGCTCCTGGATTTTCGCACGTGAGAGTCGTGTCTGATGATGTCATTCGTCGGTGGGTTTTCTCGGGGATCTCCAGTTTTCTCTCGCATTTCCGTACCAGCGCTGTTTGATTCTCTTCCTCGCGTCACCCTCATTGTGTCTCAGGACCACGCTGTTAACACTTTCAGTCCAGAATTAATTTCCGAGCTCAAGTGTTGCAATCGTGTTAGTTTTTGGTGTGCACTGTACTTGTGTTTCGAGTACTTTGCAGAACCAATGTACAGCAGCGTACTGTGCGTTCTTTGATGTCAGAATTTAACCATTCACAGATGAGACGTGTATAGGCTGTTCACGGTAAAATGAGCACTTTTGAAAACCCTGCTTAACATCTACTTGTATGCACGTTGTGTATTCCTCCGCCTTATGTAACATTAGCACTGCCGTGGAACTCATCCCTTTATTCATGCATCGATAAAGTAAAACTTTGAATTTATTGAAAAAGTAAATATTTCACATATCTGCTCATTTTTACACTTCGATGCATTTAAAGAAAGTACAAAGAGAAATAAATATAATTTAAGTTGTTACAAATGGTTACCTATCATTTTTATTTCGACATTAAGATACGGAACTATTTTCCATCCATCGTTACCAACTTTACTGGGTGTATGTCACTCGGTGGGCGCGTTAAAATATATGCAGGCAGGGACAGTGGCTATTTTCTAAGGTTGATTTTAAAAGGTCTCACTTTATCGTGAACAGCCTTTACTTAAATTTCAGTAAAGCTAATTTGTCAAAAGGAGGACTATCGGAATACCATGTTGGGTACGGGTCCGGCCATAAATATTCTTCATGTGCAACATGTCCCCGATCATGGACACTGGGACTCAGTGAGTTAAGTATTTGTTCAGACCCCTGTACTCCCCTCAACTGCCAGTTCCATACGAACCCACTTTGTGCGAAGGCTGGAACACAGCCAGACGATGGTCAGAAAAAGCCCTCAGTGTTCTCAGACATACCCTACTGTCACAGGTGGGACAAGAATGATGTCGAAAACCCGTTATGAATTAACCCTCGTGGTGGTAGTGTGTTTGTTGTGAAAATATTCCAGTTTCCCAGGGAGGACAAAGCCCTTCTTGCTTCACCACCAATGCTGAACGGAGCGTCTATGCCGACGAATCATGATCGAAATTATTCATTGTTCATTAAATTAAATACGCGAAAACTTTACGTGAGCGAATGAAGATTTTAAATGACACCGCGATAATTTTGCCGCGGCAAAAAATTATAGGGCTTTAATTCTGTGACGCGACAAATATTTTCACATCCGGTTTTATTTTCATCTGAAGGCAGAAGGTTTAACGTGAAATTGGTATGGAAATAAATAATCAACTTAATTTGAAATGCAGAACTATACTTTGTCGCCGTAAATGCTTCAGATCATTGGGACAGTTGTAACTTGGTTTACAGTTACATTAATGTATTGCAAAAAAAATTTAATGCTTGGATTATGATTTTCAAATAAAATAGAATACACTTTATGAGAGAAATATGTAGTAAGAAAAACAATTCATTTTAACAATTACACTTCCCTAAAATTTACTTACCTATCACAATTCCGATGTATTATATATATATATAACATATATATATATATAAGTCACAGGGGCAAACACACAAATTCGCAGAAGTTGACTTGAGGCAGGACTATTTCTCACATGGAACATTGGTCAGGTTTACGTAGCTGCTCGCGTTAAGCTCGCTCCTTAGCCAGGCTGTTTTGGCGCTGCCCTCTGAAATGGCAAATAACATTGCATATAGGAGGTTTACGGTAAAGTGAGCAATTTTGAGGACGTAGCTATTTTTTTTCCGATCAGCCATTTTTTTTATCTTACCGCCATTTTTTTAAATAAATATTCCCATGTAAGTGATGAACTTAACGTATATATTTCCCCGGACTCTAAAGGTAACATCTGAGGCTACAATAAAATATATTTATTGGCTATTATTCCAAATGTGAGGAATTTCAGAAATGCTCACTCTATCGTGAATAACCTTTACAAAAAGTATTGTATGAAGACGTAACTTACTTTTTGACGCGGCCGATTGCAATTAACAACTCCGAAGTTAACAGCCACGATTCTCTTATTTTTGGACTTTCAGTTTTTAAGAAATGTGTCCTATTTCAAAGACATACTTACTATTTTAAAAATATTTTAACGAAAATACGAATTCCACGCGGACAAAGTCGAAGGCAAAAGCTAGTTATTGATCATGTCGTGACTGTTGATAGCACACGAATTAAAACTTACCAAATATCGGATTACTAACAAAACGAAACGTCCAATTCGAACACGACGTATTCCTACGCCGCTGGCTGCGTATAGTTTATTCACCGTATCTTCACAGCTTTTGAATTAAACCTTTGAAAAATCACCCCATGTACGAGGTGCTTAGTTGTTTCCTAAATATGTCTTTCGTCATAAGCATTTTATAGTACTTCTGTTAACGTAACAGTATTTTATTCATTGTTTCGAATGGGCTACAGCTGATATTTTATCTATAAATTACCGTATTTCACTTATAATTAATATGTTTAAAAACACGGATTGGTAATTCCTAGTAACAATTAGTTATCTGGCAAATCTCTTGCAAAATATTATAAAATTGAGTGTGCACGAATACGGTACGTTAAACATTTGGTATAATTTTCAAGACTTCTACTCTCACAGTAATTCATAGCTTCAGTTGTTATAAATAAGAAATGTTTCGATCCCTGCTGTAAGTAAGTAAACAGAGAACCAATAAACTGCAGGTGTTGTGCTTGTTGACAAATTGCAAGAACCAGTCACAGCGCAGATCATGGACATTGTATACTAATCAGTTCAAGGCTGTTCACGATAAAGTGAACACTTTCGAAATCAACTTTAGAAAAAGTCACTGCCCCTGCCCGCATATATTTTAACGAGCGCACTGAGTGACATTCGCCCAGTAAAGTTGGTAACGATAGATGGAAAGTAGTTCCATATCTTAACGTCGAATAAAAAAATGTTAGGTGTTCATATGTGATAACTTAAATTATTATTTTCTCTTTCTGTTTTTTTTTAAATTCACTGGAGTGTAAAAAATACCATATTTGTAAAATGTTTACTTTTATAATAAATTCACAGTTTCACATGACCGACGCATGAATAAAGTGACGAGGCCCATGAAAATGTTAATTTTACATAAGGCAGAAGAATATATAACGTGCATACAAGTAGGTTTTAAGCAGGGCTTCCAAAAGTGCTCATTTTACCGTGAACAGCCTATGCCGCCAGAATAGATCACCATCAGATGAGCAATATGTCGTACAGTACCGCTCAAATATAACCTTCCTGTGCAACATGTAGCATAATGTGCACACACTCTAAATGTGAATCAGTGGGAATTGCACTGTTACAATCAGTCAACAGTATCTGACTGATTCAACAGTCACTTCAGTGCATTTAACTGATGTATCAGTGGAAAAATGCCAGATTTCCTTCACTTATTGATTCAGTGACATTTTCCACTGATTCATCAGTCATTTTTTTTCACTGTTTTTCAGTGGTTTGATTTTTCTCTGATGGATCAGTTAAACATCGTGTAAAAATGGCCGTCACGCAACGTTTAAAAATGGCCGTTTAACTACGCCTATAAAGTGAAACAACGACGAACAAACTGATAAAACCAATACAAAATACCTACTTTCTAAAATGTATGTTTCGTCTTTCGAAACAGCATTTGACGAGGTAACATGAACATTCTGTCTTTCATTTCGTTTAAATGCAATTAGCGCAGCGCTTTGTTTGAAAGTTTAAACTGCATATGATGTGGTGAAGAGAGTACACTCATTTATGCTATTAATTTTATCAATCCTAATGGTAACAATTATACAAAAAAAAAAAAAAGTAAGAGCATGCAATTGAAATCTTTACGATTTCGTTAGCAACTATAAAACATATGTTTTCGTCTTATTTTTCAGCCAGACTTGGAACTGCAGATGTTATTGTAGCGGCCTGAGAGTGAAGTGGGAAAGGAGTGTGGGTTCAATTCTGGCCACCTCCATAGACGTTTTTATAATTTTATATAACGATAAATTGCGTAGTATAAATAGTAATACATCGTAGCTACGATTATTTCACGCAATTATTTTGCTGAATTAAATAAACACAATATTTAATTCGCTACTGCTGTCGGCCTTCACTCGTTCTATCAGTGAAATTGTTTCACGTCAATAAGTCAATCCGCGAAATTTTGTTCGCTGAAACAATCAGTAGTTTTCCACTGATTCTATAAGTGGAACCATTTTCACTGATTCGAGTAGTTGAGTTTCACTGCGCATCAATAGTTTCCCTCCGATTCGAATCTATAGAGTGCACTGTGTACGAGAGGGTTAGGATTTGGTAGCAAGAAGCGGAGTAAAATCGCGAAAGTTTAATTTCAGCAGGAAATAAGGGAAGTTGGAAGTAACCATAAATTGTCAATAAAGGCTGATAACGATAAAGCGAGCACTTCTAAAAAAAACCTTAGAAAAATATCACTGTTCGTGCATGACATACTTTAACGGGCGCACTGAGTGACATGCGCCCAGTAAAGTTGGTAACGATGGAGAGAAACTAGTTCCATATCTTAACGTCGAATAAAAAGTGTTAAATAACCGTTTGTGTTAACTTAAATTGTTTATTTCTGTTTATGCTTTTTTTAAGGCGCTAAAGTGTAAAAATGGGGGCAATTTGCAAAATATTGACTTTTCTAATAATTCCCCATTTTCACTTGTCTGACGTATGAATAATGTGATGAGGCCCGTGGCAATGTTAATCTTACATAAGGCGGAATAATACACAACGTGCATAAAAGTAGATCCAAAGCAGGGCTTTCAAAAGTGCTCATTTTACCGCGAACGGCCTATATAATATGTGAATCCACCTTTACCCTGTAAGAAATTCTCGGCACGCGCCGCTGTGAAACAGCCTTCGCGAGCAATGGCTACATTTTAAGTAATGGTAGTAGTAAACTGGGGAGAGAATAAGAAAAAAAAAATATCCCTTGCCTTCGCCAACCATTCCGCATGCTGATCAACACCGTAAATCTTGGCGGGAATTTTCGCTCCCGTCACGGCCCGGTAACAGGACGGCGCCCTCTGCGAATGATCTGCCGAGTTTTCGCGCGGTAAGAAGGTTTACGATGTTTGGTAGCAGGGGGGGGGGGGAAGGTTTGCGGCAAGGAAAACATGTGTATAGGTTGTTCGCGGTAAAATTGGTACTTTAGAAACAAACCTTTGAAGAAAAAAAAAAGTTTATGCCCGTGACTGCAAAGAGGGTGATACGAAACCACACGGACAATGATTATAGTCTATGCACGGTTTTTTACACTTTTAGAATGAAAAATTGAGCCCCCCCCCCCCCGATAACGTGTTTGATAGTTTCCTAAATATGTCGTGTATCACAAGTGTTTTATACTTGTGTTAACGTAAAAGTACCGTATTTTCTGGTAAAACAACTTTAATTTATATTTTACCTATAAATAGGGATAGGAAAATTTCGCGAATTAATTTCAGTACAAGATAGATTTCAAACGCGTGTACACTGAAGTCACCTTTGTTATTGGATCAGGGTTTATTATGCACGCTCTAGGCGACTCTCAGCCAATACCAGACTTGCAAGGGAACAAGAAGCGAATCCCATGCTGCCAGGTGTACGGTAACACTGGGGCAGCAGCCAATGAACAAACATCTGAGGCTCGAAATTACAAAGGATTGTGAAGTCTAGCCTACAGGTCATTGAACCCGCGAAACTTTCCTATCACTACCTATAAATTATAAAATTTAATTTGTGATAAATATGAATTAGAGCAGTGATAAAATAGGTGTGATGGTAATGCCTTGTCAGAAATAGTTCTCATGCTAATGTCATGAAACTGCGTGCACACAAATGCGGTGCTTTGTCCCTTCGGCGCAATTTTCTAAACTTTTTTTTAATAGTGTGATGGACGTCCCGTGGGAACCCCGCGCCCAAGTCCAAGAAGCGAGGGAGCGATACGGGCCACACTAACACGCAATATCGCACTATGGAAATATTTTTAAAATAATATTTCAAATTAGATTCTAGCAATAAAAAAAATTTGACACACTGAAAAAAAATATTTTGTGGCAGCCACAAAAAATTTGGCAGGGTGAATACCAACACAATAATTTTGCGGCCGCCACAAAATATTTTTTCCGGGCGCAGTTGAGACATATTTTCGAACACATTCAAAGTTATTTGAGAAAATTTATTGCAAGAAAAAATTTAATGGCCGTATTTTGTCCTCAAATTTGATTGTCAAATATAGTTGAAGGCAAAAATATGTTAGTGTGAGAGGGGCTCCCGTGACGCTTAAACGATAGTTTTCTGGTTACAGCGGCAAAGAAATCTTCTTCGCGTGGACTCAGCATTGTTCGGTCCTGAAGCCCCGAAGGTACAGGAAATACGAAAGATCCTTAAGCACCTGTCACACTGTCAAATTTTCGCCTTCAAATAAACTTGAAAATAAAATTTGAAGATGAAATACTTGCAACAAATTTTACCAAATATTCATGAATGTGTTTGAAAATGTGTCACACTGTCGATTTTTTTTTACTAAGAGAATATAATTTGATTTATTATTTAAAAATTATTTTCATAGGGAGATATTGCTTTCGTTTTTCCACGAAATACATTACAGGAATAATTGCAACAAATGTAATTTATTTTCGCTTCTTTACTGAATTCAAATATTTTTATCACATATTTTTTCTGCAAAATTAAATTTAGTGCTTCTGAATTCGTATTATTATGTGCAATATTCACTTAAACTAACAGTCATACCCAGACAGTTTCTACATAAATTAATTATCTTCAAAACATACTTTTTTTCCAGCAATTAATCATTAACTTAGAGTTTCTTGAGTCCATTTTTGTCGTGCACGATTCTGATTGGCTGAGACCATCAAACATTAAAGAAATTTTAGAACCGGTCCAATCTTCAAAATATTTGATGAAAACTGAAGCCATCCAACTTTTTCAGACTAATATGGCAGCGTTTATGACGTTTGGATGACGTCATAACTGTCCAACTTTATTTGATCAAACTTATTGGAAGTATTTGGGCGGAAATATTTGACAGTATGACAGGGGCTTTACACAATAGAAAACTATAGCATTTGACTTTACATTTTCTTTCCTTTGACGAAACCACCAATACACAATACAATAAAAAGTCAAAATTCAAACAATTGAAAATCGGTTCTGCGAGCATTGAAAATCGTGTATCTTGTTGTGTAAATTATTATCTAATTATTCAGGAATGCATTTTACATACCCATTTTTTTTTAAATAAGCTTAGAATTTGCATTAAAAGTTTATTTTAAAACAAAAACTCCCTTGTTTATTTTTATTCAAAAATATAAATTCGTATATTTCCTCTTCATATATTATATTCGTTTGCCATTTATTTAATTTAGACGAGTTTGGTTTAATATACGGAGATTAAAATCGCGCAATACAATAACAGTCATTCCACATACAACATCGATTAGGTTCTCGGCAAAATGGCTGCTGACTTTGACTTTAAATTGTAATTTTTGACTTTACCTTAGACACTTCCCGTTACGTCAAGTTACACACGAAACAACGTGTCCGGAAGCAAACTCAAGGTCGCACACAGAGGCCTGCTAACGTTTGTAACGGCGCGAGGGAGCGTGGACGATCGGTATTTTGTATTCACGGAGCTGAGCTCAAGTTTTTCCCGTCATCGCGTATCGCGCGTACTTGACGACAGATGCGCGTTTGTTTCTGTAGACTTCCCCCAAGGATACACGGAAATTGCTACAGCGTCTAGAAGGAAGGGCCGCTATTCAGGACGCCCGCGTACAAGCGACTGCCATACGAGTTGTGTCGCGTCGTCTCTCGTTTCTCTTCATATTGCTTCCGCCTCGCGCGTTGGTTCTTGTTGGGCATGCAAAAGGCTTCGAGCCCCCCACCCCCAGTATCGTTTAATATCGCGGGCCACAAGTGAGAAGCCCCGCGCATCGCTAAACACACGCCCCGTAGCTTGCCGTTGCAAACGTGTGCTCCTCTGCTTAGACGATATTGTCATACAGAGGCCGAGGTTTTACCACGCCAAATAATGCCAGTTTAACGAGATCAACGTACAAATACTCTCGTATATCTGTATTTTATGTATCACCACGCACATTTCCTCTGAACATCTATTTTGGTGGTTTAAAGTCACATTATCGGGATGAAACTGTAAAACATAAACAAATACTTCGGGAGGTGACGAGAGGACAAAGTTATTTCATTGAGAATAAAGACGAAATGGCTCAGGAAATGTACAATTTAATTTTTGAAGAGGGAAGTGACGAGAATCTTATTGTTCGTCGTCAGTGATGTTTGCGAGAAGGAATAAAATATTTTAAATTTTATGATGAAAACTATTTTAAAGTATACTTTCGCCTTACGTCAAACACTTAATTGTATGTTAAAGTCAAACGATTTATTGTCAACCGACTTATAACATATTACCTGTTCCAGTTACTATATGAACACGTTCGTCTGCATATCTTTTTCTCGCAAGTTATTTTAGGTTATCCCACACCGCCTTCGCGAGATGCACAATTGAAACTATTCACAATCGTTTGTCACGGTTTCGCATCTGTTTGTTTATTTTCAATGGTATTGCAATGTTCTGTTACTAAGTCTAACAAAATGTGCTTTTCATGGATGACAAATTTCACCTTCGCCGTTTCCTTACGACCGAAATACCTCCACGACTTGCCATAATTTTCTCAAAATGATTTCCCGTACAAGCTCAAAACAAAATCTGTAATGTTACCAAGAGAAAATCACGATTAAGTCAGAATATCGAGATAATTTTGACGAGATATTCTTTACGGCGATTAAACCTGATGAAACACGCTCAACATTATCGAGGTTAAAATCGAAGTTAAACACCTCATCCAGATGGAACTATCTCGATATTCCGAAAAGTTAATCTTCGTTGGTGAAACCAGCCCTAAGTGGGGTAAAATCCGACAGACAACGTGACAGTGTAAACAGTAAATGCTCTCGTTTGTAAAGTATTGTATCAGCTGATGAATTGTTCTGCGGGATGCATGTTAAATTGTCGATTTTGATGATGGCTTTGTAAGAAAATAGTACTCAGAACTAAAAGTTGTTATATAAAATTCTAATTACGCTTACAACAGTTATGTTCTAAAGCAATATTAAGTTTTTTTGGGAGTGAATTTACTTAAAAAAAAACATGTTTAGCAATTACGACAGATCATGTCGGCACGTACGTACAGTAAAAGTTTCCAGCCAATGGCTAGACAAGTTTGTGTTTCCAATTTCCAGCCCGGTGATGGCCATTATGCATGTGCTATTTTCCTCGTCGTGTTTATACGAGTATCTTGTTGGTGTTGGAATATTTTATCCGCAGCTTAATTACTTTTTTATTTGCTTTCTCTAAACATAGTTGGATGTATGTACCGCTGAAGTGTGTTTTCTGGAGTGAAATGTAGTATTAAACAGCACGTGTGTTTATCGCTTCGTAAAACTGCTCGTTCCGCCATTTTCCTTACGCGCCGTCCGCAACGAAGCGACACTAATATAATTTTCTTCACTGACAGAACAGCTGAAGTTGGAAGGATACAGTGTGGCTGCGCTATTTTCTGGAACTGTCAAAATTTACCCCACTTGCATGCCATGGACAATAGCTACCCGGTCGAAACGCCAGTCGTGTTCACGAGCTATTGTACGCGCTTGCATCAAGCTGCGACACCCCACGGCTATTGAGTGCGGGAACTGGTGACGTGAAACGTCAGGGACAAGCGTGCTATAGTCCGTTCGCGGTTTCTTCACACTCTCTGAACTACATCTTTGAAAAATCATCCCATGTATGGCGCAATCGATTGTTTTCTATTTATGTTATGTATGACAAAAAAATAATATAAAAATACCTTATTTCGATTAAATATAAATTTAATTTAAAAACTATCAGCTCTCCATCGCATCGCTCAGGTGTTATGGAGTTATTGAATTACATATTGCGACTACCTATAACTACCCATTACTACCAGTGACTACCCGTGACCACCCGCGACTACCAATGACTACCCGTGACTACTTGTGAATACCACTGACACAGCGACTACCCACGACTACCCTAGACTACCCACAACTACCCATGACTACCAGTGACTACCCGTGATCACCCGTAACTACCCATGATTACTCGCAACTACCCTTGACTACCCGCGACTACCCGTGACTACCCTTGACTACCAGTGATTACCTGTGAATACCAGTGTCTAACCGCGACTACCCACGACTACCCTAGACTACCCACAACTACCCATGACTACCCGTGATCACCCGTAACTACCCATGATTACTCGCAACTACCCTTGACTACCCGCGACTACCCGTGACAACCCTTGACTACCAGTGATTACCTGTGAATACCAGTGTCTAACCGCGACTACCCACTACTACCCTTGACTACCCACAACTACCCGTGACTACCCGTAACTATCAGTGACTATATGTGACTACCAGTGACTGGCCGTGACTACTCCTGACCACCCGCTACTACTCGTGACTACAAGTGACTACCCGCGACTACCTGTGACTACTCGTGACTACCCGTAACTACCCATGACTATCCGCGATTACCCGTGACTACCAGTGAATAATGGTTTGGTTAGCGCATGCCTAGAAAACAACCAAGTAACTCTTTTATTTCCAACTTGATTTGCAAATTTTGAAATTTTTCAAGGAATTAAAAAAAAATTAAAGATAGCCTATGTCTCTCTGGCAGAATGTAGCTTTCTAACAGTGGAAGAATTATAAAAATCGGCCGATTAGTTTCCGAGATTACCCGAGACATATACTAAACAAATACACAAACTCACATTACCTCTTCATAATATTAGCATAGATGATAATGTTTAATTTATTATTAACATGAATAAAAACGGTGAGACGACAGGTGTGTTGGTAATGCCTAGTAAGAAATAGTTCTTGTGTGAAATACTATCACGCTGAGTGCAACGAATACGGCACGTTGTCCCTTTGGTGTAATTCTCTAGACTAGATTAAACTGTAGCTTGCATGAGGCGGAGGAATATCCTGGAAGTAGAACTTTAGCAGGGCTTCAGAAAATTTGGAAGTAACCGTAAATGGGTTATAGGCCGTATCGCACTGTCAATTTTTTTCGTCACACTGCTGCAAATAAAGTTGGTCAAATAACACTGGGTGGTTCTGACGTCAGAAACTAGAGCCAATTGGATGGATTCTATAATTCTTTTGACGTTAGGTGGTCTCAGCCAATCAGAATCGTGTATGACAAAAACGGCTGATTTCGACATCACGAAATTATGTAATGACGAATAATTTTTGGAAATGAAAAATGGTTTTTAAGATAATTGATTGAAGCTCTATGCGCGAACACTATTTGTGGTAATTAATTCAGAATAATATTAAGAAAGCGGAAGCACTGAATTTCTGATCAATAAAACTGAACATTTTTGAACAAGTGAAAAAATGACAACATTTGTTACATACCTTCCTGTAGCTGACTTTACAGAAAAACAACACCGGTATCTCACTTTCGAATATTCCTTGAATAAAAATTCAGACTTGAACCTGCCAGCGGAAAAATTCGACAATGTGACGCATTTTCAAAATATTTGATAATAGTATTTCGTCTTAAAATTTTATTAACAAAGGCGAAAATTTGACAGCGTGAGGACATGGGCTTGACTGAAATACTCTCTGAGACCCTTCAGCCCTCTCCGCTTCGATTTGACGTTCCCCATCGCCGCATGGAACACAGCCACCCACCGCCGACTGCCTTCGGCGCCAATCTACCTCCCCAAACACGCTAAAGGTCAGTGCTGATCCGCCACGAATTTCAGACGCGCGGCCTTTCTAAACAGAACGCCCGACCTGTGCAGAAAGGGAGCTTCATCTGCGAACTTCGAGCCGATTTTAAGTAATGCTCCGGTAATAAAGTTCTTCCGGAATTGTAATGAAACAATTCCTTGTGATTGATTTGCAACTGGTGTGGAGGGGGGGGGGGGGGGGGACGGAGTTAGAAAATGGCGAATTGATTTGGCTGCAGCTACTATGGGACTCGCTATTTGCTCAAACGCGTCACATTCACGAGGGCAGTGAAAAATGGTGTTCATTCAACATCAATCCATGAAAGTATAGGCTGTTCACGGTAAAATGAGCACTTTTGAAAGCCGTACTCAAGATCTACTTGCATGCAAGTTGTGTATTCTTACAGCTTACGAAAAATTATCATTTCCATGGGCCTCCTGACTTTATTAATGCGACGTTCAAGTGAAACTGTGGAATTATTAGAAAAGGTAATATTTTACAAATCTTCTCATTTTTACACTCTGGTGCATAAAAATAACAAAAAGCGAGATAACTAATTTTAGTTACCACAAATTGTTACATAATACTTTTTTATTCGACGTTAAGATATGGAACTACTTTCCATCCTACGTTACCAACTTTACTGGGCGTAAGACACTCAGTGCGCCAGTTAAAATATATACAGGTGGGAGCAGGGGATTTTTTCTTAAGTTGATTTCAAAAGTGCTCACTTTATCGTGAACAGCCTCTAGTTAAAAAAAATTATATTTGGGGCACCGTAAGTGAGATATCGTATGTTCGCAACGCGATGTTGGGGCCCGCGGTTAATAGCGGTTAGACTACTCGCCTCCCATTCAAGCGAACCTGGTTCGATTCCCGGCATGGTCGCTCACTGGTTTTCGCGTGTGGAAATCGTGCCAGACGATGCCGCTGGTTTCCTCCAACCTAGCGTTCCGGCGCTGCTCCATTTACACCTCATGTCACCCTCATCGGCTCTCAAGACCTCGTTGTTAAAAGTCACCCAAATCTCTCTACTCCACTCGACTTACGTTTAGAGACACCTTTTTTCCCCCCTCAAAGATTCCACGGCTCATTCAGTTTAGGTCCGTTTTGTGATGGAATGATTTTTGACTGTGATGGATTTTAGGTGTCCTACGAGTCACGGACCTACATGTGGTGTATTAACATAATTGTGACTGGCCCAGTGACGTAAGGAAATTGCTCCCCGACAAAGACACGCAACGAGAACAATCAAAGAAAATTTGACTGTTGTGCAACAGGATTTTCAAGACTAACCTTTTAGTAAATATTTTCCACTATTGTTTAAAAAATAAAGCATGTAGCGTACATGTGATTTTTAACACATATAGGTCTCCACATATTTACTATAATTGAAGACAAGGTAGAAGTGTATCACCTGTATACACCACTGCAGGAACGTCTATTCTGTTGGTTTCTGTATTCCTACTTACCACTCTTCTATTGGTCCACGCCACACTGGGAGTGCTTACTGTGCTCTACAACGTCCATCATTGGCTGGTCATCAGTCACTGGAGTCGTACAGCTGATTATGCTCCAATCTAATGTATCTTACTGTATAGAAGTTTTACAGTCAATAGTGTTATTTTATAAGGGTATAACAAAAAATGCATTTTTTGAAGGAAATAGATAGCTACTGGGTTGTATTGTTCTTGTATGGTCCTGTTAAATACTAGCAGAACAATTACTCTATAACCATGAACGTTTTACTATCTATGACGAAGAAATTTTTAAGCTGGCGTTGCTCGATCTTCGCTCGAGGGTAGTCCAGAATGTGTTACGACTAAATTTCTTAACACATCTGAAGCGGGAATTTTTATCAATTAAACATATTTATCCTAAAATAGTAACGATATTGAGTATACACAGCGTAGTTTGGACCCACGTGCAAAATCAGCTGATTTTTCCCCCTTCACAAGAATTGTTCAGAGAAGTGTACTGTAACAATAACGCATATAATTATAATCATAATAACTTCAGAGTCATAGCTGGCAAGGGTGGGCAAACACGATAATTAAAATACGTTTCTTTCTTACCTTTCCTCCTCTTAGGGACAACTGCATATAGCTTGTTCATCCGCGTCTAAGTTCTACATATATGAACGTTATTGTCAAAGATTGCGTGGAGCTTGTGTGCTAAATGTTTATCGGAACAGTTTTCTTACAGAAACTAACAATAATAAACGGCTACATCGCTAACATCGATTTAATTCTTGCTTAGTTATTTAGGAACATATTACATTTATAGAAATACTATTGCACAGCATGAATTTCATGGTTTTCGTATTTCTAACGAACTATTCACTATACGATGAATAACACTGGTCGGATAAATTCCTGTTCCCGCCGTCGAATTAACTGTTTGTTCTCGTTTAGAACGTATTCTGAGTTCACTAGGAATATATCCGAGAGGAAAAGTATTTCAGGTAATTACTGACAGGGTACGATTATAGAAAATTTACATTTTCCGTATTGCTTAATATTTTTGTGCGTAATTTTAGCCGTGAGTTAATCTGCTTGTTGTACAATTTTGTCAACGTATTTCTATTTTATTAATAAGTTCTCGACTTTTTACAACACGCAGATAACACACAATTGAAATTACGCACACAAAATATTAAACAACTTGTAAAAGTAAATATTTATTTAATCGTACATTGTCAGTAGGGAATTATGACGCGAAAACGATACATTTCTGCAAAAATTGCGAAGACGAGCCTTAAAGATTTGATTCATGGAACATAAAACGATTTTAAAAAGAAAAATTGGCGGACTTCATTAATTAATTTTGGACATTTTCGTTTCCCATACATAGAGACCTGCAAAATTCGCGTTATTATTTGGCATCAAGCTAAACTTCACAGTACTATATATATATTATATATATATATATATATATATATATATATATATATATATATATATATATATATATATATATATATATATATATATATATATATATATATATCCGGGCCGGCGTCGTTTCTCTATTGGCTGCTGCATAAATGCGAAGCCACTCCCTTTCTGACTGGACTGCACGTATTTAGACTAGACAAATGCGAAGTGTTTATTAACCGGCTCAGAGTTATCCAGAGTGTGTCAAACAAAGTATGATCCAATGAAAAACATATCGCAAAGGTACATGTGTTCGAAGTTTAATGGGTCCCCAAGTAACAACGCGAATTTTGCAGGTCTCTTCCCATACAACGTAGGGGAGAGAAATGCCTTATTTTTAAAAAGATAAGTTGATGGGGGGAAAAAATCCGAATGTGGCTTACATTAATCTGCTGAATTTGAGATATTTTATTCCAAAACTTTATTATGTCGTGGAATCATTATCAACTGGCGGCTAAATGCACGGTGCTAATAAACACTCAATCTATTTCCCCGGAAAAACGATTATACGAACCAGAGTTCTGAATAATATTTTCCCCCAGATTCGAACTACGACAGACGACGCCTCGGGCAGATTCAATTCGCGATTTAGTTTTTATTAAACTAGTGCGATATATCGTCGGTGTGGACCGGAAGAGGCAGAGGGGCAAATTGCTTCACGTTTTTTTTTTCCGATCGTTACCTTATTGCCTTAATCACTTCTCTCATTAGATGGAAGTGATATCGAGGATGTGGAGTCGACGGCGGGTAGCAGCGAGGTCACTTTATGGGTTTTGGCCTTCCTCCAATCGCGCGATATATCGATAGCGCCACAGCTGAGAATCGACACTTAAAAAATTTACGTGTATACCTCGTAGCGTCGGGCTGGCGGAAAGGCCGCGCAGTACCAACAGCCAAATAATATCTGCGAACGGCGAAGGTATTTCATTATCGGGACAATAAGGTTCGCTGAATGAGTTACGAGCATGTTTCGTTATTCATAATAACACAATACTTAAGAATACAAAGATTAAACTACCGCTTATTTCACGGACTCCACACTCAGAAATAAATATGGTTTTAGGAAGGTACCAAATTAATGCTCGCGCAGGCCATCCAGACAAATATTATAGGGATAGCAAACAGATTCGTTGTAGGTGTCATACAAATAATTCAAGACTCACCCTCATTGGCTCTCAAGACCTCGTTGTTAAGAGCCATACAAATCTCTCAGCACCAAGCCACATCGTTTCTGCGTACTTTTTTACGTTGTGTGTGTGTGTTTACATGGATGTAGCTTGCATTCTTAGCTACCGCCAAACCCGTCCCCCGTATTATTTTAACGGGTCGGTTCACTCTAATTTAGTTGCCCCCTGTATGCGCGGGTGCGGAGGGGGTTGGAAGTGTACAGGGGGCGAAAATCTAGTGGAAAACTGATTTTTTTTTTTTTTTTTTACTCTGACCCTACCTTGGCGCGACAAAGAGTCGTAAACAGTTTACTGCTGCAATCATAAAGCGTGCGCGATAAAAAATTTGTGATTTACCACCTCGAACCCCCCCTGCCCCCGAATATATTTATCACCCCAGCCCAGAAGCTACTCTGTTGGCAGCATAGTAGACAATTCGTTAAGGGGGTCACCTCGCTTTACGTCCGGCTTCACCTATTGCAGAAGTTCTTCGCTTTCGTGCCATAATTTCAGTATCAGAGGCATTGCTGAAAATTGTGTGATTCACGAAAATGTAAAATTTACTAGTCGTTTAATACTTTTGTATCTATTTTTCACTGTGTGTTATTTCCTGCTTGCAAAACGGCAAGGACTTATTGCTCAAATATATATATATATATATATATATATATATATATATGTGTGTGTGTGTGTGTGTGTGTGTTCCTGACATTTTACAACTGGCAGATAGCACACAACGCAAACTAAGCACAAAAATATTAAGCAACACGTAAAATGTAAATTTCCTCTAATTTTAAATTGTCAGTAATTACTCTGAATATGACATTATGACACCAAAACGGAGAATTTCTGCAAAAGTGGTTAAGCCGAGCTTTAATTGCGTTGACCAGCATAGAATGTGTTTCTTTATATTTGTACAGCTCATATTGTTCAACCTATAGGGCGTTGTCAGTAATTACTATCTACTAGAAAAAAATCGAACGCCTAGTTTTTGCATAAACTATATGTCAAATTCACACCTGTACTGTTTTAAGAATATACAAATAACGAAAACAAACTTACGCGCAGAAATGAGTTAACTCGCACTGACAGAAGATGCCAGCAGCTACTTCAAGACGCCTGTAAAATCGTATAAGAAAAGTGTTTTTTTTTTTTTACAAAAAATTACTGAAAATAAGGAAATTCTCGTATATATTGATTCGTGGCTACCCCTGAAGTATTATAAAATAACTTGGACTAAGCAAACCTTGAAATAAAATAAGACAAGACCTTTCAATTTCCTTTGTTAAGTTTCATTCAAATAGTTTGGTTTATTCGTACATTACGTACAAAAACAGCAAAACTTTGATTGAAGTGCAAATATCATGCGATCCAAAAAAAAAATTATCTGGGGTAAAAGTATTCACAGATAAAGACTACAAGTTAAATCGTACAAATATAAAACAAGAAATTTGTTTGTACGTGGCCAACACCCATCTCATTCTGGTTGAAATTTTTTTTTAGAAATCATTGCAATTAAACATTATGGACGAACATAAAAATCAAAGCTCGGCATTGAAAAGAGAAGTAAAGGCTATTCACGATAAAGCGAGAACTTTAGAAATGAACAGTAGAAAAAAGTCACTGCCCCTGCATGCGCACTGAGAGACATTTGGGCAGGAAATGTGGTAACGATGGTAGAAAAGTAGTTCCATATATTAACGTCGAATAAAAAATGTTAGGCAACCATTTGTGATAACTTAAAATTATATCTTTCACTTTCTGTTTTTTTTTTTTTTTTTTATGCATCGAAGTTTAAAAATGAGCAGATTTGAAAAGTATTTACTTTCTTAATAATTTCACATTTTGATATGACCGACGCATGAATAAAGTGATGAGGCCTATGGCAATGTTAATTTTACATAAGGCGGAGGAATACACAACGTGTATACAAGTAGATCTCAAGCAGGGCTTTCGAAAATGTTCATTTTACCGTGAACAGCCTATACCTAACAGCATATTTTACAATTTCTATGGTTTAATTCATTTCTTTATTTTTCCCCACATGGGACAGAAATGGTTAAAAGCATAACTTCGCTCGCTATGTTGGGTTCTTTAATTTTTACCGATTTAAACGTCTAACAGCAATAACAATTTATACAAAAACACACTCCTATTACCTTTCAACGCAGGCTTAACTTCTGAAATACAAAACTATATTTAATGTACAGGCAACTGAACTTGAAACTGAAAATAATTTTTTTTATAAAGTTAACTGCAACACAACTTTGCAGCATTGGTTCAGAAGTTGTCTGCACTTAATATCCAGGTAAATAGATTAAATAATATAAACCAGTTTCTTCCTACTGTAATTCTAACTAACTGTGTTTCTCTGACGTGACCGTTTGTTTGCCTGTGTTTCGAACGGAGGTTCATTCTATGTCGTATGTTTCTGTTGCATGACTGTTCTGAAGTGTTGCATTTGTCAATCATGGCCTCATTTGTTTATTCTCTTAAATGCTGTTCACGATAAAGTGGGCAATTTAGAAATAAACCTTAAAAAAATGTCACTGCCCCTGCATTCATATATTTCAATGGGCGCACTGAGTGACATTCGCCCAGTAAGGTTGGTAACGATGGCTAGAAAGTATTTCGATATCTTAGCGTTGAATAAAAAGTGTAAGGTAAAGGCTGTTCACGGTAAAATGAGCACTTTTCAAAGCCCTGCTTAAGATTTACTCGTATGCACGTTGTGCATTCTTCCGCCTTATGTACAATTAACATTGTCATGGGCCTCTTCACTTCATTCATGCGTCGAACAAATTAAACTTTGAAATTATCAGAAAAGTAAATATTTCACAAACGCTCTTTTTTTACACTTCGGTATATCAAAAAAGTACAAAGCGAAAGAAATAATACAAGTTTTTACAAATGGTTATCTAACACTTTTAATTTGACGTTAAGATATAGAACTATTTTTCAGCCACCGTTACCAACTTTACTGCGCATATGTCACTCAGTGCACCCGTCGTAATATATGCAGGCAGGAGCAGTGACTTTTCCCTAAGGTTGATTTCAAAAGTGCCCATTTTACCATGAACAGCCTATATGACAGACAGTTCTAGATAGAGTGTTTGGTCCCTATTGCCACATTGGATTCGTCAACCCCATACACCGTCCGAGTTCAAATACTGTAATGTACGTTGCGGGCGTTTATTTTTCATTCCGAGTGCCCGTTTCAAAACAATTTCAAAAAAAAAAAAAAAGTGCTCAGACCTCGGTGTGGTGTATATTGTGGCTGGCGCCTGGAACCCAAGTTCCCCGTGCTCCATCAATCTCGACCCCACCCCCTCCTCCATCTCATTCGCTTAATGTATTCTTCATGCTGGAGGCAGGGCTACAGGAATTCCCTTTCGCGTCGGCCCTGGCGCCGTGCTAAATCTCCGCCAGCTCCGCCTACATTAGCATCGAACCCCGGGTCCTCCCTGTGAAATCCCACGTGAGATATTGCTGTTTGCAGAGCTCGCCGGTATACCACTACCATATATACATTTTTTTTTTCGGTAGTCTTATCGTTATCATTTGATATATTTTACAATCATATTGACATGCTTATACGCTCTAAATATGAATCAATGAGCATTTCACTGTTTCAATCAGTCAACACAACCTGATTGATTAAAAATCCACTTCAGTGTATTTAACAAATGAATCATTGAAAAAATGCCAAATTCCTTCACTTACTGATTCAGTGACATGTTCCATGAATTCATCAGTCATTTTTGTCACTTGTTTTTCTGTTGTTTTTTTTTTTTTATTATGGACAACTTAAACATCGTGTAAAAATGGCCGCTAAACAACGTGTATCAGGTGAAATAACAACGAATAAACTAATAAAACCAATACAAAATATTTTCTGAAATGTATTAATTTTTTTAAAAGAAACCCCTTTTTACGAGGTAATATGAACATTCAGCCTTCATTCCGTTTGTACTGCTTTCATTTCGTTTTCATGTAATCATCAGAGCGCTCTGTTTGAAGGTTTAAACTGTATATAATATCGTGAAGAGAGTGCATTCATATGTGCTATTTGTTTTAACAGTCATAGCGGTACCAATTAAAACAAAAACGAAAAGTAAGACCATAGAATTTAAATAATACCGATTTCCGTAGAAACTAGTTATAAGATAAATATTCTCCTTATTAACGTCAACATGACTTGGCAGCACAGATGGTAATGTAATGGCCTAAAAGTGCGGTCGGCCATCACGTATTCATTCAGTGAAATATTTTCACCGAAACAGCCAGTGGTTTCCCACTGATTCTAAGTGGAGCCATTTTCACTGATTCGAGTAGTTGAATTTCACTGCGAATCAGTGGTTTGACAGTGATTCTAATTTAGAGTGTATATCTACTTTTAGGGCGTTGCTGATTACCAAAATACTGACTATTTTACAGGAATACGAAACACCGTGCAATTCCTACACATATCTTATAAACATTCTTCCCTAGCACAAAAATAACTCAGATCGCATAGTTTTTGCACCGTGGCATGTCAAAATCACAATTTTAGTGGTTTTTTTAGACTTTAAAATTAAGTAAACGAAATCATGGACAGAAAATTGAACTAGGGTGACTTAAAGGTCATGTCTTAATACATTGCAACTTATGATTTTTAAAAAAAGTTATTTAAAAAACCGTAGACTGTTATAATGGAAAAAATTAATTAATTTTTTTATTTTAAGTAATGTTAAAAAAATTGCATTTCATAGCGTGATTTTAAAGATTTCTTGAAGTAATTCATGGTATCTCATTTCAGTGTGAAATATATCATTTCGGTAAGTGGGTGAGGTTTTATTATTTGTACGTTCCAAAGCCACTTAAAGTGTAATTCTGACAGGCAATTGTGCGAAAAATATGCCGCCTAAATTCAATTCTAAATAATGTCGACAAGTTGAATAGTTCTTCGTACAAATATAAAATAATGGATGTTACGATGACCAGCACACTGGACATTTGGAGTGCAGGTGACATAAATTTACATCATCTGAATTCAACACAGAGTTAATGGAGTTTGCCGTAATATAACGATGGCCTTACTCCTTGAAGAAACTGGTGACGTAATATTTGCTTGCCAGCAGTTATGCACAACGTTGGCAGCGCTGTGGGCGACACTCAAAATGTAAATGACGCTTACGGCATATGAACACAATGCACTGCATACTACGTGACTTGATAAAGAAAACTTCATTGGGACATTGCCACATAGCCAGCATATAGGCTGGAGTCGGACAATAACACAGCACAGTACTGTGTAAAAAACAAAAAATATTTAATACCTTTAAAAGAAAATTTCTTGGAAACCAGTTGCCACGAAAATCTTTTGTACAAATTAAAAGTTATCTTGTAAAACTTACAAAACGTATACAGTATTTGTTATATATTTAAAATGTTGTATTTCGACTTTCATTATTGAAAAGTGGAAATAAAATTATAATTTTTGCCCTCGAAAACAAATGTAGTTAATAATTGAGAGAGAAGAATAATCAATTAACGAATGAAAGAAAGAAAAAACATTTGCACCTGGTTAGCACAAGGATTGGACTCCACGTCCCTTGAGTTACCTCCCAATCGCAGCTTTAACCACACCACCAAGTTGACTAACGAAGTACATATTAGTTTGTTAGTGTTTACTGTTTGTACCGAGTCAACAAGAATACCATAAAGTTGTCTTAAATTTTTTTTCATAGGATTATTTGAGTTGTTTTAAAAGTATCACGTTATTTACGCTGCTCATTATGTACATTTTGTACATAAAGTACGTAATGTATATTTTCTAAATTTTGTACAGTATGTACATTTAGTACATTATGTACATTTTGTACACTATGTACGCTATGCTCTGCATCGCCGCTAGTTACTGCACAAGCAGCTACGTAGGGTTTTATGCTGTCGAGTGTCCGCCATTTAATCTGAGCTCGTAGATACAGGTAAGTGTAGTACAAAAGTGTCTTCAGGTCTTTTGAAACACGAATCATGTAATTTTACAAGAGTTATTTTTCTAGTGTTACAAAATATTGTAAAATTACTAACAATTTCTCAGTGCATAGTAAATAAAAATTTCCTGAGTACTGCGGGCTAGTAGGAAACTGGTAAGTGTGAAGAGATTTGGGCAGCGCTTAACAGAGAGGTCTTGAGAGATTATAAGGGTGGTTGAAGTGAATATGGAGCTGCGCCATTGGGGGGGGAAATGGGAGATCCTCGAGAAAACCCGCCGACCAATAGAATCGTCCGGCACGATACCCACTTGCGAAAATCCGGTGACCCGGCCGGGGATTAAACCCTGTTCGCCTTGGTGGGAGGTGCACGTGCTAACCGCTCAGCCACCGTGGCCCCGGAAAGTGTGGATACAGATGTCAATAGAATTGGTGTTCGCGCTGCTGTTGATTAACTCGACTCATTACCCTGCTACTGTCTTGTCTAGGAATGTATGTAAATCCTGTTCGCCTTGGTGGGAGGTGCACGTGCTAATAGCTCAGCCACCGTGGCCCCGGCAAGTGAGGATACAGATGTCAATAGAATTGGTGTTCGCGCTGCTGTTGATTAACTCGACTCATTACCCTGCTACTGTCTTGTCTAGGAATGTATGTAAACCCTGTTCGCCTTGGTGGGAGGCGAGCGTGCTAATAGCTCAGCCACCGTGGCCCCGGCAAGTGTGGATACATATGTCAATAGAATTGGTGTTCGCGCTGCTGTTGATTAAACTCGACTCATTACCCTGCTACTGTCTTGTCTAGGAATGTATGTAAACCCTGTTCGCCTTGGTGGGAGCAAGCGTGCTAATAGCTCAGCCACCGTGGCCACGGCGAGTGTGGATACAGATGTCAATAGAATTGGTGTTCGCGCTGCTGTTATTAACTCGACTCATTACCCTGCTACTGTCTTGTCTAGGAATGTATGTAAATCCTGTTCGCCTTGGTGGGATGTACACGTACTTATCGCTCAGCCACCGTTACCCCGGCAAGTGTGGATACAGATGTCAATAGAATTGGTGTTCGCGCTGCTGTTAATAAACTCGACTCATTACCCTGCTACTGTCTTGTCTCGGAATGTATGTAAATCCTGTTCGCCTTGGTGGGAGGTGCACGTGCTAATAGCTCAGCCACCGTGGCCCCGGCAAGTGTGGATACAGATGTCAATAGAATTGGTGTTCGCGCTGCTGTTGATTAACTCGACTCATTACCCTGCTACTGTCTTGTCTAGGAATGTATGTAAATCCTGTTCGCCTTGGTGGGAGGTGCACGTGCTAACCGCTCAGCCACCGTGGCCCCGGCAAGTGTGGATAGATGTCAATAGAATTGGTGTTCGCGCTGCTGTTAATTTACTCGACTCATTACCCTGCTACTGTCTTGTCTAGGAATGTATGTAAATCCTGTTCGCCTTGTTTGGGAGGCGAGCGTGCTAATCGCTCAGCCACCGTGGCCACGGCAAGTGTGGATACAGATGTCAATAGAATTGGTGTTCGCGCTGCTGTTAATTAACTCGACTCATTACCCTGCTACTGTCTTGTCTAGGAATGTATGTAAACCCTGTTCGCCTTGTGGTAGGCGAGCGTGCTAATAGCTCAGCCACCGTGGCCCCGGCAAGTGTGGATACAGATGTCAATAGAATTGGTGTTCGCGCTGCTGTTAATTAACTCGACTCATTACCCTGCTACTGTCTTGTCTAGGAATGTATGTAAATCCTGTTCGCCTTGGTGGGAGGTAGAGTGTTTAATAGTCTCAGCCAACGTGGCCTATGGCAATGTTGGTATAACAGATGTCAATTAGAATTGTGTTCGACGCTGCTGTATTATAAACTCGACTCTTGTACCTGCTACTGTCTTGTCTAGGAAGTTATGTCAAACCTGTATCGCCTTTGGTGTCGAGGTCACGCTAATAGCTCAGTCACACGTGGCCCGCAAGTGTGGATACAGATGAATAGAATATGTATTTCAGCGCTGTGTTAAATAAACTTCGATACAATTACCTACTACTTCTTGTCTAGGAATGTATGTAAATTCCTGTTACGCGCTTGGTGGGTAGGTGAGCGTGTTGGGAGCGCTCAGCACCGGGCCGAGCAAAGTGTGATACAGATGTCATTGAATTGGAGTTCGAGCGCCTGCCTGTTCGATTACTCGACTCATAATCCGTGACACGCTCCGGATGATGTAAACCTGTTCGCCTTGGTGGGAGGTGCACGTGCTAATCGCTCAGCCACCGTGGCCCCGGCAAGTGTGGATACAGATGTCAATAGAATTGGTGTTCGCGCTGCTGTTGATTAACTCGACTCATTACCCTGCTACTGTCTTGTCTAGGAATGTATGTAAATCCTGTTCGCCTTGGTGGGAGGTGCACGTGCTAATAGCTCAGCCACCGTGGCCCCGGCAAGTGGGATACAGATGTCAATAGAATTGGTGTTCGCGCTGCTGTTGATTAACTCGACTCATTACCCTGCTACTGTCTTGTCTAGGAATGTATGTAAATCCTGTTCGCCTTGGTGGGAGGCGAGCGTGCTAATAGCTCAGCCACCGTGGCCCCGGCAAGTGTGGATACATATGTCAATAGAATTGGTGTTCGCGCTGCTGTTATTAACTCGACTCATTACCCTGCTACTGTCTTGTCTAGGAATGTATGTAAACCTGTTCGCCTTGGTGGGAGGCAGCGTGCTAATAGCTCAGCCACCGTGGCCACGGCAGTGTGGATACAGATGTCAATAGAATTGGTGTTCGCGCTGCTGTTGAATTAACTCGACTCATTACCCTGCTACTGTCTTGTCTAGGAATGTATGTAAATCCTGTTCGCCTTGGTGGGATGTGCACGTCTTATCGCTCAGCCACCGTTACCCGGCAAGTGTGGATACAGATGTCAATAGAATTGGTGTTCGCGCTGCTGTAATAACTCGATCATTACCTGCTACTGTCTTGTCTCGGAATGTATGTAAATCCTGTTCGCCTTGGTGGAGGTGCACGTGCTAATAGCTCAGCACCGTGGCCCCGGCAAGTGTGGATACAGATGTCAATAGAATTGGTGTTCGCGCTGCTGTTGATTAACTCGACTCATTACCCTGCTACTGTCTTGTCTAGGAATGTATGTAAATCCTGTTCGCCTTGGTGGGAGGTGCACGTGCTAACCGCTCAGCCACGTGCCGGCAAGTGTGATAGATGTCAATAGAATTGGTGTTCGCGCTGCTGTTAATTACTCGACTCATTACCCTGCTACTGTCTTGTCTAGGAATGTATGTAAATCTGTTCGCTTTTGGAGGCGACGTGCTAATCGCTCAGCCACGTGGCCACGGCAAGTGTGGATACAGATGTCAATAGAATTGGTGTTCGCGCTGCTGTTAATTAACTCGACTCATTACCCTGCTACTGTCTTGTCTAGGAATGTATGTAAACCTGTTCGCCTTGGTGGTAGGCGAGCGTGCTAATAGCTCAGCCACCGTGGCCCGGCAAGTGTGGATACAATGTCAATAGAATTGGTGTCGCGCGCTGTTAATAAACTCGACTCATTACCCTGCTACTGTCTTGTCTAGGAATGTATGTAAATCCTGTTCGCCTTGGTGGAGGTGCACGTGCTAATACTCAGCCACCGTGGCCCCGGCAAGTATGGATACAGATGTCATAGAATGGTGTTCGCGCTGCTGTTAATAAACTCGACTCATTACCTGCTACTGTCTTGTCTAGGAATGTATGTAAATCCTGTTCGCCTTGGTGGGAGTGCACGTGCTAATAGCTCAGCCACCGTGGCCCCGGCAAGTTGGATACAGATGTCAATAGAATTGGTGTTCGCGCTGCTGTTGATTAACTCGACTCATTACCCTGCTACTGTCTTGTCTAAGAATGTATGTAAACCTGTTCGCCTTGGTGGGAGGCGAGCGTGTTAATCGCTCAGCCACCGTGCCCGGCAAGTGTGGATACAGATGTCAATAGAATTGGTGTTCGCGCTGCTGTTGATTAACTCGATCATTACCCTGCTACGTTTCTCTAGGAATGTATGTAAATCCTGTTCGCCTTGGAGGAGGTGCACGTGCTAATAGCTCAGCCACCGTGGCCCGGCAAGTGTGGATACAGATGTCAATAGAATTGGTGTTCGCGCTGCTGTTGATTAACTCGACTCATTACCCTGCTACTGTCTTGTCTAGGAATGTATGTAAACCCTGTTCGCCTTGGTGGGAGGCGAGCGTGCTAATCGCTCAGCCACCGTGGCCACGGCAAGTGTGGATACAGATGTCAATAGAATTGGTGTTCGCGCTGCTGTTAATAAACTCGACTCATTACCCTGCTACTGTCTTGTCTCGGAATGTATGTAAATCCTGTTCGCCTTGTGGGAGGTGCACGTGCTAATCGCTCAGCCACCGTTGCCCGGCAAGTGTGGATACAGATGTCAATAGAATTGGTGTTCGCGCTGCTGTTAATTAACTCGACTCATTACCCTACTACTGTCTTGTCTAGGAATGTATGTAAACCTGTTCGCCTTAGTGGGAGGTGCACGTGCTAAACGCTCAGCCACCGTGGCCCCGGCTAGTGTGGATACAGATGTCAATAGAATTGGTGTTCGCGCTGCTGTTAATTAACTCGACTCATTACCCTGCTACTGTCTTGTCTAGGAATGTATGTAAATCCTGTTCGCCTTGGTGGGAGGTGCACGTGCTAAACCGCTCAGCCACCGTGGCCACGGCAAGTGTGGATACAGATGTCAATAGAATTGGTGTTCGCGCTGCTGTTAATTAACTCGACTCATTACCCTGCTACTGTCTTGTCTAGGAATGTATGTAAATCCTGTTCGCCTTAGTGGGAGGTGCACGTGCTAACCGCTCAGCCACCGTGGCCCCGGCAAGTGTGGATACAGATGTCAATAGAATTGGTGTTCGCGCTGTGTTAATTAACTCGACTCATTACCCTGCTACTGTCTTGTCTAGGAATGTATGTAAATCCTGTTCGCCTTGGTGGGAGGTGCACGTGCTAATAGCTCAGCCACCGTGGACCCGGCAGTGTGGATACAGATGTCAATAGAATTGGTGTTCGCGCTGCTGTTGATTAACTCGACTCATTACCCTGCTACTGTCTTGTCTAGGAATGTATGTAAACCTGTTCGCCTTGGTGGGAGGCGACGTGCTAATCGCTCAGCCACCGTGGCCACGGCAAGTGTGGATACAGATGTCAATAGAATTGGTGTTCGCGCTGCTGTTAATTAACTCGACTCATTACCCTGCTACTGTCTTTTCTCGGAATGTATGTAAATCCGTTCGCCTTGGTGGGAGGTGCACGTGCTAATCGCTCAGCCACCGTGGCCCGGCAAGTGTGGATACAGATGTCAATAGAATTGGTGTTCGCGCTGCTGTTAATAACTCGACTCATTACCCTGCTACTGTCTTGTCTAGGAATGTATGTAAATCCTGTTCGCCTTGGTGGGATGTGCACGTGCTTATCGCTCAGCCACCGTGTACCCGGCAAGTGTGGATACAATGTCAATAGAATTGGTGTTCGCGCTGCTGTTAATAAACTCGACTCATTACCCTGCTACTGTCTTGTCTCGGAATGTATGTAAATCCTGTTCGCCTTGGTGGGAAGTGCACGTGCTAATCGCTCAGCCACCGTGCCCCGGCAAGTGTGGATACAGATGTCAATAGAATTGGTGTTCGCGCTGCTGTTAATTAACTCGACTCATTACCCTTCTACTGTCTTGTCTAGGAATGTATGTAAATCCTGTTCGCCTTGGTGGGAGTGCACGTGCTAATCGCTCAGCCACCGTGGCCCCGGCAAGTGTGGATACAGATGTCAATAGAATTGGTGTTCGCGCTGCTGTTGAATTAACTCGACTCATTACCCTGCTACTGTCTTGTCTAGGAATGTATGTAAATCCTGTTCGCCTTGGTGGAGGTGCACGTGCTAATCGCTCAGCCACCGTGGACCCGCAAGTGTGGATACAGATGTCAATAGAATTGGTGTTCGCGCTGCTGTTGATTAACTCGACTCATTACCCTCTACTGTCTTGTCTAGGAATGTATGTAAATCCTGTTCGCCTTGGTGGGGGATGCACGTGCTATACGCTCAGCCACCGTTGCCCGGCAAGTGTGGATACAGATGTAAATAGAATTGGTGTTCGCGCTGCTGTTAATTAACTCGACTCATTACCCTGCTACTGTCTTGTCTCAGGAATGTATGTAAATCCTGTTCGCCTTGGTGGGAGGTGCACGTGCTAATAGCTCAGCCACCGTGGCCCCGGCAAGTGTGGATACAGATGTCAATAGAATTGGTGTTCGCGCTGCTGTTAATAACTCGACTCATTACCCTGCTACTGTCTTGTCTAGGAATGTATGTAAATCCTGTTCGCCTTGGTGGGAGGTGCACGTGCTAATCGCTCAGCCACCGTGGCCACGGCAAGTGTGGATACAGATGTCAATAGAATTGGTGTTCGCGCTGCTGTTAATAAACTCGACTCATTACCCTGCTACTGTCTTGTCTAGGAATGTATGTAAATCCTGTTCGCCTTAGTGGGAGGTGCACGTGCTAACCGCTCAGCCACCGTGGCCCCGGCAAGTGTGGATACAGATGTCAATAGAATTGGTGTTCGCGCTGCTGTTGATTAACTCGACTCATTACCCTGCTACTGTCTTGTCTAGGAATGTATGTAAATCCTGTTCGCCTTGGTGGGAGGTGCACGTGCTAATAGCCCAGCCACCGTGGCCCCGGCAAGTATAGATACAGATGTCAATAGAATTGGTGGTCGCGCTGCTGTTAATTTACTCGACTCATTACCCTGCTACTGTCTTGTCTAGGAATGTATGTAAATCCTGTTCGCCTTAGTGGGAGGTGCACGTGCTAACCGCTCAGACACCGTGGCCCCGGCAAGTATAGATACAGATGTCAATAGAATTGGTGTTCGCGCTGGTGTTAATTAACTCGACTCATTACCCTGCTACTGTCTTGTCTAGGAATGTATGTAAATCCTGTTCGCCTTGGTGGGAGGTGCACGTGCTAACCGCTCAGCCACCGTGGCCACGGCAAGTGTGGATACAGATGTAAATAGAATTGGTGTTCGCGCTGCTGTTAATTAACACGACTCATTACCCTGCTACTGTCTTGTCTAGGAATGTATGTAAATACTGTTCGCCTTGGTGGGAGGTGCACGTTCTAATAGATCAGCCACCGTTGCCCCGGCAAGTGTGGATACAGATGTCAATAGAATTGGTTCGCGCTGCTGTTAATTAACTCGACTCATTACCCTACTACTGTCTTGTCTAGGAATGTATGTAAACCCTGTTCGCCTTAGTGGGAGGTGCACGTGCTAACCGCTCAGCCACCGTGGCCCCGGCTAGTGTGGATACAGATGTCAATAGAATTGGTGTTCGCGCTGCTGTTAATTAACTCGACTCATTACCCTGCTACTGTCTTGTCTAGGAATGTATGTAAATCCTGTTCGCCTTGGTGGGAGGTGCACGTGCTAACCGCTCAGCCACCGTGGCCACGGCAAGTGTGGATACAGATGTCAATAGAATTGGTGTTCGCGCTGCTGTTAATTAACTCGACTCATTACCCTGCTACTGTCTTGTCTAGGAATGTATGTAAATCCTGTTCGCCTTAGTGGGAGGTGCACGTGCTAACCGCTCAGCCACCGTGGCCCCGGCAAGTGTGGATACAGATGTCAATAGAATTGGTGTTCGCGCTGGTGTTAATTAACTCGACTCATTACCCTGCTACTGTCTTGTCTAGGAATGTATGTAAATCCTGTTCGCCTTGGTGGGAGGTGCACGTGCTAACCGCTCAGCCACCGTGGCCACGGCAAGTGTGGATACAGATGTAAATAGAATTGGTGTTCGCGCTGCTGTTAATTAACACGACTCATTACCCTGCTACTGTCTTGTCTAGGAATGTATGTAAATACTGTTCGCCTTGGTGGGAGGTGCACGTTCTAATAGATCAGCCACCGTTGCCCCGGCAAGTGTGGATACAGATGTCAATAGAATTGGTGTTCGCGCTGCTGTTAATTAACTCGACTCATTACCCTGCTACTGTCTTGTCTAGGAATGTATGTAAATCTGTTCTACACTCAGAAAAGTTAAAGTATTAACTATCGATAGCGATATATCCCATTCTTCTCTCATATTAGTTCTCAAAAATCGGTCTCGCTCCGTAAAAATATTTCCGTAGCGTACTTTTTTTTTCCTAAACGAACAGTAAAGATTAGGAAACAATGTTCTAAATAGCAAAAGTAGAACTAAAATCAGACGTTGCAAAAACCGAAAGCATCACGGAAGGATATTGCAGCTTCAGTCTGAGGCACTTCTATATACAGAGATATAATAATGACATGGAGATGGTTGTTAAATTTGATCATCAACTAATTTAGTCTAATTCATGATTATTTTTTAAGGTACCCATTGTCCTAACAAAACGAATACAATATTTAAATATTTGTTGGAATTGCTTCACTCCCGAACCCGATTACGAGACAAAAACAACAAAACAATATATACAGTTTTAAATACTATCGGTTTTGGTGTATTTTATGATTTATAACATTAACTGACAACTGTGTTATTCGTATGAACAGCGTTTTCTATCGGTAGTTGGGGGTTATTTTATTTTTATTTAAGAGGCTGTCTAGTTTTAATAATTTTTTTGGGAATTTTTTTCATCCATTTTTGCACAAACGTAGCATTTTTATTTTTACGTAATTCTTTCGCACTTTTTTTTTGTAAGACTTTGTTTACAATGTTCGGTAATATATTTAGGCATATTTTATTTTAATTGGTGAATATTTAGTTTTCTTCGTAATCAACTTTGTCGATAGGAAATGTTTTATTAGTTTCCGAGTGTAATTCATAAGAGAGAGGTCTCGTGGCAGTTTTAACTGCGCCGAAGCGAGGAGCGTGACGCGCTGAACTCGGAACTCGCAGGGTCTCCGGTTCGTACCCGATGGCTGCCTCGCTAATGAAGGCGGTAACTAGCACAATTAAGGGAGGGCGCAATTAGCCCGCGCCGACAGGTAAGCGTTAACGAGGGCGGCGCTGTGCCTTGCTAAGTCTCTAACAAGAAATCCCGGGGCGCCAGGGGGAGCTCGAGTGATTAATTCCGCGGCGCGCCGGTGTAAGGACTCGACAAGAAAATGCAGTGCACTTGCTTCGAGCGCGGGCGAATTAAATAACGAACTGCCTGTCGCCCCTGCAACAGACTCGTTACGTGTCGCATTTATAACACTCCACCTACCCTCTCTCCTTAATGAAGGGTGCAGTTTAAGGGTTCAGCCTGCGTTGCAAAGTGTTCGAAACCCTGGTTTTTCTTTCTGACGAAACTATTAAACGTACGTTATGGCATCAAGCTAAAATTCACGTCACGATATATACTCGAGTCGGCGTCGTTTCTCCATAGGCTGCTACCTAGGTGATAAGTCACTCCCTTTCTGAGAGAACTGCACCTGATTGGGGCTAACGATTGTGAAGTGTTAATTTATTGGCGTAGAGGTACCCGGGGCGTGTAAAAAAAAAAGAATGGTCCAATAACAAACGTATTGCAAAGGACAGATGTCTTAAGTTAAACACGTCCTCAAATAATAACGGGCCTTTCCATGTCCCTATTTATAGGCTGTTGGTAAAATGAGCAATTTTGAAAGCCCTGCTTCGGAACTACTTGTATTCACGTTGTGTATTCCTCCGTCTTATGTAAAATTAACATAACCATTGGTCTGATCACTTTATTCATGCGGCGGTCAAATGGAACTGTGAAATTATTAAGAAAGTAAATACTTTACAAATCTGTTTATTTTTACACTTCGATGGAATAAAAATACAGAAAGAGAAAGAAATAATTATAAGTCATCACTTCTGGTTACCAAAAACTTTCTATTCGACGTTGAGATATGGAACTACTTTCTATCTGTCGTTACCAACTTGACCGGGACCATGCCACTCAGTGCGCCCGTATAAAATATATGCATGCCAGAGCAGTGACTTTTTTCTAGGGTTCATTTCAAAAGTGCTCACTTTATCGTGAACAGAGTATACCTGCGGAAAGGCATATTACTCAAGACAAGGCCGAAATGGTACTTTAAAGTTATCACGCATGCTGTAGATATTAATTTGGAGCCCACCTGTATAGTTAAAAATGGCTTTCTCAGACTGCCGTACATTAAAACATGCTCGCCGGACGCGATTCAAACTACGACAGGAGCATGTATTTACCCTTGCTACGGACGTTTCATCAACAAAATGATAGTTTCACAGCTGGAAGTGACACTACACGCAGCACTACGAGAAAACTACACGTCAGATCAGAGCCCTACGCGTAGCAAAGATGGCGCTCTATGCCCATTTTTTTTTTTTTACTTTTGTCATATTTAAATATATTTTGTGGAGAATAAAATCATGAAAAAGGTCAAATATCTAATTTTAAACACATTTTGGACTATCCTCGAGCTAAGCTCGAGCAACACCAGTTTAAAAATCCCTTCGTCCTAGAAAACAAAACTCGCATTTTTATAGAGTCGTTGTACTGCTAGTATTTAATAGGATCGTACGAGAGCAATACAACCCAGTAGCTATCTATTTCCTACAAAAGATGTATTATTTGTTATACCCTTACAAAAGCACACGGTTGACTGTAAAACGTTTACACAGTAAGATACATTTGATTGGAGCATAATGAGCTCTGCGGCCCCAGTGGCTGATGACCAGCCAATGATGGACGTTGTAGAGCACAGTAAGTACTCCCAGTGTGGTGTGGACCAATAGGAGAGTGGTAAGTGGGAATACAGAAACCAACAGAATAGACGTTCCTGTAGTGGTGTATACAGGTGATACACTTCTAACTTGTCTTCAACTATAGTAAACATGTGCAGACCTGGATGTGTTAAAGCTTGCCTGTGCAGTTTTCTTAAGCGGCAAAAGAAAGTACAAAGATACGGGCATAGTTTAATCTGTGGGCTTTCATTGCGTGTGGTAAAACTCCACAGTTACAGATCTAGTTTGCACAGTACAGCGTCACTGCGGAAACACTGCACGCCTTCCGCGTAGGAGCGATGAGTTAGGTCAGGTGTTTTTGGCGAAAATATTTCTAGACCAGTTGTACTCCAAAACACTATCGTTCATATGCACTTTCGTGGTTGGATGGTTTTAAATGTCACGTGCCTCAAGTTTCTGTCCGCGAACTACGAACATTCAGTATCGTATAACTATATTACGATTGGCCCAGTCAAATATAGGCTGTTCACGGTAAAGTGTGCACTTTTTAAGGCCCTTATAAATTTTTCCTTTCATCCAAATTCCATCTTCCTGCTGCTTTTTAACATAAACATTGCAATGTGACCAATAAACACAGTGTATACATTTCACCGCCATCGAAATTTAATGCCTGAGGCTGCAACAAGATATGTTTATTAGTGGCTAATGCTTGTTGGGAGGCAGGGCCTTAAAAAGTGCTCATTTTATCGTGAACTGCCCATAAGAATATGTATTGTCACGTGGACGCGCGGCCAATAACTAGGGATAGGAAAATTTCGCGAGTTCAATGAACTGTTGGCTAGACTCCACATTCCTGTGTTTACTAGAACCTCAGATGTTTGTTCAGTGGCTGCTGCCTCAGAGAGTAGCCAATGTTACTCCACACCTGACAGTATGGCACTCGCTACTTGTTTCCTTGCAAGTATGGTATTGGCTCAGGGTCGTCTAGGGCGTGTCTAATGAACTGTGATCCAATTGCGAAGGTGACTTCAGTGTAGACGTGTTGGGCGTCTATCTTGTCCTAAAATGAACTCGCGAAATTTTTCTACCTATAAATACTAGTCATGTTGTGACACCACTACAATGTTTCCAATTATTTTTTAAATATGTGCTGTTGCCAACCTCTGCAAACCACTTTACTTCATGCGCCAAACACGTGAACTCCTTGAATCCCTATTAAACAAGGGGGCCGCGGTAGCCGAGCGGTTAGACATTTTTAAAAAATTTATTTCATAAACCCTACTTAGCAGTACAGCCATCCAGGGTGTTCAATTCTATCATGACTACTACAAACACTATATTAGTTATATAGATTCGCAATTTTTTTTTGTGGGAGGGCGGCTGTTTGTCTGGGCGCCCGTCAATTTAAGCTACAAATTCTATTTCTATTCAAAAGCATCATTCACACTTCCTAGGAAGGTGGTGAGCTATTCTGCCCCGACCGAGACAGCTCCCCGACGGGTATCTCATCCCCCCCCCCCCCCCGTTTCACCGTCCCCGCCGTAACAGACCAGTGACCGGGATTCCCACGAATCCGCCCGGGCGACCAGACGCCGTCGGGCCCGCACACAGCTAACTAGCTTTTCGGCCGGTCCGCCATAGCACCCAACGGTCGAATGGCCCCGCCCTGAACCCGGAGGCCCCCAGCCCCCTCCATATTAGTAGTTCTATTTTGTTCTTTTAATTTTTTCCCCTCGCCCACCGTTCTGCTCCAACCCAGGCCTTCGTTTCCCGGCCGGACGAGGTAATGGAGCGGTTAGACTGCTCGCTTTCCACCTGGGCGAACCGGGTTCAATCCCTGGCCGGTTCGTCCCGGATCCTCACGAGTGGGAACCGTGCCAGACGATGCCGCTGGTCAGCGTGTTTTCTCGGGGATCTCCCGTTTGTCCCGCCCTTGCAGTCCGGGTGCTGCTCCTAGCTCGCCTCACTTCAACATCATTGGTGTAGAGTAGAGATGTGGGTCGCTCTTGAATGAAGTCTTCAACGTGATGTAATGGAGTTTGCCGTGATGTTGCACGTCCGTATTAGTTACGAACACTGACGACCTAATACAACGTATATGCTTTTATGAAGTACGCTGCATGCAACAAAATCCTGTCGGCAGGATTCAAAATGCAAGACTCTCAGCTGAACGTGATTCATTTTATTCTATGTCACGTAACCAGGAATAGTTGATTGGAATACTGCCAAATAGGTCGTGTTTTGTATTACAACCGGGTATATGCTGTTCACGGTAAAATAAGCACTTTTAAAAGCCCTGATTAAGATCTACTTGTATTCACATTGTGTGTTATTCCGCCTTATGTAAAATTAACATAGCTACTGATCTAAACACTTTAGTCATGCGTCGGTCAAGTAAAACTACGAAATTATTAGAAAATTAAATATCTTTCTAATTTGCTCATTTTTACACTACGGTGCATTAAAAAAACATAAAGTGAAAGAATTAATATAAGTTATCACAAATGGTTACCTAATACTTAGTATTCGACGTTAAAATTTGGAACAACTTCCCATCCATCGTTAGGAACTTTACCGGGCGCATGTCACTCAGTTCGCCCGTTAAAATGTATGAAGGCAGGCGCAGTGACCTTTTTCTAAGGTTTATTTCAAAAGTGCTCACTTTATCGTGAACCGCCTTTAGTAATTGACGTTGTACAAGTAAAGTTTATTTATATCGTGACAAGTCGTCGCCAATTTCGCAGGTCACGTACTTAAAAAATTAAGAGCATAAATGAAAAGTAAACAACAACCCGATAGAGAAAATGTCAAAATAGTACAAAATATATGTTTATATAAAGTTTACTATTCATGCCATAAAGAGTAATGCTACGACCTCTGTCTGGCATGCGTCCAGTAAAATTGGAAACAACTTGTTGAAGGGGGGTGGGGGTTCGAGGGGGGTAGATATTGACATGCCTTAACGTTGAATAAAGAGTGTTAGGTAAACATTTGTGGATACTGAAATGATTTCATTTTCTTCCTGTGTAAGAATTGCCGAACAAATTTTTAACAAAAGCAATTTTACATTTCCAAAAATTTCACAGCGTTGCATGATCGACGCATGTATAAAGCTATCAGGCCGGGCAATGTTACATTTACATATGGTGGAACGCGAGAAGCAGACCGAAAGCAGGTCTTTCAAAAGTGCTCAGTTTACTGTGAACAGCCTATACTCTGTGAACCTACCTTCCAAAGGAAAGGTAGATTTACTGTATCATCTTCCTTCCCGTGTGTTCCTTTGAACTTTTCATCCCGTGCACCAAATTTCACCCGGATTCACTTTACTTGCAGTTCTAGCTTTTCGACCGCGCCGGAAGATTATTTTCAAAATCACTGTAAATTAAAATTCTTTAATGCTACGTTATATTCCAAAGACCACTCAAAATTAATGGCATCGAATTCAAGAAAATACTGTATGTACCTGCCCATTAGCCCACCATATTCAGGCAATCACTCACGAAGCTCCCTCCAAAATTTGACACATAGTGTCTGATGTAGTGAGAAGGGACTGCGATGGTGTGGTGGTTAGACTGCGTGCCTCCCACCAAGGTTCGATTCCCGGTGGGGTCGCCCCCGGATAATCGTGCCAGACGATGCCGTTGATCGACGGGTTTTATCGGGCACGACCTTTTGATGATCCCAACATTCGCCTTTAGTGATACTGGAAGATCATGCTCAACCGACACAAGGATAGCTGGATCCGGATTCTAACCCACGTTCTCCTGAATGCGAGGACAAAAGTTGACCTCTGCGCCTTTTAACTGGGCAGCCGTAGTTATATACTGTTCACGGCTTTTGAAAGCCCTGCTTAGGTTCTACTTGTATGCACATTGCGTACACTTCCACCTTATGTAAAATTTATATTGCCACGGGGCGTATCATTATATGTGTTTGCGTCGGTCAAGTGACTCTATGAAATTATTAGAAAAGTAAATAATTTACAAATCTACTAATTTTTACACGTCGATGCATTAAGAAAAAACACTAAGCAGAATACTGTAAAAAAAAAAAAAATGCTATCACAAATGGTCACCTAGCGCTCTTTATTTGACTTCAATGTACGGAACTGCGATCCCTGCATCGTTACCAACATTACTGGGCGCATGTCACTCAGTGCGCCCGCTATAATATATGCAGGTAGGAGCAGTGACCTTTTTCCTAAGGTTGCGTTCGAAAGTGCTCACTGTATAGTGAACACTCATCACATAAGTCAGAGATTTATGTTGATCCACTACACGAATTGCATTGGCGCGAGGGACTGGCGTGCTCCACAGAATTCAACTATTCGTCAGTCAAGCTCGGAGGTCGCATAAAGGATCCAATGACCAGCAAACAGTGCTTCATTTATCGAAACCACCTATTCATCTTGGGAGGGTATTTGTATGTGTGTGATACTACCAATGGTGTCCACGCATGGAAATAAAAGAAAGGGACCATGACAAGGGGGGGGGGAGGGGCGTGGGGCAGTTCGATGGCGACGTGACCGACTGAAAACAGGGACTCGGCGTTTATTGTCGTATTTCCCGCGGGATGTTATTTGATTGACGGCGCCCCATTCGACACGGCTTGATGCCCCATTCGACGCGGCTTCCGCCCCAATAACTCCGCTTATTGCGTCGGTGAGTGGAGGGACGGAACTGCGAAAATAATCGGGGCAACGCTTCCACTGCAGCAAAACAGTGAGACGGTGACTTTGATCACGTGATTTATGACGATCGAATGTGATCGGGGGCGAGAAAGGAAAAACTACATTTACACAATATCCTGATGTCGGGGCTCCCGAAGTTTTTTTTTTTTTTTGGAGGCATCGAAAATGCTTCCTTTTCAGGTATGGCTCGTTTTTTGTTAGCGAGCGGAAAATTTCGCAAATGAATTTCAGAGCCAGCTATCGATTTAAAATATTTAACGTCCCTGTGAAATTACATTACAGGCGGAAATCCGGCTATTTCACAATATACGATGGCATGAATCTTGACTACAAACTCCTCTAGACATTCGAGCAGAAGTCACTTGTTCAGTGTACAAATTAGTGCTTGCATAAAAAAGTTTTTTTTCCCCCTCCTGTTTGAAATAACCGCACGGGATGAAACAACCAGAGAGCCTATTTCTGATTATTTTCCAAGGCGAGCCGGGTTCAATCCCCTGCCAGTTCACTATAGATTTTCGCAATTGGGAATCGTGCCGGACGATGCCGCTGGTAGGCGGGTTTCCTCGGGGATCTCCCTTTTACCCCACCCCTACATTCCGACGCTGCTCCATACTCGCCTCACTTCACCCTCATCGGCTTTCAAGACCTCGCTGTTAAGAGTCACCGAAATCTCTTCAAGCTCACTCTTTAGGACTGCAATATACTATCCTTAGAGACATGAAGAATTCACGGATTCATTTTGGGACAAGCTATGATTCAAAACGTGTGTTTATATAACTTTAGCCACTGGCCCATACTTTGACACCTCCTGGAGAACGGTGTCCAGTTGTCGCCTTCCACAGTGACAGCAGACAACCAATGTGCAGTTGATATCGTCATATTTGTACACACGACTGCAAACTCTAGCCTGCAGGCCATTGAACCCGCGAATTTTTCAGGTCTCTAACTATCGTGTACCATTACGGATAGGAAAAATTCGCGAGTTCAATTACATGTAGGCTAGACTCCTCAGTCCTCTGCATACTGGAGCCTCAGCTGTGTGTTCATAGGCTATTGCCTCGCACCTGGCAGTTATGGGATTCGCAAGGCTGTTTCCTTGCAAGTCTGCTATTGGCTCAGAGGCGTGCTGGGCGGGTCTAATAAACTGTGATCCAATTGCGAAGGTGACTTCACTATATATGCGTGTTTGACGTCTATCTTGTCCCGAAATGAATTGGCGAAATTTCCCCATCCCTTTGTATTATATGTACGGACTCCCGAATTTCGCGAAAGGAATTGACGACCAGTTGTATTTCACAACACTTTATCTCAGATCCACTCTCGTGATTGGCAGGTTTCCGTTTTGTGTGTCTCAGGTGTCTGTTCGCGAATCACAAACGTGCAGTACTGGTGTAACCTAAATCTGATTGGCCAATCGAGTAGGAAAGCAGTTTCTCAAGAAGACAAGGTGCCAATCAGCAAAATATCAGCAGTTTGCTATAACGCCCGTAGTGTATTGAAATACAGCACGCGCGGATATCTTTTCTTCGCGAAACTCGGGTGCCCCATTTCATATGAGGTAGCTACCACGTAGACTTGCAAAATGTATACTTGTATTTCAGAAATTACAAGCTTGTATTTAAATTGACAACGTTCACTGGCGGGGAAAAAAATTAGTTCTTATGTGCTCAAGAAACAACTTGCGCTGTTTGTAAGAGACGTAGGAAGGGATATTTTTCGAATTATGGGCATACACCCGAAAAATATAAGGAATTACATCGAGGGCACTGTGAGAATAACCGGAAAACTATTTTATTTCACTTAGAAACACTTTACTTTTCAAGCAATTTATCTTATTTTAACCCTTTCATGCCCATTTAAGTGTACTGTTTCTGGTGTTGCGAACAAATATGTTATGCTGCGAGCTGTACTTAAATAGACACAACACTTCGTTGTCACAGCAATGATCAGTATGCTATTTATTTGGTAATATGATCCAATTATGACCGAGACCAGAAAGACGGTTTGCGAATAATTAACCCACAGGTAAAATCATTGGTCATCGATAGAGACAGGTGTTTTTTTGGCGAAATGATTTATGACTATGCTAGACTCCAATATCCTGCGTCCACAAACACAACTTCCTTTGGTTATTGGGCTACGTGTCTAAGATAGAAGACATGTTCTTATTTGACTGGGCCGATCAGAATAAAGTACGGTGTTACCGAACATTCATTATTCGCGGAAAGATACTTGAGGCACGTGACATTTAGAATCATCCAACCACGAAAGTGCATATGAACAAAAATGTTTTGGAGTGCAAATTGGTTTTGAAATCTTTTCGCGAAAAACACCTGTCTATAGTCATTGGGGTTTGTAGCGTGCAGCACAGACCAAAAATTACCTACACGTATATAGTGTACACAACTGAGTACACTGGGCCTGAATGGGTTAAGTAGCCTTTTTAAATGCATAAAGACACTCTTATATTAACTTCGGAATGGTTGTAATAATGACTCCTCTCATGAATAATAGAGGCCAGTGCCTTAGAGAACTGCTGACTTTAAGAATAACATTAAAAATCCAAAGGCGCATTGTACATTTCCACAGTTGCAGTTTTATGGTTGCATAATCTTTTCTGCTATGATCGTTGTCGTCCGAAGGGCAGTTATTGACAGAGCAAACTTCCAAAATTTCATTACAGTCTGTTATAGACCATTCACGTTAAAGTGAGCACTTTTGAATGCCCTCTCACTTGGAATACTAGTCAATAAATATATTTTATTTTAGCCTCGGATGTTAACTTCCGAGTGCAATGGAATGTATACACTGTGTTTATTACTTACATGGCAATATTTATTTTAAGAGATGTTTAAGGAATAAGAAATGGCTGAAAGAAAAAAGTAACTAGGGCCTCAAAAGTGCTCACTTTACCGTGAACAACATATACATATACTTAGCCGTATGATTGGATGAGCGTATATTTTCCTAGAGAGTAAACTAAAAAGTAATAAATTTTGTTTATTTATATCACCAATATAGGAAAATTCTTCCAAATTTGTATTTTATTATTCACTAAATTGTCGTTGGTAAACATACTGTATTGTGCTAAGTGAAATGCTATCACAAAATGTAATAGTAGATGTGTTCAACTCTAGCTATTTTAACTTTACAAGGAATCGATTTTACAATTAATATTATCTTTTTTTTTTTTTTTTTTTTTTTTACTAATATTCATAATCGTAGAAATAATTTGGCAGTAAAATTAACAAATACATCTACATTGTAAGTAAACTTTCCGTTTCTTCTGCAGCAAACGTAGATAAAAATTTCCTTCTGTATTACACGACGTAACCTGTCGCCTTCAAATTCAATAAACATTTGTATGTTCAGACGTTGTCATATCAGTCCCGACACGGTTTATTTTCATTTGAGTAACAATACCACGCTGTCGTGTTACTCCCGTAGCGTCAATAACAAATCCCGCATTGCCATCCACTGCCATCGTTGACCAGCTGACGACGTCAGCCTCTTCCATAGACTTAGCCGTGGCAAACATCGCGCACAACTGATGTGCCCCATCTAGAGATGGGGAGTGTTTTCAATACCTGTTATCAGCAAGAACAGTCGATACATGTTCCTAGTTTCTGGAGATACCTGTTACCATCCCCGCGCCGCACTGAAGCTGGAACAATCACACGTACTCGCTTGTTACTCGAAACTCGTACGATATCATTTCGTACCTGTTCCTGCCGCCTGATATTAGAATCCAATACTGAATACCACTGATATTTACGGCCGAGAATACTGAAAAATGTTTGTTTAAGAGGGAAGTATCCTTGCTTTCTTGGATTTACCTATTTCCGTACATAAATTAATTTTCGGAGCCAATATTTAAAAATGAAGCTAGTCAGGGTATAGAGAATATCTTAAAAGTTATTTTGAAGTCCAGCCTAATTTCACTACGAAGAATTTGAAGTAGAAAATAGTAAAGAAAGCCTGTCACTGTGCTACCAGGAGAACAGGAGACGCGAGCAGGTATACATCTTCATACCCAACCTCCTCGTGCGTCATGTTTCCCTGGTAGGGCAATCATAATGGCCGACTTACTAATTTGCTAATTCTCCGATGTGAGAATGAACCACTGATATGAATGATTTTTTTTATACACACTGACGACTTGTTGACAGAATCCAACTACCAGGATGGTATGCGCTACATAGAGGTAGCGGAAAATATCAGGCCAGTACTTGGCTAATAACGGGTACTCGAGAATATGGTGAGAGAGTGGAACAACGCGGCCTAGCACACTGCTTACCCATGACAGGTATTCTCAATAACAGGTATTAGCAACAGGTATCGACTGGGAACAGGAATAGGTACGGGATGTTCCTGAGAAATACTGGTTTAGCTCATCTCTACGCCCCATCCTGGCTGCGAGAGTTTGATTTAAATGTTAACGGCTGTTCGGAGGTTATTTCAGCACCACTGAAACCAACCTTTGAAAAATGTCACTGGTGTGTGTATGTATATATATATATATATATATATATATATATATATATATATATATATATATATATATTATATATATATATATATATATATATATATATATATATTCTAACAAGCAGGCTTGCGCCCAGTCAAGTTGGTAACAACGCACGCGGTGCAGTTCTGTGTCGTAACGTTGAAGTAAAACGTTGATATGTACGTGTTAGGCAAACCTCTGTGAATGCTAGAAAATTATGTCTTTTGCTTTCTGTTTCCTCAGTGCACATAAGTGTAAGATCAGCAAATTTGTATAGTCTGTTGACGGTAAAATGAACACTTTTGGAAGTCCTGCATAAGATCTACTTGTTTGCACGTTATGTATTCTACCGCCTTGTGTAAAATTAACATTGCCATGCTCCTCGTCTCTTTATTCATGAGTTGGTCAGGTGAAACTCTGAAATTATTAGAGGAGTAAATATTTTACAAATCTGGTAATTTGTACACTCCGGTGCATTAAAAAATAGAGAGTGAAAAAAAAATTAAGTTATCACAAATGTACACCTAACACTTTTTATTCGACGTTAAGATAAGAAACTACTTCCCATCCATAGTTACCAACTCTACCGGGCACATGGCACTCAGTGCGCCCGTTACAATTTATGCATGCAGGAGCAGTGATTTTTTTCTAAGGTTTATTTCAAAAGTGCTCACTTTATCGTGAACAGCCTTTAAGCTATGCACTTTTCTAATAACTTCACAGTTTACGTAGACCGACGCTTGAATAATCTGAACAAGCCCACGGCGATGTTAAATTTACATACGGCGGAGAAATACACAGTGTGAATAGAAATAGATCTTAGGCAGGGCTTTCGAAAGTGCTCACTTTACAGTGAATATTAATAAACGCAAACACAGTGTCAGTAATTTTCCTCTTACGCGAATACAGATACAATTTCACTGCTACTATAACTAAACGGCAGAACATTTACTAAATCACAAAATGATGAAAAATTGCTATTTTAAGTCACAAAAGTGACGAAATGTGTATTTCCTGTATGCAGCTTACATTTTGCTCTCTTTAAATTCTGTATATGTTGATTGATGCAAACTGCTGATTTTTCCACATTACAGATACCATCTAAAACTGATTTTTAATAATAATGTTCCTTGATCGTTTTATTAGGATCAGATATCAAGTGTAAAGGTGTTGTAAATGTCCATTATGGCAAATTAAAAATTGTTGGTAGCCCTCCGTCCCACGCCCTCTATGCCAATAATTAGAGACATTATAATTTCGCGTTACAGAAATAAGCACCAATTTAGACGGCATATAATTCAATGCTTGTTTTTTACGTGTCCTGCTGGAGTAGGGGGATTTAGGCGGCTCTTAAAATCGAGGTTTTGAGAGCCGATGAGAGTAAAGCGAGGTGAATATGGAGCGGCGCCGGGATGCAAAGGCGGGGGAATGGGAAAGCCCCAAGGAAACCCGACAAGCGGCATCGTTAAGCACGATTCCCACGTACTAATAACCGGATGGCTACCCAGCTGGGAATCGAACCCGGTTTACCTCGGTTGGATGCAAGTAGTCAGACCACTACACCACCGCAGTCTAGCTTGATGCCTTCTTATAAAGCAAAATTGTTGAATCTGTACCATTAACTCAAAAAGTAAAAGCGTTCAATTTTTTGAAGACACTACACGTAACGAATTTGAACTACGCTGACCTATTTGTGGAGTATCGTAAGAGAATGCGAACATTTTAAATCAAATGACAAAATATAAATAAAGGAATAATTGTAAATAATGGAATTAATGTTGAATCTGTGAGTTAAAATTCATCCCCGAGGGAAATAATATAGGTTGATACGCAGTGTAACGAATTTATTTTGTGCGTATCATTCATTTTTGCGCCAATATACGATATTCAAGACTAAAATGCGAAAGAAAAAAAATTATCTTGAACAGATAAGGGATGGGTTGGAGCCCCTAAACCCCTCATCTATAGCCGGACTCGACTTGGCTCGTCGGCTATACGGTGGGAGGAAGTATGTGCACATGTTTTTTTATTTTAAGGAACGATTACTGACATCCTGTTCCAACCATTGCGTCCTGTTTAACTACTGGAAACTCAGGCAGGAGGCCGAAAGCTGATTCTCAGATCAAAGAAATTCAAAGACCCCTAGAGGATACTGTAAACCTTCAAGTGTCAGGCGAAGATAAATAGTACAGCCGGACAATCGTTTGGTTCTACGGGATGTTCATAATGTTATACTGAGAAAAAGGTTTTGTTGAATCAAACAAGATTTGTTTGGTGCAACCAAAGTATTTGTTTTTATATGGGCAATGAAATATTTTGTTGATGAAACCAAATTAATTTATTCTTCTCATTTGGTTGCCCCAAACGGTAAGATTTGGTTGGTGCAACCAAAGATTTACTTGGCTACACGTACATCACACAGTTTGGGTCGATATTTAAAAAAATATCACAAGTTCAACTGAGTTTCGAACATCACATGCTTCCGAGTGTCACGCCTTGGTAATCTCAGTTAATGAGTCATGACGCCGGAAAACTTTTAAATAGATATACTGCAAATATTGGGCAACGTGTGCAAACAAATAGTTTTACAGCTTTACTTGTCAGTTTCTTGTTGGATTGTTTTATTAATGTGTTTATACGATTGTTAAGCACTAACTAACACAGTTACTATCCTAATTGTCACAAAAATACAAACAAACTCTCAAGCTCTATTTTCGAACGAAGGCAGTCAAATGAGTGGCCAAACAAATATATACAATTGATTCAACAAACTATTTCTTTGACAGTCTAATTTTTTTTTCGCCCAACACAGAGATTTTGTTTTTCAAACATATATTCTGTTAGACCAACAAAAGTTATTTTGTTGCTTTTCAAATTTTGTTTGCTGAGCAATATATTTTCTTAGGACAAATAAATATATATTTGGCCCTAAAGAAACAAATATTTTGTTCGATTTCCTCTCAGGGTAAGCAGTGGACATATTTATCTAGACGTGTGATACATTAACTCGTCAACGCATATATTGATTTTTCATTTCAGGTGTTGCAAACGAGTAAATTGATGGTGTGAACTGTACTAAAGAATACCCTATAATAACTGTCACTCTAGAACATACAAAAAGGGTTTCAGTAGATGCAAGGCACAAGAAGCAACTGATTATAAGACATATTGTGTGTCAGCAACAACCAATAGAATTGCCAACGTAAATGCACCGTCTCTATTGATGCTATTTTAAACGCTGTTCACGATAAAGTGAGCACTTATGAAATCAACCTTAGAAAAAAGTCACTGCTACTACCTGCATATATCTTAACGGACGCACTGAAAGACATGCGCCCAGTAAAGTAGGTAACGATAAATGGGAAGTAGTTCCATATTTTAACGTCGAATAAAAAGTGTTAGGTAATCACTTCTGATGACTTAAATTTTTTCTTTCGCTGGCTGTTTTTTTATGCATTGGAGTGTAAAAATGAACAGATTTGTTCAATATTTTCTTTTTTAATAACTTCACAGTTTCTCTTGACAGACGCATGAATTAAGTGATGAGGCCCATGGCAATGTTAATATTGCATAATGCGGAATAATACACAACGCAAATACAAGTACATCTTAAGCAGGGCTTTCAAAAGTGCTCATTTTACCGTGAATGGCCCATACCTATTCTGCAAAACGTCAAACGTGAACGAGTTTTAATTGGGATAATACGTATAAGGGTTAATTGTCCTTATACCCACCCCTTTACAATGGGGTGCATGCTAGTTCTAACATTTAACACATTCAGGTATGCACATATTTACTATAATTGAAGACAAGTTAGGAGTGTATCACCTGTATACACCACTACAGGAACGTCTATTCTGTTGGTTTCTGTATTCCTACTTACCACTCTTCTATTGGTCCACACCACACTGGGAGTGTTTACTGTGCTCTACAACGTTCATCATTGGCTAGTCATCAACCACTGGGGTCGTACAGCTGATGGAAATCTATAGCTACTGGGTTGTAGTGTTCTTGTGAGATTCTCTTAAATACCAGCAGAACAATGACTATATAACCACAAGATATTTTTATTTTCTAGGAGGAAGAAATTTTTAAACTGGCGTTGCTCGAACTTATCTCGAGCGCAGTCCAGAAGGTGTTAAAGAAAAAGTAAACGGGCATGGAAATACGAAACCGAATGTTATGTAATGCGAAACAGTGGAAGTAGAAAGTGAAAATTGAGAGAAGCGTACGTCAGTTTGAGAGAGGAAGTTTCATTTACAGTAGTTTCTGTTTCTGGAACAGTTAATCCGGTGGCCGGGTGAGAGTTTCCACGGGGAGAGTTCGCTCGCACGGATGCTCTTGTAGCTGCTTGAGGTTATTACACTTTCTTTCTCTAGCCTCCTTCTGGCTCTGACATGGCCCCTGGATCAACTAACAGGCTGGAGCTATTAACTGCGAGGACTTGTAGCTATCTCGGACAACTTTCAACACTTCTTTTTCTACTCCGCACCTCACAACTTCGCTCCTTAGCTTTTAGGGTGGATGTATGACGTCCTCGGCTGTTCCCCAAATATCTCACATATAACAAACGTTTTAAACTTGTGTTAAAATAAAACTGCATTATTTCGGTCAAATAGAACTTTTACTTACGGTTATCTATCAATTATACCCTGTTCACGGTAAAATGATCACTTTTTAAAACCCTGCATAAGATCTACTTGTATATACGTTGTTTGTTCTTCCGCCTTATGTAAAATTAACATTGCCGTAGGCCTCATCACTTTATTCATGCATCGGTCGAGTGAAACTATGAAATTATTAGAAAAGTAAATACTGTAGAAATGTACTCAATTTTACACTTCGATGCTGAAAAAAAAAAAAAAAAAAAAAAAAAAAAAAAACAGGAAGCGAGAAAATAATTTATCACAAATTGTTACCTAACACTTTTTATTCGACGTTAATACTTATATAAATAAAACTTAATAAAACTTTCCCATCCATCGTGACCAACTTAACTGGGCGCAAGTCACTCAGTGTGGCCATTAAAATATATGCAGGAAGGGTCAGTGATTTGTTTCTAAGGTTGATTTCAAATGTGCTCACTTTATCGTGAACATCGTTAATTACGTTTAATTACTATTTAACACGATTGAGACGTGAAGCAAATAGGTGGGTTTGTAATTAATAGTGAGAAATAGCTTTTACCCAAAATATGATTACACTGAGCGCGCACTGAAACGGTGCGTCACTCGTCCTTTTCGTGTACTTTTATAGACTTGGTTAAGCTTTGTTTGCAGGAGGCGGAGGAATATCCTGGAAGTAGAAAGTAAGCAGGGCTCCACTATGTTGTAAGTAACCGTGAATGGATAAAGTTATATTTTGAAAACTATAATCATTTGGCTACAAACATTTTTAATATGTGGTCCTTATATAAATGTTATTCATACAGTGAAATGAAAAATAAAAAAATATTGTGAAATGTGGCATCAACGCCAATAGCAGGAGCTAACAATTAATATAGGCTAGATTTGTGGCCAGCAAACTAGGGATGGAAATTTTTTTTCGCTCTGCACGCATATTTTGTTACGAGCGAATGGTGTCGCCAAAAAAGTTCGTCAAATGGACAATACAAGTCTCTTCGGGAAGAAATTTTAAACAACTATTACCATAATGACTTTCAAGTAGCTAAAACACACTAAACCCAACTGCTAAACTCTTGCAGTTTGCTTTTAACACCTGGAATTCTCTCCTTGCCCGGAAATGTTTAATAACCTCTCGAAATTCTGCTTGCTAATGGACAGTCTTTTTTTGTGTACCTCCACGCTGGTCACCTGCCGACGTCAAAAACAGCGACAGCACTCGTCTGCTTAATCCCAAAAAACCCTCTTCGCCCAATGACGTAAAATATTCAGCTCTTCTATTTGCTGTGACACATCTACGGTCATGGCTAGAGACCGGGGAATTTCGTGGTTTCATTCTGCGACAAACTAGAATCCAAACGTCCTCGTGCACTCGAGTATCAGTTAATAGATCACTGGATGTTGATCCAGTCTTACACCAGACAAGGTAGCACGATGATCCGGTTATTATTGTTTCTTATTGGTTGACAGTCGTTCGGGGCGTGTCTAACACATCCAGGTCTGCACATATTTACTATAATTGAAGACAAGTTAGAAGTGTATCACCTGTATACACCACTGCAGGAACGTCTATACTGTTGGTTTCTGTATTCCCACTTACCTCTCTTCTATTGGTCCACACCACACTGGGAGTGTTTACTGTGCTCTACAACGTTCATCATTGGCTGGTCATCAGCCACTGGGGTCGCACAGCTGCTCCAATCAAATGTATCTTACTGTGTAAACGTTTTACAGTCAATCGTGTTATTTTGTAAGGGTATAACACAAAGTAAATTTTTTGCAGGAAAACTATATTACTGGGTTGTATTATTCTTGTATGGCTTTGTTAAATACTAGCAGAACAATGTGTCTATAAGTATGCGAGTTTTATTTTCCAGGACGAAGAAATTTTATAATTGATGTTGCTCGATCTTAGCTCGAGCGTAGTCCAGAGTGTGTTAGAAATGTGCCAAATTCGCGTTATTATTTGGTATCTTGCTAGACTTCACTGCCATATTCCTACATGAGAATACATAGTTTTATTGGCTCCTGCCAACTGTGCGGCGTCATTAACCAGCGTGTTCTCTCCACTGTAGGTTGGTTGTTCAACCGTTGAGACGTAACTATATACTGGCTGAAAGCGTCGAAGGGGGCATCCTACACAAGTTTTCGACCTGTGGCAGAAGACAAGCAAGCACGCACAACGTCTTGAAATTCATGCCGCGGCTACAAAATAACGCGAATTTTGCAGATCCCGAACTATGGTCTAATGGAAGCACAAACACATACGTACCTACGCGTGAACGCAGTCCAACTTGTTCTGAGATGGAGCCGCGACATTTCCGGGTTTCTGGGATGTTCATCCGTAGGGACAAGTGTTTTTCGCGAAAATATTAATGGCCAAGCTAGACTTCGCCCTACGTCTGCGACCATCACTTCCTTTTGTTATAGACCGCGTGTCTACATGAGAAGACTTGTTATTATTTGACTGGGCCAATCGTAATAAAGTACTCCGATACAGAACACTCGGGGCACGCGACATTTAAAAATTACCCAGTAGCGAAAGTGCATGTCAACCAAGGTGGTTTGAAGTACAACTGGTTTTGAAATCTTTTCGCGAAAACACCTGTCGCTATTTCTCCGCAATTACAGAGTATAGTCTATCCGTGGTAACTTCACACATTTTAATGAAACCTTTGAAAAATCACCCCACGAATAATGCGATTGGTAGTTTTCTAAATGTGTCACATTTATTACAATCGTTTTATACTTCTGTTAACATAAAATAATCTTTATTTTTCATCAACCCCTTAACTCACGAATTAACGTTCTGCGCCAGGTGATGCAAAAGAGGATATTATTGGCTTGGGAAGTACGTACAAGTTCCTTGTAATAATCGACATGAAGGAACCTATGAGAACAATTTCGACTGGTTGACAGCACTGGCAATAACAAATAATAATAAAATGTTGGTGTGCTAACAGCAGCCAATAGCATTAGCCAGGAAAATGGCGCTGATTATATTGGTTCTCTCTTCTGATCTTGCACATAACCGACCATGATTTTACCTATTTTGCAACTCGTCATTCGTGAACGAGTATACTCGGGATAATATGGCAAGGGATTAAATTGAACCTTTAATAATATTTTATCCATCAAATATTACATTTCATTTATAATTAATATGAATATAAATAGTGCGAAATTAAGTGCGTTGGTAATTTCTAGTAAGAAAAAAGTTCTCATGCAAAATAATATTAAAGTAAATGCCCACGAATGAGGTGCATTTTTCTATACTTTGTAAAGCTTTGTTTGCATGGGACGGAGGAATATCCTGTAAGTAGAACTTTAGCATGGCTTCAGAAAAGTTGGACGTAACCACTGGTGCTAAATTGTCACAGCATCCAAAAATCACCGGCGATATCCCGTTTAAGAATGCACTTAATAATATGCAGAGCATTTCCCAGTCATCAATTACTAGGGATAGGAAAATTTCGCGAGTTCAATGACCTGTTGTATAGGCTCCACAGTCCTGTGTGCACTAGAGCCTGAGATTTTTGTTCATTGGCTGCTGCCTCAGAGAGTAGCCATGTTACTCCACACCTGGCAGTATGGCACTCGCTACTTGTTTCCTTGCAAGTATGGTATTGGCTCAGAGTCGTCTAATGAACTGTGATCCAATTGCGAAGGTCACTTATTGGACGTCTATCTTGTCCTAAAATGAACTCGCGAAATTGTCCTATATCTATCTATTACACTACGTAGAGAATTTTAAATCTGCATAATCTGATAGAAGTTTACACTCTTTAATTTTCGTACACTTAGTTGGCGTTTCGCCTATTGGTCAAGTTTTATCATGGGTACAAATAAAATGTTATTTTAGAAGTAAATTGGTTGCCAATGGAGCAGTGCGCCCTGCTATATAACATGGAGAACTCATTGAAAAGTGGCACACGCTATTAAAATTGCCCCACAAAAGTAGCCCTACAATTTACGTCGGATATGAAAGAAGAAAGCATATATTTAGCAACACTGTAAAAGAATATAAAAAAACGCAATTAATTAAGTGTTTAAAAATCAATTAACACGAATTAATTTCCAATAAAATTGTTACCGTATTTTTATTTTGCATGCTTCATAAACAACATTTCACAATAAATATTTCTCAAGTAGGGCACTCATAATTATTATTGTGTATAGTAAAATATGTTGGTAACTAATAATATATTTTATATACATTTATTTTAGTTACGAAAACAGTTGCTTTCGTAGCAGAAATGGACGAGCTCAAAATCAATTGTAGGACCGCCTGTTTTACGCGACAAGATTCCATGACTAGGTGTACTGGAAAACTATTTCGTGGTTGGATGATTTGAACTCTTACGCGTCTAAGATATCTGCCAGCCAATCACGGAAGTTCAGTACCGGAGTAACTTAATTCTGACAGCCACAGTCAAAAAAGATAATGTATCCTCACTCAGACACCTGGCCAATGGCCAAAATATGCCTGCTTCTGTGCACGTAGAACGTTGATAATCATGCGCAAATTATCAGGATTATTTCTGACATAGTTAAAATAGTGTATTTACATTCAGCCAGAGTAATTATTAGGATGGTCTTGCGTGATGGATACTTGCTTTCAAGAAATGTGCTTTCTGGAGGATCTTTATCGCAATTACGCTTTGATTTTAATTAAAGATAGCCACTTATTGATTAATTATTAGTAAAACGCAATAGGTAAATTTTAGATATTTTTTTTAGTGTTACAAAATATACACATTCTTCTTTATTTGTAACATATATAAAACTTCTCTTTCAACATGGGTATAGTGTGTGTAAGGGGCGTACGACTTTTTAGTACGTTATGTAAATTGTAAATATGATTTCGGTTCTCCACTGGAATGCACTATTCTTCTCAATAATTTAGTAAGTATGTACGGTTTCACATCTCGTAAACGTAGGTGTTATTATTGACGATCTAAGTAGTTTGCGAAACCTGCCATGATGTGTAGTACGGAATGATCTCTGAATTCATGGGGCTCGGTGGTGTGGTAGTTATAGCCTACTCGACTCCCACCAAGGCGAAGTTCGATTCTCGGTATGGTCGTTCCGAATTTTCTCTGGTCGGCGGGCTTTCTCGGGATTCTCCCGTTTCCCCCACCATTACATTCCGGCACTGCTCCATACTCACTTCACATGACCCTCATCGGCTCTCAAGACATCGATGTTGAGATTGGGATGGACACCCGCGTTTTTTTTGTGAAATAGTTTTTTGCGCGAATACGTGTTTATCGGTAAATACTTAAATGTTCTGCAAATACGACTTTTCGTTAGAAAAAAAAATTATTACCTATGCCACTATATTTGTACTTTTTTCAAGTGTATTCTCGGAGAAAAAAAAAACCTGCTTGGGAAGAGAAAAGTACAAATATACGGGATGTAGTTTAATCTGTGGGCTTTAATCGCGTGTAATAGAAGCCTACTGTTACAGATTTAATATTCACAGTAAAGAGTAATGACGGAAACACTGCACGCCTTGCGCGTAGGAGCGATGAGGCGCTAGAAGTGCGTGTTAGTGTCGCCCGTATCGCTCCCTCGCTCCTTGGCCTTGGTCGGGTGGGGTTCCATCCCACTCTTAATTATAAATGACATGTTATAATTTATACGTAGACACATGAGAAATCCGCGAGTTCAACGACCTGCATGCTAGACTGTACAGTCTTATGTGCAGATATGCGGAGATCAGCTGCGCATTGGTTGTCTACTGTCACAGTGGAAGGCGACGATTGGGCCAGCCTTCTCCAGGAGGTATCAAACACCGTGTGGACCATTAGCTAAAGTTATCTACATACACATATTTTGAATTCTAGCTTGTCCCAAAATTAATCCTCACAGTCTTAAGGTCTGTATTTATACGTAATATATAGGTTGTTTCGTAACTTGTGTTACAGACTTTGGGAAATGAGTCCTTAGGGAAAAACATTATGAAAATTCCGATTGAGTTATGTCCGGAAACGACGTCTAAGGGTTTTAAACACCCCTGAAAATTGGGTTTTAAAAATAGTTTTTACTTAAGGAAATGGCAAAAAAATAATATTAAGTTACACTATTTCAATTTCACAAGTTAAAATTAACTTGTTTCGACTTCATTAAGTAAAAATGAATATTAAAGCCCAGTTTTTGGGGGTGTTTTAAACCCTTAGATGTCGTTTCCGGACATAGTCAGTCGGTATTCCCATAATGTTTTTCCATAAGGAATCACCTCCCAAAGTCTGTAGCATAAGTAACAAAAACCATGCGTATTAAGAAAGATCAATTGAACCAAAAATATGATAACTGCGATTATTTTAAAGTAATTTTTAATTCACTTGTTACACACGACATATATTTATGAAACAACCAAAAACGTCATAGATGGGGTGATTTTTCAAAGGTATGACTCAAAATGCGCGAAGAAACCGCGACTAGGATATATCTATCTCACACCCGAAAAGCCAGTACGACTCGGCCCAAGTACAGACAGAGTTCATGTCTGAAAATCGAGCGCGACAAGGTAGAGTCACCCGACACGATGCAAGAACTGACGAAGGTTTCGCGCCATTGTTCGGCCGGCAGAGTTGGCGCCCGAATTCCAATTAAGCCAGACCCCCGTGCAGGGGAAAGTGGGGCGTCATTATTCCCCCGGCCGGGGGGTGGCTATAACTCATCCGGTTTCCGCAAACTGCGCCCGCGCCGAGGTTGCATCAGCATAGGCCGGGTTTACCGAAATAACTATGCAAGATCTTAGCGCCTGTGAGTGCTATTGAATATGCACGAGTCTGCACACTCCCAAGGACAAAAGACAGCATTCATTAACACTTTGTAGACTATGCTCGAGTGGAGCACGAACAAAGCTAATTTGAAAATTTTGTTGTCGTTCAGAACAAAACTCGCATGGATATTAAGTCTTTGTTCGGCTAGTGTTTAACATGACCTACACAAGAACACCACAGCGCAGTAACAATCATATTGCTAAAGGTAGAATTTATATTTTATAGCCACTCAAAATGACATGATTGAGTGTAAATCCTTTTATACGCTAAAGTGCATTTGATTGTGTCAATATCAGCTCGGCTCTCCATTGGTTGATAACTGGCCAATAATGAACGCTGTAAAGTACTGGGTAGTGCCCGGTGTGGTATGGACCAATAGGACGATGGTGTGTTCTAACACACACACACCAACAGAACCTGTGTTCTTGCAGTAGTGGATATAGGTGACACACTTCTAATCTGTCTTAAGTGCCAGCAAATGTCTGCAGACCTCAATGTGTTAACATTAACTCTCAACCGAGTGTCTTTCGAGTTGTGTGAGTATGTGTAATTTCCAATGTACTTGAACACTGCATTCGCTTGGAAATAGTTTCATCGTTCCACGAGCGTTTTTCAGACCCACTAGCAAGAGACAGTTTTATTTATTTTTTCTCGAATAGTGTATCTAGTTATTAATTTTGCCAATATTTGACTTTTTACTACAGAAACTGTGCGAGGCAGGTGTTTGAGGATATAACGATGCTGGCATACAACCTTTTTCTTTGGTCAACTGAAGTTTCATGGTCGTAAGTGTAATAATTATATTATTAAATTGTTAAAATTCGCACATCTGTGTAAGGCCAAAGTGCAGACTACGGTGAAATTATCTACCACATGCCGTGAAAAAACGTAAATAGCGACAATAATTGGGCGAGACACTGGTACAACAGTGCGATACCATTTTATGGCTAATAAATGCCTGTACAACATACGAGGAAGACAACTAATGGATAGAGATCGGAAAATTTCGCGAGTTCATTTTAGGACAAGATAGACGCCCAACACGTCTACACTGAAGTCACCTTCGCAATTGGATCACAGTTTATTAGACACGCCCTGGACGAACCTGAGCCAATAGCATACTTGCAAGGAAACAAGTAGCGAGTGCCATACTGCCAGGTGTGGAGTAACATTGGCTACTCTGAGGCAGCAGCCAATGAACACACACGTGAGGCTCTAGTGTACACAGGACTGTGGAGTCTAGCAAACATGTCATGGAACTCGCGAAATTTTCTATCCCTAGTTATTGGCCGCGCGTCCACGTGACAATACATATTCTTATGGGCAGTTCACGATAAAGTGAGCACTTTTTAAGGCCCTGCCTCCCAACAAGCATTAGCGACTAATAAACATATCTTGTTGCAGCCTCAGGCATTAAATTTCGATGGCGGTGAAATGTATACACTGTGTTTATTCGTCACATTGCAATGGCGAATGTCCAAAAATCTCCATCTAGTGAGCAGCCCATAATTAACCGCGAGCGGAGTGTCACAAATGACTACACAGGCCAAGCACAGAGTTCTGCGGGTGACCCCGGGAGAATGGCAAAAGAGGGTTCGCAGAGGGTGCCATTGTTCAGGACTTCTTGGCCGGGGTGCAGAATGGAGCAGGTTAGGTTGGGGTGGGGTGGAGGTTAATTCCCCCGGGCGCATTGCGGATACTTGCCAAATCACCGGAGGTCGAAGGGAAAGGGTAAGCTGGGTACTAGAGATAGTAAGATTTCGCGAGTTCATTTTAGGACAAGATAGACGCCTAACACGTCTACACTGAAGTCACCTTCGCAATTGGATCACAGTTCATTAGATACACCTTGGACGACCCTGAGCCAATACCATACTTGCAAGGAAACAAGTAGCGAGTGCCATACTGCCAGGTGTGGAGTGACGTTGGCTACTCTCTGAGGCAGCAGCCAATGAACAAACATCTGAGGCTCTAGTGTACGCAGGAATGTGAAGTCTATACAACAGGTCATTGAACTCGCGAAATTTCCCTATCCATACTAATGGGCCTAAAGCAAACGTTCGAAAAGCGATGCGGTATTTTTTTGTTTGGCTTGGATCATTTGCAAGGAGTACTATTGCTGTAAAGTAGTTCAATACTTTGGTATGAAAGTGCACATTGACAATTTAATTTGAAGAGTTCAAGCATTTGTATATGTTGTTCCAACATTATATTATCACAAATCCACGTAAACTGTCTCATTAGCATTTTCTATCAGAAATTATGCACTTATTAAAAACGTTATTCTACAACATCGAGTCTTCCACCTCCTGGTTACGTTTATGTGAGATTGTAGGGCTGGACGTACTCACTTGACTACTTATTTTAGTAAAGACCGAACCATTTGATTACTATTCCTGTGCTACACTTCTGAGTAATCCTGTAGGTGAGTCTCCAGTCACCACTGGGTCGACTTCTTGGACTACCGCGGTCGTAGGAGCCCGAAATATTTAGATTCTTACCCAGTTGTGCCCTTTAACCTTAATAAAATAGATAAATATTTCCGTAATATTAAGTAATACTGTTATACATGCAAATGAAATGGTTTCCTTATAAAATACGAGAATTATTTTGTTCTTAATGACTAGGGACGTGCAAAATTCGCGTTTTTTCTGGAATTGCAGACTTAGCTCCAAGATGCTGTAGGCTCGCGTGAATTCCACCATTCTCCAACAATTTAGGTGGAACGCCTGAAGACGCTTTTAGCCTCTAGTAATGCCTCAGTGATTGACTGACCAATCTATAGTAAAGCGGCTACACAGGTAAATGGCGTCGTATAGCTGCCAGTAGCCAAAGAAATCACGAATTGCTCTCAAGCAGGTATGCAACAGTGAAGTCTAACATGTTACCAAATAATAACGCGAATTTTGCACGTCTTTATTAATAACAAATAAACATCAACAATAAAGTCGATATTACACTATACTTGCAGCCGTACTTGGTTCTTGTACAAGGCCTGGCACGGGAGCCGGTATACCAGCCGCTACATGAGCCGCCATGGGAGATGGCGTACTGGCATTTGGCACCCTCGGTGGGTGCTCAGTGTGTGGTTTGTAGTGTATATGAACCCCATTCGTAGAACTGCCACCAGTTAGTAATTTTCGTAAACATATGGAAAAACTAGCTAGAACATCGTAATATTTCTATATTACTGATCGCCTTTTACATCAATTGACTGCTTACTAGTATAGTTTCATTTATTTTCTTGAAAATGACGTGAAGTGACTAGAGTACGTGTGTGTTATGTTTAATTTTGACGAAAATTACTGACCGGTTGCAAAAAAATGGTGTTTTCTTTACGCACCGGGATGTAAGATTTATTGTTAAAAAAATTGGGCTCGGCGGAGTTGTGAGCTTACGAACGAAAGTCACGTATTGATCACAACGCTGTGACTTTGCCCCTTGACTAAGGAATCGTTTTCTTACGGTAGAGTTTATATATGTAGATATACTTTCCCTTGAACTAATTTTTTTTTTCATACAGTATGTGATGTTTTAAGTATTTAGAACGATTTAAAATAACAATTAAAAGTTGTCATCACCAATATTATTCGTCGTCGTATTTTAATTCTATTTGAAAGAGTTTCAACCTCACGGATGTAAAACCAAGATGGAGTCGTCCTTTACGGTTTCGTCGTCAACTCGTTTCAAGTATTATCCACGGGGAGCGCCCTACGCTCTGAAACTACGATATGAATGGCCAGATACGAAACCTGGCATGGGGCCTTCCACGAAAAATAGGACGCGTCCAATTACCAAACTTGGTACAAAATCTGGCCGTGCAAGGCGGGAAATGCCAAGACGGGTGCTACACTAGCCTGTATACCGGCCGCTATGGCTGACCTTGCACAAGCTTCTACGGAATATGGTATTGTGTAATATTGCCCTAAGGGTGGTCTTAAACTTTTGATCGGCCTCGCCTAACCTACCTCGGCGGATGACGCTACTGAACTAAACTATCCCACCTCTTCGAGACGTGGCAATGGGCTTTCAACTTCTGCGGGTTATTTTCTCATTTGTATTTCACTATACAGGGAAACACGTTAGTTCAGAAAAAATTTCGTGGTTGGATGATCTAAACTCCAGCGTATCTGAGGTATCTGCCAGCCAATCACGGAAGTTCTGTGCTGGAGTAACTTAATTATGATAAACCAGTCAAATAGATAATGTATCGTCATACAGACACCCGGCTAATAGCCAAAGGTTAGGTACGTGCTTGTGTGAACGCAGAATGTTCATGTCTATCCTGTGTACAAATATTTCCGTGTAAAACATGACCTATCAATTTCCCATGTGTATTACACCTACAGTTTTCTGTGGTTACTGGCAAAAACCTATAATTTCCCGGAATAAGTCAGTATTGTTACCCTCTCTCCTTCCCCTTCCCTCGCGGCATGTGCGTACGAGTGTGTTGTGTTTAATTTTGACTCACGGTGGGTGAGTCACCATTACCTGGTCGCGGTTACGTCACCAGGCGGGCGGGATGACTGGCAGCTAAAGACTGTTCACGATAAAGTGAGCACTTATGAAATCAACCTTACAAAAATGTCACAGACCCATCATATATATTGCTGGGGCCTGTTCCTGCGAGGGTAGCTCAGCGTCGCGGTGAGGCAAGGCGCGGAGCGACTTCGGTCAGCTGAGCATTGTTTTAAACAACACATACCGGGGGATAGAGCATGAGGTCAGGCAAGTACTATATAAGATCAGAGCGATGGAGGCTCTGGGCGCCATCTTGCCTGCCGCTGCAGGAGACTCTACTCGAGGAAGCCCAGACGAGAGGACCGCGCGCCCGTGGTCCGCCTTCGACGCCCGACGAGAGCCCGCTGTCGAGTGACCTGCCAAGAGTCGACGACGGCCAAGAGGGTAAATATTAAATCCCTGGTAGGGCGACTTAAGGCAGGAGAGGGCGCGGGACTCGCGACGACATTAAGCTCCCGTCGAGCAGAGTTTGCCTGATTTAACGTTACGCTAGTTTGAGAGCGATTAAGAGCATCAACGCCACTTTGCGATACCTTAACTGTAAAGTTATATCTGATATTTGTTGCTGATTGATTGTAGAAGAAGAGCTTTAATCGAGACGCGTACTTGAGGCGGAATTGTAAAGAGTTGGTATTTAATAAACTTAGTATTTTGTATCTGAGTGCTTATTTTTGAGTTACCCTTGATTGCCCTAGTTACTATGTGGTCTGCTCCCTCAGGAGAGGTCACAACAATAAATTTTAACGGGCACACTGAGTGACATACGCCCAGTAAAGTTGTTAACAAAGGATGGAAAGCAGTTCCACATCTTAAGATCGAATAAAAAGTGTTACAGTAGGTAATCATTTGTGATAACATTAATTATTTCTTTCGTCTTCTGTTTTTGTGATGCATCATAGTGTAAAAATGAGCAGATTTGTAAAATATTGATGTTTCTAATAATTTCACAGTTTCACCTGACCGACGCATGAATAAGGTAATGAGGTTCATGACAATGCGTATTTTACGTAAAGCGTTAGAATACATAATGTACAAATCGGTAGATCTTAAGCAGGGATTTCAAAAATGCTCATTTTACTGTGAATAGAATATACCAAGACTGCCGTCACTGGAGAAGTCGACAGGGACTGGGTATTGAATGACATTTCGGTTAATCTCCTACCCTCGGCGCATCCCGACAAATAAGTTTTTGGGGTAGTACGAACGTCACTGATACCCCCGCAGTCAGAGAATTAGCAGTTTTAGTAATAGCCATATGATTGAAATGCGGCGATTGGACGCAGCCTGGTGCAACGAGGGTCATCAGAAGAGAGGATTAACGACAGTGGAGAGTGAGGGGCGACAGCGGACAAGTGTATGCTCGATGTGGACGGACGACAGGACGAGGATCCTGACGAGTGTATGCATGATGTGGATGGACAACAGGATGTGGATTATTACAAGTGTATGCGTATTGTGGACGGACGAGAGGACGTGGATCATGACGAGTGTATGCGTATTGTGGATGAAAGAGAGGACGTGGATCCTGACGAGTGTATGCGTGATGTGGACGGTCGAGAGAACGTGGATCCTGATGAGTGTATGCTTGGTGTGGACGGACGAGAGGACGTGGATTCTGATGAGTGTAAGCGTGTTGTGGACGGACGAGAGGACGTGGATCCTGACGAATGTATGCATGTTGTGGATGAACGAGAGGACGTGGATCCTGATGAGCGTATACATGTTGTGGATGAACGAGAGGACGTGGATCCTGATGAGTGTATATGTGTTGTGCATGGACGAGAGGACGTGGATCCTGATGAGTGTATACGTGTTGTGGATGAACGAGAGGACGTGGATCCTGATGAGTGTATGCGTGTTGTGGATGGAGAGGACGTGGATCCTGACGAGTGTATACGTGTTGTGAATGGAGAGGACGTGGATCCTGACGAGTGTATGCGTATTGTGGACGGACGAGAGGATGTGGATCCTGATGAGTGTATACGTGTTGTGGATGAACGAGAGGACGTGGATCCTGATGAGTGTGTACGTGTTGTGGATGAACGAGAGGACGTGGATCCTGATAAGTGTATGCGTGGTGTGGACGGTCGAGAGGACGTGGATCCTAACGAGTGTATGCGTGTTGTGCATGGACGAGTGGACATGGATCCTGATGAGTGTATACATGTTGTGGATGAACGAGAGGACGTGGATCCTGATGAGTGTATGCGTGTTGTGGATGAACGAGAGGACGTGGATCCTGACGAGTGTATACGTGTTGTGGATGGAGAGGACGTGGATCCTGACGAGTGTATGCGTATTGTGGACGGACGAGAGGACGTTGATCCTGACAGGTGTATGCGTGTTGTGTATGGGCGAGTGGACGTGGATCCTGACGAGTGTATGCGTGGTGTGGACTGACGAGAGGGTGTGGATCCTGACTAGTGTATGCGTGTTGTGCATGGACGAGTGGACGGGGATCCTAATGAGTGTATACATGTTGTGGACGGACGAGAGGGCGTGAATCCTGACTAGTGTATGCGTGTTGTGTAGGGACGAGTGGACATGGATCCTGACGAGTGTATGCGAGTTGTGGACGGTCGAGAGAGCGTTGATCCTGACAGGTGTATGCGTGTTGTGTATGGGCGAGTGGACGTGGATCCTGACGAGTGTATGCGAATTGTGGACGGTTTAGAGGACGTGGATCCTGATGAGTAGAGAGTTACTGATTAACAGAGACCCGAGAAACTCGCGAGTGAAATGTCCGGTAGGAATTGTTTTTGTTTTTTTCTAATTACCCTATTACTAAGTGTTAAATGTATCCCGAAGGTATGGGGCGAGCTAATTGCGTGTCTCAGGACTAACCCCTTACACCTACAATGAAAGGAAATCATGCAAGGAAACATGCATTACGGCAGAGAGGGATTAGGCAGCCATGGCCAGCGATTGGGGCCATGACTACCTCCCTAAGTGCACTTATTGCTAAAACTATAACTAAGAAGATATTGGTAAAACTGGCATAGACACTGTAAAAAGCCATCCGACAGGAAATAATTCAAAATTATTGCATGCATTAAATAGAAATGCTACGGGAGAAAGAAGAATGGACATAAATCTTTATTATTAGTAGATATGAGAAGACTTCACAGTCTTGTATACTCTCATAGAGATATCAACTGTTTATTGGTTGATTGTTATGGTAGTAAAAGGCGGTGGTTGGGCAGACAGTTCAATGCGTGTTTGTTATTGGCTCATTTATCTCCAGGAGGTGTCAAACAACACGTCGACCAATTACAAAAGTAACCTGGAATCCCAACTTGTCTATAAATAAACCCGCGAAATTCTCGGGCCTATGCTGATTATATAGGCAGGCTATTTTCATGTGTGATGTTGGCCAGTAAGACATATTACAATTTTGCTCGTAAGAGATTGAAATATAGTCGACGCGGAATTTTTTTTTCCACAAAAATCAGGATACCCAACTGGCAGGTTGGGAATATGATACGTAACAGTATTTATATACGTTTTATAAAGATAATTTTTTCCAACCCATGATCAGTATCAGGTGGTTTGAAAAGTTCCAAGAGAATCAACATGTTCATTATTAGTTTCTTGAATATATTTCCTCATTCGCATGCCTGGTAAAGAAACCCAATATGAGCACAAACTCTAAGTGCACATGTTAAATGTAGTAGGAGACGCTGCCAAAATATCGAGGATGAACAAAGACATGAGTGTAAAAACAAAATGATTAGAGAGATAGGAAGCTAATGCGTGAAACGAAGGGAACTAGCAGAAGGACCACCTGTTATTTTGTACATCACATCATCATTTGTTACTTCACACTCGCGCGAGCAATGCAATTATTTTGTACTCCAAAACGACGAAAACACAATGCCCCTGACGCTACTCTGGCAAAAACAATTCAGAAGAGCGATTTCAAGTGAGAATGGAATTAAACGCGAGATGATTCATTTCAACGGCGTATCCTACTAAGACAATTTAAATGACTGTACTTATTTCGTTAAGCAATGAAATTCAATTTCGGGTACTGCATGGCTTCTTTTCACTTCCTAAAAAGAGAGCTATTTAATCAAATCTGAAAAATACCATGAACTTAACGAAAGTCACTTGTCTTATGATGAACTTTATGAGATACATTTCTGATCTTACAAAACGGTGCGCCAAAGAAAAATTATGAAAATAAATATCGAGGCACTAAACTGGTAATTAATTCAAGTTAACTTACTAAAATCTAAATTGACCGTATCCATAAAATGGAATATGATTAGGATTTTTTCAAATTCAGTTGACTCAGTGTAAAAATATAACTTGTTTTTAATACGAAAAATTATGTTTTGAAATATTTTATCCCTTGTTTGCGTTGTTCATACTCAGCGTTTCCATAATATAGCTCTCTACCTAACTCTGATTTTTAAATAAATGAAGGTCTACTGAAATCAATTCTCTTTTTTGCATATTCGTTTGTCTGAATTAAAAAAAAAAACATAATAAAGTTCTTCCTTTGGTAAACCGTGGTATTAATACCATTTCCAATCCGGGAAACACTGGTTAAGTACACTGTAATTCTGTTGGTAAAATTACAATGTAATGTAAGTTTTTGTCATTTAAGCGTACAGACTGTCCACAGTAAAATCAGCCCAGCTCGTATACGTATGTGTAGAGGTACATGCATTTTGTACATAATTCACGGTGGCATGTTAGATTTTTTCAAGAACGTATATAGCATTTTCACGGGAAAAGGAGAATTTTTGAAAGCCCTGCTTAAGACGTACTCTTCTTATAATTTGTACCCTTCCACGTTACGCAATATTTATGTTGTCAAGGACTTAATCAATTTATTCATGCGTCAGTCAAGTGAAGCCATGAAATTATTAGAAATTCAAACGTCTTATATCATTGTGCCAATTCGTACTCGAATTCGGGCAATGCAAAAAAATATATCAACGTGTTTTACAGTAAATGTTAACATTACACTTACAAAACAAATTTAAAACATAGAAATATTTTAACTTAACCCTTTCAGTTTGTGTGTCCACCACTATAGACACGTTGCAGAGGAACGAAATATATGACCAGAACTGTACATCATTGCCTGATATGCAGTCGTCGGTTTCATCTTTGTGGGTAACGTGATTTATGGACATTCCTACAACTCTCGTTTGTGGGTGGTTTGTCTACTGTCTTCTAAGCACCTAGCGTGTATCTCATTGGCTGCGCAAATTAAGCAACTGTTGGATCAGGGTAAGTACAGCGCGAACCAAAATATTACTTGTACGCAACACACTGTACACAAATTAATACGCGGGAATGAAAGGGTTAGTTCACTGCCAACTTGGGTCCGTGGTGGCAGAGCGGATAGCCTGCTCGCCTCCCACCAAGGCGAATCGGGTTCAATCCTCGACCGGTTCGCTCCCGGATTTTTGTAACCGGGAAATCGTGCTGTTGGTCGGCGGGTTTTCTCGGGGATCTCCCGATTTCCCCCGCCCTTGCATTCCGGCGCTGCTCCATTCTCATCTCGTTTAATTCTTGTCGGCTGTCAAATCTTTTCACTCACTCACTGCAAACTTAACTAGCAGCCTGTATGCCCGTGTGTACGGTAGAAAACATGTTACTAAAAATCGCCAGCAAAATCCGGCAGATTATTTCTGATGATAATATAAGGCGAAAATATACGTACCACTTTTCCCTAAAATGATTAGTAAGAGAGATATGGGCATGCAAAGATCGAGAGACTAAAGATGAGGCAGACCGATCTCGCTGGCTGCGCACAACCAATCTCCGTGTCCTAACATTGAATTGTTTTTCTGCCAACACAGCTAGCGAACATGGCATGGTTTGAATTTTAGGTTACAAAACTGAATTGCAAACAAATGCTTTGAGATATGCGTATACTTCAGCTAACCAATTTGTAATGAGGTCAATTAAATTCAAATTGGTAAAAGAATTTTATTAATATAATTGTCCTCGCCATTTAAGAATTAGCATGTAAACAAACACTTCCATCACTGCTGGCCATGTGACTTTGAGAGTTGTGTTCCTTTGGGGTAGGTCAATGTTGGGTACATGCGCAGAAGACCAATAAGCGGGCTACCTCATCTTTAGTCTGTGGTATTGAATAATTTTCGTTACAAATATCAAGAACTAGTCGAGACTAAGCAACAACTCGGTGAATGGTATTTTGTGGAACGGAGATGTAACAGCTGTCAAGATGGGGTTGGTAATAGCACACCCTTTCAACGGGAAAATAGGGGTGCTGATTAGAAACAAAACGCAGGATGGTGCAAAAAAAAGTATCCGATACGTAGAGACCTGCAGGATTCGCGTTATTATTTGGCATCAGGCTAAAACTTCACAGTGCTGTATATACTCGAGCCAGCGTCGGTTCTCCATTGGCTGCTGCATAGATATGACGTCATTCTATTTTTTGACTGTACTCTTTTAGTTTCAGGTTCATAGAAGAGATCGGAGGGAAGAGGCCCAATAGCGTCACTTCTCCCACCAGAGAGGCGCCCAAACACCTCTCTGGTTACTGCCGGCATCAAGTTAACAATAAACAGAGCTCCCGCCCTCTCTCTACTAGTCTTTCCAACTCTATTAACTAAGAGCATGTTTTCCAAACACTCTGTCTCCTGTAGCATTCTATTTAATTGAATTTAATTTAATGCACACATACAATCATTTTTTAAATGTTTAACTTCTCTGTCGCAATGGTTTTTACGTCTCTCTTGACGGTTTTTCCCTTGATCTTCATAGTTAAGACTAGTTCTAAGTACACTTAGGGAGGTAGTCATGGCCCCAAAGTGCAGGCCATGGCTGCCCAATCCCTCTTTGCCGCTATGCATGTCTTCTTGCATGATTTTCCTTCCCAGTAGGCCTACCGTCGGGCCTTAACTTCACATAACACTTAGAATAAGGTAGTTTAGAAAAAAAAGGGGAGACGCAAATTGTTGTCAGAAAAGCGTCGAGAATAAGTGGGTATTTTCTGTGAGTGAACTACCCCTCCAGCTTTACGAAAATCTCATGCACATATGTAATTGGAGCAATGATGGCGGGAAAGCACTACCTTGGCAAATTTTACAGACATTCACTGGCAAACATACTACTTACACACATTGAGCTATTTCGTAAACATAAATTATTTTCATTTCTCCGTGGATTTCCACGTGCGATAGAATTAAAAGTATTTCGCTCTAGACATGTCTTGAATTATAAAATGACATAGACAGGAACCCTATTATTAGAGCCGCGAGCATTATGCGAATCTATTCTGTGGCGAGGTAGATTTCAAGCACTTGTTCTTATCTCCTACTGTTTTGATTGGGAGGCGGTTCGTCATAAATGCCTCGTTTAACTGTCAGTATTGACTACTCGCGGTTTCTTCACACGTTTTTAATCAAACCTTACAAAAATCACCGTAGGTATAACATGTTTAGTTATTTCCTATATATTTAATGTAAAACAAACGTTTTGTACCTCTGTTAACACAAAAGTATCTTATATTTTGTTAAACTGAAGTTTTACGTGTATTTAATTTATTAATAACAATATTTCATTAATAATAAATATGAATAAACTCAGTGAGAAAACATCTGTGTTGGTAGTGACTGGTAATAAATAGTTCTCAGGCAAAATATCATTACAACTGAGTGCGCACGAATTCGGTGCGTTGTACTATGGTATAATTTTGTGGACTTTGTTAAGCTTAGTTTACAAAAGGCGGAGTAATATCCTGGAAGTAGAATTTTCGCATGACTTCAGAAAGTGTGAAGTAACCGTGAATGGATTATAGTGGTTCGAGTGAGCGTTGAATAGTGAAGGCCTCAGTTAATCGCAGCAAACGACAGTTCCTCGAGTGTATGGAGTGCTGTGAAGTCTCGTCTGCTACACCAATAGAAGAAATTCAGCACTCTTGCATCTTTATTCCGTGTGGCCGGGTCAAACAGGGGAATGAGTTCTGTCTGTGGCAGCTGCAGCCAGTGGACAAGAGACTCCTGCTCGCGTGCGTGGAAGACTGTGCAGTCTAGCTTGGTGACAGCTCATAACTAGAGACCCGAGGATTTCGTGGGTTCATTTCTAGACAAGTTGGAATCCACACACTTGTAAGTTCATGTTACGTTTGTAAATGGTCGACGTGTTGTTTGACTCCTCTTGGAGATAAACGAGTCAATAACTAACATGCAATAAATTGTGTGCCCAACCACCGCCTTTTACTACCACAACAATCAACCAATAAACAGTTGATATCTGTATGAGAGTATATAAGACTGTGAAGACTAGCCTACAGGTCATTGAACTCGCGAATTTCTCTGGTCTCTACTTATAACGCGAAATGTAAGGGTTCCTACACGTGAACTATGTTATCCTCCAATGTGGCAATTCGTTGAGTCATTTAATTTGTACAGTTCCTATATAACACAATTATGAAATCGTTACTGCACAGCTAGCAGAGCAAAAACAACGTGAGATATAATTTTATTTGAAAATGTCTTCTCTTACTTATACTGCGTGCAAACTGGCCAGTGTTTTGTATAAATGCACAATAACTTGCCGAAACATTACCAAGTGTCCATGAAACTAACATTGCTAAGGAAAGTTGTGATGGATAAAGAAACTCACCTCTGTCGAACAACCCGCAGAGAGTTAGGCCCAGTATGGTGGCCACTGGAAACAGAAAAATTAACACAAATGTTACACAAGTAAATGTCGCACTGGATATGTTACAAACATACAAGTAAACACTTTTGTGGATCTGTCAGATATCTCACCAACCCTTAACGTACACCATAATTTTCCCTTTCAGGTGTTGCAAAAGAAGAAATTTTTTGTGTGATTACAATTTTTGACACTTTGGAACCAATGGAAAGGGTTTCAGTAATTCCAGGCCACAATAAACAACCAATTATAAAACAGTTGGTGTGCCAGCAGCAGCCAATAGCATTGCTTAGGGAAAGGAAATGCTCCCATTGGTGCTACATTCTGGGAATGTACAACACCGACCATGATTTTGCCTGTTCTGCAACATGTGAAACCTGAACGAGTATGCTCAGGATAATGTGTTAAAGGGTTAATATAAGAATAAGAAAAACTACTTTAATATCAGTAAATGCTGTTGAAACTGGACTTTTGCTTGATCTGGACTACCGTTGTTTATCTCAATTTAGAAAAAAATATCATACAGTTCCGTTGGCACTACTGATAGACGGCGCCATATAATATGCAAAATGCATATTTCTTGCTGGCACTTGATTCTCAATCATTTATATGTTAGAAACGTATTTACAAAGTATCACGATTTAAACATGAGTTTTGAAACCGTTATGATTGAATGAAAGTTTTAAGTTTGAAACGCCCGCCAGAACGCGCCTGTTGCGCCCGCTCACTTCGTGACGTCACAAGTCAAATACAAACACGGCCGCCGCGTTTTTTTACTTCAGCGGTGATACGTATTTGGTTAAATATAAATTGTTTGAAGTAATAGAAAGAGAAAATGAAGAATCAAGTATACCAAAATCATCGAAATGGTTTATTGTACCACAGTGTACTAGTAAATCTCGCAAAATATCCGGTAAAATATTTGTTAGTTATAGAAAACGAAACAAACAGGAAGACGTGGTTCCACTTATTTAGGCGGGACATTGACGATGCTTCGACAAAATCAGTTATTTTTGTTTGTGAAGGCCATTTTGATGTACTTTAAGTAATTATATTTAAGGTATTTATGTTTCCCCTATGTTGGTAGTTTAAACACTGTACCTCATGTCTACTATTTACATCTGACCTAATATTCATTACGGTACTACGGTATTGTTTAATACGCACCACAACGCGTTTAGCAATTCGAATGTGATGTAGACGTGAGCATAAAAAATATGTTAACATATTTCATAATAATAGAAGCATATAAATATGTCAAAAAAATTTACTTACACAACATAAATTTTCCTTTTTGTAAGTTTACACCTTCCAAGTTAAGCCTAACAGACGGAATTCGGTATATATATATATATATATATATATATATATATATATATATATATAATTTAACACATTCTGGACTACGCTCGAGCTAAGATCGAGCAAAGCCAGTTTAAAAATTTCTTCGTCCTAGAAAATAAAAATCTGCTGTGGTTATACAGTTATTGTTCTGCTAGTATTTAAGATAATCTCACGAGGACAATATAACCCAGTAGCTATAGAGTTCCTTCAATAAAAGTATTGTTATAAAATAATACGATTGACTGTAAAACCTTTACACAGTAAGAGACATCTGATTGGAGTATAATCAGCTCTGCGACCCCAGTGGCTGATGACCAGCCAATGATGAACGTTGTAGACCACAGTAAACACTCCCAGTGTGGTGTGGACCAATAGAAGAGTGGTAAGTAGGAATACAGAAACCAACATAATAGATGGTCCTGCAGTGGTGTATACAGGTGATACACTTCTAACTTGCCTTCAGTTATAGTAAATATCTGCAGACCTGAATGAGTTAATACAACTGCTAACATTCGTTTCGAGAACACAGCTATTATATTTGGACTATATTCACATTGCATACCTAAATAATAATATTTCACGATGTTAAGACATGCAAATTTAACATTAAATTTTTCGGGTGGGCCTTAGAGACCCTCTTGGTTTAAATTATATCGTATTTCTCAAATATAGCAATTTATAATCAATTTTAAGTTGTTTTGATTTGTCTCTAGTTATCTTTCATAAGCATAACAATTTAAATTAAATAGCAACTTAATTTTTACCTTCAAAACACTTAAATGCATGTTTTTAGAAATGTTTATCAAGGATGATCGTACTCTCATATTTGCCCTTTCCCTTTTTCTAAGTTATTAAGATGGACGTTACAAAAAAAATTACGAGACTAGGTGCACAAAATTGACACTAAATGGGCCTACACGTTTTACGCAAGTAATCTGTGTTACTTTTATAATATTTTCCCTTAAATAAACAAAAGGAAAACAGCTTTTGAGGTATAAAACAAATTCTTATGCTTTTATTACAGATTTCCTTCTCTGTATTTAATCTCATCCCAGGTATTAAGTGGTTCTCAAACTACCATATCTATATTTTCAGCTAATGTGTACAGTTCTTAGATTTTAAAAATCGAGTGTGGACACGGCTATTGTGACGTCAGAATAATGAAAGGTATGTAAGATACACAAAACATAAGACTCAAGTATATAAGCAAATTATATTTTTTATAATTTTATTTATTTCGTAGCACTGTATTTGATGCTTTAAATATAGTGCTTAGAAACGAGGCGGAACACGTAAATACAGGTTTGCCAGCCGGCGCGGCGTTCTACCAGCCACTGACCCGCGGGTGCTCGAGATATCACGTGGTGTCGGGTAGAGCCTAGCGTGCTAACTTTACGCCTACTCTGACCATACTACACGTTATATGACATTTATAAAACGAATAAGAAAAGGCTTTTATGATTACTGAAACGTGGTTTAAAATCCGGAAACATTTGTGCCCTTCTTTCTCAACATTGCGTCTTATTTGTAAACAATGTAGTTAATTTATCACAGACATCAAGCGTGGCGTGCGACAACACTGTACGCTCATTGCAGCCGCCTTCATTGCAGTTTTGTTATTCTTGAGAATGTAATACCGATTCCATACTTTAATTTCCAACTTCGAATCTTAGCAATCGTAAACATAAACACAGATAATAATAACACGTACAAACAAATACTTCTTAACATGCGTGATGTAGGCCTACTGTGACGTTGAAGATCATGATTGTGCGATATGAGATAAGTAGTTACTAGGGAAACCCGAACTTCGCGAAAAGATTTCCGCACATGCTAGATTTCAATACCCTATCTGCATACCAGCAGTGCTCTTTTGCTTACTGGCGGCGTTTCTTCGTGAAAAGGAATTTTCTTACTTGGCTGGCCAATCAGAATAAGTTTACTCTGCTACTACACGTCTGTGATTCGCTGGCAAGCCCCTAAGACGCATAACACCTAGATCTGCCAATCGTTGAAGTGTATCTGAGCTAAAGTGTAATACAAAACAACTGGTCGTGAAATCTTTTTGTGAAATGCAGATGTCCCTAGTAATTACCCTTGTAATTTTGCACCTCTTATTTGAGTTTCCACAAAACAGCGGGAATTGAAGTAATCAAGTACCATATTGGTTTGGCATCTACTCCCGTGGCAGATTGTCCGACTGCGCTTTCACAAAGTTGCCTTCCACTTGAGTGCTGCATGTTTGCGACGTACCGGGGCCGGCCACCGGCTACGACTAGTGACGTCAAACCAATAAGAGCGCGTTCCGTAGTCACGTGACAGCGGCCGCGAAAGTTGCCGTTCTAATACTCAAATAACTTTGTCAAAACCGATTTACGCTCGTATACAAATGTGTTCGTATCATTGCCAACTATATTTGAGAAATTTGCATGCTGCCTATTACTAGACCCCTCAAAAAAAAAAAAAAAGGTCGCGAGTTTAGAGCATAGACTAAAGATGAGGTAGACCGATCTCGCTGGCTGCGCACAGCCAATGTCCGTGTCTCAACATTGACCTGCTTTTCTGCTAATACGGCTAAGGCCACCCGTTTTTCGCGAAAAGATTTCGCGTCTAGTCGATAATTTTAACTCGCAGGTGTCTTTGGGTGTCTACCTGCCAATCACGTACGTCCGATGTCGTGGTACCTTTTTTTCTGATTGGCCCAGTCAAGTAGGAGAAGTCTTCTCACACGGGCACGTGGCCAACAGGCCAAAGGAGATTTTCAAAGCACCACGTAGAAGTTGAAATTTAGTCTGTGCATGAATCTTCTCGCGAATAACAGCTGGCTCTACACGCTAAACTCGAATCGGTGGTTCTCCACACTGAGATCCAACCACTCGAATCAGTGAAAATGGCTCAACTTAGAATCATTGAAAAAACCACCGATTGTTTCAGTGAAAAAAATTTCACGGATTGAATTAGTGACGTGGAAAAAAAAGTTCACTGATTGAATAAGTGACGGACAACTGCAGCTGTAAATTAATATTGTTTTTATTGTATTCATCCAAATAATTACGAAATATAATCATACTTAACAAAATTTACTATTTATATTACGAAATCTAAAGTAATTTAAAAAAGCAAGAAATTTCCTGCAGGTGGCCGGGATTGAACTCACACAGCCTTCCCGAATCGCCGTACGACCGTCATGTTACCATCAGAGCTACCAAGCCAAATTGATGAGAAAGAGGAAAATATATGTCATCATCGAAAGCGAGTAGTTTTAAATTGCATGCCCTTACTTATCGTTTTTTGGTTTGGTAGGTACTGTTAGCATTGTTAAAACGAATAGCACATATTAGTGCACTCTCTTCACCACGGTATCTGCAGTTTAAACCTCTAAACAGAGCGCTGTGGTGATCACATGAAAAGGAAATGAAAGACTTAAAAACGGAATGAAAGACGAACTGTCCATGATACCTCATAGAAATGGCGATTTGAAAGACGAAACACATAAAAGAAAGTATTTTATGCTGGTTTTATCAGTTTATGCGTTGTTATTTAACTTGATACATGATGTTTGGCGGCCATTTTATACGTTGTTTGACGGGCATGTTTACACGATGTGTAACTGATCCATCAGCCAAAAAACAAATCACTGAAAAACAGTAAAAAAAAATGACATGAATCAGTGGAAAATGTCACTGAATCAATAAGCGAAGGAAAACTGGCATTATTTCACTGATTCATCGGTTAAATTCACTGAAGTGACTGTTGAATCAGTCAGATACTGTTAACTCATTGAAGCAGTTAAATTCTCACTGATACAGATTTAGAGTGTACACATTATCTTACATAACATACATATTTGTATATCCAGCTCAGTGATTATTATAAATTTTAAGTCTACAACATTTGATTCTTAATATTCACCGTTAATTCTACACATTTCACAGTTATGTTTTGTATGGGGCCGCGGTGGTGCAGTGGTTAGAATACTCGCATTCCACTTAAGCGAACGCTCGATTCCCAGCGGACGCCACTCCAGGATTTTCGCATGTGGGAATCGTGGCGGACGATGCCGCTGGTCGGCATGTTTCTGGAGGGATTTCCCATTTGCTTCACCCATGCATTCTGATTCTGCTTCTTACTCACCTCGTTTTTACCCTCATCGGATCTCAAGGCCTCGATGTTAAGAGCCGCTAAGATTTCGTGAAATGCACTCCCAAAAATGTATTTTGTTTCTGGTTTCCCAAAAATTTCGTTGTACAAAAAAAATTGCAGTGTGCGGGGATATATATATATATTTTTTTTACAAGTGCTCATTTAGCCTCTAACGAGCTGCAGTTTAAACGTGTCACCTATTGGAGGCCGATGCGTGTTTATAAACTGGACTGTGGCGCTAATTGCACCTGTCCCGGCGTACTACCGGGAACGAATTAATATAAACGTTAGTGACCCGTGTGAAAGGAGTTGAGGGGGGGGGGGGATGGAAAACAAAAAACCCTACTGAAACCGCACACCACGTCCAATTGCGACAAACGTCGAACCCGGGGACCGGTCGACCGGAATCCCATTAAACAACCAGCAAGTGTTTGCAAAGGTCCGGTTCTGCGTAAACCGCGTGAGCGGAGCACAGAAGCCTTTTGAGAGACCACAGGTCGTTGTCGCCATTAACCGGATGGCCATCCGCGGTTGCAAATTGTGGAGGGGTTTGTTTTTAAGGTGAGCAGGGGTAGGTAAATTGGGTGTGAGAACCAGTAAAATATATATAAAAAAAAAAAAAAACACAGGCGTGAGGTTACGTCCTGTCCTGCGTACTTCCAACACGTCATAAAGCTGGGCGGAGGAGAAAAAAAAAAGGTAAACAAATGGTCTAAAAACGAGTGGAATTTGACCGCTGACAAGTGATCATTAAAATATCGCTAATTATTAAACTTTAGAAATTTCCCCGCTATAACATTAATTTTCGCTCGTTAGCAACGAAATCACACCAATCTGACCACGTATCCACAATTAATGGTCAGGTAATTATTTTTGGGTCACCGGTAACTGAGCACGTTTCAAATAAAATTCGAAGCAAAAAGTCACAGGCCTCAGTTTAACGTAATGTAAAGTGATTATCAGGGACCTGCCAAATTCACGTTATTTTCTGGTAACATGCTAGCTTCACCGTCTTATTCGTATTATATTCGAAAAGGGCCACGGTGGCTGAGCGGTTAGCCTGCTCGCCTACCACCAAGGCGATCCGGGTTCGATCCCCGGCCGGGTCACTCCGGATTTTCCCCGTTGGTCGGCGGGTCTTCTAGGGGATCTCCCGTTTCCCCACCCTTACATTCCGGCGCTACTCCATACTCATATCGATCACCCTCATCGGCTCTCAAGACCTAGATGTCACGAGCCGCCCAAATCTCTTCACTCACTGTATTTTGTGTAATCCGTTTATTGGCTTCTACAGCAGCGAGGACACATTTCCATTTTAGACTTGGTGAAACATGACTGGGACAGCCTCCAGTTAGTTGCTTCCTATTGGTCCAAAGCCGTGTGGCACGTGTCCGAACGAACTGTAGTCCATTGTCAAATGCAGTACAAAAGCACACGTGTTTGAAGTCTAGTCTGTCCTGAAACAATAACCCGAATTTTGCAGGTCTCTAGTAATGCTTCACGGGTTTTTAAAATTGTAGTTTTATTATCAGTATTTGTGTTGTTTTAAGCATTTTACGGTATTAAAACTTGCTATACATTTATTTTTCCACGCAACTACATTTTACATCATCCCTAATTTTTGCACAAACAGCTATATACGGTTCTACGTTGTTCAGTGTCTACCATTTTGCTTGAACTCGTGGATAGGAGTCATACACTACAAAAATTTCTTGAGGTCTATTACTAACACGGCTCATGTAGTTTTACAAACGAGTAATCTTACAGCAAAAAATTTTTGTACGATTACATATATTTGTAAAATTACAAACAATTTCTCAGCAAAAGTTTCAAAACATTGTACTGTGTACATTCTACGATACCGCTTTCAAACAAAAAACTGTTTGTACTCTTTGAAAAAGACGAGACATGCTACAATACATCAAGTACGACTAATTTAACACACTGAAGTCTGCACACATGTGATGGCACTTAAGACAAATTAGAAGTATGTCACCTATATCCACTACTGCAAGAACACCGGTTCTGTTGGTGTCTGTGTTGGAACTCACCATCGTCCTATTGGTCCATAACACACCGGACACTACCTTGTACTTTACAGCGTTCATTATTGGCCGGTCATCAACCAATGGAGAGCCGAGCTGATATTGCCCCAATCAAATATCCTTTATCGTATAAAAGGATTTACAATCAATCCTGTCCTTTTGAGCGGCTATAAAAATAAATTATATGGTTAGCAATATGATTGTTACTGCGCTGTCGTGTTCTTGTGGAGGTCATGTTAAACACTAGCAGAACAAAGACTGCACATCCATGTGAGTTTTGTTGTTGATATCAAAGAAATTTCCAGATTAGCTTTGCTCGGGCTACACTCGAGCGTAGTCTACAAAGTGTTAATAAGAGTTTGTACTTTTATAAAATTCCACAAACAACAATCAGTGTTCACAAATCGATATCACTATTCCCCGATTTTAACGTGCTCGTTTTGTCTTGTTTTTTTATATCTTAAGCGAACACAGTACGCGTACAAAGAACCGATTTAATTATTGTATACGAAAGTCGCATGGAGAAATTTACACTTGAATACGACAGAAGTATATGCAACAGACTAGAAGTACAGACTACATGTTGTATTGAGAATAGTTCAATTTACAACAAACAGCTAATATACAGCAAAATACGCTGATCATGCACAAACAGATGCATGTTACCATTTTGAGGTGAATGTAATCTTTCCTTCATCGTAACGACTTGCCATATTGAAGCATAGTATGGCAATCGAACAAAACTACCTCCAGGGAAAGCGTTCGGTATATGTAGGGATAGGGAAATTTCGCGGGTTTGAATGACCTGTAGGCTAGACTCCACAATCCTTTGTAATTTCGAGCCTCAGATGTTTGTTCATTGGCTGCTGCCCCAGTGTTACCACACACCTGGCAGAATGGGATTCGCTTCTTGTTCCCTTGCAAGTCTGCTATTGGCTCAGAGTCGCCTAGGGCGTGCATAATAAACTCTGATCCAATAACAAAGGTGACTTCAGTGTACACGCGTTTGAAATCTATCTTGTACTGAAATGAATACGCGAAATTTTCCTATCCCTAAGTATATGGAATAATTATTTGAAGCACGCCTTTTGCCTGGGAACCATGTGTATAATTAATTATTTAATAATTTAATAATTAAAAGCCGTAAAAAACACAATTAGTATTGTTCTGTTTCTATAAAAATAAATAATTTCAATATCTGTGCTAAACGAAATGCAGCGACATGGGAAAAACACTGAAATATTTTGTGCTAGAGGTTTTAATTTCCAGCTGTGGTATAATGACTTGAAACATTAGTACTTCCTTCTTTTATTCATAAAACTACGTAAGTCTCAAACAATATACATTTAACTGGCCACGTTGTGCATTTATTATTTTGCATTAAATAATATAACCTTTGATGTAGAATGACGTTATTTTAATTTAAAGAGAATGAGGTTTAACAAGGAGCAGTGGTTGCCGCTGGTTCAAGGCCAGAAGTGAACATAACATCTGGCACAAGTGAACATAACATCTGGCACAAGTGAACATAACATCTGGCACAAGTGAACATAACATCTGGCACAAGTGAACATAACATCTGGCACTAAGGACCACTGGTAAATCATGGGTAGAGACCCGAGAAATTCGCGAGTACAATGACTTGTAGGCTAGACTTCAAAGTTTTATATACTCTCATACAGGTATCAACTGTTTATTGGTTGATCGTTGTGGTAATAAAAGGCGGTGGTTGGACGTACAATTTACTGCGTGTTTGTTATTGGCTTATTACAAGCGTTTATTTAACTTGCCTTGTTAGTTTATTTGTACGTTCGGGTGAAATCTTGCAAGTGAATTTTGACCCACTTCTAGGTATCCAATCGAGCTGAAACTTGGTATACATACAGAAACCCGATGACAATGCAATAATACGGTGACAGCGACCTGGTGCTGCAGCCAGGATCATCTCCTCACGAGGGAACTCCTCAGTGGTTAATAGTATTGACTCGAGTTTGGGCTCATTTGATTGCTCTCGATGAGACCTTTGGAGGTAGATGGTCAGTAAGGCCTGATGATGGATTCGGAAGGTGGTCATAGGAACATCATCAAAGCTAAACGTGGAATCTTTTAGAGTGTGGGCTCATTTGACTAGGCAAGTCGACCATTTTAATTCCACTTGTATGTATGTGGGTGTCGATTTTAAACCACACTTCCCGTTATTCAATTCAGCTGAAACTTTGCATGCATGTGTAGTTCCCACGACAATACATGTGAAGGTACCACTGAGCTGATCTCGTGATGGAGCCGGAAGTTACAAGCTTTTATGTAACTTCGCGAGTATGTACATATGTTAAACCACTTCCCATTATCTAATTGAGCTTGCTGCAGCAATGTTGCCAGACCTCCCTGCCTTTGAGTGCCGCCCTAGTGTGGGTGGAATAAGCCTTCCTCGATCAGGCAGGTAACGGTGGCTTGGTGCGTCCGATCAGCTGTGCTCGCGCGCACGTTCACACACACAGTCGAGCTGCGTCGTTATCCAGTGTATTAATGCTGGTTTTTCATATTACGTAACTAATCCATTTTGCATAAATATTTTAGTATGCTGGGGAAATTTTATGAGAAACTTCGATGTCTTGGAAATGCTGATTTAAAATAATTTTTCTCCTCACATAGTAAATGTATCGAGTTTGCCCTCGTTGGACTTGTCTCGATGAGTAATTCGATTGTTGTAGGTGGCGACCGGGGTGTGTTACAATAATGTAGCAATGCACATTAACAGACATAAAGTTTGTCCCGAGATGTGCATTGCTACATAACATTACAAAAAAAAAATTGGTGAAACTAATTAGTGAAAATAAAATAACTGTAAAAAAACTTTTAAAACCAAGCTTTTATTTATAAATGCACCAAAAAGACAAAATTATTATAGTAGTTACACATTTTGTAGAACTCGTAAGACGTGGTCGAACAGCCGTAATAAACTTTACTACAAATTAATATTTTTGTATCACTTTATATTTTCTATATAAAAGCTTGGCGCAACATAGAACGTATACCTCATTTGCGTAAGCGTAGTAAGCACATATCTTGCGTAAGGCTCTCAACTATTCACGCCAAGCTTTTATATATTAAATATAAATTCATACAAAAATACGAACTTGTAGTAAAGTTTATTACGAGTGTTCGACCACATTTTACAAGTTCTTCAAATTCTGAAACTACTCTAATTATTTTTTCCCTTTTTAGTACATCAACAAATAAAAGCTTGGTTTTAACACTTTGTAGGCTATGATCGAGTGTAGCTCGAGCAAAGCTAATTCGAAAATTCCTTTGTTGTTCAGAACAAAACTCACATGGATGTGCAGTCTTTGTTCGGCTAGTGTTGAACATGACCTCTACAAGAACACTACAGCGCAGTAACAATTATATTGCTAATGGTAGAATTCCTTTCTGCATAGCCAATCAGGACATGATTGAATGTAAACCCTTTTTTTACGATAACGGACATTTGATTGTATCAATATCAGCTCGGCTCTCCATTGGTTGATGACCGGCCAATAATGAACGCTGTAAAGTACAGGGTTGTGACCGGTGTGTTATGGACCAGTAGGACGATGGTGAGTTCTAACATAGACACCAACAGAACCGGTGTTCTTGCAGTAGTGTATATAAGTGACTCACTTCTAATTTGTCTTAAGTGCCAGGAAATATGTGCAGAACTCAATGTGTTAAAAGTGTTTTTACACTCTCCACCCCCCCCCCCCCTCAGGAGGTGTCAACCAACACGTCGGCCAGTTACAAAAGTAACATGAACGTACAAGTGTGTGAATTCCAACTTGTCTAGAAATGGACCCGCGAAATTCACGGGTCTATAATCACGGATTAAGCTGACTCGCATTATATGTGATACATATACACACGCATACCGCCAGTCACAGGTTGGATCACGCGTGCGCGATTTTCACAACCTGCAACTGTGCCCATTCTGGGAAATGTACGAGTAAATGTGATATTTCGCGAAAATATTTCGAGACAAGATTAAGTTCAAAGTATTGTAGGGTCGTCCAGCGTGTTTGATTGTCTAAAAATGTTGTGGTCTTGTGTTAACCGTTTGCGCACGAATCACGAAGGATCAGTGCCGGGGTTACGTAATCCTGAGTGGCTGGTTAAAATGCGGACACGAAACTAGCAGCCAATGGAGGTAGAAAAACAGCTGAGGTGTGTATATAGTATTGAAGTTCACTGTGTGCTCCCATATTTGCACGAAAAGTCACTGGCCGTAAGTATATGTTGTCCTCTACTATTATTGATTTTCATTATACGTTTATTCTGGTCTGTGGCGTCCTATTGTCAGACCACATAACTTTTAACATTTTTTTTTTTTATTACATGCATTTCACGAAGCAGATTGTCATTTCTAAAGTCTGTACACGATAAAGTGAATACTTTTGAAATAAGCCTTAGAAAAAAGTCACTGCTCCAGGCTGCATATATTTGAACTGGCACACTGAGTGACACGCGACTAGTAAAGTTGGTAACGATGAATGGGAAGTAGTTCCGTATCTTAACGTCGAGTATAATGTGTTAGGTAACATTTCGCGTTAACATAAATTATTTCTTTCGGTATAAGTTTTTCTAATGCATCGAACTTTAAAAAACGAACAGAGTTGTAAAATATTTACTTCTCTAATAATTATACATTTAAACTTGACCGACGCATGAATAAAGCAACGACGCCCGTGGCAATGTTAATTTTACATAAGGTGGATGAATACTCAACGTGCATACAAGTAGATCTTAAGCAGGGCGTTCAAAAGTGCTCGTTTTACTGTGAACAGCGTATATCTATGTGTACCCTTTAGTAGTTACCCTTGGTGCCCGTAGTACGGTAGTGGCGCGGTTAACCTGCGGTCAACCACACTTCCGCACACACCAACAAGGGGAGTCTAATTCTATATACTATGCCTTCTATAGTGGCACTTGCTACTACTACATATATCTATGTGTACCCTTTAGTGGTTACCCTTGGTGCCCGGAGTACGGTAGTGGCGCGGTTAGCCTGCGGTCAACCACACTTCCGCACACACCAACAAGGGGAGTCTAATTCTATATACTATGCCTTCTATAGTGGCACTTGCTACTACTACCTATATCTATGTGTACCCTTTAGTGGTTACCCTTGGTGGCCGTAGTACGGTAGTGGCGCGGTTAACCTGCGGTCAACCACACTTCCGCACACACCAACAAGGGGAGTCTAATTCTATATACTATGCCTTCTATAGTGGCACTTGCTACTACTACCTATATCTATGTGTACCCTTTAGTGGTTACCCTTGGTGCCCGTAGTACGGTAGTGGCGCGGTTAACCTGCGGTCAACCACACTTCCGCACACACCAACAAGGGGAGTCTAATTCTATATACTATGCCTTCTATAGTGGCACTTGCTACTACTACATATATCTATGTGTACCCTTTAGTGGTTACCCTTGGTGCCCGGAGTACGGTAGTGGCGCGGTTAACCTGCGGTCAACCACACTTCCGCACACACCAACAAGGGGAGTCTAATTCTATATACTATGCCTTCTATAGTGGCACTTGCTACTACTACCTATATTTATGCGCAACGTTACGACTCCTTTCGTCAGTGTTGGCTAAGTAAGCGGAGAGGTGAGCCTGTACTCATTACTCGATCCACATTCCCCTACTCAAGGTTATTCTGCTCGGAGTCATGTCATGTCCTTATGTCTTAAGTAACGTTTTCTCGCACAGTCGTCTTTAACCAGGTTCATTCCCCTTCTTCAATTGCTGCCTCCAAATTAGATTCAGTTTCTTTCCCCCTCGTTCACTTCTCCATTTTCCTTATCCTTCATCTTTGCCAGACCCTCGTTGTTCTTTTTTTTTTTTCTTTTGTTGGAAATAAAAAAAAAAGGGGGGGGGGCATTAGCCACCCTCCACCTCTCACCAATTTTAACCAGTTTCCTACTGTTTCAACTTAATCAAGTTTACTCTCATGTTTCATCGGGAAATTCAAAGTTTTTGTACTGGGTCCTCTCCCACTACTAGGTTTCTACAGCGGGTTTACTATGCCACTTCCGGGACTATCTGTCTAATACGGGATAACCATTTGTCTAGTACGGGATAACCATTTGTCTAATACGGGATAACCATTTGTCTAATACGGGATAACCATTTGTCTAGTACGAGATAACCATGTGTTGGTTGTGAGTCAACCATTCATGAAACTCTTTCCACCGTCTGATGTCTGTAAATATCTTAATTCCTCTTCACATTTCATTATATTTCTAATGTCATAATTTCCGCACTATTCCTAACTTCCTTTTTTAGTTCGATTTTCATATCGTCAATTTTGGGACACTCTTGCACCACACGCTGGACGTCATCTTCTGTTGCACGAGTTACACTGTTAGATGATTCTGTCAAAGTGAATTTGTATAATTTTGTCCTTGAAGTTCCCATGCCCTGACAACAGCTGTCGCTATCAAAGGGTAATTCTGTCTATAGGCTGATCACGGTAAAATGAGCACTTTGGAAATCCCTAATCGTGATCTACTTGCATGCACGTTGTGTATTTTTACACATTATGTGAACTTAACATTGCCATGGCCTCGCCACAAGAGACGATGGAAAATCGCGAATAATTTTGAGCCACCTTATCTTCGATAACACTATAGCTAGTTTATTCTTTCATGATTGGTTTGAATAAGGTTTCGACTCTGCTAAGTTGTTTGCATACCAATCACGAACATTCTGCCTTACAGTATCAGAATCCTCACTGGGCCAGTGAAATATGGGTAGCAGCTTCATAGATGCACGACAGCCAATAAGGAAAGAGAACTGTCGGACATGTGTACAGTACGTTGAATCCTAACAAACTGTCAAATTTTTCCGCGATGAACCATCATCTCTACTCATCACTTAATTTATGCGTCGGTCAAGTGGAACTGTGAAATTATTAAGAAAGTAAATACTTTACAAATCTGTTTGTTTGTACACTTCGATACATTAAAAGAAACAAAAAGCGCAATAATTTTAAGTTATCAAATAGAGATAGGAAAATTTCGCGAGTTCATTTTAAGACGCCCAATACGTCTACGCTGAAGTCACCTTTGCAATTGGATCACAGTTCATTAGACACGCCCTGGACGACACTTAGCCAATAGCAGACTTGCAAGGAAACACGTAGCGAGTGTCATACTGCCAGGTGTGAAGTAACACTGGCTACCCTCTGGGGCAGCAGCCAATGAACAAACATCTGAGGATCTAGTGTACACAGGACTGTGGAGTCTAGCTAACAGGTCATTGAACTCGCGAAATTTTCCTATCCCTAGTTAAAACAAATGATTACCTAACTCTTTTTATTCGACGTTGAAATATCATTACCAACTTTACTGGACAAAAGTCACTCAGTGCGCCCGTTATAATATATGCAGGCAAGGTCTGTGACTTTTTTCCTAAGGCTTATTTCTAAAGTGCTCACTTTATTGTGAACAGCCTTTATCTTATACATTCGGATTTACATTATTATATTACTGAAGTGCCGAATTAAAAAAAAAAAAAAGTGCGTACCCTCTTCGGTCGGTTCATCCCCATGCCTGCACTAAACGACGAACTTGCAGGCAAAACATGGATTACGCGCGTGCAGAGAAATATTCAGTGGGGTAGCCCAAAATAAAAATAATATTAGCTGGCCGCAAAATACAACTGAACCGCCACGTCCACACATGGCCGCGCAAGGTCGTTCTTCCAGCGAGACGTCAATCTAACGGTCTCGTACCACATGTCTGGCGTGTGCGACAGTCGTACACTGACTCTGCTCGAGTAGAAATTAAACGGACTTTAACACATTCTGGACTTAGTTCGAGCTAAGATCGAGCAACGCCAGTTTAAAAATTTCTTCGTCCTAGCAAATAATAATCTCCTGTGGTTATATAGTCATTGTTCTGCTAGTATTTAACAGGATCGTACAAGAACAATACAACCCGGTAGCTATAGCTTTCCTGCAAAAACAAATGTATTTTTTGTTATGCCCTTATAAAAGAACACGATTTACTGTAAAACTTTTACACAGTAAGAGACATTTGATTGGAGTATAATCAGCTGTGCAACTCCAGTTGCAGATGACCAGCCAATGATGAACGTTGTAGATCACAGTAAGCACTCCCAGTGTGGTGTGGACCAATAGAAGAGTGGTAAGTAGGAATACAGAAACCAACAGAATAGACGTTCCTGCAGTGGTGTATACAGGTGATTCACTTCTAACTTGTCCTCAATTATAGTAAATATGTGCAGATCTGAATATGTTAACACTTTGAAGTCCGCGCACATGTACTGTCATTCAGGACAAGTTATAAGTGAGTCACCAGTCTCCAGCACTTAAGGATCACAGGGTTTATTGGTTCTTGTGTTTTGCCTCTCACGACCATACTACTGGTTCACGTGACGTCGGCCACGTCTACTGTACGTAACAATGTTCCTTATTATCTGGTCCTCGGCCAATGGGATGGCAAGTTAATTTTGTCCCAGTCAAGTGTCCTTTGGAGAGTAAAAGGATTTACAGCCAAACGCGTCTTTTTGAGTCGGTATAAGAAAATATTGTTTTTTTGATCCGCAGAATCATTAATTATTGCGCTGGGTTGAAATGTTCTTGTCGGCTTTGGTTACGTACAAGTGGAAAAAAGGATCTACCTGTGTACGAGTTTTGTTCAGAAACAAAAAAAAAAAGTATGAAAATGGTGTCAGGTGTAGTTTCCAAATTGATAATATATGTAACTAAACTGTCTGCAACGCTCCCCAATGTACCAAACATGAATTAGTTGCGTATTACAATCGGAGACCATTCCGCCGAGAACATTGCACTGCAGCAAATAATAACATTTTAAAACAGAGCAATAGGTAATGCGCAGAAGCACCCAATTTTCGCGAAAAGATTTTCGCAAATGCTAGAATTCAATACACTAAGGGGGCACCAGCAGTATTATTTTGCTCCTTGGCTGCGTGTTGTTGTAAGAAGGCATTATATAACTTCTCTGACCAATCAGAATTTGGTTACTCTGTCACTGTACGTCTGTGATTCGTGGGTAGGCACCTTAGACGCATAACACGTAAATTATCCAATCACAAAATTGTATCTGAATTAAAATGCAATGAGATCCAAGTGTTCATGGAATCTTTGAGCGAAAAACGGGAATCCCTACTAACACAATTCGGCATTAAAATATGATTTCTTAAGATACGGTTCAACCCCAGATGCTTAATGCTATAAACATTTGTGTTGAATGTCATGTCTTCAACTCCAAGATAACCCCCTTAATGCTATAAGCATTTGTGTTGAATGTCATGTCTTCAACTCCAAGATAACCCCCTTAATGCTATAAGCATTTGTGGTGAATGTCATGTCTTCAACTCCAAGATAACCCCTTTAATGCTATAAACATTTGTGTTGAATGTCATGTCTTCAACTCCAAGATAACCCCCTTATTGCTATAAGCATTTGTGTTGAATGTCATGTATTCAACTCCAAGATAACCCCCTTAATGCTATAAACATTTGTGTTGAATGTCATGTCTTCAACTCCAAGATAACCCCCTTAATGCTATAAGCATTTGTGTTGAATGTCATGTCTTCAACTCCAAGATAACCCCCGTAATGCTATAAAAATTTGTGTTGCATGTCATGTCTTAAACTCCAAGATAACCCCCTTAATGCTATAAACATTTGTGTTGAATGTCATGTCTTCAACTCCAAGATAACCCCCTTATTGCTATCAGCATTTGTGTTGAATGTCATGTATTCAACTCCAAGATAACCCCCTTAATGCTATAAACATTTGTGTTGAATGTCATGTCTTCAACTCCAAGATAACCCCTTTAATGCTATAAGCATCTGTGTTGAATGTCATTTCTTCAACTCCAAGATAACCCCCTTATTGCTTTAAGCATTTGTGTTGAATGTCATGTCTTCAACTCCAAGATAACCCCCTTAATGTTATAAACATTTGTGTTGAATGTCATGACTTCAACTCCAGATAACCCCCTTATTGCTATAAGCATTTGTGTTGAATGTCATGTCTTCAACTCCAGATAACCCTCTTATTGCTAAAAGCATTTGTGTTGAATGTCATGTCTTCAACTCCAGGTAACCCCCTTATTGCTATAAGCATTTGTGTTGAATGTCATGTCTTCAACTCCAGATAACCCCCTTATTGCTATAAGCATTTGTGTTGAATGTCATGTCTTCAACTCCAAGATAACCCCCTTAATGTTATAAACATTTGTGTTGAATGTCATGTCTTCAACTCCAGATAACCCCCTTATTGCTATAAGCATTTGTGTTGAATGTCACGACTTCAACTCCAAGATAACCCCCTTATTGCTATAAGCATTTTTTTTTAATGTCATGTCTTCAACTCCAATATAACCCCCTTATTGCTATAAGCATTTGTGGTGAATGTCATGTCTTCAACTCCAAGATAACCCCCTTAATGCTATAAACATTTGTGTTGAATGTCATGTCTTCAACTCCAAGATAACCCCCTTAATGCTATAAACATTTGTGTTGAATGTCATGTCTTCAACTCCAAGATAACCCCCTTATTGCTATAAGCATTTGTGTTGAATGTCATGTCTTCAACTCCAACCATGAATCATAGATTCGTAGTGCTGACAAAAACATACAAAAGCAAAAAGCACGACACTTAGTATAGAACTTCATCATAAATTAAATCTTATTCCACAAAAAAAAATTCCGTGTAGAGAAGCAGAAAGAGGTGTGTTAGAATTTCAGTATTTAGTGACGTTCAATTTGGAAGCCCTCTGTAATAGATTGTTCAGGGAAGGGTTACGATTTGGTAGTTTCATATTATATTAACTACTCATGTACTGCAAACTAAATATTAAAGTGCCAAATACATCATCATTTCAGCCGCCTCATTCGGGTCTTCTGGATGTTTTAGCATACCAAAAGCATATCAATTCGAACACCACCTCAGATTTAGTTGATTTTCACTTTATTATTAGTAATTCAAAATTTCTTGAGTTTGATTACAATATTCAGTCTTGTTACCCTTCATTATCTCCACTCTTTCCACACAATCAGAAAGTAAGTGGAGAGTTTTGGGCGGCTCTTAACACCCAGGTCTTGAGAGCCGATGAGGGTGAAATTGAATGAGGATGAAACTGGACCGGAATGAAACGGCGTGAGAAACGGGAGACCCCCGAGAATACCCGCCGACCAACGGCATCGTCCGGCACGATTCCTACTTGCGAAAATCCGAAGTGAACCGGCCGGGTATTGAGCCTGGTTCGCCTTGGTGGGAGGCGAGTAGGATAACAGCTCAGCCACCGCGACCCCACGTCTCTTATACCCGGTTGCACCAACATCTTCCCCGATCCAAGATCGAATCATCCTGGTTCCCAACCAGTATCCAGCTTGATCTTGGCTCCAATGTAAATGTGTTGCACCAACGAAATTTCATGATTCTGAATCTCCGATTCGTCGATCTTGGTTCCAAAGTGAGAGATCGAGATTAAATATGAGACAAATTTTGCTATTGGTTCGTAATATGATGTCATGGAGGAAGGCATGTTTTTCACTATAGATAGAACTAGATGTGCGATGTTTTATTTGTTTTAAGTGAATTATTCTTGTACGCATTTTACTGAATAATGTTCAAGTGCGTATAATGTTGTTTTAATTTCCCAAGGAAATTTCAAACTACATTTGTTAAGATGGCTGCTGATCTTGGATCGAGATTTCGAACCGCCAATTTCGGCAGTTCGAAATGAACTTCATCTCGATCTCCAGTCCAGCTCTGAACTCGAATGGTGCAACAGTTTTCTGTGTCGATATTAGATCCGATCTCGGATCGAGTTTCGAACCACGATGGAGCAACCGGTCATTAGTAAAGTGTCTTGGAAGACAGAGAATAAAAGTTTGTCAAGGAGGCTGAACGTGCGAAATTCGCAGGTCTCTACAAAAGGGACTGTGAACGAAACGGGTTTAACTAGAAACATCATACATTTATCCCGCGCGTCAGCTCGTTCCGAAACGCGGTGCGAGTAGCACGAACAGCTGTGCGTGGTGCGTGTTCGGGGGAGGAACCGAGGAGTCGCGGACAATGAACCGCGAAGGGTGCGCGGAACAATGAAAAGGGGGGGTGGTGGTAAAATGGCGTTCATTGTTCGTCGCGGGTCTCCGGGTCGCGGGGTCAAATGGGCGACCCGCGCATCCTCCTCGCTGGTGATCCGGCCTCGGATGAGGACAAAAGAGAAGGGGGAGGGGGGGGGCCCGTCCGAAGTGTCGGTCAAATATTCATCGGTTCGCCGCCCATCACAACAGTTCCAATATTATTTCGTTGAGACGTGTGCTTTACCATGCGCATACCAGTATCTCCCTCCTCTCTCGCTACGGCAATGCGGCCAATATCTCTCATGCGATATTTCCTTCCGCGAATACATTTGAGCTAAGATACCCTAACACTGCTAGTGTTGCCAACTATTGTAGTTTCATTTACGATAAAAACTGTAATAATGAAGGAAGGGAATAAAACGCACCTTAATTACCATTATAGGATGTTCATGGTAAAATTTGCACTTTTGGATGCCCTGCTTAAGATCTACTTGTATACACGTCATGTATTCTTCCACCTCGTGTATAATTATCATTGCCATGGACTTCATCACTTTATTTATGCGTCGGTCAAATTAAACTGTAAAAAATTTTACACTTCGATGCGTAATAAAAAAAAAATAGAAAGCGAAATAAATTATTTTAAGTTATCACAAATGGTTACCTAACATTTTTTATCCGACGTTAAGATATGGAACTACTTTCCACTTATCGTCACCAACTTTACTGGGTGAATGTCCCTCAGTGCGCCCGTTAAACTATATGTATCCAACGGCAGTGACTTTTTTTGCAAGATTCATTTCTAAAGTGCTCACTTTATCGTGGACAGCCTTTAAACACGTGAGTATATACACAGCATGTTTCCAAAAGTAAGGTACCTGAACATGCCTGTTAAAATTTTTTTTTTAATATACGGTAACGTAAATATTTATATTTTACTTGATCTGGAAAACATTGCTATGTGGGGCATGGTTAAAAAAAATGCAAAACCTTCAAGATCACGTCCTGCCACAAGGAAGCGCTGCGACTGTGATACATAACATCACTCAGAATTTAAAGCAGTTACTATAGAGTTTTATTACAGCAGTCTGTTTAGAAAAAATACAGCATTGCCACTGTATTTAAAACACCAACTTTCTTACTTAGACACTTTTCTACGACCCCGTTTATGTTTCGATAAACCAATTTATGGAAGGGAAAGAAAAGACCGCTTTCATTCTTGTCCTGAAATAAAAATTTACGTTAAAATATTCCATTGTTTTTTTTTTAACCCCTTACATACGCATTATATTTCGTTCCAGTTGCGAAAGACAAGAATTTTTGTTTTGTCTTTGGTCTGACAAGTACCCACGAATTCCTTGTAATAACTTACACGATGGGAGCTATGGAAATAATTTTTATTGGCGTACGACGCTGACAGGAACCAATAACAACATTTCGGTGTGCTAAACCGAGAAAAAAGGTTTTGTTGCACCAAACAAGATTTGTTTGGTGCGACCAAATTATTTGTTTGAATGGGGACAACGAAATATTTTGTCGCTGAAACCAAATTATTTTGTTGTTCTCATTTGGTTGCCCCAAACTGTAAGAGTTAATTGGTGTAAATAAAGATTTGTTTGACCACATGTCACATTAAACTGTTTGGGCCGATGTAAAAAAATCTACAAGTTCAAGCGAGTTTCGAACCTAGACACCTGCATCCTGCAGCCTTAGTAATCTCAGCTGAAGTGACAACTGATAACGGCGGAGAACTTTTCAATAGATATACTGCAAATATTGGGCAACGTGTGCAAACAAATATTTCAAGTTTTACAGCTTTACTTGTCAGTTTCTTGTTGCGTTGTTTTAGTAAAGTGTTTATACGATTGTTAAGCACTAACAAACACGGTTACTATTCTAATTGTCACAAAAATAAAATCATATTCTTGAGTTGTATTTTCGAACGAACGCAGTCAAATGAGTGGCCAAACAAATATATACAGTTTATTTAACTAAATATATATTTGACAGTCTAATATTTTTTGGCCCAACACAGAGAATTTGTTTATTCAAACATATATTTTGTTAGACAAACAAAAGTAATTTAGTTGCTTTTCAAAGTTTGTTTGCAGAACAATATATTTTGTTAGGACAACTAAATATATATTTGGCGCTATACAAAGAAATATTTTGTTCGATTTTCTCCCAATGTGGCAGAAGCCAATAGCATTATCCAGGAAAAATACTATGTCCTTATTGGAGCTAACTTCTGGACTTTTACACCACCGACCATGATTATACTTATTTCGCAACATGTTATAGGCGAACTAGTATACACGGAATGACTACATGTAGATTTTTAGACATTCGCCTTTGCGATGCAGATGTATGCCATTCCAAAGCAGGACAGAGCACGGGGAAAAAAGTTTAAATAAGACATGTAACCTATGGACGAGAACATAAATATATGTACACAACACTGTAAAATTCCTAGAGGGAGTAGAGTCAAAAAACAGAATAGTAACTAATTACGAAAAAGATATGTATATACACATGACCAATAGATACCACCTAGAAAAAACACAGGCTAGAAGAAACATGCTTGAAAATATTAGGACGACACTAACAAAATAAGTAGGAACAAAAATGGGACAACCCAACACAGAAACGCACTCAAACACAGCAGTTTTACCAGCCAAGGCAGAATAAAAGCCAGGTGTGATGTAGTCAAGAATATATATGCACACAGCCAGAAAATTCCACGAAGTAATCGAGTCAAATAAAACAGAACAGCAATTTAAATGCGGGAAACTAATATACTATATATGTATACAAAAAAAAAACTGTATACGACCAACAGACAACACACCGAAGACGACACAGGCTAGTTATATACTTACACAAATAAAACAAAACACAACGAAGAAACTTGCACAAACACAGTTGTGTTCCCAAAACCAACAGAATGCTTGTTTTTCAGGAACCGCTATCTGTTCACTTCTTCAGGCAGTGAACACAATGCAACTGACCTTATTTTTCTCGTGCCTGCATTGCAATGGCGAATGTCCAAAAATCTCCACCCCCATTGTACTATTCATTAAAATATGAATTTACACGGGATGTCGAGGGGTTGATTAAAACATACACGACTGCTTACAATGAGATTCACATGACAACTAGGCGGGCTTGGTGCCTCCAGGTGCTGCACCAGTTAACACCGTCATATTTTCGTGCGCGCGTATGAGCGCGTGTACTGGCCTGTATATAACTGCATCCGCAGAGCATCTCCGGTTGGTGAACACGTGCTCCCGAGTGGACATTTCTACAAGCAGAACACCCCAGGTTCCTCGGGTGGGAGAGGCTTGACGAATACCTGCATGCCTCCCTGCAGTCAGTGAAGTTCACTGTACGGGTGACAATGTCGAGTAATGGTGTCATAGGCCCATATTTCACTCAGGTCGTAACGGTGAAACCATCTATGTCAACGCTGTTATGTACCGTTATAAGCAGAGACATGTAAAATCCGCGTTAATATTTGGGGACTCAAACTTAAAACACATATGCCTTTTCAGATGTATGTCACTGGACGATAAATAATTTTGACACGCCCCGGGTATTTTGCGCAAATAAAGGAACACTTCAGATAAGTATATGTGCGCTAATCACGTGTAGTTCGATTATAAAAGGCGTGGCTTCACATCTATGCAGCAGCCAACGGAGGTATGACGCTGGCTCGAGTATATACAATACTGTGAAGTTAATCCTGATGCCAAATAACAACGCGAATTTTGCACGTCCCTACCTATTGGTCGTTTAAAACGCGAAATTTTCGTATCTCTATCGATAAACAAAGGTCTTTGTGGTTGTGGACGCAGTATATTTAAGTATAGCATGGCCTTAAATAGTATCGTGAAAAATACCTGCCCCTAACTATAACACACAAAATCCAAATAAAACAGGTAATTATGTTATTATATAATCATTTCACATTGGTAAACCCTGGAGTGGCACGGAACTTGATAGCTCATGAATGTTACAGGTCATTGGATGAACGCAAAAAAAAAATTATTAAATTTTTACAATGTAAAAAAAAAATGTATAAGTGCCATTTTCACTACACGATTATTTGATAGGAAAAAGGATGAGTGAAGAGATTTGGGCGGCTCTTAACAGCGAGGTCTTGGGAACCAAGATAGAAAACGTCGATCGGCCTTCTCGTTCTTGCCTCACAAACAAAACACATTAATATGAAAATATACGTAACAGGAAATAGCATCAGTTCTCATTTCTTTAATGTTCAGGATATAGCAGAAGACAATTTCCAGTTCCGCGCGCAAGTTTTGTGATGTAAATCAAATTTAAACCTTTGGTAAAGTACCATTTCTGAAAATGAACTAGCTCTCTAATAGTTGAACAATTGAAGTAAATTTAAACCTTTGGTAAAGTACCATTTCTGGAAATGAACTAGCTCTCTAATAGTTGAACAATTGAAGTAAATTTAAACCTTTGGTAAAGTACCATTTCTGGAAATGAACTAGCTCTCTAATAGTTGAACAATTGAAGTAAATTTAAACCTTTGGTAAAGTACCATTTCTGGAAATGAACTAGCTCTCTAATAGTTGAACAATTGAAGTAAATTTAATAGTTTCCCTAAAAGTACTTATCCTAGATTTGTTATTATAAGTTTAAAAAATATATTTTTGGATATCGGAATACAAAGTTTTATTTATTTATTTATTTTTGTTACTAGAGGGTATTATTTTCGCCGCCGTGTCAAGATTAGAGGCGCTTAGATTACCCTAAATTCTGTCACTAATTCATTTGGCAAATTACTTCATAAAATTGTATGCAAGGGTCTTTCGCATGGTTTTAATAAATATTTTCTTTGAAGGCCGTCTCTCCCTCCAGCTCTCTCTCTTCCTCTGTGGGGTGTTCGACTGCTGATTGAAATTCTCAACCCCACTCTATACATCCTCCCCAGCTACCCTACAATCTTACCACTCACCCTTTCTCCCTCTCGACCAAGACAGCGAACAGTATTTTCCTACCACTCTCGTAAGTGGCTCCGAGATTAAATTGCCAAATATAATTTTTCCCCTACTCTCGGGCGACTGAAGGATACGCCTCGTTCTAACAGCTTCGTTGTAAATCTGATTTAAACTCCTAGGATAACAGAAGAACGAAAGTTACGCAGTAGATAATTTCTGTACACGTTACAAACAATTCTTCGGGAAACAAGATGCCAAATATTTTATTGTAACTATAGAGGAGAACTTTTCTTTCCTTGTAACTCCACAGCCCTTTGCACACTTGAGCAGGAGTCGCTTGTTCATTGGCTGCTGCCACAGACAAACTCGTTCTGCCGTTTGACCCCGGCCACACGGAATGAAGCTACCAGTGTGCTGAGTGTTTACTATTGGTTCTGAGTCTTGCAGGGCGTGTCGGATGAGAGGAGGTCCAATGATATACGTGCAACTAACATATAAATGCTGTTCACTACAAAGTGAGCACATTCAAAACACACTATTGAAAAAAAAAAAATCACTGCTCCTACTTGCATGTACTTTAACGGGCGCACCAAGTGACATGCACCAAGTAAAGTTGGTAATGACGGAGGGTATATTGCGACGGGATGACCGTCACACGAGAATGGTTTGCTGTGCGCTGTCATTTTCTGTTTGCAGTGAAAACGCCTTAGGCGTAGCGGTCTGACTACCTGCCAAGGGGTTGTATGCGGCGGATTGCTGTCTGAAGAAACCTAGGAGCAAAATAAGCAAGTTACTTGAAAGAGCCTTAAGAAAATATTGCGTTTGGGTATAAACTGTTCACAGTAAAGTGAGCACTTTTCAAGGTCCTTCCAACATGCTTTAACCACTAATAAATATATATTATTGCAGCATCAGGCATTACATTTCGAGGGTGGTGAAATGTATACACTGTGTTTATTCGTCACATTGCAATGTTTATAATAAAAAACAGCAGGAAGGTGGTAATATGATGAAAGGAAAAATTAAGAAAGGCCTTAAAAAGTGCTCACTTTACCGTGAACAGCCTATATTAATTAATAAGAAAAAAGGGCCTTCGCTCCGTCGCTGGTGGTATGGTCTCCTGGAGGGGGAATGGCATTAAGAGAGGATTAGGTCGGTATATATACAGGTGCGTCAATGCTGTGCGTCGTCCCTTTGGGGGTGATTTCCGAGACTTGAAGTTTTGTTTGTATGAAGTGGAAGGGTACCTTGAAAGTAGAACTTTTACCAGGGCTTCAGAAAAATTGGCAGTAACTGTGAATGGACTATAACTCCAGATGGTCCAACACACTCGCCGGATCGCCCATAAGAAATCTCTCCCGGCGACCATCTGCTCCCGGAGGAGAATGTCAGCAGCTTGTCAGCTTCGTCAGGAAAAAAAAAAAGGAGATGAAACCTAGAGGCGAGTTTAGTCTAGGTGAGGAGGGAGGGGAGGGATGAATATGTCCGTGGGGATACACGCGTTTCGTTTTCTTGCGTGGTCGAGGGGAAGCGTATTTCATATTTCCGACTGTTTGTGCAACTGCTCCTCAGCGGCTGCGTAAAAGAAGATGACATTCATGTCGCGGAGCTGTCAGCGGTTCAAAACGGCCTTCACCCGTCCCCTTCTTCCCTTCATCGGGAAGACCCTGGGGAGGAGAAAGGGCGATGCAAGAAAGGACTGGGATAACAGGGATGTTTCATAAAGAAGGGAATGTACGGCTAAAAAAAGAAATAGAGCGTATCTCGTTCTCTTTATACCTTCTTTTGTTGCGCACTCCTGAGATCATAATCGTCTTATCCGTTGACTTGAAACTGCGCCTACGAAATGAGTGAATAATGTCCATTGAACTGAAGTCTTCGCTGTTTTTCGCCGTGCTGAAGCAAACCGGACGTGTCTTCAGAAAGTCGCAAGTCCCACACCATCCGAGTGCACTAATGGAGTTGAGAGATTCGGGCGGCTCTTAACAGCGAGGTCTTGAGAGCCGATGCGGGTGGTTATGGAGCAACGCCGGAATGAAAGGGCGGGGGAAACGGGAGATCCCAGAGATAAAAACCCGCCGACCAGCGGCATCGTCCGACGCGATTCCCACGTGTGAAAATCCGGGAGTGACCCGGTCGGGGATTGAACCCGGTTCGCCCTGGTGGGAGGCGAGTAGGCTAACCGCTCAGCCACCGCGGCTGAGCGGTTTATAGCATTAAGTTTATAGCGTTATGTTTATAGCATTAAGGGGGTTATCTTGGAGTTGAAGACATGACATTCAACACAAATGCTTACAGCAATAAGGGGGTTATCTTGGAGTGGTTCAACCCCTTAACGTATTGTCCCGAGAATACTCGTCCACGTCTGACATGTTGCATAACAGGTAAAATTACGGTCGGTGCTGTACAATGCCAGAAGCCTGCACCAGTACAGGCAGTTATCTAAAGGCTGTTCACGGTAAAATGAGCACTTTTGAAAGCCCTGCTTGAGATCAACTTGTATGTACATTGTGTATTCTTCCACCTTGTGTAAAATTAACATTGCCGTGGACCTCATCACTTTATTCATGCGCCGGTCAAGTGAAACTGTGAAATTATTAGAAAAGTAAATATTTTACAAACGTGGTAATTTGTACACTTCCGACGCATTAAAAAAAACAGGCAGCGAAATAAATAATTTAAGTTATCACATATGGTTACCGAACACTTTTTATTCGACGTCAAATATGGAACTACATTCCACTCATCGTTACCAACTTTGCTGGGCGTATGTCACCCAGTGAGTCCGTTGAAATATGCGAAGGCAGGGGCAGTGACATTTTTCTACGGTTGATTTAAAAAGTGCTCACTTTATCGTGAACAGCCTATACTTTCCCTGGGCAACGCTATTGTAATCTGCCTACACACCAAGTACTTGTAATTGGGTGCTTCTGATGCCATGGATCTGCCCTTTCCATAGGTTCAAAATTTTAAGTTGATAAAAAGAATTCGTAAGTATTTTCCACACCATACAGTTCATATTTTGCATCACCTGAAATGAACATTTAATATGTATGTAAAGAGGGTAACATATGCGGAAATGTATCGCAAAATGTGAATTTCCGAAACATAAAATTAAGAACAGAATTTGAACGTCTCAGTATATTTTAATGGGGTTGGTTTTATTGGCATGATATTTGAACCTGGTAACTATCATATAAGGCAGTATTTGCTATACAGTCTATGGTTTTTATTTCAAAATCGTAACATTTTTGTTGCGAATCAATTACGGCTATAAACCACAAAATCAGTAAATATGGCAACATCATTGTCTTAATATTAACCAAACAATATTATATACATATTTATAAAATTTAAATTTATACAGAATGTTTTTTGACAACGCGGCCAGATTCTGATAGTTTGTTCCTTACGGAAATATATGACAAAAAACGGCATATCTCTTTTCGCTTAGCCGAACTCCCGTGGTTCAGTCGGTTGGTACGCCATTGGTCTGCGGTGCAGGAGGTTCTGGGTTCGAATCCTTGGCAAGGCTTGGGTGTTTGTTTAAGGTAGGTCATAAGTTAGTTTGTAAGCAGTTCCCTGATAAGTTTTCAGGTATTACACCGGAGGACGTTAATAAGACCATTCCCATTCCACTTCCAAAATCACTTTTCCTTTAAGTAATTATTAGGTGAGCCAAGCGCCTCGAAAAATCGAGTTTCGAAATGCTCTTAGTTAAAAATTATCAGCAAGTACTTGCGATTAAGTAACAAGTCGGTGACTAGTGGCCAGAGACAAGGCCGTTTCCATAGCAACGCGCAGCCTATCGTGGTCTCGTAAGCTTACGTCAAGGGGTCGCCGCCCCACTAATTTGCCTTCGTGTATAGTTTTATATTATACGAGTTGGTTTAGTCAACAGCAGTAGAGGTCTATTGCAGATCTTGGCGCAGCACAATAATTTCACTAAAATTCACGCAAATATCTCACTTTCAAGCGACAATTTTTCAATCTCTTCTTCAAACATGATTCATCTCGTCAATCTCACCCCCAAAATGAAGATAATATGACCCAAATCTTCGTTCTCAATTACGCGGACTTATTTTTTAAAACATACTTTGTTCACTCTTTGACCAGTGGTCCATTTTCAGGGTGAATGAAACTAAATTTAGGTCAAAAAGGGTAAATATTTACTTTAAATTTGAAAGCCAAATCAATTAGTCAAAAATAACATCACAAGAATAGTATGAAAATTCTTGGAATTTCATCAAAAATATGATGATTTAGTTTGAAAATGAGTCTTTGAAAAACCACACACAAGGAGTGAACACAAGTTGAAAATTTATTATGATTTTGACCTTTGAGTTGCGCGTCGAAAAGATTTGACGGGGAATTAGAAATTTGTTTGGAATTTAGCTTGAAATTGATTGAATATTAGTTAAATTATTGAGTTGCGCCAATATCTGCAAGTAGATCTCTACTGACAGCAATAATGCCGCCATTTATTCGTCCGTACATTTCGCGGTGGGCGCGAACAAGGCATCAACTGTTCGCAGTTTAACGAGATAATCGCAATAGCATCCTCGTCATGATCCAGATTTCTCCCACTGGAAAACTACCAGCTCGCTAGCAACTCCTACTATCTCGCGTATACCCGCTCCCTATCTGCACGTATCAAACCCACATCCCAATGATCGTATTAAGCGAGTGGTAATTCAGCAATTCGCCAATACGTATGCCACAAAGAGGATTACGAGACGAGCAATAAAACGTGGACGCAACAACTGATCTAAATCCGTAATGGGCATGTGAATAAATTAATAATTTATTTCATACTATTGTTTCCAGTCTGCTCTGTACAATGGATTTATTTCAGTTATTAAGATCAACCGACAAGGACTTATGTGGCAGTTTGGAGTGTTCGCATGTAATATGTTTATATTGTAAGCAGAGAGGTACAAAATTCGCGTTATTATTTGAGGACACGTTAAACTTCAAACGCATGTATCTATGCAATAAGTTTTTCATTGGGCCATACTTAATTTGACGCGCCCTGGGTAACTCTGCGCCAGTAAATAAAAACTTCAGAATTGTGTAGTCCAATCACGTGCAGTACAGTCAAAATAGAGTGACTTCACATCTGTGCAACAGCCAATGGAGAACCGACGCTGGCTCGAGTATATACAGCACTGTGAAGTTTAGCCTGACGCCAAATAATAACGTGAATTTTGCAGGTCTCTAATTGTAAGTATATTTGCTATTGTTACGTGCAGCAACAGGCATGCTAGCCTGATTGCGAGAGCACAAACATATTATGACGAAGCCTTGAGCGCTTAGAAACAACTCCTGCAGGTAGGGCTGGTTATTACTAAACACGGGACAACACGGCTGGAAACACGGCGAACGAGATTTGTCTTCGAGACTTTGCACCAGCAAGACGTCTAGAGATGGGGGAGTGCTGTCCGCCGACATACGCCCGGTCATCAGCCTACGGCATCATGAACAAGGTGACGACGTTCCTTAGAAACTATTCAGAGTGGCTTTAATGTAATTAAATTATAAATAATAATAATCATTAACACAATGTAACCAATTAATATAATAACAGCTCCTCCGAGTTAGACTAATGCAGGTTTGTAAACGAGATGTAATTTACATGATTTCAATACAGGGACGATAAAGAGATAAATATTATTCACCTTTGAGTTACGCGTAACCTCAACTTGTACGTTAATATAAAATATAAAAATCTACACATCATTCTATAAAGCGTAACACTGTGTATATGTATGAATATAAAACTGGCAACTCCGATTTATTTCCGTTTATTGACGGGTTAACAATTTTACAGATTTCCTAAAAGCGGAATCATTTCGAATTTAACACAAATACCAGGTTTTGAACAGTCACACTGACGATTGCGAATAAGATATTTTGACCACAAATAAGAGAGTCGTAATTTCATATCTCTACTAATATCGTTATCGCTAAAAGAGCCAGAATGGCCCGCTGGCTCTTGCTACATCCACAAATAATAAATTAAAATGTTACTTATACCACTCTTACACAACATTAACACCTATATAAACAATTACAACCCACTTCTCTGGTCAGTTCTCTCCAGAAAGTCACAGAGTACAGACCGAACCTGATCCGTCAATATCACCCCTAACCATTTCAACAACAATGAAAATCAAAGAAATGTCATATCAAACAAAAAAAAATTAATTACTGAATTCTTTGATTAATTTGATTAATTAATCCGCAATTAATCGACTAGTCGATTAACAACTAATCGCATATTCTATATATCGATTAATCGAACAATCTACTATCCGCTCTATCCACATGTAATTCTACAAGTGAGCCAGAATGACACTGCTGTCTCTACTCAGGTTTTGGGTAATTTTAGGGGATTATGTGATTGTGTTACATAATCCAGTCATATCTTGTACGGTAGTAAATTTGCATGTATGGTATAAGTTTTTATAAAACTTTAATAGGTACTGTATATGGTGTTTTTGACGCATATAAACTTATGTTCTTTTGGAAGTTTGATCTCAAATATAAAAGTTTTTCTCAGAACTCATGTGTTGTCTGTGTTTTTAGTGAAGGTACAGACATTTCAAAACTCAATAACATTTACTACCTTAAGAGAATTTTTCGGCTGTTTATTCGACTTTTGGTCGTGTTGTCTTTTGGGAACAGAGTCCTTGCGTCGTACGGCGTTGAAGGAATTAGCAAGTGCTTCAGTGTGAATGATCTGTGATTAAGGTTTTATATTTCGTAAGCCCCAATTACATTAAAATTGAGATTTTGACAGGCCATTGTTAGGGACAGGTGTTTCGCGCGATAATATTTCAGCCCATGCTAGACTTCAATGTCCTATGTCCACACAACTTCCTTTGGTTATTGGCCGCGTGTCTACGTGAGCAGACATGTGCCTATTTGACTGTGCCTATCGTGATAAAGTACTCCGGTACAGAACGTCCATGATTCGCGGACAGACACTTGAGGCACGTGACATTTCAAATTATCCAACCACGAAAGTGCATAAGAACAAAAGTATTTTGGAGTACAACTGGTACTGAAATATTTTCGCGACAAACACCTGTCTCTAGCCATTGTGTAAAAAAAATGTTGGTTCTAAAATTATTGTATGTGAAGAAATAGTATTAATGAGCCAGAGATGAATTGTTAAAGAGAGAAACCAATATGTACTATAGTTTTGCTGTCCTTGATAGTGGCAATATCAAACGCCATGCAAAATCGTCCGACATAGACTCCTTAAGAAAGTTACGATTTCCATCACAGGACTCTTATCTGGGTCTTTAAGGCACGGGTTCCCAACGTTTTTATCACTGATTACCACTTGACATAGTTATTATCACTAGCCGTTCCACCTATATACCATGGGGAAGAGATGTGGTAAGTTACGGGTTTTTTTCCCCTTTGTATTTTAGTGTATAGCGGGAGTTCAAAATGGAAAAACATTTTGGAGGGTGCAAAGAAAATTGTGAAGGAGAAACGAGATATTTCCAGGAAAAAAAAGTTTCTTCAAACTTTTTTTTTCTCGCCACAACTTAAAAATTTGCGATCATGTTCACGTATCAACTGAATTACCTTCACGTACCAATGGTTTGGAACTTCAGCTCTAATAAATAATATGTACCAGTAATTCGAAAAATAGTTTAGATGTTATACCTTAACTGAATTATTAAATTAAGTAACAAACTGGTTTACTATTCGCTGTCAACGCTACTTCAAGATATGCAGGTCACTGAGTTGAAAGGCACGCCAGTTATGGGAGATTATTACTAGAAAGAATAAGTTTGTTGAAAAAGAAAATACAAAACGTAAACTGTATATACGTCGTTGGAGACTGGGGTTTTTGACTGTTGTGTAGGCGCATCGCGAGCCTACGCTGGGGAGATATGAAGAACAAGAATATCAGTCTAATTCAAACCAGACTAAGATTCAAGCAAATGTTTCTCTCTGCGTACTCTCGTTGAAACAACCTCGTTGTTTCAGACTCAAGTCCAGGTAATACCTGTGAAATAAAGTATCCTTCTCTTTCATTTACTGCGACGGGGAAGAGAAAGGCCCCTTTCGTGGGGACAGAGCTCTAGGCGTAAGGGAGGGCAATTTTTTTTTCTAATCTTTCTCATAGGTCCGAGGGGGTTGGTTCCACGAAGCGTAGCAAACAGCTGGAACGGAATCAGTTAAGGCCTATGCTCACCTCCGCTGTAAAGCTTTATTGCTTCCACTCCATTCTTCTTTCGTTTTCTCTTTTTCGCGCCCCTTTCCATTGGCGTGCCTTGCTTCGTCGTGTTTTTTCCCCGGCGTGGTCGAGTCAGACATGGAAGGGTGAGACGCGGAATTATTAAAGCGGGTCGGGGGGGGGGGTAATGGAAGCGAATTTCATCCCTCCTTTTCGTCATCCCCGCCCCCTGCGAAATCCCCACCGCACAAGGCTCCAAAGGGAATAATTCCCGCTCCTTGCAGCAAGAAAGGAGAGGGGTGGATAGCGAGCGAGCAAGAAAGAGAAAGGGGGTTGTTTTTTGGGGAGGGGGTGTAGGGAACTAGTAGGATGTAAGTCAGGGAGGAAGGAAGGGTGTTTCAACGCGTCTCTTCAGGTGTGAGAAACCTCCGCTCGCAGGCAGACGTAATTAATATATTGCGAGACGCGTTCACGCTTGAGAGGAGGTGGGTTGGTGATCATGTGAGTTCTCTCGCGTCGTGCCTGGTAGCTCGCCGGGATGGCGCTGTAAACCGGGCGCACGGCGGAGCTCTTGTGTTCTCGCGGGGGAAATTTGGAAGTGACGATGTTCGAGACGATATGGAATTCTCCGGTTTCGGTGCGACAGGCCTTCTGGAGAAACCAGCCAGGATTGCCACACCAGAAGGACTATTATTACTACTGTATCGTCATTTCAAACTTTGGGATAAAATTCTAAGTTAAAACACAGAGAAATGGCACTTCAATCGGTGGCGAAACAAGTTTTTCTACTCCAAGAAACTTTTATTATGTAATTCCCATGCCATGTTAAAATTAAATTTAATTTTGTGAAGTATGTTCGGTGCAAAGTTTTAGATTGCAATCATTTTAACTACGCGACAAAATTACGACGTGATATATTTTTCTGTATATTTGGTGTTTTCATGTAGCTATCGATTATGTGCCACGGGATTTTATATAATTCTGATAACCAAGAAAAATATTTTGACCACCTAAACGCCTTTACGCTGGATTGTGGTAGGACTGCGTCTAAGAAAGGGCATACTCAACGTTTGGTAAATGGTAGAGATAGGAAAATTTCGCTAGTTCAATAACCTGTAGGCTAGACTCCACAGTCCTGTGTAGACTCGAGCCTCAGCTGTGTGTTCGTTGGCTGCGGCTCCAGAGAGTATCCACTGTTACTCCACACCTGACATTTTGGGATTCGATACGTGTTTCCTTGCAAGTCTGCTATTGGCTCAGAGGCGTCCAGGGCGTGTTTAATAAACTGTGATCCTATTGCAGAGGTGACTTCACTGTATATGTGTTTAACGTCTATCTTGTCCCGAAATGAATTCGCGAAATTTTCCTATCCCTAATCAATGGACTCGGCGGTGTAATGCTCGTAGCACTCTCCTCCCACCAAGGCAAACAGCATTCGATTCTCGCGGGATCACGTCCTGATTTTCGCACGTGGGAATCATTCCGGTCGATGCCGCAGGTCAGAGGGTTTTCTCGGGGGTTATCACGCTTACGCCGCCCTTGCATCCCGGCGCTCCACCGTACCTCGCTTCGCCCTCATCGGTTATCAAAATCTCTTTGTTAGGAGCAGGGCAAACCTTTCCACTCGATATCAACTGAATGAAAATCAACCGGGTGCTCCAGTGGTTGACGATTAGCCAATTGTTATGAACACGACTAAGGAGAGCCGTTCAGCATAGCTATCTGAAGGGGGGGGGGGGTTGAGGGCACGGCCAGACTATATAAGCGCTGAGGCAGCAATGTCAGGAGTCGCCATTGCTGCCCATCACCTGCGAGCACTGGCTGCGGAGATATAGTTGACCTGGGGGGGGGGGGGGGGGGGGAGACCGCCGCCGACAACCATTGGCCTTCCCAGCGACGCGCGCCTGACCAATCCGAGTTATAATAGAATTGGCAGTGATGAGTAGGGACATGCAAAATTCGCGTTATTATTTGGCATCACGTTGAACTTCGCAGTACTGTATGCACTCGAGCTGGCGTCGTTTCTCCATTGGCTGGTGCGTAGACGTGAAGACACTCCCTCTCTGACTGAACTTAACGTGATTGGACTACACGATTGTGAAGTGTTCCATTATTGGTGCAGAGTCACCCAGGGTGTGTCACATAAAGTACGGTCCAATGACAAACGTATTGCAAAGGTACATATGTTTCAAGTTTTACATGTCCCCAAATAATAACGCGAATTTTGCAGGTCTCTAGTGATGAGTTAACACTTTGTAGACTATGCTCGAGTGTAGCTCGAGCAAAGCTAATTTGAAAATGTCTTTGTTGTTCAGAACAAAACTCGCATGGATGTGCATTCTTTGTTCAACTAGTGATTAACATAACCCCACAAGAACATCACAGCGCAGTAACAATTATATGGCTTATGGTAAAATTTCCTTTTTTACAGCAACTCAAAAGGACATAATTAAATGTAAAGTCTTTTATACGATAAAAAAACATTTGATTGTGTCAATATCAGCTCGGCTATCCATTGGTTGATGACCGGCCAATGATGAACGCTGTAAAGTACAGGGTAGTGTCCGGTGTGTTATGGACCAATAGGACGATGGTGAGTTCTAACACAGGCACCAACAGAACTGGTGTTATTGCAGTAGTGGATATAGGTGACTCACTTCTAATTTGTCTTAAGTGCCTGTAAGTGTGTGCGGACCTCAATGTGTTTAGTTCAGCACTGGATAAAAATACAGTGATGTCTAAAGCAATAGAGCTTAACCCTTAGACCCTTTCTGGCTTACAACAACATCCATCAAACGAGTGTGAACTAATTATTGTGATCCATTGTTGAGGATACAATAAAGCTTATTAGTCCCGATAGGAAAATTTCGCGAGTTCAATGACATGTTTGCTAGACTCCACAGTCCTGTGTACACTAGAGCCTCAGATGTTTGTTCAGTGGCTGCTGCCTCAGAGAGTAGCCAATGTTACTCCACACCTGGCAGTATGGCACTCGCTACTTGTTTCCTTGCAAGTCTGCTATTGGCTCAGGGTCTTCTAATGAACTGTGATCCAATAGTGAAGGTGACTTCAGTGTAGACGTGTTGGGCGTCTATCTTGTCCTAAAATGAACTCCCGAAATTTTCCTATATTTACTTATTTGCTTAGTAATTGTATGGTTTGTATTAACAACAATAACGTATAAATAGAGACGTCAAAAATCCGCGTTATTATTTGAGGACATGTCAAACTTAAAAATACTTTTGTTTTGCAATACGTGTGTCATTGGACCATTCCTTATATGTCACGCCCCGGGTGACTCTGCGCCAATAAATGAACACTTCATGACTGTGTACCCCAATCAAGCGCAGGTCACTCAGAAAGGGCGTGACTTAACATTTATGCCGCTACCAATGGAGAAATGACGCCAGCTCAAGTGTGTATATATATATATATATATATATATATATATATATATATATTATATATATATATATATAGTACTATGAATTTTAGCTTGATGTAAAAAAATAACGCGAATTTCGCAGTTCCTTACTCATCGGCTCTCTAGATCCCGATGTTAAGGGAACCACCCACCTGACGCGACATGGCACAGGAGCGAGCGAACGTTAAGGGCGACACTGGCACGCACATCAAGTGCCGCATCGCCACTATGCGTGAAGCACTAAACTAGCGCGCAAGCTTTTTGTCGAACCGGTTTTTCTAAGGATCTTTATGCGGTGAACATATTATTTCACTGCTGGAAAGTCTGATCCAAAGTTTAATGCAGGATTGTACCTGAGTTTCACGTAGATCCGGTCAGCACATTTTGACATACTGCAGTCTGAAAATGCTGTTTGCAGCTACGTTGGAGGACTTGGAAATAGTGGTTCTAACATGCGCAGTGTCATGAAAGAGACATTCCGTCATCGCCTGAGGTTAGATTTATTTTCGTAAATTAGCACATTGGGCGTACGTGGAATAATTTCGTCAAAAAAAACGGATCTCCCAACACACTGCAACACATTTCAAGCGCCTAGTAGGCGGCCTGTTTAACAGCCGCCCGCCCAACTAACATATACTTGTATGTTGTCTACCTTGGTGCTGAATTATAACGCGACGTGATATAGGTTCTCTCCACATATCCACTGATATTGAAGACAAGTTATAAGTGAGTACACTATAGAAGCAACGGTTCTTTTGATCTCCATATCCCCGTTCACCCACGTCCTATTGGCCTAAACCTCACCAGACACCCCTACTGTGCTATACAACTTACGTCATTGTGTTATAGGTAGACACCCGAGAAATTCGCGAGTTCAATGACCTGTAGGCTAGACGCCACAGTTTTATATGCTCTCATACAGATATCAACTGTTTATTGGTTTATTGTTGTGGTACTAAAATGCGGTGGTTGGGCGCACAATTTAGTGCACGTGTGTTATTGGCTCATTTTCTCCAGGAGGTGTTAGCACGTCGACATATTAAAAACGCAACATGAACGTGCATGTTTGTGAATTCCAACTTGTGTAGAAATGAACACGCGAAATTTTCGGGTCTTTATTTACAGGTAGGGACCTACGAAATTCACGTTATTTTTTTACATCAAGCTAAAATTCATAGTACTATATACACTTGAGCCGGCGTCCTTTCTCCATTGGTTCCACATAAATGTTAGGTCACGCCCTTTCTGACCGAAATGCACGTGATTGAGGTAAACAGTTGTGGAGTGCTCATTTATTGGCGCAGGGTTACCCGGGGCGTGCCAAATAAAGAATGGTCCAATGACACACATATTGCAAAGGAAAAGTGTTTTTAAGTTTAACATGTCATCAAATAATAAGGCGAATTTTGCAGGTCCCTACCGATGAGGTTGAAGCAAGGTGAGAACGGTGCAGCGCCGGAACGCAAGGGCGGGGGTGGGGGACGGGAGATCCCCGAGAAAACCCGTCGACCAGCGGCATCGCCCGGCACGATTCCCACTTGCGACCCTGTCGGGAATCGAACCAGGTTCGTCTTTGTGGAGGCGAGTAGTTTAACAACTACACAACCGTTTCCTCCTACTGTTTAAGAAGTTTACTAGATTTATTTCACTGCAGTGAACGTACAATATTTCACTTGCAGTGTTTCAAAATATTTTGGCATCTATATTTACAAAATAATTTAGAATGTGAAAAAAAAAAAAAAAATGTTTATTTTTTTTTTATATTGACGTGAGCTTCATACAGATGTCAGTTTTTATTAAAGCAATGTAACGAAATAATTACTCAGAGCTACAGTGACGTCACACGTTAATATTGAATAGACGCTACAAATTATGGATATGTGTAAGTTCACACGCTAACTCGCCACAAAATTGCGTATAAATAGTCATCGAAAGCTAATCCGACCGATCTCTTGAATAATTCAACAGCTTGCACCGCGGAATATCGGTTCACGCGGTTCATCTTCGGACAAGTATACAACAAATTTCGAAACCATCACTGGTCCGTGAGTTACCAGTACACTGTAAAAACACTTTATTTACTGCAATAAATTCCTTGTTGTCACAGAGAAAAAAAAGTTATAACGTTAAATATGAATTACTGCTATGTGTAGGTTTGTCGAAAACAAAATATTTGTTTGATCCATTATTTATTGCAATGATAACCTTGCATCGCTGTTAGAATAGTTCAGCAGCATCCTTTGTGATCAAGTCACTTACTGATATTCTGACAGTTAGAGCACTATGGCGATGAACTAAGGAATGTGTTATTTGGTAAATTAGTTTTCGTGATGTACTATAGAGTAAAAAAAATGGGAAGATAACTAGGGCTGCCTGTTTTACGCGAAAATAGTTAAGCTCAAGCATACTTCAATACCGTGGTGCACAATGGCATATTTAACGTGGTTACTAGCTGTGTATACTTGTTAGACGACAGTCTCATACCTGGCTGGGCCAATCGGAACTATATTGCTATAGTGGTTATCAGGTAGTCATGTAAGACGCGTGACAATCAACATCACTCAATAACAAAAGCGGATTGTAGCTAGAGTGTTTTGGAGTGTAACAGGTCGTGGAATCTTTTTTCACGAAAAAACAGGTACACCTAAAGAAGAGTTTTGAAACCATTTAACCCATTCATGTGGTATAAAGCAAGATTTCTTTACTGTAAACGAAACTATATGAAATAATAATTTTCTTTGCCATAAAGGAGATTAATATTGCCGTAAAACAAAAATGTATAAAGAAAAAATTTCATAACCATAAACCTTGGCTTCTTTAACTTTCGTCCTCAAATATAGCAATATTTATTTACTTTAAACGAAGAGCTTCAAAGTTATTATTTTCTTTTCTATACATAAATCTTGCGGGTTTTTTTTTTACAGCATGCAGAAATAACTTATAATATTATTCAATGACCTCCAGCTTTATAAAATATATGGTAAAGTATGGAAATCTATAGTTTTACCACGTGAAAATCTTTGGCACAATTTAGCGAGATTTTAGGAGCATGTGCCCCCCTGGCCCCTCCATCATCCTCTTTTCGACGACTCACATGCAAAAATCGCGTTATTATTTGGCATAAGGCCAAAATTCACAGAAATGTATACACTCGAACAGACATCGGTTCTCCATTGGCAACCGCATGTATGTGAAGCCGCCCTCTTTGTGAGTGAACTGCACGTGATAGGGGCACACAATTGTAAAGTGTAATTTATTGGCCTCAGAAATGCCCAGGGCGTGTCAAATAAAGTATGGTCCAATGACAACCGTATTGCACAGATACGTGTGTTTTATGTTAAAAATGTCCTCAAATAATAACCGAATTTTGCAAGCCTCTAGTAATAAAGAAATAAATCCTTACAAACATTTATATATTTTGGCGTGGCGGTTCGTTTGATGACGCGACCACACCCACTTGATTGACTGAGCGAGGCTAAAGGACGGGCTCCCTATCCGAACAGAACCAGTGTTCTTGAGGTAGTGGACATAGGTAACTCATTTCTAATCCATCTTAAGTGCTAGTAAATGTGTGCAGACCTCAACGTGCTAAGTCACCCCGACAACGAACGTCCCGTGAATGAATGGCAGGCAGACATATAAATGCGTGGGAGTTGAAATCATCCTACAACGAAACTTGTTCTACTAACACGTTTCGTAATACAACAAGTCGTGGAATCTTCTCGTGAAGAACAGATGGTCCTACCGATCGGCTGCTGCAGCGTGCTGCGGTGAGTTCTCTACTGAGCTGGACTGCTGGCTGGTAAGTGAGATACCAGGCGCCGATTGGATAACGGCGTCACGACACGATGGCCAATGTCGCCATATTGCTGGCGTGTACGAGTGGAGTTCAGGGCACAAGCGGCTTTTTCGCTTCTGTAGCCTTAAGGGCACTAGCTCCCAAAAAAAAATAATTTTGTCATGTTTGTACGAAATACCGCCAATTTTATAGACATTGCATGTATAGTCTATTCGCGCTTTATTCAAACTAAAAAAACATTTGAAAAATCACCCCATGTATGATGCGCTTGTTTGTTGCCTAAATATGTCATATATAGGGACAGGTATTTTTCGCGAAACGATTTCAAGACCAGCTGGACTCCAAAACACTTAGTTCATATTCACTTTCGGGGTTGGATGATTTTAAATGTCACGTGCCTCAAGTGTCTGCGAATTGTGGTACTTTATTCGGATTGGCCCAGTCAAATAACTACACGTCTTATCGCTCTAGGGATAGGAAAAATTCGCGAGTTCAATAACCTGTTGGCTAGATTCCACAGTCATATGTATACTTGAACCTCGGATGTTTGTTCATTGGCTGCTGCCCCATAGAGTAGCCAGTGTCACTTCACACCTGTAACTATGGTACTCGCTATCAGTCAACTTCAGTGTGCACGTGTTTGGCGTCTATCTTGTCCTGAAACGAACTCGCGAAATGTTCCTATCCCTAGTAGACACGCGGCCAATAACCAAAGGAAGTTGTGGTTGTGGGTGTAGGATATTGAAGTCTAGCATAGCTATAAGGAGAGCGCTCTCTAGTTTCTGAACGAGTGACTGTGGAAAGGCTTTGAAATAGAGGGAAATAATCGTGATAATGAAAATATTTATCTCGATCTGATAATATTTGTTGTTAATAAGTTACCAAAAATATTTATTATTAAAACGTGCATATTATAGGAACATAAAAGTTATAGCAAACCATACAAAATTGATTTTATTTGCAGGCTTTTGTGAAGCAATTGAGTGAACACAGACAAATTGGATTTGTCTATGTGAACATTATTTATTTTGCAAGATGCAATGAACTTAATTTTATAGCGGTAAGAAAAAATAGCAATGTTTTTAAAACGGCTTATTCAAGAGTGCTTTATTTTAAAAAGTTATAAAAATTCAATTCAATAAGTTCACCTTTCTTAAGAGTTTACTGCAATCTGTTGGCACAACCGCGAAACAATTTACGCCAACACTGACTATTGTTCCATGGGACTTATCGCACACCAGGCAAAAACCACCAACACCAATACCAACCATCGCCAACAATCGCCTACAGCGCCAGTGCCTTAACACATTCTGGACTACGCTCGAGCCAAGATCGAGCAACGCCAGTTTAAAAATTTCTTCGTCCTACAAAATAAAAACTCCCCAGGTTATAGTCTCATTGTTGTGCTAGTATTTAAGGGAATCTCACAAGAACAATACAACCCAGTAGCTATAGATTTCCTTTTAAAAAATGTATTGTTTGTTATACCCTTATAAAATAACACGATTGACTGTAAAACTTTTACACAGTAAGATACATTTGATTGGAGCATAATCAGCTGTGCGACCCCAGTGGCTGATGACCAGCCAATGATGGACGTTGTAGAGCACAGTAAGCACTCCCAGTGTGGTGTGGACCAATAGAAGAGTGGTAAGTAGGAATACAGAAACCAACAGAATAGACGTTCCTGTAGTGGTGTATACAGGTGATACACTCCTAACTTGTCTTCAATTATAGTAAATATGTGGAGACGTGAATGAATTAACGCACGCTATGGCTGCTCTGCGAAAGCGACTGCATCGTGTACGCCGTGACTACACCGGTGTGAACCCCGGCAGGGCGCGGCCGACAAAACGCAGGACAAGGGAGCGCCTTGGAGAGGTTGGAAGGGCGTGTGCTCGTGAAGCGCATGGGAGGGGATGCCGTCTGGACGCCCATAGCGAGCCCTCCCAGGGAATGTTGCGACATGCCACGCACTCTCGACCCCCGCGCTTCGTGCACGCACCAGTGGCGAGACGTAGCTCGTTAGATGAAGGAGGAGCGCGGATTACAATTAGGAACTGCACGCGACTATACAACACGCACGAGTCACTATAGGCTGCTCACGGTAAAATGAACTTTTTTGAAAGTCCTGTTTGATATCTACTTGTATACACGTTGTGTATAATTCCGCCTTATGTAAAATCAACATAACTTTATTCGTGCGTAGGTCAAATAAAACATTAAAATTATTAGAAAAGTAAATATTTTACGAATCTACTCATTTTTACACTTCGACACATTAAAAAAAAAATCAGAAAGCCAGTGAAATGATTCATTTTAAGTTATCACAAATGGTTACCTATCACTTTTTATTCGACATTATGATATGGAACTACTTCTAATCCATCGTTGCCAACTTTACTGAACGCATGTCACTCAGTGCGCCTGTTAAAATCTATTCAGGTAGGAACGATGACTTTTTCCTAAGGTTGTTTTATAAGTGCTCAGTTGATAGTGAACAGCCTTTAACAACTTCTCCACTCAATACCAAAATTGTCAGAAAAGTTACACACATATGGTGCATGTGAAATAAGGACATGTATATTTGCATACACTATACAGAGACAAACACAAACATTTTTCTAGAATTTATATACTTAAATGTTTTTTTTTTTTTATTTAATGCGACTATTTTGAAAAGTTTGGGCTCTCCCAACGTTATTTCGTCAGCCGCATTTACCTGACTGCTACGGAGTTCGCCATAACATTACGACACCCACATTTATACATGTATATTACTTCACCAGCAGCTTTCATTAATGTTTCTCTACGACACGATATTACCTCAGCAACATTCACAGTGTCAATTACGAAAAAAAAAATCCGGATGTATAGTATATTATTGCACTTACTAAAACACAGTCAGTTTCCTCGCGGCATTGTACTACCACCGGCCAGAAATAATGATGTATTATATAGTAATCGTTTTCGGTGCAGGGTGAACTAATAGGCAGAGGCCTGCAAAATTCGCGTTACTATCTGAGAGCATTTCAAACTTCTAGCACACGTATCTTTGCAATACGGTTGTCATTGGACCACACTTTATTTGACACGCCCTGGGTAACTCTGAGCCAATAAATGTACACTCCACAGTTGTGCGCCCCAATCACGTGCAGTTCACTCAGAAAGGGAGTGACTTCACTCACATGCGGCTGCCAATGGAGAACCGACGTAGGTTCGAGTGTATGCATTACTGAGAATTTTAGCCTGATCACAAATAATAACGCGATTTTAGAATGTCCCTAATAATAGGACGATTGCAAATTTGAATACAGTGATGAACGGAAGGGATGTTCATATATCCGTGATTTTAGAAGACTTGCTTCAAGCTTGTTTTGTTTGTCAGTAAATCTGTACCACACTCAAAATGTTAATCGAAATTTAAGCGTAATTCCTTTCTGTTTTGCAATAAAACCTTCAAGTAGGGCAATAAATAATTACTGTGACTGTCAGAAAATATGTACACTCATTTGAGTTACAAAAATTGTAGCATTCGTGGCTGTAATAGTTGTGCATAAAATCAAATTTTAAAATTTTTTTTTGTAGAAATTGTTGCTACTTTTTATTACATACAACTAGACGATCATGCTTAATGAAGGCGAAGGCTTTTTTCTCTTCGAAATGTTTTTTTCATTAAATCAGGCCTTGTGTTTTTCGTAGGCTTGTTTTTGACTCAAAGTTTCCGAGAACTTGTCTAAAGACTCGTGATTCAGTTATATAAACTAAAACAAAAGTATGCTCTTGTTTGAGTTAGTTCTCAAATAAATCCCGGTTGCATGCCTGACCTGTCTAATTACGCAAAGTGCGTGAAGAAGCGTCGATAAGAAATTAGGAAACAAGACGAGAAAGGTCTGGTTGGTGATGCTAGGTAACAATCAATATAATTGTCAAGGAGATCCTCTTCTTTTTTTTCTTTGTACTTCTGTCCCCTCAATGTGAATGTATTTTTAAGCTTCATTCTTTAGCTGAAAGCCACCGCCAGCTGAAAGCCAACCTTTGAGTGGAGCTTACATTTTTACATTTCGTGTCATTTAACTTGGAGGTTGAGTTATAAGCCTTACTTTACACTGTTCCGTTTTTGGTGTTTTTTTTAAATGTTGTTCAATAATGAACCAGTCTCGAGGCGTCTCCTCGAGTAGATGAAGAAACCTGATATCTTGGAAGTAGAGACAGAAGTTGTTATTTGTTAATAGACACGTTCACCTGCAGCACACTTCAGACGCCCTATTAAACAAAAAACAGCAATATATAGCAGACGAATTTTATCTTCATATTTTATGCTTGGTGCTGTTTCCATTTGTCGTTTGCATTTTAATCTATTTATGTCCGGCTCTTCCTCGCGTTTTTTTCTGTGATTCATGCGGACTTTAAAAACATACTGAGTTCGTACACAACTGCTTCTCTGTTTCATATGGACACAAAGCGAGTTCCGTTTAGCGCGTCGTGCGTGTTTTGAAACATAAAGCCGCATTCGATTACTGCAACTCCCAAGTACAAACTCCGCGCTACAGACATTTTAGGAGATGCAAGCTCAAAAACATGCCACAGCGTGTTAGTAATTGAAAAATTTCCCCTATAAATAATTTCAAGTGAACAACACATGTGGCATTGAAGACAAGAGATATTCCTTTCCACTGCATGGTAACAATTAACGTGTTATACACTTTTCAGTTTCCAAGGAAAGAAAAAAAAATGTTCTGCACCATCGGAAATTGTATAAACACTCGATTTTTCAGGGCCTAAGTGAAAGAATGAGATGAAAATACACTCTGTGTGTAGGTCTACATATAAGAGTACCACGTATGGCATTTCGGTGCATATTTTAATTCGCCATCTCTGCCTGCGAACACATGTATGTACTTGTTACTACACAATATTGTTTGGAAACTGATTCCAGAAAATTTTCTTGCGCAGTAATTCTACATCTGAAATAAGATATATTTAGACACGTTATTTTATAAAACACAAAACATTGTTTACGTAGCTTAATGTTCCTTCCTAAAATTCATCGTTTGTTTTACACAGTCCAGCCTTAAGTATTGCGAAATATACTCTAATGAATTTTAGTGTTAAAAAATATATTTTGGCAATTAGTATACTACGGATTCTTTGCACAAATACATAAACAGTTTTACAGTGCATCTTTCAAGAGAAACCAATTTACAGGTGGCGAAAAACATGTTTTAAGCTCTACGTAATATACATCTAGGAAACCGCGATGTTTCGCGAATAAATTTACAAGTAATCTAGACTTAAATACGTGTATTTTTTTCCCCTTTAACTCCGACCACAAAAATGTAAAACTACATTTGTAGGAACAGGAACCTACACGATAGACTCCACTGTCCTATGCATTTTCGAGTCTTATCTTTCTGTTCATTGGCTGTTGCCCCAGTGTGCAGCCAGTTTCACCTCAAACCAGGTGGAACAGGATTCGGTGCTTGATCGCTTGCATGTCTGTTATTGGCTAAGAGTTGATCTGGGCGTGTGTAAAGAACTGTAGCCCAATATCTTATATAAACTAAATGTACATCTGTTAAAAGCCTAGCTTGCATTAAAATGAATTCGTGAAATTTCCAGCCCCTGTACATTTGCGAAAATATTTATTGCCGTGCTAGACTTCAATATTCTACGTCAACTACCTTTGGTTATTGGCCACAAGTTTACGTCAGAAGGCACGTTCTTATTTGATTGGGCTAATCAAAATAAATTACTCCGAAACTGAACGTCTATGATTCGAGTACAGAAACTTGAGGCGCGTGATATTTACGACCATACAATCATGAAAGTGCATGTAAACAAAAGTACAGCAGACTTTGAAATCTTTTCGCGAAAAACACCTGTACCTACATATACATAAGTAAAACATTACAGTCCCTATACATAAGTAAAATGACCTTAGCGATTACTAGAGACCTGCAAAATTATCGTTATTATTTGGCATCAGGTTAAACTTCACCGTGCTGTATAAATATTCGAGCCGGCGTCGGTTCTCCATTGGCTGCTTCATAAAGGTGAAGTCACTCCTTTCTTTGACTGTATTGCACGTGATTGGACTACACAATTGTGAAGTGTTCATATACTGGCGCAGAGTTACCCAGGGCGTGTCAAATAAAGTATGGTCCAATGACAAACTCATCGCAAAGGTACAAGTGTTTGAAGTTTAACGTGTCCTCATATAATAATGCGAATTTTGCATGTCTTCTAGAGATTACTTTCATGTCGGCGTACCTGTTCGTCAATTAGCTGCGCGAGCCTCAGGGTACGAGTCCTGTGTTTGATTGGTTACCGCTTGCTGCAGGGGTGCCGTGGTGGTTCAGCGGCTAGAGCTATCACCTCCCACCTAGGCGAACCAGGTTCGATTCCCGGAGGTGTCGCTCCCGCATGTTTGCGTGTGGGAACCGCGCCGGACGATGTCGCTGGTCGTTGGGTTTTCTCGGGGATATCCGTCACCCCCGTCCCGCCATTGCATTCCAGCGCTGCTCCATACCTCACATCGCACTGATTGGCTCGATGTTAAGAGCCGCCCACTCCACTCCATTCTTAATGCTACCAGTTAACACATTCTGGACTACGCTCGAGCTAAGATCGAGTAACGCCAGTTTAAAAATTTCTTCGTCCTAGAAAATAAAAATCTCCTGTGGTTATATAGTCATTGTTCTGCTAGCATTTAAGGGAATCTCACAAGAACAATACAACCCAGTAGCTACAGATTTCCATCAGCTGTACGACCCCAGTGGCTGATGACCAGCCAATGATGAACGTTGTAGAGCACAGTAAGCACTCCCAGTGTGGTGTGGACCAATAGAAGAGCGGTAAGTGGGAATACAGAAACCAACAGAGCTTGTCTTCAATTATAGTAAATATGTAGAGACATGAAGGTGTTAAACTAAAAACGAAAAGAAAGGACATACAATTTAAAGTTACATATTTCCAATAAACAAATACAATTTTCCCCTTTACGGACTTCGTTGGCATGGTAGCTCGATTGGTACGGAAACGGTCTAGAAGCGGTGTAATTTCAAATCCTTGAAACCTCAATTTTTTTTTTCAGTTTTTTTTTTAATACAAAACTTGCACAATATAAAAAAGTGATTATGGAAATATGTTTATTTCTCGTAAAGGTTTATATAATTTAAATTTTAAAAATATCCAACCCGTTGCACGCAGTTGGCTGACAACTTATTCAATCAGTAAAATCGTTTCACGGAAACAACCAGAGGTTTTCCATCGATGAAAGTGGAGCCATTTTCACTAATTCAAGTTGTAAAATTTTACTGCGAATCAGTGGTTTCATTCTAATTAGAATTTACAGTGTATTAAGGGCCTCTTTTTGAAGATAATATTGCGGGAAGGAGGGGGAAGTTCGTGAAGAATATAAGTAAAGGAACTTTCCCAACCTCGCACCTACGTTCATTCGCTCACCGCGCAGACAAAGAGAGGGGAGGAAGGGAGAGAGAGAGGGAGGGAAGACATCCAGGTGGCTGCTACCCATATAGCACACAGACATCCAAAGAATATCTGACGGACGTCACTCTCAAACATTCAGGATATCCAAGAACATCCTAGATTAGCAAAGTTACATTCAAAAGACTACCAAAAGACACTTGCCCGCCCAATATCCAAAATGTGATATAGATATTTCGAATGTCCTATATACATCTTGCGATGAAGTCACTTACCTTAAGTAATGGCCATTGGTGGTTTTGTAACATGCAAAATTCGCGTTAGTAATTTTAAGACAGAATATACTTCAAACTCATGTGCGTTTAAATTTATCTTTTCGTTGGACTACAGCTGGTTTGACACGCCCCGGGCGGCCTTAAACCAATCGCAAACAAGTAATTAAAGAATAGCCCAATCACGTGCCGCCTAGTCAAAAGGGACTGTTTCTCTTCGCTTTTACAGAAACCAATTAACAAATGGCACCGATTCTGATGCATATAGAGCTGTGAAATCTAGCGTGATGCCAGATAATAACGCGAATTTCGCATGTCTCTACTAATGGATACCCAGTAAGTGGTACCAACTGATTTCTACTACTGTATATCCAAATGATATGCATTGGAGATTCACTGTAGGACTTAGATGACTTGAAGATATTGTGGATATTAGTAGGCTATCCGGTGGATATCCTGTGCTGTGTGGGTAGTATAGTAACCCTCCAACTGTTCGGATGCGTGTATATACTTCTTGCTACAGGCTATTCACGGTAAAGTGAGCACTTTTGAACGCCCTCTCATTTGGAATAATAGGCAATAAATATATATATATATATTTTAGCCTTAGACGTTAACTTCCAGATATTGCGGAATATACACACTGTGTTCATTACTTACATGGCCATATTTATTTTAAATGGTGGTAAAATGACTTTAAAAAATGGCTGAAAATAAAAAGTAACAAGGGCTTCAAAATGCTCGCTTTACCGTGAACAGCCCATACGCGCCTTCTGCCTCTTCACCCCTTGATTGTGAATAGCTGTGATGTTATTGGTAGGCAGAATGTAGCTTCACATTGCTGATACCCTTTCGTCACGTTGACCAGTCTGCTGGATCCACATTTTGCTCCTACCTAAGTGGATTGTCCAGGTTGTTTATATTTGAGGAATTTGAGCTCTGTTGTTTGGAATATGTTTATAAACAGTCTGCTTGCCGCCTTATTTCCAGGCGGAATCTAAAATTGCGCAGAGTTGTGTCACGAAGAGAGCAGAGTGCAACAAATTGCGTTTGTCGAGTTGTAGTTCCCCCGCGCCAGAACTAAGTAGTTTAGGAGGCGCGCGACGTCGCGTGTATTGCCCGCGCGGGAGCCATGAGGCAAATTATTTCCTTCGAAAAAGTCTCTGCGATAGTCGTAAAAGAACCTCAAATGCTCCCGTATCACCGATGTACACGTCGCTTGGGCTGACGAACGAGTAGGGTGGGAAGAGGCATGCCGGTTTCTATGCCGACGGAACGCAATCAGCGAGTGGTCGGAGTTCTTCGTCCCTCTTTCTCCTCGACTCTCTTTCACCTATCCTTTCCTCCGGGAAGTAAAGAGGAAACTGCTCCCAAAGGAAGCACGCAAGGATGTCGAGAAAAAAAACCTCAAGTTGTATTCCACATCCGACACGCCAGAATGATGGTTATCACTCTCAACACGATGCCAGTATATCTTACGAGCAAAGGTAATTTTACCTCAGTTTGTGAAAATATCATACAACTATCGAACCAACTTAATCCTTTCAGTACCATATTAATTTATAATGTATAGTGTTGCAAATTTGAAGTGTTTTGATGCTAGCTGAAGTTAATCCGGCAAAGAACTTATTTCGTTATCACAACCAATTAGTTTATGTCTTTGTTCTTGGAGACATAGTTCAGTAGCATGGTTTAGGAATCAGTAACCCACAGGGAAGATCATTAGGCACTGTGCGTTGCTTTCATAAGCATGACACTAGAATAAAAAACACATATGAGTTCAGTTAACTTAAAATTACTCCAGAAAGGATCGTACTACCTTGGTAGCCAACTTTTCAATAAATTACATCACCTTCACAAAATTTGCTTCTCTAACCAAAAACTCTTTAAAAAACGGCTGAAAGAATTTTTTTTATTGAAGTTGCATTTTATAACGTAGATGAATATCTAAACTACAAATATTAATAAATTACCGTATAACATTTCATTGTACACATTTCTTGTTCCGGTTTTTCTCGTTGCCTTTTTCATCTGTTTCAGCGAAACGATGACGCCCTACAGCATGCTGGAAGAAGATTAGTCACATTATGAAAAATTATGTTATGTGTGTGTGTGTGTGTGTGTTTACTATGTCCAGTTTATAAATTCTGTATACTGTTATTTGTCTTGTCCAATATCTTCGTACAGCTATGTACTGTAAGAAGATCTTACGGATGCAATGAAACAAACAAACAAACAAGTACGTTATCTGTCAAACATAAGCTTTAATGTGCACAATGTTGACGATTGTCTACAATCGGCATGAAAGAGTTTTAAAAAATTAACACAATCTCGCGAAATCTGAGTATCTCTGAGAAAAGTATTGCTCGTTAACTGACGACATTAGAAGACCCTGTTCAATTTATCCTTTTACCTTATTGTTTATTTTTCAACAACTACGTTTAAACACTATCACTGTATTAGCCATTCGCTGTTAATTGAGCAATTTAAAGCAGTTTATCATGTAATATTCTGTTAATGTTGTATCATTCCACAATCACGTAAATTAGTAAACGAACAGTACAATGGACCCTATCACTTTACTCACGCGTTTGACAATTAAAACTAAAGAATTGTGAAGAAAGTAAATAAGTATGTAACCGATAAGCTAATTCTTGCCCATAAGTGCACAGAACACACAGAAACTAATATATTAAATAAGATAAACGTCCACACATTTAACTCCATACTCTTATTGCTACGTCAATGCACTTTATCTACATGCATTACTTTATCTACATTGCTGCCTGCTATACTGGGAGCACGCAATTAAGTTTGTCTATTTCGATATTTAGGGGTCCGCGGAGATGTAGTGGTTAGACCACTCGCATCCCACCTAGGCAAACCGGGCTCGATTCCCGGAGGGGGTGGCTTCCGGATTTTCACATGTGGGAATCGTGCCGGACGATGCCGCTAGTCAGCAGATTTTCTCGGGGATCTCCCGGTTCCCTCGCCCTTGCATTCCGGCGCTGTTCCACACCCACCTCGTTTCACACCGTCATCGACTCCCAAGATATCAATGTTAAGAGCCGCCCAAATCTCTCCACGTCCTGGTTCTTTCGGTTTGTTTAACTAACCGTGCCCAAACCATATGATTATTCCATTTGATTAGCAACGAAAACCTTGCAGAAAGTATGAACGTAGAGAGAGAGAGAGAGAGAGAGAGAGAGAGAGAGGAGAGAGGTCCCTTAAAGATGGAATTTAGTAGTAAATTTACATCATCAATTGTCCTGTTGCCTAATCTCCAGGAGGATCGTGGTCCCGAACCCGTCATAATTACTCCTCGACGTAATCAAGTGTCATCCCGATGAAACACAGCGGCAAGGTTAGTCGCCCTGGACCAAACCAGAGTTTCGCGCTCCACCCTTCACACTCCAACCACCCCTACTTCAATCCGCGTCCCCTTCATCCACAACACTCACCATAATTCTCATCGACACACGCTACCGAAGCCAGGTCTCATTACATTACGGCGTCTCCTCTTGAAGGATGCTGCGAAGAGGATTCCATTGACCTCGAACTCCGTAGCCTTCGCCTCCTCTTACCCTTCCTTCTCCTCTTTCCACACCACCACCCAGAAACACCCCTCAAAGTCTTTCCCCCCCCCCCCCGCAATATAGTGAAAAAAGGGGGGGGGGGGTTGAAAGCGCCTCGCAGAGTGTAGAGCATGCAACCCGCCACGCACGAATCCAATCTCCCGCGAAGTGGTGTGCGTCTTAAAGAGTGGAAAGGGGTGTCTGTAGGGATGAGGAAGGGGAGGGGGCGGAAGCTACGCACTCTTGGGGATTCGCGAACTATGAAGTAAAGGCGCAGACATCTCATCTCCCCCGGGGGGAAATTGGGGAAAAATCTACAGACGAGTAGGAGCTGAAACAGGGCGCCAACTCCAAAAAAAAAAAAATGGAAATTTTTATTTTCGTCACACGGACCTCTGGGCGGCTCTTAACATCGAGGTCTTGAGAGCCGATGAAGGTGAAGCGAAGCGAAGCGAGTATGGAGCCGCGTCGAAATGCAAGGACGGGCAGACGGGAGAGAGATATGAGAAAACCCACCGTCCGGCGCGATTCCCACGAGCTAAACACTGGGAGCGATCCCATCCGGTAATCGAACTCGGTTCGTTTTGTTGGGGAACGGGCACTCTATCCGCTGCGCATCTGCGGCCCCCTGCTGAATGGGCATTCGAAAAGTGAATACCGTTGAGAAACTGCCGATCGTAAATATCCGGCAATCTTTGTGTTGTTGGTTTTATGTCGGTTTCTATTTACCGTTGCAAAGTAACGGTTATTTACAAGGAGATTAATTGGTATGAAACACAATCTTCCGCATTCCAACACCGCACTTAATTGCTATAGTCTATTGGCGGTTTCTTGACACTTTTTGAATCAACCCATGTATGACGTTTTTAGTTATTTCCTAAATATATTCCATGTATCACAAGCGTTTTGCACTTGTGTTTATAAAAGTAATATTTTTTTTTTGGTTAAATTTAAATGTTATTTATAATCTATCTATAAATTATAATATTTAATTTATAATTATTATGAATTTAAAACAGTGAGGAAACACGTGTGTTGGTAACGCCTAGTAATAAATAATTCTCATGCAAAATATTATTACAACTGAGGGCGCACGAATGAGGTGCGTTGTCCTCTGGTGAATTTTTCCAGACTTAGTTAAGCTCAGTTTGCTTGAGGCGGAGGAATATCCTGGAAGTAGAACTTTAGCAGGACTTCAGAAAAGTGTGAAGGAACCGTGGATGGATTATGCGACTTTTGAAAAAGATCCATCACCCATGTCGTGCAGAGGTGGAGCCAAGAAAAATGGCAATTACGGTTGTATAACTACTGTATTTTAACGTCAAATTAACTGCTTAAGCGATTACTCAACAGTGACACTTAGAACATTACTCACAAGTTCATGGAGGAATTTCTTTTTTTTTTTGGTACTCGATCTTGAGAGTAGTTTTTTTTTTTTTTTTTTTTTTGTGAGATAGCAATTAACTTTTATAATTACATCGTTGAAAGTTTTACATTTTACATGAAGAAGAATACTATTTTAGAAAGTTGGACATCCCAGAAAAATAATGTCTATCTAGCTCATGGATACACACTGAAGATATCCTTAAGAAGTTTTTGTATGTCTAACAGCTCGAAATCAGGTAATCTTGAAGGACCCTGTTCTATACCCTCCCGTAGAAATTTCTTTTCTTAGAAATATTTCTTTCGAATATTTTTTTCGGTCGTTCTAAAGAAATGCAACGGCTTCAGATAGAAGTACGAGTTCATTCTGTTCTTTTTTATAACTCGGCTTTCAAAAACCTAGCCATAAGTGCGTTTTTCAGTTACGTACTATTTTATGAGTCAGTGGTGGTTGATATTTCTTTTTCGTCTTTCCCCAATGTTTTCTCGCAAGTTTACTAGTACAGTACATAATCACTTCGCAGTTCATTCACATTTCTTGAATCAAACCTTTGGAAAATGACCCCATGCATGACATGTTTGGTCACACGTGTTTTATACTGTAGTTAACCCTTTCAGACCCCGTGTCCTTGATGTAGGACATGTTGCACACGAAGAATACTTATGGTAGGCACTGTACACAACAAGAACTCAGTTCCTTCGTTCCGCGTAACCCGATTTGTCAAAGTTTCTGCATCACTCATGTGTGAGTGGCCGATACTGACATCAACAAACTCGCAAAGCCGTCGTACACTGGCTGCAAGAAGAACTGTCGACATAAGTACACTGCCCACCAAAATATTTAATGATTACAACACTTGAGTTCGTAAATTAATTTGTAATTGAACGGATTAACTTAGAAATATCATATTCATGGTGAAATTGAAACTTAATTTATTCTTTATTGATAAATTACAATGGTTTCATTTACAATTAACAGAAATAAAAATGAAGAGGAATATCGGAATTTGTAACGGCCACTAAGAAATAGTTATTGTGCAAAATATTAATTAAAACACTGATTGCGTAAAAATGCGGTACTTTGTCACTTTAGTGTAATTTTCTAGATCGGTTAGGCTATGTTTGCATGAGGCGGAGGAATTTCCTGGAAGTAGAACTTCAGCAGGGCTTCAGAATAGCTGGAAGCTACCGTGAATGGACTATGCAACTTCGTAGGGACTCTCTTTCATTTTGCATCTTGCTTTGGATTACTGTTGTAAAAATAAATGTAAAATTATGTCCCTCTTCAGCTCCCAGGCAAGAGACAGAGCTCAATTTTTAACCGCTAACACGTTTGATTTGCTTTTGGTTTCAAAGGCAAGATTAGCTGCCATAAGTTCAATAATATTAAATTTTTACGAGGTAATACTAGCAATGCAAGCAGCTTTCTCGTCGCAATATAATCTTCATCTAGACCTGTACACAATTTCCACTATCTAACAAATCTAGAGCTGGATAATAAAACATACACTCAGTGGGCCACCTGTTACGACTGTTAATTGGGACTAATTATAACCTGAAATATCACATTTTCTAGTTAGGTTAGATTATATTAGGTTAGGTTTCACTGTAAAAAATGATGTTAAAATTACCTGAGAAGTATAAGGTAACATTCGCCAACTTGTGTGGGAAACACAGTTTTCCTTCGTGTAAGGTACTAAGATGATTACGTATTTGGTATTTTGACAATTATTTTTAGCATGTAACGAAACTTACTAAACATTAATTTACCAAATCCCAATTCGCAATTAGTACATTAAATCGCCTCACGTAACCACTTAGTAGAGACGGCCAAAATCCGCGTTATCATTCGGTGTAAGGTAAAATTTACGTACATGGTGGTGAAAAATCCGATACATGGATGGAAAAATTACCTGACAATGTGTGGATCTCGTAGTCGATTTGTGACTATTTAATAATTGTATTATGTATATATATACAACACACATACACACACACCTTAAAATTAATTTTTATTGTCTAGTCCTACAGGCTTTAACAGAGCGCAAAACGTTCCGTTGTATAAGATTAACTGCACAACCTAACAAAAATAGATACAATAACAAATTTTTTCTATCGATCGTAGCATTATTTGAAGAAATGTGTATCATTTCAAATCCATTTGAATAATTCTGTTATCTTACACAATATTTTTTTTTTCCAACCAAAACAATAATAAACACAACACATATTTCCATGTACGAAATATTTGCCATGAACATAAAATGGAAAAAGAGACCTACTTGCAGCCCAAATTTTCTCGCTATAGCAGGTTGAGGCAACTATTTGTAGGCCTAAACGTGTATAAGGCTGGCTCATGAAACGAACATCTTCTATACACGTATACGAACTTCGTTAACGCAGGGCTGGCCGAAAACGCACTTTCTGGTTTTACTTTCCGAATGTTGTCAATTCATGGTTACTGCTCATTTTTCTGACGCTCTACTTGATTTCTACTTTCAGGATATTACTCCGCCTCGTGCAATCAAAGCTTAACCGAACGTAGAAAAACAACTCAGTTTAATAATACTTTGCATCAGAACTGCATTACCGACACACCTATTTTAACTCTCGTTTTATTTATATTAATTATAAGAGAACTATTTTAATATAACAATATTATATAAATAAAATTTTAGTTCAACCTAAAATAACATATTTTTGTGTTAACCGACGTATCAAACGCTTGTAATGCATTACATATTTAGAAAACAAGCAAACACATCGTTGAAAGGTCGATTCAGAATGTGTGGACATGCCACAAATATATACCATACGAGTTGATATACCGTGGGAAAAAATGCCAAGGTGTGTAACATTTAAAACCGTTCAATCACACTATGTTGCTCTACAAGAACTAACTTAAACACGAGCTGTAAGAGACATCGCTCAGATCGGTGTGTTGATAAGTGTATCGTTTAAGAAACGTAATTTCAATTTTCACGCTTCATATCACTTGCAAAACAAACACCTAGTTTCTACACAGTAAAAAAAAATTATTTTCGCACTTTTTGTATAGTAAAAAAAGCATTGTCGATGCTGTTTCGTTTGCGAAAACAAAATGTCGCTCTAATTCCAAGGGAAGAGGGCCGCGGTGGCTCAGCGGTTAGCCTGCTCACCTCACCAATAAGGCGAACCCGGTTTAATCTCCGGCCGGGTCACTCCCGGATTTTCCCGTGTGAGAATCGTGACGGACGATGCCGTTGGTTCCCGGGTCTTCTCGGGGATCTCCCGTTTCCCCCCGCCCTTTCGTTCGGCGCCTCTCCATATTCACATCAATCACCCTCATCGGCCATCGGCTTTCAATGCCTGGCTGTTAAGAGCCGCCCAAATCTCTTCACTCACAAAAATCGAGGGTTTAAAAAAAAAACACATTTAAATTTTTTCTGTTTAAATTTTTTTTGGCAATAATAATTTTCTTTATTGCAAAGAAAAATATTTCCTTCAGCTTGTTTTGTTTTCAGTAAATAAATGTCCCCGCACATAAATATGTTAAGTTAAAAACTTTTCTTTCGTATTTGTGCGAGTTTTAAAGCGGCAAAACTAATACGGTCGAAATATTATATTTGATATTTTTCAGTGTTTCAGCCTCTATATTAGAAAACAAAACGTGAATTAAATCCGTAGGTGAACACATTTCAGACTACTATTTTTATTTTTTATCAAACGTACAGCATTAGTTACATTTGATGAAAGGCCTGCACTAAAATCAGGCGGGTTAACATTATAATAAAGACAGTCTAGGGCTAGTTAGGGCTGAACGGTGGCCTAATGGAGATCTAGTGGGTACGCCATTACATTCTCCAGCCACCTCTCATCATTCATTTGCCTCTTTCCTCGGTCGTTAGCCTCGGTTTCATTATGTCCCAAGCTATTCATTTCCATCTAATGTTAGCGGTGCGCCGTTCTCGAGGAAACAAAGAATAAGACGCCGTGACGTGTGAAGGAGAAAAAATTAATACATTTATATTCTCCCAAATTTTTCCCTAATGCTTTTAGCGCGGATCTTGTATGCAGTCTTGGGAGAGATTTCAGGTGCATTGAAATCACCATGAAAAAAAAAAAAAAATCTTACGCTTGCACGCATACACCCACCCACCCTCGTATACTGTATATACAATCTTCAGAGAGATTCCAAACGCATTGAAAAACTTTGAATTCGTCAAAATTGTCTTATGTGTATACGCACACACACACACACAGACACACAGAATGGTCCGCCATACTTGGACACCGACAAAATTGCCGGAACGGTTGCAGATCCCGAAATGCGGTTTTCGCTAAATGGATTTTTACCTACGAAGGCAAGTATTTCGCCGCAAAGTGACTATTCGTAACACGTGTATGAACAGAAATAATTAAACCACATATGATTTTCCCCCTAGAAACAAATATTAATTTCAACGGCATCTGGAAGTACGGGCGAAGAAAAATTCAGTTGTGTTTATGTAGCATATGCAATCGGAAATAACACAGAAACGCCAGGAAATAATATGCAAATGTTATTAAGTTAAGCAATTTAAGTAAGATTATTTTCTTATTTCCGTAGTTTTGTGTGTAATTTCGCCACAATAAAAAATTAGCATAGAAATGGCCATAATTACAAGTATTAACGAGCCAATTAAATAATACTGCAATTTAAAATATATAGATGAAACATGAAAAGGGGGAAACCTAGTTCAATGACAACCACTTTCTGCACTCGAGAAATCATGTCGAGAAATCATGGCAGGGTTATGTGTCCAATGTCTACACGTGCGCGCAAAGTGAATGGCTTTTCATTGGCTGTTGCAGTTTGCTTACGCAGTGTTTTTGTTCTATATATCCCCTACTCATTCTCCCCCCCCCCCTCTTTTTTAACATTTTCCAGGTATAACGACGAGTGTTTATTAATTTTCCTCTGTGTTCGAAGGTAAACACTCTCGAATCTATAAAAAGTCACTCTAATAGAAAGTAATAGTCTCTATCACTAGCCGTGTCATTTATAGCAGATTTTTTTCCCAATCGCAAGCTGAATTATATATTGCAACAAATAAAAAACTTTTGGTTGTATATGAAATTTAAAAGCTAAAAAATATTATCATTGTATATAAACCACACGTACTTGTTATGGCTGATAAATATTGCAATGTCTTCTATACGATTCTCTACCATCCCTATTATGAATGTATCCACCAGTCTTTATATTAAATTATATTCACGTCCTAAGATATTTTATTTTTTAATTTTGGCTTCAAAAATGTTTGATTTTTAGTGAATTAGCTACAAATGTCCTTGGATTATTTTAAGCGGAAATGATGGGCTATGCTAAATGGAGATGATCAGTTTCTTCAGTAAAGTTAATTTCCTGTTTTTGAATGCTTCGAGATGTTCTTGAAGGAAATTCTAGATAAAACTGCAACATCTTCCAAGCGTGGAATTTAAAGCATTGTTACGCGGAGAGCGGGCGGCGGGTGGATTTTGGAAGGGTGGATGGGGGGGGGGGGGAGGGTGCACCGGCGTCGTTATTAAACCAGAGGACTATCAGTAACGTAATCTAACTGCGCTTCAGTTGTTAACTTTTCTCCGAGGAAGGAAAACTAAACTGGGACTCGACGGTAAGTATAAAACGAATTCTTCAACAATCCCGTCAAGTTCGTGCAAAGTACGGTGCTTGGTATATACACGCCAGTATTAACTGCTCGAAGTAGCTAGATAACTTCCACAGCGTTGTTCGTTAGTCTTGCTACGTTACACAAAGGTAACATGCGAGTTTTGTTCTGAACAACAAAAAATTTTCAAATTAGCTTTGCTCGAGCTACATTCGAGCACAATCTACAAAGTGTTAACCTCTTATCATACACATTAATTTTTAGTTTCAGGTGTTGCAAAAGAAAAAAAATTTTTTTTATGTGAAATGTACTTCCGAATTTCCTATAACAATTGCAACTTTCAGTAGATCCGTAGAACAATAAGCAGCCAATTATAAAATAGTGTATGTCTCAGCACCAACCAACAGCACTTCTTATGGATGGGCGAAGTCTGTATTGATGCTATCTTCTGGACTTGTACAACACCGACCATGAATTTACCTGTTATACAACACCTCAGATGTGAACGAGTAAGCTCAGGACGATATGTCAAGGAGATAACAAAGATTTATCTATGTCACAGAAAATTAACCCGTTCAGTCTGAGCACAGTACGGCGAGGCTCTATGAGTATGGTGTTCAATATTAAAAGAGAGCAACGGGACAGAGGACGATAAATGAGTGAGTGAGTGAGTGAAGGAATTCGGGTGGCTCTTAACAGAGCGAGGGCGAATGAGCGCCCGAACAAAAGGGCGATGGAAACTGGAGGTCCCCGAGAAAACCCGCCGACCAGCGGCATCATTCGGCACGATTTCCCGCACGCGAAAACCTGGGAGTGGCCCGACCCGGGGATAGAAACTGGGTTCGCCATGATGGGAGGCGATCAGGGCAACCTCCCAGCCACCACGGCTCCCGAGACGCGGATAAGTCGGAGGATCTCCGGCTGACGGATTGCAAACATTTCCGCAGTGAATCGCGAAGCAGACCGATCTCGCCCGGGAAATGGAGCACAAATATTGAAACGCCCAGTCGGTACACACTCCATCCAGCCAGTCAAAGAGGCGAAACCCGGCGGGAAGTAAACAATGGCGAGTTTCGATTGTTTATGGCGGGCAAGGACCCGCCCGAGTTGAAGATTCGTACAAGCAAACCCCTGTGTATTTTAGCAAGAGCTCCCCGCTGTACGCTTGCTTCCATATATATTATTCCTGTATCCGTGGGTACATGGTGTTCATGGTTCCGCCTGCCTGCCGCTTGAACTGCTTTGCCGAATTCTATTGAAATCAGCACTTTTTGACGAAACTAGTAAACGTGCACCCAGTATGTTTACCAAATAAAAGGCAACATACCCCAGACAAGGACGGAAGGGTACTTTAAAGTTACAACGCATGCGGTAAATATTATTCTAAAGCCGGCCAACACATTTTTTTTTTTTTTTTTCATTTAATCTGCTCCTCTGTTGGTACGGCAGTGATGTGTGATCTTTGAATGTTACGCCAGTGATGTGTCATAGGTAGGGTTAGGAAAAATTCGCGAGTTCGATGACCTGTAGGCTAGACTCCACAGTCATGTTTATACTCGAGCTTCAAACGTTTGTTCATTGGCTGTCACCTCAGAGAGTAGCCAGTGCTATTCCACACCTGGTAGTATGGAACTCGCTACTTGTTTCCTTGCAAGTCTGCTCAGAGCCGTCCAGGGCGTGTCTAATAAACTGCGATCCAATTGCAAATTCAACTTCCGTGTACACATGTTTGACGTCTATCTTGTCCTGAAATGAACTCGCAAAATGTTCCTATCATAGGTATTTGAAATGCTAGTGAGTAGTAAGTAAATTATGGTACGTATTTTGTAATTATAGTACGTAACACTGAAGTTATGGTACGCTATACCATAATCATGGTACGTGAAACTGGGTTATAGCGGCTATGTATCACGTAGAGACGATGGCGCTTTTGCAGTGCGTGCCAGTGTAACCCTTACAGACCCCCGCGCAAGTCGACCGAAAAAGGAGAAAAGTGATGCAGACAGGCGGAGACCACACATATGTTAGAAACACACAGTCTAGAAAGTTCAGATAACAGAATAAACAAACGAGACCACATAACTTAGAAATTTCACATCTTAGAACAGTCATACAACAGAAGCATGCAACTAAGAACTAATATTCGTTAGAAACACAGAAGGCAGAACAGTAACGCCAGAGAAACACAGGTGTTAGAACAGTCATACAAAGAAACACAGATGTTAGAACTATCGTACGGCAGAAACACACAATTTAGAACCACATATTGGAGAACCACATATTTCAGAACCACAGATTTCAGAACCACATAAGTTAGAAACGTCTTACAACCGAAATGCACAACTTAGAACGATCTTACAGCCGAAACACAGATGTTAGAAAGGTCGTACAATAGAAACACACACTTAAGAACTATCATACACTAGAAACACACATGTTAGAACTGCCGTACGTTAGAATCACATAACATAGAACTGGTTTTTGTTAGAATTCTCTGTCTTGTGTGGTTCTAAGGCATGCGGTTCTAGTGTATGTGTTTCTAAGTTGTGACAGCACCCCCAGACAGGCAGGAACCTTAGCCGAGCGCTTTTGAAAGCCCTGCTTTGGATCCGAGTGAAACTGTAACGTTATTTGAAAATTAAATATTTTACACATTTGCTAATTATTACATTTACAGATATTGCAGAAGATGATAAAATAAAGAAATCATTTCAGTATTCACATATGTTTACCTGTAATTTTTAACTCAACTTTAAGACATTGGACTTCTTAACGTCTGTCATTGCCAACTTCACTTGGCGCACGCCAGTTAAAACACACGCAGAGAGAGCAGTGACATTTTTCAAAGGTTTAAGGCTGAACGTGGCAATACTTAAGCCCAGTCACACTGCCATATTTTCGCGTCTCACTATATTTGACAATAACATTTGAAGGCAAAATGCCAACATCAAAATTTTCCTTCCAAAAATGTTATCAAATAATCTTGAATGTGTTTGAAAGTGTGTAACAAGGTTGGTTTCAGTGTTCACTTTGCCGTGAACAGTCTTTATTATGATATATAGCAGCCTGGAAAATCAGTTTTTTTAGCTATGTTGGGCGGAATGAAAACGTTTTCTATATGCCCTATGTCTTGAAAATACCGTTGCGTCATCGTCTGGAATGTAGTTATTTTTTGTAGGCAAGTCTTTTAGAGGAATGTTTAACAGTTTGCGGGTAAACAACGTCAAAACTAGGAAATGTTTTTAATAATTTGCTGGCAACATAACTTGATTTTTTTTTTTTTTTTGTATGAGCTGTACTTGTGTTCAGAATTTCTCTTCGCCCGCAAAACAACTTGCTGCGAGCTTGAAGATGTAGGCGTCAACACTCGTGTCAAAGAGTAGTTGAAAATTCCATACATAAGATTGGCAACAGGGAAGACTGAGCACCGATGCCTTTCTTTGTACAGTACTGATCATAAGTATGATTCATGAGAAACACGTGTCCATGATCGTGGACGCGGGGAATGTTAGGGTATAGTTCTGAGTCTTAACACATTGAGGTCTGCGCACATTTCAAGGCACTTAGAAGTGAGTCAACTATATCCACTACTGCAAGAACACCGGTTCTGTTGGTGCCTGTGTTAGAACTAACCATCGTCCTATTGGTCCATACCACACCGGACACAACCCTGTACTTTACAGCGTTCATTATTGGCCGGTCATCAGCCAACGGAGAGTCGAGCTGATACTGACCCAATCAAATATCCTTTATCGTATAAAAGGATTTACAATCAATCATGTCCCTTTGAGTGGCCATAAAAAAATATATTCTCTCGTTAGCAATATCATTTTATTGCGCTGTGGTGTTCTTGTGAGGTTATATTAAACACTGAGGTTATCTTAAACACTAGCTGAAACAAAGACTACACATCGAAGCGAGTTTTGTTCTGAACAAGAAACAACAAAGGAATTTTCAAATTAGATTTGCTCGTGCTACACTCGAACATAGTCTACAAAGTGTTAACTAAGCCCGCCATTACACCCGTGTGTTAATGCACATTTTAATAATACCTCACACGCTAAAACCATGTCTTTACACCTTTCACGAGTTTTATCTTTGTACAAACATAATCAAAAAATCTATCAAACATAAAAATTACAGTTAGAGCAGCAACACTCTAAATAGAGTGAGTTTCTGTTAAAAAAAATTATGAACGTTCCGTTTAAATCCCCCCCCCCCCCGTTTTTGCCAGTCCCACCACAACACCGGGGTGGTATTACCTGAGGGACACACCCAGCAAGTCCAGATAATTTACTGCTCAAATGATGGATCACGTTATGGAGTAATTACATCGTTCCGTATGATGCGCTTACCGCTAGTATTTTTGCCAGTCCCACCGCAACACCGGGGTGGTCTTACCTGAGGGACACACCCAGCAAGTCCAGATAATTTACTGCTCAAATGATGGATCACGTTATGGAGTAATTACATCGTTCCGTATGATGCGCTTACCGCTAGTATTTTTGCTACAATATTTTCGACTCCAGGCGTTATTATTGAACATCGGTAGTCGACAATACAATTTAGCAGGGGTGTATTTAATGGAAAGGGTCGACAAGAGTCCTGGCCACCCTCGAAAATTAAGGAAAGAAAACAATTTAGACATGGACAAATAACAAAATAAAAAATATATGCAGGCCAGAATCTTAACACAGATTGTAAATAAAAAATATCTTCAGCACCGAATGTCGCAATGCATGCATAAAAGTTGTATGTATCTACAGACCTAAAATGAATGTCACTTAAAGAAAATTGTCCAATCGCAGAACCTACGGACGGATATAGTGAGCCGTAACGAATACCATAGATATAAACTTGTAAATGGTACTTATGTGTTATGAGCTGAAAGCTTGCCAGCTATGTACAACCGTAATGTTAAAAACAATGATGTAAAACAACATGCAACTATTATTAAAATTTCTCAAGCAAAATATTGCCCTTAAAATTTTAATTTGATTGTTCCCTCAACAAATAGAATTGTAATAATATAGAGTTGTTTGAAAGATTCTCGCAGTGGGGGTGAATGATTAGGTGAAATATTTTGGACATACTCCATTACTAAACTATGTCGTCACAGAAACCCATTCCTTGTGGGATTTATTATACTTTTTTACTGATATATTTTGACTGCAACCACTCTTGGCTCGTTTTTAGTGTTTGTTTCATGTCTCAGACTTGGTTTTCTGTGACGACATAGTGTAGCAATGGAGTATGTTCAAAATGTTTCACCTACGTAATAACTTAACAGAACGATCTGTTTCTGGTGGTGAACAATTCTTTAATCGGATTTGAGGGAAAACAAAAACAAAATATTCTGCTAGGTTATAACTAGAGACCTGCACAATTCGCGTTATTATCCGAGGACATTTCAAACATGAAGCACACGTATCTTTGCAATACGATGGTTGTCGCTGAACCATAGGGCCACGGTGGCTGAGCGGTTAGCACGCTCGCATCCCACCAAGGCGAACCCTGTTCAATCCCGGGTACCGGGTTTTCGCAAGCGGGAATCGTGCCGGACGATGCCGTTTGGTCGGCGGGTTTTCTCGGGGAGCTCCCGTTTCCCCCGCCCCTTGATTCCGGGGCCGCTCCATATTCACTTCAATCACCCTCATCGGCTCTCAAGACCACGCTGTTAAGAGCTGCCCAAATCTCTTCACTCAGTCATTGAATCACATCACGTGCAGTTCACTCAGAAAGGGAGTGGCTTCACATGCATGTGGTTGCCAATGGAGACTCGACGTCGGTTCGAGTGTACACATTACTGTGAATTCTAGCCTGATGACAAATAATAGCGCGATATTTGCGAGTTCCCAGTTATCATAGTCCTAGTTACTTCGAGAACAATAAAATTATCGTTGAAGTTGTTCTGTTGGATTTATTTATTGTTTTCTAGTGAGAAAGCAGTGATCTGCTGGGGCCGCGGTGACTGACCGGCTAGATTTTTTTTTAAATTTATTTCATTAACCCTACTTAGCAGTACAGCCATCCTGGATGTTCAATTCTATAATGACTACTACAATTTAACAAACAGTATATTAGTTATACAGATTCAATTTTTTTTTTTTTGCGGGAGGGCGGCTGTTTGTCTGGGCACCCGTAATTTAAATTATATTTCTATTCAAAAGCATCATTCGTACTTCCGAGGAAGGTGGTGAGCTATTCTGCCCCGACAGGTATCCTTTCGGCCACCCCCGCCGGAACAGACCAGGGACCGGGATTCCCACGAATCCGCCCGCGCGACCAGACGCCGTCGAGCCCGCACATAGCTAACCAGCCTTTCGGCCGGTCCTCCATGACACCCAATGGTCGAATGGACCCGCCTACGAACTCGAAGGCCCCCCGCCCCCTCGATATCTGTACTATTTTATTTTGTTCTTTTTATTTTTTCCCTCGCCCACCGTTCCGCTCCAACCTAAGCATCGTCCAGGACATCGAAGTACCCCTTCTGGCCACCCAGGCCTTCGTTTCCCGGCGGACGAGGGAATGGAGCTCAGCTCCAACGGGCGCCCCCTTTTTTTACACAGACTCATACACAGACATCAACCAACATCATATCACAAATCACAGCTTTCCCTCATTTAGATTTTTCATCTCCGCAGTTCCTTCTGTTCTTCTTTCATCCATTTCAGATCTTGTCTTTCTTCTTCTCTTTCTTGCTGCTTCTCCTCCTCTTTTTCTCTCTTCTGTTGTTCTTCTACTTTCCTTCTCCATTCTCCTCCCCATTTTCTTTCCTATTCTTCTTTTACTTCTTTTTCTTCTCTTCCTCCATCGTGTTTATCTATTTTTCTCCATATTTCCTTCAATTATTCTTGCATTCATTTCAGATCTTGTGTTCTTCTTTATAACTTTTTCGTGTTTAGAGCTTTTCAATTTTTCTTCCCCACTGTTACTCTGCAAAACTTCAATATTTACTGGAAATTCTGTTTCTTATCTAAAAGAGAGAATTATATATATAATTTTTATTTAATTTAAACGATAAAACACTAGGCAAACACAAACACACACTCAATAATTCCCTTAGTTCCAGCACACTCTCATCCGCTCCCTAGTCTACTCAGTTAAATCATCATTCATAGTTTTTACCAAATTATATATTTTACTAATACTTTCATTTATTATTTCTACAATTTCCTTGTCATATATATTATGTTTTTGTAATGGCCATTTGTCATTAAATGGTTTCAATTTCTGTTCTAATTCTTTCCTTTCTTCTTTAAACATGCCACACAAGTACAGAATATGGTATACCGTCTGAGTTCCCTTTTCACATTAACTGTCGTCTTCTATTTCATTAGTTTTAGCTAAATATTCTTTAATTTTACAGTGTCCCGTTATTACTTTCAACACACTATTATTTATATTGCATTTACTTTCGTACCATTGGTGTATATTTTTAGTATTTAGGCCTGTTTCTGTTGCATCGTACTCTGCCAATTTATAACACTTAGTTTATAGATTTCTTTCTTTAATTCTTTTAAACTAATAGTTGATTATTTCTATGTTTTAATCCAAATATTATTGGGCTCTACTATCTTATTATATGTATTTCCGTTGTATTCTATTTCGTCTACTTCCGGCTATACAGCTCCGCTCCCACCAAGGCGATCCGTGTTCGATCCCCGGCCGGGTCAATCCCTGATTTTTGCAATTGGGAGTAGTGCCGAACGATGGCGCTGCTAGACGGGTTTTCCAATGGCTCTCCGGTTTCCCTCTAACCTTGCACATCATTTCGCCCTCATCGGATCTCAAGACCTCGTTCTTAACAGCCACCAGAATCTCTCAACTCTCAACAAAGAGTTCTGTTGGTACAACTATCTATGTTATCAATATTTGAATGGGAACATACAATTCACTCGAAGGCTGTCCCTATTTTAACCATAGACTAAAGAAGAGGTAGACCGCTGATTCGTATTCTCCGCATGTCCTCAACATTGACCTACCGCAAAGGAACAAAGGAACATAACTGTCAATGTCACATGTTTAACAACACTTAACGTGCTTGTTTACGCCTTAATTTTTAAATGACAAACAATATTATAATAATAAAATACTTTTACCAATTAAATTCAATTAAACTGCGTTACAAATTGGTTATAGGAAGTATTAAAAAAAGTCTCGAAAGCATTTGTTTACCAAACAGTGTTCTGGCCTCAAACACAATCCTCGCCATGTTTGCTAGCCATATTGACGGCAAGGCAGTTCTATGTTGGGACACGGAGATTGGTTGTGCGCAGCCAAAGAGATCGGTCTACCTCTTCTTCAATCGATGATTTTAACACTTTGTAAACTATGCTCGAGTGTAGCTCGAGCAAAGCTAATTTGACAATTTCCTTGTTATTCAGAACAAAACTCGCATGGATGTGAAGTCTTTGTTCGGCTAGTGTTAAACATGACCTCCACAAGAACACCACAGCACAGTAACAATTATATTGCTAATGGTAGAATTTATATTTTATAGTCACTCAAAAGAACATGATTGATTGTAAATCCTTTTACACGACAAAGAACATTTGATTGGGTCAATATCAGCTCGACTCTCCATTGGTTGATGACCGGCCAATAATAAACGCTGTAAAGTACAAGGTAGTGCCCGGTGTGGTATGGACCAATAGGACGATGGTGAGTTCTAACACAGGCACCAACAGAACCGGTGTTCTTGCAGTAGTGGATATAGGTGACTCACTTCTAATCTGTCTTAAGTGCCCGTGCAGATCTCAATGTGTTAACAGTATCAGATGGTTTCTAGATCCATATTTTCTTTTTTCTCAGACAAACATTTCAGAAATAAGAAGTCCGTTACTCTTAGGTGAAGCGAGGCGCCCATCTGTAAATGCTGGCGATTCAGCTCCTGCACGGACGGCGATAAAAGAACGCGCTGAGAATCCCCAGAGCAAACAAAAGACGGCGGCATGAGACGATGCGGTGGGCCGCGAAGCCGACGTTCGGAGCAAACAGATCGTAATGGATCCGGGCCGCCTGCGAAGGACGTCCTCCCAAGGTGGAAGAGAAGGAAACCTCGTCGCGAAGGACCTTCGCAGGGCCGGGTGGCTACGACGTGCTCGGACCAAAACGAGAAGAAGTACGGAAAGTAAAAACGCGATAGAGTTCGCTGTAGGGTTTCCGGGAGGATGGCTTACAGTTCTTCCCTCTTCGCCGAGCACTGCGGGTAGGGAAGATATCCTGCCAGGACCGCGCCGTTGTTTGTCCCCTGGTCAGGACCTCCCCAGGACCCAATTACCGCCCTCCGCCTCTGTGCAAACACACCGCGCGCCCAGACATCTGTCATTCTGTCACGCCTCTCTAGTGTGTCTCTTCAGCGGCTCATACATAGAGGCGAGTTTATACGGCGAATAGTGATAACACCGAGATTTAAGGCCGTTCACGGTAAAATGTGCACTATTGAAAGTCCTGCTTAAGATCTACTTATACACACGTGGTGTATTCCTCCGCCCTATGTAAAATTAACATTGGCATGGGCCTCGTCACTTTTTTCATGCGTCGGTCAAGTGAAACAGTGGAATTATTAGAAAATTGAACATGTCCCAACTATGCTCATTCTTATACTTAGGCGCATTAAAAAAAAAAAAAACAGATGGTTACCTAACACGGTTTACTTGACTGAATGCTAGTCACTCAGTGCGCCCGTTAAAATATATACAGAAAGGGGCAGTATCCTTTAACACCGAGATTTCAGTTAAAACACAAAATAAATCAGATTTATAGACAAAATATATTATTTTATCTGTGAAACCATGAGCAACAACCTGTATCCAAAAATGTATAAACTCAGAGATGATAATAATAATTTAAGTTTTCAGATGATGGGAATAGAATTAATTAATTTTAAGCTGTTGTTATTCAGACTGAGTGAATATCGCATGAGATATTGAATACCACGTGGATGAGAAATGATCATTTACTGAGAATAGTAACATTGTGAAAGCAAATATAAAAATAATTAAATTTCCAGTAATGAATATTTATATTTTCTATATAAAACCATATCCAAGCCATTGGTGTAAGACTGTAACAAAATATCGTCACTGTTTAGGAACCTCAACATACAAGTTACGAAGAAACGAAACCTTTAAAAAGTGATTTTTTAACCTATGGTAATGCTCTGCGTTACCTTTGTTCAAATAAATTGCTTTCTCTTGTTTATGCAATTGCATATATATTATAAAATTTAAATGGAAATGAGCATATAAGAATAAATTATAAACAATTTTTAATAATAAAATTTGCATTAAAATAAGACAGTACAATGTTGGCTCTAATAATGCACAATTCTAGTTATGACGTTTACCATACTGCTAGATGCAGCCTCCGGACTCAAGAACAGGTGGGAATGTTCAAATTTTGAAAAATTCATAGCAAAACCTATAACACCAAATTTAGATATTAAAAAAAAAAACGAAATTTGCCTAAAAATGGCACCACAAAATCTTGCCCCTATTGATACCACGTGCTGCGCTCCAGATACACTCCGTCTCACAAACGAGTGCTCTTTACTATGGTGCTCAGGCCGTGTCCGAAATGGCAGATTTTGTTACAAAATTATCACGTGACCCGATTTTGTGTACAGAAATGGTGACGTATTTGGTAAATTTGGTATTTCGTGGTTTGTATATATAGCGGCTGCACTGTACAAAAATAATTCCTTCATTTTACGGAAAGTGCCTGTAAAAATTTATCCAGATGAGTCCGCAAACTCTCCGTAAAATTACTGACACATTGATTTTCCGTAAAATTCACGGAACCCCTCCGTTAATTCCCTAGTCAGTTTTCTGTACTTCGAGTTTAAATAATTTTTTATATAGATTTTATTTTAATTTTCTTTGTGTGGGTGTTCTACTGTGTATAATAAAGGTATTTAAAAATGTTAGCATGCATTTTTTATACTGAAACAAGATTCGAACCCGAGTACACAAGTTACAATATCACAACTCTAACCACTTAACTGCAATGCTCGCGTGGTGACGTTAGAACAACTTTTGAATTTCTATATTTTCACAGAAGCCACTTTTTTAGTTTCTATTAAAGTCATTGTGATAAGTGTTGCGTACGCCTATACATATTTGTTAATGTTTGAAAGAATAGACCTTAGTGACACTTATAACCTTAACTGCCGCACACACGATACTTTTCTGGTTACAGTGTCGAAGAAAGCTTCGTGTAGACTCGGCATTGTTCGTGCCCGAAACCCGAAGTTATGGGAAATACGGAGATTTTCCTTATTTTGTATTTACGCATTTGACTCCATTCTACTTCATTGCGGGTTGCGTTTCCGTATATTCACTGTGCCTTTTCGTAAAAAATTTTGTAAATATATGGGAAATTTTAACAGTATGTTGGCAAAAATGCAAAATGACAAAATCAGCGCCATGTTGATTTTGACATGCTAAACACATACGCGAATGAGAAATTAAACATTATTTTAAAACAAATAACTGTCAATAAAATACTCTAGGCATGTTTAAAAAACAAGTAAGAGTGCTGTACTTTGTTTCTATATTTCGCAACAAAAAAGGTGTTTGAAGTCGCCATAGCATAATTTATTTTCTTGTTTATTAACATAATCGCAGCATTCCAGTGATGATTGTAGAAACATTACGGCCGTTTTCAGCACTAAGTTTATAAAAAAAAAAAAAGTAATTTTAACTATTAATATAAAGTGCGCTGCCGTGACTGCTAAACAAAAGACTGTCGACAACGTCCGAATTGAAACTTACGAAATTACAAATTACACAACAACAAATTTATAATTTCGGACACGGCATCAGTTCACGGTTACTTCCAACTTTTCTGAAGCTCCGCTAAAGTTCTACTTCCAGGATATCCCTCCGCCTCGTGCAAACAACGCTTAACTAAGTCTAGAAAATGACATCAAAGGAACTACGCACCGTATTCATGCGCAATCATATTCTGCGTAGGAACTGTTTCTTACTAGGCATTACCAACACACACATTCTATCGCTGTTTTAATTCGTAGTAATTATATTTGAAGTATTATAATTAATGCGTTAAATATACCTACAATTTTAGATTAACATAAAATAAGGTAGTTCTGCGTTCATTTATGTTAACGTAAGTTTAAAACGCAAGTGATAAAAGTATAATTATGACATAACTAAACACCTCATACATAGGGTAATTTTTCAAAGGTTAGATTTTTAAAAAATGTGAAGAATCAGCGAATAGACTGTACACTCCATTTACGGTTACTTACACCTTTTATGAAACCCAATTAAAAGTTATACTTCCAGGATATCCCTGCGCCTCATGCGAACACGTGTTAATAAGTAAGAATGTTCTTACGTTGAATGCGCACGAATCCGGTGTGTTGTCCCTTTGGCGTAGTTCTCTATACTTGGCTGAGCTTTGTTTGGATGTGCCGTCTTTGTTGTGATAGTGTTTGACATAACCTCACAAGAACACCACAGCGCAGTAACAATGATATTGCTAACGACGGAATGAATATTTTTGTAGCCACGCAAAGGGACATGATTGATTGGAAATCCTTTCATACGATAAAAGCCACTTGATCGGGTCAGTAACAGCTCGACTCTCCATTGGTTGATGACCGGCCAATAATGAACGCTGTAAAGTACAGGTTAGTGTCCGGTGTGGTATGGACCAATAGGACGATGGTGAGTTCTAACACAGACACCAACAGAACCGGTGTTCTTGCAGCAGTGTATATAGGTGACTCAGTTCTAATTTCTCGTAAGTGTTAGTAAATGCGTCCAGACCTCAATATGTTAACCGTCAACAGCCTATAGCCAATTACGAAAACAAATTCCACGTCTAATGGCAGGTGTAAAGTTTGAATTTAGTGTAATTTAAAATTATTTCTCTCCACTTTTAAATGCAGTGGGGTAATAACTTGCCTGAAAGTAAAATGTGTATATTTGATAACATAATTACATTATCACATGAATCGTATTCCACGGTATAGAACGAAGTTAATATTTAAATGTCGCAAAAAAGTGTATGGTGGTCACGTGTGGATTGAAAAGGCATATCACTCTTCTTTACTCTGTTCGAAATGCAGACATCGTTTATGCCAGTATTAGAGACAGGTGTTTTATTTTAGCGAAAAGATATCTCAAGGCAAGCTGTACTCCAAAACACTTTAGTTCATATGCATTTTCGTGGTTGGATGATTTTAAATATCACGTGTCTCAAGTGTGTGCCAGGGAATCACGGGCGTACAGTATCAGAGTACTTTATTACGATTGGCCCAATCAGATAAGAACGTGTCTTCTCAAGTAGACAAGCGGCCAGTGACCATAGGAAGTTGTTGGTTGTGGACGCAGGATTTTGAAGTCTAGCATAGACGTGAATATATTCACGAAAAACACTTGTCCCTAGGCATTATAATTTTGGGTTGAACTGTATGAAAGGTTTAAAGAATACTGTGTAAAAAATATTTTAATCAAAATCTCACGCTTGTTCGATACTTAATTTTTACACTGGTAATCGAGTAAAAACGTGGGGAAAATAACAAGTATGTATGTACACGAACAAGGACAGAAACGTATAGTTAGGAAGTGCATACTAACTGCCCTGCTGACACAGTGCAAAGTGCGGAAGTGCCCGCTTTGCAGGCGAACACGACTCTCGTTATGAGGAATCAGATAGAAGTACTGCGGGGACATACGAAACAATGCATGTAAAAGCCTATAAAAGGGTTCTCTTAAAAAACACAACCGAAAAAGCCGTTATGGCACGCGCTCCAAACAAAAACAACACAGTCTCTGAGTGGGAGCGAAAATCACGGGGTATAAAACAACAATGGATACGAACAAACTCACGCAACGTGTGATTAAAGTGCACTCTTTAGAACGCAACAAGGGAATGCGTTTAAAAAAAAACTATAGTAAAAACTGCTGCTGGATGCTTATGGTATTGAAGTCTTTCGTGATCTCATATTTATTTTCGCGAAAAATTACTAGCTTACCAATAAGTAAAATAAATCTGCTGGCATGCTTGTAGGGTAGAGCCACCTGTTTATCGCTAGAGCTAGTGCTTTTTCGCGAAAAAAAATATGAGTACCTATGATCACCCGACAGTTTGTTGTCTTATTGCCATTGATTGCTGTCTGCTTCAGAAGGCGTTTTCATATTTGAACGGGCCACTCAGGATTTGGCAACTACGGCACGGCTCCTACGTGATTCGTGTGCAGACATTTAACACGTGTCAAAAAGTAATTCAGCCAATCAAGGTAGGTAAACGCTGCTACAATGTTTTAAAATATAACTTGCCTTGAAAACTTTTCGCCAAATTTCACTACCCCTGTTTATCGGGAAAAGATTTGCGCACAGACTAGATTTCAATATCCTATAAGCCCACATGTAGTCTTCATTCGACTATTGGCCGCCTGTCTATGTGTGAAGACAAGTCTGTTACACGAGTGAGCCAATCATAATCACCTTTCTCTGGTACTGACCGTCCGTGATTCGCGGGTAGACAGACGATATGCGTATTAACTCAAATGATCCAATCACGAAAGAGGTTCTGAATAAAAGGACGTTGGAACACATCTTGTTCTGAAATCATTTCGCGAAAAACAGGTGGCCCTAGTCACATTTGATTCCAGTTGGGATCAATTTGTAAATTACTCTTTTATAAGCGGCTTTAAGGCATGCAGTTACTTTTCTTAATTCCTTTATAATACTGCTTTCGTTGGTACGATAAACGTTCGCTCGCTAATACGTACAAAGTTACGAGCAAATATTTGGTTGGGTATTTGTTCAAAGCCTGTTGTATGAAACGGTAAGTAAATTCCATTCGAAACAAAATTCATCCATGCCGAAACCAAAACTGCGTGGTGGCGGTCGCCTACTGGAGTTGAAATTCAAACTCGCGATTACTTCATTAATACACCTGTGGAAACGTACGGGATGCGGGATTCGATAAATTTTAAATAATTTTATTCCTCTGTCTCTCTTACACTCTTTCGGTTTTAAAATTTCGTTTACGAAACCCTGCGGCACACAATTTCAGAGGCGCAAATATATTATGACGTAGGTTTACATTTCTGTACGTTATAAATAGGAATGATTTGTTCAAGTGCCATCGTTCCAGTTTCGGAGAAAAAAAAATTCTTATTCGTACTTACATAAATTGATCTTTTAACTTGATGTTACTATCGAGGAACTATTTCCACAGTTTTATCTCACTAATAAACTAATACTTCTCAAAACTCTGTCATCCACCTGCAAATCTAATGAGCTGGTACAATAAGTTTTGCCGATCAGTGAATTCAAAGATATATTGAAATCTCAGTCCAAAAAAAAAACATAAATTTTGAGATTTTTTCAAAGCCATACTTAAGCTCTATTATGTGCATATTGTGTATTCTTCTACCATATGTATATGCAATTAGCATTGACGTGGGCATGACCACTTGACTCATACGCCAGCCAAGCGAAACCGTAGATTATTCACGAAGTTAACATTTTACAAATTTTGCTAATTCTTATATTTATGAGAATTAAAAAAAAAAGTAAACGAAATTGTTTTACAATTCACAAATGTTGACGAAACTCTTTTAATCAAAGATACGACGTGGCACTACTTTCGCTCCGCAGTTTTACCAACATTACTGTGCCCTGTGTCAGTCAGTGTGCCCGTTGAAATGTATGCAGGCACGGACAGTGACATTTTTCAAAGGGTGTCTTCAAAAGTCCCTAACCCTTTGACGTACAGGTTAATTTTTAGTTTCAGATGTTTCAAAAGAAGAAATTTATGGCGTGAACAGTACTTACGAATTTCTTATAACTACTGACACTTTCGAACCTATGGAAAGGGTTTCAATACATCCATGGCACAAGAAGTAACCAATAATAAAACATTTTGTGTGTCAGCTGAAGCCAATAGCATTGCTCAGGGAAAGGTGATGTCTGTATTAGCGTTAGATTCTAAGAGTGTACAGCACAGACGATGACGTCGACTATTCTGTAAGATGTCAGACGTGAAGAAGATTACTCGGGAAAACAAGTTATGAGGTTAAAAAAACCGCGACTACTCTATAACTTACCTTACCAATCAGAATTAGACTGCGCTGGTCTTGAACGTCTGCCATTATCCAGTCGCAGATGTGGATATGAGTTAAATCGTTTTGTCACACAGCCAGAAAGGAAATTTACAAAGATAAAAACTTGCTGTCTCTACCTTTTTGGTTCGTTAGCCTTCATTCTATCACCGATACAACAAACCATTCGTAGAGACATGCAGAATTTGCTTTATTATTCGGCATCAGGATAAACTTCACAGTATTGTCTGTACTGGAGCCAACATCACTTCTCCATTGGCTGCTGCATAGACATGAAGCCACGCCCTTTCTGACTGTGTTGCACGTGATTGGGGCACACAGTTATGAAGTGTTCACTTATTGGCGCAGAGTTACCCAGGACGCGTCAGGTACATTATGCTCCAATGACAAACGTATTGCAAAGGTACACGTGTTTCAAGTTTGACGTGACTATTAATAATAACGCGAATTTTGAAGGTCTCTAGCGCGGATTTATTTAACAACAAGCTAGACTCCACAGTACTTTGTGTATCCCAGCCTTAGCTGTTCATTACCTTATGCTCCATTTTCGCCCGAGATCTGGTATCACATTATTCCGTTCTATTTTACTTGCAAGTAATTGGCTCAAATTCGTTCAGGACGTGGCTAGCAAACTGCGATCCAATTGAAAAAGAAAGTGAAATGCACACGGGTTTTTGAAGTCTAGCTTGTCCTCAAATGAATTCCCGAATTTGCCGGGTATCTAACTATAAGGACCGGGAAGTTTCGCGAATTCATTTAAGGACAAGCTATTCTTCAAACACATGCACATTTCTGTCATGTTTACAATTGGACCACAGTTTATTAGACACGCCCAGGTGAACTCTAGGCCAATAACAGACCTGCAAGGAAACAAACAATGAATCACGTGCCACGAGGTCTGAGGTAAAACTGTCCCATTGCGCAGAAAACTGAGGCTTGAAAATACATAGGACCGTGGAGTCTAGCCTACAGGTCTTTTAAAACGCAAAATTTTCCAGTCCCTGACTACAATAATTTATATAGTCGAATGCGTAATGCTGCCATACGCGAAGAAATTTTAACACTGTCGCGTTAAGGCCATAATACACGGTACCATATTTCGTAAAAACCTAGTGCAAGGTCTGCCATAACTGCCGTGATACCGGCCTGTACGGCACCCGTCATGGCATATCTCGTCTCGCGCTGCCAGATTTCATCACAGGTTTGGTAACTGGACCTGTCATATTTTCCGTGGCAGGTTCCATACCGGCTCTCGTACCTGGCCAATCACATTGCAGTTTCAGAGCGTAGGGCGCTCCCCGTGGCTACTACTAGAAACAAGTTGATGAAGAAACTGAAAAGGGCGCCTCCATCTTGATTTTGCATCCGTGAGGTTGAAACTCTTTCAAATAGATTTAACATACGACGGCGACGAATAATACTGCCTATGACAACCTTTAATTACTGTTTGATACAGTTCTGAATACTTACAAAACATTACCTACTGTATGGAAAATCAAATTCAACCTCTTAACTATAAGTACAGTATATAAACTCCTATCTGTTTTGTGAACTGGTAGTGCACTAGTAACGTTGCGGCGTCTGCAATAAGTGCGTAATTTTTGGGCGTAAGTTCGAAACTCCACCGGACCCAATTTTTTTATCATTGCTTTTTGCATGCTGATAATATACCGGTACGTAAAGATAAAAAATGTATTTTTCAATCGGTCAGTAATTATCATCAAAATTAAAAATAACTCACTCGTACTCTACTGACTGCACGTCAGTTTCAAGAAAATGTATGAAACTATACTAGTAAGCAAATAATTTGTGTACAACGCGAACATTAATATAACAATATTAAGATGTGCTAGCTAGTGTTTTCATAGGCCTACTTAAGTTACTAACTGGTACAGTTCTGCGAATGGTATTCATATTTACTACAAACCACACACTGCGCACCCACCGAGGGTGCCAAATGCCAGTACGCGAACTGCTGTTGTGTAATATGAATCTTCCATAACAGCCTGCATAGCACCTGGTATACCGGCTCCCATACCAGGCCTTGTAGAAGCTTGTCCAAGAACCGAGTACGGCTGCAGGTATCGTGTGATATCCGCTTTAACGAAGCTTTCGCGACAGACCCTGCGCGCGAGTATTTCCACGACCGGATATGACGCACGTCTCATTTACAAACAGAGAAGGAGCGTGGCGATTGGACGGGTCGTGATGCGAGCGTCGCATAGCAAGGGAGAAATAAATTGCGTTTGAAGGACGTGCTCGTGAGTTCGTCATTAAAAAAAAAATAAAAATTGCATTCAGATGAGATGCGCGGAACACAATTCCCTCATTAGTGCCAAAGTTCATACTTCATTAAAATATCCTTGCAGTTCTTCTACAGGAGGGAACGAATTTCGATATGGCTTCTGAATTTTGTTTATTGATACACTGGAACTTATATGGTACCCTATATATGTATACATATATATGTATATATACATATATATTTATAATTTTATAAACAGCTCCTTGAAGCAATGGCTGATCTACTTAATATATCAAATATGTAATTCAATAAATAAATAAATGAGCAGAGTTTCCGTGACAAGAAAAACACGTAATTTCTTATTTTTTCATTCCGATAGTAAATACAAACACCATAACTATTTTATTTGTTTTCAAGAAATTTTATTATTAGGCGCCTGAAAAATTCGCGAGTTCAATGACCTATAGGCTATACTCCATTTCCGTATGTAGAGTCATACTAATATCACTGTTAATTGGTTGCTTTCTGTATTAGCGGAGGACGGTGATTGGGTCTGCATTTTATTGTGTGTTTATAATTGGCTCAGAGATATTCATGAGGTGTAATTTAACAGTTGGGTTTTGAATTCTAGCTTGTGCCGAAATTAAACCGCGAATTTTTCAGGTCTCTATTGAATATGTTTGAAGGGCTATATTCCTGCTGTAGAATAAAACAGAGTGCCAGGCAGAGTAATGCATGGGAATGGGTCAGCGTTCTTTAATATGTACCAAGACAGCATACAAAAACCACTGGAGACTCGGAAATTTACGAAAATTAAAAATTAAAAATATAAGTAGGGACAGGTGTTTTTCGCGAAAATATTTATAGCCAAGTTAGACTTCAATATCCTACGTCCAAAAACACAACTTCCTTTGGTTAATGGCTGCGTGTCTACGTCAGAAGACGTGTTATTATTTGACTGGGTCAATCATAATGAAGTAATCCCGATAGTCACCGTCCGTGATTCACGGATACACATTTGAGGCACGTGACATTTGAAATCATCCAAACACGAAAGTTCATATGAATAAAAGTGTTTTGGAGTACAACACGTCTCGAAATATTTTCGCGAAAAACACCTGTTCCTACACTGTTAAAAAAAATTTCCTACCATTACGGAAAAGTGCTGGAAAAATTTATCCAGAAGTGTCCGTAAACTCTCCGTAAAATTACGGAAACATTGATTTTTCAGAAACGGTCTTTCCGTAAATTTCATGGAACCTCTCCGTCAATTTCCAAGTTAGTTTTCTGTACTTTCAATTTAAAATAAAAATAGATAATGAAAATGTCTTTAATTTTCGTTATGTGAGTGTTCTACCATTATAAAGAATGATATTAGAATAGTTAAACTATTTTGTACTCAGCGAGGTTTGAACCCGAGTCAAAAAATTACCAGCCCGCGACTCTTACCATTAACTTCCAACTATCAGTTGGCCATTGCGGCGTAACTTTTATATTTGTATTCAAAAGACAAAAGTAAAAATTCAGTTTACATTAAATTTAGTATATTTTTAGTGTTGCCAAATGTTACAGACGCCTGATGCTATTTTTTTTAATGTTTGCAAGAATAGGTCATAGTCGCGTGGATAACCTTAACTGCCGCAGAAACGATAATTTTCTTGTTACGGTGGCGAAGAAAACTTCGTGTAGAATCGGCATTGTTCGTCTCCGTAACTCGAAGCCAAAGGGAATACGGAGACTTCCCGTATTTTGTATTTACGGACTTAACTCCGTTTTTCGTCATTACGGATTGCCTTTCCGACTGTACATTTCCGTAAAACATGACGTAAATATAGGGATATTTTAAACAGTGCACTGACGGCTAACAAATGACGAAAGCTCTGCAGCTCAGTGTAGAATCCGGCGTGGTGCAGGCTAGTAATATTGTGGTTACTGATAACACAGAGACCAATGGGCGTGGCATTACAGCAGTGGTGGAAAGAAACGACTTGCTTCAAGGTGGTTATGTGAGCCAGTAATTACCTACCGTCCTTGAAGTGAACTGTTAGTGAGATGTACGTATTACAGTGAATAAGTACTCGGACAGCAATGCGCGTGGATACCTACACCATATACTAAAGATGAGGTCGATAGATTTCTCATGTACCAAACATTAGCCTACCCCACGTCAATATAACTGTCAAAGTTGCACGAACAACAGTGATGAACGTGTTTGTTTACATCTTAATTTTCAAAGGACAAGTCCGCTTATATGAATACGATACTTTTACCAATTTGAGTTCAATCAAACTGCATTGAAAATTGTGTATATTAACACGTTCACGTCTGCACATATTTACTATAACTGAAGACAAGTTATAAGTGTATCACCTGTATACACCACTGCAGGAACGTCTATTCTGTTGGTTTCTGTATTCCCACTTACCACTCTCCTATTGGTCCACACCACACTGGGAGTGCTTACTGGGGTCTACAACGTTCATCATTGGCTGGTCATCAGCCACTGGGGTCGCACAGCTGATTATGCTCCAATCAAATGTCTCTTACTGTATAAAGGTTTTACAGTCAATCGTGTTCTTTTATAAGGGTATAACGAAAAATACATTTTTTGAAGGAACTCTATAGCAACTGGGTTGTATTGTTCTTGTACGATCCTGTTAAATACTAGCAGAACAATGACTCTATAACCAGAGGATATTTTTATTTTTTAGGAGGAAGGAAGTTTTAAACTGGCGTTGCTCGATCTTAGCTCGAGCCTAGTCCAGAATGTGTTAAGTGTACAAACACCTTAAAACACTTCCATGCATAGACATTGTTTTAACCTCAAATCCTATATATGTTGTTTATGATAGTCGTATTGGCAGAAAAATAATTCAATGTTGAGGTACGGAGACTGGTTTCGCATCACTACCCCGGCAGCCTATAACCACGGTACCAGTCCATACAAAAAATTATGTAATTTTACATAAACAACTGGAATATAGTTGCCAAATAAAGTTACTGGCAGAGACCTGCAAAATTCGCGTTATTATTTGGCATCAGGCCAAACTTCACAGTGCTGTATATACTCGAGCCAGCGTCGGTTCTCCATTGGTTGCTGCACGGAGATGTGAAGTCACTCCTTTCTTTGACTGGACTGCACGTAATTGGACTACACAACTGTGAAGTGTTTATTTACTGGCGCAGAGTTACTCCAGGGCGTGTCAAATTAAGTATTGTCCAATGGCAAATTTATTACAAAGGTACGCGTGTTTGAAGTTTAACGTGTCCTCAAATAATTAACACGAATTTTGCACGTCTCTAGTTATTAGTATCATTACAAGTTAAAGCTTGTAAATTTCGCAATTGTCAGTATTACTGCAGGAATTTTTCAGTAGTTACACGAATCCAGTTATTGCACAAGTACAAATACAACAGGTTTACAAATAATTTTTTTTTTGTAGAATAACTAGCATTTTTATTAATAAGGGGAATTTTTTTAAGTTAGGTTTACAAGGAAAATTTTTCTGCACGGAATTATCTAATATAGCTGGGCGCCAGACAGTCCACGAAGTCACTGACTATGGCAGTAAATGAAAAAGTTAAGGAATGCAAAAAAAACCCTTAGAAATTTATATCCTGCTGACAGTAAGGTCCGCCAGGTTTCTCGCATGGGAAAACACGGATAAAACCTCGCCCGGTATCGAATGGCACATGGCCGGAGCGCCTCATCGTTAGAGACACCCGAATTTCGTGAAAAGAGTTCAGTACATGATAGATTGCAATACCATACGGGCATAACAGCAGTTTTATTTTGCTTATTGGCGGCGCGTTTTTGTGACAAGACATTTTCTCACTCGACTGGCCAATCAGAATTACGTTGCTCCGATACTGTAGCTCTGTGATTCGCGGCGAGACACCTGAGAAAGCGCAACAGCTACATCATCCACACAAGAAAGTGGATCTGAACTAAAGCGTTATGAAACACAACTGGTCGTGAAATCTTTTCGCGAAATTCGGGTGTATCATACTCATTGTTTGTCGGCTCTTGATACCGAGGTCTTGAAAGCCGATGAGGGCGAGGCAAAGTGAGTATTGAACGGCGCCGGAATGCAGGGGCTGGGGAAGAGGGAGATCCCCGAGAAAACCCTCCGAACAGCGGCGTCGTCCGGTACGATTACCACGTTCAACCCCGCCGGGGGGATCGAACCCAGTTCGCCTAGGTGGGATGTGGGTAGTCTACCCACCACACCACCGCGGCCCCCTGAGTAACGAGTTGCCCCGGGGGGATATTGCCTACAGTTGACTCGCGAGTACGTCAAGCGAAGGGACCGCATAACATATTCTCAAGTTCCGAGACCCTGATCAATTCTGGCGTATCCGATTACTAGAGACCTGAATAATTCGCGAGTTCAATGACCTGTAGGCTAGACTCTACAGTCTTATGTATAGAGACGTGCAAAATTCGCGTTATCTTTCGGTGAGAGGATAGACTCCGCTGCCATATAAACAAGTGAGCACGGTCCGTGGTTTCATTGGCCGCTGCACTCTAATCAGCGTCAACTACCTTCTTGATGTCCTTGAAAGAGATTGGCCACTCCATCGCTGAACTGTTATTACTGGCTCAAGAGTTCTCCTACGTGTGCATGACATATTTCCAGCCAGTGACTGAAGTCGGTCAAACGTACAGTAACTTGCAGTTCAGTCTGTCCTTAAATAATAACACGAATTTTGCACGACTCTACTTATGTACAAATCAGCAGATATGAACTGCACATTACTTTGTTGTCACAGTGGAAGGCGACGATTGGGGTCAACGTTATCGAGTTGGTGTCAAACACCGCGTAGACCAATTAGTAAAGTCATATAAACACACGTGTTTGGAATTTTACGTTGTCGCAAAATAAATCCGCGAATTCTTCAGGTCTCTATCGATTACCTAGCGGACGGAACGCGAAATTGTGCCGTAATCGCGTTAAGGTGGCCGCCTGGGTAGGCCGCCGTAGGGTGGTGACTGAAGACAAGGTTGTCGTGAGCTGCCTATATTCACCACTACAACACTGTCAATTGTGTTGGTCTCTGTATTTGCACTTACAATCTTCCTATTCGTCCTGGCTACACCGGACACGCTTAATGTACTCTGCGACGTTTATTATTGGGCTGGCCGTAGGCCAATGAAGTCGCGCCTCGTCTGAGTGCCAATCTAAGTTTCGCGACAGATGTAGCACGTTTAACATTCCAACATGCCCAGTGGAGACATTAGTTAAAATTCATTTTTTTTTTACAAACTGAAATCTTGACAAATTGTAATTTATTACTTAGATTCCGATAAAATCATACGAAACAGTTAAAACTATAAAAGGGTGCGTTTTGTCTCAGAGAGTAAAGAAATTTCCATATAAATGTAGCCCCATGCAAATGCGTGCATACTCCTGAGATGCGTTCTTTAGTTCCTACATTTCTCTCTAAAGCATGCTTTTACATTAGTGAAAATGGCTCAAACCGGTGTTTCCACTGTAATTTTTAGGTATTAAGATCCCGGTACAAAACATTTAAAAAAGAATAGGGACGTGGATCTTACCTTCATTTTTATTATGACGTCATAAAATAATACGGTTTCCAGTGTTGAAGATCCACGATTAGCCAGTAGACGCCTTGGAAGCGGGATAGTTAAAATTCTCCAATCACGGGCGTGTACATGACTCTAGTTTACATTTTAGCACGCTGTACAGGACTGAGACAATTCTTCACATACAAAACTGGTCAGTCAAGACAATACTTTCTTACACTTAACACCAAGTGTGCACAACCGAGTCTGCTTTAGCTGACACTTTATTAATTTATATACAATAACGTTTGTATATTTCTTTAAAAACTATATAAATACAAATTTTCATTTCAAATCCTTTAGGGATTTGAATCCCATCAACTAATTAAAAAGTTGTTTGATCACCTTTTTTATACGAAATGGTTTTGAAAGATGCATTTCATGGCCTCTTTCAATAATTATTAAAACCTATGAATCGTAAATACCAATATTATTTCTAAAAGATCAAATCGAAAATAAATTATGTAATTTAAAGTATTGATTAGTTTTCCAGTAATAAATGTTCCAGTTGATAAACCAGATTATAAAAGACCTAGAACCTCTCAAATGGTAGATTGTCGCGCTAAATAACAACATAATGGAGGTCGGCGTTCCCTCTCGTTGACGCACTGAGTTCCCAGTTTCTGGTTTCGTCAGGCAGCTATGAGCGTTGCTGTTTGTTAGAAATGATTTGCAGCGGGGCGTGGTGAAGTGTTGCAAGGTCAGCTAGCGTCAGCTCTGCGCAGTGTCCTGTTGCTTGTTAGTTTACAGTCCCACCACTAAAGCGTAGCTGAAGCCACAGGACGCGTGCAATGGATCCCTTGCTGGTCGCTTGTGAGCACAGAGGATTCTGTCTCCTACTGCGTGCACTGATAATGTATAGCACTGATCAAACACCGGCTTATGTACCTTGCAACAATTCCCCACGCGCCACTGATTATTTGTTATATATATATTTTTTAAGAGCTAGGTGTAGGAGATGTGAAAATCTTAACTGCAACAGAAATTATATTTGTGCAATTACATAGGGCTCTGGCAACAATAAAAAAAAAACATTATGGTCCATTCACAGTTGCATCCCATTATTCTGATACCCTGCTAAAGTTCTTCTTTCAGAATATTATTCGCCTCATTCAAAAAATGCATGGCCGAGACTCAGTGTAATAACTAGAGCCCCAAGTATTTCGCTGATTGAGTTGGGCAGCAAGCTAGGCTGGATAGTCCTCTATACACTCGAGGCATTATCGTTTGCTTATTGGTTGCTGTGATCAAGCGAGGCCTCTGTACAGGGCTGCTAAACACTAACTCACACTACTGCTTCCTGATTATTACTGGTTCACAGTTAAACGGGGCATGTCTAAAGAACTGTAGTCCAATCAGAACAGTAGGAGGAAAAGACAAGTGTTTGAGTCTACCTCGTCTCCGAATGAATTCGCGAAATAATCGTGGCTCTAGTAATTACATTTTGCATGAGAACTATTTATTACTAGGCATTACCGAAACATGAACTATATATGAAATATTATATAGATGGAACACAAGTAAAAGTTCGAGTTATCCAAAAAATAATAACGTACTCTAATGTTAACCGAAGTGTAAACCGCTGGTAATACTTGAAATACTTAGGAAACGAACGAGCACTTACTGCATAGTGTAATTTTCCATAGGTTTAATTTTTAAAGTGTGAAGAAACCGCTGATGCTCTATTTTATATTTGTATGTAAAACCGTCCAATTTGCACACCTTAGTTGTAAGTACTCTTTCCCCGTATTAAAAAAAAAATTCTAATGTAACGTCAATAGCACGATTGTAATGTTTTCGGAATGTACTGTACAAATAAAATAAAATAGGATGTTTACAAAAATTTGACCCAGGTGGCTGGAAGGTCAAGTCTTTTTTAATTTTAAACTATGCTTCGTAAAATTTATTTCACAAATAATCATATACTGTTACAAATAAAAAAAATGCAACACTTTCTTATTTTAAGTAATATTTGAAAATCACGAAAATATTTCATACTTTGATTTTACGTATGTTATCCTATATTGTTTCACGCAAGGAAATAATACTTACAAAATAAAGTATGCAAGTTGGGCGATATTTCGTACAGATATAAAAAATGTTTCGCGAATCACGCCTTTGTTTGACCGTAAATTTTAAATCACCAGGAGTAACATATGATTTTTTTTTCTATGAATCTATGGTAGCCTTTATAAATTTTTTCAGGAATGAAGCAAATACGTAGTGATGTGCTCAAATTTGTATAGTAAAATTTCCATATTTCCAGCGTTGACGTATAGAAACTTTTGCTCATTACATGTAGGTTAAATACTTCCACTACAGTTAATATTTGGTAAAGATAAAGTTGAGGCCCTTGCTTAGCCCTTCAGGTAAGAACCAAGCAAGGACATACATCCTGCAAAACAATCCAACGACCAAGTCATCACAGCACAAATATACATTCCTAAGGGCCAATGGCTTAACAGAGTTGGACAGACTAACCACCAGGTAAAAACACGAGTTATGAAAAATTGCTATATTCAAAGTTCACAATGCCCACATTACAATTTCTACTATCTGTATACTACTGATGGAAAATAACTATATTCAATGCTCTCAATACTCACATTAGATATTTCAACAATCAATATAATACTGATACAAAAATCCACCACATCTACAAAATGGCGATTGGCATTCCTTTGCACACAGTGCTTAAAATGTTATACATTTGAAAATTTATTTAAATTCAAAATAACAGCCTTCTATCATTTTTGAAGACTGAAAATTTCATTGACAATATTCGGGTAACATCCCCATAGTTCTAAGTATTTTTGTCTTTTTGGCTACTTAAAACAACTACTATAGCCAATCAAATTCTCCACTATCTGGAACATAGAATAGGATAAAATTCAAACAAAAGCCATATTTAATAAGACTTAGATACGATCTCTTCCATTAAAACTTTATACACAAAAGTTTAAAATCTTTGTTTTCTAACAGTATTTTATTCTATTAAAAACTGGGTATTTTTTAAATTATATAATACTGGAATTTATTGTACTTTATTTCTGGCGTTAGCATGAGGTCTCAACAAATTTTTACTTTATGCATTAACATTTTTCAATGCACGAAAATAATATTTTTTTTGAAATTTCTACAATCGATTATATCGTGTGCTAAAGTTTTTACATTACTAGGAAATTCCAATACTCTACACATTATTGGATACCAACACCCATTTCTATAGCAAACTGGCCTTCTGGCTCTAATCTTGTGTACTTAACTCAAAGTCTTTATTAATATTGCGACGAAACAACATGCCTTCTCTTGCACTTAACCACGCCTATTCATGTCCATATGTTGCACTTAAAAGACCACATTATCAAGAAAATTAATTATACAAAATTTCATCAATAATCACTAGTACAAATAAAATCATTATCAATTTTACATGTTATTCAGCAAAAAAAAAAAACGTGTGAAAGAATGACTCAAAAATACTTTTGCATATTTTCACACTTACAGTTCAGGTCATACATATTCACAGATTCGCATTTAAACATACATGCTTTTACACTTGCACTTAACTGTAAATAATAATCGTCATGCATGCATCCACTACACTTTCACAAGCATCAACGTCAACACACACGAACATACGCGCGCATAAACAAAGTACGTACTTACGCACATTTATAAAAACAAGATCACACACGCATCTATAAAACACGACCACAATCACATCGACAAAACACGAACACTAACACATCCACTAAACAACAACTCGAAAGATCATCATCCAAAAGAGATAGAGCGTAGTGGGGAGATTTGGGTGGCTCTTAACATCGAGCTTTCGATATCTGATGAGGGTGAAACGAGGTGAGTATGGAGCAGCGCCGGAATGCAAGTGCAGGGGAAAGGGGAGAACCCTGAGAAAACCCGCCGAACAGCGGCCCCGCAGGGAATAGAACCCGGTTCGCATTGGTAGGAGGCGAGCAGTCTAACCACTACACCACCGTTGCTCCCAAAAAGAGATAATCACAATTATTTCCAAAGTCAATTTAAGACCGGTCAGTTCTTTAACTGCAGGCTTGCGCCTTTATAGCTTATGGTAATAATAGAGCTATTTACTTTTTGGGGTAATTTATCAGTTTAGTAAGTTTACTGGGGGGAAAAAAAAAACAGTGTAAAGCAGTAGTGGTGACGCACGAGTTCCGGCGCATTCTTGCCTTATCAACATCGGCTGTAAGTGATTAACCTGGGAGAGGTCTCGCCCAGTATAGGAAAAACAGTTGGGTCACCCTTATCAACTTTGGGTCCAACCTGGGAGAGGGTGACGATAAGGGTAGCCCGAAACAGTCTCGCTCAGGTTACTCGCATACAGCCTATGTCGATAACACCGAGAATGCGCCAGAACTCGTGCGTCCCCTCTACTTATAGTAAACAGCGACAAAGAATGTTGCGGGTAGCCTGGGTAATATTTGACTCCGGAACCAGAAACTATAGGGAATCGTGTTTATGTAGCGCGTTTCACTACGTTAGCTGTCCACGACTCAAAAACGTCGTCCGTAAGTCTGCGCGAATTTTTCTCGGGTGTTTTGTAAGTCCAGTGGAATTCACAATCCCATTGCACACACCGTCCCATGACATCAAGTATTGATTTAAATTTCGCCAGTCGGAAAAGAATGGGTGGAAAGGGGGTAGCTACAGAACCATCTCCTGCTGTCCATATGGCCGCGAATAGGGGCTGGGGAAAAAAAAAAAAAACGAGAATAAAATGAAGGAGTGCAAACTTCGCCTACATATCCAAATCTACAAATGCTTACGTAGCTTTATCAGCCAACGTATTTACATCGCGTAGAGCCGATTGTTTAAAATGCTCGCTACTCATAAATACAGTTTCACTGGAAACGTAAGATATTTACCGTTCGCAATTTTTTAATACATTTACTAGAAAAATTTAAAAAAACAACTGACTGACTACTGAGAAATCCGACAGATAAACAGAAGTTAACATACCAGGTTAATGGAAACGCGAAAAAAAAATTCAACAAAATACAGCTATGTAAATGTCTAAATGTAATATTCCAAGGACAGAAAAATATCACATTTTTAAATGAACTTTATGCTATATTCCGTTCTCTCACGCATACTCAGTAAATAAACTCTTTTTCCATTCGGCTCTGCCGCAGTAGGTAAACAGTTCACTACAAATTACTGTTGATTTGTAGTCAACGACTTAATTCCTTAGGAGGAAATATCTATGCGAATTTTACCTGCCTCTAAAAACAAATAATTTTTTTTTTGCGAGAGAGAATTTTTTACGTCATATTCCGGATTTTCGGTGTTATAGAGCGTTGTTCTGCAAATAGCATATGTTCATTAAAATATTTTTCCATTTTCCGCTCACCCTATTGCAAGACTCATTTTTAAGAACACCGCTGCATTATAATCCTTCTGGATTTAAAATTTCCGTTAATTTTGTACAGTTTGTTAGACGTGCAAAAATGATAAAAGTGTGTCTACCTGGTACGTCCATAAAATAAGTCAGAATAAAAACAGCACTCGTTATATTCGGGGTTATTGTCGCATATAATCCATTCACGGTTATTTCAACCTTTTCTGAAGCCCTGCTAATGTTCTACTTCCAGGATATTCCTCCGCCTCGTGCTAACTAAGCTTAACTAATCCTGGAGAATTACACCAGAGGGACAACGCACCATATTCGTGCCTCGCACTCAGTTGTAATGATATTTTCTATAAGAACTGTTTCTCACTAGGCGTTGCCAACATACCTATTTTCTCCCTATTTTTTATTCAAATTACTTATCAATGAAGCATTATAATTTATACACAAGATATTAATAATATTTCAATTTAACAGGAAAAAAAAGTAACTTTTATGAGCACAAGTATAAAACGCTTGTGATACAGGGCGTATTTAGGAAATAACTAAACACGTCATACCTGGGGAGATTTTTCAAAGGTTTGGTTCAAAAAGGCCAAAGAAACCGTGAATGTACTATAGTTTAACTTTCGTAGTGTAGTTTGTAGGAAGGTCAATGTACAATCCATGGGTTTCTAGTCTCCGATCCTAACTAAGGCTTCAGTTTGTGTGCCATGTCTAGGTTTAAGTTTAGTTTCATTATTCAAGTCACCCTGTAAAATATTGTTCTTATTAAGCAGGATGAAAATATATAGCAATTTTTTTTTTTTCTAATTTCACATTATGAATGGACTGTTATGCAAACGTGTAATAATGTGTTAATGGAGTTCTTATTAGAGGAGGTTGAACATGTTTATTAATGCATGAGCATTTTAATAGAGCAAATTAAAGATTGTTCACGATAAAGTGATCAATTTTGAAATCAACCTATGAAAAATGTCACTGCCTCCGCCTGCATGTATTTGAACGGGCACAGTGATATTCATGCGCCCTCTAAAGTTGGTAATGACGAACGCAAAGTAGTTCCACGTATTGCAGCTAAATTAAACGTGCCAGGAAAACATTTGATAATACTGAAAATATTTGTTTTACTTTCTGTATTTTAATGCATACGAGTCTATTAATTAGCAAAACGGTAAAATATTTACTTTTCTAGTAATTTCACAGATTTACTTGACCGATGCATGAATGAAGTGACTAGGGACATGGAAATGTTAATTTTACATATGGTGGGAGTATACGGGATGTACGTACAAGCAGATCTTTAGCAGGGCTTTCAAAAGTGCTCACTTTACCGTGAACAGCAAATAGTTAATAATGCGAAGGGGACTCTGCGCCAGACAACTATTTTTCTCCTTTTATTTTAAACATGGCGGGTGACCGGATTTATCTAGTTTACATATGGGGATTTATCTAGTTCGCTTATGGCAACGCTCGAACTCAGACAGTACAGTTACTATAACATAAACCGTTTTTTAAAACTCGTCAATTCTGTGCAGTTGCGGCGTGATGTTATTGCGCATAACAACTATTTATTACCAGGAATTACCAACATACCTATTTTCTCACTTTCATTGTTCGTATTAGTTTTAAATTAAATATTATAATTAATAGGTATAATATAAGTAAAACTTAAATTTCACAAAAAAAAAAAAAAGTAATTTTAAGTTGACAGAGGTATAAATCGCTTCTGATACATGAAATATTTAGGAAACAACCAAAACACGTCATAAATTGGGTGATTTTTCAAAGGTTTGTTTCAAAATGTATGCAGAAACTGCGAATAGACTCTAAGATAATCCATTAATTGAACATGTTCGGCTTGATATTAATGCGGGACTCTTACATCAAGAGCAGACTCTGCGTGGTCCAATTACGTAGTTAATTATTTTAAATATCTAAGCTTCTCCGGCTATAACAATTAGCTCTCTGTAACTTTAACAATTTCCAGTTATATTCTCACGGCATTGATCTCTCTTGTATAATTGCTGTTCTGCCAATCAACACACAACAAGCCCGCTCCTCCTTGAACATGTATGGTTTAAAATTATGCATTAAAAGTTCAGAATAATATATATTTAGGTAATCAAAATACTGAAACCCTAAAGAAATGGACATACGATACAAAATAAAAATGCAGTAAACAACTGCTTGTCTTACGAAATGTGTAATTTGAAATAACTCCCATATTTTATTCGCAAAGCTTTGTGATGATATAGTTTATTAAACTGGGAGGAAAGGCTGTTCACGATAAAGTGAGCACTTTTGAATTCAACCTTAGAAAAAAGTCACTGCTCCTACCTGCATATATTTTAACGGGTGCACCGAGTGTCATTCGCCCAGTTAGGTTGGTAACAACGGAGGGGAAAACAGTTTCCAATTTCTTAACGTCGAATAAAAAGTGTTAGGTAACCATTTGTGATAACTTAAATTATCTCTATCACTTCCTGGTTTTTTAATGCGTCGATGAGTAAAAATTAGCAGATTTCTTTAATGTTTACTTTTATAATAATTTTACAGCTTCACTTGACCGACGCGTGAGAAAGCGACGAGTCCCATGGCAATGACAATTTTACATAAGGCGGAGGAACACACAACATGCATACAAGTAGATCTTAAGCGGGGCTTTCAAAAGTGCTCATTATAGCGTGAACAGCCTATAGTAGCATATTATTTTGTTAAAACTTGAAGTCTGGTTCCTACATATTTACGGACAGATGAGACGAGATAGAAGTGTGTCGTGTATATGCATGACTGCATGTCCTTCAGTTGCCATAGTCCCATTTACAGCTGTCCTATTAGTTCCCACAATCTGTACAGGATAAAGCAAGCGCCTTTGAAATCAACCTTAGAAAAAAATCACTGCTCCTGCCTGCATATAGTTTAACAGGCGCACTGAGGTATATGCGACCATTTAAGTTGTTAACGACGGATGGAAAGTAGTTCCATATTTTAATGTCGAATAAAAATTGCTAGGTAAACATTTAAGATAACTTCAAATAATTTGTTTTTATTTTGCTTTCTGTTTTTTTTTTTTTTAATGCGTCGAAATGTAAAAATTACAAAATTTGTAAATTATTTATTTTTCTTATAATTTCACAGTTTCACTTGGCCGACGCTTGAATAAAGTGATGAGGCCCTTGCCAATGTTAAATTTATATAAGGCGTAAGAATACACAACATGTATACAAGTAGATCACGCGTGAACAACTTATAAAAAATGTTTTACAATTATGTTTTGGATGCACTGACACGCATAAAACAGAATTTAGTAACAGATTGTGATATTGTGTTGAAAATTGACAGTTATTTAAAAGAGATTGCAATTTTTATTTTTCTTTAAATTATTTTATTTTGCGATAGTAACGATGTGGATGACATTAAACAATGTCTGCCAGTACACTCTCGCCCGTTACCTTCTCTGAACTTACGTCTTACGACATTCCCTTCATGCGTTATGCAATTGTGAACCATAGCGCTCAGTTATTGTGCCCATGACCTATTTTCTATGGTTAGTGTTATGATTCCAATTGTAATCCAAGCTTACGGGCACTGGTCGTCACAAAAAAAATCATCATAGACTGCTACAAATCAAAAACATGCACAAATATGATTTTTTTTAAGGAATCTATAAAAAAATTGAGAAAACTTTTCATTGCTTGATTTTAATTATCCTTTGGAATCTTCTTTTAAAGCAAGTTATCTCCTTTGGCATGTGGGTTGGTTTTGAGTATATGTACTTCCCAACAAAAAAAAATTGTGATTTTGACAGGCAATTACATAAAAAATATGCTGTCTAGATTTTTTTATGTAAGGAAATATTACTCGTAAGTAATGAATACAAGTTGAACAGTGTTTCGTACGAATATAAAATAACATATTTTCAGGGTGACAAGCTCCGTTAAGGTCCCCGTCTATCTAGAGCTTTGTTTCGCGCGTTTGAAGCCGAGTAGCACAGGGGTGATAAGGGCGACAGCGCCATGCACATCAAGTGCGCCTTCGACACTAAACGGAAGGCTCTGAACTGGCGTGCAGTGTTCTCGTCTCGCTCTGCGTGTACCTATGGAGGGTTCAGTGCAAAACCCTTGAGTAGTTTTGTTTGTATATGATGGGTATGTTTTTGAGATACAGCGCATTGAAAAAGTAGTTTGTAGCCGTTTTAGAGTGCTCTGAAATGGCGTTTCTAACGTGCGTGACATTTTGGAACTACTCAACAGCACTCGCTTGAATTGTGTGTTATTTTCGTAAAGCAGCCTAATGGATGCACGTTTAATAGTTCCGTAGGTAAAACGTGTATTTCAAGCACCTCATTCGTTAATCGTCATGGGGATGTACGAATAGCCTGCCAAAATGGTTGCGCCCAGTTCTCTTGGAATTTTCAGAAGGGTTTGGGGGGGGGGGGGTGAAGTGAAAAATGAAGGCAAATAAAGGGCAATCGCGATTTTTGTTTGCGGGGCCGGAAATAAAAGCAACTCGATTTTCTCGCAACTCTCACCCACCCACCCCACCACGGCCCCCCAAAACCCCGGTCGCGCCCTTGCGTATGTTCGCCATTGCTCCGAGGGCTCGGTCGTCAGGGGGGCGCTGCGAATGTTCGCGTATCTGTTGTGCGCGCGGAAAATAAAGGGTTAGTGGCTGGCCGGGGAGGGAGTGTTTTGAGGGGCGAAGGGAACGAGCGGGTACGTGTAGGAAATTTTCCACAGGGCCGTAAATGGGGTGAAAGGGAGTGGGAAGAAATTATACGTTTTGCCGGGGTGGTGCGAGGTTAGGGGTGGCGCTTTGTCGGGTTTTTCTTTTCTCTGTCGTGGAGTGGAATCCCAAATAAAGCTAGCCTCGCTCTAACCCTTCTTTTTCTCCCTCTGGTCCCGTAGTTGTAGTGCCGTAGGTCGGCCGGATACTGAAATGACGGATGCGGGGGATGGGCTGAAGTGAATTCCGTGTATTTGCTTCGTTTGCATAAAGGTCCGGTCCGAGTAGTAGTAAATACTACGTTCGGGGACACTAGCTATAGCCCTGCTCTCCTATGTCTGGTGGTTGAATGCTCTGCTTGTCCTGAATGCGGCATTTCCTGTAAGGGTTGGATGTGGTAAATACGAGGATCCGTTACAGAAACTGTCTACTTAGACACGCCGGTGTACAGAGAACACCTAGACTCCCCTCTGCAGTCTTGTTCAAAGTCACCAACATTACACAGTGACTATCTGTATTTCTCTCTCTCCCTTCTTCAACGATTACCAAAATGTCCCTCCTGAGGATCGATGCACGAGGTGTGTGGTTGTTAAAGGCTGTTAGCGATAAAGGGAGCACTTTTGAAATCAACTTTAGGAAAATATCACTGTCCCCACCAGCATATATTTTAACGGGCTCACTGCGTGACAAGAGTATAGCAAAGCAGGTAACGTTGGAGGGAAAGTAGTTCCATATATTAACATCGAATAAAAAGTGTTAGGCAACCATTTGAAATAACTTAAATTATTTCTTTCGCTTTCTGTTTTTTATGCGGCGAAGTTAAAAAAAAAAAGGAGCATATTTGTAAAAATTTGACAGTTTCACTGGACCGACTCACGAATAAAGTGATGAGGCACATGGCAGTGTTAATTATGCATAAGGCGGAATAATACACAACGGGAACACAAGTAGATCTTAAGCAGGGCTATCAAAAGTGATAATTTTACCGTGAACAGCCTATGCCTAAATATGTGCATATGTCAGAAGCGTTTTATAATTATGTTAACATAAACGTAAGTAATTTTTGTTTTTAATGATATTTCACTTATATTTCATCCAGAAAGGTTCATTTATAATTCATATGAATCAAAACATAGGAAACAGATATGTTGGTAATGGTAAGAAACAGTTCTCTTGCTAAATATTTCTATACCGAGTTAGCACAAACACGTTGCATTGTCCAGTTGGTGTAAATTTCTAGAAGTTAAGCTTTGTTTACATAAGGCGGGGGAATATAATGAAAGTAGAATATTGGCAGGGCTTCAGAAATGTTGGACATAACAATGAATGGACCGGCTTCAAGGCCTCAAGTATAGGCTATTCACATTAAAGTGAGAACTTTTTAAGGCCCTCCCAGCAGGCATTAACCACTAATAAATATATCTTATTGCAGCCCCGGGTACTAACTTTTGACACTGGTGAAATGTATACAATGTGTTTATTGGCCACAGTGCAATGTTCATATTAAAAAACAGCAAGAAGATAGAAATTGGGTGAAAGGAAGAATTTAGAAGGGCTTTAAAAAGTGCTAACTTGAACAGCCTATAACAGAGATATTTATAAGAGGAAGGGAGAGGAAAGTAGGTCCACCCCGATGAATCTGTTACCCCCCCCCCTCTCTCTCTCTCTATCTCTATCTCTCTCTCTCTCTCTCTCTCTCTCTCTCTCTCTCTCTCTCTCTCTATCTCTCAGTACAAGTCGGCGACAAACCGCGCGATCTACAAAGCCTCCCTACATTGAGGAGGAAATTAGATTATGTTTGTGCACTTGAGCCGCCAGCGGCCGATGCATGATTGGGGGGGGGGGGGGTGCGTTCTCACGCGTCGCCAAGTACTGCCAACATTACCACCACTACAATCTGTTCGCGGTTTATTCACAGTTTCTTTTTTTTTAACCTAACCTTCGGGAAATCACCCCATGTATGACGTGTTTGGTTGTTTCCTGAATACTTCCGAACTGAACTTTTCCTTAGATGTTTTCTGTAAATTATAATATTCCATTTACAATTAATGTGAATAGAAACAGGGATAAAATAGGTGTGTTGGTAATGTCTAGTGAGAAATAGTTCCTATGCAAAATATTATTTAATTGGTTTGCGCGCGAATGTGGTGCGTTGTTCCTTTGTTGTAAGTTTCTAGACACGGTTAAGCTTTGTTTGCATGAGGCGGAGGAATATCATGTAAGTAGAACTTCAGCAGAGCTTCAGAAAAGTAGGGCGTAACCGTAAATGGACTGTATTGCTGGATCGCCACAGACTAAAGATGAGTTAGACCTCATTTCCATCTTCCGTGCATCTCTTGAACATTGTCTCAATCTCAGATCCACGTCTTTCGGCAATGAAGTGCCGTGTGTTTGCACTGAATGTAGTTTTCGCGGAGAAATAATGCCTGGACCGATTTGATCGCATCTGCGTTAAAATTTAACCCATTCTGATCAAGCGTATGCAAGTTATGTACCGTACATTATGCACATGTAAGTAATTTTTTTATCTGTAATGCACACTGCGTAGCTCAACGCCCAATAACCTTACCTGCTGGTAAACGATTCGTAAACCGTCTAACTGATCTCGTTCATACTTGGTTTATACAGATGTAGCCAAACTCCAAAACAAGTGTTGTGTCGACTTAAGTATAGCACACGAATCGTATTTTTTTTTTTTTTTTTTTCGACGCTTGAAACCGCAAATTAAAGCGGGTCTTAAACGGTTGACTATGTAAAAGTAGTGTATCGGCTGTTCGCAAATAATTTAACATTTCTGAGAGCCCTGCCTAGGATATACTTTTTATCATATTTTGTATCCTTCACCATTTGTAAAATTAACGTTGGCATGGACCGTCTCGCATTATTCATATGTAATCCCAGTGAAAACGTGGAATTTTCAGAAAAACAGATGTGTTGATAATAGGCAGTTTCGTGCTCTTATTCGTGTAAAGCAATAAAACGCTGGCTTCAGTAGCTGTAAGATCAAACACTACACACTTATTACGATGCCAAGACTTCACATATTTAAGTAATTCGCTGCCAACCTAAATGTGACCCTACGTGCCAGTGTGCCTTGAAGTATACATGCAGTTATGGGGAGTAAATTTTTTCTAAAGTTGATAACAAACGTGCTCTCTTCGTGAACAGCCTTTACTAACATACCGAAGCACTTCTTTGCGATAACATAATGCCAACCGTAGTATAATCCACGTATTTACCTACAGTTCTAATGAGGGAAAAAAATATTTCATTCCTGGAACAAATAAATTGTTTTTCTGCAAAGTTGGTATGCACACTCTGTCCACATTTCCTTCACGTGAATCACCGTCAGTTAAACACTTCTGAAAAATACCTTCCGGAAAAAAATACCGCCGGTCGCAGCTGTTTTGTATTTTTAACGTAAACAAAATGAGAACCTCAACGGCGATTTGGTTTCGACGCCCAACCCATCTCTCTGAGCTATCGCAGGTGTCCGGAGGGTTCTCCCACAAAGGCGAACCGGGTTCGAGTCCCGATAGGACCATGTTGGTTCCCGCGTGTGGGAAAACGTGGCGGACGTTACTGTTAGCCGACTCCGGATCGCGATACAAGCGGCTTTTCCGATTCTGTATTCTTGGGTATTCTACGGTCATAATGCGATTACACAAGTTCAAATTCGAGATTAAGTAGCGAAGTATGTGCGCATAAAAAAAAAATTCCGTAACTGACCAAAAAAAATAATTGAAAAGTAGGTTTCCAAAATGTTTTCGTTGGTACCACTACAAGTCAATGCTTTACAGCAAACTGTTTTGTAAACGTACTGGCACTTGTATTTACAAAAAAATTAACAATTTTTTTATATGTGCTGTTTACACAGACACGCATGGGTCTTTGCCTTTTAAATAAGCAAATAGTATCACTTTACGTCATACGGTTACGTACGGAAATTTTACAGACGAGATCTAGTTATAATGGACTCCGAAAAAATTAAAACCAAGCAGGTAGTTCGGCTTCAATGTTCACAATCTCGGTGTTCTCGACATAAGAGGGTGGACATTCAGCATGCACGTACAACGAGGTCATTTATTAAAGCGTTACATCTACGATGCTTACGTAACCGCTAATTATGATCTGCATTAATTAACCAATTTTGTTTTGGCCTAGGTGAGTTCTAAAAAGCTCAATAAAATTGCTACTGCAATGAGTCGGGTTGTTTTTTTTTTTTTCTTCTTACTCTTGCGTCCGTGATAGATATTGCCAGTTTCTTAGACGCGATAACCTAGCTGTGTCAGTGTTTCTCGCCTAACGTGTTTACGTATTTTTAGTAATCATAGTGCAGTCAAAGTATTGTAAACGTATTCTGAAGTGGTAATAAGATATCTCAACTGTGTTAACATTCTCGCCCTACGTGGTTAAGTGTAAAAGATGGCGAAAGGCTTCACTTCGCCGCAAGTAAAGACGGTAAATAAATGAACAGGCGTTGGTAGCAGTGTGCGTGGTGCCACAAGGATAACACAAAACACTTCCAGTTACGAGCTAAATAAGTTCAGATATAAAATAAAAGAAAGAGGGAGTAGGAAATAAGAGAGAAGGGAAGAAGGGAGAAAGTGAACAAGCGTGTGGGGGGAGGGGAGCGAAGGCAGCCAGCTAAAAGGGGACGAGTGGATAAAACGATGTAGAGAAGAAGGGAAGTGGAGTGTTATACGGGAAATGCGGTCAGACCTAACTGCTTTCTTTTAGAAGGGCAATTGTGGGGAAGGGGGGGGGGGACATCTTACTCCCAGACATGTGGAACTTACGTGTTTGCTCCCAAGGCTTTTCTGAGCTTCCTAGAACATTGTAAAAACTATAGTAGTTAGCGTGTCACACTGAGAGAAAATAGAACAAAATATATGTTTGTATAAGATCAAGTATATATTTAGTTGTCCTAACAATATATATTGCTGAGCAAACAAAATTACTTTTGTTCATCTAACAAAATGTATGTTTGAATAAACAAAATCTCAGTGTTGGACCAAAAAAAAATTAGACTGTCGACTAAATATTTCGTTGAATCAACCATATATGTTTGTTTGGCCACTCATTTGACTGCCTTCGTTCGAAAATACAACTCGAGAGTTCGTTTGTATTTTTTGTGACAATTAGGATAGTAACCGTGTTTGTTAGTGCATCTATTGACGGTAAAACATTAATAAAACAATGCAACAAGAAACTGGCATGTAAAGTTGTAACACTTGAAATATTTGTTTACACACGTTGCCTAATATTTGCAGTGTGTCTATTTAAAAGCTTTCTGGTGTCATCAGGTGTGAGATTACTAAGACGTAACGCTCGGACGCAGGTAATCTAAATTCGAAACTCGGTCGAACTTGTAAAATTATTTTACATCGGCCAAAACTGATTAATGTAAGTTTAGACAAACACATTTTTAGTTCCACCAACAAAATCTTACAGTTTGGGGCAACCAAATGAGAACCACAAAATAATTTGGTTTCAGTCACTAATTATTTCATTGCACCTATACAAACAAATAATTTGGTTGCACCAAACAAATCTTGTTTGATTCAACAAAACCTCTTTCTCAGAGCATTTATGTCAGACATCGTCGCATTTGCACAGTTCGATTTCAATGGCCATCATATTTATTAAAGTCGCAACGAATTATTTGCTCAATTATTATTTTAGTCCAAAACGTTTCTATTGTCTGAATTTTACTCAGTGTCTATAGTATTCTCGCTATCCACAACGACTTTCGAAACATCTAATAAATTATTATTTACACTTAAGAGAGTTATTTCGTTTACTCATACCATGTTCTCTTGAGATATGCACCTTTCTCTTTCAAGGGGTACTATTCTGACAAAATTCGATATTTTAAATCGCATAAAGCACGACATTTCATTTCAATTTTAAATGATACTTGAAATGCAAAGTTCACTGGTCTGAACAATATCAATTTTATGAAATACTGTGATTTGGTGTCAATGTTTTCTTCGCTCACCAGATAGTAATATAACGAAACAATAAAAAGAATTTTCGCCCATTACACATAAAATAAAACCCTTTCCACGGATCATATTTAAATTAATTTAATGTTTTTATGCTCCAAATAATATAACAGGAACACATTAACGAACTATGCAAGGAATGCAAATTTTCGTTAAAGAATTTTTCGTTAAGTTACCTTGTAAAACATGATCAAACTTAAAATAAAATTTTACGTTTAATGTTAAGAAAAATTTTAAGGACGCGTAGCGGAGTTTGACATTTACTTATTACATGAAACTGAGGAAATGTCGTAGGATATAAAAACAATTCTTTTAGCTGTTGACACAGAATTCCAACACGGAATTTATTCCAAAAAATCCTATATTTTGAGTTGCCATTGTAGCCGAGGGTTAGCATCGGTACGCGAAACTTCCGACTTCGAAACTCGGTTGTGCTTTCATATTCATTATACAATAACCAAAACTGTTCAGTGTAATTATAGTCGTTAAAATTTTATTCAGTTTATCAACCAAATCTTCGCTGTTACCCAAATAAGATCAACAAAATATTAAATACTAGCTTTTGCCCGCGAATTTGTCCACGTGATTTCGTGTTTTCGTTTCAATACATCTTTGAAACAATATTCTTTACGATTTTAGTTCACATAAACATTTTACTATTGGTTTATTTTTATGATACTTTAAAGCGTGTGTTTAGCTATCTATTTTTACATTTATTTTACGAAGTTAAGTGCTAATAGAAAAATCTAATATTTTTTCTCCGTACAAATTTCAAAACTCCATTCCACTCCTTCAAGGGTCGAATTGTGAAAAATCCTCTCTTAGTGGCGACCTACATTAATTAATTATTTTTTCCTCAAAGTTGCGCGATTCTAAGACCAATAGTCGAGGCTGGGTGTTCATATGTAATTCAGTAGGTTTTTCCTTTTATGTATACTGGATGTTTCAGGGAGAACAGGACATACGTTAAGAGGTGATATTATGAACCATTCTTAAAGGAAAACATCATTAAATATATGCTCTATTCGCAGAAGTGTCCGCGATATAGTGAGCACTTTCGAAATCAACCTTAGAAAAAAGTCATTGCTCCTACCTGCATATATTTAACCGGCTCCCTGAGTAACATTCACCAAGTTAAGTTGGTAATGATGGAAGGGAACGTATTTCCGTTTCTTAACGTCAAATAAAAAGTGTTAGGTAACTATTTATGATAACTTTAATTATTTCCTTCGCTTTATGTTTTTTAATGCATCAAAGTGAACAAGTGAGTAGATTTGTAAAATATTTACTTTTCTAATAATTTCACAGTTTCACTTGACCGACGCATCAATAAAGTGAAGACGCCCATGACAATGTTAATCATACATTTAGGCGGAATAATACACAACGTACATACAATTAGATCTTAAGCAGGGCTTTCAAAAGTGCTCGTTTTATCGTGAATAGCTAAAACACAGTTCTAAGTGGTGTTCTACGTTCAGGAAACCGTCGTTGGTATTAACGTACAGCAGTCCTCGGGTGTGACTTGCAATGGCCGTTGACGTACACCATGTCGGCATACTCTGCCATACTCGTGGCATCGCAGCACAGAACGCTAGCCAAGTGCTCCGACCTGACTGCGCAAGTGACGTGCGCATTCGAGCTGCCAACGGAGCCCGCGGTGGCCGAGCGGCTAGACCGATGCGAACCGGGCTCAATCCCCGGCCGAGTCACGCCCGAACTTTCGCAAGTGGGAATCTTGCCGGACGATGCCGCTCGATCGACGGGTCTTCTCGGGAATCTCCCGTTTCCCCCCCGCCCTTGCATTTCCGCACTGCTCCAGTATCACTTTCGCCATTATCGGTATCAAAGTTGGTAACGATGGAGGGGAAAGTGGTTACATATGTTAACGTCCAATAAACGTGTTAGGTAACCATTTGTAATAACTTAAATAATTTATATAGCTTTCTTTTTTTTTTATGCGTCGAAATATAAAAGTTAGCACATTTTTTCAATATTTACTTTTCCAATAATTTTACAGTTCCACTTGAACTGACGCTCGAAAAAAGCGATGAGTCCCATGGCAATGGCAATATTTACATAAGGCAGAAAGACACACAACGTGCATACAAGTAGAACTTAAGCAGGGCTTTCAAAAGTGCTCTTTTTCCCGTGAACAGCCTATATATATATATATATATATATATATATATATATATATATATATATATATATATATATATATATATATAGGTTGCGCCGAACAGCAAAACATTTTCCTCATTGTTACGAGACTCTGCACAAACCCCACAATCTGCAGAATTCGGCGAAAAGTCGCCGCGGGCCTCCTCGACTGAAAAACGCGTATTAATTTACTTCCGCCGAGGCCCGGCGAAAACGAATGGGGGGAGGAAGCGATTTAATTTCACCCTGCACGCTGGGGGGGGAGGGGGTTTAAGGGGGTTGTTGGTGAGGAGGAGGAGGAGGGTTGGAGAGGGAAGATGCTGCGCGGACCGAAATCCTGTTAGTTGCAGCGCGTCTCCCGCGGTCGCGGCGGCGCCTGTAATTTCGCGTGCAAATTATTCTTGCGCCGTTGCCGCGTTCCGTGACGGGAATATAGTGGACGCACAACGCTCCGATGTCGTGACGGCTGTGATGGGGGGGGGGGGAAGGGGGGAAGGATGCGAAAAGTGTACTTCTGACGTCGCAAGAACACGCCACCAGAATTGAACGGCCGACCGCGTACCGTCTTTGCTCTAAGGAGTAGGGGCACCACACTATCCTTCTTCGCCATTTCGCTCAGTGCACGACCATACACCTCCGAAAAAAATATGGAACCAAACCATATTTAGTTGTCTCTGTGAGAACTTTTGTGTCTAGTTCACAATTTCGTCTCTACCAAATTTTGACTCGTCTGCCTGTTGCTAGAACTTCATTGCAGAGTGTTCGAAATACGACCCCCCCCCCCCCCCTTTTACAGGAAACTATTAACACTTTGTAGACTATGTTAGAGTGTAGCTCGAGCAAAGTTAATTTGAAAATGTCTTTGTTGTTCAGAACAAAACTCGCATGGATGTGCAGTCTTTGTTCGGCTAGTGTTAAACATGACCTCCACAAGAACACCACAGCGCAGTAACAATTATATTGTTAACGGTAGAATTTCCTTTTTATAGACACTCAAAAGGACATGATTGATTATAAATCCTTGTAGACGATGAAGGACATTTGATTGGGTCAGTATCAGCTCGACTCTCCATTGGTTGATGACTAGCCAATAATGAACGCTGTAAAGTACAGGGTAGTGTCCGGTGTGGTATGGACCAATAGGACGATGGTGAGTTCTAACACAGACACCAACAGAACCGGTGTTCTTGCAGTAGTGGATATAAGTGACACTTCTAATTTGTCTTAAGTGCCTATAAATGTGTGCAGACCTCAATGTGTTAAACGGGTATATACTGATCTACGATAGTAAAGCACTCTTCAGACTAGTCCCGTGTGGTAATTTTGAGACATCACGCACAAAGGGCGAGCTGGAAATAACTTAAGTGTAAATTTACGAATACATTTCTAGGGTCGTCCTGGGACGATTCTGTGTCAATAACAACACTGCAACGACTCCAACTCTAGTTGGTATGGAATAAAAGTTGCTGTTCCCTGGTGCAAGGACCAGTTGACAAATAGCCTTGACTCGAAAACGCATAAGACGATGTAGTTTCCGTAAATTTCTTCAATATCTCGAAATTTTGCTGTCATTATATACGGGCAGTCGCATAAGTGGTGCCTTTAACGATCTACATCGTATACCTACAGCAGAAAACGTTGACAAATAAGCGAAGTCCCTTAACCCTTTCAAGCCCACATAAATTTACGGTTTCAGGTGTTACAAACAAAAAATTTTAAGATCTATGCTATACTTAAAGTTGATAAAATACCTGTTTCGTTATCACACCTAATGAGCTGTAGGCGTTGTGTTATTCTGTATTATACAGACTGTTTACCATAAAGTGAGCACTTTCGAGGCCCGAGTTACTTTTCCTTTTCAGCCATGTTTTATCCTTTAATAACCTTTTTTAAATCAATATTGCCGTGTAAGTAAATAAACACAGTGTATATATTCCACTGCACTGTGAAGTCGACGTGTAAGGCTACAATAAAATATATTTATTGACTATTATTCCAAACGTGAGGGCTTTCAAAAGTGCTCCCTATAACGTGAACAGCCTATGGTAATTTGAACCAGTCATAACCTAGTCCAGTAACATATATTACGAATCAGTTCCTCATGGGGAATATAATTGGCTACTGGACCTCGCAGTGTACAGTGTCAACCAAAAAATAACATCTATGTACTGTACATATTGTACACAACTATGTACAGGTTCAGAATGGGTTAAGCATAGGATACGTCAGTCGTGATGATTTTCGTTAGTCTCATAAACATCTGCTGAAAACAACACGAAGCTATCAAGCATTCTTATACGTCCTCGTGTAATTGAGAACACTGAGTTATTACTTGTACAGTTCATAGCAAAATGTGTGTTCATTGCAAATGAATGAATTTATAAAGCGTTTGTTTATGTATAGCAGAAGGTTAAGAGTGTAGTTGTTGAGACCATACACTTGAATTGAAGTTTTCTTTCGAAGAGTCTGTCAAATGAATGAAAACCTATTTTGGACATAAGTCATTGCTATCGCCAGTGATTGTAGGCAAAAAAAAATATTTTCCCACTAGATGTACTTCAGAACACTGTGACTTCGTTCAGTATTTAAGAAGGTGAGTAGAATTGAAAACCTTAAAAATGAGATAAAAATATTTCGAAACACTGTTAACACATTCTGGACTACGCTCGAGCTACGTTCGAGCAACGCCAGTTTTAAAATTGCTTCGTTCTTGAAAATAAAACTCGCATGGTTATAGACCCATTGTTCCGCTAGTATCTGATACGATCTTACAAGAACAATACAGCCCAGAAGCTATAGTTTTCCTGCAAAAAATATATTTTTTGCTATCCCTTTATAAAACGACACGATTGCTTTAAACATTTTACACAGTAAGATACATTTGATTTGAGCATAATCAGCTCAGCGACCCCAATGGCTGATGACCAGCCAATGATGGACGTTGTAGATCACAGTAAGCCCGCCCAGTGTGGTGTGGACCAATAGAAGAGTGGTAAGTGGGAATACAGAAACCAACAGAATAGACGTTCCTGCAGTGGTATATACAGGTGATACACTTCTATCTTGTCTTCAATTATAGTAGATATGTGCAGACCTGAATGTGTCAGTGTCCATCATTGTTTTTTTTACTACATAGGGGCGTCGTTTGAAGTGTATATACAGATGAGAGAATGTATCTGGCACGCTATACCGAGGTACTACTGTAGAGTCAACATGGAGGGTTCACTCTCAACAGGCTCCATAGAACAGCAGAGGGCCGTTATTTTTCTTAGGGTGGTGGGTGAAACTCATCTAAACTCAGGGTAAAATGAAAGTATGTTACGGTGATGCATATTTCAAATCCGACCAAGAAGAGTATAGCTGGCACTTCACGAGTGGCTGTACACGACTGTGACAAAGCAGAACTTGGGGTGGCAATTGTTTGTTGGTGCAAGCCACACGATTACCCAAAACCCAAACATCTTAAACTTATTTTAAAAATGTATACAACTATACAAATACCCAGCGAGAATTCAGCTAGTAATCTCAGTACTGTAGAAGCAGCAGCCATCTTGAGACTAAAATCACATAAGAAATTTGGTAAATTTCTTGCTGTTATAACTTCACAATCATTCAATTTACAAAATGTTAAAGAACTTATATATACTCTGGAATGAAATACCGTGGTCTTGTATGGCAGCCATTACGTTACATAAATGAGAGCAGGAGAGATGACTGGCAAACTCCACTAATACTCTACTGTGCGAGATGTTTAATAATTTTTTTTTACATAAGTTAAACTACACGTTATTTGGTAGTTGTAGAAACACAGAAACACTGGTATTTTAAACTATATATTGTTAAACTTGTGGCAACATTTTGTTCTGAAATATCGGATTTCATGATCGTACTGCAGAATGTAGGACACCCGATTTTTGCGAATAGATTTCACGACCAATTGTATTTCATAACGCTTTAGCTCGTACATGCACTTTCGTAATCGTATGGTTTCCGTGTTAAGGGCGCGAATCACAGATATGCAGCATTTAAATTACGTAATTCTGATTGGCTAGTCAAGTAGGAAAATATCTTCACTTTTAATCTCGCATATGCGGAATTTTTTTTTGCGAAATTCGAGTGTTCCTAGGAAGAAAGTAAACAACTGACTTCTATAATAGAAAATTTTAAAATTTCACTTGACGAAGCCTTAAAACAGCAGGAATTCAAATAATACAATATAAAGCGGACGACGCCGAATCTTTAATTAATGGCATCTAGACTTCTTAGTCGCTTATATTCGAGGCTATTTATATAAGTACATTTTCGGAGAACGATGAAAATTTTGAAACATACGCACATCAATTATATATATATATATATATATATATATATATATATATATATATATATATATCCTTTTCTGCTGGTTTTCATTGCTACAAAATAAAAAAATAAAAAAAACAGGCATGGCTGAGAGCCATAGTACATGAAACTGGAATAATACACAGCAAATGGTTTTTTACTGGTATACTCCCCCCCCCCCCCTCCCTCAAAAATAAAACCAATATTCCATATAGCTACGGGCATCTCGTTGTGTGTTTTTCAGAAGTCTGTTAGCCAACGTTAAAATTAAAACATTTTTTTCTCTCCTCGTGTCGGCTTTCAAAACGGTACAGATGAACAGTGACTTGTAGAAGGGCCCGTTTTCCGCCTGGAGATTCCACTACTGGAAGAAATTCCAAAACGCTATTGTTTCAGGTACACTTCCGCGATTGCATGATTTTTATTGTTGCGCGTATTTGGTGTCTGCCCGAGAGATGCTGATTGGCGTTCAGTGTCAAGTACAGACTGCTCACGGCAAAATCGGCACTTTTGAAAGCCCTGCTTAAGATCTAATTGTATACACGTTGTGTATTCCTCCGCCTTATGTAAAATTGGCATTGCCATCGATCTCATCACTTGATTCATGCGTCGGTCAAATGAAAGACTGTGAAATTATTAAGAAAGCAAATACTTTGCAAATCTGTTCATTTTTACACTTCGATCCATAAAGCCGACCTCCTGTGGCGCAGTCGGTTGGTTGGTGCGCCACCGATCTGGGGTGCGGGAGGCTCTGGGTTCGAAACCCCGGCAAGGCTTGGGTGTTAACTTACGTTAGGTTATAAGTTAGTCTGTAAGCCGCCCCCTGCTAAACCTTCAAGCATAAAACCGGGGGACGTTAAAAATGCTTATACAATACAAAACAAATCAATGCGTAAAAAAATTGAAAGAATTATTTTTAAGCTACCACAAATGGTTACCTATCACTATTTATTCCACGTTAAGATATGGTACTACTTTCCATCCATCGTTACCAACTTTAATAGGCGAACGTCACTCAGTGCGACCATTAAATCATATGCATGCAAGGGCAATGACTTTTTTCTACGGTTCATTTCTAAAGTGCTTACTTTATCGTGAACAGCCTTTACTGTCATTCTTGTTGGCCTATCGAGTAGGAAAATGTCCTCTCGCAAAGACACGCAGAAAGAAAGAAAAGGTAATTCGCAAGTGTGCGCATAGTTAGGTAGGTTAAGTTGTTTAACACATTCTGGCCTACGCTCGAGCTAAGATCGAGCAACGCCAGTTCAAAATTTCTTCGTCCTAGAAAATAAAAATATCCTGTGGTTATATAGTCATTGTTCTGCTAGTATTTAAGAGAATCTCACAAGAACAATACAACCCAGTAGCTACAGCTTTCCATCAGCTGTACGACCCCAGTGGCTGATGACCAGCCAATGATGAACGTTGTAGAGCACAGTAAGCACTCCCAGTGTGGTGTGGACCAATAGAAGAGTGGTAAGTGGGAATACAGAAACCAACAGAATAGACGTTCCTGCAGTGGTGTATACAGGTGATACACTTCTAACTTGTCTTCAACTATAGTAAATATGTGCAGACCTGAATGTGTTAAGGAGCGGAGTGGTTTCTTGAAAGCCTATCAGGGTGAAACGATGTATGGAACAGTTCCAGAATGGAAGGGCGGAAGAACGGAATGTCCCCGAGTAAACCTGCCGACTAGTAGCATCGTTCAGCAGGAGTCCCACGTGCGAAAATCCTGGAGAGACCCCGCCGGGAATCGAACCCGGTTCGCCTAGACGGGAGGCGAGTAGTCTGACCACTAGACCATCGCGACACCATTCTTCATATGAGTATCATTGTAAGCTGTCGTGTCTATATATATATATATATGTGTGTATATATATATATTTAATTGGAATATGTTAATGGATATCTTCTTCAGGACAGAAATAAAATTCAATACTTTGCTGCCAGTTTGTAAATTTTGTTATTGGAATATAAATTTGTCCGTCGAATTGGTAAAAGTTTTTAAAAATCGCTGTTTGTAGCTCTCTGTTCACGACGTTTATTCTTCTTTGGAACAGTGTTCTTATTAAAGGCTTTACACGACAAAGTGAGCACTTTTGAAATTATACTTAGAAAAAAGTCACTGCTTCTACTTACATATATTTTAAAGGGTGCCCTGAGCGACATGCGCCCAGTAAGATTGTTAACGATTGATGGGAAGTAGTTCCGTATCATAACGTCGTATAAAAATGTTAGACAACCATTTCTGACAATTTAAATAGTTTCTATCGCCTTCTGTTTTTTTATGCATCGGAGTGTAGAAATGAGCATATTAATTAAATATTTACTTTTTTTTAATAATTTCACAGTTTTACTTGACCGACGCATGAATAACGTGATGAACCCCGCGGCAGTGTTGATTCTACATAAGACGGAAGAACACACAAAGTGTATAGAAGTATATATTAAGCAGTGCTTACAAAAGTTCTCATTTTACCATGCACAATCTTTACCAGATTGTCTCTATTTTATACGTTAAAAACATGATAATTGTAATAATCATAACTCAACTGCAAAATAACTCCCTAACTAAGTAAAATCTTTCTCTTTTTATTATCCACGTGGCTTAAAATTTTTTTTTAAATGAGACCTCTTTGGAACACTACGCACCTAGCGGTGGGAATTTTCCCCAATGCCAAACACTCCAATAAGAAATCTTGTGTTGTTCCTAACATGATTAGAATTAACCTTTAACATGAAATATAATGAGTAATCTTTCATAAAGCGGAAGAATACACAACGTGCATACAAGTAGATCTTAGATAGGGTTTTTAAAAGTGCTAATTTTACCGTGAGTAGCCTGTACAGTGACTATACTGGATATATTCTCAACAGATTGCTTTATTAAAATCCTACAGTCATCGCATAATCTTCTGACGAAACGGAGCACACGTGAAGATTATTTAGACTATTTTCCATCTACGTCGCAGTGCGTTCTCATGTAGTCGGAGGCGACGTTGTGACGTGTTAAAGTGCTGTACTAGAGAGGACAGCGATGCCACTAGAGATGACGTAAGTTGATCAGAGAAGCAGGACCAGAGTAGGAGCCGACCATGGCCTGAAATGAGAAACCACTGCAGTATTCGCCATCTCGTTTTGTTCTGTCACTACTACGACACAAGAAGCGAGGCCGGGTAAGGCAGGAATACGACCAACGACTGTTATTAAAACAATCTTCACAGACAACGGGGACTGTAACACAACGACTGTAAATACAGGAATGTGCAGAAGTGCGTGGAATATCTGGTTCTGGCTGACACAGTGAGGCTGCGGCAGTTCCACCAACATCTAACGGCAGTAGCCACGCCCAGGCTACAAGGGAGAGCCAATAGGAATGAAGTATATCGGAGAAGGTGGGCGTGAACGAGCAGTGTAGTGGACACGGCGGCTAAGTGTCAGGGTGTCAGTAGATGTCGGTCCTCCATGAACGGCGCTCTTCGAGCGGCGATTGGGGGTCAGTATCTTAGGGTGAGAGAGCAAGCCCGGGGCCCCCTCATATACTTGTCCGTCCTCCCTTAACACTTTGTAGATTATGCTCGAGTGTAGCTCGAACAAAGTTAAATTGAAAATTTCTTTGTTGTTCAGAACAAAACCCGCGTGGATGTGCAGTCTTTGTTCAGATAGTGTTGAAAATGACCTCCACAAGAACACCACAGCGCAGTAACAATTATATTGCTAATGGTAGAATTTCCTTTTTATAGACACTCAAAAGGACATGATTGATTGTAAATCCTTGTAGACGATGAAGGACATTTGATTGGGTCAGTATCAGCTCGACTTTCCATTGGTTGATGACCGGCCAATAATGAACGCTGTAAAGTACATGGTAGTGTCCGGTGTGTTATGGACCAATAGGACGATAGTGAGTTCCAACACAGACACCAACAGAACCGGTGTTCATGCAGTAATGGATATAGGTGACATAATTCGATTTAAGTGCCTCTAAATGTGTGCAAACCTCAATGTGTTAACAAATGGATGTTCTTAACACCTACCCGAAGCACTCGCCACATCACGCTGTAAATATTGCAAATCTTCTCAGCAAAGATCGTCTACTTTTATTTAGGTAGGTATAGGCTATTCACGGTAAAATTAGCACTTTTAAAAGCCCTGCTGAAGATTTATCTCTACGCGTATTGTGTATTGTCCCACCTTATGTAGAATGAACACTGTCATGGCCCTCATAACTTTATTCATGCGTCGGTCATGTGAATTGTGGAATTATTAGAAAAGTAAATATTTAACAAATATGCTCATTTTTTTTCACTTCGATAAAGTAAGAACGCAGAAAGCGAAAGATATAATTTAAGTTAACACAAATGGTTACCTAACACTTTTTTATTCGACGTTGGTATATGGAAATACTTCCCATCCATCGTTACCAACTTAACTGGGCACGTGTCTCTCAGGGCGCCCGTTAAAACATGTGCAGGCAAGGGCAGTGACTTTTTTTTTTTTTTTAAGGTGCTTACTTTACCGTGAACCGCCTAGCGTGTGGAGGAGAGGCGCGTGGGAGCCAAGTCATCGGCCGGAATGTGGCTGGACTTGTCGCCAGCGGGCGCGCGTGCTGTGTCTCGCCCGTCGCCAATATTAGCGCCGTGGCCAGGCGCCATCACCGCGTCAGCAGCGTGCGTGTGGGCGTGTACAGCTCCTTGCTAGGCCTCTTCGCCCCAGGCCACACCCCGCTCGCCGTACCCCATCCGTGGCGATTTGCGGCATTTCTGAAGCCGCTGCTAAACATTCACTTCCACGATATCCCCCCCCCCCCCGCCCCGCGCGAACGAAGCTTGAAGTCTGTTCACGATTAAGTGAGCACTAGTGAAATCGACCTTAGATGAATATCACTGCTCATACCTGCATGTATTTTAACGGGCGCAGTGAGTGACATGCGCCCTGTAAAGTTGGTAACGATGGAGGGAAAGTAGTTCCATATATTAACGTCGAATAAACACTGTCCGGTAAACTTCTGAGATAACTAGAAATTGTTCATTTCTCTTTCTGATTTTTTTATGCATCGAAATGCAAGAATGAGCAGATATATAAACAATTTACTTTTCCAATAACTTCGCAATTTTACTTTACCAACGCATGAATAAAGTGATGAGGGCCACGGCAGTGTTAATTCTACATAAGGCGGAACAATACACAATGCGTGTAAAGTAGATCTTCAGCAAGGCTTTCAAAAGTACTCCTTTTACCGTGAACAGCCTATAACTGGGTTTACAGGATGTCAATAAATAAGTGTTATAAATTAATAGGGGTGGTAAATGAGATGAAATGGAACATATTTTATTAACATCTCCATGTCCGGAGATGCCTCCTTATACCCACAATGGCTATTATGGGGTGTAAGGGTGGCGTCAGGTACAAAGATAGGTACATGAGAATCACTATTGTAAGCATGTTTATTACACTCAGAGAGAGTACAGCAGCTGCTCAGATTTCTCTCCTCCACATTCGAAGCATGTTCTGCAGCGCCGCAGCATGTCGCGGAGCACATCTTTGAAGATGGCCGGCGTGTCCTTGAAGTTTTCGAAGGCTGCACGACAGCTGGCCTCCAGTTCTTCCCTAGTATTAACAGGATTGTCGTACACCAGTGATTTTTTACGTCGCTGCAAAAGAGAAATTTCACATTCGCTAGGTCGGGGGAGCGCGGTGGCCCGACGACGAGCACTCCCACTGTGCGTTAAATAAGGTGGGGCAGTGTAACACGCCTTCGACTTACACGTGTAATGCACGGCACGTGCTGTTACACGTGTAATGCACGGCACGTGCTGTTACACGTGTAATGCACGGCACGTGCTGTTACACGTGTAATGCACGGCACGTTCTGTTACACCTGTAATGCACGGCACGTTCTGTTACACGTGTAATGCACGGCACGTTCTGTTACACGTGTAATGCACGGCACGTGCTGTTACACGTGTAATGCACGGCACGTGCTGTTACACGTGTAATGCACGGCACGTTCTGTTACACGTGTAATGCACGGCACGTGCTGTTACACGTGTAATGCCCGACAAGGGATGTTTCTCGTGTAATGCACGGCACGTGCTGTTACACGTGTAATGCACGGCACGTGCTGTTACACGTGTAATGCCCGACAAGGGATGTTTCTCGTGTAATGCACGGCACGTGCTGTTACACGTGTAATGCACGGTACGTGCTGTTACACGTGTAATGCACGGTACGTGCTGTTACACGTGTAATGCACGGCACGTGCTGTTACACGTGTAATGCCCGACAAGGGATGTTTCTCGTGTAATGCACGGCACGTGCTGTTACACGTGTAATGCACGGTACGTGCTGTTACACGTGTAATGCACGGCACGTGCTGTTACACGTGTAAGTTGAAGGAGTGTTGCACTGCTCGGTTGCCACCGGTTTGCCGACTAAAGCTTCTTGCACTACAGAAAACTTGAGCATTCTACTTTACATTCCCTTTCCTCTGACGAAACCACGAATACGCGATACAATTGTTACGTCAGAGTTCAGACAATTGAACATCGGTTCTGCGAGCTTCGCAAAAATGTGTATCTTGTTATGAAAATAATTATGATATAATCCAGGAATGCATTTTACGTACCTTTTTAAAACCAGACTTAAAATCTATATTGAATTTTTTTTTTCATAACAAAAAACTCATTTGTTTGCTTTATTAAAATGTGTCAATTAATATATTTCCTCTTCGCATTATATCCGTTTGCCATTTATTTAATTTAAGACGAGCTTTGTTTAATATATCGAGATTAAAATCGCCCTACAGTAAAATAATGCACATTCCACACAATCTCTAACAGATTCTCGGCAAAATCGCTGCTGACTTCGACTTTGAATTACAACTTTTCCAAAATCGGCAAAGTCTAGACTATACCTTTGACTGTGCCATTGTGTCGAGCTCCATAAGAAACAACATGGCGGAAAGCAATCGTAAAGTCAAATCGTAAAGTCAAATGTTAAATTTTTCAATGGCGCAAGGGCCTTAACCCTGCTCACTGGTATCGCCGTTTTTGGTATAAGGAGGCATTTCCGTACAGGGGTATACTAATAAAATATGTTCCATTTCATCTAATGTACCACCGCTATTAATTTGCAACACTTATTCATTGACATTCTGTATAGTCTATTCGCGGTTTCTTCACACTTTTTGAATCGAACCTTTGAAAAATCACTCCATGTATTATGTGTTTGGCTGTTTCCTATGTGTGTCGTTTATCATGAACTTTTTTATAATTGTGTTAATATAAAATTACCGTATTGTTGGTTAAATAGAATCCTTATTTTATGTTTATATATATTATAATATCTAATTTACAATTTAAATGGAAAAAAAATAGGGAGAAAATAAGTGTGTTGGTAATGTTTAGTAAGAAATAGTTCTTATGCAAAATTGTATTACACTGAGTGCGCAAGAATGCGGCGCGTTGTCCCTTTGGTGTAATTCCTAGACTTGGTTTAGATGAGGCGGAGCAATATCCTGGAAGAAGAACTTCAGCAGGGCTTCAGATAAGTGTGACGTAATCGTGGATGTATTATAGACACTTATGCCAAAGGTACATCGCGCCGTATTAGTGCGCAATGTAAGTAGTAACAGAACAATTATACATATTTGCAGTTTTAACACATTTCATAATTATTACAGCACAAAGGAATTTCGTGATTTACAACTGGAACGAGATTTCGATTATTCGAATAGTTATTGTGATATTTATACGTTGCGACGGGACGGTCACAAACCGGAAATTGGCAGGATTGTCTATTGGTGACATCACGACAAGGCATTACGCTTGTTGTTGAACGAAGTATTGATTTTATACCTACAATACCACATCAAGTTTCCACGCGTTTCTTTTTTTTTAACCTACCTGGGCAAGTTACTATGTACTGATAAATCTGTGTTTACACGGCAGGAATAAATATACTGTAGCGTGTTTTGTGAGTGCTTCGTGTGGTAGAGTATTGTTGCATCCCACGCAGGGCCAGTGTGTGTGTGTGTGTGTGTGTGTGTGTGTTATTGAAAATATCGGACATGCGAAATTTATGCGTTTTAACCCGTGAACTGTTTTTATGGCGAAATTAATTACTGTATTTCAAAGTCGCGTCTGGTTGTTTATCGCAACTTTGCAACTTTACCCTGCGGGGTTTTGAAACACAATTGTGTAACGTGCTTGCGTTTATGTGATCTCGACGTTTGCTACAATCCCAACAAAATACTAAGCCTGGCCAGAAAATTTTGAATGAATAATTAAATAAACCTACTAGAAAGTAAGTACACACGAGGGGAACAAAAGTTACGGTATGCTTATTTGTGTGCAAATTCGCCACTTTATACGTTTGTCGCTGCTACGTACAAAAAATAAGCGACACGAGTTGCGCGCTTGAATTTACTGTCTTCCTCACAGGACTGGCTCCTCCTTCGTATTAATATGTATTCCAACAGAGGACACACATCAATAACAAGAGGTTAAACACTACAATTCTTTCCTCCATCGTTGTAACAGGGTTAAACACAGTCGCGGCAAAATATTAACGTGTATTGTGACTAAAAGTCATAGAGCTGACCTAAATATGGTTATAGGCCTAAACTGTGAACATTCTTATGTAATGGTTTTTTTTAAATACTACAGAATTAGTTGAACATTTGACATTTAAAACGCAGAAGTCACAAATGGAAGGGTTTACATTTACATGTAGCGGAAGGATACGTAATCGATGACCATAAGTAGAACTTTAGCAGGGCTTCAGAAAAAAAGTGAAGTAACCCTGAATGGCCTATAGTTGTAGAAGTAGAATAATAGTAGACTCGTAGTGTAAGCATTGTAGTGGCATTTTAGTAGTAGAAGTAGTGGCGGGATAGTTCTAGATGTAGAGTAGATGCAGTATTGCAGAAGAAGTAATGATTGTATTGTAAAAGTATCTAGTTGTAGCTCATTAGCACAGAGTAGTGGTAGAATAGCAGTGGAAGTATATAAGAGAAGCGGCATAATTATAGAAAAAAAAATACATTCGACAGAAAATAATTGCAAAATTGCATTGAATTTATGAAGAAGAAAATATATTTATACTGGAACAAGGGAATGGAATAGGGTAAAGGTTTTTTTTTTTTGGAAATGCTTAGAAAAGTTAGAAGAGAAGCTGGGCCAGAGATTCGTATTTGCTTGTCGCCCATTTTCGTCCTTACGTGCCCGCAGAGCTGGCGCCGGCGGTCGAGAGTCGAGGGGGCTAGAGCGACAAACGCTAGCTGGACGGGAAGTAGACAAACGCGGTGGTATCGATTAATGGCGTGTGTGGGCATTCCTGGCATAGCAGCCACGACGGTCGCGATCTTCCCCCTTCTCAAACACAATCACGCACCCTTTATCAAGGATTTCTCTCCTCCCTTTCTCTCCCTCCGTCTCTCTCGTATCATCACCCTACATGTTGTGCGCAAGGCAGCTCATCCCACCCTCGCCTTCGAAACTTATCACTACTGAAAAACTGTGCAATGCGGATTTATGGGCCATTTACGGGGTTATAGGCTGTTCGCGGCTAAGTGAGAACTTTCGGAAGCCCTGCTTAAGATCTACTTGTATACACGTTGTGTATTCACCTGCCTTACGTAAATTTAACCTTGCTATGGGCCTCATCGCTTTATTCATGCGTCGGTCAAATGAAACTGTGAAATTATTAAGAAAATAAATACTTTACAAATCTGCTCATTTTTACACTTCGATACATTAAAAAAAAACCAGAACCTGAAAGAATTAATTTTAAGTTATCACAAATGGTTACCTAACACTTTTTATTCGACATTAATATATGGAACTACTTTCCATCCATCGTTACCAGCTTTACTGGGCGAATGTCACTCAGTGCGCTCATTAAATTATATGCATGCAGAGGGAGTGACTTCTTTCTAAGGTTCATTTCTAAAGTGCTCACTTTATCGTGAACAGCCTTTACTTCATACTTTTCTTAAGCCCTGCTTATGTTCTATTCCCAGGATATTACTCCGCTTCATGCAAACGAAGCTTAACCGAATCTAGAAAAATCCACCAAAGGGACAGCGCTCCGCATTCGTGTGCACTTATTGTAACAAAAGTCTGCTTACGAACTATTTTTTACTAGGCATTAAAGGCTGTTCATGATAAAGTGAGCACTTCAGAAAAGAACCTTAGAAAAAAATCACTGCCCCTGAATGCATATATTTTAACGGGTGCACTGAGTGGCATTCGCTCAGTAACGTTGGTAGCGATGGATGGAAAGTAGTTCCATATCTTGAAGTCGAATAAAAAGTGTCAGGTAAGCATTTGTTATAACTTAGAATTATTTCTTTCGCTTTCTGTTTTTTTAATGCACTTTCTTAATAATTTCACAATTTCATTCGACCGACGGATAAACAAAGTGATGAGGCACATAGCAACTTTAATTTTACATAAGACGGAGGAATACACAACGTGTTTACAAGTAGATACTAAGCAGGGCTTTCAAAAGTGCTCATTTTACCGTTAACAGCCTATACCAACATGCATATTTTCTCCCTGATTTTATTTATATTAAATATCAATTACATGTTTTAATTTATAGATAGAATAGAACTAAAAGTTCAATTTAACCTATAACTATATATATGTATGTGTGTGTGTGTATGTTTTCTACGCCAATGTTTTGTCACTAGTTCATCCCAAGTAATATTACATCGCTCGAAGATAGCTGAATTGTATGGACTTCGCCGTAACGTTACGATAATAGCATTCATTGAGGATAATGGCGGGCATCAGTTTAAACATTACGCTATCAATAACACGTTTAACTGTTCAAGTACAGTTTGTAAACTGCCACTAACATACCCGCGGGTGCCCTCGTCAGTTTGTACGTCACAATGTATGTAATTACGAGAAAAAATAAGTTTCCAAAGGTTTATTTCAAAAACCTTCAAACAACTGTGACCTATATTTTATAGCTAGATGTATTTTTTCCGCACTCTGTTTTAATTTTTTTTTTTTTTCCCCCTACTGCCTTGGAGCTTTCGTATGTTGTGCAAAGAAAAAAAAACGTATTCTGGATTGTTGCATACATGGGGCCGAAACGACAAAGCGGGAAATAAATATCCTCGATCATGAGAAAACGGAACAAAAGAGAAACGAAATAAAAAAAAAAGTAAATACTCGATGCGGGTTAATTTCAACCGTCTGCCCTGCTTTTCGATGATCCTTCCGACACTGTCCGTATCGTGTTCCACGCGAAATAATTCCAACGAACATTTACAAACCGAACTAATTACACTCGGGTATCAATATCGCATTAAACTGCGTATTCGTCTGGTGGTCCCTGATTCATTTCGCAAATATTTTTCAGCGGGAAATGTTCTCTTTAATACCAGCTATCAACGAAAAAAAAAAAAATAATAAAAATAAAAATTGCAGGGTAAATGAATGTCATTTCATGAAAACATCGCAATGCAGTTATATGATTAAAAATAAAAATGTACTTCATCGTAAGTACTTTTTACATAAAATACAGTACAGCTACGAATGTAAAATAATTCCGTACCTGACTTCTGCAACCTACTTGAATAGGGCATTGCTTATGTATGTCGTGTACAGGTTGATATTCCGATTAAGACATGGATATATGTGTGAGCCAATTATAGTAAAAGGTTTATGGTCGTTAGGATTTCTTTCAGATTAAAAAAAAAAAGACATAAACTTGCACGATAAAACCTGTTATTCCATACAACTTCAACACAAATGTTACTTTGCCTTTGGTAAATTTTTTTGCTTTTATTAATATTTATAAGTAAATGATTTATTTCGATCTCTTTTCTGTACGACTTGTATCTGTTGATAATATTTTCTGAACGTAGTAGGAAGTTGGCCCCTTTTTGATCCCCCCCCCCCCCCCCACAAGGTCCCTCCCTCAGACTGGTTTCCCTCAAGGGAAAACAGTCAAACAGTATTTTCTTAATCGGACTGGCTCATTCATATTGTAGGATGTTGACTGGGAAAGAAGGACTAATACCGGACCACAGTGTACCCCATGAAGGGCTTTCTGTAGTCGAAGGTACTCTTTGTTCTACTTGGTAGTGACTGGAGCCAACGTACGAAGATGCCATTTAAAATTCTGAGTAGAGGACGTTTCTAAACTCTCTGCTCAAACTGAAGCCCAGAGAATTTGTAAGCAAAATAAAAAACTGTAAATCCCAGTAAATTTTGATCCAGAAAAGCTTACACACATATTGCAAATAAGGGCAAACGGAAATGGCACGGCGAAGCTGGAATCCCCAAATGTAACTCCGCACGTAGCATACTACAATTTTCTGAACGTAGTAGGAAGTTGGCCCCTTTTTGATCCCCCCCCCCCCCACAAGGTCCCTCCCTCAGACTGGTTTCCCTCAAGGGAAAACAGTCAAACAGTATTTTCTTAATCGGACTGGCTCATTCATATTGTAGGATGTTGACTGGGAAAGAAGGACTAATACCGGACCACAGTGTACCCCATGAAGGGCTTTCTGTAGTCGAAGGTACTCTTTGTTCTACTTGGTAGTGACTGGAGCCAACGTACGAAGATGCCATTTAAAATTCTGAGTAGAGGACGTTTCTAAACTCTCTGCTCAAACTGAAGCCCAGAGAATTTGTAAGCAAAATAAAAAACTGTAAATCCCAGTAAATTTTGATCCAGAAAAGCTTACACACATATTGCAAATAAGGGCAAACGGAAATGGCACGGCGAAGCTGGAATCCCCAAATGTAACTCCGCACGTAGCATACTACACGTAGACTGGAGCGCCTGTGTTCCGCAACCTGCTCTGCAAATACGTATACGCTGTTCATGTTAAAGGGAGCACATTTGAAATATTAGTCAATAAATATATTTTATTGTAGCCTTAGATGTTAACTTCCGAATGGAAAAGTAACTAGAGCTTCAAAATTTGCCGCGAACAGCGTGTACTAACGTGTGCGTGCACTCACGACTATTTCGCCCGTGATTTTCTGCAGCTACACTCGTCGCATCTGTAAACTTCGCCAGGATTTACAACAATCCGTCGAGTCAGCACGTCCGTCAATCACGTGACCAAAGCCCACTCAGAGGTGGCCATTAATACGATCCGTCTTATCCGCCAAAACCTTGGCAAGCTGTAACTCTGGCGGACGGACGGGTCAAATTACAACCTTTTAGCCTTGCAGGTTTTGATACCAGTCCGTCCCGAGTAGTGTGTGCAGTGTTTTGTTTTGGCCGTCTTTTATTTTCATATGTAGCTGTAAAATGAAATAACGTTAAATTTTTCCCGAATATTTATTGATGACTTCGTTTGCAGACACGAGTCCCTTCTTTGCATTAGTATAAGTAATAAAATCATGCTATAGCTGCTATAAAATTTTTTATTAACATCAATTAATTTTCGTTATGTATGTGTATGCGTATTTTGGGTAGGTGCTTTCAAACACAATACCGCAAAAATATTCACTTTTAATTTAATTTTTTTTTTTTCCTATTTGTAGACAGTTTGCAGCGACGAACTGTTGATGGACGGACGTGCGAAGACTGGTCGTAAATCGCTCGAATGGGAGCCGGACGGAAGGATGACTGACGGACGGATGACGGACAAACGCGACAGGCTATTGTAAATCCTGCCATAATCGAAAGTTCCGTGGTGACGGTAGGTAGTTAGGGCTTTACGTCGAGCCGTGCCGAGGTCGTTAAGAGTCGGAGCAAATTGCCCAAAGAAGCGGGCTCGGAGAAGGAAGGGATCGGCCATGGCTAAGTTTACTTCTACTGCAGGTTGGCAAGATCAATGTGAAAGAGTTCGGCAACCAAGAATTTTCGCCACTAGGTAAGCGCTGGTGTCGCATGTGTAAAGGCTGTTCACGATAAAGTGAGCACTTTTGAAATCAACCATATAAAAAAAGTCACTGCCTCTACCTGCATACATTAAAACAGACACACTGAGCGACTTGCGCCCAGTAAAGTTGGTATCGATGGAGGGGAAAGTAGTACCACATATATACATCGATCAAAAAGTGTCAGGTGACCATTTGTGAAAATTTATATCATTTTTCTCGCTTTCTGTATTTTTTTTTTATGCGTCGTAGCCTAAATATGAGCAGATGTGTACATGATATACTTTTCTAATAATTTTGGAGTTTCACTTGACCGACGAATGAATAAAGTGATGAGGCCCATGGCAATATTAATTTTACACAAGGCGGAAGAACACACAACGTGCATACAAGTAGATACTAAACAATGCTTTCAAAAGTGCTCATTTTACCGTGAATAACTTGTCTCTATTTTATACGTTAAAAACAGACTAATGGTAATAATCATAAATCAAGTGTAAAATAACTCCCTAACTAAGTAAAATCTTTCTCTTTTATTATTCACGTGGCTTAAAATTTGCAATTAAAAGAGACCTCTTTGGAACACTGCTCACCTAACGGTGGAAATTTTCCCCAATGCCAAACCCTCCAATAAGAAATCTCGTGTTGTTCCTAACATGAGTAGAATTACCTTAAACATGCCCTATTATAAGCAATCGTTTCAGCATTCGCATGGAATGATTTAGCAAAGCCATGGTAAAACGGAATCAGGATGTCCGGACCGGGATTCGAACCCACGTCCTCCTGCATGCGGGGACCGCGGTGGCGCAGCGGTGATCGCCTCACACCAATGCGGGACCGGGTTCGATTCCCGGCGCGGGTCACGCCCGAATTTTTGCACGTGGGAATCGTGCCGGACGATGCCGCTGGTGATCTAGTTTTCTCGGGGTCTCCCGTTTCCCTCACCCTTTCATTCCGACGCTGCTTCATTCTCACCTCGCTTCACTCACATCGGCTCTCAAGTCCCCTTTGTTAAGGCCCCCGCCTACCTACCGTTTTTTTCCCTTGTTAGAGGGCGAGAAGCGCGGAAGTAATAAGGGCGACTACGCCACGCTGTTATAAAGTGATCAGGCCTTAGCTGAACGGCCTGCCTGATCGCACCTTCAAACGTTAAAGAAGAGCACGAGCGTGATCGCAATAACGACTTGCGAAAGACAGTTGCAGAAACCCCAACACCGGCAATAAACGGGGCTGGAGATATTAAACAACGCGCCCGATATAGGCCAACGTAACACTGGGAGAGACGTCTTTTGCCATCGGGGCAGCGGACCAAGAACACATGGAGATGGGTATGTCCGGCCGTCGTTAACCGCCTCGTAGAATCAGTCTCCGATAACATGAACAAGGCGGGGACTTCATAATTAGATTGTAATAGTGGTGGATTGCGGTAATAAAACTTATTATAATTAATTAGCTTCTCGGTATGCCATTTAAGCTCCCGCGATCAATAATCACGTAAATAGTTATCGTATAATCCTTATGTTCAATAAACCCCATCTTATACTGCTGTGCTCTACCTAGTCATGACTCATTATTTAGCTACGGCCAAAGACTATTTCAGGTGTGAGCTGACATGGAATCAAATACACAACAACTTGCATCAAGTGCACCATCACCGCTAAGCTCAAGGATCTGAGCTGACGTGCAGTGTTCTCGTCCCACTGCGTGTACATATGGGACTTTCAGCGGTGACCCTATTTTATTGGTGGAAAGTCTCTAGGAGTGTTCAATGTAGGGAACTTGCGTATTCTCGTGTGTATCTGACGTCATTATTTTGAGCTACAGCGCTTTAAAAAAACAAGTTTTCAGCCATTTTGGTGTGCTCTGAAATAGTGTTTCTATTATGCGCGACGTCATGAAAGCACTCAGAGCAGCCCTCGTCTGAAGTGTGCGTTTTCTTTCGTATATCAGCACATTGGAGGCCCGTTTGATAGTTTAGTAGTAGAAAAACGAGTATTTCCAACACTCTTGTCAGGCATTTCAAGCGCCCGTTAGACGGGGACCTTAATAACCGCCTAAACTTCTCTACTGCAGGATGCGAAGGGACTAGTCCGAGTCAGTCACCACCAAACTGAGGCCGTGTACGAATTGGCAGATTTTGTTCACAAGATGATCACGTGACCCGATTTTGTATACAAAGATGAAGACATATACGGTAATTTGGTATTTCGTATTTTGTATCTAGCGGTTGTTAGCAAAATATAAAATGACAAAATCAGCGCCATATTTGTTTTTACTTAAAAAAACACTTGCGCGAATGCATAACTAAAATAACTTTAAATAAAATAACTGGTCATAAAATACTGTACACTAGGCATGTTTTAAAAAACAAGTAAGTGATGTGTAAAAAAAATTTAAAAGTTGTTATAGCATAATTTATTATTTTATTTATTTATTAACGTATTCGTAGTATTCCAGTGAAGATTGCAGAAATATTACGTCTGTGTTAAGCATTAAATTGAGATAAAAATACTGTGCACTGTTAATGTAATAATGTGTTGCCGAGTGCTAAACAAGTGTATGTCGACAACGCCCGAATCACGAATTTACAAAATAACGAAATAACGAAATTCGTTCATTCAGACATGGCCTGAATTTCCCTTGGGTTACTCTGCACTGAGATGAAGGTTTATCCACAAGATGCACTTAGCAGTCCGCGTTGCTGTTCGCGAGGTTTCCTGGCGGGTTCGTTGTATATGCTGTTCACGGTAAAGTGAGCACTTTTGAAATCAACCTTTGAAAAATTCCATTGCCTCTAACTGCTTATATTTTAAAGGACAAACTGGCTGGCACGAGCTCAGTTAAGTTGGCAACGGCAGAGGGAAAGTAGATCCACGTTTTATCGTTGATTTAAAATTATTAGATAAATAGTTGTGAATACTGAAATTATTTGTTTCACTTTCTAATTTTTTTAAGCACATAAGTGCAATAATAAGCAGATCTATTAAGTATTTACTTTCTAATAATTTCACAGTTTAACTTAACGGAAGCATGAATAAAATGATTAGGCCCATGACAATGTTAATTGTACATATGGCGGAATAAAAGACTACGCGTATACAAGTAGATCTTAACACTTTGTAGACTATTCTAGATTGTAGATCGAGCAAAGCTAATTTAAAAATTTCTTTGTTCTTCAGAACAAAACTCGCATGGATGTACAGTCTTTGTTCGGCTAGTGTTGAACATGACCTCTACAAGAACACCACAGCGCAGTAACAATCATATTTCTAACGGCAGAATTGATATTTTATAGCAACTCAAAAGGACATGATTGATTGTAAATCATTTTATACTATAAAGAATATTTGATTGGGTCAATATCAGTTCGACTCCCCACTGAATGATGACCGGCAAGTAAAGAACGCTGTAAAGTATAGGGTAGTGTAATTTGTGGTATGGACCAATAGGACGATGGTGAGTTCTAACACAGGCACCAACAGAACCGGTGTTCTTGTAGTAATGGATATAGGTGACTCACTTCTAAGTGCCTTGAAATGTGCGCAGCGCAGACCTCAACGCGTTAAGCAGGGCTTTCAAAAGTGCTCAGTTTACCTTGAAGTGCCTTGAATTCCATTTACAGCCGCGCAGTTTACGAGATCTGCGAGACGACTGCCAAAAGCTCCTGCAGATGAAGGTTTTTGACTTGTGTGGCGATGCGATCGTAACTATAGCAAACTTGCGCGGTCGGACAGGAACGCGTTTGGCAACGTGACAGGATTCTGCGCCAGTTCGAGCCAAAAAAAAAAAAAAAAAAAAAGAGAAAGTTTCGTTACGGGAGCTGCTGGCGAATTTTTTTGTAAATCCACGGCATTTAGTTGATCGACGAGATAGCTCTTCTAAAGCTGCGAGCGTAGCAGATGTACAACGAAAGAACATTCGTACTGTATTGTAAAGGGCTTTTAAACGTTCTCCGGTTTTTATGCTCGAAAGGTTAGCAGGGGACGGCTTACAGGATAACTTGATAACCTCTAAGTTAAAATAACACCCAGCCTTGCCCGGGATTCAAAACCGGAGCACCAACCGACTGCGCCACGGGTGGTCGGCTAAGGACATTTGTGATGTTAGAAAAATTCGAGATGTATAGATAACTGATTCTAATTCCTGGGAATTACGCCCATTTTGGTGGTTGCCAGAACTTATTGTTAGAGACCTGCAAAATTCACGCTATAATTTGGCATCAGGCTAAACTCCACAATGCTGTGTATACACTACCCGGTGCCGTTTCTCCATTGGCTGCTGCATGCATGCGAAGTCACGCCCTTTCCGCCTGAACTGCGCGTGATTGGGCTACACAATTGTGAAGTGTTCGTTTATTGGCGCAGAGTTACCCAGGGTGTGTGAAATAACGCATTGTCCAATGACAAACATATTGCAAAGGTACCTGTGTTTGAAATTTGACGTGTCCCCAAATATTAACGAGAATTTTTCACGTCTCTACTTAATGTATGTGACATGAAAAATATTAACTTTTTTTTTAAATTTTAATTTATGGTATTTCTGTATCGAACTGCTGCAGTGACACGACAGTACACAGCTAAAGATTATGGTTAACATTAAATATTCAGTTAATAATCATATATTTAAGCGATTCTCAACTTTTAAATAACATTATCATTCCGAAATGTTTTTCCTGCAGCATAATAGGAACAATACCGATAACTATATGTTACTGTCGATAAAATGAGCACTTTTGAAAGCCCTGCTTAGTATATAATTGTTTGCACGTTGCGTATTCTTCAGCCTTATGTAAGATCAACGTCATAGGCCTCATCACTTTAGTCATGCGTCGGTCAAGTGAAACTGTGAAATGATTAGAAAAATAAATATTTTACAAATCTGCTCATTTTTACACTTTCACGCATTAAAAAAGCAGAAAGCGTAAGAAATTATTTAATTTAACAGAAATGGTTACCTAACACTTTTTATTTGACGTTAAAATACGGAACTACTTTCCCATCCATCGCTACCAACTTAACTGGGCGCATGTCACTCAGGACGCCCGTTAGAATATATGCAAGTAAGAGCAGTGACTTTTTTCTAAAGTGGATTTCGAAAGTGCTCACTTTATCGTGAACAGCCTCTAGTTACAAAAATTTCTCTTCTAAAACAACAAACAAATTTCTGGCTGAAAGTAGTCCGCGGTGGTGTAGTGGTTAGACTACTCACCTACCACCAAAGCGAACCGGGTTCGATTCCCGGCGGGGTCGCTCCAGGATTTTCGTGTCGGGCGATGCCGCTGGTCGGAGGGTTTCCTTGCGGACCTCCCGTTTCCCCCCGCCCTTTCATTCCGGTGCTGTTCCATACTCACCTCGCTTCACCCCCATCGGCTCTCAAGACCTCGACGTTAAGCGCCGCCCAGACCTCTTCACTCACTCACTTCTGCCTGAAATATAACAGAACACAAACTGATCACAGAGATGCTCCATCGGTACTAATATTTATTATCCCAGATAAAAATACGTTTTGGAAAAGTAGGCCACGAATTTGTATTATTTGCTTTAAGTTTCCCATACTCAGATCCCAAAATACGTACTTTCCGTTGGTACCCGTGCGAAATTAAACGCAAAGTTATTTTGCATAGTATAAAAGATCTGATTGTGTGGTGACGAAGAAACTATTTCAAAAGTAAAATCGTCGTATCACTTTATTTTTATCAATGAAGACTGAACTACGTTAACTTAATGTTGTTTATTAAGCTGTCTGTAACTAATACAGTGTCATTACAAATTATCTTTCCTGTTACAAAGATTAACTACTCACGTGTTATAACACTCAGATACATGAGAGTTGTCTCAATGGAAAGGGAAACTCAAAAAGTTTTTTTTTTATATATATTTGGTTTGTGCACATCAATACGAGTGCCCTTTGTCACGCGACACACACATAGTCTGTGGTCCAATTCCTGCCATACGCGTTGTAACATTGGACCGTCCACTAATGCAATGGCCTCTGCGATGCGAACACGAAGGTCCTGGACGGTCGGTGGTAACTGTGGCCGATACATGTGTTGTTTGACAAAACCCCAGAGAAAAAAGTAGCAGGGTGTGAGATCGGGGGAACGTGGAGGCCAACACAAAACATTCATCATCGTCACGGCCAGCATGCTGAATCCATATGTTTGGTAGTCGCCTATCGAGTTCACGCCTGACACCCAAGTGGAAATGAGGTGGAATCCCATCCTGCTGGAAAATGAAAACCTTGTTTATCCTGTTCCAGTTGTGGAAGAAGCCACGTGTGTAACATTTGCACGTGCGAGATCCATGTGAAACTTTTCTAGTCGAAAAAGAAAGGGCTGTACGCCTTTTGATGTCTAGTGGCACAAAAAAAAACATTCAGCTTGGGGGAGTCACGCACATGCTCCACATACCTTCAGGATTTTCCACACATGAGATCCTGACATTGTGTTTGTGCAATTTGTCCGACAGGTGGAAGATGGCTTCATCAGTGAGCACCAACTATGCCGAGAAACCGTCAGTTTTCCATTTCGATTTGTACGTCCTCGCATGAAGACAGACGCTTGGCTTTGTCGTCTGGTTTCAGGGCATGCAGCAATTGCAGACGGCGCGGGTGGAACAGCAAACGTTTCCGTAAAATCCTCCACGCAGCTGGTTGCGGAGAGTCCAGTTCTCTGCTGGCTGTTGCGGTGGATTTCGCACGAAACTCTCTCTCTCTCTCTCTCTCTCTCTCTCTCTCTCTCACTCCACACTTGCCTCGCTTACTTGTTGACGGCCGGTCGACTTTCGCTCACAGATGCATCCTCTTGCTTCGAAGCCAGTGTACCACTTACGGATACTGGGCTCACTGGGTGCATCTTCGCCAAACTCCCTTCTAAAGTTACGTCGTACAGTGATAGCTAACTTAGAGACGTGAAAATCCAGCACGCAGAAAGCCTTCCTGTCTTCGTTGGCAGCCATTTTATCAATTTATTTGTACATGGCGAAATCAATAACTATGCGACAGCTGTGCCAACAACTAAAACATCTTAAGTTCTCCTTTACGTTGAGACAACTTTCATTTATCTAAGTGTAATTAAACGTGAGTTATTAATTTCTGTATTAGGAAAGATCATTTGTAATGAACTGTATATTACAAATATTGCTGGGTTTTTTGATAAACTAAATAACAAATTATGTTTAAAAATTTATATTTGTTTTAAAGTGAACTAGTGACTTTCAAAGAACCTGGCTTGCCGGCACGTGGAGGCATCCTGCAAGCCGAGGGAGAAAGAGAGGAAGTTCGTGTGAGTCCTGCAGGAGAGGCTGTTAACAAGGAGAAACGTGTCTAGAGAGCAGTTCCCACTATGAGGAGCTGTGTGGATGCTGTGACATGGACCTCCCCCAACCCACCCCATATCTAACTTTGTTAGGTATAGTCGGTTCCCTAGCAACTGATCCAGGGTTTGTATTAAGCTGTTTGCTGGTGTTATTATGTTGGTATGATTGGGCAGTGTCCATTGCCGAATGTAAGACTAAATAAAAAAATTCGCACACTCACAGGACTCAGTAAAACAAAAGAAAAAAAACATTTTATAACATCACAGTAGCTGTTAAGATTCGAATTACCTGCTCAGGCAACGTTGGAAAAACGTTGCGTGCATTATATAAAATTGATACAGTGATGATATTACTAACTTTCAGGGATGTTAGAGAAAGGTAGAAACATCATTCTGAGATAAGTAGCAACAGTGCGGAAAGATTTTAATTGATGTAGGCCGTTCACGATAAAGTGAGCATTTTTGAAGCACTAGTTACATTTTTTTTTCTTTCAACCAATGTATATCCTTCCACTAGTTGTTAATATAAACCCTGCCACGTGAGTAATAAAAAACATTGCATGCATTCACCATACCCAAAACCGAAAGTCCAAGGCCACTATGAAATGTATTTATTGGTTATTGTGTCTGACGAAACAGCTTCAAAAAGTGCTCACTTTGCCGTGAACGGCCTTTAGTTACAAGCCACGACCGTTGTTCGTAGATTGCAGAATGTAATGTAAACAACCTCACTAACTCCTATGCCAGGTTGCACCAACATCTGCCCCGATCCGTGATCGAAAGATCCTAGTTCCGAACCAGGATCCAGTTTGAACTTGGTTCCAATGTAAAACTGTTGCATCAACGAAATCTCATTATTCCGGATATCTGATTCATCGATCTTGGTATAAGACAAATTTTGCTATTGGTTCGTAATATATGACGTCATAGAAGTAGGTGTATTTTTCACCATAAATAGAACTAGATGTGCGATGATTTATCTGGTTTAAGTGAATTTTTGTTGTACGAATTTTAATTAATAATATTGAATTGCGTATAATGTTGTTTTGATTTCCCAAGAAAACAATCGAATATAGTTCTATTTGTTGACGTATTTTCAAACTACATATGTCGAAGATGGCTGCTGATCTCGGATCGAGATTTCAAACCGCCAATTTTGGCGGTTCGAAATGAACTTCATCTCGATATTTCAGTCCAGCTCTGAACTCGAATGGTGCAACAGTTTTCCGTGCCGATCTCAGATCCGATCTCGGATCGAGTTTCGAACCACGATTGGTACAACCGGGCATTAGACGTACATCGCAAAGGTTTGGGAGATGTGAAAGCCATTAATGCACTTAATGGCACGATGGGTAATTTGTACGAGGCAAAGCAGCTTCAGTTCTCCGCCTGAAGCGTACGCTTGATGAGACTGACTGACAAACGAAGTATTCAGTTGCGGGACTTGAAGGTATGGTTTTTTTTTTTCCACGGCCAAGCAAATGAAAACAATGAGTAAACATAAAGGTTATTACCAACACAAGTATCCGCGTATGGGCCAAAGAGCTCATATAACTTAGAAAATCAGGTCTTGCAGATCCGAGCACAGCTGCTAAAGTCCAATAAAATTGACCGTCAGAAATTTTGCCGACCAAAAATCAGCAATTTTATCGCTCATCGTGCAAAACACTAAAAAGCCTGACAACAACCAAACAAACTTTGGAATTGTAACATTTCCTACTTGACGTTCGTCAACGCACGCTAGTTGAACATGTTGGGAGCTCAGTTTGTTTGTACATGGCAATCGTCGATACCTTAATAAGATGTTCCCTGACAAGCTAATTCGCTGGATCTGACCACGCATCATGTTTGTCGATGGGGTAATGCAGAAGCTGGGGAACGCCATTTTTAACAACTGCTGTGAAATCACTTTTGTTAGATTTGAAGATAAGTGAAATATTAAATCCATTAAGGAAAATATCTTTAGCTTGACTTATGTCTCTTACTAAGGCATATAAATTTGTATGGATTCGCAAGTTTCCAATAGGCGTTTCCAATCCAGTATTTCTTAAATCGCATTCATCATCATTCCTAAAAAAAATTATAAAATTATGACGAAAACATCCTGTGAGTTTGTATGCATGTGTGTATATGTATGTGTGTGCATATACATATATATACACACACACAAACATGAAAGAGAGAAAACAAACCGTCCGAGAGTCACATCTTTTTTAATCACATCTACCTTTCATTTGCAATATAACGGTTGCGGCAGAAAATCATATTTCCCGCATGTGTGGTGGTTATTCCAGCGTAACAAGGAGTTATGTATCATCGGTCTGTATAATTTCGTATGCGAACCAGGCTCAAATCTATGCTCTTACATATATAATGAGAAGACAAAATTTAGAATTATTAAGTGGCTTAGATCGCATATACTGCAAAGGCATGGCGCGTTATTATTTTTCACAGGTGGTTAATTTCACCACGTTAATAAAGGTTGACCTAAGTGGACTCTTCTTATTACACTGCCGTTTTCTAGGAACGGCATTGTAGAACAGAGTAAACTTGGTTGGCGTCATATACTCCTCGCTGTTTACTGAACAGTTTGGAATCAACTGTTGAAAAAACTCTCCGTCCTTTAACTGGTAGTGGGGCCGCGGTGACTGAGCGGTTAGCCTGCTCGCCTCCCACCAAGGCGAACCGGGTTTAATCCCCGGCCGGGTCACCGGCTTTCCGCAAGTGAGCCGGACGATGCCGTTCGTCGGCGGGTTTTCTCATAGATCTCCCGTTTCCCCAGCCCTTTTATTCCGCAGCTGCTCCTTACTCACCTCACTTCGCCCTCGTCGGCTCTCGCGACTTTGATGTTCAGAGACACCAAATTATCTCCACTGGACTCCCCACGAAAACGCTGCACGCCAGATCAGAGCCTTGTTCTTAGCGACTATGGCACACATGCTGCGCGTGGCATTATCGACCTTATCCCTCCCGCGCTTCTCAATCTCTGACGCTGTAAACAGCACCTGGTAGGAGGGAGGCTTAAGGGTTGTTTCGTGCTCATGCATGAAAGCAATGGCTCGTTAGAGTCATTATTTACATTCTTCATAATTTTACAGTTTCCCTTGTTCGGTACATAAGTAAAGTTACCAGGTCTGCGACAGTGTTAACGTTACACAAGGTGAAAGTATACAAAATTGAGATAAAATTACACTTTGAACAGGGATTGCAAAAGTTCTCTCTTAACCACCGACAATACATGGCTTCCTAACAGGTGCTATACATTTCGCAAATCAATCGCAACAAAAATTGCAACAAGCATTAATGAATACAATACATATTTCACAAATCAATCCCAAAATCGTATTAGGGAATGTAAAAATTTTGTTTCGCCGATTGGGAGTGAACGCACAAACGCAGCAGTTGGAAGAAAAAATCCAGGGAAAAAATTCACAAAGGGGAAATTCCCCCTCCACACCCACTCCCACCCTCTCCCGTCAACTTCAACACATTTTGTCATCCCCTCAATTCGAACACTGGATAGGGGAAGGCGAAAACTCTTGTGTTTTACATATTTGGCGAGTTGATTGAGCAGTACATGAATCTCGGTCTGAAACGCAACACACGCAGTTAGGTATCTGGGTCCAGTGTTTGTAGACCAACACCCTCGCCAGTCCCCTACCCCTCCTCCTCCCTCCCCCACCCCCCTATCAAGCACCGTACATTGTTGCCACAGTATCCCGGATGATTCTGATGTCGCCGACAGCGATATGACCCCACGCGTATCCACCCTTGCTGACGCGGGGCAAACACTGCGTATGGGGAACACAGCGCCCCTCGCGGATGAATTACCAACCCCTGCCGATGCGTGGCCATGGCAACCGCCCCTGCAGAGGCCACTCGCATTCCGGCTCCCCCACCCCCCATCCCCTTCTCCTTGACCCACGTTCGTGGGACTGTTTGGTCACGGCGGGTCAACTACCAGCAAGTATTTATTTTCCCTCCACACATGACGGTCCAGCCGGATATTAGCAGCCCCGTGTAGCTGGAGCTGTTTCCGTCATTCCAGGCGCAGAAGCGACGGAGCTGTAAAGGCGACACCGTCGCGCATATCTATCACACTGGCGCCTCTACACGCAAGGTTCTGAAATGGCGTGCAATGTTCCCTTCGCATCGCTAGAACTGTGACTCTATCGTCTCACTGATAAAAATTCAGTACCGAAGTTCAGTACATTTTCCCTACACTACTGTTGAGTGTTTAAGTCCAGTATATTTTGCAATACACCAGTGTGAAAAGGCATTTTCCAGCTATGTCGTAAAAACAGTGTTTGTAATGTGTGCGGATTACTGAAAGCAGTGTCCGCACCTCGTCCGATTTCGCCAGGGATGGAAATCATAACAAAAATGCAAATAACTTACAAAATTAGATTTTTAATGTATTTATATTTCTAAAAATATTCACACGGCTGTTATTTACAATATTGAATTACCTACCTCCTCTACTACGCTTGTTATTCTCAGCCAGTACAATATTAAAGGTACACCTTAATTCTAAACCTTTTGGGGAGTACGTAAGTATATACTCGGGGCTACGTTTACATGGAAACCTCTTTGCTATTGAGAAAAAAAACTCATACTTTTATAGTTTTGTTGTTTCACTGCAATTTATCGGAATCTAATTATAAAATTACAAGTAGTCATAATTTCAATTTGTAAGAAGAAACCCTGCTATTTTAAGTAATTTATCAAAATGGGCACGAAGGATTGTAAAATTTACTACCTCCGTAGTGACAAATTAATTGGTGCACTGTTAAAGCGCGACTCCATGACGCAGAATACAGTAGGCATGTCCGGTGTGGCCAGGACCAATGGGGCGTTGATTAGCGGGTACATACAGACCAACAAAACTGATACTGTAGTATTGAAGAATATAGGCAGCTCAGCTCAACGTTGTCCTCTGTGCCAGTAAAGTTGTGTCATCCTCGACGGGTTAATAAAGTCCTCAGTTTGTCCCTATATTGGTCACAGCCACTTAATTCACTCTCATTAATTACGCATATTCAATCAGTCTATTGGCATCATTCCAGATGTCTTACACCCTTCACTGTACCAATGCTCGCAGTCGCAGACTTCACTCCTACTTGGCACTGTCCGCCGCCACGTGTCACCTCGTTGGCTCCAAAGATAATCTCATCTATCTCTACGTGCAAGACTTTGCAGCCTATGCTTCACTGGGAGGTGTAAGCAGTTTGATTCCGACAGGCTGCTTTGTATAAGTTTACACCGTGTGTATCTTCTCTCGTTTAAGGCTGATACCAATGTATTTTATTTAAATATTTATTAATGATGTTAAAAGTGTATATTGTGAACTGTAGAAAATCTCCTGAACACGTGTATAAAGTATTTGATGCATGGAAAATTTTGTATCGCCTTATCTATATAAAACATATCAATTAACAAAATCTTCCGTACAATATGGTAATTTCTGTGCCAACTAATTTTATTTGTAATAGAGAGATCTTTTTTTAAATTTAATTCTGTTTTTCTTTTGTTTCGGTTTCGTAAATTTCCATGGTGACGCGATAAGGCCACTTGTTTTTCGCGAAAAGGCTCCACTACCAGTTGTAATGGAAAACATGTTAGTTCAGAAACGATTTCGTGGTTGGATGATTTGGACTCTCGCACGTCTGCGGTGTCTGCCATCCAATCACGGAAGTTCAGTGCCGGAGTAACTTGATTCCGATAGGCGCAGTCAAATAGAGAACGTATATCCACACAGACACCCAGCCAATAGCCAAAGTATAGTTGTTTGTGTGCACGGAGAATGCTGATGTCTATCCTGTGCACAGATATTTTCGCGAAAAACAGGAGGCCTTAACTATAAACCAATACCGGACAGTTCTATAATAATAGTATAGGCGAACGTGCGAAAAATAACCTAGTAGCAAGAGGAATTACTGTTGTATTATCAGAAATATTTTTATACATTCATAAATCATTTTCATAAGTTAGTACCTAAATATTTCCCAGTTTATAAAGTTGACACACTTAGGTATTGGTGTTCATGGTTCCAATGATTTTTTGATTGGAAAGGGGGGGAGAGGAGGAAGGAGCATAATAAAGAGATTCAGGTGGCTCTTAACATCGAGGTGTTGAGAGCCGATCAGGGTGATTGAGGTGAGTATGGAGCAGCGCCAGAATTCAGAAGCGGGCAGAAAGGGAGATCCCCGAGAAGACCCGCCGACTAACGGCATCGTCCGGCACAATTCCCACATGCGAAAATCCGGAGTGACCCGGCCTGGGATTGAACCCGGATCGCCTTGGTGGGAGGCGAGCGGGCTAACTGCTAAGTCACCGTGGCCCCAAGTCTGCAAAAAGGATTTTGTTTTGCCAACAGGACTTAGAAGGATATTTCTTGTAAAAGTACAAACAAAATACTTTTACTGCGTAGGTCCGTCAAATAAAAAAAAAAAAAAATACTCTGTGACAGATTTTGAAAAATATTCTAGATTGTTTGACCAAATTTGTTTGATGGGAAAATCTGATCGCCGTATTTCGTTTTTAAATCTTACCGTCAAATTTGTTAAGGAGAAAAACTAGCATTTTGGCAGGGGCTTTGCAGTTGGGTATAACGTGCAGGATGTATTTACTTACTTATGACGTACGGTTGAAAGGCTGTTCACAGTAAAATGAGCACTTTCTAAACTTTCTTACTTGTGTGCAAGTTGTGTGTTCTTCCGCCTTAGGTAAAATTAACATTGCCATGGGCCTCCCACTTTGTTCATACTTCACTCAAGTAAATCATGTGAAACTAATAGGAAAGCAAATATTTTACAAATATGCTAATTTCTACACTTCGATGATTAAAAAAAAAACAGACAGCGAAAGAAATAATATAAGTATTAAGAAGGGTTACATAAAGCATTTTATTCGACGTTAATACATGGAACTACTTTCAATCCATCGTTACCAACTTTACTGAGCGCATTTCACTTGGTGCGCCCGTTGAAATATATGCAGACAGGAGCAGTGACATTTTTCTAAGGTTCACTTCAAAAGTACTCACTGTATCGTGAACAGCCTTTAGTGATGTTTCCCTGTGCTGTTAGTTGTTTATACGGCGCTCGGTGAACCTGGACCTATGTACTACATGAACTCTGAACCGTAAAGCATTTAAATTAGGCGCCGAATCAAACGCCGGCCGGCACGCAGGAAGGCACAGAGGCGCGGTCAAAGGCCAGCTCTCCGCAGCGAAGACAAATATTTGCGTTACCCACCGGAGCCTCCGACCCGCAAAGATTGAAGATTTTCCAACTAGGGTAGCGTTTATTTGGATTCCGCCTTTAGTGAGCGAACAGCCAAGAGGGAGGTGATGGGGGGGGGGGGGGAAGGGGAAAATAGTAGCGAGCTTTCGGAACATACAGGATCCGCCAGTCGTGAAACAAGATTTGTTGTTTTTTTTTTTTTCCGACGAGGAAAAGGGAAATAAAAGTAAAAAAAAAAAAAAAAAAAAGTACCATCGATTGTTCCTGCTCGCATTGGAGGAATGACAGCGATTGTTCAGTATGCTGCGTGAGGGGAAAGAAGTGAACACTCACTGTTCTATGAGACGGAATATTCCCGAATAAAATCACTCCCGCGCCGACCTCACGTGGCAGTCAGATGGTGCGCGAACGGCCTGCGGTGCAGAGGGGGGTACCGGGTTCGAATCCTAGGCAAGACATGTTTGAACTAGGTGGTAGGGTCGTGAAAAAATTCGCGAGTTCAATGACCTGTAGACTGTACTCCATTGTCGTAAGTAAAAATCGCACAAACATCGCTGTTCATTGGTTGCTTAACTGCATTAGCGGTAGGCGGTGATTTTGCCTGCGTGTTATTATTGTGTGTTTATTATTGGCTCAGAGTTGTCCAGCAGGTGTTAACTAACAGTTGTACAAATAACATAAGCAATACTAACGTACGAGGTTTTAATTTCAGCTTGTCCCGAAATGAAACCGCGAATTTTCCAGGTCTCTGGTGATAAGCCTAAATCATAAGTTTGTTTTGCGTCGAAAAATAAACCTTTTAAACCCAGTAGTTGTCTCTAGACATCCATGCTGATTCTCTATCCTTCTCTAACTAACAACAGTGATGGCACAGATATTAGAAAAAGGGGGAAATAACCCCCCCCCCCCAATTATATATATATATATATATATATATATATATATATATATATATATATATATATATATATATATATATATATATATATATAGAGAGAGAGAGAGAGAGAGAGAGAGAGAGAGAGAGAGTCATTGTAGTATGTTGGACGTTATCCCAAGGGAGCTTACTACCGTTCACTACAACAAACAAAACATAAGGCTACTTGCAGGCGTCATTATTAGACACAGGTAAAATTCTCGTGTTCAATTACCTGTAGGCTAGACTGTACAGCATTGTGTACAATAATTCAGATAAAAATACTCATGGGTTGTTTGCTGTCACAGCGGAAGGAGATGGTTGGGCCGGCATTTTGTCGCATGTTTCTTATTGGCTCAGGGTTCTTTAGGAGGTGTTAAATAAAGGCTGGACCAATTGCAATAGTAACCTGAACAAACTCCTTTTTTTTTTTTATATCACAAGCGACAATTGCTATAGTTGAAATATAAATACATTATTAATTCACAAATATACATATATATAATATATAAGCTTTCAAGGGCGTTACCAAACACTTTCCAAGGTCGGGGCCGCGGTGGCCTAGCGGCTAGCTCGCTCGCCTCCCATCAAGGCGATCCTGGTTCAATCCCCGGCCGGGTCGCCGGACTTTCGCATGTGGGAATCGTGCCGTACGATGCCGTTGGTCGGCGGGCTTTCTCGGAGATCCCCCCCCCCCCCTCATTCGGGCGCCGCTCCGTACTCACCTCAATCGCCCTCATCGGCTCTCAAGACCTCGCCTTTAAGAGTCGCTTCACTTTCCAATTCCACTCACATTTCAAGCATTCATCGCGCCACTGGAAGGTCGCTCGCCAATCAGCGCCTAGTAACCTGATCGCCAATCAGCAGCCCAGCCAATAGGTTCCCACCTTTCGCAGCACGCGGCAGCCAATCAGAGAATGGGCACATGCACATCAAAAGAACTGCCGCGCTCTTTCGTAGATGTTTACTTATCTACTGTGTGATTACGTTCTATACAAGTGAGATTTGAAGACGATAACTTAACCCTTTCAGACCCACTTTTAATGTACTGTTTAAGGTGTTGTGGACAGAAGATGTTGTGATGCGCGGTGCACTTTGTTTCTTTGTCATAGCCAATGAGCTGTAGGCTAAATGTTCGGCTACAGTTACATGAACCAATTATTATCTAAACCAGTCATTGGTTTCCATTAACCACCTTTTTTTTATAATATATATTTCCATGAAAGTAATAAAGACATTGTGTGCATCCCACCGCACTCGAAAATTAACGACCAAGGCTAAAATAAAACATATTTATTGTGACTGTTATACCAAATGAGAGGGCTTTCAAAAGTGCTCACTCTACTGTGTACAGCTATGCACGTGTGTGATGTACACGCTTGTGTGCGCTGAGTCTGAATGGGTTAAACTTTACAATAGACGTTAAAGGCTTTAGAATGATTTGTTGTGCATTAATTTCCAAAATATAAATTATTTTACTAACTGTATATCTGAATTAGCAAAACTACGTCATACAGTAATAGTTGATTCAATGTATAGATTTCAAGAAAAATCTAGCATATATTTAAGGGCCCTGAACATATTCATAATAGCTTCTATGTAGAAGAGGCGAGGGCTCAAGTGACGCGGATTCTTGTGTAAAGTATGTTCACGATAAAGTGAGCACTTTTGGAATCTCTTCAATTTCGCCAGAAACACCTTCTTCTTTATTTTCGCAAGGAAACCCTTTTCTCGACATTAGGAAAACGTTACTGCTCCTACTTGAATATATTTTAATGGACGCACTGAGTGATATGCACCCAGTAAAGTTGGTAACGATGGATGGAAAGTAGTTTCATATCTTAACTTCGAATAAAAATGTGCTAGGTAACCACTTATGACAACTCAAACCATTTGTTTCGTTTTCTGCTTTTTTCTGCATCAAGGCGTAATAATGACCAGATTTGTAAATTTTTTAAAAATCATTTCACAGTTTCGCATACCCGTCGCATGAATAAACGAGGCCCATGGCAATGTTAATTTTACATAAGATGCATGAATACACAACGCGCATACAAGTAGATCTTATGCAGGATTTTCAAGAGTGCTCATTTTACCGTGAGTAGCCTATATCTAGAGCCCCCGAGTATTTCGCGGATTGAGTTGGCAGCAAGCTAGGTTGGACAGCCCTCTATACACTCGAGACATTATCGTATGCTTATTGGTTGCAATGATCAAGTGAGACCTCTATACAGTATTGGCTAAACACTTACTCACACTACTGCTTCCAGCTTATCACTGGCTCACAGTTAAACGGGGCGTGTCTAAAGAACTGTTGGCCAGTCACAACAGTAGGAGAAAAGAACAAGTGTTTGGAGACTACCTCGCCGCCGAATGAATTCGCGTAATACTCGTGGCTCTACCTATATTAAAATGGCTACGGCCCTGCACTGCTGACTGCGAACCCTGGGGAAGCCGTTTGTTATGATGAAGGGGGGCGAGAGGGGTTAAAAAAAATACTCAAGGGTGTTTTTGCAACCCGGGGGACGCCAGTGCACCCTTGGGAAGCCGGGAGGGAGGTTAAAAAACATTCCAGTGTGGTTCTTGCAGCGCTCCGTGCGGATGAGACCCGGGGACGTAGGGCAACATTCACGTTGTGGTCACAACTCCGCGAAGGGAGGGAGAAGAGGGAGGCATCCACTTGACCCGCTGAGGGTCAGCGATGACCCCTGGCCAGAAACGCCGCCTGTCTAGAGCTGCCAACTTGGCGATTGTCTCACCAGATCTGGTGATTTGAGAGGATGCACTAATGGCCAAAAAAAAAAAAATAGACGCCGACTCTACGGAGCCCAAGAGTTTTTTTGCCCCTCCCCCTTTCGTCAAATGATTTATCAAGAGAGTGGAGTTGTCGCCTGCTCGAATATACAGACAGGCACATAAGAACAATATCATGAACTGGCACAAGCAACCTATAATGAGACAGACTGACGGAATTTTCAGTTAACCATTTAAGAAGTCACAAATGTACAGGCACTGAAGACAAGGTTGACGAGCGCTGTCTATATTCTCCAGTTCAGCAGTATCACGTGTGTTGGGGAATGTATTTATATTTACCATCGTCCTGTTGGACCTGGCTACACAGCGACTCGCTTACTGTACTCTGCAACATTTATGGCCAATGGAGTCGCGTGTTGACTGTGTGCCAATTAAAGTATCGAGACATATCTAACAAGTTTTACAATCCGTCGTGTTCATTTGAGAAATTATTAGAAATAACTGTTTTATTTTTACGAACTGAAACGTTGACTAGTTATAATTTTTTACTGTGATTCAATTAAAGTGCGCAGCGAAACAGTAAAACTATAAAAGTGTTAGTTTCGTCTTCAAAAGCAAAACATAAATTATACATAAACGTATCCCCAAGTATATACTTGCATAATCCTCAAAGGGTTAAAGGTGTGAGTTCATGACTGTAATACCGCATTAATTAATTTTTTTTTGGCGTTAAATGTTAACCAATTAACGTCACCCTTCCCCTTTCCTTCCCCCCCCCCCTCTTCCAACGGCAAGTAATGTACGTAATTCAGGACCTATGGGCCGAAATTCATATTTGCAACGCTTCGATATGTTAGTGTTTCCCATATAAAATCTGGCGACAGATCTGGTCATTCGAAAGAAGACTGGAAAATATGTAACCCCCCTCCCCTTCTACTAACTAATTATCGCACTTTTGTCTCTTTAGGAATGTTGATTGCCATGCAATATATGGTTTACACCTGGAAAGATCCAATGAACATCTCGAGGTGCATACCACGAATGTTGTTGCATGTGATTATCTGGTGATAATAGTCGTGTGCGCTGTCTATAGCGACAAGACACTGGCCCCCTCGTAAGCGTCCACTTACGCAGCTTGAGAAGACGGTGCATTTTTAGCTACGGCTAAGAGCACGTTACAAAAGTATTTTCGATGGGCATTTTTTTGTTATTAATTTTTTTATTGTTTCGATTCTCGACTGTAGCATTTACATACATGGGGGTAAGCAACTGCAACAAGCAATAATAAACAGCGACCTGAATAATTCGCTGATTCACCTCGGGACAAGCTAGAGTTCAAAACACGTGCGTTTATGTATCTTTAGCCATTGGTCCACGCGGTGTTTGACACCTCCTTGTGAACGGTGTCCAATTGCAGCCTTCCATTGCGTCAGCAGACAACCTATGTGTAGAGACCTGAAAAATTCGCGAGTTCAATGACCTGTAGGCTAGACGCAACAGTCTTGTATAATCTCATGCAGATACCAACTTTTCATTGATTACTTAATGTGGCAGAACAACACGGTGATTGGGCTTACAATTTATTGCATGTTTGTTATTGTCTCATTTATCTCCTGGGGTAGAGGAGGGGGGGGGGGGGGGGTTCAAACAACGCGTCGACCAATTCCAAAATTGACATGCATGTACAGGTTTTTGAATTTCAACTGGTCTCGAACTGTATCCGCGGATTTTTCAGGCCTCTGCCCATGTGCAGTTGATCTCGGCGTATTTGTACATATAGGCTGTTCACGGTAAAATGAGCACTTTTGGAAGCCCTGCTTAAGATCTACTTGTATACACGTTGTGTACTTCTCCGCCTTATGTGAAATTTACATTGCCATGGACCTCGTCACTTAATTCATGCATCGGTCAAATGAAATAGTGATATTACTAAGAAAGTAAATAGTTTACTTATCAGCTCATTTTTACACTCCAATGCATTAAAAACCAGAAAGCGAAAGAAATAACTTTAAGTTATCACAAATGGTAACCTATAAGCCGTTCGCGGAAAAGTGAGCACTTTTCGCAGCCGTTTCATCAGACATAATGACCAATAAATACATTTCATTGTGGCCTCGGATATTTGGTTTTGGGTATGGTGAGTGTGTTCAATGTGTTTATTACTAACATGGCAGGGTTTACATTAACAAGTGGTGGAAGGATATAAATTGGTTGAAAGAAAATTGTAACTAGTGCTCCAAATGGGCTCACTTTACCGTGAACGGCCTATGACACTTTTTATTCGACGTTAAGATGTAGAACTACTTTCCATCCATCGTTACCAACTTTACTGTACGAATACCACTTAGTGCGCCCATTAAAATATATGAATGCAGGGCCGGTGACATTTTTCTTAGGTTCGTTTCTAAAGTGCTCACTTTATCGTGAACACCCTTTAAGACATCGATTTTTGTTAAAAAGATAAAACTTTTTGTTAAAACAGAAAAAAATGATTTAGAAGGCTAAAATAAGATTTTATAAAAATAAATTATTTTGTTTAGTGGTATTTTTATTGGAGTAAGCATTTTAAGTATGATAAGATCTTATAATTATATTTATACCTTAATTTAATATAACTTCTAATTGAAAAAGATAATTAAAGTAATATAAAATTTTAATATTAATATATATTTATTTTATATATTAACTTAATTAATAATTTATAAATTAATAAGATAGATATTAAAATATAAATCATTTATTATAATATAAATCATTTATTATAATATAAATATAAATAAAGCTAGATATAATAATAAATGACTTATATTATAATAATTAAATATTTGATAATACTAACTTATTATAAGGTTATTAACATTGTGTATAAACTCTTATATACATCAAATCCCTTACTTTTTTCATTTAAATGAAGAAAAAAATGAAAAAATAAGGGAATACTCTATAATTACGCCAATCTTTGGCGTACAGGTCATTAAACTCGCCAATTTTGCAGGTATAAAATAGTAAGAAATATTTCAAGCTGCGACAACAAATATTTTATATATTTTGTTTGAATTTCGTTTGAAAAAAAAAAAAAAGAGCTAAAGAATACAATCTAGTGATTTCCTGGTGATTTCGGTATGTCGATTTGGAGAATTTCTCTGGGGAATGTCGGCAACTCTGGCCGTGACAAGTGACGTGAGATAGAAAGAGAGAAAGTGTGTGTGTGTGTGTGCGTGTGTCCCAGTAAGGAGGCCCCTGGTTTTTGTCAGAGGGTGTGGCGGATGTGAAGGGTGCGTGAGTTCCGAGCACGCCCCATCTGTAACCCCTCCTCACCCTTCCATTATACCTTTTTTTTTCCCATCCAGCGCTTCGTGACTCCCGAGTTTTTTTTTTCCCGGGAAATTTTCACGCTGTCGCGGCCCCTCATTTCGCATCCAGCCATCGTCGTCACCGCGAACACGCGAAATTACGCGCCTGTGATATTTTTTTAAATTAGAGCTTGCTTACGGCTACTGCCCAGGGAGAGGGGGGGGGGGCTGGACTCCGAGCTCCGCGTGTGTGTGTGTATATATATATGTGTGTGTGTGTGTGTGTGTATATATATATATATATATATATATATATATATATATATATATATATATATATATATATATATATATATATATATATATATATATATATATATATAGGAGCGATGGTTTATCGTGGGGAAGAAACTGACTTCCTTAAAAAAAAAAACTCACAGCAAATACACGTCGTTTGTCCTAAAATCGTTTGATCTAACTGCAGGACAAACGAATTTAGGAAATACTACATAAGGACAAACGATTTTGAAGTGTATGTGTTATAGGTAGAGAAAGGAAAATTTCGCGAGTTCATTTTAGGACAAGATAGACGCCTAACACGTCTACACTGAAGTCACCTTCGCAATTGGATCACAGTTCATTAGACACGCCCTAGACGACCCTGAGCCAATAGCATACTTGCAAGGATACAAGTAGCCAGTGTCATACTGCCAGGTGTGGAGTAACATTGGCTGCTCTCTGGGGCAGCAGCCAATGAACAAAAATCTGATGCTCTATTGTACACAGGAAATTGGAGTCTAGCCAACAGGTCATTGAACTGGCGAAATTTACCTGCAAAATTCGCGTTATTATTTGAGGACAGAATATACTTGAAACGTGTGTGTTTTGGTATTGCGCTTGTCATTGGACTGCACCTGGTTTGCCACGCCCTGCGCTGCCTTGGACCAATCGGAAACAAGCAACGGCAAGATGTCACGTCCCGCCTAGTCAGAAGAGACTGTGGCTCTTCGCCTTTGCATAAGACAATAAACATATGACATCGATTCTAATGTATATAGTGCGGTAAAATCTAGTGTGCTGCCAAATAACGCGAATTTTGCATGTCTCTAGTTATATGATAAGCGATATAGGCTGTTGACAGTAAAGTGAGCACTTTTTAAGGCCCTGCTAAATATTTACCTTCAATTAATTTCTACCTTTGCGCCAATTTTTAATGTAAACATTGAAATATGACTAATAAACACATTGTATACATTTCATCACTCTCAAAAATTATGTCTTGAGACTGCAGTAGAATATATTTGTTAGGTGTGAATGCCTTTTAGGAGAGCCTTAAAAAGTGCTCATTTTAACGTGAACAGCGTATAGTAGGACAAACGCCGCGCCCCCTTCAGAGTGGGATGGCGAAGTAGGTAAACGACTGTGTTAGCGTTCGAGAGGACACTGGTTCCCCATCAGCAGTGATAGTAAAATTCCACGAGCTCAGTGACCTGTAGGCTAGACTCGAACTCCAGTAGTTTGTTCATTGGCTCTGCTGCCCCGGAGACTAGCCAGTGTTACTCCACACCTGGCAGTATGCTATTCGCGAATAGTTTCCTTACAAGTGTGCTGTTCGCTCAGAGTCGTCCATGGCGTGTCTAACAAACTGGAGATCCAATTGCAAACTTAACTTCAGTGTACACGTATCTGACGTCTACTTTGTGCTGAAACGAACTCGCGAAATGTTCCTATCCCTACCCATCAGGCTATCCTCTGTCCCCCGCTCTTCACCCCTCGGCTTCGCGAAATCACCGCAGGTAGATGCTGGTAAAGTCTGTTCACGAAAAAGTGAGCACTTTCTAAATTCTCCTCTGGAATATGTCACTGCCCCAAACTGCATATATTTTAACGGGCGTACTGAGTGTAACGTGACTAGTGAGCGCAGTAACGACAGAGTGAAAGTAGTTCCATCTCTTAACGTAAAATTAAAAGTGTTAAAGTAAACATTTATGAATACTTAAATTTATTTATTTTGCTCCCCGTTTTATTTAATGCATATGAAAGAAATGCAACGAAAATATGTAAACTATTTTTATTTCTAATTGTTTCCTATTTTTACTAGACCGAAAAATGACTACAGTGAAGAGGCCTATGGTAATGTTAGTTTCACATACGGTGGAAGAATACACAATGTGCCTGCAGGTAGATCTTGGGCAGGGCTTTCAAAAGTGCTCAGTTTATCGTGGAACAGCCTATATACTTCCTCGCTACAGGCTATGGCAGATTGCTTCCACGTCCCTGCCTCCAAGGCCCGCATGTTCCGTTGCTAACCACTTCGCCGCCGACGAGACGTTAAGCCTAAACTACCTGACTGTTTCTACGCTATCTACATACTGTGCGCATTTCAGAACATTTCCCTTCCATATTCCCAGTACTGTGTATTCGATGTTGCGTATCTCAAAGCCAATAAGAATTCAGATATTGTATAGTACTTGAACTTTTATGATTCGGTTCAGAAGTGCTCTCTTATATCGTAAAAGAGGCAAAAACGCTGCAGCGTTTTCAAATGAATGTTGTTACAAACACTTATTTTTTGAGGTTTTCCAGTGTGTCTGCACACGTGTAGATGACTTGCCTGGTATTCGATTCCGCAACATTAGTATTATTATTGATTTCCGTCGTTCCGGGGATCACCAAATGAAGTTAAAGACACATAATTAACTATTATTTACTGTCTAATAGCTCATCTAACAAAGGCAGCTGTAATAAAAACTGTCAGCTCTGGTCTCATATTTGGTTTCTCGTCGAGGACGATTACTCAACTGCACGTTGAATTCTTGCATTCAATTTTTATTCCGTGCATTTCTCATGTTACTGGTGATTTTTTTCCAAACTCTCGCCATAAATAAATTTAATTCCTTTCATGGCTCTAATATTGCGTGTAATTTACATCATGTTATGCTTTAACATTAGCGGTTAGCTTTTTTTAATGAACTGCCTTTAACATATATATCCTATTACCTACCCTTTCTAAACACTCTAGAGTTTATGCTTTAAGTCTCTGAGTTTTTCGCTAACGAAAGGTTATCTTGAAACTATTAAATGAACGGCCCAGCGGACGTCATAAATCGCCTAAACTCTATGCTTTTACAAACATAATAAATTATTCTATATTTCTTCACAATATTTTTTATCCGCAGCTTCGTCCTATGAAGATCTGCAATATCATAAAAATGAGGATGTTAAAGAAAAAATGAAGGATCGATCTCATAATTCAGGACAGACGGTAAACGAGATTTAAATTACACATGCATAGGAAATTTCGCCTCAACAATTTATTTTAAAGATAGGCGTTTCAAAATAATTATATTCTTCATGTTTGTTTAGGAGAAGTTCCCTGCAGCGGAGATGTATCCATAGCATGTACATGTCTGCAAGAAATGTTTAAAATTTATGTCGACATGGAAATACATACTGCCTAACTATATTGAAAATATACGCTCGTAAGTATCTTCTAAATAATTCGTGAAGAATATATTTTATTTGAAACGCCTATCTTTAAAATTAATGCACTGAGGAGAAATTTCCTTAACATGGGATTTCTTATTTAAATTTAACAGCTGCCAGCAGGTAGGCAGTGTCTTTTTATTATTCGCTGCAGGAAACGTGACCTTGAAACCGTTGAGTAGCACACACGTATATACTCGGGGCTACGATTACACGGAAAGCTCTTTGCTATTGAGGAAAAACCGCATTCTTGTATAGCTTTATTGTTTATAAAATTACAATTATTCAACTTTTCAAACTGTAAGAAGAGAACTGTTATTTTTAATAATTTACCAACTGGACACGCCACATTAATTGGTGCACAGTCAAAGTGTGACTCCATTGGCCGACGGCCAGCCAATAATAAACGACGCAGAGTACAGTAGGCGTGTCTGGTGTGGCCAGGACCAATAGGAAGATGACTAGTGGATACATATACAGAGAACAACACAACTGATACTGTATATATTGAAGAATATAGGCAGCTCAGGTCAACTTTGTCCTCTGTGCCAGCATATTTGTGCCATCATCAAAGGGTTAAATAAAGGGGTGTGCATTTATTTAAAATCCCGGAAATAATGCATTCACAGATTCCATGCACCATTGTGTGTTTCCTCTCGTAAACTTCTTGATTCGTACAATTTACTTGCGAAGTTGTGCAGGTATCGTAAAAAGCGGGAAGTTAGAAATAACGTCGCGATCTCGGAATTTCATACGACATGTAAATAAAAAAAAGAGAAGAATGATAAGTTCCGGGAGTGAACCTTCCTTGCCGAGTTCCCCCATGAGTCGAGCCAGCTAGGCAAACTGCCCTGCTCCCAGCAAACATGAAGGTCGCGGAAGTAGCGATGGGAACCAGAAACGATCGCCATTTCCGTCACACGCAGACATTAAACTTGCATGTTAGCCAAGCCGTAATGCCGAATATTTATGGTTTCCACCCAAAAACCAACTTTATCGGATCTATTTTGTTCGGGAATCACAAGGATCCAGACCTGCGAATGGTTACGTAAAAAAAGTCACGTAGGACACAATATTATGGCCTTCCAGAAAAAAAAAACTAACCGATAGTCGAGCAAAGTGAACAGTAAAACAAAATATTTTAATAAATACGAAAATAATAAATAATGCAATAACGATCTTGAAATAATTTTGGTGCAAAATATATAAACAAAGGACAACACCTACTTGCTTTTTAAAACATGCCCAATATTATATATATATATATATATATATATCTATTCGAATGCGTAATTAAAACTTGTATATATATATATATATATATATATATATATATATATATATATATATATATATATATATATATATATATATATATATATATATATATATATATATATTCGAATGCGTAATTAAAACTTGTATATATATATATATATATATATATATATATATATATATATATATATATACAAGTTTTAATTACGCATTCGAATATTTTTTTTTTACTGCCAAGTCCAACGGCGCAGATTTTGTAATTTTGTATTTTTGCCAACATCAGTTCTTCATTACGGAGCTCTATACTTCCGCGGATGTACGCCAAAGTGGGGTCGTTCAACACCCGCTCTTCCGACATATCCTGCAGGCATGAGAACCAATAGTATTCTGGCAGATTCATTCCCTGCGACCGGGTCTAACAGGAGAATGAGTTCTGCCTGTGTCACCAGCAAGTGAACAACTGACTACTGCCCGAGTATCCAGAAGGCTGTTGAGTCTAGCTTGATGCCACCTTATACAAGCTGTTCACGAAAAAGTGAGTACTTTTTTTAATCAACCTTAGAAAAAAAGTCACTGCTCCTAGGCCTACCTGCATATATTCTAAAGGACGCGCCAATTGACATGTGCCCAGTAAAGTTGGTAACAATAGATGGGATGTTATTACATATTTTAACGTCGAATAAAAACTGTTAGATAACCATTTTTGACAACTTAAATTATTTCTTCCGCTTTCTGTTATTTTAATGAACATATTTTTAAAATATTTAATTTTCTAATAATATCTCAGTTTCACTTGGCCGTCGCATGAATACAGTGATGAGGCCCAGTCCAATGTTAATTTCCCATAAGTGGAATAATACACAAAGTGCATACAATTAGATCTTAAGAAGGGCTTTGAGAAGTGCTCATTTTACCGTGAACCGTCTATAACGCGAAATGGTAGAGTCTCAAGTAATACGTGAAGCCCCGGGAAGTGATAATCTGATGAAAATACAGAAGAAGGTTCGCACTTGCAAATTACTTCGCTCCCTACTTCGCGAAAAAAAATCAACGTCAAGAGCTTTGGAACTTTTAACAGATCAATTTTAACCGTACTATTTCATTGTTATCGAATGTAGATAACATAACCTATTAAAACGTTAATTTTTTTTCACTATTTTCTTAAATTATTTACCTTTATTTTTTATGTTTTACAAAACTGCTGCTGTAAATGATTATGATTAGATACCTGCAGAATTCGCGTTATTATTTGGAATCAGGCTACACTCCGCAGTCCTGTATACCCTCGAGACGGCATCTTTTCTCGCACTCTTTCCGACTGAGCAGTGTGTGATTGGACCACACAATTGTGAAGTTATCATTTATTGGCGCAGAGTTACCCTGGGGCGTGTCAGATAAAGTATGGTCCAGTGACAAACTTATTGCAAAGGAACAGGTGTTTGAAGCTTGACATGTCCCCAAATAACAACGCGAATCTTGCACGTGTCTAATTATGATATTCGAACAATTAATTTTTCTAGTATTTACGTTGTAATACTAAAATCTAAAATTTAACAGTGCTGTAATTACTTTTCTAAGCTTTAAAGTGATCATATTTTGGATACAAATTTTATGTTTTAATATTGTCTCGTGAATGATAGAATCTAGTTTTTTTCCCCCGTTGTAAAAATATTATAAAAGGTACGTAGTTGGTATTTAACCCTTGGGGTCGGAGCTTGGCACGAGCAAACACCCTGAAGTCAAATAAAAATACAAATAAAAATATTTTGTTCCCGTTGGATAATTTTAAGATTCTCATGGGGTTGGCGTGAGATGGCGACGGGAGGGGGAGGTGTGTTCATTGGGTTTCCCCGACTACGTATGTTCTTTTCGACATCCCTCAAGGGTTATGCGGCGGGCATTCTAGCTGGCTGGCCGGACATTCTGGAAACAGCCGGGTTGTCGGATAAGGAGTTGAAGAGGGTAGATGAGGAGGATGGTTTCGGGTAGGGGAAAGAGAAATCCGCGTAAAGAGCCGGGGGGGGGGGGGGTTGTTGATGCCTCGCACGGCGCCCGTGCAATACGGAATTCCTGGAGCATAGTCCACCACGGGACAAGCATTGAGTAGGCGACACAAGGGGATATTGTGTGACTGCGAGGTGTGTTTGTCCAGGAGGGGGTGGCTGGGTGGGAGAGATACACAGTTCACACTCGCGTGGTTCCGAATGCGCTTGCTAGGAATGGACCCCTGCGCCGTTCCACGCACCTACAGGCGCGGTTCACGGTCAAGTGAGCACTTTTGGAAGCCATGCTAAACATCTACTTGTATGCACGTACTGTATTCTTCTGCCCGATGTAAAATTAACATTGCCATGAGCTTCGTTACTTTGTTCATGCGTCAGTCAGGTGAAAATGTGGAATTATTAGCAAAGTAAATATGTTACAAATCTGGAAATTTTTACACTTAGATGTATTAAAAAACCAGAAAGCGAAAGAAATAATTTTTTGTTGTCACAAATGGTTATCTAACACTTTTTATTCGACGCTAAAATACGGAACTACATTTCCTTCATCGTTACCAACTTAAGTGGGCACATGTCACTCGGCACGCCCGTTAAAATATGTGCAGGCAGGAGCAGTGACTTTTTTCTAAGGTTTATTTCAAAAGTCCTCACTTTATCGTGAACAGCCTTCATATATATACACACACATGTCGCGAGGTATCCCTTGTGGCTGGTTCGCCACAAGTCAACTCGCGGTTTCTTCACAAATTTTTTGAAAAATGCCTATACAAAAAATCACCCCATGTATGACGTGTCCGGTTGGTTCCTAAATGCGTCATGCATCGCAAGCATTTTAGAATTCTGTCAACATAAAAGTATCTTATTTTTAGTCGAATTAAACTTTTATGTTCATTTTATCTATAAATTACAACATATCGAGGGGTTAGAGGTAAAAGTACCCAAGTCCATTTTTTCTGGAAATTGACATATTTTACCCAAGTATAGAACGTGGTGAGGTCCACTGGCGGTAAAAATACCTGAATCCAATTGTTATTGGAAAATGAGTTATTCTCAATGTTCTTTTTACCTATCCTCAAAACTCCATATTTTTATGGTAAAACTACCAAAGTGCATTCAGGTAGTTTTACATCGAGAACTAGTGTGGCAATTTACTGAACTATCGCCATTGGTAGATGTATCCAAGAGCATGTAGGTAGTTTTACCTCTATGGAAATATACTGAACAGACTGTTAGCTGACCTTTTTTAAATGTGTTTTCTTTGCATTGAAATATTGTTGGTGGATTAGAGTTGCTGCTTGAGAAGTAAATAACTCGTGGAAACTTATTTCAAATAGGACAAGAAAACTTATGTTGAATCGAGAACCACTCAAGGCAGTTTTGAAGTTGGGTCAAGTGTTATTCAAGATATAAGCTGGTATTATACCAGTTACATCTAGTATCAATAAACCCAATATTAGGCTTAGTGTTATTGACTCAGACGAGAGTGACGTAAGTTTAGCGTTAGGCTATGATTGTGGCAAGGAAAGTGACGGAGACAGTAGTGATGAGTGTATTGAACCTAAGCGGGAACGTAGTCATACATCCCAACTACCAGCACAAGTTTTCCCATAGTACAGTAAATAGAAATAATGAAAACTATGAAGCAGGCCTGACACAGTTTGAATTCCCAGCTAACGCAACTACAAGAACTTAGCGCAAAACTGTCAAGGTGGTGAAAGTCATGTACAAGGAATTGGAAAGTAAATAAAAACAAAGCAAAGAAAAAATCATGTCTTCCTTACTTTTCCAAGACGGGAAAAGAAAAGCATGCCAAAATCCTTACAAATGTTGACTGCAGTAAGTGTTTTTTTAAGTGTAGTAACAGTTTCACAGATGACGATCGCCAGGAAATACGTAAAGAGTATCAAGCTGCTACTTACGACATACAGAAGGATTTCATTTTAAGTAGAGTTCTACAGTGTAATATTGAAAGAAGAAGAAGAATAAGGAATGAAGTAGGCCAAGCTGAAGAAAAGTTTAAAAAAAATTTAGCTATGTGTACACTTTTTTGAAGCAGGGCAAAGCTACACGAGAATGAAAGAAATTTTTCTTATCAACTCTATGTATAAGTAATGGCCCGTTAAAGACAGCCTTTTCTCACAAATCTGGAGTGAGTGGCATGTTTGTAGGAACAGACCAGAGAGATCACAAGACTCCCCCAAACAAAACAAGTGAGTATTGGACAGAAGAAATTAAGTCTCTCGTAGAATCGTTTGTGGATGTGGAAAGCCATTATTGCAGAAAATATACGACAAAAAAGTACCTAGAACCAACTATGTCAATCAGAAAAATGTACGAATTGTTCAAAAAATTGAATGCAAGTGAAGTGAGCTCATTACCATCAGAAGGTGTGTACCGAAATATATTTTGGACAAAGTACAATATAGACTTTTTCACTCCATCTAAGTATAAATGTTTAATATGCAAGTGCTGTCAAGGAGTCAAAGGGGAAGGAAAAGACAAGTTAAAGAAAGAGTATGAGGCTCACATAAAGAGGAAGGATGAGGCTAATATTAACAAAACGTTCGTGAGTGCAAAAAGTCTTACAAATCCCTGTGACCAGTGTACTATAGTAAGAAACTGCGCGTGTACAATTTAACTGTGTACGAGGCTGCATCACCAAACAAAACATACTCTTTCACTTGGAATGAATGCAATGGTAAACGAGGAAGCTATGAAATTGGTTCATGCATATTAGAATGGTTCAAGACCTCACCAGATTTTGTACAATTAGTGTGTCTGTTTTCGGATACATGTGGCGGCCAAAACCACTATCAGTTTGTCGCAGCATTGTTGTTATTTATTGTTAAAACTACTCACGTAGAAGTGACAGAGCACAAATTTATGGAGAAAGACCACACCAAAATGGAGTTCGACTCCATGCATAGTGCCATTGAGTACACCCAACAAAGATTTCCGTCTATTGTATGTCTCAGTGGTTAACTGTATTTGCGCTGGCAAGATCAAACCGTAATCAAAATAAAAAGAATGAGAAAAACTTATGAAAGAAGGATACTTGGTTAAAGAACTCAAGTTTGACGAGTTTAAAGATTTAAAAGATCTCGGTTCTAAACTGACTGCAGACCGAAACAAAGACTTTGAAGGTAAGACTGTCCAGTGGCTCAAGACCAAATAACTACGGTTTGAAAAGTCAAAACCAAATGATTACTTTAGCTATCAATCTGAGGGTAGCTATCAAGAACTTCGTGTCTATGAAAAAACTGCCTGTAGCCTACGCTGAAAAAAAAGGATCTTCTCAAACTGTACCATACTGGTGCGATCCCAAAAGAACACCATCAGTGGCTTTCGTCTATGAAGTCCACTAAACATAAAGCCCAAAATGTAACACCTGAACGAACTCTTGAAGAGTGTTTTAGAGAAGATAATGAGTAGTTTCTTTTGGATGGGTTTCCTTATCCACGACCAGGAAAAGGACAATGGACAATTATGCGAAAATCCCATTTTAAAGTGAAGCACTTTTTAAACCATTGTTTTTTAAGCCTTGTGTTTCTTTATAACGTGACATAGTAGCAGTCATTGTAATCTTAACAGTAGTATTTCGATAAATTATGTAAATTTTGATGTGTCCAGTGTAGTGTAGTGTCTAGTTCCATACATTTTGACACTTGGGTACTTTTACCACACAACCTATGTTTACATTAGAAATACCCAAGTCCAGCACCAAATAATGTTAAAATAAAACATGTAATACAAACTTTATATATGTTTATAGACATATACACTGTTGTGTTGTGTAGCCAGAACCTTGGACAACAATAATGGTATAACTTTTAGTATTTTTAAGTAATCTCTTAATTTACATGGTATAAACAAACTTTGTTCTTGCGTTATACAAAAGCGATACGGATGACGGACGAGTCTGTAAATGTATAGCCTATCTATATAACAAAAAAAAAAATCGGTGGGACTAAAAATTGAAAAATAAATGAACTGTAAAAACATTTTAAAACCCAGCTTTTAGTTATAAATGAACTAAAAGGATAAAAATAATTATAGGAGTAGTTACAGAATTTCTACAACTTACTTGTAAGACGTGGTCGAACAGCCGTAATAAACTTTACTACAGATTAATATTTTGGTATCAATTTATATTTAGTATTTAACAGCTTGGCGCGAATAGTTAAGATACTTACGCAGAGATATGTGCTTACTACGCTTACACAAATGAGGTATACGTTCTATATTGCGCCAAACTTTTATATACTAAGTATAATTTGATATAAAAATATTGTTTTGCAGTAAAGTTTATTACGGCTGTTCGACCACGTCTTACAAGTTATACAAATCCAATCCTGTAAATACTCCTATAATTATTTTTACAGCTAATTTATTTACGACGTAGAATCCAATAGCGCTCAGTTGACCATGAGATAGCTACATAAATAATAATAATAGTAATAATAATGTAAAATTGTCGTAGTAGAGTACGTTTTAAGCCCCCCTTTCTCGGCGTGTGGGGAATATTTACCCGTCAAATTGGTAGTGCCTTCTGGTTGCTGTATGCATCGGAGTGTTGTTTGCTCGAGCGAAGCCGGACGATTTTCCCAAGAGTCAAGATTCGCGCGACAGGTTCCGGCCAACCAGACATCTAATTGGCCGGCAGTCACGCAGCGCTGCCAACCCTCCGTACGAAAAAAATCGATGCGGTATTTTGTGCACTGTTCCCCTGAAATTGGAAATAAACGCACGCGAGGGGGCAATCGCAAAATGGATGCTGTATAAACCGTCAAGGCAAGAATTTTAATGGGTTTTTGTCGAATTGCAGCGTAACTTTTTTTTTTTTTTTTTTTTTTTTTTCCCCGCAGTTAGTTCCGTTTGCCTTCTGCATGTCTGCCTTCTGGAGATAATGCAATTTCAAGAAGTAATGGCATACATGAAATGAACTGATTTGCAATTTATTGCAATACTTTTTTTTATATATTTTTAATTTTCTAGACAATAAGACATTATTACTGAACCAAAATATTCAGGTAAACTATAGACTGTTCACGGCAAAGTGAGCACTAAGGCCGCAGTAATTTTTTCCTTTCAGCCATTTTTTTTTTATCCTCTAACCACCTGTTTTTTAAATAAATATTGCCATGTAAGTAATACACAGTGTGTATATTCCACCGCACTCGGAAGTTAACCTCTAAGGCTAAAATTAAATATATTTATTGACTATTATTCCAAATGGGAGGGCTTTTAAAAGTGCTCACTTTACCGTAAATAGTCTCTATGATGAATAAGGCAAACATACGAAACAAATCAGACACTTTAATAAAAATATCAGGGCGATTCTAAAGAGCACTCCCATACTTTTGGATTAGAAATGATTTCGTTAAAAATTAAAACCTGATTTTCATGTTGTTCGCACAGAAAAAGTGCTGTTGTCTATGAATGATTATTGCAATAGAGTGAGTTATTTGATTAATTTGTCGTTTCGGACATTCGCCATTGCAGAGGTCTCAATTTTGTTGTATGCTCTAGATAATGGTTAATACAATAAGGAAATGCTATATCTTTTTAAGTATTGACTCCTGTCCCTTTTAGGCGTATTTCGCCATGTTTGTTACCATTGGAACAAATTCCATGGTGAAGATATTTGGGTACATCTTTCGAGTGATTTTCCGTGTATACAAAAGCTCTACTGCTAAAATACGCTGTTACATAAGGAATTTCCAGAGATTTGAGTAAACGTCAGGTGATCGACATGTTAGGAAATAATATTTGTGAACCTATTTTATGAAATTTCATTTAAATAACCAGCTAGACTAATCGCCTCCCACCAAGACGAATCGGGTTCGAGTCCCGACGGGGCCGCCTAAGGATTTTTGCACGTGGGAATCGGGCCGGACGATACCACTGGTGGGCGGGTTTTCTCGGGGTGCTTCCGTTCCCCGCCATTACATTCCGGCGCTGCTCCATACACACCTCGCTTCATCCTCATCGGCTCGATGTTAAGAGCCACCGACATATCTTCAATCCACTCGGCTGTGTCTAAAAACAGGCAACGAAATACTTTTTTTTAAGGTTTATGATAATTCTCCCTTTGGTTTGCTAATGTCCGTAAGCTTTTAGAATGCCCATGTCTAAATTATACGTGAGCTATGTATGTGGTTATCTGATCTTTTGGCATGTCTGACACATTTCAATTTAGGATACATAAATTATTTAGTTATTGTTTTTTGCCATGGTAACCTATCTGTCGTCGGTGTGTATAGTACCTATATTTACACTAAAATGTATGTACTTCTCACAACATAAAAATCATAATATAACAAAAAAAAATTACGAGGCACTACTAGAAGAAAATTGCAATTAAAAAAGAATAAATTAATCGAGTATTTTGTATTTAACACAACCATTTTTCATGTCCAGTGGTGGGTAATTTCTTTAATGTTAGGAACAGCTTTCGGATGAAATTTTTCTATTTATTTATTTATTATTATGTGTATACAAACATCTCTAGTCATTTTGCAGGACAGTACAGAGCAGGGAAATAGGTAAATTTGAGGGTGTTTATTCAGGAACTGCCCCAGAAAATCTCCAGGAGGGTGGGGGGGGGGTGGAACTACTTTGGAACAAAACTACCCCCACTGCAGCCGGCCGGGATCGAACTCGCGACCTCTCGAACGCGAGTCAGACATGCTACCACGTTGTGGCCAAGCACACGCACGTAAGTTATGTTTTCCATTCCAGTTTGATATAGCAAGTCTTCAGCGACCCTCGAAACAAACGCCAGGAATGGCGATCGTCATGTTGTCACCACTTTGGTAGATGTTTCAACGACCGAATATTTCAGATCTTGTCCACGCTGTAAGATAGTGAACACTGGGTAGAGTGTGCATCGAGTTGCGCAGCGCGGCAACTCTCGATGGAAGTTTTATTTTCGCAAATAGCTTTATCGGAAACCGCGTGCATGGCACTTGACCTCTGAACATTGTTTACATATATGCAAGTGCTTTCAAAAGTATGCACACTTCGTCTATCCTAAATGTATTGCAACTAGAGAATATTTAAGGTAGAATCCATTCGCAGCTACTTATCTTTTTTTTTCTGAAGCCCTGCTAAAGTTCTGCTTCCAGGATAATCCTCCGCCTCATACGGACAAAGCTTAACTCAGTCTAGAAAATTACACCAAAGGACAACGCATTCACTTTATACAGCATGAGAAATATTTCTTACTAGGAGCTACCAACACACACGTTTTCTCACTGTTTTTAATTCGTATTGATTATAAATGAATTATTACAAATTATAAATAAAATAGATGTAAAAATTCGAGTTAACAAAAAATAAAATACTTCCACGTTAACAGAGGTATAAAACCCTCGTGATTCGTGGCATTTTTAGGAATTCACTAAACACGTCATACATGGTGTCATTTTTCAAAGGTTTGAATCAATTAGTATGAAGAAACTGTGAATAGACTATAACCAGAAATATTTACCCTTATAAAAGTGTTGAGGTTGTGTTTGAAATTATAACGTAAAAAGAAATACACGCTAATGACACTCACAGTTGCAATAGTGACAGACGAGTCAAAGTTGCGGAGATTGACAGAATATGAATATCCACCGACTTCACCTTTAGTCTTGGCTGAGAGAAAGGTTTTGTTCCAGCCAACGGAACACTCGTTTGTATTGGACCAAAAACATATTTACCTGCCCCCAACAAAAACTGCGTTATTGATCAAGAAAACTTGAAAAGGAGACATCAATCTGGTTCGTCTAACAAAATACACGCCTGAATCAAGAAAACCTCTGTATTGGGCCAAAGTAAAACTTGGACTGTAGTTGAATCAAGTGTACACCGGATGTCGGGCTCGCGGAAACCGCTGGCTGAGTCACCATGGTGCAATGTCGTATGGGAACTACGGCACATGCTCGCTCGCTCGCACATCCCGACATGCAGTTGCATGTCAAGACTTAATACTTAAAACTTGAGACTACAGACGTAAGACTTAAGCGATAGGAAAATTTACGTCAAACACATATATAGTGAAGTCGCCTTCGCAATTGGATCACAGTTTATTAGACCCGCCCTACACGCCTCTGAGCCAATAGTAGACTTTCACGGGAACACCTTACGAACCCCTTAACTGCCAGGTGAGTGGCAACAGCCAATGAACACACAGCTGAGGCTCCAGTATGCAGAGGACTGAGGAGTCTAGCCCACAGATCATTTAACTCGGGTAATTTTCCTATCCCTATTAATTATAATGACATAAATCAGTGAAATAACATTCCCTGAATGCCAGCTGATGTTACTGCCGATCGACAAATCATGGTAATTAACAGGGAACAAGTGACTTACGGCAGTGTAATTCTCGACATTCAGTGGGAATCATAAATTAATAAGTGAAATTCAGACATCGTATTAATTAGTTATCAGGTACAGATTATCAGTTACTCAATTTCCACTGTTGACTCAATTCTCACTGTTTCAGATTTATTTAGAGTTTGGCCACTTATTTGATTGCATGCGTTCAAAAATTCAGATCGATAATTTGTAATTTTTATGACAATAAGTATTGTAACAGTGTTTATTTGTGGGTTTATTGATGCTGAATAAAATTCCCATTGAAAGAAGTTGAATACGTAACTAACGCGCAAATCAGTAAAACTTGAAATATTTATTTATTCACCTTGTTTACTATTTGAAATGTATATGTTTAAAAATGTCTCCGTGCCCTGGGCAATTACTTTAGTTGAAGTTACTAAAATATTGAGCAGGGGCAAATGACGTCGGTTCGGATCTCGATCATGCCTTCATTTTTTATTTGTTAACCGGAACAGCTTAATGAGCGTAGGGCGAATCAAATATTAAGTTGCGCCAACCAAATCTTAGAGTTTGGGGGAAACCAGTTAAAAACAAGGAAATAAATTGGTTTCAATAACAAAATATTGCATCGCCCTTTAACAAGCGATTAATTTGGTTGCGGCAAACAAACCTTGTTTGGTTCAACAAAACCTTTCTCTCAGTGCACGCAAGGAACCGCCCCAAGTATTCGCCTGGAGTTATTTTGGTAATACGTAGGGAAAACATAAATAATGATGGCTGGTCAGAGAATCGAAAACGGATCCACCCTAATGATGTGAGTCCAGTAATTGAAATGAGTGGCCATGCAACGGTAGGGCAGAACGTCATTTCCCTTCACATACGATACGTCTAATTTTAATTATACTCTATTCGCGGTTTCTTAGAATTTTTTTTGGATCAGGCCTATGAAAATCACCCCATGTATGAGGTTGTTTAGTTATTTCGTAAATAAATCCGTGTCGTAGGCGTTTTATACTTGTGTTGGCATAAAATCACTTTATTTATGGTTAAATTCAACTTTTACTTATACCTAGGGACCTGTAAAATTCGCGTTATTATTTGAGGACATGTTACATTTGAAAACAATTTTCCTTTGAAATATGTGTGTCATTGGACCATTCTTTATTTGACACGCCCCGGGTAACCCTGCGCCAATATATGAACGCTCCACAACTGTGTGCCCCAATCACGCGCAGTTCGCCCAGAAAGGGCGTGACTTCACATACACGCGGAAACCAATGGAGGAACGACGCCAGCTCATGTATATATAGTACTATGAATTTTAGCTTGATGTAAAAAAAATAACGCTAATTTTGCTGGTCCCTACTTATACCTTATCTATAAATTATTACATTTATTTTACATTTAATATGCCTAGTTAGGTATAGTTCTCATGCAAAATTATATTGAACAGAGTGCGCACGAATGCGGTGCGTTGTAACTCTGGTGTGATTTCTAGACTCGGTTAAACTTTGTTTGCATGAGGCGGAGGAATATGCTGAAAGTGGAACTTTAGCAGGGCTTTAGAAAAGTTGGACGTAATCGTGAAGGGACTATAGCATTACATGTACGTAAGAAGCTCTCAACAAACAGGAAACCCCGGTATTATAACTCGGTGTAATCACGCAGAATTCCTTGAACATTTTGTTCCCCGCTGACCTACGTGACTGCAGGATGGTAGGCAGTGGCCTTAAATCTGAGAATAATATGCTTTCGACATTAAAGTTCACTGATTTCACAAACGGCGTTAATATAATATTTTTCATTGCACTAAACGTAATGGTACATACGTAATCATTACTAATAAAGTTAATGAGAAAATTTGTTCGTTATCGGAACGGCTAATATATTTCAAGTCTTTCAAGCGGAATTAAACGAATTATCTGTTTTTACGTTGGATATTGTGGGAGAGAAATTAAATGAGCTTCCAATTTGTATTGCACTCATTAGTAGCAAAATTACAGATGTGTCGAGAATTAAAGGGCTGTTTCGAAACAAAAGACCAATAACGATAACGCGTGTTTACCCGAAATCCAATTTTCACGCGACCTCTGTATGATATTTTTATTCTGTCCTTAACTTTTCTCCACGTCTTAATCGTCGTTCCCAGGCTGGAGTCGTCCAACTCGAGCACTGGTCCAGCTGTAACTTTCCTCCGCAGGCTCTGCCTAGTTCTTGAAATCATATTCCTTCGCTCATTTGTATTTCGAGCGGAAAAGAGTCCTACTGCGGAACAATTGAGAAACGTTCTGGGCGAAGAACGTGATTGGGCGCCGCGATAAAATTCAACACCCGTTCCGACGTTACGAGGCTGTTAAAGTTAACGGTTGCACTTTCTTAGGCAACGTTTACTTTTTTTTTCTTCTCTCCCCCTCCGACGATGAAGCTATTTTTAAATCCTTCGCTCCCTTCCCAGTGGATGAAAAAAAAAAAAAATGGAAATGAAAATGTAGGTCTATTTAAATTGATTTTACGACACCGAAGTATTTCTCCCGTGGAAACCAATTACGCACCCCCAAGTTTTGCCGTTATTTTCACTGGCGTGGAAAGACTTCGTTAATCGTCGTGTATATTCTCCACGTCGGAGAAATGGTTAGGCAGTTTCAACGGTAAATCCAAAGGACCGTGCCTTTTCACGATATAAGATGACATCACGCTAGACTCCACGGCCCTCTACACACTCGAGATGATATCACTTGTCCATTGGCTGCCTTCACAGACAGAACTCATTCACCTGTTTATGCCGGCCAAACGAAATGAAGCTGCTAGAGTGCTGAGTGTTTTTTTTTTTTTAAATGCATTTATGGCTTGCCCCTTGACTGATAAAAAGAAGTTCCATTCAGGCCACAGGTTTCTATTAATTTAACTTATAATTTCGATATATCATAAAAAAGTAAATAATTTTTCGAAGTACAGTTTGTTCGGTGCCTAATTGCACAATATTTCGATTTTTAGTAAAATTCCTTTCAAACTTGAAATATTTCTTATTTTGCTATCCGAAGTTTGTCTTTGGTAACAATTACTTCAGAATCTGAATTCATTAACACTTCGCAACATTTCTATTTCACGAAGGGTTAAACTTTATAAGAACACTTACACGTTTATAGTGCAATATATTATTATTTTGCACTTATGATTATTGTGTGGTGATTAGTGTGAAGTGTGCCGTCCACATCTTCACTTCCCAAGCCATGCTACGGAGCGCACTACATATCACGATAATGACGTAGTTAGAACCCACATGAAACATTCGTAACAACATAGTAACTACAGAAAGTAATAATGCCAGCGCGGAACACATCTGAAGTATGGAACCATGCAAGATGTAAACCAAATATTCAACTTTGCATTACACAGGAACTAAAACAATAACTGAAGTAATAAAGCACTGTTGAATCATTTGACACGTCTTAAAAAAAAAATTAAAATTAAAATTTGCTGAAAATTAGGTAGCACACGGAAACTTTTTGGGGTTTTTAATATGTTTTCACACGTGCATTATGCACTTAGCTTCGGAAATTGTACATTGTGTTTGATACACAAGCCATATAAATGCCCAACTGAGTTGCAATTTCTAGTTGTGTTTCGGTAATTCATTACAATTTACCTCTCTGTGCTCGGTCTTACATTCCCCCTTCCACCAGTTGATGCAAAACCACAGCAAGAAACTTCCACTGCAACTGTATGTCTCAACACACATGGCAATAATCAGTGAGTTTATAATATCCTGGTAACAAACCGGTCATATGTTGAGTGGATAGAGAAATTGCTAACCCTGGCAACCCCATTACTCTAGCTCTACTGGTAAGAAACATTTTTTAATTCCGAATTTGGTGAATTTATAGCTAATATTCCATACAATGTGAATTTAAAAAAAAAAAAAAAAAAAAAAAACAACAACAACAACAACAACAACAACTTGTTCGCAAACTTTTATGCTCCGCTTTGATTTATATTTACTTAAACAATTTTTAAAAATATCACGCTTCAAATTGTGTCTACATAAATTTTTACACAAAAATGTCTACAGCAATTCCATATTTATGGAATCGTTTAAAAAATCATAACTTAAAAATTATTTGACCGATTTGAATAATTTAATCATCCTAATATGTGTTTTACAATAACAATGTTAGGAAATTGTATAGCATAGTTTTAAAGTTATACACCAGGAAATTATTTTAACAACATTTACAAATGGTCTTAAATTTTTTATAGGTATTGTACGTGTTATTCTAGCGCTTCAAACAAAAAGAAGGGTGTGTTATTTCTTATATGAAATAAAAATCATGAAGTATGAGCTCCTGACGCTCTAAAGTAGGTCATATTTGTAACTTAAAGACTTTTTAAAATCGAAACACTAGACAAATATTCTTACACTGTGTTGAGATAGCGGTATTATTTAACAAATTTAAAACGATCTAAACTTTAGCTCGCGTCATGACTTGGGCATTTTATAATTTCGTGGTCATTGAAATGCCACACTCCTGGACAGCAATTATTAACCATTTTAGTAACTCTTAACTGAGCTATCCGGTTGTAGATCACGTATCAACGAAAGCATTGAACTGGTTTTGATAACACTTTCTAGACCATGTTCGAGTGTAGCTCGAGCAAAGCTAATTTGAATATTTCTTTGTTCTTCAGAACAAAACTAACATGGATGTGCAGTCTTTGTTCGGCTAGTGTTAAACATGACCTCCACGAGAACACCACAGGGCAGTAACAAATATATTGGTAACGGTAGAATTTATTTTTTATAGCCACTCAAAAGTACAGATTGATTGTAAATCCTTTTATACGATAAAAGACATTTGATTGGGTCAATATCAGCTCTGCTCTCCATTGGTTGATGACCGGCCAATAATGAACGCTGTAAAGTACTGGGTGGTGTCCGGTGTGGTATGGACCAATAGGACGATGGTGAGTTCTAACACAGCCACCAACAGAACCGGTGTTCTTGCAGTAGTGTATATAGGTGACACACTTATAATTTGTCTTAAGTAGCTTTAAATGTGTGCAGACCTCATGTCTGTGTTAAGGACGCTGAAAGTTCTAGTGTTCGTGCGATTTTGCACCTATGTCTATTTTCTCTTATCCAAAAATTTATGTCCGGTTGAACAGACTTTGTTAATGCTTTGTAACTCGCCCAGACGCAAACATCAATAAACAGTATATTCTGACATTGTATCACTGCAATCATGTGAAAATTTGTCATGCGCTTGACAATTAACGTTATCCTGAAGTGTTGGCATTTTCTAAATAAGCTACTTCAGTTAATCGAAATAAATTTAAATCTTCCCCAAGTCTATATACACACAAATATCATAAAATTAAAAGCGGCTGCAATTCTGTTAGATTAAGTGGCTGTGTGGCAAAATTTCCTTGCGATTTTTAACACAAAAATTGCTGGTTCATATCTCGACACCTCTAAAGTTTATTTTTTCGTGAAAATGATTCGAATTGATTGTTCTCCTTTCTTTTAAAAATGTTCTTATTACTATGTAGCTGCGCGTTCAAGGTCAAGAAGCGAGGGAGCGATACGGGCGACACTAACACGCACGCCTAGTGCATCATCGCTCCTACGCGCAAAGCGTGCAGTGTTTCCGTCCTAACGCCTTACTGAGTAAACTAGATCTGTAACTGTGGGGTTTTATTACACGGGATGAAAGTACACAGATCAATCGTACTTTTCTCTTACCGCTTAAAGAAACTGCATAGGCAAGCTTTAAAAATGCGATATTTGACCACTTACACGATTTGATTCCCTACATTAATACACTTAATACGATAAAAAAAAAATAGCGATACAAATAATAGGTAATTTTTTTTATCCTTTCTAGAAGAACTTCGTATTTCCAGAACATTTATTTACCGAGACACGAGTTTACGCGTAAACAACGATTTCACAGAAAACGTTTCACTACATAGGACCTTTAATGTGAACTGTAAACGTCCTGCTTTACTGTCAACATCGTGTCATCAAGGAGGAGATAGCAGATGATTGATAACCAGGAATCTGTTTCGTCGGCATTGAGGTGTGAACGGGATAGAGGTATGGCTAGATATATATATAGTCAGGGACACGACCCAGCAAGGGAAGGGAATGTCAGGGAGTGTTGGATGTTACGAATAATTAACCCCCCTTCCCTCATCAACCCCTTGGAGGTCTTTATCTCCCACTACCACCCGACTGAACGTCCCTTCAGGGATGTGCATCGACTGGAGGTACCCGCCCTCTGCAACTGCCCTCTCGCCCTCGCTGGCTTGGAAACTTCGCTGAACCAAGCTTATCCCTGCGGAATTGTCCATCCCGTTTAACGGCCGTCTGTTTACCCGGTGCAATTCCGACCATATCTCCTCTTCGTTTCTGTTCCGTATTTTTTTTTTGTCTGCACCGTTCGAGCAGCGCCTTTTCTCGCTAGTTCACGCGGGACCACAGAGGAGTAGTGGTCCGACTAACAGACTACCCGCCTCCCACTACACTCTAGATTTGAATCCGCGGGAAACCACTGATTCGCAGTGAAATTCAACTACTCTAATCAGTGGAAATGGCTTCTTCACCTAGAATCAATGAGAAATCACTGTTTCGGCGAAAAAATTTCACTAGTTGAATTAGTGACGTGAAACAATTTCACTGATTGAATAAGTGACGGCCGACTGCTGTGGAGAATTAAATATTGATTTTACTCAATGTAGGCAAATAATTATGCTAAATAAACATATTAACGATAGTTTTCTAATTATGCTGTGCAATTTACCGTAATGTAAAAAAGTAAAAAGAAAAAAATTCGCAGGTGGCCGGGATTGAACTCGCGCACCTTCCGACTCTATGCCGTTGTATTTCCATCATCATTCAAAAATAAAAAATAAACCACTGAGAAAACAGTGAGAAAAAAATGACCTGCGGATCCGTGGGAAATGTCACTGAATCAATCAGTGAAGGAAATATGGCATTTTTTCACTGGTTCATCAGTTAAATTCACTGAAGCGACTGTTGTATCAGTCAGATACGTTCGACTTATTGAAGCAGTGAAATTTTCACTGATTCAGATTTAGAGTGTAAGGAGAAAAGGGTTCGATTCCCGCGCGCGGTCACCACGGATTCTCACGTGTGGGGAAACATGGCGGACGTTACCGTCAGTCGGCGTGTTTTCTCGGGGTTCTCCCACTTCCCGTGCATTCCGTCGCTGGTGTATAACCTCGCTTGAAACTCGCCGGCGCTCAACACCTTGTGATTCTCACGTGTCATTATGCAAAGACTATGCTGTCTAAACATTTCATTTTTATGTGAGGAAAGAGTACTCATGAGTAACGGCCACAAATTGAACGGAATGATAGAGCATGAAAATTCAAGAACGAATGATAGCCTACAAGTATTAAGGAAACCCCCTCCAAATATTTAAAAAAAGCTCGAAAATTGTCTTTCGAGGGCTTGCTACTTGCAAATGCGGGGCTTGATGTTAACTAGCCGTGGTGAAATGAATTATTATTTCGAACAATAGTTCGAGTTGACTTTTCGATCGAGAGATTCCATTAAATCCTATGATAAAAATATAAAGAAAAACATTAAAAATATTACAATATACACATTTCAATGGGGTTACTTTTATTTACCATATGTTCGAATTGACAAAGCAACGTCATACAGTAATAGTTGATATGATATATTACTTTAGAATAAATATAGTTGAATCTTTTACCAACTGTTACGTACAGAAAATAAAAAAACATTAGTACCTGCATGTGCAAAAATAATAGTTTAAAGTTTATACTATTTTGTTGCGAATAACTTTAAATAAAAAAAAACCTTTCTTAATAATTGTAACACCGAATTCCATCTTGTTAGAAAATGTATTTTAAAGTCGTAGATACCACTGCTTTTTCTTTTAGTTTGCGGTAGTAATTTTTTCATATTATATAATGTTGTGGTTATTTCTTAAAAAGTTGGGACAGTTTTGAAATTTTAAACTATTGACTGAATTAAGTATTGCTGCATGTTATAGTTAGCAGCATTCAAATATATTGACATTAAGTCTAGCCCCATCAGAATACGCTAAATATTTTAAATTTTGTTTTTGATTTTATGTTTGGGTAATTCGCGTACGATGAGATCTTCCCATGGCCCTTAAGTTCTCCTCCCCTAGAGCACACGCGATATTTATATTTCGTTTGCGTATGCTACACTGACGTCTAATATCAGCGTTGATTTGGCGCTGTCAGGCTGTTTGAGCGACTCCGAGTAAGTCAGGAATGATGGTAACTCACGCTTGAGCAGCTGAGTACAAATGGAAGTGAAATGCAATGGGAAAAGCGAAACCCTGTCGAGACGTTTCGCAAAAAATACTGATAAATGTGTGCTTACTAAGCAGGAGAACTTATTAAAAGAAAACTTCTTAAGAGGGTTTCACAGTAAATAAAATCACAATCTTTGCGAAACCATCTCGCACAGCTAGAAGCTTGGTAAATCTGGCCTTAATGCACTATCAGAATGACCGTTGCAATAAGTGAACAGAGTGAAGAGATTCGAGCGGCCTTTAACAGCGAGGTCTTGAGAGTCGATGAGGTTGATTGAAGCGAATATGGAGCGGCGCTGAAATGAAGGGGCAGGGGAAGCAGGAGATCCCCGAGAAAACCCGCCAACAAACGGCATCGTCCGGCACGATTCCCACTTGCGAAAATCCTGTGACCCGGCCGGGTATTGAGCGCGGTTCGCCTCGGTGGGAGGCGAGCGTGCTAATCGCTCAGCCACAGCGATCCCCTTTGCAATAAGGGCACTATCTGTTCTTCAGGGTAAACTGAGCACTTTTGAAATATATATCCTTAAGATCTATTTGTATGTATCTACATTGTGTATTCTTTCACCAAATGTAAAATTAACATTTTAATGGGCCTGGTCGCTTTCTCTATGCGTCGCTCAACTGAAACAGTAAAATTATTATGAAAGTAAATATTTCACAAATCTGCTAATTCTCACCATTAACTGCATTTAAAAAGAACAGAGATTAAGGTAAATTATTTAAGTTTTTCACAACTGTTTACGTAACTTTTTTAATTGAACTTGAAGACATGCTTTATGTATAACGTTGGCCACTTTATCGAGCGCATGCCACTCAGTGCGTACGCTAACATGTATGCAGGTGGAGGTAGTGGCATTTTTCGACGGATGGTTTCAAAAGTGTTCATTTCACCGTGAACATCCTTGAAATGAAATGAATGAACTATTAGATCACATATTTAAAGTAATGCTACGTTTATTCTGTCTGGCGTTGCTCCAAGGCGACGAACAATGGAGTGTCCACAATGTATAATTTTCCAAATTGTACTCGCGGTATTTGCAAGACACTGTCCTGCAAACTCATGAATTATTTCAAGGCGACATTCCCCTCTGCCCTTACACGCTGTTCCGCTTTCATTCTAAAATTAAGCCTAGTGAGTAAATCACTAACGCGTAAAATACTCGTTACACCCGTTGAAAAGTTTTTTATAACTGTATATAAAAATGTTCAATAACTGGCTCTACAATTCGGAATTGATGTTTCTAGTTTCCAGGCTTTAATTTATAGTCGAAATTTTCGTGCCTCTTTATTTGCCCTTTTGTGTTCTATTTCACATCTTCTCTTTGATATTCTCTAATACGCAGGGCGTATTTGTGTTGCTGACGTCGAATCTATATAGTGGCTCCGAACATGGAAACAAGCAAGAAAAAAAAAGTCCCATTGAAAATATGTCCGAAACCCCCTCAGATTTGTGTAACATCGGGATGAAAAGTGAGCCCCATAATTCCTCGTGTTGACAACGCGCAGCGGTAGCACATGGCACCAGTGGCTGGAATGATGTTACATGGTACGTATGGGAGATATGCAACGCAGCGGGCTCTCGTGCACATACGGGATTTCAAACGCACGTTAAAAAAAAATATATATATATCTACTCGTTTCTGTGTTATAAATTAAGTGACAGTGCTGTACAGCCTGTATTTCAAGTACGGCAAACATGCTTCATATCCTACTGTTATCTTCCTTAGGTTATTGAGCGGTTTCTAAGATACGTCTGAGAGAATTCAAACTTGTAAAACTAATCAGTGGAGACCTGCAAAATTTGCGGTATCATTTCACGACAGAATAGACTTCCAACACAAATTCGTTTGTATTTCTCTTGTGATTGGATTACAGGTGATGCGACACGCCCTGGGCGTCCTTGAACCAATCAGAAAGAACTAACAACAATATAGCCCAGTCACGTCCCACCTAGTCAAAAGGGCTATGGGTCCTCATGTTTGAAGAAGCGAGTGAACGAATGACAACGACTAAAATGCACATAGTACAGTGAAGTATATCGTGCTACCAAATAATGAAGCGAATTTTGCAGGTCTCTACTAATCAGCAGAGTCCTGCAAAATTCGCGTTATTTTCTGACTGCCCGATGAACTTCACCGTCCTCTGTATACTCGATTCAGGGTCAGTTGTTTATTGGCTTGCGCAGAAGTCAGGTGCCATTTTTCCCTTTCGACTTGTTTGGACGCGATTGGCCCCTGATGTCTTTCATTGTTTCTTATTGGTTGAAATACGCCCGGGAGGGTTCTTGGAAAGCTGTAACCCAGTAAAAAAAAAAAAAAAAAACCACTAGAAATGTATAACGTTTTGAGGTATATTCTGTCCTCAAATAATAACGCGAATTTTGCAGGTCTCTAATAATTAGTGACTTGCGTAAAACAAACAATCCGTCGGTGACTAAAATCTCTTTCAACCCGATATCAAAAAAATGTATTGAAATATTTTCAAGGGTACCAAACGCATAAGGGTTACGCCAGAGTCTTCATAGGCAAATAGCGAACTGCGGACTTGATTATCCGTATGAAGGTCACGCCTGTTTAGCTTTAAACAGCCAGGAAATGTTTCACACAGGTTAGAAATTTTTTATATAACGTACATTTTGGTCCGGCAGATATCGAAAACCAAATATAGGCTACTCATGGTAAAGCGAGCACTTATTAAGGGGCCTTGCTAAATTTTTCCTTTTAATTAATGTCTACTTTTCCGCCACTTTTTAATGTAAACGTTGCAGTACGACTATTAAACACAGTGTATACTTTCCATCACTCTCAAAAGTTTACGTCTGAGACTGCAATAAAATATATTTATTAGGGGTTAATGCCTTTTGGGAGGGCCTTAAAAAGTGCTCGCTTTACCGTGAACAGCCTATAACAACAGTCACGGTTACTAAAGACTGTTCACGTTAAAGTAAGCAATTTAGAAATAAACCTTAGAAAAAAGTCACTGCCCCTGCATGCATATCTACACTTAAATGGGCGGACTGAGTGATATTCCACCAATAACGTTGGTAACAACAGATGGAAAGTAGTTCCAGATCTTAACGTCGAATAAAAAGTGTTATTAAATTATTTGTGATAAGTTAAAATTATTTTATTTGCTTTCTGTTTTTTAACGCATCGAAGTGTAAAAATGAGCAGATTTGTGAAGTATTACTTTCTTTAAAATGTCACAATTTCATTTGGCCGACGCATGATTAAAGTTATGAGGCCCATTACAATGTTAATTTTACATAAGGCGGAAGAATACACAACGTGTATACATGTAGATCTTAAGCAGGGCTTTCAAAAATGATCATTTTACTGTGAACAGCCTATAGCCGACAGTATTCTATAATCTGACACGTACCACTTATCAACTAAAGGAAGTAGTACGACAAAGCCGACTATATTACAGGTATGATGCATAGGAGCCACCAGCCACCTAGGTTGACGACGGCCGTGTTTGATAGCACCCGGCCAACATATTGGATCTCGGTAACCTTGACCTTGAGCCATGACCTTGACCCTCAATCATCTTTAACCCAATTTTTTTTTCAATTTTTTTTTAAATTTAAAAATCCAGAGACATATAAAGTTAACCTACCTTAACTCTCACCCCCTCCCCACCAAAACTCACGGCACCCCCTCCTACCCCTAATCGTAAAGTATCCAGAACAATTGCAAAAATAAAAAATTAAAATTAAAAATCGAGTAGCATATAACATTATACTCACACTCGTGCCATCACCCTCACCTCACTCTCTCCCCGCCCCCACACCTCCCAATCATAAAAAAACCGAGCAAAAAATATGCAAAAAATTGAAAAATTGAATTTCAAAAATCGAGTAACATATAACATCAGAACCCCTCCCTTGCTCAACACTGCATCCCCTCCACAAAAATTAATCACTGGCCTTATGTAACAAAAATTATCCTTCTACCCATACCAATCAATAAATCGTACCTGCCCGTTGGCCACTTAATTACGACTTTAACACATATTTGTCCTGTATTGGTGACTATGTGCATAGTTTGCTAGTTATTAGCTTTTTTGACATCTACAACCAATGAGATCCCACGTCGTACGTTTCCAAACCCATGTACTCGCTGACAACGCATGCCTGGCCTGACACGGGAGTATTTCTTTATTGTCATCGGTGACTCTATCACAACGTGATATCGCGTGCGGAAGAAGAACCACGGAGTCAAGTGCGAAATAAAATATTTAGAAAATATTCCGAGTGATGTTAAAAAAAAAAAAAAAAAAAACACACACACACACACCTCATTCACTGACGCTAGTATACTTTTATATTTTTACAGCCACGATAAAGTTCCATAACGAGAATATGAACATGCTGCTAGGAAAACGTACATTTAAAAAGCTGCCAGGAATATCCAATGCCTTTATGGCTATCACATTAATCAAGTTAGTAGGAAACGGGCGTTTAAAATTTAAACATGTAAGTATTTTGAACATTTAAAATGGATCAAACTCACCAAAATCTTCAACCATTGTCTCATAAACGAATTCGCCTAATTTTACCAAACTTCATGGCAGGAACGTGAGACTGATAAATTTCTTTCAACAATTGAAGACGTTTTCTTCTGCTTTCTTGAACATGGCACACAAAGAAATATCCAACAATCTTCGGATACAGGAAGTATAGGCCTACGTACCTGCAGACAGAAGAAAAAAAATCATTAAAAATACCATTTAAAATATACATATTCAAAATAGTTTTATAAGGTAAAAATTAACATAATGCCATGCATATAACGTTAACATGTCCAGTTCACGATAAGGTAAACGACTTTGCAATCAGCTTTTCAAAATATAATTCATCCGTATAGATATTTGAAACCATTCAGTCCTTGCGCTTAGGTGCATAGATGTGTAGCGCATTAAGGAAAATTAAGGCCGGTGCCGTAAACAGCAAAGGATCAGAATTCAAATCGATCGATGTTTTCGTCTAGGTTTTATGGTTTGTTGACGTCATTCTAACTCTATTTTAGAAATGGTTGCCGCCAGCAATGTTAATTTTACATAAGGCGGAGGCATACACAGCGTGTATACAAGTAGATCTTTCAAAAGGGCTTTCAAAAGTGTTCATCTGACCGTGAACACCCTATACCTGCGCATGTCTCAACGGGCACGCTGGCTGACACTCGCCCGGTAAGGTTGGTAACAGAGAGGAGGGAAATATAAGTTTCCCGTCTTGACTTTGAATTTAAAGTGTCAGGTTAAAATTTGCGAATACTGAGATTATTTATTTAGATTTGGGTTTTTCAATGCTTATGATGATTAGCAAATTTGTTAAACGTATAATTTTTTTATAATTTCGCGGCTCACTTAAGCGAAGCATTAATAAAATTACGAGTCCCACAGCAACGTTAATTTTACACATCTGGTTCTCGTACGGTCTACTTTAAAAACTATTATAATCACGCTGTGTGTTCCTGAGTCGAGACTTAAGTGTTAAAAGTATTTTTAAAATTTTATTTTTAGCGTTTTCAATACGAGTAATTCGTGTTGAGATTTTTTTAAATAACGTTTGCGATAAAGATGCAAAGTTTTTATCCGTGATATATTATTCAGCTATACATTCGTATCGCTAAGTTTCCTTATTCGCATATGCATATATATAGCCAGGTTATAAAAACAACCGTAAGGTCTATGGCGATCAAATAGCTGTTTCAGAGTTCTAGCTAGAACTTTTGGAATGGCATATTTTTATACTGTCTGCAAAATATGTAGTAAAATATGTAGGAATTTTTCATTGCCAATTTCCATACGACTTTTCCGAAGTTTTCCTCGCTGTTTTATTTTTTTCGTTTATCTCCTCTCCCAGTTCACGCGAATATTGGTTGAAATTTCCACCTCCTTGCTTTCTACTGTGCGTGGACACGGCGTCTTCGCTAAGTTGACTTGCTACGTTAGCTAATCAGAAAAAGGTTGCAAAATGGCTATAAAAATACTGCTTCTTTTAACGTTCGGTAGTTTCCGTTGGTAACTTCACATACACGACAGATTAAGAAAGTTGGTCCAAATCCGTTCAATAACTAGTTCCCTTTTCAAAGTGTACTAGCGACAACCGAAGCGAAATAAAATCAATGATCGTACACTAAAATAAAACAACACAATTAGTTTCAGTGACATTTTATATTTGAGCCCTTTCGTGTCTGTCGCATATGCGGACATACAGCTCTGTAAAGCTCAAGAATTATGCACAATAAATATAGCTTTCAAATACACGCACGTAAGTTGAATATATTTTTATTTACGAAAACCCATGATGGTTGCCTTTAATTAGGAATGATAGGACATTGAGCATTTTATGCGAAATATGCGAACACATTATATTCCGTTCTTAGTGTTGCTATTCCGAATGCATCAACAAAAAATTTATTTAAAAAAATATTATAAAGCGTGGCTATTGCAGTAATTATTACTCTAGTTGCACGAAACCAAGAGTAAGAAATAATGTTTAATAATATCTTTAATATTTAATTTTATACACAACCATTTTAGTCACGAAATACGACTGTGATTAATGTATATAATATTAATCATTAAAAACAAATTGTTATACTTATTACCATACAAAAAATATATATGCATTCATTTATCATATTCAAAATAAAACCGACTTTTCTGACATAGCGTACTGCTTGTTATTGAGTACCGCATGTTGTCCAGTCTGGTGCAGTATTCCATTTTAAGGTCCCCGCCTACCTTCACCTTTTTTCACGTCTTAAGTCTAGAAGCGCAGGAGCGATAAATTCGACACTGCCACGCACATCAAGTGCGCCAACGCCACTAAGCACAAGGCTCTGAACTGGCGTGCTGTTTTCTCGTCGTGCTCCATCTACTTATGGTTAGGGCTACCTGTTTTTCGCGAAAAGGTTTCAAGACTTTTTGTAAGCCAAATCACTAGAGCTCCGATCCACTTACGTGATTGGATGATTTTAATTGTCACGCGTAACAGGTTTCTGCCCGTGAATCACGGGCACTCGGTGTGGCAATACCAAAATTCTGATTGGCTCAGTCCGGTAAGGAACTATCTCCCAACAAAGACACGTGGCCAGTAACCAAAGTAAAACTGTACGTATGCCATAGGGCATTAGAGTCCATCCTTCTCGTAAATCTTTTCGCGAAAAACAGGTGTCTCTACATATGGGTAGGGATGGGAAAATTTCGCGAATTCATTTCGGAACAAGATAGACTTCAAACGCATATGTAGTGAAGTCACCTTCTTAATCGGATCACAGTTTATTAGACCTGCCCTGCACGCCTCTGAGCCAATACCAGACTTGCAAGGAAACAACCTTGAGAATCCCATAACTGCCAGGCGTGAGGCAACAGCCAATGAACACTCAGCTGAGGCTCCTCTATGCACAGGACTGAGGAGTCTAGCCTACAGGTCACTGAACCTCGCGAATTTTTCCTATCCCTACATATGGGTATTATTTTATTGGTGGAAAGTCTGTAGGAGAGTCCAATGCATGGTCCTTGGGTAGTTTTGTTTGTATCTGACACATATATTCTGAGATGCAGCGCTTTGAAGAAGCTGGTCCCCCCCCCCCCCCCGGCCCGTTTAGGAGTACTCATAATGGTGTCTCTTACGTGCGTGAAGTTTTGAATTCGACAGCACTCGTCTGACGTGCGTGTAATTTTTCGTAGATAATCACGTTGGACGCGCGTATAATAGTTTCTGGTTAGGTCAGCTTACGTTACGCTGCTGGGTTATGCCACCCCAGATTAAATCAGGTCATGTGACATCCATTAACTAACATCAACAGTGGAAGTGGGTATGGATAACCTTAGTAAACAATCGTCACTTTGCAACATCTGATTAATGTAAAACATGTGTAATTTCAATGTGGAATTATTATTCTCTTAACACATTGAGGTCTGCATACATTTAAAGGCACTCAAGACAAATTAGAAGTGTGTCACTTATATCAATTACTGCAAGAAAATCGGCTTTGTTGGTGTCTGTGTTAGAACTCATCATCGTCCTATTGGTCCATACCACATCCTGTACTTTACAGCGTTCATTATTGGCCGGTCATCAACCAATGGAGAGCCGAGATGATATTGACCCAATCAAATGTCCCTTATTGTATAAAACTATTTACAATCAATCATGTCCTTTTGAGTGGCTATACAAAAGATATTCTACCGCTAGCAATATCATTGTTACTGCGCTGTGGTGTTCTTGTGTAGGTCATGTTAAACACTACACGGGGACAGGTAGTATCATGGGTCGTCGGGGTAAACTCCCCGTCTCACGCACGCCAACCGGACACGAGAATTCTCAGCCGTCCACAATTCCTAGTTACGCACCCCAACCAACCCCTCCGTAGCCGCCGTACGGGGGTCACAAATGAGAGCATTAATTTTAAAATGTGGCCCGCGCAGGATTAGACTCCATACTCCTCCCTCGCCCCATAAACCTCCACGGTCACGCTTATCCCGACAGCGTTAATGAGTGATGCTTGTAGGGGGTCCCCCACCCCTCCCACATACCATACACTGGTTTATTAACGCCCTCCGACGTACCCACTCTTCACCCCTTCCTCGTTTGTGCGTGTTTAACCAACCGACGGACCCTCGTTACAACATTCAATTAACTGCCTTCCCAGCGCGCGAGGCTGTGCAAGAGGGAGGTGGGAGGGTTACAGCCGTGGAGGTTTATTTATTTATTCGTCTGGCCTAAACGCAACAGCGGATTCGCATCCGAGCAAGCTTTAGGGGTCGAGCCACTGCGTTAAGCCCGGGCGATGTCCAGTAGGATTTGCTGAAACCCATTGGCGATCGTGTGAGCGCATTGGAAAGCCCTGATTGGATTGGCTTCTCATTTTACACCCATCATGTAGCCTCCCCCCTACGCTTGGGGGGAAAAAAACACAACTTCACTTAAACTATGACTAGCAGTCATGACATGGAAGAATAAAATACATTTGTACAGCTGTAGTAAGACGATTCTTAATGTAATGGGTGGTTTGGCCATATCAGACAGAAATTAACGTATGGTTTCAGAAGCTTACCGTATTCGTACTGATTCTCTGCTTGCTGATTTATCATAAATATTGGGAAAATTGCTTGGCGCTAAATGACGTCATGAACCATTTTCAATTCACAAATGTAGCTAAGGTACATCACAGACCAGATCACCCACAGAAAAGGTATCGACATTAATTGACAGTGAAACTTAATATGACCACCTTTATAACACACAAGGTTAGGTACAGGGAAGGAAGGGAATTAAATTTTTGTCTTCCTATTTTTACCGCGTAAAAATAATGTGCTTTCTTGCCATTGGACTTAGTGCTGTACCTCCAGCGAATAAACTATCGAAGTAAATTAAATAGTACAAATGAGGTAAAATTGGCATAACAGTTATATGTATTTTATAGTTATTGTAGGCTCTCTGTAGATGGCCCTGCTTATACCTACTTTCCTCTCAAATCTGTATCATTTTGTCATGTGAAATATAATAATTGCCATGGACATAGCACCAAACTGTTAAATTTTCACGAGCGTTACAATGTTATTAATATGCCAAATACTTACTCTAACGGACATAAAACAACTAAATTTAATCTTTAAATTCAGTTTCTACATATTTAAATACTGCTATTTAATGTTACGTAAGAAGAGGAACTACTTTATACATTGCTGCCAATTTCACCCATGGCTTACCAGTCAGTAAGCCTGTAAAGGGATTTATTTTTTCAGAGTTTGATTTAAAAAGAGCTGAGTTGACCATGAACAATCTAGAACTTTTTTTTTACAGTTCTACTTGATCAACGAAAGTAAACTTGTCACTGATTCTACGGAATAACAGTGTACACAATAAAATGAAAACTAAATTATTAAAATTTCTTAATATTAGTAGCCGAATGTCAGTCGATTTGGCATGTAAGAGATATAAACAGGGCTACTGGTAAAGGCCGAAGATAATATCCGGGGTGAAATTTAATTAATCAATCACTCATGAGGCTAATAAACCTGGATAACATGTACATGCACTTGCAAAACATTTGATCGCCCTGAAAGTGCCATCGCAGGGGCGTGTAAGTATGTATAGACACAGTGCATGGTAGTACGGTCTATTCACTGTCTCTTCGGGACGTTTTAACACAAACCTTTAAAATACCACCCCATGTATTACGTATTTAGTTATTTCCTACATTTGCCATGTATCAAACGTTTTATGTCTCTGTAAACACAGGCGTATCTTATTTTTGTTAAACTGCAGTTTTGCCTATATTTTATTTAAGCATTATAATATAACTTTTATGATAAACACGAATAAAAACACTGAGAAAAAAATTTGTGTTCGTAGCGCCTAGGTAAGAAATAGTTCTCATGCAAAATAATATTGCAACTGAGTGCTCACGAATTTGGTGCGTTGTCCTTTGGCGTAATTGTCTAGGTTCAGTTAAGGTAAGTTTACGCGAGGCGGAGGAATATTCTGGAAATATAAATTTAGCAGGGCTTCAGAAAAGTGTGAAGTAACCGTGAATGGAGTATATGTGTACAGAAAACATCATAATATTGTACCACACTAGGCATGTATTGCAGGGTGCACTTAGTGTGGTGTTGGACCACCTGTACCTTGGATGTAGGCGGCGATACGGTCGGCCATGGAGGCATACACACGTCGGATGTGTTCTTGAGGAAGATCCTGCCGCAGCTTGAGCAACAGACCCTCCAGATCCGCCGTATAATCCATTCACGGTTTCTTCGTCCTTTTTTAATCAAACCTTTGCAAAATCCCCCCTTGTATGAAGCGTTTGGTTATTTTTTTTTAATACATCCTGTATCAGAAGCGTTTTATACTTATGTACATGTAAGTTACTTTTTTTTTCTGTTAAATTGAAATGTTATTCATGTTTTATCTCTAAATTATATTGCTTAATTTATAAAACAGGGAGAAAATAGGTATGTTGGTAACGCGTAGTGAGAAGTGAGCACGAATGCGGTGCGTTGTCCTTCTGGTGTAATTCTCCAGGCTTAGCTAAGCTTAGTTTGCGCGAGGCGGAGGGATATCCTGGAAGTAGATCTTTAGCAGGGCTTCAGAAAAGGCTGAAGTAACCGTGAATGTATTATAGATGCCGCTGGCCGAAGCTGCCGTCCAATCTGATCCCAAACGTTCTCGATTACTTTTCGTTTTTAGTTATAATTGGTATCGTTAAGAATTGTTAGAAGGAATAGTTCATATGAGCGCACTCTCTTCACTACATTTTACGCAGTTTAAACCTCCTAACAGCGCGCTGTGATGATTACAATAAAAACGAAATGAAAGACATAAAACGGAACGAAAAAGATTAAATGTTCGTGCAACCTCATAAAATGGTGCTTTGAAGGAAGAAACACATTTCTTCATGAAGTATTTTGTATCGGTTTTATTAGTTTATGGGTTATTTCACTTGATACACGTTGTATAATGGGCCATTTTTAGACGCTGTTTAACTGATCCATTAGTTAAAAAACAAATCACTGAAAAACAGTGAGAGATATGACTGGTAAATAAGTGGAAAATTTCACCAAATCAATAAGTGAAGGAAAACTAGCATTTTTTTTCCCCACTGATTCGTTGGTTAAATTCACGGAAGTGACTGCTGAATCAATCAGATACAGTTAACTGGTTGAAATAGTGGAATTCTCACCGATTCGAATTTAGAGTGCAGGATGTCTCCAGACCATAGACTTAAAATTAGATAGACCGCTTATTCGTCTTCTGCGCGTGTACCCAACACTGACCTATCCCAAAGAAACACAACTGTCAAAATTCAAATGGTCAACCGTGATGAAATTGTTTGTTTTATTTTTATTTTAAAATGGCAAACACTATTATATGAATAAAATACTTTTACCAATTTTAATTTAATCGAACTGCATCACAGATTGGTTAGGGGAAGTATACATTCGTCTAAAAGCATATGCTTACAAATCAGTTTTCTAGACTAAAATCCGAACCACGCCATTTTCTATAGACATGTTACCAGGAAATTAGTTCAATGTTGGGACACCGAGATTGGTTGTGCGCAGCCAGCGAGATCGGTCTACCTCATATTTAGTCTATGCGCCAGACTAGAATTCGGCGGTAGTCTGTATCCAGGCAGAACCGTGATTTATCACAGAACATCACTTCTCGCCATTCCACATCTGTAACATTGCCCGTTCCCTGTAGAAGGTCACACATACCTGGCGATGCTCAGGTCGTACTGGTAAACGTCGTGAGGGACGCCGCGATGCCACAGCATTATTCTAGACACATGTCCCCAAGGACACATGCTACTTTAGGCTATATTTAGGATATTATCATAGGTTAATTAGACTAGTTTAATATGTATTTTCATCCACATGTCCTTACCATCTTTTAATGGTCTAGTAAAACCCAGTAAGAGCCAGCCCTGCTGACACTTACTGGCAGCTCACTTCCTCTCCTTTAGTTTCAGGTTCATAGAAGAGATCGGAGGGAAGAGGTCCAATAGCGTCACTTCTCCCACCAGAGAGGCGCCCAAACACCTCTCTGGTTACTGCCGGCATCAAGTTAACAATAAACGGAGTTCCCGCCCCCTCTCTACTAGTCTTTCCAACTATATTAACTAAGAGCATGTTTTCCAAACACTCTGTCTCCTGTAGCATTATATATAATTTATTTTAATTTAATGCATACATACAATCATTTTTGAAAAGTTTTACTTCTCTGTCGCAAGGGTTTTTACGTCTCTCTTAACGGTTTTTCCCTTGCTCTTCATAGTTAAGACTATCTCTAAGTAGACTTAGGGAGGTAGTCATGGCCCCAAAGTGCAGGCCATGGCTGCCCAATCCCTCTTTGCAGCGATGCATGTCTCCTTGCATGATTTTCCTTCCTAGTAGGCGTATGGGGTTATCTCTGAGACGCAATAAAATCCCGCCCTACCTTCGGGCCTTAACTTCACAGAACACTTAGAATAAGGTAGTTTTGAAAAAAGTGCCGCGATGACATATCCCGCTCTGCTAGCCTCCTGGATGCTGTATTGGTGGACGCAGTCAGTTACGGAGTTCCCTGGATGGCGAGCAGCGACGCATGTGGAGTTCTTACATTCTGTCGCACGATGAAACGATCCTCCTTGCTGGCGGTGGACCAGAACCTTCTAGACGTGTGTGTGTGTACCCTACTGTTCCCACTGCGTCCAACTGCGGCTAACATTGTAGGCAGAACAGTTCAAGTGGCGAGCAATGCAGTCAGTGCCTTGCAGCTATGAATGATGGCGGCACATGTATGCTCTCTAGTGGCGCACCCACGCAAGCGAACAGCATTAAACTCAAATATAAGCTGTTCGCGGTAAAATGAGCACTTTTGAAAGCTCTACTGAAAATCTACTTGCATGCACGTTGTTTATTTCTCCGTCTTATGTAAAATTAGCATTGCAATGGGTTTAATCACTTTGTTCATGCGTCGGTCAAATGAAACTGTGAAATTATTAACAAATAATAGACTTCAAGAATCTGCTCATTTTTACACTTCCATTCGTTAAAAAAAAAAATAATAAAAAATTTAAAAAAATTTAAGTTATCACAAATGGTTACCTAACACTTTTCATTCCATGTTAAGATATGGAACTACTTTCCATCCACTGTTGCCAACTTTAGTGGACGAATGTCACTCAGTGCGCTTATTCAAATATAGGGGAAAGTCACCGAAAAACCTACCACCACCTAAATAGTACCACCACTGTTTTTCTATAAAGCAGGACTAGTGGAGCGCTCTCACGGTGAATACTTGAACTACTAGATGTATTGAGCAATCCGTGAAAATAGCTAGTCAATGTAAGCACGTGTTGAGTTTTTATTACAGTTATATTGTTTGAGTGTTTGCTGATGTAGTTTCTCTACTCCATATGTAAGATAATACAGCACTTCAAGGTAAGTGTTATTAGATTTAATGCAGTTATCATCGTGGTGCAAGTAATATTGAACATAACGGCTGGTCGCTTTGTAGCGAGGCACTTCTTTTAGGTTAGAAATTACGTAAAGAGTGAAGTTGTGCGCAGTTGCCTAAATCGTACCACTGGTGGGGCTCCTAATTCGTACCGGAACGAATTGGGATATCGTATTATTTGAGGTTCTATATTTGCGACCTATTTGCATCAATTATATACATTTTTAATAAACACAAGTAACACACGTGTCAATTGTGTGTTAGAGAATGGCGGAAAGGAAATATGGTCCCAGGAGTGAATCAGACATTGAAAGGGTTCTGGCAGCGTACAGAAATGGTGACATGGGGTTCAACGAGTGCTGCCGCCAGTATGGCATTCCAAAACCAACGCTTAAGTTCCATTTGGACTGTAAAAACGTAATTGTTAACGACGGTGCGAAGGCGCTTGGACGGACTACTACCCTGCCTCTTGAAATAGAAAATCAACTTGTAGAACATATTTTAAAATTGGAAGAACTACTTTTTGGAGTCACAATTACCGATGTACGCAAGCTGGCATATCATATAGCAGAGCATAACCGCATTCCACATTGTATTGTTGTGTATGTGAAGAAACATTTGTGGAAGATATGGTTCAGTGTTTAGTGTGCGCATCCTGGGTTCATGAGAGTTGTGCGGGTGTTAGGTCAGAACTGAAACATTTTGTTTGTGTAGCGTGTAAATAATTGAATATTTCTTGCATTTACCGTAGAAAAATAATCAACCTTTATATTAGTATTCAAATATTACAATAATCCTGTGTGTTATTACATGCTGTCTTGTTTGTTCTCTCATTTGGTTTAATTTATAATGTTGTGGTACGATTTACGACACAGGGGGAACGATTTAGGAAACCAGTTTCTTATATCGTACCAGTTGCAGCCGGTTACAAAAAGTTCTTTATTTCTCCCCTGATGCTACATTTTGAAATGTAATCCACATAAATGTACCCATTAATAATCATACTTTTTGATACAAATTCGTAAAACCTTGTAATTTTTCATTTGAGATAGATAGAATTGCAAATGTAAAAAGTGGTACGATATAGGAAACTCTCCCCTATGAGTGCAGGGGCTGTGACTTTTTTCTAATGTTCGTTTCTAAAGTGCTCACTTTATCGTGAACACCCTTTAGGAACGTGTATAGTGAGACACGCCTTAAAACGGCCAATCTGGCTAACGAATAAAATTCATTACGCGAAAAAATAATATGATAGCAATTATCACCTTGATATTATTTTATATAAGTTAAAACGTTTATATTTTATTTTACTTATTCTTCTTCTCCATTGTTTGCTACTTTCATGCTATATTTTCATATCAGAAAGAACAAAAAATGTAGGAAATATTTCCTAACATGTAGGAAATATTTTTAGACACTTCACTGGCCAGTATAGAGATACTGAGTCGGCATTTTCTATACTTCCGAAATAAGTACAAAACATAAGTATTCGTTGTTGGCAAAATTAAAGTAAATTACTTTTTGTTTTGTTATAAGTCATTTTATCCACTAGTTTTCTTTTATTTATCTAGTTTCATTTAAAATTCACGTTACATTATTAAATTGAATACATTAATTTGCTAGTGATACTTTGTACACAAGCGAATCCATTTCACTCGCAGGGGGCAAGGAGGGGGGAGGGACATTTTATTTTGCTCTCAGTGACATCTGAAGCAAACAAGCAAAGCTTTTCACGTACGTCGTAGATAGATCACCGGAACAGAGTCATCAATCATTCATCAACAATGTCGGCGACCGCACCTGATGAAACGTTGGTGTGACGCAAGAGAAATACGGCCTTTACTCGGTTCCCTCCACCTTCTTCTTTTTTTCTAAACTACCTTATTCTGAGTGTTATGCCGAAGGTAAGGCCCGAAGGTAGGGCGGGATTTTATTGCGTCTCAGGGCTAACCCCTTACTCCTACGAGGAAGGAAAATCATGCAAGGAGACATGCATCGCGGCAAAGAGGGATTGGGCAGCCATGGCCTGCACTTTGGGGCCATGACTACCTCTCTAAGTGTACTTAGAGATAGTCTTAACTATGAAGATCAAGGGAAAAACCGTCAAGAGAGACGTAAAAAACCCTTGCGACAGAGAAGTACAATTTTTCAAAAAGTTATTGCATGCCTTCTCTCCCCCTCCAAAGAAAAACACATAGATGGAAAGAGTATTTACATGGACAATTCTTTAAATTTAGCAAAATAAAACCCACTAGCCAGAAAATGGGAAAATATTGAACGGAAGATCCGTGGGCAGCATCTAAAATATTGAACGGAAGATCCGTGAGCAGCATCTAAAATATTGAACGGAAGATCCGCGAGCAGAATCTAAAATATTGAACGGAAGATCCGTGGGAAGCATCTAAAATCCGAGTTTTTGTTTCGGTTATATGGTTGAAATTTGAGAAGTTATAAAGTTGCAAATAAATTCAACGGTTATAAAAAAAAAACACGCCAATGGCTGACATATTCCAAAATTTCCGAATTTTCGGTGCTGTATTTCGAAAACTATAATCATTTGACTTCAAATATTTGCATTTATGTGGTCCTTGTAGCTATAAATATCTTTCAGATGATGAAATAAAACATTATCGTGGAATATGGACTTAAAAATATAGCTTACATGTTTTAGGTATGTAAGCCTTTCCTTTAGGAAAAAATAAATTCTTAAAAAAAAGGGGGGGGATGGTAAAAACAGCGTGAATGTTTAAACAACAGGATGAAACTGAGTCGCACATTCCAACTCATGTTACTAAAAAATGACAGTTATTTTCGTGCCCGTTCGCTATAACATTCAGCTCTTAACCATTTCTAGAGACCTGCAGAACTCACCGCTACGAGGCTGCTGATTCGATGACGTAGTGTGAGCACCCTTTCTGCCCAGGAATCCTAGAAAGTTTCCTACACACGCGTTTCGGGGGAGACAGCTGTGCGTAATGGCGAACGTGTGCGTTCCGAACGCACACGCACGCACATATGCCCGGGCGGTGGACGGAAGAAAATTGACGCTATGTGTCAGCAACTCCGCAAAAGCAGGGGCGCGATCGCTGGTCCGCGTGATGAATATTCCATAAAGCACACCCGGACACATTGTCATTTCATGCGGGACCCTTCCTCTCTTTTTTTTTTTTTTTTTGCCTTTTGGCTCTTCACCCCCCACCCTCACATTTTCCCACCCGCGATGATTTTTGAAAATGTCAACCCCTCACGCCGCACTGTACAGCACCCTTACGAGGAAAAAAAAAAACCGCGTGTGAATGTTTTATTTTCACTACATTTCACGGCGTCCTCACTGAATTAACAACGCCTTCTATTAACAATTCATTATTCCTCTGTGCGTTTTATATTTGCGCTCGTGGTTTTTTTTTTTTGGGGGGGGGGGGGGTCAGCTTTTTTTTTCCCCCTCCTTTTTCCTCTCCGACACGTCACCGCGTTTGTTCGATTTATAAGGGTTCTCTTCTTTGAAATCGTGGTTCGGGAGTTGATGTAGGCAGCTTGATATCGAGAGTTCAAAGAGCCTTTTCCATACCGCAACAACGAGGGAGAATTTTAAATTCGTGCCTTGCGTATATCTCGTGAAACCGCATGGGTCAATTAAAACGTTTCAAAAAAATTTTTACGTTAGCTGTATATTTTTTTACGCTAACCCCGACTACAATTCGTACACATACGTCAGTGGAGAATTAGGAAATAATTTTTTTAAATTTTAATTAATGGGGAAACGTTGCAATCGATTACTTTTTCGCTTATTGCAATAAGTCGTAATTTGGATTAGGCCTATTTGTAACACATTACCAATTAAACAACGACAAATCGATTTTAGATATTAGTAAAGGAGGGAAGTTTTACGTAATCGTTCTAAGGACAAATTAAAACCTTATGCACGGGCATCATTAAAGTTACCTTTGTCCCTTGATCGCGATATATCTTACGTTCAGCACTGTTGAAATTGCCTCATCCGCACATTCACGGAATTGTTTAACGGAAATACTCTGTTAACGTCCTGTTATGGAGTGATCAGGCCTTAGCTGGACGGCCTGCCCGATCACACCCCCAAACATTGAACCAGGGCACGAAAGTGATTGCAATAACGCCTTATGAAAGGCAGTTGCAGAACCCCCCCCCCCGGCCGGCCCGTGAACAGGGCCGGATTTCCCGACGTAGGCAAACGCAACACTGGGAGCGGTGTCTTTTGTCATCGGGGCAGCGGACCAAGAACACATGGAGATGGGTATGTCCGGCCGGCGTTAACCGCCTCGTAGAATCATCCCCCGGCAACACGAACAAGGTGGGGACCTTTCAATTATATTGTAATAGTGGTGAGGTAATAAAACATATTATAATTAATTAGTAACTTGGTATTCAATTTAAGCTCCCCCGATCGAAAGTCACGTAAATAGTAATTGTATAATCCTTGTGTTCAATAAACCCCATCATACACCGTAGTGCTCTACCTAGTCATGACTCATTATTTAGCTATGTCAACAGCCCCTTTCAGGTATGAATTGACTTGAAAGCTCGTTCGTGACAATACTAAAACGCGATCTGTAATGACACTTGCCTAAACAACGAGCTCGTGTCCGGGCCACAGCCGGGTTTACAAAACATTAAATCAAACAAACGTAAACAAACAACAACATACGATTTTACGGACCTTCTTTGAGGATTCCAATGTGCTACTTCACCTCAGTAAATTTCAGCCCTACCGCCTGAGCTTGGTCACGTGGTCGATTTAGTAACATAAATAATGGTCTCGTAGCCGTTTCGAACACGGTTTGAGTCTGAAATAATTTGTTGACGATTATTCCAAATGAGAGCTCTTCAAAGAGTGTCCACTTTGCCCTCTCATACAGCACACACACACCCAAAGGATATCACTCTCAGACATTCAGGTGTTGCAAACAAAAAATCTAATGTCGCCACAATACTTCTTTCGTTGTCACAGCCAATGATCTTTAGGCTATACATTCGGCTACGGTAATATGGACCGATTATGACATAGACCTGAAAAACTGTTTGAGAATTTTGCACGTATCTATCCATTGGCTCAAGAGTTCACCTTGGCGTGTATAATTCACTGAGATCCACTGCAAACATAGCAGAAATGTACATGTGTTTCGAGTCTAGTCTGTCCTGTAATGAGTTTCAGAAACTTGCAGTCCTTATTCGCTGTGATCACGAAAGAATCCCTCTGTCAACTTAAGTACAGCACTCATCAAAATTTTCTTATCTGCCACGCGTGCAACCGTTTAATTAGCCCAAGTGCGTGAGAGGCCAGTGCATTGGCCTCACATTCAGGAGGACACTGGTTCGGTTCCAGGTTCCGCCAGTGTGATATAAGTTTTCGATGGTTTCCCAACGTTACTCGAGACGGATTCTGGGTTGGTTCCATTTTACAAGCCGTGGAATCCTTCCCGTTCCTATTTCTCTGATAAACTTGTCCCGTTTCTAATGACCTCGCCGTCGACGAGACGTTAAACCTTTCAGACTCAGTGTACACATTTGTGAACATTACTGAAGTGTAGGTAATTTTTGGCCTGCACTGCACACTGCGAACCTCAGAGACCAATGATCTTATCTGTGGGTTACTGATTTTAAATAACAACCGATCGCTTTCTTTGGCAATTTTGAAACAACATACCATACATTGTTATGAACTCAACTTGGGTCATGATCGAGTTACATTCTACAAGACAACCAATAAATATCCAAATGTCTGCCCAATATCCAAAATGTGATACAGATATTGCGGATGTCCTATATACGTCCTTAGATGTAGCCACGCACTTTAAGTAATGGCCATTGGTGGTTTTGAAATATCTAATGGACAGTGGCATGTGGTTAAGTGTTGCGAGGTAAGCTTGTGCTTTCTCACTGCTGTACATTCTCGGTGCACACAGCAGTAGCCAGTAACCACCGTGCAGTCTGGGGAGACTGGATGTATTCCGACCACTCACAAGCGAGCAGGCAATGTACCCATTACACGCGTCCTGTGGCATCACCTTTCGAGCTACGTCTTAGTGGTGGGACTGTAAACTAGCAAGCGATAGGGTACAGCACAAAGCTAACGCCAGCTTACCTTGCAACACTTCACCACACGCCACTGCTAATGGATATCCAGTAAGTGGTACAAACTGGCATCTACTACTGGATATCCAAAGGATATCGAGATTCACTGTAGGACTTTGATTACTTTCAGATAGTATCGATCTAATCAGGACATCCGGTGGATATCCTGTTCTATGTGGGCTACATCTAAGCTTCTATTGTCGTATTTTCCAATAAATACTCCTAAATTTTAATCAGGAAGAAATAAATACAATTTTCAATGTGCCTAAGTTTACCGCGAACATCCTGTATGCGAGGTTCTTCATCACAGAAGCGCAATTGACGGTGTTGAGTGCAGCACGCATGTGGGGATAACGGGGAGTCGTTCAAGATGTGCTGAAGTGTGTGGTCGTAAGTCTTCGACGCCTGATCAGGGGGAGAGACCCCCAGGAAGAAGTGCGGCGGAAAGCGCCAAGCAAGCGGAACGACGTCATCAATCACCTTCCCCTCTGTCCCAGGGGAGGTGCGAGAGACAAAAAGACTTTAACCTCAGCCACTATCCTTCCAGGGTTGCAGTGGCGTGTACCCCAGGCGGGACCACCAGACTCCAAGAACGCAGCCGGGAAGATTGAAGTCTCCCGCAGAGGCGGCCCCTCCGGGAGGAAGAGAAGAAGACAAAGCACAGAAAACTCGCGTTAACGCGATACTGACAACGTAGGTTTCCAAACACTGAGAGAACACCCAACTAAGTATTTGTTTGTATAGGGCAAAATATATGTTTAGTTGCCCCAACAAATATTTTGTTGAATAAACAAAATTTGAAAAGTGACAAAATTAATTTTGTACGTTTAAGAAATTACACGCTTGAATAAACAAACCTTCTGTGTTGTGCCAAAAAAAATTAAACTCTGAACAAAATATTTGATTGAATCAACTCAGTGAATTTGTTTGCTAATTGCAACTCGAGAGTTTGTTTGCATTTTTGTAACGATTAGGAAGGTCACGGTGGTTGTTAATGAATTTATTGATGCTAACTAATGGTATAAACACCCACATAAAATAAGTTCAACCAGAAACTAAAAATTAAAGATGTAAAACTTCAAATATTCATTTTGCACACGTTACCAGTATTCGAGATGTATGTGTATTACACTTTGTGGATTATGGTCGAGTGTAGCTCGAGTAAAGCTAATTTGAAAATTTATTTGTTGTTCAGAACAAAACTCGCGTGGATGTGCAGCCTTTGTTCTGCCAGTACACGACCTCCACAAGAACACCACATAGCAGTAACAATGGCATTGATAACGACGGAATTTCTTATTTTGTATAGCCACACAAAGGGGCATGATTGAATGTAAATCCTTTTATACGATAAAGGACATTTTATTGGGTCAACGTCAGCTCGGCTCTCCATTGGTTGATGACCAGCTAATAACGAACGCTGTAAAGTACAGTGCAGTTAGTGTCCGGTGTGGTATGGACCAATAGGACGATGGCGAGTTCTAACACAGCCACCAACAGAGCCGGTTTTCTTGCGGTAGTCGATATCGGTGACCCGCCTCTAATTTATCTTAAGTGCTAGTAAATTTGTGCAGACCTCAATGTGTTATGAACACTTCAGCTGAATTGCTAAGGCGTTCCGCTCGGGCGCAAGAGATTTATGTTCGAATCTCAAACAGGCTTTCAATTTCTTTTTATTAACGGAAACTGTTTACTGTTAGAGACGTGCAAAATTCGCGTTATCTTTCGGTGACAGGATAGACTCCACTGTCTTGTAAACAAGTGAGCACAGCCCGTGGTTTCATTGGCAGCTGCATTGTAATCAGCGTCAACTACCTGCTTGATGTCCTTGAAAGAGATCGGCCACTCCCTCGCTGAGCTAATATTACTGGCTCAAGAGTTCTCCGAGGTGTGCCAGACATATTTCCAGCCAGTGATTGAAGTCGGTCAAACGTACAGTAACTTGCCGTTCAGTCTGTCCTTAAATAATAACGTGAATTTTGCAAGTCAGTATTTATTGTACATAGAGCCAAACAAATATTTATTTTCACCTACCAAACAAGAACAACGAAATATTTCACTGCCCCTATACAAACAATAAACTTGGTTGCGCCAAATAGATTTTGTTTGGCCTTTTCTCAGCGAAGGCCAGAGCGAAACCCGCAGTTGAAGTTAAGTCGACGGTGTTGAAGTCATGCCACTGTTCTCTATATAAGGGACAGTATGTTCAAGTTGCCAGTGCGGGCAAAGTGGTCATCAGCTGTTACTCCACTGGAGAGTGCTGCAGTCTGTTCGCAAGGTTTTTAACAGATAAAATTGGAAGCCATTAGTGTCCTGAGAGCATCTGAGCTGGTTTCTGAACAGGTTACATTTTTTATTAAAGTTTTTTTTGTGGTTTTGTTATGCCTGATGTAGGGTATAGGCCTTTCACGGTAAAGTGAGCATTTTTGAAGCCCTAGTTACTTTTTATTTCAACCAATTTATATCCTTCCGCCACTTGTTAATGTAAACCCCGCCACGTGAATAATAAACACAGTGTATACATTCACCATACCCAAAACCAAAAGTCCGAGGCCACAATGAAATGTATTTATTGGCTATTATTATAGAACTTCAAAATTGGCGTTATTATTTGGGGACATATAAATCTTGTAACACATGTACCTTTCCAATACGTTTGTCTCTGGACCATACTTTATTTGACACGCCCCGGGTAACTCTGCGCTAGTAAGTAAACACTTCACAATCGTGTAGTCCAATCACGTGCAGTACAGTCAAAAATGGAGTGACTTCACATCTATGAAGCAGCCAATGGAGAACCGACGTCGGCTCGAGTATTTATACAGCACGGTGAAGTTTAACCTGGTGCAAAATAATAACGATAATTTTGCAGATCTCTTAGTAATAGCTTTACAAGAATCTTTCCCGTAGGATTTAAAGTGTTACTTGCCACCACAGGAAAAACTTAAGTACTTTCAAGACAAAAATGTCTTATTTTGAAACACCTGAGATGAAAAGTTAATGTGTTCGTTAAGGGTTAATATTAAAGTCGTGGGATTCAGTCAACTTATCTGGAAGTATCCGTGCAAAACGTCCGATCTTCTCCCTATCCCTCCCTTGCGGCTCCGCGGCTCATTACAAATTGCGCAATCGTCTAGACGAAGTTATCTCGCCAGCTTTCATTATTTAAAAAAAAAAATCTGACTCCACTTATATCAGCCGCCTTCCCTCGGCAAGTCATTTCATTTACCTCCCGAATTCCTCTTACCCCACCACACAGACATCCCTCAAAGCAACTTAAATTGGATTACCGCGGGCGTGAATGCTGGGCCTATCCTTTTCATGATCCCCCCCCCCCTTTTCCCGGACCCGTGAAAAGTGCATCCTCATCCACATTCACGGAGCTGGTAAGTGAATTCCAACTTCACGTTCCTATAGAAATCGAAATTTAAAAAAAAAGAAAATTTTCAGCCTTTGAATTTTTTAGAATGGGACTTCTTGAGTACTTTGCGCTCAAAGTCCCTCCAAGTTGGTGATGCGGTTTTAACTTGGAATTATTTTTTTTCGGGGAAGTGTTTCGATGCAGTGAATTCGAACTGCAGCAAAGGGAAACGAGATCAAATGCATCGTTCTCTTACGTCGAATAGTCGCCATGGTGTGGTTATAAGACAATTTACCCCCCACCCCCGCCCCCCGACATCGTGTTCAATTCCCGTCGAAGTTAGGAGAATTAAACCCGTCGTCTTGTGTTTATCCATTTTTCGCCATAACATACATTTTAAGTTGGTTTAACGAAATTTTTCGCACGACACATCATAGATAATAGCTAGAGACCTGAAAAATTCGCTAGTTCAATGACCCGTGGGCTATATTCTACAGTTTATGTACAAATATGCCGATATCGACTGCTCATTAGTTATATGCTGTCACAGCGGAAGGCGACCAGAGGGCCAACGTTCTACAGGAGGTGTCAAACACCGTGAGGACCAATGGCTAAAGTCACACGTAAACGCACATGTTTTGGATTCTAGCTTGCCCCAAGATGAATCCGCGAATTCTTCAGGTCTCTAATAATAGTTATTCACCTGAAGAATTCGCGAATCCATATTTTGGGACAAGCTAAAAATCAAAACTCGTGTGTTTATATAACTTTTTATATAACTTTAGATATTGGTCTACACGATGTTTGACTCCTCTTTAGGAACACTGGCCCAATCGACGCTTTCCATTGTGACAGCAGACAACCAATGTACAGTTGACATCGGCATATTTGCACATATGACTGTAGAGTCTAGCCTGCAGGTCATTGAACTCGCGAATTTTTCAGGTCTCTAATAATAGCTTCTCAAGTTTTAAGTTTTCACTCCCTTGACTAATTTTTAAGCGTGGGATGGAGCTGCGCGTCCGAGGTCAAGAAGCGAGGGAGCGATACGGGCGACACTAACACGCACTTCTAGCGCCTCATCGCCCCTATAGGACGGAACTTCAATCATAGGCTTACCGCCGTCATTCAGTAAGTCTAGGAAATTACTCCAGAGCGAAAACACACCACACTTGTGTGCACGCAGTTTAATAATATTTTGCGAGATAACTATTTATTTCTAGGCATTACCAACATACATATTTCCTTTATATTTGAATTTCATTTACCTGTAAATCGGGATAGGGAAATTTCGCGAATTCATTTCGTGACAAGATAGACGTCAAACACATATATAGTGAAGTCACCTACGCAATTGGATAACAGTTTAATAGACCCTCCCTTGACGCCTCTGAGCCAATAGCAGACTGTCACCGAAACACCTTACGAACCCCTTAACTGCCAGTTGTGGGGCAACAGCCAATGAACAAACATCTGAGGCTCCAGTATGCAGAGGATGAGGAGTCTAGCCTACAGGTCATTTAACTCGCGAAATTTTCCTATCGCTACCTATGAAGTAAATACAAGTAAAAGATCAATTTAACCAAAAATGGGATACTTTCTTTATATTTAAAGAAGTGTAGAACACTTGTGTTACATGACATATTTATGACACACATGACACAACAAAACTCGTGATACAGGAAGCGATTTTTAAAAAGCTTTGTTCAAAAAGTGTAAAAATACTGCTAATGACTAGTTGCTTCTTTCTAAGTCTTAATACTATCCCATTTCACATAACTAAATTAAATCCGAAAGAAACTACTAGATATCAATTTCATTTGTTTACAAGTTTGAACTCATTCGTGTTGTAAGAAGACGCTGAACTATACTTTTCCCAACCAAAACACAGCATCACTGTTAAGAACTTGACCCCTCCCCCCCCCCCTTTTTCCCGCCAGCCCAGCCACTGGTTTTAATTCCATCTAGCGGCTACAAATTTTTTCTTTCCAGGTGTTGATTTTGAAATTTTTTAAGTTAATTTCGGACCAGATGATTATTTTATTTCTGGAGCCTGAATATCAATTAGAGAATTATTTTAAGCATTTTGTGGAAGCAAAAGATAACATATTTACACGGTAAATTTAAGAAATCGAATTTAACATTTTAAATAAATCATCAAAGTACGCGTATGAAAGCAAAACTCCGTTAACAAAAATGATTTCACATGACGTAATGTTTCAGTAATAAAACGGAAAGGGGTTTTTTTTTGCCGTGTATCGTAGAATTAATTGCTGAGAGGACATTTGAGACCGAAATTTCCACATTTGCGCGTGCGGAAAATATAAAATCAAATGGGACGAAAAATTGAGTCGGGAAGCGCTACATGTACGAGTCACAAAGAGCCAGTTATGGCTGGCGCCACACTAACACCGGGAAATGTCGTGGGAGTCCGCTAGAATATCTAATGAGAGACGAAGGAAAGGCGTTTGGTATTTCAGTGACGAGACTGAAGAGGATAATGGCCAGAGATATGCGAAATTCTCGTTATTATTCTGTACCGTATTAGACTTAACAGCCCTATTCCTACATGAGAACAATTCGCATTTTCATCGGCCACTGCCAACTGTGCGGCGTCATTAACCTGCGTGTTCTCTCCACTCTAGATTGGTTGTTTAACCGTTGATACTGGCTGAAAGCGTCGATGGGGCGTCCCCACACAAGTTTCTGACCAATGGCAGAAGACCAATGGCACGTCTCTACTAACGGCTTGGTACCCTCAGTCGGATGTCAAGGTCAAAGACAGCAACACTACGGTAGCTAAAGACTGCTTAAGATCTACTTGTTACATGTTGTGTATTCCTTCGCCTTATGTAAGATTAACATTAACATTGGCCTCGTCACTTTATTCATCCGCCAGTCAAATGGAACTGTGAAATTATTTAGAAATTAAATACTTTACAAATCTACTTATTTTTACGCTTCGATGCATTTAAAAAACAGAACGCGGAAGAAATAGTTTTACTACAAATTGTTACCTAACTCTTTTTATTTGACGTTAAGTTATGGAATTACTTTCCATCTATCGTTGCCAACTTTACTGGGCGAATGTCACTAAGTGCGCACGTTAAAATGTATGCATGCAGAGGCAGATACGTTTTCCTAAGGTTCATTTCTGAAGTGCTCTCTTTATCGTGAACAGCCTTTATCAGTTTGTGGCACCGTGAGCGTTTTGCTTCTTCTATTGTCTTTTGTATTTACACTTATTCGGGTAAAAAATTTGTTTTTGTTAGCAAATTTTTGCTATCGTTACTTGTTTTACGGATAATTAATTATCTGCTGGTAACTTAGTTCTTTATTTTATGCTCAAACTGAAAGTTGGAATTTATATAAAATAAATGTTATTAGATGTTTCTTTTGTCATAACCTCTATTGATGCTTAAAAGTAAAGTGTTTATTTATGTGATTTACTATTTTACATAAAAAGTTCATTTAAGTTTTTTTTTTTTGTTACAAATCACTGCTGGTGTCAACTCCAGATAGATGTATTTAAAATATGTGTGTTAAATTTCTCATGTATTGTTTTCAACTCAGTCTGTTAAGATAGCAGCACTTGTGAAAATATGATATTTATTTTCATTTACGTAATTATGATCTAGCTTTTATATAAAACACTACATCATATAAATATACACTTTAATATTTTTAAGCATTAATACAAGTTATGAAAAAAAAATGTAATAATATTTATTTTTTATAAATTTCAGCTTTCAGTTTGAGCATAAAAAAAGAACTAAGTTACCAACAGATAATTAGTCGCAAAAAAAAATGATAACAAGACTTTGCCAACAAAAACATTTGACCTGAATAAGGGCAGACAAAAGAAAAGGAAATCGTTGGCAAGACGCTTACCTTGCCACAAAATGGCGTAAGTTTCTCTTCTCTCCACACGTCTCGCTCGCATGACGTTGCTACCTCCTTTAATACGTCTGTCATTGCTCTCCTTGCTGTGCCTTCGCTTTAATCATTTTACTCAAAACTTTCAGCTACTACAGTGGGGAATAAATGGGAACATATTTTGATCAAGACAGTAACGATGCTTCTTACGAACCAAATTAAAGAAGTTCCAAACCGTATTTGCAAGAGAAAAATTGCATTTGTCCGGAACAAAGTTATTTCAACTATTTATGGGAAAAATGTCGACACACAACTGGAATAATTCTTTTAATTATAATTATTAATTGGAATATTTTATATAAATGGGCCATCAGTAAATATTCGTATATGAAGTATTGTGTACGCCATCACTTTAGCTGCAAGAGTCTAAAGGATGCAGTTTTAGCAGCTGTGATGAATCCTCTTCATGACAAATGATACAGTGGGATCACCTGAGATATGTCGTGTTACTGCGGACTAGTGTTCCTTTGGTATTTTTAAGAACTTAATGACCAAGTTACTTCTCGTAGAGGCAAGATAAAAAAACCATTTGTAAACTTAAAAATGTAAACTGGCGTGGTCAAAATTATACACTTAATGTTTGTTAACCTTTTGAGGCTTATGCACGTATATACCCGGGGCTACGTTTATATGGAAATGTATTTGCTCTTGACGACTTTTATCATACTTTTACTGTCTTACTGTTTCGCTGGACGTGGTCGTAATCTAAGTCAACAATTACAACTAGTCAACTCTTCAGTTCCTAAGAATGAAACTGTTATCCTTAATGATTTCTCAAACGAACACGATGGATTTTAAACCATGTTACCTCCGTAGCGACACATTAACTGTAACACAATCAACGAGCGTCTCCACTGGTGGTCGGCTAGCCGATAATAAATGTTCCAGAGTAGAGTAAGCGTGTGTGGTGTAGCCAGGACCAATAAGACGACGTTAAGTGGAAATACACAGGCCAACATGACTGACATTGCTGTAGTGGAGAATATAAGCAGCTCAAGTCAACCTTTTCCTTTGTGCCAGTAAATTTGTGCCGTCCTCGAATGATTAGCCCCTTTATTTAGGCATTAATTTTTCGTTCCAGATGTTGCAAAAGATGATACTTTTTGGCCTGGCATGTACTTACGAAATCCCTTCTAATAACTTACACGGTGGAACCTAAGAAAGTGATTTCTATTGGTTTGTGGCACCGGCAAGAACCAATTATAATTTTTGGTGCGCTAGAAGCAGCTAATAGCATTAGCCAGGAAAAGGGTGGTATTTATATTGGTGCAAACTTCTGATCTTGTATAATAACACTGGCCATGGTACTACCTATTTAGGGACACGTCATCCGTGAACGAATATACTCGCGATAACATGTCAAGGGGTTAAGAATTTCACAGGATGTTTAATTTAAAATATGGATACAGTTAATGACGCACGTGGTAAAGGAACTACACTGGCGTGACGCAGGAACACGTTATGGACTGAAAAATGGACTCATCAGGGGCTTAACACTTTTCATTTTACTTCGAATCACCTGCAGTAAGATATAAATATGGTCAATATTGATTAAAAGTGACATGAAATAATTGGTATGTTAAATATAGGCAGGTAGATACGTCTTAACACTTTCAGACTCACTTTAATTTGCGGTTTCAGGTGCTACAAACAAAAAATCTTACGATTCGTACTGTACTTGTGTCGACACAACCCTTGCTTCATTGTCACAGCCAATAATCTTTAGGCTATATGTTCGTCTAACGTAATATGAACCAATTATGACACAGACCTGTAAAAACGGTTTGCGAATCAGTAACCCACAGGTAAGATCATTGGTCGATGAGGTTCGCAATGTGCAGCACAGACCAGAAATTGCATACACGTACGCAATGTACACAAATGTGTAGACTGGGTCTGAATGTGTTAACGTCTCGTCGACGGCGAGGTCATTAGAGACGGAACAAGGTGTCAGAGAAATAGGAACGGGGAAGGATTCCATGGCTTGTAAAATGGAACCAACCCAGAATCCGTTTCGAGTAACTTCGGGAAGCCATGGAAAACTTTTATCACGCTGGCCGAACCTGGAACCGAACCAGTTTCCTCCTGAATGTGAGGCCAATGCATTGCCCTCTCGCGCACTTGGGCTAAGTAAACAGTTGCACGCGTGGCCGACAAGAAAATTTTGATGCGTGCTGTACTTAAGTTGACGCAAGGCTTATTTCGCGATCACATCGAATAAAGACTGCAAATTTCTGGAACTCATTATAGGACAAGCTGAACTCGAAACGAAACACATGTACATTTATGTTATGTTTGCAGTGGATCTCAGTGAATTATACGCGCCAAGGTGAACTCCGAGACAATAGCAGACCTGCAAGGAAACAAACAGCGAATATCATGTCACCTGGTCTGAGGTAAAACTGGCTCCACATTGGGGCAGCAGCCAATAGACACATAGCTGAGGCTCGAAAATACAAGTCATTTAAAGCCCGAAATGTTGCTGTCCTTAACTATAGGTTTGTTTCTCGTATACAGCAATGTCTAGAGACCAGCAAAATTTGCGTTTTTGGCATCAGGCTAAACATTAGAGTATTGTATGTCCTGGAGCCGGGGTCGTTTCTCCATTGGCTGCTACACAGATGCGAAGTCACCCCCTTTCTAAGTGAACTGCACGTAATTGGGCCACACTATTGTGAAGTGTTCATTTATTGGCCCAGAGTTACCCAGGACGTGTTAAATAACGTATTTTCCAATGACTAACTTATTGCAAAGCTACATGTGTTTTAGGTTTAACATGTCCTTAAAAATAGCGCGAATCTTGCAGGTTTCTAGCAATGTCACGGAGTATCTGAGTACACACAGCTGAAATAGACGTTTATTCCGCAAAATCCAGCCGCACACGCCAGTAATATGGCGTCACTCGCCACACACACGTCGAAACGTCGTTCGCCAATCAGCACCTGGCAACTCAGTCGCCAGGCGGTAAACCAGCCAATAGAGGACCTTTCCGTGCGCACAGTAGCCAATCAGACGCAAGGCCCACCTCCAAACCCTCTTGCAGCCAATCAGAGAATGGGTGCACCCACATCGAAGAAACCGCCACGCCATCTGAGAGCCGATGAGGGTGACTGAGTTATGGAGCAGAGCCGGAATGCAAGGGCTGGGAAAACGGGAGATCCCCAAGAAAACCCGTGGACCAGCGACGTGCGAAAATCCGGGAGAGACCCAGCTGGGAAGCGAACCCGGATCTCCTAGACGGGGTGTGAGTAGTCTCGCCACCACAACACCGCGGCCCCAAGCTGTAACTGTGTACGTTCCAATTAAAGTAATATTATACATCGCGGTACTTTATTGCCCGCCGTGATTTTCAGTGATCAGAGGGGAGAAATAATTCACTACGAACACCCTCGTCAGTTTACTCATCCAGCTGTGTCGTTTCAACAAACATCAACGATCGACAACTCAAAGAAATCATGCACGCATCCCCCGGCAAGAAATAAATTCAGGTCTGCTCAGGGTACATTTTCTTCCCTTCCCGGTATGATAATATTTATCCCACACATTCTTAATTTGCGAGCGCCCTGCACACACGCACACACAGACACACACACACACACATATGTGTGTATGTATATATATATATATATATATATTTATTTATTTATTTATTTATTTTTCAAAAAGAACCGAACGGGATGTCGTTCACAAAAACGAGCAGGGCACAAATATGTACCGTAAAAATGTGATGTATTATTTACCTTTTCTTCTCGTCCGGTCATGAGAATTTTTATCCCCTTTAGATTTCTCGTTTTCGGAAGGAAATCTGAAGCTGCCGTGACTGAAAGGGAACTCTTCTTTGATGCTGCGTTTGGAGAATGGTAGAGGGTGGAGGGATGGGGGTTGGAATTTTTTTTTGTGCGCCGCCCATCTCGACCCAGCGAAGAAGGACCGAACACTTGACTCTTCGTTCATCCCATACCCTTCACCCCTTTCCGTCATTTATCCCTCACGCAAGGGGCGCAGGGAAGTAATTATGAAGAGTGGGCGGTCGCTCAGGCGAGGACAAAAGACCTCTCCAAAGCCACCCCCTCCACACCCCTTTATTTTTTTTGTCAACCTCCCACCATCTTTACAACCCCTGCCGTCCTATCCGACTGCGCGCACCAGCCCTTCATCGAGATAGGAAGGGGAGTAAAGGGGGGTGTGCGCCACTTTGCAACTCCACCGGAACTTTCCATCTAATTACTGCTCCCATTGGGAGTGGGGGTTGGTTGAAGAGGGGGATGTAGGAAGCATCTGCCGTGGGGACGCTCGCCTTTTAGCGGGAATAAGATTGTGGTGAGAAGCGGCAAGAGGGGGGGTTTGAGTGAACACGGGTTGTTGGGGGGGGGGGGGTGTTTCTGGCCCCACATACACACACGCCTAGACTCGGGGGAATACGGCTAATGGATCCCGAGGGAACGTATGCTCGCTTCTCCCCGTATCGCGCTGATGTGACCAAGTCGTTGCCGACGATTAGCGAGCTGGCAAAGGCCACTTTGCCTATAATTTTAAGCCCTTTACTTATAGGAAACCCGTGAAGCGTGTATGAGAAAAAAAAGAGGGGGGTTATGGCCACGTGTCTTGTCTTTACCTCGTGCGGAATGTCTATAAGGCCATTCACTGTTGCTTCACACTTCCCTGCTGAAGTTCTACTTCCAGGATATCCCTCCGCCTCCTGCAAACGAATATTAACACATTCTGGACTACGCTCGAGCTAAGATCGAGCAACGCCAGTTTAAAACTTCCTTCCTCCTAAAAAATAAAAATATCCTGTGGTTATATAGTCATTGTTCTGCTGGTATTTAAGAGAATCTCACAAGAACAATACGACCCAGTAGCTATGGATCTCCTTTATAAAAAAAACATTATAAAATATCACTATTGACTGAAAAACTTTAACACAGTAAGAGGCATTCGATTGGAGCATAATCAGCTGTACGACTCCAGTGACTGATGACCAGCCAATGATGAACGTTGTAGAGCACAGTAAGTACTCCCAGTGTGGTGTGGACCAATAGAAGAGAGGTAAGTGGGAATACAGAAACCAACAGAATAGACGTTCCTGCAGTGGTATATACAGGTGATACACTTCTAACTTGTCTTCAATTGTAGTAAATATCTGCAGACCTGAACGGGTTAACCGAGTCTAGAAAATTACACCAAAATGGCAACGCACTGTGTTCGTGGGCACTCATTGTAATAATATTATGCATAAAATCCTTTCCTTACTAGGCAATACCAACACACCTAATTTCTCACTGCTTAATTCATATTAATTATGCATTTTTTATTATAATTTACAGATAAATAGAAACCTGCAAAATTCGCGTTATTTTCTGTCTGCACGATTGACTTGAACCTCCTATACATATTCGAAGCGGGGACTTTTGTTTTTTGGCTTCCGGAGAAGTCAGGTGCCATATTCCCTTTCGCCATGCTGTCCTTAATTGATTCTTATTGGTTCAAATATGTCCGGGACATGCCAGGCAAACTGTAATAAAACCAATATAAATGTATTACGTTTCGAAGTTTATACTAATCCTCAAATTATAACACGATTTCTGCAGGTTTCTACAAATAAAATACGAATGAAACTACAATTTAACATTTTGTAGAGCTACACTCGAGCAAAGCTAATTTGAAAATTTCTTTGTTGTTCAGAACAAAACTCGCATGGATATGCATTCTTTGTTCGGCTAGTGTTTAACATGTAATCCACAAGAACACCGCAGCGCAGTAACAATTATATTGCTAATGGTAGAATTTCTATTTTTAATAGTCACTCAAAAGGACATGGTTGATTGTAAATCCTTTTACACGATAAAGGACATTTGATTGGGTCAATATCAGCTCGGCTCTCCATTGGTTGACGACCGGCCAATAATGAACGCTGTAAAGTACAGGGTAGTGTCCGGTGTGGTACGGACCAATAGGACGATGGTTAGTTCTAACACAGACACCAACAGAACCGGTGTTCTTGTAGTAAAGGATATAGGTGACATACTTCTAAGTGCCTTTAAATGTGCGCAGACCTCAATGTGTTAACCAAAAATAAGGAACTTTTATGTTAACATGTGTATAAGACGTTTGTGATACGTTACATCTTTATGAAATAAACAAGTACACGATTCATGGAGTAATTTTTCGAAGGTTTCATTCGAGAAGTGTGAAGAAAACGAGAATAGACTATACAGTTTGAAATGTATTCTTAGAAACACTTCCATGTCGCGTTATTAATCCTTTGTGAGGAGTCTGCACGTATATTCACGGGGTTACTTTATATGAAAATTTCTTTGCTCTCTTAAGACAAAACGCACACGTTATAGCTTTACTGTTTCGCTGGATTTTGTCGGAATCTAAGTAATAAATTGCAATTCGTGAAAATTACAGTTTGTAAAAAAAGTATTTTTAATAATTTCTCCATTAAACACGTTGGGTTGTTGTTAAACGTTCTACGTATGTCGCGAGACTTTGATCGGTACACAGACAAAGCGCGACTTCATTAGCCGACGGCCAGCCAATAATAAACGTTCTAGGGTGCAGTAAGCGTTTCCGGCCTGGCCAGGGCCAATAGGAGTGTGGTAAACGGAAATACAGAGACCAACAAAAGTTATTCTGCTGTAGTTGATAATATAGGCATTTGAAATCAACCTTGGCCTCAGTGCCAGCAAATTTGAGCCGTCCTCAAAGGGTTAAGGCTCTCCTAGCAGGCGTAGTTACCAAAAAAATTATATTTCATTGCGGTATCACTGTATCAGACGTTGAATTTTGGGAGCTCTAAAATATATACTTTGCGTTTGTTAGTCACACGACAAGTGTTGTATTAACTACTGGCGAAAGGATCAAATAATCTGAAAGTAAGCTTTAAGCTCGGCTTTAAAACGTGTTCACTTAACCATGGATATCTGGAGACCAGGAAAATTCGCGGATTCAATGACCTGCGGGTTAGATTCTACAGTCCTATGTACAAATATGCCGATATCAACTGCAAATTGGTTGTCTGCTGTCGCAGTCGAAGGCGACAATTGGACACGATTCTCCAGGAAGTGTCAAACAAATTATGGGCCAGTGGCTAAAGTTATATAAACGCACACGTTTTGAATCCTAGCTTGTCACAAATTAAATCCGCGAATTCTTCATGTCTCTGTGAATAGCGTACAAGAGAAATGTGGGCATTGCATGTTAGTCGAGGCCTTTAAGGGGATTCAGTACAGCTGCTGTGGTGTACATAGTAATTCAATCACGAATATTTTTCAGGAACCAGTTAATAGAAAATTATTTCGATTAATGGCATTAGTACAAAGGCACTTGCAAAATTTTTGATTGATTTTTATTATTTATGACAGAAGTAAACATCTTTCGGGCACATTCGGAATTATTTTAACAATTTCCTGTCTGATATTACCTAAGCCAGTTTAAAAGCCTGTGACATATTCGCAGCTAAAATATAACGGTAGTAAACTGGACACACGCCTGATTACGGGTTCTGCACTGAGAGAAAACCGAACAAAATATTTGTTTGTATAGGGCAAAATATATGTTTAGTTGCCCTAACAAAATATATTGCTGAGCAAACAAAATTTGAAAAGTAACAAAATTACTTTTGTTCGTCCAACAAAATATATGTTTGAATAAACAAAATCTCTGTGTTGGACCAAAAAAAAATTAGATCGTCAACTAAATATTTTTGTTGAATCAAATGTATATATTTATTTGGCTACTCATTCGACTGCCTTCGTTTGTAAAATACAGCTCGAGAGTTTGTTTGTACTTTCTGTGACAATTAGGATAGTAACCGTGTTTGTTAGTGCATCTATTGATGCTTAACAATCGGACGCAGGTGATCTTGTTCGAAACTCGGTCGAACTTGTAAATTTTTATATCCGCCCAAACTGTTTGATGTAGGATGATTGCCAAACAAATCTTTAGTCGGGCCAACCAAATCTTACAGTTTGGGGCAACCAAATGATAACAACAGAATAATTTGGTTTCAGCAACAAAATATTTCATTTCCCCTATACAAACAAATAATTTGGTTGCACCAAACAAATCTTGTTTTATTCAACAAAACCTTTTTCTCAGTGCGCACCAACTGTGCATAACGGCATGAGATGGCTGCCTGCCCGCAGTATCGACACGGGGATACTTGAACGTTTACTGTTTTAATTTTAATTAGGGTGTATCACGTTATTAACAAGCAAAATGTGTTACCCGCAGATGTTTATCGACTGCCACGGCGTAATAATTCTGTGCACAGTTGAGGAACACAAAACGTTTCCTTGGCGCACACATTCAGGCGAACAGATCCCAAGAAAACATGCAATTTTTGAACGGGTGCCTTAGGTTGCCTTCCATGTGTGCAAGCCAATGGAGGATTATGTTATTAAAGGCTGTTCACGATAAACTGAGCAATTTTGAAATCAACCACTACGTTTCTTGTAAGTCTGTATCTGAAATATTGTGTATTTACAACATATAATTTTATAAGATATAAAAAATCGTTTATATAGGTAGCTTATTGTTTATAATAGTCTCAAAATCGACAACATTTTCTTATTAAAATTCAACACAAGTTTTGTAAAATGTACTGTAATTTATTTGTAGTTTAAAAAAAGATGTATTTGACTACTAGTTATTAAAAAAACTTGTACAACTGAAGAAACATTTGTTACTCTGTAGTCTTGTGGACTCCATCTGGAGTTGTAGATACAGTATGGAACTTTACAAGTGTCTCAGTCTGTGTGACGTGACTTGTTGCTACACGTCAACTAGATGCAGACTCGTAGGAGTCGTGTTGATGTCCGAAGAATCGTGGAGAAATTATAACACAGCCGGGCATCTGCTAGGTCCTGGATCGCCCGGGACGTCCCAGCTGGTGCGCGCGTGTGTTCCCCTCGTCGTGTGGTGTGACGCCGACAAATCCCTCGAGGGTAAACAACACAGGAGGCCCCGTCGCCAGGAGGGTCGGCGCCATCTCTTCTTCGCCGGGGCGGTTTTAAAGATGCATCTAGTACTCCATTACCTCCGGAGAAAATGGAAGGATGCGCGGGCACGTCCGCGGGTAGGGAGATAGGGGTGGTAGAGGGGGGGAGGAGTTGACATGGATGTCATAAAATATGTATGCGCCGGTCGGCGTGTTTGCTGCGAGATTACACCGAGTCATAATACCGGTGTTTCCTGTCTGTAGAGAGCTTCTTCCCGTCCATTCGCGGTTACTTCTGACTTTACTGAAGCCCTGCTTAAGTTCTACTTTCAGCATATTCCTCCGCCTTATTCAAACAATAGTTAACCAAGTCTAGAACATTGCGCCAAAGGGACAACGCACCGCATTCGTGCGCACTCAGTTTAATACGATTTTGCATGAGAACTATTTCTTACTAGGCGTTACCAACACACCTTTATTCACTCCTTTTTATTCACATTAATTAAAATTTCTCGATTTCAATGACCTGTATGCCAGACTCCACAATCCTTTGTATAATTGAACCTCAGATGTCGTGTTCATTGGCTGTTGTCCCAGTGTTACCCCACATTTGACAGTACGGGATTCGCTTTTCGTTCCCTTGCAAGTCGGCTATTGGTGCGGAGTCGTCCAGGGTGTCTCTGATAACCTCTGGTCCAATTGCAAACGTGATTTCAGTGTACAAGCGTTTGAAATCCATCTTGTCCTGAAATTAATTCGCGAATATTTCCTATCCCTAATTATTAGGGACATGCAAAATTCGCGTTATTATTTGGGGGCACGTTACATTTCAACGTCCTGTATAAATTTGAGTCGATGTCAATTGTTTATTGGCTTCTGCAAAAGTGGTACCCGATTTGGTGGAACGTGATTGGGCTATGTTGTCGTTACTTGTTCCCGATTGGTTCAAGGCCGCTAAAGGCGTGTCAACACAACCGTGGCCCAGTAACAAGAGCAAAAGAAATGCACATGCGTTTGAAGTCTATTAAGTCTTTAAATATTAACGCGAATTTTGCAGGTCTCTACTAATTATAAGTGAAATGTTATAATTTCAATTCATCCCAAAAATAAAATAAAAACTTTTACTTTAACAGAAGTATAACACACGTATTTAGTAAACAACCAAAAACGTCATATTTGAGAAGATTTTTAAAATGTTTAATTCAAAAAGTGTGAAGAAACCACGTTGGGTCCAGCATCTGGAGCACCAGCGACAGTGGAAAGTGAACGAGTGGTGTGAAATCGTTGGAGGCTACGCCATATGGCCATAAGAGACATTGACCGGCTGTACTTATGTCTGTTTCCTCATAGAGACCTTACCGGCACTTCTGTAAGACATACAACTTGACACACGTCGTGATATATATGTGGGTTCAGCGTGATGGTTGTCCTGCGCCATTCGCTTCGGTGATGATGGAAGTGGTAAATGAAACGTTTCCAAAAAACGATAGTTAAGGCGTGGTGGTGTAAGATGGCCAGCTCGCTTCCCCGACCTCACGCCTCTCGATTTCTTCCTGTGGGGAACACTGAAAGATAGAGCGTACAACACGGTTCCTAAGACGCCAGAAGACACGCAGGAACACATTGTGGCAGCTTGCAGAGACAATACGCCTTTGCCCAGTATCGCATTCCGTTCCCCGAGCCCCATTAATGTAAGCGCTACACTGCCATAAGGAAGCGTTCCCGCCAGGATGAGTCACAGCGCGTGCTACTTGCTGACAGCTGTGAGCACAGGTCCACTGCCCCATGCTACCGGCCCTCTTATATGAACCGTATTTGCGCATTGTTTCTGTGTTACATTCCATTACATATGATATATCTAGAGGCCTGCGAAATTCGCGTTATTTTATGACATACAGCTAAAATTCACATCACTATATATACTCGAGTTGGCGTCGTTTCTCCATTTGCTGCTACCTAGGTGTTAAGTCACTCCCTTTCTGAGAGAACTGCGCCTGATTGGGGCTAACGATTGTGAAGTGTTCATCTATTGACGAAGAGGTACGGGGGGGGGGGGGGGGTTAAAAATGGTCCAATAACAAACGTATTGCAAAAGAAAGGTGTTTTAAGTTTAACATGTCGTCAAGTAACAATGCGAATTTTACATTTCCCTAACTATACCACTTAATTCCTCTTTGCACGTACTTTCAGAGGCCGTTGGAATAAATATATGTTTCCAAGGGGTGGGGGGGGGGGGACAGGTGTGGTTTAATTATTTCCGTCCATGCACGTGTTACGAATTGTCACCTAGCGGCAAATTACTTCCCCCCCTTACGTAATTTCATTTAGCGGAAACCGCATTTCGTTATCTGCAACCGTTCCGGAAATGTTGAGTGTGACCACGTTAGGCGAACGACAACGTATGTTTCGACTTGAAACTTTCACGCTAGTTCGCCATCTTGTACTGCCTCGCCGCTCCTAGCGGCCGCCAGGAGAACTGAAGCCGTGGCGCTCTGTGGTGGCGCCGAGTTCGAAAACACATGTGTTGAACGTCTCATATTAACACTGTTCGGGCTCAAGTCCTCACGACACTTTGAACACGCTATTTACAATTATTTACAGTCTCAACAATGCATATAGTTGATTCACGATACCTTCGGCCTTTTCTGAAGCCCTGCTAAAGGTCTACTTCCAGGATATTCCTCCGCCTCGTGCAAACTACGCTTAACTAAGTCTGGAAGATTACACCAGAGGGACAACGCACCGGATTCGTGCGCACTCTAGAACTATTTCTCACTAGGCGCTACCAACACACGTGTTTTCTCAATGTTTTTTATTCAAATTATTTATAAATGAAGCAATATAATTTATAGATGAACTACGAATAACATTTCAAATCAACAGAAGAAAAAAAAGTAACTTTTATGTTAACACAAGTGATACATGGCGTATGTTGGAAACAACCAAACACGTCATACATGGGGAGATTTTTCAAAGGTTTGATTCATTTACGTGTGATGAAACCGCAAATAGGCTATATTATGGTCACTAGGTCTAAATGGGTTAATCTTTCCACTTGGGTGGGGAATACATGTGCGGAAAGGAGAATCTGTAGATGGCAAGCAAGAATATCCGTTTCTACAGTGAAGAAACCGAGTGCCGCTCAGAATCCTGAACAGCGAGCCACTACACTAGAATGGGAAGTATATGAGTCCGGCCAGAGCCCTGGTATTACGAACGGGTCCTTTACATGGGCGCGGCAGGTAGCGGGGTCTCATCCACGAAGGCCCTTGCCCGCTCCCAGCGCCGCGTTTCAACTTCCCGCGCAGAATATAAATGTATTCCACGCTCGTCGCGCCACAGGCTATTCCGGAAGGAAGGAAAAAAAAGCGAGCAAGGCCGGTAGTATTTCCAGAACAGGGCTTACAGCGACATTTTAAAAATATCGAGGATCCTCGGTAAAACATTTTGAGGCAGAGCTGCTACTGACAATTTACATCAAATACAGAAAATAATTTTGTTTACAGTTTATTCGCTATTCCATCGCACTTTTTTTTTTAAATCAAAGTTGCTTCCTATGTATAGGCCGCTTTAAAAGCTAGGTGTAAAGGTGTTAAAGGCTGTTCACGATAAAGCGAGTACTTTTGAAATCAACTTTAGAAAAAAATGACTCCCCATGCCTGCACATACTTCAACGGGCACACTGAGTGACATGCGCCCGGTAAAGTTGGTAACGATAGATGGAAAGTAGTTCCATATCTTAACGTCGAATAAAAAATGTTAGGTAACCATTTTTGGTAATTAAAACTATTTATTTTTCATTTTCAGTTCTTTTAAATGCATCGATGTGTAAAAATTAGTATATTATTAAAGGGTTTACTTTTCTATTAATTTCACAGTTCCACTTGACCGGCGCATGAATAAAGTGATGAGGCCCATGGCAACGTTATTTCTACATAAGGCGGAAGAATACACAACGTGCATACAAGTAGATCAAGCAGGGCTTTCGAAAGCGCTCATTTTACCGTGAACAGCCTATAATATAAAAGTACCTTATTTCTAATTAAATTTACCGTTTACATATTCTCTCTATAAATTATAATATTTTATTTAAAATTAATTTGAATGACAACAGGAAGAAAATAGGTGTGTGGGTAACGCCTTGTAACAAATAGTTTTATGCGGAATAATATTATACTGAGTGTGTAATAAACCGGTGAGCTGTCCCGTTAGTGTAATGTTCACCTCCCTAGTTGAGTTGTACTTACATGAAGTGGAGAAATATCCTGGAAGTATAACTTAACAGGGCTTCAGAAAATATGGATATGCCGACGACAGATAAACTATATTTTTATAAAAACTTTTTTTAAACAGAAATGAAAACGCGCTGAGTGCAAAACGTATGGGATTACTTCACAGTTATTGTAAATGCTCCTGTTTATCAATATTTATTTTAGATTTATTTCATTTATGTATTTTTTTTTTTTTTTTTGCAGTTCTGTTCGTATGAAGCAGTAGCAGACGTATTTACATGTGAGATAATTCATTCAGCAATTTACTCTAAAAACAAATAAGTAAAGATAATTACTGATAATTTTTCTTATATATTTATATACGTCCAATCAATATCGTAACTATCAAATAGTAAAAGAAAAAAAGCACTTATGCTTTTAAATAACTGAAATTTTATGACGGGATTCAGGAACTGTTAATACTTTCAATGAGGTGCCCGTATCACAAGCGGGAAATCATTTATTTTCGTTTTCTGGCTTTTAAAGACTCACACATTATCATAAACAAATTCGTATCATAAGTCTGGTAATGTGGCGCATAAGTGAAAAAAAAAATGTGGCACTCGAAAAATATCACAAGTCTGAAAAACATAGCTCGACATTAAAAAACGAGAATGAGCGTGGTAAAACGATAAACGCTACAGACGCATCGCTGTAACTTAGGACTTGGTAGCTCTGCCACTGACGGGCCACTTCTTCCCGGGAAAGGAATACTATTGGACGACGGTGGTACGGCAGGTGGGAGGGAGTGTCTGCAGATTCGTCTGCCCGCCTGCCAGCTACCTGTGGGTTGGTGCTTAGCAAGTCGATCTGCCGCTCTCTTCCACTTGGGTAGGCAGAACCAAGTCCGTTCTAAGGCCGGGGCGCGAATACAATTATTCGGTTCGTTATTGCTCTTAGGCATGTGTGAAAGTGAATGCGTCCACACAACGCAACACAGCGGGCACAATGCTAATAGGCCTAAGCTCTGTGAGGTACATGTAAACAAAAAGTAATGAAAGACTCATAGAATAATCACGTATTTATATGGGGTCGCGGTGGCCGAGTGGTTAGTCTGCTCGCCTCCCACCAGGGAGAAACGGGTTCAATCCCCGGCTGGGTCACTCCCGAATTTTCGCATGTGGGAATCGTGCCGGATGATGCCACTGGTCGGCGGTTTTTTCTATGGGATCTCCCGTTTCCCCCGCACTGCGTCATACTCACCTCAATCACCCTCATTGGCAGAGTCCTGCGAAATTCGCGTTATTTCCTGACTGCACGATGAACTTCACCGTCCTCTGTATACTCGATTCAGGGTCAGTTGTTTATTGGCTTCCACAGAAGTCAGGTGCCATTTTCCCTTTCGGCTTGTTTGGATGCGATTGGCCCCTGATGTTTTTCATTGTTTCTTATTGGTTGAAATACTCCCGGGAGGTTCCTGGAAAAGTTGTCACCCAGTAATAACACCAATAGAAATGTATAACGTTTTGAAGTATATTCTGTCCTCAAATAATAACGCGAATTTTGCAGGTCTCTACTCATTGGTGAGCAAGACCATGCTGTTAAGAGACACGGTTAGTTGGGAACTTTTGAAAACAACCTTTGAAAAATGTCACTGACCATACCTGCATACGTTTTTAACAGGCAGGCTGCCTGGCATGCGCCGAGAGAAGTTGGTAGCGCCGGAGGCAAATTAGTCCCACGTCTTAAGAATTAATTTAAATTGTGAGGAAATATTTCTGAAAATTTTAATGGCTTCTTCTGCTTTCTGATTTTTATAAAGTGTCTTAAGTATAAAAGTTATCAAATTTATAGAAAATGTATTTTTTCTAATATGTTCGCAGTTTCGAATGACTGGGGCATTAGAAATTATGGGAAATCGAGGAAATTCCTTGAGCCAACATATCTTCTGTGACACTATAACTAGTTTATTTTTTCTTGATTGGATGGACAAGGTTTTGACTCGACTAAATAGTTTGCAAGACCAATCGCGAACGTTCTGCCTTATAGTATCAGAACCTTCATTGGTCCAGTGAAATGGGGTAGTAGGTTTCATATATGCATGACAACCAATAAGGAAATAAAACTGTCCAGTATGTGTACAGTGCGTTGAATCCTGGCAAACAGTAGAAGTTCAATTTAACCAAAGGTAAGGAACTTTCATGTTAACTGATGTATAAACACTTGGGATATATGAAATATTTAGGAACCTACCAAGCACTTAGGCCGTGTCTCAACTCGAGAGTGTGCTCACTCTCACTCGCCACTCTCATTCTGGCACACTCTAGCAAATTGAAACTTGGCCCTCTGTAAGCCCTCGGCATTATTTCTCCGATAGAAAAGGTAATAGATAGTGATGAATAAAATATGACTGGCCTTTCACTTTCCTCGAAGAAATGCAGTACAGTGTTTTATGAATTAGTAACTTATTTTAATTTATTACATTTTTGCAAGACTAAAAACATAATTGTTAAGTGCATATCACAGTATTTAATAATATGCACACAATTAACCTAAATCAAACATGAACATAATAACATCATAAATTATGCTCCATATCAAACGGAATATTGTTGTTCTTACACATTTCGCAATCGCATGATTAAGTTTAGTAGATAAAATATTTCTAACACTGATTTAAAAACAACAAAATATATGTCTGGATATTTGAGCTTAGACTTGAAAACAACATGGCTGTCAGAGGTGGTGCGAAAGTGAGCACCGAGTGTACATCGTCGTTCACTCTCCCTCTCAAGCTCTCTCCTCCGAGTTAGGACAGCAGAGAAGACTCTCTATGACGTCAAGACAGGGCGAGAGAGTAATGCTTTCAGCGAATTGGGACACGGCCTTAAAACATAGGATGATTTTTCAAATGTTTTAATCTAAAAGCGTGAAGAAACCACGAGCAGACTATATGTTAAACCACCACAATCTATTACTAACATTTATTACCTTTAGTGAACCCAATATGAAATGCCATTCTCTACTATAATTAATTTCCTAATCACTGTCTTTATACTATATACAGTCACATGATCCTCACTTATTATTTAAGCATATACAATCAAAATGTATACTGCAATGTATTAACAATTTTCAAATGTTTGCCACTCACTCTTCAAGTCATACTTTCCCACAGTCCAGCTCTCTAGTCTGTCTCTACTCCCTATGATATAGGCTGTTCACGATAAAGTGAGCACTTTTGAGGCCGATGTTACTTTTTCCTGTCAGCCATTTTTTAACCTTTAACTACTTTTGTAAATAAATTTGGTCGTGTAAGTAATAAACACAGTGTGTATATACCACCGCACCCGGAAGTTAACGTCTAAGGCAAAAATAAAATATATTTATTGCCTATTATTCCAAATGAGAGGGCATTCAAAGGTGCTCACTTTACCGTGAATGTGCCATCCATAACAGTAATGTTCCTTCCACAGGTTCACCTACGGAAACCTTGTTTAACGTTGTTCACGATAAATAGAGCTGCATACATGTTAACGGGCGCATTGAGTGACATTGCACCCAGTAAGGTTGGTAACGATGGATGGGAAGTAGTTTCGTATCTTAACGTCGTATAAAAAGTGTTAGGTAACCATTTCTGCCTGTTTTTTTAGTGCATCAAAGTGTAAGAATAAGCAGATTTATTAAATATTTACCTTTTTAATAATTTCACAGTTTCACTTGACCGACGCATGAATAAATTAATGAGGCCCATGACAATGTTAATCTTGCATAAAGTGGAAGGATACACGACGTGCATACATGTAGATCTTAAGCAGGACTTTCATTTTACCGTGAATATAATATATGGATTTTACTTCCTCAAAATGCTCAAGTTTGGTCATCTTTTCAGCAACACCAACGACTCGGTATTCGAGCCTTCGCGCAACGGTCCAAAGACCTCACTAAATCATTTAATCGGCAGTAGCGACGGGCGGTGTGTACAAAGGGCAGGGACGTAATCAACGCGAGCTTATGACTCTCGCTTACCGAGGGATCCTCGTTCATGGGGAACAATTGCAAGCACCAATCAATCCTCACGTAGGAGTGCCACCCAATGTACCGCCCCACCACGTCGGCGCATGCGCATCAGAGAGAGAGAGAGACACTACGGTCAGGCTACATCCAGCGCAGAACCCCAGAGACCCCGGACATGCATTGTTCGTGCGTCCCACTGTTGAAGGAGGCTACTGCTCGCTGATACGCTGGACGACCCTGCGAGGTCGATGCATGTAGAGTTGGGACGGGCCTGGATCGCAACACCACTGTGCAGTTCATGCGAGGGTGGTCATACATCGGGGCCTGCCCCACACGGCCACAGAAGAATGTCAGAGGTCTCGCTACGCAGCTTGTGTGGTACTCCTCGGTATCTAAGTGGCCCTGTTCACAGTCAGGACGTTATGAACAGACTCTATAATTCAAAATCCTCGTACGAACCTGGCCGAATACTTTCAGTAAATCAGGACACCGGCAATCGCGACAACTTATTGCAGCAACCACCGGGCAAGACAGCTTGCAAAACCCCCCTCCACCAGCCAGCGATAGGGGACATGGATGCCTAAACGACGCAACAACATAGGCTACTGTAAGGCAGGGCCCGACTTCTTTCCACATCCGACCAGCAGCCAGGGAAGATCACAGCATGGGTATGTCAGACCGCCGTCAACAGATCAGCTAGAGACAGCCTCCTACATCAAGAATAAGTTGGGGACAGTCCATAGTATAGAATAAGTAACAGGCATGAGTTTAACAAGAATAATAATAATGTAGTTTACTATAATATATCAGTTCTAGTGGCTCCCCGTTAATACATTTAAAATTACAGTGTTTGTACTATCTGTGCCACGTGTCTAATTAAACCCCCTCAGAAAGAGTAATGCTCTGCCACCTCATAAATCAATTAGCTAGTCCCCAAAACCTATTTTGTGTGAATCTGACCATAAGCCATTATTCACATCAAGGAGCTCCACTCTTAACCCATGCCAGCCAGCACTCCGAGGAACGCACCACAGCCCGGAGTTATCGGAATCAACCAGACAAATCGCTCCACAGACTAAGAACGGCCGTGCACTACCACCCACCAGATTTTAGAGGGACAGGCGGCTTATAGCCGCACGAGATTGAGCAGTAACAGGCCTGTGACGCCGTTAGATGTTCTGGGCCGCACGCGCGCTACACTGAAGTACTCAGCGTGTCCTAGCTCGAAAGGTATATAGTTAGTTGGGCTAAACGTCTCGACGACAGCCAGGTCGTTAGAGGAGGTGCAAGTTGCACAGGGAAGAGAGATTGGGAATCGGCCACGGCCTTTATTAGGGACCCATCCCAGTATTCGTCAAGGAGTGATTTCGGAAAACCATGGGTGGCCGGACCAGGAATCGAACCCGGGTCCTCCCGAATGCGAGTGCAGTGAGTTACCACTGCGCCACCTCGCTCGATCCTACCCCGGAAGGCACTGTCAGATTGAGATCTCTTTCTTGATTCGGTGGGTTGTGGTGCGTGGCCGTTATTAGTTGGTGGAGCGATGGCGGACACGCTTTGTGCTGATTTCCGAGATGCTCGGGTGAGGTGCCTTGCACACATTTTTACGAGAACGACCTCAGGTCGGGCGAGACTACCCGCAAAATTAAAGCATGTTAATAAGCGGGGGAAGAGAAACTAACGATGTCATAGCAGATTTCACCCACTCGCCACTGTCTTCGCTAGTCGCTCCGGCTTCACCACGCACCTTGCGCGTTGCGACTTATATAGCTCAGTTGGCCTGACCCAGATCCTTCTTCGCGCCCCGAGTCACACTGAGGGGAAGATGGCGTTATGACTAGAAAATTTGAGCAGTGACTATCTCAAAATATCCAATCCTTCAAAGATGGGAGCAGCATCAGTTCAGATAGTACGTGTTATGCGGGCGATCCGTTTATAACTCTGCGCGTGCTTCTCAGCTCAGTTGATGGCTTTGGAGCACAGTGATTCGAACTCCAAAGGATGCGGGGCGAATGCACGTAACATCGCTGTTTGTGACAACGATAATGCTGTGTTGTCTTGGACACAGCAAGTTTAAATTTTAAAAAAATCTAATTAGTACCACCCGAGCGAGGTGGCACACTGGGTACACATTTGTGCATTGCATTCGGAAGGACGTGGGTTCGAATTCCGGTTCGGCCATCTTGAGTTCGGTTTTCATGGGCTTTTTGAAATCACTCCAGGCGAAAGCTTGGTCCATGGCCGATTCCTTCCCCGTGCCTCCTTCTCGGAGTAGTTTGCTCTCGTCTATAATAAAGTCGCTGTCGACGCAAAGTTAGGCCCTAACTGCCTGCTTAGTAAGTTTTCACACACATGACTTAATTTAAGAACTCCGATTCAATTGCAAGTGTTTCGGAAACTAGAATAACCAGAAGGTCGCGTGGTCTTTAATACACTGAGGTCTGCACGCAATATTTACTTGCACTTAGGACAAATTAGAAGTTAATCACCTATATGCACTACTGCAAGAACACCTGTTCTGTTGGTGTCCGTGTTCCGTGTTAGAACTCCCCATCGTCCTGTTGGCCCATACCACGCCGGACACTACCCTGTACTTTACAGCGTTCATTATTGGCCGGTCATCAACCAATATAGAGCAGAGGTGATATCGACCCAATCAAATATCCTTTATCGTATGAAAGGATTTAAAACCAATGATGTCCTTTTGTGTGGCTGCAAAAATAAATTTTACCGTTGACAACATCATTGTTACTGTGCTGGTGTGTTCTTGTGGTGTTATGTTAAACACTAGCCGAACAAAGACTGCACTGCACATCCCTGCGAGTTTTGTTATAACCAACAAAGACATTTTCAAATTAGCTTTGCTCGAGCTACACTCGAGCATAGTCTGCAAAGTGTTAAAGTTCGAAAAGGGTAAACACGAGACATAATAGAGGAAATGTAAATGAGCGCGGAAGCGATGAAACGGAACGGCCACGCCGTGCGCAACAATGCGTCCCGTGCAGAGAACGGAGCTCGTCCAGCCCTACAACGTGAGCGAGGAGGTAGCGACAGGGATCCAGCACGTGTGTGCTGGTAGCAGGGGCAGTGAAGGGGAGAGGTGTGGTTTGGCAGCCGTGGGTAGGTGGCGCATATAAGCTTCTTACACAGTAGAAAACTTCAGCATTTGACTTTACGTTTCCTTTCCTGCGACGAAACCACCGATACACAATACAATTGTAAAGCCAGAGTTTAGACAATTGTACATCGGTTCTACCAGCTTCGTAAAAATGTGTATCTTGTTATGTAAGTAATTATCCAGGAATACTTTTTACGCGCCTTTTATAAATATAGACTTAAAACCCATTTGTTTACTTTATTAAAATATGCCAATTCATATATTTATTCTCCACATTATATTTGTTCGCCATTTATTTAATTTAGGACGAGCTTTGTTTAATACACCGAGATTAAAATCATCCTATAATAAAATAACGCACTTTCCACATAACCTCTGTAAGATTCTCGGCAAAATGGCTGCTTGACTTTACCTTTGACAGTTCCATTGTGTGGCGCTCCATAAGAAACAACATGTCGGAGATCAAACGTAAAGTCAAATGTTAAAAGTTTTCAATAGTGTAAGGGCCTGTAGTCTCCCGCAGCCTCAAGCCCTCCAGCGTCCGGAAGAAGGGCTGCGTCCTTGCGGCAATCGATGGCGCCATGCCTCACCTTCCGGCTCGTAGGGCAAAGCTGGACTCAAACCATCTGTTGATCCGTCAGTCCAGCGGTCACGTGATCTCCAACCAATCGCAGTGCAACATTCCGTCGAATACTACTTAAACATTAACTTTCTACGGATGGGCCACCGCCTGCTGACGACATTCTATAGACGCGAAGGCGTACTCTGGAATAAAATACAAGGCGATGGATATGCATTTATCATATTTGATGGTGAATTCTGGAACTTAAAAATTTAAACAATAATTTAGTATAAAATCTAATCACGTAAAAAATGTATCTCCTACTAAAGAAAGATCATGATGTTAAGTTGCCACACAGAAATGTTGCAGTACAGAAGGATTGACAGAGTGTTGTGAATCGCTTTCAACCATACACTAAATATAAGGTAGACCTCCTATTCGTCTTATACGCATGTACGCAACATTGACCTACCCCAAATGAACACAACTGTCAAAGTCACATGGTCAACAATGAGGAACGTGTTTGTTTTATTTCTTAATTTGCAAATGGCAAGCACTACTAGATCAATAAAAACACTTTTGCCAATTTGAATTTAATCAAATTGCATTACAAATCGGTTAGAGGACTTATTTACTAAACAGTGTTCTAACCTAAAATCCAAATCCACACCGTTTTTTGTTAGACGTGTAAAGGCTGTTCACGATAAAGTGAGCACTTTTGAAATCAACCTTTAAAAAATGTCACTGCCCCTGCCTGCGTATATTTTAACGAGTGCACCGAGTGACATGCGCCCGGGAAAGTTTGTAAAGGCTGTTCACGATAAAGTGAGCACTTTTGAAATCAACCTTTAAAAAATGTCACTGCCCCTGCCTGCATATATAATAAAGGGCGCACTTCGTGACATGAGCCCGGTAAAGTTGGTAACGATGGATGTAAATTAGTTCCATATTTTAACGTCTAATAAGAAGTGTTAGGTAACCAGTTGTAACAACTAGAATTATTTTTTTTTGAGTTCTGTTTTTTTTTTTAATGCATCTAAGTGTCAAAATGAGGAGATTTGTAGAACATGAACTTTACCAATAATTTCGCAGTTTCACTCTACCTGAATAAAGCGAAGAGGCTCGTAGTAATGTTAACTTTACCTAAAGCCGAAGAATGCACAACGTGCACACAGGTCGGTCTTAAGCAGGGCTTTCAAAAGTGCTCATTTTACCGTGAACAGCCTATAGTATCGTCTACAATTTGATTGGTATTCGTTACAGACATAAAATAATAATTAAAAAAAAATAACCAAGTGATTGTAGATAATCCTTCTTCCCCCTCAGCGAGGAAGTTTGAACAGGCGACAGCAGGAGGTGGGAAGCAGATGTGTAGACAGAATGAAAGTAGACGGGGGACAGGGGTTGGCTCTCGACACGCGGGCTGAATACGAGAATCTCTCCTGTGACTGCAGAACCTACCTTTCTCCGACACCATGACGCTGCGCCACTACTCTCTCACGGCTGGTTATTAAATTCCTGCTCGCCCCGCGGGGATGTGAGGGATGAGCGACAGAGGGAGGGGTGGGGGTATGCCCCAGGGTGACCTCTACCCCTACTGCCTGTCTCTCACACCTCCATCCGGATGGAATCTTCGGCCGTGTTCGAATTGGTCAAATTCACTGTAAGTAGGAACAGGAAAATTTCTCGACTTCATTCGATGATGGGGGGAGGGGGGTTGCAGAGCGGTTAGCGTGCTGCTCTGCTATAGTCTGTTCACGATAAAATGAGCACTTTTAAAAGCCCTGCTTAAGATCTAGTTGTACGCATGTTGTGTATACTTGCGCATTACGTAAAATTAGCATTGCCATGGGCCTCATCACTTTATTCATGCGTCGGTCAAGTGAAATTGTGAAATTATTTGATAAGTTTCGCAAATCTGCTCATTTTTACACTTTGATGGTTAAAAAACAGGACGCGAAAGAAAAAATTTCATTTATCACGAATGATTATCTAACACTTTGTATTCGACGTTTGGATATGAACCTTTTATTGCCCCATCGTTACCAACTTTACTGGGCGCATGACACTCAATGCTCCCGTTAAAATATATGCAAGTAGGAGCAGTTACATTTTCCTAAGGTTGATTTCAAAAGTGCTCAATTTATCGTGAACGGCCTTTACCAAGGCGAACCGGGAGTTCAACCCCTGTCCATACATTCCAGCGCTGCTCCATTCTCACCTCAGTCATCCACATCGGCTCTCAAGACCTCGCTGTTAAGAGGCGCCCAAATATTTTCACTCACACATCCATTCCTGGGAAAGCTAGACCTCAAACACATGTAGTACATTTGTGTTATGTGTTGCAATTTGGCCACAGTTTATTAGACACGTCCAGGCGAACTCCAGGCCAACAGCAGACCTGCAAGGAGACAAGCACCGAATCGCGTGCCACCTGGTCTGAGGTAAAACTGGCTACACAGTGGGGTAGTAGACATACAACACAGGATCATGGAGCATATGAGAGACGTACATTAATGCACCATCGCTCCTAATAGACGGCTGGAATTGTGATAAAGCTATATTTACTTACTTGCTCTTCGATTGCTGGGCAACGAAAATCGCGTGGTTAGTTGTGTTTTCAGATAACGTTTTATTTTATTCTGCACCTAGCTTATGGGTAGGGTCAGTGATTTTCCGCGTAAAAATCGGGGCACAGAGTAGACTTCAATACTATATATACACCTCAGCTGTTATCATACCTTCATTGGCTGGTGGTGGTGTCGTTTCCGCATTTGACCGCGCCACTCAGGATTCCGTAACTCCCATACTGTACATACGTGATTCGTGTGCAGACATTTCACATGGACCAGAACACGTTTCAGCCAATCAATAAAGCTGGGCGACTCTATAGTGCATTGAACTTTATCTTGTCTCGAAATCTTTTCGCGAAATATCACTGCCCCTACTTATGGGTAAGGAATAATATAAGGGAGAAACAGTTTAGTACGGAACACATAATACCGTTCATCGGTTATATAATATAGTATATATATATATACTATATATTATATAATATGTAATATATAGGTTGTTCACGGTAAAGTGAGCACTTTTTATAGTCCTTCCAACAGGCATTAACCACAAATAAATATATATTATTGCAGCCTCAGGCTTTAAATTTTGAGGGTGGTGAAAAGTATACACTGTGTTTATTGGTCACATTGCAATGTTTGTATTAACCCATCCAGACCCATTGTACACAATTGTGTACATTTCGCAAGTGTACGTAATTTTTGGTCTTTGCTGCACACTGTAAAGCTCAGTAACCAATGATCGTACATGTGGGTAAATGATTCGCAAACCGTCTTACTGTCCTAGATCTTAATTGGTTCATATAACTGTAGCCGAACTTAAAACCTTTCAGCTCATTGGCTGTGACATCGAAAAAAGGGTTGTATCGACTCAAGTACAGCACGCATCGTAAAATTTCTTGTTTGCAACACATGAAACAGCAAATTAAAGTGGGTCTGAAGGGGTTAAAAAGCAGCAGGAAGATGGAAATCGGATGAAAGGAAAAATTTAGATGGGCCTTAAGAAGTGCTCACTTTACCATGAATAGCCTATAGTAATATAGTGTATAGGCTGTATAGATAATTTACTGCAAAAACGGTTCCATAGCCCATATTTCGTTCGTTAGAGACACTCAATCGTTTATGATACAATCATTTCTCGTGACACTTGAACTAGGACACAGTAATCCAGTGTATTGTTAGAACCTGTTTAAAAAAACTATAGTTTCCTTCTTGAAACACTAAAGTGTAAGTCCTTAATAATTCTTTGGAATGCACATAAATAATTTCAAGTCAGTTTATTTAAAATGCATGTTTTTATTCTGTATTGACATAGTGTTTTTTTCTTGTAATCAGTCCTTGCTAGCATGATCGTACTCTCAAACCTATCGCCGGTAATTGGTACACGAGCTGCGAGCGACTAAACCACAACACAAGGAATCCTCTCCAGCTGGTCGGAAGGCGTGGCAGCTTGTTGTAAGTCAACACTCGCCCAATACGAAGGCAGTAAGCCCGACGGACGGTGTATTTGTCGTCGAGACACTGCACCATGAAGACCTCAGGAGATGGAGTGTGCCAACCTCCGTAGTACGTCTACACACATCACACTTCCGAACCATGATTAAGGCGAAGGCGTTCCTTTTAAATAGCGTCAATATTTAATAATGCGCTGTGGCTTATTAATAAACGAGAATAATTATTACAACAACAACTAAACCTTTTAATGTCCATTAAGATAACTCCATTTAACTAAAATGTAGTGAAACGAGCTGTAAATGTTATTTAGATATTACAAAGTCAGGCAAATCTACCTAATTCATTCTATCTCTGAGTAAGTATCCCCTAAATGATTTTATTGTGTTATTTTAAGAACATTACAACAATGTTGCAAGTTTGTAGGATGTATATTGAATTATTTTATATTCCAAGAACTTAATTACTAAACTAATTCATATGGAAGCTACGTAACGTAACTGGGATACCCGAAAACTATTTTAAGACTCCACAAACACTTGACAAATATTTTAAAAATCTATGTTACAATGGTGTCGCGTCGAGGATAAAATTACGTTCTCTATTAGAAATTATAATCGTTCTTCAATTTCGGACACAAGCTCTTCGTTGTTCATAGGTTATTACTGCGGCGAAAATAATTGTAGTTACCACCATGTGTGGCAATGAAGTACATGAATTTTGGAATGTGGGAATCGAGTCAGACGATGCCGCTTGTCGGCGGATTTTCTGGGGGATCTCCCGTTCCCCCCATCTTTCCATTCCAGCGCTGCTGTATGCTCACCTCACTTCACCCTCATCGGCTCTCAAGATCCCAATGTTTCTCCACTCTGCTATAGCTCATGGTACACACCTATACTAGTTTTCCTTGTATTTTGTGCGGGAAGTTAAAATATTTTTTCTTATGTCGCGACGATGAATATTTGCTCATACCATATTACTAGATTTATAAATTTAAGTCTGTGCCTCAAACGTCATGTTGAATTACTGGTTTGAAGATTATTTCATTTGTTTAGGGACAATCATTTAAAAACTATAACTCTGTCCCTCTGGTCATATATATCACGATATAGAACAAAACCAAAATTCAGTAGAGTTGTCAAATGATTAGTGCAGTATCGTTTGAAAATTGTCTGCAGATTCTCGTCGTTTTACAATTACCAGATATCGAGTGGATAAAATTTGGCGACTACACACGAAAACATTTGAAATATGTGAATGAGGTATAATAATAACTGGTCAATCATTCTTTTAAAAATAATGTTATAGCCCATAAATGTAAAATTCAACATGGCGGGTAAAACCAAGCTTTCAACACCAAATCAAATCTAGACAAAATATATTCGAGAAAAAACGGTGTCGCTAGTATGAAACTAAGGCATACGCTGTTCACGGTAAACCGAGGACTTTTGAAAGCGCCGATGAAGATTTCTTTATGCGCATTGTGTATACTTTAACCAAATATATAATTGACATTGTCATAGGCCCGATTACTTTATGTATGCGTCAATCAAGAGATGCGATGAAGATTATTAGAAAAATAAATATTTCACGTATTTTCTCACTGTTAAACTGTCCCCATTAAAATAAATGCAGCAATTTTTTGCGAGCATCATGTGTCCCTAATTTACCTTCCTTCCACCGCCTTCGAAACGTTAGTTTATTCTATAAGCGCCTTGTAAATTGTGCGGAAAGTCGTAACCTGATTGTAAACTATCGTGATGTAATCTCAAGTAGTTCACACTGGAAACGGTTTTGTCGTGTCGTGTTGCTTTCGTCGGGGGTTTGTGACTCCAACATAACCTTCTTCCCTTGCTGGAGTTTATTTGTTGAAATTGAGTGAACCGACTTAGCCTCCATCCGTTTCCATTTCGTAAAATTACAATTCTACAAGTAATAACAGAATTGACTTAGTATTCGTGGAAAGTTTGATCAAGAGGTTTCATAAAGCTACAAGTCGCTACTTGTAGCTACAAGTGAACTTTTACAATTACATGAAGAAGCTTGTGGCTTACAAAAACTTGTAAATCCTTAGGAAATTTTAGTTATATCAATATCTAAGTAAGAAAGTTATCAAGTCCAGTTTTAGCACGATTTGAAAGCTTTATTACTGAAAGTATTCATTATTTTAGAAACTAATTAAAACCACGTGTCTAACTACATTGAATCCATTCGATTTTCACTATTTCAGACAACGATGTGTACAAAAAATACAATAAGTTTATCATATTGTCACACAATTTCTATGTTTTTCCCATAGTAATTTAATGAAACGAAAAATCCTGTGCGATTGCTTTTAAACTGGATAATTTACTCCGTTTCTATTTATCAGTATGTGTGCCACATAACTTATCCATTACTAGAGCCGCGAGTATTCCTCAGATTGATTTCGCATTAGGCTAGACTTCACAGTCCTTTATACGCTCGAGACACTATCTTTGCTTATTGGTTGCTGCGATCAAGTGAGGCCTTTGTACAGCACTGTTCAACGCCAACTCACGCCACTGCGCTCCTCCTTACTACTGGCTCACAGTTAAACGGGGCGTGTCTAAATAGCTGCCGTCCAATCACAATGGGATGAAGAAAGAACAAGTGATTGAAGTCTATCTCGCCACAGAATGAATTCGCGAAATACTCGGGGCTCTATCCATGACAGACATGAAAAAAACATTGTTTATTATTATTATTATTTTCGTTCTATGTTTTTCCTAATTCATTTTTTAATCTGCATACAACATTCACTGAAAACCACAGAGAAGTATGATCAGGAATGCGATGCAAGCACACACAGATAATTTTTAAATGTTTGATTGTTTTTTTATCAGTGTGACAAATCTCACAAGTCAGACAATATTCTTTACGAGAAACATCAATTTTATGCCGGCAACTTGTTAATTGCAACGTGTGGATTTGTACAGCACATTTCTGAAATGATCTGCCAGAAGGAAAATAATGCCACGAGCTGGACTTGGCTCGCTCCTGCACGCAGGGGGGGGAGGGTGGCCGGATAATCGAGTTCGCCAATGGGGAAAGGGGTCCGTTTGTTTCCACAGCGCGGTATTGTTGAAGGACGGCCCGGCCTTACTCAGCTTCGGAAATTCCAGTGGGTGGCCCGGCCCGCATGCTCTTCGGACTGCCCCATTTAACCGGCGGCACAATCAAGCTAATTAACTCCGTAACTACGTCGCAATCAAATTCGGCGGTGAATTATTAAGCGGCTCCAAGACACTGGCGACGAGTTCGCAGCTAAAGGCTGTTCACCATAAAGCGATCACTTCTGAGATCAACTTTAGAAAAAAGTCACTGCCCCCGCCTGCATATATTTGAACGGGCACAATGAGTGAAGTGCGCCCGATAAAGTTGGTAATGATGGATGGAAAGTAGTTCCATACATTAACGTTGAATAGATAGCTCGAGGTAACCATTTTTGACAACTTAAATTATATCATTCGTTTTCTGTATTTATTCATACATCGAAGTGTAAAAATAACCAGATTTGTATAAAGTGCTTATTGTTCTAATATTTTCAAAGTTTCACTTGACCGACGCACGAATAAAGTGATGAGGCCCATGGCGATGTTAATTTTACGTAAGGCGGAAGAATACACGACGTAAGTACAAGTAGATCTTCAGAAAGGCTTTCAAAAGTGCTCATTTTACCGTGAACAGTCTATAGGAGGGCGGATTTCTCATGTGAGAATTTTTTGAACCTTACTCGCCTTTATTTAACTTTATTTTGCGTACTTTTTAGAGAGCGAGTGGCTGGCAATAAAGGACGGATAAAAAAAACTCCAGTCACCCCACCAATCAGGATGAACGTCATAATTACACTCCACGCGATCACTCATTGGAAAACACTCGAATTCGGGGATGGGATGGCGAATTTTTGCTTGCGGATTTTGAAACCTCGCCTTTGTTTAACTTTTCTTTTGCGTAATTTTGAGAGGGATTGGACGGCAGTAAAGGACGGATAACGTAAACATATGTTGCTGGGTTAATTCTCGATTAGTGCCGTCACTGCGACTCGCCTCGTCATTAACCGTGATCAAAGGGGCGAAAAGGTGATTTTGGACCATCCTTCACTTAGCAAAAGGATGTGTTGAATCAAACAAGATTTGTTTGGCGCAACCAAGTCATTTGTTTGTCTACACGTACATTAAACAGTTTGGGCCGATATTTAAAAAAAAACTCTAAAGTTCGAACGAGTTCCGAACCCAGATCACCGGCGTCCGAGCGGTACGCCTTAGTAATCTCAGTTAATGTGACAAGCTATGACACCGGAAAGGTTTTAATTAGATACACGACAAATATTGGGGAAACGTGTGCTAACAAATATTTCAAATTTTACAGCTTTGCTTGGCAAATTTTTGTTGCATTTTTTTACTAATGTGTTTATACGATTGTTAAGAATCGATAGACGCACTAACAAACACGGTTACTATCCTCATTTCCACAGAAATACATACAAACTCTCGTCGAGCTGTATTTTCTAACGGAGGTAGTCAAATGAGTGGCCAAACAAATATATATAGTTGATTCAACAAAACATTTAGTTGACAGTTTAATTTTTTTTTCTAGGCCCAACACAGAGATTTTGTTTATTCAAACACATATTTTGCTATACGAACAAAAGTAATTTTGTTTGCTCAACAACATCTTTTTTTGGGGCAATTAAATATATATTTGGTTATATACGAACAAATATTTTTTTTTCGATTTTCTTTCAGTGTTCGCTGTGAAAAAGGCGTAACCTAAACCTCTTCAGGGTAGCCCTAGGTATTCCATGAAAGCTTGCATAGCTGCTTGTATACAGGATTATTCAGCTAAAGGATCATAAGACACCGTCTATGTCTGTTCCGAGATGTAAATAATCACTGAGTTAACTCTTCGGTTTTTCAAATGGGGATATTCTCGCGTCTCCCAAAAACATGACGTGTTATTAAGCGGCGAGTTCGGTGACGCGATCATTTTGAAAATCCGACCAGCACTTTTTTAATATACACGTGAGTGTCCATAGGTGCATGCATATGACTGCAGCTATGACGGGGTATGTTGCGTCATCCGATGGGATATGTCGTATTGGCGTGGACTGTGATACCCACACCACTGCTCGGCGAATTAATGGCAATCAAGCTATGCAAATCAAATCAAACACACATTATATTTGTCTGTAACAAAAACAACACCACGAACAAACAACCTCGCGCAAGAGTTTGAAACGTATGTTACAGTATGGAAATCAGCGATTACCCAAGAATAAATAGTATATTAAAAAAACCACGAGAACATTGACAGATGCCGAAACAGCATTGTGTGAGCTGAGAATTATGGTAAACAATAAACATTCACGTTTATTTAACTCAGAAGTTTGAGCAATCGCAACAAAACGATTAGGCTCTGTACGTAAACGGATAATTCTGAAGTCATGAGTGAAGACTTCCTGTAGGACATGTTCCAGAAATATGATCATAAAATAATGCACTCGCCTTTTTGTGCGGTCCCTGCCGTGACTGTAATATAATATTCCTTGTCTTGCCTATTTCCGTACTTAGCCATGTTTTCAAAAATAAAAGAAAATATGACGTCTGCTACAATAAATGACAGAAGTATGTCCTACTTTACATTGCTTCGAACTCTTCATTCGAAAATTTACAAATGTGCAGATAAGACGTAGTTTCCTCTCTCTTTACTGGATGGATGAATATAATTCCCATTTCATCTTTTTACATCCGCTCAGATTTACTAGAAGAATTGCACAGCTCTTCATTCTCCAGGATTTATTCTTGTCCCTGTGAGGATTTCGAAAAAAAATTTTGCAAGCCAACATTATCAAAGGCTTTTGTTCTCAGGTATACAGACGGCGTATAGATGTGATTGAGACTTTCTTTGTTCTGCTTTATATTATCAACCGTCGAGTCAATATAGAATATTCTCGCGTTTTCAAATATTTCCCAGAATCAGTGAGGTATTCTGCACACTTTAGTCTGACGAGTCGTTCCAATATATTTACATTGTTATTTTTACGTATGAATTGTTAAGCTGACAGTGCGATATATATCCCACGCGTCATTACTCGTTCGTTAAGAGTACGATTTCACTTTACGTTTAATGTACCGTTACACTGTAAATCGGAATCAGTTATTTTATACTGGTTGTCAGTTGAAACTGCTCCATCCGGAATCAGTAGAAAGAGAAAACTACTAATGTCCTCAGTTAAATGAAAGCCACTAATACAAACAGTAGAAAATCAGTTATTTATAGTCGATTAATAAAAAGCACAAGGATTAAAAACCGTGCATTACGGTTTGAAATAAATTAAGTACAATTATGTTGTCGAAAAACAAAATTATTACATGTACAAGGAAATATTGGAAGTGGTTGGTATCGAGCCGCCACCCCAAAACGCAACACATCCTCTCGTTTCTTTTGGCTGACGTTCTACGAACTCTGCTACTTTGCCACTGAGATAAAGGGTCTCGCATCTGCGTAGTAACATATACTTACAATGGCGAACGGCTGTAAGTTTCGTAATATGAAAGTACTTCATGTTGTCGAAATATACACATATTATGCGTACGTGGGTACATGTCTTTGTAAGGCCCGAGAGTCATTCTAAGTTAAGTTTAGTTCAGATTGTGTGCTTTAAAAGAGAAATATAGTGGTTTTAACGATGTTGTCGGTGTTTTCTATGTATCAGCCATTTTACAATGCAACGAGATTTTACAGAATGAGACTGTTATTTTGAAGAGACAGATTGACTAGTAATAACTGTGTTTGTCGTTTCCTCATTGTTTGCTCTGTTAACTTGCAGACCACAAAACTTTTGTTGGTGTAAATCCACCTTTCTTATTGAATCACCGCACTATCGAGTCAGTAAAATTATCACTGATCCATCTGTCACTAAAAATAACAGTTTAAATCTGTAGTGTCTCATTGCATTGTAAAATGGCGGATACTAGTGGACATCGATAACCTCGTACACTGAAACCACTATATTTATCTTTTAAAGCACAGAATCCTAACTAAACTAAAGATAGACTGACTTTCGGACTTTTTGCAAAGACATGTACTTTCATTAACCAACTATAAATAAGTAGTTTTCTACTGCTTGAATTAGTAGATTTCTTTTAACTGATGAATTAGTGATATTTTTTTCTGCAGATTCCGGATGGAGCAGATTCAACTGACAATCAGTAAAAAATAACTGATTCCGATTTAGAGTGTAGCGACATCCGATTTTCGCGAAAAGTTTTCACGATCAGTTGTATTTCATAACACTTTAGATGAGATCCACTTATGTGGTTGGATGGTCTCCGTGTTGAACTGGTATCACAATATTAGCCCGACGAACACCATACGACAGGCATATGACATCAGAGCTCGACGGAATTTCATATTAAATTGTATTCAGTATTCACGATACCCCGACGAAGTCTGCCCGACAAGTGTGTTCGTCGGCTATTGGAAAATTCTAAAACGGTTATTTATCCTTATAATAACCAATATTTACTTCATAAAACTCGCGATCAAGTCAATTATTATTTTGATTTTGACAAAATTTAGATTTATACGAGAGATAAAAACTATTCAGAAACAAACCGGAACTTTTTTGGCAGCAAGATAGTGTACTATTTATTATAGCAGGGAAATAAGCACGAAATCTTGTTTTCTATAGTTGTATTTACATTTTTTTTTTGTGCACCCCGACAAGTCCGACATGATGGAAAGTAGAAATGCAGTGTATTTTTGTCGGGCTGTCGGAGCTGCGATTTTTGTCGGACTGTGGTCACAGTGAACTTGCTTTTCATTAGCTGCTACTCAGGTTTCGTCATGTCGGGTTCGTCGGGGTATTGTGACTCCAGCTTCACGCGTCTCATGTGTCTGCGCGCGAGTACCTGGCGAACAGTATTGGAGTTACCAATTCTTATTGGCCAGTCAAGTAGGAAGACATCTTCTTACAAAGACACACCGCCAATAAACAAAATAAAATTATTGGTACGCTCGTAGAGTAATGAAATCTAATATGACGCGCGGAAATCTTTTCGCGAATTTCGGGTGTCCCTATGTATCAGGCGTTCAAATGCGGAGAAAACCATTATTTTTCTTCTTCTTCTTCTTCTTCTTCTTCTTCTTCTTCTTCTTCTTCAGAGAAACGTGACTTTGTGTATTCAAAACTCTCTTTCTGGCAGCCTCGAGGAGTTATGTTGTAAATTTTGTAAAATATATAGACATTGTCATAAAGTATCACAAATTTCAATGACTCATTAATAAGAGAAGCATTAGAACACTGTACCAAATGCTTCATACGAAACAACTGGTCGAATGTTCTCATTGTAATTGAGAATAATTCAGTGAAATTTGATTTTGACGACACATTTTATTCCCAGGGAAAGACCTAAGCAATTATTTCAAGAGACGATTAAAGTTTGGCATGGTTGGCAAAACAGTTTACAAATATTTCCCTTTTTCCTCGGTGCTTTCTACGCGTTTTACATAAATGCACCGTATAAATAAAATATTTGTGATAGCTTTATTTTCCCTTTACTCCGGACCGATGACCACTCAAATGAAACAAATTGGACTCGCCAGTAAATTGGATAATGAAATTAATGGTTTATTTACGGCAGTCCCAAAATGACAAGCAATATGATCGAATGGATTATTTCTACAACAAATTAGTGGAAGTTGCATGTGTTCAAATAGGTCCAAAAGCATCCAATATTTTTTTTTTCACTAATCACTTTGGCATAAAAAAAAGTTACACGACAAAAGAACTGAGGATCGATTACTATTCGCTTCCTTTCCAATAAATTGGGCACCAATGTAGACAACAGAATATAAGTTTTTTTTTTTTATGAAACGCAGCAAAAATATTATTCATGTCAAGTCGGAAATTATGCATTTTTCCGTTCCTCACAGAAAACTCTAGCCATATCAGATACAGTGACAAACATGCAATGTAAAATATAATGTGAATTTTATAGGGAAATTCCCTGTAAAACTGCAAATATTAAATAAAAACTATATCACTTGTACGATTGTTTTGACGTAACAAGAGCCGTGTTTATAATGCATAATAAAATATGTACAGGCCTATAGACAATAAATCTCTTCGGCGCAAACAAAATTACATTGCGATAGCGATTTTACTTTTAGAAAAAAGTGTTAGTGTACGAATGACGTAGTGGCGTGCTACTTAATAATAAGCACTTAACGAAAAGTTTCCTCGTAATGTTCTCTTGAGTATAGTGCTGAGTGTAATGCCTTTTACGCAGGTCTTTATAAAAGGTTGGCCCGTGTGATCGATCAAGCGGCTATGTAGAAATAATGTGTATCTTGTTATTTAAATAATTATAATATTATCCAGTAATGTATTTTACGTACCTTTATTTAAAAAATTGGTTTAAAATGTATATTAAAAGTTTATTTCAAAACAAAAAACTCATTTGTTACTTTATTAAAATACTTCAATTCATATATTTCATCTTCACATTATATTTGTTTGTCAATCATTTAATTTAAGACGAGATTTGTTTAATATACCGAGATTAATATCGACCTACAATAAAATAACGCATTTTCCACATAACCTCGTGCAAGATTCTCGGCAAATGGCTGCTTGACTTTACCTTTGACAGTTCCATTGCGTCAAGCTCCATAAGAAACAACATGTCGAAAAGCAATCGTAAAGTCAAATGTTAAAAGTTTTCAATTGTGTAAGGGCCTTAAGGCATGGGTAGAGAAGCGCAAAATTCGCGTTATTTTCTAAGGACAGGCTGCACTGCAAGTTACTGTACGTTTGACCAACTTCAGTCGCTGGCTGGAAATCTGTCTGGCACACCTCGGAGAACTCTCGAGCCAGTAATATTAGTTCAGCGATGGAGTGGCCAATCTCTTTCAAGGACATCAAGCAGGTAGTTGACGCTGATTAGAGTGCAGCTGCCATTGAAACCACAAACTGTGCTCACTCGTTTATAAGCCAGTGGAGTCTATCCTCTCACAGAATCACAACGCGAATTTTACACGTTTCTACTCATGCACCACAAGTGTTTTATATTTCTAATAATATACAAGTACCCTATTTTCTAATAATTAAAGTTTTACTTTAATTTTATCTATAAGTCACAATATCTCATTTATGATTTATTTGAATAAAACGGGGAGAGTATAGGTATGTTCGTAAGTTCTCATGGAAAATATTATTTATATGACTGCGTACGAATGCGGTGCGTTGACCTTTTGGTTTATTGGTCTATACTTGGTTAACACATTCTGAACTACGCTCGAGCTAAGATCGAGCAACGCCGGTTTAAAAATTTCTTCGTCCTAGAAAATAAAAATCTCCTGTGGTTATATAGTCATTGTTCTGCTGGTATTTACGAGAATCTCACAAGAACAATACAACCCAGTAGCTACAGATTTCCATCAGCTCTGCGGCCCCAGTGGCTGATGACCAGCCAATGATGAACGTTGTAGAGCACAGTAAGCACTCCCAGTGTGGTGTGGACCAATAGAAGAGAGGTAAGTGGGAATACAGAAACCAACAGAATAGACGTTCCTGCAGTGGTGTATACAGGTGATTCACTTCCAACTTGTCTTCAATTATAGTATATATGTGCAGACCTGAATCTGTTAAGCTTTGCTTGCATGAGACGAAGGAATAGCCTAGAAGTAGAAATTCAGAAAAGTTGGGAGTAACCGTGAATGGACTAAATACTACCTGGGAAGCTATCCTGAAACGTTGGGAGTAACCGTGAATGGACTAAATACTACCTGGGAAGCTATCCTGAAACGCGCTTTCACAAGTGTTCTTGTATCAGCTCTTGACTGATTTTTTTTCTCCCCAGGGCAGGGAAAGATTGCAGCCAAATACACTAGAAACCAACACTTACCAGCCAGCTTGAAGATTTCTGCGAGAAAATTAGTCGGTGTATTCACCGCCAAGCAGCGGACAGCAACACCTCTGTGTAATACTACAGTGTATCGATATCAGAAATACGATAGCAACATGGAGGATACGAAGACGAAACTTTCTTTTGTTTCTGGGAAGTTTGTATGACTATGACTATGGACCTGCAAAATTCGCGTTATTTTGGAGGAGCAGACTAAACTCGAGGATGTTGAAGGCTCATGAGACTTCTCCCATTCGCTCTCTACTTGTACGGCGCGCTCCAAGAATGCTGTTAGTCTATACTGAAGTCTCGACGACTGAGCGACCAATCTCCAGTAAGATGGTCACACAGGAAAGTGACGTCGTACAGTTGCCAGTAGCCAATGAAATCACCAGCTGCGCTCAAGCAGATATAGGACACTGGAGTCTAGCATGGTATCGAAGAATAACGCGAATTTTGTACGTCTCCAACATAAAAATGAAAACAAATTACCAACGCGTCAAATATTTCAGAAGTGGAAAATATTGACTGGAAAATTGTAATAATAAAAAACTTTTGGAATATTTCTAAAAAATATAATAATACAAACACCTCTAGCCACTGGGGCCACGGTGGCTGAGCGGTTAGCACGCTCGCCTCCCACCAAGGCGAACCGGGTTCAATTCCCGGCCGGGTCACCGGATTCTCGCAAGTGGGAATCGTAAAGGACGATGCCGTTGGTCTTCGGGTTTTCTCGGGGACCTCCCGTTTCCCCGCACCATCATTCCGGCACCGCTCCGTACTCCAATCACCTTCATTGACTCTCAAGACCTCGCTGTTAACTACCGCCCAAATCTCTTCACCCACCTCTTCCCACTAGGTTATATAGGCTGTTCACGATAAAATGAGCACTTTTGAAAGCCCTGCTTAAGATCTAATTATATGCACTTTGTTTATTATTCCACCTTATGTAAAATTAACATTGCTATGGGCCTCATCACTTTATTCGTACGTCGTTCGAGTAAAACTGTGAAATTTTTAGGAAAGTGAATACTATACAAATATGCTCATTTTCACACTTCGATGGATTAAAAAATAACGGAAATTGAAAGAAATATTTTAAGTTATCACAAATGGTTACCTAACACTTTTTATGCGACTTTGAGATATGCAACTATTTCTCATCCATCGTTACCAACTTTACTGGGCGAATGTCACTCAGTGCGCCCATTACAATATATGCGTTCAGGGGCAGTAACTTTTTTCTAAGGTTAGTTTCAAAAATGCTCACTTTGTCGTGAACAGCCTTTACTATTTGTATATAGATGTCCGGTGATTATCTCTAGTGTATTTGAGGCAGCTGTTTCAACGCTTGTAACAGGATAAATTCCCGTTTTATATCGCACGTACTACGAAAGGCGCGCATCCTACTGTGCGTTCACGCGAATCGTGCAGTCATAGGTATTTAATTCGGCAGACGGTGGCAAACCTCGCTTATAAGGCTGGACATTCGCTGGCGCGTAATGTTCGAACGCGCGTCGCAAAACGAGACTCCCGCGAGAAAACTGGCCAAATATTTGTTTCCAGAGAAGTGGAGTGGTCGGTTGGGGGGGGGGGGGGGGGGTTGCTAGTTCGTCCCACCCCGAGAGTCAAAAGCCGGGCGAAGGGAATTAAAAGCTACCCTGCATTACGGACGGCTGGGGAATGTGCCAGCACGAGTAAGGGATACGGGGTGGGTTGTCCCTTTCTGTCCCCAACCGTATTAATCAAGCTGATTGTCCACCGAGTTTGTGCGAATAATGGGATCGATGCGTTTTTCAATACCTTTTCATAGAGAGCCCGGGTGCAATCGTGTGAAGGCATACAGCACGAATCCCTTTCCCCCCCTTCACAGAAGGGTGTATTGAAAAAAAAACATTTACGCGTGATTAAAATTATTGCCAATTTGGTTTAAGGATATTAGTGCACGCGGAAATTTTAGAGCGCTCTTTTTCGACGGCTTGTTTTCGGACGCAAATAACTCGCAGACAGACTACTCTTAGCCACTTACACAGAGCTACACCGGAGAGTCGAGTGGTCTCGCGCAAACAAACTGTTTGCTTAAACATGGCCTAATGTATTTATAAGATGCTATACCAATTATGTTGTTGACAGAAAAAAATTATTAACAATTTGATGGACGATCCATAATTTGTTTGGAACAAGTTTAAAACTGACTGACACTCTTGCAGAAATATTTCAATCGACAAAACAGACTCTCCAGTGGGCTTGGTGTTCCAAAGGTTTTTTTTGAAACCAGACAAGGTCTGAAAGGATGAATTTACATAAATTCACGCAAGTAAAGTCTGTACACGATAAAGTGAGCACTATTGAAAACAACCTAAGAAAAAAGTCACTGCCCATACCTGCATATATTTCAACGGGCGCAATGAGTGGCATGTGTCCAGTAAAGTTGGTAACGATGGAGGGGAAAGTAGTTCCATATACTAAAGTCGCACAAAAAGTGTTAAATAACCATCTGTGATAACTAGACCCCTGAGAATTTCGCGGGTTAGTTTCTAGACAAGTAGGAGTTCACACACATGTACGTTCATGTTACTTTTGTAATTGGTCGGCGTGCTGTTTGACATCTCCTGGAGATAAATGAGCCAATAACAAACATGCAATAAATTGTGAAACCAACCAACCGCATTTTACTAAAGGCTGTTCACGATAACGTGGGCAGTTTTGAAATCTACCTTAGAAAAAAGTCACTGCAACTCCAGCATATATTTTAACTGGCGCATTGAGTGACATGCGCCCAGTAAAGTTGGTAACGATGGAGAGTAAGTAGTTCCATATCTTAACGTCGAATAAAAAGTGTTAGGTTACCGTTTGTGATAACTTAAATTGTTTCTTTCGCTTTCTGTATTTTTTTAATGCGCCGATGTACAAAAATAAGCTAATTTATAGGATAGTAACTTTTCCAGTGATTTTCCAGTTTCACTTGACCTACGCATGAATAAAGAGATGAAGCCCAAGGCAATGTTAATTTTACATAAGGTGGAAGAATACACGACGTGCACATAAGTAGATCTTAATCAGGGCTTTTAAAAGTGCTCATTTTACTGTGAACAGCCTATAGCACAAAAATCAACCAATAAACAGTTGATACCTGTGTAAGAGTAGGCAATGTAAGACTGTGAAATCTAGCCTACAGGTCATTGAACTCGCAAATTTCTCGGGTCTCTACTGATAACTTAAATTATTTCTCCTGTTCTCTGTGTGTTTTAATGCATCTAATTGGAAAAATGAGATTTGTGCAATACTTACTTTTCAAATAATGTCACAGTTTCACTTGACCGACACATTAATAAAGTGATGAGGACCTTGCCAGAGTTAATTTACACAACGCGGAAGAACACACAACGTGCATACAAGTAGACCTTAAGCAGGGCTTTCAGAAGTGCTCATTTTACCGAGAACATTCTATACTACAGGGACATCCCTAGTGGCCATATAGATATCTTTGTAAACAATTGTTTCTATTCTAGTTTTTACTATTGAACATTTCAATTAAATCTCTTTTCAAGGGCAAAAATGAAAGTCGGTGTTCTGTTGCCAGTTTATAAATTTGGTCATTGAAACATAAATGTGGTCGTTGAGAACTGTCACAGTTAACAAAAATCGCTTGTAAGTAGCCCTCTGTTTACGATATTTATTCTTCTGTAAACCAGTGTTTTTAACTATAGCAACAATTCTCCTTATTTTCTGAACCGATTGCTGTATTAACTTTTTGAGGAATACGCGCGTATGCACACGGGGATACGTTTGTATGGGTATTTATTTGCATTTGAAGACAAAACTCACGCTTTTACAGTTTGACTGTTTTGCTGGACTAATCGAAATCTAAGTCAGACACTGCAACTAGTCAACATTTCAGTTCGCAATAATAAAACCGTTGTTTTTAGTAACTGATCAATTAACGCGATGGGTTGTGAAAACTTTTACACCTGTCGTGACACATTATTTGGTACCAGCTCAACGGGCGACGTCATTGGCCAGCGGCCGGCCAATAATACTCGCACAGTACGGTAAGCGTGTCTGTCCGGTGCAGCCAGGACCAATAGAACTATGGCAAGTGGAATTACAGAGACCAGCACAACTGGTATTTATGTAGTGGGAAACATAGGCAGCTCACGTCAACATCGTCTTCAGCGCCAGTAAATTTGTGCAGTACTCGAAGGGTCACCTATGGTCACCTCTTAACACATTCAGGTCTGCACATATTTACTATAATTGAAGACAAGTTAGAAGTGTATCACCTGTATACACCACTGCAGGAACGTCTATTATGTTGGTTTCTGTATTCCTACTTACCACTCTACCTCTCGTAGTGCAGTCGGTGGATCTGTGGGCGGGGGGGGTGCGGGGGGGGGGGGGGGGGCGGGAGGCTCTGGGTTCGAATCCCGGGTAAGGCATGGGTGTTTATTTAAGTTAGGTTATAAGTTCGTATGTAAGCCGTCCCCTGCTTAGCTTTCAACAAGCATAAGTTAAAAAGCCCAATACAATACAAAGCAGTTTCTGGCATACATAACACACAGAAGTTGACGGTAAACATATAGATGAAGTCTGCATGTTATATATATACATATTATATATATCATCCTTTTTTTTTTTTTTTTTTTTTCATAGGCTCTTAAATTTCTGTAAAATACGCCTTTACGAATCTTGCAGTCTTTATCATGTCGACAAGTAATTTCCTACAACCGTCATTTTTATGAGAGTAGAAGACGTTGAGACCTGGAGGTTCCCAACCCCCACTGGGATTACAACGATCTCCTATTGGAATTTCGATTATAGGCTGTTCGCGATAAAGTGAGCACTTTTTAAGGCCCTGCTAAATTTTTCCTTTCAATCAATTTCTATCTCGCCACCACTTTTTAATATGAATATTATTATGCAGCTAATAAACGCAGTAGATACATTTCACCACCCACAAATGTAAACGTCTGAGGCTGCAATAAAATATATATATATTAGTGGTCGATGCCTGTTGGAAGGGCCTTAAAAAGTGCTCACTTTACCGTGAATAGCCTATACCCTCATGAACCCCAGAATGCTACTTACACTGGAGTCCCTGGTTTATTGTAACTTCCATGTCATCTCTATGAATGGAATTCGAGTTCAGTTTATATTTTTACGTCTACTTCAGTATAGAACATGGGCTAATTAAGGTGGTAATTAGCAATGAGTACGGATGACAGAATTTCGCGAGTTCACTGACCTGTAGACTAGACTTCACGGTCCTTTGTATACTCGAACTTCAGTTGTTTGTTCATTGGCAGCTTCACCATTGAGTAACCAGCATTAATCCACACCCGACAGTATGGGATTCGTGAATTGTTTCCATTCCTGTCTGCTATTGGTTCTGAATCGCCCCGGGCGTGTCTAATAAACTGCGATCCAATTGCAAAGGCAACGTCTATATATACGAGTTTGACGTATACCTTGTCCTGAAGTGAATCTACGAAATGTTCCTATGCCTAGCTATGAGGCGAGCATCATGTGGAGCACGCCATTACGGAAAACCAAATGTTCTTATGCCTAGCTATGAGGCGAGCATCACGTGGAGCAAGCTACTGCGGAAAACAAAATGTCCCTATGCCTAGCTATGAGGCGAGCATTACGTGGAGCACGCCACTACGGAAAACCAAATGTTCCTATGCCTAGCTATGAGGCGAGCATCACGTGGAGCACGCCACTACGGAAAACCAAATGTTCCTATGCCTAGCTATGAGGCGAGCATCACGTGGAGCACGCTACTGCGGAAAACCAAATGTCCCTATGCCTAGCTATGAGGCGAGCATCACGTGGAGCACGCTACTACGGAAAACCAAATGTCCCTATGCCTAGCTATGAGGCGAGCATCACGTGGAGCACGCCACTACGGAAAACAAAATGTCCCTATGCCTAGCTATGAGGCGAGCATCACGTGGAGCACGCTATTGCGGAAAACAAAATGTCCCTATGCCTAGCTATGAGGCGAGCATCACGTGGAGCACGCTACTACGGAAAACCAAATGTCCCTATGCCTAGCTATGAGGCGAGCATCACGTGGAGCACGCTACTGCGGAAAACAAAATGTCCCTATGCCTAGCTATGAGGCGAGCATCACGTGGAGCACGCTATTGCGGAAAACCAAATGTCCCTATGCCTAGCTATGAGGCGAGCATCACGTGGAGCACGCTATTGCGGAAAACAAAATGTCCCTATGCCTAGCTATGAGGCGAGCATCACGTGGAGCACGCTACAGCGGAAAACAAAATGTCCCTATGCCTAGCTATGAGGCGAGCATCACGTGGAGCACGCTATTGCGGAAAACAAAATGTCCCTATGCCTAGCTATGAGGCGAGCATCACGTGGAGCACGCTACAGCGGAAAACAAAATGTCCCTATGCCTAGCTATGAGGCGAGCATCACGTGGAGCACGCTATTGCGGAAAACAAAATGTCCCTATGCCTAGCTATGAGGCGAGCATCACGTGGAGCACGCTACTGCGGAAAACCAAATGTCCCTATGCCTAGCTATGAGGCGAGCATCACGTGGAGCACGCCACTACGGAAAACCAAATGTCCCTATGCCTAGCTATGAAGCGAGCATCACGTGGAGCACGCTACTGCGGAAAACCAAATGTCCCTATGCCTAGCTATGAGGCGAGCATCACGTGGAGCACGCTATTGCGGAAAACAAAATGTCCCTATGCCTAGCGATGGGGCGAGCATCACGTGGAGCACGCTATTGCGGAAAAAAAATGTCCCTATGCCTAGCTATGAGGCGAGCATCACGTGGAGCACGCTACTGCGGAAAACCAAATGTCCCTATGCCTAGCTATGAGGCGAGCATCACGTGGAGCACGCTACTACGGAAAACCAAATGTCCCTATGCCTAGCTATGAGGCGAGCATCACGTGGAGCACGCTATTGCGGAAAACAAAATGTCCCTATGGCTAGCTATGAGGCGAGCATCACGTGGAGCACGCTACTACGGAAAACCAAATGTCCCTATGCCTAGCTATGAGGCGAGCATCACGTGGAGCACGCTATTGCGGAAAACAAAATGTCCCTATGCCTAGCTATGAGGCGAGCATCACGTGGAGCACGCTACTACGGAAAACCAAATGTCCCTATGCCTAGCTATGAGGCGAGCATCACGTGGAGCACGCTATTGCGGAAAACAAAATGTCCCTATGCCTAGCTATGAGGCGAGCATCACGTGGAGCACGCTACAGCGGAAAACAAAATGTCCCTATGCCTAGCTATGAGGCGAGCATCACGTGGAGCACGCCACTACGGAAAACAAAATGTCCCTATGCCTAGCTATGAGGCGAGCATCACGTGGAGCACGCTATTGCGGAAAACAAAATGTCCCTATGCCTAGCTATGAGGCGAGCATCACGTGGAGCACGCTACTACGGAAAACCAAATGTCCCTATGCCTAGCTATGAGGCGAGCATCACGTGGAGCACGCTATTGCGGAAAACAAAATGTCCCTATGCCTAGCTATGAGGCGAGCATCACGTGGAGCACGCTACTACGGAAAACCAAATGTCCCTATGCCTATCTATGAGGCGAGCATCACGTGGAGCACGCTATTGCGGAAAACAAAATGTCCCTATGCCTAGCTATGAGGCGAGCATCACGTGGAGCACGCTACAGCGGAAAACAAAATGTCCCTATGCCTAGCTATGAGGCGAGCATCACGTGGAGCACGCCACTACGGAAAACAAAATGTCCCTATGCCTAGCTATGAGGCGAGCATCACGTGGAGCACGCTATTGCGGAAAACAAAATGTCCCTATGCCTAGCTATGAGGCGAGCATCACGTGGAGCACGCTACAGCGGAAAACAAAATGTCCCTATGCCTAGCTATGAGGCGAGCATCACGTGGAGCACGCTACTACGGAAAGCAAAAACACTGCCACGTCTGACAACACGATCACAAGAACATATGATGCCCACGCAACCCATGCAATGTTATTTTTTGTAAATTATAATGTCCATTACATTTTATTTCGCAAGAATGATGTAGAACTAATATCTGATCATTTAAAAATCAAATATTGTTAAGGTTTCTTTTTTAATTTTGACTGTAATATTTTGAAAAAATTTATAACCTTTAAGTCAGTCGAAACGGGTTGCTCTTTTTTTTTTTTTTTTTTTTTTTTTGCATTTGCATTTGCTATGTAGTGTTAGTAGCACTAAACTATTAATTACTTTCCCAAAATAGCAGGTGTAATAAGAGCACAAGCAGTCTTGGGGAAGAAATAAAATGATACTGTGCCCTAACAAATAAATTAATAAACCTGAATTAAAAACGCAGCCACCAAGGAGTCTTTCGTTCGTCGACGATGGGTTATGGCACAAAAAAAATCCTCTTCTTAGATGGCCGTCGACTGGGAAAATAAGCTCTGTGTATTCTTGTACGTTGTCAAGGGTAGCAGGTGAGAATTTATTCCCTGGAAGTCGTCTCTCTGAGAAGGAAAAGGGAAATGGGGGGGGGGGGGGGGTAATTATCGTCGGTGTAAGAGCACAAACTCGCTTGTCTGATTCTGCACGCCCTGCGCTTTGCCACCTCCGCCTGTGGTCCCTGGAGGCGAGTGACAAGGACCTGCTATGCCTCTCCGAGGACAGCCGCGAGATACCCTTTGTGAGCCGAGATGAAAGCAAGCCGCCTGGCTGGTCCGTGTTGTGGCGTCCAGGGCCGCAAACAAAAGAAAGAGCAGGTGCTGTCTTGTGGACCTCGCGTCCGAGGAGACGAACACCAGTTCGCGCCCTAACTTCACACTGTAAAAAATTCCCTTGCGAACTTCCTAAACCGTAATGGAAATTTGTAAACTACACATTGTGTGGGAATAATACTAAAGGCTGTTCACGACAAAGTGAACACTTTTGAAATCAACCTTAGGAAAAAGTCACTGCCCCTGCATGCGTATATTTTAATGGGTGCACTAAGTGGTGTTCTCCCAGTAAAGTTGGTAACGATAGATACACGGTAACAACTTCTGATAACTTGAATTATTTCTTTCGCTTTCTGGTTTTTTTTTTATTGCACCGAAGAGTAAAAATGAGCAGATTTATTAAAGTTTAATAAAGATTTCTTAGTAATTTCAGTGTTTCACTTGACTGACGCATGAATAAAGTTATGAGGTCGATGACAATGTTAATCTTAGATAAGGCGGAATAATACACCACGCACATGCAAGTAGATCTTAAGTAGGGCTTTCAAAAATGAATAGCCTATACATGTCACACTGCAAATATAGGAATGTTGAGCGTCGTTAGTATGCAGTAAGGTTGGGCGCTTCCAGACGCATTTGACTGTTTCGTGAGCGAATTTTGCCACGGTACCACGGATGTATGGGAAAATTATTTATAAGTTCTTAGAGTATAGATGGTGGCCAACGAGTGCTCGTATTAAAAAAGGGGGGGAGCAGGATAATTCCCACCCCCCCCCCCCCGGTGGGATTTTTTTCCGCCCCAAATTTCTGCATTCCTGCGTTCACTCCCAACCGGCGAAAGATTTTCGTATCCATAATAGGGTTTCGTGATTTATTTGTGAAATATATATGGTTATCATAAGTGTTTGTTGCTTTTATTGTATTCACAATATAGTACTGTGATTTGTGAAATGTCTACTATATTCATAAATGTTTGTCGCTATTCTTTTATTCATAATACGATTTTGTGATTGATTTGTGAAATATCTAGTTCCTGTTATGTCGTAAGGTAGATTATAAAAAGTGTTATCAATAAACTAGTAATTCGAAGTACCACATCAGGTAAAAATGTAACTAAATAGACGTTAAAATCAGTAAGAATAATAGTAACGCTATAACAGTAGGCCTAAACATTAAAACTAATACGTCAAAAGAAATAATATATACTGTATCTTATTTTTGAATGAGGCTAACAACCTGAGCGCCTTCAAGCAGGTGTGTGTGTGTGTGTGTGTGTATGTGTGTGTGTGTATGTATATATATATATATAGCTAATATGTTCACCCCAACTATCTTCCGAACCACTGAATGTATCGACATTTTGATTTCTAATTCGGAAATGGCACAATGGGGATCATAAATCACCATAATGTCTGTTCCGAGATGTAATTAATTACTGAGGTAACGATATCAACTTTGGTTCTTGAAATGGGTATATGCTCATGGAATAATAATAACTTGATTTTAAGCGGTGAGTTCAGTGACGTGATTATTTTGAAAACCCGACGAGCACATTTGAGATACATAAGAAGGTGTTCGTATGTGTATGCATTTGACTGTAGCTGTGGCGGAGTAGGTTGCCTCGTCAGCTGGGAGATGTCCAGCAGTGTTATTACTCAGTGACGCACGAACTAGTGTTAAGAGTAGCACAGGTATATGCTAATAAGGTTTAAGCGAGCACTTTTGAAAGCCCTCTCTTTTACAATGATAGTCAAACAATAGCCTATATTGTGTTTCAGCCTTGGAAGCTACCTTCCAATTGCGATGAAATATGCAAACTGTGTTAATAACTTATATGGCAATATTTATTTTTAAATGTGGTTAATGCATAAAGAATGGCTGAAAGGAATAAGTAACTAGGGCCTCAAAGCGTTCACTTTACAGCCATTATAGGCTGTTCACGGTAAAGTGAGCACTTTTGAATTAAACCTTAGAAAATGCCACTGCCCCTTCCTGCATATATTTTAACGGGTGCACTGCAACATGCGCCCAGTAAAGTTGGCAACGATGGAGGGGAGAGTAGTTCCATACGTCGAACAAACAGTGTTCGGTAACCATTTGTGATAAATAAAATTATTTATTTCACTTTCTGTTTTTTAATGCATTAGAAAATTTGTAAAATTTTTTATTTTATAATAATTTCACATTTTTACTTGACCGACGTATGCATAAAGTTAAGAGGCCCACGGAAATGTAAATTTTGCGTATGACGAAAGAATACACGATGTACAGTACATTCAAGTAGATCTCAAGCAGGGCTTTCAAAAGTAATAATTTTACCGTGAACGGCCTATGTCAAACTGTTACGACATATGCCATCACACACGAGCTGTAATCAGGACAGCCAGTTGCCGCAATCGGGACTCGCATTGCCAAACCCCGGTAAGTAGGAATCCCCTCTACCAGCCAGGGAATCAGGCCATGTTGCTCCATGCGACGCCGATATGACGGCAATGTAGGGTGGCGGAAGGCGTCTTTCTCCATGTGACGCCGACCGAGATGGACGTCACAAGAAGCCTGATGTGCCAACCGCCCTAAATCGGCATACTTCATCAGCCTCCGGTTACGTCTCAAGGTGGGACAAGTACCATATACTAACTAAGCTCTTAGTAAGGCAGTTGATGTAGCCAAATTAACAATGTTCCCCCGACCATATAGCATTTTATGTACACTATCTGCCAAAAAATAATTGGGCACCCGTGAAGATAGGTAATTCAGTACGTCAGTCTACTTGTGTTTCACGGCCTTCGGCTTAGGACCGCTGGTGTTTGTCCGTGGTAGCATGAACACAGAGGCCTATTGTAACATTCTAGATAATGAAATGTTTCCAACATTGTGGCGTTTTTACATAATGGACCCATGTTACTTCAAGGATGACAATGCCAGGTGCCATGTTTCAAGGACTACTATGCAGTGGCACGCCGATTGGACTGGCCCGTCCAGAGTCCCGACCTCAACCCTATAGAACATCTTTGGGACGAATTGGATCGCCGGGTGAGGGCTCGTCAGGCGCGGCCAAAATAAATTGCTCAACTCATGGAATGGTTGCAAGAGGAATGGCGACGAATCCCCGTGGATGTCCTGCAAACACTCGTAGAGAGTATGCCAGAGCTGCTGTTATAGCCGCATGAGGGGGCCCTGCGAGATTCTAACGGGGGGACAACCACCGAGCAATCATTGTGGACAGGGGCCCAATTACTTTTTGGTAGATAGTGTAAAATCCGGATGTTTAGTTGTATTACCATATAGTAACCTATAGCTTCTTATATTTATTCACCTCACATGCTCTACCATCATGAGATTCCCAACCTTAACAAGTATAACATTGATGTCCCTTGACTTCCTTTCATGAACTGCCCTTCTCGAACTGCTTGAGCTATACTCCCCTTAAGGAGCTGTAACAGAACATATGCGAAAGGTTGTTTGTTGGTGTTGTTGTTGAAGACACAGAGAAATAAAACGTTTATTTAATTTGATGTTCGTAGCTTTAATTCAATTAATCCACCAGGCAATCGTATCTGTTTCGCAGACCGCAACAATGCAACAAAAGCGTCTAAACCCTGCAGTACATCGTATTTTGCAATGCACGGAGCATGTTTGTGCCTTCACTTTTTCCACTGGTTGCGCAGAGAGGCAGATCTAGCTTGTGCTTTTATTTCGTAGATAAAGCATACCAAACTCCAATGTTCATATGGCCACCAGTTTGAAAATACGTAAGTAAGTGTATGACTATCCTTAAACACGCCAACTTACATGACCTGTCGAAGTAGTGTTTGTCTATCAAATTTAGTAGAAATCAATCTATTGTTTCCCGAGTTACGACAAAAACTTTATTTTATTAATGTGGTCCTATCTTACAAAATGGCTGGAAAAAGTGCATACATGTAGACACTTTTGATTACTGTAATAGATACTGCCAGAGTACAGAGTTAAGTTAAAATTTGTTCCACGGCTTAAAGTTGACATTGCAATTTTTTTTTCTCGAACTCTTTTGTGTTTCCTACATCCTTTTCTCAAACCATTCCGAAAATGTACAATCTCTGTAAACAAACCAGCCATGGCACAAAGCATCAAGTGGAAACATGGTGGCAACTGAGCCACGATCACGTCAAGTCGCAAAAATGTTGCGTGATTTGCCGTTTATTACGAGAGAAATTATTTTCCCGACAGTACTGCAGTAAATTGAGCGACGGCAATTCGGTTGTTCCAAGGATTACAATTTTTAAGCAGGAATAATTTCCAATTTAATTTTTGGCGTTGGCAACGCGATTGCGACCCCTTTGCCCGCATTAAGTTTAATAATATTACGTATGAGAACTATTTATTACTAGACATTACCAACACTTCCAAGTAAACACAACCTATCGGCAAAGTGTTGGCAAATTGTAGGCCCGATTCCTGCACTGTCACCAATTGCCGTTTCAATGCCGTGACGTCTTTTTTCAGACAGTGTTTTTGCCGTTAGAAAAAAAGACAAAGGCCCACTGAATTTTTTTGGATAACAGATGGATATCACCTAAATTATGTCGGCGTGATATCTCACAGCCAACATGACGCATATAGCAAAAATTATATTCTGGCCCGATTCCGATATAGCATCATTGTTTTTTTCGGTAAGCTGGCACCCATCTTATTTATTCCGGCCCGCTAACGTTTTCGAGGCATGGCTCTTTATCACAATAAAGATACAAATATGATGTATTTTTGCCGACAAACTTTTTTAAAGTGTTTTTTTGAATAGGCAAGATGTTAGCTAGCTGTTAATGGCATGACGAATTTTTTGAGACCATGTGTTAACCGTTAGCATGTTTTTTTTTCCCCACGATTATATATGTGTCAAGTGGTAGCCCATGGCGTCTTTTACTTTGAAATTTGTTTCATTTGTACAACCATCAGCCATCTATATTAAAAATTAACAAAAACTATTTTGTTTCCAAGCCTTTGAAGAAACGAAGAAACCGTTTTTAAATAATCAGTGTTATAAAATTATTTGTTAAATTGTCATGGAATTTATACATTTATCAATAATAATTTGTCGTGATAAATTTGAAATTACTGGAGAGAATCAGCAATCTACCCCGTGGTGTGTAGGTTAGCATGCTGGACTGTCAACTCAAGGGACTGAGGTTCGAATCCCGCAAGCAGAAGATTTACATAACATATAAAGTGTTGAGAAGAAAATGAAATGAATCTATGTAAAGAGGAAGAAATAAATAATAAATTTTTTAATCGAAGAGTTCAGGTTTTTTCATGGGACATCATGCCGCTGCAGGCCCAGCATCGTAATGACATCCAGCCGCCGCAGGCCCAGCGTCTAGCCGCCATCCAGCCGCCGCAAGTTCGGCGTCTTGCCGCCATCCATCGGGCTGCTTCAGGCATAGGACAATGGGCCGACATCATCTGGCTGGAGTTTGTCGGCTATCTTTTAACAGCCCGATCCCGGCCCGTACATTTTGTGTTTGTTGGGTTACGTTTTCACCCGGCTTTTACTCACGTTGATTATAAATTAAATAGTAAAAAAAATATATAGACAGTATATAGGTAAAACACCGATTGAAAGAAAAAATAAAATAATACATATTTAACAAAAGTAAAAAAACCTGGACATTTTTAGGAAACAACCCTCCATGTCGCAGATGGGGTAGTTTTTCAAAGGTTACAGCGAAAGGGGTGGAGAGATTGGGACTGTTCTTAAGATGATATTTCTCTTTTCTTTCTTGGAATCTGGTTATCTGAGAGAGGTTTCGAAAAATGTCCCCTTGATGCAGTTGTTAGTTGTCAAATCATTATAGTTTTCAAAATATAACACTCATATTCCGACACAAGAGTGTTACAAGTTACGAAATGAATAAAAACAACTTTTCTTCTCCAATTTATGGTTTTCACTAATTATTAAGTGAATGCTAACAGTTTCGCTTGAATGAACAAAAATATATTTACGACAATTCTGATCTTTTTGTTCAACAAAATTCAGAGTGCCATTTCTCGCTCACCTATTCATAAATAGTATTCATTCTGAATCAGTATGTTCTGCACACCATACAGATTGCATTAAATGCAATTTGAGTGGAAAAAAAAGTATATAGGACCAAAACCTAGTATGCTGCAGAATTCTGGAAATTAAAACTTTTGAGTGCTATAATTTGAAAAATACAAATTATTTGACAAATGATAACTGCATTTAGAGGGGCACTTTTCGAAAGCTCGTTCAGAAAACCAAATAGAAAAAGCGAAATATCACCTTAACACAGAGAGCCGATGTGGGTGAAGTGAGACGAGTGTGGAACAGCGCCGGAATGCAAGGACGAGGGAAACGGGAGATACCTGAGAAAACCCGCCGACCAGCGACATCGTCCGGCGCGATTCCCTGGTTGCGAAAATCCGGGAGCGACCCCACCGAGGATCGAGTCCGGTTCGCCTAGCTGGGAGGCGAGCAGTCTGACCACTAAACCACCGCGGTCCCATCAACGTGAATTCAGAAATAAAATAAAAAAAAAAAAATGTGGATTACCTGGGATTCCTAAACGAAGTTAGGGCCTGTTATCATACACAGGACTGACAACTCTTAAGGTCAAATAAACATGATACAAAATGGTAGTGATTATGTATACGTTTTTGTATACTCTTCAGTGTATAGTAAATATATATATATATATTTTTTTTTTTTTCCATAAAATATAAAGGTTCGAATTTAAACCAAATCAATTTACCTAAAAACTTTCCTCTTTTTTCCCCTTCAAAACAATGACATTCGCTCTTTAGAGCTTCAAAGTCCATTTAACTTTCCGCGCCGGGGAAAATTTGCGCGGAAAAGAAAGAAAAAAACGGCAGATGTAGTGAAAATATCGAAACTTTCAGCAAGTTTGAGCAGCGGGGACCTTATTTATGTATTATCTTACGCTCGAAAGGTGCGCAGAGCGAAAATGAATATCTACCACGTGCTGCGAAACAGTGGCCCGGCGGGAAAGTAATTTTTCACTTGCGAGTTTTCTCGGCATTTTAGCCGCGAATGCATCAATCCGGATACGCCGCGAGCGATGAATAACTACCGCTTTCTCGCGCCTTGGTGAAGAGCATGGGTGAGGGAGGAGGGGGGGGGGGGGGTTAGAAGTGCTGCCATAACCTACAGCTTGCAAGTATGCGATACCGATTACTTCATACAAAGAATAACTAGGCGGCTTCAACTAAGTTTTTACACATTTTTTTTTATCAACCATTGGAAATTTCCTTTGTTTATCTGAACGCACTTGGATGCGATCACTTGACTACCCAACACCAAACATTTTTCCACCTGTGGACAAAGGTTATTTCATTTCTAAAACATAAATGCTCTATATGTTGATTCGATAGAAAATTATAATGTCTCGAAAGTAAGTGCTAGATAATTATAATGACTCGAAAGTGCTCACGATTTACAAAGAAAGTAAATGAGAAAAACTGAAAGGTATTTTGTTATTATTATTGTTATTATTATTATTATAAGAAATTAGGGGCAACTACAGTTCAGAAAATTTGACACAAAGCTTATGGAATTATAAAACTAAGAATAAAAATAATGCAGAACCTTTCTCTAAGATTGAATAGATATCTTTAAATAGGTTACTTTTTGAAACTATACAAATTTTATTGTAAGGGCAAGATCTTATTAGCATTTATTAAAAACAATAATAATTATTGTAACTTGAACAATAACAAAAATTATTAAAATATTCTTTTTTTTTTTTTTTTTTTTTTTTCAAATAAACTAAAAATAACGATTTTTTTTAAATTGAGCATCACGTGCCATTCAAAAAAAAATATTTATTTTGCGGTCCTAAATTTGAAAAGAAAAAAAATGTTTATGTTATGTGGAACTGTACAAAATTTATACAACAACGTAAGAAAATATTTCCAAACGAGAAATAGTCGTATAAAACATAGAACAAAATAAAAATTAAGAATCATTTATTCACAACGCATAATTTATTTTTAAAAAATATTTCATTGTGACAAATTCGAAACAAACCCCCAAAAAAATTACAAGAAAATTTAAAAGAATAATGAAATGGAAAATAAATACGCCAGAGAAAATAGCAGTGCACAAGTCATATATACAGGTAAAAGAACGGCAACATACACGGAAAATCAATAACAGAAAACAAAACAAAACCAAGATTGAACGAATAAAATATTGACCCGTAAGGTCTCCATGTCCACGACTGAGGACATGTTTACACATGAAGTGTATTTATGGCTGGTACTGTAAACTGGGAGGATACAATAAGAGTGTGGCTAATCTGATTTGTGGAATTTTCTACTCCTCTTTGCCACTAGAATAAAAAAACGCTTACACGTGGCTTCAGTTAACTTAAAACTTGTCCAGAAAAGGGTATACTACCTTAGAAGCCAACTTTTCATAAGTTACCACACCTTCACGAAATTTGCTTTTGTAACTAAAAACTCTTAAAAAAACAGCTGAAAGGATTTTTTTTACTAAACGTGCAATTCATAGTGTAGATGAATACCAAGACCACAAAAATTAAGAAATTACTGCATAACATGTCATTGTAAGCATTTCTTGTTCCCGTTTTTCTCGTTTCCCAGCAAAACGGCGACGCCCCACAGCATGTTGGAGGAGGATTGGCCAAATTATGAGGAAAAGATGTGATGTGTGTACATGTAGTCTGACATATATATGTGTGTGAGTTTACTATGTCCAGTGTATAAATTTTGTGTAATGTAATTTAACTTTTCCAATATCTTTGTACAGCTATGTATTGGAAAAAGATCTTACGGATGCAATAAAACAACAACAAAAAAAAACCGAATGGTTTAAACCAACATCATCGAGCGCGTAGCACTTTGCTCACTGGCTGCAAGAAAAAACCGGTTAAACCAAGTACAGACCATTCCAAAAAAATCACGTCGTCGCGGGGACCGTTATAATGCAGTGGTCGGATTATAAATCTACTCGCCTTACACCTAGGTGAACCGGGTTCTACTCCCGCCGGGGCCCCTCCCACATTTTCACGCATGGGAACCGTGCCAGACGATGCCGCTGGTCGGCGGGTTTTCTCGCTGGTCTCCCGTTCCCCCCCCCCCCCACCCATTCATTCCGGCACCGCTCCGTACTCGCCTCGTTTCACCACCAACGGCTATTAAGACCCTCAATGTTCAGAGCCACGCAAATCTCTCCTCTCCACTGCATTACGTCACTGCAACACTTGCACAGACTGTTGATTAAGTTAGCACTTCTGAAAAGCCCTGTTATAGAACTACTTGTATACACATTGTGTATTCTAACGCCATATGTTAAATTAATAGAAACGTGCAAAATTTGCGTTATTATTTGGGGACATGTCAAGCTTCAATTGCAATAAGTTTGTCACTGGACCATACTTCACCTGACACGCCCTGGGTAACTCTGCGCCAATAAATGATAACTTCACAATTGTGTGGTCCAATCACAAACTGCTCAGTCGGAAAGAGTGCGAGAAAAGATGCCGTCTCGAGGGTATACAGGACTGCGGAGTGTAGCCTGATTTAAAATAATAACGCGAATTCTGCAGGTCTCTATAAATTAACATTGCCATGGGCCTCGTCACTTTACTCACGCGCCGGTCGAGTGAAACTGAGAAATTATTATAAAAGTAAATATTTCACCATTTCATTAATTCATACACTTATATGCATTAAAAATACAGAAAGTAAAACAAGTATGTTAAGTATTTTCAAATGTTTTCCCAACACTTTTATTTGACCGTTAAGACGTGGGACTGTTTTGTCTTCAGAGGGCACATATCAGTCAGCGCGTCCGTTAAAATACTTGCACGCAGGATAAGTGACATTTTTCAAAGGTTTGCTTTCAAAAGTGCTCACTTTACCGTGAACAGCCTTTACTCACGGATTAATGTGTGACCGAACGTGTTAAATTATAATTCTCATATTCGTGGTTTCCGAGATATGTTTCTTTTCGTTTCACGTGTATACATTTACTAAAGTAATAATTTACGTAATCATCGCTTGCTTGTGTTGACAGCAATTTCGGAGTCTCGACCCGACCTACGCATTAATAAACTACGTACTAGTAACTAGTAGAGACCGTACAATCGCAGCACAGAATAGGGAAGTATATAGAGGAGGAACATGCCTTTATACACGGAATTCCAACATTACACGCCAGCAAAATAGCGTCGCTGAACAGTAGCGTGATGTACTTAATTTTATAGCATTTTCTTGTTGTTACTTTGATTAAAAAACAAAAACCATAGCGTTACTAGCGACGCCCGATTTTCGCGGAAAAAAAATTTTTTTTTAACCCCCTTCATGCCCAGTGTAGACAATCGTCACCATGTTGCACGGGAAGCTTATATTTGACCGGTACTGTACTCTGCGAGATTTAATGCCCAATGATCTTCCTTGTGGGTAACTGATTCCTAAACCATGCTACTGCGCTACGTTACGGCTGGTTCATATCACTACAGCACAGCACAAAGACTACCGCTTACTGGCTGTGATAGCGGAACACATTCTAAGGCCAGTTTAAGTAGAGTTCATGTAAAATAATTTCTAATTTTGCATCACTAAAAATCATAAATTAACATGGGAACTAAACGGATAAGTAGCTTGACTTCAAAACACTTAGTCTCATGTTCATTCTTGAGATTGGCTGATTTACTTGGTACGCGAATCGCAGAGGTGCAGTGTCGGAGTAACCTCAACTCTGATTGGCCAGTCTAGCGAGGAAATGTCTTCTCGTGAAGACAGAGGTCAAGGAAAACAACTGGAAGGCTCGTAGACTGTTGCAATCTAGCCTGCGTGGAAATAATTTCGCGAAAATTCTTGGAATTTAAAGGCGTTTAAAACTGTTTTAAATTATGTGACCAGTCTTCTAATATATAACAGGGAAAGGCAATAAAACTTACACTTACCTATGATTGTTTTTCAAATCCCATGTCTTCCACATATCATTATATTTGTCAGCCTACCACGTTATCTGATGAAAGTGACTATTTTAAATAAGTAATTTCGCAAAGATATTTTGGGGCATGCTAGACTTTAATATCCTACGTCCACGACCACAACTTCCATTTGTTATTGGCCGCGAGTTTTAGAGAGAAGACATGCTCCTATTTGACTGGGCCAATCGTAATAAAGTACTCCGATACTGAACGTCCATGATTCACTGGCAGACACTTGAGGCGAGTGACATTTAAAATCATCCAACCATGAACGTGCGTATGAACAAACGTGTTTTGGAGTACAACTGGTCTTAAAAAGGCGAAAAACACCTGTCCCTAATTATTGGTCACCACAAAATTTATTTGGCAGGGTCAAACCTAAGAAAACATTATTGTGGTTACCACAAAATATTTTTTTTCAGTGCAGTCCCAGATGATAAATTTCAGACTGATATAAGTCCATTATGGTTTCATGAATTCTGTAAAGTAGTCCTCTGTGGAACAGTAAGGTGTTGGTTTGAATATTAAGTCGCAACAGTTAGTAATAAAGAGAGAGAAATTATAGGATAGCACCGCCCTAAATCTCTCGACATTTTAAAAGGAAAAAACGCTATGTTAAGAAAATGAAATTGCCAGGAGTCGCCGAAAGAAATCGGCCAAGAGCTGGGATCGGGAAAGAGACTTTCTTTTCCGGTTTGAAATCGCCGGGAAGGAAGACGAGGTAGGGTAGCTTTGTTTGTAATGTCTCCTGACTCTGTCCTTCTCCACGAGGCGGGGAGGATTATCTGATGAGAAGATTAAAAACTGGCGTCGCGGAGCGCTTGTAAACTGGACTGACGAACGCGACACGGGCGCAGAAGGAAAAGAAAATTGATAGAATACAGCCCGATCATAAAAAGGAGAGTGAAAATTAAGCGTGAATAGAGCTCGAAAAGATCTCGTAATAATTCAAAACTTTTACTGCGAATCCTCAAGAGCGCCATTTTTGCGAACCCTGGCAAGTTTGCAAATTTACGACAGTAGTAATTACGTCACCGCGAAAAATAATGTGATTGTCTACCTGCATTCTGTAATACTATACAGCTCTTGAAAAACAAGCAAACTATATTTGTTTCACATCCAATATTACAGGCACCGACATTTATGTTCATATCCTCTCTCCCACTTATTACAGTCTGATGGGTTCACACCACATTTTACACACGCACTCCACTCAACAAAGTTTAAAACTGACTGACTGTCTGCCAATGACTTGTCGATTTCACTGTCTCCTAATCAAACATTTTGTATATGTGTGTATACATAGCAGTTATAAACAGTAGTAGTCATATACTCGAGCCGGCGTCGGTTCTCCGATGGTCACTGCATGGATGTGAAGTCACTCCTTTTCTTGACTGTACTGCACGTGATTGGTCTACACAACTGTGAAGCGAAGTGCAAAGTTTCCCAGAGCGTGCCAAATAAAGTACGGTCCAATGACAGCATTAATTGCAAAGACACACGTGTTGTGATGTTTAACGTGTCCCCAGATAATAACGCGAACGTTGTTACGTCTCTAAAAATAGTCGGTACTGATGTGCTACGGATGTTCTCTCAAGCCCTGGCAACCGTTGACGAAACAATGAAACTACGTCCATGCGACTGTTGTTTGTTTGTTTTCAGTGCCGAGAGAAATTTCCCTCTCGAGTGCAGCGCGAGTTCCACTTGGACATAGGGCTGGCCAACTGAAATATTCGCGTGGTTCACGGATGAACTGAACTTCGTCGCATATGTACGTTAAGGTTGAAGCTGTGGAGCCTGCGATCGACTATACCACGTGGGGCACTCATAAAGAAAAGTGGTACAGACGCCATCAAAATTGTCAGGAAAGTACTATTTATGCTGCATAAAAAATAATAATGTATATGTTTCTTAACACTATAAAATATTTTACTAAAATATACTTTTTGGATATAAAAATAATTTATTGAAATAATTTGCATTTTTAACGAAATTTAAGCACATTTCCATTCTGGATGCTTCATAAAGCTGAATTTGCAATAAAATCTTCGTCATGGAATATCGTCATAATGTTTACTATGATTGTGTGTAAGAAAATGGTTATAATAACGTAGGAAATAATTTTTATAATTGATTTCGTGTGCCTCTGTTTGTCACGAACATTTATGGCTGAAACAGACGTAAATAAGTTAATTATAAAATTGATATGATACATTATTACTATGATTTTATTTCACATTATCACAGTAAATATTACGAATATCTTTCTCGAAGAAGACTTTCTTGTTAATTCAGCTTTCCAAAGCATCCAAAATGGAAATGCGCTTTAATTTTGTTGAAAGTGGGGACTCTATCGATCGAGTAATGTTTTGCATTTAAAAAGTATAAAAGTATTTGTTAGTTAAAATTTGTATAATGTTGCAACACATTCTTATTTCGTGTACAGCATAAATCACACTCTTCTGACAATTTGTATTGCGTCTGCACTAGTTTTTATGATTTCTCCACATTGTAGAGGCAAGTGCAGTGCTCCATAGGCAGTTGCTTTATTTCAATCTTAACTCCGTCGCGGACAAAATGACCTGTATTCGACATAGTGAGCTAGATAGGCCTTGGAAATTTGCGAGCAGACTAGACTGTAAACTATTTAGGAACAAACTAGACTGTAAAATTTCGCGAAATAATTTTAAGAAAAGCCGAGCTTCAAACACGCGCACATTTCTGTCAAATTTGCAATTGAATTACAGTTTATTAAGACACGCCCAGGTAAATTCTGAGCCAATAGTATACCTGCAAAGAAACAAGCAACGAATCCCGTGCAATCTGTTGCGAGGTGAATCTGGCTACACATCGAAGCAGCAGCCAATGGGGAAAAAAGCTGAGGCTATACTACAGGAAGAGCCACGAGTATTTCGCGAATTCATTCGGAGGCGAGGTAGATTCCCCTACTGCTGTGATTGGACGACAGTTGTTTAGACACGCCCATTTTAAATGTGAACCAGTAATAGTGACGAAGCAGTAGTGTGAGTGAGTCTTTATCAGAACTGTACAGAGGCCTCACTAGATCACAGCAACCAATAAACAAACGATTAATATCTCGAGTGTATAGAGGGTTGTTCAGCCTAGCTTGCTGCCAACTCTATCCGCGAAATACTCGGGGCTCTAACTGAAAGTGGAATTTCGCGAAAATATTTCAAGACAAGATGTATTTCAAAACACTGTAGGGTCGTTTACCCATCTTGATTGGCTGAATTACTTCTTGCCTGCACACGAATCACGTAGGAGCCGTGCCGACGTGTCCGAATTCTGAGTGGCTAGGTCAAATACGAAAACTGCCTCTCAAGCAGACAGCAACCAATGATAACTTACAAACTGCTGTTGGGTGCTTACAGTGTTGAAGTCTACCTTGTACAGTAATTGTCTCAAGCTCTACCTACAGGTCGTTTAACAAGACCTCTGTACCCGAGTGTCAACTGAGCTACTCTAAAAGGACAAATTTTTCTGCCGCTGAAAACAAAATTCGCATGAACGTATTTTCAATGTTTCGTCAATGATTTTCACGGTCTTATAAAATTTTACTGCACATTAGAACTAATTATCGCGAATAAAGTAATTAGAACTAATTATCGCGAATAAAATAATTATAACTAATTATCGCGAATAAAATAATTTTACTGCACATTAGAACTAATTATCGCGAATAAAATAATTTTTTACAACTGAATTGAGCAATGTAGACTGCAAGTCCGTGATTGGTGGGAACATACTCTCAACGCTTAACACGTAAATAATCCAATGACGAAAGTGGAGCTGAGCAAAAATATTATGAATACAGGCCTGAAAAATTCGCGTTATTATGTGAGGGCATTTTAAACTTAAAACACGCGTATCTTTGCAGTACGGTTGTCATTGGAACATATTTAATTTGACACGCCCTGGGTAAATCTGCGCCAATAAATGTACACTTTACAATAGTGTGCCATAATCACGTGCAAGTTCACTTCAGAAAGGGAGTAACTTCATATACATGCGGCTGCCACTGGAGAACCGAAGTCAGTTCGAGGGTATATATTGCTGTGGATTTTAGCCTGATGCCAAATAATAGCGCGATTTTTGAATATCCCTAGTTATAAAATACGACTGGTCTTTATATCTTTTCGCGAAATCGGGTGGCTCTGACAATACTTTTTAACTATTTTATACAAACTTTAGTACTGACCAACCATTGTTTAGTACATTCTGGACTGCGCTCGAGCTAAGATCGAGCAACGCCAGTTTTAGAAATTTCTTCGTCATAGAAAATAAAAACTCGCAAGGTTATAGAGTCATTGTTCTGATAGTCAGGATCGTACAAGAACAATACAACCCAGTAGCTACAGCTTTCCATCAGCTGTACGACCCCAGTGGCTGATGACCAGCCAATGATGAACGTTGTAGATTACAGTAAACACTCCCAGTGTGGTGTGGACCAATAGAAGAGTGGTAAGTAGGAATACAGAAACCAACAGAATAGACGTTCCTGTAGTGGTGTATATAGGTGATACACTTCTAACTTGTCTTCAATTATAGTAAATACGTGCAGACCTGAGTGTGTTAACAACCACTAGGGCGCGACACCCACGCTGGTTGAGAAGTGGAGGGCGGCCGCCTACTTACCACACTATACTCGCCGTCTAAGTACACGATGCCCGTTCAAGAGTTTTTTAACCCTTTGAGATGTATGCAAGTATATACTCGGGGATACGTTTATGTGTAGTTAATTTTTGCTCTTGAAGACAAAATTAACACTTTTGTAGTTTTACTGTTTCGCTATGTACTTAATTTGTAAAAATTTATAACTTGTCAACGTTTCAGTTCGTAAGAATAAAACAGTTATTTCTAATAATTTCTCAAATGAACACGACGGATTGTAAAACTTGTTAGATATGTCTCGATACTTTAATTGGCACACAGTCAACACGCGACTCCATTGGCCATAAATGTTGCAGAGTACAGTAAGCGAGCCGCTGTGTAGCCAGGTCCAACAGGACGATGGTAAATATAAATACATTCCCCAACACACGTGATACTGCTGAACTGGAGAATATAGACAGCGCTCGTCGACCTTGTCTTCAGTGCCTGTACATCTGTGCCTTCTTAAAGGGTTGAAGGCCACAGATTATTTTACTACACATTTTTAAAAAAAATGTGTACTCTTACAAAAAAAATCCTTGGAAACCTATTTGTCAAGAACATGCTTTGTAAAACTACAAACAGTTTTCTTGTCAAATATGCAAAATACATATTTGTAATATTATGAATGATATCCTTGTATCACAACTTTCAATAGGCCTACTGAGAAGTGTACATATAATAACTTTTTTCAATAAAACAGATGTGATGAATTAATAACAGAGAATAACTTTAAAAAAATATTTCAAAATATAATTTATAAAAAAAAAAAACTCTTCTTTATTCATGCGTCGGCCAAGTGAAACTGTGGAATTATTAGAAAAGCAAATATGCTACAAATCAGCGTATTCTTATACTTCGCCGCATAAAAAAACCGGAGAGGGAAAGCAATCACTTCAGTTTGCACAAATGGTTACCAAACACTATTTATTTGTCGTTAAGATATGGAACTATTTCCCATCCATCATTACCAACTTTACTGGGCGCACGTCACCCAGTGCGCCCGTTAAAATATATGCAGGTAGGAGCAGTGACTTTTTTCAAAGGTTGATTTCGAAAAAGTGCTTCATTTCTTTTACAAACATTTCTTGAGTTCTACTACAAACACGGCCCTTGTAGTTTTACAAGATAGTTATTTGTACTGTTACAAGCATTTCTAAAACGACAAACGATTTCCCAGTAAAAATTACAAACGTTGTTAGCAGTGTAATTAAGAAATGGGACTCATCCCTCCTGCGGACTGGAACGACTAGTAATTCTCAGCTCTGGCGAAGGTAAATACCAATTATTAACGGACGTGGGTGGTAACTAAAAAAGGTTCGCCAGTTACCTGACGCACGATGCCACGAGAGCGTAAGAAATTGCAAATAACGGATTTTTAATTAGGCTCGCTCGTTACGACCTCGCTGAAACAGGGCGAATATTTGAAGAGCGCAGAGACGGGGCGAAGGCAGCTCCTTAACTCGAGGCTCGACTTCAGACCTTTGCAGAGATTATTCGTTTCCGCGTCGTAATTTCGGATTCGCAGCAATTACTAGGGACATGCGAAGATCGCAGTGGCGTTTATTCCATAGACGCGAGGTAAGTAATGCCTGCCCTATACGTATTGGAAATGTTTGACCCTTTATAGTTTTCGCCTTAACTTCAAATACATTTAATTCCGAGTTTCCCCGTTACTGTACTGTACACTCCGGTACTGTACACACATAGTTCTGCTATCTAGTATTTATTTCCACAAACGGGAGCCTCGAACTCGCAAGCAACAACACGCGAACGCGTTCCTTCGGCGGGGTGAGCAGTCGTTCTGTTTGCGTCCTCCAGTCCTACACGTTTCCTTGGAATGTGGATGAAAGTGTTAAGGAAAACAGGAGTTTCCTTATAGTTTGTAACACGCTTTCTAAATAATATTATTACGTTTGGTTATTATTACATTCATTTCGTTTCCGTTTTTATAACGAATGTTAGGTATTATAAAACGGTAAATACATGTAGAGGGTAAGCTAAGTTGGAAGTTGCGTTCGTTAGTAGAAATTGAAAATGGAACCACAGCCCGGTATTAGCACATGTTAAATAAAACACTAAAATATGTGGGACTATTATACTGCTCACCCCGAAAAAAAAAAACTCACTTCATGCCACTAAAAAATGGCGTTATTGTTTGGCATCAGGCTAAATACACAGTAATGTATACACTCGAACTGACGTTGGTTCTCCATTGGCAGCCGCATATATGTGACGTCACTCCCTTTCTGAGTGAACTGCACGTAATTGGGGCACGCAATTGTGACTTGTACATTTATTGGCTTGTCCAATAACAACCGTACTGCAAATATACATGTGTTTCAAGTTTAAAACGTCCTCAAACAATAACGCGAATTTCACAGCTCTTTAGTAATTACTGACAGTGTATGATTATAGAAAATGAACAATTTGCGAGTCGTTTAATATTTTTTTGCTTAATTTTAATTGTGTTATCTGTTCGTTGTAAAAAAAAAAGTCGAGAACTCGTTCATAAAGCAGATATGACGTAATCAAAAATACGCACGGAATATTACAAAACTCGTAAAATATAAATTTTCTGTAATGGTACATTGCCGTTAATTACAATGGATTCAAATTATGACGCGAAAACGAAGAATTTCTGAAAGCGGAGATTCTATGTACTGAAACGTTTTCTATGAAATCGTTGTTTGCGCCTAAACGCTTGTCTCGGTAAATAAATGTTCTGGAAATACAAAATTTTGCCAGAAAGGATTAAAAAAAAAGCTATTGTCTATATGGCTATGTTTTTATTTTCATCATATTAAGTGTATTAATGGCGAAAAAAAAAATAGTGAAAGTAGTCAAATATAACATTTTTAAAACTTCCCTATGAAGTTTCTTTAAACGGTAACAGCAGAATACGGTTATACGTAGGTAGTTTGATCTGTGCGCTTTCATCGCGTGTAATAAAACCCCCACAGTTAGGACGGAAACACTGCACGCCCTGCGCGTAGGAGCGACGAGGCGCTAGGCGTGCGTGTTAGTGTCGCCCTTATCGCTCCCTCGCTTCTTGACCTCGCGGACGTGCAGATAGCTACATAGTCCTCTTAATGACATTCCAGCTTATGTCCTGCTAGACAGGGCGGGCGTAACGAATTTGCCGTCCGGCGCGGCTGAGGCGCGCCGCTGTGTCGAGTCATTTGGCCAGCGCTGTACCGCCACTTCGGCTATCGCTATCGCGCAGATACACGCCACTTTGTTTTGTATTTCAAATGGCTCTGGCGCTCAAATTACGCGAACCTTATGTTTCTGTATATTATCTTTGATTACAACCCGACACGGACACTTGGCAGATGGAGCTGTTATTTGCGAAACAGGCCATTGTAAAAAAATGAAATAAGAGATTGAACTCTGTTATAGGCTGTTCACGGTAAAATCAACACTTTAGAAAGCCCTGCTCAAAATCTACTTGTATACACGTTGTGTATTCGTCCGCCGTATGTTAAATTAACATTGCTACGGGCCTCGTCACTTTATCCGTGCGTCGGTCAAATAAAACTGTGAAATTATTTACATATCTGATCATTTTACACTGATGCATTTAAAAACAAGAAAGCGAAAGAATTAATTTTAAGTTATCAAAAATTGGTTACCTAACACTTTTTATTTGACGTTAAAATATTGAACTCCTTTACAGCCATCGTTACCAACTTAGCTGGGCCAATGTCACTCAGTGCGCCCATTAAAATATATGCATGCAGGGGCAGTGACTTTTTTCTAGGGTTCATTTCTAAAGTGCTCACTTTATCGTGAACACCCTTTAAATACAAATACTACAGAACAGTAGAATACAGAAGCTTGCCAGTTCAATCCTGACATATGACACTATAGTTTTTACTTCGGCTTCTAAACAAAAAATGTAGGGCAACACAAGCGTGCGTCTTTCATCCTGCGCAAGTTATTGTATATGTTAAAAATATATTCACAAAATATCAAGACTACAAATCATGGCGCGTTCAAAATAGTTTTATTTTGTTTTGGGTATAGGTTCTAAGAAAGTAACTTCGACTGTACAACAATGGCGTAATTTCATTGGCATGGCTATCTTCCCCGGCACAAAACGAAAAGCCTATTCACGATAAAGTGAGCTCTTTTGTAATCAACCATAGAAAAAAAGTCACTGCCCCTGCCGTCGTATATTTTAAGGGCGCACTGAGTGACATGCGCCCAGTAATGCTGGCAACGATGGATGGCAAGTAGTTCCATATCTTAACGTCGAATAAAAAGTGTTAGGTAATCATTTGTGATAACATAATTATATATTTCCCTTTCTGCTTTTTAAATGCATCCAACTGTAAAAATGAGCAGGTTTTTAAAATATTTACTTGCCTAATAATTTCAAAGTTTCAGTTGACAGACGCATGGATAAAGTGCTGAGGCCCGTGGCAATGATAATTTGACATACGGCGGAAGAAGAAACAAAGTGCATGCCAGTAGATCTTTATCAGGGATTTCGAAAGTGCTAATTTCACTGTAAAGAGCCTATAATTATAGGCGGTATGTGTTTGTGTGTCTTCCCTGACAGGGTAAATGTCGTACCTTGTTGCCATAATTGACATGCGGCGCAGTACAGGATATGTCACCGCCCCTTTCCCATGCCAATCGACCAAGGCTGATCGCCAGGAGGGTTCACTTCCGCAACTGCCTACGTGGGAATCGAGCGGGCGGGTTTTTCTCAGGCATAACACACGTTGACCAACACTGAAAAAAAAAGTTTTCGTTGAATCAGACGTGAGTTTTTTTTTTGGGGGGTAACCAAATTATTTTTTTGTATAGGGGCAAATAAATGCTTCGTTGTTCGGAACTAATAATCTTGTTGTTCTTATTCGATTGCCGCGAACAAAGATTTGGTTGGTGCGACTAAAGATTTGTTTAGTTCTACGTACATTAAACAGTTAGAAAATTAACTGGAAGCACAACCGAGATTTGAACCAGGCAAGCTCGGCTAAAACGAACTATGATGAAACAAGAACGTTTTTAAATACAAACGTTTTGAATATCTGACAACATGCGCAAATAAATATACAAATTTCTACAGCCTTAATTTTTAGTTTCCTGTCGAGTTTTTTTTTTATTATGATCTTTATACCATTACTAAGCACGAGTAAATGCACTAATAAACAGTGTTGATATCCTAACTACCAAAAAAAATAAAACAGACCATCGAGCTGTATTTTCGAACGAAGGCAATCAGAATTTACAACCAAAGTCCAACTTAATAAACCGAATGAGAATAATGTTACATCATTCAATAACATATTAATGAAAAGAAAACTGATAAAATATAGATTATAGTAATTTTTATTAGTCCCTGCAGTGCTGGACAAATGTCGGAAAGACAATGAATGATTTATTAGCAAATATTAATGTGGTGGGCCAACGTTATTTAACAATCGATACCCAACTTAATAAATATAACGAGAATAATGCTAAACGTACAATAACTAACATATATTAACATAGTACTTAACACTGTCAGACCCGCTTAAATTTAAGGTTTTAGGTGTTACAAACAAAAACATTTATGGTGCGTGCTGTACTTCAGTCGTCACAATACTTGTTTCGTTGTCACATCCAATGAGCTGTCGGCTTTATGTTCGGCTACAGTTATAAGAACCAATTACGACCTAGACCAGTAATACGGTTTTGAATCAGTCACCCACATGTAAGATCATTGGTCGTTAAGCTTTGCAGTGTGCAGCACAGACCAGAAATTATCTACACGTGTGTAATGTGCACAGTTGTGTACACTGGGTCTGAATGGGGTAAAAGAACACTGTTAAAAAATATTATTGTAATTTTTTATTCGTTGGTGGAGTAATGGGCAAATATAGGAAATACAACAGTTTAGCCCTTTGAGGCTTATGCACGTATATACCCGGGGCTACGTTTATATGGAAATGTATTTGCTCTTGAAGACTTTTATCATACTTTTACTGTCTTACTGTTTCGCTGGACGTGGTCGTAATCTAAGTCAACAATTACAACTAGTCAACTCTTCAGTTCCTAAGAATGAAACTGTTCTACTTAATGATTTCTCAAACGAACACGATGGATTGTAAACCATGTCACCTCCGTAGGAACACATTAACTGTAACACAATCAACGAGCGTCTCCACTGGTGGTCGGCTAGCCAATAATAAATGTTCCAGAGTAGAGTAAGCGTGTACGGTGTAGCCAGGACCAATAAGACGACGTTAAGTGGAAATACACAGGCCAACATGACTGACATTGCTGTAGTGGAGAATATAGGCAGCTCACGTCAACCTTTTCCTTTGTGCCAGTAAATTTGTGCCGTCCTCGAAGGGTTGCCGTCAGTGCCGCCCTAGGAAAAGCGAGGCCGGGTGCAATAACTTTGCGAGGTCCGTCCAAACTAGTAAATCCCTCCAACCAACAACTTAATCATCTTTCGAGAAAAAAAAGACTCGCGTGACATGATTATAATAAATAGGTAGAGACCTGCAAAATTCGCGTTATTATTTGGGGACATGTAAAACTCGAAACACATGTACATCTGCAGTACGTTTGTCATTGGACCATACTCAATGTGACAGACCCTGGGTGAATGCACAAATAAAGGAACACTTCGCAATCGTGAGCGCCAATCACGTGTAGTTCAGTCGGAGAGGGAGTGTCTTCACGTCTACGCACCAGCCAATGGAGAAACTACCCTGGCTCTAGTGCATACACTACTGTGAGGTTCAGCCTGATAACGCGAATTATGCATGTCCCTATAAATAGGTAGAATTGATTAAACTACAAATTATGCGAATTAATTGAAAATACCTTTTTAATGAACAGATACTACGAACAACGCGCGCTGCTCTCGAGCGCCTATCATTTTACTGATAAAGAGGGGTAGTGGAATTTGGCGAAAAGATTTCAAGACAAGTAATATTTTAAAACACTGTAGGGTGGTTTACCTATCTTGATTGGCTGAATTCCTTTTTTAGCACGTGCTAACAATCTGCAGACGCATCACGTACGAGCCGTGCCGACGTTGACAACTTCCCGAGTGGCCCGACCAAATATGAAAACACCTTCTGAAGATCACAGCAACCAATGGCAGTAGACAAACTGCTGCTGGCTGCGTGCTTATAGTATTTAAGTCTACCGTTTTCTCATTTTTTTTCACGAAAAATCTCTAGCTCTACTGATAAAACATGTTACATTTCCACACACACACACACACACATAGAGTTAGGTAACCATTTTTGATAACTTAAAATTATGCTTTCATCTTCTTGTTTTTAAATGCATCAGTTTAAAATGATCAGATATGTAAATAATTTCACAGTTTTATTTGACCGACGCACGGATAAAGTGACGAGGCCCGTAGCAATGTTAATTTAACATACGGCGGACGAATACACACCGTGTATACAAGTAGATTTTGACCAGGGCTTTCTAAAGTGCTCATTTTACCGTGAACACAGACGACACGAGGATCAAGATAAAAAAATGAAGACCTATACAGAAATACCGACAAAATTACAAACGCAATGAGAAAAAGAAGACTCGCCAAGAAAATATTCAGCTACATCTCAAAATTGAAACGCACAACAGGATGGATGGCGCAGAGGCCAGGAAAGATGCAGAAAGAAGTTCGGGTAACGGAAGAATTGTTCAACAACAGAGAGAGCATGAGGCGACTGATGGGCAACGCAAGATTTCCGGAGGACCGACCGAAACCAAGAGGCAAGAGTGTGTGGACTCAAGAACAGAGACGAGCAGTTGGAGAGAAAATGAGGAAGTGCTGGGAAGGAAGAAAGAGGAAGACGTACCACAAGTCTTGACTTCATTGCGGCCAAATTCACACACACACAAACACACACACACACACACACACACACACAAACACACACACACACACACATATATATATATATATATATATATATATATATATCACAACCAAACGAATGCTAAACATTTAAATATCTTTTACTCAACAAAAAAATTTTTTTTCGGAAGCGAGGCCTTGTGTCACATTCGTGAGGACGGCCGTGAAAATTGAAATGTTGGAAATAAAAAAATTATAACATTAAAGTATATGGTTACACTTTGAATGGTGCACAAGCGTGGGAATGAAACACGGGGAAAATATATCTTTAAACAGCGGAGGAAATTTTTCAACTGACTTAAAAATAAACAACTTAAAACGATAACGCTTGTAAATTATGAAAGTATATGAAGGAAACATATTAGCCATGTAAGTAAACCAAACATAAACATGCGGCCACTCGACAGGCACTGTCAAACCACGGCAAAGATTTTTGATCAGTTTATCACCACTTATTCTCTGTCACAATTCATTCAGCTATAGGTGGTTCACGATAAAGTGAGTACTCTTGATAACAACCTTAGAAAAAAGTCGCCGCTCCTGCCTGCATATTTTTAACGGTCGCACTGAGCGACATGAGCCCGGTAAAGTTGGCAACTACGGATGGAAAGTAGTTCCATATCTTAACCTCGAATAAAAAGTGTGAGGTAACCATATTTGTGATAACTTGAATTATTTCTTTCGCTTTCTGTTTTTTTTTTTTTAATGCATCGAAGTGTAAAATTTACCAGATTTGTAACATATTTACTTTTCCAATAATCCCACAGTTTCAGCGGACTGACGCATGACACGCACGATATTGTTAAATTTTACATAAGGCGGAAAAATACACAAAGTGCGTGCAAATCGATCTCAAGGAGGGCTTTCAAAATTGCTCATTCTACCGTGTACAGCCTTTTTTTATAAAAATATTTTTGTAGGCGTTTTTCTAAACTTGTATGTATTTTTTATGATCGCACTGAGCAGTGAAACTAAAAACATAAGCTACAAACTGCTTTTTATAATTATTCAATAAAGCAGAGCTTTCTGCGAAGAAACTATAAAGGTTCTTCAGGATTTCAAGTAATTTTGTGGTTAACTGAATACTTAAGAAGCAAGTTTATCAGACACAAAAGTTTTTAACACGCAAAATGTTTCGAAGAAATATGGTTAAAAATAAATTTCTAAAATTTGACGATTTTATTAGCAGGCAATGAACTTGGCTTCATTTTATTTTGCGAATATCAGCGTTGACCTAACGTAAACACGTCACATTTCTGACAATTTTATCGTGTCTGCGGATTCACTGCGTATTTTTTTTTAAAGGGCTACATCAGAAAAGAATTATTTACGTGAAGTTTAACAGAATTCTCTATTAACTGCAAACAATATTAAGTTTCTGGCATAAAGTTAATTTATTCATACTCCCAAAATAGTTCTTATTTGAATTGTATTTCGTGGTGTATGCACTAACAAAAGTGTTTTTTTAATGAATGGTTGTGTTTTTCGAGAGCTGCTGTTAACTCCTTAAAATATGCTTTGTATTACATCAATTTTGCGTGACAATTTTTTATTTTGCTTTTTAGATTACTTCTGTTAATAAATGAATCTCTCTACTGTGTCACTATTTCTATAAATAAACTTTAAGAATTTATGTAACACTTTTAAACTTTTCTCGCGAAACTTTATAATAAAATTTTAAGTGTTACCTAGATCACAGACATCACTATATTTTCGGCCAGTTTTAGAGGGACAAAGAGAGTTTTCACCTTTTTAATTAAGCCGAGTATTGATAATACTAACGTTTAATAAAAATAGTGGAACTGTGTTGCTACATACCAAAATATGTAATTTTATTTTACACAGAATTAGATGTTAAAGATTAGAAAATAAGTACATTCTGCATTTACGTCATAAAAGGATTCGTATTCAAGACGAAATAATATCGATACCCTCACAAAATATTTAGAAGAGTCTGTGTCTAAAATTATTTATTCACTGACCACAGACGTGTTTCTGGTGTAATATGAATTGATAAAACTGACCTTTGATACATAAACTAAATTTTTGAAAACGTCTCCACGTCAATGAAATAACAGGAAAAAAAAACTCTACTGGAAATCTGTGTTGGTTATTGCAATGGCTGAACTTTATCGACTGAATTATGAGTTTAGCTAAGTTATGGCGAATCCCGTTTTGAAAAGCAGTTGTTTTGCCAATCGATAGGAAATATCTTATTAAATGGCGTGCAGTTTCTACAGCAGCACCGCTGGACTGTGTTGCCAAGTTTAACACGAAACGTACACAACATATGTACTCCTCTTCGAAGCTGCTCCCCTCCCTACCTCCCTCTTGTTTCGTCCAATGTAACCGATTTTCTGACCTCCTAATCCACGGCTCTGGACAGTATTAATCTCAATCCAAAATTCTCTTCCAGCGGGATTATTTACTGTTTTGTATGTATGAATTACATATAAATTGGAACGTGAAAGCCACGTACTGCTTTGTAGCATGCCAGAGTCTTGTATATACATAGGCCTATATACGGTGAAATACAAAGTACGAATACAGCGAATGTAGTAAGTATCCAAGACCATACACCTACGCTAAATTAAGCTCTTAGATAAAATGAAAATGTATTACCGCTACGGGCACCCAATTTTCGCGGAAATAATTCCGGTCAAGTTGCACTTCAAGACAGTTTAACACAGAACCAGTTTCCCGATTCGCGTCTCAAGAGCCTGGCCGCGAATCACGCAACGTTGGGTACGGCAGTAACGTTACTTCTCACTGGCCCAGTCGAGTACCGCACTGTCTTCGGCAAAAGGCACGCCGCCATTGACGGAAGGAAAACTGCAACAGTGGAAACAGGAGATTGAAATTTAGCTTCCATGGAATGATTTTCGCGACAATCGGGTACCCCTTATTTATACCGATAAATGCACTGATGGATTGTCTTCTTGAGCTTGGAGTAATCGTGAACACGAGATACCAAGACTCTGCTTTGCGACTGCAACACTTTTCATTTACTGCCCGTATCACCTTCGACCGGTGCGCGGACTCTCATGGCAACAAGCTAGACTCCACGACACTATACGTGCTCGAGCCTCATTTAGTTGTTCATTGGCTGTTGCTGCAGATGAACCCCAGACCAGGTTTAACACGGCATTCGGTCCTTGTTTCCCTTGCAGGTTCTTTATTGGCTTAAAGCCGCCCGGGGCGTGTCTTACGAGCTCTGGTCCAATAGAAACTGAAATGCACATGTGATTGAAGTTTAACGTGTCCTCAGATTAATTCGCGGGTCTCCGCGTATTATCTATACCTAGGGCCAACTGTTTTCGCGACTAAAGATTCCACGACTAGTTGAACTGGAAAACACGTTAGTCCAGAAACACTTTCGCGGTTGGATGATTTAAACCCTCGCGCGTCTGAGGTGTTTGCCAGCCAATCATCGAAGTTCAATGACGGGGTAACTTGATTCTGATAGCCCCAGCCATATAGAGACTGCATTATAAAAGACACCAGGCCAATCGCCAAAGGACACCTCCTGCTTGAGTTCACGCAAAGTGCTGATGTCTATCCTGCGCAGAAATATTTTTCTCGAATTACAGGTTTCCCAACACGCTACCGCTTGAAACGTTAATGTTAATTCAGCGCGAGTGAACTCTGAAACAGATTTCACCCGCTGCCACTGACTGTGTTGGGCATGGTTGGTACTTCGCTACTCGTTCTGCCTCTCTCGCTAGACTTCACAGTCTTACAGATATAAACTGTTTATTGGTTGATTGATTGCATGTTTGTCACTGTCTCATTTATCTCCAGGAGGTGTCAAACAACACGTCGACCAATTACAAAACGTGACATGTATGTACGTGCGAGTGAATTCCAACTTGTCTAGAAATGAACCCGCGAAATTTTCGGGACTCTAGTTATTATTCGTTTACTTTTGCTCGTAACGCGTCCTTTGATATTTATCAACCGTGAGCACATCGATCCACTTGTGTACTGGAGGAAACGGTGAATAATAAACATTGACAGAGGAAGCACCCACAGGAAGAGAAGTAATTTAAACTTGGGGCGTCGAGTTTCAAGAAGTTTGCTCCTCCATTCCCTTGATCTCTGCTAGGAGCGAACCAGGACACAGAGCTAACCGCTCCGGTATCACGAGGCTGAAAAGCGGTATAGCCGCAATCATTAAGCAGCCCCCCCCCCCCCCCATTTTCCCTGCAACACCCTACAGAGTAGGTGATACTTGCTTCGATGCCCTTAGCGTGGTAGGCGTAAACGCACACCTGTGCACAATGGTGCCACAAAGGGTTAATGAAACTTAGTCGCCGACATCCCCTATAACCCACCCCTCACCCTTACTTCCTTGAGATGTTACAAGATCGCTACCTGCGAATTAATTCACTAGGCCAACGGGGAAGGGTGGGCGGGGGTGTTGTGGAAAGTGCCACCCAAGATGTGAAGGGGCCATGATTAAAGGTCTATACAGAAGGGAGGATGCGCCATCGTCTAAATGCAAAACATCCCCCTTTCAACCCAACAACCAAACGTGCCACAACAAAGAATGGCTTCTTGGCCGAGAAAGTTTTTTCGTCTCCGAAAAGGATCAAATTCTTCGACGGGCACGATTATAGCACCCGTGAAATACCTGGTCCGTGACTGCGCATATTTTGAACTCAGATTTTAAAGAAAAAAATATATTGCAATTAGCGGTACCTTCTTTAAAATACACAATGATTAATTTGGCAGTGAATAACTAAATGTGGTTCTACATCTGATAGTCTTAAAAAAAGTACAATGTTTAAGTTAACGCAGACAAAAATCACCATTTTGGACACATTAGAAAATATTGTCGGTATACTCTTAGTAATAGTCTACATACACTGTGCTGAGTGAAACCCTTACTATCGGAGTCTTAACTATTAAAATATTGTCGATATACTCTTAGTAATAGTCTACATACACTGTGCTGAGTGAAACCCTTACTATCGGAGTCTTAACTTTTAAAATATTGTGGGAATACTCTTAGTAATAGTCTACATACACTGTGCTGAGTGAAACCCTTACTATCGGAGTCTTAACTTTTAAAATACTGTCGGTATACTCTTAGTAATAGTCTACATACACTGTGCTGAGTGAAACCCTTACTATCGGAGTCTTAACTTTTAAAATACTGTCGGTATACTCTTAGTAATAGTCTACATACACTGTGCTGAGTGAAACCCTTACTATCGGAGTCAACTTTTAAAATACTGTCGGTATACTCTTAGTAATAGTCTACATACACTGTGCTGAGTGAAACCCTTACTATCGGAGTCTTAACTTTTAAAATATTGTGGGAATACTCTTAGTAATAGTCTACATACACTGTGCTGAGTGAAACCCTTACTATCGGAGTCTTAACTTTTAAAATACTGTCGGTATACTCTTAGTAATAGTCTACATACACTGTGCTGAGTGAAACCCTTACTATCGGAGTCTTAACTTTTAAAATACTGTCGGTATACTCTTAGTAATAGTCTACATACACTGTGCTGAGTGAAACCCTTACTATCGGAGTCTTAACTTTTAAAATACTGTCAGTATACTCTTAGTAATAGTCTACATACACTGTGCTGAGTGAAACCCTTACTATCGGAGTCTTAACTTTTAAAATACTGTCAGTATACTCTTAGTAATAGTCTACATACACTGTGCTGAGTGAAACCCTTACTATCGGAGTCTTAACTTTTAAAATACTGTCGGTATACTCTTAGTAATAGTCTACATACACTGTGCTGAGTGAAACCCTTACTATCGGAGTCTTGACTTTTAAAATACTGTCAGTATACTCTTAGTAATAGTCTACATACACTGTGCTGAGTGAAACCCTTACTATCGGAGTCTTAACTTTTAAAATATTGTCGGTATACTCTTAGTAATAGTCTACATACACTGTGCTGAGTGAAACCCTTACTATCGGAGTCTTAACTTTTAAAATACTGTCAGTATACTCTTAGTAATAGTCTACATACACTGTGCTGAGTGAAACCCTTACTATCGGAGTCTTAACTTTTAAAATACTGTCGGTATACTCTTAGTAATAGTCTACATACACTGTGCTGAGTGAAACCCTTACTATCGGAGTCTTAACTTTTAAAATACTGTCGGTATACTCTTAGTAATAGTCTACATACACTGTGCTGAGTGAAACCCTTACTATCGGAGTCTTAACTTTTAAAATATTGTCGGTATACTCTTAGTAATAGTCTACATACACTGTGCTGAGTGAAACCCTTACTATCGGAGTCAACTTTTAAAATCCTTCCCATTCTCAACTGAAGATAACCACAAAATAAATTTTCGTAATCCTTTCAGAAATATTATATAGTAAAATAATATTTATTCACTTTAATTTTCAACATAGTAAAGTTCCTCGAATAACTTTCATTTTAATTTAAACGTAATAATATACATACATATAATTGGATTATATGTCTTCTTATGTTAAGCGTGGTAATATTCTTTATTTTGATAATGTTTTTGTTCAATTCTTTCATATTTCTTACGGGTGGAAAAACTTCCATTTGTTATTATTCTTACATCACATTTTGAGAAGTGAACATTATTTTCCTCTCCCATATAACAAAGTTATTAAGACATTTACATAAAACGACAGGTTGCCAAAATATAGAATAAAATGCAACCAGATACTTCACGTGCCAAATACCTCCGCTGTTATTCAGCTAATACTTGCAAATTCTTCGTACAGGTTATGTTTATTCCCTTTTATGGCAATTTTAACGAGTAAAAACAAAAGGCAATCACAAAATATATTGGGCAAATGACCCCAAATTGCCATCATTACAAAAAAGCGGCTTTATTTCTGTCGCACCTACATTTACTCTGGATATTATTTTAAAGTTTTTAGTTCCTACACCAGGGACTAACCATTTTGGTAACACATTCCTGGTCATCACTAAGTAAGCCTGGTAACCTCAATGTTTACTGCATATCTACTCGCGATCCCAAGTGGATGGGAGCAACTGCTAAGCAATGCCAGCCTTAACTCCCGCGAGTAAATGCTATTTTTGCAAAAGCCTTAAACTTCTTAAAGTTTTCTCTGAAAAATATTCGCCAATCATAAATACGCAGTCTCGCATCTCGCCTACTTGGTTACAAAAGCTAAGACCATAATTATTGCCTTTGGTTAAAATGGTCTCGGTTACAAGTGGTTACAGGTAGTTTCGGTTACAAGTGGTTACAAGTGTTTACGAGTGGTCAAGAGTGGTTACAACCACCTAACTTCTTGGTTACGACATGGCCACTACTCTCCTTATAGGTTTACAAAACCCTTGGTTACAGAAGGTAACATTATCGGATTTTTGGCTAAAAGGCCAACATATCACAAAGCTTTAAAAATACTTTAAAAATTTCCGGCCATCATGGCCCTCGCCTAACGTCCTAATGACGTAAGGGACCTGTTCGCTTGAGGAGCCTACATGTGTGTATCAAATAAGAATGCTACTTATCTCTGGTAGAAGCTTGCCCCCTCGAGGCCGCTGAACTGACCTCGATGGCAGCGTGCACCGGCATAAATACACAGGTCCATCCTCCTGCGCTACCAATACAATTAATTTCCCTTCAAAAACCCGAATTTCCAAAAAAAATCGTTGGGGCTTTCAATTACTCCTGGGAGGGATCAAGCTAATCGCAACCAAAAGCGGTTGACATTACCAAATATGGTGACCCACGCAAAGGACACCAATTTCCCTTAGGGGGTCTCGTGGATTGAAAATTTAAACACCAATAATATTACAGCATTCCCTCAACTTCCGGCCTCTATACCAAGTTGCCGGAAAGGACGCAACCAAACGCCACTGTTTGGAGCGGCGGACGGTGCTGCAATCCGGTGACGAATCGCTGAAACATCAGTCCTCTATAAACTTCTCTGCCAGGTCTGGTTGCTGCCGCACGTGAGAATATGCACGGGCATGAACAGTTATTTTCTCGGCACCCCAGGTTTTTCAAAGTCTTCTTAAAGTGACGTGCAGTAGTCGAGAACATTACAGGTGAGTTATATTAGAGTTTCAAGTCACGTCGGAGGTTTCTAAACCTAAAAATCGACTTGTGAAAATGTTCGCAGCGTATCGGGCAGTGCGCCGCACAAATAATCAGGCAACCAAACACAGTGAGTATTTTTTCGAATGGGTGAACGCCGACAAGGTCCGTCTGCTAGTTCATAATTATTTTTACTTGTTCGAGGGTGTGTGCGACGTGGTCCACCCCCTTAATTTTAAGAGTGTTTTTATTAGTTACAAGTTGATAATTATTCATAAACGTGCAGTGACGTGGCGATGCCCGTCACAGTATATTTAATAAACACACGGGAAAAATTATATATATAACACCTTACTATATTAAGCCACGACTTTATGTTGTGATATGAGTAGAGACCGTAATAATACGAGAGTTTAGTGACCTCCAACGTCTTGTGTACAATGGACCGGATAGAACATCCTCATTGGTTGCTTGCTGCCACGGCACAAGGCGATGGTTGGTTTCTTAAGGATCTCTTAAATAACGCATGGACCTATTGTAATATTAATCTGAAGGTAAAGGTTTTTGAATTCTCGCTTGACCCAAAATGAATACGCGAATTTTTCAGGTCCCTAGCACGAGTGTTACAAAAAAAAATTAGATTTGGTTACATTTTTCCTTGAAAATGGTATACAATTTTTTTTTTGTGTAACGACGTATTATCACAGAGTAGACGAATACACAGAGACGAAATAGGGTGACATCATTTTATGTGGGTGTACCCATTCTCTGATTGGCTGTGCGAGTCTCTGCGAACGGGACCTCGTGTCTGACTGGCAGCGGAGTTCTGCGAAACGTATCCTATGGGCTGACGAGTAGGTTACCAGGTGCTGATTGGCTGACGGTGTTTCAACATTCTGCTGGCCATGGACGTCAGTTTGCTGCAGTGTGCGATCGGAGTTCGCGTAATAATAAGCTGCTGTTACCCATCTGTATTTTTGCGTATTCTCTGATATTATTTTGCTGCGAGCCGTACAGATTCTCATATTATACGTCTGTAATGCAAAAACCTCTGCGTGAAGTAACGGCGTAACGTAACATACGTGCAAAGATTTCAAATTTGTAAGGCCATCTGTCTTTCGCGAAAAAGAATTGTGCGCAAGATAGACATCAAAATCATATGTGCACACGTGCAGATATCCTTTGAGCCACACATTTGTTATCTTATTAAATCTCGTACACCCGCCTATTTAATGTTTTTATTTACACCAGTTAGAACAGGACGTACGGTGAATAAATTGTCCTTCCAACAGTGTGTCCTAAATAAACTGACTGCCATAACACACGTGACTGAGGATTATACACTGACGTTGCACTATCCACTAGATTCGTGAATGTTATTGGTGCAATTATAGAAGGTCCACGCCCTTGAACACAGCGGACCATTAACATACATTGTCGGCATAATTGGCGAGTTCTGTGCGGACAAGTGAAGTAAAGAAATCATTATTATTATTATTAAGCAGCTATATCAATCCTTTTTCAGGATGCAGCCTCTTTAAGCCCGATGAGCTACACTGTACAATTTAGCGTCACATAGGTTGTTTCTGACTCCTTCCAGGCTAATCGATCTTGTGCAATGTTCTTCCAGTTCACACCTACTACACTTCGAATGTCTCTCTCCCAGCGATCTGGAGCTCTTCCTCTGGATCTTTTCAGGTCTCTGGGTATCCAATCCATCATCGCAGTTGTCCAATTCTTCGAGCAGTATTTCCAGCCCGCTGCCACTTCAGAGTCTTCAGTCTTTCTAGGATGTCCCTGACTTTAGTTACTGATCGAATGTAGTCAGCTCTCTCCATGTCTCTTCTTGTAAACCCAAGCATTGCTCTTCCCATACCTCTCTGGGCAGTTCTCAGTTTTGCTTTGCCTGACAGTTCAGGGTCCAGGTCTGACAAGCACATGTGAGGACAGGTAATGCGCATGGATCAAATACCTGCTTTTTAATGTAAACTGTCACGTTTGATTTAAAAACTATGGAACTTCTTCCATATGCTCTCCAGCCTAATCTTATACGTCGATAGATCTCGGGCACCGAGTCACCATTCATGTTGATTAGCTGACCAAGATACATGTAGTGTCCTACAGTCTTGATATCAATGTCTTTGATGACCACCTTGTCTTTTGCTGCCAATTTATTTTGCATGATTTTAGTTTTAGAGAGGTTTATTTTAAGGCCCACTTCTGTGCATACTATCTCTAGTTCATTTAACAGTTGTTGAAGTGAAGAAATAGCGAGAGCAAAATGCTACAGCCAATATAGTGTTATTGTCCCTACCGGCGCATATACGCTTTTCACACATGGCCTGTTCGAGCGGTGGTGGCGCTGTTCTAGCACATGCCAGTTTAACCCTCATAGCTCCCGCGCTACACGGAAAAAAAAAGAGAGAGAGAGAGAGAGAGAGAGAGAGAGAGAGAGAGAGAGAGAGAGAGAGATAAACGATGTAGGTAGGCGGGACCCTTAACCCTTTGAGGATTACGCACGTATATATTCGGGGCTACGTTTATATGGAAACCTCTTTGCTATTGAGAAGATAGCTCACACTTTAATAGTTTTATTTTATTCACTGGACTTTATCGAAATCTAAGTAAAAAATTTATAATTAGTCAACATTTCAATTTGCAAGAATAAAACTATTATTTTTGATAGTTTACCAACTGGGCGCGATGTAATGTAACATTTGATATAGGCTATTAATGTTAAAATGAGCACTTTTGGAAGCCCTGCTTGAGATCTACTTGTATGCATGCTATGTATTCATCCGTCTTATGTAAAATTAGCATTGATATGGGCCTCATCACTTTATTCATACCTCGGTCAAGTATGCCTAACACTGTGAAATTATTATAAAAGTAAATATGGACACCTAACATTTTTTATTCGACGTTGAGATACGGAACTACTTTCCATCCACCGTAACCGACTTTGCTAGGCACATGCAACTTAGTACTCCCGTTAACATATATGCAGGTATGGGGCAGTGACTTTTTATATGGTTGATTTTTAAAATTCTCACTTTATCGTGAACAGCAAATACCTCTGTAGCGACACATTTAAGGGTGCACAGTCAAAGCGCGACTCTATTGGCTGACGGTCAGCCAATAATAAACGACGCAGAGTACAGTAGGCGTGTCCGGTGTAGCCAGGACCAATAGGACAGTAATTAGTGGATATACAGAGACCAACACAACTGATACTGCAGTATTGAAGAATATATGCAGCTCAGGTCAACCTTGTCCTCTGTGCCAGTGAATTTGTGCTATCATCAAAGGGTTAACATTTTGTAGACTACGCTCGAGTGTAGCTCGAGCAAAGATAATTCGAAGATTTGCTTGTTGTTCAGAACTAGTCTCGCATGGATGTGCAGTCATTGTTTTGCTAGTGTTGAGCATGACCTCCACAAGAACACCACAGCGCAGTAACAATGATATTCCTAACGATAGAATTAATTTTTCTATAGCCACACAAAGGGACATGATTGATTGTAAATCCTTTTATACGATAAAGGACATTTGATTGGGTCAGTATCAGCTCGACTCTCCATTGGTTGATGACCGGCCAATAATGAACGCTGTAAAGTACAGGGTAGTGTCCGGTGTGGTATGGACCAATAGGACGATGGTGAGTTCTAACACAGACACCAACAGAACCGGTGTTCTTGTAGTAAAATATGTAGGTGACACACTTAAATGTGTGCAGACCTCAATGTATTAAATGCTGGAAACGTTCAAGGCACGATTTAGGATGTGCGTGCGGATTTCAGCAGAGTGTATTGTGTTTCTAATGTGTCCCCGGGGGAAAAGAAGGGACCCATTTAACAAGCCGTATCATGAGAACGAAAGATGAGACCCAAGCGGCATGGAATTGCTCTTCCGGCTGTTCGTTGCAATAGCATTTTCGCACCTCGTGGTTATCCCCCCTCCCACCCTCCAACGCATCCCCACCCCCTAAACCAAGCACCAAAAAAAAAAAAAAAAAAAAGGATTCTCCCCCCGCGGAGAAACGTTCCCTGAGTGTGCGTGCGTAGGGTTGATTGGAGAGATTTGGGCGGCTCTTAACCACGAGGACTTGAAAGCCAATTAGGCTGAAATGAGGTGAGAATGGATCATGCGCCGGAACGCAAGAGCGGGGGAAACGGGATATCCCCGAGAAAACCCACCGACCAGCGGCATCGTCCGGCACGATTCCCTCTTTGAAAAATCCGGGAGTGACCCGGCCGGGTATTGATCCCGGTTCGTCTTGGTGGAAGGCGAGCAGGCTAACCGCTTAGCCACCGCGGCTCCGCGTGCGTACGTGTTTTTTCGCTTGGGCGTTGTTGGTATTTTTTTGCGATGTATGATAAGGCGTGAACGTGATTTATTTTTCAGGCGTATTATCTCCGTCCCTTGGCCACTGCACAAGCCAGAAATCATGTCTAGAGACCTGCAAATTTGGCGTAACTTTGGAGCCGCAGACTAAACTCCAAGATGTTGTAGGTTCGTATGATGTCTACCATTGGGCGACAACTTGTGTGGCACGCCCCAAGAACGCTTTTAGCCTATAGTAAAGCCTCAAATGTTGGGCCACCAATCTCCAGTAAAGCGGTCACACAGGTAAATGACGTCGTACAGTTGCCAATAGCCAATGAAATCACGAACTGCGCTCAAGCAGGTATAGAAGAAAGTCTAGCATGTTAAAGGCTGTTCAGAGTAAAATGAGTACTTTTGAAAACACTGATTACGTACTACTTGTATGCACGGTGTGTATTCTTCCACCGTATGTAAATTAAACATTTCCATGGGCGCCATCACTTTATTCGTGGGCCGGTCAAGAAAAACTGTGAAATTATTAGAAAATTAATTGTTTTACAACTCTGCTAATTTTTGCACTTCGATGCATTAAAAGACCGGAAAGCGAAAGAAATGATTTAAGTTATCACGAATGGGTACTTAACACTTTTTATTCGACGTTAAGATATGGAACTAATTCCCATTAATCGTTAACAACTCTACAAGCCGAATGTCACTCGGTGGAGCCCATTGAAATATATGCAGGCAGAGGTAGTAACTCTTTTTTAAGGTTCATTTAAAAAATGCTCACATTATCATGAACAGCCATTACCAAATAATAACGCTAATTTTACACGTCTTTATCGTGCCAGATGTTTTCGCTCCTTCCACTAAAAAGTCGCTAAAGTAAAAAAAAAAAAAAAAAAAATATGAGGAACTACGAACTCGTGAATACGTCACCATATTTATTCTGCAGAAATTTGGCATAATCAATATTATGTGTATTTGAGTCGTTTATCTGTACTGCTGCTTTAGGTCAATAGTTGGTTGTACAAATAAAAGAAACAACACTCTTTGCAGAGAATTTAAAAAGGGTATCTGAAAAATCTTGTCCTAATTCTTTTTAAGATATGCTTAGCTAAAGTTGCTTCCAAAAAAATTTTAGGCAGCCATAAACCAAAAATATGCAAAAGAAAGATCTTTATTTTCAGCAATTTTTTTAAATCGCAAATCATTTTCATGTAATATTTTATAGACGTCTTGAAGTAGCTCTTGGGGTCTTCTTCCAGTGTGAATGATTAATTTTTTGTGGGTAAGACGGATTTAATTATTTGTGAATTTTGAAACAGTTACGTTCTGTTTTGACATGTGTTTATGCGAAAACTATGACCTCAAAAAAATTTTTTTTTTTTTTTTTTTGCTAGGAGAGAGTGATTACTAATAATGTCTAAAAGTGAGAGAAGAGATTTGGCATTCTCTTAACAGCGAGGTCTTGAGAACCGATGAGAGTGATTGAGATGAATATAGATTAGAGGCGGAATAAAGGGGCGGGGAAACGGGAGATCCACAAGAAAACCCGTCGATCAGCGGCATCACCCGGCACGATTTACAGTTGCGAAAAACCGGAAATGAAGCGGCCGGGGTTTGAATCCGGTTCGCCTTGGTGGGAGGTGAGCAGGCTAACCGCTGAGCCACTGTGGCCCCAGTAATGTCTAAAAGTTACAGTATTTGGTGGCCAACGCTTTTAAGACTGTAGAACAAGCCATAACATACAAATTCTAAAATAATTTTCTCGGCATCGCCTTCCAGCGATGCTCGTCGAGAAGTTAAGTACTATCTGGGCCGGGTCACCTCAGCTATATAAGACGCGGAGTGCGTTCGCAGTCTTGAATGGCCTTTAGTGTCGGCGCGTGCATCCCCAGCTAAAGTCACAACTGATGAAAAAAAAAATGTTTTTAGATATACCCATTTCAAATACTGGACAACATGTGTAATTGCATATTTCAAGTTTCACAGTTTTTTATGTAGTTTTCGTTTGAACTTGTTTTTTTTTTTAGGATATTTATAAGCACCAACAAATGCACTAACAAAGACTGTTACTATCCTAATTGTCAAGAAAAAAATACAAACAAACCCGGTCTGTATTTTCGAATTAAGGGAATCAAACGAGTGGTCGAACAAATGTATACAGTTGATTCAGCTAATAATTCGCTCAACAGTTTAATTCTTTTTAGCACAATGCCGAGATTGTTTTTCTTATCCAAGCGTTTATTTACTATATGGACAAACTTAATTTGGTTTATTTTCAGGTTTTCTTTACACAGCAACATATTATATTGGGGCAACTAAATATATATTTTGCCCTACGCAAACAAGTATTCTGTTGGGTGAAGCAAACATTTCTCTATGTGTCTGTTGCTGCTTTGGTTGACAAAACTATGATGTAGGGAGCTCTCCACTTAAACTCAGCAAGATAATTAATCTGTTTCACGTTAACTCGGGACGATTTTCCAGGCATCCTCATAAAATGCTTGCAGCTTCACGGTTTAAGGTTCAGGATTCATCAGACTGCAGGAGAACATCACTGCGGGCAGCCGTAGGACCGCAGCAGACGCGCGGCAGCAACTCAACCACTCTGCAGATGCAGCTGAAAGTGGGTCGAGCACGGAAAAGAGACAGTGCAATGTGCGCGAGGAGCTTTCATTACAGCATAAGAAATGCACAGTTGCTCAAGCATATATTCTACGTCGCTAGAAGAGCTGGGACGTTTTATTACTTCAGTACTTCAGTCAGAGATACACCAGCACAACAAGAATTCTCAAAAGATTTCCGATCTTTAGGAACGTGCACGTTAAAGAGCATAAAAGTTTTATAACCGATAGTTTATTGATTTCTTGCTTATTTGACTAGAAAAACGAGCGAGAGGTGGATTTTCACAAAGTCAAGTGAATGAGATTCGGAGACAGCTAAATCACCCTTCCCCCCCCCCCCACCGCCCTAAAAAAAACAATGCACATCAATGCCAAACCGCGATTCGAATACAAATCCTGTTACCGCGTAACCTGGCGTTCTCAACCAAATACGGCACGGAAATCGACATTTTCAGGATTAACTTCAGCTCCTTTTTACTAATATGCCAAGTCCAAGTAAAACGGATAAATGATGAATAACAAGCATGTCCAGAACGATGGGACTGTTACCTTAAAGCCGATACAACACGGTACATTTTTTCCTAGCGATCTACGGAATCTCTGGATTGTAACTGTGCTAAAGTTCATTGGACAAGCCTTCAGACAACTTTTAAAAATCTCCTTGCTCTTGACCGAGTATGTCATGACTTAAAATGCCCGACTGGCTGTACATAGGGGCACCTTTTTTTTCGCGAAAAGATGTCAGCACAAGTTGTACTCCAACACACATCAGTTCGGAACCACTTTCGTGATTGGATCATTTGAATGTCTTATCTGTCTGGCCGCGATATACGGACGGTCAGTATGAGAGGAACTTAATTCTGATTGGTTCACGCATGTAACAGACTGGCTTCGCACAAAGGCAAGCGGCCAATAGTCAAATGAAGACTGCAAGTGTGCACATATGATATTGAAATCTAACCTGAGCGTCAATTTTTTTAAAATCGTAAAACAGCATTTAAAAAGTCAAGTTAGCGGGGTTTTTCTACATTGATATATTTTTCTGAAGGATAACAGAATTTTATTTCTTTGTGTATGTTACGGCTTTAAGGAGGCGATTCCTTATGAAAAATTAGGTATACTATAAAAGATACGTACGTATTATGACGTTAAATGATTATAAAGGGAGCCAAAGTTGAGACATATGGGCGGCACTTAACAACGATGTCATGAGAGCCGATGAGGGTGAGATGAGACGAGAATGGAGTCAGGAATGCAAGGGTAGGGAAAACGAGAGATCCAAGAGAAAACCCGCCGACCAGCGTCATCGTCCGTCACGATTCCCACACGCGAAGATGTGGAGTGGCCCCGCCGGGGATTGAACCCGGTCTAACCGCTCAACCACCGAGGTCCCGATTACAAAAGGGGGTTATGCACCTCCAAACATAGCTCTTGAGAGACAAAACAATTATAACCTACTAGGGATGAAAGAAGGCGAACGTGGATAGCGTGGGCCTACCTCTGAAACTGTAAATACAAATAACTTTTCTCATGAGAAACAAAATAACGTGGTTGTTACGATTGTCACATCGTATTAAAAAGCGGTATACCCTGAACATTCGTGAAATTTAAACACAAATTATTATTCGCCATGGCAAAATGTACCTCTAACAGGTCGTCATTTTTAACACTTTTACCGTCTTCGCATATACATATATATATATATATATATATATATATATATATATATATATATATATATATATATATATATATATATATACACACACACACACACACACACACTCACTGACATGACTCGAGACGGCAGGGGTCTACATCTCACCAAAGATGTTTCTTCCACTTGTAGAATCGATGCCACGACGAACTAGAGGAGGACCTACACAATGTATCCTATGACCTTTGACGTGTCAGTATAAATCATATATATTATATAGATATTATTCGTTTTACATATTATAATTTTTTATGTATGGAGAGACAGAGAGAGAGAGAGAGAGAGAGAGAGAGAGAGAGAGAGAGAGAGAGAGAGAGAGAGAGAGAGAGAGTGGGTGTGTGTAAGAATAGGTGCAATTAACTTATTTATGTTTTTTTCGCAATTTTAAATTTCCAGTAGGTCGACAGCCATACTTTAACCTTTACCCAACTTTTGAAATAAATAATGCCATGTGATTAATAATCGCAGTGTGTATGTTTCACTGCACTAGGAAGTTAATGTTTAAGACTAAAATAAAATAGATTTATTGACTATTTATCAAATTGGAAGGGCTTTCAAAAGTGTATTTACATATATTGCTATAGACGAGTGCTGTACATAGTAGCCAGAAATAAATGAGAAAAAACGCCAGGACTTAGTAATTAATTTTCAACTAGCGAAAGCTACAGTAGAGCGATCGCGGCAGTAGGTATCGTGATGTCGGCTTTAGTGGGAGCGACACGGTGTAATGACACATCAAAACGCGGGCACACGCGCACACACGTCCTCGCGGCAACGGGCATAAGTCAGCACAGAGGTGAAGCTCGTCAGTTGCCAATTCCCGGACACGCATCACAAGCCAAGGCAACGCTCGCTCGCTCGCGACAAGGTTAGAGGTTCACTTCCAACACACTGGCGCACACGCCTTATATGGTGGCCATGCGTGCACTAAGCTGCTGCCCCTTCATCTCTGGACCAATGAGGATTCCGACTCTATTAGGCAGAATGTTCTTGATTGGTCTGCGAACACGTTAGCCGGTTCAAAACCTTGTTTATCCAATCGTGAAAGAATAAATTAGTTAGCTTTTTGATAGTTTACGAAACTGGGCGCGATGTATTGTAACATTTGTCATAGGCTATTCACGTTAACTCTTTTTAAAGATTCATTAAAAAAATACTCACATTATCATGAACAGCCATTACCAAATAATAACGCTAATTTTACACGTCTTTATCGTGCCAGATGTTTTCGCTCCTTCCACTAAAAAGTCGCTAAAGAAAAAAAAAATATGAGGAACTACGAGCTCATGAATACGTCACCATATTTATTCTGTAAAAATTTGGCATAATCAATATTATGTGTATTTGAGTCGTTTATCTGTACTGCTGCTTTAGGTCAATAGTTGGTTGTACAAATAAAAGAAACAACACTCTTTGCAGAGAATTTAAAAAGGGTATCTGAAAGATCTTGTCCTCACTCTTTTTGAGATATGCTTAGCTAAAGTTGTTTCCAAACAATTTTGGGGCAGCCATAAACCAAAAATATGCAAAAATTATCTTTATTTTCAGCAATTTTTTTAAATCGCGAATCATTTCCATGTAACATTTTATAGACGCCCCTAGCCAGTGTATGTGTATATCTACGACTATACAAATTACCTTAAGATTTATTCGAAATTTGAGTTTGGCAAGGTTATCTATCACTTCTCCGAAGTCTGGTTTCCCAGCTTTGGACAGCTCGATATAAATACGTAGAGCGTAAGTGTTTGACCCACGGTGCTTCTTAGATATAAGCTTTTCACAGTTAATTGAGCACTTTTGAAGGACCTGCTTAAGGTCCTCAATTTGTGTTCTTCTGCCGTACGTAAAATTTACATTCCATGAGCCTTCACTCGCATATTTATATTTTGCAGGCTTAGGTTCTGGCCATAAGTCGTACAGGTATAGTGTATTCGCGGTTTATTCACACTTTTTGAATAAAATCTTTGAAAACTAAATCCACGTACGGCGTGTTTAGTTATTTCACAAGTATACCATGTATCACAAGCGTTTTATACTTGTGTTCATAAAAGTAACATTTTTTTTTTGTTAAATTGAAATGTTATTTATTTTCCTTCTATAAATTATAATATTTGTTTTATAATTAATATGAACGTAAAACAGTGTGAAAACATGTGCGTTGTAACGCTTAGTAAGAAATAGTTCTCATGCAAAATATTATTACAACTGAATGTAATTTTCCAGACTTAATTAAACATAGTTTGCATGAGGCGGAGGAATATCCTGGAAGTAGAACTTCAGCAGGGCTTCAGAAAAGCGTTAAGTAACCGTGAATGGATTAACACATTCAGGTCTACACATATTTACTATAACTGAAGACAAGTTAGAAGTGTATCACCTGTATACACCACTGCAGGAACGTCTATTCTGTTGGTTTCTGTATTTCCACTTACCACTCTTCTATTGGTCCACACCACACTGGGCGTGATTACTGTGCTCTACAACGTTCACCATTGGCTGGTCATCAGCCACTGGGGTCGCAGAGCTGATGGAAATCTGTAGCTGCTGGGTTGTATTGTTCTTGTGAGATTGTCTTAAATACTAGCAGAACAATGACTATGTAACCACAGGAGATTTTTATTTTCTAGGAGGAAGGAAGTTTTAAACTGGCGTTGCTCGATCTTAGCTCGAGCCTAGTCCAGAATGTGTTAAACATGTTTTCTACTTTTTTTTTTTTTTTTCGTGATTAATTTCTGAGTTCGAGTGTTGCATTCGCGTAATTTGTTTGGTACGTGCTGTACTAGAGCTTAGAACCAGTGAACACCGTGCTGATTGCTCGTTGATATTGGCGGTAATCATTGATACCAAGGAGGTGTTGAAAACTGTACAAGTGTGATGATAAACTACAACCCGGAGTCTTGAAGCACTGATGCCTTGCTGTGTACAGCACCGGTCGTAAGTATAACTCCTTTGCAACAGCGCCCACGAACGTGGACACGTTCACTGGACGGGTTAACGTGGGGCCACGGTGGTGGCTGAGCGATTAGCACGCTCGCCTCCCACCAAGGCGAGCCGGGTTCAGTCCCCGGCCGGGTCACCGGACCTTCGCATGTGGGAATCATGCCGGACGATGCCATTGGTCGGCGGGTTTTCTCGGGGATCTCCCATATCCCCCGCCCCTTCATTACGGCGACTCTCCATATTCACTTTAATCGCCCTCATCGGATCTCAAGACCTCGCTGTTAAGAGCAGCACAAATCTCTTCACTCACTCACTGCAGCTCTAGTTTGTCGGTCGAATCTTGACACATTCTATATACATTAGAATACACTGTAAAAAGAAATTTGTAATTTTTACTGAGAATTACTTTGTAATCTTACAAATGCTTGTAATCGTGCAAAGATTTCTCTTGTAAAACTACAAGAACCGTGATTGTAATATATACATACAAAAAAAAAGTTTGTACTATACTGACCCGTTTCCACGAGTTTCACCAAAATGGCGGACACACTACAACGTAAAACCGTATCTAGATGTTTGTGCAAAAACCAAGGGTGATGTAAAGTGCAGCTGCGTGCAAAAATAAATGTATTGCAATTTTGAATAACGTAAAATCCTTAGAAGAACTTAAAAAATCATAGTGAAACGTAACCGTATTATTCATTAACTGTTAACGTTTCCTAGCTACACAGAACTCTTAAATCAGCTCTCAATACCTCGTTGTTAAGAAACGTCCAAATATATTAACACAACCGCAGAACTCTTGAAATTAAATACATATGCCTATTCTTCTTAACCAGATAACTTCATTAATATGTTATAGGGACTTGCAGGTATATTTACTGTAAGCTCGTAAGTCGAGTTGGTCTTGTGGTAAAAGGTGTCATAAATCAAGGATTTTAGGCTCTAGTCACCGTGCTGGTAAAGTGAGATTTTTTTTTTTCGTAAATTATATTCTGAAATATGTATATATATTTAGTTACGCTCTGCTATTAATTTATCACGTTTGTTTTCTAGACGGAAATAGTAATTTTATGTACACTTCTCAATAATGTCAGTTTTAAGACACGGTTATCACAAATAAATGTTCTGAAGATTTTACAAGAAAACTCCTTGTAGTTATACAAAGGATTTTCTTGGCAACTGGGTTTCCCAGGTTTTTTCTAGTAAAAGTACACAAAATATGTGAAGAGAGTATAGAGTATGCAACATTTTTATTTCTCTTTCCAGCCACGTTACACTGCCACGTGCTCACGCATACACTTTCCCCTCGTGGTAACTCCTCCTTCTTCCTGTTCGATAAAAGGATGTGTGTGTGTGTGTGTGACCTTGTAGTTCGCCACGTCCACTCTTGTCACTTCCGGTCGCGGTAGCTTCCGGCCTACCTCTCGTCGCGCCCTTAATTGAAAACTGATAATCGATGGAGCTTCCCGTGCGGGGCAAAGCCTCTTCCACGAACACTCACACGCACGGCGTGTATATTTCACGCCACCCACTTGTCAGCAAATAACACGATATGTCACCGACAAAAATTAACTGGGAATTTCAGTAGTGTGGTATTTGTAGCCACTAAATCGCTGATTCAATTTCATGCTCTTTTTCTCTCTCTAAAAAAAAAACTTTCATTAAACTTAGTGTGTGGGTTATGTTGGACGCAGAAATGTCGTATTTTCTTCTCGCTGAGGCTATTCTGAAATATAACAATAACAAAAGTAAATATTTGTTCTTGATTCAGAGTTTAGTAATCTCAGTATATTAGGGGTCAGTGTGTGAATAAATTTGAGGGAAGGGCGAGGACAACCAGGAAAATCTCCTTATCATATATTTTTCCCCTTGAATCATATAACAAAAAGTATTTTCCTGCCAGTGATGAAATTCCCATATCCGAAGAGTGATAATGCACGATAACAAAATTTAATAATAATATTTCTTGAATTTTCCTCTATTCTGGACATGCTCGTGCGATTATCATTGCTGGATTACGTTACACTCCTTAAACATAAATTTGCTAGTAAAATGTATCGTTAAAAATAACGGCCTAGAATATATTGACCGTATACATTGCCAGTATTATTACCTTAGGTGTCATATACGACTTAGGAGAAACTGAAAGTTTTGCCAATGATGTGCACGTTATTTTAACTTCCGATCGTATGTCGAATCTCCGAATGTCTCTAGTTCACTTTTTAAAAAAAAATCTCCTCCTTTCTAGGCAAAAAATTTAATTCTCGTCCTGGTAGGGGGCCCGTGTTTTACATGAAAAATATTCCACAACTATAGCAGCACCGCTGTAACTTAGGACTTGGGAGCTCTGCCAATGACGGGCCACTTCTCCCCGGGAGAAGAATACTATTGGACGACGGTGGTACGGCAGGTGGGAGGGAGTGCCTTCTGATTGGTCCGCCCGCCTGCCAGCGATCTGTGGTTGATGCTTCGCAAGTCGTTCTGTCTCTGTCTTTCACCTGGGTAGGTGGAGACATCTCCGTTCTTAGGCCGTAGCTACTGTGATTGTACTCCAGAACACTTTGGTTCAGATCCGCTCTCGTGATTGCATAACTTTAAAGGCCGATTATAAATTAAGTTAACGTGGAACTCGCTGCGCTAACGTTCGTTGTGTTCGGGTGTATATGGTGCAGCAGTCTCTTCACACTGAATTAAGACCAACGCAAAGGTAAATTTTCCAAGCGAGAAGTTGATACAACTTCAATATAAATTGCAGACAATGAATTTGCACCAATCATATTCAAGGTACGATGGTTTTCTTTCGTTTTGTGTAAACATTTTTACTTCTATCACTTCCTGCTGAACTGTATACTATTTTATTCGACGTTTGCAACAACTGTTGAAGTATTAATTGTATTTGTGCCTATTTGCATGAGGAACAAATTAATGAGTTTAACAACTGTGGAACTAAAGAAAATCTCTGGGTGCTAATTTACATCAGTTTAGGTGAGTGGTGAGTAGGGCCAGTGATTTTCCGCGTAAAAATCGGAGCACACACTAGACTTCAACACTATGTATACACCTCAGCTGTTATCATACCTTCATTGGCTGCTGGTGGTGTCGTTTCCGCATTTGACCGCGCCACTCAGGATTCCGTAACTCCCACACTGTACATACGTGATTCGTGCGCAAACATTTCACATGGACCAGAACACGTTTCAGCCAATCAATAAAGCTGGGCGACCCTATAGTGCTTTGAACCATATCTTGTCTCGAAATCTTTTGGCGAAATATCACTGCCCCTAGTGATGAGGTTGATTGCTGACACATATGCAGCTCTTTTAAATGTTATAACTGGTCATATGCACAATTGCAAGCCAATGTGCACTTATAAACGCCAGCCTTTTTACAATCCCACATAAATAGAGACACTATAATTTCGCGTTATACGATAACACCAAGCTATACTCCACAAACTTCTACATAATGGAGTAGAAGTCACTTGTTCATTGGCTGCCTCTACAGATGAACTTCGTGCTCCTGTTTATCCCAGACACACGGAGTGAAGCTACCAGAGTGCTGAGTGTTTACTATTGGTCCTGAGTCTTGCAGGTAGTGTCGGAAGAGAGGAGGTCCAGATACCCACTTGAAACTGATATATATACTTGTACGCTTTCTGCAAAATAGGGTGTCTACGGATAAAGCATATTTGGTAGTACTGAATCAAAACTTTATAATATGATCACCTTACATTGTATTAAAGGCTGTTCGCGATAAAGTGAGCACCTAGACACTCGATGCTAGTTCTGACCTCTACGCGCCCACAGCATGAAAGGAAAAAGAGAAAATAATAATAAAATGATTCCCTCTCCCGGCGACATAAGGTTGGCATGTTCGAATCAAAGTTTTCCAATGGGATTCCGGCGAGAAAAGAGTGCGTCGTTGTACTGGGGAGGGGGGATGACGGAAGAAATGGAAATAAAAAAGACCGAGTCTACCTTTCTTCTCGGAAGAATTCACGTCCATTTCGCATCGGTGCGAGAATGGAGAGGATATTCCTAGGGGTGGTGTAATAAATGGGGAAGGGGTAGTCGAAATGGTCACGACCAACCCTGGCGTCGAGTTTGGGAACTAAAGGAAGGCCAGGTCTGCTGCGGGAAGTTCTAAGGAGCGTCCAGACACAAATCTCCCCGCCGCTAATGCAAGGGGAGGAAGAGAGAAGGGCTGTGGAGAGGGGTGAGGGAGAGAGAGAAATGAGATAGAAAGCGAACGAATTCGCGAGGAAACTAAGAGAGAAGATAAAACCCGACCATTACGACTGGGACAAAAGTTACAAAAGAGAGCAGTTTAACAGAAAAAAAATAATAAATCCCTTGCGAAGTGATTCCGGCCAAGATATTCATCAAAGGAAGTTCACACTCGGTGATTATTCGGGCTGCAATATTTATGGGGTGCCCGTTCTGTTAAAACACCTTTGTGCAAATTGCTAAGGTGTAAGTTTGCAAGGGCAAACAGACCCTAGGAACCTTTTCTAAAACTAAACAAAAAGTATCTTTTTTTATTCCTTGTTATTACAGAAGGGGTTCGTGAAATTTGTGGCAACTCGCTTGGCTGACTTATATTTACAAGAGCTCCAGGAGAATATTATGATTGCTTCGTTGGTTTATGACAAGCAAACAGTCGTTATACGAGGCACAGACTAGAATGCTTCGACACTGATAGCAATACCTTCTGGAATTAATTTTTTTTAAAGTAATTTTCTCTAGAAGAACTATGTGTAACCTCTGTATTTAATTTCCTGCGATTCTGTTTTTTTTTTGTCGGTTTTAAATAATTCCTTAACAAGTTAATTAATTTAATTGCAATTTTTGCCTATGCTTCTTTCAACTACCGCAAATTTAATATAAGATTCATAACCAATAAGTAGAGCCGCGAGTATTCCTCAGATTGATTTCGCATTAGGCTAGACTTCACAGTCCTTTATACGCTCGAGACACTATCTTTGCTTATTGGTTGCTGCGATCAAGTGAGGCCTTTGTACAGCACTGTTCAACGCCAACTCACGCCACTGCGCTCCTCCTTACTACTGGCTCACAGTTAAATGGGGCGTGTCTAAATAGCTGCCGTCCAATTACAATGGGATGAAGAAAGAACAAGTGATTGAAGTCTATCTCGCCACAGAATGAATTCGCGAAATACTCGGGGCTCTACCAATAAGTATTAAATCTTAGAAGCAACAAGTGAAAGAAAGGTTGGAACGTTTTTAGAGTAAACCTTAACGTACACTTATGTTAGCAATATTAATACAATAAAAATTAGTTTTTGTCATGTTGTCGCGCTTTCTTAGCCGATAGAACACCATGTCTGAATGTAACTCAAGCCATTCTAAAGAGGAATTTCTTCCTGCCACTGAGAGCAAAATTCGCGTGGTCACAGTTCGTCATGATCTTCTTAAAATAACTTTACGGCATAGCAACACTGCTTATCATGAAAAGTATATATATATATATATTAACACTACTATAACAACTAAGGTGTATAATATAGGTTGTACAACATGTTAGATATGCAAGGATACTTGACTGTTGTAACGTTTTGACAGTCGGATTCTTTGAAGACGTGGGCGACTAAATATTATTTCGCTTGTGTTGTCATAAGGTTCTCTGCAACGTCATATTCCGTCAGCAACACTCAAATGTGTCAATAACACAAATGACCATGACATTGTATATATTATCATACGTAGGAAATAACATTTTATTGGGGCACCTTCAACTCGGCATCATAAATACAAAGCGGAGTGGCGAGATTTGGGCGGCTCTCAACGAGGTCTTGAGAGCCTATGAGGTTGAAACGAGGTGAGAATGGAGCAGAGCCGGAATACACAGGCGGAGGAAATGGAAGATCCCCTAGAAAACCCGCCGACCGGCGGCGTCGTCCGGCACGAGTCCCACTTGCGAAAATCCGGGCGTGACCCGGCCGGAGATTGAACCCTGTTCGCCTTGGTGGGAGGCGAGCAGTCTAACCACTCGGTCACCGCGGCCCCAATACCTGCAGAGAACCGGCCAGTCATGAACGTTGCACAGTAGGCTTATAGTAAGCGTATCCTGTGTTGTGTGAACCAATAAGAAGGTTGTAAATGAAAATACAGAGACTAACAGAACTGAAGGCCATGCATAGAGACCCGAGAAATTCGCGAGTTCAATGACATTTAGGCTAGACTTCACAGTCATATATACTCTCATACAGATATAAACTGTTTAATGGTTGAGTGTTGTGGTAGTACAAGGCAGTGGTTGGGCGCACAATTTATTGCATGTTTGTTATTGACTCATTTATCTCCAGGAGGAGTCAAACAACACGTCGACCAATTACAAACGTAACATGAACGTACAAGTGTGCGAATTCCAACTTGTCTCGAAATGAACCCGCGAAATTTTCGGGTCTCTAGATACAGCCGTGAATACGGGCGACTCACTGCTAGCTTGTATTAATTCTCAGTAAATCTGTAGCGCATTTAGAGGGTTGAACTAAGTATGCCATTAGCGTATCTGCGTTAGAAGAATATTGATTATCGTTCCCTCTTTCGTTTCCAAAAAAGCTAGCTGAGCGGATCGACCAAACCACGACACGTAGCGTTAACTGGTTATCATAAGTTCGTTAAACCCTATTGTAGCGTATAACACCGCTTATTAACTGGAAATATTATGTACAAAACTGCTGTACATTATCACAAGTTATCCTGCAGCTTTTAATTATAAAACAGATAAATACTAACATCAAACTCCAATAAAATAATACATTTTATTAGGTTTTGTCCTGTATATCCAAGTACCAAAATAGTTACTTGAAATTGAAATCTAAAATCAGATTCATTTTTTGGCAAAAAAGAAAAAACACGATTAGCATTATGTATTGGTGGCGTATTCACGTATCTTCATAAAAACAGGGAGTGGATGGGCGCGTAATGTATTCAAATAATTTTTTATACAATTTTATAAGTAAGTAACTTTTTATTAATTATTCCTAAGGAATGCTAGAACCAAAGAGTTCACCAATTCTATTACAAAAGTTTATTTCTAAAGCCGACCTCCCGTTGTACATTCGATTGGTGCGCCACCGATCTGGGGTGGGGGCGGCTCTGGGTTCGAATCCCAGGCAATCCCGGGTAATTTAAGTTAGGTTATCAGTTAGTCTGCAAGCCGTCCCCTGCAAAGCTTTCGAGGGGGATGTTGAAAAGCCAATTACAATTACAATTATTTTTATAATTTAATTGAAATAAATTGCTCTAAAAAGACAAACGAACCGATTTCATTTGTGTCTCACTTTAAATAGGTCTATGTTAGAACATTAAATACGCATGAAGTATTTATTATTCCTATGCAGATATCTATTATACTTGAAGACTGTTTTTTTTTTTTTTTTAGTTTGATACGGAATTTACGTAAATCTAGAACTTAGAGGAGTGTGAACCTGCGCGTCCAAGGTCAAGAAGCGATACGGGCGACACTAACACGCAAGCCTAGTGCCTTATCGCTCCTACGCGCAAAGCGTGCAGTGTTTCCGTCGTGGTCCTGTACTGTGCAAATAAGATCTGTAACAGTGGGAGTTTTATTACACGCACGGAAAGCCCACAGATTAAACTACGTCTGTATGTTTGTACTTTTCTCTTGCCGCTTAAGGAAACTGCATAGGCAAGCTTAAAAATTGCGATATTTGACCATTTTCACGGATTTTTTTCTCCGTGAATATACTTAGTATGTTAAAAGTAAAAACATACAGTCATAGATAATAGTTTTTTGCCTTTTCTGTCAAAAGGTCGTGCTTACAGAACATATATTTACTGAGATACGCGAATACGCGAAAACAGTGATTTCACAAGAAAATGTTTCTCTTCACACTCCTCTTAAAGGGAAGGGTTCACACTATCCGAGTCACATTTACCACTAGATCACCTTAAAGCACGTCATATCGAGAGCTGGTCATAGCCCGCTCGCTCCACCCAATTATTTCTTGGCGAACCTAATAAGCCCGTAGGCCTGGAGAGGTTTTTATCGGGATAAGAATACCGCCTGCCACAAATTGTGCCTAACGTTTTATGAATTTTTCGGATTAATTATTCAGATGAGACCCTGCCGTTTCGCTTCGTAAGACGGCGCCAAGCCAGACTCTAAAGGTGGAATCACAACCATTCGTCGTATCCGTCAGTCGCCCGTCCGTCAGGCGGCCACGTGATCTTCAACCAATCGCAGGGCAACTTTCTTTCTATCCATCAATCCGTCAAATATTTCTCAAACTTTAACTCTTGACGGGCCGACAGATGGGCCACCACCTTCTAAAGACATTCAGTAGACGCGAATACGTACTTTGAAATAAAATGCTGTGCCGTGGATCTGCGCATATTATCTTGAAATGTAAACAGTAATGCATTATAAATTCCTATCACGTAAAAAAAAAAATCCCTCCAAAATATTTCTCTCTTGAAAATGTATTTTCAACCAAAATATACCTCCAACTAAAGCGTGATCACGATGCTATGTTGCCACACTGAGATTTTGCCGTACAGAAGGACCGACGGACAATGAATGGATTGTTGTGAATTGCTTTCATATGACGTACGAAAAAAAACAGATGAATGATTGATGCCGGAATTACATAGCCCCGACCAACACAGCACGACACGACCAAAAACGTAACCACGACACATTTCAATGTGACTACTTGAATTTACAGCACGACCGACACCACGCTCTCGGCATTTAATCTAACTATTTAGAAGGCGCTGATAGGCTACGTTAGTCTCAAAGGCGGTGAACAAGAGGGAAATTTGTAATACATAATGGTACCAAGTTGTTATTGCTAATGCATACAAAGGTAAAATTATTATTTTTAAGAGTTAGATACAGTAATTTTCAATTTATTTTCCTTTTGAGCTGCATATTTACCATCGTAGGGAAAGCCTGCAATACAATTTCGTTTTGCAATGCTGTACATTCTGTGCGTCGTGTCGCACGGTACGATGAAGAATATAAATAATTTCTAATCCAAAATTGCTGGTCGTACGACAGAATCGGTCGGGCTTACGACGATCTATCTTGTATTTCATTGGCTGTTGGCCGTCGTGTCGTGCGGGTGGGGGCTGTGTGATTTCCGGCATGACTGACGGGTGTGAAGGTGGTTCTGAGCATAGACTAAAAATGAGGTAGACCGCTTATTCGTATTTTGCGCATGTAACCAGTTTAAATTTAATCAAACTATGTTACAAATTGGTTGGAGGAAGTATACATACAACTCAAAGCATTTGTTTACAAATCAGTTTTTCTAACCTAAAATCCAAACCATTCCGTTATCGCCAGACGTGTTGGCAGAAACGCGGTGCAATGTTGGGACACGGAGATTGGTTGTGCGAAACCAGCGAGATCGGTCTACTGCATCTTTAGTCTGTGGTTGTGAACCCAGCCTGTCATCTTCACACTCGTGCAGAAGTCTCTTGTCCATTGTCTGCCGCCATAAACAGAGCTCATTCTCATGTTTGTCCCAACCACACGGAATGAGTAGGGATAGGAAAATTTCGCACGTTTAATGACCTGTAGGCTAGACTCTACAATCCTTTGTACAGCCGAGCTTCAGATGTTCGTTCATTGGCTGCTGCCCCAGTGTTACCACACACCTGGCCGCATGGGATTCGCTTCTTGTTCGCTTGCAAGTCTGCCATTGGCTCAGAGTCGTCTAGGGCATGCACAATAAACTCCGATCCAATAGAAAATGTAATTTCAGTATACACGCGTTTGAAATCTATCTTGCCCTGAAATTAATTCGCGAAATTTTCCTATTCCTAGGAACGAGGCTACCGGAATCCTGAATGTTTACTATTGGTTCTCAGCCGTGCAGGGCGTTTAGGATGAACGTACACTGTAAAAAAATAATGGGAAAATTACAGGACAAATTGTAAGTTAATATTCGCAATCTTGTGAGGAAACCATAGTCTTCCTACCAGGTGAGGTAAAATTCACGTACATGGTAGTGGAAAATCCCATGAATGGATGGGAAAATTACCTTACGACGCGTGCATCTCTTCAGCATTGTCTCAGCAGCTGAGTGGAGGGAAGGGCGGAAGAAACAATCTTGTAACACGCTGATACTCACTGATACTGTCACGATGTCGTCGAGGTGTAATGGATAGCGCATTGGCCTATCGTGATTGAGGACAATGGTTCGCGCCCACCCACCAGGTACTTTTCCCGTATGACAGCGAAACATCTTAATGATATAATAAAATGACGGTTGCTTACTATTAAGAGAGACATGCAAACTTATCCATTAACCTTGAATTCAACAAAGGACCTCTTGCACAATTTTCTGATGTATAACCAACCACATCATAAAGTTCAAATACAGGGGATTTGCTCTTTGCGTTAATGATTTAAACTACAAAATTCTGCATTGTGGTGTTTATTCTAAAGTCGTTGTCCATCAGAGGGTTTAGTCTACATGTATCCGCTTAGCCTCCAACAGTTAAGGCCGGTCGCTAAATTCCCCTGGCTTAATTTACATTTATAATCATTTATACCTCTGTAGCAGTCTTCGACTCCAGAGTATTCCACAGATTTTCCGCTTTCCACCGGGTTATTAGCTTCAATTTTCAGCGAGTATAATTCCCCTGATTGAAATCTCTGATTGAGCTTCTGCGTGTAAGACAGATGGGTCGGGAAAATATTCAGCTCACCGCGAGTGTAATCTATTCGCATACGCACAGTTTCGATCAGGGCTCGCACACACACGCACACACACACACAGTACATATATATTTGTTGGTACAGGGGAGATAGAAATTGATGGAGACAGAGACAACCTGATGGAAATTCCAGAAGACAGACATACAATTCAACATCACTCTTTCCCTAGGGTTCATTTTAATCTGAGGGTGGCGTTTACTAGAAGTTATTTTGCGTGTCCAAAGCATTTTTAACGAGGTCTTTGAGCGACAAGTATCTATAACAAAAGAGCATGTACTCTATGCCCCAGAAAATAAGGCTCGTTCATTCGCGCTTTTTTTTAATAACTAAAATGAAAATATGCAAGAACTTTAAACTTTAATAACTCAATGAGTATTCCTTTGGAAAAACTACGAAAAAAATGACACATGGTCAGAACTGGATTAGGATGAACAGTCCAAAATACATACCGTAAAGTACTCTGCAGAGATAATTAAGTTATCAAGAATAAAAAATACATACACATTACTCATAACTTCAATCCTCCGAGAAAGGACTGTTTAATGTGCACATTAGAAAACAATGATCTATTACGATTGTTTAGTAATGAGCATGTACACATAACCAAAAACAAACACAAACTAATCTGTACGTAAAATTTAATTAGTCTATAAGTGAAGCAACGTCACAGGAAAAATATTTAAATTTGCCAACCTTGCATAAAAACGATGTAGCGCCCAACAGTACAGAAAACTAACATTAGTGTAGCTCAACGTGTGGTAGAACTGCCAGGCCGTACTCAGACAATACTGAGAGCAAACGATGAAAGCCATCGACATGGTGCATGCTTCACTGTCAGAGGCCTACAAGCGCGGAAGAGCCAAGGGTGAACCAAGCATGCGCATAGCATTCTCCGTGGCCTCTACGAGCAAAACATAGAACTGGCGTGCAGTCTTCCTGTCGGAAACTAGCTTCAGCAGCGACCTTATCATTGCATGGTAAAGAGTAATGAGTAGGGCCACCTTGTTTTTTGCGAAAAGATTTACGCGGAGGCTAGAATTCATTATATCACATGTGCACACTTGCAGTCTTCATTTGACTATTGGCCGCTTGTATTCGTGCGAAGACAGTCTGTTACATGAGTGAGCCAATTACAATTAAGTTTCTTCGATACTGACCATCCGTGATTCGCCAGGCGTACAGGTAAGATGGGTAGCAATTCAAATGGTCCAATCACAAAAGTGGTCTTGAACTAAACTGCATTGGAACACAACTTGTCCTGAAATCTTTTCGCGAAAAACAGGTGGCCCTAGTCATTAGTGTTTTGGCAAAAATATTTCTGATCATGCTAGACTTTAATATCCTTCATCCATAACCACAGCTTCGTTTGGTTATTGAATGCGTATCTATGCGAGAAGACATGTTCCTATTTGACTGGACTAATCGTAATAAAGTACTCCGATACTGAACGTCCATGATTCGCGGACAGACACTTAAGACACGTGACATTCAAAACCATTTTGGAGTACAGCTGATCTAGAAATCTTTTCACAAAAAATCGTCTGTCCCTAGTACTGAGTGTTTCACATCCCCGAACTATTTAGACATCTTTTACCAAAGAGTCCGTACTTGAAAATTATTGTGAAAACGCAAGTTCGAGACGTTTTCACATTGAAAAGAACGCAAAAAAGACGGAAATAGGAACCGTTAACAAAATCTTTGGATGTAAAAAATTTCTTAACTAATATTTGTAAGCGGATATATTTAAAATATTTTTACCAACTTTTAAATAATATTAATTTTTTTTTTTTACTGAAGCTCCTTCCTCATTATACTGTAAAATACAATTACATTAAATTATGTTTTTAGATTCCGAATTCAGCGATGAGGGTGGAACATTCATTAAACTTGTGTTTTTTTAAATAATATTAACAGAATTCCAGACACACAAAAATATTTTTAAGTTATTTTGCTAGTGTAAGCGTATCTTAAGAGTACAGAAAAGAAATTCGAAAAATAATTTCTTGCTGCATGTGTGCATGTGTGCCTTATGAAGGGAACAGTTTCCTATTTTCGAAACGTCACACTTGTCAAATGAAACCTCTTGTTTTCGTGTGTATTTTTTAGTAGTGCTGTCAGTGTATACATCTGTTCTATTATTTGTGTTCGCCTGCGTTGTAGGTCTGCTCATTTTGTAGTATGTGTATACATCTATTAGAGCCATTGTATTCATCTGTGTTATTTTCATTGTTTCGCCCAAATTCTTTTCTGCTATTTTCTGCATACACCATTCTCATTGTTTGTATGCTGGACACTCCTGCTGGCCCGTTTCTGTCATTTTTTATTTTGTTATATTTGGCAAGATCCCATCTATGAAATTATTTGTTTGTCGTTCTTCATTTCTATTTTCTGTCCAAATATATCTTCGTATTATGGGGTTTACGTGGCGCAATTCCGTTTGTCCGAGCTGATGGTTTTGCTAGCCAGTAAAATTTCAATCGCAACTCATCATAACTAGAGACCTGCAAAATTGGAGTTATTATTTGGAATCAGGCTACACTCCGCAGTCCTGTATACCCTCGAGACGGCATCTTTTCTCGCACTCTTTCCGACTGAGCAGTGTGTGATTGGACCACACAATTGTGAAGTTATCATTTATTGGCGCAGAGTTACCCTGGGGCGTGTCAGATAAAGTATGGTCCAGTGACAAACTTATTGCAAAGGAACAGGTGTTTGAAGCTTGACATGTCCCCAAATAACAACGCGAATCTTGCACGTGTCTAATCATAGCTTAAATGGAATATTCACTAGGGCCAGCTGTTTTTTCTTGCAAAAAAGGTTAGCACGGAGGTTAGACCTCAGTATCCTATGTACACACTTGCAGTCTTAATTTGAATAGTGGCCGCTTGTCTTTGTGCGAAGACATGTGTTTCATGAGTGAGGCAATCACAATCAAGGTTCTCCTATACTGGCCATCCGTGATTCGCGGGCTGACAGATAAGACGGGTAACAATTCAAATGATCCAATCACAAAAGTGGTTCTTAACTAAAGTGCGTTGGAACACAACTTGTCCTGAAATCTTTTCGCGAAAAACACGCGATCTTGTACTATCACTAGGGATTGGAAAATTTCGCGAATTCATTTTAACACATGATAGACTTTAAACGCATTTTATATTTGCAATTGGTCCACAGTTTATTAGACACGCCCAGGTGAACTCTGAGTCAATAACAGACCTGCAAAGGGGGTGCGGTGTCACAGCGGTTAGCCTGCTCACCTCCCACCAAGGCGAACCGGGTTCAATCCCCGGCCGGGTCACTCCAGGATCTTCGCATGTGGGACTCGCGCTACGCTACGATACCCCTGGTCGACGGGTTTTCTCAGAGGTCTCCAGTTTAACCCACACTTTCATTCTGGCGCTGCTCCATGCTCACCTCAACCACTCTCATCTGCTCTCGAGATCTCAAATCTCTTCTCTCACTCACTCTTCACAGACTTGCAATGTAGCAAGCACCGTATCCCGTACCACCTTGTCTTGAGGTAAAACTGGTTACACACTGGAGCAGCAGCCAACGAACAGAAAATCCAGGCTCGACAATATATAGGATTGTGGTGTCTAAAGACTGTTCATGATAAAGTGAGCAATTTTGAAATCAACCTTAGAAAAATGTCACTGCCCCTGTCTGCATATATTTCAACTGGTTCACTGAGTGACATGCGTTCAGTAAAACTGGTAACGATGGATGGAAAGTAGTTCCATATTTAACGTCGAATAAAAAGTGTTAGGTAAACATTTGTGATAACTTAAATTATTTCTTTCACTTTCTGTTATTTTAATGCATGGAAGTGTAAAAATGACTACATTTGTAAAATATTTAATTTTCTAATAATTTCACAGTTTCACTTGACCGACGCATGAATAAAATGATATGGCCTGAAACAATGATAATTTTGCATAAGGCGGAAGAATACACACCGTGGACACAAGTAGATCTTAAGCACGGCTTTCAAAAGTGCACATTTTACCGTGAACAGCCTATAGCCTACAGGTCGTTTAAAACGCGGAATTTTCCTTCCCTATCGATCGCTCCGATTTTCGCGTCGCCTTACCCGAGAATGCGAATGAGACATATTTAACCCAACACAGCTTGGCCTATGTGCCCTTCTTCCGGGAAAAATTAAACCTCGATTCATTTCTGTCGGAGCTGCCGAGCGCTAATCTCCCCCCCCCCCCCCCTTCTACTGATGGGCCAGGCGCGTGTAATTGCTCAGGTGTAAGCGCAGGGCCGATCTGTGGGTCGGCGTTGATTACGCCCTGGGGTCCTTTGTGCCCGCTGCGTTATGGTCGTCACGACGGGCTGCGTCATACGGCAGGATATATATATATATATATCCCGGAAAAGGGGGCTCCCTTCCCCCCCCCCCCCAAATCCTTCCTCGCGAGCTGATTGGCGACCGTGCTGCCGAACAAACTGGCGGCTGGATTTAGATGATTGGTTCTGCGAGTGCCCCGGGTTTGTAACGAGATACGGGCTGGGTGAAGTCGCTTTCATTCTCGTGCAGCAAAGCCCGTAATGTCCCCGGCTTGGATATGCAACAGCAAGAGTCCTCCTGGGCGGCGGTAGCTCAGCGGTTAGACTGCTCGCCTCCCACCGAAGCGAACCGGGTGCAATCCTCGGCCGGGTCACTCCCGGATTTTCGCAAATGGGTATCTCGCCGGACGATGCCGTAGGTCGGTGGGTTTTCTCGGGGACCTCCCGTTTCCCCCCTACCCCGCATTCCGGCACTGCTCCATTCTCACCTCATTTCACCCTCACCGGCTCTCAAGACATGGGTGTTTAGAACCGCCCAGATCTCTCAACTCAACCCAAGAGTCTTTGAGTTAAGATTACCTAGAACAATGTCACCACGGATTACAATAATACTTCAATTCCATGGGTGGAAACCAGATGAAGTGAAATCATAATTTAACAGATTTACGCACGCCCGATATGAGAAACTAGTTACCTACCTGGTAGTCTATAAACACAAACTTCATTTAACTATTTATCAAGGTTAGCGTTTAAAAAATTAATAAATTAAACCTTACTGTCAATATCAAGAAAAATAATGAGACGGGTGATGGCGATGACCCGGTAGCATTGTGTATAAAATCTGGAGTAAAGGAGGTGGTTCCTAATTCTAGTGCTGTTCAATCTTCCGTCACTCCTAGAATATGATTATCAAGCGTAGGCTGTAAAGCAATGTTCTGGGTTATATATATTTGTATGTATATACATATTCAGTTTGATTATTTACTTCAGCTAGGCCCGTAATGAAAACGTCTGCGTGCCATGTTATCCGTAAGCAGACTACTGCAAACTGATGACTGGGGACCTGCAAAATTCGCCTTATTTTGTGCCTGCAGGCTAGACTTCAATATGTTGTATGCTCGTTTGACTTCTGCAATTGGCAGACATTTTTTGTGACACTTTCCAAGAACGCTTTTAGCCAATAGTCAAGGCTAGATAGTTGAAGAACCAATCAGCAGTGTAGCAGTAACACAGGTAAATGTGCCAGTAACCAATGAAATCACGAATCGCGCTCAAGTAGTTACACAGCAGTGCAGTTCAACACGTTAAAGGCTGTTCACGATAAAGTGAGCACTTTTGAAATCAACCTTAGAAAAGTATCACGGCCCCTTCCTGCATATATTTTAGCGGGCCACTGAGTAATATGCACGTAGTAAAGTTGGTAACGCTGGATGGAAAGTAGTTCCACATATTAACGTCGAATAAAAAGTGTTAGGTAACCATTTCTGATAACTTAAATTATTTACTTCATTTTTTAGGTTTTTTTTAATGCATCGAGGTGTAAAAATTGCTAGATTTGTAAGATATTTACTTTCCTTATAATTTCACAGTCTTACCCGACCGACGCATGAATAGTTATGAGGCCGATGACAATGTTAATTTTACATAAAGGGGAGGAATACACAACGTGCAAACAAGTAGTTCTTAAGCAGGGCTTACAAAAGTGCTAATTTTACCGTAAACAGCGTTTATCAAATAATAACGTGAATTTTGCACGTCGCTACTGACGACGTAAAAATTAAGGCTCAGTTACATTTCGCTCATTCGCCATGAAAAACTTGAAATAATAATAATATTTACTAAAACCTCACACAAAATAATAACTAAGCTTCTAAGTAGGAAGGGTTTAACGTCCTGTCGACAGTAAAAAGTCGTTAGAGACGGGGAAGTCGCTCAAAATCGCAGGAGCGAGGAAAAATCTGCCATGGACTGTATAGGCTGTTCACGGTAAAATGAGCACTTTCGTAAACCCTGGTTAAGATCTACTTGTATGAAAGTTGTGTATTCTTCCGCCATATGTAAAATTAACATTGTCATGGGCTCATCACTTAATTTATGCGTCCACAAGTGAAACTGAAATTATTAGAAAACTAAATGTAAAAAAATCTGTTCATTTTTAAACTTTGATGCTTTAAAAGAAATAGGAAGTGAAATAAATAATTTAACTTATCTCAAATGTTTACCTAACACTTTTTATTTGGATATGGCTCTGCCTTCCCTCCATCGTTACCAACTTTACTGCGCGCTTGTCACTCAGTGCACTCGTTAAAATATATGCAAGTAGAGGCAGTGACATTTTTCTAAGGTTGATTTCAAAAGTGCTCACACTTTATCGTAACGAGTTCTGGCTGTGGAGGCAGCCAATGGAACAGTGCCTTCCACCAGTGTGTGTGTACAGGACTGTGGAGTCTAGCTTGTCGTAACGCGAAATGGTAAGGTCTCTGCTATTTGCCATTTCATTAACACTTTGTAGACTATGCTCTAGTGTAGCGCGAACAAAGCTGATTTGAAAATTTCTTTGTTGTTCAGAACAAAACTCGCATGGATATGCATTCTTTGTTCGGCTAGTGTTTAACATGTAATCCACAAGAACACCACAGCGCAGTAACAATTATATTGCTAATGGTATAAATTCTATTTTATAGTCACTCAAAAGGACATGATTGATTGTAAATAGTTTTATACGATTAAGGACATTTAATTGGATCAGTATCAGCTTGGCTATTGGTTGATGACCGGCCAATAATGAACGCTGTAAAGTACAGGGTAGTGTCCGGTGTGTTATGGACCAATAAGACGATGGTGAGTTCTAACACAGACACCAACAGAACCGGTGTTCTTGCAGTAATGGATATATGTGACTCACTTCTAATTTGTCTTAAGTGCCTTTAAATGTGTGCAGACCTCATTGTGTTAACCGATTGGGTGGTAAACATGTAATTCGGTTTTTGGAAATATCTTATATATTTTTTTTTTTTCATTACATTCGTTTACACAAAATTAGTTGAGAGATTCGGGCAGCTCATAACTACGAGGTCTTGAGAGTCGATGAGGGTGGCAGTTGGCGAGAATGAAGCAGCGCCGGAATGCAAGGGCAGGGGTAACGAGAGATCCCCGAGAAAACCCGCCGACCAACGGCATCGTCTGGCACGATTCTCACATGCAAAAATCCAGGCGTGATCCGGTCGGGGAATTAACCCGGTTCGCCTCGGTGGGAGGCGAGCAGCCTCGCCGCTCAGCCACCGCGGCCCCCTGCACACAATTAGATTCCATTTAATTCGTAGTCTGTGGTATAAGCTTTTGCATCCTCAAACAATCACCCAACGTAAAGAGAACTGAAAAATATTTCAGAAAAATTACCTCCATCACCCCCATTCATCATGCTGGGATCAAATACACAACCTCCCTAATGTGAGTCAAACACAAACACTTCCAAGTAAGTTCATTCTTAATTTCTATAATTTATTCTGGGCATAATTAACCCGGTAGGACAGTGGTAACATTTTTGGGTCGCATTCGGGAGGTCTTGGGCTCGAATCCCGGTACAGCAGTCAATATTTCGGTTTCCCATGGTTTCTTGAATGGAGAATGCTGGAATGTTACTTACTACAAAACGTGGCCCCAATTCCTTCCCCACTCCTCCATCTCTGAGCAAGAGCAACTTGCTGTGTTTTTAATGTCACGCTTTCGACGAAACATCATATAAGGTTGATTGGCATTTATACACTTCATGCAAGCTGTGCATGACTCAATGCACGCGTATCGCCAGTTGTACTAACTAGCTTTCGAAACATTCATATCTCATCTCCTAACTAAAATTATTGTTTTTTTTTTTTTACGAGAATACAAAATAGGGGCTTAAGCAAGCTTAGCCACAGTAGTCTGATTGATAACATCTTCATGAACAGCAATGGCCTTCCAAAATGTAACATAAACGACATTAATTTCATTAACATGAGCACAAGTAGAGCCTGGTGTATTATGGGACTTACAGGATAAAACATATTTCCAAAAAAACACAGCCAGGAGAAGTCATACACCATATTCCAAATCCGTACAAAATAGAAACCGATACATAACTTTCGATAGCAATGAGTTACTTGTTTAACAAATGCATCCTTTAAAAAAAAAAAAACTTCATTGCTTAATTCACCTAACTACTTCAAGAATATAGCGTAATTTTTGTGCGCCGAACAGCGGGAGGTAAGAGTTCCCCCTCCCCCCCCCCCAAAAAAAAACAACTTGAAGTTTTAAAATCGGTGAAGGGTGAGCGTGTTGAAATACGAGATGCTCGTGACCCTGGGAGAGTCCTTGAGGGGCTGCCTGAGAAGGAAGGAAGCCGAAAAGAGAGGGGGAAAGCGAGGTCGATGCTCGAAGAGAAAGAAGTCAATAATACTTTCATTAAAGAGACTCTCGCCTGGAACTTTCTCGCCCCTTGGGGCGACATTCCCCAACCCTCGCGGCCCGAGACACATACTCACCCGCCTCTGGAATGTATTCATATACACCCTCCGCTTCTCAGCTCCCTTGCGGCCTGGAAGGTTAAGAATTCGCTAATGGTCGTCGGGGTTGTCTGGGAAATGGTGGAAGCGCTGGGAGATTGGGAGTGAGGCCTGCGGACGAGACAAATTCCGAAACGACTGCGAAGACGAGAGAGAGGAGAGAGAGAGAGAGAGAGAGAGAGAGAGAGAGAGTAAAAAGAAAAGAAATGGGCGGGAGGGACTATCAGTCCAAATAGAAAACGAACCATCGGCCCTCGACCCCACCTGACGGCATGCGAACGAAGCTAACTGCACATTCCGACCCTCCGAAGACTTCCAATTTAACGTTTGGTAAGGGGACATCTCCCCTTGTGTGACCCCGACAAGTGCCCCGTGTTAGTTGAGAACGACCCACCAAGGGTTGGAAGGGGATGCGCGTGGGACAAATGGTGAGCGAAATCTTCTGCAGGTGGTCGAAATCCCTTCCCCGAAACGTCCTGCTAATGCATTGTGCAGAGGGGAGAGCAATGTGACCCTATTAGGATGGCACCAATGAAACACTTCCGGAAATTGTGTTAGTACAATCAACGACAGGAAACTTCTTTTGTACAGTATAAAAGAAAATGTGTGTGCATTACAAACGATTCTTTAGAAACTATAGCCAAATATTTTCAGGTTACTCTGCGTCTTAAATATTGTTTCTTTACAATACATTGTTTTATGTAACATAAAATATCCTTTATTTATTCCCATGCATATAATAAACTTAAAAGTATACAGTACTTGTTCGTTAAATTTCAACATTATATTGACACTTTTTACAATAAACATTGGTAAAATGTACTGTAATTTAATTTTAGCGTTTCAAAAACTATCTTGGCAACATATTTCCAAAGAATTCATTGTATTAATACAAAACTTGTCTACAGTATGGTAAATACACTACGATGCTTGCTAGTCTTGTTTAGTGTATTTGTTCTGCCTGTTGCACATACTACCGTCACATGCAAAAATCTAATTGTTCACTCCCTCTATCAACTACATCCAAATTTTGCAAAGGTACTTTCCCGGAAAATTAAACTCGAAAACCGTAGGCATACACCTGCTGGCTATGAAGCTCTGTAAGAAAATATATTCTCGCTTCGCCATTCCAAGTACAATTAAGCCACTCCAATACTGACCCTTCGTGATTTGCAGACGGACACCAAAGTGTAACATTCAAAACCAACCAATCATAAAAGTGGGAATTTGCTAAACATTCCTCCAATCCATTTCATCTCATTTGCGATTCTCTTTTCCTCCGTCAGCGCTGGAGACCTCATCTGTTAATAACGCCTTCCAAATATCACACAAATACAACACACAGAATACATTGTATAATTTTGCAACTACCCCGTATTTTTGGTAATGGTTGATGAAAATTTTATGATTCTGTGGTGACATCACCCTGCAATTGGTTATTATAAACTGTCTGTAATAATACACCCTCAGTACAACAGGTTGGGACCAGCCACGAAACATTGTTTACTCAACTAGTACCTCCGAGGAGAAATTAACCACTAGAATAGCATAAAACAGAATCTAAGGGGCATCTCTGCATCTCTTAGGTCATGACCTCGGGGCAGAGGTATATTCAGCCCAGAATTTTATGTTTTGAGCCATTAAACATGCTCAAAACGACTCTTATTAAAATTTCGGCTGCATCAATGCATGGTAACTTTTCAGACCCACTTTAGAATATGTTTTCTGGTGTTGTAAACAAGAACAATTTTGTTCCGTATTGTACTTACGATTATTCTTTGCTGGCTTATCGCAAACCAGTGAAGAATGTGCTTTTTGCTGGATGACAATGGCATGAACCATTCACAATCCAGAGCTGTAACCAAGGACTTGCAATTAAATCACCCACAGGGAATATACTGGCATAACTGGGCACTGAACCTTGTTTTGTACAGTGCCTACCATATATGACATTCCTGTTGACTATTTTCAAGACTGTGGACACAGGAACTGAATAAAACAATTTAATAGTGAAATATTTTTTTCTAGTGTACTGGGGACCTGTTGGAAGGAACTAATTACTCTATAAGAGTTTTTAATAGTTAACCACGCACGTTTTAAGGAAGATGTTTCACTACTAGCTCAATTTCGAAGCGTTTAAGTCCAGATCAAATGGTACATGCATCAGATATCTACACTCGAAGAAATTATTCGGAAATTCACTACGCGAGTGTAGACAAAGAGTGAAAGAGCGCGAAAAGTAGAGTTATTTACCATACATTCATGCTAGCGTTCCTACAGTTGCTCAGGAAACAGTCATATGTGTAGGAAACTTCCCAAATTTGTATAGTAGCGATGCTAAACATTCCATATTCGCAGCCAGATGTGTGGTATTATTTTCATACGATATGTGGGATAAAAACTTACAAATCAGTTTTTGGAAATTTGCCAGGAAATTTTTAGAGCGTACTCACGAATTACAGACAGTCGGCGTTGGAGTAACCCTATTCCGAGTAGTACAGTCATTATGGAATATTTCGCTGTAAAATCAGCATCACCACTAATGCTGCGATAATACTAATACTAACAGTACAGAGTAAATAGTTTCTGAAAAGATATCAAAGTATGTACAGTGTTCAACTAAGAGTACATTTTTCTAAAGCTAAACCTTATGGCAAGAGATGTTTGACCCATTTGGTTACCATGCCCACGAGAATGAGCATGTTGTACATAAAGGATACATATGGCCCATGCTGTGCAGAGTCATGAATCAAGGCCCGGTGTTTAAAAGTCTTCCTTACTTGTACTCGTATTTTAATTGGCCACAGACAACTATAAGTCGACATGAAAATGGTTGCTCAACTGATTATCCTATACTATTGGCTAAAAAAAAAAAAAAGTCTCTGGGACGTGCCACATAAGTTGTCAGCCAATGACAGAAGTGAAACGAGCATATTGTCACGCGCTCGCTGCTTCGCCCAGCCCGCGCGAGTGAGCGAAGAAGATAGAGAGTCGTTATACGATATCGATAGCAAAGGCAACTCAATGGCGGATTTATAATTACAGTCGTGTGCCCTGACCCTGGTTGTATTGTTTTCTGCGTTTATATGAAGAATGCTCTGGATTTCTGACCTCGTTCTCTCAGCGCGACTCGGGGTGCGTTGAACCTTCCAGATGGTCAGGAACCTTCCAGATGGTCAGGCCAACACTATAAATATTGCGACAGACCTCCGGGCCAGAAGTTAAGTTGGAGTTGATGAGTGAATGAGAGGCTGAGTTCCAAACGATAGATGACGAGCAGCAAGAGAAGTGACAAGTGGAGGGGAATAAGTCTACGACTGCGAGTATCAAGCAGTGAAGTGTGCGGCTGGCAGGTTGGACTATTGGACTAGACGGATGAGTGAAAGACATTATAAATGATGGCAACAGATAGACTGAACACATGTTAATGAGTATGAGCAAATTGACTGTAAACAACAGAGGCAATCAAGACGGAAGTTAACTAAGAGTCAAAACAGACTTTAAATATTGCGCTCACTGTTAAATAAAAAGATTAAAAGTGTGGACGGATAATTTAATGCTTTAAATAATAGCAAAGTGAATAAATTAGAAATAAAATTTTGTTTCTTTAATTTTTTTTGTAGTAAGACATCCATCCCTCACGAACTCAGATACGCCCCTCAGGTGTTCCACGTAACAATATAGTATCTTGAAGTAGCCTGGACCCACAAAATAACGCGAATTTCGCCGGTCCGTAGTTTGGATAATCAGATATGTGAAAATTTCTGCCCCTCTTGTGTCTATGAATGAATAATTCTGACACCACCGAGCAGGCAGCATTTCGTTCACTAGTTGCAAGTAGCACGCTCGATGTAAGTACAGCTCACACCAAAATATTACATAACAGCACTCGAGGTTATAAATAATTGTTGTAACGAATGGGCTTATATAAGCTGTTCACGGTAAAGTGAGTATTTTTGAAGCCCTAGTTACTTTTTTCTTTTGGCCATTTTTTATCCTTTAACCACCTTTTAAAATAAATATTGCTATGTGAGTAATGAACACAGCGTGCATATTTCACGGCATTCATAAGTTAATGTCTAAGACTAATTTAAAATATATTTATTGACCATTATTCCAAAAGATAGGGCTTTCAAAAGTGCTCACTTTATCGTGAACAGCCTATACCAACATTGTAACCAGTGTTTGCAAATGTACCACACCAAAGTATAAGCTTAACAAAAAGTGTGAATGGTGAAGTTATTTCGCAGGTAGTTTGTTTTGAAACACTATAGTCAGAACAACAATCTTGGAGAGCTTCAAAATAATATTTGCAATATGGGTTGTATTTTGAAAGTTATATATTCCGAGACAGTCTGAAGTCTAGTTTCTATTTGCAAGAAACCAGGTATAGGCAGTTCACGGTATAATGAGCACTTTTGAAAGTCCTGCTTAAGATTTACTTTTATGCATGTTGTGTATACTTTCTCCTTATGTAAAATTAACATTGCCATGGACCTCATCACTTTATTCGTGCACCGATCAAGTGACACTGTAAAATTATTAGAAAAGTATGCATTTTATAAATCTTCTAGTTTATACACACTGGTGCATTAAAAAAACAGAAAGCGAAAAAAAATAATTAAAACGATCACAAATGGTTATCTAACACTTTTTATTCTACGATAAGATATGGAACTACTTTCCATCTATCGTTACCAACTTTACCAGGCGCATATCACTCAGTGCCCTCGTTGAAGTATGTATATGAAGGCAGCGGCCGTGACTTTCTTCTAAGGTTGATTTCAAAAGTGCTCACTTTATCGTGAACAGCCTTTCATAAACATCTGCATGTAAGTTTAAAATGACGGTTCTAGTGAAGTACCACGACGTTTTCTTACGTTTATGTTACTTTTAGGTTACTTATTTTTTACGTTTACTTTACGTCCGCATAAACAAAAAAAAAAATCTAAGTCAAGGTGACTGCACCAGAACCGGCATTTTCTACCTACTTCTGCAGTAGTTCATGTTCAAAACGTGATTTTTTTTTTTTCAGGCACTCTGCCGCGCAGTACACGCAAGAGGAAAGCGCGTGACGTTGATGTCACCGGAGGCTGAATTCTCGACACGAAGCAATAAAACCCGCCGCTGGTTCGTACTGACGCGACATTATCGCCGGATCTGCGGGAGGTAACGACAAAATGGCGGCTCCGATGCTTCGCACCGTTCTCGGACACCCCGGCTTTAAGCTTCTCGCACAATAGAAAACTTTAGCATTTGATTTTATGATTCCTTTCCCCTGATGAAACCAACAATACACAATACAATATTGTAAAGTCAGAGTTCAGACAATTGAACATCGGTTCTGCGAGCTTCGTAAAAATGTGTACCGTGTTATGAAAATAGTTATGATATTATCAACGCATGCATTTTACGTATCATTTTTAAAAATAGACTTAAAATTTATATTAGAAGTTTATTTCAAAACAAAAAACTCATTTGCTTAATATATTAAAATATGTCAATTCATGTATATTCTCTTCAAATTATATTCGTTTGCCATTTATTTAATTTAAGACGAATTTTGTTTAATATACCGAGATTAAAATCGCACTACGATAAGATAACGCCCTTTCCACATAACCTCTGTTAAATTCTCGGCAAAATGCCTGCTTGACTTTGACTTTAAATTTCAACTTTTCGAATAAGTGAAGTCAAGAGTGCTTGACTTTACCTTTGACCGTTCCATCGTGTCAAGCTCCATAAGAAACACGCAACTGTTAAAGTCAAATGTTAGAAGTTTTCAATCGTGTAAGGGCCTTTAATGTAGGCTTCCGCGTGGCTACCAACTGGCCGTGTCGAAGTGAAACCGTTAAAACACTACGGTGCTTTACCTACCCCGCCCCCTGGTAGCTCCCGCCCACGCCCCTCGCCTCCCCGCCATTTCCTGATTTGCAGCCGCGCAGGGTCCTCGTGAATTAACCAAGCTCACCGCAGGTCGCCTGACGATGGAAAATCACCCCCCTTACCCCCTCGCCTACGTCAATGACTGACCGGGCCAGTCCAACCACAAACCCACCCGCAAATGTGATCACGTGTGCGAAGTGAATCGACGCCATTCGAACACCGTGCACGACCTCTTGCCACTAAAACAAGAACCGCATACATTATACATTTTCATGTTAACATATATATTTTTTTTAATCTGCAGACACCAGATATATTCACGACAGCAACGACCTGTACTGTACACTAGATTTCATATTATATTATACTCACGTAGAATATACCAACTTCTCATTGGTTCTTTGTTGTCGCAATGGGAGGCCGCGATTGGAGCTGCATTTTGTGGTGTGAATACTATTCACTCCAGATTCCTTAAAAACTTTAAAGGCCTGGCTTGTTCTTGAATAAATCCGCAAATTTTTCTGGAATCTGTTAACTATGATTTTAACACATCGAGACGAATTCCTGAATGTAATTATTGATCCTTGCACATATTTTACTGTTTTTTTTCTGTACATAATGGCCAAGGTAGTTAGTAAATAGCGGTAGGCCTATTTGAAAACTAGGGATTGCGCGACTTCAAGCAGTGTACTTGTTTAAAGGCTGTTCACTATCAAGTGAGCATTTTTGAAATCAACCTTAGAACTCCTCCTACCTGTATACATGTTAACAAGAGCACTGAGTGGCATGCACCCAGTAAAATTAGTAATGATGGATGGGAAGTAGTTCCATATCTCAACGTCGAATAAAAAGTATTAGGTAATCATTTGTGATAACTTATATAGTTTATTTCGCTTTATGTTTCTTTAATGCATGGAAGTGTGAACATGAGTAGATATCAAAAATATCACTTGACTGACGCGTGAATTACGTAATGAGGCCCTTGGCAATGTTAATTTTACACAAGGTGGAAGAATCCACAACGTGCATACAAATCGATCTTGAGCAGGGATTTTAAAAGTGCTAATTTTACCGTGAATAGTCTATAGGCTACTTGCTTTTCACTTTTCTGGCTGAGTCACCACTCTCCTGACACAGCCTGCAAGGTCGTGGACCAGTCATACGCGTGCTGGAAGAGACCGACGAATCACGAAAACATATTACAGAGTATAAAGTTCTCTCCGTGAAATTACCAGCCAATGAACACATGGCGGGGACCCGGGGATGTATACACAACTGCCGAGTTCCGCCTGGCCGTTAAACGAACTCGCGAAATTTCCCGGTACGTATACTATGTTCAATTTACAGCGTTCTGTCGTGCATTCAAGTACGAGATGAAATGTAATATTTCGGCGTGCGCTGAGCTTCCGTCAAGCGTATTTCTTGTAACCATTTATTGAACGAGATGTGCAGAAACCTTCCACAAATCATATCACGCACAAGAAAGACACATGTTGTAGATTGCGGGCACGGCGGATGAATATGGATTAAAGCTGGACTCACGACCAACCGTCGCATCCATCAGTCGCCCGTCCGTCAGTCGGTCACGCGATCTTGAACCAATCGCAGGGCACCTTATTTTCCCATCCATCGATCCGTAAAATATTTCTCAAACGTTAACTATTGACGGACCAGCTGATGGGCCGCCGCCTTCTGACGACATACTTTAGACGCGAATACGCACTTTGAAATAAAATGCAAGGCGGTGGATTCGTGTATATTATCTTTGGTGGTAAATTCAGGAATTTAAAATGTAATTGATAATTCAGTATAGATTTTTATCGCGCAAAAAAAATTATCTCCCCAAAAATTTTTCTCTCTTGAAAATGTATTTCCAACAAAAATATACCTCCAACTAAATAAAATATCACGATAGTATGTCGCCATGCTAAAATCTTGCCGTACAGAAGGATTGACGGACTTCGGATTGTTGTGAATCTCTGTCAACTGACGGATGGGAAAACAGACGGATGACTAACTGTGGTGGGGGGGGGGGGACTGACAGGATGTGACGTATGGCTGTGAGCGTAGATTTAGAGGATTTTGTAAATGAAGCTCCAGCTGTATTCCAGAGCGTTTGAAATGTGCGTTTTATTTTTACGAAACTACATAACCATTTTATGCCCATTGTAGACATTGACAACGTGTTGCACAGGAAGCTTATATTTGACCGGCACTGTACTCTGCGAGGCTTAGTGCCCTACGATCTTCCCTGTGTGGGCAACTAACTGATCCCTAAACCTTACTAGTGCTCTACGTTATGACTCGTTCATATCACTGCAGCAGAGCACAAAGGCTACAACTTATTTGTTGTGTAAACGAAACAAGTTATTTGCCAGTTTAAGGTTGAAGTAAAGCAACTGCCTATGGAGCACTGCACCCGACTATACAACGTCAAGAACTCACAAAGAAAAGTAGTACAGACACCATAAAAATTGTCAGAAAAGTGCGATTTATGCTGTATGTGAAAGAAGATCGTATATATTTTGCAACGTTGTAAAATATTTTACTATAATATATTTTTTAAATATTAAAAAACAATCAATTAGAATAATCAGTATCTTTTAACAAAATTTGTGCGCGTTTCCATTCTGAAATATTCAGAAAGGAGAATTTACAAGAGAATCTTCGTCATGGAATATCGTCATAATTGTTACTATGTTCGTGTGTAAGAAAATTGTGATAATAATGTAGGAAATCATTTTTATAATGATTTTTATGTGCGTCAATTTGTCACAAATATTTATGGCTAAAACTGGCGTACATAAAGTTCATTAAAAAATTGATGATACATTATTACTATGATTTCATTACACATTATCACAGTAAATATTACGAATTTCTTTTTTGAAGAAGATTTTCTTACAAATTCTGCTTCCCAAAGCATCCAGAATGGAAATGCGATTAAATCTTGTTAAAAATACAGACTATTTTAATCGATTATTTTTTACAGTTAAAAAGCATATTTTAATTATATAATATATTATAATGTTGCAAAATATAGACATTCTTTCGTATACAGCATAAATTACACTTTTATGACAATTTTTATAGTGCCTATACGAGTTCTTCACATTGTATAGTCGGTTGCAGTGTTCCATAGGCAGTTGCTTTACTTCAGCCTTAAGTACAGTGCGCATATAAAATTTTTAATTTGCAACGCTGGAAATTATAATTCAACGTGGGAGTTAAAGGGTTAATTTACGTCGTATGTACTTGCTCTACGAGAAGTAATACACTACGCACATTATAAATAATATTTCAGAGCTCACCGACGCAGCTAAGAACTGCCTTTTCACACTTCCTTATCGGAAAATGTACTCATCGGAAACAACCAAAACTGCTATATGGACATGTACTGAACTTTTTGCACTAACGAAATTATAGTGTCTTTTGAAGTCCAATGTTTCCAGAGGTACAACGGGACGGCTGTACGACATTTCTGAATCTTGAGTGTAAAGGCGCCAGGACGATAGGTATACAGCTCAAGAAACATTAGATTCTTAACTGCGGCACAGTCATTCGTTCTTCCATCGTCTAAGAACGAGCCAATAACGAAGGTTCTGCAGCGCATAAATAATGCGGTACAGAGTGGAGAGTTTTTGGGTGGCTCTTAACATCAGCGTCCGGAGAGGCGATGTAGGTGAGGCGAAGCGATTATGGAGCAGCGCCGGGATATAAAGACGGGGGGAAAAACGGGAGATCCCTGAGAAAACTCGCCGACTAGCGGTATCGTCCGGCACGATTCCCACGTGCAAAAAAAAGTATAAATGTGAGATGAAGATTGAACCAGATGGGAGAGGGCAAGTACAGTGATCAACAAAACTGGCTTCCCTGCAGTTGCGTATTTAGGAGTTTCGATTATTTTTCTTGCCATGAGAAAGTAAATTTCGTCATCTCGTTTTCTTTGCCACTGCACTCCACTTTGCCGTGTTTATCACGGTTTATCATCACATGCTAAGGACTTGACTTCGGAGAGCCACCCAAAGCTCACTCACACAGACACAGTAACACACTCTCGAACTTATCTCCTGAATGATGGGGCCGCGGTGGCTGAGCGGTTCGATCCCCGGCCGGGTCACTCCCTGGTTCTCGCATGTGGGAATCGTGTCGGACGATGCCGCCGGTCGGCGGGTTTTCTCGGGGATCTCCCGTTTCCCCCCGCACCACCAATTCCGGCGCTGCTCCATGCTCACCTCAATCACCCTTATCGGCTCTCAAAACCTCGCTGTTAAGAGCCGCCGAAATCTCTTCACTCATTCACTCGCTACTGGATTCTAATCATTAGGTACTCCTCATTTTGGGAAAGAAAAGTTGGCATTTTCATTGACCTGGATGCAATATTCCTTATGTTCGAAATTAAAAGGAAAGGAAATAATGTGCACTTAATGCATTTTATCTATGATAAAGTATTTACCTGTAAGTTCATTACATATTGTAACTAGTCATTGTGACTTGGCTTTGTTCAGCCCCATATTCATCAAAATATGCTCGTTTGCACCACAGAAACTACTTCATACTATTTCGTCAGGTTTTAGCCATATATTTGAAGCTTTAAACTTATATTCCCCATAGTCATCCATTTGAAGCTTTTACATTTTTATTGTGTCATAAATGTCTGCGTTCCCACCATTTAAAGAGTGCTTCAGAGGGAATTTTTGTAAGTTTCAGAAACGTCAACCTTCATATGATTCATATGATTCAGTTTTCCACACACGACATAACAGAGGCAACACTTTAAGACAATTTAACGAACACAATCTTCATGCAGAGACCCAAACCAAATTGTGTGTTTGTTCTGTGGCTGCTGTACCTTTTCCTTAACCGCGAATTTATTAACTGTATGTCTGGAGAAAACCTTGTGCAGCACGAGTAGATAATTAATTTTTTTTTTCTGTGGAAGGATCTTAATATTTTGTAAAAATACAAACATTAGCAAATTCCTCAATCTTTTTTATTATTCTGGATAGCGCAATATAAACGCCAGTAGAGGAATGTTAGTTGTTGCAGGCACAATCCAAATATTGCGCAAGTTGTTTTGTTGCGAAATATACCTTCTCTCCAGTAAAGACAGAGTGTTAAGTTGCGAGGAACTTCAAACACTGGCAGAACCACGCTCTATAGGATGTCCACTGGCAACTGAGCACTTTAGGAAGCCCGCTTAAGATCTCCTTGTATACACGTTGTGGATTTTTCCATTATACGTAAATTTAACATTGCCAATGACTTCATAACTTTATTCATGCGTCGATCAAGTGAAATTGCGAAATTATTAGAAAAGTAAATATTTTTAAAATGTGATCATTTTGACACTTCGATGCATAAAAATAACAATAAATGGATGAAATAATTTAAGTTATTACAAATGGTTACGTAGCACTTTTTATTCGACGTTTAAATATGGAACTACTTTACCATCCATCGTTACCAACTTTACTGGGCGCATGTCCCTCAGTGCGCCCGCCAAAATATATGCAGCTAGGAGCAGTGACTCTTTTCTAAGGTTTAATTCTAAAGTGCTCACTTTATCGTGAACAGCCTTTAAAAATAATTCTTAGTAAACTTCCCGAACTGTAGGGAAGGTATTTATCTACGCGCAGTGCGGGAATAATAACATGCAACAGGCGGGAAATATGGACATTTTCACCTTCTCTAGGCTACTAAATACAGTTGCTAACTTACGTGCACATTTGACTGGAGCGCTCGCCTACCACCAAGGCTAACCGGGTTCGAATACCGGCCGGGGATCTCCCGGTTCCCCGCCCCTACATTCCGGCGCCGCTCCATACTCACCTCGCTTCACCCTCATCGGCTCTCAAGACCTCGCTGTTAAGAGCCGCCCAAATCTCTTCAGTCACTCACTCGAGCTAATGCACGGACGCTATCGTAGATGTACGAAAAGGAAAATTTACCATATGCGCTTTCTAATCTTATTGCTGTTCTTGCATCGTCAGATCTACGATCCGCGCAATCACATCTTTACCCCAGAGCTACAAATACGTGAATTTTTTAAGAAAACTTACACGATTGTAATTATGTGTGTTTTAAAGTCATATCTCGGGAAATTTCTCACGACAGTATTCTTCGACGGCTAGTATTCCAAAATTCCAGAGCACTTCAGTTCAGGTTCACTTTCGTATGTGCGTGATTTTTAATCAGTCAGAGTAACCTATTTTTGCATGGTCCAGTTGAATAATAAATTCTCTCCTCATAAAGATACGTGGCCTATAACGAAATGAATTTTACACGAGTATGAACTAGGATATCGAATTCCTGGAAGTAACGGTAAAGAATTTCGGCAACTATTTTCACAAGAAAAATGTGTAAAAATAGGGGGGGGGGGAAATATGGTTAAAAAGTATGACTATTCGGAGCGGAAACGCCCTGTTTGGCGGGTGCCAGGGCATATCTCTCACAGGGGGCCTGCTCGCCCTCGGGTGGGATATATACTGCTCGCGCGGGTAATGAACAGTCGCTGGGGGCGGTAATAGCCCTCGAGCGAGTCCATTACTCATCGCCTGCACCGCGGCTATTACCAAATAATGCCGCGCAGATGAGCTGATAAGTCTCCTCCTGGGGTTGGGCCCGTGCAAAGTTTTCTAGAAGGGGAGGTGGCCCTGGCGCGGCATATACACGCACACTGCTGCCAACTGTGTATCGAACGGAGGGGGTTTGGCAACGTTGCAACGATTATCTCAACTGCCTTTACGGGGGGGATTTCACGCCTTCGGCGATCTATATATTTTTGGTCAATACTTATTTTGGATATTACTATAGAGATGTTTCGAAATCGCGAAAACATTTTGAGCTAATGTATTTCCTATATCTAGGGATAGGAAAATTTCGCGAATTCATTTCGGGACAAGATAGACGTCAAACACATATACAGTGAGATTACCTTCGCAGTTCGATAACAGTTTGTTAGACCCGCCTTGCACTCCTCTGAGCCAATTGCAGACTTGCAAGGAACCACCTTGCGAATCCTATAACTGTCAGGCGCGAGGCAACAGCCAATGAACACACAGCTGAGGCTCCAATATACAGAGGATTGAGGAGTCTAGCCTACAGGTCATTGAACTCACGAAATGTTCCCATCCCTACCTATAACACTAACAAGTTTATTCTTGCATGATTGGATGAACAATGTTCTGACTCGGCGACTCGGCTTGTTTGCAGACCAATCACGAACGTTCTGCCCTATAGTATAAGGACCCTCATTGGCCCAGTGAAATGGGGTAGTAGCTTCATACATGCATGACAGCCAATAAGGAAAGAAAACTGTCGGATATGTGTGCAGCATGTTGAATCCCAGCAAACAGATAACTTTTCCCGCGATAAATCACCATATCTAGATATTACTTGCTGAAAATTTGATTTCTTTAAGGCATAGAAAGTCGTTTAATATTTGTCACTCAGGGTGAAATTATGTACTCCAATTCTCACTAAAGGTTGTTCACAATAAAGTGTGCACTTTTGAAATAATTCTTAGAAAAAAGTCACTGCCCCTAAACGCATATATTTTAATGGGCGCACTGAGTGACATTTGCCCAGTAAAGTTGGTAACAATGGAGGGGAGAGTAGTTCCATAGATTAACGTGGAACAAAAAGTGTTACGTAACCATTTGTGATAACTTAAATTATTTCTCTCGCTTTCTATATTTTTTAACTGGTCGATGTGTAAAAAATTAGCATATTTGTACAATATTTAGTTTTCTAATCATTTCCCAGTTTCACTTGACCGACGCATGAATAAAGTGATGAGGCCCATGATTATGTGAATTTTACACAAGGTGGATGAACCCACAACGTGTATACAAGTAGATCTTGAGCAGTGCTTTCAAAAGTGCTCATTTTACCGTGAACAGCCTATAGGTGTCTGAGAATTTAATACAGCTTCGCCCGAAATATACACTTGTATCCTGTTAAAATATATAGTTATTTTTTAGAGATCCCTACCGTCCGATTTATTGTACTGATATAGCTTGTGTAGTCGTTCACAGAAGGTATTATTGTGTTGACAGGTATGCACCCAGTAAAGTTGGTAACTATGGAGGTGACGTAGTTCCTTGGCTTAACGACTGATCAAAATGTGTTAGGTCCTCGTCTCTGACTATAGGAATAAATTCCTGGAGATTTCTGTTTTTAAACGTTAGAGAACAGGTTAATTCGTGGAATATTTACTTTTTTATGATAAACTGACAGTTTCGGGCAGTTGACTGACTCATGAATAATGAGATAACGCTCATGCCAACGTTATTTTTACATAGTGTTTACAAGTAAATCTCAAGTAGGGCTTTCGGAAGTGTTCAGTTTGATGTGAACAGTCTATAATGAAAAATCTACTCGTCTAGGTTGACAACTGAAAGTGTTACATTTGTATTACAGCTATTCATTCATCTGAGAGATATCCTGTGCCTTTTCAAGCAAGAAATGTTAATAATCAATTCTGAATGCATTACCCTTAAGATCATAGCTAAACACACTGCCATTTCGCTTTATAAGATGCCACCAAGCTAGACTCCATTAGTTGCCTGTACACACTCGAGCAGAAGGCACTTGCCACAGACAGAACTCATTCTCCTGTTTATCGCAGGGACACGGAATGGAGCTACCAGAGTGCCGAGTGTTTACTATTGGTTCTGGGTCCTGCAGGGAGTGTCGGGTAAGAGGAGGTCCAAAGACCAGCATGAGTGTAACATGTGCTTGTATGCTGTCCACGTTGGTGTTGAATTACAACGCAAAATGACAGGATTTGTATCCATTACCACGGTTGATTGAACACTGTTGAATTCCGCCTCTCAATAAATGTATTGACTCCTGGAGTATTCAAGAGGGTTCAAGTATATATTTTTATGTTTTGAAGAAATTTCGTGGTGTCAAAGAACATTTTGGTTAAAGTCAGATTAAAATACCTTTTTCAAGTGCCTTAGTAGGACGATTGCAAGCACCCTAGGTCTTGCCATAAATAAATGGCAAACAGTTATTTTAAACGTAATGTTTTATTTCATTATTTGTTCTTAGAATTACCGTAATGGCTCGAAAGAATTTCTTTTAAATAGTTAACTTTTGCTGGCATTCTTAACGTGCAGTTTAGGAAGCGCTCCCGTATCATAAAATGCAAAACAAACATATTCTTTGTTCATTAATGATTAATATCTGTATTCGGAGTTTTTCTTTGCGGGGAAGTAATCATGTTATCACCGCCAGTCTTTTCCACGTATTTATTTATTTATTTTTGCCTCAAAGCATTTGTACTAACATACCAGTTACGATGAATCTAGTTACATATCAGCCACACAATTCTTCATGTGCGCCTTCCGACATTTCACTTTTATCTGTTCACTGTGACAAAAATATTTTTTATCTAAAAACGCTGATATGTAATATTTGTAATGATTGGCGTCAAATACTGCCGCCCCCGTGCATTATCACCAACTTCAGGTGAGGCGTATTTTGTATGCTTGTTGGTTAGGCAACCGGGAAATCTAGCGACTGGATGAAAACTAATAAAAATGGCACGTGTCTTTACTTGAGCTGCGATCTCATTGGAATAGGTCTTGAAATGGTTTTAAGGTAAAAATTACTATGAATGTATACTTTGACGGTGAGATCTGAGTTACTGCACACAGCGATGTCTTTTGAATTTTCGATTTAAAGTACAGCCGACAATTGATTGCATTCAGTTTCCAAGCAAACATAATCCGACTAGCAATCAGCACGAACAGTACTCCAGACTCACGTACGCCGATGGAGAATATTCTAACTGTATAATACATCCATAGCAGCAGAATAACTTTCCTCGCACATTTGTTTATTTGACACTAGAATTACTCGTCTAACTGTGCAACACCAGCGGTGTTCTGATTGGCTACTTGTAGTGAACTTCCAGTTAAGATGTTCAATTTATAGAATAATTCCCTTGATGCTTAGGAAAATACACAAAAATGCGCACGACAACACATTAAGCTGTGTTCTATATTGACGGATTTCATCTTTGAAAACCCCGTCTCCCCCAAAAGACTAGGCCTAATTTCTTCGATTCTTTACTAATTTAAATTAATTTAAAGAAAATATTTCGTAATTGATATCAAATTGTAACGATCAGTTATTTCAGAATTAAGAGCATATAATTGGTAAAAACAGTAGTTTTGTTGTTTTGCATTTACCAAATAACACGAGAAAAATATTAAATAAAACTTTCAACCGACTGGTCTAGCAGTCGCCTCTCAGGTATCAATAGCAAGGGACAGTGGTGATGTGTATTGTGGAGGTGGCTAAAACAATGATTACATATATTTGTATAACCAGGTTAGGTTAGCATGCTGTGATTGCACAATTAAAGAATTATTAACATGTTGTTATGACTACAAACATTTGACTAATATGCAAAGAACAGTGTTGTCATGTATTAATTTTTGTTGTAAATATAACATTAGTAATCTATCTGCTGTGTTTAAAGTTATTAATAACTGAGTAATGCCCACCGAGATTTTTGTGAAGAAGTTGCAAATTGCAGTAATAATATGTATCGGTAGTAAATGTAACCCAACCTAGCCTAACCTAAGCTGACCTAACCTAACCTAATCTCGCCTAACCTAACCTAACTTAATACACTGTTTGACATTATTTCAGGTGAGTACAAGGAGGTCTAACAGAATGTATGCAGCTTTAACGGGTGGCTCATAAAACAGCATCTGTTTTATACAAGGTTATTCTGCACGTCGATCTTTAAAGACGTGAACTGACATGCGCTCGATCAGCGAGCACACTTCCAGCTAATACGACAGTTGGCCAGACGCAACTCCCAATTCCGCAGAGCTGCCGGCTGCATTGCTTCCGCACTGTCCTCGACTGCCGGTGTTGTGATGGCGGAACTCCGCTGCTGAAGAAATTCCTGCCATCCCTTCTTCGTTGCACTCGACACCGTACATCCTTCCACTGACACTGTCCACCACTTCAGTTACACTGAATACATTTTTTAAAACTATACTTTCAACTTACTTGTACACACAGTCAACACATGTATTCACTACCTCACTAAATGCCTCATGTTGTCCTGTCTACTAAATAATTTACATCAGCTATCTATAATAGCTACAGTTATTTACATTCTCGTGGAACCTTTCCACTGCATTGCTTATTTGGATAATTACAGTTTCATTTACCTTTTCATCTTCACTAATAAAATTGGGCAACATTACCACACTGTCATTACAACAACACAAGAAGCAAGGCCGGGTAAGACAGGAATGCAATCAACGACTGTTATTAAAACAATCTTCACAGACAACGGGGACTGTAACACAACGACTGTAAATACAGGTATGTGCAGAGGTGCGTGGAATATCTGGTTCTGGCTGACACAGTGAGGCTGCGGCAGTTCCACCAACATCTAACGGCAGTAGCCACGCCCAGGTTACAAGGGAGAGCCAATAGGAATGAAGTATATCGGAGAAGGTGGGCGTGAACGAGCAGTGTAGTGGACACGGCGGCTAAGTGTTAGGGTGTCAGTAGATGAACGGCGGTCCTCCATGAACGGCGCTTTTCGAGCGGCGATTGGGGGTCAGTGTCTTAGGGTGAGAGAGCGAGCATACCCTTGTCCTACCTTAACATATTGTCCTTCACTCCTACCTCGATACCTAACCCCACAAAACACATCATGCTGTTATTATTGTAAGCTGGATCAATAAAGATCCTCTCCTGCATTAATTCGTTTTGCTAAATTATTTATTCACCGACTTCCATTCATGAACTGCATGAACTATACTCCCCTTAAGGAAGTATAACAACACACGGCAAATGCACTTTCGTCGTGATTCTCGGCATACTGCGTGAATCTATGGGACATTCGGTGTCGGCCATATCATTTACTGGTAGAAAATGTGTGGCGCTGTTAAATGCACGGACCTTTTGAATATTTCTGCGAGTAACTGAAGCGTGTATTTTGATACACCGCGCTTTTTTTTTTTGGGGGGGGGGGGCAGTTTTCAGCTATGTTGGAGTGCTCGGCAATTGTGTTGCTACTGTGCACGACATCCTGAGAGCACTCAACAGGACTCGTATACAGGTTGTGTTATTTCCGTAGATCAACACGTAGGACGCAAGTTTATTAGTTTCGCGGTAAACCGCGTAGTTCGCTCTACAACACAGTTGTTCTCCTTTTGCTTAGCCGCGGAAGGAATATCGGGGGGGGGGGGGAGGGGGGACCTGCTCTTACAAGGGCGTGTTGAGTTGACGGGTCTGCCCCATCCGCCGATTTTCACCCCGTGACCCTTCCCCATTTCCACCGCAGCGTCCCCTTTCGTAACCAAACCGCCCCCCTCCCCCCATACCCTCGGCCGGTTCACTTCACGGACGGTCAGACCCACAAAGGCAACCTGTTTGGAACCCGGTGCGCCCCATTCAACTCCCCTGCTTGCCCTCGGTCGGTATTGTTTCCAATTAGACCGCCGGTGCGGGTAATTGAATCATGTCGGAGAAGACATTTGAAACCACTTCGACCACATTCTGCTCAGATCACCGCGAGAGGGGATGTGTGCAAGAGGAATGAATCAGCTCTGGCGCACCAACTCACCTGCTCTAGTCTATTCTAGGTAGCTTCACACTTGCTTTCAACCCTTTCCGATCTACTTTATTTCACGGATTCGTGCTGTACTTAAACCCTCGCTCCGTTTTCACAGCCAATGGGCTGCGAGCTGTATGTTCAGCTACAGTAACGTGAACCAATTACGACCTAGACCGGCAAGACGGTTTGGGAATCATTGACTCACAGGAAAGATCATAGGTCACTGAGCTTCGCAGTTTGCAGCTCAGATAAAAATTTACCTACGCGTGCGTAATGTACATAGTTGTGTAGGCTGGGTCTGAATGTGTTAGTCAAACCGTGGGAAATTATCCCCGTATTTGACATTTTTTGGTTGTTTATCAAATCAACCATAACCCAAGACTTATGATGTAGGCCGATTCTTCGTCTTCTGCGCAAGTACCCAGCACTGACCGACCCCCAAAGCGATACAACAGTCAAAGCCACATGATCAACAGTGCTGGGCGTGTTTGTCCACATCTTATTGTTTTTCTTGAAAGACAAGCGTGTTTATACGAATAAAATACTTTTGACAATTTTAAATTTAATCAAACTGCGTTACAGAATGGTTAGAGGAAGTACACTGACATCTCAAAGCACTTGTTTGCTAAACAGTGATCCAACCTCAAATCCTCACCAACGTTGTTTATAATAGTGGTGTTGGCAGAAAAGCAGTTCAATGTTGGGACACGTATATTGGTTATCCTCAACGAGTGAGATCGTTCTACCCCATAGCCACTCTACAATCATAACCAAAATATATATATATATTTTTTTGTTAAATGAAACCTCCAATTGTATTTTCTTTCTTTACATTGCTTATGTTTCGTACTCAATATGCATTAAAAACAGAGAGTGAATGAGTGAAGAAATTTGGACGGCTCGTAACAGCGTGGTCTTGAGAGCCGATGAGGGTGATTTAAGTTGGTATGGAGCAGCGCTGAGATGAAGGGGCGGGGGAAATGGGAGATCGCCGAGAAGACCTGCCGACCAATGGCATCGTCCGGCACGATTCCCGCATGCGGAGTGACCCGACTGGGGATTGAGCCCGGATCACCTTGGTGGGAGGCGAGCGGGCTAACCACTCAGCCACCGTGGCCCCTAAAAAAAGAGAGAGAGCAGATACATTGATATAGGCTGTTTACAATAAAATGAGCACTTTGGAAAGCCCTGCTCGAGATCTTGTGTATACACGTTATGTCTTCTTCCGCCTTATATAATTTTTTTCATAACATGTTTTACAGTGGATTTTTGAACAATTTTGACTCGACAAGACGTAAATATCAATTTCGAGCACCTTCTTACATTGTTACAAATTCACTGTGTTCGTTATTCTCAGAGCACTGATTGAAGATAAGAAAACAAAAAATTCTTTTTTTTTTTCCATCAGCACTCCGAGAATAATGACGGCAGTAAATATCTAACAACGTAAAAAGGCGTTGAAAATTAATTATTCGTGTCTTGTCGAGCTAAAAATTTCGACAAACCCTTTGGAAAACAACTTATATCGAAAACCGGGTAAGTATACTGCTTTCATGCATCATTCCCGTTAACGACTGGTAAGAGATGCATAGGGCTTACATTCTTGTTGACAGCGAGGCCGTTAGATACGGCGCACGTTGTCCAGTGAAGAAGGAACTGTGAGGGGCTGGACCATTATCTGTGGTAAGGAAGTAGCCCAACATTCGCCTGGAGTGATCTCGGGAAACCACAGGGAACAGAAATCAAGATGACCCGATGGGGATTCCAACCCAGGTCTTCCCGGACACAAGCCCGGAAGTTTTACACCTGCACCCCCTAGCTCGATATCTTAAGCCTTTTGTCAGCATAAACACGGACGTGAAACATTATTTACTTTTTTTTTTCCATTAATGTCCCAGGGAACATAGCTCTATACAGCGGCTGCAGACCGATGCTACTATGACTTTTTAATAAATGCTATTTGGTATTCTATTAAGAGTGGAATGGACTCCCGTGGGAACCCCGTGTCCAAGGTCAAGAAGCGAGGGAGCGATACGGACGACACTAACACGCACGGGCTTGTGCAGTGTTTCAGTAGTGACGCTGTGCTGTGCATATTAGATCTGTACAAATGGCACTTTATTACACGCGATAAAAGGCCGCCCCGTGTCCAAGGTCAAGAAGCGAGGGAGCGATACGGACGACACTAACACGCACGCTCTTGTGCAGTGTTTCAGTAGTGACGCTGTGCTGTGCATATTAGATCTGTACAAATGGCACCTTATTACACGCGATGAAAGGCCGCCCCGTGTCCAAGGTCAAGAAGCGAGGGAGCGATACGGACGACACTAACACGCACGCTCTTGTGCAGTGTTTCAGTAGTGAAGCTGTGCTGTGCATATTAGATCTGTACAAATGGCACTTTATTACACGCGATAAAAGGCCGCCCCGTGTCCCAGGTCAAGAAGCGAGGGAGCGATACGGACGACACTAACACGCACGCGCTTGTGCAGTGTTTCAGTAGTGACGCTGTGCTGTGCATATTAGATCTGTACAAATGGCACTTTATTACACGCGATGAAAGGCCTCCCCGTGTCCATGGTCAAGAAGCGAGGGAGCGATACGGACGACACTAACACGCACGCGCTTGTGCAGTGTTTCAGTAGTGACGCTGTGCTGTGCATATTAGATCTGTACAAATGGCACCTTATTACACGCGATGAAAGGGCGCCCCGTGTCCATGGTCAAGAAGCGAGGGAGCGATACGGACGACACTAACACGCACGCTCTTGTGCAGTGTTTCAGTAGTGACGCTGTGCTGTGCATATTAGATCTGTACAAATGGCACTTTATTACACGCGATAAAAGGCCGCCCCGTGTCCAAGGTCAAGAAGCGAGGGAGCGATACGGACGACACTAACACGCACGCTCTTGTGCAGTGTTTCAGTAGTGACGCTGTGCTGTGCATATTAGATCTGTACAAATGGCACTTTATTACACGCGATGAAAGGCCGCCCCGTGTCCCAGGTCAAGAAGCGAGGGAGCGATACGGACGACACTAACACGCACGCTCTTGTGCAGTGTTTCAGTAGTGACGCTGTGCTGTGCATATTAGATCTGTACAAATGGCACTTTATTACACGCGATGAAAGGCCTCCCCGTGTCCATGGTCAAGAAGCGAGGGAGCGATACGGACGACACTAACACGCACGCTCTTGTGCAGTGTTTCAGTAGTGACGCTGTGCTGTGCATATTAGATCTGTACAAATGGCACTTTATTACACGCGATAAAAGGCCGCCCCGTGTCCAAGGTCAAGAAGCGAGGGAGCGATACGGACGACACTAACACGCACGCTCTTGTGCAGTGTTTCAGTAGTGACGCTGTGCTGTGCATATTAGATCTGTACAAATGGCACCTTATTACACGCGATGAAAGGCCGCCCCGTGTCCATGGTCAAGAAGCGAGGGAGCGATACGGACGACACTAACACGCACGCTCTTGTGCAGTGTTTCAGTAGTGACGCTGTGCTGTGCATATTAGATCTGTACAAATGGCACTTTATTACACGCGATAAAAGGCCGCCCCGTGTCCAAGGTCAAGAAGCGAGGGAGCGATACGGACGACACTAACACGCACGCTCTTGTGCAGTGTTTCAGTAGTGACGCTGTGCTGTGCATATTAGATCTGTACAAATGGCACCTTATTACACGCGATGAAAGGCCGCCCCGTGTCCATGGTCAAGAAGCGAGGGAGCGATACGGACGACACTAACACGCACGCTCTTGTGCAGTGTTTCAGTAGTGACGCTGTGCTGTGCATATTAGATCTGTACAAATGGCACTTTATTACACGCAATGAAAGGCCGCCCCGTGTCCCAGGTCAAGAAGCGAGGGAGCGATACGGACGACACTAACACGCACGCTCTTGTGCAGTGTTTCAGTAGTGACGCTGTGCTGTGCATATTAGATCTGTACAAATGGCACTTTATTACACGCGATGAAAGGCCGCCCCGTGTCCCAGGTCAAGAAGCGAGGGAGCGATACGGACGACACTAACACGCACGCTCTTGTGCAGTGTTTCAGTAGTGACGCTGTGCTGTGCATATTAGATCTGTACAAATGGCACTTTATTACACGCGATGAAAGGCCTCCCCGTGTCCATGGTCAAGAAGCGAGGGAGCGATACGGACGACACTAACACGCACTCGCTTGTGCAGTGTTTCAGTAGTGACGCTGTGCTGTGCATATTAGATCTGTACAAATGGCACTTTATTACACGCGATAAAAGGCCGCCCCGTGTCCAAGGTCAAGAAGCGAGGGAGCGATACGGACGACACTAACACGCACGCTCTTGTGCAGTGTTTCAGTAGTGACGCTGTGCTGTGCATATTAGATCTGTACAAATGGCACTTTATTACACGCGATGAAAGGCCTCCCCGTGTCCATGGTCAAGAAGCGAGGGAGCGATACGGACGACACTAACACGCACTCGCTTGTGCAGTGTTTCAGTAGTGACGCTGTGCTGTGCATATTAGATCTGTACAAATGGCACTTTATTACACGCGATGAAAGGCCGCCCCGTGTCCATGGTCAAGAAGCGAGGGAGCGATACGGACGACACTAACACGCACGCTCTTGTGCAGTGTTTCAGTAGTGACGCTGTGCTGTGCATATTAGATCTGTACAAATGGCACCTTATTACAAGCGATAAAAGGCCGCCCCGTGTCCAAGGTCAAGAAGCGAGGGAGCGATACGGACGACACTAACACGCACGCTCTTGTGCAGTGTTTCAGTAGTGACGCTGTGCTGTGCATATTAGATCTGTACAAATGGCACTTTATTACACGCGATAAAAGGCCGCCGATTCAACTACGGCCGTGTATTCGTACTTTTATTTTGCCGCTTAAGGAAACTGCACACAGAAGCTTTAAAAATGCAATATTTGATCATTTTCACGAACTTTTTTTTCTCCAAGAATACACTTAATATGACACAAGTAAAAAAATTGGGGAATAGATATAATTATTATTTATTCTGTTCTGACAAAAATGCCGTATTTTCAGAACATTTATTTACCGAGACACGCGTTCGAGCAAACAACGCGGGGTCCATCCCACTTAAAACTGTCTACTTAAACTATCTCTTATACTATACAACCATATTTAGCTATGCATGGCTGTCTTTATGTGAAGGTTACTTCCTTGTCTTATGTTATGACAATGGGCATCTTTATCATTAATAACTGTTGTATCTTCTTCTTGATTACTTGAAACATACACACAGTACTTGATCAAATGTATTCGCATCGCCAGTGGTCTCGCAGTAAATATGGTTTACGCGATGGTAACAGATAGGGAACGTCATATAGTATTTTGAGTGCACGCTTTTGTAATGCGTCTAATTCTTTTATCCGCCTTTTCGATCATGTATTGTTGGTTTCTTTCTTATACAAAAAGGCACATGTTTTAACACTGACATCAATTTCTTCTACATCGCAACAACAATACAGTCGATTCTCCGTTGCCAATTCATATAAAATAAATATCTCAAACTTGTCGGATCCATTTTTTTTTTTCACTCAGCTTTATACATTTTCAACAACTAAGCAGGAAAAAAATCATACCACGCAGTTTTTCATAGAAAAATATATATATATATCGTGCCCTGTACTCCAATGTATGAATCACGAGATCATCCAGCTATATGAATTATGGAGGACCGTCATATCAGAGACTGGACTTTTATTCGAGGATCTGATGTCGGCCCGGAATAACTGAACAAAGTTGAGTCCTGTTATTATCTCGTCTGCTAGATGCGCATCTCTCCAGCTAGCTCTTTGTATAAAACCCCCTGAGATGACTGAATTTCCTCTCTCGCCTTCTCTTTCCACAGCGCGTATGCCGACGCTATCTGCTATCCCTTACACTTCTCCGTTTCTCCTTCTTCGTCCTACTTCTGCTGTGTCTCCTTATTTCTTCGGCCGCCTCGGACGGCGTAAAGGGCGAGAAAAAAAAGAGAATTGCAACACAAGGGCAGAGGAAAATAAATCCTCGGGAAGATACATAAAGAATGGTAAACGAGGAGTTTCGGAAGATGCCGACGTCCTTGCGTTGCGGGTTTTATGTTGAGTGGTCTTCGCCGGTTTTCTTTTTTTTGGTGTTGGCGGCACTGACTCGCAGATGGAATTGTCCATTCTCAATGTCCAGGGAATTGGGGTTATTAATTATTTCTTCTGGTCTCGAGTTCTGCCTCCCAGCTCTTTGTTCCTGATGGCTACTTCGCAATACCCGATGTCTCTCACTTCCAGCTTTCCGCGTAAACACTTTTTCCATTCCTTTTTTTTTTCTACATGATGGAGTTCTTTCCTCTTCTTTTCAATCGTTCCATTACGTTGTGGTCGTCCATAATGGCAGCTATAATCGCTTTAAAAAAATTAAGAAGAATATTTGATTAAAATGTTTTTGTAAATGTATTGAAAAAAATTTCACGCAGTCCGTAATATCTTTAAAAAGAAAGATGTTGGGAGTTGAGAGATTTGGGCAGCTCTTAACAACGAGCTCTTGAGAGCCGATGAGGGCGAAATCTATCGAGAACGGGACAGCGCCGGAATGAAAGGGCGGAGGAAGCGGGAGACCCCCGAGAAAACCCGCCGACCAGTGGCACCTTCCCGCACGATTCCCACTTGCGGAAATTCGGGAGTGACCCGGTCGAGTATTGAGCGCGCCTCGCTTTGTTTGGGGGGGGGGGGGGCGAAATTTGTAACCGCTCAGTCACCGCGGCCCCTTTACAAGAAAGGATTTGTCCTGTGGTTATAAAATACGGAAACTTGTTCGTAGCTTCGGGTCCAGGAACTAAACATTTCAGCAACAACGACGATATTCAGGCTACCTAAACCTCAAACTATCGAAAATAACCTCAAACTAACAGTCGAAAAGACAACACTCGAAGAAACAATCTAATAAACGGGAAATTCAAAATGCGCACATACAAATCCAGCAGGATATCGGAGTATTCTATAGTGTTTGTGTTAAAATACTGTTCCACAACGACAAATTATAATTTTAATATTCTCTTTTAAAAACAGTACAACAACCTCGTAATGAAGCATATATTTTTGTGTGGTCGTATACCTAAATTACAATAAAATTGAATATAGCTTATTCACGGTAAAAGAAGACTTTTGAAAGCCCTGCTTAAGAAACACTTGTATGCACGTTGTGCATTCTTCCGTCTTATGTAAAATTAACATAACCATTGGGCCTCATCACTGTATTCATGCGTCGGCCAAGTGAAAGTTTGCAATTATTATAAAAGTAAACGGATTTTTTTTTAAATTTGCTAATTTTTACACTTTAATGAACGAAAAAAATTAAAGCGAAAGAAATAATGTAAGTTATCAGAAATGGTTACCTAACTACTTTCCCTCCACAGTTATTTACTAGGCCCATGTCTCTCAGTTATCAGAAATGGTTACCTAACTACTTTCCCTCCACAGTTATTTACTAGGCCCATGTCTCTCAGTTATCAGAAATGGTTACCTAACTACTTTCCCTCCACAGTTATTTACTAGGCCCATGTCTCTCAGTTATCAGAAATGGTTACCTAACTACTTTCCCTCCACAGTTATTTACTAGACCCATGTCTCTCAGTTATCAGAAATGGTTACCTAACTACTTTCCCTCCACAGTTATTTACTAGGAACATGTCTCTCAGTTATCAGAAATGGTTACCTAACTACTTTCCCTCCACAGTTATTTACTAGGCCCATGTCTCTCAGTTATCAGAAATGGTTACCTAACTACTTTCCCTCCACAGTTATTTACTAGGAACATGTCTCTCAGTTATCAGAAATGGTTACCTAACTACTTTCCCTCCACAGTTATTTACTAGGCCCATGTCTCTCAGTTATCAGAAATGGTTACCTAACTACTTTCCCTCCACAGTTATTTACTAGGCCCATGTCTCTCAGTTATCAGAAATGGTTACCTATCTACTTTCCCTCCACAGTTATTTACTAGGCCCATGCCTCTCAGTTATCAGAAATGGTTACCTAACTACTTTCCCTCCACAGTTATTTACTAGGCACATGTCTCTCAGTTATCAGAAATGGTTACCTAACTACTTTCCCTCCACAGTTATTTACTAGGCCCATGTCTCTCAGTTATCAGAAATGGTTACCTAACTACTTTCCCTCCACAGTTATTTACTAGGCCCATGTCTCTCAGTTATCAGAAATGGTTACCTAACTACTTTCCCTCCACAGTTATTTACTAGGAACATGTCTCTCAGTTATCAGAAATGGTTACCTAACTACTTTCCCTCCACAGTTATTTACTAGGCCCATGTCTCTCAGTTATCAGAAATGGTTACCTAACTACTTTCCCTCCACAGTTATTTACTAGGCCCATGTCTCTCAGTTATCAGAAATGGTTACCTAACTACTTTCCCTCCACAGTTATTTACTAGGAACATGTCTCTCAGTTATCAGAAATGGTTACCTAACTACTTTCCCTCCACAGTTATTTACTAGGAACATGTCTCTCAGTTATCAGAAATGGTTACCTAACTACTTTCCCTCCACAGTTATTTACTAGGCCCATGTCTCTCAGTTATCAGAAATGGTTACCTAACTACTTTCCCTCCACAGTTATTTACTAGACCCATGTCTCTCAGTTATCAGAAATGGTTACCTAACTACTTTCCCTCCACAGTTATTTACTAGGAACATGTCTCTCAGTTATCAGAAATGGTTACCTAACTACTTTCCCTCCACAGTTATTTACTAGGCCCATGTCTCTCAGTTATCAGAAATGGTTACCTAACTACTTTCCCTCCACAGTTATTTACTAGGAACATGTCTCTCAGTTATCAGAAATGGTTACCTAACTACTTTCCCTCCACAGTTATTTACTAGGCCCATGTCTCTCAGTTATCAGAAATGGTTACCTAACTACTTTCCCTCCACAGTTATTTACTAGGAACATGTCTCTCAGTTATCAGAAATGGTTACCTAACTACTTTCCCTCCACAGTTATTTACTAGGCCCATGTCTCTCAGTTATCAGAAATGGTTACCTAACTACTTTCCCTCCACAGTTTTTTACTAGGCCCTTGTCTCTCAGTGCGCCCGTTAAAATATATGCTGGTAAGGGCATTGAGTTTTTTCTGACGTTGATTTCGAAAGTGCTCACTCTATCGTGAACTCACTCTAATAAAATTTATTGAGTTATGTAATTTTTTGTAAAAATTCATTACAATATACGAGGTAATGTTTATGGAACTTCGAGAAGTTTTCTAAAATTTTCACCAATACATTCTCATAATCACGCTTTATTGTTTCAAATTTAGATATTACATATTAAGTGCAAGAGAAGGAATTGAAGCCTTAACTTTGCCAGTATAAATAAAGTCGATATAAATAATTAAATTAATAAGTAAATAAAATTATGTAGTACTTATAAAAATTAAAAAAAATAATTTAAGCTACTTTTAGGGCTGTTAATGATTTCGGTTGGTGTAAGCGTCTGATATTTTCCACTCTGAAAAGACTCGTTTACTGACAGCAGACAAGTGTCATTACTGGACTCCATAGAAATGTCGCCACTCACTTCCTGAATCAAGTTACGAGCAGAGCTGGTTTAACACGCATGCTGATGATATCACGAAGGATTATCGCGTTTGTGTATATCATGTCCATCACGCTACGCACAGATCACTTATCACAAGTCATTCGCAGCTGCGGCAATGACGTGATCTGACCGTGCGATAGAACAGTAATTTCAATATGTTTGGTCGAAAATACGTTGCTCAAAATCCGTACATATGTGTGTATATTATGTAACATTTTGAAACTGCCCTGCTTATTATTTTTACATTTTCGTTTCGTAAATTAAGTAATACGGTTAAAAATTACATTTTTAATATATGTCATTTTCTAACAAAAATTGTTCTTGTTAAACTGCGATTTTTTCTGCTGAATCGCAGACAACTGCGCTGTTTATGGCTGTTTATTTTTTAAGATGTATTTTTCTAAACTTATATATTTTGAATTTGTTTTCTCGCGGTAATGTGCTCCTTTTACAAGGCGCTAATGCGTGGCCAGAAATATTTCCATATAGTATTTTATGAGGGTCTTGATGTTAAAACTCATTTCACATATGAGTATAACTATCTCCCACCTTTCTAAATGTCTTGTGTAGGCTGACGAATTTTATCGTACATTATTTACGTATTTGCATTATTTACTTTCAGTGAGCACTTTTGAAATCAACCTTCGAAAAAAGTCACTGCCCCTGCCTATGCATATATTATAACGGGCGCACTGAGGGACATGGATGGAAAGAAGATCCATATCTTAATGTCGAATAAAAAGTGTTGGGTAACAATTTGTGATAGCTTAAATTTATCTATTTTGCTTTAGGGGCTTTTTTTTTTACTGCAACGAAATTAAAAATTGACCAAATATATAAATAATTTACTTTTCTAATAATTTTACAGTTTCGTTTGGCCGACGTAAGAACAAAGTGACGAGGCCCACAACAATGTTAATTTTACATAAGGCGGAAGAATACACAACGTGCGTACAAGGAGAACTTAAGGAGGTGATTTCAAAAATGCTAATTTTACTGTAAAACGCCTATAATGTGTGGCATTTGTTACAATAAAAGCAGATAAAAGTACTTCATTTCTGTAGTATTTTTTTCACACAAGAAAATTAACTTGCCGTGGTCTAAACGGTAACTAAATTATAAATAATCCTCTTCTAATATGATTTTTACCAAAGTAAACCCAACTGCGCAGTTACCAAATATCTAAACTAAGAAACACTAAAACATCATATTTTTCGTTTGTATATCTTGTCAGTTAGAAAGACACTTTCAGAAAAAGCACTAGGTCTATTCAAAAATAGAATTTTTGTAATCAGATATTAAGCATAAATTCTAAATTAATTCAATTAGTTCACGTTTCAGTTTCAACGAAACTGGATATCTTAAATCTAATTTTAAATTTGTATCAATTAGATGGAACAGCAAATGCAATATACTTTATATACTTTATTTACATATATATACATACACACACACACACACACACACACACACACACACATATATATATATATATATATATATATATATATATATATATATATATATATATATATATATATATATATATATATATATATATATATATATATATATATATATAAAAGCTGTTCACGGTGAAGTGAGCACTTTTGTAGCGCTGGTTTTTTTTCATATCAGCCATTTCTCTTCCTTCCGTCACTTTTTAAAAATAAATATTGCTATGCAAACAATAACCACAGTGTATATATATTTCACCGGACACGAAAGTTAACGTCTAAGGCTAAAAAAGAAAAATATATTTACTGACTATTATTCCAAATGAGAGGGATTCAAATTGTGCTCACTTTACCGTGAATATCCTATAAAAACCTACAACTTCTTAACAGTCTCTAGGGTGTACACGTATTTGTGGAACACGATATCTTGCACTTTAATGCAACTGGTAATGAAAAGGGACCCCTCGAAATTTGCGTTATCTTTTCACATCTAGCCAAAATTCATAGCATTATATTGGGGCACTCAGTGGTGGAGTGTTCATTTATTGGCGCAGGGTTTCCCGGGCCGTGCCAAATAAAGGACGGTCCAATGACACGCATATTGCAAAAGGAAGAGACTTTTCAAGTTTAACAAGGCCCTCAGATAATAACGCGGATGTTGCAGGTCCTTAGTAATCAAACACACGTGTTAAAATGTAGCTGGCACCTTTGGTGGACTATGCACCCCGGGCGGCCCGAAGATTCTCTCTCGTCTTTCTTGAGGAGTCGTAGTTAAGACGGTACGCGCCAAATTGCCGACGCGAAATCCTACGTTCCGTGATTGATATGCCAGCATCCCCAGGAGCGCCGTTATAAACAAGGGAAGGCGTTGGGCGCCGCGAGATGTTTTATTCATGTCCCGGCAATTTTCTTGATTCTCCTCGGCGATTTCGGGGCGTCAAAAGACCCTTTGTGGCCGCGGTAATCAGGCCTCATTGACGCCGGGGCATCTCTACCAACACCCTTAACCACGGCCCCCCGTCCGTTTTTTGCTACCCCCATCTCTCTTTTTTTTCTTTTACCCCCTTTCCGCCCGTCAACGAATTCCACCACCGCTTCCATAACGAAGCTCGAAATAAATTGGAAACACACTGAAGAAGGTCCTATAGATACACCAAAAAAAAAAATTCCATTCCTCAATCCTGCCTGCTCCTCTGCCTCAAACGTGCAAATTCCGTTGTCACACTTTACACATAGGCCCCTAACTATTATTTTTCATCCCGTTTCACTCTCACACGTTTGTGTATTCATGGCCACAAAAAAAAAAAAAAAAAAAGAAGTATTCGCATTTTCGTTTGGTTTTCCCTTTCCACGAAATTTTTTCCTCTTTTTTCCCCTCGTTTCCTGCTGCGTTCGGATCCAATCTCGTTCTTCTTCTCCTCCAGGACTACATTTCACGATTCAAGGCCTAGCTTAATTTATTCCTTGTTCCCCGGTTCCGATTAGATTACAACTTACAATTTTTTTCCCTCTGTGATCTGGTGTCGCCTTACGTTATTTATTCTTCTTGCACGGGAAGTAAGAAACTCTACTACCATGATTAAAACGCTCTTATATGGTAGAATCTGCACCGTTTGAGTCAAGAACCCAAACGTAAGATTTTAGCAAAACTATGGTCGGCGTGTTTTCTCGGGGATCTCCCGTTTCCCTCGCCCTTTCATTTCGGCGCCGCTCCATATTCACTTCAATCACCCTCATCGGCTCTCAAGACCTCGCTGTTACGAGCCTCCCAAATATAACAAAACTACTAATTGATACGTGTGTATGCATACGGGCCTGTTGTGCATGCATGCGTTGAGCAAAATTCTTGTAATTTGGCCTAACACCTGCCAGTTCATCATCAGTGTTTTATGGACTAGTTTAAACTTAATAATCACAACTTAAATTTATACATTTTTCAGTACTTAAATATGCACGTCTATATGTAGTATTAATTACCTGTTCCATCAATGTCTAGTAATGACTTTTGATTTTCTGCAGTGTTTGTTAATTTGAAAGAACTATAATATTTTTTTCTTCTAAACTGCAACAAGAAAGAGCAAATTACAAAATGGTTCGGTGTAAAAGAGGCAGATATGCCTTAACTGCGCCAAATAAAGACGATTTATTATTTTTATTGTTGTTATTATTAATATTATTTATTAATATATATATATCTTGTATGGCTGTTACGAAAAAAGTAGGCCCGTGGCAATGTTAGATTTACATAAGGCGGAATAATACCCAACGTGCATACAAGTAGATATTAAGCAGGGCTTTCAGAAGTGCTCAGTTTACCGTGAACAGCCTATAACAGCGTAGCAAAATCCATCATAGCGGAAAACAATTGCGTATTTCTATCAAAATTAAAGTATGATAAATCATTTAAATACTATTTTCTTATACAGGCTATTCACGATAAAGTGAGCACTGCCCATATCTGCACATATTTGAAAGGACGCGCTTGATTGGCGTTCGCCCAGGAACGTTGGTGATGACGTAGTCCCGTGTCTAAAACGTTCAAATGAAAGTGTCAAGTACACACTTGTGAATAGTGAAATTATTAATTTTGCTTTCTGAATTTTTAGTAGCCTACGTATAAGTGAATGAAATAAAATATATGTAGAATATGTACTTTTATAATAACTGTGCAGTTTCACTTGACCGACGCATGAATAAAGTGACGAGGCCCATGGCAGTGTTAATTTGACATCCGATGGAAGAATACACTATGTGCATGCAAGTAGATTTTAAGCAGGGCTTTCAAAGGTGCTCAGTTTACCGCGAACAGCTTATAAACTTACATAATGAGGGGTGAGGTGAGGTGAGGTGATAGGGCGGGGGACAACTACAAAACCCCACAAACCTAGTTACGCCCCTAGCAAACATCACTAACGTGAAACTTTTCATGCAATTATATATGAGTTTATTTATTACGTCTACTCGTAAATATATTTATTATGTACGTTTAAGCGAACTTCAACTTTTTAATAAGTGAGTGTGGACCTATAATAATCAAAGTATCTTTCTTTAAACTTATTTTAAATCAAACCTTGAAAAACCACCACATGTATGAATTGATTGATTGATTCCGAAATATGTCATTTATCACAAGCGTTTCATATTTCTGTTTATACTGAAGAGTCTTATTTTTTGGTTAAATCAATTTTTTATAGGCTGTTCACGGTAAAATGAAAACTTTTGAAAGCCCTGCTTAAGATCTACTTGTGTGCACGTTGTGTATTCTTCCGCCTTATGCAAAATTATCATTGCCATGGGCCTCATCACTTTATTCGCGCATCGTTCAAGTGAAACAGTGGAAATATTAGAAAATCTAATACTTTACAAATTTCGTAATTTCTACACATCGAAGCATTAATAAAACAGAAAGAAATAATGTAATTTATTAAAAATTTTACCTATTACTTTTTATTCGAAGTTTAAGATATGGAACTATTTTCCATCCACTGTCACCAACTTTACTGGGCGCATGTCACTCACGGTGACCGTTAAAATATATGTAGCCGGGGAGCAGTGACTTTTTTCTAAAGTTGATTTCAAAAGTGCTCACTTTATCGTGAACAGCCTTTACTTGCGTTTTATCTATAAATTATAATAGAGAAAATAGGTGCGTTGGTAACGCTTGGTAAGAAACAGTTCTCGTGGAAAATATTATTAAAGTGAGCGCGCGCGAAATGCGGTGCGCTGTCCCTTTGCTGCAAGTTTCCTAGACTTGGTCTGAAAGTAGAACTTTAGCAGGGTGTTCAGAAATATCGTTAAGTAACCACGAATAGGCTATACAATGCCCGACGGGAACAGCTATGCGTGAAGTCTGTTCACGTAAAAGTGAGCACTTTTGAAATGAACCCTAGGAAAAAGTCACTGTTCCTACCTGCATATATTTCCACGGGTGCACTGGGTGGCATGCGCCCACTGTAAGGCGTGACGATGGATGGAAAGTAGTTTCAGTTCATTTATTTGCTTTCCTGAGATCTCAAAATTGATATATGGATCAAGTCATGTCATTTTACAATACAAATATACACAATAAAATACACAATAATGTTTGCGCAATACTTAATATATTAAAAACAATACAAACGGCAGCTCTAATTACAACTAATTATACTAAACACGCTACTATTGCAAACTGTAAATTTATACATTGTGTATATTTTGAAGTAGAATAGTAACAGCGTGACAACTCATGTACAAAAAAAATTCCTCAGCATCGTAACAGCAATAATCAAGCAGGAAATGAGTCGGTTTGCGGCAAAACTAGAGTGGTCCTTAATTTTTCTAAGAGAATGTGGCAGATTATTCTAAAGTCTTTTTCCATTGGTCGTAACCAGCTTTATGATGCTGCTTTCATTTATAAAGTTAATATGGACATCATCTTTGCTTCTAGTATCATGATAACGCACCAGTGTGTTTACCTGACGCTTCGTATCAATATTTTTATGTATCTTAACGTCGAATAAAATGTGTTAGGTAACCATTTGTTATAACGTATATTATTTCTTTCACTTTATGTTTTTTTAATGCATGGAAGTGTAATAATTTTACTGTTTTATTTCGCCGACGAATGAACGAAGTGATGAGGACCATGGCAATGTTAACTTTACATAAGGCGGAAGAATAAACAACGTGGGTACAAGTAGATCTTAAGCAGGGCTTTCAAAAGTGGTAATTTTACCGTGGACAGCTTATACCCGCCCTAGCAATCTGCGTCGTCGTCGTGGCCGAGCGATTGCCGCGCTCTCCCGCGGGCTACCGCCGAACCTAGGCACGTCCCGGCAGGGAGATTAAAAACACGCCCCTCTATCCTCCTCGACAAACGCCTCCTTTTTTTTTCCTCCACCCCGTGCAGCAAACCGCTTCCCCGAGGCTGGCTGGATGTGTTAATTATGGGACCCTGCGGAAGAGGCGTGCGGGGGTGGATCCGTCTGACGCAGGCCACCCCTTCTGGGGCAGGCTGGCCGACCCACAGCTCGACAACCCTCCAGGGGTAGAGAGGGGAAAAAATATATACCCGCGCTGGCCGCCTGCGGTTGGTAGCCCTGCCCGCGTCCGGTCCTAGCATCCCTTGCGACGAACGCCTGTTGGACAGACGTAATGGTGGCTTTGCAATTAAATACTGAAGAATTAAGAATTTTACTTAAGAGGAATGTGAAGTGAAACATTTTTTTGTGAAATCACTGTTTTCGCGTATTCGCGTATCTCAGTAAATATATGTTCTGTAAACACGAAATTTTGCTAGAAAAGGTGGGGGGGGGGGGGGGGGAAACTATTTTCTATGACTTCATATTTTTACTATTAACATATTAAGTACATCCATGAAGAATCGTGAAAGTGGTTAAATATCGCATTTTTGAAGCTTGCCTATGCAGTTTCCGTAAGTGGCAAGAGAAAAGTAAACACATACGGATGTAGTATAATCTGTGGGCTTTCGTTGGATGTAATAAAACCTCACTGTTGCAGATCTGATTAGCACAATACAGGACCACGACGGAAACACTGCACGCCTTGCGCGTAGGAGCGATGTTGTACTAGGCGTGCGTGTTAGTGTCGCCCGTATCGCCCCCTCGCTTCTCGACCTTGGACGCGCAGGTTCGCGCTCCTCTCAAGGCCAATGGTGCACGAAAACAGTATGTTTACCAGATTTCCCTCCTAACTTGTTTCTCAGATGGTTTATCGAAATTTTTGGCACGACAATATGTAAATATTAATTTTCAACAACTTCTTGCGTTGTTAGATATTCACCACCTTTATTATTCTGTGGGAACTGATGGAAGATGAGAAATAAGATATTCTTTCTTATCTTCCATCAGTGCTCCGATAATAGTAATTATAGTGAATATCTATCAATGCAATAAGGTGTTAGAAATTATTCTTCACGTCTTCTCGTGCCAAAAATTTGAAAAATTCTCTGGAAAACCACTTTTGACTAAAATTAAGGTAAATACACGGATTTCTTGCGCCATTCCCACTAATGTCTCGTTATGCACGCGGATAATGAACAATGTGAAGTTTTGCAGGTTATGATTGAATTAGCAACTGTTAGGTCTAGCCAATCAAAATCGCAGGAGACGTAAGTAACCGCAGTAGCTTGAAAAAAAAAAAGTACATATATTTAATTATTTGTTGTTACTGCTGTGTAATCGTTAAAAAAAACTCGTGAAATCTAATAAAATGGGAAGCCGATGCCAACATTAGTCATTTATATCAATAAATCTGAAAAGGTTAATTAAAGCAAATTCAATAACCTCTTCCACGAAAAAAAAAAAAAAAAAAACATGACCATAAACAATTCTTTAAATTGAGAGGTTACTGTCTCTCGATTAAAATAATTAATTTCATACGATTTCACAAAACGACATAACCTAAATACAAGTTGTAGATACAGTTTCTCGCCAACAACAGTCGCTGTGCTCTGATTGGCTACTTCGTATTGACTTGTACTAAAGATATAAAATATAACGATCTCTTAAGTCACGCCCAGAACGCACACGACAGTCATGAACTAATACCCTTGAATACATTGAATCATATGTTAAGCACATGGCGCACTTATTCTGATAAGTCAATCGTAAACCCACCTTATGCCTCGTTACTGAACCAGCTCTTGCGCAGTGCGTTAACGTTACTTTACGTTGTCTAATCGCGATTTCTTGACACCTTTTGAATCTAAACTTTGAATGTATGACGCGTCTGGTTGTTTCCTAAATACGTAAATTTATCATAATCGTTTTATACTTCTGTTGACGTACAAGTAACTGGTTTTTGTTCATTGATCATTTATAGGCTGTTCACGGTAAAGAGAGCACTTTTTAAGGCCCTCCCAACAGTAAATAACCTCTAATAAATATATCTTATTGCAGCCGAAGGTATTTCATTTTGGTGGTGGTGAAATGTATACACTGTGTTTATTGGTCACATTGCAAGGTTTATATTGAAAAGCAGTAGGAAGATGGAAATTTGATGAAAGGAAAAAGTGCTCAATTTACCGTGAACAGCCCATACTTATATTCTACCTATAGTTACTTTATAATTAGTATGAATAAATACGGTAATGCCTAGTAAGATGTAGTTCTATTGTAAAATATAATTGAAATGAATGCACACGAGTGCGGGCCATTCTGCCTTCGGCGTAATTTCCTAGACTCGTCAAGGCTTTGCGACCGCGGCATTGCAGTGGCTAGGTTACTCGCGCCTCCCACCTCTGCGAACCGGGTTCGTTTCCCGGTGACGTGGCTCCCGGAATTTCGCACGAGGTTAATCGTGTCGGACGATGACTTGCATTCCAGCACTGCTCCATACTCACCTCGCTTCTCCCTAGTCGGCTCTCAAGACCTCAATGTTAAGAGCAACCCGAAGCTCTGGATTCCACTTCACTCCACTTTACAGACGCACGTAGATGTTCCGTGTGTGTGTGTGTGTGTGTGTGTGTGTGTGTGTATATATATATATATATATATATATATATATATATATATATATATATATATATATATATATATATATACTGCCCTGCTTAAGATTTATTTGTATCCACGTTGTGTATTCCTTCACCTTATGTAAAATTATAATTTCCATGGGCCTCATCACTTTGTTGATGCGTCGGTCGAGTAAAACGGTGAAATAATTAAGAAAAGTAAATGTCTTGCAAATCTGTTTATAAGTAGGCTTTTATGCATTAGAAACAGGAGACGAAAGAAAGATTTTTTTTTTTTTGTATTCACAAATGTTTACCTGGCACTTTAAACTGAACGTTAAGACGTCCCATCGTTACCAAGAAACAAGCCGCAATGCCACTCAAGTGTGCCAGTTAAAATATATGCAGGTTGTGACTGTGGCATTTTTCAGAAGGTGATTTCTAAAGTGCTCACTTAATCGTGAACAGCCTCTATATTGTTGCAAACGACAATTTTGCCACGTATTTTCGCCACAGTGTTGCAAACTTTAGTAGCGCCTACGATCATGTCGCGAAACCATAAAATATCATCCAAAATATAGGCAAATTTTTGCCTTTTTAACGGCGTTAAAACCTGTATATATGCGGCGATGAACGTGTTAATTACAATTCCCGGCTGACTTTGAAGTGTGAATGGGGTGAATTTGGTTCAAATGGGAGTGTGGGAGGGCTGCGTGTGTCACACAGCGCCATATATTCTACGCACCGGCTGACCTCGACTGGACAAGCTCCGGGAGAGTAAAAAAAAATCTCCGCACGCTGTCCGCCTGCGGTTGGTAAACCTGTCCGCGTCCAATTTCAGTCCCTTTTGGCCTGCGAGTAATGCTCGGTTCACAATTAGAAATAACAGTAACCACAGAACATACGTCGTGTGCACAAGAATTTATCGCCATATTTCCAAACCTATTGATTTCCTATTTGCGCACAACAGGGCGGGCTCATAAGAGTTCGTGACATACTGTAGTACAAAAAGGAAATGGTTGTATTTCATTGTTCGTGCAGGCGCATGGGGCATTAACCAATTACAGAAAAATTATAACATTTTCAACGAAGTTGTTTATTTAAAACAGACGAACACTTATGCTGCAGAAACGAGGAAATTTCGAAAAATATAAATTTTGAGGGGAAAAAAATAGGTAACAGTTTACCAGCTGAAAATTTTAATGGTTATCCGCGTGTTTACTATTGAAGAAGCAAGCACTTTAAAGGAAAACAACAATTCAAAATATTTTTAACACATTGTAACCTATGCTCGAGTGTAGCTCGAGCAAAGTTAATTTGAAAATTTCGTTGTTGTTCAGAACAAAACTCACATGGCTGTGCAGTCTTTGTTCGGCTAGTGTTTAACATGATCTCCACAAGAACACCACAGCGCAGTAACAATTATATTGCTTACGGTATAATTTCATATTCTGTATAGCCACACAAAAGGACATGATTGAATGTAAATCCTTTCATACGACTAAGGACATATGATTAGGTCAATATCATTTCGGATCTCAATTGGTTGATGACCGGCCAATGATGAACGCTGTAAAGTACAGGGTAGTGTCTGATGTGATATGGACCAATAGGATGATGATTAGTTCTAACACAAACACCAACAGAACCGGTGTTCTTGCAGTAGTGGATATAAGTGACTCACTTCTAATTTGTCTTAAGTTCCAGTAAATGTGTGCAGACCTTAATGTGTTAATTACTGCCCATTTCAAACATAACATCGAAATCTGTTACGAAAATACATTATTTAACAACTAGCGTCAGATTTGTCGCACAATTACATTGGCTTTAATAATACATATGTATTCAACTGCGAATCAAGTTCGCAGAAAAATTCAGTCCGTATGAATGTTCTGCTGTTATGCTCTATGCTCTCTGCTTGTGTATTTTGATTGCGAACCAGACTTAAACTTGGTTTAAGAAGAGTGAGTGAGTGAAGAGATTTAGGAGCCTCTTAACATCGTGGTCTTGGGGGCCGATGAGGGTGGTTGAAGCGAGTATGGAGCGGCGCCGGAATGAAGAGAGGGAGGGAACGGGAGATCCCCGAGAAAACCCGCCGACCAGCGGTATCGTCCGGCACGATTCCCGCTTGCGAAAACCCGGAGTAGTCCGGCCAGTGACTGAACCAGGTTCGCCTTGGCGGGAGGCAAGCAGTCTAACCGCTATGCCATATTCTGTACTTGTGTGACATGTTTAAAGAAGAAAGGAAAAAATTAGAACAGAAATTAAAACATTTTGATGACATATGGCCATTACAAAAACATAATATATATGACAAGGAAATGTAAAAATAATAAATATAAGTATTAGTAAAATATATGGCTTGTTAAAAACTATGAATGATGATTAACTGAGTAGTCTAGGCAGCGGATGAGAGTGTGCTGGAACTAAGGGAATTACTGAGCGAGTGTTTGTGTTTGTCTAGTGTTTTATCGTTTAAATTAAATAAAAATTTAAATAACTCCCTTTCAGATAAGAAACAGAATTTTCAGTAAATATTTAAATTTGGCAGAATAACAGTGGGGAAGAAAAATGGAAAAGTTCCCAACACGAAAAAGTTATAAAGAAGAACACAGGATCTGAAATGAATGAAAGAAGAATTGAAGAGAATATGGAGAAAACTAGAATAAAGAGGAAGAGAAGAAAAAGAAGAGAAAGAAGAAGAGGATAGAAAATGGGGAGGAGAATGGAGAAGGAAAGTAGAAGAACAGCAGAAGAGAGAAAAAGAGGAGGAGAAGCAGCAAGAAAGAGAAGAAGAAAGACAAGATCTTAAACGGATGAAAGAAGAACAGAAGGAACTGCGGAGAAGAAAATCTAAATGAGGAAAAGATGTGATTTGTGATAATATGTTGGTTGATGTCTGTGTATGTGTCTGTGTAAAAAAAAAGGGGGGCGCCCGTAGGAGCGGAGCTTCATTCCCTCGTCCGCCGGGAAACGAAGGCCTGGGTCTTCAGAAGGGGTACTTCGATGCCCTGGACGATGCTTAGGTTGGAGCAGAACGGAGGGCGAGGGGGGAAAATAATCAAAAGAACAAAACAGAATAGTACTGATATGGAGGGGGCTGGGGCTTCGGGTTCATGGACGGGGCCATTCGACGTTGGGTGCCATGGCGGACCGGCCGAAAGGCTAGTTAGCTGTGTGCGGGCCCGACGGCGTCTGGTCGCGCGGGCGGATTCGTGGGAATCCCGGTCCCTGGTCTGTTCCTGCGGGGGCGGCGAAATGGGGGGCGGTCGAAAGGATACCCGTCGGGGAGCTGTCTCGGTCGGGGCAGAATAGCTCACCACCTTCCTAGGAAGTGTGAATGATGCTTTTGAATAAAAATAGAATTTGTAGCTTAAATTACGGGCGCCCAGACGAACAGCCGCCCTCCCACCAAAAAAATTGTGAATTAATATAACTTATATACTGTTTGTTAAATTGTAGTAGCCATTATAGAATTGAATACCCTGAATGGCTGTACTGCTAAGTAGGGTTAATGAAATAAATATAAAAAAATTCTAACTGCTCAGCCACCCAGGGCCGGCGACGCGTACTGTGTTTGTACTGCCATTGGTCCATAGAACTGCAGGCGAAAAAAATAATAAGATTTAATCCAATTCATTAATTAGAATATCTCATTTCTAATTAGAACTTTCGTTTATTTTTCCTATACTCGTTTAGAAATAATTGTTATTTGCAAATAAATCATTACTTTACTAAACTCGCGTAAATTTCTAGTCGCGCGTGATTGGTTGAACATAAGACGAGTACATTCACCATGGATCACATTTTTTTTTTTTTTTTTACGCGTTCTGTGCGGACGCCTCTTAAGTACGCGTAAATTGATCGTTGACTAAGCTTAACCCGGCCAAATACTGCACAGGTTTGTGTTGCTCGAGCTGTGGTCCCCAGACAATTTGCAACACTCTGCCTCAACCTACCAGTAATGTTGCCTAACTACGAACAGCATACAGCACAAAATTCTATAGGCTGTTCACGGCAAACTGAGCACTTTTGAAAGCCCTGCTTAAAACCTTTGTACCCGAATTGTACATTCTACCTTCATATGTCAATATTACGTTCGCGTGAGACAGAACGCTTTATTCATGCGTTAATCAAGTGCAACTGGAATTATTTAGAAAAATTGTCTAATTGTTTCACATATAAACATTTTTAAAGAAATGCAGACAGCAAAATGAATACTTTCAATACTCACAAGTGTTTTCATACGCGTGGAACTACTTCCCCAGCGACGAGGCGGACGGGATATGCCATCGGTCATCCGCCAATGCGTGCCTCCTTTCGTCGAAATGCCGTGAACTGGTGTTATTGAACAGCTTGTACACGCACGTTACGTATCCGCTCACACGAGCGTATAAACACGTCAATCAAACTGCGATATCAAGCAGGACGTTCCTGCAGCCATACGCCACGTGGTGTCACATTTGAAAAGTACTTGGCGTGCGTGCACTTTCAGCTGTAGGCAGTACATTTCCTGTGTAGAATCATTTCCAGGGGATAATAAGCGACATTCGCCATGACTTCTGGATCAGCCCTCGTGTTTGTGGCTAGATCACTATTGGGGCCGCTCCAGGAATCTCGCACGCGTGAATTGTGGCGGACGATGCCACAGGCAGGTGGGTTTTCTCAGGGACGCTCCAAGCGCCCCCCCCCCCCCTTTTTTCCCTTCCCACCAATCATCCTTTTACAAAAGTGAAAATAATCTTCTTGCAACAAGAAGAAAATCAGTTCGAATGGCTGCACGGGACTCCTCTTCAGCTGAACACATGTTCCTAAGACTTAACACAATAAATAAAGAAGTACGTAATCAGCAGAAATAACTGGCGCATGAACTGTACATTTTAATAATGAACAATAACTGGATAAAAATATCACAGTCAACCGCTCCAAAAATGTGCTGTCAGACTAATGTTGGTTTTTTTTTTATATCTCGCCGTTTTCTTGCTGCAATTTTCACACGAGTTCGGATTTTTATGGCCTTGAAAGTTGCGCACTGCATTTATTTTGCGAGGTTGTATTGTTCTGCTTTTAAAGTCTTGGCTTAGTACATCTTAGGGCTAAATCAGTAGTTCTGGTTACAGCACTCCCCATAAATTTGCACAAAGCAAAACATAAAAAGAAATAAACAACAACAAATACCAACTCAGCTGATTTTTAAAAGAAAAATTGTCTTTTAACTACTTGGTTATGCGACAAGAACATCTCCGGGTAGCTATTTTCATCTGGCCTTTCTTATTTCAATTGTTGAGTTGTACTCACAGGTTGAAATTTTAATTATAAAATATTTTTTTCAACTCTCCCGGTCGTCTTTTCCTTTGCCGCAGCTGTGGCACGTTAATTATCGCGAAACTGCCCAGAAGTTAAAATCCACAAAACTGTCAAAATGCCGAAGTTTGCGCTAAATAAATTGCTTAATTAGCGTGTAGGAAGCAACGAGGAACAAGAATTATTCGCTTTCATTAATGCCACCTTGGTCCGGAAAGATAAATAACTGATAAAAGTTGGACACTGAGACAGAAATAACTCAAAAAATGTGCGTATTACCCCTGATGCGACACATGTTTGGGCGAAAAAAAGTTACAATGTCTTTAAAATACTTCAAGGTTTGATATCCCGTACTATGAATAGAAATGAGGTTTATATTTACTTTTACGGGTTGAATTGCTATCCAGGTACAACATTTTTTTAAAGCGGCACCCAATTACTCTTTTTGACATTCAGACTTCAGTATAGTTATACCATACATTTGACCAAGTTATATTGTATATTCTGAATATACCTACTGCCCCACAGACATTTTAATAGTTTACAGTTGTCAAACGGTTTTTGTTTTCAAGAGACCAATATAGAATAGTTCGGTCTACTTTTTCACTAAGATTTCTTTTATAACTGTTGAATACTTGGTATAATTATTTGCGTAGTCATCCGTCCACAGCCCTTACAACCAATTGAAAGTCATAGAGCTGGGGACGACTCCGACACTCGTGTAAGCTTGGGTGCGGATGCTGCTAGATAGCTCCGTGTGGATATACGCTCAGTCCATCTACAGTAGTTATAAAATAGCACTTCAGGTCCAGCTTCGAATATATGTACCGCCCTTGGAATTCACTTAAGACCATACGTCGTATATATGTTCCCGTCTTCTTTAAAATACTGCAGCTGAAGTTTGTCGGTCCAGTTTAGATATAGTTTCCATACTACGTAGATGTTAAAAGCTTCCATTTCACTTTAAGAAGTTGAATTAAGTAATTTTTGTAAATTACGAACATAGTTAAAAATACTACGTTTTTGTATGTTTAATTATCGTGTAAGTAATTGTTTTATTGTGTGGGAAATGCAGAGCAAAGGCAAATACAGAGTGGATATGAATTGTACCGACAAATTTGGTGAGGTAATTCCTCATCAGAAACTAGGTATAAAACATCCACACAACATAAAGCCTTTATCTATTCCGAAGGGGTGAAAACCGCCCTTGAAATTATGCATGAAGCAGATGCTTTCTGCTAGTAACACAGCCGGAATGAACGGCAAAAATGTATGAGTTCCGGGATACTGAATTATTAAACGACAAATTACAAAGCATAAAAATATGGGCACCAATTTCAACCTCCATCCATGAAAAATGAGGGGTTGGCAGCACATTTGTGCAAATAAAAATGTGACTGTTTCACTTTTTTTGCTGCTTCCCGTGGATTTTTTAATCTACCGTACACTGTGAACAAAACTTCGGTTTTTTTGTTTTTTAAGCTAAATGCAGCCATTTCCGAGAATTTAATCCATAATATTACAACAATGAATCTTAACGTCTCGCAAATAGCAACACATTTACTGTCGGTGCATGATGTTGCTGTTTTCAATGACACAATTTAATGTTGGAACAAGGTAGGTAGGTAGGTAGTTGGGCTTAACGTCTCGTCGACAGTGAGGTCATTAGAGACGGTGCAATATCAAGATGGCCGGACCGGGGATCGAACCCGTGTCCTCCCGAATGCGAGTCCAGTGAGTTACCACTGCGCCACCCTGCTCGGTAATGTTGGAACAAGTCGTGATTGAGTGAAGCTATTTGGGCGGATCTTAGCGGCGAGGTCTTGAGAGCCGATGAGGGCGATTGAAGTGAACATGGAGCGGCGCCGGAATGAAGGGGCGTGGGTAACGGGAGATCCCCGAGAAAACCCGCCGACCAACGGCATCGCCCGGCACGATTCCCACTTGCGAAAATCCGGTGACCCGTCCGGGGATTGAATTCGGCTCGCCTTGGTGGGAGGCGAGCGACTGTGGCCCCGGAACAAATCGTGCTTCATGTGTTATCCATACCTACCCCGACAACTATCTCTGATATACAAGTAGAGCCCGTAGTGGCGCAGTGGTTAGACTGCTCGCCTCCCACCAAAGAGAATCGAACTCGACTCCCGGTTACGAATATTCGTATCTGGGAAACGTGGCAGACGTGACCATTGGGCAGGGTTTTTTTTTTTTTTTTTTTCGGGGTACAACCGTTTCACAGCCATCTAATTTCGCCATTGCTCCATTTTCACCCCACGTGACATTCATCGGCATAAATTAATTTCTCGAAAACGGCTATATTTAGGTTAAAAACACAAGACTCGAAGTTTTGTTCACCATGCCCGGTAGATTACAAATCCGCAGGAAACAACAAACAAAGCGACACAGTTACATTTTTATTTGCACAAATCTGCTGCCAATCTCTCACTTTTCATGGATGGGGGTTGATATTGGGGCCCATATTTTTGTGCTCTGTAATTCGTCGATTAATAATGCAGTGTCCAGAAACTCAGAATTTGTCGTTCATTCTGGCTGTGTTACTAGCTAAAAAAAAAAAAAATACTCTGCTTCAAATACACTTTCAAGGGCGGTTTTCACCCCTTCGGAATATACCAAGACTACATACGTTGTGTAGATATTTTCGACGAGGAATAACCCCACGTAGTTAGTCGATACAGTTCATATCCAGCCTGTATTAAAAAAATCTGTTTACTCTGGTAAGCAATTTTTGTCTAAAATATGAGAATAAAATACATCTTTAAATTATCGCGGAAAATGTGAGCTGTGTATAGTAAATACAGATATATAATAGTTCTGGACTTAAAACTAACAAGCACAGTTTACGCTAGAAACATGTTCTACATTGAAGGATATTTATGATTCGGAATGAACATACAGATAAAACAACGACGAATAAACAATTGCATTTATTTAATGTTAGCGAAGATACTCGCAGATAGGAGCACTAGTTTGATTCATATAAAAGCTACTGCCAATATCAATACAGAACGTATTGTTTATTGGTTCAAAATGACACGCGGGCTTTAAATCACAACAAACATTGCTTTCTCTCTGTGCGTGAATTGCGATGTTCAAATAACGTTTTACTGCACCCGGGGCTAAAACAAAGTGATACTTGATATAATTAATACATACATTACGGTATTAGACTTGTAAATATCATGGAGTTTTAGTTTTTTTTTGTTTCGGAAATTACACATGAGTATATACATCTGTGTAATTATTATAGTTTATATTTATATAACTATTAATAATTAAGTTGTCGTTTGTATACGATTAGAGTTTTATTTTCTTTCGAAAAAGACTGAAATTCACGGTTGAAATTTAAGTTAACGTCTCTGACTCTATAGTCACAGGAAAAGTATTAACACTTCAAACCACGTGTTTATTTTTTCAATATTCATATTTAGTCCATTTTAGATATTTTAGTAGGCCTAAAGCCTGAAGTGCAGTTCAATTATCGGTCTCGGGAGTTCGTTACTTTTCACCAAGCATTGGCACCTCCACTGACAAGAACATAACATGAGCTGCGCGATGCACAGGAACTAGCTGACGTATTCACGTTCGACTTTCGCCATTGACTGATAAGTTGACAACTTGCTTCGAGCTTCCCACGGCCTCCCAGCCAGTTGCAAAGGCTCGACGGCTGAGTTAAGGCCGGTGCCACACTGCGGCGTTTTTAGCCGCAGCGGCACAAACGCTCCGGTTCGACGGGGCGGATTGACGTGAATGCGAGGTGTGACGCCAGTGTGGCCCCTCGCATTTACAACTATGTGTCGTGCCCGTTCCGTCAAACAGCACCCCTTTCAGCCGCAGCGGCACAAACGCAAGGTATGGCACCGGCCTAACTGAAAGCCAGTGAAACAGTCACCCAGATGAATGACGCAGTATAACATAGGGTAGTGAGGTCTGGCATATTTCTACATAATAACACGAATTTTCCACCGTACTTTTTTCGCTTTAAAATTGAAACAGTTTGAAAGTGCTGCAGATCAGCGAATCTGACTCCAGCTCTTTTGAAACCACTCCACGTGAATCAGTAATATTGTTCTCATCACTTTATTTGCCAGTGTTCACTTATTAAACACTGATTCCTACTGAATTGCACTGATGTGGTAGTGAAACCTCTGCACGTTCCACTGACTTCGCAAGTACACGACAACTCATTAACATGAGGATTCAATAAAATAGTTCTACTATAATCCATTCACGGTTACTTCGCACTTTTCTGGAACCCTGCTAAAGTTCTACTTCCAGGATATTCCTCCGCCTCGTGCAAACTAAGCTTAACTGAGTGTAGAAAAATTACACCAAAGGACAAAGCACCGAATTCCTGCGCACTCAGTTGTAATGATATTTTGCACGAGAACTATTTATTACTAGGCGCTACAGACACACATGTTTTCTCACTGCTTTTAATTATATTTATTATAAATGAAATATCATAATTTATAAATTAAATACAGGCGAAACTTCAAATTTGACAACAAAATAAGATACTTTCAAGTTAACAGAGGTATAAAACGTTTGTGATACATTATATACTTATATTACTTAGATTATATACTTCGTACATGGGGCAGATTTTTCAAATATTTCATTCAAAAAGTGTGAAGAAACCGCGAATAGACTATAATCACCCTTTGAGAATGGCACAAATTTACTGGCACAGAGGACAAAGTTGACCTGAGCTGCCTATATTCTTCAATATATACAGTATCAGTTGTGTTTGGCTCTGTATATCCACTAATAATAGTCCTATTGGTCCTGGCCACACCAGACACGCCTACTGTACTCTGCGTCGTTTATTATTGGCTGTCCGTCGGCCAATGGAGTCACGCTTTGACTGTGCACCAATATATGTCGCTACAGAGGTAACAAATGTTACAGTCCATCGTGCCCAGTTGATAAATTATTAAAAATAACAGTTTCCATCGCACTAATTGAAATGTTGACTAATTGTAACGTTTTACCTAGATTCCGATTAAGTGCAGTGAAACTATAAAACTACAAAATTATTCAAGTAGCCCCACGTATAAACGATCGTACTCCTCAAAGGGTTCAAATCGCTGATTCATAAATTTAGAGTGTGGAGGGATCATGTCGGCGAATAGTCGGGTTATCCAATGTCACAAAGGTTATTTTAGATTCCTGGCTGTTCAGGAGTAACAGATACAATATATATATTCCGCGACGATGATACGTTCCTTGAAAGTCGACCAAACAAAACTCAGAGATTATTTGTTAATTTCTCGCGCGCCAGGTTGACACGAAGCGCTCTCGCATCGGGTGGAACATGTATTCACGACAGAGGTTGAATGCTCTCCAGGGGTAAAGCGGAGCCCGCGACGCCGTCTTAGCTCGGCTCATAAATGAGATCTTCATTTCTGATGCTGTTTCCCTGGTCCATTCATCTTCCCCCTCGCTGCGTGACTTTCATTCCCAGAACTTTAATATCGGGCTGGAGAAACTAGGGCGGCCAAACGTGCAGGAGATGCATCAGCGCGTATAAAGAGTAATAGGCCTACGGAGTGAACTATGCGACGGGATAACGAAAGGAAGTGGTATGGCTGTATCGAAGGCGTGGCCGTGGATTTTGATGTTTGAGTTACCGTTAGCGGCTACAATCTAAATTCGAATCGGTGCGAAACCACTGATTCACAGTCAAATTCAACTACTCCAATCAGTGAAAATGGCTCCACTTAGAATCAGTGGAAAACCACTGATTGTTTCAGTGGAGAAATTTCGCTGATTGAATTACTGACGTGAAATTAATTCACTGGTTGAGTAAGTGACGGCCGACTACAGCGGCGAATTGAATATTATTTTTATTGAATGTTGCCAAATAATTATGTGAAATAAACATAGTTACATTACTTTACTATTAATATTGCGTAATTAAAAAAAAGTAAAAAAAAAAAATTGCAGCTGGCCGGGGTCGAAATCACACACCTTTCGACTCTAGACCGTTAAGTTATCACCTGTGCTACCGCGCCAAATTAAGGACAGACGAGGAAAATAATAGTCTTGCAGTTTAACCGCGAAATCGTGAATATTTTAATTGTATACTCTTACAATTCGTTTTTGGTTTGATTCGCACCGTTAGGATTGTTAGAAAGAATAATATTGTTACAATTTATCTCTTTAGAAATTAAATGGGCTATACCAAGTTCGTTAAGGAATGGAGGTCTTCATCAAATAAAATAATTAATTATAATTTCCTTATTTTATTACAGCAAAATTCTCTGAACACAAAATCTCACAATAAATTGATATCACTTACTGTTCACAGCTGATTACACCAATTTAATTCAATTCATAATCACCACAAAGAAATCATCTAAATAAAATAATTAGAGATCAGTCCCAATAGACAGTACATCAACCTATTAACATACTCTGTAAAATATGTGTCCAAATGGAGAGTTCGAATGTTTACAATAAAATCAGTACCACACATCCACCTCAGTTCAGTCTATGTCCCGCTAGTCGCACTGTTCTTGAGTCCTCGCAAGCGCCCTCGCGCACAGTGTAGGCTTCACTCGTAGGTTTCACACCCTCTCGTCCATTCAAGCCACGAACACCTCGCCCGCCGTCGTCCCGCAATCTCCAGTCGTCGTCCACACTTCACTTCGTTCGCGCACACTCGGCCAGGCGGCCTCCGTCAAAGACTGCCGGCCGCTGGGTTGCGGCAGTATATATAGTGTCTTAGGCCACCACCCATAATCTTCCCCAACTCGCGTGATGCGTCGCGGAGGGCTGAGGCGCCAGCCAGTCTCACCAGAACATTCTTGCGTCGTCGCCAAACGTATAGAAAACTCTAGCAGGCGAGAGGAGGTCTGTGACGCCAGCAAGTCTCGCCACTGTCGGCATTCACGGGATTCCCAGAAGGGAGAATCAGGAGGCCGCGAGCGCATCGTTGCAGGACGAGGGGAGGGCGAGGTGGGTCTCCGATTACGACGCGGGGCAGCTGAGTCGGCGCCAGCTGCAGTATATATGAGTCCCCCCTCTTCATCACATTATATGGAGTTTAAACCTTCAAAGAGAGCTCTGTTACGATTACACGAATACTAAATAAAATACGTAAAAACGAAATGAAAGGCTGTGTGTTCCTATTACTTCATAAAATTGTGTTTTGAAAGACGAAACACATTTTAGAAAGTATATTGAGTTGGTTTTATTAGTTTATTAGTTGATATTTCACTTGATACGGGTTGTTTAACGACCATTTTAAAACTTTGTTTGGCGCCATATTTACACGCTGCTTAAAACGTATCCCCCAGTCAAAAGTAAACCACTGAGTAAACAGTGAAAAAAATGACTGATGAATTAGTGGAAAATGTCACTTATTCAATAAGTGATGAAAAGCCGATATTTTTTCACTGATTCATCGGTTAAATTCACTGAAGTGACTGTTGAATCAGTCAGATACGTTTGACTGATTGAAACTGTGAAATCACATTGATTCAGATTCAGAGTGTAATATTTGTTTGTTTGCCATAGGCAAATGAAATGAAAGTAGCGAAAGTTTAGGAATGTACCAGAATTTTTTCTGTGTATATATAGGGATGAAATTTTTCTTTTTCTAGGAGACGAATGACGAAGCTTGACATAGGAGTGTAACGGGTTTTAGAAGAATTTTATCCCAGGTATGCAAAACTCAATATTTTAGAGTTGCATATTAAAATATTTTTGTGAAGGGATTTGGGCAGCTCTTAGGCTGTTGCCTGCTTTGAAAGCAGTGAGAATTTGGTATAGGGAAATACACGTTAGTTAAATTCGGTTTTATGAAGCCAATTTTGAATAAATGAACTTGAAACCAAAACTTACGCGTGAGGAATGATATTCTCAAACTCTAGCCCCAGGTGGTTTGTGCCTACCTTTAACAGGAACGCCAAAAAAAAAAAATCTAATTTCATTAACATGTATTTTTCTTTACCACACTCTGACTGATTTCAAACCAAGCAACAGTCTTAACATCGGATTTGAGTACCGATGAGGGCGTGAAGGGAAAAACGGGAGATCCCCGAGAAAACCCGCCGACCGAGGCATCGTTTAAAAATTCTAAAATAAAATAATATTAAGTGCTTCGACCAAGAGTCGAACTCGATAATCCAAAAATAGCATTACATTAATTTCTTCTAGCAGGTACCGAACTCAAAAATTAGTTTTTGTTAAATTCTAAAATAAAATACTATTAGTTGCCTTGACCGAGACTTGATCTCACTATTCCAGAAAAAAAAAACATTACATTAATTATCCGTAGCAGTTGCCTAGCTCAAAAATAAATTTCTGTTGAATTATAAAATAAAATAATATTAAGTGTCCTGACCGAGACTCGAACTCACTAATCCAAAAATAATGTGCATCTCACCCTTATGTCAGATGCGCCACCCCACCCCAGCCATAGGATATTCTCCCAGTTTGAACAAATGCACCCAATGTCAATAAGGGCGAACCAGTAAAATTTCCTATGCTGTCCGAGACCCCTTCCAAGTTAATCACATACATCCGATGTCGATATGGGCGAGAATGGGCCCAAACTAGCATGCTCACACTACTCCTGCTAAAGATCTGCTTGTACGCACATTCTGTATACATCCGCCATATGTAAGATTAACATTGCCATGGGCTTGTCACTTTATTCATGCGTCAGTCAAGTAAAACTGTTAAGTTATTATAAAAGTATTTGGCTAATTCATAGACTTATATGCGCTAAAATATATAAAGTAAAACAATTAATTTAATTATTCTCAAATGTGTTCCTAACAGTTTTAATTCAGTGTTAAGGCATATAACTATTTTCTCTTCGTCGTTACGAACTTTAGATGGCGCATGCCAAAGTGCCAGTTAAAATACATGCAGGCAGGGCCAGTGACCTATTTCAAAGCTTGTTTTCAAAAAAAGTACTCACTTTATCGTGAACAGCCTTAACTTTCCTAGCACGCCGCATGTTGGTATGACAGCCACGCCCCGGTATTTTTTTTTTTTTTTTTTTTTTTTGTTATTCGAATATACCTGAGTTGAATACGTACGGAAGGAACTATTCCACGATGCATAACGTATTACAGCAGCTTTGAATGGGTATTGCAATGGGGGTGAATGACAAGATGCAGATGTCTGTCATATAAAAAACAACAGTGGGAAAAACTACTGTTTGTTATTGTGCGAGTTTTGTGAAAGTAGATAATTAGTTTGTTGTGTTTTCCGTTGGTCGTCTTATACACATATATTAATTTAGCTTGCTGTCCTGCTTTATTTGTCTCGACTCCTTCATGGAATTTACCGGCATTGTACGTGCCTATATATTCTTGACTACAGCATTCCTGGCTTGTATTCTGTCGTGTCTGGTTAAACTCCTATGTTTTAGTGCGTATCTCTGCTGTGTTGTCCTTTTTTGTTCCTGCTGTCCTTTTCTTTTGACTCTATTCCATTGTTGTATACGTATATTTATTTTCTCGTCCATAGGTTGCTTGTCTTTTTTTAAAGTTTTTTTTTTTTTCGTGCTCAGTCCTGTTTTTCCACGAGAGACACATGCGTCGCAATGGCGAATGTCCTAAAATCTCCATCTTGTACTGTAGTACGCGCCGCTGTAACTTAACACCTGGGAGTTTTACGAATGTCGAGCCAGTTCCCCCCGATAAATGCATCAATTGGTCGACTGTGTAACGGCGGGCCTGCACCGCAAGAAATTATTTCTAAATTTAACATATTAGTGTGTGTAGGCTGTTCACTATAAAGTGAGCACTTTTGAAATCAACTTAGAAAAATAATTCACTGTCCCTGCCTGCATATATTTTAACTGGCGCACTGAGTCACATGCGCCCAGCAAAGTTGGAAACGATGGATGGGAAATAGTTCCATATTTTTAACGTCGAATAAAAAGTGTTGGGTAACAATTTGTGATAACTTAAATCATTTCTTTCGCTTTGTTTTTTTTAATGCATCGAAGTGTAAAAATGACCATATTTATAGAATATTAAATTTAATAATTTAACAGTTTCACCTGACCGACGCATGAATAAAGTGACGAGGTCCGTTGCATTGTTAATTTTAACAAAGGCGGAAGAATACACGTGCAAACAAGTAGATGTTTAGCAGGGCTTTCAGAAGAGCTCATTTCACCGTGAACAGCCTGCACGCACTGTGACAGAGCGCGAATGGTAAGATATTTTCCCGTGCATGCATGGTAGCGTTCGTAAATTTGTTCAGGAAAGAGTCGAGTTCGTAGGGAAGTTCCTGACTTCGCATACTTTATCGTACTTTCAACCTGGTACGGAGTGCTATTTCCATACGCTGCATAAGTTAAAAACTTTCAATACAGGTTAAGAAGTTCAGCAGAACTTTTTTACAGTGCGCTGGCTCGTCCGCCCACCTGCCAGCTGGGCGGGGCCAACTTCGTTCTCAAGCCCGTGTTACACGTACTTGGTCCTCGCGCAAGGCCTGGTGCACGAGCCGGTATACCAGCCGCTATATGCACCGCCATGCATTATTCATATTACACGACAGCAGTTCGCGTAACAGCTACCCTCGGTGGGTGCGCAGTGTGTGGTTTGTAGTAAATATAGTAGAACTGCTACTAGATAGTAACTTGCGTTTGTATATAAACAAAACTAGCTAGCGCATCTTAATATTGCTATATTACTGTTCGCCTTTTACACAAATCGATTGCTTACTGGTATAGTTTCATTTATTTTCTTGACAATGACGTGAAATCCCTAGAGTACGAGAGTGTTATACTTAATTTTGACGAAAATTACTGACCGGTTGCAAAATACAGTTTTTTTCTTTACGTACCGGGATATTATTCGCAATTTTTCCACTGTACCACCGATTCGCACACCAGATAATTGAGTTTATATACTCTAGATGCGGTAGACAGTTTGAATTAATTTATTCATAAAGTAAGTAATGTTTTAAGTATTCAGAACGATTATGAAACAGTAACTAAAAGTTGTCATCGCAAATATTTTTCGTCGTCGTCGTATTTTAAATCTATTTGAAAGAGTTTCAACCTCACGGATGTATAATCAAGATGGAGACGTCATTTTCGGTTTCTTCATCAACTCGTTTCAAGTAGTAGCCACGGGGAGCGCCCTACGCTCTGAAACTGCGATGTGATTGGTCAGGTACGAAACCTGGTATGGAACCAGCCACGAAAAATACGATGTGTCCAATTACCAAACCTGGTACGAAATCTGGCCGTAAGGCGGGAAATGCCATAACGGGTCCCATACTAGCCCTTATAACGGCCGCTATGGCGGACATTGCACAAGCTCTTGCGGAATTTGGTATCGTGTAACATCGCCTTTAGGCCGGGGAGACTACAGTCATAGAGAAGAGGCCTACGCCAATGGGTAAATAATTTCGGAGGCCCGCAGTCATATATCAGTCGTGGTTGATTTGCAGAAAATTTCTGGAGATACAGGAGTAACAAATGCATCCCTAGGGAATCCCGGGACAACCACTGTCTTCCACTCTTCACACGGGTTACAGCACATTCACGCTTACTTCAGCCTTTTCTGAAGCCCTGCTAAAGTTCTACTTCCACGATATTCCTCCGCCTCGCGCAAACTAAGCTTGACTAATCCTGGAGAATTACACCAGGGGGACACCGCGCCACATTCGTGCGCAATAAGTCTAACAGTATTTTATATAAGGGCTATTTCTCACTAGGCGCTACCAACATACCTGTTTCATCCTTGTTTTCCATTCAGATTGTTTAAAAAATGAAGCATTATAATTTGTAGATAAAAATATGAATAACATTTCAATTTAACAGAAAAAAAAAGTAACTGTTATGAACACAAGTATAAAACGCTTGTGATACAGGGCGTATTTAGGAAATAGCTAAACACGACATACATGGGGAGATTTTTCAAAGGTTTGATTCAAAAAGGCCGAATAAACCGTGAATGGACTATACGTGCTGACGAAAGGGATGCGAATATATATCTGTGTGTGTGTGTGGGGGGGGTAGGGGGTCACGAATTGTCACCTGGCTCTTCGCAGGTTGACATGCCCTCCCACAGTACAAGCGACGTGCCGTAAATTATTTATCGATCACTCATTTCTCAAGCTGCTCGCGACGTCTGCGCCGGCAGAAATATCGTACGCGACGAACATCCTCGGTGTGGAATGCATTTCCAATGGCGTCACGTAGCTGGCGTGCCGGCGCGTGAATAAATTCTTTCCGCGCAGCCGTGCCTACAGTTACGGTACCGAGTTACCGACGTCTTCTTCGCAAGACTGCTGTGAGTTTATTTGCCATCGTCTATTTGCGGTTTGACCCGTTAAACCTGCTAGTGGTGGGTATAATGTTCATCCTGTACCTGTATCAACTGTTCTTCTTATAATTAATAGAGTTAATGAAGGGGGTAATAATCAAAATCTTACATTGTTTATACGCGGAAATGCTATATCAGGAGCTCCAATTATAATTGGTAATAACCAATTACCAAATCCACCAATTATGACACTTTTTGAAGCAAACCTTTGAAGAAAAAAAAACTCCCCAAATATGACGTGTCTGGTTTTTTTTTTTTTAATATGTCACATATTACAAGCGTTTTATACTTTTGTTAATCTAAAAGTACCTTATTTATGGTTAAATTTCACTTATGTCTTATCTATTAATTATGTTTCATTTGCAATTACCAAAGACAGTCCACGATAAAGTGAGCATTAAAAAAATAAACCATAGAAAAAGTCACTGCTCCTATAGGCTGTTCACGGTAAAATGAGCACTTTTTAAAGCCCTGCATAAGATCTACTTGTACGAACGTTGTGTATTCTTCCGCCTTATGTAAAACTAACATTGTCATGGGCCTCATCCCTTTATTCACGCGTCGTACAAGTGAAACTGTGGTATTATTAGAAAAGTAAACATTTTATAAATCTGATAATTTTTACACATCTGATGCATTAAAAGAACAGAAACCGAAATAAATAATTTATGCTATCACAAATGGCAACCTAACACTTTTTATTCTATGTTAAGTATATGCATGTAGGGATAGAGATTTTTTCTAAGGTTGGTTTCAGAAGTGCTCACTTTATCGTGAATAGTCTTTACATGCATGTATTTCAACTGGCGCACTGAGTGACATGCGCCCAGTCAAGTTGGTAACGATGGGAGGAAAGTAGTTCCTTGTCTCAACATCGAGTAAGGAGTAATGGGTAACCATTTGTGATAGCTTAAATGATTCATTTCGTTATCTGTTTTCTTTAAAGCATCAATTTTAAATAAATTATCAGAATGGTAAAATATTTGTTTTCCTAATAATTTTACAGTTTCACTTGACCGATGCTTGAGTAACGCGACGAGGCCCATGGCAATGTTAATTTTACATAAGGCGGAAGAATACACAAAGTGCATACAAGTAAATCGTAAGCGGGGCTTTCGAAAATGCTCATTTTACCGCGAATAGCCTATATGAATAAATACAATGAGAGAATATATGTGTTGATAATTCCTGGTAAGAAATAGCCCTCGTGCAAATATTATTATACTGAGTGCATACGAATACGATGCGTTGGGCCTCTGATGTAATTCCCTGAGCTTTGTTTGTAAGAGGCGGAGAAATATCCTGAAAGTAGAACTTTTACAGGGCTTCAAAAAAGTTCGAAGTAACCCTGAATGGAGTACGTTCACTGACAATTGAGCACTTTTGAAATCCTTTCTCGTGATATAAATTTACTTCTTATCTTATATCCTTGGCGCCAAATGAAATATTTACATCGCCATGGGCCTGATCTGATGATACAAGCGCCGTTCAAATGAAACCGTATAATTTACAGCAACGTAAGTCTGTCATCAATATGCAAAATCGTTCTCTATATTGTTTATGAAAACCAGAAACACTACATTCTGCGGCCATAATACTTGCGATAAAACTCAATTGAATCACTGTTTAGAACACCTCGATGTTTACAATTCAAACACAATTCTGAAACACAAAATAGCAATGAATACAGAAATCTTCATTGTGCAAGCGAACTATCTACGGTGAAACATATAGGTTCGAACAACTGATGCATCGCTAACAATTAACAAGCTATTAGTCGTTTATTCCGTGGTTCGAGTTATCACCAAACTCCACTCTGATTTCTATTTTGTTTACATTTCAGTCTAGATTTTAACTGTAGTAATTAGCGTGTAAATAATTCCTTTTCACTGCATATCCCATCCTGCCTGAAATTTATACGCCAGACGTAAAACAATCCTTTTTCATCCCTAGTGTTCGGTACTGACGTACGCTCGTGAGGTCACTGGTCTACACTCTATGTCAGTCTTCCTCTCTAACATGTCCAGTTCCACTCAGCTGTCAATTCTGTCGTGAGGATAAGCTATCGATGTTTGTCCCCTCCTCTTCAATCTGCGCTTGCACTTGTAATAAATAAAGACTTACGGTCATTTATTCATAAACTAAGGGGTTTAGGGATCGTAGGTATAGATGGTAGAGATTATGTGTAAATGAGGTGGTTTATTCATGAAATGTGACACAGGCAACACAACACTGTAAGATTTACTGTAACGGGGGGCTACTTTAAATGACATTAAGTTCTTACTACATTTTAAGTAATGAGCAGTGCACGCCTTATGAAACATGATGCCGGAGGCTGTATAGTTGTACGGATGACGTTGGATGGACACGCCCATGGCTGCGATCTTCCCTGTAGTCTGTCTAGCCAGTCGTGGAAAGATGCGACAGCGCGCCTCACGTCGGCCTATATCAGTGCGTTGTTTAACGTTTAGACATAGCTGGCCTCGTTCCCTGGTTGGTGGAGGGGATCGTGACGTGACTGCTGGCCCCTTGTCGCGATGCTTTGACGCCACGGCAATAATGCCTATGATAACTCTGCTCCGGGTTCGCCGTAACTTTAATTCATTCTGAGAAAGTGGGACATGTTTTTCGAGCATACAAGTAAATGTCAAGCAGGGCTTTCAAAAGTGCTAATTTTACCGTGAACAGCCTATAGTCAACAATACGCCTGACACACGTGTGGCTTCCTGAAATCACTCCAGGCGAATACTGGCAACGCCTATTCCCTCGTCATTTATGCTTCTATAAGCAACTTGCTCCGTCTCTATTGAGCTCGCTGTAGACGAGACGTTAAACCCTACATACGTACACTGAAAAACTTTATGTACTTTTATAAATAAAATTCCTTGGAAACCCAGTTGCCAAGAAAATCCTTTATAAAATTACATAGGGCCTTCTTGCGAAATCTGCAAAAAAAAAAGTGTAATATTACAAATGATAGCCTTCTATTACGACTGATATTATTGGGAAAAGTACTTTTTTTTCTAGAAAACAAATGCTATAAATTAATAACGGAGAATAACAAAAAAAAAATCCTAATATAGTTGACGGAAAAAAAAAGTTATACATTGCCAGCACGGGGAGTAGAACCCACGCCCCTCGTATTATTAGCCGGCACCTTAATCACAAAACCAACTTAACTAACGAGCTTTAAAATTATTTTTACAGTAAATATCACAGCAAGTACCTACCAAATATTAACTTATTTGGTTAAGAAGAACAGGTACATTAATTTTATTTTATTAAAATTTTTGTTGGGTTATGAGATTTGGACAGCTCTTAACAACGAGGTATTGAGAGGCGATTCAAGAGTTCTGTGTTGTTAATAACAGTAAATTAATAATACGGTCAAGTTTTATAGAAATTGTCATTTTATTATGATTATTTGAGTTGTTAGACGTGTTTTACGTTATTAAAACTTGCAATGCGTTAATTTTCGTAAGTAGCTTCACCTTACAACACCCATAGTTTTTGCGCAAACAGATATATCTGGTTTTACGTTGTTGAGTGCCCACCATTTTGCTGAAGCTCGTGTGAACGGGTCAGAATATTACAAACATTTCTTGAGGTATATTACAATACGGCGCTTGAAATGCCACAATCGAGTAGTTTTACAAGAGAAATCTTCGTACCCTTACAAGCATTTACAAAATTACAAATTTCTTTACAGTGTACCTGCTTGCATGTACCTGATACACTTATTGTACCGTACAAAGATCATTACTGTTAGTGGCGAGGCCAGTGCTCATGTCAAGTATTTTCTTCCCAGGAATAGTATAGAACCCATCCTATATGTCGTAATAATTTACACTATTCCTTTTGATTACGTCGCCGACGTCAGCAAATAATGCGAATTTCTTGATATTTCGGTAAACTCTAGGTAACTATGTGTAAATTATTCACTCAGAAACGCGACCATTATTGAACGTTACACCCAAGACTTCGTTTTGAAACACTTCATTAAGTTATGTAGCACATGTCTATAAACTCGTCAAGAAATCACCTGGAAAACAATGGTAATGAGACTGTTCAAATCTAAACATATTATGGGGTTGCACTATACGCCTATTAATGTTCAGTAACACCAACTTATTTGCCCAATATCAGTCTTAAAAAAATTTAAGTTAAATAAAAAAAAAATTTTTTTTTGGAGATTCAATACATTTCTACTTCTAACTCAGCTTGGGTTTAATATTAGTTTGTTCTCCTAAAGTAGTTAGCACCGATAAATTTCTTGGGCCTTGTAGAAGAATTATTAAGTAATCCATTCCTGTTTTTTACGTGTGTCTATTTTCATAAACATATACTTGTCACTCGTAAAAAAAATATTTTATCACTATAAATTCTTCTTAAATGAAGAAAAACTGTAATCTGACAAACATAATGGCACCTTGTCCTCACCATCAAATGTGGCAATTATTTTTTCTTTCACTATGTGAACCATATTTGTCTTCGCAATTGCTTTTAATACGGTTTTTGCAGGATAGATCTTAAAATTTACAGTTTTGGTTTTTTAGACTTTTTTCGATCGTCGCTTCCAAAATTAATAATCACAGCTTATAATATTTAATGTTCTCAACCTCAAGTAATAATTAATGTATTTATGTTTCATTATAACGCAAGAACACATTCTAGTCTTTTTTAGACAGGTAATAAAGGTGTTTATAATTGTAATCATTTTCTTTCTTATTTTATTTCAAGACAATAATAACACAGAATTACAGCTTCAAAGCAAAGATCTACATATTTCAAAACAAAGTCAATGGTGCTGTCAAAAACATGCAATCAAATCAGACTATTTTTCTACATATATTTGTCCGAATTTTCAACGTTTTACAATTTAATTTTTTTTTTTTTTTTTTTTTTCCCCAAAATTAAATGCATTCTTCTTACATTCAAACATAGAGAGAAAGATAGAGAGAGAGAGAGAGAGAGAGAGAGAGAGAACGAAAGAAATAAACATGAAATGTAAGCACTTATTTAAAAAATTCTGCCAACCAGTCGTTCAAGCCGAATGTTTCTTTAAACGATTTTGAGTATCTCTGTAATACAAAATTATCACGTATTTTACATCAAACACAAACAACTTCAGCGCTCTATTTGGAAACATCTCTTACATGACAGCATCATCTTGAAATATTTTCCAAAACTTTTCATTTTAGGAAATGCGAAATTTAGAGGCGAAATGTAACCAGAGATCCATCATTGACTCGCGGGTATGCGGACGATGTCTGTGGTCGGCGGGTTTTCTCGGTGGTCTGCCGTTTAACTCACCATTGCATTCCGACGCTGCTTCATTCTCACCTCATTTCACCCTCATCGGCTCTCATGACCTCGTTTATAAGATACTCCCTAACCGCTCAACTCAACAACTCTCAACTCTGCTTGCGGGTTGGGCGAAATAAAATTGGCGATTTACACGGTTCTGTCAGTTGGTATTCTAGTTTTGTAAGAACGAAAACAAAATATCTTATCCCCGAGAGTGGTAATTCTGTGGAAGAACATATGCCGAAGTCTGCAACTGTTCAAGTATGCATAAGTACAAGGTAGCGAAAACAATATTTTTTTACTTCGCCGTAGAAACAAAAAACGCATCACTAGATCCAGCGACGGAGCATCGCGAGTTGAATTTTTACCCATTTCTACACAAACCAGGATCCATTTTAAATTCTTCGCTTCCGGTTGGACGAAGCTGACTTCGCGAACTGGAATATATTGTCTGTGGGGGAAAAACCGAATGCTCCGAGGTCTAGGGAACATATGCTTGCGAATAGGCTTCAAGCCGATTGAGAAAGGCTCACATTTCCTCATCTGCCTTCCACCCAGAACATCCCTTTCGGCGTTCATAACACCGATATTGTGTGGGAGAAAAAGAATATAGAGAGTGTCTCATGAATGAGTGCACTATTTTTTTTTTTTAACACTTCTGACGGCAGTAAGGTTTACAAACACGTATTCCCGTAACCTCAGTTAAGAATAGTTCTGCCACACGTTGGGAAGATCGATGTTAAAAGTTTGGCAAACTGGAAAATATTCGCCACTAGGTCAGCGCTAGTGTCGGAAAGGTACCAGAGTTTCTATATTTCCTACGTTAAAAAAAAAAACATTTTAACTGCAATAATCATAAATCACTTACAAAATAACGTCGTAAATAGGTAAAATTTTTCATTTCTTTTATTCACGGTGCTTAAAACTTAAATTAAAAATGTTCTGTAGTGATACTGTGCACCTTTCGACTTATTTTTTTCGTAACTACACGCAGGTGTAAATTGTTTTTCAGACTCAACCTGTATATCTGCAATCCGATGTATCGCAACATTTCTCATGCTAAGACAGGTTTAAATAAGGAACTATATATTACAATTTCGGAAATTTAATGAAAAAATAATAATTTCAGTGTTACTATACCACAGCAAACAGCGTCCTGACGGTCTGTTGGTCCAACGGACAACTGGTAGCTGTGTTGTCTTCGCCAGGCACTGAGAGTTCAATGACCTGTAGGTTACACTCAACAGTGCTGTGTACACTCGAGCCTTAGTAGTTTGTTCATTGGCTGCTTCACCAAGTGAGAAGCCAGTGTTACTCACCTCCTGGTAGTATGGTACTCGCTACTTGTTTCCTTACAAGTCTGCTCATTGGCTCAGAGTAGTCCAGGGAGTGATCTAATAAACTATTATCAATTGCAAACTCAACTTCAGTGTAACTATACCACAGCAAACAGCGTCCTGACGGTCTGTTGGTCAACGGACAACTGGAGCTGTGTTGTCTTCGCCAGGCACTGAGAGTTCAATGACCTGTAGGTTACACTCAACAGTGCTGTGTACACTCGAGCCTTAGTAGTTTGTTCATTGGCTGCTTCACCCAGTGAGAAGCCAGTGTTACTCACTCCTGGTAGTATGGTACTCGCTACTTGTTTCCTTACAAGTCTGCCATTGGCTCAGAGTAGTCCAGGGAGTATCTAATAAACTATTATCCAATTGCAAACTCAACTTCAGTGTAACTATACCACAGCAAACAGCGTCCTGATGGTCTGTTGGTCCAACGGACAACTGGGAGCTGTGTTGTCTTCGCCAGGCACTGAGAGTTCAATGACCTGTAGGTTACACTCAACAGTGCTGTGTACACTCGAGCCTTAGTAGTTTGTTCATTGGCTGCTTCACCCAGTGAGAAGCCAGTGTACTCCACTCCTGGTAGTATGGTACCCGCTACTTGTTTCCTGGCAAGTATGGTATTGGCTCAGAGTAGTCCAGGGAGTATCTAATAAAATATTATCCAATTGCAAACTCAACTTCAGTGTAACTATACCACAGCAAACAGCGTCCTGATGGTCTGTTGGTCCAGCGGACAACTGGGAGCTGTGTTGTCTTCGCCAGGCACTGAGAGTTCAATGACCTGTAGGTTACACTCAACAGTGCTGTGTACACTCGAGCCTTAGTAGTTTGTTCATTGGCTGCTTCACCCAGTGAGAAGCCAGTGTTACTCCACTCCTGGCAGTACGGCACTCGCTACCTGTTTCCTGGCAAGTATGGTATTGGCTCAGAGTAGTCCAGGGAGTATCTAATAAACTACGATCCAATTGCAAACTCAACTTCAGTGTAACTATACCACAGCAAACAGCGTCCTGATGGTCTGTTGGTCCAACGGACAACTGGGAGCTGTGTTGTCTTCGCCAGGCACTGAGAGTTCAATGACCTGTAGGCTAGACTCAACAGTGCTGTGTACACTCGAGCCTTAGTAGTTTGTTCATTGGCTGCTTCACCCAGTGAGAAGCCAGTGTTACTCACCTCCTGGTAGTATGGTACTCGCTACTTGTTTCCTTACAAGTCTGCCATTGGCTCAGAGTAGTCCAGGGAGTATCTAATAAACTATTATCCAATTGCAAACTCAACTTCAGTGTAACTATACCACAGCAAACAGCGTCCTGACGGTCTGTTGGTAAAACGGACAACTGGGAGCTGTGTTGTCTTCGCCAGGCACTGAGAGTTCAATGACCTGTAGGTTACACTCAACAGTGCTGTGTACACTCGAGCCTTAGTAGTTTGTTCATTGGCTGCTTCACCCAGTGAGAAGCCAGTGTTACTCCACTCCTGGTAGTATGGTACTCGCTACTTGTTTCCTTACAAGTCTGCCATTGGCTCAGAGTAGTCCAGGGAGTATCTAATAAACTATTATCCAATTGCAAACTCAACTTCAGTGTAACTATACCACAGCAAACAGCGTCCTGATGGTCTGTTGGTCCAACGGACAACTGGGAGCTGTGTTGTCTTCGCCAGGCACTGAGAGTTCAATGAACTGTAGGTTACACTCAACAGTGCTGTGTATACTCGAGCCTTAGTAGTTTGTTCATTGGCTGCTTCACCCAGTGAGAAGCCAGTGTTACTCACCTCCTGGTAGTATGGTACTCGCTACTTGTTTCCTTACAAGTCTGCCATTGGCTCAGAGTAGTCCAGGGAGTATCTAATAAACTATTATCCAATTGCAAACTCAACTTCAGTGTAACTATACCACAGCAAACAGCGTCCTGATGGTCTGTTGGTCCAGCGGACAACTGGGAGCTGTGTTGTCTTCGCCAGGCACTGAGAGTTCAATGACCTGTAGGTTACACTCAACAGTGCTGTGTACACTCGAGCCTTAGTAGTTTGTTCATTGGCTGCTTCACCCAGTGAGAAGCCAGTGTTACTCCACTCCTGGCAGTACGGCACTCGCTACCTGTTTCCTGGCAAGTATGGTATTGGCTCAGAGTAGTCCAGGGAGTATCTAATAAACTACGATCCAATTGCAAACTCAACTTCAGTGTAACTATACCACAGCAAGCAGCGTCCTGACGGTCTGTTGGTCCAACGGACAACTGGGAGCTGTGTTGTCTTCGCCAGGCACTGAGAGTTCAATGACCTGTAGGCTAGACTCAACAGTGCTGTGTACACTCGAGCCTTAGTAGTTTGTTCATTGGCTGCTTCACCCAGTGAGAAGCCAGTGTTACTCACCTCCTGGTAGTATGGTACTCGCTACTTGTTTCCTTACAAGTCTGCCATTGGCTCAGAGTAGTCCAGGGAGTATCTAATAAACTATTATCCAATTGCAAACTCAACTTCAGTGTAACTATACCACAGCAAACAGCGTCCTGACGGTCTGTTGGTCCAACGGACAACTGGGAGCTGTGTTGTCTTCGCCAGGCACTGAGAGTTCAATGACCTGTAGGTTACACTCAACAGTGCTGTGTACACTCGAGCCTTAGTAGTTTGTTCATTGGCTGCTTCACCCAGTGAGAAGCCAGTGTTACTCCACTCCTGGTAGTATGGTACTCGCTACTTGTTTCCTTACAAGTCTGCCATTGGCTCAGAGTAGTCCAGGGAGTATCTAATAAACTATTATCCAATTGCAAACTCAACTTCAGTGTAACTATACCACAGCAAGCAGCGTCCTGACGGTCTGTTGGTCCAACGGACAACTGGGAGCTGTGTTGTCTTCGCCAGGCACTGAGAGTTCAATGACATGTAGGCTAGACTCAACAGTGCTGTGTACACTCGAGCCTTAGTAGTTTGTTCATTGGCTGCTTCACCCAGTGAGAAGCCAGTGTTACTCACCTCCTGGTAGTATGGTACTCGCTACTTGTTTCCTTACAAGTCTGCCATTGGCTCAGAGTAGTCCAGGGAGAATCTAATAAACTATTATCCAATTGCAAACTCAACTTCAGTGTAACTATACCACAGCAAGCAGCGTCCTGACGGTCTGTTGGTCCAACGGCCAACTGGGAGCTGTGTTGTCTTCGCCAGGCACTGAGAGTTCAATGACCTGTAGGCTAGACTCAACAGTGCTGTGTACACTCGAGCCTTCGTAGTTTGTTCATTGGCTGCTGCACCCAGTGAGAAGCCAGTGTTACTCACCTCCTGGTAGTATGGTACTCGCTAATTGTTTCCTTACAAGTCTGCCATTGGCTCAGAGTAGTCCAGGGAGTATCTAATAAACTATTATCCAATTGCAAACTCAACTTCAGTGTAACTATACCACAGCAAACAGCGTCCTGATGGTCTGTTGGTCCAACGGACAACTGGGAGCTGTGTTGTCTTCGCCAGGCACTGAGAGTTCAATGACCTGTAGGTTACACTCAACAGTGCTGTGTATACTCGAGCCTTAGTAGTTTGTTCATTGGCTGCTGCACCCAGTGAGAAGCCAGTGTTACTCCACTCCTGGTAGTATGGTACTCGCTACTTGTTTCCTTACAAGTCTGCCATTGGCTCAGAGTAGTCCAGGGAGTATCTAATAAACTATTATCCAATTGCAAACTCAACTTCAGTGTAACTATACCACAGCAAACAGCGTCCTGACGGTCTGTTGGTCCAGCGGACAACTGGGAGCTGTGTTGCCTTCGCCAGGCACTGAGAGTTCAATGACCTGTAGGTTACACTCAACAGTGCTGTGTACACTCGAGCCTTAGTAGTTTGTTCATTGGCTGCTTCACCCAGTGAGAAGCCAGTGTTACTCCACTCCTGGCAGTACGGCACTCGCTACCTGTTTCCTGGCAAGTATGGTATTGGCTCAGAGTAGTCCAGGGAGTATCTAATAAACTACGATCCAATTGCAAACTCAACTTCAGTGTAACTATACCACAGCAAACAGCGTCCTGACGGTCTGTTGGTCCAACGGACAACTGGGAGCTGTGTTGTCTTCGCCAGGCACTGAGAGTTCAATGACCTGTAGGTTACACTCAACAGTGCTGTGTACACTCGAGCCTTAGTAGTTTGTTCATTGGCTGCTTCACCCAGTGAGAAGCCAGTGTTACTCCACTCCTGGTAGTATGGTACTCGCTACTTGTTTCCTTACAAGTCTGCCATTGGCTCAGAGTAGTCCAGGGAGTATCTAATAAACTATTATCCAATTGCAAACTCAACTTCAGTGTAACTATACCACAGCAAGCAGCGTCCTGACGGTCTGTTGGTCCAACGGACAACTGGGAGCTGTGTTGTCTTCGCCAGGCACTGAGAGTTCAATGACCTGTAGGCTAGACTCAACAGTGCTGTGTACACTCGAGCCTTAGTAGTTTGTTCATTGGCTGCTTCACCCAGTGAGAAGCCAGTGTTACTCACCTCCTGGTAGTATGGTACTCGCTACTTGTTTCCTTACAAGTCTGCCATTGGCTCAGAGTAGTCCAGGGAGTATCTAATAAACTATTATCCAATTGCAAACTCAACTTCAGTGTAACTATACCACAGCAAGCAGCGTCCTGACGGTCTGTTGGTCCAACGGCCAACTGGGAGCTGTGTTGTCTTCGCCAGGCACTGAGAGTTCAATGACCTGTAGGTTACACTCAACAGTGCTGTGTACACTCGAGCCTTAGTAGTTTGTTCATTGGCTGCTTCACCCAGTGAGAAGCCAGTGTTACTCCACTCCTGGTAGTATGGTACTCGCTACTTGTTTCCTTACAAGTCTGCCATTGGCTCAGAGTAGTCCAGGGCGTGTCTACTAAACTACGATCCAATTGCAAACTCAACTTCAGTGTACATGTGTTGGACGTCTACCTTGTCCTGAAACGAACTCGAGAAATGTTCCTATCCCTGTGTGTAACAGACATGCACGTATTACTTTATTATTCGGCTAATTGCCAAGTCTTCAAATGTACGCGTGTTATAATTTATTTTACTTGTCGATGTGGATGGATCTACAAAACAAAAGAGGCGAGACAAAGAATGCGAACACCACACCTCGTCTTTCCAAACCCCTCAGCTCAACCGCATCAATTAAACTGCAAAATGATTGGTACGGAATTTTTGAATTCGCAATTGGAGATACTCCAGAGAGTAACTGATAATTAACATAGTTCTAAATATTGTGAACTGTTAGCTAGCTACGTACCCCGCAATTCATTGTTTGTGGTTTCGTTGTTTGGAGTATTTTTTTTATGTTATAGACGAGTAGGTGACGAATATTTTATATACCGTTATATGCTATCCACGGTAAAGTGAGCACTTTTGAAAGCCCTCTCATTTGGAATAATAGTCCCTAAATACATTTTAGTTTAGCCTTAGACGTTAATTTCCGAATGCGGTGGACTATACACACTGTGTTTATTGCTTAAGTGGCGATATTTATTTTTAAAAGTTGGTTAAAGGAAAAAAAGTGACTGAAAGGAAAAAGTAACTAGGGCCTCCTTTTACCGTGAACAGCCTATACCTTTATAATTGGAAATGTTACGCAAATGCATGACTACTCGTTACCATTTACATAAAAAAAAAAGGAATGAAGCATGCAAGTTACGATGCAGATAGTATCAACATATTTAGCAAACTTAACACAAACATTCAAAACGTAATTTTAAGGGCGTTAGATCGCAATTATATGCTAGGGAATTTCATCCCCTCGCAGCGAATACGTTTTGAGGCAATAGTTACTCTTCACTCTCACTTCCAATCCTGGTACACCGCAGTATAGTTCACGCCCTCGGAAGGTCTCTGACGTAGAAAAATAGAATATCTAGGGTGATAAGGCTACAAAAATAAGCTCATTCCTTCCTGTCGCAGCACGCAGCGAAAAACAGCTCCGACTTGAGTAAAAAGAGGAAAATAAAGTCGAGGTTGTACATGTATTATAATGAGAATTTTGCAGGAATATAACAATTTAAGCTCTTTAAAGAAAAATGTATAGGCCTATAGATATACGTACCCTTATTTTGAGAAATCATCTTTAATTAACCGCCATAAGCTTAACTTTTGATATTCGAACTCCTGTGCGTAGGACATCATGATTATTTTGCAAATAAATATCTGACGCTGTAATATACATAGTTCCTAAATGATTTACACATAGTAAAAAAGGATTTTTTTTGTAGTGCCAGCATGTGGTAGAGGGTACGATAACTAAGACAGGAGAAGAATTTCTTATGGAAGTACAAATTTAGCGTACTTCAGTAAAACTGAACTGATATCTTTCGACGTCGGTACCTCAAAACAATATTTTGGCACATGTGCCCATCTTCCGGGAAATTCCTCAACTAAGATTCCTGCCAATTTAGTTGTAGGTCATTAACAATATGTCATACATTGTTGTACCCTGCATTATTTCTAAGAAACGAAGAGGAACCTTTTTATTGGAATAAACTGCTCTATTTTTATCACCCCTTCCCCAAATGAAGGGGGGGGGGAGGGGGGAATGAATCCACCACCGTTGGAGATTTCTGAAATTAGCAGAGAGATTGCGCTCTCTCTCTCTCTTTCTCTCTCGTCATTTTTTCGGCTCCCTCCAGGGACGGATATGAAGGTAAATGACTACTTCACACACTCTGTAAGGGAGGAGATGGTGAATAACGAAGGAACGGCCAGTGCTTTCTGGACATTTGGCGGAAGGCATTTTTTCATCTCCTTACAGCGGAACGAAAAAAAAAAAAAAACACCTATCCTTTGTCCACATCTCTTACTTTTTACCCACCGGGAAAGTAGGTCACGCACTTCTGCACATTACGAGCTACGCACTTTCCAGTGGCGTTCATTTCAAAAGCCTCGTTCCGGCCCTTCCCGAATAAAAGTTTCTCGCTTGGAAAAAAAAAAAATAAGATTCTTACATTTGCGTTTTATCGCCATGCGGGATCTCTGATATTACAGCGGGAATCAAACCGAGCGAACTTGAATAGAAGTTTGTAAACGAGATCTGCCGAAGATTCCGGCCGCGAACTCCAGCAAAATGGCACCATTGGCGTCGTTTTTCGATGGGCTGCTGCGCAAATGCGAAGCCACGCCCTTTCTGACCGAACCGCGAGTGGTTGGGGCACACAATTGTGAAGTGTTGATCTATTGGCGCAGTGTTACCCAGGGCGTGTCAGGGATAGTATGGTCCAACGACAGACTTATTGCAAAGGTACATGTGTTTGGAGTTCAATGTATCCCCGTATAATTACGTGAATTTTGTAGGTCTCTAATAAATATCATCGGACCACACTTTATTTGACGCGCCCTGGGTAACTCTGCGCCAGTAAATAAACACCTCACAGTTGTGTAGTCCAATCACGTGCTGTCCAGTCAAAAATGGACTGACTTCACATCTCCGTGCAGCAGCCAATGGAGAACCGATGCCGGCTCGAGTATATACAGCACGGCGAAGTTTAACCTGACGCCAAAAAAAACAACGCGAATTCTACAGGTCTCTATAATGAGATCTCGTTTTTGGCAGGCCTCGTCAGAAACAAGCGTGATGTGGGAATCGTGGAGGTCTCACACGTTATTGACGTTTGTCAGTACATCTGAGAAGACCTTTTTTGGTTATTAAAACAGATGAGATTCCTTTGCTCAAGTTGTTGTTTTCTTGTTTATGTCTCTTATTTGTTTCGTACCAGGATGACGTCAATGAGTATTCTGTTTTTGTCTACTGTGTGCTATTAGGAGTGTAACATGAAATGTAAACTTCTTTTATTGAATATAACACACTGGAATCTGATATATGCTAAGCTCTTTTTGTGAGCGATATATATATATATATATATATATATAATCCGTTTTTCACGTCTTGGTTTCGCAGAATAATTATTTTACGGACGAACTTAATCGTGGCCAATTGCGAATCAAACACGCACACGCCAAGAGAACACAATCTTGAGTGGCGTTAGCGATTCCTCCGGGCGTGGGAACGTCTGCAAGTCAAAGAAAGAGTATACGAAGACCGACATATATCTTAACAGTAAACAAGCAACCTTACGGGAAGAGAAAAAAAAAAAATCCCTATAATATACTTTCCGATAACTTTCCAATGTCGCGTGGAATTTCGTTTCTTCAAAGCAAATAGACTGGGAAAATGCGAGGGGAATAAAATGTCCCCTCTTTACTGTCTCAAGAGTATCTGTAAGAGGACTCGAAAGGATGTTGCTTTGGCCTCGACTGTGCAGTCGAGACCAAAGCTGGAAGAACGTAGGGACAAGAATTCAATTGCTACTTAACGCTTCGATTAACTTTCTCGTTCCAGGTAATAACGCATAAATGAGTTTCTTGGCGGACAGCAAGACATGAAAGAAGCACGAAAAGAAGTGAATTATTAAAATTCCAATGTACTCCTGTGTATAGGCTGTTCACGGCAAAGTTAGCACTATTTAAGGCCCTCCCTACAGGCTTTACCCACTAATAAATATATCATATTGCAACCTCAGGCTTTAAATTTTGAGGGTGGTGAAACGTATACACTGTGTTTATTGGTCACATTGCAATGTTTGTATTAAAAAGCAGCAGGAAGATGTAGAGTTGATGAAAGGAAAAATTTGGAACGGTTTTAAAAAGTGCTCAATTTACCGTGAATAACCTATACTCTACAGTCACGGTATTGGGAAACTGTTTCAAACCAAAAAGTCTTTAATTCGCTCAGCTTTTAACTACAGTACATCTGATTATTTCAGTAGTGATTTTCGCGTATGATTCACGATGAATTTCGCTTCTTCGAGCGCCGAGTTGCAAATTAGAAAAGGATTTTACTGACGTAATTCAGCTGAGGGAAAACTAAATCACCGCCTGAAGCATTGTCACTGCTCACCTGTAAGGTTCGGTGCAGGTACGGGGGATTTGCGTTTGTAAAGTTGGCTGGAGTACTGCCGAAGTATCATAATGGCCCCTCCATTCCCGTTTTAACACGTGCATTTCCCCTTTGAAATTTATCGCATCGTAACTCGTATCCCGTGGATTATTTAGTTGTGGTTTGCTCGAAAAATAAGCGTCCCTTCTCCCTCGGCTGGTATTAGCATAGAGGTAAAGTATTTCCCGGTTCTGCAGACTACAACATTTTACTTACAATCGCGCTCGCGCACATGACAAAATGCAGAGGTAACGCAAGGCATTATGAGCCTAATAACAGTTGGGGAACAATTAAAACCATTCGCGGAATGTCTAGAGGGAAATTTATAGCTCGTGAAGCGGCGATAGTTACAAGATACTTCACATCGCGGAGGGGTAGGGGAAGCGAAGTTGGGAGGGTTTTAAGTGGTCTTTAAATTTTTGTACCCCTTAATAGTAAAGCTCATAAATGCCGCTGTGGGTTTTAAATAGCAGCCGTAAACACGCCCCCCCCCCTCCATCAAACAAGGGTGCGCCGAAGCGAGGAACATCAAAATGATGCGAGCAAGATGGATGCGCATCACGCGGTGTGCGGGGATATTCTAGAGTGTAAAATTCGCCGAGAGAAGATTTGTTTGGAGCCAGCGAAATACATTCCTGTACACACGGAAAATAATAAATATGCAGAATTGATTCAACCAAATATTAATGCACTTGCGACAAAGTTGAGCTATATTTTTTAACACATTTGCACAGGTATACACAAAAAAGTATAAATTTTTTTATACAAATTTAGTTAATTTTTTATAAAAGTGATATTTTATTATTCGAAATGCATTTTTATCTGCATTGTGTTGTACTGTACATAGCGCGTACCTTACAGTAGATACGAAACTTTTTTGTTTCAGCGAAATCGGTTCAATATGGTTTCCATTTTAGGGTAGTTAGTAGAAGTAGCATATGGGTTCGGGGACACACGTTTCGGTCTCGCTTCCAAAACGACGATCAAGATTCGATTCCTAGCGGAGACACGCTAAGATTTGTTCGCGTGTGCCGTTGGCAGGGGAGGTTTTATTCGGGGTGTTCCCGTTTACATTGCCCATCACAGCACTCCTACGCCGCGCCATCTTAATTTCTCATTTCACGCCACTTCTCAACAATCACGGACACTTTTAAGTTCCCCCGCCAGGTTTCCAAACTGGGCGACAGACACGCCACACTTTTTGGCTACTTTTCCAACTTTAGTGGCACAGTTGTATATCGTTTGGTCGGGGGCAGCCAATTTGGGTTAAGGAAGTAAAATAGAGCTCGTTTTCTCTTTCTTTTCTACCGTTCACGTACATGTCTGCAATAAAGACTGCGAAAGGAAATAAAATGGTCAATTTAATAGACTAGACTCCGGAAAATTTGCTTTCATACTGTTGTCACTCTGTCTAAGGTATTATTGATATCTTGTGGTTAGTATTTGTAAGTTTTTAGGTAGCAGCGAACAGAATAGGAATGATGTTGCGCCATTGATACTCGTGGCGGGAGAGTGATCGTTTATATTCATCACAGTTTACAGTTAAGACAAATGAAAGCCCTGCTTAAGATCTACTTGCATACACGTTGCGTATTCTTCCACCGTATGTATAGTTAACATTGCCATCGGCCTCATTGCTTCATTCATGCGTCGGTCAATTGAAACTCTGAAACTATTAGAAAAGTAAACATTTTATAAATCTGCTAATTTTTTTTTCACACTGAGGCGTTAAATAAAAACCAGAAGCGAAAGAAATGATTTAAACTATCACAAATGGTTATCTAACACTTTTTATTCGACGTTTACATATGGAACTACTTTCCGTCCTACGTAGCCAACTTTACCGGGCGCATGTCACTTAGTGCGCCCGTTAAAAAAAAAAGTGCAGGCTAGGACAGTGACATTTTTCTAAGGTCGATTCCAAAACTTTATCGTGAACAGCCTTTAACCGCAATAGGCATTTAGTATTTACATCTGAGTTTCCTGTTCATTGTTCAAGTAGTAATTATTAGTGCCACCTGTTTTTTGTTCATTATTCAAGTAGTAATAATTAGTGCCACCTGTTTTTTGTTCATTGTTCAAGTAGTAATTATTAGTGCCACCTGTTTTTTGTTCATTGTTCAAGTAGTAATTATTAGTGCCACCTGTTTTTTGCAAAAAATATTTATGCACAGGGCAGATTTCAACTTCTTAGTAGAGGTTTGCAAATTTCCTTTGGCCATTGGCTGCGCGTGTTGTGTGTGTGTGTGTGTGTGTGTGGAGAGAGAGAGAGAGAGAGAAAAATAAGTTTCATACTTGTCTGGCCAATCAGAAAACACCAACCCCGCCATTGGACGCCCATGATTGGCTGGCAGACAACTAAGACGCATGCGAGTTAAAAACCATCCAACCGGGATATAGGTTCTGAACTAAAGTGTTTTGAAGTACAACTAGTCGTCGAGTCATTCCGCGAAAAAAAACAGGTGGCCCTAGTTATTATTTCTTGGTGACTTTGGAAATCTATGTCACTATATGAGAACTCCGCGTTGTAGCTATAGCTATATCTGTTAACCTTGATCTTAGGATTCATCCTCACATGACGTTATCATTCAACATTCAGTTCTTACGCACAATTTTGAGTCATGAACGTGGTTTACTTAAAACCAACGCATATTTTCTTCAATGTAGAATACAAGGTTTATTGCGTTTAAAACCGCGTTGAAGCCAATGAAAATTTCCTTTTCTGCAAACAAACAAGTATTTTATGCGCACAATCAAATCTGTCTCTGCAGTCTGCGACTCCTCCTGAAGCTGCGACTCCTCAGAGGTACAAACTTCGTTTGAAGTTCTTTGTCAGCGAAAGAGGAGGCAGAAATTTGGGCCGTTTTCACGTAAATCCAGTTTCCTAATTTTCTTCATCCAGCTAAGCACTACGCAGCTTACCTCGGAAATTGCTTCGTTAAACTTATCACTTTAACTCACTACTCTCGCAAATTCACAAAAAAAAAAAAAAAAAAATTCCTGGTATTCTTACTTTCGCGAGTAAAGAAGATTCGACCATCTCAGTACTTGGATGGTGCTGATCTAATGACATTTCGTTATTCGCAGAAAAGATAATCACACAGACGCCCAACCGCCGCGATCAACGCCAATTCTAATCACATACGCGAGAACAATTTCCTTTGGGCGAATATTAGACACAACAGTAGATGCATGACAACTGAAATACGGAACTCGTATTTATGCCTCCCACCTAGGCGAAACGGGTTCGATTCCTGGTTGGGTCGCCCCCAGATTTTCGCATGTGGGGATCGTGCCAGACAACGCTGCTGGTCGGAGGATTTTCTCCGGGGTCTCCCGTTCACCAGCCCTTTCATTCCGGCGTTGTTCCGTATTCACCTCGCTTTACTCTCATCCGCCCTCAAGTGAAGTGAGTGAAGAGATTTGGGCGGCTTCTTAACAGCGAGGTTGCGAGAGTCGATGAGGGCGATTGAGGTGAGTGTGGAGCAGCGCCGGATTGAAAGGGCGGAGGAAACGGGAGATCCCCGAGAAAACCCGCTGACCAACGGCATCGTCTGGTACGATTCCCACATGCGAAAATCCGGGAGTGACCCGGCCGGGGATTGAACCCGGTTCGCCTTGGTGGGAGGCGAGCAGGCTAACCGCTCAGCCACCGCGACCCCATCGGCTTTCAAGGCCTCGAGGTAAGAACCGCCCAACTCTCTCCATTCCTCTTCACTCATTGCTATTTATGTCACACTATTTTGACCAGATGTTTGGCAGAATTAAAATTGTGACGTAATTGTGATCTCGAATTTCCCTTGTCTTGACTGTACTGGAATACAGGCATTTCCCTTGTCTTGACTGTACTGGAATACAGGAATACTTACGGATTTATCTATTTATTTGCGAGAAAACCAAGAATCCAATATGGCGGGAGGAGGTTTCTGATTTTGAGGAAGGCCTAGGAAAAAGTGTATCGATCAGTTTATAAATAACGGAACGGACCCAGGGGCTCGATCTTCGACGAAGATGACAATGAAGCACGATTTTTATATGTTCTCAGTATATCATATCGCAAATCAGTTTTGATCTACTGACCATAAGTACTTAGACATTGCTGATTCGAGGGCAACAGCGTGGCGCCTAGCGGCGGAGCTGCGTATTAATAATGTCGCAATTAACTTTACACGTTATACAGACCCTCAGTATCCCATCTTAAATATTTTCTCCAGTATTTTTATAACTATTGCTTCAGGTGCATCTTCAAAGGATTCACTTTAGACCGTAGGTCATACACAATACATGTAATTATGTATATATATATATATACATACATATATATATATATATATATATATATATATATATATATATATATATATATATATATATATATATATATATATAGAGAGAGAGAGATTATACAGGTTGTATCAAATACCCTATATACAGCGTATATATATAATATATAATTTACTTACAACCTGTATATATCACAAAAAAATTTGTAATTTTAGGATTTCAGCCAATGAGGCACTAAGCATGCGTATATGTGTCGCACCTATCTATCCCGCGCTTCATGGTCTTGAATGTATAATGAATAATGTTCGAAAAACACATACACAAATTTAAAGCTTTAGGCATCTTTCTTACTCCTTGTGTATGTGTATATATACAAAATTCAATTATATTCATAATATATACAAATACTGACACCAATCGTAAGCTAAGCACACAGGTTCATTCTCATGATACAAGACGCAAAGATAGTCCAAACTAATTTACACAACAAACGCAGCACTATGGAACTCGTACAGATTAATGGGAAAAAAACATTACAATAACATGCTACAGTTTCTTTTAAAAAAAATATCTAAAAACCACACAACATTTTGCCGCAAACTGAATCATTTCCTGCTTGACAATTGCTATTACGTTGTTGAAGACTTTATTTGCAGATAACTTGTCACTCTGGCACTGATATGTCAGTATATACATATACATGTAAACATTTACAGTTACAATTAGTATTGTGTTTAGTGTAATTAATATTGAGCAATACATTGATTGTAGCTACTATACGTTTCTCTTTACTTGTGTACCATGTTATATTTTACTGTGTATATTTGTGTTGTAAATTGACTTGACTTGTTCCATATCTCGTAATGAAGAGCCGAGTAATGCCAATAAATGAAATACAACTTGAGGTAGAGAGGAGCCCTAGACCCTGGAGTTACCAAGCCACCCACAGTTGGTGTATCACGTGACAACCACTTGGGAGTCTCTTACCTGCTCAGGTATAGTTATTAGCACCGCGGCAAACTGACGCTGCAGCAGACTACTACGAGAGGGGTGAGTTAGGGGCGAAATTACGCAGATTGCCCTCGATTACGCGAGCCGTGGTTAGACCAGGGAGGAGTGAGTTTTCAGGGCGGGCGAGGAAAATGGGTTGGGAAGGGGGAACGAAGTATTCCCAAAAGCATAACTCAACATGAAAGGAGGACTGAATTAGAGCATAATTCCCGCGGTTACACGTGTTGCCGTGGTTGTAAACACGCCTTGTCACTCGCGTGTGTTTCCCAGACGCAAAGAGGGGGCACACGAGCTTCAACAAGTTTTCGTCGTGGTTCGAGGCTACACGGTAAAAAAAATACCACTACTTGTTAGAAACGATTTTTCTGAAACTAGTTAACAAGTTTTTTTTTTGTATAGTTGATTCACGGTATCTTCGACCTTCTCTGAAGCCCTGCTAAAGTTCCACTTCCAGGATATTCCTCCGCCTCGTGCAAACTAAGCTTACCTAAGTCTGGAAGATTACACCAGAGGGATAACGCACCGGATTCGTGCGCACTCTGTTGTAACAGCATTTTGTATAAGAACTATTTCTCACTAGGCGCTACCAACGCTCCTGTTTTTCACTGTTTTTACCCAAATTATTTATAAATGAAGCATTATAATTGAATGATAAAATAAGAATAACAATACAATGAAACAGAAAAAAAGTAACTTTTATGAACACAAGTATTTAACACTTGTGACACAGGGCGTATTTAGGAAATAACTAAACACGTCATACATGGGGAGATTTTTCAAAGGTTTATTCAAAAAGGCCGAAGAAACCGTGAATGGACTATAAATCTACAGTTGGAATATTGTATATTTATAACACAATATTTTAAAAACCCAAAAGAAATATAGTAAAATTAAGTCTATGATGCTTAAAATTCAATATTACTTTAACACATTCTGCCTTAAGGTCTCGTGAAATTTACTCTAATGCCTTTTCAGTGTTGCAAACATTTCTGTGGAAAAAAATTATCTTGTACAAACACAAAAACAAATGTAGGGCGTATAGATTTGGTGGCCCGCATACTTCATCGACGATATTTCTCACACAATGTCTGAGTGCAAAGTATCCAGCACATTAGGAAGAGACACGTGAGAAACAAATTTCGTGGCCCGCATACTTCATCGACGATATTTCTCACACAATGTCTGCATGCAAAGTATCCAGCACATTAGGAAGAGACACGTGAGAACAAATTTGGTGGCCCGCATACTTCATCGACGATATTTCCCACACAATGTCTGCGTGCAAAGTATCCAGCACATCAGGAAGAGACACGTGAGAAACAAATTTCGTGGCCCGCATACTTCATCGACGATATTCGTGGCCTGCATACTTCATCGACGATATTTCCCACACAATGTCTGCGTGCAAAGTATCCAGCACATTAGGAAGAGACACGTGAGAAACAAACTTGCGCGTAACTAGATTACGTGCGCATGTTTTAAGGTATAAAAAGTGTGGTTTTCAATGGAGCACACTATCCGAATTTACATCAAGCAGAATTCATTTAAATGTAAAAGGTTTTTCACGATAAAGAGAGAACACTTTTGAAATCAGCCTTTAAAAAAATTTACCTACTCCTACCTGCACATATTTTAACGGGCGCACTGTGTAACATGCGCCAAGCAAAGTTGGTAACGATGGAAGGAAAGTAGTTTCATGTCTTAAAGTTGAATAAAAAGTGTTAGGTAATCATTTGTGATAACATAAATTATATCTTTAGTTTTCGATTTTATAAATACATATGCGTAAAAATTAGCATATTTTCTAAATATTTACTTTTCAAATAATTTCACAGTTTCACTTGACCGACGCATGGATTAAGTGATCAGGATGAGGTTCATGGCAGTGTTAATTCCACACAACGCTGAAGAATACATAACTTCTATGCAAGTATATCTTAAGCAGGACTTTCAAAAGTGTTTAGTTTACCCTGTTCGGTCTATATAAAAATTTTTAGAAAAGCCATATGAGATACACATGAAAAACAACTGCATATACTCTATTTTTAACACTGTTAAATAGCATGTTTTGTCAGAATTTACTTATTTAAATGTTTAAATAACACATATTTAAGAATATTTCCATTATGGATGCTTTATAAAGCGCATTTTACAATGTCAATATTTACTAATGTTGTATGTAAGGAAATACGGATACTAATGTTAAAAATTATTTTTAATGATTACTTTTATAGGCATCCATTTCAGTCACGAAAGTTTTAATTTCCATTACTAAAATTAATGTTAATTAAATCAGTTACTAAAATTAGTTTAGTGCCAGTATTTCTGTAGATATAGCTATAATACACGTTATTATTGCTTATGCAGATTTTTTGTAAACTGAATGCATTCGGAATGTACATACGCTAAAATGTTTATTATTTTAATATTTAAATAAGTATGTTCTAGTAAAATATTTAATAGCATTACAGGATATTTGCAGTGATTTTTCATATAGAACAAAAAAATTGCGCGTTTGTAACAATTTCGATAAAATAAAAACCCTGTTTTACAACATGTTTAGATATGGCGTTGCGAATTCGATCGTAATTCTAAAATCCACCCTCTTTTAGAGATTTTTATAGTTATTTAAATTAAAAGTAAATCTAAATGTATTTACATTTCTCAGGTGTTTTAAAACAATCGGAAATTTTCCCGAGGAAAATGCATACGAAAAAAAAAATGGCATAAACATGCGTATGTTTGTGCAAATATTCAAGCGAGTGTTACCAGCGAATACGTATAGGTCATTCGGCTACATTTCGCAATGGGAGAAAACGCAATGAGTTATTTCCTGGAGCGTAAAATTCGCGAACAACTGCAAAATTTACGCAGGTCGAATTTATTACGCGGGCGCGGACAAGGATTAAAGGACAAATCCAGAATCAGACCGATTTGCGCCAGCGTCCCAGCGCCAACACAGGGCGGAGATTTCGGCCGGAAATACGAGATGCTGCTGGCTCGACTCCTAAGCTACAGAATACGTGGGAATACAGAACACGAACGGTAGCGAGCATCGCGAACTCGCAGAAACACACTCCAGCAAAGCGGTCCTTTTGGTGGCGAACAACACGGCGGAACGTAGTTGACCGATCAGACATACAGTAGCCTTACTACAGTCTGCTCACGGTAAAATGAACACATTTGGAAGCCCTGCTTATGATCTGCTTGTATCCACGTTGTGTATTCATCCGCCTATTTAAAATTAACATTGTCACGGGCCTCATCACTTTATTCATACTTCGATGAAGTAAAAGTGTAAAATTTTTAGAAAAGTAAATATTTTACAAATTTGATAATTTTTACACTTCGATACATAAAAAAAAACATAAATGGAAAGAAATAATTTAAGTTATCACAAATGGTTACCAAACACTTTTTATCCAACATTAAGATATAGAACTACTTTTCCTCCATCGTTACCAACTTCACTGGGCGAATATCAATCAGTGTACCCGTTAAAATATATGCAGGCAGGGGTAGTGACTTTTTTTCTTCAAATTTTTATTTTAAAAGTGCTCAGTTTATCGTGACAAGCTTTACTAGCGTCTGTTCAAGATAAACTGAGCGCTTTAGAAAGCTTTACTTATGCGTTGCCATGGGCCTTATCACTTTACTCGTGCGCAGTTAAATAGAAACTGTTAAGTTATTATAAAAGTAAATATTTCAGAAATTTGCCCTTTTTTATACTTAACACTCATAAAAAATCAGAACGCAAAATATTTTATTTTAGTATTCACTCCGTTGTTACAAGTTGTGTTACATTTAGTAACACATTTGCAAATGTATACTCAAAAAAGTATTAAATGTATGTATAATGTTTGTTGATATAAAATTGGTAGTTAAATTTTTATATATAATGAAACGTTTTATTTTTTTAAATTCATTTTTATCTGCATTGTGTTGTACATGGCGTGTGCCTTATAGCAGGTAAGAGACTTTCTGTTTCAGAGAAATCGGTTCAATGGTTTCCATTTTAGTGTAGTTAGTAGAAGTAGCATATGGGTTCGGGGACACACGTTTCGGTCTCGCTTTCAAAACAACGATAAAGGTTCGGTTCCTAGCGGAGAGCGTGGCAGGTGAAATATATTCACGTAGGGGCAGTGAGTTTTTTTTTTTTTTTTTCAAAGGTTGGTTTTGAAAGTTTTCAATTCACCGTGAACAGCCTATATAGCAGGGAACTTCGGCGTCGCTGAGTATCCAGCCAATCACAAGGACTGCCTCCGGAGTCCTGCGTGACCAAGCAGTGTACGCGTACGCCCACATGAAAGGAACCGCAACACCAGTCCATTTCTGTTTACTCACCTACTCTGTGGCAGAGCTATTTTCCTGTGCATTTACACACGGTATTATTTTTAACATATAGTCTACTCAAAGTATTTTCACACTTTTTCAGTCACACCTTTGAAAAATCACACCATGTATGACGTGTTTGGTTCGTTCCTAAAATTGTCATCTCACAGATATTTTATACATATACATTTTAAATATAAAATATTTTTTTTAAACTGAACTTTAACTTATATTCCATGTATTAATTAAAATATTTCACTTATAATTAATACTAACAATACAGAGAGAAATTAGGTGTGTCGGCAATGCCTAGTATAGGCTGTTCCTGGTAAAATGAGCACTTTTTTAATCCCTGCTTAGGGTCTACTTGTATACACGCTGCGTATTCTTCCGCCTTACGTAAAATTAACATTGACACGGGCCTCGTCCCTTTATTCATGCGTTGGTCAAATGAAACTGTGAAATTATTAAGAAAATAAATATTTTACAAATCTTATCATTTTTGCACTACAATACATTAGAAAGCACAGAAAGCGAGAGAAATCATTTAAGTTATCACAAATGGTTACCTAACACTTTTTGTTCGACGTTAATATATGGAACTATTTCCCCTCCATCGTTACCAAATTTACTGGGCAAATGCCACTCATTGCACCCGTTAAAATACATTCAGGCAGGGGCAGTGACTTTTTTGTAAGGTTTTTTTTCTAAAGTGCTCACTTTATTGTGAACAGACTATAAGAAATAGTTCTCAAGCAAGATTGTATTGATCTGAGTGCGCACAAATGCAGCGCGTTGTCCGTTTTTAGTTGATCTTTGTTAGCTGAGGGGCAGGTATGGCCCGAAAGCAGAACTTTAGCAGAGCTCAGAAAAGTTCAACTATGAAGAGCTTATAGTCAGAACGGGCGAAATGACAGGCAAATCGGCGAGTAGTCCCATCTATGTTTTTTTCGCTGTACTATTGTGCTGTTTCTCTCAAACTCCGCCAGTTGTTCATACAGCTCTATCGTACGTCTCCTCGGCATTTCAATCGCTTATAAATAACGCGTGACAACTATCGCACGTCTTACGTAAAACGCGCTTTTCTGAGAACTATTTGCAGCAGCCACGCGAATAGTGACGGCAGCATTCTCGTACGAAGAATGTGCTTACGCCATCAGGTGAATCTTTAATCGTCTTGATATAATGCATCGATACAGCTATTTACCAACATTCAAAGTTATCAAATGATTTTTTACTAGATGCACGTATTTTTTTTATGGCAATGAGTGTATGTTAATATTACAAATACTATTGTTTTCTTAAAACGAAAGGAAACGCATTTTTGTAGCGAAGATTTTAAAACTTAACATAATTTTTCTGCCAGCACTACTTACAGTAGACGTGATAACCAACGGAAATTTTATTCGAACTGGCAGGCTAGCAACATCGATTCTTCGTTGCTTCACTGGATCGATACGTCACATCGGTATCGACATGGCTGGCAAGCGCGGAAGCCGCACTGGATAGTTAGTATCTCACAATCCTAATACGAGTGTGAGACTAGGGTTCCGATGTCGTGAAACCTTTCGGGCCACCGACGGACTGAATCGTTTATTTCGGGACCTGAAATCTCTCACTGCATTAACACGTCAGCCGGTCCCCCGTGTGCCTCCTCTATGGGGTCTTTTCCCACCTCGCCGCACGAGATTAACCCTACGGCCTTCCCCACCTCTAACACATCCATTATCTCCTTGCGCTCCAGAATTTAAAGAGAGAGCGCGAGAGAGAGGGAGGGTAAAAGAGGAAACATAATAAAAAATTATGGCTCTGGTTGGGTACTGAAAACCAGGTTTACAAAGTTTTAACGGGCTGCCAGTCAATCTCTCCCTGACGTCCATCGACTCTCCCGTCGAGTTCTCCTCTCGCTTTCTCTCTCTCTCTCTCTCTCTCTCATATTTCTCTCTTTCTCGTTCTATATCCTCCCTCATTCACGACCCTGCGCGCGATGTGCGTCAGTTGTTTTTTATTTATTTTTTTTGCTGCAGCGGATTTCGACGGACCCCCGGAAATGTTCCCAAAAAGGGCGCGAAAATTGTAGGGAGAGAACAAAATGAAAAGCGGTGTAATTTGAATGGAATATTGTAATGCATAAGGGTCCTATGTACTGAAACGTTTTCTGTGAAATTGTTGTTTGCGCCTAAACGCGTGTCTCGGTAAATAAATGTTCTGGAAATACGAAGTTTTACCACGAAGGGTAAAAAAACTATTGTATATATCTTTACCTTTTTTACTTTTATCATATTAAGAGTATTAATGGAGGAAAAAATCGTGGAAGTGGTCAAATATCGCATATTTAAAGCTTGCCTATGAAGTTTCTTTAAGCGGTAAGAGAAAAGTACGACTCAACGCAGGTAGTTTGATCTGTGTACTTTCATCCCGTGTAATAAAACCCCACAGTTACAGATCTAGTTTACACAGTACAGCGTTAGGACGGAAACACTGCACGCCTTGCGCGTAGGAGCGATGAGGCACTAGGCCTTGCGTGTTAATGTCGCCCGTATCGCTCCCTCGCTTCTTGACCTTGGACGCGCAGGTACACAGGACCATCAACACCCAATCGAAAGTTCTCGGTCACAGAAGGTGTAGCATCATTCATCACTCACTTTCGAGATATCGTATCGTATAGATGCTTTATCCATGCGACTATCGACGCTGAAGCCGATGTATTGCGCAAGCATGTACTAAGCTTTACAGCGATAGCCTAATATCGTTCAGATGTGACGTGGATGTATGTGTTTGGTTGGGCCAAGCACTCACTTTTTGTTTCTATAGTACCCTTTATTATTTTATAAACAGCGCTTAGATGACTTAAAAATTACACAAATACAAATCAGCTTTATTGTTTATTTGACAAGACAATATATAAACGTAAAGATAAATTACAAACGAGAACATTATAGAAAATACTTAAAGCGTTTTATAGAAAAGATTAAGTTTCTTATTACGTTTAGGCAAAAAAGTAAATCCATATTGGCATCACTGATCATTAATATAATTTTGAAAACAACTGAGACGCAAACGATGAAAGAATTATTACGAAATCGAAAACAAGAAAATCACAAATATTATTCAGATATAAAATAAAATAGCCTAGTGCATAAATACATACTCGTGATCTATATTAAAAAATCACACATTATGGAACCATTCAAAATAAACAGATTATTAAAAATTCTGAAATGTTTTAATGCAGTATGATTTATATGCTATCACTCGAGGTTGATTATAAGTCCCGTATGAAAGCAGTAGCTTCATTGTCGTTACAATGTGCCTTTTTTTAAGGCTTAGTACTCATCACAAAAGGAAAATTTAATGCTTTTATAAAAAAAAAGTAAGCTCTTTCCAATACGACCTTTTTTTTTTTAATTTCCTAGGTTTATTTATTTATTTTAAAAAGGTGGTAGTGACAGCGCAACGTTTCCACCCATGAATATTGCAAGGCCTCGGGTAACACCATAGGACCTTGTTCATTGAACAGGAAGTAGGTTATGTGTATACATTTATAACGGTAAATAACGTCCCAGCTGTTAAAAAAAAATTGTAAAATATGTTTTGGTTTCCATTACCAAGTGTAAGCTTTACGGTCTGAAGTTCATAAATTATAATCAGAAATATACTAACTCCATGTACAGTTACGACATGTAATAAATCGTTAAATTAAAATATTATAACACAATAAACTGTACTCCTTAGCTGCGCTCGTTTCACTTTCATTTTCATGACCAAACAAAAGAAAATCTGCCTGCTTGCTGTGTTACGACTCAGCGCGTACGGGCTATGCGTGCCATTATGTATTCTATTATTAATAACATTACACAATCTAATATGATAATTTTATTTCATAAAGTGTAAGCGTTTGTTAACGACCTTTGCACTGTTTCATGTGTGATTGTTTCATATATACACACACACACACACACACCACTGATGTAAGTGTGCGTTCGTGTGTGCGATTAGACTTTACGATAATATTTTACTTTAGACTAATTAGTTCAAGTAATGTTACATATCAACAACGTAACAGTTTTCCGATTAGTATATATTTCCTTCTGAGACAATTGACAAAAATTAAAATTTAGGGCAGGTACATTTTATGATATGGCAATTAATTCCTTACTTTTATTTTTAATTAATTTTTAAATAGGGTCTGCGGTGGCTGATCGGTTAGCCCGCTCGCCTGCCACCAGGGGGAACCGGGCTCAACCCCAGGCCGGGTCACTCCAGGATTTCGTTCAAGTGGGAATCGTGACGAACGATGCCGCAGGTCGGAGGGTTTTCTGGGGAAGCTCCAGTTTCCCCCTACCTTTCATTTCTGCGCTGCTCCCAAACTCATCGGCTCTCAAGACCTCGCTGTTAACAGCAGCCCAAATCTCTCCGCTCCACTCTTCACTTTTCTCAGTGAAATGAGATTGTTTCTAATACCTACCATGGGGCAGTGAAATTCCGCGAAAAGATTTCAAGACAAGTTGTATTTCAAAACAATGTAGGGTCGTTTACCTATCTTGATTGGCTGAATCACGTTTTGACACGTGTTAACTGCCTGCACACGAATCACGACGTATGAGCCGTGCCGATGTTGCCGAATTCTGAGTGGCCCAGGCAAATATGAAAACGCCTTCTCAAGCAGAGAGCAACCAATGGCAATAGATAAATTGCTGTTAGATGCTTATGGTATTGAAATCTACCATGTACTCGTATTTTTTTTTCGCGAAAAGGCACTAAATCTACTAATACCTTATAGCATTTCAATCGCTGCAGGAATAAGTTGAACTTATATTCTGTCGGGAAGGTGTGTAAGGGTGCATTTTGCCTGTTTTTCCCTCTCTCGTATTAGATATAGGTAGAGGCGTGCAAAATTCGCGTTACCTTTCGGTGACAGGATAGACTCCACTGCCTTATAACCAAGTGAGCACAGTCCGTGGTTTCATTGGCCGCTGTACTTCTATAAACGTCACCTATCCGCTTGATCTCCTTAAAAGAGATTGGCCACGTTACCGCCTGACTTATGTTATTGGCTCATGAGTTCTGCGAGGCGTTCCAGACATATTTCTGGCCAATGACTGAAGTTGGTGAAACGCACAGCAACTTGCAGTTCAGTGTGGACTTAAAAAACAACGCGAATTTTGCATGTCCCTAGATATAGGAAGAGTTGGTGACTTTTCGCGAAAAAATATGAGTACACGGTAGACTTCAATACCATTAGCACCCAACAGCAGTTTGTCTGCTGCTATTGGTTACTGAAGCAGTTTCCATATTTGACCGGGCCACTCAGAATTCAGCAACAACGCAACACCCTTCCAAAGGGCATGGCAAGCGGGACGTGTTCACAGCCCTTCAAGAACCAATCCACAAGAGGATAAGAAAAAGATCAAATCTATTTAAAGATTTCTTGTTAAAAAGACAAACACATGACTTACTTGGCACAATAACATGTATTATTTATTTGTATAAATGTTTCAAAGTTTACACAGGATTATGGAAAATATTCATAATTTATTATTTATTTGTATCCCCAGTCTTCCAAAAAAATTTGGCACCGATTAAATATCAGATGGGCTCAGCAATTTATACAATGTTACCATTTTCAAACATAAAATACAAATGCCCATTAAAAACTGTGCTATAATTCCACATACAAGTGGTGCTTGAAACAATTCCAAGTTAAATCTTATGTCTCTTGTGTCACTTAACACAAATCCATGTGACTACTGTACTCCTACCCCTAGTTTAGGGTATTATCATAAAATATTAAAGATAAAAATACATGCCTGGGTGATATGTCGCTTTCAGAAAAAATAGAAAAACATGCTCTCAGCTCCTTTTAAAAGCCCACACGGCTATATTTTCATGTTTAGCATTTTATTAGCAACTTTCTTAATACTTAAAAATTTTTCTTTAATACTGGCTATATACAAGATCTAAACTTGGGGCATTGACAATAGAGTCAATATTTTAGTAAAGCCCAACAAAGATACAAATGACTCTAATTTTCCCATTTTATTAAACTTTAACAATTTTCGGCTGTCTAAAAACATGAATGATAACTTTAATCAGCCGATAGTTCATACCGAAATTTTCTGTCTTGGAATACGGAAATTCCTATTTTTTTCTATCTGCCATGACAATGGCGAGAAATATTATTTGTGTAACGACATTATTTCTGTACTTAACTGTGAGCTGAACGTCCAGGAGTGCTGGTCTCTGCCTACACGACCAAACTCCCTGCGTTATGTACAAAACTTTTACCCCTCCCAGGGAGGGAGCAACGAGAGTCCGGCCAATCAGAGCCCAAGAAACTCTTGGAAAGCTCCTATACAATTCCAAATTATTAGTGAACAGCCACTTCCATGCCACGTGGTTAACCACGCGGCCAGGCAACCGCCGCGCCTGCAGCGCGATCTGGCGCGGGCGGATCAAACTACACTCAGCGGCCAGTCTAACTCGGGTGCGCTCCGCAGCTGGAAGCTATGTCTGATTGCTGGGCGACACCTTGCTGTCGCACATACGTAGGCCTGCCGGGGCACGCTTCTCGCTGAAGACCATCACGTGAGTGTATAATTTGAGTAAGTAAAGTCATTAAGTATTTTTTTTTTTAATAATTGTGGATAGATAGCAAGACATATTTTTCATGTAATAAATTCGTTTTATGCTGGCTATATGTCCCGCGCTGAACATATTGCCCTCCTCGTTGCGCCGGTGACGAAACGGGCAGGCATAACGGGAGTGGAGGAACGTAGTTTTATCAGGCGCATGCCTCAATCCTCCCCGCCCAAAGCGATGCTCCCAGTGAAGGATCCTGAGAAAATGTCGGGAACTCCATCGAATTTGGCCAGAATTCGCTGCAGGCCCCGGTCCACGAACGTCAGGAAGAAGTACCAGAAGGATGGAATCTTCACCAATGCAGCCTCCAGCTCCACCGTCCAGACCATACCAGAACAGACCCAAAAGACAAATGCGGGCATCAAAGTGTCAAACAACAATCCATGTTTTTCTTTCCCCATTACTTCTCAAAAATGAGGGGGAGGGGGTGTTGGATTAGTCCTAAAATCTTACAATCCTGGTTTTCCCTATTTTCAAATTAATCGACAGAAAGTTTCTATACAACACGAATAATATAATAAAATACCCTCTTAATTCTTAAATGCTGGTGAAGCACAATGATAAAATGATCATGACTTACACCTTACAATCTAAATGAAGATGAAACCACTAATGATATGAGCATGAACCTTTGAGAGAATACCACTCCTGGACGTTCTTCCCAAAATACCAACACTGCTAAAATACATGCACATCTATGATGAATAAAATGATCATGACTTACACCTTACAATCTAAATGAAAATGAAAACACTAATGATATGAGCATGAACCTTTGAGATAACACCACTCCTGGACGTTCTTCCCAAAATACTAACACTGCTAAAATACATGCACATCTATGTTGAATAAAAATATTGATTACAAATTTTAGAACATACAAAAACTCTAACCTTAACTTAAACCCTAACAATCCCAAGCCAGTGGTTTTAGGGAATTCTGTTCCTCTACGAAGAGGTGCTTACTTTGACCTGTGATATATGAGCCTTAGTAATGCTCCCGGGACTACTAACATCCTCTAACAACAAAGTTACAGGAGTAAGAAACCTACAAATTCTGAACGGCCCGGAAAACTTTGAGCTAAACCGAACTGCATTATTACTCAAAAAATGTGTCGCAAGATACACCTGATCGCCTGCTTTAAGGGATACAGTGCCGTTTTAATAATCTTTCCTAGAAGATAAACTATAAGTGATATTTCTTTCAATTTTTAGAAGCCTCCTCCCAAATGTCCTTAAGGTCTTTAGAATCAATGTTATCCCAATAAAACTTTTGAAGTCCCCAGGAATATATCAATGGGTGAAACAATTTCCTCCCGAAAAATAACTCTGATGGTATCTTCTTTGTAGCACTACTTACGACATTATTAAATGCCAATGAAATCTGATACAAAACTTGATTCCCAGTCGTTATGGGTACCGGTTTGGAATGCGCTTAAGGCGGCTTTCAAATTCCGGTTATACAATTCTACCATATTGGCCTGTGGATAGTAAGGGGTAGTTTGTACTAATTTTATTCCCCATGAAAATGCAAGGTTTTTCATTTCAGTGGAAACAAAATAGGTGGCATTATCAGTCGCCAGTTGCACGGGTGACCTGAAGATACGGAAGAGTCGTTGACTTAGCAACTTACAAATTTCTACAGCTTTCATTGTTCTTAAGGGGAAAAGGAATACAAATTTACTGAAACTGTCGACTGCAACAAAAATAGACGAAAATCCAGATTTAGTTCTAGGTAAAGGTCCAAAAACATCATGATAGAGATGTTCCCAGGGATACCGAGCTACAGTTGCGCTATAAGGTCTTATTATTTTATTGTTTCGAGGTTTTGCCCTATGGCAATCCTCACATTGTTTAACAAGCTGCTCAATTTCTTTCACTAACCCTGGCCAAAAGAACATGTCCCTAATCCGGCCAAATGTCGTGACCTAAATGGCAACCAAAGAAAGTATTGTGATAGTAGTGGAACAGTGGTCCATGCAACACTTGGGGAGCAAAAAATTTTAATGCACGAGTCTTGGGATCAAGATGACCAATGAGGCCCTTCCTAACCTCATAGGGCCCTCCCTTTCCAGCCTCAATGTCTGCTTTGATGCTGACACATTAAGGGTCAATTCCCTGATGATGCTGGAGTTTAAGGTAAGCTTGGGGAAATTCATTCAAAACATGGACTTGATCAAAATTGGGATCAGTAATTGCTTTTACTGACATTAGAAACTAAAGTTAAATCATCATTATTTTCAATTTCTGGTATCTGTCTAACTAGAACTGCAGTGTTCATTTCCTGCACCACAGCTACCTCATCCGGAGTGTCTACACAAAATTCTTCCTCATCAAACATCTTGGACAAGGCATCGTCTACTCCATTGTCCACTCCTTAGATGTGTTTGACATGAAAGCAGAAATGAGTCAAACGCACTAACCATCTCGCCAATCTGCCTGCTGGTCTATTTGTCACCAGACACCAGCTTAATGCCTGGTTATCAGTATGTAGTTCAAACTCGTTAGTTTCAAGATAGTCATAAAATTTTTCCATGCCAAAAATGGCCGCGATTATTCTTCCTTCTCATATGCCGAGAATTTTTGGTCAGCAACAGTAAGCAGTCTACTAATATATGCAATGGGAACCAGTTGATCATTATTATGTTGGTAAAGTATTGCTCCTAACGCCTTTGAACTAGCATCAACTTGCAAAACAAAATAAACTGAGGGAACCACAAAACAGGGGGCATTGACAATTTCTCCTTTAGCTGGCAAAAGGAATGGCCCTGGTCAGCTCCCCAAACAAAATCTAATCCTTCATGTTTTAAGGCATTCAAAAGTTCAGACATGTGAGCAAAATCGGGAATAAACTTAGAATAAAATTCGACTAGCCCTAAAAATCTCCTAACCCCCTTCAGGTTCTTAGGCATGGTCGGATCTTTTCCGGATCCATGATCAATTTCCTGTCAGAGATAACAAATCCTAAGTATCTTACATAAGTGGATGCCCAGGTTACTTTACCAGGGTTTACTGTGAGACCAGCTCCCTTTAGGCTGGATAAGAAAAGTCTCAGATGTTTTATATGATCCTCGAATGTGTTACTGTAGACACATACGTCATCTGTATAGGTAAACAGGCAGGCGTGTTGATACTCTCCTAGAAATTGATATAAAACTCGACATGGCTCGTGGTCCACAATTTACGCCCATGGGCAACATACGCCACTGATACTGCCCGCAAGGTGTTACAAAGGCTAAAATTTCCCGAGAATCTGGATGTAGTTCACACTGCAGGAATGCAGAATCCAAATCAAACACCGAAAAGTACTTCGCTTGTCCTACATGCTGAAATACCGATTCGATAGTGGGTAATGGATAAGGCTCTACATATATATTTTTATATTAACTTTGCGGTAGTCGCAAATTACACGGTACTGTCCCCGAGTCCGTTTTGGCAACAAAAAAGCTGGACTAGAATACATACTTACAGATGGCTCTACAATTTTTTCCTTTTGCAAGTCGTCAATAATATTTTAAAAATTTTTTAATCTTGGAGGAGAGACTCTACAGTGTATAGAAGAAACAGGCTCATCATCCTTTACCGGCAACACAATATTATTTTGATTATAATATCCCAATTTCGTGGTAACCACATCCGTGAACGCTTCCTACAACTGAGCTAACTGATTATCCTGGCCCGAATCAGAAGGGCGAACGTTTAAGATTCGACGATTAAATCTCTTCGAAAAAATTGTCACCGGTTGATTTTTACAAAAAGCAAAACCTAGTTCTCTTTTGGCAATAAACAATACATGCTTGTGTTTTCCCCAGAATATCTGTGCCTAGTAAGCAATTCATGACTCAGACCTGGGATAATTCTAAATTCATTTTTTCCAAGAAAATTTTTCAATTTTGATTTTGAAAATAGCAACACCCCGAGAACTGATCTCACCACTATTTGCTAGCGAAAACCCAACTTCTTCTCTTTTCTGAACTTGAATGAGCCCCTTGGGCATATTTCTCAAAAGGTAAGTGCAAAAATCGCGACTAATCAAAGAACAAGTGGCCCCTAAATAAAAATAAAAACTGCTACAATGACTTGATCGGAAATAATAACAGGAACGTACAGCAACCCATATTTACATTCAAAACTCTCACTATTTACTGAATGACTCCCAACTGCCTCGGGGGCAGTTAGCCTTCATGTGTCCCTTTTGCTTGTATAAATAACAAACAATTTCCTGTGTCTTCCCTTCGGCAACCATTTTCCCATTACCAGTCTGAGCATACCAGATACGAGTTCGTATTTTATCATTTCCGGCGGTATCCTCGTGGGTTATAGAAAAAACAGCTTTCCTACGTAAACATGATTAATTTTTCCACAAATAATGCAATACTTTGTTATTCCCTGTTTTCCGTCTTCCTTCCTCCCTATTTTCTGCTCACTCCCGGAATCAGAAGTAGAATCCGGCAAGGTGCACTCTACTTCAGTTACTAACGATAAGAGCTGTTTCAAAGTAGTGGATTTTTCGGAAAAGGCAAAAAATCGGTTGTTTTTGGGAAGTAGATTGTCAAACATTATTTGAGTAAAATAATCGACTTCACGAGGCTAACCAAGAATCCCTACTAACACTACTATTTCTCGCACAAAATCTTGCATACTCTGTGAGGGTAGTTGTGTCCTATACATTAATTGCATCCGCAATTTCATGACTGATACGTCACTCGAAACCTGGTTAACACATGTTTTTATTAATGTCTCGATCCTCCAATTTTTCTACCTAGTCTGACAGATAATTGATTGTAAAACATCCGGTACCTTAAATGCCACGGCTGCGTATACAACTGCCTTTGAGCAAAAATTTAAGGAAATAATTAATTTATAAAATACTACAAAAAAATTTACTACTGACTCAAGTTTCAAATCCTCAACTAGGTAATTTAGAAGGCAGTTTAGACGGAACATGTCTCAATGATTTAAGAACTGGTTTTAACTCACCCACTGCTGCAGCCGCGCTGTTTTCCCCGTCATTTCTACCTCGCACAAGGGCCCGCGTTCTTATCCTTCGTTCGGCGATGCCTTCTGACTCATCCACGGTCTCCCCAGCGTCGGAGAGCAAACGCGCCAGAGCCGGATTGGATAGCTTTTGTATCCATCCTGTCGCCATTGTTAAAATTAAAATAACAATGCAACGTACACAAAAAAAAAAGGACAACGCCCCAAACCACTGTCCAGAGATTTGATGTTTCCTAACTATTTCTTAGATGCAAAATAAGTCACGTGTCTTTGCAACTTTACAGAAATGACAACCAGAAATCAGGAAAAAAGAAAGAAAAAAAGCAGAGTGCAGGGCATCCTTGCGACGCCTTTGGACTTTGTAAGGGCGTCGCAACATCAACATGGCGCCTAGGTGATTCGTGTGCAGACGGCCAACAACTTAAAAAAAAAAATAATTCAGACAATCAAAATAGGTGACTTGCCCTACAGTGTTTAGAAACATAACTTGTCTTAAAATCTTTTCGCAGAATTTCACTACCTCTAACGATGGGCACACTCAGGAAGGTTGTCGTGGTTCCAGTCGCTGTAATGGCTGTCCAATCCCTCTCTGCGGCCATTCATGCTTCCTTGAATTACTTTCTCTCATCGTAGGGCCGCCTGTTTCTCGCGAAAACATTTATGTGAGGGCTGGACTGTAATGTCCTACGGCAAACGTGCAGTTTTCTTTGGGTTATTGGCTTCGCATCTTTGCCGGGAGACAGTTCCTTACCTGACTGGGCCAATCAGAATTAGGTGAAGTGAAGTGAAGCGAAGAGTTTTGGGCGGCTCTTAACGAGGTCTTGAGGGCCGATGAGGGTGATTGAGGTAAGTATGGAGCAGCGCAGGAATGAAAGGGTGGGGGAAACGGAAGATCCCCGAAAAAACCACGCCGACAAGCGGCATCGTCCGGCACGATTCCCACAATGCGAAAATCCGGAGCGACCCGGCCGGGGATTGAACCCGGTTCGCCTTGGTGGTAGGCCAGAATTAGGTAACTCCGACGCTGAGAGTCCGTGAATCGCGGCCAGACACCTGCAAAGCGTGACAGTTGAAATCATCCAATCACGAACGTGGATCTAAGCTACAGCGTTTTGGATTAAACGTAGTCCTGAAATCTTTTCGCGAAAAACAGGTGCCTCTAGGCATGGAGCTGAGCCAGTACTTCTGCACACCAGTGGTTGTTATTAATCAATGTAATTAAAATCGTAACCTTTAGCGAAGCTAAAAAAAAAACAAAACCACTTTTCGAGTCTGTGATAACACGTATGGGCCTGTGAAAAGTAAACATAATTTCTCATGTGACATGGTAATTGCTTTTACATTGCAAATTAATTAACTGGACAATGTAAAGAAAACACGTAAATAAGCTACTCGAAACAGTAAATGAACTGAAACACATATTATTAAATAAATATTATAGTGGTGAAATGTAACACAGTTAAAGTATAACGAAAATTGTTTAATTTAAAATAAGAAATTTGATACGGTTTATTAACATCCTCTGGTGTTATACCTGAAGGCTTATCAGGGGACGGCTCATAAAATGACTATGACGTAACTGAAACTAACATCCATGCTTTGCCTAGGATTCGAACCCAGAGCCTCCCGCACTCTAGACCGGCGGCGCACCAATCGACTGCTCCACGGGAGGTCGGCTTTTAAACAGGGAAACTTGCAATAAAACATAAATGGTTTAAATTTGGAAATAATGTGTCACAATTTGCAAATTACAGTGCATGGCGTGTCAGGAGTATTATAACCCTAGTAGCTTAAAGAAGAAGCGCAGAATAAAGAAAAATTGATATTTTGTTGAGTACTTGGAAGAAGAGTAAATAAAACATTATATAATATTTGAACATACATATCTTAAAAAGCTTTGTTTGGTACTGCACTCTGGACACGAGTATCCTTAGCAACCTGTCATCGTCCTTTAAAAGGACGAAGATATATTTTCTGTTTTTATAGGTGTTTGTTACTGTAATACGTGGTCCCTTCTTTTCCTGATTTATTTATGAACTGAAGACTCAAGTGTGAAACACGTGTCTCCACAATGGAATTTTAACACCGGTCGTATCATCATAATATTAATAAATAGTTAATATTAATATGTACGTCTTTATAACAATACAAATAGGAGAATTAAATTAGAACAATAATTTTTATTGTTAATTTTTAAAAAATATAAATTTCGAAAATGTTTGTTTATGGAACTGAAGTCAGCAGTTCAGTTATCTAAATAGCTTTTAGCTCTCAGTAGTTTTGCAGACAGGCAGATATCCACAGCACTTCTGGTAGTAGGGGGAGATAATATCTGGAGTAAAATATAAATCACTCACTCACGGAAATTCGAAAATTGCCAAACACAGGACGAAGATGCTCTTAATGGTTTATCATATAGGTACCCAAATTTCCCTGGTATTTCTGAGTGCAGGACCTTGGGTGCGAATGACTCTCTCCACCAGGTCCCATAAATGCTCGATTGGGTTCATGTCGGGGGAACGTGCTGGCCACTCCATTCTCTGGAACTCTCCAGAATGCTCTTCGAACCAGTCCTGGACATTCGCAGCCCGATGAGACGGCGCATTATGTTGTTGGAACATCCCATCGTTGTCAGAAAAACTGAAGTCAATGAACGGCTGCAAATGGTCACCAAGAAGAGTTTTGTAGCGGTTACCATTGAGCTTTGTGGGCATATGGACAAGTGGACCCAACCCATGCCATGTGAACACACTCCACACCATTACGGAACCACCACCACCAGCCTACACGGTGCTTTCTTGACAACTGGGTTCCATGGCCTCATTGGGTTTGTGCCATACCCGAACCTGGCCATCAGCCTGAAACAACCTGTATCGTGACTCATGGACCAGGCCACATGTTTCCAGTCCTCCAGGGTCCAATTAGCGACCTCACGAGCCCTAGTGAGGCGTTGTGCCCGGTGTCGTACTGTTAACAGGAGCAATCTGGTGGGTCTTCTGTTTCCATATCCCATGGAAACTAATGCACGTTGCACAGATCTGCTAGATACACGCCTGGCACCTGTTGCATTGAATGTGGCTGTGATTTGAGCAAGTGTTCCTGCTCTGTTAGCACGGACAATTATTCCCAACCTCCGCCGCTCACGATCATCAAGTAACTTTGGACGGCCACTGCGTTGTCAACGGTGGATCGCAATGCCTTGATTTTGATATTCCCTGTACACGTGTGACGCCGTGGATCGAGGAATATTGAAAATGTCTGCAACTTCTGAAACTGAATGTCCCATCCTTCAGGCACCAACTATCATGCCCCGTTCGAACTCCGATAACTCACGTCGCCTTGCCATGAGCATGTACACAACAGTCAATCCGAATGACACGACCACTTGTTCATAACTGAGGCCGGTTTACGCCGTGAAACGTCGTTCTGCAGCAGTGGCGCGCAAGTCATTCCGTTACATAGCGCTATCCCATGACTTTTGTCATGTCGGCGTATAGAGACTCTCCCTCTAAATGCCACACTAGCTAAAAACTAACAATAAACTGATTGCCATCCACAACGCGGGGGAAAATCAGACAATGCTCGTCAATTTGATGTCTTTCAACATCGTTGGAGATACCTCAGGCATATTGCATACCAAGATTCGCAAGTTCACATAGCGGCACGAAAATTCAAAATCTTGAATGTGTTAAAAACTTCACTTTGTTCATTAAATTTTAGTTAACTAACTATAGAATAATAGCCCACGATTGCATATTCGAGTACCTACGCTATAAACAAATTATGATATAAATTTCATTTAACTCTTTTGTTCCCACTTTAATTTACGTTTTCAGGTGTTGCAAACCAGAATTTTTTGCACGTGCGCTGTAATTAAGATAGACACTGAGCCTCGCAGTACAGTACCGGCCAAATACAACCTTACAGTGCAACATGTGGATAACTGTCTACACTGGATACTATTAAACGTGCTCCCAGTATGTTTACAGGATTTTCACGGTAAAATGAGTACTATTGAAACCTTGCTTGAGTTCTACTCGTATGTACGTTGTAAACTCCTACGCCTTATGTAAAATTAACATTGCCATGGTCCTTATCACTTTATTCATGTGTCGGAAAACTGAAACTGTGGAGCGAAAGAAATGAATATAAGTTATCACAAATGGTTACCTAACACTTTTCATTTGACTTTCATATATGGCACTACTTTCCATCCATTGTTAACAACTTCGAAGCATTAATAATAAAACACATATACGTGTGATGGAATAGAATGTCAAGCGAGAAATCTAAAATTGGAAAGAAAATATTTCTTTTACGGAAGGAAAGAAATAAATGTATGTCATGTATGGATGCCTTGTGTAACATAAATTATGTTGAATCTGCTAGATTTGAGATTCATCTTAAACTGTGTTGCGATATTATCTTTTCCAGGAGAGAGTAAGCGATAACACTGATTTTCTCCGTGTGCTGGAAAGAGACAGGACAGAGTTATTGCTAGGGATGGGATGCTATAACCCTAGTTATTGCTAGGGATGGGAAAATTTCGCGAATTAATTTCAGGACAAGATAGATTTCAATCGCGTGTGCACTGAAGTCACCTTTGCTATTGGATTAGAGTTTATTGTGCACGCCCTAGAAGACTCTGAACCAATAGCAGACTTGCAAGGGAACAAGAAGCGAATCCCATGCTGCCAGGTGTGTGGTAACACTGGGGCAGCAGCCAATGAACAAACATCTGAGGCTCGGCTGTACAAAGGATTGTGGAGTAGAGCCTACAGGTCATTGAACCCGTGAAATTTTCCTATCCGTAGTTATTGCATAGCTAACATTGTCATTCTACTCATATTTCCTCTACGGATTCTCCACTATCTAGCAGCTTCTTAACTGATTTTTGAGTCATTAGTAGAGACATGCAAAATTCGCGTTATTTTTTCGCTGCAGGCTGAACTCCAACATATTGTATGCTAGTTCGACTTCTGTCATTGGTCTACCACTCGTATTGCAAGTTTCAAGGTCGCGTTTAGCCAATAGTAAAGTCTCGACGGTAGAAACCAATCCACAGTGAAGCGATCACGCAGGTAAATGACGCCGTATAGTTGCCAGTAGCCAATGAAATCGCGAATAGCGCTCAAGTAGGTATAGTGTATTGAATCGTAGCGTGGTACTAAATAATAACGCGAATTTTGCATGTCTCTAGTCATTAGTACCATCTCTTATAAACACCCTAACACGCAGGTACCTACATTAAATTTTCATTTCAGTTGTTACAAAAAACTACATTTAGGTTGTGAAAAATACTTACGAATTTCTTACAGCTCCCATTTTGAAACCTATCGGGAAGGTTTAAGTAAATCCACGGCACAAAAAGCGACCAATTATAACATAGTTGTTGTGTTAGCAGTAACCAATAGCAGCGCCGAGGGAAAGACGATGCTCCTATCTGTGACAGCTTCTAGACTCGCACATCACCAACAATTATTTTATAGATAGAGCCCCGAGAATTTCGCGGATTGAATTCCGAGCATGCTAGGCTGGACAGCCCTATGTAAACTCGAGATAGTGTCGTTCGCTTATTGGTTGCTGTAATCAAGTGAGGCCTCTGTACAGTACCGATCAAGATTCACTCACACTATAGCTCGCAACTGTCGTCCGGTCACAGCAGTAGGAGGAAATAACAAGTGATTGCAGTCTACCTCGCCTCCGAATGAATTCGAAAAATACCCGTGGTTCTATTTATAGGTTGATCAAGGTAAAATGAGCACTTTTTTGAAAGCCCTACTTACGATCTACCTGTGTGAACGTTGTGCATTTTTCCACCTTATGTAAAATTAACATTGCAATGGGCCACATTACTTTATTAATGCGCCGGTCAAGCGAAACTGTGTAATTAATATAAAAGCCAATATATTACAAATCTGCTAATTTTTACAATTCTATGCATCAAAAAACAAAGCGCGAAAGAAATCATTTAAGTTATCACAAACAATCACCTCAGCACTCGACGTTAAGAAATGGAACTACATTTCATCCATCGTTACCAACTTAACACATTGAGGTCTGCACACATTTGCTGTCACTTAAGACAAATTAGAAGTGAGTCACATATATCCACTACTGCAAGAACACCGGTTCTGTTGGTGGCTGTGTTAGAACTCACCATCGTCCTATTGGTCCATACCACACCGGACACTACCCTGTACTTTACAGCGTTCATTATTGGCCGGTCATGAACCAATGTAGAGCCGAGATGATATTGACTCAATAAAAGGTCCTTTATCATATAAAAGGATTTACAATCAATCATGTCCCTTAGAGTGGCTATAAAAATTGGCATTCTGTCGTCAGCAATATCATTGTTATTGCGCTGTCGTTTTCTTGTGAGATCATGTTAAACACCTGCCAAAAAGGACTGCACATCCATGCAAGTTTTGTTCTGAACAACAAAGAAATTCTCAAATTAGCTTTGCTCGAGCTACATTCAACTGTATGCTACAAAGTGTTAACTGGGCGCCTGTCACTCAGTGCGCCTGTTAAAATGTATGCATTTAGGTGCAGTGACTTTTTTCTAATGCTGATTTCAAAAGCGCTCACTTTATCGTGAACAGCCTTTACCAGTCTGGCAACACGTCAGATGCGAACGAGTATACTCGTTATAACATTCTTGCCATCATGTGTTTATTTATACCTCCTTACAACTTAACGTTAATACTTAACATTAAAATTCAAACCTCGAAATTGCATAAAGACCTATTTTGCATGATTCCTGAAACCAGAATGGACTGATTTCAATCAGTACTTACTCACGTGATACCTGAAAAAAAAATTATGATGCGTTGATATTTATTACGGTTATAGATGCCACAAATACATATTGACAAAAATAATGCGAGCTTTGTTAAGAATTGCCCTATGCCCTGACAGACAATGGCGAACGAAAAATAAATCCAAGCAGAAATTTAAAATTCGTTTGCGTTTTTTTTTTTATATCTCTCAATTATTACAAGCCTCAGTGAGGGCATTTATTTTTAACCCCGGGGTTATGCGTTTTGTTTCTCGATTTCATTTTTGAGATATTTTCTCTACGTGTTTTATAAATGGCTGCCCTCAAAGACGCGCGCACATCGCGGCTTAACTTCGCACACTGACATCTGCCGCCGACTTTTAAAATTATTTCCGAGGGAAAAATACCCCAGCGACGGCATCAATGCGCCAGAAGGGACTTCTGAGTTAGAACATAAAGAAGCTGGAAAAAATGCGCGCTTCCCGGTCTTAAGGGGCAACCTCAACACCCCCCCCCCCCCCAGCACATTTAAACGTCTTTGCGGCCTTGCAAACAAAACAATTGAGGAGTTTGCGTTTTTTTTTCATTAACGGAATTTTTTTAAAAAAAAAAGAACATTGTCCGAAAGTGAAGCCGTCTTTCTTTCCCTTCTGGAGCAGCGGTGTCTGAAGTGAATAGCCGTCGCAGACAAAGGAGATGTAGAAAATATTAACACCCTTCATAAAGAACTCACCCTGATGTAGGATTGTTTGTTTCTAACGTCCAGCGATTTGGCTATATTTTGCTCGTCTACGGAGGGGAAAAAAAGTTAAAGGGGAACCCTTTTTTTTTTTCGTCTATCATTTAAGTAAAACAATTTAGATTTGTTTACAATAACATTTCTTTTTATTCCCTTCTTCGTAATTTAACGTCTATCAATTCTAAAGTTCTGAGAGTTTTCCATTGCGGAGAGACTTCTAACATGAATTACTGCTTGTAGAATTCGCTGTGAAATATGACAAAAATTATACGTTAAAATACGTGTACTTTGCTCTTGAAAATACAAAAATATCTAACAATATTTAAACTTAGGATTAAAAACAAAGACTCATTCAAACGCACTGAAAAAAAAAATATGTTTACTGAAAACAACTGAAATTGCTTTGCGATTACGTGAATAGTGGATTCGGTATGAATAACATGACAACAAACCAGAAATAATTAAGTTACATGAATATAAGTTTTTTTTTTCAGACAGAAATACGTAGAGTTTAAGTCGTTAGATGACAAAACATGTGACCACAACGTACTTAACACATAGGTGAAATAATAAGTTATATCTAGAGACCTGAAGAATTCGCGATTTAATTTTGGGTCAAGCTAGAATTCAAGAACTGTTACGTTTCGGTTACTATTGCGATTGGTCCATGCATCATTTAACACCTCCTGAAGAACACTGAACCATTAATAAACCCGCGACAAAATGCAGGCCCAGCCATCGTCTTCAATATCGTACGTCCACAAATAAAACTTCCTTTGGTTATTGGCCTCGAGTCTACGTGAGAAGACATGTTCGTATTTGACTGGGCCAATCAGAATAAAGTACTACGATACTGAACGTCCACAATTCGTAGAGACACACTTGAGGCTCGTGACATTTAAAATCATCCAACCACGAAAGTGAATATGAACTAAAGTGTTTTGGAGTACAACTGGTATACAAATCTTTTCGCGAAGTACCTATAGGTAGAGACATGCGAAATTCAGGTTGTCATGCGGTGAGAGGATAGACTCCACTGCCTTACAAACAAGTGAGCATAGTCCGTGGTTTCATTGGCTGCTGCACTCTAATAGACGTCACCTACCTGCTTGATCTCCTTCAAAGAGATTGGCCACTCCATCGCTGAACTAATATTACTGGCTCAAGAGTTCTCCTACGTGTGCATGACATATTTCCAGCCAGTGGCTGAGGTCGGTTAAACGCACTGTAACTTGCAGTTCAATCTGTCCTTAAATAATAACGCGAATTTGGCACGTCCATACCTATAGGTAGAGACCTGCAAAATTCGCGTTGTTACTTGGGGACACATTAAACTTCAAAACACATGTACCTTTGCGATTAAGTTTTTCATTGGACCATACTTTGTTTGACACGCCCTGGATAACTCTGAACCAGTAAATAAACACTTCACATTTGTCTAGTCTAAATACGTGCAGTCCAGTCAGAAAGGGAGTGGCTTGGCATTTATGCAGCAGCCAATAGAGAAATGACGCCGGCCCGGATATATATATATATATATATATATATATATATATGTATAGTACTGTGAAGTTTAGCTTGATGCCAAATAATAACGTGAATTTTGCAGGTCTCTCTACCTATAGGTCATTGAACTCGAGAATTCTTCCGCCAACTCGAGCAGCATAAGCCAGCAAAATGGCGTCACTGACCAGCAAGATGTATGAAGACAGCTCGACAACCAGCGTCTGGTGACCTACCCGCCGGTAGAGAAGGTTTCGCAAAATGCGACAGCCATTCGGACACACGTATCGTTTCCGAAGCCTTGCGCAGGCCAATAAGAGAACGATTCTGTATACGTACAGGCCGTTCGCGATAAACAAATCACTTTTGAAAGCTATGCTTAGGCTCTGCTTGTATGCACATTGTATATTTTCCCGCCTTACGTAAAATTATCATTGCCATGGGCCTCGTCACTTTATTCATGCACCGGTCAAGTTAAGCAATGATATTATAAGAAAAATATAAATATTTTACAAATCAGCTCATTTTTACACTTCGATGCATAAAAAAAAAACAGAAAGGAAAAGAAATGATTGAATTGACCACAAAAGGTTACCTAACACTTTTTATTCGACGTTAAGATATGAAACTACTTTCCCTCGTTCGTTATAAACTTCACTGCGCGCATGTCACTCAGTGCGCCCGTTGAAAATATATGCAGGTAGTAGGAGCAGTGATTTTTTTTTCCAGGGTTGATTTCAAGGGCGCTCACTTTATCCTGAAAAGTCTTTAAATGGAAGCACCCCGCCTCGCACTTATCTACTCTCGTGATAAGCCTTCACACAAACAACGTTTATGAATATTCATTTACCTCAGCGCCGTAACACGTTTTAAACTCTTCCTCGCGTTTAAGGGTGCTGTACACGGGAAATTTTCTTATAGTCTATTCGCGGTTTCGTCACACATTTCTAATCAAAACTTTGAAAAATCACCCCATGTCTAACGTATTTAGTTATTTTTTAAATATACCATGTACCACTACCGTTCTATATTTCTATTAACTTAAAAGTATGTTATTTTCCCCGTTAAATCGAAGTTTTACCTATATTTTACTTATAATAATAATATTTCATTTCTAAAAAAGAAAGTAAAAACAGTGAGACAACACGTCTGTTGGTAGCGCCTAGTAAGAAATAGTTCTCGTGCAAAATATTATTATAGCTGAGTGCGTTGTCGTTTGGTGCAATTTTCTAGACTTAGTTAAGCTTTGTTTGCATGAGACGAAGGAATATCCTGGAAGTAGAACTTTAGCAGGGCTTTAGAAAAATGCGAACTAACCGTGAATGGATTACATTTTATATTTGTACAATATACTGGTCAACTAGTAGACAATATCCGTGACTGCTTTTTCCTCGGGTAAAATTTTCTTAAGAATGCATGGTTTCTGCAAAATGCCATGTCAAAGTGAAAATTTCACTGTTTTCGTAATGCACGGATAAAATAAAACGAATTATTTGCAGAAAAAAAAAAAAAAGGGGGCGGTAACTGAAAGAGCTTGGCTTAATTAATTTTAAAGTATGTTCGTCAAAAGTTATTTTTTTTTAGTTTAGGGGGGCACTCGCGAGAAAAATTTGCAAGAATTTCCTTATTTTGAGCAAATTTTGGAAAATCGTGGAAAACATTTACTTGTTCAAATTTATGGACGTCTTGAAGGAGTTCTGGGCATCTTCTTTCAGCGTGAATTCTTTAATTTTTTGTTCGTGAGGTTTTTTTTTTCATTTATGAAACAGTAGAATTATGATTTTTACATGAAAGTATTTAAGCGAAAATTAAACTCCCTTAACAAAACATACTTCCTAAAAAATTGTAAAAACAAAATAATTTTTTTTTTTTAAACAGCAGACACGGTTATTTTTAGAACTTGGCGGCTATGGAAGACAGGACGTGCGGGAGAGATTTTTGAAAAATAAACGAAGCGAGCAGCGAACGGCTTTATGGTCAATTACACACGTCATCGTAGCATAGGGATTCGTTTGCGAATCGTCACGTGAACAAACACCCTTTATCGTCCCTACAATTCCATTTTTTTTCTTCGCCGAGGATCGCTCGTGTCGGTGCGGGCCGCTGCAAATGACCCGCAGCTTTGTCCCTGCTGAAAAGTCGGCTCATTTAAATAGGATAACCATTCCTCGCACAATCCCTCAAAGCATGGCGTCAGTTTTATCTCGCTCTGCGTACATATTTGAAGTGTCAAAGGTAGCTGAGGGTCGTGAGGTATTTTTCCCCCCGGGCTCAGTGCGCAAGATTAGCGGACTAGTCCATTAGGCGTCCTGGGGGTTGTTGGGTGTTTGGTAGTGATAAACCTCATGACCGCTGCAGGGGAGGGAGGGATAAATCGTGACGTGTAACGAGGGTTTGACCAGTCCTTATTCCCACGTTTGCGAGCCCTCAGAGTGAAATGTAGTGATTGGCAGGACGTATACAAGGGAGGGGTAAATTTCAATATAAATACTCCCCCTTTTTTTTCCCCGTCCACTAAAGCAGAACCTTTTTCCAGAAATTGTAAATAACTTTTGTATTTTAATACTGAACAGCACAGTTATAATATTATCTTAAAATTAATTCCCATCAAAGTATGTATTAGTATTATTTACATGGTGAAATTGAGTACAAATTTTAAAATATCAACATGTTGGATAATTTAATATTCATTACAAAGTTCCCCCAAAAATTCAGTCAAACTTTGTCTGTTGACAGTATCTCTTATAAGCTAAAATATCTGCATTGCTGTCATTTTGAAAATAAGTGTATTATCCATTTAAAGCACACAAATTTAAATGGACGAGCATCATTTAACATCCGTACCAAATTTGACGACAGCCGTTAGCGTAGTTTTCGATATATGACGTAAAAGCTTTATTTTTGCATGTAGTGCTATATTTCAAAATGACACACCAACGGCAACATACGTATATAAATTCATGTTTATATGACGCACTGCTAACATGCAAAATTTGGTTTAAGTAGGTTAAATGGTTCTCGAGATTTGACATACCACCCCACCCTAAATTCTAAAATGTCCGCCATTTTTAAAATAAGCTAACGGCGTGGTCAGAAACTATCATAGTCGGATATAACTCACTAAGCACTACATGTGTAGCGAGCTTGGTGAAAATTGGTACATGCGTTCACAAGATTTCAGAGGGACACACACATAAACACAGATACACGCACAGGAAAGATATTTCATAAGTACACATTTCTTTGGGAAAGTAGGCTTAAAATACAGTCGATCACGTATATAGCAACTGTCCTCGTTTTGCACTTGGAAACGCATGAAATGTTTTGTCTTGAAACCCATTTCAGAGCCTGCAGCACCCTGCAGGAGATCTGTGCCTACAGCAAGACGATGCGTGGGCCCGCCGCTTCCAAATCGTGACCCGAGTGGTTCAATGGACACTCGACGGACATGAGGTTGTTTGCCTGGACCTCAATCTTATCGGGCACATCTGGGATGTCATCAAGAGGTATTTGCGGGCCGTACATCCCGCTGCGACCTGCTGTGACCCCGCTTCAGCTAATATGTCACGCATTGATTTACAAACGGGATGGCGTAGTTTAGTAAGCAAGAGCATTTATATCAAAACACTATAATTTATTGAAACCATAAATAGTTCAATCAAAGCAATAAGAATGACATTGCGTTACTGTATTGAATTGCAGACAAGGACTCAATATAGTTCAAGTTAACAAAAAGCTACGTTATAGAAAAGAGTACAAGTTCGCTCTCGGAGAGCAGTTAAGTTAAGCCTCACTCGCCTTCGCCCCATGGTACTTCAGACGCCCTAACGCCTCTATCGTGAAGACGGCGACGTTTAGACTCGTCTCGACGGCAGCTCTTCCTCGATGACGAACCCCGGACCGCTAGGCTGGCGGTCCTCATTGGGATGATCTCTCGAGCGGTCCTCCAGCGTCGGCTGGAACAAATATGGCCGAGAGCCACCAGAGCTCGCGACATTTATACCATACCGCCCGACCTTGTTTAGGTTGCAATTTCCCCGGCTGTTTCCAAAACTCCCGTTGCCATGGGCGACTTCCTTCTAGCCTCGAGCTCGGCCTGGCAACCTTTGTCTGTGATGCTCACAGCAGACCGATATCCGTTTGTGTGGGTTGCTGTGCAGCGGTCATGGATCAGCATGGCTTCCGACCACGTCCGGTGCCTGGTGGATCCATGTCACACAGCATCCCCGCCGTCATTGAGGCGACAGGAGCTGCTACACACTACGAGGCATACTGTTAAAATTTTCCGAATATTTACGAAAATTTTTACGAAAATACATAGTAAATATACGGAAACGCAATCAGTAGGTCTAATGACGAAAAAACGGAGTTAAGTGCGTAAATACAAAATACGGAAAATCTCCTTATGTTCTATAACTTCGGGTTTCGGGCACGAACAATGCCGAATCTACACGAAGCCTTCTTCGCCACTGTAACCAGAAAATTATCGTTTCTGCGGCAGTTAAGGTTATCCATGTCACTAACACCTGTTCTTTCAAACATTAAGAAGTAGCAACAGGCCCATGTAACACTTAGCAACACTTAAAATACACTATAAGAGAAACTAAAAAAAGTTGCTTATGTGAATAATATAGAAATTCGAAATTTATACCAAATTCGCTATTTGAGAGTTGTAGTTAAGTGGCTAGGGTCGTGAGATTGCAACTTTTTGACTCGGATTATAAAAATTTTGCGTAAGTATGAAATATTTTAACTCTTTTAAATATCCTTTTTATACACAGTAGAACACCCACATGATGAAAATTAAAATAAAATAGATATTAATAATTATCTAAACTAGAAGTACAGAAAACTAATTAGGGAATTAACGGAGAGGTTCCGCGAATTTTACGGAAAGACTGTTTTTTGAAACTCAATGTATCCGTAATTTTACGGAGAGTTCACAGACACGTCTGGACAAATTTTCACCAGAAATTTTCCGTAAAATGATTGACTTTTTTTTTTACAGTGCAGGGGTCTCTAATTCAAATGCTTATGAGTGTATTTCTCGATGTCATTTAAATGTAGATATCATTGTAACGAAGCCTGGCAGAACCATGATTAAGTTTGTAAACGTCTCCGTATGTAACTCTTTTTAAACATTACTTAGCTCGATAATTCTCACAATTTCTAGTAATCTAACCTTTTCGGCTTTGCGGAGAAAATTATGCTTAGTCAAATTATTTACGGAGCTGAGGGAACGCTGATTTAAACATTGTGAATACTAAGTCTATTTTAAACTAGATACAAGTTCTAAATTTAACTCTGGCGTTACTCTTATCTAGACAATAGTAAATAGTAATGTCACATAGCTATTCCTATTAGAATTAATTTTAAGCGAAGTTCTGATGATTATGAGGGCAACTAGGTAAGTTGTGTTAAAGGTAGTGGAACTCGCGAAGGTAACTTGGAATCCCAAAGGTAGATAAGTTGCCAGCGTTAAGGCGAAAGTTTCCAACGAAAAGCAAAGAAAGCTACACTAACTTAGATATAGTTACGTCTCCCCTGAGCATCATAAAATGTACCCTAGTCTGGAGCAAGTTACGCTACCGCTGAGCCAAAAGGGCGTACCCGATCTTTATTGGGTAGATAGCCGCATAAAGTCGATGAACGAAATAAAAAAAAAAAATTTAATTCTAGGACTTTTGCATTGCCCTGATACCCACAGAAAACATGAACGCAGGGGACTGTAGGCTGCTCACGGTAAATTGAGCACTTTTGAAAGACCTGCTTGAGACCTACTTGTATTGACATTATGTATACTTCCACCAGATGTAACATTGCCATGGGTCTGATCACTTTGTTCATGCGCCGGTAAAGCGTAACTGTGAAATTATTATAAATGTAAAAAACATTTGCGAATTTTTAAATTCTTACACATACATGCATAAAAAAAACAGAAAATAAAATCATTCATTGCATTAACAACAAATGTTTGTCTAACGCGTTTAATTCAGTGTTTAAACCAGGAGCTGCTTTCCCTCCGTCCATTATGAGAAAGTTTTTTCAGCTAACCAAATATTTATTTGTATAGCGCCCAAAATAAATATTTAGTTGCGCCAACAAAATATTTCGTTAAGTAGGCGAACAAAAAGATGTGGTTAGTATATAAAAATACACGCTCGAATAAAAAAACCTTAGCGTTGGTTCAGATCAAATTAAACTCTCAACAAAATATTTAGTTGACCAAACCTTATTTATTTGTTTGGCCACTAATTTTAATGCCTCCTTTCGAAAATACGGCTCGAGGGTTTGTTCGTATTTTCTATGACGGTTAGGATATAAACAGTGTTTGTGTGTGCATTTATTGATGCCTAATAAAACTATGAACACAATAACACCCTGAACAAAACAAGTTCAGCACGGAACTAATAAGTAAAGGTGTTAAACTTGGAATATTTATTTGCGCGCGTTGGCCAGTATTTCAAATGTATATATTTAAAAAATATTCCACTTTAATCATTAGTCGCTTAGGCTGAGGTAGCTGAGGAGGAACTCTTCGCCGCAAATGTTCTAGGTTCGAATCTCGGTCGATATAACAATTTTTTTTAATACTAACCGAAACCCTTTAATATAATCCATTCATGGTTACTTCACATTTTTCTGAAGCCCTCCTAAAGTTCTACTTCCAATATATTCCTCCACCTCGTCCAAAATAGGTCTAGAAAGTTACGCCATAGGACAACACACCGAATTCGTGCGCACTCAGTTGTAATAATATTTTGTATGAGAACTATTTCTTACTAGGCGCTACCAACACACACGTCTTCTCACTGTTTTCATTCATATGTATTGTAAATGAAATATTATAATTTATAACTGTGATTCGTACCTAAAACTTCAATTTAACGAAAAATAAGACACATTCATGTTAAAAAGTCACAAAGTGCTTGTGATACATGGTACATTTGGGAAATAACAAAAGACGTCATACTTGGGGTGATTTTTCAAAGGTTTGATTCAAAATGTGTGACCAAACCTCGAATAGACTATATATGCTGAGCCAAACAAATATTTAGCTGTACCAAACAAAGCTTAGTTTAGGACAAAAAAATAATAGTTAAAAAATCATTTATTGACCCTAAACACACTAGTATAAGCTGTTCCCGGTAAAGTGAGCACTTTTTAGGCTCCAGTTACGTTTTTCTTTAACAGTCATTTTCGATCCTCCCACCACATTTAAAATAAATCTTGACATGTAAATAATAAACGCAGTGTATTCGCTACACGTTTCACTGGACTCGAAAGATAACTTCCAAGGCTACAACAAAATATATATATTGTCTATTATTTCAAATGAGAGGGATTCAAAAAGTGCTCACTTTACCGGGCTAATGCCAGTCGGCGTCCCGTTAAATACTTGCAGGTGGGGCTGTGAGATTTTCCCCGGCAACAGTGAAGTGAAATGAAGGCGGAGGTTGCGCCGGAATGCAAGAGCGGGGGGAAGCTGGAGTGCACCGAGAAAACCCTCCTGCCAAGATGAGTTTCCCAGCAGTCGGACTAATGTAGGCATAATAAACAACGGCGTAGTCTATTAAATAATAATTAATTTAATTACATGCACACCTCTTGATAATTATTTTAAAACATTTCAAACCAATATGACTGTTTTTTCGCAAAATATTTCAACACAGATCTTGCCTAATGTTCTGTGTTGCAAAGTTACTCTGACGTGGCTATAGCAACTTCGGTGTTTACGAAAATCTATAATCAATATAAAAAAAATGTGGTTGCTAGAGAATTATTTGATTGCCATAACAAATTTGGCCAGGTGTGTTTTTAAGCAAATGTTTCGATTTTATCACAAAAAAAAATCCAGAGTTAAAGATGAAGATGTGAGAGACATGTCAGGTTATCGGGAAATCGAATCCACGCATTAATTTTTTTTTTTCGTTTCCAATTGATTAATGTTTGTTTTAAAAACCGAGCATGGCGCAGCACGTTATTCGCGCGATTGACGAATACCGCACACTTTTCAAGATATTTTCTCGTCCAAGGCCATCCTTAATCCAAAGGTTATTTCTCTGTTCAATCAGAAACGAACGCTGTTTTCACTCCTTTGCGAGTTCCCGTCAGCCACTCTATCTCGTCCACGAAAGCAAATCCATCTGAGAACGACGGCGTGTAATAAAGCATGCCCGCATTACAGTGAAGCACAACCTTTGTGGCGATATTGGGCACCAGAATATTTCCAAAGGTCTCTGAAAAGTGAGTTAGTGCCACCAATTTCGCAGAGAACGCGGACTCCGCGTTCAGTCGCAAGAATTTCAAACAACTGCATTCCTCCTGCTGCATCTTAAATGCTGTCCAATGTTTTTGACATGCGCCATATTTTTATGTAAAACAAATACAGACAGTTCACGCAACTCAATTTTTTTAAAACGGCAGTACGTTTTAGTACGTCGAATCTATTTATTTGGATTACGAATATTCCATACACAGTATTGTGAAATTACTTTCGAAAACATTTACAGCTATTAGCAACAAATTTAGGGAACATATTTTAACCAAATAAACCTACAAATTTATTTATTTAATACCAATTTCAGCCCAAGGATGGTTTGTAATTGGTACTTTTTAGAACTTAGTATGACCTACATATGTTATACAACTTTCTTTTTTTTTAGTTTATAAGTACTACACGTTATACATAGAGTGCAGGCCTATAATATAATTTTAATTTTAACCTTAATTATGACTTAATTTTAACTTTAGTCTATGTTGACAAAAACAAAACTTTTGTACGATAGCACTACTTAAACGGGCTCTGAAACAGAAAGTACTTTACACCTCGCCCTGAACTAGTCCAGCAGGTCATTCCAAATTTCGCTTGCCATGTATGTGAAAGATTTTTGATAGATGGACTTCGAAAAACGAGGAACACGAAAGGAATTTCTATTACGAGTATTGTGGTGATGCAAAGAGTCGAGTAAGCATTCTGGCTTTTGCTATACAATGTATATATAAAAAAAACCTTTTGGACTATTTCAACACATGTCAACATTTTCATTTGCTCTGTCTCGAGACAACAGTCAGCGCTAAGCGAAATATCGGAACTGACGACTCTCCTCCGATTTGCGCGAACCGCTCGGGCTTGTTCGAAGTGGTTTTCTGCAGTTTACAAAGTGTCAGTATTACTGCAAGAATGTTTCTGTAGTTACAAATCCTGTTTTTTAACAAGTTCTAATTTAACAGGATTACAAAAAAAAAAGTTCAGTTCGGTTAAAAAAAAAAAAATAATTTGTATTATGTCTTGAGATATGGTGGCATGAACGTCTCATGTTTTCTCATCTGAGATAATACCAGTTAAATGTGTCATCGCTCATGAGTGAATGGCGCTTAATGACTCGTATAGGCTGTTCAGGTAAACTGAGCACTTTTGAAAACACTGCTTAAGATATGCTTGTATGCACGTTGTGTATTCTTCCGCGTTATGTAAAATTAACACTCGCATGGGACTCATCACTTTATTCATGCGTTGGTCAAGTGAAACTGTAAAATTATTGGAAAAGTAAATATTTTACAAATCTGCTCATATTTACACTTGATGGATTAAAAATAACAGAAAGCGAAGTAAATAGTTCAAGTTATCACAAATAGTTACCCAACACTTTAAACTCGATGTTAAGACGTGGAACTAATTACCCTACATCATTGCCAACTTTACTGGGCACATGTCACTCATTGCGCCCGTTAAAATGTATGTAGGTAGGAGCAGTGACTTTCTTCTAAGGTTGATTTCAAAAGTGCTCACTTTATAGTGAACAGCCTTTAGACAATGAGGTGGTTGGCAATGGAGCCAGTTGCTCAGAGAATCAGGAATGGGGAAGGACTCTGCTATAGCCTGTTTCAGTGGAATATCCCAGCCTTCGCCCGGAGAGTTCGGGAAACAGTAGAAAATTTATATCAAGATGGCCGGACCAGGATTCGACCACAGAGCCTTACGAATGCACCACCAAGCTCGGTATCGCAAACAGGTATATAATATTAAGTTCTCTGTGAGAAAGGTCGTTGAAGTCGATATTACTCGATACCTGGTATCGTACTTGCTCTTGTACAAGCTTCTATAAGGCCTGGTGGACAAGCCGGTATACCAGTCGTTATCCGAGCTAACATGCAATATTCACATTACACGACGTAACTCGAATAATAGCATGAAGCATATTGGATTAAAACATACGATTCGCGGTAAATATTGACCCCGCTCTATAACTAAGGCCTAGAGACTTAGGTATTTTCCTAACTGTGCACATCTTACATTCTAAGTCTGAATCGGTGATTTCAATCAGCAGAAATTGGAACCTCAGTTAGCGAACTGTTACCTCCTGGCGAATCAGTGTAATGCGCTGATATTTAATAGCCAGGCCTATTTATTCACTAGGAATCAGTACAAATGACTGATAAATGAGTAAATATTAGCAATCGAAATAACCAACAGAATATTACTGAGTCCTCTGGAGACATTTCAACACATATGATGTCAAATTCACTTATTTGGAGTAGTTTTAATAGTTTCGATTTTAGTGTGTGCTAATGCAGCATTGCTATAGGAAACTGTAATCGTTTAGTTCGTACTGATGTATTTTCCATTTTAAAAAATGATAATGAGCAGGCACAACAGCTTTTGACTGCAAATTTTTTTAGGGAATTGTAACCGCCTCAATTGTTGTGTATGCTTTCAATTTCAACATTTAATTTTAATCCGCGTCCAAAAGTTGAAAGGCTGAGTTTTGATTGACAAGTCGGCAAACCGGTTATTCGAGCATTTCACCTATGTCGTATTTCACGGCCTCATAAACCTTCGTGTTTAAAAAGTATTGCAAATGCTAGGTAAAGAAATTATACAATTAAAGTCACGTTTTGCCAGGCAGGTACAGTGGCGTACGATGGGGGTACCTGGAGAATTCACCCAAGTCTTTGAGGGGAACATGGTGAAACGTGTTTTCACAATGCATCGGAACTCATCCTGCAGGCGAGCCTTAACAAACTGGAGCAAATGTAAACTTGTTATGAAAAGTAATGCAAAAAGCTTTTTTTTCTTTGTCTCTATCGCCATAATAGTCGTACAGAAAGACATGAAAGTGCCTTCTTTAAAAATTAAAACCTTGTAACTAGTTTTTTCATAGAGCTACAATGCACACACTGTTCCTCCTCGTCTTCAACTTCGTGGAACGTGTGTAATTAAAGTTTATTTTGAGAGAAAAAGTGTAGTTTTTCCCCCAGGCTTAGAATATGTAATTTAAATACGAATGTACACGAAAAATATGTTTCTCGGTAAAGGTAAAACATACATTATTTACTTATTTCTTTAAGTCTCAAGACCATTTTTTCCCCACTTTAATTAAACTTACATTTAAAAAAATGATCACGGGTTCAATCTAACAGTTGACCCTTCTACAAACACGCATGTTCATTTACCGTATTTTATTACAAATGAAACACTTGTAGTGAGTTCTTTCAAAAATGTGTTTTAACAAACACTCTGAACTACGTTTCACCATCTAAACGTGTTGGATTCCTTAAGTCTGTTGTTAAATATGCAGTGGTTCACCAACCTAATAAAAAAACACAGTATCCTTTGTAATATGTTCTCGCGGTTCACTAATGTGATAGCTAGCAATAGTGCGGGAACCTAAAAGCTCGAATTCCATATTAACATTTCGAAAATGTATTATAAATTAAATATGTTATATGCTAGTGAACAATTTTACCGTGCTCTTAGGTAGATTATTTTTATACTTACTGCGGGAAAAAATTATTTTTCTAAGAGATAGATTTATGGAAGCACGCGCGTTTTTGCGAACACTGATTTTACATTATCTTTTACTCGTTAATCCATTTACTGTGAAGGTAAGAGTGTATTCCAGTTATTACTACACGCGACTGTAAAACAGGCAGACCTCATTATAAAGTATAAAAGCAATACACGCGCTACCAATGTCATCAGAAAAGTACGATTTATATTGCATATAGAAGAATGCACATATTTTGTAACATTGTGAAATATTTTGTCAGAATTTACTTATTCAATTGTTTTGCAATTGAAAATTAAACAGAATTGAAGCGTACTATTTCCATTTAGAATGCATCAGAAAATAAATTACATTTTCCAAAAACAATCCTTAAGCAAGATTATTATAATAATTTCGTTGGTTGTATGTAACAAAGATTATTAATAAAATTTACTATATTTTAATAATTGATATTATGCACATCCATTTCAGCCACGATAGTTATGAACAAAACATGACAACTCTGAACTCTCCAGCCGCAAGCGACATAATGGAGCATCGTTAGCGAATTAGCGTCTAGAGACAAACTCATCACATGGCAGCGGAATACACAGGGAATGTTTAGCAGAATGTAACAGCCAATCGGACAAAAGACCCTCTCACCCGTGCCTCATACAGCCAATGGACTGCGGAGTTGAGATGACTGGCTTGGCCGGCGCTTTCTATGGCGACAAAAAGTAAAATTTTGAACTGATTTAAAGGACGAGACGGCGTATAGAGGCCAGATTAGTAAATTCAGAAGAAAGAGATTTTCTCACGCTGTTAAGGAAAGTCACAAAGAGGTATGCCTGTTTTCGTAATATTATTAGCGTTATTTTTAATTGTAAAACTTATAAAAGGAAATTTTATAGTTCACAGGAAATGGTATAATTGAACTACGAAAAAAGTAATAACTAGCATACTTATCTGTGACCTTCCTCCACAGCTGATTGTTTATAGAAACAATAACATTCGTGACAGTCAGCATTTGCATGCAGTCCTGTGTTGCATGGCATAGATACTGTTAAACTGAACTTCCCCTTCCTAGACACTGGAGATAAGGCAATTTTATCCTCTCTTTTCAGAGAGGTTTTGAGTCCCGGCCAGGGTAAAGAAACGTGATATGGAGCAGTGTTGGAATGCACGGACTGGGGAAATGGGCGTGCCCCGCGAAAACCCGCCAGCCATTGGCAAAGTCAATCACATTTCCCACATGTGGAAATCCGGGTTACCACGTCAGGAATCGAAACCGGTTCGCCTTGGTGGAATTATGTTTATACAAATCATATGTGTTTACGTCAAAGGACCTGCCACACAATTTAGTTCTTGTATGATCTCCTATTCTTCAGTAATTCCTATGCTGTAGCTGTTTGTCTCTTCCCCCTGCATCCTCGTTATGACATGGAGAGATGTATCCCGAGATTCGCTGGTAGCTGGCGCAATTGTATTACAGCCGTGAGTAGTTATAAAATGTGTGTTCACACGATCAGGAATGGGGATGCGGTGCCACGGCACCACGGCGGCCATCTTGGATGACGTCACGCCGAAAATTCCTGCTCTGTCATTCCTTGTCAAAGGCAGTCCTTTTTTCCTTTCGGAATTTCCCTTTTTTCCCTCCTGATCTATCATTCCACATTGACTCTTCGAACTCTTGCATTCTGAATAGTTTTCACATGCCCTGTAATTCCGATGTAACTTTTTCTCACGCTCTGTCAATCCTGTGTGTCTATCTCTCATCTGTTCTATCCTTTGTTCTCTATATTCCCTTGGTCTCCTTTATTTTTTCTCTTGTGTCATTCTTTTTCTCACTCTCTGGCATTCCTTCCTATCTCTCTCTCGCCCATTATATCACTTGGGGGGGTTTTCTCACATTCCTTCTGGTCTCCTTTATTTCTCTCTTGTCGTCCTTTCCTCTCACTCATGCTTTGAGCACCCTTCATCTTGGATTCATCACCATCGTCGGCTGTAGGCGGCCACCTTGAATTCCCACTGCCAATAATTTGCTGTAGGCGGTCATCTTTGATTCCCGCGTCCATCACCAGAGTGTGCTATGCCATCTTTAATTCTCGCGCCTGCCACCAGTCGGCTGCTGTAGGCGGCCATATGACTCCCGAATCGCCACCAGAGTGTTTGAAATTTTACAGTTCATGGCTAGGAGCTCTGGTATCGACACGGCTATTTTGTGCATCCATGTTGGTTCACTCATCGCCTGCAGGGATGCGATAGCATCGACGGCGAAGTTCAAATGGTGGCCGTCAGGAGCGCTAGGATTTTTTTTAGTTGTTTGTGAATTCAAAAAAAGGCATGAGGCGAACGGTTTCGACGCGACAACCTTTCGGTCGCCATTCCGGCGCCTAGACCACATAACCACCATTGCATTGGAAGTATTAGGAGATTAAATAAAGCAGATATACACGTATCGGCAGTCGCACTATGTAGGGGAAAAAATGAAATCCAAGATGGCTACCATTGGAGAGGAATGACAGAGCAGGAGGTTTTGGAGTGACGTACTCCAACATGACTGCCGTGGTACCTTGGCACCGCAGCTGCCATCCCTGATCGCGTGAACATACATTTAATTACTACTTCTGTGTCTCTATTTTAACTAACATTGCTATCAATGTCTGCTATCAAATTGCTATCAATGTCTGCTATCAAATTGCTATCAATGTCTGCTATCAAACTGCTATCAATGTCTGCGTGTTTCAAATGGTGCTGAATTATTATTATTATTATTACTACTATATTCAAGATTAAGTTTTTTATTTAGAGTTTTATTGTTATTAAGTAAAAGTTAGCAACCTTAGGTAGGATAAGTGCTGCGAAAGGAAGTCTTTAAAAAAATCTTAAAGCCAACTTTTTTAAATCCTTTATTTTTTTCAGGTTTGCACTCGTGTACCAAACAATTCTGAATAAAAAATTATATCTTATTAACACAATAATTTTTTTTTTACACTGATACAATATTAAAAGGCATATTTAATTCAAAATTGCTGGTATACAATTTGAGGGAACAATAGCGTTTCACGAGACTCGATATATTACAGTGTGAAATAACATTATTTTTCAAAACCACGGATGTACAACGATGAAGATCAAATGTATTTTATAAGCACATAACATAAAATAAAAAAGCATCCAGCTCTTCAAGAACATTGACACAATATAAGAAACGAGTAACTTTTTTGAAAACGCTGATATTCAACATGAAACACACACACAACACGCATAACGTTAAAAGATCAGTATTTCAAAGCGTATTCCCATACATTCTATTGCTGATTTGAGTCCAAGACAGCGGCATTACCGAAATAGCACAACCGTACTTACAGGATTTTGCTTTTCTTATTGCGTCAAGTGATGAACAGGAGGATCTTTCCCATGTAATTTGAAAAACCCAGTTATTTACACGAGTAAACAAATTCACCTGTACTCTCTCTGCTGTTTTTTTTATTTTTATAAATGCATGACAAATTTAAACCACACATAAATTTTTAACAAATTGTTAGGCACTCTTTCCGCATGTAATATATTGGGCCGAAACAACCAATGTTCACTATAGAAAAGGACGGTGTCAACTGCGTTTAACAAACTAGGATCACACTTCCTGTTTCGGCACACTCAGTCCGACAAACTGCATACGACGAACAGAAACGACTTCACCAATACGCTGGACAGGAGGAGCCCAAAGAAGGGAGTGGATCAGGCTGTGTTACTAGTGTATCTTTTAAGCACAAATATTAGAAACACTAGGACGAGTCTAAATGTCGTCCTTACAAAACTGACCATTGTCAACTATCACGGACTATGATAATATCCAACATTAACAACAGTATGATAAAGTTATGCTATAACAAAATGTACTGATTATTAAATTGGTTTATAGTAAATGACGCAAATAAGTCTGGGCCCTCTTTTAATATATTAGTTATACAATAAGAATTCATTTTGTTCTACACTGAGTAGGTATTACATTTATATAATAAAAATGTTAAGAATTTTTGGGTGAAAAACTTTAAATCACATTCAAAAATGAAATCATCATACCACTATACAAATATAAATAAGCATATGAAAGTTACGCAATAAGTATAAGAGGTGCAACTCATTCCAAAAACATAATGCTAGGAGTCGGCCTACCTTTACGCTTCAAGTGTGTTACATAGTGTTTGAAATACGCGTTTTTTAAACTAAACTACTAAACTTGTTCTCATTATAACGATGTACGAAAAGAAAACACACTTGACACGAGTTACGTGTAATACTCTCCATACATCACGCTCATTATAAGTGCTATTTGCGATCCCTTAAACAAAAGCTAAAAACGGCTTTCTCAGACTGTTCTTTCTCATAATATACTGGTCGGAAACATGGGAAACTATCATAGATACCTGCAGTAAATACTGCTTCAGACTTTCCAACTATAAAATAATAATGTCCCAGCAGCACGGTGGAAACACTGTACGCCAGTTCAGAATCTTGCACCTAGGGGCGATAGGGCGCTAGACACGCGTGTAAATGTCGTCCTTATTGCTCGTTTGCTTCTGAGACTCAAACACGCCACAAAGTAGGCAGCACCTTAAAATAGTTTACATATATATATTTCGGCCACATTACTTTCCAATTACGTTACTTTTTTTTTAACTCTAAATTGCCTTTTTTTTTGTGTTTGGACGACCAATAAACTACAACATGCAGGCTATCCTGATATATGAAGTGCTGCCACTGGCTAGCTCCATTGCCACTAAGCTGGAGGCAGGTATGTGCTAGTTCATCACAAGGAATGATCACCCGGCAAGACAGGTACAACATCATGGCTGGAATGTTGGCCAAAGACTTGGACCAAACTAAACAGAAATTTTACTTACAATAATGAGATTTCCTCTCACAGTAATACACGAAATCATGAAAGGGTAATAAAAACAAAGTAGTGGTTCCACAGAATAGCTGTTACTCGTGGGCAGAACTACGATCTAAATTACAAGTACAATTTAATTTTTACACAGATTTACATAACTAAATTTGATTATAATTTTCTGGGAATTTAAACACTTGATTATAATTACATTAATAAAGATAAATATTTACACTACAACATATGGTGTCAACCATCAAGAATTAGTTTACACAACATAGAGATATTAACATTCAGTGAAACAGAGTACAAAAACTGCGAACAATGGTTTCACAGCCGAGCAGATGCTGTTCGGAGAAACAAATATTGCAATGGTAGCTTGAATTTTAAGTCGGAAGCAGCGAACACAATGTGTTTTTCTCACACGAGGATTTTCAAGCCGTTTTTAATGAAATCTAACAAGTTGAAACTACCGTGCGAAATTATTACTTCACAATGTCTGAACTACTGGATGTTTAAAATTAGACACAAGTACATACGTCCGGTGACATAAGCTTCGTATACAAAATTTAACAAACAAGAGTGAGAGACAATTAACTCTGATCGATGCTTCTGAGTAAATTAATGTAATTGGCATTGTGTATACAGAGTAAAGGCATAACAGGGAGTGCTTTCTTACGAGAAAGCGTGGTCAGAATTCTGCCTGACTGACATCACACACTTCGCTTTGGCTTTTAAGAAATATTGGTGAAGAACAGTATAGCATTGTTCTGTGCTAATTGTTAAGTGAGATAGAAGGTAAGTTACGAAAATAATAAATTTCCAAATGCTCTGGAATAAATTTTTATTGCGCATTTAATCTGTAGTTTTCGGACAGCGTGTACTAAATACTGCTCAAATTTCTCTTTAGTGGAGAAATAGAAATGCATTCATCTTTTCACTGACCAGGTATTTTTAAAGGAACTATTTGCCATATCCATTTACATAAGAAAAAATAATCTACTGTGTTTTTTTATCATGTGTCTAGGAGTTTCTCTGATTTATTTAATTTACATATGCCTTCGTATGCCTATATTCATAGCTAATTTATTTTTCACAAAGTGGAGATATTTTGTGGTGATTGAGTGTACGTTAAAAAAAATTTTAAGCTTGAAATGATATATTTTTAAATAAAATGAACAATATATAAGGATAAAAATTTCGTTTTTGTACGACACAACAATTGATTAAGGAAGTGAATACGTGAATCAAATTTTTGAAAGAGTTTCGTTTAAAACGAAAGTTTACTCGATACAATAAATGGATCAAATTATTTTCACAGTATTTAAGTAAATTGTATAGTATGAAAACGAAATTAATTGAGTAACAAAATACCTCGCGACGGATCCAGTGGTTCAAAATGGGTTTTTGATACACACTCAAATGCAGCAACTCAATTTTGACATGTTTTCGCATTATTTCTCTACTTGAATAACTTTAACTCAGCAATTATTTGTTCAAAGTAGGTTTCCAATCATCAATAATTTAATTACATGTGACAGTAAAGTAAAATTGAAGCCTTCTTCTCCGCAGTGAGGTTGCTACTTGGAAATGCATGTAAGGAAAAAAAAATCGGATTACATTTCCTGGCAAGGATATAAGCTCGAGTGGTCGCCAATGAATTAAATAAAGTTAAATTAATTTTGTACAAAATAATATATCATTATCTTTAAAAACTACAGTTCTGAGGTAATATATCATCGTATTAATTATAATAATTTAGATATGAAAAACGTAACTATTTTAAAAAAAAAACATAATTAAATTTTATCGATTGTGAGAACTACAAGACAGAACAAGAAGTACATCATGTGACATGCTATACACACTACAAATCCGCCATGAACATGTAGTATTAGCGAACTAATATCTCACGCTCGTCTTATTCACTGATACAAATATATAATGACGTGAGTTCAAACCTTAGTGTTACATCCAGTATGTATATCGTGCAGACTCTCACGAAAGGAGACGTTTGTAATGCAATTTCTTAAATCAAGAAAATCACGACTAATCTTTATTATCTTGGAGCCAATAGTTTCACCTTACGAGTCGACTGCGTATTCTAAGAATATACTCGTGTATCAATCATTTAGTTTCAAAAATGAATTCCTAGACAATTCTATGATAAGTGATAACGAACTGACACTGCAGATGAATCAGAATATGTTCACTGATTTGCAGTAAGCTACTTTAGCAATTAAGTTCCTGGAATTAAGCACTGTGATCAGAAGGAAACTTTTGGGACAAGTCTTCTACTCAGCGTAGCTGCACTAACACGATCACGTACGAAGCAAGTGACCCTAATATAGAGAAGAAAGTACACCGATCCAGGCTGAAGAATCCCCAGGCGCTGAAGACCAGTGGCCTCTCCAGCTGTTGGGAGAACATATGCAGCTCCATCATGGCGGCCGGACTGAGGTTCCTCTTGAGACTTAACTTCTGTAGCAGCACTATTGTCTCCTCTCTCTTGTCGACTACATACTGCGGCAAGAACGTTGTAAGTATGATCTCTGAGAAGGCAGTGACACTCCAAACCAGACACGGCAGTACTTGTAAAAGGTCGAAAGATGATTTTTCCCCGGCATTCTCCACGATCATTAAAATTAAATAGTTGGCGAAACACACGAGAGTGCTCATACAGGACAGCAAAGAAACCAGTACCTGAAGCCCAAAAGTAGAGTTAACCTTCATTCGTGTTTCGTTGACGTAGCAGAAGGTTTTTCTAGAATGTTTCAGCAAACGAGATGTTACATCACAGGCAGTCATTTGGCACAGGCGAGAAACCATTACACCACTGAAGGTATCTTCATTTGGGATCATCGGTGAGTGATCATCAGTCTGATCTTTCCCTGACAGTTCTTCGAGTTCATTGTTTAAGCGATCGAGAACCTTACCTATGAGCCAAATGATGTATAAATAGAACAATGATCCCATTTTAATGATTATATCAAACAGAATAAACATCAGGGACCAAAATTTGTAAGTTCTATAGAGTAATTATGCCATCACGGAATATAACAATGCATAAAAGCACACCATAATCCAAACAAATGCCCTGATATGTGAATATTTGACAAACGACATGAAGAATGGTACTTGGTCTATGTCACGAATCATTCTAACAACTCCACCAAGGCGACGTTTAGCAGACATCACCAGGACGATTACAACTCTTCCGCTGCTCACGACAGCGTGGAGCCAGAATATGATCAAGTCCAAAATGGAACTCTCCTCTTTTTTGGGGCAATGCTTGTAAAAAAAACATATAACTAAGATGATCACTGCACTTACGTAAGTGAATGACTGCGCAGTCCCTCTAATGCGCGTTCTGTATACACGCATGTCATCGCTATGCTGATAACTGACTGGTGCAAGTCCCAAGATCTTCATAACTACTAACAACCGTTTCAGAGCTGAGCAGATACTGTCTGGAGGGACAGATATCTCCATGATAGCTTGAATTTATAAAGTCTAACGCAGCGAATGCAATGTGTTCTTCTAATGCATGGAATGTGAGGCTGTTTTGATGAAAACTTGACTTTGAAACAACCTTGTAAAATTACTACGTTCCACTGACTGAACTATATGGATGTTTAACATGGGGCATGTGAACATACGTCCGGCGACATACGCTTCGTGCATGAAACTGGCACGAAAAGTGCGATGTAGTTATCTTTGATCGATGCTTCTGAGTGCTTTAAAGTAATTGATATTGATTATGTGAAGTAGAGAATGACGAGGGGCGCTTCCTACATGATAACAATCTATTGCGTGGCAAACACTCTTCTCGGCTGTCAACTCACACTCTTCGCTTTGGCTTTTTAGACTTATGGACTTAGAACAATTTGCTATTGTTCAGTACCACTTGCTAAATAATATACAAAATATGCGTTCAAAAAGAAGCAGTATTCAGTACTTTGAAGCAAATTACTATTGCCTATTTAATCTGCAATTTTTATATAGAGTGTGGAGTAAACAGCTAGATAAGTAAATACAGACTCGTTTTCAATTTCTTGTCCATGTAGTTGAAAGGAAGATATGTGAAGTCTCCCATTTGAATAAGAATGATATATTTAGGCAATTGCTATTTTTAAAAATTTCTCAGCTATTCTATTAAAAAATATTTTTTTTTTGCATATATTCAGTTTAAATTTAATTTCCGTTTCTGTAGAAAATTGAGCATTGTAGGCCTACGTGACTATGTAGATAGTATTGTAGGCCTACATGACTGTGTAGATAGCATTGTAGGCCTATGTGACTGTGTAGATAGTTTTGTAGGTCTACGTAACTGTGTAGATAGTATTGTAGGCCTACATGACTGTGTAGATAGCATTGTAGGCCTATGTGACTGTGTAGATAGTATTGTAGGTCTACGTAACTGTGTAGATAGTATTGTAGGCCTACGTGACTATGTAGATAGTATTGTAGGCCTACATGACCGTGCACATAGTATTGTAGGCTGATGTGACTATGTAGATAGCATCGTAGGCCTACGTGACTGTGTAGATAGTATTGTAGGCCTACATGACTGTGTAGATAGTATTGTAGGCCTACATGACTATGTAGGTAGTATTGTAGGCCTACGTGACTTTGTAGATAGTATTGTAGGAATACGTGACTGTGTAGATAGTATTTTAGGCCGATGTGACTATGTAGATAGCATCGTAGGTCTACGTGACTGTGTAGATAGTATTGTAGGCCTACATGACTGTGTAGATAGTATTGTAAGCCTACGTGACTGTGTAGATATATGTATTGTAGGCCGATGTGACTGTAGATAGTATTGTAGGCCTACGTGACTGTGTAGATAGTATTGTAGGCCTACGTGACTGTGTAGATAGTATTGTAGGTCTACGTGACTGTGTAGATAGTATTGTAGGCCTACATGACTGTGTAGATAGCATTGTAGGCCTATGTGACTGTGTAGATAGCATTGTAGGCCTATGTGACTGTGTAGATAGTATTGTAGGCCTACGTGACAGTGTAGATAGTATTGTAGGCCTACGTGACTTTGTAGATAGTATTGTAGGCCTACGTGACTGTGTAGATAGTATTTTAGGCCGATGTGACTATGTAGATAGCATCGTAGGTCTACGTGACTGTGTAGATAGTATTGTAGGCCTACATGACTGTGTAGATAGTACTGTAGGCCTACGTGACTGTGTAGATAGTATTGTAGGCCTACATGACTGTGTAGATAGTATTGTAGGCCTACGTGACTGTGTAGATAGTATTGTAGGCCTACGTGACTGTGTAGATAGTATTGTAGGCCTACGTGACTGTGTAGATAGTATTGTAGGCCGATGTGACTATATATATAGTATTGTAGGCCTACGTGACTGTGTAGATAGTAGTGTAGGCCTACATGACTGTGTAGATAGTATTGTAGGCCTACGTGACTGTGTAGAGAGTATTGTAGGCCTACGTGACTGTGTAGATAGTATTGTAGGCCTGCATGACTGTGTAGATAGTATTGTAGGCCTACGTGACTGTGTAGATAGTATTGTAGGCCGATGTGACTGTGTAGATAGTATTGTAGGCCTACGTGACTGTGTAGATAGTATTGTAGGCCTACGTGACTGTGTAGATAGTATTGTAGGCCTACGTGACTGTGTAGATAGTATTGTAGGCCTACGTGACTGTGTAGATAGTATTGTAGGTCTACGTGACTGTGTAGATAGTATTGTAGGCCTACATGACTGTGTAGATAGCATTGTAGGCCTATGTGACTGTGTAGATAGCATTGTAGGCCTATGTGACTGTGTAGATAGTATTGTAGGCCTACGTGACTGTATAGATAGTAGAGTAGGCCTACATGACTGTGTAGATAGTATTGTAGGCCTGCATGACTGTGTAGATAGTATTGTAGGCCTACGTGACTGTGTAGATAGTATTGTAGGCCGATGTGACTGTGTAGATAGTATTGTAGGCCTACGTGACTGTGTAGATAGTATTGTAGGCCTACGTGACTGTGTAGATAGTATTGTAGGTCTACGTGACTGTGTAGATAGTATTGTAGGCCTACATGACTGTGTAGATAGCATTGTAGGCCTATGTGACTGCGTAGATAGCATTGTAGGCCTATGTGACTGTGTAGATAGTATTGTAGGCCTACGTGACAGTGTAGGTAGTATTGTAGGCCTACATGACTGTGTAGATAGCATTGTAGGCCTATGTGACTGTATATATAGTATTGTAGGCCTACGTAACTGTGTAGATAGCATTGTAGACTTACATGACCGTGTAGATAGCGTAGGCCTACGCAACTGTGTAGATAGCATTGTAGGCCTACGTGACTGTGTAGATAGTATTTTTAGGTGCGGAAACGGCGTATCTTTCAAGTAAAACGAATATATAATAAAAAAAACACTTATGTGTTCATCCGACTTAACAAAGATTAATGTATAAATGACAAAATGTACAAAACAATTTGTTTACTATTCTCATTAAATGTCAATATTCATCTAAATGTTAATTTAATCTTAAATGAAAGATAGCTCGAAAAAATTATTAGGCCAGATTACTTTAAAGTAGTTTGAAAAATGAAAAATGCTGCTTGAGAAACAAAAGACTAGCGAGAGTTCGATATCGTTCAAAGAGCATTCTTTATACACACTTAAAGGACCCGCCTGGCTGGCTGTCACCCGAACAGCGTTTCAGTGTGTCCGAAATCCAGGTTTCTATCTTTACGAAACTATTAAACGTGGGTCCACTGTGCTAGTGTACTAAAAGAACGCACGCTTCAGACTACGTCTGTCAGTTACCTCTAAGATGTCACGCACGTTAGATACACAATTTCAGAGCACTCCACAACAGCTAAAAACGGCCGTATCTCAAAATATAGGCGTTATATACACACAATCGAGGGGCGTGCATTGAACCTTGCTACACACTTTCCACCAATAAACTTATAGGGACACCCACTGAAAGTCCCACGACATGAACACTGCAGGCTAATTCAGAGCCCTACCTGTAGAGGCGACGACGCGTTTATAGCGCGTGGCAGAGTCGCCCTTATCGCTCCCACGCTTATCAGCCTCAAACGCGGAAAGAAAGCTCCAGGCAGACGGGGCCCTTAAACGCATCAGGTGAAAATTGAAAATATTTCCGCATTACTTTTCTATATTAATGACTTCAATCCAACGCCAATCAGTTGCACTTTTTTTTTCCAACGCTCAGAACGTTTATTTAAGTCATAAGACATTCAAATTCCGAAGAGTTCTATTTGGCAGAAGGGTGCTGCATGGAAACGCCAATTATAACACTAAATAATTTCAAAGATACGCAACGATGTAGCTATCAGTTATCGTATCATAATTGAACTCGTTTATATTTCAATTTCTTACCATATGTAAGATCATTATCATTAAAATCTAGGGTGATTAAAATAATTTATAACCACCACATTAACCGGTTTTGTGGTAAAAAAAAATGTATATTACTAAAGATCAAAATCAGATATTGAAAAGGAAATTATGTTTAAAGAAAAAATATTACATGTATATCAATTGTGATACAAAAGCAAGGATGATATTTCCCCTACTTATAAGGGAATGAAATTGAATAGGGCAATAATTCTAGTCCTCCCTTACAAATAACACGTTATTGAAGAAAGCAAGTTACTTGCACAAAACGTTATTTCTGAGGGCTTGCTGTTGCCAAAGTTTGATAAGGGGAGGAAATCTCAATCTCCCTACACATTCCAACCCATCCTTCTTGTAACCCTCCACCCCCCTCGCGAGAAATGTGCAGCACTACCAACCCCCTGTGGGAGAAAACTTCCAGAAACAAGAAAAAAGGAGGTGGGGGGTGTATGTCTTGGATTTTCGGAGAGGTCTGTATGTCCCCTGTTTCAGCATATTTCGTCGGTAAATGAATGAGCTATTTTTGAAAGAAAAAAAAACTAGGGGGGTATAAAGTAGGCCAGGGGAAGAGAGGGGGCGATTGTTTCGGTCACTCCCCTCTCCTCCCTCGCCAAGGATGGTGAGCGGCGGGGGGAATGACCAATTTTTTTTTTGTTTACGAATTTTCGGTTTTCGAACCAGGCGGGAACGATACTAGGCCGTACACTATACTCATCATATCATCGTGAAGTCCTTAACACGGATATTGTCATCCTCTGTTTTTTTTTTTTTTTTGTTTTTCACTTCCGCAAGAACCAAAACAAAAACTTTAAAGATATAAAATAGCAAATTAAAAAATTGTATCAGCTGATTATTTTTTTAATTAGCAACTACCTAAACAAACGTTGAAGTGGTAACAAAGTGAAATCGCATTTAGGACAACCAGAGTTCAGTTCCCGGTCAGGCCATCTTGAAATCTGTATTTAATGTTTTCCCGAAAACTCTCCAGAAAAATTCTGATGTACTGTCGTAATAAATTCCACGGCCAGAGTGAGCATTTTAGTGCTCGTCTAAACTATTTGTTCTTACTTAAAGAACTCGACTTATTCAGAAACCACAAGGTAGTAACCTACCTGGAGCAATATAGTGAAGTGAAGAGATTTCCCGAAATCCCTCCAGGCGAATGCTGTGATGGTACCTCACTCCAGTTCATGGCCGATATCTGCCATGTTCCTCCTTCTCTGAGCAACTTATCTCCGTCTCTAATGACATCATAGGTTCTCAAGGCCTCGCTGTTAGACGCCCAAATCTCTTCACTCGCTCACCCTAATGACCTCGCTTTCGCCGAGACGTAAGCACGTGCATCACATGCCTGTCAAATCAGCGATGCAGTCTGTCAGGACTCGGAGCAAAACGCAGGCATTATTGCACGTGGATAATTTCCGATACAACAATAAAGACGGTAGAGTGTTAATGAAGAGTCCTGGTGTTCAACATAGTTGAAAAAATAATTTATAATTTTATAAAATCCGCATTTAAAATGCCATTTTCCAACAATTTGGTTTTGACTTTAAAGATAAGCACTGTACACAAATATTCAATCCAACCTAATAGGATCAGCCTTCCGTTCCTAAAGAGAAACTATGTCGCTTTGTCCTCCATCGTCACCGCAGAATATTCCGTGTAAAGACCGAAACCGCATATATTGGAGGTGTACGGAAGTGCAGTCAGCTGATGACTCGAAGCAACTTGCCACTTGGTAATGTAAACTGGGGAGCTAAACTGATATCATTGTTCCCTTTGGTACTCCCATTTATGGTTTGAGCGCGCGCACACACACAAACACAGATGTGATACAGCAGCTGAGTTAGGCCTGCTGTGATGCACACTCTTAATACATACCTACCCACTTTGTTAACGCATAGAGCGTTTTAATGAAGAAGGAAACACCTACCTGAGGCTGCCGTTACTGGTGATGAAACATGTTACGCTCTTGACTACCTATCGCTAATAATATACTACTATTCCTGCCCACCTATCACTAATGATATACTACTATCCCTGCCTACCTATCGCTAATGATATACTTCTATTCCTGCCTACCTGTCACTAATGATATACTACTATTCCTGCCTACCTATCGCTAATAATATACTACTATTCCTGCCTACCTATCACTAATGATATACTACTATTCCTGACTACCTATCACTAATAATATACTACTATTCCTGCCTACCTATCGCTAATGATATACTACTATTCCTGCCTACCTATCACTAATAATATACTACTATTCCTGCCTACCTGTCACTAATAATATACTACTATTCCTGCCTACCTATCACTAATGATATACTACTATTCCTGCCTACCTATCACTAATAATATACTACCATTCCTGTTACTCTAATCATTCTCTCCTCACAACACTATCTCCAGTAGGCCAGGATCGACAGGGGACTAATTACTGTTAATGACTATTGATTAAAGAGGGGATTCTACAAAACATATTTATTACAACTCTTTAACTGAACATAACACAATACTTGAAATACTATTACAATATCTCTCGCCACAATCTACTAACTTTACTTTACTCCGTCTGACAATATTATTGCGTTAACACGTGTGGTTACAATTATACAAACGGTGAACTGCCTTACTGATATAATACAGGATATTGAGCTACACGAACAACAAGTTATCAAGCAATTAAACGGATGCAAGAATTTAGCTTCGCAATAGTCTCTAGCCTTGCCACGTGATATTATTCTCTATTCTGGGGTTTCGATAAAGGGAATGCCACCTTACCGCCTAGCCTGTCACCAGTAAGACGTATGTCGTAGATGGCCCAGGGCTCCCCGCACCACAGCGTTCTTCTGTGTCTTATTGGCACTAACGTTGTCGCGTCACACGTCGGCGTCTGCCATTACGGAGAGGGGGTTGAGGGGGGGAACGTGGCTCTCGCTTTTATACTCCTTCGTCACTAGGTCACTCAGAGGTGTTATCAAAATAAGGGGCCGCTGCTGAAATCCATAATACATGCAAGGTTAACTTCTAAGTTCCGGTGTTCGGGCCCCCTGGAACCCGCTACAATGTGTGCACCATTGCACTCCTGATAACACGCGGTATTCGTTGAAAATGGAAGGTTTAGTGCGACACCAATGCCGCAGAGCTGCGGGCTATCCTCTGAGGCTGCTCTACTTCTCCACTTTTCTCGGCTTCTGGTGTAGGGATAGTAGAACTCCGCTGCTGCACAAATTCCTACAATTCCTTCTTCATTACACTCATTTCCTGTTTCATTTCATTCTCGACACTGTCCATCCTTTCAGTGACAGTGTCAGTTCTCCCACGTTTACATAGTTCATTATTTCATTTACAATGTCCATTCTCGTATTCACTAACTCGCTAATGCTTTGTATTTTCCTGTCCACGTTTTTATTTACACGTTTACATTTTAATTTGCAGTGAATATTTTCCTGTCTACATTTTATTTACACTGTCTACTTTGCTGTCTAAATCTTCAATTAGACTGTATATTTTTTGTCTACATTTTCATTTAAACTATTTACAGTTTCAATCACGCTTACATTCATACCACTAATTTGAGCATTTACAGATTCGTTCGCACTACTAACTTTGTTATCAAGGCTGCTAACACTTGCGTTCATTTGGTTACCTAATTCCCCGATTAATGCTCACGGAGCTTCCAGTTCTACAGACATTTTTCTAGTTAACATTCACTGCGGTGGCTGTACAAAACTGTCTTAATTTTGCGGCCTACAACTATTAAAATTAATTAATTCCTTTAAATTTCACTAATTTATTGCCTACTGTCTAACTTAATTTACAATAAAATGGCTCCATCCCACTTCTGACACCAGTAGGCCTACTAGAGGACGCCAGAGGAGTGTAACCGACTTCGTGAAGGACGGAGGTCATAATAAGAAATAAAATAATTAAATTTGGTTTTTAATTTACCCACACAGCTATTATTTACAGAATTAATATTTTTATTTCCGCTACTACTATTTTTATTTCTCAGGGTAGCGCAATATTTCACGTCTGTCTCAACTCTAATTAAAGTCCTCAATGTATCTGTTTTGTCATAGCCAATTAACTCATACTCATCATTAATTAACACATAGTCAGTCTATCTGTTGACATGGTTTGAGATGTCTTACACACACATCCAGTTGCACCCTTCACTGCACCGATGCTCGCAGTTGCAGATTTTACTCAATCTAGTCACTTCCCTTACCACTCGCTGCTCTTCTGGCTCGTCGTCTATCGCTCAAGATTGCACAGTCGCCCAGATTATCCTACTCTCATAAAACTCTTCGCTTGGAGGCCACAAGTCTACAGTCCATATTTTACATTTAATATGTGCTGTGGATTCATAGCGTAAAATTAAATTTAATCACTGCTACAATGAGTAATAATTACACTTTCTCAGAAATACTGGAATGTCCTACCATAACTTGTCAAAACTATTGCAACCCACGATATTACGACGATGGCAGTTATATAATAGACACTCAAAACTAATTTGCATAAAAATTTCAGTCATAACTAATATACATTCCTTTGTGTAAGTATGGAGTGGCTTGTCTAAGTTAAATATAATTAATTATTCATCGTCACTTCAATTTGTTTAGGATATGAGAAAGTGCATCAAATATAAGGATGTGGCAAAAATTAACTAACCGTTTTCACAAAACATGAACTTATGTGTGGCTACAAATGTTAAATATATGCCTACAATTACTGTAAAATATTGTTAATTCTTTGAGATTAACCAATATTTTACAAATATGCAGACACTACCATAATGGAGTATACAAAAATGTTACTAGGTCCGTGCTAAAATATTTTTAAAACATTGAAATTTAGAGGAAAATATATAGATGAGTGTATGATGGCCAAACAGTGGTAGTTATGTTCAAAACTAAGTTCCAAAAAATATTTATCTAGTCACAGGCATTACAATATTTTGAAACACCGTTTCTATTAGGCGTAACTGCATTTACAGAACCACCTAAGTTGCCAATAAGCCCAAGAGAGGTAGGAAGGTACCGCGATCCAGGTTGAAGAATCCCCAGACACTGAAGACCACTGGACTCTCTACATGTTGAAAGAACATGTGAAGCTCAGCCATTACCCAACTTCTGCAGCAGCAAGATAGTCGTCTCATTCTTGTTGGCTACATGCTGCGGCAAGAACGTCGTAAGAACGATCTTTAATAAGTCACTGACACCCCAAACTACAGCCGGCATAAGTCGTGTAATGCTGATGTGTAATTTTTGCTCGGTAGCCTCACCCAGAACGTCGATGAGCAAGTTGGCGTGAAACACGAGAGAGATTATTCTTGACACCATATCTACTAATATCAGAAACCCAAAAGCGGAGTTGACCAAAACTATTATTTTCAGTCAAGGTCATAGAAGATCATCTCAAAACTTGTGTGTCATATGAAAGGTAATTTGCAAGCATGCCTTCCTCGCAAATATCTTCAATGCATGTACTTATGTATTTCATAATCTTTCCGAAAGCATAATGATATCTAAAGATAACAACTCTGTCATTCTTGGGAAAACATCAATTATGATCCCTATAAAAGACGAAATTCGATGTATAGTGTACTTACAGTATAAGTGCACGGTGTAAATAGTACCTAGTATCACTGTTAGTAAACACAGATGGATTCACACAAATGCTTTGACGTGTGAATACTTAACCCATGATGTGGAGAGGAGTTCTTGTTCCATGTGGAGGATTCGTCTGAAGATATCATCAAAACGTGACGTAACACACGTGGCAAGAGCAACCGGAACCTTGACAAAGTGTGTTCACAACTGCAGCAAGCGAGAATATCAACGTGTCCAAAAAAGAACTGCACTATTTCATAGTGGAAAACATTCAGTAATAATACATTCCTACCACAATAGCAGAAACTACGTAAACCAGAGACTGCATAGTGTCCACTATGCGAGTTCTGCATATCTTCTTCTTGCTGACAGCTGATTGGCGCCAGACCGAGTGTCTTCAGAACTACGAATAACGGCTTTGCAGCTGAGCAGAAACAGTTTGGATCTGCAGGTATCTTCATTGTAGATCTATTATTATTATTTTTGTCTCTTTGTAAATGTAAAGCCCGGTTTACACCCCAGCGATGTGATATACTCATTAATCATAGGGGACTATAAAGGTTGCATTAATTTACTATCCTTGTACTTAGATACTGATGTAATGCCGAGATCTGTAAATGTTTTGACAATGTTGACAACTCGCACATGTCACTGCGTTCCATCGGTTACCACAAACACCCTACAAAATGTGTTACATCCAAAATATGCGCATTCATAAGAGCACCTAAGATGGATAGATTCGGATGTCTTACTTTGGATAATAATGTCAATTACTTTTTTTTTTTAAAGTGAAGAGGCAAATATCAACAAAAGGCTACGTGTGTTATAGGTACACATCGATCATGAAAAGTTTATCCATGTCTGTTAAAGTAGCCTTTTCATTCGATGTCCATGGAGTGGTAGTTCTTGCGCCATAAATATCTTTTCTTATCTCTAAAAATGCGAGATTGCGTATATTTTATTTTCCTTCCTGCAATGTCCTTAATTTGACACGTTATTATATTAGGAAACATTTGTAGTTTAGTTTGGTAGAGAGTACGGACACGATTAAACTTCATATGAGGTTACATTAGCTTTGTATCTGGGAAGACCTCCGTGATGAATACTGGGATATTTTAGCTCCATCGCAGTTTTATTAGATGAATCCTTACGAAATACTTTTCAGAAGACACAATACGAATTATTTATTTAAAAAATTCTTCCGGGAAGTACTTATCCTTCATAATCACTATTTTAAAATGCTTTCACTGAAAATAATAGGTAGCTCTTTGTGATGAAAAAACAACTTTACTAACAGAATAGTGATCACATAACAATCTTGTTCAGTTACAAAAATAAGACACTTGCTGACATGTTTTATAGTTGAAAGAAATCAAACGCACCAGATAAAAATGAATATACTCTTATCATGAATATATTTCCCAGAAGTTGACTCATGTAGAGAAAAGTACTTTCTTTAATGAATTATATTATTTCCTACATAAAAACCAAAATGTCAGTTAGCAATTCTCAAGTTAAGGTACCTCAACGCCTCTTAATGATCTCCAAATAATTATTTAATGGTTGGCTAGATATTTAAACGTGTGGCTGGAGTAACAAAAAAGTCTTATTTTAGTTTTTTTTTTGTAATTAAATTTTAGATAAGTCCACAATTTCGAAATAAAGTAAAGTCATTTGCACTGAGACTTAGGCTGCGCTCACTTGTTTATGTCGAAAAAAAATTGGTATAGGTTCCAATGTGTAGTAGTGTGCATTTGAATTGACACTGCTCTATACTTCCAGCAGCTCAATGATATAAATTTCCAATTTGATTTTCTTACATGAATAACTTAATCCACATATAAAATACTGCAGGATTTTTCTATGAATATTAGATACATTAACATGACGAAAAAAAAAAAACAGTCTCCTAATCTATTCCACAGTAAAGTCATTTGGAATGCTAACTGCTGTAGTTAATATTTTGCATGGCAGTTCCACGGATCAAAGCCCTCATGTAGAAAGTGTTGCATTATTAATTTATAAAAAATGCGTGTAAATTGTTTACTACGATGAATCTAAAAAAAATGTCCACATAGACTTTGCACGATTACAATGAATTATTGTGCCAGGAGACTATTTTATTTTACGGTTTTCATAACTGACAAATAAAGTGAATTCTCATTAATCACAAATTATCTGTATGCATGCTTGGTTTTTATATCCCGTGTTGTTATAAAATATTGTGGTAGTAAAACATTACTGCTGTTAAGAACTTTCCCACGTGTATATTCTATCCGACATCAACAACTGCCACATAATGATGATATTACACTCTAACAATACAGCATTGCGAACTGAAATACATCGTTTGACTTCAAAAATATTTAAGATTAGTATAAGTGCATGTATTCAAGACCAATAAAAATTCAGATCAAAAAATTTCTTCAAGATTTTGCAGACAATGGGGTTGGTGAAATAAATCTTGAAACTCTCCCCGAAAAGTAAAACGATACTAACGTTTACACAGAATTAAATAATAACGTATTTGGTCAGCTTCCTCTATTCAGCGCATCTGCACTAACAGGCCCACGTAAGTAGCTAGTGTCCCTACGAGAGAGAAGAATGTACCGCGATCCAGGTTGAAGAACCCCCAGGCGCTGAAGACTAATGACCTCTCCAGCTGTTGGGAGAACATATGCAGCTCCATCATGGCGGCCGGACTGAGATTCCTCTTGAGACTCAACTTCTGCAGCAGCGAGATTGTCTTCTCTCTCTCTTGCCGACTACATACTGCGGCAAGAACGTTGTAAGTATGATCTCTGAGAAACGGTACTACGTGGAGAAGATCGAAAGATGTTTTTCCCTCAGATTTCGCCACGATCATTCCGATGAAATAGTTGGCGAAACATATGACATTGCTCATACAGATCAGCAAAGAAACCAGTATCTGAATTCCAAAAGTAAAGTTAATCATCATTCGTGTTTCATTGATGTAGTGGAATGTTTCTCTAAAATGTTTCAGCAATCCAGACGTTACGTCGCAGGTAGTCGTTTGGGATCTGCGCAGCGTAGATTGGCACGGTCTACGAGCAATAAAGTCTTCATTTAAGATGAGCGGATAGTTAATAAATGAAGTATAATCTGTCAGGTCATTCCCTGATATGCCTCGATAGCATAGATCCTCGATTTGTTTATGTGATCCTTCCCTATGAGAAAAATCGCATCTATATATAATAATGCTCCCATTTTTTGTACTATGTTAAACAGAATATTCACTAGGGACCAACATTTGTAAATGCCATATAGTAAATATAACCAGGTGGAATGGATTGAGCCTAGGAACACAGCAGATAAGCTCAGCTGAATACACACGAAAGTGCTGACATGTGAATGTTTGATCCACGAAGTTTAGAGTAGCTCTTGGTTCATGTTACAAATCATTCTAATGATCTCACCATGACGTGAATTGGCACAAGAGAGCTAGGTTTCAATGTGTTAACGATAGCCGTGAGCCAGAATACGATCAAGTTGAAAATAGAAATATCTTTAGGGCAATATGTGTAATAAAAACATGTGTCTGCGATTGTCACAGCAATTACATAAATGAAAGATTGTACAGTATCTCTAAACCATGTTCTGTATACACACAAGTTATCGCCTTGCCGAAAGCTGATTGGTGCCAGCCCCGAGATCTTCAGAACTACGAACAACGGTTTCACAGCAGAGTAGAAACTAACTGGAGTGACAAATATTTTCATGGTAGCTTGAATTTTAAGTGAGAAGCAACGAATGCAATGTATGCATCTCATGCGAGAAATATGAGTCTGTTTTGAATAAAACTTAAATCTGAAACTGCCATTTGAAACTATTATGTTCTACTGTCTAAACTAAGTGATGTTTTAAATGAGGCAGGTGTACATGCGTCCGGTGACTAACACTTAGTATACGAAACTGACACGGAATAATGACAGATGGCTAACAATGATCAATGCTTCTGAGTACTTTGACGTAATTGAAATTTATTATTCGGAGTAGAGAATAACAAGACGCGCTTACTTATGTAATACACATCCATCGCGAGGGCACACATATTCTTCACCGTCAACACACGCTTCGCTTTGGCTTTTGAGAAATACGGGCTGAGATCAATGCAGCGTTATTAGATTTACTACTTACCAAATCAGTAACAAAATATCAATACAAATAATAGTAATTTGCGAGGCTTTCAAGTAAAATACTATTGAGTATTTATTTTGAAAATTTTATAGTTGTGAACCAAATAGTGATTTATTTTTCCTTTAGGGAGTGAAATATGAGTTTGTGATTCTTTCACAGGTACTATATATTTCTATAAAATGGTTGCAGGCCCTCATTAACACGAGAGAAATATAAATATTATTTCTTTGTTTAGCATGTGCAATGGTGGCCGAAAATAAAGCAAAAAATAGGCATTAATTACTGTATTCTTACAATCATGAAAGTGTTGAACGATGCAAGTAGAGTTTACTGCTGCGATAGTGCAACGGCAGCTTTCATTGTGTACACATTCGCTATGGCACAGAGAGAGCGCCTTGAAGACTCCCTACGGTTGAGGGCAACAGAACGAAGGGAAGCTGGACATTCCCAAGAAGATGTGGCCAGATGACTAAATGTGCATCATCCTGTTGTTTCTCTGATGTGTCAGCAGTTTTTCGCATCCGGAGCTATATCTCAAAGACCAGGGCATCGACGACCAAGAGTGACATCAGAAACAGTTATTTGGCCATAAGACAGTACCGCTGTAGTACTGCATAGCCACTGGTAACTGACTTCACACCTTCCACCGGAACAGTTGTATCGGGACATACTGTGTACAAATGGCCTAGGCAGAGAGTCCTTTATTGTTGGACACCTGATGTGTGTGTGTGTGTGTGTGTACTCCTGATGCATTTTTACAGATTACGATGCCTATTGTGGAGCCATCAACATGTCCACTAGACTGTCGAACAGCGTGACAATATTATCTTTATGGATTAATCCAGATTCTGCCTTCAGAGTGATTCTCGACGGTGAACATGGATGACGATTTCGGCCTCCAAACATTGTGGAAACAGACCAATATGGAGGTGGAACAATAATGGGGGTAATAATGGGGATGAGGCATTATGCTAACCACTCGAACATTTTTCCATGATGTTGAACTGATAACCCGGCAAGGCTTAACTGTTTTCAAGTATCGTGACGAGATATTGGCACCTCGTATTCAGTTTTTTCGAGGTGCTGTGGGTCCACACTTCCTACTGGTGGAACATAATGTTCGGCTTCCTATAGCACAGCTGAGGACTGATGTCTTCCTGTAAGATAATGTGTGCACATGTATTGGCCCGCTTGCTCTTCCGACGTAAAGATTATAGAGCATGCGTGGGATGCACGTCCGAATCCATCAATAAATCTTCAGGGCTTATGAGCTGCTCTACAGGAATAAAGCGCGTTAATATTAGAACTGAGATTGATGACTTCATCCGGACTGTGTCACGTCAAGCCAATATTGCTGTCAGGAGTGAACACACGCCATATTGAAATGCCGTAAATCGTTTTATAAATGTTTGAAAATTACAAAATTCTGAAAAGCAGAAAGTTATTTTTATTTCCTGCTAATTCATCAATAAATGGTGTTTTTTTTTTCTTCAAAGTCCATAATTTACTTTCATACAATACTAACTTGTACAATATGATCGCGGGAGGGTTTAATCCATGACACCAGTATGTATAGAAGTAACTCTCCATTACTTAGATTATACTTCCCTTAGTATATAAATATATTAGTAAGGCTATGTTAATATTTCCATTTCTTCTCAAAATTTACAGAAAATCTGGCGTAGTATGTAACTGACGAAAAGATGGTTAGGCGGGAAACAAAATATTTTTATATTAAAGCCAATGTAAATATTTAGCGAACTCTTATGTTCATTACCCAAGCACGAAAAAAAGGAAGGGAATAACAAAAAACTAAAAAAAAAAAATTTACAGGCTGTTTAAGTGGCTATTTGAAATAACCTTATCTAAACCGATGTTTCACTAGAAAAACTTATGGGACAAACAATTTAGAAGTAGTTCTATGCTATAAGTCCCTCACTTCTATCCTTTCGTCACACTTCTCCGGTAATTTCTATATTCTAGCGCACCCTGATACTCCAACCAGTTATACGTCGTTTCGTCTATATTTTATGCTAACTGCCAGAAAAAAGGATTTAGGACAAATGCCTTTAGGATAAACAGTTTTAAATCATTGTATTTTACAGCATACGACTTCAAGACAAATAAACTTTGGAGGTATACTTTTTAAAAAGGAAGATTTTAAAACAGACGATTTTAGGAAACATATTATTAGAGAAAACACAGTTTAGGTTACTTTTTTTTTTGGGAGAAACGATTTTGTGAAAAGCACCTTTGCCACTCCAGCGCCATTATAATTCTCCACTTGTGGAGAATATGTGAGCTGTCGTAAACTCTGATTCACAGCGGGGCCAGTGGTCGTGTGAATCGAACTCCAAATACGTTTGGTAGTAATGCAGTCGCTAACGATTCTTCAATACAGTGCTTTCTGTTGCCAGCGTTCGATACCACTTAGCTGTCTGTCTGTGGATGCCTGCACAAGCAGGTTCAAGTGTCTGAATCCAAATTCCGGACCAGAATTTGTGGATCCAGATATGAGAATATTTATTGAAAGGCCTCCCCTGAAATATTAATAAAATATCGAGTCTTTTGTACTTTAATAAAAACTAAAAAAAATATGAAAAAGACTCTTAGAAGAGGATTAAAAACAAGCACTTAAGTATTGTAATGCATTTAGGTATGTTTATATAACATTTTCAGAGTTTTAATTTGGAAAATATGTACAAGTTAACTAACATAGAGACTTAATTTAAACATTACAATGAAAAATATGTTTCTTTCTAGTTTAGTGAATACGTAAAAATTTGTGTGTATACTATTACAAAATATAAACACAAAATATATGTAGAAGCACAAAGAAAAACGCACCATTATAATTTCATGGAATCAGCATATAACACCTGACAATCATAGTTTGAAACATTTTTGTATTTCTTTTAAATACACTTATTGTTCTATGTGTAAGTTCAGTATAAACTAATATGAATCTGCAAAAAAGAAAAAAAAACTCTCTCTTTCATTCCATAATAGCTGTCGAATATAAAAGTACATTAAAGCAGAAAACACAGAAGGTATAGGCAGTTCACGGTAAAGTGAGCACTTTTTAAGGCCTTTCTAAATTTTTACTTTCACCCAATTTCTATCTTCCTGCTGCTTTTTAATATAAATATTGTAATTTGGCCAATAAACACAGTCTATACATTCCATCACTCTCAAAAGTTAACGCGTAAGGGTGCAATAAGATATATTTATTAGTGGTAAATGCCTGTTGGGAGGGCCTTAAAAAAGGTGCTCACTTTACCGTGAATAGCCTATACATAAAATTCCCCTTTCATTTCTACTTCCTGTACAATATATGTTCGTTCATGCCCAGAAATATAAGTATTTTTCCACAACCGAAAGTCGTAACGCGACACAGAAATATTTTTTCATCTAAATAAGCAATAGACAATTATCCATGACAAAAATCTAGATTAACTTCTGTATACAGTAAAGCACACAAAATAACAAACGAATTAGGAATTTGCTATATAATAATACTGCCTTGCAATTAAATAGTTATCTTTTGAATTCGACATTATTTAAGATAAGTCTGTCTAATTTTATATAACCCAGCTATATCAAAATTTGTATGAGAAATGTTCTGCAAGAGCTTGCAGAACATGCATTTCGTTAACAAAATGTGACTGAGATCGAAAAATTAAGTTAAATTAATGTTTATCAAACAACTTGGAATAAAACTATTTTTAATACAAGTCAGTGCATCTGCACTAACAGGACCACGTAAGAAGCTAGTATCCCTAGGAGAGAGAAGTATGTACCGCGATCCAGACTGAAGAATCCCCAGGCGCTGAAGACCAATGGCCTCTCCGCCTGTTGGGAGAACATATACAGCTCCATCATGGCGGTCGGGCTGAGATTCCTGTTGAGACTCAACTTATACAGCAGCGTGACTGTCTCCTCTCTCTTGTCGGCCAAGTGCTGCGGCAAGAACGTCGTAAGTAGGATCTTTGATAAGTCACAGGTACTCCAAACCACAGCCAGTACTAATCGTGTAACATTGATGGGTACTTCTTGCCCAGTAGCTTTATCCAGCATGTCGATAATCACGTTGGCGTGATGCACGAGAAAGATTATGCTAGAAATCAGACTAACCAGTATTGAGAACCCGAAAGTGGAGTTCACCATCAACATTGTTTCGCGCAAATAAAAGAATGTTTCCCTCGAGTGCTTTAGCATGAGACTGATAACGTCAGAAGTTGTTACTGGGGCTCTGAGCAGTCTAGTTTGACACACAGGACAGATGTCTACTCGATTAAATGGTAGAGCATTACTATTTCTTTCAGCCAAGCTCATAGACGACCATCTCAACAATCGCGTTTCATGTCCGTGGTAATTTGCAAGCATACCTTCCGGGAAAATATCGTTAAGATCTTTATTTAAATGATCCGAAATCTTGTTAAAAAACATAAGGATGTTTAAATATAAAAAATCGGCAATTCGAGGGGACAAATCAAGTAAGATCATAATAATAATCGATAATTGGTATAGGCTGTAGTTGCAGTAGAAGTGCATCGTGTAGATACTACCTATAAACCCTGTTAGTAAGCATAGCTGGACCCACACAAATGTTCTGACATGTGAATACTTAACCCATGATGCGGAGAGGAGTTCTTGTTCCATGTGGAGGATTCTTCTAATGATCTCGCCAAAACGTGATGTAGCACATGATACAAGGGCAACTACAACCTTACCAATGTTCATGACAGCAGCAAGCGAGAAGATCATAATGTCCATGAAAGAACTGTACTCTTTTACAGTGTAAAATACGTAGTAAAAATAAATTCCTCCCGTAATGGAAATAACTACATAAACCACAGTCTGCACGGTGCCCACTAAGCGAGTTCTGTATATTTGCATATCATCATCTTGCTGACTGCTGATTGGCGCCAGACCAAGTACCTTAAGAACTACAGATAATGGCTTTACAGCTGAGGAGAAACTGTTTGGAACTGCAAATATCTTCATAGTAGATATACCCGTTGTTGTCTGTTTGGAAAACTAAAGTCTTTTTTACACCCCAGCCAACTTATATTCTCATCCAAGTCGGACTGAAACTGTGTCATAAAGCGATTATCCTTACACTAACACACCAAATCAATGTTGACGTTAGCAGAATATGTTAAATGTATTACAAAATCACATATCCTTGTATTCCGTCGAATACCACGTAACACCTTGCAAAAACTGTGGCCACATCCGAAACCTGCACCTTTATACACGAAACTAAGGTCTTGCTTTGGGCAATAATCCTGAGTGCTTTTCATTAGGAGGAGTAGTAAATATCAAAGAAAGGCAACGTGCGATATATATCGATCATAAAACCACCAGTCTTCACGTCTGTCAAAATGGTGGATATTGTGTCAGCAGTATCATTTGTCATTTCTTAGAAACCGAGACGGGACGTGAAGTGTGAAGTTTGACATGAACGATGTCAGTAATACGTAATAAAAGAGCGTGAAATATAATTTCCCTTTCCACACTTCCCTTAATTGACATGACATTTTAATGGGTACTTTCCCAGGTACAAAAAAATGGACCAAGCGAATTTTAAATTGATTCTACATTATCTTTATATTAGGCAATCGATTTGACAAAAACAATGAGTTATTTTTATCTCCATCAAAATTTTACGAAATGATTTCTTATGAGAAATTACAAAAACAGCCCTAATATGAATTATTACCTACAGAAATCATTACGGGAATTTCTCATTCTATAAGAAATAGTAAATATTAGCACGTAATTTTTATGTTTAACGGCTCAATATTATTTTTCACATGATTTTTTTTTCGTTTTTTGTGGCAAGAATTATTTTTTGTTTTGAAGCACAGTCTTTAATATTTACTATTTTTTTAACAGTATTTTTATTTGGCCGCATATTTATATGTCTTTCTGTTTTTTTTTTTTTTTTTGCTGTGTACGGTGTAATTACAAAGCCATATAACACTATGCATTTTTTTTTAACGTTAGGGCAGTTTTGAGTGGCAGTACAAATAAATTTAACTTGTAACCCTCGTGATTGGTCAGCTTTTAAAGAACGTTATTAAGTTAAGTTTTCAACGAGGAAGACGGACATCTTGTTACGCGATGTCAAGCAGGCAGCCAGCCCGAGTGGGCTGAGCGCTAGGTATCCGAGTTCACGCCCCTGAAATTACAGGCCGTCTATTAGAGACGAACACGAGAGGTGTTTTAATCAAGAAGTACGCCCTTATTGCCTCCCTCCGCTTAGCTCTCAGGGGGGGGGGCGGGGTTAGCTAAAACTCGTAATAACGCCCATTCAGGTGCAAATTGAACTGTATCTTAGCGCCGTAAGCCGTGTGCTTACGTATAGGGAAGACGACATCACCCAGGGTTTCCGTGCATCCGGAGAGATGCCCCGTTGGCGTACCTGAAAATCGGGAACTTTAAGATCATCAAAATTCTAAATCTCACCACTAATTCCAGCTAAGAAATTGCAAATAAAGTTTTTCACCTGACACTCTTAATGCGGCCTTCCAGGACAGTTTTATACGCCACCATGTTGTTTTTCGTTCGAACACGACTTTTCCGATATTTACTGTGGCAAACCTGAACTGAATCCTTGCTCTGGCGTTAGTTGATTGCAAACGAATATTAAGGAATTTTGGCATAATTTCTGAACATGCTCAAGTATTTAAATTCTTAACCATCACCAGCGCACTAGTGTTTCGAAGACCATTACCCAAAGCAGAAATATTTCAATTATATTCTAAATATTTTAGGAGACAGATAATTTACTAATTTGTAATGCCATCTCAATTAATTATTTTTTATTTTGTTTTTCTGGGGAAAGTCAAGTTATTCTGATCTAAATTAAACCTCCAGACATTTTTCAAACACAGTCATCCATTGTTGTCATTTCGCAGTCGTAACAAGTTTTTCTCCTAGCGTTCCTGCTTCTATATGTGTGCTTGTTCTGTCCACAAATATTTTTGCTGCCAGACTGCTGTGTTGCTGGATGTACAAATTGTACACATTACTCTAGATTGTGTAACACCTGGTTTTTTTCTCCTAATTTGATTAATGGTGTTAGCGTAATTTGAATATCACAAGTGGTACATATATGTAAAGTTTTATCTAGTTCAAAAGGAAAAACATAGTTGCATAAATGTTAAACAGATCCCTTATTTGTACATTTGTGATATTTAAGCCTGTATTAATCTATGATAATGTTTTGTTTTGCAAACAGTTCTTTATGTAATGTTAGTAACGTTTTAAGGGTGTTCTAGAAAGTATTAGTTTATGGTATTAAAATAAGAAAGAGGTTCCGATTTAATGACTTATTACTGAAGTTAATTTAATATTGGTGTTTGATTTCAAGAAGTGTTATTTTTATTATTAAATGTTGCCAAGTTGAAGAAACAGAAGTATGCAAAATAAGAAAGTAACTAAATAATATCGAGTCGTCAGTAACAGAGACTTCCAAAGGGATTGAGAACCTCGTCGTTTGGTTCTCCGAGTAACTTCTGGTCAGACATTATCCTGAAGGAGGTACGTGACGAGGAATAGCTCCCTCCGCCTTCGGGAACACGGCCACCGCTTCAGGGGTTGAGTCGGGGGTCGACTCCAGGACCGCGAATGAAGGGAAGGACGCCGGAATACCCACGCCGCCATGGAGTCGCAGTCGACAGAGAGTTCTGAGGTACCAGATTCGAACCCAGGAGGAGAACCGCACAGCTAGCTGTGGACTACTTTTTTTTTTCTCATCAACAGATAAGTCCAGCATACACCACATTATTCATGAACCTTTTGCGAAGGCTAATTAGTAGTGCGTTTTCGAAGGGTTTGCCTGACAATTAATTGGAGTTATTTCCTTATCCATGAATGCTTACGTGGTAGAATCATTTTCTTGTAGTTTTTGTTTTCATATCTTTTGAGTATTATGAAAATTTTAATTTCATAATTTCATGTAATATTGACTTTTGCACTTTATATGGAAGATTATCATAGCTATGGCAAGTAAATAATGAACAGTAATTATATATATAATAATAATTAGTACATTCCGACATATTATTCTGTTATGCTAGAAAGTGTTATGTTGTGCAAATTTTATTTGTTGGAGATCGTCCATATTTATTGTAACAGTTCAGGGTAGTAGCACAGACTGCTACAATTGGCACGGTCAAGTGTGTGTGTGTGTGTGTGTGTATGTGTGTATGTGTGTGTGTATGTGTGTATGTGTGTGTGAGTGTGTGTGAGTGTGTGTGAGGGTGTGTGTGTATGTGTGTGAGTGTGTGTGTGAGTGTGTGTGTGTGTGTGTGTGTGTGTGTGTGTAGTCCTATTTACACTCTGGACGTGGCTGGGCAAAAGTAACCCGCCAGACTGCCTTCAAACGTCACTAAGGTGAATCTAATTTCGATTTGTTATGCTGTTCTGTGTAATCGAGCGGTTAAAGCGGCAATAATCCTGATTTTCAATAAACGCGCCAATTTAGTACTCAGTTTGAACGATCGTGACTGCGCAGCTAAGGTTGGCACTCTACCCAGAAAATTCGTTACACGTACTCTAGCTGTCGCAACGTCATTCCAATATACACATAGGTATACCGAACCCCTTTCTCTCTCAATCTATTATTATTTTTCATTACGTTTGTGTTTCACATTGTTGTATATTGTTGTGTGCAGTGTGTCGCGTTTGTCGTTACGTTACATTAAATTTTAATCACTATTTTAAAATGACTTTATCTAGTAATAATTTCTAACTACTTGTGATAGAAGCAACAAATTCTTGAATATAATAGTGATTCAGTAAATTGAAACACTGTGCGCAATTTTTGACGTTGTGATGGGCAATATCATCCACTTTCATTACTGAAATACGATTCCTGTTGACAAGTTTCACTGTTGGCAGGGGAAAACGCCCCAGCTTTAAATGTGTCCTTTTCCCCTCAAGAATTATTTGCTTGGGAATGTTGCCCATATTTTTTTTTAAAGTAAACTGGGAAATTTATGCTTTTTTGAACTGTGTCGAGAAATGTTGACAAAAAGGTCTTTTCAGAAGAAAACTCATATTTTCATTTATACAAAAACATATTTGTAACACTAATAGTAAATTATTTTAATCTAAAATACATAAATATTTGCGCGGGCTTAGAGATAACATATAAATTATAAATAAAGTTCTAACCTTTACAATTATAATGGCATGAATTCTGCACGTCTGATTTAGCCTAATTCCTGATTTTTTTGTAAACATGGGCAGAGTGTCAGAAAATATATGTTTTGTACAATTATAATACAATCCACTGACAAACCTGACACATTTATTGTAAATAACAGAAGATTGATGAATTCGCAGCATGATTTTAATTTCTCCCAGATTATTGACTGCTGCTGATTTAAAAGACTAAAAAAGAGTAAAATATTATGAAGATAAGTATCAAAAATAAAAGGAAATAGGAAACATACGCCTAAAAAGCATTGAAAGGCACAATTCTGATATTATTTTTAAGCATATTGTTTTATTCTGAAATATCCACACAGTACACAAGTTACAACAAAGCTGATGAGTGCCCAATGTTTATAATACGATTCAGATAAAAATTATCATTCTGTCTGGAAACGTTTCCTATCAATTAATCCGTTTTCCAAATAGCACACATTTTAAAAGTAGAGTTGGCAGCATTTATAGACAACATTTAATTCCCCATTTAGAATTGAATATTGTTAAATGCTTTTGGTATCAATACTTATAGTTGCAGAGATGGCCACCATGTCTCTTCACAATTTCGTGCATATAAAAATGAATATTTACACAAGGAATGTGCACACATAACTTATTATCCATAATATCTAGTAGGAGTATGTACACATATTGATTTTTTGAGATTTATTCCAATTTACCATAACGAAAGACAAATATCTGTATGTATGTGTCGTGCATCCAGACAGCATGTTTGAAAATAAAATGTTAATATTGACACCAGCATTCCAGAGGAATTAAAAAAAAAAAAAAAAAAAAAAAAAAAATCTCTGTTTCAACAAGCTTAGGAATCATTTGAAAAAACCTTAAGATCAACGCAGCTACAGTAACAGGACCACGTAGGTAGCTAGTGTCCCTAGGAGCGAGAAGAATGTACCGCGTTCCAGGTTGAAGAACCCCCAGGCGCTGAAGACCAGTGGCCTCTCCACCTGATGGGAGAACATCTGCAACTCCATCATGGCGGCCGGACTGAGGTTCCTGTTGAGACTCAACTTCTGCAGCAACAAGGTTGTCTTCTCTCTCTTGTCGGCCAAGTGCTGAGGTTAGAACGTCGTAAAAACGGTCTGTATGAAGTCAGTGACACCCCAAACTACAGTTGGCAGTAAAGCTGAAATGCTGATGGGTAATTTTTTTATAAGTTTCCTCCCTCGAAATTGCTATTGCCAAGTTGGCATAACACATGAGATAGCTCATGCTGGACATCATATAAACCAGCATAGAGAAACTGAAAGTCGAGTTCACCATCAGCATTGTTTCACGCAGGTAGAAGAAGTATTATTCCAAAGGGGGTAGTTCCGGTTGCAACCAATGCTGTTTGACAAGTGGGGCAAATGGCAGCTCGTCTAGATGTTGGAGTGAAACTATTATCTCCAATCATATTCGTTGAATAGTGTCTAAACAATGACGTGTCACGTGCTTGGTCATTTACAAATGTACTCTGTCCGGCAGAGATCCTTTATTTCTTTATTTAACCGATCCAGAACCTTACCGCAAACTAGAATGGTGTCAAAATACAACAGCAGTGGCAGTCCATGAATTACATCACAAATGGTCATTACAATAGCACAAAGTTGGTACCTGGAATACTGGTAGTAGATCTGCACGTAGTAAGCTGGATCCACACAAATGCGCTGACGTGTGGATACTTGATCCATGACATGGAGAGGAGATCTTGGTCGATGTGATGGATTCTCCTGACAATCTCGTGACACATGCGACTAAGACAATAGCAACTTTGCCCATGTTCGCGACAGCGGCGAGCGAGAAGATTATCATGTCCAGTATAGTATTTACGTCGTCTGCAGGATATGTCCTGTAGTAAAAAGACATGCGCATTATAATCACGGCAATTGTGTGACTGCACAATCCCTTCCTTGCGCGATCTGTAAATATGGGAATAGTTATTGCGTTGGCGATAATTGATTGGCGCAAGGCCGAATATCTTCAGAACCACTGTGCACGTACTGTTTGAATGTGTAAATCTCTTCATTTATAACTTCACTTCTCGTTCCTTGATGTGAAATTGTTTCAGTTTTTATGGAAATGTCAAAATATTAGTCGTACTAATTTAAACTTTTTTGAAGCGGAACGAATCGATTTTATTCCGAATATGAAAATTTAAAGATTCAAATGCGCCTTTCATTTCACCAAATTTCCTGGAAATATTCCACAAAATGTGGGCGTACACCTGGGGACCTAAGCCTGCGTAAAATAGACTGGCAATGAAATGTTGCGAGATGTGAAACAATGGACGATGGTGGCAAATGCTTTTACTTGATTGGGAATGATGAGGCGTAGTGGCAAACATTAGCGTGCATGTGTAACGAACATTGATTCTGTAACTGTCAGTTTTCTCCTACATCAGAGCCTATGTCACAGCGTGACCTTTTCACTCGGTATCCATGAAATATTGCTTCTCAAGTTTGTGTTTCCATTGCCACAATCAGATACCAAAAACACACGTATGAAAGGTTTATGAAAGTTTCATATTTGAGTGCCCTCGCTTTACTTCTTTCAATCTGTTAGCGAATGTTAAACCAACCCTCTTGTACGTTTATTGTTATGGCATTGTATAAATAATATTTTTTCCTCAATGCATACGAGTTATGATAATCTGCGCTGTGAGGTAACGTATAATTTGGGCACAATTTTCATGACACTAGAGATATATTAGCAATCCTGTTCGAAGTTTGATTTTATAATAAGTCTAGGCTGTTCACGGTAAAGTGAGCACTTTGGGGACCCTAGTTACTTTTTCCTTTCAGATATTTCTTATCCTTTAATCATCTTTTAAAATAAATATTGTCATGTAAGTGATAAACACAGTGTGTATATTCCACCGCACTTGGAAGTTAACGAATAAGGCTAGAATAAAATATATTTATTGACTATTATTCCAAATGAGAAGGCTCACATTGCCGTGAATAGCCTAAATGAAGTTTCATTTTACCAACATAAAAGCGATATTAACAGATGATTTAACTGTCATGTTATGCAATAGGAAATATTAAATAAATAATATCCCAGAATAAAAATGTTTTGCTCTACATATCAGAGATTACATGATTGAAGACACAACCGAGAAACTAATTTTTAAATATACTGTAACATTTCAATATTTATGATTTTATAATGATTATTCTGTCTTTAAATTTGCTTTAAATGCCAAACTTTAATGAAATGTATAAGATGTTTAACGTATGTTCAATATGATATGTGTAAACTTATTTATTTTGACAGTTGAGTTGTATAAGCTATGTAAGTCTAATGATTATCTATGGTTCCTTTGCACGAGTATTTGTCTTCGTAACAAGCACTACCTTTTGTTTTCTCTAAAGAATTAGGCCACACCAGCCGGCCTATCATATTTTATTTATTTATTTTTTCGAACAATAGTCTGATAGAAAAAAAAATTCATTCTAATATGGAATCAGTGAGAGGCTAGCTAGAAAGCAGTCAGTCCTGAGTATGAAAGATAAATATTTGATTGGCAATATTTTATATTTACGACGTAGATACATAATTATTCACGCACTATTGAAATGCCGAGCTTATATATGTTTAAAAGAAGAAGTAATTCGACATAAACTGTACGATGAGCCCGGAAGGAAGGGTAAAGGAGGACTTCTTGGATACGACTTCGCACCAAGGACGACGCGGTGTCTGGTGTTCGGAGAGACGATTCTGCGAGAGGAGTCCTACTGGCTGCGGATTCTGGCGAGGTTCTGGTTCTGGACCCACCTCCGCTGTTCCGGCCCGCAGAGGACGAGTTCCCTGAGGACCACCAGGAGATGTGCTGTCCGTGGTGAGCAGGAGAGCTGAGCTGTTCTTGGGTTCTACACCAGGGAAGGATGACTCCACGACATCGGCAGAGTTGCGGTTATTTCCCGCTACCAACACAGCTAAGTAGTATTTTTCCTCAAACACACCAGAACTAGTAAAGTCAAATGTTGGTAAATCGGTTGATGTGCAATGTGCAGGTGGCTTGTAATGTTGAGAATTTGTATAGTATAATATTTCGTAACTAAAGATCTGCAAAAATACCATATAATTTTTAATTAGCTTAGTTAATCAGTATCACGATCAAAGTAATTTTATTGGTTTCTATTGATTTACTTGAATGAAGACTTCTCTGTTTGTTTATTAGAATTAATTATCCAATTGTTTCTAACTACAGAGGACAGAGGAAATGGAAATTTGTATGAATACACCGATTTTTTAGCGTGGCAGCATAGAGTTCAGCCGAAGTATATCATTAATATAACCTATCAGACTCACTCACATATACAATGATATTTTATCTTTACATTACACATTCATATCTTATATTACATATCTCAGAAATAATATTTTATAGCCAATGAGATTGGCCGTAATATTGTAACACATATAAGAGGTGTTACAGTAGTAATTTGAACACCCAAACGTGTGGCTGTAAGGTCACCACACATTGTGTCTATTTAACACATGACAATACAAAAGAGAAAACGTAATCCTCAACACCATTAAATATGTTACAACAATGTGCAATGGTATCTCCACATGGTCTACACAGACTGAAATGTTGCAGAATTTTCATATTCGTTGGACTACAAAAGTAAGGATATCACACTTGTACCAACATTTACGAAAACACAAAGGAATTTATTTTCGGGCGTTAAGACTTAAGACTTCAGAAAGAAATTTGAAGAGTTTATAATACATAACCAACAAGTGTGAAATGACTTCAGCGAGTTTAAAAATCTTGCAAATATTTGGAGTGAATAGCATGTCACATCACTTTTTTTTAAGTGTTAGCAGCACGGAGACAAATCGGAATTAAGCTAAACATTACAAATAACATTACCTGGAAACTTTAAAAGCCATTTATCGACTTGGAAAAAAATATTACACTGATGTATTTACATGTTTATAATATATCTGTAGATGCAAGTAAGGTTGTTAACTGAATCAACAGTAATGACATATTAACATACATTGTAGAAACAAAAGGCCTAACATATTGCATAAATATGAAGACTAGCCCTAAAGACAGTTTAAAAAGCAGACAAGCATGTACTTCATTTCATACCATCGCATAAACATAACTCAAATTATATTAATAAACTACTTCAAGAACATGTGGCTATGCATAAAAATATTTCCATAAACTATAGAAATAATTAAAAAGTACTTTTTGGCTGTACTTAAATACTCCACACGAAATAAACACTTAACCTCGTCAATAGTAGGTTGCTTGCTGTAAAATTACAGTATAAATAAAATCATATGCGTAATAATTAAATACACCATAAATTACTATTGCTAGAACTGCCACATAAATATATTGCCACTATTTTGCGAACTGTAATTATTGTGTTGATTTGAACCGATTAAAAACTAGTTCGTGGACTTAAATTGTTATAACCAAAGCAACATCACAATTCTGATGTAAAACTCCGGATAAATGCTACGGAATGATGTGGCCTATCTCAGTGACCAAATCGGACTACTGTGCTGCACAAGTAAAGGTTAGATGGCATTCATTAAACTGAAACTATTTGTAACGCTCACTATACTCATCGTAGCTGCACTAACAGGACCACGTAAGTAGCTAGTGTCCCTAGGAGAGAGAAGAATGTACCGCGATCCAGGTTGAAGAATCCCCAGGCGCTGAAGACTAATGGCCTCTCCAGCTGTTGGGAGAACATCTGCAGCTCCATCATGGCGGTCGGGCTGAGGTTCCTCTTGAGACTCAACTTCTGCAGCAGCGAGATTGTCTTCTCTCTCTTGCCGACTACGTGCTGAGGCAGGAACGTCGTAAGTACGATCTCCAGGAAGTCGCAGAAGCTGCACACCACAGGTGGTAGTAGTTTCGGAAAACTAATGGGCACTCTCCTTGCAGTGTCGTCGGCTAGCATGGCGATGACCAAGTTGGCTTGATACATGAGAGAGCTCATGCTGGACATGAGAGCAACCAGCACTGGGAAACCGAGAGAGGAGTCCGCCATCAGCATTGTTTCGCGCACATTGTAGGAGGTTTCGCGGCAGTGTTTCAACATGAGGGCAGTGACTTCACAAGCAGTCACTGGAATTCTGTTCACTGCTTTCTGACAAGCAGGACACGTCGCGACTTGACAGGACGTAAAAAGTTTCTCTCCGTCTTCAATCGTGCTTATCGAAGACCGTCTAAATAACGGCGTCCAACGCAGGTGGTCATTTACCCACACGCCTTGCTCGCAAATCTCCTCAATTTCTTTGCTTAAGTGATCCAGTATCTTGCCGAATACCATGAGGAGGTCTATATAAAACAACCCTGCCATTCTAGGGATTATATCGAATACAATTGACACAAAGGCCCAGTATTTGTAAACGCTGTACTGATAGTAGAGAGTAACAAAGTAAACACAACCTAAGATAATTGTTGTTAAGGACAGCTGAGCCCACACAAATGTACTGACACATGGAAACTTGGCCAACGATGTGGAGAGGATTTCTTGGTCCATGTGGAGGATTCTTCTGACGATCTCCCCGAGACGAGATGTAGCAAACACGGCCAGGACGACCACAACCTGTCCAGTGTTCACTACTTCCGACACACTGAACATGATAATGTTCAATATGGATCCTTCTTTTGTAGGGCACAGATAGTAGTTGAAAGACACGCCTCCCATGATCACAGCAACTATGTACACCATAGTCTGTATGGTTCCCGTTTTACGCGTTCTGTACATATGGATATCATCGTCTTGCCTACGGCTGATTGGCGCCAAGCCGAAAAACTTCAGTGCCACAAATAACGGCTTTACAGCTGAGCAGAAACTCTTTGAAGAAACAAATATCTTCATGTTAGATCCGTTTCTCAGTGTCAGTTAATGGTAGAAATTTGTGTATGTGGAGGAAACCATCATGCGATATAAATATGTTCTGACTAGACGCCTGACGAGCAATTCAATGTCCTGGCTCAGTATTTCAACGAACTACCTGAAAACTCCTAGCGAAAATATGTGCCTATGTCTGACTACCTAGGCCTCGTAAATGGAACTAAAATGGGACAAAGAGAGTTGTCTTATACTGGTCAAGTCTTTTTAATCAGGCGGAGTGGCAATTAAAAATAGAGCGTCCGCCTTTGTAATAGACATCAATTATGGAAGCACCATTATTCATCGCTGTCCAGATGGTCTGTCATACGCTGTTTGCCGTGTCTATGGTGTGTTTACCACAAACAATGCGAGATAAGAATTGAGTTTGAAAACTAGAAGATTGTAATTATGTAAAGTAACGTGCATACTTAATACACTCAACGTTTTCTCACCTCACTGATCAAAGTAAAATTTATTTATTTTTATAAATGTGCTATTACTAATGTTTCAAATGATTTCTTCGAAGTCAGGTGGAGGGGGAAATAATTTCATTAAAACTTCACAGACTCCCTTTTTCTCCAAATTTGTTGTGGAACAATCCCTCGCGTAAACGCGTCTCTAATACAATTGCAAATGTGCCTTTGATGTGACGCAAAAATAATTTCTATATATTCATAGATTTTAGTGCTAGGACCATAAAGAAAGTAACTTTGAAGTAAATATGACTATATGCTGTCTATGGTAAAATGAGCACTTTTGAAAGTCCTGCGAAGATCTACCTGTATGCACGTTGTGTCGCTTTCCACCTTATGTAAAATTAACATTGCCACAGGCCTCAGCATTTTATCCATGCGTCGGTCAAGTGAAAGTGTAATATTATTAAGAAAGTAAATATTTTAAAAATATGCTAAATTTTACACTCCTATGAATTAAAAAAGCAGAATGGTAAAGAAATAATTTATGTTATCACAAATAGTTGCCTAACACTTTTATTCGACATTATTTTCCATCCTTCGTCGCCAACTTGTCACTCAGTGCGACAGTTAAAATATATGCAGGCGGGAGCAGTGACTTTTTTCTAAGGTTTATTTCAAAAGTGTTGACTTTGTCGTGAACTGGCTTTACTTCAATGTCGCCGTAACCCTGGTATTCTGGAATGGCCTTGTAGGAGCACTGCCTAATGGGTAGATGCTACCCAATTTAAATAGGAAATCCCATGCTGAGAAAATTTTGCCTCAGTGTGTTAATTTTAAAGATAGGCGTTTCAAATAAAATGTATTATTTGCGATTTTTTTAGGAGAAGATTCCTACTAGCGTATATTTTTAATAGACAGGCCGTGTGTACTTTTGCGTAAAAAACACAAATTAAAAAAATTACTTGCTGCAAACAGATTGTGCAGGTAATGGAAACATCTATGTAGGGGACTTCACCAAAAAAAAAAAAAAAAAATCGCGAAGAATACATTTTGTTTGAAACGCCTATATTTAAAATGAACGCACTGAGGCTAAATTTCCTTAGCGTGGGATTTCCTATTTAAATTCCGCAGCTGCCATGCGGTAGGCAGTTCCCTTAAGATATGAATGGATGTCCAGAATCTTTAATCTAAGCTTATGTTAGTGCAGTGTAAAGTCCCACAATCCCATGTCCTTAACAACCACCTGGAATTAGGCGTAGGCGCAAAAATGCGAAATTTAAAAATAAAAAAAAAAAACTAACGCATACGTAAACACATTAATTTTCCACACGAAAGATGGCCCAATAATAAGTTCAATTTCATATTTAATTTATCCCTTACAACGCTCCAGAAAATGCATCTTAAATTTTTCTACTTTCAGTATGAAAATTTTTGCTGTTGTAGCTTGAATCTGTTATGAAAAATATTTCTGCATTGATAAAACAATTTAAATTCATTTATTCTGTATATGAATTTTCTTTACGCATAATTCCTACTTAAATTACATTTTCTCCTAAAATAAATTTAAAAAGTTGTAAACAGGTCAACTTTTTAAAGGATAACTTTTGAAATAATTTGAATCACAAAAACTAATCCAGCTTGTAAGGTGTATTAGCGGGACCAATTAAAAGAACTCTTTAATGCTAGATTCCTTCGCCAAGTTCCGTAACTATCCTGCTTTGTGCATTTAAAATCAACTTCCGAAAATGTATTTAAGCTAGTTGGTTTCGCTCAGTTATTTTTTTTTTAAGTTTCTGGGGAAAGAACTATTTCGTTGAACTTTCGTACAAGAGATTTTAAGTTTAATTAATTTGCCGCAAGCTTCGCGATCGGTAGATGCAATTTCTTTTCACGGAGATAGTGTCCACTAACGATCTTATTGTGAAATCCTCTCAGTTTTCAAAGCAAACATGAAAATTATCGCATTCCCAACGTTAATTTCTGTTGTAAACATCCTGAATTAAATTCCCTGCGTTTACGCTCGTATTTACTGCGTTAACTGCTGCTTCCCATTTTCTGTAGGGAAAAATCGAGTCAAACTGTTTCCAGGAAAGTTCGTTGGTAATTCATCACAAGTAATGAAAAGACCCATTGTAGCCTTTCATGTCAGTGCTTACACAATGCATTAAGGTTACTCATTCACTGGAAAATTGTTAATTATGTGGGCAGTGCACACCGGCGTGTAATAAATCATGTTTTTTTTTTAGATTATAAGGAATTTAATTCTACCACAGAGTACAGTCCGTGTGTTACCTGCATCGCATACATTTTTATCACGCTTTAACAAACTTTCTATTGGTTGATTTGCCACCAGTTAACATAGTTCCTAATAGATGTGGATAGTGAATACCTGTGATACGTTAATTTCTCAACCAAAGAATTCTGTAAGCAATACATAATTTTTATGTTTGTAATTTATTTCGGAGTGTTTGTAATCATAGTTATTTTTTTTTGTATTGCAGATTGCGTATAATCTAGCGTCTTAGATATTACCATAACACGGCTGTAATGATTGTCAGGCTAGAAAGGGAGAAGTAAGACTATTTTGAAACATTACTTACGAGTTCATTTACTTACGGTTTATGCATGCCGGTAAGATGATCATAGTTGTGTCTGGCTAACTAGGATCTAATACACCATGCGAAATCTTTCCGCGTATAACTTACTCGGATTGGAACCAAGGACGCTGTAGTGCGTAAACATGCGTCTCAACCGACTGTGTCACGGAGCTCAGCATGTGCAATGTGCCCAAAAAACACTTTTTTTTCAGGAAAACGAAAATTCAAGTGCGAAACGGATGCACGGTTAGAAATTACTACTATTGAGTAATTAAAACTATTTCAGTGTTTTAAAAAAGGGGCGCGTTTAATGGGAAGGGTCCTGCTCACCCCCGGAAATTGGGAAGAGAAAATAATTTAGACAATGACAAATAAAAAAAAATGGTAGGAGTTGAGAATCTTAACACGGGTTGTAGTGTGTCTGCAGAGTAGAATGTCGCAATGAATACACTAAAAATTTAAATCTCGTTCTGCCATGGAACCAACCTACGCAAGGTACGTTAAGAAATGGTCATAAACATAAGAATAAGACTTCTGTCCGCTGAACTGAAATCCTGCGAGCTACATGGGGGTAGAGTGTGGTAAAAACAATTATTCAAAACATCCTGTAACTATTATGAAAACGTGGTTTCCCCCTCAATCATGAGGGGGAAACATTTCGTGATCGTTCCGGTTTTTGCAACTATTTCAGATGGGCTAGTGCAAAAATATAATTTATTTTAATGTTATCGATTAAGCACGTATGAGGAATTTCACTTGTGAATTCTTGTCATCGATTGCGGGGCTCCGATTATCTTGGATCTACATAAAGATAAATCCTACATATATGTGCACGTGGTTTTATTTAGCCTAACCATCCCCTGTGACCCCAAGCTGATATTGTGCGGCAAAGGGAGGCTATATGTTATGGACGGCACTGTTCACAATCAGATACAGTGGGCAATGTAACACATGAAACCTAGCTACCGTACTGGTTCACATATGGTCCGTGATATTGCAATCTAACGACCACCACATTGTTGCCAAACTGTGGCACTTTAGCACACTCATAACCAGCACAAGTGCAATAAGACGGAATTTATTTGGCTTTTAGGAGTTACTTAGGCCCTAATTTTAGGTAAAGGCTGTTCACGATAAAGTGAGCACTTTCGAAATCAACCTTAGAAAAAAGCCACTGCCCCTACCTGCGTATATTTTAACGGGCGCAATGAGTGACATGTGTTCAGTAAAGTTGGTAACGATGGAGGTGAAAGTAGTTCCATATATTAACGTCGAACAAAAAGTGTTAGATAACCATTTGTAATTACTTAAATTATTTCTCTTGCTTTCTGTATTTTTTTATGCATCGAAGTGTAAAAATGAGCAGATTTATACAATATTTACTTTTCTAATAATGTCACAGTTTCACTTGACCGACGCATGCATCAAGTGATGAAGCTCACGGCAATGTTAATTTTATATAAGGCGGACGAATACGCAACATTTATACTAGTAGATATTAAGTAGGGCTTTCAAAAGTGCTCATTTTACCGTGAACAGCCTATAAACATATATAGCTGTTTAACTGTATAAACAAATGTGCTTTATTCTGTTTTGTGGTTTTACAGGTAACTTAATGAGAACAAAAATACTGTATACGTTTTTAATAATTATACAAGTAAATAGGCCTACAACTTTCCGATTGACTCGGGATGCGTCGAACCTTCCAGATGGTCAGGGAGACTCACATAAAAGAGCGTCGGACGACGCTAGAGTTTCAGTGATAGACGACGAGCGAGAAGAGAAACGAGCGGAAGGATAATTTATGACTGCGGGCATCGACGCACCGAATAGTGCTACTGGCAGACTGGACCAGTGAACTGGATGCGTGAGTGAAATACCTAACAGAAGATTGCGACAGACAGATTGAATGTATGTTAATGATGAGTATGAGTTAATTGACTATAACCGAACATAGACATTAAATATTGCGCTCGCTGAGAAATAAAAAGAGTATAGTCCATTCACAGTTTCTTCTACCTTTTTGAATCAAACCTTTGAAAAATCTCCCTATGTATGGCGTGGTTAGTTATTTCCTAAATACGCCCTGTATCACAAGCGTTTTATTCTTGTGTTGATAAAAGTTACTTTTTTTCAGTTAAATTGAAAAGTTATTAATATTTTATAAATAAATTATAGTACTTCATTTATAAATAATCAGAATAAAAAACAGGGAGAAAATAGGTATGTTGGCAGCGCCTAGTGAGAAATAGTCCTTAAATAAAATACGTTACACATATTGCCCACGAATGTGGTGCGTTGTCCCTCTGGTGTAATTCTCCAGGCTTAGTTAAGTTTAGTTAGCACGAGGCGGAGGAATATCCTGGAAGTAGTACTTTAGCAGAGCTTCAGAAAATGCTTAAGTAACCGTGAATGGACATGGTGGAGATATATTAATGCTGTAAATATTAGCTGTGTGAATAAATTAAAATCAAATATACCTAGTTCTTTTATTTTTATTACAACCTCCATACCTCATGAACTCGGATGAGCCCCTCAGGCGTCTTGTAACCGTTATATAGCACTCCACCCATGACAAGTGTGACAACTACACTAAAATATTTTTAAGTGAGTTAAACCTATGGTTTTTATTCCAGTCACATAGAGCAAGGACATTAAAATAGGAAACTCGGGATACAGTATACTGGGCATCTCATCTGCTGACAGACAGCCAATAGCAAACGCTGCACAGTGCAGCAAAGGCTTTAAGTATATTCTGGACCAATAGGACGTGGTACGTAGCAATAATGCGATCAAGGAACCCTGTGTCCCGGCAATGGTAGTTACTATTAGAACGCAGGGATGCAAACAGTCGAACGCACGTAATTGAAATATACTGTTTGCAAACTACGCTAGACGCAAAAATGCAACGACAAAGTTGGTACTCTCTCGACATCTTGCGCTCTAATTTAATGCCAGTCTAGGTTAGCAGTGATAGATTCCAGATCGTTTTAAACCCATATAGAAGCCCAACAATTTAAATTTCCACCTTACTTCCTAAAGAGTGAATTTATATCCAATTTAACGCATCGAGTCAGAAAAAATGTATATATTCGTCTTCAAATACCTTGTTCAGTATCACTGTCTTTACATGTAAATTGTGTAGTGTTTCGAGAAATTCGCAGCTCACGCAATTAAAAACTACATTCCATTGTCTTACTAAAGTTCAGAGCGTAAAGAAATCTTTCTGCATAAATACGACGTGGAAAAATGACGAAACATGATCATACAAAAGCACGAGGGAAGAAAATTTTTGTAGAAGTTTCATTTCACATTTTGGATAAAGTCATGCGTCGAGCTATCTTTATTAACTAAAGCAATTTTTTTGCGTATGTTGCGTCGTCGCGTTCTTGAGTTTGTTGCCTACTGTGTATTTTTTTTTGTATTTCTACAAGAAATGCTTTGGAAACTAGTTGCAAAAGATATTTTCGCAACAACACAAATAAATTAGAATCAATTTTACGAAACCTCAGAGTGGAATATGTAAAAGTAATGTTAACTTTTAACAAGCAAGTCCGTGAACTTCAAGTTTATTATAAAAATTGAGTTCCAAGATAGACGTGAAGAGCGAGTCATCACGCAAGAAATAAAATATATGCAGCAGTTGACACGTTTTGAATTTGGCGCTCTTTTATGAGTGGTTACTGTGTTATTAAATATGTGGTCAGGCCGGCCAGCCATTTTTTAATATGTTTAGCATTATACTTATATTTAGTATTTCTATTTTAGCATTGTGTAATATTTTAGGGTTCAGTTAGTAATCTTTATAATGTGTTGTATTTATCCTGAGTGCTTTAGAAAGCCAGCTGAGGCGCGCGCGCGTCGCCAGCGCTGCCACTCGTGGTAGCGGCCACGTGGGGTACCAAGAGTCTTGTATATTGTACCAGCAGCAGACGCCAGCGCTGCCACTCGTGGTAGCGGCCACGTGGGGTACCAAAAGTCTTGCATATTGTAACAGCAGCAGACGTCAGCGCTGCCACTTGTGGTAGCGGCCATGTGGGGTACCAAGAGTCTTGTATATTGTACCAGCAGCAGACGTCAGCGCTGCCACTCGTGGTAGCGGCCACGTGGGGTACCAAGAGTCTTGTATATTGTACCAGCAGCAGACGCCAGCGCTGCCACTCGTGGTAGCGGCCACGTGGGGGTACCAAGAGTCTTGTATATTGTACCAGCAGCAGACGCCAGCGCTGCCACTCGTGGTAGCGGCCACGTGGGATACCAAGAGTCTTGTACATTGTACCAGCAGCAGACGCCAGCGCTGCCACACGTGGTAGCGGCCAAGTTGGGGTACCAAGAGTCTTGTATATTGTACCAGCAGCAGACGCCAGCGCTGCCTCTCGTGGTAGCGGCCACGTGTTGTACCAAGAGTCTTGTATATTGTACCAGCAGCAGACGTCAGCGCTGCCACTTGTGGTAGCGGCCATGTGGGGTACCAAGAGTCTTGTATATTGTACCAGCAGCAGACGCCAGCGCTGCAACTCGTGGTAGCATCCACGTGGGGTACCAAGAGTCTTGTATATTGTACCAGCAGCAGACGCCAGCGCTGCCACTCGTGGTAGAGGCCACGTGGGGTACCAAGAGTCTTGTATATTGTAACAGCAGCAGATGCCAGCGCTGCCTCTCGTGGTAGCGGCCACGTGGGGTACCAAGAGTCTTGTATATTTTACCAGCAGCAGACGCCAGCGCTGCCTCTCGTGGTAGCGGCCACGTGGGGGTACCAAGAGTCTTGTATATTGTACCAGCAGCAGACGGGGTAACATGTGCCAAGTTGTAGCACACCCAGCTCTGGTATGGACGTCGCCTAGCGGGCCACAATATGAGCCAGGGTTTTTAGTCTTGCGTTCAACATTGTATGCGACGTAGTTGTTATAAAACTTGTCGGAATAAGTCTGCCTAGTCGTTCTAAATGCTCGCGTCTTGTGTGTTGAGCTTGGTTGGAAAACGCTGCCGAACTTCTGGTGAGCCCTATTTTACTGCTGTGGATCATCGCCGCGAAATTCGCCTGGGAGCTGCCTGCGCGATCAGCGGGGAGTTTCGCCTTTGCATTTCCTAGACGGCGGCTTGCAGTTTGTGAATGTCCGCGAGCTGCGGAAGCTTGTGTGGAGGCGCGCTACGTCTGCAAATTTCTCGGCGTCCTCAAACTTGAAAGTACTGTCCAGCTGTTCTTTTATGTCGGGGCGAGTTGCGCTCGATGCCCGTTACTACCTGGATAATGTTGGCGATAGTGCCATTCAGATGGCCAAAATAATAGTGACATTACCATAATGTACTGACATTTTATGGCCTAGAAAAACAGCTCCAATAAACTTAATTAAAAGAACAGTTGGAGTATAATTTTTAATTATTTGATTAAACGGAGCCCCTGGCAACGGGTGTAGGGGGAGGGGAAATAAATTTATTGTGATTGTGAAACACCATAAGAGTGAGGCCATCTTGACACTTCCAAGTCACCTCACGCTGGGGGTTCAAAAGAAATTTTTTTTTTTAAGTTTTCTAAAATTGATTGTTTTAAATGTACAACATTTCATCTGTAGGGTTATTAAGAGTATCTGTAATAAGTACAGAAAATGGTTACTGTATATTTTATAAACCCGGCCTAAGGGTGACCTCATAGTGATAAAATCCTGCTCATCCCGTGTGCATGAAAGGAGACAAGGGTACTGGCGCCAGACTTCAGTGCGGAAGCCAGGCGGCTTTTTGTGTTTCGAGATATCTCTGCAAACCCGGCAATGACGTCACCAGAGACGGTGAAATTAATGTGCCAACCGCGGTTTTTCTGGCAACATTGCGATTCCATTCTATCCAAGTAGGAAACTGCGTCGTTCGCTCAGCCCGAGAGTAACCTCACGATCGTCGCCAGCACCGCCGCCATCATCATCAGCGGCCATGGAGGCGTCCACTACCCCCAACCCGACCGCGGTTTCCCAAGGGGAGGGTTTTATTAATAAAGTTCGTCGCCGAATTCCCCGCAGCATTCCGTCATACTTTCAGCGTAGCCTCTCCAGCCGCCGCTATCTGTTATTATTCCCGTCCCTCTTCTCTCCACACCAACTTCATCATCACTTCGTGCGTCTTCCCTCCTGGCCCCTACGACCCCGACATGACTACCATCCCTTGTCATCGCGCGATAAACGTCCCCAACCCCTACTACCCCCTTTTCAGTTACCTCTTGCTCTTAACAAGATACTCTCCCCCCCCCCTTACCCTCCCCGGTCACGACCATTCCATGTGACTACAACGATACACTGAAGAGATGGCACTTGTAAAAAAAACTACCAAACCAGTAAGCGTCGTCTTTATTTCACCCTGATGTTAAAAAAAAAAAAAAACCTTTATTCTCCTCGCATTGTCTCTCACTTGCGTAGAATTTATCGGCAAATGTAACGGTTTAGCACAAAAGATGAATGATTTTTAGCGTGAAGTAGAAAATGAAGCATAGTAAATGATAAAAAAAATCAGCATTTTGAAACACTAGATGAGAATGCCTTCATAAATCATGACTTAATGTAGTAGCTGGGGAGTGCTTTACACACATACTCTTGTGTTCATTAAGCTATATTACATAAAAGCGACCTTGAAAGTTTTAGAGGCTTCGAACACGAGATCTGGGATGTATAGCCCGGTTAAACCACGAATGAAAGTTTGAAAATTTCTAAATGTTAATCTAGTATAGTTATTTTGTACGCCACCCAGTTCTTACATTTATCACAATTCCCAATAAATATTACAAATTCATCCGCTTTTTTTTTTTTTTTTTCATTCACACGTTCATTGTCCAACAGACTGCAATGAATTTACAGAGTAGATAGATGTAGTATATTTATCGTTAGTTATTTGAAATATGTAAATATAAACAACCTACATAAGTAAGAAACTATAATGCAACATACGAAACATGCAAGATATTACATACAATCAATGATTAAATATCTTTTTTTAACTATTTAATTTCATTCTATACGTAGTCTTTAATAGCCTCACATCGTAACTGTCAGAAAATAATACTTTATACTTTAAAAATTATCTTACATCCGACGATGTCTTCTGTGTAGGAAATAGTGCAATCATCATTCATCGCAAAGGGCAAATCGTAATCACGATTGCGTGGTTACAACTTCTGTTTCAAACACTCAGCAGCGCAGTTATACAGGCACATTGACGAAATACTTCGCAGTTGTTGAAAATAAATGCCTCACTATTCGTATAAAATTGATGTATGTTAATGTTCGTGTGGAGTCCGTCGCAAGGGACATCTGGAAGGAAATCCGGCAAATGGTATATGTACAGTGTCGTGGCCGTGACGCGTGCATTGCATATTTTCTACGCATTAGACATTTTTGTATGAACTGCTGAAAAATATTTTGTGATTGTACAGGTATTTTTGAGAACCCATGAAGATATCCGTGGACATGCCAAGAGCAATAATACAAGTTTTATTTGTGTGTGTGTGTGTGTGAAAAAAACTAGCATGAATATTTGAAGTTAAGAATACTGCGTCACGTCGTCTAAGGTGTATAGGCAATATTTCTACTATAGGCCGTTCACTGTAAAGTGAGCACTTTTGAAGCCCTAGTTACTTTTTTCCTTCTACCAATTTATATCCTTCCATCGCTTGTTAATTTAAACCCTCCGATGCGAGTAATAAACACAGCGTATACATTCACCATACCCAAAACCAAAAGTCTGAGTCCACAATGAAATGTGTTTATAAGTTACTATGTCTAGTGAAACAGCTTCAAAAAGTGCTCACTTTACAGTGAACGGCCTAAAATTGTAGATTAATTGGGTAGGTCAGGACACACTTAAATTTGGATTGGTTTTAAAGCAATGTGTTATCTTAATTTGAATGATAAATTTTGCAACAAAATTATGACGGTGTCCTAAGTGCTGTTTCGCCAAATTCAGTTATTTGGAAAAGCCCATAAGTGTTACAGTAATTGTAATTGTTATAGTCGGTAAGTGGTTAATAATCATATCATATTTTATTTTACTGGAGTCCCAGCGGTATACTATTAATTAATTTATTGAATTCAAGCGACTAAACGTCCTGTAGCGACGATTCACAACACAACTGGGCTTCAACCTCTCAAGACAAAGAGAACACGTACGTAACAGGCTAGTGGAACAACAACAACAACAACAACAAAAAAGTCCCGCTGCTATCTAAACGATCCGGACGAGGCAAACAAGCAAAGGGGAAGTTATGCGAGCAATCATGTGTTTTGCCGGGTTCGCGAGGAACTTGCCCACTGTAAGGAAAGCAAACAATCGGGCGATGCTTAATGTCGACTTGCATACAGATGGGATCACCCCGGCAGTTCCTGTGTAGATAGGCGAGCTGATAAGGATTGGAGATGGCGTCGTGGAAGGGTAATGGGGGTGGTTGAGTGTACACCGTCTAGGGAGATATCCTTCTGGAGGGTTTTCACCCTCTACACCCACCCGAAGGGGTTATGGTGTGGAAACCACCAGTCGCCCAGGCGTAGGACGATTATCGAGTGCGCCTCCGCGGTATAGATTACCCGCAGAGCACGACTGCGCGCCGGGTTACCTACTTCCCCTCCACACCAGGGGCCGCGGCTATCCCAACCCCGACCCTACCCCCTTGCTGGTATTCATTCCGGACGATTCAATCCAGGCTTCGGTCAACCGCATGCGCCAAACCCCCCTCTCAACCCCTGCCGACAATTCCCGACCAACCCCCACGTGCAAGCTAAAGGGACTGCGACCCGGCCAGACCTTGTTTCGCGCTTCAACGGCCGATGCGCTAATGAAGTTCAGTTGGGTAATAACAGACAGAGAGCGAGAGAGATAGGGTGACTTGTCCTTGTTGGACCAGCTGGGCGGGTGGCGCACGGCCCAGCTGTAAAACTGGCCTCCGATATCCGACACGGCATGGTCCCTGGTCCTAATCCCTGGGCAAGCCGTTACCCCTTAAACGACGCGCGTTTGAAACCCCTCGTCGTGATTGAGCCGTTAAAGCTTGCACGGGCAGCGCCTTACAAGCTTAACTGACGTGAGTGGAACTACGCTGAGTAAACTGTTAAAGTTGCCACCAGCACAGATTGGTGTACAACCGCGAGTGCATCACTTGGTTTGGAAGTCATTTATCCCAAAAGTCACTTGGCCAATGTATTTTGGCATATTTTTTTTGGTTTAGTCATCCTAGAAATTTGTCCTAAGTCACGTCTTAAGTCACCAGCATGAATTAAAAAGCATTTGAATATAACTTTAGTTGGCCTAAAAGTCGCCCGACCAAATGACATAAACAAGATACCGAAAGAGTGAGTGAGTGAAGATATTTGGGCGGCTGTTAACAGCGAGGTTTTGAGAGCCAATGAGGGTGATTGAAGTGAACATGGAGCGGCGCCGGACTGAATGGGTGGAGGGGGACGGGATATCCCCGAGAAAACCCGCCGACCAATTGCATCGTCCGGCACGATTCCCACTTGCGAAAATCCTGTGACCCGGCCGGGGATTGAACCCGGTTCGCATTGGTAGGGGCGAGCAGGCTAACCGCTCAGCCACCGCGACACCTGGTACCGAAAGATAAATTTGCTTCCACTAGAAGTACGATCCTTGATTAATCAAAAGTAATCTCAGTTGCAAAATGCATGTGTATTTTAGTGAGTTTAGAATTATACAAGGAAGGGAAGATTTTTCTACTAAAAAAAAAGAGGTTAGAGAATTGTTTATCTCGTTATGAATTTTTGTATTACATAAGTGGCAGCGACGTAATAATCTTCTATAGTGTAAAACATACTCAAAGAAATCGAATTTTGCTTCAGATTTATTTGGTTGCTTTCCACGTGTAAAATTAGACATGGAGTTAGAACAGTTCCGCAATTTACAATTTAAATCATCATGGAAAAATACTATATGGTTATCAAATGTAGAATGAGGTCTGTTGTTTTTCTCGAGTAGTCTGTAGTTAATTTTGGTTATTTTTCAAATAAATAGTGTTTTCCCGGAATGAACCACGCAGCTTCACACGACCCAAAAATACCTTTATAGCAAACTGATGTTTTCATAATATTTTTTTACGAAGTCTGGCTAAATACCGGGTTTATAGCACCCTCGTCACACCAAACAAAATCTTGCCTTTTTTACTACGGCACGAATGACGCGACACGTGATGAGTCAATTTATTTACATCAAGCTGTAATATAGCATTGAATAAAATGCCCCGAAACTTACTGAGTTAACATCCGCAATATTGATCCCATGAGAAGATTCCTGGAAATCGGAGAGGATTAGGAACATGGCCAAACTGCCCACCTGTCATTGGGAATAATTTACAGAGTAAAAGAGAGTGGCACGGCAGAAATAAAGCTCACCACAGGTCATTTTTATTTATTTTTTCTGCCAGCCGATAAATGGTAGAATTAGGATGTCAATTATAAAAAAAAAATTCAATTTATATTTGCCCCAAACGTTACTTTTTACAGAGTACGCACTAAATGTGATGTGAATGTTCGTTGGTAAACGAAAATACGCTTCCATGTATGTTTGCACAGCCGTATGTTATAGTCAAAATTTTACTATTTCTTGTTCGACAGTAAAATTCACATTTCGAGGAACAAAACAACACTGAAGAAAAAATCATTAACAACCTTCATATATACATTATACACAAAGAGCAAAGCTTTTGCGTGTTCATTGATCATTTTTGTATATTTTTTAGCATAATTTTCAACAAAAAGATTTGGAAGTATAGTTTTGCAAATTTAAAATTAAATAAGACAATTCTTTAAAGTTTTATTTTATGCATATTTATTTTTTTGCAAAAGGTTTGTTGTATTTTTATGTGTGTTCGAAAATAAACAGTAAAACTTGAGATTTTACCAAGTGTTTCTTCTCATACATAAATAACGGCAAATTTTTTTTTGCTTGTAACTACATCATAACTAATGACTACAAGTTGAATCGTGTTCGCGCAATATATATATTTAAAAAAAAATAGATTTTTGCAACGTAATTAAAGTGTGTTGTAAACCCACCAAGAGGATAAAAATGAAGGCGGTCCCAACACGAGCCCAGGTCATGTTACGGAGCCTACAAGCTACTAACTGTTGTGAACGGTACCTGCGAGGGTCGGGACCAACCAATCAGAACGCGCCAATCACGTGGAATGTTGTTCGGTTTAACACCAACCCCTTCTCGCTTTTACATCTTGTTTTTACTTCGTTCACGTTGTGAATGGCATACCTGATAAACGCCGAGTCTCTTACGACCACTCGCCTATACATTCAAAAATATCTCGTTGTGAATGGCATACCTGATAAACGCCGAGCCTCTTACGACCACTCGCCTATACATTCAACAATCTCACGCTTCACCGTCGTCAACCAGTGGTCGAGGCGATGACGTGACATGCGCGTAGAATTCCAACAGATGTAGGGGGCCGCGGTGACCGAGCGGTTAGCCCTTCTCGACTCCCAACGAAGGCGAACCTGGTTCAATCCCCCCCCCCCCCCCGGCCGGGCCTCACCCGAATTTTCGTTCGTGGGAATCGTGCCGGACGATGCCGCTGGTTGGCGGGTTTTCTCGGGGATCTCCCGCTTCCCCCGCCCCTCCATTACCGTACCGCTCCACACTCACCTCAATCACCCAAATCGGCTCTCAAGACCTCGATGTTAAGGGTCCTATGTACTGAAACGTTTTCTGTGAAATGAAATCATTGATTGCGCCTAAACGCGCGTCTCGGTAAATAAATGTTCCGGTAAAACGAAGTTTTGCCAGAAAGGGTTCGACAAAACTGTTGTCTATGTCGCTACCTTTTTACTTTCATCGTATTAAGAGTATTAATGGAGAAGAAAATCACGAAATTGGTCGAATATCGCATTTTTAAAGCTTGCCTATGAAATTTCTTTAAACGGTAAGAGAAAAGTACGATTATACGCAGGTAGTTTGATCTGTGTACTTTCATCCCGTGTAATAAACCCCCACAGTTACAGGTCTGGTTTACACGGTACAGCGTTCGGACGGAAACACTGCACGCCTTGCGCGTAGGAGCGATGAGGCGCTAGAAGTGCTTGTTAGTGTCGCCCGTATCGCTCCCTCGCTTCTTGATCTTGGACACGCAGCTACATAGTCCCCTTAAGAGCCGCCCAAATATCTTCACTTTTTCTCACAGAGTAAATATCGTTGTCTTGAAAATTCAATAATTTACTTGCATTGATAAAAACAACCCTTTTTGAAAACTTGGGTATAGACTATTCACAGTAAAATGAGCATTTTTGAAAGCCCTGCTTAGGATCTACTTGTATACACGTTTTGTGTTCTTCCACCTAATGTAAAATTAACATGCCCATGGGTCTCGTCATTTTATTCATGCGTCGGTCAAGTGAAATAGTGAAATTATTAGAAAATAAATATTGTACAAATTTGCTCATTTTTACACGTCGATGCATAAAAAAAAAACAGAAAGCGAGAGAGAAAATTTTAGTTTTTGCAAATGGTTACCTAACACTTTTTATTCGACGTTAATATATGGAACTACTTTCACCTCCATCGTTACCAACTTTACTGTGCACATGTCAAGTCATTGCACCCGTTAAAATATATGCAGGTAAGGGAAGGGCAGTGAGTTTTTTCTAAGATTGATTTCAAAAGTGCTCGCTTTATCGTGAACAGCCTTTATAAAGGAATTGTTCGTAAAAGGTGGCAGAAATTTATTTTTTTTACAGGGGATCAAGATCAGTCGCTTTGCACGTGGCCTGATTGGAAAGCAACACGATACGTGAGGTGAGTGACTCGTCTGACCTTTTCCCTCTCATCTTACCTTTCTTCCCGCTGCGATCAGCGAACGAAAGCGCGCGGTAGAAAACTACCCTCTCCCCGGAGTGGAATGTTATGTTCGCGCAGCGGGCACCCTCCAGGCATCTCCGCTGGGGCGAGGAGCAAGAGTTGAAACCGATGTACCACTAGCCGAGTGTCGCATTACACTCCGTCATCTGGACCACTTGGAGCACACTCGCTTGGATCGTCGTGGTTTATAGCGGGTTGTAACATAGTAAACCAATTTAAATTAAATAATTTAGTAAATTTTCCAAGACGTTAGGTTTTTCTGTACACCTGTTGTATATGCTTCATAATTATTAACAACAATATAATGTGCATTTACTGCAAGCAATGTAACAAGAGCCTATCTGTCTTTGTAATTTATTCAACTAATAAGTTATATAATTCTAATAAATTAAAATGTGTAGTCATATCCTCTTACATCAAACACAAATTCATTCAAAATTGTCGTATTCGAAGACCAAGACACCCCATGTCCTAAAATACAATCTTTTAGTATTACTTATGTTAGAGAAATAGTTTATTAGATAGTAAATCACTGGCATACGACTTATTATTTATCCAGCGCACAAAAACACAAAATGTTATATTTTACATTCGTTCCGGATCTCTTAAAAAAAAAAAAAAACCCAGCAATGTAGTGGAGAGATTTGTGCGGCAGTGGAGGTCTTGAGAGCCAGTGACGGTGAAGTGAGGTGAGTATGGAGTAGTGCCGGAATGCTGGAGCGGCGGGGGGGGGGGGGGACTGGAGATCCCCGAGAAAACCCCAGCGGCACCGTCCGGCACGATTCCCACCCGTGCGAAAATTGGGGAGCGACCCCGCCGGGAATGGAACGCGGTTCGCCCAGATGGCAGGCGAGCAGTCTAACCGCTACATCACCGCGTTACAAAGTCCAAAGGAATTTGCCACTTTTATTAGCAACATTCTGGGCTTGAGAATTTACCTGTATGTTGCTCGCGCGTTTTATTACACTAATTCTTGTGCATATGGATACCGCCGTTCTGATCACGCCTGGAAAATTATAAAATATTAAAATGTTGTTAATTGTTTTAGAAACTAAAAAAAAAAAAATTCAGAAAAATTGCGGGCCTGTTTTTACTTATCAGATTATTGTAATTTTGCACAAAAAAAACCTTGTTATTAGCCATTCGCTGCTGAATTTAAAGAAACGTCTGCAAACAAGTGAAAATAAAATTTGAATTGTCATGTTTGTCTTTGTAATCGTCCGCGTTCCACTTGCTGGGAGATTTAACACTTCCCATCTTCTTCGCTTTGGATATGTTAAGTTACTGTGTAAACAGCCATTAAAAATCGAGAGGAGGTCGGAAATAACTGGTATCTATTTACGTTTATTTTATTCTGGAAAAAATTTCCCTCGCCATTAATCCAAACACGAATTCCGGCGGACATCGTTACGTCACGTCTGTTGTGGAATGTTTTACGGCCTGGAACTACTTCCAGGGTTGAGAGAGATTGGCCAGTTTAGTGCAAGAGTGGAATACGTGTTATTCTGCCTACAGCTTCACGCTAAGCGATTCCATTTGTTTTACAGGTTCCGCACATCAGCGTCCATTCGAAGTAGCTGAAGGGAAGCTGTTCACGAGCCACCTAAAAGCGTTTTATGTTTTGTATTTTATATTATGTTTTAAGGGCGTTTTCACACGAGGTAACTATGGTGATTACACAATGTCGTTTCATTGTAGGGTCTACTATACCTACCGTTACATGACACAGGGGCGTTTTCACACGAGGTAACTATGGTGATTACACAATATCGTTTCATTGTAGGGTCTACTATACCTACCGTTACATGACACAGGGGCGTTTTCACACGAGGTAACTATGGTGATTACACAATGTCGTTTCATTGTAGGGTCTACTATACCTACCGTTACATGACACAGGGGCGTTTTCACACGAGGTAACTATGGTGATTACACAATGTCGTTTCATTGTAGGGTCTACTATACCTACCGTTACATGACACAGGGGCGTTTTCACACGAGGTAACTATGGTGATTACACAATGTCGTTTCATTGTAGGGTCTACTATACCTACCGTTACATGACACAGGGGCGTTTTCACACGAGGTAACTATGGTGATTACACAATGTCGTTTCATTGTAGGGTCTACTATACCTACCGTTACATGACACAGGGGCGAATTCGTGTTCATGGTGGATCGAAGTGTTAATAAAAATAAGAAATATGATTTTTTTTTTAATTTTTTAATATTGTTATAAATATTCACACATATTATTTACAGCATTTAACTATGTCTCCACTATAAATCTTGTTATTCAGAGTCTTATATATAATTAATGAAATCATCAATAATTAATTAAATTTCGTAGTATTTTCTCTATATTGGTTTTTTGTTAGGGGCGCCTTTTTTCGCGAAAATATTTCAAGACAAATTGTGCTCCAATGCATTGTAGTTCAGAACCATTTTCGTGACTTGGATCATTTGAAGTGTTACGCATCTTATCTGTCTGTCCGCGTATAAACCGACGGTCAGTATTGGAGAAACTTAATTCTGATTGGGGTTCACTCATGTAACAGACTGTCTTCACACAAACACAAGAGGCCAATATCCAGACGAAGACTTCAAGTGCACACATAGGGTATTGAATCCTAGCCACCCACCCGCGTAAATCTTTTCGCGGAAAACAGGCGGTCCTAGCTTTTGTCTCTTAATTCGCACTAATCATTTACACATGTTCAGTCTGTCTATTGCCATCATCCCAGATTACTTACACCCACGCATATAGCTCAGTGGTTCCGCCCGTCGGGCGCACTCTTCACTGTACAGATGATCGCAGTCGCAGTCTTCACTCTCGCCGCCACTCGACGCTCTCCTGGCTCGTCACTTCTCTATATTCGCGCCCCGGGTGCTTAAAGCCTAGTACACGTGGGCATCTTTCTTGTGAACACGTTCTTATACGCCCCGACTTGCATCGTGTGAACGGCCGCCGAGTATGCTACACTGTTAAAAATATCTGTGTATTTACGGAATGTTTAACGGAAATGTACAGTGTATATATGGAAAGGCAATCCGTAATGACGAAAAACGGAGTTAAGTCCGTAAATACAAACTACGAAAAGTCTCCGCATTCCTTTTTGGCTTCGAGTTGCGGTGACGAATAATGTCGATTCTACGCGAAGCTTTCTTCGCCACTGTAACAAGAAAATTATCGTTTTCTGCGGCAGTTAAGGTTATCCACGCGACTACTACCTATTCTTTCAAACATTAAAAAATATCATCAGGCGTCAGTAACATTTGGCAACACTAAAAATACATTAAATTTAATAGAAACTGAATTTTTGCTCTTGACTTTCGAATAAAAGTATAAAAGTTATACCACAATTTTTAAGTGTGAGTTGTAGGTGAATGGAATCCCTGCCCTCATAGCTCAGGGGTAGGGTGGCCGACTTGTATTTACGGCAAGTCCGTTTCTGAAAATCAATGTGTCCGTAATTTTACGGAGAGTTGACGGACACTTCTGGATAAATTTCTATCAACACTTTTCCGCAAAATGAAGGAAGAGCTTATATACTACCTAGTGCCATATAGGGACGGTTTCTGTGTTTAACCATCTTTCTTGTACAAGTCGAATGTAAACAAAACATATTCCGTTGATGCTGGCAATAAGCAGGTATGTTAATGTTTTTTATACAACAAAATGTTTAATACTCCCACTGTAATAAATAATTTTGTGTATGAACTTTAAAAAATAGAGAGGTTTGTCTTTTTTTCTGTGAGTGATTTTACGTTTTCTACATTTGTATATATTTAGTGCTTGAAATATAACTGATTTAACTAAATATTTTATTCTTTTTATGGCAGATGCTACCGATGCACAAATTACCCCCCAACTCCAAAAACTGCTTCCAGATCATACATAGTTGACATCATCCATCCACTTTCTTGCTCACCAGCTAGCGTGTGTAAGGATAACACAATTCCGGACATACTAGCTAGTAGGCACAGTGGTGTTCAATTTCTTGTTCACCACTTTCTTGTACAAGAAACATGCCCGTGTGTACTGGGCTTAAGACCGCACAATCCTTCAAACTCTGAAACTGTCGGCTCGGAGGAGAGTCGCGGCTTGTGTAGTCTCGCGGTTCCGCGCACTTCAACTCCCGCTGAGTGCGATGACCAGAACATTCTTTCAAAGATAACTCCAGAATTTTCAATCCTCTGAAAGTCAGGAGCGTACAGATCCCGCTAGGCTCACCTGTCACACGTGGCGGCTCGCCTTTGTAAATCGCCGCGCACTTATCGCGTTACAAATTTGCCCTCATCACACATTTCGCTCACTCGAGCAGGATGAGGCAAAGGGAAGCGATGCGGACCAACAGACATGTAACGATATGTATTATAGGCTCTCACGGTAAAATGGGCACTTTTGTGAAAGTCCTGATTAGGATCTACTTGTATACAAGTTGGGTACTCTTCCACCTTATGGAAATTTAACAGTCATGGGCGCCATCACTTTATTCGTGCGTCGGTCAAATGAAACTGTGAAATTATCAAGAAAGTAAATACTTTAAAAATTTACTCATTTTTACATTTCGATGCATTAAAAAAAACAAGAATGCGAAATAAATAATGTTTAAGTTATTGCAAGTGGTTACCAAACATTTTTTATTCGACGTTAAAATACGGAACTACTTTCTATCCATCGTTAATAACTTTGCTGGGCGAATGTCACTCAGTGCGCCCATTAAAATATATGAATGCAGGGGCAGTGACTTTTTTCCAAGGTTCATTTCTAAAGTGCTCACTTTATCGTGAACACGCCTTTACATACGTTTAATATTTTTCGTCAAAAAACCAGTATTTCAAACATCCTACGCCTAGTAGGCGAACCGCTTAACCACGAACAGATTACAGCAACTGCTGAAAGGAGGACTTAACGCTCAGTTTCGTCTAGCCTTTGTCACATCTCTCAAGTGCGTATCGCAGCAGAATGCTATAATCCTATAGAACTGCTGTGTTACCCCGCATATTTCCTCGCGTTTGACGTGAAAATGTACACGATTATTATTTGACGAGTGTTGAGCGCGCCTGAAAACATCGTCAGAAAGGACTTCCCCACGTTCGAAAGATTAGCGTTTATGAACAACTCGCTCTTCATGCGTTATGACTCGGCTGTTTAGAAACACAAAAGCGAACGAAACACCTATTTTATTTCATTAACAACCAGCAGAGAAGATTGGAGCTGAAACGGCAGTTTAAGCTTTACTAAGAACATAATCACTACAAAAGAATTACAATTGAAAATATTACGCTGCTTTTTTTTTTTACTTCCGTGGCCATGATAATCAGCTTACTTACGCAACTCTCTATTCTCTGGGTCACAGAAACTATTTCAGATACGCGTTTTTAATGCCATTTTGTTCGTCTTGCACGCAAAAACAGTGGAAAATTTTATTTGCCTTGAATAAAACCTGGGTGTGAAGGCAGCTCAAGTTTTGATATTCTCCTAAATTTTGATCCTCAGGTGTAGCTTTTATTAATATGGATTCGTTTCTTCTCATAAGTAGAGACCTGCAAAATTAACGTTGGTATTTGGGGACACGTTAAACTTCAAACACTTGTACCTTTGCAATTAGTTTGTCATTGGACCATAATTTGACACGTCCTGGGTAGCTCCGCGCCTGTAAATAAATACTTCAAAATTGTGCAATCCAATCTCGTGCAGTACAGTCAAAAAATGGAGGGACTTCGTGTCTATGCAGCAGCCAATGGAGAAGGTAGGCTCGCTCGAGTAGGCCTATATACAGCACTGTGAAGTTTGGCCTGGTGCCAAATAATACCGCGAATTCTGCAGGTCTCTGTTTATTAGTTTTGTATTTCTGTACATTTGTTTCATCAACCCGATAGCATATGACGACAATCAGGTAATATACGTTTTCCTACTGATTCTACTCTCTAGCAACCTCAAAAGGACAACTACAGGTCATAAAAATTACTTGAAAACAGTGTACGCTATGTAATAATAAGCGTTTAATATGATTAATATGTGTAGATTATCACGAATACAACACAATACCATTAAAACGTCTCAAAATAAAAAAGAAAGTTTAAGCAGGAGACGGGTGGAACTGAGCCTGTCCGATGTCAGTTTGAGATTTAAAGCACACGACAGAATGTAGCCTAAAGAAGGGGTAGATCAACTTTTTCGTCTTCTGTGTATGCCCCAACCATTACAACTGTCAAAGTCACATGGTCGACTGTGATGGACGTAATCGTTTGCGTTCGATTTTTCGATATACCCGCCTTTATATAGTGTTAAGCACTCGCTGCTTCACCTCCCGCGCGAGAGAGCGAAGGAGGACATAGAGCCGTTATATGACAGAGGCGGCAGCGCGAGCGATGTCCGCGTATCAGTTACGGGAAGCGATCTGACGGGATAATCTATTTCGGCGCATGCTGATGACCGGTTGTATTGATTTATGCGTTTAGCTGAAGAATGTTCTGGATTACTGAACTCTTTCTCTAAGCGTAATTCGGGGTGCGTTGAATCTTCGAGATGGTCAGACCAACGCTATAAATATTGCGGCAGACCTCCGAGCTGGGAGTTGTGTTGTAGATGATGAGCGAATGAGTGTCTGAGTTCCGAGCGACAGAAGACGAACAGCGAGAGAAGTGATAAGCTGTATAAGGGAAGTCTGCGACTGCGGGTATCAAGCATTGAAGTGTGCGGCTGGCAGGCTGGACTATGGGACCAGATGCGTGAGTGAAAGACATTATACATGATGGCAACAAGTAGTCTGTACACGTGCTAATAATGAGTATGAATTAATTGACTGACCAACAGAGGTAGTTAAGAAGGACGCTAATCAGATGTGAAATAGACATTAAATATTGCACTCACTGTTCAATAAAAAGAGTAAAAGGGGAGACAGATAATTTAATGCTGTAAATAATAGCGGAGTGAATAAATTTGAAATCAAATTTATTTATTTTTTATTTTTTTATTAAGACCTCCATCCCTCACGAACTCAGGTACGCCCCTAGGGTGTCGGCATGCAACACAACGAATAAAATATTTTGACCAACTTGAGCTTTTTTTTCTTCCCGTTGCTATTAAACCTAGGTCAGAGGAAGTGTAAAAACATTTCAGAACACTTGCCTACATGAACAGAGTTCCAACCTCAAACCTTGCCCACGTTTTTAGTGACAGTTCTGTTGGTAAAATAACACTCCACTGTTGACACACGAAGAATAATTAATGCGCAATTGGCATGCGCACTCTACAGCACTAATTCAGCCGAGACATACACTTTAAAAATAATTTTTCTTGTACAATTTTTGGAAACTATTTACAAGCTAATTTTTGTAATACCTACAAGTGTTAGAACAACGTTGACGACAGTAACGAGAAAATATACAAGTACTGATCATTTTAAGATGTGAATATAGTAGACCTCATATTAATTATAAACACGGGGATGTAATAAACCTACAATATCACTTAGTGTGACAGAAAACCTTTCTGGCCTCTATTTTCGAAGTAATAGTTTGTAAAACGTTCAAAAATCCTCTCTTCTTAAAATTGTAATAGAAGTTTAAAAGGAATATTTCACATTTATTCTTGAAACGCCAACACCGAATATATGAAGGACGAAATTTGATTCCATATTTATTTTGTTCGCTTTGATCCTCGACAAATCTTTCCTTGAGACAAATTACACACTATTTTAAGAGCTTTAAATTTGTGTGTAATTTTCCTGTATTATGAATTATTACACAAACGTTGGCAGTAACTCAGAAATGAAATTTCTAAGGGTGATAGAGCAATAATAGCACTTGGGTGGGGAAGGAGGTGAAATTTCGTTCCCCTTTGTCATTTAAAGTCAACACTATTTAGAAGAAAAGATATTCCTGCAATTATTTTTCCTTTAATGTCAATCCTATTTTTTTTGCTTTAATAATGGATTTGAACAAGATTTACAAGCCTGTTGACTGGGTGCCTTATGATATCACGTTTCTAAAGCCCATGACACAATATATGTTGGCATTTGTGGTTGGTGTTGGTTGTAGTTGAAGTACAGGACGGTACATGTGAGATGGTACAATAGGCGGTTGGTGGTTGGTGTTGGTTGTAGTGGAAGTACAGGACATCATATGTGAGAAGGTACAATAGGCGGTTGGTGGTTGGTGTTGGTTGTAGTTGAAGTACAGGACATCATATGTGAGATGGTACAATAGGCGGTTGGTGGTTGGTGTTGGTTGTAGTTGAAGTACAGGACATCATATGTGAGATGGTACAATAGGCGGTTGGTCGTTGGTGTTGGTTGTAGTTGAAGTACAGGACATCATATGTGAGATGGTACAATAGGCGGTTGGTGGTTGGTGTTGGTTGTAGTTGAAGTACAGGACATCATATGTGAGATGGTACAATAGGCGGTTGGTGGGTGGTATTGGTTGTAGTTGAAGTACAGGACATCATATGTGAGATGCACAATAGGCGGTTGGTGGGTGGTATTGGTTGTAGTTGAAGTACAGGACATCATATGTGAGATGGTACAATAGGCGGTTGGTGGTTGGTGTTGGTTGTAGTTGAAGTACAGGACATCATATATGAGATGGTACAATAGGCGGTTGGTGGTTGGTGTTGGTTGTAGTTGAAGTACAGGACATCATATGTGAGATGGTACAATAGGCGGTTGGTGGGTGGTATTGGTTGTAGTTGAAATACAGGACATCATATGTGAGATGGTACACTAGGCGGTTGGTGGTTGGTGTTGGTTGTAGTGGAAGTACATGACATCATATGTGAGATGGTACAATAGGCGGTTGGTGGTTGGTGTTGGTTGTAGTGGAAGTACAGGACATCATATGTGAGATGGTACAATAGGCGGTTGGTGGTTGGTGTTGGTTGTAGTGGAAGTACAGGACATCATATGTGAGATGGTACAATAGGCGGTTGGTGGGTGGTGTTTATGGTTGGTGGTTGATCCTAAAATCATTTCAGCTCTAGGTTGGTGGTTGGTGGTTGGCGGTTGTAGAAAGTTGAGAATATTGAACTTGTTACCACCAAAAGATCAACCAGAGAGTGATTTGTAGTTTACTACGAACAGGCCAATCAGAAAGTGTTTTGTAGTTTGGACACACGAAGGAAAAAATACGTGAAAAGGTTGAGATGGAAGAGGGTAAAGGTGCAAATAAAAGTATTCATATCCGTCAGCGACCAGCAGTTTTCAATATTACATACCCAATGTAGGAAAATCTTTGAATTGTATGTTTTGGTCAAGTACAATATTTCATTTATTTTAATTTTGGTACAATGTAGTATCTATCTGTCGCGTAACATTTTCAATATTATCGCTTGCCTCAGTACTGTTGATTTCGTCGTCAGTCAAAATCTCACTAAATGATGACAATACGATTTTTCTTTTTGTTACAGATTTACTGCTACCTGGAGGCTCGATCGAGAAACAATTTACACCAACGCTCCAACCATCTATTGCGCCATGGAATACGTCGCACAACTACCGACAACCACCAACACAAACACACAATTGCGCCCGAGGCTTCATAATAGAACGTTTTATTACGCGCGCGGCTCAGGCGAAGTAGAGGTCATCTCTGTATTACGCCGTCTTCCGAAACGTTGACGTATGTTTTATTCAACCGAGACGCCTTGCGAGGGGTTGGGGGGAGCGAGTGGGGTGGGGGTTGGAAAGTAAAACAACTTGAGAGGGGTCACAGCGGAAATGGCAGAAGTCCTTCGAGAAGATTCCCTTCGCTTCCTTCCTCTTCCGGTGCGCGCTTGAATGATTCATTTCGGCGGGACTCTGTAGTATACTCGTGGTTACTTCCAGCTTTTAGGAAGCCCTGCTTTACAGGTCTACTTCCAGACTACTCCCTACGTATCATTCCGCGACATCTAAAGAAGACATAAACAAGTCTTTACCCTTTCAGGTCCACTTTCAATTACAGTCTCCGGTGTTGCAAACAAAACAATTTATGATGCGTTCTGTACTTAAGTCTATACTAATCTTGTTTGGTTACCTCAGTCAATGAGCTGTAAGCTACATGTTCGGCTACAGTTTTATAAACCTATAACGACCCAGACCAGTAAGACGGTTTGCCACTGAGCTTCGCAGTGTAAAGTACAGACCAAAAATTACCTACACGTCTTTAATGTACACAATTGTGCACACTGGGTATGAATGGGTTAAAGTAAATACCACAGTTGAACTATTTTTTTTCTCTGGACTGATAATCAGAAATAAATATTTTATAAATATATTGTATATATTATAATTAACAGCAATGCTTTCCTGAAAACCTAATATCAACAATAAAAAAATTTCGCTCTAGGAAACTCATTATAATAAGGGTTTGCGTAAATATTTCGTACCAGTCATCATGAGACTCCTGTATCACCGTTTTCATTTCACGCTGACTATGGAACAAACATTAAAATTTATATAAAAAGTTCTATTTAACTAAAAATAGAGAGCACGTTAATATAAACGGAAGCATAAAACGCTTGAGAAATATTTTAATTATTTAATATGTTCATTCCAGAATTAATTTATGCACTGAGGAATATTTTTGTTAAAACAAACAAAAATTTCTTTACCGCAACCAAATCAATTGCTTGTAAATGAGCAATGAAACGTTTTGTTAGGGAAAACTAATAATTTTTTTTTGTTCTCATTTGGTAGCCCCAAAATGTAAGATAGGGTTCGTGCAACTAAAAATTTGTTTGGCTCTGAACCCGTGACACAGTTTCGGTTGATATAAAAAGAACTGAAGGCCCGACCCAGATTTAAACCTAGATAGTTTGCGCACGAACGACCTCGTCTAACGTGATTGCTGATTAGTGTGGAATGTTTTCAAATACATATATTTCCAATACTGGATAAACTGGGTAAATGAATATTTCAAGTTACACAGCAGTGCATTTTATTTCCCTCGTGAACTTGTTTTAACATGAATTCTCATATCATTATTTAGCAAAAGTAAATTCGCTACTGTTACTATCCTAATTGTCACAAAAATTGCAAACAAATTCTCGAGTCTTATTTTCGAACGAAGGGAATCAAATGATGGCCAAACAAATGTACACAGTTGATTCAAATAAATACTTTGTTGACAGTCTAATTATATTTTTTGGCCCAACACAGAGGTTTTCTTTATTCGAGCACGGATTTTGTTCGATAAACAAAAAAAATTGTTGCTTTACAAGTTTTATTTTCACAACAAAATATTTTGCTGGAGTGGGTAGATATAATTTTGGGCCCAACATAGACGAGTTGAGAGATTTAAGCGGCTCTTAACAACGAGGTCTTGAGAGCCGATGCGGGTGAAATGAGGTGAAAATGAAGCAGCTCCGGAATGCAAGGGCGGGGCAAATGGGAGATCCCCGAGAAAACCCGCGGCATCGTCCAGCATGATTCCCACTTGCGAAAATCCGGGAGAACCTGGCCAGGGATTGAACCAACCATGTTCGCCTTGGCGGGAGGCGAGCTGTCTAACCGCTCAGCCACCACGGTCCCTCCCGCACGAAAGCGAAAGAATCGCTTGCAACAAGCTACCTGCAAAACAGCTGCATGTGCCTGTGGAGAGTGAGTATCCAATTCGCCGTCCCGTATTGTCTTCGCCATGTATCTCTTGTTCATTCGTAAACAGAGAACTCATCAGTAGACACCTGCACAATACGCGTTATAATTTGACATCAGGCTAAACTTCGCAGTGCTGTATATACTCGAGCCAGCGTCGGATCTCCATTGGCTGCTGCATAGATATGAAGTCACTCCATTTTTAGACTGTACTGCACGTGATTGGACTACGTGATTGGACTATTTACTGGCGCACAGTTACTCAGTGCGCGTCAAATTATGTATGGCCCAATGACAAACTTACTGCAAAGGCAAAGGTGTTTGAAGTTTAACGTGTCCCGAAATAATAATTGCGAATTTCGCAGGTCCCTACTCATCACGTGTGTTGGTTAATGGTTGTTAATAGCCGTCTATATTGGCGTCTGTTCTTCGAGAAAAGATTTCAGGACAAGTTGTGTTCCAACGCACTTCATTTCGGAATCACTTTCGTGATTGGATCATTTCAATTGTAACGTGTCTTATCTGTCTACCCACGAATTACTAACGCTCAGTACGAGAGAATCTTAATTCTGATAGGCCCACTCAAGTACGGGACTGGCTTCACACAAATATAAGCGGCCGATAGTAAAATGAAGACTACAAGTGTGCACATAGGATATTGAAGTCTAGCCTCCGCGTCAATCTTTTCGCAAAAAACAGGTGGCCCTAGCGATCTATATTCAAAGGCGTGGTCATATTCACGTCAGCCTATAGCAACAGCGAACCGAATGTAGGGTGTTTCTCAGTTTGCCATGCTCATTCATGTATTTTTATTGTTGGGCAGTGGTTTTCAGCCATGTGGTATTTTTAAGGGACAGATTTTTTCCTTATGATTTCATTTTGAGCAGCGTCCATTGGTAGAGACGTGCAAAATTCGCGTTATTATTTGGGGACACTTTAAGCTTCAAACACATGTACTTTTGCAATAAGATTGGCATTGGCCCATACAGAATTTGACACGCCCTGGTTAACTCTGCGCCAGTAAATAAACATTTCATAATTGTGTAGCCCAATCACGTGCAATCCAGACTAAAAATGGAGTGACTTCATATCTATGCAGCAGCCAGTGGAGAACATACGCTCGCTCGAGTATATACAGCACTGTGAAGTTTAGCCTGGTGCCAAATAATAACGCGAATTCTGCAGGTCTGTAGAAATTCTATACCGCACTGGAAGTGTTAAAATGTTCACTAGTAATTATCCTCGATCAGTGGCGTGTACGTCGTTTACTAATGGGTAGAGACTAGAGACATGAAAACTTCGAGAGTTCAATGACCTGTAGGCCAGACTCTACAGTCTTATGTATAAATATACCGATATCAATTGCACATTGGTTGTATCATGTTACAGCGGAAAGCGACAATTGGACACCGTTCTCTAGGAGGTGTTAAACACCGCGTGGACCAATGGCTAAAGTTATATAAATACACGTGTTTTGAATTCTAGCTTGTCCCAAAATGAATCCGCGAATTATTCAGGTCGCTAGCAGAGACCCGAGAATTTCGCGGGTTAATTTCTAGACAAGTTGGAATTCACACATGTACGTTCATGTTACTTTTGTAATTGGTCGACGTGTAGTTTGACACCTCCTGGAGATAAATGAGCCAATAACAAACATGCAATAAATTTTACGCTCAACCACCGTTTTTTACTACCATAACAATCAACCTATAAAACAGTTTATATCTGTATGGGAGTATATAAGACTGTGATGTCTGGCTTACAGGTCATTGAACTCGAGAATTTCTCAGGTCTCTACTAATGGCAGACAGCAAAGCTTGGTAATACGTAGATAACTGCAAATTCGCGTTATTATTTGAGGACACGTTAAACTTACAACTCGTGTACCTTTGCAATACGTTTGTCATTGGACCATGTGTTATCTGACACGCCCAGACTAACTCCGCACCAGTAAATGAACACTTCTCAATTGTGTGCCCCAATTCCGTGTAATTCAGTCAGAAAAGGGCGTGGCTTCACGTGTATGCAGCAGCCAATGGTGAAACGATGCCGGGCCCAGTACATACAGCATTGTGAGTTTTAGCCTGATGTCGAATAATAACGCGAATTTTGCACGTCTCTAGTAATATGATTGCTGGAATGACTAAAGCCACGTAACGTAGTAGTATAACGTATGTTTGGTCATTCACACACCTCCTCGCATGGAGCCTCATACTAACATTTCTGGACAAACGTCTGTTGGGCCTGGCTGAAAGCCAAGCGTTGCTACACGACGCCAAAGCGAACAATATCCGGAAGAGGTTTGTTTATCCTGGCGTGCGTATTAAACAGTTTAGTTGTGTTGCTTCCGTTGCATTTCTGCGAAAATGATATTTCAATTGGGCGCGTGTTTGGAAAGTCATCAAGAACACATTGGGAGCGACTGGAGGACACGGTTGGCTAGGTTCCGTTTGCATGCTCACTTAAAAAACAGTTCGTGTTGACCTTTCATAATCAAAACAAAGCATCACCAGGCGTTGAAATTCTCGGGTTCTATGCTCCCAGGGGTTAACACAAGCTGTTCATGAAAAATTGAAATAAATTAAAAACTTTTGAAGAAAATTTTTACACAATAAAATATGTATACTACGGTTCGTTTGTTGCATAAAGTGAAATCCAAATGAGTAAATAGTGCGCAGATGTCAGAAACGCGTCGGGCGAGTCTATTTTCGCCCCACGAAGGGGTGGGGGTTGTTCATATTTCATTAGTGGCAGCGGCCGAGCGCGGTTGGGTGAGAGCTGCTCCGCCCGAGAATATTATCTGTCGAAAAAACCTAATTCGCGCAGCGCAGTTTTTAACATCGCGGTAGTAGAGGGCGATGTTATCAGTTTGGTGTGTACAGCGCCAGCAGGATCACGTGGTTTCCTTCCTCCAGCGGCGAGCGTTCGAGAGAGCCCTCCCCTACACTCTCTCCCTCAAAGCTGCACGAACATAATTTTCTCATTTGAACTATACTATACTACATGTATACCACCACAGAGTAGATATGAACCTTACTCTGCCACATGTATACCAGCACAGAACAGATAAGAACCTTCACATGTATACCACTGCAGAGTAGATAAGAACCTTACTATACCACATGTATACCAGCACACAGTACATAAGTACCTTACTATACCACATATATACAGCACAGAATATATAAGAACCTTACCCTGCCACATGCAGTAGATAAGAACCTTACTATACCACATGTATACCAGAACAGAGTAGATCATAACCTTACTATACCACAATTATACAGCACAGAATAGATAATAAACTTTCTATACCACATGTATACCAACACAGAGTAGATAAGAACCTTACTATACCACAAGTATACCAGAACAGAGTAGATCAGAACCTTACTATACCACGTGTATACAGCACATAATAGATAAGAACATTACTATACCACATGTATACCAGCACAGCGTAGATAAGAACCTTACTATACCACATGTATACCAGCACACAGCACATAAGTACCTTACTATACCACATGTATACAGCACAGAATAGATAAGAACCTTACTAAAACCACATGTATACCAGCACAAAGTAGATAAGAACCTTACTATACCACAAGTATACCAGTACTGAACAGATAAGAACGCAAGAACAAATTTACATGGCGGTTCCTTTGATATGGACGTACCCATTCTCTGATTGGCTACTTGAGTCTCTGGGAACGGACCTTGTGTCTGATTGGCTACTGCACGCTGCGAAATTAACCCCATTGGCTGGGCTGCCAGGTGGGTAAGTTCCCAGGCGCTGATTGGCAAACGGCGCTCCGACACATCGCTGATACGTGGCGTCATTTTGCTGACGTGTGCGGTTGGAGTGTGTGAATAGATCTGGACGTCTCTTACCTGCGAGTTCTTGGGAGCCGGTGAGGGTGATCGAGGTGGGTATGGAGCAGCGCCGAAATGAAAGAGCGAGGGAAACTGGAGATCCCCGAGAATATCCGCCGACCAACGGCATCGTCTGGCACGATTCCCACGAGCGAAAATCCGGGAGTGACTGCCCGGGAATTGAGTCCTTGTTCGCATAGATGGGAGGTGATCAGGCTAACCACTTAGCCACCGTGGCCCCCTATGCGGCTGGAGTTTGTAGAAGAAGCAACTGTTTCACCTCTGTATTATAAACCCTTTCAAAGCCACTTTAATTTACAGTTTCGGTAGTTGCAAATAATAAATTTTACGACAGGCGCTGTACTAAAGTCTAGACAGCAAATGCTTCGTTGTCATAGACGATGAGCTTTAGTATAGGGATGTTTGGCTACAGTTGTGTGTACAAACTATGACCTAGACCAATTAGACATTGGATTGCAAATCATTTACCCACAGGTAAGACAATTGGCCAATGAGTTTCGCAGTGTGTAGCACAAGCCAAAAACGATCTACACGTGCGTTATGTACACAATTGTGTACACTAGGTTAGACTGGGTTAGGGGTTAGGTTCATAGTGTATTACCATCATCAATTGCAAGCAGGCTCCTAGAAAAGTTACCATTAAATGAAGTATAATATCTACGTACATATATATTCCTGACTACAGCATACCTGGTTTGCATTCTGGCGCGTCTGGTTAAACTGTTATTTTCGAGCATAGCTATATATACATAATGTATGTGTGCGTGAATGTGTGTGCGTGTTAAGGGATGTGTGAGCCCTAAAAAAAATGAGGTTTTAAATCATATTTGTGCAAAATATCGGTAATGAAGTAAAATACAATGACAACTCTTGGACCATTAATGTATGTCATCGGAGCCTTCACCGTAAGAGCCGATATTTTGCACAAATACGGCTTAGGACTATATATATATACACACACACATATATATATATATATATGTGTGTGTGTGTGTGTGTGTTCGTGTGTATTTTCTCGTCCCTAGATTACTTGTCTTCTGTAAGTGTTTTTTCGTGTTCAGTCTTGTTTATTTTTTTCCGTGACAGACGTCTGCATTGCAATGGCGAATGTCCAAAAATCTCCATCTAGTGAGCAGCCCATAATTAACCGCGAGCGGAGTGTAACAAATGACTACACAGGCCAAGCACAGAGTTCTGCGGGTGACCCCGGGAGAATGGCAAAAGAGGGTTCGCAGAGGGTGCCATTGTTCAGGACTTCTTGGCCGGAATGCAGAATGGAGCAGGTTAGGTTGGGGTGGGGTGGAGGTTAATTCCCCCGGGCGCATTGCGGATACTTGCCAAATCACCGGAGGTCGAAGGGAAAGGGTAAGCTGGGTACTAGATATAGTAAGATTTCGCGAGTTGATTTTAGGACAAGATAGACGCCTAACACGTCTACACTGAAGTCACCTTCGCAATTGGATCACAGTTCATTAGAAGACCCTGAGCCAATACCATACTTGCAAGGAAACAAGTAGCGAGTGCCATACTGCCAGGTGTGGAATAACACTTGGCTATTCTCTGAGGCAGCAGATAATGAACAAACATCTGAGGTTCTAGTATACACAGGAATGTGGAGTCTAGCCAACAGTTCATTGAACTCGCGAAATTTTCCTATCCCTACTGGGTACTAATCACTAGAGACCTGCAAAATTTCCCATCTTTAATGGTCTGCACATATTTACTATAATTGAAGACAAGTTAGAAGTGTATCACCTGTATACACCACTGCAGAGAACGTCTATTCTGTTGGTTTCTGTATTCCCACTTACCACTCTTCTATTGGTCCACACCACACTGGGAGTGCTTACTGTGCTCTACAACGTTCATCATTGGCTGGTCATCAGCCACTGGGGTCGCACAGCTGATTATGCTCCAGTCAAATGCCTCTCACTGTATTTTTACAGTCAATCATGTTCTTTCATAAGATTATCACAAAACACAAAAATACATATTTTTGCAGGATGAGAGCCGACGAGGGTGACGTGAGGTGAGTATGGAGCATTGCCAGAATTCAAAGGAGGAAGTAAATGTGATATGCCCGAGAAAACCCACCGTCCAGAGCAGCATCGTCTGGGGCGATTTTCACGTGCGAAAATCAGGAAACGACCCCGTCGGAAATCGAACCTGGTTCTCCTTGGTCGGGGGCGAGTGTTCTAACCACTGCACCACCGCGGCCTCCCGTGCATGAAGAATGGAAGAAATTAGTGCCGCTGGGCGGGAGGGGAGGGATATGGTACCCATCGCAGTCGGGCGGTATCCGAACCAGGGATGTGAACCCCAGAAGATAAAAAAAAAAGTAGTACAAGTCTGTGAAAATTACTGTATTTAGTACAAAATTATAGTACGTCAACGGAAAATTATTTTGCCAACCATTTCAGATTTACTAAATGTACAGGTAGTGATTCTTCGCGAAAAAATATGAGTACACAGTAGACTTCAATACCATAAGCACCCAACAGCAGTTTGTCTACTGCTATTTGTAGCTGTCTGCTTGAGAAGCAGTTTTCGTATTTGATCGGGCCACTCAGAATTCAGCAACATCAGCACGGCTGCTACGTAATTCGTGAGCAGAAAGTCAACATGTTTAAAAAAGTAATTCAGCATATCAAGATTGGTGAATGACCCTACAGCGTTTTGACTCATAACTTGTCTTAAAAACTTTTCGCGAAATTTCACTACCTCTAACTAGATGCTGTATTTTTTGATAAATAACTTAAGTTTTATATTTTTTTAATGTTCTACAACTTATAAACATATTAAGTTATATTAAAATAAAGGTGATATTATTATAAAAGCTACTTTATACTCAAGTTATTAGTAGGGATAGGAAAATTTCGCGGGTTCAATGACCTGTAGACTAGACTCTACAATCCTTTGTACAGCCGAGCTTCAGATGTTTGTTCATTGGCTGCTGCCCCAGTGTTAACCTACACTTGGCAGCATGGTATTCGCTTCTTGTTCCCTTACAAGTCTGCTATTGGCTCAGAGTCTTCTAGGGCGTGCATAATAAACTCTGATCCAATAGCAAAGGTGACTTCAGTGCACACTCGTTTGAAATCGATCTTGTCCTGAAATTAATTCGCGAAATTTTCCTATCCCTACTTATTAGGTGTTTCTGTTATTACTTATAGGTAGGGACAAGTGTTTTTCGCGAAAATAGTTATGGTCATGCTAGGCTTCAATAACCTACGTCCACAATCCACAGTTTCCTTCAGTTATTGGCTGCGTGACTACCTGAGAATACATGTTTCTATTTGACTGGGCCAATCGTAATAAAGTGCTCCGATACTGAACGTCCATGATTCGCGGACAGACACCTGAGGCACGTAACGTTTAAAATCATCCAACCACGAAAGTGCATATGAACTAAAGTGTTTTGGAGTACAACTGGTCCTGAAATATTTTCGCGAAAAACACCTCTCTCTACTTATAGGGAAATGTATTTATAAAATCTGTATGTTAGTGCTTTCTTGGCGGTATACTTGCTTCGTTGATGTATGGAGACAAAATAACAATAAGTATCATAGTTGTAGGGCCACAGTCACATAGTAAATTATAGTACTTTGCGTACTATAATGAATGTGCTGTAGTACATCGTAAAAAAAAAACTGTAAATTATAGTACAAATGCTATATTTATAGTACGGTTCGCATATCTGATATGAACCAACGCCCTCCACAAACGCGACCCCAGGTATGCCAACTGCCGCATGACAACAGTCGAGCACCGCGCCTACCTCCAAGTGGGGGTCTCGGGTAAAATGAGGGTGTTTAAAAATAATATTGGCTCCGCCGAGGCGGGGACTAGCAGGCCACGATGAGGCATGGGGGAGGGGAAATATGTGGAGATGAGAAAGCAGGCGGATAGAGGTCTATTGCTCTGGAACGCCATGCCGGCTGGCCTAATTAAAGAACTCCCAGCGCCGGTGAAAGATGCTGCGCGCAGCAGTAGCGAACATTCTCGTTTCGCATAAGCTTTGCGTGTACGCTGTGTTTAGAGACCTGGAAATGCATTTGGCAACAAATTAGACTCCGCGATCCTTTGTGCGTATTAGTAGAGCCACGATTATTTCGCGAATTCATTCGGAGACGAGGTAGACTCCAAACGCTTGTTATTTTCTCCTACTGTTGTGATTGGAAGACAGTTCTTTAGACACGCCCCGTTTAACCATCAGCCAGTGATAAGCTGGAAGCAGTAGTGCGAGTGAGTGTTTAACAGTCCTGTACAGAGGCCTCAGTTTATCACAGTAACCAATATGCAAACAATAATGTCTCGAGTGAATAGAGGGCTGTCCAGCCTAGCTTCCTGCCAACTCAATCCGCGAAATACTCGGGGCTCTAGGGCTATTGGTTCAAATGCACCCAGGGCGTAACTTACTGACTGGAATCCATTTAAAACTAAAGTTATATGTATACATATATATCTTTAGTTTTAATTGACAGCCAATAAGAATATGAATATATATATATATATATATATATATATATATATATATATATATATATATATATATATATATATATATATATATTCATATACATATATATATGAATATATATTCTTATTCTTATTGGCTGTCATGCGTTTATGAAGCTACAGCCCCATTTCACTAGGCCACTGAGGATTCTCATACTACAAGGCATAAAGTTCGTGAGTGAAGAGATTTGGACGGCTCTTAACACCGAGGTCTTGAGAGCCGATGAGGGTGATTGAGGTGAGTATGGAGCAGCACCGGAATGAAAGGGCGGGAAGAACGTTCGGTGATTGGTGTGCAAACAACTGGGCCGACTTCGCTCAACCAATAATAATATGATAAACTAGCTAGACTGTTGTAGCAAATAAGCAAATATGTTGGCTCAGAAAATTTTCGCAATTTTCCACCATAGGCCGTTCATTGTGAACTGAGCACTTGTGTAAGCCTTGCCTTAGAGTCGTTATGTACTTGGAGTGGTTCTTGGCGATTCGAAGCACAGAAGCGACGGAGTGATGAAGGCGATGCAGAGCCGTGAATCTACAGCCCCGGCGCATCTACACACGAAATTCTGAAGTGACGTGCAGTATTCCCGTTGTGCCGCTGTAGCTATAGAATTTTAACACATTGATGTCTGCACACATTTAAAGGCACTTAAGACAAATTAGAAGTGAGTCACCTATATCCACTACTGCAAGAACACCGGTTCTGTTGGTGTCTGTGCTAGAACTTACCATCGTCCTATTGGTCCATATCACACCGGACACTACCCTCTACTATACAGCGTTCATTATTGGCCGGTCGTCAACCAATGGAGAGCCGAGCTGATATTAACCCAATCAAATATCCTTTATCGTATAAAAGGATTTACAATCAATCATGTCCTTTTGAGTGGATATAAAAAAGAAATTCTTCCGTTAACAATATAATTGTTACTGCGCTGTGGTGTTCTTGTGGGGGTCACGTTCAACACTAGCCGAACAAAGACTGCACATCCATGCAAGTTTCGTTCTGAAGAACAAAGAAATTTTCAAATTAGGTTTGCTTGAGCTACACTCGAGCATAGTCTACAAAGTGTTAAGGGGCTACACTGCAATGTAATTAGTTCAAAGTTTGTTGCAAATTTCGGTACATTTCCCTATTTCCCTATTTCAGTTTTCAGTTTTTCTGGCCAGTAATGGGGTCGCGGTGTAGTGGTTAGACTGCTCACATCCCACCTCGGCGAGCCTGGTTATACTACCCGCGATGTCACCTACGGATTCTCACATGTGGGAATCGTGCCGGGCGATACCGCTGGCCGCCGGGTTTTTCTCGGGGATCTCCCGTCCCTCACCACTCCCTTTCCATTCCGGCGCTGCTCCCTACTCACGTCAATCTCCCTCATCGGCTCTCAAGACCTGTCTGTTAAGAGCCGTCCAAATCTCTTCACTCATAATCTCTTTAATCATGGTTAGAGATGATGGAAAACCGCGGAAATTGTTTGAGCCAGCATATCATCTACAACACTCTTAAAAAGTGTATTCCTTCATGATTGGATGAACAAGGTATAAGCGCAGTTAAACAGGTCGGCGCGATTGTTAATTTAGCTCTACATCCGATGTAAGGATACGTAGACGACAAAAGAGAGAATATAAGCTCGCTTTCAAAGTCATTAATAGGGATGGGAAAGTTTCGCGAGTTCAATGATCTGAAGGCTAGACTTCTCAGTCCTCTACATACTGGAGCCTTAGCTATGTGTTCATTGGCTGTTGCCTGAAAAAAGGCAGTTATGGGATTCGCAAGGTGTTTCCTTGCAAGTCTGCTATTGGTTCAGAGGCGTGAAGGGAGGGTCTAATAAACTGTGATCCAATCGTTAAGGTGACTTCACTCTATATGTGTTGACGTCTACCTTGTCCCGAATTGAATTCGCGAAATTTTCCTATCCCTGATCATTAATCATGAATAGAGACCTGCAAAATTCGCGTTATTATTTGGGGACATGTAAAACTCGAAACACATGTACCTCTGCAATACGTTTGTCATTGGGCCATACTTTATGTGACAGACCCTGGGGGAATGCACAAATAAAGGAACACTTCACAATCGTGCGCGCCAATCACGTGTAGTTCAGTCAGAGAGGGCGTGTCTTCACGTCTACGCACCAGCCAATGAAGAAACGGCGCCGGCTCTAGTACATACAGTACTGTGAAGTTCAGCCCGATGCCAAATAATAACGCGAATTTTGCATGTCCCTAATATGGAATCAGCTAATAACGAAATAAAATATCGCTGCAAAGGCAGCCCGGTATTTAAATTAATGTTGGCCGCAACAGCCTTGCGTTCATTTTCACGCGTGCTTTCACACCGAATAATAATAATAATAATAATAATAATAAAAAGGACGGACAGCAACAGAAGTCGCTTTTTTCGACTCGCGTAACCGAGTTTTTAATTTCCTCTTCCCAGCAGGCACTCCCATAAAAAAGAAGCCCAAATACAGAACGGGACTTTAGCAGGTACCTTCGTCGCAACGTTGATTTTCCTGTGAAGCGGAAGAACACGAAGTAGTAAGAGAAATATATTAGGTGGCGCTTGGTTGAAACATTCGTCGCCGATAGTTAGCGGCACCAGTTTTCTCGGGGAAAAGATTACAGGACAGTTAGTGTTCCAAAAAGCTTTAGTTCAGAACCACTTTCGTGATTGGGCCATTTGAATTGTTATGCGTGGAGTCCCGAAAATTTCACGAGTTCACTAGAGGACAGGTTAGACTTCAAGCATATGCACGTTTGAGTTTCGTTTTAATTGGATTGCAGTTTGCGACCCACACCCTGGGGGCATTTGGACCAATAAGTAACACGCAAGAAAGAGAGGGCCGAATCCCGGGCCACCTGATCTCGGGTAAAAGTGGGGTAACATCGAAGGAACAGCTACCTGAGGCTCGAATACACAAAGGATTGTGGAGTCTAGCGTGTTGCCAAACGAATCCGTGAAATTTCCGTGTCTCTAGTTATGCGTACGGCCACCTGTTTTTCGCGGTAAGGTTCCCCGACTATATGCTGTTCACGATAAAATGAGCACTTTTGGAAGCCCTGCTTAAAATCTACTTGTATGCACGTTGTGTATTCTTTCGCCTTATGTAACATTAACATTGGCATGGGCCTCATCACTTTGTTCATGCGACGGTAAAGAGAAACTGTGAAATAATTATAAAAGTAAATATCTAACGAATCTGCTAATGTTTACACTTCGATGCATTAAAAAATAAATAGAAAGCGAGAGCAATAATTTCAGTTACAACAAATGGTTACTTAACACTTTTTGTTCGACGTAAAGATACTGAACTACTTCCATGCATCGTTACCAACTTAACTGGGCGCATGTCACTCAGGGCGCCCGTTAAAATATATGCAGGTAGGGGCAGTGACTTTTTTCTAAGGTTGATTTTAAAAGTGCTCACTTTACCGTGAACAGCCTATAGCTAGTATACTGGCGAGGTTGGGCACCGGGCGGGTGTTGAAACCAGCCGCCACTAGAGTGCAGCAGTGTTCCTTCTTCGATGCACCCCGGAAGGACTTACCTGGCCCGCGCACTTTTGAATGGCTAATTTCAAATGAAACGGAATTGACGTCATAGATAACGCACTGGACTATTCTTACTGTTAGTGATCTATTGGTACCCCAAAAGGAAGTAATAGAGTGAATTATTTTCTCGACACTGGCTCGCTATTGGTGGGTGATTGAAACTACCCCCATTGCGAGGCAATGCTCGGTTTTTTGTATATAATCGACGGTAAAGCCTGGTATTGGGGTCAGACGCTTGGCTGCCAGGAAAGTCTCCCCAGATAACAGGTCAGGTATTTCACTGGTTAAATAAAAATGCAAAGCCCTTGAAATTGCAGGAACGTCATTTTGATACTCTAATTTTTAATTTACAGTCAGAATATTTTTGAATAATATGGGCAGGATAAGTATTTTCTGCGCAACATAATAAGGAATCGCTTCCAATTTTCTAATAAGATATGTTAGTAAATATGTGAGGAGGATCCTTGAATTTTTCTTGTTAAAAATAATTTAATGTTTCCCGAAAATGATACGCTGTATGTTGTCAGTTAGGTGACATTTTTGGGCTGATCGAATAGCTTCATTCTTCGCCTTGTTTGCCCTCCGTTTTGGAAACGGGCTGTTCGGGAAGATTAAATGGCCTCTGCCAGAACTTAGAAGCCAGAGATTTTCTCTGTTTTAATTTGAAAATAGTGGTGGATTTTCATTTTTGAATAATGAATTGAGTGAAGTAAACCAAATTTACCTTAAAAATACTTGTTAATGGACAGAGAAAATCTTTGGTGGCCAGGTTTGGGAGACATAAATTTTTGCGTTTGCTGTACAAAGCCAAAGAAGAATTTTTTAAATGGCTGTAAATGTTATGGGTAGGGAAAGTTAAGGATAGAAAGAAAACATGAGGCATATTTTTCATATTTTCAATCATTTTTGTGAATTTTAACGTTGGGATTTTCTTGGCTCAACACTTGGGTAATACTATATGGGTAGGGATAGGAAAAATTCGCGAGTTCAGTGACCTGTAGGCTAGACTCCACAGTCGTGTGTATACTAGAGCCTCAGATGTTTGTTCATTGGCTGCTGTCTCATAGAGTAGCCAGTGTTACTTCACGCCTGGCAGTATGGCACTCGCTACTTGTTTCCTTGCAAGTCTGCTATTGGCTCAGAATTGTCCAGGCCGTGTCTAATAAACTGCGATGCAATTGCAAAGTCAGGTTCAGTGCACACGTGTTTGACGTCTATCTTGTCCTGAAATAAACTCGCGAAATGTTCCTATCCATATATATGGGTAATCATTGTAAATGTTTTAATCCATTTAGGCGAGAAAGTATATTTTTGAAAGAGTCCTTTTAATATACATATATGTTTTTCAAATAAAATATGTATTTGAAAGATTCCTTTTTATATACATGCATCTGTTTTTCCAAAGGAAATATGTATTTGAAAGAGTACTTTTTATATACATATATTTGTTTTTCCAAAGGAAATCTATATTTAAAAGAGTCCTGGGGGGGGGGGGGCAAAATTATTGTAAACTATTGGTTTTCTTTAAAATTGTACACTGATTATGTTGTGACCATTCTGGGTTGTTGTAATGTTCCTCGAAAGTGAAAGAAATAAATATTATTTATATTAAAAGAAAATATAAAAATATTTGTGTTTCACTGTGGTAGTGTAGTTTTAACCTTGCGCAACTTAATACAAAGTTGGTAGAATATGTTCTGCTTCATCGAACATGTTTATGCAACTCTATGCCACTTTCCTCATATTACCATTCTGTTAAATATACTTTGTCTTTTTAAGTATTTTGAAAATGAATATTTGAGGTGTCCTGGGTTCTCTGGTCCTCACAGACAATTGCTAGGGATACGAAAATTTCGCGAATTCATTTCAGAACAAGATAGATTTCAAACGCGTGTACACTGAAGTCACCTTTGCTATTGGATCAGAGTTAATTATGCACACCCTAGACGACTCTGAGCCAATAGCAGACTTGCAAGGGAACAAGAAGTGAATCCCATACTACCAGGTGTGTGGTAACACTGGGACAGCAGCCAATGAACAAACATCTGAGGCTTGACTGTACAAAGGAGTGTGGAGTCTAGCCTACAGGTCATTGAACCCGCTAAATTTTCCGCTCCCTAGTTATACCCTTATAAAACGAACACGATTGACTGTAAAACCTTTACACAGTAAGATACATTTGATTGGAGCATAATCAGCTGTACGACCCCAGTGGCTGATGACCAGCCAATGATGAACGCTGTAGAGCACAGTAAGCACTCCCAGTGTGGTGTGGACCAATAGAAGAGTGGTGAGTAGGAATACAGGAACCAACAGAATAGACGTTCCTGCAGTGGTGTATACAGGTGATACACTTCTAACTTGTCTTCAATTATAGTAAATATGTGCAGACCTGAATGTGTTGATTCTGATTGCCTCACTCATGTAACAGATTGTCTTAGCACGAAGACAAGCAGTCAAATAGTCAAACGAAGGCGGCGTGTTCGCACAAGGCAATTGTAATCTATCTTCCGAGTAGATCATTTCGCGAAAAATTGGTGGCCCTACCGTCCGACGCGTTTCCTACACGCGAAAATTCAGGAGTATATGGAGCAGCGATGGTGTAGTGGTTAGACTACTCACCTCCCAGCATGGCGAACAGGGTTCGATTCCCGGATTTTCACATGTGGGAATCGTGCCCGACGATGCCACTGATCGGCGGGTTTTCTCGGGGACATCCCGTTTTCCCCCGTCCTTGCATTCGGCGCTGCTCCATACTCACCTCGCTCGGCTCTGGTGACCTCGATGTTAAGAACTACCCAAATATCTTCACTCACTCACCATCTGTATAATTTTGACCCCTAAAGGTTGCAGACACAGAGTATACAAACAAGTGTTCTGTCGGCTGGAACAAACACTTCTTTCCGTGTAGCGTATACGGGATGGTAAACGAACGAAAATTCTCACATGTCTCTCGTTATCCCCAGTTGGGAAACCCACTATAGGCTATTCGCGGTTTCTTCACACTTTTTAAATCAAACCTTTGAAAACTCGCAGCATGTATGGCCTGTTTGGTTGTTTCCTAATTATGTTATGCATAGAGACCCGAGCAATTCGCGAGTTCAGTTACCTTTAGGTTATACTTCACAGTCTTACATACTCTCATACAGATATTATCTGTTTATATGTTGAGTGTTGTGGCAGTAAAAGGTGGTGGTTGGGCGGACAATTTATTGCATGTTTGTTATTGGCTCATTTATCTCCAGGAGCTGCCAAACAACACGTAGACCAATTACAAACGTAACATGAACGTGCATGTGTGTGCATTCCAACTTGCCTAGAAATGAACCCGCGAAATTATCGAATCACCAGTAATGCCAAGTAAAAAATAGTTATCTTGCAAAATATTCCCGACCTCCCGTGGCGCAGTCGGTTAGTGCGCCACCGATCTGGGGTGCAGAGGGCCCTGGGCTCGAATCCCGGGTAAGACATGGGTGTTAATTTAAGTTAGGTTATAAGTTAGTCTGTAAGCCGCGCTCTACCAAGCTTTCAAGCATAAAACCGGGGAACGTTAAAAATCCCTTTACGATAACAAATCTTGCAAAATATTATTAAAGTCTTTTTACGGTAAAATGAGCACTTTTGAAAGCCCTGCATAAGATCTACTTGTACGCACGTTGTGTGCTATCCCGTATTTTGTAAAATTAACATTGCCATGGGCCTCATCACTTTATTGATGCGTTGGTCAGGCGAAACTGTGGAATTATTAGAAAAGTAAATGTGTTACAAATCTGTTCATTTTTACACTTCGATTCGCAAATAAAATAGGAACGGAAAGAAATAATTTAAGTTATCACAAAGGTTTACCTTAACACTTTTTATTCGATGTTAAGATATGGAACTACTTTCCCTCCATCGTTGCCAACTTTACTGGGCGTATGTCACTCAGTGCACCCGTTAAAATATATGCAGGTAGGATCAGTGAAATTTTTGCTAAGGCTAATTCCAAAAGTGCTCACTTTATCGTGAACAGCCTATACACTGAGTGCATACGAATGAGGTGTGTTTTCTCTTTGGTGTGATATAAGCTTTGTGTGCATGAGGCGGAGGGATATCATGGAAGTAGAACTTTAGCCGGGCTTCAGAAAAATTTCAGCAGAACTATCAGACTGGAGCCACAAGTCCGTTTGTCAGATCGGCCGCCGCTACTCCCACAGATACAGAAGTGTTGAGCGAGCGCCAGCGGCCAATTCGGGAGAGAATCGCAGCCCGGATGACGTCACGACTCAGGGCCCCTCCACAATCCCCGGCGTGGATGACTCTGAATCAACGCCTAGGTCTATCTGTATGCGCGCCCGGAAATACCGAAGTCTCATCGCTATAGATGACGGAGAATCGCGAAAACTTTTTGAACGAACTTATAGGTAGGGATAGGAAACTTTCGCGGGTTCAATGACCTGTAGGCTAGACTCCACAATCCTTTGTACAGTCGAGCTTCAGATGTTTGTTCATTGGCTGCTGCCCCAGTGTTACCACACACTTGGCAGCATGGGATTCGCTTCTTGTTCCCTTGCAAGTCTACAGAGTCTTCTAGGGCGTGCTTAATAAACTCTAATCCAATAGCAAAGGTGACTTCAGTACACACGCGTTTGAATTCTATCTTGTCCTGAAATGAATTCGTAATATTTTCCTATCCCGACATATATGTATAGGCTGTTCACGGTAAAGTGAGCACTTTTGAGAGCCATGATTAAGATCTACTTGTATACACGTTGTGTATTCTTCCGCCTTATGTATAATTAACATTGCCATGGGCCTCGTCACTTTATTCATGCGTCAGTCAAATGAAACTGTTAAATTATCATGAAAGTAAAATACTTTACAAGTACGCTAATTTTTACTTCTAGATTCATTAAAAAAGTAGAAAGCGAAATAATTAAATTTAAGTTATCATTAATAGTTACCTAACACTTTTTATTCGACGTTAATATATGTAACTACATTCCATCCATCGTTACCGACTTCGCTGGGCGAATTTCATTCAATGCACCCATTAAAATAGATGCATGCAGGGACAGTATATATTTTCTTAAGTTCATTTCTAAAGTGCTCACTTTATCGAGAACAGCGTTTATTCTACAACACTATATAACTAGTTTATTCTTTCACTAGCGACCTGCCCCGGCCTCGCTTGGGTGCGATTTACAAATATGGCGTTGTTTAGGTTTACAGCGAGTATATACAATAAATGTTGAAGGTAACTAACATACGATTAATTAATGTGATGTTCAAAAGTATTTGAGAGAGAGAGAGAGAGGAGTAGGATTGGTAAACAAGGACATGGTAAAATTTTATTTAAATGTTTATGGGTATGACCAAAAATTTTTATTTTTTCTTTTAATTGAAACACACGTGTGTCAGATTTTTCAGTAAGTCTGTAGTTAAGGGTAATGTCTAGTATAAATTAGTGCTATGTAATGATTAATACAGAGTATTCGTGGTTTTAGATTAAGAGTGATATTATGAAAGTCTTTAAGATGTTGCATGTGGTACATAAATGCACATTAAATAGGATTTACTAGATTTGTGATTAAATATTTTATTTTGTAGTTCACCTGTACAATTTGTTGTTGTACAGGGTCATGAATGATGCTCATAATATAATTTGCCGCTGCTGGTATCTTTCCACGGCACTTCATGCAGTGTTGGACAATAGTAGTCCTAAGCGTATTAGTTTTTCTTAATAAACTCTATTTTTAATCAAAATTTAAAACACAAAAATGGTTACTGTGGATCATCCTTAAAAGATAAACATATGCTGTGGCGGACTTTTTAAAGACTTTTTTCAGATCTACAATTCTGTAGCACATTAATTTGGCATATCTCTTATGGTTTTGTCAGCGTAAGCCATGTAAGCGCCCGAAAAGCGGCTCCGATTTTATTATAAAACGTCGACATTTCTGTACGATTCTTAGGTGAAATATTAATGTGTTATTTACCTAAGCCTTCCTCAGTAAATTCTCTAAATGGTGGTGTAAACCGCAACAAAATCTATCGAGTAGTTTAGAGCCTTAGCCGAATACACGGACACACGCGGCCGGGCGACTTTGTATTTTATACTATGCATAGAATATTGGATAAAGAAGGTTTTGACTCGGCAAAGTTGTTTACAGACCGATCACGAACGTTCTTCCTTACAGTATCAGACCCCACATTGGCCCAGTGAAATGCGGTAGTAGTTTTATACATGCATGACAGCCAATAAGGAAAGAAAACTGTCAGACACGTGTACAGTACGTTGGATCCTAGCAGTCATTTTTTTTCCCGCTATGAACTATCATTTCTACTCATCGCTAGACCAGACTATAGCGCCACAGGCAGGAAACTGTTTTATTCGATCAAAGTTAGTTTGGCGCAAACAAATTAATCGTTGGTATAAGGGCAATGAAATATTACGTTGTTAAAACAAAGTTGTTTTCTTGTTATTATTTGGGTGCCCCAAATTAAAATTTGGCTGGCCCAACTAAAGCTTTGGATGGCTCTTCATTCATGAAGTAGATTCCGTTAAATAAATAAAAAAATTGCAATCCTGACCGAGATTCGAAGCTAGATAGTTAGCGCCAGAACGCTACTCCGTAGAAACCTCAGCTGAGTAACTACTGATGAGAACGTAATGTTATATATATATATATATATATACACACACACACACACACACACCTCACTAGAGACCTGCAAAATTCGCGTTATTATTTGGCTTCAGGCTAAAACTTCACAGTGCTGTATATATTCGAGCCAGCTTCGGATCTCCAGTGGCTGCTGCATAGATGTGTAGTCACTCAATTTTTTGACTGTACTGCACGTGATTGGACTACACAATTGTGAAGTGTTTATTTACTGGCGCAGAGTTACTCAGGCTATGTCAAATTAAGTATGGTCCAATGAAAAACTAATTGCAAAGGTACAGGTGTTTGAAGTTTAACGTGTCCCCAAATACTAACGCAAATTTTGCACGTCTCTACCTATTTCTAAACATGACGTCAAAAGTAATTGTATTAAAATACGAAAACAATAGAAAAGTAATCCTGTTACATTTTTTGCATAATTTTAAACATTTGTGCTGTAAATATTGACTCAAAGAAATTTCGTAAAGTTAATAACTCACAGTTTTTTTTAACTTGTCTAAAATTTTAGTTAGAAATCCTAAGATCGCAGCAAAGCAATCTGATTGAAGCTCGTTGTTAATGGTTTAACATACGGTATACGGTTGGCGTCAATGTTTTCTTTTAAGTTTACCTAAAACTGATATGCATTTTAAACGAACTACTTTATAATGATTTTTTTTACGGAAAAGCTAAAGATATTCCTGTGACAATAAAAGTTATTTACATATGTAGCCAAGTATTCTACTCAACTATTACTTGAACATTTTAAAAAATAATTCATACAATTCAATTATTCATATAATATTTAATTTAAGATTGGAAATCAATTTCTCGCGTTTTCTCACTTCCATCGGACCGATACGTTATACAGTAAACTTATAAATAATCATTTGCGTTAAGTAAATAATATCAAATTTGCCACACGAACAGAATTGAGGGTGCGACCACCGTATTTAGCATGTGAGAGTCCTGAAAGCGCTGAGAGAATCCCAGACCCACACGACATGCCACGTCATAGCCTATGCGTTCATAGTTTCTACGCACAACATGCTCAACGTAAACCCCTCGCCCTCCCTATTCGTTTCCTGTCTTTGGACCTAATTTGTGGTCGTTGATTGAGACACAGAAATTTCGCGTATTCATTTGGCAATAAGCATATTCTAGCCTCATTTTTGTTGTTCACTGGCAGCGAAGAGTGTAGAGATTTGGGTGGCTCGTAACAGCGAGGTCTCGAGAGCCGACGAGGGTGACTGAGGTCAGAATGGAGCTGCACCGGAATTAAAAGACGGGGGGAAACGGGCGATCCCCGAAAAAAAAAAAAAAACTCGCCGACCAGCGGCATAGTCCGGCACGATTCCCCCAATGCGAAAATTCGGGAGTGGCCCGACTGGGGATTGAACTTGGTTCGCCTTGGTGGAAGGCGGGCAGGCTAAACGCTCAGCCACAGCGGCCACCATTGGCTGTTGCTCCTGCTTTATTCCACGCCAGAAAGTAGGGAATTCAGTCCTTTTTTTTTTTTCCTTGGTGATTTGTTATTGACTTTAAGATGTCACGTAATAACGCAACCGTCCAGAAATTAATTCGGGGAATTTAGAAGTCTCCAGCCTTCGGGTGAGTGTAAATGTTATTTTTAGCGTGCAGAAGAAAGGTATTCCGTGTTTCTAAAGAACAACAAAGGCAGGGCATTCAAAAGTTCTCAGATCGCAATCCACCAAATTGTCTCCAGTTATAACCACGACCTGGCATCACGGTATGCATGTCTTGTTTCCTTGCATTTGCACAAGATGCCTCCAAGGTGCGTTCAATAAAATACGATCCTCATAAAGGGCGTAGCTGAAAAACGCAAAGCGTTTTAAGTCTAGCGTGTCGATAATCCAGTTCTCAAAACATTTTTCCTGTTCTTAGCGGTTCGTATATTTCGATCGGGATACATTTTCAGTAATTTGTTTCACGCAAATGGTCATACGAAAATATTTCCTCTAGAAGTATACAAGTAAACTTCTTTGCAAGACTTGGGAGCTGGTCTAAGATACATTTAGTTATCATACTAGGCTTTGAAATTTAAAGAGAGTGGTTTTATTTTACAAGGTTACCGATGTTCACTACTATCGGATCTTCCTATATATATATATATATATATATATATATATATATATATATATATATATATATATATATATAAACCCGATCTCCGTCCGCACGTGCCACCAAAATGGCGTCACTAAACAGTAACATGTCGAGAACACCGCACCATTAGCTGAATTTTATCAGAATTTGTTCTAGATGATGTGTTTCGCACGATTCCAAATTTTGATCACATTCTGAAGTCATGCAATATCAGGAGACCCTTTCAAACTTGGGGGTTTTGAGAAACTCCAGAGAAGCCCTAAATCATGTGCCTCATATTCAAGGCTCGATTGAATAATCTACAGTCGCAATTCACCTAAAGTTAAGACCAATATATATATTTTTTCTTAAACTACGTTGAGATTTCTATCAAAGGGTTAAAAAATATTAATGTTATTTGTATTACCAGTGTATTTACACCCTTCGAAATATCACTGTTTTTTTGTTTTCTTTCTTTACATGTATGTGTAATTTAAATATCAGGAAGTTATTTGAGAAAACTTACTTCAAATGTGGAAACCTGTGTGATTCGCCGTGGTTTGCCAATCAGCACTTGGTGACCTACTTGCCAGGAGGAAGCCCAGCCAATAGGAAGTCTTCCACAACACGCAGTAGCCAATCAGACAAAACAAGGCCCGTTCCCAGTAAATCAAAGAATGGGCACGCATGCATCAAAGAAGCCACGACGCCATTTCGTTTCTGTGCACTTATTTACTCCGTCGTCCAATCACGAAAGTAACACGCCAGTATATGTTCTTGAAATATGGCAAGGACCGCCCAATTTTCGAGAAAATATTTCACAACCAGTTGTATTACATAACACTTAAACTCAGATACACTTTTGTAATTGGATGATTTACGTGTCACGGGTCCCAGAATGTATGCCCGCAAATCAAAAGCGTACAGTGTCGGAGTAACATAATTCTGATTGGCCAGTCAAGAAAGAAAAAAATTTGTGTCTCAAAAACACGTAACTAATAAGCAGACCCGGAAATTTCTCGAATTCATTTAGCAACATGCTAGACTCCACAATTCTCTGTGTACTGGAGCCTTAAAAAGTTGTTCACTGGCTGATGCCCCAGTTTTATCGCAAGCCCAGGTAAAGTAATATACGGTCCTTGTTTTCTTGTACGTCAGTTATTGGTTTAAACACGTTCAGGGCGTGTCTTACAAACTGCGATCCAACTGAGACAGGAAGTCAAATGTTAACGTGTTTGAAGTCTAGCTGGTCCTCAAATGAAATCACGAGATTTCCAGGTATCTGCTTGTATGTCCGTGGGGAATTTAAATCTAAACATGTACGGGAATATTTTGCGCGAAATTCGCGTGCCCCAAGTATGACATCCTGCGGAAAGAATTCCCCGAAATTCGCGCACCTCCAAGAGATCGATTTCGTCTCGCGAAACTGTCAGGTCGCGGGACAGAATCTGGTGACCCGAGAACAGCGCGTGTTTTCTGTGCCTCACTTCTCGTACTCACTTCAAATCCAGCTGCTGTTCGTCTCTCTCCTTCGGGAGCTCGCCATTGTCACAGGGTCTGCCAAGTGGGCACCCGGCCCGTCTGGAGGTATTTCGGGACACTGTCGGGTTTTGCCAATCACCTGGGGGTAGGCACGTCGGCAGGTACATACGGTCTATTCACGGTTTCTTCACACTTTTGAATCGAACCTTTGAAAAATCACCCCCATATATGACATGTTCGGTTTTTTTCATAAAAATGTAATATACAGGAACAGGAAAATTTCGCGACAAGATATGCGTCAAACAGATATACAGTGAAGTCACCTTCGCAATTGGATCACAGTTTATTAGAACCGCACTACACGTCTCTGAGCCAATAGCAGACTTTCAAGGGAAACACTTTGCGAATCCCATAACTGCCAGGTGTGGGGCAATAGCCAATGAACACACAGCTGAGGCATCAGTATGCAGAGGACTGAGGAGTCTAGCCTACAGGGCATTGAACTCGTGAAATTTTCCTAACCCTAGTCATATAACAAGCGTTTATACTTATGTTAACCCCTTTACAATGTCGAATCAAATTATTATGACCACCTGCTAGTATCCGGAGTAACCGCCCTTTGCAGCACGGACAGCAACTATACGAGCTGACAGTGACTCCATCAGGTACTGATGGGTCTCCACGGGTATCTGGAGCCACGCTGTCTGCGGTGTGTCCCACAACTGTAGAAGGGTGCGTGGCAGAGGAGACAGGCGGGGAACACGACGATAGAGGTGATCCCACAGATGTTCAACTGGATTGAGATCAGGGCCGTTTGGGGGCGAGGGAAAGAACTTGGAAGTCTTGATCGTGCTCTTGCAGCCAGGTGCGTACACCTCTAGCCATGTGGCAAGGTGCATTATCGTGCTGGAAGATCACATCCTCTCGAGGCAAGACAATCATCATGTAAGGGTGGATGCGATCGCCGAGGATGGATTCATAACCAAATAGATCAAGAATGCCTTCTACAAGGATGAGGGGACCTAGAGAATACCACTAGGACGTTCCCCAGGGCATAACACTGCCCCCACCGCCTTGTATTTATCCAATAATGGATGCAGGGTGTCGGATCTCCGACATTTCTCGCCGGACGCGCTGACGTCCGTCTGTCTATGAAGCTGACACCGTGACTCGTCGGAGAAGGCTACCTGTCGCCAATCAGCAGCGGTCCAGTCACGATACTGTCGAGCAAATTCCAGTCGTTTTCGTCGATGCACCTGTGTTAGCATGGGTGCAGTCACCTTCCGTCTACTCCGAAGCCCCATTCACAGAAGTGTTCGCTGAACTGTTGCGATAGACAAGTGCCTGGTTGCCCTCTGGTTTATTTGGACGGCGAGCTGTTCCAGTGGAGCCTGTCGGTCGGCCTTCACGCACCGTCGTAGTCGATGTTCACCTCGGACATCAATGGCGCTTGGAGCTCCGCATTTTCCACGACAGTTATTCCCAATACTGGCATTCGTCCACTCACAATACATCTTTATCACAGAGGCACATGGTCAGTTCACAAATATCACTGTTTCCGAAATGCTTCACCCCTTGGCCCGAAAGCCAATTATCATACCTTTTTGTAACTCGGTTAAATCGCTTACCTTACCTATAACAGCAGGAAGCGCAATGTGTACAGCCACCCTGTCGGTCGCATTATAGTTAGAGCCACGAGTATCTCGTTGGCAGCAAGCTAGGCTGGACAGCCTTCTATGCAGTGGAGACATTGTCTTCTTATAAGTGCCTCTGTACAGGACTGTTAAACACTCACTCACATTACTGCTTCCTGCGTGTCTAGACAAATGTCGTCCGATCAGAATAGTAGAAGAAAAGCACAAGTGTTTGGAGTCTACCTCACCACCGAATTAATTCGCGAAATACTCGTGGCTCTTTATAGTATAGCTAGGGATAGGAAAAGTTCGCAAATTCATTTCAGGGCAATATAGATTACAAATGCATGTACACTGAACTCACGTTTGCAATTGGACCAGAGGTTATCAGAGACACCCTGGACGACTCCTCACCAATAGTCGACTTGCAAGGGAACGAAAAGCGAATCCCGTACTGTCAAATGTAGGGTATCACTGGGACAACAGCCAATGAACACGACATCTGAGGTTCAATTATACAAAGGAATGTGGAGTCTGGCATACAGGTCATTGAAATCGAGAAATTTTCCTATCCCTAAGTATAGCCTACCAGCTTCACCAGCCCACATCACGGGCCATACACCATGGGCTACGCGATACAGATGGCACTTCTAGAAGCTGGCCACAATAATGTTATTCGACTGTGTACATATTATCCCGAGTATAATAGTTCTCATATAGGTAAAATTATGGTCGGTGCTGTACAAATCCAGAAGCTAGCACCAATATGGGCATCGCTTTTCTCTGTGCAGAGCCTCTGGTTGATGCTGACCCAACTATTTTATAATTGGTTGCTTCTCGTGCCATGGATCCGTGTTGCAAAATTTGATTGCCTATTTGCCAAAAGTGCTATAAAAACAACGTTGACAGGATTTGGTATTGGAACACTGATTAAAGGCTGTTCACGATAAAGTGAGCACCTTTGAAATCAACCGTAGAGAAAAGCCACTGCCTCTGCGTGCAAATACTTTAACGGGCGCACTGAGTGACATGCGCACAGTAAAGTTGGTAACGATGGAGGGGAAGTAGTTCCATATCTTAACGTCGAACAAAAAGTGTTAGGTAACCATTTGTGGTAACTGAAATGGTTTCTTTCGCTATCTGTTTTTTTTTTTGTGTATCGAAGTGTAAAAATTAACGAATTTGTAACATATAAATATTATTTTTATTATTTCGTAGTTTCATCTGGCCGACGCATGAATAAAGTGGTGAGACCCATGGCAACGTTTTTACATAAGGCGGAAGAATACACAACGTGCATGTATGTAGATCTCTAGCAGGGCTTTCGAAAGCGCTCATTTTACCGTGAGCAACCTTCAGCAAGTAACTGCTATGAAGTATTTGTACACTTAAAATGAAAATTTTATGTGTACGTCAAGAGATTGACAGAGATTTATTTATTTTTTTTTTGTTGAATTGAACTTTTATTTAATATGTTAGATATACATTATAACACTTCATTTACAATTAATAACAATAAAACAAAGATAAAATAGGCGTTTTGGTAACGCTATGCAAGAAATAATTCCTAAGGAAAAAAAATTATTTCACTGACTGCGCACGAATATGATGTATTGTCCCTTTGGTATAATTTTGTAGACTTAACTAAAGCTTGGCTCCAACCACCCGTCGCGTAAGTCAGTCGTCCGTCCGTCAGTCAGCCGTCCGTCGGTTTTTTCGTCCGTCAATTGAAAGGGACTCACAACAGTCCGTCGTGTCCGTCGGACCAGAAAATGTTCAGTGTTACCAACCACCAACACTATCTTTCTCGCGCACAGACAAATATTTTTAATGAATGTAATAAATACATTCTCTTTCCCTAACGTAATTTATCAGCACATTTCCTCCGAAAATCTGCAAGTTATCTTTAGTTCAATTCAAAGGTGAAATGTAAACATGTAAACAACTTCACTGCCTTGTGTATTTAAAAATAAAAATATTCAGACAAAAAACAAGTGACTGTTTTCCGACAGCCATGTTCAAGGAACGATATTACAAGGCAGTGGCCCATCCGTCCGTCCATCGAAAGTTAAAGTTTGATATATATGTGACGCGTTGACGGATAGAAAAAAAAGTTGCCCTGCGATTGGTTGAAGATCACGTGACCGACGGACGGACGGACGGGCGACTGACGGATGGTCGTGAGTCCAGCATGAGGCTGAGAGAGAGCCTGAAAGTAGAACTTAAGTGGGACTTCAAAATTTGGAAGTAACCATGAGTGGACTTCAGATCAGATTACGAACAATGGTAAAATGTGACGAAAATGTTCAAACGTCAGTAATTTAAAAAATAAGTTAAAAATTTATTTGTCGCATGAAAATTTTGGAAATTAATAGAAATAAGGCATTCCCTTCAATTTTGTATATATATTTATATCCTGCAGATTTATATTTCTCTGTTACGGGTTTTTAAAATGTATGTTTATTATTATGACTCTAATTTTAATTTTTTTTGTGATAATGTGTACCGAAAGGGAAAACATTTCGTTTAAACTTATTTTTGAAGACATGCATAGTTCGCATTATTATTTTATAACAAGTTAGAATTTACTCTCGTATACTTACATGAGCTCAGTATGTTTCCCATTTGCTGCAGGCAACTATACGACGTCATTTACCCTGGGTAACCTCTTCACTGGGGATTGGTTGCTCAAACACGGAGCACGTACTATTGGCTGAAAGCGTCGTTGGGATATGCGAAACAAGTTAACAGCCAACGACAGACGTTTAACGAGCATACATCTTGGAGTTTGGCCTACATCCAAGAAATAACGCTGATTTTGCACGTCCCTGGTATTATTTTTAATGGTTTGTAGTGTAAAGTTTTATATGATTTTTATTGTATGTTTGTGTTTTAGTTGTGCAACGTAACAATCACAATAATAATAGTATCACGTTGGCTTCCTGAATTTTCGAATAAAACTCCCAACTGGAATGGAGCCTTTTATAGCGCTCATGTTAGTCGTTCCTCTGTGCCAATGGCAGGTTTCGCTGTCGTGCGTGCAATATTTCACCAGCGACGTTAATTAAAATGGGAAACTGCTCGCCAAACAATCTACCAGCTCGCAGTCTCAATTAATCTCCTCTAAACCAGCAGGACCGACATATAATGAGTGTGTCTTCGCTCTTGATGAGAACGACTTTTTTTTTTTCCTTGCAGGCAGTAAGTGTGCTACACAGCAAACAAATTTCTGTGCCTGTTGCCAACAATTCTTTGGGAACTAGTTGCTGAGGATTGTCTTGCAACTCTACAATTACAATATTGTATGTTTACATCACATTATTTTTTTAAAACATTCAAAACTTTCGAAGTACGTTAACATTTATAATAAACTTTAAGTCTGCATCACATAGTAGCTAGAACTCAATGTTCGTTTCACAGATTCCCCGCTAGGATTTTGAGAAATATATTTTACATTATTTGTACAAATACAGAAATTTTTTTTACAGCGTAAGATTTATAATGAATGGGGAAAAATTTCGACGTAATAAAACGCCATATCACGGATGATTTAGAGGCCTGCAAAATTCACATCACTACATATATACTCGAGCCGGCGTCGTTTCTCCATTGGCTGCTACTTAGGTGTTAAGTCCCTCCCTTTCTGAGAGAACCGCACCTGATTGGGGCTCACGATTGTGAAGTGTTAATTTATTGGCGTAGAGGTACCCGGGGCGTGTTAAAAATAGAATGGTCCAATAAACAAACGTATTGCAAAGGAAAGGTGTTTTTAAGTTTAACATGTCCTCAAATAATAACGCGAATTTTGCATGTCCCTAATGATGATTGCTGTGTCAAGAACAGATATAACTATAAGCCATGTAATCTCGCATTATTAAAATCGTACGAAAGACTGTTCACGCTTAATTGAACACTTTCAATTTTATCAGACGTAATTTTTAATTTACACCCCGTGAAGTTGGCAACGACAGAAGAAAAGTGCGTAGTTCCACGCCGTAATGTTGAATCGAAAAGCGTTAGGCAAACATCTGTGAATACTGAAATTATTATTATTTTTATTTCTGTTATTTAATGCAAATAAGTGTAAGAACAAGCAAATTTGTGAAATCTTTACTTTGGTAATAATTGCACAGTTTCACTTGACCAACACAAGAATAAAGTGATCAAACATAAATTAATGTAAATCTGACACATGGTGTAAAAATACACAGTGTGCGTATAAGTAGAGCTTCATCAGTGCTTTCAAAAGTACCCATTTTACAGTGAACAAACCAGCCTGTATTGCACTACGGAACAATAGGGCTGTTGAAAAAATATCGACATATCGAAATGACGATAATATATAAGCGAGTGAGAGAGGAGTGAGTTAAAAGATATGGGCGAGGTCTCGAGAGCCGATGAAGGTGATTGAGGTGAGTATGGAGCACTGCCGGAATGAATAGGTGGGGGGAAAGGGAGATCCCCGAGAAAACACGCATCGCCCGGCACGATTCCCACTTGCGGAAATCCTGGAGTGAACCTAAACCGAGTGGGAAGCGATACATCGATGTGAAGCGTCGATATATTTCAACTATATTTTATCGGGATCAATATATTTTTCTAGGTATCGAAAATAAATATTTCCAAAATGCTATTTTAATACGCTCTGTTTTGAATACAAAAACTGAATTAAAAATTTTACCTACGTTCCCTTTGGCAACATGCACAGGAAACAGGCGGCAAGACTTTCTGCAATGCCGCGTATCCTCGATGTGTGATATTCCAAGCAATTTTACTTGTGTCAGTTCCTTTAATACATAAAATATCGAATGCTGATGTACCAAAATTTCAGTATTTTTCTTTCGATATATCGTTTCGTAAAAACGATACATTTATAAATGACCATCATGAATACTATCGATATTTTTTCCCCCCGATATCAACATCCCTACACTACAACTCCGCCCATCAGTATTGCGTAAGTAAGCGGAGAGAAGGGGCCTGCACTCCCTTGGTCGATCCCCGTGTCCATATATCGATAGCTCGCGGGTCGTTGCGATCAACACATCAACAGTCGCACGAGGACAGTCAACCTTTTTAACATCTGTCCGACTGCTCCAGCGGGATAAACAAACACGCGCTAGTCCGCAGTCGAGCTAGCTCATAGCATGCCGGGCCGCAAGTATCTGCGGCGCGCGCTGCCAAAGTAAACATGCTGATTATTTTTAACTTGTTTATAACGGACATTAGTGCCGTCAAAACATCGTAATAAGACAACTCCCCCGCCGAAATAAAAGAAAAATAGTATGCTTTTGTGACACTCTCAGTCTTATCTTCGCTAGATCTAAAAGTAATTTCAACGAAGTTAGTTTACCCTGATGAAGTGAATTAATATGAAGTGTGCTGCGGCCGTCAGGATATTATACCTTGTGCTTTGTAAACTATAAAAATAAGTAATACAAATATAATTAACCCTTTCGTTCCCACAAGTTTTTAAATAGAGAACTAGAAATGTTTTGCGAGTGCTGTAATTGAACTGACAAAGACCTTGTTTGGTTACGACAACCAATGAATAGTGTACTTTGTGCTTGGTGATCAGTGACATGGACCGTGATGCAGTAACACGGTGTAGGAATCAGATCTACGCAGGGAAGATCATTGGTCGCTGAGTCTCACACAGTACAGTCTCTGCCAAATATAAGCTTCCTGTGCAATATGTAGACGTTTGCCTACAATGAGCGTGGAAGGGTTAAATATGAATAACGTAAGTAATTCATGGTATAATAACTGGTATTTTATAATAAAATATATAAATCAATAAACAACATTTTATAATAAAAGTCAATTGTTAATTAACTAATTTGAGAAAAAAATTATTTTTCGTAGTTGCATATTTTATATGTGAGCCCTAGGAGTAAAAGTGAAAGCGAAACTGAAAAATTAATTCCATGCCTAAAATCTTTCAGATTAATTTTAATTTACTGTTTCAGGCGTTGCAAACAAAACATTTTATGGTTCGTGCTGTACTTATGTTGACACAGCACTTGTATCGTTGCCACAACCAATAATATGCAGACTGTATGTTCGGCTACAGTATTATGAACCAATCATTAGGGACATGTGTTTTACGCGGAAAGATTTCAAGACCAGCTGAACTGCAAAACACTTTAGTTCATATTCACTTTCGTGGTTGGATGATTTTAAATGTCACGTGCCTCAAGAGTCTGTCCGCGAATTGTGGATGTTCAGTATCGGAGCACTTTATTCTGATTGGCCCAGTCAAACAACAACACTTCTGTTATCACGTAAACGCGTTGCCAATAGCCAAAGGAAGTTAGGGTTGTGGACGCAGGATTTTTAAGTCTAGCTTAGTCTTAGATATTCTCGCGAAAAACACCTGTTCCTACCATTTAGGACCTAGACCAGAAAAATGGTTTGCGAATCAGTAACCAACAGGTGCGATCATTGGTCAATGAGGTTCGCAGTGTGCAGTGCAGACCAAAAATTACCTACACTTTCGTAGTGTACACAAATATGTACTCTGTGTCGGAATGAGTTAAGTTTACTTTAGAATTTATAATTATCAATTTATTATTTTGTTTTACACACGTTAATATGTTTGCTCAAGTAATTATTTAGGAGGTGAAGTGCTGCAATCAGGTAACATTTTGGACCGAGCTGTACTTGTGTCGAACTTGCTCCTTGCTACCCGTGAACAACGTATTGGGCGCCCTAAGATATTAGCTTCAGCCACTAGTAAACCAGAGCCTCGGTAACTTAAGGGTCCTATGTACTGACACGTTTTCTGTGAAATCGTTGCTTGCGCGTAAACGCCTCTCTCGGTAAATAGATGTTCTGGAAATACGAAGTATTGCCAGAAAGGATTTTAAAAACTAATTGTCTATGTCGCTATCTTTTCACTTTTATCATATTAGTAATGGAGAAAAAATTGTGGACGTGGTCAAATGTTGCATTTTTAAAGCTTGCCTATGAAGTTTCTTTAAGCGGTAAGAGAAAAGTACGACCACACACAGATAGTTTGATCTGTGTACTTTCATCGCGTGTAATAAAACCCCACAGTTACAGATCTAGTTTGCACAGTACAGCGTCACGACGGAAACACTGCACGCTTTGCGCGTAGGAGCGATGAGGCACTAGGCCTTGCGTGTTAGTGTCGCCCGTATCGCTCCCTCGTTTCTTGACCTTGGACGCACAGCTACATAGGATCCTTAAACAAAACTGATACCTTACAAGGAAGACACTCGAAGCACCAGGCACTGATCATTTGCTGTGTACACCACTGGCAATAAGTATCATTCATGTGAAACATGCCCATGATCGTGGCCACGTAGACTGAACGGGTAAAAACTTTAAGGGTTGAGTTGAGAGGTTTCGGTGGCCCTTAATAACGAGGTATTGAAAGCCGATGAGGGTGAAGTGAGGTAGGAATGGAGCAGCGCCAGAAAGCAAGGGCGGGGGTGGGAACTGCAGATCCCCGAGAAAACCCGCCCACCAGCAGCATTGCCCCGGCACGATTCCCACGTGTGGGTGCACATCCGGGAGTGACCCCGCAAGGGAATCGAACCCAGTTCGCCTATATGGGAGGCGAGTAGTCTGACCACTGGACCACCGCGGTCCCATTGATACTATGCTCGAGTGTAGCTCGAGCAAAGCTAATTTGAAAATTTCTTTATTGTTCAGAACAAAACTCGCATGGATGGGATGTCTTTGTTCGGCTCACAACAACACGACAGTGCAGTAACAATGATGTTGCTAGCGATAGGACTTTTTTTTTTGTATAGTCACACAAAGGGACATGATTGATGTAAATCCTTTTATATGATAAAGGACATTTGATTGGGTTAATATCATCTCGGCTCTCCATTGGTTGATGACCGGCCAATAATAAACGCTGTAAAGTACAGGGTAGTGCCCGGTGTGGTATGGACCAATAGGACGATGGTGAGTTCTAACACAGTTCTTTTAAGTGCCTGCAACTACACAGTGCAAATCAGATTTATCGCGGGAAAAGTTGATTGCTTGCTAGCATTCAACGTACTGTACACACATCCGACTGTTTTCTTTCCTTATTGGCTGTCATGCATTTATGGAGCTGCTGCCCTATTTCACTGGGCCAATGAGGATTCTGCTAATATAAGGCAGAACGTTCCTGATTGGTATGAAAACAACTGGGCCGAGTTAAAACCTTGATCATGCAATCATGAAAAAATAAACTAGAGTGTTATAGAAGATATGTAGGCTCAAAATTTTTTCGCGATTTTCCATCATCCAAATAGTTCAGACAGCTGTAATGACTAGAGACCGGGAAAATTGGTGAGGCCTGTAGACTAGACGCCACAGTCTCGTGTACAATAGCGCAGATAAAAATCCTCATTGGTTCCTTGCTGTCACAGCGGAAGGCTATGGTTGGGCCTGCAATTTGTTGCACGTTTCACATTGGTTCTGTGTTATTCGGGAGGTGTCAAATAACACGGGAACCAATGATAAAAAATAACATGAACGTAAGAGTTTTAGAATTTTAACTTGACTCAAAATGAATCCGTGAATTCTTCAGGTCTCTAGTAATGAGTAATGTTTATTTTCAATATTCGTTATGTTAAATGAGTTTACAGATGAGGGGCGGCAATGAAATGTCTCAATTAAAGAGTGATTACCACTTACAGTAATTTTAATAATCTTTATCTGAGCTGGGGTCCCGGTGGCTGAGCGGTTAGCCTTCTCGTTTCCCACCTAGGCGCACCGGGGCCAAGCCTCGGCCGGGTCACTCCCGGATTTTCGCGAAGTGGGAATCGTGCCGGACGATGCCGCTAGTCGGCGAGTTTTCTCGGGGTTCCCCGTTTCCCCCGTCCTTGCATTCCGGCGGTGCTGCATTCTCACCTCATGTCACCCTCATTGGCTCTCAAGACCTCGTTGTTAAGAGCCGCCCATATCTATCAACTCAACATTTATCTGAACTATGGCCACGTGTGGAAAATATGTACTGCTGCCAAGTGTGTTGCATTATGTATAAGTAGGAATAGGAAGATTTCGCCAGTTCCATGACCTGTAGGCTAGACTCCTCAGTCCTCTGCATACTGGAGCCTCAGCTGTGTGTTCATAGGCTATTGCCTCGCACCTGGCAGTTATGGGATTCGCAAGGTGTTTCCTTGCAAGTCTGCTATTGGTTCAGTGGCGTGCGATCAAATTGCGGAGGTAACTTCACTATATATGTGTATATTTCAAATGCATGTATACATTGAAATCACCCTTGCTATTGGATCAGAGTTTATGCACACCCTGGACGACTCTGAGCCAATAGCAGACTTGCAAGGGAACAAGAGACGAATCCCATGTTGCCAGGCGTGTAGTAACACTGGGGCAGCAGCCAAATGAACAAACAACTGAAGCTCGACTGTACAAAGGAGTGTGGAGTCTAGCCTACGGGTCATTGAACTCGCGAAACTTTCCTATCCCTATGTATAAGAAACTGTTTTTCGCGAAAAGATTTTAGGACAAGTTTTTGTCTCGAAACTCTTTAGTTCAGAACCACTTTCGTGATTAGATCATTTGAATTGTTACGAATATTATCTGTCTGGCCGCGAATAACGGACTGTCAATATCGGAGAAATTTAATTCTGATTGGCTCACTCATGTAACAGACTGTCTTCACACAAAGACAAGCGGCCAATAGCCAAATTAAGACTACAAGGGTGCACATAAGATAATGAAATCTACCCCCCTCCCCTCCACGGATTCGTAAATATTTTCACGTGTAACAGGTGGCCACATGTATAAAACTGGGTAGGGGGAGGGGGGTTCCAGCCGTTGTAACGATCTACACCGAGGAACACATTCAGATGAGCAGTGAACCCGGGGAGCAAAAATTGGCGTGCGATTCGAACAAGTTTCCTTTCGAACAACCTCATTGTGATGAACCGCAAATCATCAGGTGGGATGTGCGCTTGTATACACGCACGCAATCGCCAAGATGTGAAGCCTGTTCGGCCCACCAAAATATTTTATCTATACGGCAAACTGCGTATTTACAATTCCCGCGCAGAATTATTATTTGCTTGGAAGAAGAATTAGTTTTCCCGGAGAAATACAGAGTGTCCATAAACTATCACTACAACTTCAAATATTAATAAAAAAATACCTAAAGGTGATAGAGAGATGCTGTTTTTGCATGTGAAAGAGCATGTCCCAAATATTTTAAATGCATTTTAGTTTTTGATTCAGGTGTGACTACTAGTTCACCCAAATGACCACACCACAAGAGAAGGCTCAATGTGTGTCTTGGTTTATTGAGACCAAGTTATACACACAAGTTCAATGTAATTAGAGGACCAGGTATGGTAAGAACCCACCTGCACGATCCACAATACGGGAGGGGCACCGTAAGTTTATGGAAACTGGCAACGTTCTGCATCAGAAGGGTGCCGGCTGGCCACGTACAAGTGTTGGAGACATTGACCGCGTGCGTTCTGCATATGCGTGTAGCTGTGGTAAGTCAGTTCGAACTGCTGCAAGGCAACTGCAGTTACCCAGATCAACGGTACGTGCGTAGGCCTGGTAAGTCAGTTCGAACTGCTGCAAGGCAACTGCAGTTACCCAAATCAACTGTACGTGCGTAGGCCTGGTAAGTCAGTTCGCACTGCTGCAAGCCAACTGCAGTTACCCGGATCAACGGTACACAAAGTTCTACACAAGCAAGTAGCAACATTTCATGTTTCAGATGTGATGAACCGGCATAATGTTAGTATCTGGTGATCAGAACACCCTCATGTATCACATAAGATTGTGCGTGACAGCCCGAAGGGGAATGTGTGGTGTGGTGCCATGTGTGATCGCATCATTGGCCCATTCTTCTTCATTGGAAGGACTATCACAGTCAATGCGTACCTGGACATGTTAACCGAATTCGTGATCCCGCAGCTGAAAGACATGCAAACCTAATGTCATCTTTGAACACGATGGAACAACCCCACTCTGGGGTTTGGCTGTGCGTGAATCCTTGAATAAACGGCTTCCTGGACGATTGATTGGCAGAGATGATCCGATTCCTACGCCACCTCACTCGCTGGATATCACGCCTCTAGACTTCTTACGGGGTTATGTGGCGGACATCGTTTACAAATCATCTGTTAACGATATGGATGAACTGAAGCAAAGGATTGTAGCAACCACTGAGACTGTCGACAAGAGAATGCTAGTGCGGGCATGGCAGGAGCTGGGGTATTGTTTTTATGTGCTACGGGCAACAAAGGGAGCACACGTAGGGGTCTACTAGATTTTGTTTCAAAACTTCGGGAAATTCTCTTTTACATATGCAAGGAATTGCATACCTCTAACACCTTTAGGTACTATTTTATTAACGTTTGAAGTTGTGGTGATAAATTTATGGACACTCTGTATACTGAATGCTACTTCTGTGTGCTTCTAATTACATCAGCCAAACATAGACAATTATACCCATGCCTCAAAACATTTTTGCTGTAACTGACAGGTGAGTGGGCGCTTCAGAACAAATATTCAGGAGGGATCAATCTTACCAAACAAAAAAAATATTCAGTAACAATTAAGCGTAAAATATAGATTCCTAAGAAAATAACTCTAACGATTGTAGAGTACATTAAAGTTGCACCAACTATTACCTCGTTAAATATTTCATGTCTATATTTACATATAAGTAGGGATAGGAACATTTCGCAGATTCATTTCAGGACAAAGTAGACGTCAAACTCGTATACACAGAAGTTGCCTTTGCAATTGGATCGCAGTTTATTAGACACGCTCTGGGCGATTCAGAGCCAATAGCAGACAGGGAAGGAAACGATTCACGAATCCCATACTGCCAGGTGTGGATTAATTCTGGTTACTCAATGGCGAAGCAGCCAATGAACAAACAATTGAAGCTCGAGTATACAAAGGACTGTGGAGTCTAGCCTATAGGTCACTAAACTCGCGAAATTTTCCTATCCCTACGTAGAGGTGAGGGAATAACGCGAAACATTTTTGAGCCAACATTTCGTCTGTAACACTCCAAACAGTTTATTCTTTCATGACTGGATGAATAAGGTTTTGACTCCGCTAAGTTGTTTGCAAACCAATCACGAACATACAGCCTTACAGTAATAGAATCCTCATTGGCCCAGTGAAATGGGGTAGCAGCTTCAGACATACGTGACAGCCAATAAGGAAAGAAAACTGTCGGACATCTGTACAGTACTTTGAATCCTAGCAAACTGTCAACTTTTTCCGCGATAAACCATCATGTCTACCTATAAGGTTCACAATGAAGGGTTTCGCTCAAACTACCAACAGATAAACGGATGTGATTAAATTCAATAAAAAGGATAGTTTTCTTTGGTTGCAGAAAGAAAATCTTATGATAAAACTCAGAAAAATTTGGCAAAGTATTGATACTTCGAACGATATAATTACATCTTATATGTTGTTTTTCTCATATTATTTCTGTGACGTGTTACACTCCAAGAATGTATACTCGTTGATATACTTTCTTCAGTCGTGTATAGTTCATTCAGTAATACAAGAACGGAAGTCGCGGAACAATTAATGCTATACCTAGTTTATATTATACTTGTTGGGAGGTTCTCTTGACGGTAGAGCAAGAGAGGTCAATGAATGTAAAGAGATATGTGTTACTATATGGTTATATAATTAAACATACGGACACTACATAACATACTAAAAGATCGGGGGAGCAATTTAATGTTAACACTTTGTAGTCTATGCTAGAGTGTAGCTCGAGAAAAGCTAATTTGAAAATTTATTTGTTCTTCAGAACAAAACTTGCATGGATGTGCAGTCTTTTTTCGGCTAGTGTTGAACATGACCTCCACAAGAACACTACAGCGCAGTAACAATTATATTGTTAACGGAAGAATTTCTTTTTTATAGCCACTGAAAAGGACATGATTGATTGTAAATCCTTTTATACGATAAAGGATATTTGATTGGGTCAATATCAGCTCGGCTCTCCATTGGTTGATGACCGGCCAATAATGAACGCTGTAAGGTACAGGGTTGTGCCCGGTGTGATATGGACCAAAAGGACGATGGTGAGTTCTAACACAGCCACCAACAGAACCGGTGTTCTTGCAGTAGTGGATATAGGTGACATACTTCTAATTTGTCTTAAGTGCCAGTAAATGTGTGCAGACCTCAATGTGTTAACTACAGCAACTACTTTACGGAGAGACACGTTAGTATATGGTACTTGTCCCACCTTGAGACGTAACCGGAGGCTGATGAAGTATGCCGATTTAGGGCGGTGGGCACAGCAGGCTTCTTGTGACGTCCATCTCGGTCGGCGTCACATGGAGAAAGACGCCTTCCGCCACCCTACATTGCCGTCATATCGGCGTCGCATGGAGCAACATGGCCTGATTCCCTGGCTGGCTGGCTGGCCTGTGTGCCAGGGTTTGGCAATGCGGCAACTGACTGTCCTGATACCGCTCGTGTGTGATGGCGTGTTCAGGCAGGCCGTCGAACTAAGGCCCCTTCACGCCAGCCACCGCAACATCGTGTTTTCATTTCGTGGTTGATCACAGTTGCTTGCACACACCCTGAACGACACTTCAGCCAGTAAGAAATAGGAAGAAATGTAGTGACGATATCGCGTTCTATCGAGTCGAATGAAATGATAAGCACGTAACCATGGTAACAGGCAATGAGTAAACAGTTGTGGGCCGAGCACGTGAATAACAGAAAAGTGTAGGCCACTGCAAAAATAATTTGGCAATTTCCAAGTACGTATCGTTAGACACGTGCAAAATTCACGTTATTTTTCGGTGACAGGATAGGCTCCACTTCCTTATAAACGAGTGAGTACAGCCCGTGGTTTCATTGGCCACTGCACTTCAATCAACGTCATCTACTTGCTTGATGTTCTTCAAAGAGATTGGCCACTCCGTCGCTGAACTAATATTACTGGCTCAAAGAGTTCTCCGAGGTGTGCCAGACATATTTCTGGCCAGTGACTGAAGTCGGTCAAACGTACAGTAGCTTGCAGTTCAGTCTCTCCTTCATTAATAACGCGAATTTTGCACTTCTCTATCTGTCGTTATAATTAGTGGCGCCTGTTTTTCGTGAAACTATTTCAGGATAGGTTGTGTTCCAACGCCCTTTAGCTCGGAACCACTTTCGCGATTGGGACATTTGAATTGTTACTTGCCCTGTATCTGTCTGCTCGCGAATCACGAACGGCCAGTATCGGAGAAACTAAGTTTTGATTGGCTCACCCATGTAACAGACTGCCTCCATGCAAATACAAGAGACCAGTACGCTAATTAACACTGCAAGTGTGTACATAGGTTATCGAAGTCTAGACTCCGCGTGAACTTTTTTTTTCGCGAAAAATAGGTGGCCGTAGTGATTTGCTATTGCTAGGAATAGGAAAATTTCACGTTTCAAACTACCTGTATGCTAGACTCTGCGGTTCTGTGTATTTTCGAGCCTGGGTTTTACCGTTAATTGACTGCTGTCCCAGTGTGCAGCCAGTTATACCTCAGATTAGGTGGCACAGGATGCGCTGCTTGTTTCCTTGCATAGGCCTGTTATCTGCTCAGATTTCACTTCGGCGTGTCTAGCAAACTGTTATCCAATTGCAGACATGACGTGTGTTCAAAGTCTAGCTTGTGTTAAAATGAATTCCCAAAACTTTCTACTCCCTAGCTATAGCATGTTATTGAATATTCCATTTCGGTCTGACTACCGTCTGACATGGCAGTCTCCAGGATCTGGGCGAGTGAAAATATTTGGGCGGCTCTTAACATCGAAGTCTTGAGAGCCGATGAGGATGACGTGAGGTGAGTATGGAGCAGCGCCGGAATGAAAGTGGGGGGGGGGGGAAACGGGAGATCCCCGAGAAAACCCGTCGACCAGTGGCATCGTCCGGCATGATTCCCTCAATTCGGAGTAAACCGGCCTGGAATTAAACCCGGTTCGCCTCGGTGGGAGGCGAGCAGTCTAACCGCTCAGCCACCGCGGCCCCGCGTGTGATTGGACCTCCATTCATCCGACACTCCCTGCAGACTCAGAACCAAAGTGGAGTCTCGGTTAGTGCTAACCTACAATGCGAAATTGTATGGGGTATAAATATCTGCAAGAACATTATCGTCCTTTCATGTGCGACACAAGCGAATGAATACAGAGTATTTACAAGATCATTAATCATGAATCAACCGAGGGGGGCCACGGTGGCTGGGCGGTTAGCCTGCTCGCCTCCCACCTAGACGATCCGGGTTCAATCAGTGGACGAGTCACTCCGTATTTTCGCATGCGGGAATCGTGCCGAACGATACCGTTGGTCGGCGGGTTTTTTTCTCGGGGATCTCCCGTTTCCCCCGCCCTTTCGTTCCGGTGCTGCTCCATTCTCACCACAATCACCTCGATGTTAAGAGCCGTCCAAATTTCTTCACTCACTCACGAATCATCCGAACTGTCTAGTTCAACAAATGTACGTCAACTACAGTTGGAAATAAAATAGTTACCGCTGCAGGCAGTCTGACATTCCGACAACAAATCCCAAGACGACAGAATGGGCGATGCACTTCGGAAAGAAAATGTTTGCGCAGTTCCTAGAGGATGGCATGTTTCCCCACGGAAACACGTGCTCACTCGGGCGTTAAATGCCAGTCGTAAAACAAAGTTTATTTTTATAAAAGTAAGAGCGCAGTGCGATTCACCCCCCCCCCCCCCTCCTCCCTTGCACTACGGTCCTAAAACCAACTACAGGTGTTCTTTGTGTGGATATATCTTCAACCCCATATCCCCACCACTGTTCACTTAAAAAAGAAATTTCTAATGTGAGTATACCTTACATTGAACTCTTTTAAAATACCTTTTTAAAAATACAAAATCTTCTCGTATAAACTATCTGCGTGGTACTTGCATTAATATTGGCAATAAACAATGAAATGTATTTCTATGTTGTACATGAAGTTAATACACGACCGCCACTATACACAACTCGCCTCCCACCAAGGCGAACCGGGTTCTATCTCCGGCCGGGCCACGTCTTTCCACTCCACTCCTACCGCGGAAGAAATAACGATCTGAACGTCTAGGCATATGTATTAAGATGAGTGGGATAAATATGGGCGGGAGTAAAAGCGCCATTGCAGTACAGTTCTGACAAATTACAACCTTGTTGTGCAACATGTAGAATGGGGCGAAGAGATTTGGGCGTATCTTAACAGCGAGGTCTTGAGAGCCGATGAGGGTGAGTGAAGTGAATATGGAGCAGCACCGGAATTAAGGAGATCCCCGATAAAACCCGCCGACCAACGGCATCGTCCGGCACGATTCCCACTTGCGAAAATCCGGTAGTGACCCGGCCGGGGATTGAACCCGGTTCGCCTTGGTGGGAGGCGAGCGTGCTAATCGCTCAGCCACCGTGGCCTCAAACATGTAGAAAATTGTGTACACTGTATTGAAATAAGTAAATGAGAGCAGACTTTCTTCTGAGAGAGACATTCAATGAACTAAAATTTTGTTCGTGGATCGCAACCACAAAATATTAAAACACTGCACTGGTTATAAAAAAAAAAAAACTTGCCCTTATATTTCCGTGTTTCTTGAGCTTGAAAGGTTAAACCACAGACCTACGCAACCTTTATGTAAACCTTTTAATTATATGCTTTTTTTTTTTTTTTTTTTTTTTTTAGTTAAATCGGAATAGAATAGAGTATTTAAGTTCTCGACTCCTGTATCGTACGCTGACTCTGCCTTGGGATGGCCAAAATATCTTGGCACCATCTTCAGCGGCCCAGTCGAGTTCTTGGAACGCGTCCAACGTGATGGACAAACCGTTAAGTAAGTCTATATAAGTGTGTACTCCTCCGAGGGCGAGTGGGAAAAAGTTTCAGAACAAACAGTCGACCCTTATTTTTACTGGAGTGGGTAAGATGACACCATTATTCCAGCCAGTCGCGTTCTCACCTCAGATACCTCGCTCTTTCGAACGATCGTCTTGAGGATCTTTTTTTTTTTTTTTTCCACCGCATTGTAGACCTACACCTTTCCACGGTAGCACTTAAGCCGTGTTCGAGGTGGAACTTTTAGTCTAGTTTACTAATGACCAGACATACTCTGATTAAAATGACGTATTTGGTATTTCAGTAGCCTACGTAATAGAACTTACTGAAATACTAAATAACCAAATCGCAACCATCTTTGAATAAGTGATTCTACGGCTTCCGAATTGGACGCTACTGAATACTAAGATACTAAATGGTAAAGATGATGATTTATCGCGGGAAATATTTTGACTGCTTGCTAGGATTCAACATACTGTACATACTATGTCCGACAGATTTCTTTCCTTGTTGGCTGTGTGCATTTATGAAGCTACTGCCCCATTTCACTGGGCCAATGACGGTTCTGTTACTATAGGCTGTTCACGGTCAAATGAGAACTTTTGAAAGCCCCGCTTAAGATCTACTTTATGCACGTTTTGTACTATTCCGCCTTACGTAAAATTGCCATCACCATGGGCCTCCTCGCTTTCTTCATGCGTCGGCCAAATGAAACTGTACAATTTTTAGAAAAGTAAATATATTTAAAATCTGCTAATTTTTACACTTCGACGCATAAGAAATAAACAGAAAGCGATATAAATAATTGTTAAGTTATCACAAATGGTTACCTAACACTTCTACAACGTTAAGATATGTAACTACTTTCTCCTTGATCGTTTCCAACTTAACTGCGCGCATGTCACTCAGTGCGCCCGTTTAAATATTAGCAGGTGGGAGCAGTGGCGTTTTCCTAACGTTGATTTCAAAAGGGCTCACTGTATCGTGAACCACTCTTATAAGGCAGAACGTTCGTGATTGGTCTGCAAACAACTTAGCCGAGTCAAAACCTTGTTCGATCATGAAATAATAATCTAGTTAGAGTTTTATACAATATATGTTGGCTCAAAATATTTTCGCAATTTTCCATCATCTCTATGAAATGATTATTTCTAACACGGCCTTGCATTACCGTAAGCCACATAATTCGCTGGTCATGTAAATCGTGAAAATTGTAATGTTAAATTTACTAATCGTGGTTTACAATAAACACAGTGACTAAATGACATAAAACTCGTGTGTATAAATATAAACGATACACTTTTAATACAAATTAAAAACATGGCACTATTTCCATTACATCGTTACCAACATTACACGACGCACGTATCTGCGACCTTTAAAATAAGTGCATTAAGCGTCCAATAATTTTTTTTTGTCAAAAGTATCCGCTAACCAGTCATAATGAAAGTAGGGTTACGATGTTAAGTTAGATGTAACGTCACGGTTATAAACAATGCAGGGCGCGTGATCGAAAGGCAGATATTTAATTTTTTTCTTGTGGCAGAGCTTTCAGTGTCTTGAAGGTTAAGCATGAGGAACTATAGGTTTTATAGGTAAAGATACTTCATTAGCAAACTAAGGCCTTCAAATGTTACACGTTCAACGCCACAGGTAGAGCTCAGTCTCCTATTTGACCCGGCCACGCGGTATGTAGCTGTCAGAGAGCTGAGTGTGTGACAGGGCGTGTCGGATGAGTGCATGTCCGATGTAACACGTGAAACTATCGTATACTTGTATGCAGCCTAACTTAGTACTGAGATATTAGCGAAACGATAAGTATCTTTTATACTTGCTTGTGTGTTGAGTATAGAGTGCTGTACATCTCCGTTTATGTCATTCTTTTATGAATTTTTTTTCCTGTAGTCTGAATTCTGCCCTATAACTCCTGCTGTATCTATAGCTGAAGGTACATAGGCTATTTTAGACACGTTTATTAGTTAAATTTGATTCAAAGTCGATTAAATAATTTTGACATTGGACTTTAAAAGCCTTTGATGTAGTTGTGTGTATTTGACGTATTTTAAGCTACTGAAGTCCTTACATAGTAATGTGTACAGCACTATGATTTAACGGTCTATTAGAAGTGTTCAGCTTAGATTAGTGGTCATTGAGATTACATTTCTAATGATTTTACAGTTATGCCTCTCTAGAATAGACAAGTATTTCGCATTATGAGTCAATATAGAAGTACAGAGTCAACGAGTAGAGTTCAGAGAACCGTAACTTGGTGTAGCGTTCCGGGCGTCTCGTACCTGAATCTATTTCCCCGTATTTGAGGCACACAATCGAGGTAGCGATAGAGGTGACAGTTGCACTCACATCAAGTGTCCCATCACCTCTACGTGCAAGACACTGAACTGAAGAGCTCTCGTTTCGCTATGCTGCATTCACTACGAGACTTCAAGCAGTGACCGCGCAATGGTAGGGTCTCTTAATGCTTTCAGATCCACTTTAATTTACTGTCTCAGGTGTTACAAGCAAGAAATGTTATGATGCGTGTTGTACTTAAGTCGAAAAAAAAAAAACACATGTTTCATTGCCACAGCCAATGAGCTGTAGGCTGGTTGTTCGGCTGCAGTTATGTGAACCAATTATGGCGTAGACCAGTTTCGCGGTTTGCGAATCATTTACCAGCAGTTAAGATCATTGGTCGTTGAACTTCACAGTGTGCAGCACAGACCAAAAATTACCTACACGTGCGTGATGTACACAATTGTGTACACTGGGTCTGAATGGTTTAATAACTAATTAGTAGAACACGGTGGAGTGTATATCGTTTAACGTACGGAAGGACATCTAACTGGGACAATGTCAGTTCGGAGCTTAAATTGACCAACATTCGACTAGTACTATAGGATGTTCAATGTTAATAGAGTACTTTTGAAAACAACCTTTAAGAAATGTCACTGCCCCTACCTGCATGTATTTTAACGAGGGCTCTGACCGGCATGCTCTAATTTAAGTTGGTAATGGTAGATGGTAATCTTAACGTTGAACAAAATGTTTTATGTAAATATTTTCCAATACTAAAAATATTTTTGTTGTTTGCTAGTATTTTTTTTAGTACATGTAAGTGAAAGCATGAGCAAACGTGTTAAATATTTACTTTCTTGATATTTTTGAGATTCCCTTTACAGATGCATAGAGCCCCGATTATTTCATTCTTGTTGATTTATCTTACTATCGTTATTGAAGTGAGTGAATAGATTTGGGTATCTCTTAACAGAGAGGTCTTGAGAGCCAATGAGGGTGATTGCGATGAGTGTGAATGAGCGCCGGAATGAAATGGCGGGGAAACGGGAGATCCCCGAGAAAACCCGCCGACCAACGGTCCACATGCGGAAATCCAGAGTGACCCGGCCGGGGGGTTGAACTCGGATCGCACTGGTGGGAGGCGAGCAGGCTAACCACTTAGCCACTGTGGCCAGTGATAAGCGGGAAGCATTGGCGAGAGCGGGCGTTCAGCAGTGTTGTACAATCGCTCCAACCAATACATAAAAGAGGACTGTAAAGTCTCGATCCGCGAGACACTCGCGGCTCTACTTGTGCGCACGAATAAAGTGATCAGACCGTTGTGATGTTAAGTCTTACATGTGGTGGAATAATACATCATGTGCGTACGAGTATACCTGAAGCAGGGCTTGCCGAAGTGCTGTGTTTATCCTGAACAGCCTGTATAGAAAGTTGTGCAGATCGCTAAGTATGTTTGGCATTCCTAAGTTGTGGTCCAGTGGTGAGTGCCAATACAACGACCAGCGGAAGTAATGTTCGCGCACAGGGGGTTCGGAAACTTTGTGCCCAAACTACAGACATAGTTTTATTGAACCAATTACATTGGAAAAATCCCCATATATTTATACCCGGTAAAGAATTTTATATTATTTAATTGTGTTCAAATTTGTGGTGTACGGCGCCTAGAGGACAAAGGTGCGACATCTAGGACGAGTTGCATTGGAAGTAAAGGCTGTTCACGATAAAGTGAGCACTTTTGAAATCAACCTTAGAAAAAAGTCGCTGCCCCTAACTGCATATGTTTTAACGGGCGCACCGAGTGACATGCGTCCAGTGAAGTTGGTAACGACGGAGGAAAATGTACTGTAGTTCAATATCTTAACGGCGAGATAACTTAAAATTATTTCTTTCGCTTTATAATTGTTTAACGTATCTAAGTGTTAAAATTACCATATTTGTAACACATTCACTTATCTCTAACAATTCCCCATTTTTGCCTGACCGACGTGCGAACAAAGTGATGAGGCCCATGGCAATGTTAATATTACATAAAGCGGAAGGATACACAACATGCATACAAGTAGATCTTAAGCAGGGCTTTAAAAATTACTCACCGTGAACCAACTATACGAGCGCGACGCTTCGTATGTAATTGTGTACTGCGAACTATGCAACTTGCCCTGCACACATGATCGCATCCCCTTGGTTTACGGGTATTAATGTATAGGGTCTTGTGTTACAGTTGGTCCAAAGAAACTATGTCTGGAGTTCGGGCACTGAGTTCCGAACATAACATCCTGCATAGCCAACTCACTTCCAGCTTGTCCTTAATGACCCGTAAACGCGAGCCGAACTCAAAAGTGTTGAGTTCGATTTGTTACACGTGACGGGTGAATAACATACGCGGGAAGGAGAAACTAGGATAGGCTTGCAGAAATGATCGACTAACCTTGGACCAGCTGATATCCTTCCTCTCTGCCCCTCCTCGCGTTATTTTCCTCTACAAACCACGGATATGGATATATACATAGAGGAAATAAATAAATTTGTTTCGTCTCGGACGGTTAAATGCATTCTAAAAATGGCAGTATTTCCCAGGCCCCCAGCCCCTATGTTACCAACTCAATGCTCGCAAATTTCTCGAGTCATGCCAAATACAGAAACTGGAAAACCGCAAAAAAAAAAAAATTGAGACGGCATATTTTCGATAATACTATAGTTGGTACATCATTTTGTGAATGGATGACCAGGTTTTAGGCTCGGTTAAGTTCTTTGCAGGCCAATAACAAACGTTCTGCTATAAAGTATCGGAATCTTAATTGGCCGCCGTGAAATGGTATGTTAGCTTCATACATGTGTGAGAATCAGTAGGAAAATAAAGTGGGCTAAAATGTGCTCAGTACGTTTGATTATATAAAAACAAAGTCAACTTTTCATGCAATGAATCACAGCTGGTCAGTGGCAGGCAAAAATAAATTTTAAAAAGTGTGTTTGTTTCCTCTTTATTGTACTTACATTGTAAAAAAAAATTCCAAGTTAACTTCCTAAACTGTAATGGCAGTTTTTAACCTATACATTGTATTAAAATAGTACCACCATTAGGCTGCACATATAGAAATGTTTAGTGTTGCTACTATACTAAGAAGCATTTGACTCTTTGACGAGCAAATGTAGGTTGGGCTACCAGGAATGTATGGGAAAAACTATACCATTCCATATTCCTTGAAATACGTATTAACTGATGAGGTAAATTTTTTAATTACTTCTTCAGCGTGGTTTGCAGTTTACTTATCAAATTCCCTGGTATTTCCTTGATTTTCCCATCTATCCTGTCACATTTCCCTGGCCAACATTACAAAAAGTACATACAAAGAATACACAGGGGTCTCGAGGCCACAACAATAAAGTCACTTTATATACGAAGACAAGGCAAAGTGCCTAATAAGTGTGTCTAGAAGTGTTCGAATTATTTATTGCAAAATCTTACGCATTCACGTAAAATCATATGTTCCACTTTACCAAATCTTACTGCCTCAGCAAAAAAAGTCAGCCACGAAAGTGTGTACAGTAATAGTTATTACTACACATCCAGCAAACAAAGTGTCCCCAGGCTTATGAATTGCGATTTGTGTGTTCACATTGTAGCAGAAGTGCTCGAATACAATATTCATTTTCTTATTAAATATATTTAGAACTATTTAATCTAAATATCATTAGCTCACACAAATTTTTTTTCTCTGACTTTTCCAGAGACAGTCCCTGACCTTTGAGGGTCATTCTTGACGAGTGTACCTTTTCTTAGAGTACCTATATTACGTATTACTATTTCACACACCAGTCCCTACCTGAATGAATGCAGTCCCCCAGCTGACGTCACGGGACGCATGTGACGAGCGCATCGCTGCTGGAGATTGCCAACTCCTCGGAGTTGATTGGTTATTACAGCGAAAACCCACAGCGCACAGTCCTGAACAACAAGAAGATACTGTGCTGAAGTCAACCATTCCCCCCACCCACAATCAATTGCTGCCGCGTGGCTATCAATATGTACAGAGGAAGTGGTTGCTCGGCATCAACATCGTGTGCTCACATCTGCAAGTTCCCCGGTTCTGTTGACTGTCGTCTGGGCGAGAATGTGATTCTTCAGTACGCTGGGCTATTGCATTGAGAATCCTGCAAATCCGGGCAGCGAGTTGCTGTGATTCGCCTGCAAAGAGATACCATGTGGGGAGGGGGGGAGGTGGGAAGGACATGTATCAGACAGTCGCATTTGCATGGTGTTCTATATAGTAGAAGCCGTGCGCGAAGTAAATTTAATGAACGAAATTGTAACCAATAAGGAAGTACCTTGCGTGTATTTTCTTGCTGAATTACTTAACTGTAGGACATTCACGGTAAAGTGATCACTTATGAAAGCCCTCTCGTTTGGAACAATAGTAAATAAATAAGTGCTGTTTTGGCCTTAGAAGTTAACTTCCGAGTGCCGTGGAATATACACACTATTTTTTGTGCTTATTACTTACATGGCAATATTCATTTTAAAAGGTGATCAAAGGATAAAAAAAATGGCAGAAAATAAAAAATAACTAGGGCCACAAAAGTGCTCACTTGAACGTTAACAACCTATAAGTACCTCGTAAAATATTTTTCACTGACTCAAGTTTAATTTTACGTATGCTGCTATGATTAATGCTTTATTTTTGTTCATTGTTAGTTGTGTGATGTTTTATATAGACGAGTTCTATACGACTTGTACATTATAAATCATATTGTACTCTACTGAACAATAAAATAATAGTGTGAGAGAACATTCGTTGGTTAGTATATGTTCTGAAGTCTCACAAACGGCTGCTACCAACGAAATCAAACATAAAAGCGATTTTTATTGATCCAGACATGTGACAGCGTTATGCTGTACACTTCCAAATAAAATATTTTCTCGTAGTAAAGTCTAAAACTAGTGAACTACCTTGCTAAGGAAAGACATTTACGGAGAATAAACACATTGTCTAGTTACACGTCTTTGGGCGCAACACAGACCCAATGGTTGCGCAAAGGTTGGCTGGTACGAGTTTAACTATGCCACGTGTTCGAAGTATACAGTCAAATGCGCCGAGTACGTGAGGGAGGGCAAGGGGGCGTCGCCCCTTCCACTTTTCAATCAGTAGGATCCTCGACCCCCCCCCCCTTTTTTTTTCACCCACGAGTGGATAAACAGTGGTTGGTTACTACTATACAAAAGTCAGTGTAGAGTGCTTCATTAATTGTAAAATTCATTTTGTTTATGTCTCTGCAATAAGCAAAAAAAGAAAAGCGGAATGTTATTAAATTTTTTTAATTTAAATATTTATTATAACCTTGCCTACGTGGAGTAAGTGTTGCCTATGTGCATGGCCGCATACAGATAAAGCGCACTGTATGTAATAGAGGAGGAAGAGACAAGTAAGTTTTAATCCTTTCAGACATACTTTAATTTGCGGTTTAAACTGTTTCAAACTAAAAAAAAAAAAAAAAAGATAATATCTATTTTCGAATCATTTACCCACAGGTAAGATCATCGGTCATTGAGTATCGCAGTGTGCCGTTCAGAGGCAAGGCTTGAACTGCGTCGCAGTGTGTTCGAAATCCCCTTTTTATTCACTGAACCACTAGACGTGTCCCCATGATACCCATGTACGGAAAGAAAACACACCATGCGAGGTACGCATAATATAGGCTGTTCACTGTAAAGTGAGCATTTTTGAGGCCCTAGTTACTTTTTCCTTTCAGCAAATTTTTATCCTTTAACCGCCTTTTTAAAATAAATATTGCCATATAAGTAATAAACACAGTGTATATATTCCACCGCATTTTTTAAGTTAACATCTCGGGCTAAAATAAAATATATTTATTGACAATTATTACAATGAGAGGGCTTTCAATAGTGCTCACTTTAGTGTGAACGGCCTTTACTCTCAATACATAATGCACATTATAAATTATATATCAGAGCCCTCAAACACAGCCAGTAACGGCTTATTCACATCGCTGTATCTCATATTATACTGGTCGGAATCACGCTAAACTATTATAGGAACCTGCATTGGACTTTTGTTTCAGACTTTCCACCGATAGAATTATAGGGTGACCGCTCAAAGTCCCATTGGTGCACGCTACACAACGGGAACCCTGCCCGCGCCTTGCACGTAAGAGCGAAGGGGTGTAAGGCGCGCGTCAGTATCGCCCTTATAGCTCCTGCGCTTCCCTGCCTCAAACGCGCTACAAACCTTCACGTCACACTGTCATCTGTCCGGGACGTTGCATATCAACTGGCTTGAATTGTCTGCACTGTACACAGTATAACATACCGTCCAATGAGAAAGGGTCCCTACGTGCGGGAGACAACACTCGCTCCTGAGACTAAGTTCCGTAGCCTCATAAATAGGGCCAGCGATTTTTTGCGTAAAAATTGGAGCACACAGTAGACTTCAACACTATATATACAACTCAGCTGTTGTCATATTTCCGTTGCCCGCTGATGTCGTTTCCGCATTTGACCGCGCCAATCAGGATTCCGTAACTCTGACACTGTACCTTCGTGATTCGTGCGCAAACAGTTAACATGGACCAGAACACTTTTCAGGGCTAGGAGACCCTTTAGTTCTTTGAAATATATGTAGCCTCGAAATCTTTTCGCGAAATATCACTGCCCCTACTCATAAACCACTACTGCCAGTGATATAGAATACATATAGAGCTTTATTGGTCCCGATGTAAGACAAATAGTCGTCTGGATGTCAGTACAGTGCTGAGCAAAAGAATTGTTTGATGCAACGTCTAAAATTATTTGTGACTACAACGAGCGAAAGCACGTACCTGCTGTACCGAGCTGCGCTCGCCACGGGACCAGCATGTAGTCGGCCGGGGGTTGCAGATTTTTCCGTCCGCAGCTGGGTCCCCGCGACGCGCCTCGCTAGTTCGTCATGGGGCTGTCGCGCCCCTGGGCGTCGACGTCTCCTTCCGGTGGTCGCCGGTGAGCCGCTGCTACCCGCTGTGGCACTCCCGCCCCGCCGGCACATTGGGTGTACCCTCCCCTTCCCACACCCGCAGACCGCTTCACCAACACCGCCGAGCACTCGCAAACACACCCGCACGACGACCTCACGTGTTAGCTCCGGCGCCGCGCACACGACGCGCAGTAAGACGTACGCGCACCCGGGTAGACGCACCGCCGGCACGCGAGGGTCAAACCTTCCCCCCTGCGCACGTCCGCACCGCAGCGAGGTTGGCGCGCTACTGAAGGCGGCGCGGGCGAGGCGAGGCGGCGACTCGAGCGCGGCGTGGCGGGCATGCGCGCAACTACCACCGAGGAGGAGGGGTGGCGTCGCGTGTCCCGGACTCGCCCGACCGACCGAGCGAAGCGGCGTCAAATGCGCCCTGCTGACAGCCTGGGAGACGAGGAGTAGGTCGCGCTACAGAAGTAAAACGGTGTACTCGGCCTACTTAAAAATGTACTGTATTCAAAAAAAAAAAAATTTTAGCCTAATACAAACCTTGTTCAACTTGTAGGCATTTTATACGAAAACATTTCCCTCGAATAAACATTTTTAGACTTCGTATTTTTTAACAATTTGACGTGAAATCCAAAAATGTCTATTTTGCTGCAGCGTTTCTAACGTGAATCTTGTAATGAGAGTATTATTCGTGCATCGTCTAAGATGTGTTTTCTTTTCGTATATCGGTAGAATGGGATTTCAAACACTACAACGCAGCCCACGGTCCGGGTAGGCTGCGCCATTGTGGAAACCTTATAAGTTTATATTTAAAAAATGATAATAACATTCAGAAAGTATCAATGCACCCAACTTGCAATTGTCCTTGCACAGCTGCACATACAGAACGAAAGAAACTACGCTTTCGTATTTAATGCCACGATAGAATTAAAAAACTGTGGCGTGTATTACGAGTTCGTAGTTTTCTTGTCTTGTCTGTACTCCAGTGTAAAGTCAACAGCTCCAGTCAAGCAACGCTTCTTCCGAAACCAAGCCCTTCGGTTCAAACTAGTGTTCATATTTGACCCGGCGACAGTTATTAAATAAGCGGAAAAAGTTCACGTCTTTGGGAGCAAAATCTTTCATTGCAGAATGTTCGCCATAAAGTGGCCACTTTTGAAATCAACCTTAGGAAAAGTCACTGTCCCTACCTGCAATTATTTTAACGGGCGCACTGAGTGACATGCGCCCAGTGAAGTTGGTAACAATGGATGCGAAGTAGTTCAATTTCTTAACGTCGAATAAGTGTCGGGTAACCATTTCTGATAACTTTAATTATTGCTTTCGTTATCTGTTTTTTGTTATGCATCTAAGTGTAAAAATTAGCAGATTTGTAACATATCTACTTTTCTAATAATTTTTCAGTTTCACTTGACCACGCATAAATGAAGTGGTGAGATCCACGACGATGTTAATCTTACGTAAGGCGGAATAATACACAACGTGCATACAAGTAGAGTTCAGGCAGGGCATTCGAAAGTGCTAATTTTACCATGAATAGACTATACAAACGGTTGGAGTGAAAAACCGATGAGTGTGAAGCGAAGCGAGCAGCGCCTGAATGCAAGGGCCGGGGTGAAACGGGAAATCCCCGAGAAAACCCGCAGGCCAACGGCATCGTCCAGCACGATTCCCACTTGCGAAAATCCGGTGACCCGGCGAGGGATTAAAACCGGTTCGTATTGGTGGGAGGCGAGCGTGCTAATCGCTCAGCCATCGCGACCCCTACTAGACTGTAAGTTCACGTATACACACATTCCGAACGTGAAAAATTGGCCAAAACTCATAACGCGTAGCCTTTTACTTTGCAAGTAACATACACGCGGTTGATACAGTTCCCGGTTAGGCGTGTAATAACATAAGTACTTAGTTCATAAGTAACATCAGACTGGAAATTTAGCTGGCACAACACTACGATTTGAGTCTTAAAAACCTCAACATGCACTGTCCCGTCAGATCCGATGTCGTGATCAAACAAAAGATTCGGAAGGTCTGCTGTAATCATCAGATTCCGACGAACTCAGGATCGGATCGAGAGTTCCAACAGTTATCGGCTCGTGTACGACGGTCTTTAGGTTAGATTGATATCGGAACAAGCATATTTTGGGCTCAAATATAATAGCACTTTGAAGATTATGCCAAAGCGTAGTTCGGGCGAAACAAATCTGGAAGTATGCAAGAACTTAAAAACCAAAATAATCGTTTAATTGTTTTCATAGATTATTTTATTTTATTTTACATGAACACTTCAACGCATCAATAAATACTTTCGTGAAAAATAGTACAACTTTGCAAAGTGCTTTCCTCTGCAATGTTATCAAGGATAATTAGAAAAGTGCAAAGTTCCTCTTGATGAAAGTTATATTTCTTTCTCACCTAAATTCGTAACGTTATTTCATTGAAATAACGTCTCTTACGAAAGCTCAGTGCCAAGTTTTGTATTTTTATTTTCGCTGCGGTAAACCTTAAAGGAAGGCGTAATTAACACACTTTGGACTACGCTCGAGCTAAGATCGAGAAACGCCAGTTTAAAGATTCCTTCCTCCTAGAAAATAAAAATATCCTGTGGTTATACAGTCATTGTTCTGCTGGTATTTAAGAGAATCTCACAAGAACAATACAACCCAGTAGCTATAGATTTCCTTCAGAAAAAATGTATTTTTTGCTATACCCTTATAAAATAACACGATTGACCGTAAAATGTTTACACGGTAAGATACATTTGATTGGAGCATAATCAGCTCTGCGACCTCAGTGGCTGATGACCAGCCAATGATGAACGTTGTAGATCACAGTAAGCACTCCCAGTGTGGTGTGGACCAATAGAAGTGTGGTAAGTAGGAATACAGAAACCAACAGAATAGACGTTCCTGTAGTGGTGTATACAGGTGATATACTTCTAACTTGCCTTCAATTATAGTAAATATCTGCAGACCTGAATGTGTTAAGAATCGCAAAATAAAGTTAATACTTAAAATCTTGGCTGGGGCAAATATGTATTACATACCACAGTTAGAACCAGGTACGAATTTCTCACACACGAATAAATATAATCTCTCAATTTATCACCAGATTAAAAGCGGGAACATCCTTTGTGCCAGAAACTTTCATAAAGAATCTGGTTTAATTTTTAACCCGAATAGAAACAATATAATCCATTCGCGGTTACTTGACAATTTTCTGAAGCCCTGCTAAAGTTCTACTTCCAGGATATTCCTCCGCCTCGTGCAAACTGAGCTTGACCAAGTCTATAAAATCACACCTAAGGACCCCACACCGAATTCGTGCCTCGCTCTCAGTTGTAGTGAAATGATCCATGAGAAGTAGTTATTGTTAGGCGCTAACTACGCAAATGTTTACTCGCTGTTTTATTCGTATTTATTATAAACTATAAATTATAATTTGTAAGTAAAATATTGCTAAAACTTAAATTTAACGAAGATAAAATACTTATATGCTAACAGAGGTATAAAACGCTTCTGATGCGTGGCATATTTAGGAAATATGTAAACACGTCATAGGTGGGGTGATTTTTCAAAGGTTTGATTGAAAAAGGGCGAATAAACCGCGAATAGACTATACTATACTAGTTGAAGCTATCAGTAGTGACTCAGGGTTTTCACAAGAATAATACTCATGTTCAATAACAATACCTTTCGGGCAGTTCGGCAGCTTAGCTTAGCGTCGTGTCAGTGTGACAAGGAGTTTCCTTTATTGACAGGCCAATAAGAACTAAGTTACTTCTACATTGAAAGTCTCTGGTTCGCGGGCTGACACCTCAGACGCATGTCAATAAAATCATCCGATCACGAAAGTGGAGTTCAAACGTCACTGGTCATTAGGACCACGCAGGTTTTAATATGTCCACGTGGTGAGAAGATAAACAGCGATCTGAAAGAATAAAATAAGCACTGATCGATGGTAAAATTTATTTAAAGATACATGATTCCTTAACTCTATAGTTAATTTCACTACAAATTGAACCTATTTATGCAAAATAGAATACGACCATCCTACAAAGTTGTTATTTTGTGATAAGTATTTCAAATGATCGGTAAAAGACGGTTTTGGATTGTACGGAGGAAAACCAAACTATGTGAATTATGGCCTATGAGAGAAACTAAAATACATTCAAAGTTTTGCTCCTTAAACCTTTTTTCGAAGAAGATTCAGTTTGCTGCATTCTACTTCGCAAGAAAAATATAAATGTCAAAGGTATTAAAATAAAAGTTAATAGATAAAAAAAAGTAAATAATCAGTAGAATAACCACATCGTATAAAAATTCTACACATGGATTATTTCAGTTTGAATTACACGTGTGTTGGTTCATATTTCCATAGTTACATTTGCTCGAAATTTTTCTCGTTCTACGATAGTGTTTTCACAAATATGTACAAATGGCGCGAATAGGTCTATTGTTTCTCAGATGACATATTGGGCTGCTGTATTTTTTTCCACCCCGAGGCCAGAATTCTTAACACGCATTCGTTTCTAAAGTAGATCTCGTCCTTCTCTTCGAATCGGAATAAACGTTTATCCTCGCGGTTGACTCCCCCTCTTCATGACTGTCTAACGCAATATGTTAATGCCTCTTTAGTGTTGCATATTCCATCCACTCAGGGCTGGTGTGCCTCTACCTGCTAACAGCTCGTATTTACTTAGTCTGAATTATTATCCGGCGTCGTTACCTCGCACCTGGTGCAAAGACCAGAATCTTCGCCTGCAGGGTATTCTTCGTACACCGTTGTAATGTCACACGCTTGCATTGTATCCAGGCTGAGAGTTACATGCAAAAAAAATCTTCGAAAATAATATCTAAAAAAATTCAAAATCGACAAGGGAAATTGTATGTGTATAACAATTTTGACGTGAATACGTCTTTAAATTTGCAACCATAGTGGGAGGCAATCCAGAAAATCCGATAATAACAAAATCGGGGGATAGAGTTTGGCATTGCAGATACGGATATATTGTCTACATTCAACATTCAATTACTCCACTCGATTGCCAAAGGATCGAAGAATAATTTATGTTGAGTGAGGACTGCGAATCATTGTGCGCGACCCTGGAAAAAAAAAGGGGGGGGGGGCAGCAATTTTGAGTTCGTTTCGCCGCGTCTCATTACTTCCGCGTAGTATAACTTTTGACTAGGAGAAGCTACGACGCTCGTTTGAGTTTCAGTCGACAGCTCTCGTCAAGACCAATCAATTGCGTGTATAAAAACATTTGTGCGGAGTGGTTATGGTAAATCGTATGCTTTTGATGTAAAAATTAAGAAAACTTAACACAATGTCGGCCTATACCCGTCAAAAAGCCCAATCCAAATACATAAATCGTATACGGTTGGAAAGAGCATCTCAAAAGCAGTCCAGTGATACCCATAGCCTCCCATATGATCGAGTGAAGCGGTGCCGAGAACATAAAAAACATCAAGGCGTCCGAGCACGTCAACGTAGATGTATTCATGAACAAACAAACGGCTGTGTCCCCAACACAGCCAAACCCTATTTTTTATGGAACATAGAAGGAACTATGAGGACGTACCTTCATATTTATTATTTACATGAGTCAGCAGTACTTGCTTGGTAGAAATCAGAGGGTACTTAACATTGTGGCGAAAATCGCTTATTCCACGAGCTCCAGAAGCACAAGCAAAGAAAATGGCGGCGTTGGCCCGCAAGAAGCTGCAACCCCGTTCGCCAGTCAGCGCCTTGCAACGCAGTCGTCAGCAGGCAGACCATCCAATAGGGGATATTTCGCAGAGCGCAGTATCCAATCAGATACGAGGCCAGTTCCAAGAGCTTCGTGCAGCCAATGCAAAGTACAACGAACAGTACCTATTACATTTTCTGTTGATATAAACGTTGGTCCATTATGGCTGAGCCAGAAATGACAATTAAAACAAAATTTGCTAATCATTTCTGTTCTTTCCCATTGATTGCCCTCGTGCTTTGAATGAATTACACGGAGCTTAAATGGCTCTACTGTATTCTTATCCCACATATTTATTGCTACTTATTTTAAAGGGCAACACACTCAAGCAATGTACAAAACGTTGTAGATCAAACTTATGTACAGACCATTCACGGTTACTTCAGGTACTACTTCCAGGATATAGCTCCCCCCCCCCCCACCTCCTTGTGATCCAAACTTAACTAAGTCTAGAAAATTACACCACAAGGAGAGCGCACCGTATTCGTAAGCACTCGCAGCTAGACAGAAAATATTTTCGCTGAAAAACTGGTGTCTGTGTTCATCAACGTTGGCCATTCTTGCTGGCAGGAACCGAGTGCAGGTTTTTATTTCAAGAAAATGCTTTTATTCGTGAGGAAACTCTGAAAATAACCTTGGTCTAGGCACAGTGCCAGTATCAAGTGAGCATCTTATGGCGACGTCTCTAGCAGGATTGTGCGAAATAATGAGGTATGTCAGCCCAACAATTCCCAGACGAACCATCTATAACGGATGCTGAAATTAACAGCCATGTTCGCTAAAGAATGTTTCACTTTTAAATAAAAAATTAATTAGTAGACATTGTTTCGCATTAAGTTCATTTTCCTAATGCGCCAGCACAAATTTTTCAAGGGTTTTATGTTATCCGGAAATCCACGTTCAACGGAATATAGAGGTATTCAAATGGGAGTGTATTAAGTACAGTCATGAAATGATTCATCCGGGATTCGAACGCGGAACTCCAAAAGTAGCGCCTTAGAGAGAAAGAGTGTGTGTGTGTTTTAAAATGCAAGATAAGAGCTCTTTTAACGAAAATCACACATTTCCACTTAAATGTGAACTGTGGTATTTGAAAAATCATTAATAAATCTTAAAAACATGTAGTAAATGTAGTTGATTAATACTGTACGTTAGCATAGTAACAAAGAATTTTTGTTTTAAAAACACTGTGCCTCATTTTCATTTTTTTTTTGCAATACACAGTTGCATTAATGCAAGTAAGCTGAAGATAAAACAGTATTTGAGCAAGAAAGCCATTCTGTCAGTACTTATTTCGTAATCGGCACAAAGTTGTTTTGTAGGAGCCGCAGCTGTATATTGGAGACAACCTTGTGTTCACTACCAAAAATAAAATAAAAAAATTGAAATAGCGTGTCCCGTAAACTTGTTATGGTTACCAAAATAAACAATTTTTAGTCTATACATTATACATTTGCGTACATATTTCAATATTTTATAATAAATTAAAATGTTTAGGTTTATTTTACTGTCTAACTAACTGACTCCTGTGTCACTCATTTATTATAAAACCTTGGCCACAGTATGATTTCCAAAATAAAAACACATACTAGGTGTGGAAAATCAATTTGCTGTACACTGTTTCAACGGCAATAAGAGAAAACTTATGAATGACACTCAGATGGGACTGCTAGTATTTGACTGCGTAAGGACAACTTCGGGTGTGTGCGAATGTTAACAACACTTACAAATGTTCAGAATGTATGCCAGGAGTAGCAAGACATTGTCTGCAACGCTGTAGAATAGATATAAAAAAACAAAGTAGCTGCGGTTTCCGAGGGAGTAGATTCTCCAGCGGCTACAATCGCGTCTATTTTTCAATCCGGTGTTATAATGCATTTACGGTTACTTCGCACTTTTACGAAGCCCTGCCAAAGTTCTACTTCCAGAATATTCCTCCGCCTGGTGCAAACTAACCTTTAACAAGTCTAGAAAATTACACCAAAGGACAGCGCACGGAATTCGTGCGAACTCACTTGTAATAATATTTTCAATGAGAACTATTTCTTACTAGGCGCTGCCAACACACGTGTCTTCTCGCTGTTTTTATTCATACTTATTATGAATGAAATATTATAGTTTATAAATAAAACATAGGTATAACTTCAATCTAACGAAAAATAAAATACTTTTATGTCAACAGAGTTATAAAACGTTTGTGATACATTGCATATTTAGGTAATAACTGAACACTTCATAATAGGGTGAATTTTCAAAGGTTTGATTCAAAAAGTGTGAAAAACACAGCGAGTAGACTATAGCAGTATTGTGGTGCACACAATGTTCTTCAGAGTTCCTCACAGATAAAAATCTAACGATGTTATATATATATATGTGTGTGTGTGTGTGTGTGTGTGTGTGTGTGTGTGTGTGTGTGTGTGTGTGTGTGTGTGTAGATCCTCGACACATTCTCGTCGGTATATCCACATCCCAAACAAATTATTTATTTAGGAGCGACTGCACGTCTCGATTGTAATGTAGCGCTGCGCCGTCATGCTGGGAAAAGCGATCATCATCTCGGTTGGTGAAGAGCTAGCACAATGATTTCTTGCAACACATTACGGCAGCTTTCACTTGTCACCGTCCTGTCAAAGAAGAATGTCCCCCACAGACATGCCGCGTCTTGCTGTAAGCCCAGAAACATGAACTGCTTACTCTAACACAACGTGTGGATATTCATCTGGCCAGTTCATACAGTTTTGGAGGTTGAGAGTGCCATTCAATTTGAAGGTTGCCTCATCGCACCTAACGATCACGTAATTTCAGCCCTTTCAGACCCACTTTAGTTTACGGTTTCAGGTCTTGTAAAACAAACATTTTAAATAACGATGCGTGCTGTACTTAAGTCGACACAAGACTTGTTTCGTCCTCACAGCAAATGAGCTGTAGGCTGTATGTTCGGCTACACAGTTATATGAAATAATTGTGACGTAGACCACTAAGATGGTTTGCGAATCATTTACCCTTTGGTAAGATCATTGGTCATTGAGCTTAGCAGTGTTTAGCACAGACCAAAAAAGTACTCTTATGTACACTGCGTCTGACTGGGTTAAATGTTCGTGGTCGCTGCACGTGTTCATAACCCACTCACAAAATGCATCACTTCCATTTGGGTAGTATTCATTCATAGCTTGACGTAACGTCGGAATTTAGGGCCTCTACTTCACTCGCTTTAGGTTACGATGCACGTTTGATTTACTGACACCTGGCTCATGCGCAACTCGCCGTATGGACTTAGACTTCCCGGGAAACGTATGAATGTGAGCAACACAGCCCGCGCAATCCCTTCGTCCGTTTTCGCGCTCTTCCTGCGGCACCGCCCTTTCTTCACATCACACACATTTCCATCCCTCTCAAACATGCCACGTGATCGCGTCATTTGTACATGTCGTGGTTGGCTGCAGTATCGAGTTCTGCCCTCCATCGTCTGTGCGCCTCGCTCGTCTTCTCGAGTTTCCAATAACACGTTAAAATCTACTTACGTCGCTCGAAAGGTAACCTTATACCCTCCGCCATTTCATCTGTGCTGCTGCCGCTCGTAGCTGCAAACGGGGCTGACAACAGCATAATGGCTACGTGCGTTTGGACACACCCTGTGTTCATCTCACAGCGTCATATACACTCAATCCCTTCAGATTGTATTTGATAGTTTCTCTGTCATTAACGAACAAAGCGTTTTAAAATATCATGATTTCAATAACGGATTAGTGGAAACTAAGTTTGATTTTCTGAATAATAAGTATCTGCATGATTAACATCCGACATTCACAAAATATCTTTAACACATTCAGGTCTGCAGATATTTACTATAATTGAAGACAAGTTAGAAGTGTATCACCTGTAGACACCACTGCAGGAACGTCTATTCTGTTGGCTTCTGTATTCCTACTTACCTCTCTTCTATTGGTCCACACCACACTGGGCGGGCTTACTGTGCTCTACAACGTTCATCATTGGCTGGTCATCAGCCACTGGGGTCGCAGAGCTGATTATACTCCAATCAAATGTCTCTCACTGTGTAAATGATCTACAGTCAAGCGTGTTCTTTCATACGGGTATAACAAAAGATACATTTTTTGCAGGAAAATCATAGCTACGGGGTTGTATTGTTCTTATACGATCCTGTTAAATATTAATAGAAGAATTACTATATAACTATGCGAGTTTTATTTTCTAGAACGAAAAAAATTTTAAACTGGCGTTGCTCGATCTTAGCTAGATCGTACTCCAGAATGTGTTAATGACATAACATTTTATAATCAGAGAAAGGTTATTTTAATGCAGTGCCTAACGCAAGTTTATCATAGCATACAAGGTATATTACGCATCTTACAGTTTCTATTTTCGGAACTTTGTTTAATATCGATATTACTGTTTTTTGCGTAGTTAATATCGATGTTCTCATTTAAACGCGACTTTATTTATATAGTGCAATGATTGAATCCTACGATCACTCTGAAGTCTGTACTCTGATATCCCAGAAAAATAAGTACTTTTTTTTTATTTGATTTATTCTATGTTCAATCATATGTATTAACTGCGAGCCTTTGCGAAAATTTATTTAGCAGGAAAAAAAAAAGTTTTTTCTTTTCGTAGGATATGCATGATGGATTCCGGTTTTATCTCTCATAAATGAACACGTTGAAATTCCAATAATCACTCGTCGTTGACTTGATAGTTTCCTGCTTAAACCGTGCTACTGACCCATATTATGAATTTCTCGTTCTACTGTAGCAGGGGGCCGTGGTAGTGCAGTGGGGCTAGACCACTCGCCTCCCACATCTAGGCGAATCGGGATCGATTCCCGGAGGGGTCGCTCCTGCATTTTCACATGTGGGAATCGTGCCCTACGATGCCGCTGGTCAGCGGGTTTTCTCGGGGATCTCCCGTTTCCCCCGCCCTTCCATTCCGGCGCTGCTCCATACCCACCTTGCTTCAGCCCTCATCGGCTCTCAAGACCTCGATGTTAAGAGCCACCCAAATATCTGCGCTTCACTTCACTTCTACTGTAACATAACTAAATACCCGAGAGATTTGCAATTGCAATGACCTCGGGGGTTATTCTAAGTCTCTCATTCAGACAAAAAAACGACAGCTTCTTTACAGCTATCGTCTCAGGCCACCATTCTGTATTCTAAGCTTGAAACGAAGGTCGAGTGACGTCACGAGTGGGGTTGGAACTTCTCAACTGCTCACGAGCAGTTGGCAGGCTGGAATTTCGTAGCTAAGCCAATATGGCGGGCATCGGTATGAAACAGGGGCCGTGTATTTCAATGATACGGAAATAAATATTGTGTAGTATCAAGTCGGTGCAGCACGTGTTTGTGTTGTATGGAGTTATAATTTTCCTACACGTGCATTTACGATACGAACAAGCATGCAAATATTGATTATAACTATTACAAACGTGCATCACACACGTCTGTCCTTATTAAACGTAGTGCACAATATTATACAGACTATTTTACTCGTAAGATGTTATTGCAAACGCGTAATTGTTTGAATACACAATTGTAAATATTTATTCAATAAATGACTATTACCTTAACTTAGATAAACATTTATTCACCTCTCAAACAGCATGTGTTCGGTGGCCTAGCGGTTAATTTGTGTGCTTCGTAACACGAGGGTATCTATGGTTACAAATATAAACTCTTCTCCTGTATGGTTTTTACTTTGTTTAAATATGTGAAATGCAGTTATGTGATGTTATGCGGTAACACATTTTTTTCTTTTAAACAGAAAGCTTATAAGCTGTGTACATTTGTATTTTGAACCCTGATAGCCTGCCGTTTGGAATGTTTTGGGGCTGGCTCGGTTACGGTCTATTTCATTTAAATTTTTAACGGTTCTAGGAAAGTAGCACGGCCACGATGTATGCTTCCACCACAGCTGTTTTTCCAGTGAAGAAAAAGACGATTGTATGAGTCCAACGCATACTTCCATTTTCCTCGTGTTTCCTGTTGTGACGGACACTGAAATACTATCGCTATCTAACTTCCGTCCAGTAATTAATGTAGGATATTATAGCTAGGTTGGCATTCCAAACTCATTAATTTCTGTAATTACCAAGTTATATATGTTGGGGTTCTGTTTATTTTGGTTCGAGGGAAAAAGGAAACAGTGATGCTTTTGTAAAGGGGGGTGTTGAGGGGGGGCTTTAGATTCATGTCTTTCGTGAGACATTATTTTGATGTTATTATGAGTGTGCGGCATTTTTTTTTTGCATATTAGGTATTTTGATGGAGAAGTGGAAAATTTTGCTCGTATTGAAATAACATTCAAATTATTTAACTTCGAAAATTTTAACTTTACTGGAAAACAAAACTCGATTCATATACATCGATGTTAATATTCGTATCGATGCAGCAATACACACACGCACGCACACACACACACACTTGACCCAAGTTAACCTTACACTCGTTGAATTTATGATATAGACAAACAAAAAAAATATTATTCTCTCACTACAGAAATATGGAAAGTTCTGCATTTTCAGGCCGCGTGTATTCCAATAATTATATTAACAGTTTACAAATACATTTACAAAACACGCAAACTTACTGTTTGTAAAATTCGCAATCACTTGAACACGAGGTTTTCCATGGCTCTGCAGTACACTTCGGCGGACACCAAGGTTAGGAATATTAATAAAATCGATTTAAGATGTGTACATGTATTTGTTATTCAGGACAGATTTATGTGAAATATATAATTAACATCTGCTAACATCGCTCCACTTAGCCTTGGCTAAATATTTTCATTTCCACATACACAAATAGTTTGCTAAACACATTGGGCCTCGTCCGTAACACGTAAACATCTGTATCTCTCGAAGGGGGGGGGGGGAAATACTGTTCAACATGGCCACCAACCACAGTTTCTCAAACTCCTCACAAAATCAATGAAAACCGTACACTATTATTTTCTTATAAAACACGTATTTGTAAGTTTATGCTATTGTTTACGAGCTAAAAAATATAAAGCTTACTATTAATGTCTTTAAGTAATTTTTTTTACAGTTTTGTGAAATTTTAAAACAAGCAATTCTAGTAATATTTTGTTGGTATGTTGTCGACCATGCGCAGAGACAGGAACGCTCGTCTAGCTTGGAGTGGGGAAAAGTCGGTAAAGAGAAAATGCCCAATTGCGCGCCCGTGCTAAACGACTGATGACTCTGAATACCGTTTTGAATCCGACGATAATTTTGTCGGCTGCGAGACAGTAGGTTCATGACGGTGTTGGCAGTTACCGAAGAAACTTAGAATAAGCCCCCTTGTAGGCTAGACTTGACGGTCTTATATACGCTCATACAGACATCAACTGTTTATTGGCTGATTGCTGTGGTAGTAAAAGGCGGTGGTTGGGCGCACAATTTATTGCGTGTTTGTTATTGGCTCGTTTATCTCCAGGAGGTGTCAAACAACACGTCGACCAATTACAAAAGTAACATGAACGTACATGTGTGTGAATTCCAACTTGTCTAAAAATGAACCCGCGAAATTGTCGGGTATCTAAGCATAACACAACTCCTACAGTTTATTGGGTTTGATGACGAAACAGACATCTGTGTTCGACTCCGAGTACAGCACGCATTGAAAAGTTTCAGAAATCATGAATTGAATATTTTAACACTGTGAGACTAATTGTAACTCAGGTTACAATGGAATAAAATTTTCTCTGCGAACTACGGTAATATTCATGTGGACGTGGTTACGTCATTTTGTTTTTGCTTGTGAGGATCTTAAAAGAACTTTATTAAACGTCAACACTAATTTTCGTGAACAAAATAACAATATTTAGAGACACGGAAATTCTGCGACCTCATTCGGCAACAAGCTATGCTCCACAGTCCTTTGTACACTCGAGCATCAGCTGGTAGTTCATTGGCTTTTGCTCCAGTTTAACACCAGACCAGGCACCGCTGGATTCGGCCAATTTATCCTTGCAGATTAGTTATTGGTAGATGTAGTGACATTTCGCGAAAATATTTCAAGACAAGTTATATTTGAAAACACTGTAGGGTCTTATACGTACCTCGATTGCCTGAATCACGTTTTGACACGTGTTAACTGTCTGCACGCGAATCAGGTAGGAATCGTGTGTTTATTTTTTAAGGTGAAGTTAAGGTATCATCACCTTCTCTTACACTTAAACACTATACATAATAAAACAGAACTACAGATGATGGTTTATCGCGGGAGAAGATGGCATTGCTAGTATTCAATGTGCTGCACACACGTCCGACAGTTTTATTTCCTTATTGGCCGTAACGCATGTATGACTATTCCACTGGACCAATGAGGATTCTGATACTATAGGGTCGAACGTTCGCGATTGGTCTTCAAACAACTGAGCCAAGCCAAAACTTTGTTCATCCAATCACGAAATAATAAACTTGTTAGAGTGTTATAGAACGTATGTTTGCTCAAAAAATATTCGCGATTTTCCATCATATTTAAAAATAACACTTTTTTTTTATTAATAAAAACAAATAAAAATGAAACAAAACTTAATATCAATTATAAAATTAGAAAGTAGTTGATATGAAATATATAAAAGCAACTTACATAAAATAAAAATAAGCTGAATAGTGAACTTACACAACTCCTTAGGGATTTACGAAGGAAAGAAAATCACAACATATAACAATCTAAACACGTACAAAAAGACAAAAAATTACTTAACATAAGACATTTTATGTTTGCTACGTCTAAAATTATGTAAGTTACCTAAAAATAGACAAGAAATAAAATAGTAATGATCGTTTACTCGCACTGACACATTCACGTGTGTGTGTGTGCATATATATATATAATTAAATACGAGGTTATGGGAAAATTTGTGGTTGCCACCCATGTGTATCCAGTGTAACATTGTAGGCGTGTGCGACGACCCTCTACAGGGTGTGTGCGCTGTACCGTATTTATTGGTACACTTCATGTAGGTACTTACACAGGTCTAAGTAAATTAGATCCCGTTCTGATCATCGTAATAAATCTGTCGCTTACCTCCACCTGTACAGGCGTGTGCCATCCATACTTCTCGTTTATATTAATGGTAAGGGATAAGAAAATAAAGGTAGGGGCCGCGGTGGTTGAGCCGTTAAACTGGTCGCCTCCAACCAGGGCGAACCGGGTTAAAACGGGTCCCTCCGGACTTTTCGCAAGTGGGAATCGCATTTAAGAATCGTGCCAGGAGTTGCTGCTTGTTGGCAGGTTTTCTCGGGGATCTCCCCTTTCCCCATGCATTCCGGCACTGCTCAGTTCTCACCTCTCAAGACCTCGTTGTTAAACGCCACTAAGATCTCTCAAGTCAATTCAACTCAATCACTTGACGGAGTTTGTCGGTGATTTTTGTGAACATTCTGTATGTAGTACTCAGGTCAGTGGGAGCCAAAAATTACGGGAAGGGGAGGGGGATTTGTTTCTTCATCTTTCTTCACTTTATTCACTCGCGACGCTCAAAATCGAACGAGCAGTCAGTTGAAAACACTGTGACGTTTACGACTTCGCAGGCACTAATAACTATAGTGACCTGCAAAATCCGCGGTTTTTTCCGACAACGTCCTAACATTTACCGTCGTATACGTATTCTGGTGGGTGTAATTTGTTTATTGGCTTCTGCAGTAGTAGGGGAACATTTCCCTTTTTGATTTGGTTGGACGTGACAGGGCCAACCACTCTTTAGTTGCTTGCTATTGGTCCAAAGGCGTGCAGAAATATCCGAACAAACTTTAGTCCAATGAGAAACGCAGTACAGAAGCACAAGTGTTTGAAGTCTAGTCAGTCTTGAAATAATGCGAATTTTGCAGGTTTCTACCAATAACTAGGGCCACCTGTTTTTCGCGAATATATTTGTGCGCAGGATAAACATCAACACTCTACGCGCGCACATGCAGACATCCATTGGCTATTGCCCGGGTGTCTGTGTGAGGATACATTCTCTATTTGACTGGGCCTATCAGAATTGAGTTACTCCACCACCTGAACTTCCGTGATTGGCTGGCGGACACCTCAGAAGCGTGAGAGTTCAAATCATCCAAACACGAAATTGTTTCTGAAATGCCGTGGAATCTTTCACGAAAAACAGGTTGCTCTACTAATAAATACCAGAGACCCGGAAATTTAGCGGATTCATCCGAGGACAAGTTAAACTGCATTCACGTGTACATATGTGTTCGTGCTTCCATTGGACCATAGTTTGTTAGATACGCCCCGACCGACTTTCAACCAACAACGAACCTGCAAGGAAAATGAGAACTGAATCCCATGCTACCTGGTTTGGGGTTTAACTGGAGCAACAGCCAATGAACTACCAATTGATGACCGAATGGAGAAGGAATGTGGAGTCTAGCTTGTTGCTGAATGAATCCGCGAAATTTCCGACTCGTTAATAAATATTACTGTAGAAATTCTCACGAACTTTATAGGAAAATACGAAAAGTTATTTCTAAGCGAAAAATCGCGGAATGAACGCAAACATTCTGTAATTATTGTACTACACACCGTGATATAATAATTGCGCGCTTCGTTTTTACCCTATCGCTAGAGCCACGAGTATTTCGCGAGTTCATTCGAAGGCGAGGTAGACTCCAAGAGCTTGTTCTTTTCCCTTACTGTTGTGATTGGACAACAGTTCTTTAGGCACAGCCCCATTCAATTGCGAACCAATAATAAGCATGGAGCAGTAGTGTGTGCGAATGTTTAACAATCCTGTACAGAGACTCACTTGATCACAGCAACCAATAAGCAAATGATAATGTCTCGAGTGTATAGAGGACAGGCCAGCCTAGCTTGCTGCCAACTCAATGCGCGAAATACTCTTGGATCTACCTAACGCTTATTTCAAGTGCAGCGTATATCAGCGAAACAAGAAGTTTACGTCGGCGACCGGAGAGCAATTCCCCTGCTCGCTCTTTATTAAACTGAGGCAGGAATTTTTCGACGGCGGCATCGGGTGAAGAATTCCAACTACCGGCAGGTAGTACACGGTGCTGTGTCCCAAATTATGGAGCGACGGCGGAACGCCAATCACAGGTCGGGAATCCTAGGAATGTGTTACGGGAGAGGATTTAAAAAAACGCAAACACTTTGAACGCTCTGACGTCGATCGGCGTGCCATCGAAATTAAGTTATTGCTTCACGAACGGGTCTTTTATACGGTGCCAGGGAAAAAAATTTTAAATCACACCTACATACCAGTTCAAAGTCCTATAATTTCTTCTTTTCTACCTTTCTGTTAATTCTGCTTTCTTCTAAGTTAAAAATTGAATATTTTTGTACAAGGGGAGTAGAGTAGCTGAAACAGTTCAAAAGTCACAAAGTTTTGTAAGTTTTATGAAATGACAAGAAATTTCATAATTATTATGGAAGAAAAATCCTGGTTCAAAAATGCGTTACGATACGGGTATTTTTTTTTTTCCGAAGAGAACTTACCAAAGTAAATTTAATGCTAGCATTCGAAAAATTTTTAAAAATTTATCAACTTGAAAAACATTTGTGCCTGAGGGGGGGGGGGGGGGGGATTAACCCTTCTGAAGTTGGAAATAAAAATAAAGTAACAAATTTTTAACTTTCTTTTTAGTGCGTTTAGAAATCCTCGTCTTCCCGTAAGGTTGGCAACATGTGTCCATTCTGACGTACCCTTATAAATAGAGTACCTTGTTAGTTTTCATTATTTTATTACTGAAATAACAACATAACAGTAAGATTTAGATGTAGACAAAACTCCATAACCTACATTTTTCGGTTTGGTTTTGCAACGAATATGTTATAATGAATAACTCGCTAAAATTTTATGAAATTCGTCAATCTTTCTTTAAGGCTAAGCTCTAATGACATTATGTTTTATTTTATTTTCAGTGTCACGTAAGTTCATGACATATATTTCATTTTCGTTTAGTGAGAATAAAAATTACATTCGCAACACCCTAGTTTTTTTTTTTTTTTTTTTTTTTTGTTTCTGTCCTTTTAGCCGTCTCGTGGGAAGAAAAAGTTTATTTGATATCGTTATTTTAATTACTTCGTAAGTTAATTGCAAAAAGACTAAGATAGACTATCTAATCATCGCATCCACAGCTGAAAGGGAAGTTTCCCTCTGATTCCCAATAGCGGAAAACATTTTTTCAAATTTTCTCAAATAATGGGGGGGGGGGGGGAAGGTACGTAAAATGCATTCCTGGATAATATCGTAATTATTTACACAACAAGATACACATTTGTACGAAGCTCGCAGACCCGATGTTCAATTGTCAGAACTCTGACTTTACAATATTGTATTGTGTATCAGTGGTTTCGTCAGAGGAAAGGAGACGTAAAGTCAAATGCTAAAGTTTTCTATTGTGTAAGAAGGTTAATGGTGGTGAGTAGAGTCAGTCGGGCAGCCTCACATTCTAACGGTGTTTTAATTACGCATCCTAAGTAATTTTCGAATACAGTCCATTCCGCCATCGTGGCAATAACACTTGTTGACTGCGAATTTAAAGCTGACACATTAAGTTGCTCGAAATGATGTCCGATGACTTGAGCCTGCTGGTGATGTTCACGTTTTTTTAAATATTATTCCCGTATATTCACGGGAATGTTTGCGTAATGTACAAAAACGTTATCCGTAAACACGATAAACAGAGCTAAGCTCCGTAAATTCAAAATACAGAACATCTGCGAGTATTTACAGCACCGAGTTTCGGAACGAACAATTCAGAGTTGAAGTTAAATCTTTATTCGCCACTGTAACCAGAAAATAACCGTTTCTGCCGCAGTTGTCATATCCACGCCCGTTAGGCCCCATCCACAACCGACTTGGCTTGAAATATCATTACTTACAAAGCATAACAAGCGGAACTGCCTGTCTAAAACTGGCATTCGCGTGAAATAAATAAAACCCTTTTCTATAGCTAATCAGATAGATCAAACGATTAAAGGCCGTTCACGTTAAAGTGAGCACTCTATAAATCAACCCTTGAAAAAAAACCACTGCCCGCAACTACGTATGTATAACCACGTGTGCCACCACACAGGCTGGGGATGAACAAACCCAGTTATGTTGGCAGTGAAATGTGAAAAGTAGTTCTACGAACTAACGCGGTATTGCAAGTGTAATGTTTAAATTTATGGCTACTTAAAGCTGTTTGAAGTTTATTTTATACACTTTAAAGTAATTATTGGCGTAAAGATAATGTATTTACTGTAACTCGTACTTATATTGTGTCACGTGATCGGCGCAACGGACAAAAACCAACGGCCCGTTGTTGTGGTTCCTTCATGCTCGTTGCTTGGCTTTGATTGTGAGGCAAACAACACATTTGGAAACTGGAAGTTGTTGTGTGTTAATATTTCTCATTTATTTTTCAGCTTATCTGCAATCATCACTGCTGTACTATAGGTCGTATAGTGTTTAATTGTGTTGTAGTGATTTTGTGTAAAGTTATGAGTTCCAGCAAACTACGTACAAATATTCAGCGTCAGGAGGACATTATAAATCTCGCCGAAAGTATTTATTTTTTAATTCGTCGAGGAGAGATGAAGCCGTGCAAAGTGAACATTTCAACTGCAACTGTCCGGAGGTAAGAGTAAATGTGTTTTTAAGGCGTATTTCCCCAAACAGGTTTTACGAAGTGTTTCCCCCGCTTATCGCCAGTACGTTATTGAAGCAAATCGTTGAAAAAGAACATGTAGGAATCGACAGTTGGAAACGTGGTATTATAAACGAAAAAGTTAAATAACAATAATGAAAGTAAATGAATGACAGCAGAAACGCGACTCTAATATATTCATGTGAGTTTGCGAAGTATATGTCATATCCTAAGTTTGACAAATAATATAAAAAGGTATGTGTACTTATGAACCTATGCCCATCTGTTTAACGTTTCTTTTAAATCTGTCTTGAGAATAAGTGCAAATTTTGCCGTCATAAATTATACGTTCATTTTACACGTTTTTATATCACTGTGTTGTTTTGTAATGTAGGCCTAACATCAAATACGTCTGTACGTATATATCTAGGCCCAGCCATGTAACCTTTCTTAAACCTGCCTTGGTAACAATTGCAAATGTGCCTGTCAATAATTATACAGTAATTTGACACGTTTTGAAATTACTGTGATATTTTATAATGTAGGCCGAACCTCAAACTTGTGTTCATATGGTTATTCATCCCAAGTTACAGTGTTAAGTTTTACTATTGTTAACACAACATAAACGTCGCAGTTTGACGCTACACCAAAGGTGTTCCAACATATAAACTATAAAATCTTGAAGCTAGTTTTGTTAACTATAGACCTATAGCTGTTCTTGTTGCCGACATTCTTTCGTGATGCAAGTGTAGGCCTAATTGTTTTATTAGGTAATGCTTGCCGTAATAAGAATTAGAAAGTATTTATAATTAATTGTCAACAGTTAGGCCTATAGAACAATTCCATGTTTAAATTTAGAAATTGATGTTCGACAAGACAACTTGCTACCTTTTGAGAAATATCAACGAAGATAGTGTGCGTTATTGAGTAGGCATAATTGTTTGTAATATCTGCCACTTTGGCCCCAAAAATATTGTAGTTATTGAAATTTAATGTAACTGTAAATTACACGTCATAGTCAACACCCCAGACTCCCAGAGCTCCTGTTTACTTGCGAGTGCATGTTTTGTAAAGGTTTGATTACGTTAACCAGTGTGTGTGTTAAATTAAGTATTTCTATCTAAAGAAGCTGTATGAGCTAGCTTTCAATAAGGGCCGGGCTACAATTGACATACCAAACACATCCACACTTATAGCGATAAGCACATACAAAACACAAAAACACAGTGGCCTGGCTACAATAGATATAACGATTGTAATATTAGTTTGTTTATGTTGCTACATTTGTACCGAAGAAATTAAGGTCTGTACATAGAGTTGGTAGTGGTTTTTTTTTTTCTCAAAAATACATATTTTCAATTTATCCGAGACATTTTTAAATGGTAAATTATTTAAATTTCAATTTTTACTTTAAACCTTGCCTAAAAGCGTCACAAAACTTCCGTGGTTGTGATTATCCATAAATAAACAAAAGAAACTATCTTCTCGAGGAATGAAGTAAAAATTCACACTTTCTTGATTTGTAAATAAGTTTTTCAATTGATAACATATTATAAGTGTCGGGGCTTCTGATTGGCTGTTTATTGACGCACAGCTATAGGAACAAGGAAATTTAAACCAAGTGCTTATCGCTACGCACAGTAACTTGCCTGTAAGTATTACTTTTATAATTTGTCCTTTCATTTTACTGTCATTTGTGGATATTTATTAGTTTTACATTAATAATAAGACATTTCTTTCAGCTTTGTGTGTGCACGTATGAACCATTATTGTATGTATAGTGATTTTCTTTAAATACTTCTCTCATTTAAGTTTTCAGTTTTGCTGCAGTCTTTGTAATGGAGGAACCATAACAATGATGAGATTCCATGCACTTTACCTGTAAAATTGGTTTCTTGAGGTCTGTGTGGGTTTGACAAAAAGGAAATGTCTCACCCATTTGTGCCACAAGAGACACAGGAAATGTGGCCATCACCGGATCGGCATTTCACTTAGCTGTAAATAATATACATTATATTTAGAATTATTTTGTACAAATGAAGGTGGTGCCAGTTACAAGCCTGGTATACCCTTCTGTTACCACTTCAATTCACAGTATAAATGTTCAGTTCTTTTTTGGAGGGTTTCAGAAGGGTACTAACAGAGTAACGGTGTAAAAAAACTATATGTAAATATACACAAATGCATTTGTTGATATGTTTATATTTTTTGTGTAAATTCTTTTTATTTTATATATATACATAATATGCTTATGTTGAAATATATTTATCTCCATTTATAAAGGTGCATATAAAACTATCCATAAGATGTACATATACGTGCACATATTTTACATATTTTTTCTTTGTTATATATTACATATTTTTATATACTGCCATGTTTGCACCGTCACGTTAAGTTTATTAACACCATCTACTTCTGTGCGGTGATGTACTCTTTACTTGGTTCAGATCCCCTCGTCTTTCCTTGCCTCTCTGTCTTCCCCTTTCCCCTTCGTGCGTCATTATTTTTTGGTTTGTCGTCATTTTTTATTTAAGTCCTTGCACGCCTTTATTGTCTACTTTATACGCTTCAGACATCTGCTACGTTACGCCGCTACCTTATGCCTGCAGGATGTATGTTTTTTCCTGATGGCTTAGTTGCACCTAACTTCAGTCAGCTGAGGCCAATCACAGCTACCATGTTTTAGAGCTGACGTTTTACTAGTCACGCTACAGAGCGATGGGGCACTTAGAAAACGGTGAGTCATGGGAAACGTTAAGTCTGCGGTACAGTTTTTAAATGTTTGTTAATTTGTGTGACAAGTGGTGTTGTATCTTGGTGTGCAGTAGTGCTAGTCTATTTCAAAATCTGGATTTGGCTGCCCTTCCAAATTATTTTTCGGCTAAGTAATGTGTGTCCCTTTTTAACGTGTCGTGTTGGTCCTTGTTCACCACCAAAGTTTAATGTTTGCGTTTTCCCGGTTTCCATGACTTCATCGCTAGGGCATTCATTTTTCAGTTGTTTGTTGTGTAAAGTTTTTTCTATCGGAGCTTGTAACATGACCCAAACGATTATATATGTTACGTATTTTATATATATTATTTTATATATTTTATATATATACCAAAATATATTATATATATGCAATATATATATTGTATATTTTAAATGATATATATGCATAGTATATATGCATAATACATACATATATATGTGTTAAATACATCATATGTTACATGTTTTATATATAATATACATGTTACATTCGGCAGTCCTAAAATGTAATCATTGAGTTTATTAACATGATGCAATCACATGGCAATGTTTGTTTACATGTGGTGGAAGGATACATAATGGGCAAGAAAGTATAACTTTAGCAGGACGTTCAAAAGTGCTCACTTTATCGTGAACGGCCTATAGGAAATAATTTTTCCAGCGCAGGAATTTTTATATGCATAAGCTGGCTACAGCAGTTTTTATTACGTTTCGCATTCTCATCGTCTGGCGTTAAAAACTTGGCGTAAGATACTCGTCTTAACGCCAAGTCACGCTAGTAACGCTAAGTAAGTCACGCCAAGTATTAGTTGTGGAGGCTGCAATATCAAATACAGCGTTTTACTTATTTATGCTATTCATGTTGTTTGCACCATTTCGATTGCAGACGGGGCCTTAGACCTGCAATTTCAAACATTAGAAAGTAGCACCAAGCACCCGTAACAATTACCAATACTTAAAACACTTAAGAATTACTATAACTCGACCGCGACAAGGGTACAGCTGGGAAATATGCGAACTAAAAGACCACGCCCCTCTCCCTATGCCCAGTGTAGTTCACAACTAGGGAGGAGGTGAAGAAAGCTCTCAGCTGCGGTCAGGTAGTGTAGCACTGGCCATAACTCGAGCCGCAGTATTTCCTAGTGAAGAGGGGAAGAAACCTCTCTGCTGCGGTCAGGTAGTGTAGCACTGGCCATAACTCGAGCCGCAGTATTTCCTAGTGAGAGGGGAAGAAATCTCTCAGCTGCGGTCAGGGAGGGGAAGAAAGCTCTCAGCTGCGGTCAGGTAGTGTAGCACTGGCCATAACTCGAGCCGCAGTATTTCCTAGTGAAGAGGGGAAGAAATCTCTCAGCTGCGGTCAGGTAGTGTAGCACTGGCCATAACTCAAGCAGCAGTATTTCCTAGTGAAGAGGGGAAGAAATCTCTCAGCTGCGGTCAGGTAGTGTAGCACTGGCCATAACTCGAGCCACAGTATTTCCTGTTCTCGTACGCTCGCAATTGATGGAAGTGTTTATGCGCACATGAACGATATATACATGACGTTGAGTAAAAGTGACAATGGTGTTAAGTGTTTAATAATGCCATCAACGCTCGCAATTGATGGAAGTGTTTATGCGCACATGAACGATAGATACATGACGTTGAGTAAAAGTGACAATGGTGTTAAGTGTTTAATAATGCCATCAACTAGTTTGTCAAGTAATATTACTTAACACAGTCAGTGCAGAGATGTTGTAAGGAATGTGATTTAACTTTGTGATAAGTAAAAAGCATCCGGGCATCTTATTCATCCCTTACATCATGCTAATAAATGTGCGGAAGCTTCAACAGGTATATAGGAACGAACTAGGGCCTATATTAAATATTAGAAACGAAGGAAAACAGTCTTATGTGAGTGATGAAAAACTACATAAAACTGGGGAAAAAAGGGTGGACAATTGTAAAAAGATCTGTTTAGACGATTTTGATGGTGTAATTTGGCGCACCGTACAGAAGTTTTATGCGGTTAAAGGAGAAGTCCCTACGATAAAGAATTTCCTAACTTTTTAAAAATAATAGATGAAATTTTCTGAAAACGGGAGGTTTTGAGACTAACCCTTTAAAAAATTTGATTTCATTTCAGAAAGTGCATAAACAAAAACAAAAAAAAAAGAATTAGTGGAAAGAAATGGCATTGTCGCTTGGAGAAGTGGGTATTTAAGGTGATTGAGACAAAACAAACAAGCTCGTGAAAACCAACTGACAGTAGTTTAAGTTGCTGAAAACTTGATTCATCGTACATAAACAATAAGCAGACGTTGGCAAGATAATGAAAACATACGTGCTTGAAGAACGACAGTGCAGGCCAGAGATGGATAATCACACACGCAGGTTGTGATCAAGGTTTCATTCCTGGAGCATTTGTTACATTCGAATCGAAATCTAAGAGTGGGGCCTACTACGACGCAACTTTACAAAATGGGTTCAAGAAAAGCTGATTCCCAATCTCCCTGCAAGTTGATTGATTGTAATCCATAACGCTTCCTATCATCCGATAGAATTTAACAAGCCACTAACCACAGATGTACGACCAGACCAGATATTCGTGTATGGCTGGAAAACAACAACATTCCATATGAAACGGACATGACGAAAAGCGAACTTCTGCGGCTTGTTCTTTGTCTGCGTCCCCCTGCAACGTATTGCATTGACAAGGACAATACAATGAAGGTGTGCTGTTACCGTTATGCCACTGTGAGCTCAATGTCATTGAGTTCACATGGAACATGGCGAAATCGTGAGTTGCAGAAAGAAACGTATCTCAAGATGGTGCTAGTGCTGAGAATCTCAAGATCGATGATATTAATATTGTCAGCAAAATAAATGGGAGAATTCTATTTCACATGTCCGTAAGACAGGAGAGGAGTATTAGAAAAGTGACTGTCTGATGGAGTAGGAGACAGAAACATTTGCTGTGCATCTTGGTGACTAGTATAGACAGTGAAAGTGACACAGTGAAAATAGGAACACATGCTCGGGCCGAAACCTCTCAGATTGTGAAGGAATATGCTATGTTGTTGAGTGAGAATTAAATAAAAGGAACTTAAATATGTAATATCAAATATATGTTAATTCGGAATACTGGTTATAATGTCTTTGCACTTGAACTTTGTTTTAGATGTGAAGACTATTCATATTAATTCATTTCAAATTCCAACATTCAACATTGATAAGTGCTGGCAAGAGTGAACGTAGCATTATTGTGCTATTTATTGTCAAAAATTATCATTTGGCTAACGTAAACATTGATAGCATGTGTCAGAAAAGTTTCTAGCTTGAAAGGCGAGTGTGATAAAATGTAATTTATAGTTATGTGCGTATATGCATGCATGTATAATCCTACATATAACATATTACCTTGGATATTTCTATATCGACAGTGAAGGCCTGTAGTGTGCGCGATACTGTTGCATACATTCATGCAAGCTGGTGTACACACTCGCGACAGTTAACAATGGTTGTGTTCCCCCCCCCTTTTTTTTCTCACAAGGTCACCCCTAACACATCACTGCTCGCTACCTGCTGCTAGTGCTGATGCCATTACCCTCCCCCCCTCCCTCTACGGCTTCACACTTGTCACTGTCGAGTTATAGAAACTGATATAGGCTGTTCACGGTAAAGTGAGCACTTTTGAAGGCCCTCCCAACAGGCATTAACCACTAATGAATATATCTTATTGCAGCCTAAACATTAAATTTTGTGGGTGGTGTAATGTATACACTGTGTTTATTGGTCACACTGCAATTCTTATATTAAAAAGCAGCAGGAAGATGGAAATTGGATGAAAGGAAAAATTTAGAAGGGCCTTAAAAAGTCCTCACTTTACCGTGAACAGCCTAAGCCGCTACTTATAACATTTGTTGAAATACTGTATTTATAATATCACATTTGCCAAGCCGTTGTAGGTTAATGATAAGGATAATTAATACGAAAAAAAAATATTTTGATTTCTGTTCCAAACTGGCTCCAGGACTTTTTTTTTCCCCCGTAACATTTTCTAAGCCGGAAATAAAGGAAAGCTGTTTATCGAGTTTACGGAGATGTTCAGTGAATTCGGAAGTTGAGAAAAACTAACTAGCAACTTTGGGGAGATGTTTCGAAAATTCACGGAAATCTGTGTGGAAACTTACGGAGAGTCCGTTATCGAGAAGCAAAGCCCCCGTTGTTTTACGGAAAGTACTGGCCAATTTTATAACACTTTTAAAACAGTGTCCGTATGCCAAACCGGTGAACGTGTATTTACACTCTAAGAAGTTATTCGGAAATTTACCATACCAGTGTATACGCTTAGTGAGAAAGCAGGAATGGTAATGTTTTCCCTTATACATTTATTGTAGCGTTCCTACATTTGCTCAGGAAACAGTCAAATGTGTCGAGAAGTTCCCAACTTTGTATAGTAGAGACGCTAAATCCTCCTATATCTGCAGTTTGATGTGTGGTATTATTTCTATACAGTATATCGGTTAAAAATCTTCTATTCATATCTGTTTACTCAGCAAAATCTTTTGTTGAGCCAACGAAATATATTTTTTGCCCTTTACAAATAAATCTTTTGTTGGCTTTTTATTCAGTGTGACGAGAAGCGTGTTGTGTGAGACCAATGATAATGATTGGAGACCTGACAATTCGTGAGTTCAATGACCTGCAGACTAGACGCTACAGTCATATGTATAAATAATGCGAATATTAACTGAACATTGGTTGTCTGCTGTCACAGTGGAAGGCGACGATTGAGTCAGCATTCTCCGGGAGGTGTCAAACACCGTGTGGACCAATGGCTGAAGTTATATAAACACACTTGTTTTGAATTCTAGCTTGTGTCAAAATGAATCCGCGAATTCTTCATGTCTCTACCAGTGATGTACAGGGCAGATAGTCTCAGCAGTAGCAGACGACTGAAAGTGAATGAGTGAAGAGATATGGGCGGCTCTTAACACTGAGGTGTTGAGAGCCGATGAGGGTGAAGTGAGGCTAGTATGGATCAGCGCCGGAATGAAAGGGCGGGGGAAACGGGATATCCCCAAGAAAAACCACCGACCAGCGGCATCGTCCGGCACGATCCCCATTTGCGAAAATCCGGGACCACCTTAGTGGGAGGCGAGCAGTCTAACCGCTCAGCCACCCTGACCACACATCTGAAAATGTTGGTAGTAAACGATAATTCTACATAAGAAACTGTAATAATGCTGAACCATGCCAAGGATGCAAAGAGTACCCGTGTGATAATAGTAGAATATTTTCACCTGTCTTTAATGTCAAAATTATAGTTAATACAAATTAAGATTTTCTTATCATCGATAGCAAGTCCATTGCTAATGATATGACAATAATCTCGTCAGGCTTAGCAGACGGCATTATTTCTACCGTTCGTACCGAGCGAGGGGACGCCGTGGTAACTCACTGGACTCGCATTCGGGAGGACCCGGGTTCGATTCCCGGTCCGGCCATCCTGATATCGGTTTTCCACGTTTTCCCGAAATAATTCCATGTGAATGCTGGGATTGGTCTCTAACAAAGGCCATGGCCGATTCCTTCCCCAGTCCTCCCCCAATCCCTCTTCCCTGCGCAACTTGCACCGTCTCTAATGACCTCGCCCAATTACACCAATTGTGTGATCTAAATGTTACACGTCTTAAGTGTCTAGACGTAGAGTAACGGAGAGACTTAATTCTGATTGGCAAATCAACTAAGAAAATGTCTTCTCGTAGACACACGCCACAATAAGCAAAAATAAAGAGCATGGTATGTCCATAAGGTGTTGAAATCTAGCATGTGCGGATTTTTTTTTGCGCGAAATTGGGGTGTCCCTAACCTTCTACTGTTGTTGCTGATGGCGAGTTTTCTGTCACTCAGACCAGTGATTGTATGTTGGGAGTTGCCAACTGCTGGAGAAAGTAAGGCAGTCCGAGTTGCTCTGGCCAAGACCGGGTCCTACGTCGACATGAGCCCTTCTAGCACGGTGTGCAGAGGCGAAGATCGCCCGAGGGGCGACGGACGTGTAAACATTTTGCCGACACTCGACCCTGCGGACGTAACTGTTTGAAGAAGTGTCATCGGGAGGAGCGATGTCGAAGGGCGGCTGGAGGTAAACATGCGCGGTGAATATCCTGGCCTTGGCGTCTCAGGCAGCTATTTCCACCGACGTCTACGACAAAGCCGTCTTGTGTGCGGTGAGGTCGGGGCCCGAGGCGGCAGTCGGGACGGGGCTGACCACGTTGCACGACCTTCTTCTTGAGAACGGACAACTGCTATTAATAAAGGTGCGCTAAGCCCAAGACCAAGCCCGTCACATCGGCACACGTACAAACGCACCGACCGACATATACGAGCTGTTTTTAAACTGCACGTCGAAATTCAAACCATGGCATCTATGGATTCCCCCCCCCCCCCCCTCCCTCGCCCGTTGCCAACCAAAGTCCGGTCACGCATTTTTCTTATCACCCCGTACCCATGCCCTTTCTGGGTAATACAGGGGTGTATGGGATGCTACTTTTTTATACTTTATTTTCTCATTACAGCCTTCATGGATTACAATTTTATATAATCTTGCAACTATCTACACCAAGCTGCCTGGAAGGTGAGAGTGACGCGGTTTTCCTGCATTCCACCCTGAATCCCCTAGCAGCTTTGGGGTCAATTTATTGATATTCTATTATATTATGCCTCTATTGCGGCACTAAACCACTACTACTTATATTACATATATTTCAATTCCAGCCATCAGTTCTGGAACTGTCAGCGGAGAGGGGGGCCTGTGGACTCTTTTCGATCCCCCTATCGACTAATGCAAACAATAAATCCTAGTATAGGCTGTTCACGGTAAAGTGAGCCCTTTTGAAAGCCCTCTTCTTTGGAATAATAGTCAATAAATATGTTTTATTTCAACCTTAGACGTTAACTTCCGAGAGCGGTGGAAAATGTTTAAGGATATAAAATGGCCTAAAGGGAAAAAATAACTAGGACCTTTACCTTGAACAGCCTATAACAAAATGTCTGGAACATTCATATAGTGTTTTTTTTAATTTAAATTGAAGCTAGCAAAACGGCGTCGGGAGTCTGCAACTTCACATACCAGCGTGCACAGCAAATTGCATACCACTAAGGCGAACAGAACTGACGCGTCACATGACGACCGCCTGTACATAGGCCACCATGATATTTGCGTGCAGACCCTACAACGACAATACCGCTGTTTGTGTGTTGTTGCAAACAAAATGCAATCATCTCTGGCAGCCTTTACTACTCAATTGTGAATCCCCCATTATCCAAGAGGTGTACCAACAAGCAGCCACTAGCGGCGCCCACAAACCTCGAGTTTGTGGCGTGCTATGTGCAGGCGATCTCCCCGCATGGTGCGCCAATTCCGTTCGCCTTGGTGGTATGCAACTTCATGTGCACGTAGGTACGTGAAGTTGCTGACTCCCTGTGTTGTTTTGCCTAACTTCAACTTAAATTTAAAAATACTGTACAACCTTTCCAAACATTTTTTTACTAGAGGCTGCTCACGATAAAGTGAGCACTTCTGAAATCAACCTTAGAAAAATAAAGTCACTGCTCTTACCTTCTTACCTATCGCTTTCTGTTTTTCTCATGCATCGAAGTATAAAAATTGACCGGATTTGTTACACATTTTCTTTTCTAGTAATTCCACGATTTTACTTGGCCGACGCATGAATAAATTTATGAGGCCCATGTCAATGTTAATTTTACATAAGGCGTAAGAATATACAGCGTGCATACAAGTAGATCTCAAGCAGGGCTTTCAAAAGTGTTCATTTTACCGTGAACACAGTATAGGACTTATTGTTTCTATTAGCCCATATATGCTCTGGTTTTAATTCCGACATGTTATTTAAAAAAAAACACCATGTATGTAGAACATTGCAGGAACATCACAAACCTTTTGGGGTTTTCTAGCCATAAATATAAGTCGTAGTTACACACACACACACACACACACACTCACTGCGCCTCGGGTAATTCCTACGGACGTTGCAAGACGCAGGCCGAGGCGTAATAAAAGAGCGGCGTTGAGTAAAACATGGCGCCAAATTCAGGTCGTGGCAGACGGGTGTCTGGACCGCGCAAATGGAGAATCAGCACTTCACCCGGTAACCCAGTGGCAAAGACACCCACACGGAGATTATATCAAATAATCCTATCAAGTATTCCTTCAAAATTGTTAACCTATCTGTAGTGCGCGGGCATTCCGCCAGTTTTACACAGCAGAGAGAGGACATTTTCATGAAGTACTTTCCGCAACTTATCGAGTTCTGCGGTTCCTGCAGAAGGACGCTCTATCCGCTGTGTTACTGCCTTCGGTGATTTCAGCACCGCTTGTTCGTGAAACTAACGACTTTTTAACGGGAATCACGTTCTGTATTTCACGATATTTCAGTCCCATGACTCCTGAATCACGCATTGTAGCACTCGTTATTTTCGTCACATGATCTCAATATCACACTTTGGGGCCGTGTGTAAAGTTTCAGTTTATTGGCTGATGCCCTAACCTTGCTCTCTTATTGGCTGACGACTTTCCACGCCCTGACTTTTCATTGGTGGGAGACTGCTCATGTGCTGACTTCTTGGTGGAGGGAGACTTCTCCCCATTACACTCATGTTGCTTTATTATGCCATGCACGGTCTGGAGACGCGGGACTTCAGCAGAGGACACCAGAGACTGCACATCACCGCCTGGGACGACTCACCTGAGCTTCGCTGATACTCCACCTCCTTCATCACTGTGGCTTCGACATGATTTTACTTCCATTTAAGATTTCGTTTTTCTTTATAATATTATGTACCAAGTCAACTCTCTCGTCTTCCCCAAGTAGGTAATTGCATCATTGCAAGTGTATATGTTTCAGTGTTTGATTTTATTAAATGTGTTAAATTGACTTAGTTTATTTCCTATCGAGTGTTTGTGCTCAGCCCTAGACCGCTCGGGTATCACATATCTATTCCAGGGAATGGTCACTACAATTCTTTTCCTTATTGAAATGTAATCACTAATCATAGTAATACCAACCAATCTAATAATTATTAGTATAATTTCTGAAACTAAATTAATATGTGTTCCTCTTGAGCCATCACTAACAATACATCACACATCATTATAAAAAAAAAACATAATCTCGTATATTGATGTCATCTGACTCACAAAGCATCAATATTACAGATACACACAAAAAAAATCGACTAAACGAACAACACCTACACTGTATGTACAACACCTACACAAACAACATCACACTGACACCATCACAACACTGGCACAGACATCAAAAATATGCGACGGACACCTCAATAAAACGACAGCATCAACCGTCGGCCCCTCTGTCTCCGGAGAGGAAGGCGTGGTGAGGGTTGAAGGGTAGATGCAGAGGAATTTTAACTTTTTACATTTTTAAACCACAACGTAACGTTTTTCTTTAAGATTATTATAAAATATAATTTATAGCCTCTGTATTTTAAAATTTAACTTGTTTGTAATTTTTTTAACGTGACAAATTTTATGTTTCGACAGTTTTCCAAGTTTATTTTAAATTCTAGTAACTAGACCAGTTATAGCCTTCAGCTGGGTGCTGGTGCCATTTTAATATGTTCTGTTATTTTCACGGTAAAGTGAGAGTTTTTTAAAGCCCTCTCATTTGGAATAATAGTCAATAAATATATTGAATAATAACTTTAGATATTAACTTCCGAGTGCAGTAGAATATACAGACTGTGTATACTACTTACATGGAAATATTTATTTAAGGAGGTAATTAATGGATATATAATTTCTGATTATAAAGTGTAACTAGGGTCTCAAAAGTGTTCACTTTACTGTGAACATCCTATAAGAGAATGTATCCTCACGTAGACACCCGGCCAACAGCAGAAGGATGTCTGTCTGCGTGGACGTAAAACGTTGATGTCTATCCTGCGCACAAATATTTCGCGAAAAACGGGTGGCCCTACTGATATACCAGAAAGCGTAACATTGAGTAGGTAATCATACAGAAGCAAAATAGCATGGCGATTCCTGTAATATGGGCGTGTTCACCACGCTAGTGGCTACGTGAGGCTCTGGAGACGAACCTCGTGCCTGACTGGCCACTACACGCCGCGGAGACTCCCTTTTGGCTGGACTGCCGGGTGGCGGGCAAGATGCCGGAAGCTGATTGGCAAACGTAGTTCTGACGTGTCACTGGCCAGTGACCACCCCCCCCCCCCCCAGCCCACCAGGCTTGTACGGTACGAGGGGCTGTCGCGCTTCTGCATTCTTAACACATTCTGGACTACGCTCGAGCTAAGATCGAGCAAACGCCAGTTTAAAAATTTCTTCGTCCCAGAAAATAAAAATCTCTTGTGGTTATATATTCATTGTTCTGCTACTGTTTAAGAGAATTTCACAATAACAATACAACCCAGTAGCTATAGATTTCCTTCAAAAAATGTATTATTGTTATATCCTTGTAAAAGAACACGATTGACTGTAAAACGTTTACACAGTAAGAGACATTTGATTGGCGCATAATCAGCTCTGCGACCCCAGTGGCTGATGACCAGCCAATGATGAACGTTGTAGAGCACAGTAAGCCCGCCCAGTGTGGTGTGGACCAATAGAAGAGTGGTAAGTGGGAATACAGAAACCAACAGAATAGACGTTCCTGCATTGGTATATACAGGTAATACGCTTCTACCTTGTCTTCAATTATAGTAAATATCTGCAGACCTGAATGTGTTAACCGGTTCGGTCACGCATTAATCTCCGAGTTCATGCTTTGCAATCGCGTAATTTTTTGGTTTGCGCTGTACTTGGGTCCAGCATTTTTATTACAACCAGTGGACAGCGTACTGCATGCTCGATGGTATTGGCACTAACCAATCATGTCAAAGATGTGTGAAACACTCCATAAATCAGATTAGCCACAAGGTAGACTGTCAAAATACGGAGCGCTGATGCGTCACTCTGTACAGTGCGGTCATAATCATCAGTAATTTGCAACATGTCCACGATCGTGGACACCGCGACTGAACGGGTTAACCCTTTTGCATTCCGCGTTGATTTAATACTTCCGGTGTTTCAAATAAGAATATCTTTTACGCATGCCGCACTTAACCACTTAAGGTACAGATTTAGTTTTCACTTCAGATGTTGCTAAAACAAGGAATCTATAGTGTGAGTAGTACTTACGAATTCTTTATGACAACTTACAATTTGGAACCCATGGAAAAGGTCTTCGGTAGCACAATACAAGAAACAGCCAGTTTTATAATAGTTTGTATGTCAGCAGCAGCCAATAGCATTAACCAAGGAGAAGCAGTGTGTTGGATGGTGTTAGCTTCTGAACTTAAGCATTAGCCAAGGAGAAGCGGTGTGTTGGATGGTGCTAGCTTCTGAACTTAAGCATTAGCCAAGGAGAACCGGTGTGTTGGATGGTGCTAGCTTCTGGACTTAAGCATTAGCCAAGGAGAAGCGGTGTGTTGGATGGTGTTAGCTTCTGGACTTAAGCATTAGCCAAGGAGAAGCGGTGTGTTGGATGGTGTTAGCTTCTGGACTTAAGCATTAGCCAAGGAGAAGCGGTGTGTTGGATGGTGCTAGCTTCTGGACTTAAGCATTAGCCAAGGAGAAGCGGTGTGTTGGATGGTGTTAGCTTCTGGACTTAAGCATTAGCCAAGGAGAAGCGGTGTGTTGGATGGTGTTAGCTTTTGGACTTAAGCATTAGCCAAGGAGAAGCGGTGTGTTGGATGGTGTTAGCTTCTGGACTTAAGCATTAGCCAAGGAGAAGCGGTGTGTTGGATGGCGCTAGCTTCTGGACTTAAGCATTAGTTAAGGAGAACCGGTGTGTTGGATGGTGCTAGCTTCTGGACTTAAACATTAGCCAAGGAGAAGCGGTGTGTTGGATGGCGCTAGCTTTTGGACTTAAGCTTTAGCCAAGGAGAAGCGTTGTGTTGGATGGTGCTATCTTCTGGACTTAAGCAGTGCTGACTACAACGTCACCTGTTCTGAAATATGTCACATGTGGAGAACTAGTATACTCGCGGTAAAAAGTCGAGGGGTTCAGTTGGCATTGAACGTGTGTCATTAATACAACCAATGAGCTCCAGCAGACTATTTTTTTTCGTGGTCGCAGATGTGAACCAGCCATGATGCAGAAGCAGTAGCAGTGATTACGGATCAGTTACCCCCAAGGAAAATCATTAAGGGGAATGGTGAATGAAAGCATTATACTTGCCCGATTTTCGATATATAGACCAACCTAAGTCGTTTTTGAAAGGGTTTATCGAAATTTCTGGCTCGACAAGACGTGTATAATAATTTTCAACACCTTTTTCGTTGTTAGTTTTTAACTGCCTTCATTATTCTCGAAGCACTAATGGAAGTAATAAAGTGATTTTATTTCATATCTTCAATCAAAGCTACGAGAATAAAAAACACCGATAATTTTCAATCATGTATTAAGGTGTTCGAAATTGTTATTTACATCTTGTCGAACAAAAACTGTTGAAAAATCCTCTTTATAACAAATTGTGACACAAATTAAATAAATATATGATTTTCGGGCACTATTACCCTTAAGCAGTGAGGCTCGCAGCCTACACCAGCGTGAAACATTATAGTCTGTCCACGGTTTCTTTACAATTTTTGAATCAAACATCTGAAAAACCACCCCGTTTATGCCGTGTTTAGTTATTTCTAAATGTGCCATGTATCACAAGCGTTTTATGCCTCCGTTAACATGAAAGTATCTTATTGATCATCATATTGAGATTTTATTTATAAATTGCATTTCATTTATAATAAATACGAATAAAGACAGTCAGAAAGTATATGTGTTGGTAGCGCCTAGTAAGAAATAGTTCTCATGCAAAACATCATTACTACTGATTGCGCACGAATTCCGTGCGTTCTATTTTGATGTAATTTTCCAGAGTTAGTTAAACTTAGCTTGCACGAGGCAGAGGACTATAATGAAATTATCTTTAGCAGGGCTTCAGAAAAGTGTGAAGTAACCGCAAATAGATTATAACTAATTGTTATCGTTATAATGTTTTTGTTTTAATGATTTTCCCAGACAGCATCACTAAGGGTGCTGACCACGAAAAAACTAATTATTTTGTATGTTTACAAAATACGTTAAACTTGTGGACATTACAAGCAAGCACTATTTCCTCCCGTAAAATTTTTTAAACCGCATAGTTTTTGCATAATGGTATGTCAAAATCACAATTTCAGTGTTTTTGATACGTACAAATAATACAAGCTAACTCACTTACCGAAATGAGATCATTCACTTTGAAATAAGATACCATAAGTTACTTCAAGAACTGCTTGAAATAAAGCAATTAAATATTTTCACAATTTTTAAAATTTTCTTAAAATAAGACCACTTTCGTATATTTTTTTATTTGTAGCAGCCAATTTTTTTTTGTTGTAAATCGTAATATGATAAGCAGACATTAAAATGAATTGAGACAAGACCTTTCGGTCCCCTTTGTTAAATTTTCTTTAAGTGTTTTCTTTTATATTATTTATATGTTCCGAAACACTAAAATTGTTATTTTGACATGTCATTATGCAAAAATATGCGGTTTAAATTTTTTCATGCGAGGAAAATAGTACTTACTACTAATTTCTACAGGTTGAACGGTGTTTCTTACAGATGTAAACAATGCATTTTTTTGAGACCAGTAGTGGGTAGTAGCCATTCCACCTACATTTTTCTTAAAAATCTTCGTAACAAAAATTTATGACCAGACATCAAGAATTAAAGCTAGACATGACATAGAGGGCTAATTAACGAATTTTTGTTTTAATTTGTACGGTTTTAGTTTCATTTTGTATTTTCCCGTGTGATATTGACATTATTAAATAATTAGGTAAGATTATATCACGGTTGTAGATGTGAGACTAAAGATTAGATACGTGCAAAATTCGTGTTATCATTCGGTGACAGGATGGACTCCACAAGTGAGCACAGTTCGTGGTTTCATTGGCCGCTGCACGTTAATAAACGCCACCTACCTGCTTGATCTCCTTAAAAGAGATTGGCCACTCCATCACTGAGCTAATATTACTGGCTCAAGAGTTCTCCGAGGTGTGCCAGACATATTTCCAGCCAGTGACTGAAGTCGGTCAAACGTACAGTAACTTGCAGTTCAGTCTCTCCTTAAATACTAACGCGAATTTTTCACGTCTCTATTCATGTCAGAAGAATAAGTTGGGTTTCGAAATAAATGTTAAGATGTTCCCTATGCTTTGACTAGCTCGGTTGGTTTCTGAACACGTTAGGGAGTTTTTTTTTTTTTTAACATGACGTTTTCTGCCCGTAGTCCTGCACGCAGTTGGACGGCCTGGCCATACGCCCCGACCTCAACGCCGCCATGTTGTGATTCCCCTGCTACTCGCGAGGGGAGGGATCGCCGGCCGCATTACACGATGTACGCCGACTCTCCAGTACTTGGCAAGTGTTCAGCTGCCAGGACACGGGCCGTCCTCGGCGCCCCGAATTAATCAGGGATTGTTCTAATTAATTTTGGCGTGCGAGATTACGCGCGGTGCTGGTTCCAGCTCGCTTAACGGGACACTAACCCACTTCCCTCCCCCCCCTCTTCACCAAACCCTACCCTCAAACTGGCACGTCTATGCATGTTGCCAAATGAACCGAAAACGAGACGACCCGCCCAACGTCACCCCCCCCCCCCCTCCCCCAAAACACTGTGCGTTTGACAAACAACGCCGCGTGGAGCGGAATGTTGTTCGTGTAAACCGAGCCGCCCACGAGTTAAATTACAAGGCCTGTGTGTGGTGTGTGTACCTTATATCAGGTTTGCGAGGGGCCGTTTTGCTAACGCTTCGTATTTAACTTGTGTTTACACCCTCCGCTGACGAGTTGAAGGGTTGGTAAGGGGGGTTTGGGGATGGGGAGGATGTCACATAGCTGATACCCAAGGTGCAATAACCACAAACGCCAGAGCTGACGCCCTACGCAGCCAGTTTGAAGCCAGGCGAATATGGAGCAGCGCCAGAATGCAAGGGCGAGGGTAATGGGAGATCCCCGAGAAAACCCTTCAGTGGCATCGTCCGGCACAATTTCCACACTCGGAAATCCGGGAGGGACCCCGTAGGGAATTGAAGCAGGTTCGCATAGGTGGGAGGCGAGTTTTCTGACCGCTGTACCACCGCGGCTCCACCCGGACTATAGAGTACTTGAGAATACACAAGTGCGTCAGATGCTCTTACCGCGAAATCCAGGCGCCCACGCCACCAAAATGGCATCGAAGGCCGTTCACCAATCAGCGGCTGGTAACCTACTTGCCAGCCGATAGATCGTCCAATACGAAACCTTTCGCAGGATTCACTAGCCAATCAGGCGCAATCCCGGTTCCCACAGCTTCGTGTATCCAGTCACAGAATGAGCACGCCGGTATCAAAGGAGCCGCCACGTAATTTATTATCTGAGTGTTTATTTACTCTGTGGCTACAGTCTGTCTCATTAACGAGTGCGCCTTTTTTTAATCAGTTCTAAAGGCTAACATATTTACAGCTGTTTCCATGACTACGCCACTGTCTCCTCATGCCAAAAATGTTGTTTACATAACCACATTCAGCTGACTGTTTGCCTGCCCAGTATGTCAACAGAAAATATTTTGCAATAGAAATAACTTCATACAAGGCTATTTTCACAACTGTCAAAAATTTCCACTTGTTCTTGAGACATACTGTACTTTAAATCCTCTATAAGTATAGATGATGGATTATCGCGGGAAAAGTTGACAGTTTGCTAGTATTCAACGTACTGTACACATGTCCGACAGTTTTCTTTCCTTATTGGCTGTCACGTATGTCTGAAGCTGCTACCCCATTTCACTGGGCCAATGAGGATTCTGATACTATAAGGCAGATCGTTCGTGATTGGTCTATAAACAGCTTAGCCGAGTCAAAACCTTGTTCATCCAATCATGAAAGAATAAACTAATTAGAGCGTTATAGAAGATATGTTGGCTCAAAACATTTGTGCAATTTTCCATTATCTCTATCTGTGAGGATTCCTAAAAAATTTTACTTATGATAATTACATGACTTTAAAGGCGATGTATTCAACTGTGGGTGCAGCCTGCTTTAAGAGACAGCTGAGGTATTTAACAATCGTAAACTCTGCGTATTGGGGTCCGGATTTTACCGTTATTTGATACCAAAACCTTTTTTTGCCCCCTCACGACTGTCGTACGCGTATTCTAAAAAGTGTTCAAAATGGCCTTGTCGAATAAAGCGCAGGATACCAAGGATTAAAAAAATTGAATTGCTTCGTGTGATATGATATTCGCACTGTGGCGTGGACGAGCGTCCAAAATATGCAGATAAGAGATTTTAATTATGTGAATATCATGAGTGTGAATACAAACGTGACGGCTACAAAAATTCTAATTATTGGTGAAGCTCTTCGACTGATTTCCCTAAGGCGAACCACGTAAAAATATATAATATATAATGTAATATATAGTATTTCTATCAAGAGTTTATCCCAACAATAGCATAGAATAATATTATATCATAGCGGTGCAAATTTATTTAGAACAAGATCTAACATTCACTGGATAAACGATAGAAATTATACAGTGTTAAAACAGCTTTTTTTGTAAAAAAAAAAAATCGAGCGGGTTCGACTGTTTATGTGAATTAAAATAAAGCAGTAATTTCTCTCCGTATTGAAGCCAGCAAATCCATGTGTAGTGAATGCTGATTTCATCCATTGACCTGAGAATTCTACAGGAATTAAATAACAACACTCGCCTGTCTTTTAGGCTAAACGTAATATCTCTCGTAAATCAAGTTTAATATTGTTAATTTTTAGTTCGGTTTTATTACCAGACGTAGCGTTAAACTGCGAAAATATTTGATGTGGACGTATTATCTACAGAGGTCCGTGGATTTCGCAGATTATTTCTGTAGAATGCTAGACTTCAAGAATTCGATCTCGTGCGTTCATTTCATAATTGAGTTGCGTTGAGAGATTTGGGCTGCTCTTAACTTTTTCAGTCGAAAATAAATACGGTATATAAATTTAGAAGCTGCAACAAACAAATATTTTGTTGGGAACTGTACTGACATCCAGACGGCGCTTTGTCTTACATCGGGACCAATAAATATCTATATGTGCTCTATGTTACTGACAACAGTGTTTTATGATTAGAGACAGGTACTTTTAGCGTAAAATATTTCAGGACCAGTTGTACTCCAAAACACTTTAGTAGTTCATATGCTCTCTCGTGGTTGGATGATTTTAAATGCCGTATGCCTCAAGTGTCTGCCCGCGAATCACGGACGTTCAGTATCGGAGTACTTTATTATGATTGGCCTAATCAAATAGGAACATGTCTTCTCACGTAGACACCTGGCCAATAACAAATGGAAGTTGTGACTGTGAACGTAGGATATTGAAGTATAGCAAAACCACAAATATTTGCGCGAAAAACACCTGTCCCTGTTTATGAGTAGAGACCTGAATAATTCGCGGATTCATTTTGGGACAAGCTAGAATACAAAGCACGTGCGTTTATGTGATTTCATCCATTGGTCCACACGGTGTTTGACAACTTCTGGAGAACGGTGTCCAATTGTCGCCTTCCACTGAGACAGAAGCCAAAAAAAAAACGCAATTGATATCGGCAAATTTGTACACAAGATTGTAGAGTCTAGCATGCAGGTCGTTGAACTCGCGAATTTTTCAGGTCTCTATTTAAAAGTTATGAGGCTACGGAACATAATATCAGCAGCGAATTATGTCATTCACACGTAGGGAACCTCTCTCATTGGACAATATGTTCTGCTGTGTACAGTGCACGTCGTTCAGACCACGTCATATATAACGTTCCAGATAAAGTACACAGTTGTGGTGAATTCTACTGTGGGGATGGCTGCAAGATAGATAGTGTGAGAAATAATATTTAAGCCCCACGTATAGTTATTAGCCACTGTGGTGAATTAGGGTTCTTTAATGTATGTGAAAACAAATAGAGCGATATTTATATGTGTCATTTTTATGCAACATGTAGGCAGTGTTTGCTAATAAACAACTGAATGTGTAGGTGACAGGACACACACTGCAAAATACTAACAATCACCGCAATAACATCAACAGACTTACATCGTACCAACATGTTTCCTTTGTATCCAGGCTTATCTCCGCCTCCACACAGCTATACATATGTCACACTTTAAATATTTGCTGGTAAATAATAATGAAACTTACTACTAGCATATCAGTCAAATAAATCCAAGGTTGAAGTGGAGTTTAACGTAGACCAAGTCGTTTCTCAATTCAAATACTTCTCCCGACTTTATATTATAACCACGGAATATTTACAAATACCACGCAGCAGCTGGACTAGAATATTAAATTTAAAACTCTGTATGTCTGTCAAAATAGCAAATATGTGTGTGTGCTTGGCAACCATTATTAAAGTATTTGCAGTGTTTTAAAAGTTCGTACCAAAATTAAAATTTTTTAGTGTGCAAAAAGTTTGGTTAATGTTCAAATAGTAATCACACTCACACGTTACATTTTACAAGAAATCTGCCTATGAGTCTACCTTGAATAAAATGCTCCTGGATAGCAATGTCAAAATTCAGTATAGTAAAATACGAGTTCTTATTTTCAGGCACTGTGTGATCAGCAAGAAAGTGTTGTATTAAATGTGTAGTTAACAGGAAACGTCTTTAGCTCTCCACCGCTGGACCAACGGTCACTTAGTATGGCGGTGATAAGATACCTTATATTTCTGCGTTATACTTAAAGCTGCAAAGCTCCTAAGCCCTCTTCAGACAATTTTAAAACACCCTGTTGGCTATTTACGTAAAACGGAGCATATTTGTCGCGGTCAAACTCACTTTTAAGTTATAATTTTTCACTGTTCAGAAGGAGCTCAGGTCTACCCGATCTGTTACTTTAGTGACCCATTTCAAACAAGATGGAGACCAGAACATTCTTTCAACAACTCCATTTGGCGTCGGTTACCTGATTTGAATTTACCTTTGCGACATAGGGCTTATATCGGATTGCATTCGTTATTATTACAATCACTACGTTGTTATCAACCATTACCAACTTACACAAACTAACATGTAGCTCAAAACTTAACAATATGAAAATAAATACGTAATATTGAATATAACTGCTGCATGTACTATAGTAAATATGTAAAATAAAATTGAAATTAAAATTAAATTACTGAATAGTAAACTTATATGTAGAACACGTCACAATAGCATTTCTTTAAAATAAATATGTGTGTACCTACTCGTATACTAGATTTCCATACCATTGTAAGGCTTAACAATACTAATTAGATATTCTACATAATGATACGTTACACGTTGACTGAAAGGGTTAACATCTAGGTCTTGAGATCCGATGAGGGTGAAATGAGGTGATAATGGAGCAGCGCCGGAATGCAAGGGCTGGGGAAACGGGATATCCCCGAGAAAACCCGCTAATCAGCGCCATCGTCCCGCACGATTCCCACTTACGAAAATCCGGGGGTTTGCCCGACCGGGGATTGAACCCGGTTCGCCTTGGTGGGAGGCGAGTAGTCCAGCTGCTCAGCCACCGCGGCCCCTTCACGATTGAAGCACTGTTGTTTGGACTGCCACTGGACGGCTGTTTAGCCAGTAATAAACAGAAAGAAATGTCTTCAGCCAATCACGTGCAACCAAGTCAAATAAAATACGAAGTCTATCGACGTGGTAGCAGCCAAGGAGAAAACATCTGGGGCTCTAGTGCGTAGAGAACAGAATAAGTCTAGGCTACTGGCACACACTCGTGAAATTCACGTACCTGTGAATTCACACTGAATTTAAAGTATTTACTCTAAGCCTGAATCAGTGATATCAATCAGAGTAAACACATTCACCGAAAATCAGTTGATAAGCTACTGCCGTCTGGCGAATCAAGCAAGATGACTGGGTACAAGTGACTGGTGGCAGTGTAATTCTCAACATTCACTGGGATTCACAAATAAATCAGTGAAATTCAGCCGTCGTATTAATTAGCTATCAGGCACTGATTACCAGTCACGCTATTTCTTCTGGTTTTCACTGGTTTGACTTAATTCTTCACTGCTTCACGTTTAGAGTGTAGTAAATGCAGTGTTTAGCAAATATCGAATATAGTCTATTAACGGCTCCTTCACACATTTTGAATCAAACCTTTGAAAAATCACAACGTGTATGATGTCTTTGATGCATTCGTGTCATACATCACATGTGTTTCATAAAGGCTGTTCACGATAAAGTGAGCACTTTAGAAATGAACCTTAGAAAAAAGTCACTGCCCATGCATGCATATATATTGTAATGGGCGCACTGAGTGACATTCACCCCAGTAAAGTTGGTAACGAAGGATGGAAAGTAGTTCTATATTTAACGTTGAATAAAAAGTGTTAGGTAACAATTCGTAATTACTTAAAATTATTTCTTTCACCTTGTGTTCTTTTAATACGCAGAACTGTAAAAATTAGCAGATTTTGTAAAGTATTTCTTTTTCGAATGATTTTACAACTTCACTTGACCGACGCACGAATTAAATGATGAGGCCCACGGCAATGTTAATTTTACATAAGGCGGAGGAATACACAAAGTGCATGCAAGTAGATCTTAAGCAGGGCTCTCAAAATTGCTCATTTTACCGTGAACAGCCTATACTTCTACTAACGTAAAACTGCTTTATTTTTGTTTAAATTAAATCTTTAAATATTATTTATTTATAAATTATAGTTAATATGAATAAGAACAGTGGAAAAAATAGGTGTGTTGGTAATGCCTAGTAATAAATGTGCCTCTTTGAAAACGACATTACCATTTTCTGGGCACCTTAGATCATTTTAGTTAGTATTACTAAGAATTCAGAATTGTCTAACTTTTAACATTGTTGTTTATTTGCAGTTTGAGAGATTTTGCTATTTCCTGTTAAGTAAGCTAATTTTGCGCCCGCTTTTCCGAAAAGTATTTTGAAATCTATCTCTGAGTATTAACCTGTATTTTATCGTTTTAGAAAGTATTTTCCAATTCCAGTTATTACCCTGCGTTGTGAATTAATTTTAATCGTTATTTTGCTTGTTGCGACACCTATCGGGACTTTTGTCATTCTGTTTTGTTTGTGTGCGTGTGTGTGTGTGTCAGTAGTTTTGGTGCACCCCATGTAATTTGTTTAATTTTGTTTGGCTGTTTGCATTCAGTTTCCGCTTTTCGTGAATTTCTTTTCGTGCGATGTTTTGAATAACTTCGTTTTATTTTTCCAACATCTATTTTTTAGTAATTTGACTCGATAGTGTGTAAAACCTTATATAATTTGGTTAATCACTGTTAACTTTGATAGTCACTGTTCCTATGGCCCAGTATGTTACTCTGGCCTTTGTTTTTATTAGCTCGCCAACTTTTGTGTCAGTATATTTGTTATTCAGCATTTCAGCATAATTTGTCATGTTTGTAATTTGTCTTGAGGTAATTTATTTTATTGGCCAGAGATTTGGTTAAGTTTTCTCTATTTTTAACAAAAGATAGTATGTTTTATTAGTTATCAATGTATCGAGAAAGATACAATATAAAAAAAAGTCACGTTTTATGTGAAATACCTTTCTCAGAATTTTGTTCTATGTTAAAATATTACTAAATGTTTACCTTACTTTTTTCAGTTCGTTAAGTTAAATCACGTGACTATTTAGTTTATTTTCGCAACATTTTATGTGTCGATTGTAGCCATAACTGCCTGAATCGATATCTGGTCTACGACCACTTCGACAGGTCACATTTCCGTCTTCTTCATCGGTAAAATATGGCGTTGCACTTCCCGAAAAATAGTTTTTAACTGCATCTCCATGATCCTTCGATAAACTACTATCACTTTCACCACATTTCGTGGCACTTTCGCCTTATAGCCCTTTTTGGGGTGCAACTTTTGTTCCTTTTAGTTTTTGTAGGCGAAAGATGTTTTGATATGTCGGACTGCAGACACCGAAAAGTTTTCCGTGTCTGCAGTCCGACGCTACTTTTGGCACTTTCGTTCGGCATTTATGGCATTCATTTGAAATTTTGCACATTAAAAATAATAACAAAAAGAATAGAAATGTGACTACAAATTAATGGAAAGTCTGTTCAATTCTGGCCTTTTGCCACTTTAACATTTATGAAACTATAATGTTGTTTTGACTCACTTGCATAGAAAAGAGATTAGTCAGTTGTTCACAGGTCGTTACACACCCGATGCATTTACATGTCTCCTCACAAACTCGCCATTAGGAACTCACAGCACCAATGCACGAAACAACTGGCGCTAATGTCCAAGGTAGTCCACTCTCGGTCGATGTAGCATTTCCAATATCCCGAGCATCCTATTCCCCCGACTCTGACGACCGGACACAACCATTCCCGACAGGAGCAAGCAAGGTTCCAACATGGCGGACAGACACAAGTACGATAGCCCTGACGTCACCAACATGGCCACCACCACTTTAAATAAAACTCTGACGTGCCCCAATAAATGTTAATCAGTTTTTTTTTTGTGCTCAGCTCTGGGCTTTTGTCACCCAGACACCCACGCTTGTGGGTAGTATTGGTAATAATAATGCAATTTCAATATCAAAAATTAAGAAGATTACAGCAATTAAGAACAATTTGAATGAAAAAGGTAAGCGTGATGATGATTTAGGGTCAAACCCACACTCAAATGGTGAGTTTGTTTCTCGGTCTGTTATAGTTTTTTTTATTATCAATAAATTTAATAATATTACAACGTTAGTAATTATTAATATCGTAATTAATATAACTGTTGTGGATATAATTACTTATTCTGATTAAATCAGACTTTTTAATTGGAAGTTAAATATACTGTTATATTAAATAAGTTAATTTCCTCATCAATAAATTGAAATATATAAGAATAATCATACTACGTTAACAAATTGACAATGACTTTTAAGAAAATGTATCTTAAATTATATATATATATATAACTGGGATCCGGTATCTAGAAACTAATGCGATTAAAATAACTTGGTATTATTATGTAGGTAACTAAGTAATTTACCTATTGAACAAGATTTTATGAAAATGTGTTTTTTATAACTGAGTTTTATTTTGATTCGGTAATTAAAGTAAGTGTCACTACGAGATGTGGTTATCTTATTTAAATCATTTTTTTAATCACCTTTTAGCACTTAACTTATATTTTTGAAGCAAATAATTCAAAACTATTTTTTTATATGCAGACAAAGCTATTCAATGTGAAAATTAATGTACGTTTGCAGGAATGGGCCAGTGGTTGGCCCTGTATTTACCGGTATCTTGTACAGCTGTTGGAAATAATATTTAAGTTCGGCTTTCATACAACAGACTAAATTTTGGTAGGTATACCCGCTGGTCACAACCAGGTCCACGAACCATCTGATCTGTTTTGTTCGCCTTATGGTTTGTGTCGGTATTTGGGGGAGTTTGGTTCTGGTGAGTTTTTCTTATTGCTCTTCCGAAGCCCTGAATACCGGCACATAAATAGTACTTACGCGAAGTATTATTAAAGCTAGAGCACACAAATACTGTGCGTTGTCCCTTTGGTGAATAATTTTCTAGACTTGGTTGGGATTAGTTTGCATGAGCTGGAGGAATATCCTGGAAGCAGAACTTTGGCAGGGTTTCAGATAAGTTGGAAGCAGCCGTGAACGGACTGTAAGCGAAGGGGAGTTTACCTTAACACGACTTGCCGAGTGAAAGGATGGCGTGTTTATTTTCAACAGTTTAAGGCGTTTCTCAGGCACGTTTCAGAATACCGCTTTCAAACAAAAAAAAAAAAAACTCTCTGCGCATACTTGTCCGGGTCACATCTGCTACATAAAGTTTTTTGTAAAAAATTTTATAGCCTGAAAATTTCGGGCAAATTGAGATTCATAGAGTCGACAAAAACGCAAGCGCTTGTCAATTTGTTTCCCACGTGGGCGAAATGGATTCCATTCCCGAGGCGGTATCCCTGGAATTTTCCCATGTGGGAATCGTGCCGGACGATGCCGCTGGTCGGCGGGTTTTTCAGGGGGTCTCCCGTTTCCCCCACCCCTTAATTAATCACGGCGCCACTCTATAATCACCTCGCTTCACCTTCATCGGCTCTCACGGTAAAGTGAGGACTTTTTGAAGGCCTCTTATATGGAATAATAGTCAATAAATATATTTTATTGTAGCCTTGGATGTTATCTTTCAAGTCCGGTGAGATGTATTGATATTGTTTATTACGTTGGCAATATTTGTTTTAAAAGGTGGCGGAAGGATAAAAATTGCTGATAGGAAAGAAGTAGCTAGAGCCTCAAAAGTGTTCACTTTAACAAGAACATCCCGTTGTAGTGCCTAGCCAGGTGTACAACCGATCTATATTCTTGCTCAAGGCCGTCAACAAAGTACCAGGATTGACTATATTAACTCTTCTAAATTACTACCACCGGTTTCGTCATTAATATCAAACTTTATTACATAAACAAAACTAAACTCAATTACAAATTACACAGATACAATAAACGCTACACTTCTTGACTCCTTCCACATTTAGTTATATTTCAGATCTCAACCATCTTAGTTATAATTACTTTAGTTATTACGTTAAATCCCTATCTCGTAATCAATAATTATTAGTTCTCCGCTAGTTCAATAATTACTTTTTTTTACATTAGTCGCTCTACCAGACTCGTATCGCACCCTGCTCGCCCTTGCACTCTACTCAAGGTCACCTATCACTGACAGCCTCGGTTCGACCAGAGCTCCTCCGTCGGATCGTGTAGTGGAGATGTGGCGAAGAAGGACGGCTTGTCCAAGCTTAGTCTCGACCCAGCTCCTGGATCACCTTGGCACTGGCTCCGCCCGATACTGCTCCAGCCTCGGAAGACTCGCTCGCTGATCGGGGATCGCTCCAGCCTCGGCAGACTCGCTGATGGGGGATCGCTCCAGCCTCGGTGGACGATCAACCCCCGACACGCACCAGGTTACGAATCACTCGAGAAAGGGGGGGGGAGGGTGTCGGCCGTATTAACGTCCGTGGGCTGACGGTCAACTCATCGTCAGCGCTTACCGCGCTGTCCCCTGGTCTCTCTCTCTCTCTCTCTCTCTCTCTCTCTCTCTCTCCTCTCTCTCTCTCTCTCTCTCTCTCTCTCTCTCCTGTGGGGCGTCGCCCTCGACCACGGGCAGGCGTCAACCTCATGAACAGCCCTCCTCTCTCTTGTGCCCACAACAATCATATAGAGAGTGATTCTTCTCTTCAAAAGGTACACATTAATTTTCTTCAAAGCGATTATTTGAATGAGTGAGTGAAGTGATAATATCGTGAAAATTATAGATTAGACGAGCCTCAATTCATTCAATTTGTGAAACTACATCCTGTCTCTCGGCCGGCCAATACACTAGGTAATTTAAAATAATGTCTGTGATAGAAAGAGCTTACTGAGTCACGTAAATCTTTAGTCTTGTCTACCGAGCAATCGACATTGGTCCTTACGGTCTGGATTTCTCATGCCGTCTTCAGAGGCAACAGGAAATTTCTCGTGACAGATGACGGAAGTGTGTTCGTTCGTTGCTCCTTGAGCAGGCCAATAATACCTCTCCCACTCGACTCCCCGACGCACTCAAGGGTATTTTCAGCCCCGTCAAACCTTCTCGCAGAACTCATTCTTGATGAAGTACCCACCTGCTTCGGCCAACAAATGGCGTGCAAAGCTTCAGCAGAAAAGGGTTCATTCGAAAACTCTCCAACGTGCCTGAGGTACATCTGATTATGAACAGCATTTAAGAAGCATTGCACGTGTTTGCATAATTTAAAATTACTCTATTTATCTTAACAGCGTGTTTTCATAAGAGTGTAACTGGCCAAAGAAGAGGGTATTTGCGATTATTTTTAGGTATGAACACAAAAATACAGAATCTTTAACACTTTCAACACAGTACCCGTAAGCCTTACGGGCAACAATTCATTAACTAGTGTTCTCTTATTAAACGTCCTACAACCATCAAATTAATGTTGTTTCTCAGGCCAGTAATAACAGAAGTAGAATAATTTGGATGACTTTGGCGCATCAGCGTCTGGCGTCGGAGCTTGGACTTGTTCATGATCTGTCATTCTGGTCCCCCTGCAGCCATTTTTCCCTAAAAATTTCCCTTTTTTCATTAAAATTTCCCTTTTCCCCTTTAAAATCTCCTATTATTCCCTCAAAAAAGCCCCAATCCCCCAGCTGCAAAAACAATTCCCCCGAAAGGCGATTTCCCAACCATCGGATGGATTTGGGGTGATCGTTTTCAAAGGCAGAGTAGTGGCGGCCATATTGGTTTTATAGGCATAGGGTATGCCAAATCGTTACAAGGGGTCCAGGGCCCGGTGTCAGACCTAACCATCATCCATATTTATTCTGTGAGCCTTCTTGTCCACCATATTGGATCCACGTGACCTTTACCTCGATCTTTGAGATTGATCCCAGTGACCTTTGACCTTAAACCTAGAAATTTTCTCAAAAAACTCCCAAAAAATTCCGTAAAATTCCCAAAAAAAAATATTAAAATTTTTAAAAAAATTATAAAATAATATGAAAAATTTTATTCAAACACTTACATTCCCGCAGGCCCCCTTCCCCATCTTCATGTCGAGCAGACGACTGACCCGCCTCCAATCAATCACATTGTCTTACCACCCCCCTCCCCTCAATTCTAAATGTTTCTCGTTGGTTAATTAGTTAGCAGACAACCACCCATACTCATTCCGTGGTATGCAGTCATCTTGGATATTTTCGTTGGTCATTTGTTTATACATTCCTGTAGGCCGCCATCTTGGATTTCATATGTTTACTTTTACATCACCTAGGTGGCTCGAGTGTATTAATAATCGATATCGCCACCAGGCAAGCTGGCGATTTAGCCACAAGGTAACAGCCATATTTGTTTATGTTTTATAAGTATAGGTTGTGCTGTCGGCGCGCTCCGTAATGGATTATTCTTTCAACGTTTAGGTAGCGCTAGTTTCTCGATTATGCAGCCTGCTACCGGCCTGTACCGATGACCTGTGACAATGACCATTCCTGCAAAGTACGTTAATTGTAATTGTTATTTTTGTTTATTTTTTAAGTTAATTATTTTTATTTGAATTTTTTTTGTGGTGGGTTTTTTTTTTTTTTTTTATAAATAAAACATGATCTAAAAAACCGATTTCATTTCGTAATGTACAACATGTGAAATAAAAAGGTGTATTAATTAAAGTCTTCTGTATTCACCACTCGATGTTAGCATCATCGAGCCAGGAATTGTAGAAGGCTGGAAGCCCCACCACTAGACACTCGACCGTCCATTGCGTCGTTTCAGCATCTTCTGGAACCTTGAAATAACGATGTTCGAAGATTGAATTGCATTTTTTTAGAGTTTTTATTTTTCTATTACCGCTAAGCAATATACACTCAGTTGTAAAATGTGGAACATTTTGTGTTTATATTTTGCACATTTTATCTCTGCACATAAACCATGTACAAAAGGTAATTTGTGTTTTGTTACAAACATCTGCAGTATAATTTTTCTGAGTCTCAATGATACGTTACCTTTCACAGGTAACTGCGTCTTGATGTTGCCGTTGGCAACAATGCCACATTTTACGTTTTTTTACGTATGGAAATCTCTTAGCTTATTTGGTGATAGGCCTATATGATCTTCAGTAAAAGCTATAATAGATGCATTAAAAATTATTCTATAATACCTTACACTTAGTGACATATTTGTGAGCGTGTTCTTGTCAATTTACACATTTTATACTCAAATAACACTGTTCCCTAAATTTTTTATGTACACACTTTTGAAAAATTGTAATCGTTTGTGCTAATATAATATATTTCACTTTCGTCATTTTGACGGCCACAAAACAGGAAAACGTATCAAAATGTGAATATGCCTATGTTCCAACTCAATGTACCAGCTGTGTGTATGTAATATAACTACATAAAGTAAATCAGACAAGTGGGATTTTTGAGTGATCGAGTTACAGACAAACTGACAGATGGGAACCTCCTATTTCTTACAGTACAGTACGATACAATAAAGATATAAAATATTACGGTATAAGGATAACAGTTAGGATATAAGTTTTTTAATTCTACACACATAACTTGACCGGTTTTTAGTTTTTTTTTTTTTTTTTTTGTTTCTCCCTCCTCATTGTTGCCAACAGTGACGTAATTTTATTTATACTAGTCTCTACGGGTCTTAATAATCTTGTGGAAATGTCCTCCCATGGATCGCTTCTGAGTATTTTGTTAGAATGATTTTTGTGTATAGGCTCCCACAATAACTGCCTTTCCCTGTACAATTCTATAAACTGTAACCGTTCCACTTCAGTCCAATCTGTTCCCGCAACCTTTACACCTTCACCGCGTGCTTCCATGATCCGACAAACAGTCTCTACTGAAGTGAACTGGAGCTGGAGCTGGAGCTGGACGTGGAGGGAGACTCGCCATGTTCAGGTCGTATCCAGTTCCCCGTCCACATTACGCGTGACACAGCGACGCGAATATTTCTTTGATGCTGTTGCAGTACCCTCGTGTCGTGAACTCGAGTACACATTGGTACTCTCGTTGAAACACAATGATAGTACGCAGAAGAACACTGGGGTGTAGGATCCTGCGTGCCGATCCCCCGTGGCGCAGTCGGTTGGTGCGCCACCCACCTGGGGTGCGGGAGGCTCTGGGCTCGAATCCTGGGCAAGGCATGGGCGTTACTTTAAGTAATAAGTTAGTCTGTAAGCCGTCCCGTGCTAAGCCATCAAGCACAAAACCTCGGGGCGTTTTAAAAAAAAGACCTTTTTAATACAGTTCAATACAATAGATTCCTGTGTACAGTAGGTACTACTACTGAAAGCTTCAAAGGTGGGCGTATTCCTGTGTACAGTAAGTATTACTACTGAAAGCTTCAAAGGTGGGCGTATTCCTGTGTATAGTAAGTATTACTACTGAAAGCTTCAAAGGTGGGCATACTCCTGTTTTTCAAATTACAAAAAGATATATGCACTGCATATATATATATATATATATATATATATATATATATATATATATATATATAAAATATACACTTAAGGTGTATTTAAAAATTATGTATCACAACACGTTAGTAATAAACGTTTGTTATGTGGACGATGATTGAAAAAAAGATTTTCTTTATAACAAAAAAATTCTATATAGTTTTTTTTTTTCTCTTTCCATTCAACAAATAACAAAAAGTATATTTGGATAAATAAATAAAACTTGATTTCTCTCTGAGGGAGAGCAGAGTATTACATTATCTTTTTTCTTCTTTTTATTTCTCTGAATATTGAATTGTGCAAGGGGTAATCTCTTATTAAATGAAATTGAATGGCCATAAATTTACCGTCGAGTACCCGCGATCGTTTGATTTGTAATTATACCTTTGAGCATAACGATATGTTGTACATTGTTTTGTTCATTTAGTTAAGCTGAAAATAGCATATCATATATTTGTTGTTGAAAAAGTTCCAAAACGTTCGGCATTCCTTTCTATAAGATACCAAAAGTTATCAACATGATTACACAAACAGTAACCACAGATAATTAAACATATGTAAATAATCTTCCCTCCTGCCCATTTTTCCAGGTTACGTCGACTGCTTTGGTATCCGGCAATTCTCATTGGCTAGACTTAAAAGTCGCTAGATCAAACATAAACTGCAAAACATATTTTCTGTGTAATTAACGCGTCGTAAGTACGATTCTTATTTCTTCCGTAATTAATCGTACACCAACCCTTAGAGTTTCGTCAAAAAAAAAAACAAGATGGCAAACACTCTGCGCCGCAGTTCAAGCAAAAGGCAGCATCCTGTTACGTGCAGCAACAAGCGCGCTAGATTGATTGCAGTAGCACAAACATATTGCGAGAAGTGGAACTTAAGTCTTGAGCGCTTGTAAACAAACTCCGCCAGGCAGGCCGAGTGCGCCAGATATTACGGCTGGAGGTCTTCGTCGTCGCGACACTGCTCCAGTAAGACGTCCAGAGATGGAGGTGTGCCGTCCGCCAACATGCGTCTAGTCTTCAGCCTACGGCGTCATGGACCAGGTGAAGTCGGACCACAGTAGACTATAGTCCATTCCCGACTGGAAGCGACTTATGAAAATCAACCTTTGAAAAAACGCCGTAGGCATAACATATCAACCTGTTTTTTCAATAACCTGTATTCCACAAATATATAACACTGTGGTTAACTCTACAGTACTTTAATATTGAATAAATGAAACTTTAACTTAATATCTTCTATATCTTGTATATTTATTTATTTTTTAAATATGAATTAACAACAGCGAGTGCAGCGACGTGTTGGCAATGGCCGGTAAGAAATAGTTCACAGTTAAAATATTATTTTAACCTAGTTTTTTAGAATACTATTTGTAAATTAAATGGTGCCTATTGATATATTTAAATATTTAGGTAGCGCCGATGGAAACATATCTCATTTTTACAGTTTAAAATAACAGCGGAAAATATCGTGAGTAGATCGTAAAGGTACGGTGTCGTTTTACTGAGCGAGTCTTGTCGCTCTCTCTCTTTCTCTCTCTCTCTCTCTCTCCCTCTCTCTCTTTGTCTCTTTCACACTCAGGAAGTTTCACTTCGCTAGTACGCGCCAAAATTGTACACGTTTGCAATTTTAGCGTATTTCATACTTATTACAGCAAAATAATAATTTTTGAATTTGTAATTTACAACTGAAAAGAGATTTTAATGTTTGAATACTTATTTTAATATATTTAGATATTATTGCGGGACAGAAACAAAGTGAAGTTGGCAGACGTGGCGATCCATGACATGGCATGTTACTTTTTGCCAAACGAAGCGTTAATTATACTTACTCTGAAAAATACTTCAAATTACCACATCATGTTTGTAGACGTTGTGTTTTCTAAACCTACCTTAGCAAGTTACGATGTTGTGATAAATATGTGTTTCCGCGGCAGTAATAAATATACTGTTACGGTGTGTTTAGTTAACTGCTGCGTGTGAAATAGTGTGGCGTGGCTGTTTGGTATTAGTTACGCTGGATCTGTATGTGTGCGTGATTTCAAATATTTGATGTGAACTATTTATACGTTTTAAATGTGAACTATTTTTATGAAGAAGTTATTCATTTACATCCGCGTCTGTTTATTTATCACAACATTGGACCTTTGCCCTGGGTGTTTGAAACACAGTCGTGTAACGTAATTTACCACCAATCCCAACAAAATAACCAAGCCCAGCCCCAATAAATTTCAATAAACCTAACACATTAAGTAGCAATACATATAAACATGGGCGGAATAAAAGTTACGGTAGGCTTATTTCAGTGCATGTTCACCGCTATATTTTAAGTTTCTATAACAAAAAATGAGCGACACGAGTTGCGTGCTTGATTTTAATGTCTCTTTTTCGTTGGACTGGCTATTCTTTCGTTATTCGAACTGAGGCCATCCTTTTAAAGAAATAACCCAACACATATCAATAACAAAAAGTTAAATACTATAGTTCATTACACCGCAGTTGTAACAGTGTTAAACACAGTCGCGGCAAAATATTAATGTGCATTACATGTAATGTGCTATGTTGTGGAAAACAAATATGTTAATGTAACATAACCGTAAGAACTATTGTCAATTCAGGCATTTTTAAAACGACATAAAGCTGACCTAAATAATGTTATAGGCCTAAACTGTGAATATTCGTACGAAATGCTTTTTGAAATAGACCTAAGACAGAATTCTTTGAAAAGCTGTAAACAGTAAACAACACATTTGACAGGTATAAAAGTAGAAGTCACATTTCAATGTTTATGTTCAGGTGTAGCGAAAGTATACGAACACATGTACACACACAATGACATTTGAACATTGATTTTGACAGATGCTACATGGCCGTCACATGGCAGTCACATGGCAATGTTTGTTTTCATTTGGCGGAAGGATACGAAACAGGCTTGCAAGTAGATATTTAGCAGGGCTCCGAGAAAGTTGCTTCCAGTGGGTAATGGACTATAGTCAGAGTGGCTTTTACATATACACAAGTAATCTAATAACAAATCATGAATATCTAACACAATGTAACCAAGTACACTCCTAAATTCGAATCAGTGGGAAACCACTGATTCGCAGTAAATTTCAACTACTCTAATCAGTGAAGAATCAGTGGAAAACCACTGATTGTTTCAGTGAAAAAATTTCATTGATTGAATTAGCGACGTGGAACAATTCCACTGATAGAATAAGTGACAGCCGACTGCAGTGGCGAGTTAAATATTGCTTTAATTGAATGTAGTCAAGTAACTGTGTGAAATAAACATATTTACGATAGTTTAATATTTATATTGGGCAATTTACCATAATTTAAAGAAGTAAGAAATCTTCCCCAGGTGAGCGGGATTGAACTCGCGCACCCTCCGACTCTAGGCAATTGCCTTACCATCTTCCTTTTTTTTTTTTTTTGTCTTTATATTTGTTGTTGTTGGTGATGTTGTTGTGTTCAATTGCAACCGACTTGTTGACAAATTCCCAGTGCGACAAGCGAAGTGAAAAATCCTTCGCATCGGATGCACCGAGGCGCGAACAATCCGCCCACCCTACCCCTGAGCTTTGGTGGTAGCGATTTCCATCTGAGCTGCCGCGCCAAATTGGATTAATAGAAGAAAAACGTGTGTCACACCCGTAAACTTGTGTAGGTTGAAGTTGAATGCTCATACTTTTCGTGTTTGGTTGTTGATTGGTACCGTTAGGTTTGCTAAAACGAATAATATACACGAGTGCACTCTTTTCGCCACATTAAATGCAGTTTAAACCTGCAAACATAGCGATGTGATGATTACATGGAATCGAAATGAAAGACGTACAAACGGAATAAAAGTCTGTGTGTTCATATTACCTCGTAAAATGACATTTTGAAAGACGAAACACATTTCAGGAAGTATTTTGTATTAGTTTTACTCGTTGTTTCTACACGTTATTTAACGGTCATTTTCACACACAGTTTCACTGATACATCAGTCACAACTAACTAAAGACAGAGTCAAGTGGTTTAGATGTTTCACTGATCCGTCAGTCAAAAAATAAACCACTGAGTAAACAGTGAAAAAAAAAAAAAATGACTGACGAATCAGTCGGAAATGTCACTGAATCAATCAGTGAAGGAAATATGGCTTTTTTTTTACTAGTTCGTCAGTTAAATTCACTGAAGTGACTAATGTATCAATCAGATACGTGTGACTCATTGACACAGTGAAATTCTCACTGATTCAGACTTAGAGTGTAAGCTTAACGAGAGCTCCTCCGATGTAACGAGTAACTAACATTCTGTAACGAGCTGTTAAACATATCACAACGAGATGTAATTTGATATTGATTTCAATACAGGGACGAGAATGAATATCCTTGAGTTCACAATTGAGTACGCCTAACCCCGGCATGTACGTTAAATATAGAATATAATTATCCACATTAAAGTCACGCTCTTTTAAAAACGTAACAATACGTATCAACTCGGCATGTCAACGTTACAGTTAGGGTTGCCAACCTTCCCGTAGTGAACGGGACTTCCCGTATCCTGGAGTTGGAAGAAAGGAAGTATTATCCCGTATGGACACAGGACGGGACGTCATACATCCCTATCTCAAGACGTCTTCGAAAATAAACTGGATATTAATAAACAAAATATGAGTTACTTATCACTTCCACGATCACAGGACATGTAAGTGCGTAACTTGTAAACGAGAATTTTGTGTTTCACACGACCGCGAAAGTGACGTAAGACAGGACGCGTGAACGAACCTTTTTGCATAAAGGCACGAGTCAGCAGACTACCGTAAGAGAAATAAAATAAACTGTATTTTTTTCGCCATACGAGGATTTAGGGAACAGAATCCAGTTGTAGCATTGTAACAAGCCTTATTTTTATATAGTATAGAACAAAATCGCCCAGCCGCGTGTGTCTGTGTATTCGGCTAAGGCTTCTAAACTACTTGATGGATTTAGAAGCGGTCTGAACCAACATTTAGATAATTTCTTCAGGAAGGTTAAGGTATATAATACATTAAAATTCAATGCAAGGATAGTAGATAAATGTCGACGTTTCATAATCAAGTCGGAAAAAGCCGTTTTTCGGGCGCTTCCATGACTTACGCTGACTAAATCATAAGATTTACACCAGATGAATGTACTACCGAATTGTAGATCTCAAAAAGGCCTACAAAAAATTCCACGACAGCATACGTTTATCTTTCAAGGACGACCCACAGTAACACTTTTAGTCTTTCAAAATTTGAGTAAAATCAGTGGTTCACTTACGAAGACTTTGTGAACAACACAGTATTAATCCTACGTTAGTTACCGTAGTTTATATGCTCGCTGTAAACATAAACAACGCCATATTTGTAAATCGCACCCGAGCAAGGCCGGGCGAGTCGCTAGTGTTATCATAATAATTAGTTGAAATATCAAATTCGTTCGTCACATTTTTGGTAGTTATAAAGAACACACAGCATCTGAAACAGATTTTAAATTTTTTTTTTTTGGACTGTGAGTTATTGAGAACCGATGAAGGTGAAAAGGTGGGAATAGAGTAATTCCGGATTGTACCTTTGGGGGATACGGGAGAATCCCGAGAAAACCGCCGACCAGTGGCATCGTCTGGTGCGATTCTAGTGCCTGAAAATCCCGCATTGATGGCGTAGATAAAATTATATAACGGACGTTAAAATTGTTTAGATCTCTTAGTGTTGTGCGAATATTCGTTATACCGAAACGAAGACGAAAAATGACAACTGTTATTTTCGTTTCGGTAGGAACTTTGGTTACCGAAATTTGTAACCAAACGAAACTTCTTTATTTAAATAATTGTTCATTTAGTGCACCAGTAAAGAAAAACATTTTACCGGTAAATAACTTTGTTAGTTTTCATAATTTTATAACAGAAATAACATCGTAACACTGAGATTTAAATATAGACAAGAACTCCATAACCTACTTTTTTTTTTTGGTTTGATTTTGCATCGAATTTGTTATAATGAATAAATCACTAAAATTTAATGAAATTCGTTCATCTTTCGTTTCAGTTTCACGTAAGTTCATAACTTATATTTCTCTTTTCACTTAGTGAGAGTAAAAATTACATTCGTACAACCCTAATTTTTAATTATATAAATTAACATAGTGTTAAAATCATGTTACGAGAAACTAGACGTATTTAAAACTCCTAGGTTTGACAAAACGTCCCTATTCGAAAGTTAAAAAAAAAAAAAAAAATGATTTCAATTTATATAGTTACCTACTCGTATTCAATGCAAGAGTCTAAAATGAACGATAAATCTTGCTACTGGTGGAGGGGCCGGGGTCCGGACAGACAGACTTGCCCCGAACAGACTCCCCCGGAGAAGAGAAGTCCAGAACGAAAATCCTCCCCCCCCCCTCCCCCCCCCCAGCCTAGCCACTGCCCCGAAGATTATTTACGAGGACTACCCTCGCTAGCATTATTTCCCCACGGCACCCGCGCGTCGTGATTTATCGAGCCGGCCGCGCCTTGCCGCGAGATTATCTTCCTGTCCCGAGGACGCTGAAGGGTTTCGAATAACTGCCTCTTCAGTGTGGCCAACACTGAGACACGGAATTACACTAGCCACGAGTAAAAAAAAAAAAATCTCCATAACCCACTATATTATTGAAAATATACAGAATTATCTTTCGAGTAACAACAGGACTCGTACTATTAATTCAACGTGAATATAATATCATAATAGCTTTGCCTACCAAAGCCTACAGTCGTTCAGTTTAACAGTCCTATGTATTAAAACTTTTCTGTGAAATCGTTGTTTGCGCGTAAAAGCGTATCTCGGCAAATAAGAGTTATGGAAATATGACTTTTTTCAGAAAAGATATCCTTGGCCCTATTATTTTACTTTTGTCATATTAAGTGTATTATTGGAGAAAACATATTCGTGGAAACTGTCAAATATCGCAGTTTTAAAACTTGCCTATGCAGTTTCCTCAAGCGGCAAGAGAAAAGTACAAAGATACGGCCGTGGTTTAATATGTGGGCTTTCATCGCGCTTAATAAAACACCTATTCTCAACATCTAGTTTGCACAGTAAAGCGTCACGACGGAAACACTGCACGCCTTGCGCGTAGGGGCGATGAGCCGCTAGGCGTGCGTGTTAGTGTCGCCCGTATTGCTCCCTCGCTTCTTGGCCTTGGACGCGCAGCTTAAAGCGCAACCAATGATACAGAAGTTACTTCTCACTGCATCAATTATAAAGACAGCATTTTCAAACAATAAGTATTTTGCGTGACATTCCATAAGAAATACTGGCACTTAAAGAAATGATTAATATTTTGATTCTAAAATTCAACATAAAATTTTACATTAAAAACAAATTAGTTGAAATTTGTTTTGAAACATTTTGAGGCAGTATTTTTTGAGAATCACAGATTATTTGAACAGGAATTTGTTTTACAGTGATTACCCGTTTAAATTTCGTTGGTGCAGCTATGGTGGGCTTAAAGAAACTTAAAAGAAACAGATCGGCAGCGAAAAAAAAATTATACTTTTGCAATGCCATCAATTTGTTAATATCATTACGCTAACAATTGTTCACCACTTCACCATTTAGTTATTAAAATTTTATATTTAAACGCTTTAGAAATAGTTATATATTTTTTCTTACAGAAAACTGTTCACTACGTTCTACCAACTATTTTTAAAAAAATCCGAATAGATTATCCTCTAACCACTAGCCAAAAATAGTGCCCGTTAGGTAAGAATAGAAATCCACCAAACCTGGTGGGAAGTCCACTGATTTGGCAACACTGCTGAGTCCGGAGGTTAAGGGATGGAGGGTGTTATTCCGGCTGCAAAACACGTAGTCAGCTAGCTAGCGGCGCAATCGACACGAACAAAAACGACGACCGACTTGCACCATGCGTTCCCCGGCACGTAAAACCCGGACGGAATACAAGTGATTAAATGCGGCCGCCTTCGCTCCCCTCCCCTTCGTTAAAACCTATTTCCGAACTCGCCGTGCCCGTTATGGCAAGTCTTTCTTGCTGTGCCCGTAATATAGATACGAGTCCGTGGAATTCTGCCAGTTCTATGTCCTGCAGACTACACTGCAGTAACGGGGGTTCCACGATCGTACGGCAGTATATAGGCTGTTCACGGTAAAGTGAGCACTTTTTAAGGCCCTTCTTAAGTTTTCCTTTCAGCCTATTTCCATCTTCCTGCTGCTTTTTAATATAAACATTGCTTTGTGACGAATAAACACAGTGTATACATTTCACCACCCTCGGAATTTAATAAGCCTGATGCTGCAATAACGTATATTTATTAGAGGTTAACGCCTCTTGGAAGGGCCTTAAAAAGTGCTCACTTTACCGTGAATAGGCCTATAATAAAGTTACATGTATCCGCAGTGGAATAATTATGACGAGTTTATGGCCTATAGCGTCATGCGTCCACTGAGAAAAATATTTTGGTAGAATCTAATGGAATTTGTTTGAAAGAACCAAATGGTATATTTGTCTACTAGCAATCGAGATCATTATTGTCGCGACATAATTATTTGTCTGATATTATCTAGTTGTTTCGACAATGTTATATTGCTGTAATAATAAATGATATACACTGCTGAATCAAGTCAGTTCACAGATTTGGCAGAACCACAGCAGTAGTTTCTGTTGAACCAAATATATGCCTGTGTTAAAACAAACGGGCATCTATTTGGATTGGCTACTTAGATAGTTTTTTTTTGTCAAATCATTTAGTTAAACCAGACATGCATTTAATCGACTAAATTATTAGTTTTACTTCTTTTAACCATATAATACTTTTTTTAAATATTAATGTGTGTGCTCTTCCACCAAGGTCACGAACGATGGCTCTTCGTGTACCGTAAACTCCACGTGTCGAATTTTAGGAATTCGTAGCAGTTTTCGAATAACATTACTTTAATTTCTAATGTCTAGCGGCGTGCTAGATATTACTCTATCTCTTACTCCGACTTGTTTCTGGGCGCTGTCATTTCGAAACACTCCTCGGAAACGTAATAGAAGTAATTTTATTACTTTAAATCTAGGTTATGTTTATAACAAGGGCAGTATAGCATGAACGTTTTGAAACAATGTGAAACGTCACTGGAATTAATCCGTATTGACAATAGGAACGCAAAAATTAGAAGAAAAAAACTTCACATACCTTCAAAAAGAGGTATTAATTTTTCAAATCCCCATGAAATTACGAGCATTCTTGTTTCTTTGTCTGCCATCTTGCACTCGCTCGCTACCAACCAAGCTCGTTCAGACGGACGTATCCAAATGGTTAGATTTGCCATGTCAAAAGAGTTTGGCAAATATATAGTTCATTTAAATAAATCTTTTTGTAAAAGCAAGCATGTGTAGGCATTTTAAAAACAAATATATGATTTTTGCAAAATTGATATAGATAAATAGTTGAGCATACCATACATGAAAAATGTGGTTTATTCAGCAAAACATTAGTTTCATTTGAAAAAAAATACACCAACAAAATTATTTGTTCAAAACAAAAAAAAAAATCACTACATTTACTTCAACAATCAAGTGTTTGATATAAAACAATAGTTGGTTTGAAACAGCAAAATAAATGTCAACATTATTTATTTGGTTGTTTAGACAATTCCTTTTTCTCAGTGTCGGAACTCGGAGCTGTTCATACTCTGTCATTCCACTATATATTATCCGCCATTTCCTCGACAAAATCACTGATTTTACCACAAAAATAATTTTTTATTATTTTACCCGAAAATCACTTTTTTTTCGCCAAGATATTTCCAAAAAAAATGTAAAAAATGTCCCGTTCGAGTTCTCAAATAAACCTCTTAATCCTCAGAGATGTAAAAGCGGATTCGATACAGAGAGTCAGGTCCAGCAGAACGGAGCGGATCAGCATACATGTCCCCCCCCCCCTTCCATAAATCACCTTGAACAAATCGCAAACATCCAAAAAATGTATAAAAAGTTTATAAAAAAAATTATAAAATGCAAGAAGAAATTGCTTTAAAACTTTTATAGAAAATGATAAAAAAAAATATAAACATTTTATTTTAAAAACACATTTCCGGAGGTTCCCGTAGCACCACGTACAGCAGACGTCTGACCTCTTTCCAATCAATCACATTGTATTCACATTTCCCCTTCACAAACCCCTTACCATCCCTCCCCCCCATTACGGCCACCCACAAATAAAATTAATCGAGGAAATTAGAAAAAGAAACTATTATAAAAATCGAGGGAAAAATTATATTGATGACTCCGAACTTTATATTGAATTTCAGTGATCTTGACCCCCAATAACCTCGAAGGACCACGGTGGCTGAGCGGTTAGCCTGCTCGCCTCCCACTAAGGCGAACCGGTTCAATCACCGAACGGGTCACTCCCAGATTTTCGCATGTGGGAATCGTGCTGGACGATGACGCTGATCGGGGGCTTTTTCGGGGATCTCCCGTTTCCCCCGCCCTTTCATTACGGCACTCGCCTCAAAAACCCTCATCGACTCTCAATACCTCCTTGTAAAGAGCCGCTCAAATCTCTTCACTCATCCAATAACTTCGAAAACAAATCGTAAAAAAAAAAAAAAAAATTGAATTAATTCATAAAAGTCGACGAACATATAATATTCCTGACTACGACGCCAATGTTGAATTTTGGTGACCTTAACCTTGACCCCGTACCCATGACCTTGAATTGCCTTGAACCTAAAATAATAGCAAAATTCCCAAAAAACCTAAGAATATTTTCAAAATCATTTGAAATTTAAAAAAATGTAAATAACCTTTGAATACGTTAATGCAAGAGGTCAGGGGTTCGATAGCGGGTGGAGTGATCAGCAACGAAGCTCCCTACACGAAGACCAGCTGACTACTGACCCCAGCCTCTATATTTCATTGGCTATATTGTCGCTCAATCTACCGACAACCTGTCGTTGACTCTAGTGACGTGCGACGTCAGTCCTGTTAGCTTTATCGCGGCACGTGTGTGGTGGCTCCTCCTATTCTCCACTGGGTACCGCGGACGTCGTCCTAGGGGAAAAGATGCCAAGGCAGCCGAGCGTGTCTGTATATATAATTTTGAAACTACCTGTATATAATTACAATTTTTAAACACAGTTTTAAAACATCATGTGTGTGTATATATATATATATATGTATATATATATATATAATATATATATATTTGAAACATCATCATGGATATGTATACACATATACATACACACGGCGTTTCTAAATTAGACCGACAAACTTCGGCGGCAGGTTGATCACGAAGAAACGGTGAAAACTTTTATATGGCTTATGGCCTAGAGTGAATTCTAAGCGCATCACATATCTTCGAAGTTGGACCTGATGCGACACTTTAATATTACAACTACTGGAGATGGAACACTGAATGTCTAGATAATGTGTAATGTTAATTGAGACGTGTGGTTTAATAATCATTTTTTAGATCCCAAATATGCTACAGTGACATGGAGGTGAAGTCGAAATATGTGTAGTAAATGCGTGATAATTTCCGTTAAGTAATGTTACACACACACACACTCTCTCTCTCTCTCTCTCTCTCTCTCTCTCTCTCTCTCTCTCTCAAAATTCAGTGGTCTAAACCAAGTTCGTTAATGGATGCAGGTCTTAATTTAAAAAAACGTTAATTATAATTCCCTAATTTAATTTACAATAACTACAAACAATATTCTCTCGACTCACGAACACACAAGAAATTTATATCACTTACTGTTTACAGTTAATGACTTCAGTTAATTGATACGATTTATAATTACCTCAGAGAAATCAATGAAATTAAATAATTGAGAATCAGTCCCAATAGACTGTACCAAAACCTATTCAATTATTTTATAAATTATGTGTCCATATTTGACATTGCCTATATTTAGAATAAAATCCGTACTACGTGTTCATTCAGTCCTCCCTCAAGCCGATATTACACGATACCTGCAGCCGTACTTGGTTCTTGTTCAAGCCTCTACAAGGCCTGGTGCACGAGCCAGTATACCAGCCGGTATATGAGCCGCCATGGAAGATTCATATTACACGACAGCAGTTCGCGTACTAGCATCTGGCACACTCGGTGGGTGCGCAGTGTGTGGTTTGTAGTGAACCTCATTCGTAGAATTGTGCCAGTTAGTAACTTAAGTAGGCCTATGGAAAAACTAGCCAGAATACAAATATTTCTATATTACAGTTCGCCTTTTACATAAATTGATTGCTTACTGGTATAATTTCATTTATTTTCTTGACAATGACGTGAAACCCTAGAGTACGAGTGTGTTATACTTAATTTTGACGAAAATGACTGACCGGTTGCAAAATATAGTTTTTTCTTTACGTACTTGGATATTATCCGCATGCAAAATTTAATGATAAAATTAATATCGGTCCGACGGAGTGTTGAACTCTCGCCCAAAAAAAATTCACCGACGCTACTTTGCCACTTTTCTACATACAATATATAAGATAAATAGTCCAAATTAAAATTTTCTTTAGGTAATGTTTAAGTATTTAGAAAGCTATTAAACAGTATTTCAAAGTTGTCAGCGCCAATATTATTCGTCATTGTCGTATTTTAAATCTATTTGAATGCGTTTCAACCTCACGGGTGTATAATCAAGATGGAGGCGTCCTTCGGTTACTTTATCGACTCGTTTCAAGTAGTTGCCACGGGGAGCGCCCTACGTTATGAAACTACAATGTGGTTGGCCAGGTACAAAAACTGGTGTGGAACCTGCCACGGAAAATAGGACGTGTCCAATTACCAAACGTGGTACGAAATCTGGCCGTACAAGGCAGGAAATGCCATGATGGGTGCCACACTAGCCAGTAAACCGGCCGCTATGGCGAACCTTGCACAAGTTTTTTAAGGAAATTTGGTATCGTGTTCTATCGCCTTCAGTTAAGTCCATACCAATCCAGTCCTCAATGTTCTAGAGTTCTCCGAGCACCCTCACGCACAGTAGGCTTCACTCGTCGGGTTTCACGCCTTCTCGTCCATTCACACCACGAACAACTCGTCCGCAGTCTTTCCGCACCTCACTTCGCGGCCTCACTCAACTAGATGCCCTTCGCCAAAGACTGCCGGCCGATGGACCACTACTGTATTTATAGGTTCGTAGGCCGTCATCCAGGAACTTAGCTAATTCCCTAGTCACGCCGAGTGTCCTAATTTCCAGAATATGCCTGCGCTTCCTGTTTGTTTGTCGGCTCCTCAGCAGGAGAGGCCGTGACGCCAGCCACGTCTCGCCACTGTCAATCCTTCCCGGGCTTCCCCAGGACGGGACGGTAATATAGCCGCGAGCGCATCAGCCTGGAGAGGGTGGGGGAAACGCCCCAACTGAGGGACTCTCAACCTAGTGCCAAGGTGCTCCAGAGGAGAACAAGGAAAGAAAAGTAACTCTCCGCTCAAATGCAACTCTCTGGTGTTGAAAATAAATAATATATGTCAAACACAGCTCCCAGTCCAAAATAAATTTACGCCCCCCGCCTTGCTGCTCAGTCAGCCACTCCTATGTAAAACCAACAACATTATAGCATGACGCAGATAAAATAACCATAGGTTTAGTTATCAAGTGACACTTCAACTCCACAGACGGTAATTAAAAAAAGGGGACGATTCCAAATAAAACGATAACTTAAGTTAACCTTTAAAAAAGTTATTTTATTTTATTTTATGATGTTCCCTCGCCAGTTGAGTACAAATATCCAACAACAAGAAATAACAATAATATAGTTTCATCCAGCAAGAGTGTTTTTACATTAATATCAGCATTTTTGCCATTTCGTTAAATTCATTTGTTTTATTTATATTTATTTATTATATTTATTTATTTATTTTGCAAATTCCACAGAGTAAAGTTAACCAGAGAAAAGGAGAGTGCACCCAAACTTTAGTGTTACGAATCACACAAGGTTAACAAATAATTTGACACAAATAAAATGCTACCTTTTGGAACCAGTCTTGTTCCATTATTTTAAGCATTAAATTTTACCTTTATATAAACAAAACTTACTCAAATGAACAAATTATTGTTACATTTTGTCCAGAACACGCGCGCAGCAAGCGCGATAAATGTAGTCCGTATGTGGCATGCTTGAAGTCTTAGTCGTCATGTCATGCACAAGGAGCATGCAGAAAATTAGAAAAATTTGACCATGAGGTTGTGGACTAACATTCGGTGTGGGCAGCGACACACGCAGCTCGGCAATTCAACATGTGTTGTCCAAGAAAGATGCTGCAAGAGGCAGGCAGGTAAGTTTCAGCTGCACATGGGCTCAGTTACATTTCCCTGGAGTAGTCTTGGACCGCACTAAGAAATATTTTTTAAATATGTAAAAACGTAACTTTCGTTACAAACACTAACAGGGGTGAGGCAATAAAAGTTACAAACACTAACAGGGGTGAGGCAATAAAAGTTACAAACACTAACAGGGGTGAGGCAATAAAAGTTACAAACACTAACAGGGGTGAGGCAATAAAAGTTACAAACACTAACAGGGGTGAGGCAATAAAAGTTACAAACACTAACAGAGGTGAGGCAATAAAAGTTACAAACACTTACAGGGGTGAGGCAATAAAAGTTACAAACACTAACAGGGGTGAGGCAATAAAAGTTACAAACACTAACAGGGGTGAGGCAATAAAAGTTACAAACACTAACAGGGGTGAGGCAATAAAAGTTACAAACACTAACAGGGGTGAGGCAATAAAAGTTACAAAGATTCCACTTACCAAGGCGGCAGTGTTGAAATACTGCATACTATAACTGATGAAACTCTTCAACAGTTAATTTATTTGCACTCACAACATGGTGGAAACGGGATGAAGAGAGAGTCAGCAAATTCCTTTGTGAATGGAGTGGCTTGGACAAAGTTCCAAAAGTCGTGATATTGGTAATCGATAAATATCGAAACACCATAACACCAGTGTAAGATGCAGTGAAAAATTCCACGACAATAATTTTAGAATCACCTAATTTTGAAGGTAGTAAAAAAACAATGACATGAGAAAGTTGACAAAAAATAATTACGGAAATACAATGAACCATAACTCCACAAGAATTAAAACTTAACAACAATTTTTTTTTTTGTTAGTTACTTGCCTTATTACGGTATAAGTGCTTCTCTCTATCGCAGTGGCAAAAAAAATACCACATAAGTTTTAGACACCACTGAATATTATAAATAATAATAATAACATTTCGCATCAAGGCCGTTTGCGGCGTTTACAAATCAATGAAAAGTAAACAAGATTAATGTGTTTACAAACTTATAGTCTGCTCAGAATTAAAGGAAATACAGAAATTAAAAATTAGTTTCACACAAATTTAAAATTACCACTAAACAAAAGTAGTGTGCCGAACAGTGACAATGAAGCAAAATATAGGCTGTTCACGATAAAGTGAGCATTTCTGAAATCAACCTTTGAAAAAGTCACTGCCCCTTCCTGTATGTATTTTCACGGGTACACTGAATGGCATGCACCCTCTAAAGTTGGCCAGGACGAAGAGAAAGTAGTTCCCTTTCTTATTAAAAGTATTAGGAAAACAAATGAGAAAATTGAAATAATTGGTTTTACTTTCTATATTTCTAATGCACATGAGTAATATGAATAAGCAGAATAGTGAATTATTTACTTTTCTAGTAATTGCCTAATAATTGACCGACGCATAAATAATGTGACCAGACGCATGGCAGTGTTAATTTTACATATGGCGGAAGTAAACGGAATGTGAATACAAGTAGATCTTTAGCAGGGCTTCCAAAAGTGCTCACTTTACCGTGAACAGCCTTCAAAAACGGATTTTGCAAGACAAGCTTAAAAAAAAAAGATGCCGTAGCATGGTACAAGGGGAGGATCAAGGTGGGTCGACGCCGGACCACGTATAACAGTAGCTTGCCGCCGGTGCCAGCTGCAGCTGATGACATAAACAGACACGTGTTGTGTTGTTTACAGCTCCTTGTTACATTGCACATCATCCGGAAACTCATTGTTCCATCTTAAATATTTTCTCCAGTAGTTGTAACAAACTAGTTATTCAGGCCCAATTACAAATATGTGTACTGCTTTTAGGATTCGCTTTAGACCATAGGTCGTATATATCTGTATGTCTCTCTCTCTCTCTCTCTCTCTCTCTCTCTCTCTCTCTCTCTCTCTCTCTCTCTCTCTCTCTCCATTTCAAGATAAAGGCTGTTCACAGTAAAGTTAGCACTTTTGATGCACTAGTTACTATCTCCTTTCAACCTTGTATTATGTTTTAACCACATTTTAAAGTAAATATTGCCACATAAGTAATAAACACAGTTTGTATATTCCATCGTACACGGAAGTTAACGTCTAAGGCTAAAATAAAATATATTTATTGATTATTACTCCAAATGAGAGGGCTTTCAAAAGTGCTCGCTTTATCGTGAATAGCCTATATTATATATGCGTATATCATATTAGTCCAGGAATATTAGTCAAATGAGGGTAAGAATCTCGGAATGAGAGATAGTCAGCTATAAACTTGTATAAACCTTTATTTTGACACCCTAAAACTTGTCTCAAAACCTACCTATCGTAGGGTTTCCGCGACCACAGATATTTCAAGGTCAAAGGTCAAAAAATCGATTATTTTACACATTTATTGCAAATATCTCGTTTCCTATGGGTTTTATGCTATTTATATGTATTATAAATATTGTAGAGGATTAAATTCTCTACAACTTATGTTTAAACATTTTTTTTATATCTTGAACCATTTTCGAGATATAGGGCAGAGCGCGCTCAGTGTTTAACTATTTAGAGTATCATTCGAGGTCAACCTGTAGTCCCGATTAAAAACACGCCGTATAAAGTATATAAATTATTGATCAATATATAATTCTAAATAATTTGCATTTTTTATTAACTATTACGTTATAATTAATAATTTTTTTCAATAATTCAGTATCTATTCATTTAATAATACTTACCTACTCGTGTACTTATACAGTTACTAAGGGAAATACTTTAATTACATTTTAAGTAGAAAATAATTAAGTACATCTATATTGAAATCAGTAAACTTATAGATTCTTTTAAAACGTTAAAAATTATACCTGGGCAAAGGACCTCTATTGTATTGTACGAACCTTTCTATTTATAGCCAGAAAGGACAGATGTTCAATTGCTTACTCACGACCGGTTTATTTTTCAAGGAACCACTGTTATTCGTTAGTTTTGAATCGTATCTTGGTAACTACGGACGTACAATATTAAGAGTAAGAGTGATGGATAATTTGTGTTTTATATGTAAAAAGTCAGATTCGGAAGGTGAATCATTAGTGAATCTAGTGCGTGGTATAAAAACTCTGAGAACTGCAAGTATCGAACGAAACGACGGTCTTATTGATTATTTAAAAACCGTAACCTCTGTACAAGTGCATGAAAAGTGCCGAACTGTTTACATTAGCAAAAATTGTATATTAGCAGCAAAACGGCGACTAGAACAAGATGAAACTACAGCTTCTCCAACTGTACCGCATAAAAGACTAAGTGAAGTGTTCGATTTCAAGAAGCAGTGTTTATTTTGTGGTGAAATAGCTGACGAGGCCGCAGAGACAAAGAAAAAAGAAAAGTATAGACGCAAGATAAGTGCATGAGTACTCTTGAGTTTAAAGACAGTGTTATGAAAAAAGCAGAAGAACGTGGTGATACTTTCGGAGAATTGGTGAAAAATCGTATATTTTTTCAATATGATTTAGTTGCTGCTGAAGCTAAATACCATGCTGTTTGTTATACGAATTTCTTCACAATTAAAGTACCATCGTCTCATCTGAAACTTCGTCAAGATAATCAAGTTTCAGAAGCTATGATAGAGATTTTCAATTTCATAGAAAATAATAACGATTCACAATTTACACTAAAAGAGCTTAAAGATGTCTTGACAGGGTATGTACCAGATGATAAAACTATTATTTCAAGGCTACAACAAAAGTACTTAACCAATATAATAATTACGAAAAAGTAGGAGCTTTTACGATCATTTCTTTTCGTGATTCACACGCTAATATTTTATCAAAAGCTTGGTACGATAATAAAAACTTAAATCCTCAAGCAGAAAGACTAAGAACTGTAGAAGAGAACACGGAGGAATTTGAAATTTTACAGCGACTGGAATACGATGATGAAGAAGAATAAAATTGAAATTAGAACTTGTAGTTCTTATTATTATTCAATTTTTTTTAATTTCAACGTTCATAAATGTATGAAATGGTATTTTTCAATAAAAACATTAATTAAAAATTTAATTCTTTTCTTTTTATTTAGTTAGGAAGTAATTAGTATAAATAAGATTAGAATTAAAAAATAATTAAAGTATTTCCCTTAATAACTTTATAAGTACACGAGTAGGTAAGTATTATTAAATGAATAGATACTGAATTATTGAAAAAAATTATTAATTATAACGTAATAGTTAATAAAAAATGCAAATTATTTAGAATTATATATTTATCAATAATTTATCAACTTTATACTGCGTGTTTTTAATCGGGACTACAGGTTGACCTCGAATGATACTCTAAATAGTTAAACACTGCGCGCGCTCTGCCCTCTATCTCGAAAATGGTTCAAGATATTTAAAAAAATGTTTAAACAAAAGTTGTAGAGAATTTAATCCTCTACAATATTTATAATACATATAAATAGCATAAAACCCATAGGAAACGAGATATTTGCAATAAATGTGTAAAATAATCGATTTTTTGACCTTTGACCTTGAAATATCTGTGGTCGCGGACACCCTACGATAGGTAGGTTTTGAGACAAGTTTTAGGGTGTCAAAATAAAGGTTTATACAAGTTTATAGCTGACTATCTCTCATTCCGAGGTGAAACCCCTAATATTCCTGGACTATATTTTGGAAGTACACATAGACACAGTTAATGAAAACTCGGTCAGAGGCTATGTATTATAATCCAAAGTAGAGAAAAATCGGTAGCCAGGAGTAGGTGAAGCTAAGTCACAACCAGCAGTTCTGAATGTTTTGTAAGAGCAACCGCCAAAAAAAATGGAGGGGGAGGGGTGCAGCGAGCGAACCGTCGCCTGATTCACGTAGCGGCATTCCTGAACAAAAACTTAAGATGTGTGTGTGTGTGTGTGTCCGAAAATTGTATTACGGGCAGAAGTCGGCATCCCATAAAAAAAATAACGGTAGGAAATCGTGGCTTCGATTCGGAACTGGTACTTAGAAACGACTTAATGCTTTGCTATGACGAAGGAAAGAAACACGTGGCAGGTTGGTGGCGTGTGTATTACGATAGGTTCAGAAGCGACAATGTACTCTCACAAGGGCTGCTGTCGTGCCTAAGCTCTTTCATTCATCCTCGTAAACAATGATCCGTGGGTCTCAGATCCGGCGATCTGGCTGGCCAAGCCACTGCGAACACTCGTGCACCTCTGTTACCATTCCGAACATACATTATATTTTTAGAACAGACATTGTATATAATTTGCTACAGATGACATGGTTTATTCGCTCAAATCAGAGAAAACAAATTAAGTATAGAAAGTGACTGTCTAAAATGACAGAACGAACTCTACGCCGTTGCACATGCCTCTGGGAACGTCGAACTGACACCTGTCAGTAGTGACAGCTGGGAGAGAGTAAATCCAGGACATAAAAGTGTTTTGTAGTTGGAGGACAACGAACTCCAATGGCAAGCGTCAGATACGTTGATATTTTTGAAGTCCTTTGTGATTTTCGAAATATTAACTCTTCGTAAGACAAAAGGTTTCATCCAACGATTGTATTATATTTTCATTCTTTATCATATTCGTTACGCTGTTTTTTTTTTTTTCCAACTCCAAGGTAAAAACCCTGGGGGAAAAAAAATAATATGAAAAATATTTCTGTTCATTACCGTTTACAAACATGCAAAATCCCACTCCATTTCATTTTTAAAAATGTGTCTACTAATAACTTAAGTGACAAACTTATTGATATCTTGTGACATATAAATGAAATTAAGTTACCCATAGCTGATTTCCTACTTTTCAATGGCCAGGGTTACACATCTCTAAAAATTTGATTTTCTACGGCGAAAATGGCAGAAATAAAGTATATTGGTATATTATACAAATAGCATAAATCAATTGCATTGCAAAGTGGAGTAGGGAATTGTAAGAGCCCTACATGGTGCAATTTGGAGACAAATACTAATTTTATTATTGTAAATGCCTTGCCATTTATGTAGATTCTAATTAATATGGACTGCTCTTCCTGATGATGGCGCCTCATGACCAGCAGAAGATCAATAAAATAATCAATTAACCTAGCTACAGTAACCTTCGACAAGTTAAGCAACTTAAAGATAATCAGTTAATATTACATACTGACAAGTATAAATTCATACATTTCGTTCTGAAGAGGCGATGCTCCTGCAGTGCCTAAATTATGATCGTTAATTAAACTAATGATCAATAACAGTATCTGATATAAAATTCTTAGTAAATACAGGATGTATCTAAAATAAACCGACAAACTTTGGCAGTAGTTCATTCACAAAAAAAATTACAAGGTAAACACATATATAAAACCTATTGTTTAAAGTGAATAGCGAGTGCGGTATGAGAACAGTAGGTCGGAAGTGTTTTCGCCTTTTTTTTTCGTACTTAACCTATTGCCAAAGTTTTTTGGGCTAATTTAGATACACTCTGTATACATTTATGCTTCCTAAAATTGGTAGTATTGCATTGCCCGTACGGTCTATAACTTAAAGTCGCATGTTGAACATTGGGGGAAAATAAAAGCCGTTTCCGAAACATTAATGTATGTGTTTTACTCTTAGTTTCACGCTATCTCCCCCACCCTCCTCATCACCGCCTTCCCCCTCTCTCACACACACCTACATTAACACCTCTAGTTAGTTTTATAAGTAATGAACCAAAACGAAAGCTTATTTCTTGCGTTCGCCATCGTAATAATTCACTTAAAAGACCCCATATGCCAGGATTTTGCCCGAAATTTTTACAGAAAGGAAAGAACTCGCACACATAGGCTAACTAGTTTAATAAGGATAGTGACTATAACACGTTAAAACAGTATTTTTTAAGAAAAATAAAAGCATTAATTAAAACTAAATGTTTTATTCTCTAAGCCATGACAAATGGCGACCCATGTAAGAAAAAACATACAGTATATAACGATGTGTGACTTTCTTCAGTAGTAATATATACGTTTATTACCAGACACCTTAATGATACTTTCCATAATTGTTATACATCACATGTCATTTATTGTGTACAGATTTCAGATGCTTCGCAGTCCTGGGACATTGCTGCGAAAGCAAGCTCTGTGGCATAAAAACAAAATAAACACTAGTTTCTGGCACAAAGTCAAACTTTCATGGAGTACGGGAGTTCGTTTCTAAAGGTCTGTAATGACATGCTTTGACTTGTGATGTAAACTTGGCCGTAGCGTGTCGAAAAGGATCGAAAACCAGAGCTATAGCTTACACTCTGCGATTTACGTAAAGAACGTCTGAGACTCGACTGTAGGCGACAAGGCCGATGAAAAATATGCCATTCAACTATTTAAGTATAGGCTGTTCACGGTAAAAAGAGTACATTTTAAGCCCATCCTTAAAAGTTCCGCTCAGCCTATTTACATTATCGACCAAAAAGTAACTGGGCACCCGTGAAGATAAGTAATTCAGTACGTCAGTTGACTTGTGTTTCACGGCCTTCGCCGTAGGACCGCTGGTGTTTGTCCGTGGTAGCATGAACACAGAGGCCTATTGTAACATTCTGGATAATGAAATGCTCCCAACATTGTGGCGTTTTTGCGGAATGGACCCGTGTTACTTCCAGGATGACAATGCCAGGTGCCATGTTTCAAGGGCTATTATGCAGTGGTACGCCGACAACAATGTTCGCCGATTGGACTGGCCCGTCCAGAGTCCCGACCTCAACCCTATAGAACATCTTTGGGACGAATTGGATCGCCGGGTGAGGGCTCGCCAGGCGAGGTCAAAATCCATTGCTCAACTCATGGAATGGTTGCAAGAGGAATGGCGACTAATCCCCGTGGATGTCCTGCACACACTCGTAGAGAGCATGACAGACAGGGTGGCTGCTGTTATAGCCGCAAGAGGTGGCCCTACGAGATTCTAACAAGGTGACAACCACCGAGCAAACATTGTGGACAGGTGCCCAATTAGTTTTTGGTCGATAGTGTATATACTTTCACCAATTGTTATGGTCCATTCACAACTGCTAACGTTCTACAGCCAGTGTATTCCTCGGCTTCATGCAAACAAAACTTAACCAAGTCTAGAAAATTACGCCAAAGAGGCAATGCACCAAACTCGTGTGCACACAGTGTAATAATACTCTCCATAAGAAGTATGTCTTACTAGGTGTTACCAACACACCTGTTTGCCCACTATTTTTTATTTGCAAACAAAAATTAAGTACTTTTGTGTTAACAGAGGAATATTTTGGAAACAGCCAAACACGTCATACATGGGGTGATTTTTCAATGGTTTATTTCACAAAATGTGAAGAAACAGCGAATAGACTATCATATCAAAATTTTCCATGTCACTCGTACGCATAGTGTATAAATTTTAAAGCTCTCAAAAGTTAACGACTAAGGCGACAATGGAATATACATGTTTCGTTATTATGCTTGCTTGACGCGGGGCGAAGGGGGAGGTACCACAGCTGTTTGTAAAAGCAGTGGAAACTACGCTGGTAAAAAAAAATTCACTATAGGACACTATTTTGAGGGATCACCAATGTGACGACAAACTATCGAAATAAATACAGTTCCTTCAATATCGCAATGAAACGTTGAAGTTTGCTGAACGGATGGGAAGAAAATGTCGGCAGTATGAAAAAAGGCCTAATTGATTGGTGTGACGTAAATTGTTTGTTGGAGCCGTAGAGTGAATGTGTGGGTAGAGTGCGCATGATAACTACGCAATAATCAATCTCCGTGACCCAACATAGAGTTTATTTTTACCTTCGTAAAGAACGGAGTGGAAATATTTAGGCGGATCTTGGCCCAGGGTCTTGACAGCCGAAATGGTGAAGCGAGGTGAACGTGGCGCAGCGCCGGAATGCAAGGGCGGGGAGAAATGGGCTAACCCCGGGAAAATTCGCCGACCAGTGGCATCGTCCTGCGCGATTCCCACAACCGGGTATCAAACTCATACCGCCTTTGGTGCGAGGCGAACGTTCTAGCCGCTGTGACTCCTGGGCCCCTCCTTCCTAAAGCACTGTGAACTAAGGTAAAGGCTGTTCACGATCAAGTGAGCCCTTTTTGAAATAAACCTTAGAAAAATGTCACTGTTCTCTGCCTGCATATATCTTAACCCTTTCGGTCCTGATTTAATTTTTATTTAGTTCAATCTGAGCCCCAGAGATGGCATTAGTATCTACAACTATAGAGTAATGATACTAAAATGAGCAGAATAGATCTTTGTTGCAGTAAATGTAATTTTAAAAAACAAAACGCTGTCTACCTTTAATGGCATCAATTGATGCGACCGGGTCTAAAAGGTAAAAGGATTAACGGAGCTCACTGAGTGACATGCGCCCAGTAAAATTGGTAACAATGGATGTTAAGTTCTTCCATATATTAACTTCGAATAAAAAGTGTATCAGGTAACCATTTATGAAATCTTAAACTATTTATTTTGCTCTCTTTATTTTATAATGCACCACAGTGTAAAAATGAGCAGATTGGTAAAGTATCTACTTTTATAATAATTTCAAATTTTCACTTGACCGACACATGAATAGTGATGAGACCCATAGCAATGTTAATTTTACATAAGGCGGGAGAACACACAATCTTGAGCAGGTCTTTAAAGAGTGCTCATTTTACAGTGAACAGCCTATATGTACAATATTTACATAGGTGCATTTATGTGCTATTACTAAGAGACATGAGGAATTCGTGTATTCATTTAGGGTTAAGCTGGCATTCAAAAATCCTTACGTTCAGGTTACTATAACAATTGGTCGGCGCGTTATTTGATACCTCCTGAAGAACCCACAACCAATAAGAAACACGCGCAAAATGGAGGTCCAGTTATCGCCTTCCGCTGTGACAGCAAGCAACCAATGAGGACGGTTTATCGACGTTATCATACACAGAGCTTTGGAGAGTCTTCCCTACAGGTCGTTGAACTCGCGAATTTTTCCGGTCTCTAGCTATTTACAGTACTTTTGAGCACGCTCTAATTCAAATGTGTAATCAGTTTCCGCAAAGTGTGCATTTTTTCTTCTTTTTTTTTTACGTGAATACCACTTTAAATTTGCAACCACAATGGGAGGAAATCCAGAAAATCCGATGATAAATTCGGGGGATACAGTTTGGCATTGCAGCTCCGAATCTATCGTGTACATTCAAAATTCAATAACACCACTCGATAGCCAAAGAATCAAAAAAAATTATACATTGAATAAGGATTGTGAAGCATCATGAGCCGGGAGAGGGGGAGGGGGACGCCGCCATTTTGAGTTCGTTTCGCCGCGTCTCATTACTTCTGCGTAGTATAACTTTTGACTAGGAGAAGCTACGACACTCGTTTATGTTTCAATCGACAGCTCTCGTCAAGATATCAATCGATCGCGCGTATAAAATTATTTGTCTGTCGTGGTTATGGTGAAATTGTACGAGTTTAATGTAAAAAAAAAAAAAAAATCTTAACACAATGTCGGCTTACACTCGTTAAAAAGCCAAGTCGAAATACAGAAGTCGTATACGGTTGGAAAGAGCATCTCAAAAGCAATCTAGTGATACCCATAAAACCCCACATGATCGAGTGAAACGGTGCCGGGAACGTAAAATAAACATCAGGGCGTCCGAGCGCGTCAACGTAGACATATTCACGCGGAACAAACGGCAGTGTCCTCAACACAGCCAAACCCAATTTTTTCCGTAAAAGCGCATTCGCTTCTAACCTAAGCGAACCGGGTTCGATTCCTGGCGGGGTCACTCCCTGATTTTCGCAAGTGGGAATCGTGCCGAACGATGCCGCTGGTTCGGCGGGTTTTCTCGGGGATCTCTCGTTTCCCCCCGCCTTTTTCAATCCGGGGCTGCTCCATACTCACCTCGCTTCACCCACATCGGCTCTCAAGACCTCGATGTTAAGAGCCTCCAAAATCTAGCTACGCCACTGCACTTCGCAAAAGCGCGGGTTTCTTTCTAAAAGTAAAATGTAAACACACCGGACATCATTGTCAGAACAGAAGACGTGATTTTGACATTTTTAACGGTAATCCTTAAAGTCAAGGTTGGGGGCATGAACAAAGACGAAAAATCCGTCTATCTCGTCTCCAGTCTATGGTTGAGGCTGTACAGAGGTTTAGCAACAGATTGTATCTTCTATGGTTCGCGGTTAGCTTTCATAAACCTTCTTGCTTCTTTGTATCATTTCATTTTGTATCCATCCACCAGTTGTAAAAATTAACATAACCATGAACGTAACTGAAGGATGTTCACGATGAAGTGAGCACTTTAGAACTGAACCCTAGAAAAATTCACTGTCCCTGCCTGCATATATTTTAACAGGCACACTGAGTGACATTCGCCCAGTAAAGTTGGTAACGATGGATGAAAAGTAGTTCCATAACTTAACGTCGAATAAAATGTGTTAGGTAACCATTTATATTTACTTAAATGATTTTTTTCGGTTTCTGTTTTTTTAATGCATCAAAGTTTAAACAGGAGCAGATTTGTAAAGTATTTACTTTCTTAACAATTTCACAGTTTCATTTGACCGACGCATGAATAAAATGATGAGGCCCATGGCAACGTTAATTTTACATAAGGCGGAAGAATACACAACGTGTATACAAGTAAGATCTTAGGCAGGGTTTACAAAAGGTCTCATTTTACCAGGGACAGCATATAAAGGGTTTCCACCATTAAAATGAGCACTTTTGAAAACACTCCTTAAGATCTACTTGTATGCACATTGCATATTCTTCCGCAACATGTAAATTTAACATTACCGTGGTCTAATCACTTTATTCATGCGTCGGTCAATTAAAACTGAGAAAGTATTATGAAAGTTGATATTTTACAAATTTGCTCATTCTTGCACTTATATGCATTTAAAAAATTCCAAATAAAAATAAATCGTTTCAGTATTCAGAAATATTTACCTAACACGTATAACTCATCGTTAAGAAATGGAACTACTTTCTCTCTGCCCTTACCAACTTAACTCAGAGCAGGCCAGTCAATGTGCTCGTTTGAATACGTGCAAGAAGAGGCAGTGACTTTTTTCAAAGGTTGATTTCAAGAGTGCTGTGTTAACTGTGAAACAGCCTATACTAAAATTCGCGTGCCACTTTTGATGCACTTAAAAATTTTTGCAGACCGTGATATATTAAAACTACCCCCAATTATTGATCCAGTGAGAATAAAAGAAAACCTTCCACGCCAAGTTGAAAAATTGCAATGCGGAGGAGAAATTATCTTAAAAGCACTATTTTTTTCTGATTCGCTGTGAATATGGATGTCGTGTGTGGCACGTATTTACGTTAACACGCAGTTAGGGAAAGGTATTTTTCCTAAGGTTAATTTAAAAATTGCTCAGTCGTTAACCAGAGGTAGCTTATTTCACACCTACATAAATTTTGTCATTAATTAAAAAATAAAATGACTTCTTCGTGGTAAAGATAAAACTTGTAAGAAGAGTTATCATATCCTAATTAATAATCTAAACACAGTTTGAGAAACCCCGGATTTCTCGTCGTAGAAATGTTGAAGATCTTCACGACGTCAACTTAAATAATTGTATAAGGATCAATGTCGAAGAATTAGTGGGTCAGATAAACGATGGTAGTAAAATTAACGATTCTGATCTCAACACAGGAAAAACTGCTGAACAGAAGCTTCAGAGTACGAGAGCAAAAACGAACGTCAGTCCGGAGAATTTTAATGCCATCAACGTTGCGCGAGTGTGTGACTGACGCTACAAAACGCACACATGAAGCATAATCTCAAAAAAGATTAAATAAAAAAAAAAAAGGCAGAGTGAAATATTAATAGAACTTGCTCTGCGAAATTTGATTTTCATAGGAGAACGAACTTTTCATTCTGAATTTTAATCTTCTTTTTATGTTTCTTATTTTTCGTTGTCGTATAGCGAGCATTTGCGTGTCCATTCGCACTCAACACTTTTAATTAAAAGAACGAAAACGGAAGAGTCTTACAAGACATTTAAATAACCCACGGGCTAAATGACTAAACTTCTTAACTGCCATACCTATATACGTCTGCATTTTTCTCTGGCTGAGGTAATAAACGGTTTGTTTCATAAATCGTAGCGTCGGCATTAGAAAACGACGTTTATTTCATGTCGTTTAGCATGTTTTTTTTTTTCATTACTGTCAGAGTTTCCATTACTCACCAGGCATCTTCATTAGAACTCTTTAACTCTAGAGTAAACGCCTAAGCGAGTTCGCGATTGAATCCGGCAAACGAGTCTACACGAACGTTGAAAAGTTTCCTAATTCGTGATGCTTTTGTTACGGCCCTCTGATTTGACAAATTCTGCTGTGCTGCAAAATTTGGACTCGTTCAGAGGGGGAAAAAAAAAATTCGCATGAAGACGACATTCTTATGGCGAGTTTTCAACTGACATTTTCCCTATGTCAAACTCTCGCACAGTAAATCTCGGCTTGCTCCTTACCTGAGTAGAACAGTTCTCAGTGAAGTTTGAGAACCACTGACGTAGGTGTTTAATTGCTCGAGCGCGCATGAAAATAGCTGCAGGTGGGCGAGTATTTTTTTTGGTGCTTCAAGCGCGCGTTTTTCGGACGTCACGATAGGAGGTCGTGTACCGGGGCTGGAGACTGGTTACTGTCCGTCATTTAACCCCGTGCTGGGGGGGGGGGGTGAGGAAACACGTGATCTAGTTTACTGCGAGGCCAGCGCTAGCGTTTACGGTAACTTGTCGGGAACTGGTGATAAAACACGACAGCTAACGGGTCCACAAATCATCCCTTCCACTCGCCCGAGCCTCTCGGAGAATAAAGAGGTGAAAGAGGATTGTTGTTGGAAGAAACTGGCTTCACGTAATTTGTAAGTGAGTCCTGGCCGTCAGCTAGGTTGCATCTGGCTCTTTTCGCTGAACGATCAATTGCCGTTTCGTCTGTGACGTAACACCCTCGTAAATGTTGAGAGCGCCAATTAAATTAAAATAACTCCCTCGACTACTGTATTACTTTATTAAACTACAATATTCCTTAAATTGCACTGGTTTAATCTGGTCTCGCCGAAAGTAATATGCAGGCTGTATCCAGGGTGGTGTTACAAACTTTAAGGATGATGAAGAAGGAGCACAGCATCAAATTGAGATAGGAGACTTCGGACCGGAAACGCCTCCGTCGAACGTTGCAACCAAATGTTGCCAACGACAGTCCTCCTTCGAAGGAAATTATATATCTTTGCTGAAAAAGTAACGTGAATAATACAGAATACGACAAGAACACAGACTACATATGCCCTTAAGACCCCAATGAACTTGTTTAAGACCCCAATGAACTTGTTTAAGGCCCCAATGAACTTGTTGATAGACTCAGACCTCTAATTGCCTTTCAAAAAGGCGGCTATTTCTCGCAGAGTAAGGATATGTATTTAATCATCGGTGAACTAAGGTAAGGGGCTACATCGAATGAAACCATTGAGTGCCATCCATGATCTGCAAACATCAGATAAATGGAATAGCGAATGTATGTATAAAGTAGAATGATACTTTTATGTACTCATAGTTGTGAACATTTAATTACTTGAACGTTACGCTACTACTTTTCTGAAAAACTTATTATTTCAGTGATGTATAAAATAGAATTCAAGAATGTGTTTTAAGTAAATATTGTGGGAGAGAGTGTTCTGAGAGGAAAATGATTCCCTCTGATGTTTTGTGTCTTTCTCAGGCTACTTAAGTTAGTTGAGTTTTGTTTGAAAATCAAATGAACTGAGGTAGAAACATTTTTGAGGAATATTTTTGAGGAATGAGGAATGTTTACCAGGAGTTTTTTTTAGGAATGGGGAATTTATTAGGAATATTATTGAGGGATGAGGAATATTTTTGAGGAATGAGGAAATGTTTTTGAGGAATGAGGACTGTTTTTGAGGAACAAGGAATCTTTCCAAGGAAATTACGAATATTTTTGGGTAAGGATTGGTGATTACTGAGGATTGCTGAGAATTGGTGAGGACTACTGAGGAGGAGGATTGGTGAGGATTGGTGAGGATTAGAAGGGAGGAAGGCTGGGGGTTGGGGAGGAGGAAAGCTGAGGATTGGTGAGGATTAGAAGGGAGGAAGGCTGAGGGTTGGTGAGGAGGAAAGCTGAGGATTGGTGAGGATGATTAGTAAGGAGGATTGCTTAGGAGGAGTACTGAGGATTGATGAAGAGGATTACGTAGGATTGCTGAACATCGGGATTGATTGGGTTATTGATGTCTGAGAATAACATGAAAGATAAGACTGTTTATCACCCTAGCTACCCTCGTACATTTTAAGCTGACGCTCCCTCTACCTCTTGTGGGCTGGAGACTTTGGAAACACATTCAAATAAACCCCACCAGTATAAGGCAGAAATGTGATCGTTTTATATTGGTCTGCATCATGTCATCTCACAAAGGTGCTCTGATATGTTTCCTCAAACCTTTCAAACTTTACTAATTGCGTGCTTGCAACTGGAAACATTTTACGGAAAATTAAAAAAAGTCATAATTACAAAATGTGAAATATATTACTTGAATATTTTTATATAGCTAGTACAATACCAAATGTTTGATACAATATTTCATAATTTTTGTACTGAATGTGAAATTTACATATATAATGTTTAGCTAAAAAGCTATCAAAATTGAGACAAAAAAAATTATATAACGATATCTACGATCTCACAGCATTATAATTCTTTGGTATATTTTCAAAGCATCATCCCCAAAATTTACATGCTTTAAGTTATTTTCCTTTTTTTTTTTTTTTTTTCATAAAACTTCGATTTAAATCATTAAAAAACATTCTGGCCAAACACTTCCAGAGTCTGAGAGCCAAGTACATCAGCTCCAAGAATGCACGACTATTTATTTAAAAACACTTTCCTCGCCCCTCGCCACTACTTCACATTTAACAGATTTGGCAACGGTGTTCATTGTTTAATTTTAACCAATAGGAATAATGCGTTTTGAAATAGAGGGCACACGGAACTACACGGCGAGAGTTTTTTTTTTAAATATTCTGTCATGGGCATTTTCTCTCTTCAAACCTGCAGCTCTTGGCAACACCGCTGACGTCACCAAGGCGTAGCCAATAGCAGCGAGGCACGTCAGTATTTCGTCTGGTCAGGCTGGAAACGCGGGCTCTCCCGGCAGTTGGACTGCTGGAGCTGAGGCTGCCACTGTGATGGTCGACTCCCTGCTGCTTTGAAGGCCCACTTGACGTCGGGCGCCGAACCTGCTACGTATTGTTCACCTTAGTCGAGGCAGCATACATCACGGTCTTCCAGAGCTGTTCCAAACACCATTCTCCAAAGGTAGGGAAAACGTCCATACCTGAATTTAATAACGGGCGGTATAAAATACGTACCGAGACGTACTTTTTATAGGGGACTGGCGATCTTGGGCACGAGACGAAAAGCGTATAATCTGAAAGTCGCCGATGTTTTACCAGAACGGGTTCGCGAACAGCGTCGACGACAGCATAAACGGTCCAGCTGGAGTCACAGATGGTACCGCCAAATACGAGATCGGGATGTTCCTCGTGAGCATGCTACTAGACGAACTCTTCATCTTTATATCTGCACTCCGATAGCTCGCGAGTCCAAACTGGCATTCGAAATTTTGGACAGCATTTTTACTTTCGTGGGGAAATGTATTTGTAATAAAATTACGAGTACGCTTGATAATACTTTGCAGATTTTGATTGAAGAGATGAACATAAAAAAAAAAAAAAAAAAAAAAAACTTACCATACTGAATGCTGAAAACCACAGACTAAAAATGCAGTAGACCGATCTCGCTGGCTGCGCACAACCAATCTCCGTGTCCTAACATTGAACCGCTTTTTCTCCTAACACGTCTGGCAATAATGGCATAGTTTGGATTTTAGGTTAGAAAATAGAAAACTGTTTTGTAAACAAATGCTTTAAGATGTATGTACGTCGCAATTCGTAACGCAGTTTGAATAAATTCAAATAGGCAATGGTATTTTATTAATATAATAGTGCTTGTCATTTAAAAATTAAGATACAAATAAATTCTTTTATCACTGTTGACCATGTGACTTTGACAGTCATGTATTATTGGGGGTAGGTCAATGTTGGGTACATGCGCAAAAGACGAATAATCCGTCTATTGTCCATTTCATATAGGCCTCAGTGGGGTAAAATCTGACAAACAATGTGAACCACCTACACACTATGTAAACAGTAAATGCTCTCGCTCCTACAGTATTTTATCAGCTGATGAACTGCTGCTGGATCCGTGTTATTAAGTTGGCTATTTTTTTGATGGTTTTGGAAGAAAATAGTATTCAGAACCAAAAGTTGTAATTTAAAATTTTAATTATACTTACAACATTTATGGTTAAAATTATGTTTTTAAAGCAATATTGCATTTTCTTGGCTATTACTGACTGGAATTTAAAAACCTGTTCAGCATTTACGACAGCGTATGTCGACACATACGAACAGTAAACGTTTCCAGTTTCCAGACCGATGAACGGCCGTTCTGCGTGTGTCTTTTTTTCTCATCGTGTTTATTAAACGAATACGTATCTTGTTGGTATTGTCGGAATATTTAGTCGGTAGTTAATTTTTTTTTAGTTGCTTTTTTCAAACATAGTTGGTTGTAAGAACCGTTGTACGTTCTCTTGAGTGAAATGAAATATTAATCGGCACGCGTTTACCGCGTCCCTTCCGCTATTTTCCTAACCGCCTTCCACAATGAAGTGACACGAATATAGTTTACGTATATAAGTTTAAGTCTGTCTGTATCAGGAAAAGTGCGCAGCGTTGATTTTTTGAATGATTCTGCAAATAAATTATTTAATGCTAGTGACGAACAAACGTGATTTTAGTGAAGTAAACTTGGCAAGTAGGCCTGTTGCCATTAAAAAAAAAAAAAAATCACGTGTTCAAGAGGCTACAAATTTTACAAATAGTAAGTTTTGCGTGTTTTTAAAATGTATATGTAAATTGTTAACACAATTATTTGAATTCACGTGACCTGAAAAAGCCGTACTTTTCACTCTTTTGTAGTGAGTGAATAACATTTGTTTACTTGTCTACGTCGTAAATTCAACGAGTGTTAGGTTCACTTCGGTCAAAGCGTGTGCGTGTATATATTGCTGCATCTGTACAAATACGAACAGCGACGTTTGTATCGCGTTTGAATGGTTCATTTTAACTTAAAATTTTCGAAGTTAAATTATTTAAATGTTATTTCCATACGAGCAAAATTCTCCATTTCTCCATCAAAACAATATGCAACTCAAAATGCTACATACTCGTAAGAGCATCGGAACAATATCCTCTCACGAAAAGACGTTAAAATAAAGCAAACCCCCCCCATCACCTCATACACACACTCCCCGAGATAAACACTGTTTCCTTTTTCCCTCGAAATAAATAAACAGAACCCCAACAAATTTAACTCGGTAATATTACAAAAATAAAACTATTTAGATCTCCAACCTAGCTGTAATATCCTACATTAATTACTGGACGGAAGTTAGCTACCGACAGATTTTCAGAGCCTGCCATTACATGGAACACGGCGAAGGAGGAGGAAAATACAAGTGTGCATTGTGCTCCAAACATATGTTAACAAACGTATTTTTCTTCAGTGACAAAACAGCTGTGGTGGAAGGATACATTGCAACCGATGCTACTTTACTAGAAATGCCAAAATTCACCCCATTTACGTGAAATGGACAATACCTCATCTTGAGTCTATGTTGAAAATGGCATGGTTTGGAATTTAGGTTAGGAAATGATTTGTAAACAAATGCTTTGAGATGAATGTATACTTCCCCTAACCACTTTGTAATGCAGTTTGATTATATTAAAACTGGTAAAAGTATTTTATTAATGTAATAGTGCTTGTCATTTAAAAATTAAGATATAAAGAAACACTTTCATGACTGTTGACCATGCGACTTTGACAGTTGTGTATTATTGGGGTAGGTCAATGCACAGAAGACGAATAAGCGGTCTAGCTCATCTTGAGTCTATGCTGAAAACGCAACCTCTTGCATCAGACGAAGACCTGTGATGTCGCGCACCTTTATCTGCAGAGGACAGGATATCATGCTATCAACAGCCAATCACGAGAGATCAATGTCATGGATTGCCTTGGCAGGGGGTGTGGGTGGAGGTGGTCAATCCAACACGAGTCATCCGTGAATGCTGGTCCTCGTGTCGGGTGCTTATTCGCTGATCGCTCCACCTGCCGTCAAACCCTGGTCTTCCTGCATTTAAGTCTTTAAATGTTATTTACAGAATTTTGGAAGTTTTTGATACATGTTTTACTTGGGGAAATTTTGCAAGGTTAAGGCCGCCCGCCAACATTCAAAATGGGGGGCGTAGTCCGTAACGTAACTCTTTCGTCGATTTTTATGAATTTATTCGTTTTTTACAAAAATTTTTCGATTTTTTGTTTTCAATATTATGGCGTCCAGGTCAAGGTGACTGGCATCCAACATAGTGGTCCGAATCGTCAATGCAATTTTTTCCTCTATTTTTTTATATTTTTTTTTGCGAATTTTCGTGATTTGGTGGTAGATAGGTGAGGGACTGTTGTAAGAGTGTTGAGGTCGAGTGGGGGGGGGGGTGCGGCAAGATATATTTTCCTCGATTTTTAAAACTTCTTCAATTTTATTTTATTTTTTGCGATTTTTCTTGATATTTTATGATTGTAAAGGGGTTGGTCAGGGGTTGCGATGTTGTTTACGGGGGGAAGGGAGAGGGCAGTAACGTTATATATTCCTTGGTTTTTTTTTTCGACTTTTGACTGGGTGGGTTGTGAGTGAAGGGTCGGTGTGTTGTATATGATTGTAAAGGGGTTGGTCAGGGGTGGTGATGTTGTTTACGGGGGAAGGGAGAGAGCAGTAACGTTATATATTCCTTGGGTTTTTTTTTCGACTTTTGACTGGGTGGGTTGTGAGTGAAGGGATGTGTGTTGTATATGATTGTAAAGGGGTTGGTCAGGGGTGGTGATGTTTACGGGGGAAGGGAGAGGGCAGTAACGTTATATATTCCTTGGTTTTTTTTCGACTTTTGACTGGGTGGGTTGTGAGTGAAGGGTCGGTGTGTTGTATATGGTCGGTGAAGGGACTGTTAGTGTTACATTATATGCTCCTTGATTTGTAGATTTTTTTTTTTTTTTAAATAGTATTTTGCGATTTTTATTAATTATTTTATTATTGGGAAGGGGTTGGGTTGGGAGTGTCGAGTGTGGCATGGGGTGGGGTGAGGGGGTGGGGGTGTTAAGACAGTGTGTTGACTGGAGGGGGGTCAGTGGTCCTCTGAACGTGGTGCTGTGAGGACCTCCGGAAATGTAAGTTATTTAATAATTTTAAAAGTCTTTTTATATAATTTTTTAATAATTTTTGAAAGAGGTTATAATTTTTTAAATAAATAAATTAGCTAATAATTTTTACTAAATTTCTTATCATTTAAATTTTTTTGGGGGGAATGTTGGGATTTTTTGGAATAAAGTCATTCAAGGTAATTTTCATGGAGTTAAGGACATGAGCTAGGATTGATGGAGGGGGAGGGGGGTTACCATTCCCGCTGATATACTAGACCTGACTCCGAGTCACTTTTACTGCTCTGAGAATGGAGGGGCTCATTCGAGGATTCGATCGGGACAGTTTTCCATTTTTTGGAAATTTTTTGGAGAAAGAAATAATTTGGGTGAAAAAAATTAATTTCTGAAGTTATTTTCAGGGCAAAACAAGTGATTTCGTCGATAAAATGGCAGACGAGGAGGTCGCCGACGGACAGGAATGACAGAGCATGAACAGCTCCACCGCTCAACTGCCCTACGCCCTTGTACCGAACTCGGCCAAATCACCTTACTTATATATACTGAGAATATTGTAGTTACACTTAAAATGTTTTCTTTAGTTCTAGTTATTTTTAGTTTTGAAATATTTTTGTATGATGGTCGTATAGTGCATCAATTTGTACATTATATTTATCATTTTTTATAGGCTGTTCACGATAAAGTGAGCACTTTTTAAGGCCCTCGCGACATGCATTAGCCGCTAATAAATATATCTTATTGCAGCCTCAGGCATTAAAATTTATGGTGGGGAAATTTATACACTATGTTTATTGGTCACATTGCAATATTTACATTAAAAAACAGCAGGAAGATGGAAATTGGATGAAAGGTAAAATTTATATGGTCCTTAAAAAGTGCTCACTTTATCGTGAACAGCCTATACTTGTATGTATTCTTATCTATATAATGTGTTTTATTTGTAGTATATATTTTTGTGTATATGTTTGTCATATGTCTCTTTTTTGTAGTTTTGACTCATTTCATAACCCTTAACTGATCTGGCTGTCATGGGATCAAATGAAATATAAACATTTAATAAGTAAAAAGTTAATAAAAGTGTGGACATATTAACGCCCGCCTATAGCAACAGCGGACAAATTAAACAATGGTTTTTCAAGGCTCATCGTCGATGGTCGAGCGTATGGTCGAATGGTATTTTCAGACATATGTTATTTTTTGTTATGGACATATTGTTCGTCTTATGCTTCTTGCTTACCAGGTTATCTGTTATATAAGTCAGCCACGGCAATAAACCAGCCCGTAAGGGGAAGGTGCAGCGCTATCCCTCCTAGAGTGACACGCCCAGGGGGTGAGCGATACACTCAGGAAAGCCTGCTGAGGACCGTACATTGGCACTCACAAAGGACAGTGCAGTGTCCGCGAATCTCGTACTGGATGAAAGCTGTTTACGCGCCTACACGACAAACTGTAGAGGCCCTCCTGACGTGGTACAATTCAACAAGCACAGTTAGTTCCGCACGTACGCTACATAAATATACACATTACAAACATCCATCCAGCTTGGCATAATAACGTTAGCATAATATACAATTAAATATAGTTGCACATCACCTATGAACGAATTATATTTTCTGCACACGTTCCTCACATTTATGCCTTGTCCTATTATACAATGCCCACATTACTGTAAGTGTGCATAAAATTTAAACCATTGACAGATCAATATTTAAAAAAAATCCCATAATAGCAATAACATGTTTCCATACATAATACAGTTACAACTGTTAACGTTACACATCATTAGCAAAGTGTCCCGTTAATAACTACGTACGACGAAATAAGTGTTGTGTATATTCTGACTCCCGGGAAGGTACATTGGAGTGCGTTCCTGGCATCCGCCCGTGTCGATAAATGCACACTGAAGAAATACGGACCGTCTGAAAGGAATGTGTCACAAATTACCTAAACACTTAATGATATCATGTAAGCTGTAAAGTTACTCAGCATCGGTAATAGATGCTTGAGTCCACTCAAGTTCTTCGATACCTGAAAGTTCAACATCTGCTACATTTCCATGTACACTACTGTCACTGAGGCTGTCATTATCATGGCTACTGTCACTGAAGCTGTCAGTATCATGGCTACTGTCACTGTCACAGTCACTGTCACTGTCACCACCTTAACTAATTACAATCTTCTCCATTTCTTCTTCCATGCAACGATCGTTTTTTCCGATTCTGCTCTTCTTCCCTCTTCACTTGTAACACTGCTGATTTCCAATCTTTCTCAGATATACTATTTATGGCTTCATCTGTCAGTGGCTTTATTTGGTCGGCTCTTTGCGAAACGTTGCTCTTCGCCACACGAGACTTGGCAATATTCCATATATATTCGATGGCATTTAAGTTGCAGTGATATGGAGGCAGCCTGGCTACTTCATAGCCATGTTCTTTAAGAAGTTTGTCTATGCAATACTTCGGAGCCGGTCGTTGACATTTCACGACGTTGAGTAGTTCTGCTTTAGTCATCTCTTTCTCATATGCATTGTTATTTAACTTGAGCCACTCCTGTATTTCTGCCTTACGTGAGCTCATTGTAGGGGCTTTGTTTGTCTGCACCGATTGATAGGATACGTTATCCATTACAATTATGTATCTACGGGACAGATTGGGTAAGAGTTTTTCGGATATCCATTTTGAAAAATTCGCAAAATACATATCATCGTGGTAGTCAACACTTTTAACTTTAGACTTAAGAAGATGGGTGAGATACGCGCCAGGAACAAACCCCGCATCCGAACCAGCATGCACAATAATAATCCGTCGTTGGCTTGCCGTATCGTTCTTCAGCACACCTGGCGTGTGCGGAGCTTGCCAACATTTGCTGACTGTGTATGCAGCAGGAACAATCATAAGTAGAACTCATTTGTTGCTCGACATTCGTGCGATATCATATTCTTTCCTACCTACCGTACGAAACGCGACCGGGAAACTGCTACATATTGGGAAACTGCTACATATTGTCACTGTCCTACCAGGAGAACATGATATGCGAGGAGGTATACCTCCCTCATACCTAACCTCCTCGTGTGTCATATTTGCCTGGTAGGACAATCATTATGCCCGACGTTTACAGCCCTAGTGCTCGCAGGTGAGCAGTGGAACAACGCAGCCTAGCACACACTAGACGCAGAATAACTCCGAGCTTGAGTTACGTCACACATATGGTGGGGAGGGCGGCACACGCGTGGAGGGACGGGAGAAAGCGGAGGAGAGAAACAGGGATAAAACAAGAATTTGATAATTGCCGAAGGTTTTGGGTGTTAAATAAAGTATTAAATAATATTAAAATTTTACTTACATTAACATTTATTGTCTTGCATTATTGTATGCAAGAGCAGTTTGGATGGGTTTTTTTTAATCTTAGCTTCTATAGGTTAGGAACATAGGCCTAATACGAATTTATTGCTTAGGCCTTTTTTAAATGTGAAACTTGCGATAATTATTTATTCAGTTCAAAATTCTATGTCTACGAAGTAGTAATGTTGCTCTATTAAACTTTAAATCAAATAATTATGTCGGAAATAAATTGCAACCTACAAGTTGCTTCTCATAATGGCGGCACATATTCCGTAAGTATGCGAGAAGTATACAACTTCGTTTAGCTGTATACTTGCAGTTCGGACAGCGCTTACGACGTCACTCCCCGGGGACTTCTCGCGAATTCGGACACAGCCAAAGCCTTCACAGCAGGTAGAGAAAGACAGTAGCCATTGACTACTCACCACTGAAGTATGAAGTACTTCGGCAGTTCTTCAATGCCACTCATTGCTCCAGCCGATGAGTCTGACGTGTAGACGCGTCACTGCTGCCACTTCTGTCGCTTTCTGCACCACCTAAATTTATAATCGCTTTATCATTGTCAACGTCAAATCGCACGTCCTTGCCATAATAGTCTTTCTCGAGTTTCTGGACGTGATTGCAAAACGGTATCCAGCCTCCTGGCCGGCCCCATACGGTTAAAAATATCCTCGCAGAGTTTTTACACAGTTGTCAAATTGTAAATAACATTTTTTTGAAGCGACTTCTCCTTTAACTTTAACCCAGATGCTTTCTATCGGATTCGAATCTGGATGATAGGGTGGCAGACGAGGTACTGTGTGGCCATGATTTCCCAGTAGGTAGTCTGTCTACCGAGTACTGCACTTTCCGAGGTTTGTGTTGCTTAATGACGTCATACAAAGTTGGTTTTAACATGTCGCTAGTAAATGAAATATTCTCCTTATAGGCCGTTCACAGTAAAGTGGGCACTTTTCAAGCCCTAGTTACTTTTTTCTTCCAACCAATTCATATTCTTCCACCACCTGCCAAGTGAGTAATAAACACAGTGTATACATTCACCATACCCAAAACCAAAAGTCCGAGGCTACAATGAGATGTATTTGTTGGTTATTATATCTGATGAAACAGCTAAAAAAAAAAAAGTGCTCACTTTACCGTGAACGGCCTATACCTAACCACTGCTGCATGTAGTAGGGGAAGTAGGGGTTTTGTTTACCTTTACGTTGTGATAGGGATTATTATCTATCACACCAATACTGTCAGGTGGAAAGGAAGGCGTGTCTAAGTAATATGGACGTACTCGCAATACCTACATCTGCTTCAGACTCGACAAAGAGATTACATTTTCAGTCTGTATAGTGGCTGCAGCCTTGTTGGTATCAAGTACGCGTTATCGCTCTGTGGCTTCGCCTCCTACTCCATGACTGATACTGTTAAAACCCATTTGTAACGGTCGGCCAGGCTCGGAGTTATTCCGCGTCTAGTGTACACCTTACCCATCACAAGTATTCTCAATAACAGGTATCAGCAACAGGTATCGACTGGGAACAGGAACAGGTATGGGCTGTTCCTGAGAAATTCTGGTTTAGCTCATCTCTAATACTAAGTAACTTATTTCTGATTAAATTGACTATTTGCCTCAATTTTACCTCTAAAATATAATTTCAAATTTATACCTTATTAATACGAATGAAATTCTCCCTAGTGAGACATAGTTCTGATGCAAGATATGCACTGAGTGCGCACGAATGCGGTGGGTTGCCCGTCAGGTGTAATTTTCTAGGCTTCGATAATCTTTGTTTGCATGAGGCGGAGGAATATCCTGAAAGTAGAACATAAGCATGACTTAAGAAAAGTTGTGAGTAGCCATGAATGGACAGTAAATTAACATTTCCATGGACCTCATCACTTTATTCATGCGTTTGTTGAGTAAAGCTGTGAAACAATTTAAAAAGTGAATATTTCACAAATTTGTTTATCGTTTTATTTTACGCATTAAAAAAACCAGGAAGCAAAATAAGTAATTTGAGTACTCACGAACTGGCGCGCAGTCTTGCCGTCGATAACGCGCCTCTGTGAGACTTTCAAAGGAGACCCCTACCGTTTTAAGACGTAATAATAAGAATTAAGGTTCGATGCACGTCCCTATTCCTTTTTAAAAGTTTTGTACCGGAATGTTCATTCCTAAAAATTAGCGTGAAAATACCCGTTTGAGCCATTTTCACCGTCACAAAAACATGCTTCAGAGGGAAATGGAGGAACTGAAAAACGCGTACAGACGCGTAACGTTTCTTAAATATAATTCGTAAGCAGACCTCACTCAGACACGTTGGACGGTTTTTTAAATAAAACTTTTTTTCTGCTGGAGCTCTGCACACCGTTCGGCAACGATATTATTGCGCCGATAATTAAATTACAGGGTCATTATTGAAAGTCTCGTATAGGCGGTCTGGCGACGGAAAGAACCAGAACAAGTCTGTTTCAGTGCTTTGCAAGTGGCAGTATTTCCGTAGTCTAAATTAAATGTCTATATATTTGTATTTATTCCCGTATACGCGTTAAAGACTGTTCACGATAAAGTGAGCACTTTTGAAATCAACCTTAGAAAAAAGTCACTGCCCCTGCCTGCGTATATTTTAACGGCCACACAGAGTGACATGCTCTTAGTAAGGTTGGTAATGATGGATGGGAAATAGTTCCATATCTTAACGTCAAATAAAAAGTGTTAGGTAACCATTTGTGCAAACTCACACTATTTATTTTCCTCTCTTTTTTTTTATGCGTCTAAGTATAAGAATGAGCATATTTATAACATATTTACTTTTCTAATAATTCCACAGTTTCACTTGAACGTGGCATGAATAAAGTGATGAGGCCCATGTCAATGTTAATTTTACATAAGGCGGAAGAATACACAACGTGCATACAAGTAGATCTCAAGCAGGGCTTTCAAACGTGCTCATTTCACCGTGAATAGCCTATATTTAAAACACCAAACGAAACTTTTTTGAAAAATTAACTTTTTATTATGGCCGTGTATGATTTGAACTAGACATAGATACGGTTGCAAAAACTTATTTTGAAATTTAGATGAAGTTACTTGTTTTTGACTCGGCAGGAGATGTGTTATTTAATGCGATGTTATAAAACCATAGAACTTATCTTTATGCCGCCCCAGCACGCGTCATATAAGACTATGTATATATAAACATTTCTACGTCTTTAGTTTACGTATGATGTTTAATGCGAAGACCCCATTAGTATATCTCCCTTCCTATTGGTCAAACTAAAGAAATCAACATAACTATCTGAGGCCTGCATTAGTTCTAGTGAAGCCAGATTAAATGTACAGTAACTAAATAACATTACCTTTGCAAACGTTGGGAATGAATGTATTCTACAGAACTCCAAACATTTCGACAGCAAATAGTGCCATGCTGTTTTGAAAAATACAGTATTTTATGTTATATTATTTATAAGATATGACATTTTATATAATAAACAAAATTTGCAAACGTGCTTTGCACTTGAAATTTGTCTTTTAGCGTACGGAATCAAACATTCAACCGTACCTCGTACAAAACATCGATTTTCCGTATAATCAGGGATATTACCGCACACATCTGACTACGTCCCTTTGACAAGTAACTTTCGCCAGAGATGAATTCCTTTACTGTGTAGTACAATGGCCTAAGGGTAAATTTTAAGTAAATTCAATTGGCATGTAGGTGAATGTATTTACTGGACACCAAAACATAGAGGTTAAATAAAAATTTAAAAATATGATTGTATTTACGCATGTCGAATAATAATTTCTTTTTCTTAAAAGCTGTATTTTAGTTACGTGAATTTTCCTGACTCGTATTTTTCACATTACGTAAAAAGGTCTACAATTGAAACTTCCATCAGAATTTTTTAATTTAATTATCTGTGAAGCTCGTGTCACACTGTTCAATTTTTCCGTCAAACTGCTTCCAATAAGTTTGATCAAATAAAGTTGGACATTTATGACGTCATCGAAATGTCATAAACGCCGCCATATTTGTCTGAGAAAGTTGGATGGCTCCAGTTTCCATCAAACATTTGAAGATTGGACGTATTCTAAAGTTTCTTTGATGTTTGACGGTCTCGGCCAATCAGAATCGTACACGACAAAAATGGACGTCAAGAAACTTTAAAATTACCAAAGATGTTGAAAATAACGAATAATTGCTGGAAACAAAGTAGGTTATGAAGATAATTAATTTATGTGGAAGCTGTCGGGTTATGAATGTTATTTTAAGTGAATATTGCACATAATAATACGAATTCAAAGGCATAAAATTTCAATGTACAGGAAAAATCTCAGATAAATAAAATTTGAATTTAGTAAAGAACCGAAAATGAATTACACCGTTCCTTGCATTTCTTCCTGTAATGGACTGCATGGAAATACGAAAGCAATATCGTACCATGGAAATTATTTTTTAATAATATTTCAAGTTAGATTCTCCCAGTAAAAAAGTTTGACAGTGGGGCATATTTTAAAACACATTCGATATTATTAGGTAAAATTTGTTTAATGGAAAAATTTGATGGCTCTATTATGTCTTCAAATTTTAATGTCAAATTTAGTTGGAGGCGAAAATTTGATAATGTGACAGGGGCTTTAGGTTTCCGTAGAATACCAATTTGACATACGTTCACTTACGAATGAAAAGCCAGTTTTATTTATACACGTCTACGTCCGATTTTCGACGAGTTCATATTTACAAACAGCTCCGTACTATTATTATTATTTTTATTATTATTACCATCATCATGCCTGCTAACTACAGTGTAAATTCCGTCAGTTTCTATGTTTCTATATGTGTAAATTTATTATCTAGAAAGTTCTTTTAATTTTTCAGCAGAAAGTAGAAATAAGACTCATTTTCGAGCAAATTTATTTGTCCGTATTAAAAAAAATTTTTTTTTTTTTTTTACGAACTAACCGAAAGCTGTAGCTGCGACGGACCCGCGAATGCAGCGCTACCATTGTCCAGACGTCAGCGCAACCATTGCCCAGACGTAGAACTATAAGTTGAAATACTTTCTTTCGCCCCGCTTAGATGGCAGCAGCACCGCAGTGTCTACTAGCGCTACATGCGGCAGACAAAGGAACTTTAGTCTTTGGTAAATGTGCACCTAGTGCGCTCTAATGTTTAAATCATAAACTGCAGACTCACTACTTCTATTTTCACGTTAATTATTTTGAACATTCCTTATAAACCTAAATAGGACAACTAATTTCTATAAATTTCTTTCGTATTTTCAGTTATAGTATGTGCTTACTTTTAACCTCCACAAGCAATAAATTGCGAGCTAATAAATCCTCAAACAAACCCCTTTACGCTAAACCTATTTTTTTCCTCCAATCCCGGAAGCCGGAAATGTAGTTGACTCAAATATAGAAGGTTTTGGTTCATATTTCCAGTTTGTTTATTATGATTCTATTGAATCAACTTTTTTATTAAGTAGTTAAAACGCAAACTAAGATTGTGTGTGTGTGTGTGTGTGTGTGTGTTTTTTTTTTTTTTTTTTAAATACGTGTTGAAAAAGTGATAAGTATCTATAACAATTTCATCTTGAATTTATTCTTGTTTCAACGTATCTTATTTTTCAGATCAAGCGTTTGACAACGAGAGCTACCAAGGCAAAGGTAATTTTACATCCACAATATTTTGCGCATGTTTTGGTTGCATCAGTAGGCAATAAAGATTGCCTTATCGTTTATTCTTTTTTAGTTTCACGTGAAAAACTACATATTGAAATCAGTCCATTCTGGTTTGGGAAGTTGTGCACGGTAATTGTGTATGTAATTATAAGGTTCGGATTTTCATATGAATCCTTAACATAGAGATATATAAATATAGATGAGACGGCAAGTATGAAATCGCCTTTTTATAAGTATAACATTGTCATACTCAAATTAATTCCTGGGAGTAGATTCAGCTAATTTACTTACTTTGCAAAATAATATTCTGGCACGACTGTATTATCCATGTTTAATATCCCTCTAAGGTTTTAGATATGTCATTATGTTGATTGCAAAATGTAAACAGAAACAATTCAAGTTGTAAACCGCCCAAAGCTGATTCTTATTACGTATAAACAAAATTACGTTTAATTACATTTCTATTTTTGTGACATCACTTATGTTCATTTTACTTACATTTTGCCATCCAAAATGAACTATTGGTAATTAACACCAAGCTGTTGGCAAACAAATCTTAGAAATAAAAATACCGTTTCCACCAAAATAATTTTTTTTTCTTTCTTGTCGTGGGAATGAATATCAAGAAAGCAGACAATATTTTACCATACACTGAACTTATGGATATTCAGTAATGTGAATTGCTAAAATACATTTGCGAAGTGTTTATATTTTATTTATTTATGTATTGTTACAACTTATAAGTCCGCCGTTTACATGGAAAATTCATTACACGGATATCATTAGATTTGTTTTACTTCGCAGTAATTTCGAACATATCCAATTAGAAGTTTATTATATTCTTCTTTACAGTATATTAAAATTCGACATGTAAACAGTATGTTTAAGGTTCTTTTTATTTTTTTTATAGCAAGGAAACATTCATTGACAAAAAAAATCACAGAATAGTAAAAAATTTTACAATTTACAACTCACCAGCCAGAATTACTGGCTATCCTGTCGTTACGGAAATGGCCAGGCAGAAGACAAAAAGGACACATCAGTAATGACTAACAAGGAAACACTGTCCTGTTAACAGATGGGGAAATTAAACAAACCCCCAAAATGGACGAAACAAAACATAACAAATAATCCTTGAAAGAAATAATAGCTTAAATAATACTCTAAGTGGAAGGGGGGGGGGGGATGCAGGCAATGACATTAAAATAAGTTCATGGATATGTGTATAAATATAAGAGGACAAATTAGGGTATCTGTAATAACAAGAACACTCACTCAACAAGGTACAAGAGCAAAACAGTCACCGGTATACTATAGGCTGTTCACAGTAAAATGAGCACTTTTGAAAGTCCTGGTTAAGATCTACTTGTAAACACGTTGTGTATTCCTCCGCCCTATGTGAAATTAACATTGTCATGGGCTTCATCACTTTATTCATGCGTCGGTCAAGTGAAACCGTGAAATTATTTATAAGGTAAATAATTTACAAATCTGCTTATTTTTACACTCCGATGCATTAAAAAAAAAAAAAACAGAAAGCGAAATAAATAATTATAAGCTATCACAAATGGTTACCTAATAATTTTTAATCGACGTTAAGATATGGACACTCTATCCATCGTTACCAACTCCACTGAGCGAATGTCACACAGTGTGACTATTAAAATACATGGATGCAGGGTCAGTGATTTTTTTTTCCAAGGTTCATTTAAAAGTGCTCACTTTATCGTGCACAGCCTTTGCACACGCTGACTTGTGACAGCGACTATGAACGATGGATATTGTACTTGTAAAGCGTCAGAAAGCCAAAGAACAAAAACTGAATACCAGAGTGATTACTACTAAAAAGAGGGAAATATAAGGAACGTAGGATGGAAGGAAGACAACCGAAAAGGAACGACTAATGAGTGAGTGAATATAATTGGGCGGCTCTTAACAGCGAGGTCTTGGGAGCCGATGATGATTGAGGTGAGTATGGAGCAGCGCCGGAATGAAGGGGGCGGGGGAAACGGGAGATCCCCGAGATCATCCGGCGGAATTCCCACATGCAAAATCCGTGATTGGCCCGGCCGGGGATAGAACCCGGTTCGTCTTGAAGGGGAAGGGGGGGGGGACAGGCTAGCCGCTCAGCCACCGCGGCCCCAACAACTAAAGAGGAAGGAAAATAAATGTAACTGTGAAGCATGGTCTTTAGGCGCTATGAATCGATAAGTTGGAAAACATCGCTGTCAATTCTTGTTCTGTCGTTATTGTTAGGGGCTGTTTACAGTTGCGCTATCCCAACCTGTCTCTTAGGACGAGGATGCGCTGATTGGTGCACGTGACCCTCTGACGTCATGGCACTGTCCCAACCTACAACGTCCCGAGTCAACCTGTGTCCCAAGTTGAAGCATTAAAAAAAATTAACTTTTGTCCGAAGTTGTGTCCTAAGCTGATAGAAAAAGGAAAAGACTGCAAATGCTTCCGTGCACATTCGTGGGATGTTTATGTTGTTAATGTAAACATTGGAAGTGCAAGGTGGGTTTTCTCAAAACAAATATGATGAAATACTAATAAATAAATAATTAGCGATGTCTTCGTTCGGTATGCCAATTTTATTTCAAGGCTAAAACTTTTAAAACATAAGTTTAAAATATAAATTTTAGATGTCATTTGGCGAACTTATTTTAAATAAAACCGTTAAGGCGTTTATTATAAATAAATGTTCAGATCACACACTTAGTAAACATTAAATAATCAATAATTCAGCAAAGTTAAACGTAACTACGTGCCAACGAATAATGTGCCGAATTTACTGCGACCTAGTGACATGTTCTGAAAGCTCACTTCGGACAACGCGCTTGTAGACCACATTCGGACAGCGTCAATGTGTGACGTCACTTGACGCCGAGTTTCGGACAATTCCGCGTCCGCAGGGACGGCAGATTGTAGACGGGCCTTTATGCATTCAATTGTGAACCAAGCCAAAGGCTGAGACAGGATCGAAAGTGATGACGGCAGTGCATGTGACAGGCGTTCTCTGGTTGGCAATAAATTAGTCAACAAGTAAATGCAGGTGACAGAGATCCCAAAAATACAAGTAGCAATTGCGAAGAATCGCCACTAGTGGACGGAAAATGCGTTGGTGCTGTGCCATTGCCGTGCTCCCACGGTCAGTTTTTACTAATGTCTCGAATATTGTTTCTGGCGAACCGTTGTAATATTGCTGTATTTTTGGAATATCTTAAAAGAGGGGTCAGATTCAGTGGAACTCGGTTGTCGTTCTGCGCATACGTTTATCTGACATCATTCTGGTTGGTTGCTGTTGGTAATCACGTGATGGTGGCTGTGTGCTGTCAACGTTTAGTCTACTTAAATTGAGGGGAAAAAATGAGAGTTCTTATAGGAGAGTTTGGTATGGGGACAATTTCCGCCACTAGACGCGCTGCTGTTCCTCACTATAGGCTGTTCACTGTAAAGTGAGCATACTAAAAACAAACCTTTGAAAAATAATCACCGCTCTAAATTACACACCGGCAAGCATGCTTCTACAGTCCATTAACGATTTCTTCGGCCTTTTTAAATCAAACCTTTGGAAAATTTCCCCATGTATGACGTGTTTGATAATTTCCTGAATAGGCCCTGTATCACAAGCGTTTTATACTTGTGTTCATAAAAGTTACTGTTTTTCCTGTTAAATTGAAATATTATTAATATCTTGTGTATAAATTATAATGCTTCATTGATAAATAATTTGAATAAAAAACAGGGAGAAAATAGGTATGTTGGCAACGCCTAGTGAGAAACAGTTCTTATAGAAAATATCATTACAACTGAGTGCGAGGCACGAATATGGTGCGTTGTCCCTCTGGTGTAATTCTCCAGGATTAGTTAAGCTTACTTTACATGAGGCGGAGGAATATCCTGGAAGTAGAACTTTAGCAGGGTTTCAGGAAAGGCTGAAGTAACCGTGAATGGATTATAGGTGAGTTATAGAGAATTAAGAAATTAGATTTCTTAAGACTCGACATTCACGCTAAAGTGAGCACTTTTGAAATCAACCTTAACAGGAACGGTCATTGCCCCGGCCTGCATATATTTTAACGAGCGCACCGAGTGACATGCGCCCAGTGAAGTTGGTAACGAGGGATGGAAAGTAGTTCCATATTTTAACGTCGAATAAAAAGTGTTAGGTAATCATTTGTGATAACTTGAATTATGTCTTTCGCTTTCCGTTTTTTTTTTATGCCTCGGAGTGTAAAATTGAACAGATTTGTAAATAATTTATGTTTCTAATAATTGCAGAGCTGCATTTGACCGACACGTGAATAATGTGCCGAAGCTGATGGCAATGTTAATTTTACATAAAGCGGATGAACACACAACGTGCATACAAGTATATTTTAAGCAGGATTTTCAAAACTGATCATTTTGCCGTTAGCAGTCTACAGTCGCTTTTAAGCTGTTGGTAAATGGAGAAATTATATTTATTTTTGCGTAAAAGTTCGTGTTTGACCCGAATTGTGATATATACTTGCCCCAGCCAACATTTTCACTATTAACTTTATTTCGTGACTGTTATTCTCGCTCTCCAATGGTGTTTGCAAGAGGAAACACTGGAAAATACATCGGTGTTTGGCATTGGGTGTTCATAAGCAGGCGTATTCCAGTGGAAAACCGTTACGAATTTAGGCGCGAAATAAATATAGCTGTCACCAGAAGCAACTTTGTACTTTTCTCCTTCCCCGCAATGAAACTGCGCATGTAAGCCCTAGAAATAATCTTTTTAACCATTCCTAAAATTTTCGTCAATCCAGATGTCATATTTAAATAAAGTAATCGTGTAAGCCAACGTTTTGCTGAAGCCATTTTACGGCATACTATTAACCCTTCCAGTCACCGTGTCCTCTATCTGGGACGTTGCATAAAGTTATGGGTAAAAAATAAGTATTCGCGTTTCACAAAATTAATAACTACAAAAATGTTAACTAACGTATTTGTAGCCACTTGAGGTGGAAAAAGAATAATTATCAAAGTAGATGTTCTTTTCTTGCAAAACAAGAATCCCCAATTATTTTAAATCAATTTTGGATACCATTTTTACAAAAAATGTGTGAGTATGCAGGTGTCTGGTGTCTTAACCAAAATATGAATAGTTACAAGCACCACAACTTGGAAAACTGCTTGAAAAATATATATAATATTTAATTAGCAGCGTATCTGTATTCATGTTCGCCAAATTTGTGTTTTATTATAGCAGTTGGATATAAAAAAGTGAGCATTCGGTATCATTGTGTGTCCTGTACTAATACTTCATTTATTCTATGGTGACAGAGACTGTGCGTTCGATGAATCGAATTCCCTTCCCTTCCGTGTTGACAAGTACATCATGTGCTCAATTAAACTGGTCTCCTACCAACAGGCGAAAAATATTGGCAATAATGAACCCCACGCTATCTCTATTTGGTAGATTGTTACAATTTTCCAACTAAGATTTGCCTTAACAGCGAAGGAGAGGGTAAAAGAGGGTTCAGAAGAAAATATATAAATTATTTATATTCGTTATTTATAAAAGTATTGTTTTACAAAACGATACATGGAATGAAAGTACCGATTTTCGTTACACCGTAATCCGATATTTTATTCATTAAAGGACTTAATAATAAAATTGCTTGGAATAATACATACTGAGGACACGAGGTATTGCAGAAAGTCGAAGCGCCTGTTTTTGGTGCATGTTGCCACAGTAAACAGTACATTTTAGTTCATTTTTTGTATTCAAAACAGTGCTTATTAAAAGTAAATTTTAAAAAAATATTTATTTCCGATACCTAAAGAAATGTATTTCAATAGAATATGATTGGAATATATGGACCATTTGTATCGGTATGTCGTTGAAAATATCGTCACTTCGATATATGGATATTGTTCCAACCTCCTTAAGAGGGGCGTTCACTTTGTCTAGCATGAAAATATTATTTTTTGGCGAGTGAAAATTATGCTGCACATTCTCAGAAACGAAAATCGTCTCGGCGTTATTTCATTTCATTGCTTCGTACATCTTAGGCTCAACTCTTTGGACACCCCTCGACATATGAAAACCCGGTGTTTGGACGGGCGACCCAGCAAGAACCCTTCCGTGTACCCCGGATGATCTCAGATGGCGGGCCTCCCTTGGACAACCCTCGCCGCCACTTGGAACGGAACACAAGCACAAGAGTTCTGCTAGCACTAGCCTCTTGGAGGCTTTGGACACCCCTCGCCATATGAAAACCCGGTGTTTGGACGAGCGACCCAGCAAGAACCCTTCCGTGTACCCTGGATGATCTCAGATGGCGGGCAACCCTTGGACAACCCTCGCCGCCCCTTGGAACGGAACACAAGCACAAGAGTTCTGCTAGCACTAGCCTCTTGGAGGCTTTGGACACCCCCGCCATATGAAAACCCGGTGTTTGGACGAGCGACCCAGCAAGAACCCTTCCGTGTACCCCGGATGATCTCAGATGGCGGGCAACCCTTGGACAACCCTCGCCGCCACTTGGAACGGAACACAAGCACAAGAGTTCTGCTAGCACTAGCCTCTTGGAGGCTTTGGACACCCCTCGCCATATGAAAACCCGGTGTTTGGACGAGCGACCCAGCAAGAACCCTTCCGTGTACCCCGGATGATCTCAGATGGCGGGCAACCCTTGGACAACCCTCGCCGCCACTTGGAACGGAACACAAGCACAAGAGTTCTGCTAGCACTAGCCTCTTGGAGGCTTTGGACACCCCTCGCCATATGAAAACCCGGTGTTTGGACGAGCGACCCAGCAAGAACCCTTCCGTGTACCCTGGATGATCTCAGATGGCGGGCAACCCTTGGACAACCCTCGCCGCCCCTTGGAACGGAACACAAGCACAAGAGTTCTGCTAGCACTAGCCTCTTGGAGGCTTTGGACACCCCTCGCCATATGAAAACCCGGTGTTTGGACGAGCGACCCAGCAAGAACCCTTCCCTGTACCCCGGATGATCTCAGATGGCGGGCCTCCCTTGGACAACCCTCGCCGCCACTTGGAACGGAACACAAGCACAAGAGTTCTGCTAGCACTAGCCTCTTGGAGGCTTTGGACACCCCTCGCCATATGAAAACCCGGTGTTTGGACGAGCGACCCAGCAAGAACCCTTCCGTGTACCCTGGATGATCTCAGATGGCGGGCAACCCTTGGACAACCCTCGCCGCCCCTTGGAACGGAACACAAGCACAAGAGTTCTGCTAGCACTAGCCTCTTGGAGGCTTTGGACACCCCTCGCCATATGAAAACCCGGTGTTTGGACGAGCGACCCAGCAAGAACCCTTCCGTGTACCCCGGATGATCTCAGATGGCGGGCAACCCTTGGACAACCCTCGCCGCCCCTTGGAACGGAACACAAGCACAAGAGTTCTGCTAGCACTAGCCTCTTGGAGGCTTTGGACACCCCTCGCCATATGAAAACCCGGTGTTTGGACGAGCGACCCAGCAAGAACCCTTCCGTGTACCCTGGATGATCTCAGATGGCGGGCAACCCTTGGACAACCCTCGCCGCCCCTTGGAACGGAACACAAGCACAAGAGTTCTGCTAGCACTAGCCTCTTGGAGGCTTTGGACACCCCTCGCCATATGAAAACCCGGTGTTTGGACGAGCGACCCAGCAAGAACCCTTCCGTGTACCCCGGATGATCTCAGATGGCGGGCAACCCTTGGACAACCCTCGCCGCCCCTTGGAACGGAACACAAGCACAAGAGTTCTGCTAGCACTAGCCTCTTGGAGGCTTCAGAGTTCTGCACGATGTACGTGCCAGCGACTTGAACTTCCAATAGCATTACTGGCTTCGCAGAACGAGAAGCTTTAGCTTGTTGGATCACTTTGTAGTCGGACATAAACATTACTATAGGCTATTCACGATAAAGTGAGCACTTTTGAGGCCCTAGCTACTGTTTCTTATCGGCTATTTTTTCCATACTTGCCCACTTTTTTTATAACTAACATTGCAATGCAAGTATTAAAACACATTGAATATATTTCGCTGGACTTTAATCGTTTAAGGCTACAATAAAATATATTTATTGACTATTATTCCAAATGAGAATGCTTCAAAAAGTGCTCACGTTACCGAGGGTAGCCTATATTATGAGTATGTTCAGTCAATGAAAGAAGGCGTCATTGTCTGTAGATCTAACTTATATGTGCTGGTATAACCTTTCCGAGGTTTCTTCACACTTTTTGAATCAAAACGTTGAAAAATTACCTCATGTATAATGCGTTTGGTGGTTTCGTAAATATTTCATGTATCACAAACGGTTATTACTTCTGTCAACATGAAGTGGTCAATTTTTTGTGTAAAACTGAACTTCTGCTTATATTTTATCTAAAAATTATAATATTACAACCATGATTATTGAGATTAACAACAGGGAAGGAATATGCGTGTTTGGATTGTATAGTAAAACATAGTTCTAATGCAAAATATTACAACACTGAGCGCGTACGAATGCGGTGTGTTGTCCCTTTGGCGTAATTTTCTAGACTTTGTTAAGCTTTGTTTGCACGAGGCGGAGAATTATCCTGGAAGTAGAACTGTAGCAAGGTTAAGTGCGTGTCCCTAGAGTACTTGTATGTGTGTATATAACGCGTGCTCTGAAAAGGTGTTCAAAAATACGCGCGACGTCTTATGCCGGAAACACACAGCCCCGACGAGCACAGCACGACACGACAAACACCGCAATCATAGCCATTTTCAGCGAGCCTCCTCGAATTTACAGACCCGACAGTTTATTGATGCGATACGAAGGGTAGAATTTTTCGGATCCATTTAGTAGGCGTTGATTAACTACGCTAGTTTCAAAGGCGGGGGGCAGGCGGGAAATTCGGAATACATGATGGCGCATGACAAAAGTTTTATAGCTAATGCATACAAAGGTAAAATTATTATTCATAAGAGTTCAATACAATAATTTTCATCATTTGTTTTCTTTTAAGCTACGTATTTCCCATTGTAGGAAAAGCTTATCATACAATTTCATTTTGCAAGGTTGCGCACTCTGTGCGTCGTGCCGCACGACACGACGAAGACTAGAAATAATTTCTAATCCAAAACTGCTGGTCGTACGACAGAATTGTCGGGCTTACGTCAGATCTGTCTTGTATTCCATTGGTTGTTTAGTTTTAAGTGTCGTGTCGTGTCTTGCTTGCAGTGTTGTTCTGGCCAGGGCTGTGTCATTCCGGCATTAAAAGTAATCGAGAGACATAGTCTGAAACGTGTGTTCTTGTCGCATTTCAGCACATTAGACGCACGTTTTATAGTTTCGTGAAAACAAAACAGGATTCCAAACACTCTCCAACGCAGGTCGATTTTCATATATATATATGTATTAGGAAATGTGTTGTGAAGAATAGATTGTGTAATATAGGTTATCTTTGGTTTTTTAATGGCAGTTGTTATGTAAATTGTGTTCGGCTATTAAAAAGGTAAAGAGACTCAGTAGGAATTTCACGTTATTCAAGATGTAACATCTGAGTTTATGATCAGAGTTAATTTGCATTTTTGTTTTATCTGCCAACTCAGCTGTCATATTTTAGTTGATACTACATATCTATGACAGACATTGAAGGAATATGCTTGTGTTTGAAGAAATATCGATTATCTCTTCGTAAGAAAAAGTAACAAAAACATTTAGTTATTCTGTGCACGGAACGACAGTATCCGACCAGTTAAAGATTATAATTTGAATTAATTATATTGTAGAAACAATTATTGATTCTGGAATGTGAGGAGAAGAATGGACGACGTTATGAATAATGGCGAGTCACAAGTGACAGTCCAGTTAATGAGTTTAATTAGTGTATCATATTAGCGAGTACGTGGCAAAACACCAGGCAGAACTTTAAAGAAACAAGATGTATTTAGTTAAATTAGTCTTCCGCGACTGAAGATTATTCGTATGAAGGGCTATGAACTTTAATTAGCGCGATTAAGACTGAGAACTGTATATCAGAAAAGACGGGAAGAAACGATGTATTTACTGCAGAGAAACGATGATTAGACCGAGCAACATTTGTCTATGAGGAAGTGAAAAAAAAAAAAAAAACTATTTTATCCAGCAACTAACATCACATCTACGGTGACTTTGATTTGCAACCAAGTCCATTTTTTTTTATTATATTTAAAGGGCATGCGGCTCTAGTTGGTTTTTTTTTTTTTTTTTTTTTTTGAACGTATCGTTTCGCTCTATCTGAATTGATTTTACACACGAAAGAAGTTCTCAGATAATTAATCAAAAAGGGACTTTGATTATTTTTAAATGCCCAGTTAATTCAGTAATAAAAGGCTATTGTCGTTCCATAAATCATTACTTCTGTTATAAGTAAAGATTTTTCTTTTCATAAATTTAAAACAGCACAGTAATAATTTTTGCGTTCTCATTTGAGAGAAGTTTTCAATATACGAGAACGTGGTTTAAATGTAAATGAATAATAATTAGTTGCTTTCAAATAACACTAATGTTGAACTAGATCTAATAATTTATTGTTACTAAGTCAGATTTAAATTTTCATTAATTAAACATCTTATAAAGCGCTACCACTATTTCTACTCTAAGTTAGAGTAGTTGAAGTAATTTTAGAGGATTATTTTGGTTCTTCAGTATTACACCATGTTATGTTTCAGCATTTTAATAATTTGTGGTAAGTCTTTTAACTGGTGTCTCGGTGGGTAATGAGTATGGTGAGTGTAAAATGGTTTAAGAGTGACTCATTACATAGCACTAGTAGCTAGCCGGGTCAAGAGTAAAAAATATGGTGGACAAAAATGAATATTTGTGCAATCGAATTTTGGCTATACCAGCAGTTACTTCTCTGTAGATTATGTTTTATTACAAAGATACAATTTATTCCTGTTTGATTTCGTTTTCATCGCGAGGAGCAGTAAGTATAACAAATAGTACATATAAACTCAATGCAATTGTTTCAAGATCTTTTGGGGAATATCAGTCGCCATATTTGCTTGTATTTTGCATGCAGAGCTATCTACCTGATGCGAGGGCAGCTACAAACGAAATTGCACGCACGTAGTTCCCGCTAGGTAACACCATCATCGCTTAAATTAGACACAAGTTGCAAAACGTAACAAAAAAAAAAAAAAGGTGTAGCACGGACACTGTTGCCAGTTAAACAAAACACTCCCGACCGGTTGGAGATGGTTCCTCGGCTCACGCCATACAAAACACTCCCGACCGGCTGGAGATGGTTCCGCGGCTCGCGCCATACAAAACACTCCCTACCGGCTGGAGACGGTTCCTTGACTCGCGCCATACAAAACACTCCCTACCGGCTGGAGATGGTTCCTCAGCTCGCGCCATACAAAACAAAAGAAATTTATTGCATTCATGTCTCAAAACTTTCAAACACCACGTTAACTAGTACAAAATTCAAACATAACCCTTTCCACAGATATAAATATGTTTCATTCTAATTAAATAATATATTGTTTTTAAAGTTCACATATATAATTATATGCATATGTTGTACCTTCATACGAAATAACATATACGGAGGTAGTTAAATACTAATACAAAATCGGAATAAAAAGCATTTCTAACGCACCTATTCTAGACACAAATGCGTCTATGTATACTTGCATTTCTTAAACTCCAACAGAGTAATGTAATGATTTTCGCAAAGTGATATCGCAACTTAAAATATCTTGTTCGAATAAGGCTTCTATATTTACATTAACCTACGTAGTTATACAGTTTTTTTTACAGTGTAGGAATGTTGGATACGCATCGTAGGGTATAACTGGTGTACAAATAAGTTTTACATTTTGTACGTTTCTGAAAGAAATTGTTTTATTTTACAGTAAACGGACAAGAAATAATTTTATTTCCATTGACGATTTGTATAAACTAACTTGGTTGGTTTTCAGGCAACTTCTAAACCCACCTTTTCTTATTTTGGAGCACTACATGTCTTTCAATCACATGCAAAAATCAACACTGCCTTACAAGTAACACTGGACAGTACACTTGTATGACGTAGCCTATGTGATATACCGAGATACTAAAGTGTGATACATAGTTTTTATGTTTATAAAACGAAACCGTCCTGAGTTGCTGCCAGTATGAACTGTGAACATTTATTTGGGCGTTAAGATCTCGCATAATTTACTTTCTCACAGTTCAGTATTTCTGTATGCACGCTGAGGCGTGTTTACGTGAGCGTACAAGCATTTCGAGGCAGTGATCTCTTTGTAAAAGTTAATTTTAGGAAATGCTCAGTTAACCAACTAGTTGCAACTAAGCGTTTCTTCTGCGTCAGCAGAAAGGTTTTCAACGCCTCAAAACCAAAGAACATAGGATTAACGTGCCTTATTAGTTATCGTCAAAGCTTGAATCAGTTTAAAAGCGCGAGTAGTGTGACCTGGGGGACATTAATAACTGTATATGGTCAAGTCGAAGTGACTGCTAAATTTAAATACTATCGTGCGCAAAACATGTATTTACTTCGTTATGTTTTCGTACAGTATTATTTATAAAGTTGGTAATTGGGGGGGGGGGGGGGGGAGATAATGAATAAAGCGGGAGATGTAGAAACGGAATAAAACAAAAAAAAAAAAAAATTGTGCAGTGAGAACATTTTGAAATAATGAGTGTTTTGAGATTTTTAAATGGGCTGTACCATAAAATTATGTTCACTGTGCAAATTAAACTGCTATCGAAGTTAACATAGCATTGTCCCTACCACACCGCCACTTCTCATTTTCACATCCTGTGCACGGGCCTGTATGTATGTATGTATGTATGTATGTGTGATTATATGTATGCATATGCATGTGTATGTGTGTATGTATAAATGTATATATGTATGGGGTTAAGCGTAGTTTTCCAATAAAAATTGTGTGACGTTTAGCAATTGAATATAGTTTATACAAAGACTGCGGTTTCTACATGATACAAGAAAGGATGATGTATTATACTTCGTCCGACATGTTTGTGATACTCCACTATTTCACTTGAAATGGCATTGAACCTGCAAGTGTAACTATTATCATCTTACTTTCTGAAGGAAACAAAAGACTTTCCTGTCTGTGTGTATGTATGTCTGCGTGTGTGTGTCTACATGTGTGTCCCCCATTTTCAATTTTTGAACGCGACGAGCGGATTTAACCAAAATCGGTTTATATACAGTACATACTTAGTAAGGACATCTGACTTTTATAGTTTTCGACAACGCCTATAACTTCCTTTCAAAATGACGGCAATTTTATTATTTAGGGTGATATCTCGTATCCGCAATTTTGAAAGATAGCATAAAATGGAAAAATAAAGATTTTACATAATAAATCTAGATTATCACAGCAATTCTCACACAATTTGACAAGTAAGTCGTGCTATGACAGTTCAGGTAAACGTACGTAATAGAACTTGCTTAGATACTTATTTCAAAATGGTGGTCATACAAATATTTTAGGTTCATTTGGTACTAGGAGCCCGCCATCGCTTCGCTCTGGTTTTATATAGTTACTGAAATACGTACATATATATGTGTATATACTACTACTACTACCCGTGAATACCTGCAACAACCCGTGACTACCCGTACTACCCATGATTACCTGAACTACCCGTGATTACCAGCAATAACTTGCGACTACCTGTGACTACTTCCGACTACCTGCGACTATCCGCGACTACCCGTAACTACCTGCGACTACCCGTGAATACCTGCGACAACTTGGGACAACCATAGACTAAATATGAGGTAGACCGCCTATTTGTCTTCTGCGCACGTACCCAACATTAACCTACCCCAATACTACAAAACTCCTACACAACTGTCAAATTCACATGGTCAACAGTCATGAACGTGTTTGTTTACATCTTAATTTTTAAATGACAAGCACTATTACATTAATAAAATACTTTTACCAGTTTTAATATAATCAAACTGCATTACAAATTTGTTAGAGGAAGTATACATTCATCTCAAAGCATATGCTTACAAATCAGTTTTCTAACCTCAAATCCAATCCACACCATTTTCGCTAGACGTGTCGGTAGAAAAGCAGTTCAATGTTGGGACACGGAGATTGGTTGTGCGCAGCTAGCGAGATCGGTCTACCTCAGTTTTAGTCTGTGGCGACTACCTGCGACTACCCGTGATTACCCGTGACTACCCGCGACTACCTGCGACAACTTGCGACATTTTCTTGTACCATTGTTTCAATTTATTTTCAATGCTTTGGTAAAGCATGCTTAGAAAGCAGCCAAGTAGCTCATTTTTCTCCGACTTAGTTTACGAATTTTGAAATTTCTCGAGGATTTTTTTAAAATTAAGCATAGCCTATGCCCATCTGGAAGAATGTAGCTTTTTAACTGTGAAAAAAAAAAGTTTTTTTTTTTAATATACCGGGAAACAATCAACCTATTCGTACCAAAATTTGGCGGAGAACTGGTATTGTGGTAGGACATATAACTATAAGTATTTTTCAGTGTGACAGACATGTTCAAAATGGTGGCTATAAATTAATTTTTGGTTAGTGTGCTATATCTACGAATTTGTGCAATCGATTTTGGCATTACTTTGTATACTTGTGGTATACAATCATAGAATGTGCTAATACATAAGATTTTTGTCCTCCATTTAAGAAAATCGTCACATGAAAAACATGGCGTTTTTATGTCATATCTCAGGCACTAATCAAACGACATTTACCAAATTCTGCACACAAGTAGTGCAATGGTAGGATGTGTAAACTTAGGTGTTTTAAGCGGATCAGTCACTTATTTAAAAAATGATGGCCGTGTAAATATTCTAGGTTACTGAACCCTGTCATCCGAAACATTAGACTGATTAAATTGGAAGTTGATGCTCGAATCCGACCTTCGTAATACAGTTTGATTGAATGCTAACTTATGGTACGAGGTTTTCTGGGTTCGAGTCCCGGGTAAGGCACGTGTGTATTTGTAATACTCTCACTACTGTTTCTTATGTTTCTGGTTTCACCCCTAATGATATTGCTTTCAATGAGGTAAGTCCTACCTACCATCAGATCTTTTAAGAAATTATTTAAAAATAAATTGCATCCATGTTGAGGAAAGTATTCTTATGATTTATATCAGAAACTTCTTATTTGTGTTGACTATGAATCCAGTGATAATTTACTTGCACTTCTTAAACTACAACAAAGTAATATTCTCGCAAGTTGATATCGCAACTTGAGATGTCTAGTTCGAGTACGCCACTATATTTACTTAAATGTATGTAACATTTACATTAATATACTTAACGATTATTTGATTACGTCAAGACTTTATCAAAATATCTTGCCTACAAATTTACAGGATTTCAAACAATATAGAAACATTCTGAAAACGCGAATCTATTTTAGGATGTCTTATTCATGCTTTCAATATCTAATGAGTAGCGTCACCTGATTTCTGTGAAAAGTATTCCGCGCCACCTACAGTTCAATATCATATGTGCGACACTTCAGCGTTCCTTTGTTTACTAGACATTTGACTTGATAAGAAAACATTTTTTAGTACACTAAGCCAACCACATTTATGTTACTCTAGGAGTAAATATCTATAATTCGCTGTCACACGCTTAAAACCAGAACCAATTAAAATCATCCAGTTATGAAAGAGAATCAATTTTTAAGTATTTAGGAAATACAGAAAATCTCGATATCTTTTTGCGAAAAGCTGGCATCTCCGCTAATTAGTGAATACGGACATTGGGTCGATTAACCACTTCTGAAGCAATTACATACATACGATGAACTATGTGATGTTAATTTTGCTTTCTCACTTTGTTACAGTTGTGTGTCTGTAAATATTTAATATATAATATTTCACCACATTACATAGATAATACATCCATCCAAAGAGTTATTTGCAAATCTGAGTATCAACAATGTGGTATGAATCTAGATAGGTGCCGCTCAAGACTCACATTGGTGATTTAAAATCCACTTGGATATTATTTCAGGTTTTAAAGTCGTCTTGAAAATACTAACGTGTACTTGAATTATAATATTCCTAAAATACATTTCGTAATTCATTCTGTGTGAAGGCAGTATTTATTCAGTGGCGTAGCCAGAAATGTCTCAAGAGTGGGGTTGCACTGACTGAAAGAATGGAGGGAGATTTTACTGGCATTAGTGGTGCTGACGTATGTGTTAAAACCAGGATTCCTTTAAAATTATATTCTGGAATTCCCTAATTTTCCCTGTTTTCCAGACAGAATCATGCCAGTATTCCTGACCTGTTTTCAGAACCGAAACCTTCAAATACCGTTTTTTTTTTTTTTTTTTTTTTTACCATTGACAGAAAAAAAAATGCTATTAGTAAAGTTGAATTAAGTTATACTGCAACAGACCAATCCAGCAGTGGCAATATTTTATACAGCTCATTAACATTTCTCGCGATACACGCTATTGACTTCACTGGAGTGCCCATTACAAACACGCAAATGCTTTATTTTGTACGTAAAGGTACTGCGACCCTTGGCACAGTTGTATTATTGCTAGTTCACTAACTTCAAATTGGAAAATTTAAAATGCATATGCTCATAATTACCTCATCCTTTATTCACACTACTAACAAATTTTGTAGAGTAGCAATTATTTACATTTTCCCTGACCTAGGGGAAAATTCTCTGACAATTATTTGACGTTTCCCTGTCATAGGAAGTTCCCAAACTTTTCCCTGAATTATTAGAACAAATGTTACTTAATATAGCCTAATAACATGCGTCATCATAGTTTACAGTAATTATGATTTTATCGAAATGAAAGGCTTATTAATAATGTTAATTCTAATAGTCGATATCCGTATGGTAAAAAAAGGGAGGAGAGATGTTACAACGCCCATAGCCCCCCCCCCCCCCCCCCCCCTTCTTCACTCTCTCTGGCTTCGCCACTGGTATTGATGTATGCAGTGAATGCAGTGTCAAATTTACTATAATGTATTTTAGATTTTTCATAATGTGAAAGCAATTCTGATTGGCAGGATTTGTGGTATAAAGAACAGATACTGGATTCCATTAGACATAAAAAATAAAGGGAAGCATTTTGTGTGCAAACTCTGCCAGAACATTGTCACTCCATATCAGCTTTAGAAAAGCCGATTTACTGTTTCAAAAGACGGGAATATTGTTTCACAATACACCACCATAATGTTTCTGAGATCACAGCATTAGTTTATTTATTTAAATAACGGAGAATTTCAATACTAGGTTACAATACAAATAATATTAAGTAACAAATAAGAATTATTTGCTCTATATATCAGAGCTTCTGCTGTTAGTTCTTGACAATACCTATAGACATTTGCTTCGTAAACAAGTTACATAAACCACATACAAGGTGCCATTTTGTAGAGCACGAACGTAATCGGAAACCAATGTTAGCTTACAGTTTTTCAACTAAGTTGGTTTTGAGCTGTGCTTTGTTTAGTGACCGAGCGCCGCTGGTTTTTTTATTTTCAAAACCACACATAAATACGTAAATTACGTTTGGTGAGTCGGCTGAGATGCATACCGTAAATTAAAATTTAATATTTCACTTCGGAGCCTGTCAGAAAACATCAGCATAACTGGCTGAATACAATACAGACATGTATCGTATTGAAAGGAAATTTAAATGTATCTGCTAATGCCAGAAACCTATCGCCTAAGACCAGAGTACTAGTACTAACTAGTACTTTGTTTTCTCTATGGCCCGAGGTCCGTGTAAGTGGACACTCGAAAGCCAGCTGGCAACGAGAGCTGGCAACGCTGTTCGAAGACATCACGAGCACAGTTCTTGTAGTTCCGTTGTGTCGTGCAGAGCGCAGCAGTAACCAGAGCTATCTTTACGGCAAACGATATTAAAACCGCGACTATATCGTAGATGGCGTAGTACCGCGGCTTTGCTGGTCTGACTGGCGGGCTGTCTGAGTTGCGCCGGGACGTGCAGGGCGTCCTGACCTCTGGGCTATGTGTTCTTTTTGCGGTCTGGTGAGGGAAACTTCCTCAGCCCGCAGAGAGATACAAATGCTGCAACCGTCTGGGTGGTATAAGGGCCCGAGCACACCCCCCGCTCTGAGCTTCGGCAATGATGAGAGATGGCGTAGTGTTTCAATGCACAGCTTAGTGTTCGGTAACAGCCACAGAAATAAATCATTTGTCAGCTGTTAAGTTTTGTAGAAACATGGCAGAATGCCACAACGAGGTCAATTTCTTACAAAAGTTAACATACGAAAAAACTAATTTGAATAATGTAGTCATTGGCAGATTGAAAGCAGCCACACACAGCGATTATTAAAACTATTTATGTGACTGTTACAACTTCCTACAAGTAAAGCGTCTACGTCTTGGTAGAGTTTATATCTCATATGAACCTATGACTTTTTTTTTCGTTAAAGAATAAATAGTGGTTTTGTTTAAACAGCTTTTTTTATAAAGAAACTTAAAAACATATAATTTTCTTCAATATCCAAAAATTTAATTGCTTATCATTTTTTAAATTATTTTTGCATAAAATACTTTGACCCTACCTGTACTATTATAATCAGAAATTCGAATAACTAGACATCAGCACATATCTAACACTCCCCCTTAAGAACCCAAGTCGTGCCTGAGATAAAGTTAGAACTATATTTGATTTTAGAGGCGTCCCGTATAAATTTCTAAGCGAATATATTATTTAAAAAACCAGTCATACATTCATTCCCATTTATAAAATTACTATAAAATAATTTAATTAAATATAAATGTTTCACTTTACTGCTTAGCAGAGTGGTAATAGTTTTGCAGTTTCCTATTCGTATCATCACATAAATGGCGGCCATATATGAGGAAGAAGGAAGTTGAAACAATTGGACTATGTTATAAGATAGAAAAGAGAAGCCACAAACTGATTTTTATCGCTGTTGTATGAACGGTAGAAATCTGAATAAATAGCTAAAAACAATCAGCGAACAAGCTGTTTAGATCGTGGATATGGAAGAATTGTAAGTTTATTGCCATGGATAAAAGAATTGATAGAAGTGAATGCATTTCGCTGGAAGATAGTCCAATGCACGGAGAAAGAAATGCAGACCGGAACGTCAGCCATATATATATATATATCTAACAGTGACCGCTGAGAACGAACATACAAATGCTTGGCAAATGACGGACATTGCACCGCTCAGTCGCTCACAACGCCGAGACATCCAGCATCCACACTGCAGTCTCGTGGACGTCCTCGACTTTCTCCTCCCTCCTGACCCACCCTAATAAGAGATGTGCCACCGGGTGACCCTAGAGCGTGTGAGATTGCGGGAGTAGTACCACATAGGAACACCTCGAGTGCGGGTTAAGGTCATTTCGTTTCCTTCCAAATTCAGTGATCCATCCTTTCATAAATTCAGTGTTCCGACCTTTCCTTTTCAGCATTCCCTTTTAGTTCTCCTGTATTTCTATATTGAATCTTGTTCGTGTGTGTGTGTATATATATATATATATATATATATATATATATATATATATATATATATATATATATATATATATATATATATATATATATATACACACACACACACACACACACACACACACTCACACATCTTCCTTGTAAATTTTACTAACTTAATTCCTGGCCTCAAATGTTTTCATTCCATTTCGTACTTTCGTAAATATTCAGATTTTCCTCGTCCTTTCATCTTTGTAAATATGTACCTCTTGTGAATGTCTTCTTCATTTCTCATTGTACATATCATATCGGAATGTATATAGTCTATTCTTTTCCCTGCATGTGCATAGTCTTCAAATTTCTTGGTCTAAGTTCACACAAATGTAAATATGTAAATATATTTTATATATTAAGTCCCCTTATTGTAAATATGTAAATAATTGTATTGTTATTGCCAATCACCCCTCTTATTGACGTACAACAAGTTTTTTTCCAATTAGGTTTTTCCTGTTAACTATAGCTAGAATAAGTTACAATTAACTCGTTTAAGTCCTGGTGATTAGTGTTAAGAATGTCAATGTGAGCTCGGAAGAACACTCGCTGGAGCGAGCTTATTAATAATGTAAGGCTAAGTACGCCTAATGTACTGATTTTTTGGATAAGCTGATTTAGTAAAGTTAAAAAAAAAACGTGAGACAAAACGCATTGGGTAACGTAAGTTACATTGCTCCGCCAGTGCAGCAGTTAGACACAGCAGCCATAGCACAGCATTAGACACAGCAGCCATAGCACAGCATTAGACACAGCAGCCATAGCACAGCATTAGACACAGCAGCCATAGCACAGCATTAGACACAGCAGCCATAGCACAGCATTAGACACAGCAGCCATAGCACAGCATTAGACACAGCAGCCATAGCACAGCATTAGACACAGCAGCCATAGCACAGCATTAGACACAGCAGCCATAGCACAGAATTAGACACAGCAGCCATAGCACAGCATTAGACACAGCAGCCATAGCACAGCATTAGACACAGCAGCCATAGCACAGCATTAGACACAGCAGCCATAGCACAGCATTAGACACAGCAGCCATAGCACAGCATTAGACACAGCAGCCATAGCACAGCATTAGACACAGCAGCCATAGCACAGAATTAGACACAGCAGCCATAGCACAGCAGTAGACACAGCAGCCATAGCACAGCATTAGACACAGCAGCCATAGCACAGCATTAGACACAGCAGCCATAGCACAGCATTAGACACAGCAGCCATAGCACAGCATTAGACACAGCAGCCATAGCACAGCATTAGACACAGCAGCCATAGCACAGCATTAGACACAGCAGCCATAGCACAGCATTAGACACAGCAGCCATAGCACAGCATTAGACACAGCAGCCATAGCACAGCATTAGACACAGCAGCCATAGCACAGCATTAGACACAGCAGCCATAGCACAGCATTAGACACAGCAGCCATAGCACAGCATTAGACACAGCAGCCATAGCACAGCATTAGACACAGCAGCCATAGCACAGCATTAGACACAGCAGCCATAGCACAGCATTAGACACAGCAGCCATAGCACAGCATTAGACACAGCAGCCATAGCACAGCATTAGACACAGCAGCCATAGCACAGCATTAGACACAGCAGCCATAGCACAGCATTAGACACAGCAGCCATAGCACAGCATTAGACACAGCAGCCATAGCACAGCATTAGACACAGCAGCCATAGCACAGCATTAGACACAGCAGCCATAGCACAGCATTAGACACAGCAGCCATAGCACAGCATTAGACACAGCAGCCATAGCACAGCATTAGACACAGCAGCCATAGCACAGAATTAGACACAGCAGCCATAGCACAGCATTAGACACAGCAGCCATAGCACAGCATTAGACACAGCAGCCATAGCACAGCATTAGACACAGCAGCCATAGCACAGCATTAGACACAGCAGCCATAGCACAGCATTAGACACAGCAGCCATAGCACAGCATTAGACACAGCAGCCATAGCACAGAATTAGACACAGCAGCCATAGCACAGCATTAGACACAGCAGCCATAGCACAGCATTAGACACAGCAGCCATAGCACAGCATTAGACACAGCAGCCATAGCACAGCATTTCATTAATAAAGAACCTCCAAGCGTGGTAGTATCCATGTTGCAACGATTACAATTATACATGCAATCGCTACACACCGGAATAACTACAAGTCAAACTAGTTTGTAATCAGATGTAGCCGCGAGCCATGAAAAATTGTAATCAGGAATTACAGCGAGGTTACGTTCGGAGCTTATTAGTAGTCAGGCAGAATTAGCAGATACTTTTCGCAAAGAATGAAAATCTGTTCGTGCCGGAGTGCAGGTTCAGTTCAAATCGTTCAGGGTTGAAACCGTCAATGTACACTGTTAAAAAGAAGTCCTTCATTTTACGGAAAAGTGCTGGTAAAAATTTATTCTGAAGTGTCCGTAAACTCTCCGTAAAATTACGGACACATCGATTTTCAGAAACGGACTTTCCGTAAATTTCACGGAACCTCTCCGTTAATTTCAAAGTTAGTTTTCTGTACTTTCCGTTTAGAATAAAAAGAGATAATGAAAATGTCTTTAATTTACGTTATGTGGATGTTGTACCGTGTATAAAAATTTTTACTAAAAAAGTTAAAATATGTTGTACTTAAGTTGAACCCGAGTTCACAAATTACAAGTCCACAAGTCTAATCAATCATCAACAACTCTCACTTGAAGTTGTGATATAAATGTTATATTGGTATTCGAAAGACAAAAGCAAAAATTCAATTTCTATTAAATTTAGTATATTTTTAGTGTTGCCAAATTTTACAGACTCCTGATGCTATTTCTAATGTTTGAAAGAATAGGTGTAAGTCGCATGGATAACCTTAACTGCCGCAGAAACGATAATTTTCTTGTTACAGTGGTGAAGAAAGCTTTGTGTACAATCGACATTGTTTGTCCCCGTAACTCGAAGCCGAAGGGAATACGGAGACTTTCCGTATTTTGTATTTACGGACTTAACTCCGTTTTTTCGTCATTACGGATGGTCTTTCTGTATATACACTGTACATTTCGGTAAAACATTGCGTAAATATAAGGAAAATTTTAACAGTGTAGTTTGGCAAGAGGTGCTACCACGTATGGATCTTGTAGCGACCAATTTTAACACAATTACCGAAGAATGTCAGGTGCGTAGCGCTAGAAGTGAAACGGAATTGGAGGAATTGCGTAACACCGTAGCACAGATTACAAACCGTACAAGAATCTTCAAATTCAAACTCAGTTCTTGATAGTGAAGTAGTGTCTGAAATGGACCACCGTAATCGCGGTTTAGAAGAGTCGCTTAAGTCAGTTAAAGTTACCCACCAATCAACTTCAGTTACGTCTAGCACTACACTCTCTACACCTCCGCAGCCTGTAGTGCAGTTTGTGCCTATGCTGAGCCAATCGAGAATATACACAAACTGCAATGAGGTTGAGAACCCAATAGCCGTTTTGAAAAGACTAGAGAAGTATTTTACAGTGTGTAAAATTGGATCTGACGAAATGCTTCAAAACGTCGACCTTGCTTTAAGGGGAAGTGCTGACCCCTGTTGGGAGATTGAGCGCGAACAAATAGACTCTTATTAGAAGTTTCGTAAAGTCTTTGAGGAGAAAAATTGATGTAAGAAAGCACAAGGCTTACTTCGAGTTCAACTACACAACGGAAAGTTTCTACCCAATTCATAAATCTTTATTTGGAGGATCATTTCACATCACTGTACGAACGCACCCGGTACATGACACCACCCATGTCGGATGAGGAGTTCATAGCTATGGTTGTTTTTCAACTTCCCCATTGTTATCAATTAAACTGGGCGAGTAGATCTATCACTCCAGTACAGCAATTTAGACACGAACTCCTACGTTATGCTCGTTTTGGACATTGTCTCGAGGGAACACACGTAAAGATCAACCAGGTTCTTCAGGTTCGCCCAGCTCATCAAACCAATACAGATTGTCTACTTATTGCACTGTTCAGTCGCCCAGCCACTCACTTTAAGGTACGTTTTCCTCCGAGCGTCTCTAACGATGATCGCTCGGCGTTTGACGCTGTGGTGTCTTCCTCCCAGCGTCTATATCTGCGCAGCGCTGGCTTTGGTAGTTGCGTTTTGTTACTTGAAATGTGTGCACTAAAAATTATTGGGAGAAATAGGCAATCGCTTGCTCATTTATTGTGTGAAGAGGCTGGAGACGATGAAACATTGTTGCATTTGTTAACGCCAAGAGGTAAAGTCCATCTAATATTTGTGACTAGAAATGTGTACGGGTGTTACGCTAAACTTGTCGTCAATCGCCTTCGAGAGGATGATAAAAAAAATTCGCAGAATTTCTAAGGCTTTCAGCTCAGTCTAATTCAAGATGATATTAGAAAGTTGTCCTACAATAGGCATCAATACCCAATCACACCAGAGGAAAAACTTGCAGCAACACTGAGGTAAGTGGAATTAGTAAACCCAACTTATGTAATATTTAGGGACAGAGACTGGTGCCGTCTTGGATTTCAAATGCTATTGCTATAATTATAGGTTGTGATACATTTTACAGAAATGTGGCAATGTTAGCATAAAGAAACAAGCGATCCTCTGAGTCATGTGCTATGCCCTAACTAATGAAAATTATTAATTAATATTAATTAGTTAATTAATCTATTGGCGTGTAAAAATCCAGTACAGCATTTTCAATAGTATGCAAAACTGCTTTAATAGTGTTTTTTAAGTGCATATTTGCTAATAAACAAGTTTTAGAGTAACTTAGTTTTAATGTGCCACATTACAAAATACATGCAATGTAAGGTATACGAAATGTTTTACATTTTGTAAAAATATTAGGTGCACTGCATTCAACAATATTTCCAGGCGGAGTGATGCCTTGCTGTTCATGACTAAGAATATACATGTTGGCAGGTTTGTTCATGTTGTCAACAGTCAAACATTCAGGAGACATAGATAGATATTGAGATTCCACTTGGAGGTGATGCAACTCCTTGGTGTGCGGCAGAAGACTCCCTTCGAGAAGTTGATGATGTTCTAGAGAGAACTTGCACAGCAGTTGTCAGTTGTCAGTGGCGAAATCCCTTGAGATGACGTGAGTGACTAGCTTTCAAGTTCCGAGACGATGGTCATGACACGCATTTTAGCTTTATTTCTAAAATTTGGGGTGAACTTCTTCACAGTCTCCGAAATGCTTCGAAAAAAACATATCAGTTTCATCTTCTTTCTCTGCAAGTAATTTCTTTATCAGCTCATTGCGTTCTTCTACTCTTTTTTTCGATGGCATGTATCACATTTTCCCTCGAATGACTTCTTTTTCTTGATATTGCAAGATCACCTGAAGGAAAGAAACTTATTTTTCTTGTGATGCCCTTTCATTTCAACTGCCCCTCTCTCATAAGATTGCCATGGACCATAATTATTGGACGTTTGTGCAGCATTTACTTCTGTACATCCATCATCATCATCAGCCTCGTCAACAAATGTTTCCTCGTCCGCATCCTCCGCCGTATCACTCGTGCAATTATCACGGGCACTGATTTATGGCAAGTTCAAATAACCACTGAAACAAAAGAAACACTGCATTGTTAAAAATCAGTTAAAGAGATTTGGACGGCTCTTTCGTTACATCTGAGGTCTTTAAAGCCGATGAGGGATGAGTGTGGTAGATATGGAGAATCACAAGGAAATCTATGGTGTGGCAAACAGGAGATTATTGATAAAACTCGTCAACTTAGGGCATCATCTAGGTAGACTTCTGCATGCGACAATTTGGGAGTAGCCCCGCCGACGATCGAACCAGGATTCCCTTGGTAGATGGAATTACTAAAATATTTATCTGTTCTTGGAAGGGGTGGAGAGAGAGAGAGGGGCAGAACTACAATTTACAGAGAAGAAGAAAATGAGAGATAAATATATATATTTTAGTTGAGATTTTGCTTACGATCTTTGATGTTCTGCAGACTGGAGAAATGATACTGTCTGCAAGTATCCAGTAGGAAGTTTCTCTCACTTCCTTTGGTCAGAAGTGTCTTTTATATTTTTCCACCTTTTTTTTTTTGCAGTCGGCATCTGAAAATAAATCACCACATAAGCTAATTAACTTAAGTAATAAATAGTATAAATATGTAGTATATAATATATATGTTTTAATTTGGTTCGTTTATTTCAGATTTTTGGGTACTGGCGAGTCTTTACACTCACTACAGTTCCAGTTCCGCATATCAACTGGGGAAATAAGCAAGATCGTAAAAATGGCTTTGCATGCTCTGAAGGAAAAGCTTGTGCCGCTGTTCTTGGCCCCCATATCAAAAGAAGATTTGAAAAAGAAGCAAAAGAATTCCAAGACAGATGGGACTTCCCAAATTTTGAAGTTTACGTAGACGGTAAGCATGTCCGAATTGTCTGCCCAGATAAAAAAGCGACTCTGTATTACAATTACAAGAATTTTTTCTCAATGGCGATACTTGCTGTTGTCGACAAAAATGACACATTTTTGTTTGTTGACGTGGACTCCTATGGCAAAGCGGGAGATAGTGGAATTTTTGAAAAATCAAGATTAGGTCAACACTTTAGAGCTGGAATGTTATTTCCGCCCCCAGCAAAACTGCCAAACTCTGATTTTGAAGTGCCTCACGTATTTGTTGGAGATTATTCCTTTCGGATTCACACAAATATGATGAAACCTTTCTCCCAATCTGCGGCATCAAATGACTGCAAGAACGGTATTTTTAATTACAGACTATGTCGTGCTCGTAGAGTAGCTGAAAATGTGTTTGGTTTACTTACACAAGTTTTCCGCATATTTTTTTAAACCCAATTCGTCTGCTTCCTGCCACCATTGAAACGTTATTATTGTTGCCTGCTGTCTTCACAGCATGCTTCGGGACGGGTATTTATCGTCTCAAGGGAAATCAAGTTACGAATATGATCCTCTCCAAGAAGCACCAGCAGCAAACCTTATTAACCGTGGGCGAGGAGGTGGTGGCTTTGCAAACTATGACGGCTATGTCGTGCGGGAAATATTTACAAACTATTTCGTAGGAAATGGCAGTGTTGCATGGCAAGATCGTCATGTAACAATGGTACATGACGATAACTAAATAGGTGCATTATCCATTCAGACATTATTGGAACGTGACACTTTACCATATCTTTCATCCTTCAGTGTTTTGTTTTGTAAAAAAAAAAATATGTTTGTGAGAATGTGAAGAAAACTATACATTTTTTACGGTCTTCTATATTAATATATAAATAATATAAGCAGTAATATAAATTTATAGCACGAAAATACCAATCTTAGTTATAATACAAAGGCCGAATAAACTGACTACATCTCAAATATTATGATTGTGTTATCCACTACTTTATACATGTATGTAAAAATCAGCTGAGTTATTTGTAATAATAATGCAGTGATTGAAACTGTTATACTTTTACATCTACTATTTTCTCTAGAAATAAACTTATATTTCTAGCGATAAATGTGAAGAAAATAAAACAATAATTCAACAATGCCATGTCAGCATGCACGTAAAACTTTTTAAAACACAACTGTATAATATGTAGGTCAATTATTTACATTTGCATCACCAGCAGTCATTCCTTCAAAACTAGCAAGTTCCTCAATTATTACTGAATATGATGATTACTTATATAATTGTACTTACTTGATCTTCCAATGACACATGATATTTCATTCCAAATAATATCCTTCAATTTCTGATCACGGTAATCGTTATGTGACAGGTCAAACAAGGCCAGGCACTTCGCTATTTCTTCCACAAGTTTTTAGTCTTCCTAGGGCTAAAAGACAAACTTTGTTTTCGCAGACATTTCAGCCGACACAGGACTACGCAGACAGAAAATCCCGCGTATGAGTGGATAGCCGCTGGCGACTGCCGTTTTTTTCCGGTCAGGGGAGCAGAGATGATCGCTGGCCCTGCGTCGGTCCGGCTAGCGTTTCCAGCGGCCGGCGCTCGGAGGAAAACGCGACAATACAAAATCATGCATAGCGGTCAGAAGTGATAGTCACGGAGCGATAATCGCGGAGAGTAATCGCTAGAGACGCTAGCAGGAAAACTTACCTTAAAAAAGGAGATCGTTTTAATGACCGTTCCGATAAACCATTGCACGGACATACTCGCCAGGACTTAACGTTTTGGCGTTGAAGGGGCAGACGACAGCATAGTGACGAAAATCACGGATCTGAAAATTGGAAACGAAGCAGATCAGGTGGCAACGATAACGAAAAGTCCCCGCGACGTAAGCAAACTAGTAAGGAACATACACCGGAGCTATGTCGTGATTCAGGACATGATCGAAGCCCTATTCGCTTCTATGACACACGCACAACCAACATCGTTACAAGCATGGGAATAATCCGACAAAAGATACACGAAATGGAGAGGCGGTGTTGAATCATTTTGCACCACTATTTTCACTGAACCACAGTAATTCAAAATCGCAGCAGTGACAGTAGACAGTATGACTCATCACCACGTAAAATCAAGCAAAGTAATCCAATATATGGATGGTCGGTATTGACGGCACCCATGAAGCAGCTGTGCGATTTGAGCTTTGCAGAGATCCGATGGCGCACTTGTAGAATCCACTTAAATTAGTAATACTTTTGGATCCAACCATATGAAGTAAATCAAACAATCACATTTATGATGCATGCTGTTATTTTGTTGTGTTTAGCTACCCGATCCAAAAAATTGATAGTGCCTTTATAGATATCCTGTATTTAGGGTGTTGTGTCATATCTCCCGAACCATTCAACCGATTAAACCTAATTTTGTACGTCGACAGTGCATCGTGTAAGCATTGAACTTAGATATGTATATTGTGTCGGTCCACCATTTCGTAAGACAGTGCCACGTGAAATAAATGAAGTTTTTATGTCATATCTCGGAAAACAATGTATCGATCCCTACCGAACCTGGGATAACAAGTTGCATTGCAGCAAATGATGTAAACTGGTATGTTTTAAGTAGGCCAGAGTGTTATTTTCAAAATGGCGGATATATAACCGTTTTACCGTAGTGTGCCATATCGTCGAAGCCATGTGGACAATTCCTTTTTAACCTTCTGAGAAATCCGCGATTTTAATTTTATGGTGTGTGAATAAAGTAACAATTCCCTTGGCGATGACGAGTGAAAGTAGATCCTAATCAGGGATTTCAAAAAGTGTTCAATGAACAGTGAGCAGTCTGTGATAAACTCTGAGTAATTCGCCAGTTGGGACTAGAGTGATCTAAATGACTGCGGTGGAGCAATAATGGCGCGAAGAAGAGTGACAGACGAAAGAGAGGGGTGAAGTGGCTGATAAAAGTTGCACAAAGTCTCCCAGCTTCACATACAAGTCGTCCTCCCTTAGGGGCGTCCTTCGCGGAAGGATATAAAGACGGCACGAAACTTATTTTCCTGTTTTATTCAAATAAAGCGACGGCACTGGATACCGGAGGAAGAGAGAAGGGAGCAGATAAAAAAAAAAAAGTTGCGGAGGTAAGAGGAAAAGAAAATTATGCATGACAAATTTAATTAAAATACGCCAAACTGATTTCTTCTTTTGTTATGCTCGACCCTCCTTTCCGATTCGCCGTCTTCTTTCAGCGCGCTCGAGGAAACATCGTAATCTTTTTTCCCCTGGGTCCTGTTCTTAAACTTTTCCTCTGGAATAGTAAGTGAGGGGGGGGGGGGAGATCTCTCTCTTCTTCTTTATTTTTATTCGCCACCGGTTCCCAGGAAGATTGGCGGGTTCCTAATATCTCCGGGCAGCGACAGAACTTGGGGCGAACTCTGCAACATCCCGGCGTGAGAATTATTGACGGAGATGTGAAAACGGTTTTAGTTTCGGCTATTTGTAACCTGCTCTGTCGTTCCAGCGTGAAGTCGAGGAAAGGCGAGTCTGTCGAAAAGACCACGGAGTTGTTAGTAATCATAAATGCACGTCCATTAATGAGCGGCTCGTGCAGGAAACATTTTCGGGGAGCGTGCCTGAAAACCATCTAGCGCGAATTTTGATTGTGCTTCGACCTTTCGCCCTTTTGCTGGCGTCTCTCTGCTGAGAAGTTATGTCGGTCTTTCTCTTTAACGTACACATTTTTAAGAACTGTATTTAAACAGACATTTTTACTATTACTAGTTTCTAAGCAAATTAGTCAGAGTTAATTTTACAACACCCTGATGGGGTATACAGAGAGTGTTCTGATACGCAGTGCCCAAACTCCAGAGGTAGTTTCTTTGGACCAATAGTAGCACAAAAGCCCTATACATACTCGTATATTCGGAAACTTATTTCTATATCTAATGATTGTGTTCAAAGTTGCGGCCTACAACGCTTGTAGAACAATACTGTGCGATCTTGCGTGTAGAATAAGTTGCTTTCGAAGTAGACGCGCTATGCTACGTATGCAATAATTTAGTGTCACGCACCTATGACCTATGCAACTCGTCATACATGCATGATCTTGTTCTGCAGGTGTTGTACGCTGCAGTATTGAACACAATTATGTGTAGTAAAAATACGTTTCAGGATATAATTATATAGGGCTTGTGTGATACTATTTGTCCAACGATACTATGTCTGGAGTATGGACACTTAGTTTACGAACAGCCTGTATATATAAAGTTAGTGTTTTTTTCAACAAACGAGTACTAAAGATTTCATGTTTATTACACTCTAAATTCGAATCAATGGAAAACCAATGATTCACAGTTTAAAAGGTTTTATTAATTATTTATGGTTATTATTTTTTTTAAGGAAATATCATAGAAAATATAACGAATAAAATAACATCTGCAGGATGTATGGGCGCCAAGAGAAAATATCTAAAAAGAAGACACATGACTCTGAATATACAAAAATCAACACTTTCAAATTAATTATTCCACCAAAGAAACATCAAACCTTTATTTTAATAGACCTTAATTAATATTCTACGACTACTAAAGAAAATAACAAAGTAATTATGTTAATTTAATGAAAATTTAAGGAGGTAGAACATATGTATTAACGAGAAAAGAGAAAAATAAGATGATGCTCACTTTGGATTGGTTTCAGAATTTGAAAGACGAATATTAAATACTCTCTGCATCCTCCCTTACCATATGCGGTTAGAATAATATATAAGTATTTAAATTATTTCAAATTTGGAAAACAGTTTATAAATATTTGGTGTTAGTCTTTTTTAGTAAAATTTAAAACAGCTGTTTCCACTGTTAAGGAAATATTCAAAATTTGCCAGCTAGTCAATAAATTCACGAACTCTCAAAATGGGACTACTGGGACACAGGACCGAAGTAAGATATAAGCTTTCTTACAGTTCCACTGAAGAAATATAAATGGGTGGAGTTCACCTTATAAGTCTGCATTGAAGAGAGCTGGAACAGAAGATGCCAAACGAAGTCCATCCTGCATATTGGCCATCTCACCATGGACTCGAAACTCCAGTAAATAGTTCCGGATCGAATTCCACAGTTGCAGAATCACTTCAACAGTCCATATTGACACATGAAATACTGCAAAACATTTTATCTACATGCATCGATAATTATTCCAGACATTCAAAATTTCCTTTTCTTGTTTATTATATTTGACTTTCAGATTTTATTCAATGTTTCCCTAGGTAACTCAGACAAAAGTAACGTAACTCCAAAGAGAATTTTTGAATAGCAAATGTTAAACTGAATTGAAGGATGATCTAACTTAACACAGTTTTCACAGATAAATGTACATAACATTCAATTGAAATGCAAACAAAAATAATTAAAAATTTAAATGCTAACATATTAATCATAAAAAAAACCCTTTGCATCATGTAATATTCTGAAATATTACAGAAGTGAAATTCAACTACTCGAATCAGTGGAAGTGACTCCACTTAGAATCAGTGGAAAACCAGAGATTGTTTCAGTGAAAACATTTCACTGATTGAATAAGTGACGGCCGACTGCAGTGGCTAATTAAATATTATTTTTATTGGATGTAGCCAAATAATTACGTTAAATAAACATATTTACGATAGTTTAATATTTATATGACGCAATGTACCGTAATTAAAAAAAGTTAAAATGTATTCGGAGGTGGCCGGAATTGAACTGCACGCCCTTTCCACGTCGATGTTAGGCCGTTACCTTAACATCCGCGCTACTAAGCCAAGTTAATATGATAAGAGGAAAATGACTCGTCCAACAGTAAAAAATAAACAACTGAAAAACGGTGAAAAAAAAACCTGATGAATCAGAGGGAAATGTCAACGACTCAATAAGTGAAGAATATCTGGCATTATTTCACAGATTCATCAGATAAATTCGATGAAGAGATTGTTGAATCAGTCAGGTAGGTACTGTTGCCTGATTGAAACAGTGACATTCTCACTGATTCAGAATTAGTGTGTATAAACAAGGACATACGCATTTAATTTGGTATGTTCCGTAAAGTAATATTCTGTAAACGCACAGTGTGACGTAACAGACGTCTTCGAGGTACATTACATATTCCATATATATATATATGTATGTATGTATGTATGTATGTATGTATGTATATATATATATATATATATATATATATATATATGTGTGTGTGTGTGTGTGTGTTGTTGTTGGCCAGTTTGGCCGTTAGAAGGCATGCCTCGCTACACACTTTCCTTTTTGGTTGTAATTTTCTTACGTTGTTCATCTGATCTGCGTTTTATTGCCAAGTTCATGCAGTATTAAATGTTGTGGCGTTGTTGATTAAATATATGTACCGTATTAATAATGGCGGATTGGTAATTTAATCTAATTGGTATTTCCCAGTTATTAGTAGTGAGCGAGGTATTAATTAGAATTTTATTCCGGGTATAATCTTTAGCTTGGACCAGAAGTTATTTGCATGTTCCAATGCTCCCCGACTGTGTTAACCACTAGCATATATGACTGAACTATTATAGACCATCCCAATAATATTTTTACTGAATATATAAAAGAAAAAAAATTATCGGCGCCCATACATTAGGAAGAGAAACTGAAATACTTGCATTATTATTTGTAAAGTAAAATTTCCATAAATGAATAAAGAAATATAAATTTATCAAAAAATATTGTAACTTAATATTATAAAAGTATTTCACATGGTGCTCTTTATTAAATATTTTTGGCAACGTATTTTAAATTTTCGTTTACAGAGCGTAGAATTTTTTTAACTACAAAGGATTTTTCACATCGGAAATCCACACAAGGCGTGACTAGGTGAATTTGGACAGGCACTCGGGTCCTTTCGTCACAGTTGGTTTACCGTTTCAAAATTATACGTTAGTGAATTTAATATTTAATACCGTCTGAGGGTAATAGTACACTTCAGGGTGAATGGGGGCAATACCCTACTCACTGAGGGGGGGGGGGGAAGCTGTAGGTGTCCGGCGTCTTCGAAGGTTAACGCGAGATGAGGTCCCTAAGATGCGCCGGAATGCAAGGACCCGGAGAAACGGGAGAACCCCGAGAAAACCCTCCTGCCAACGGGAACATTCACCCCATTTCCCTACATTCGAAAATCCGGCTGAACCATCTTGGAATCAAGCCGGGTTCACCTTGGTGGAAGGCGAGTAATCTGGCCTCTATACCACCGCGGCCCCACCGAAAAAAAAAAATTATACCTTATCTTCGGGGATAATAAACAACTAACTTTGGGTTCCCGGCAGCTAAATATGGCAGAGGACTAATCTGGCAGGGTTATCTCTAGTGTACGAGACATCTTGCAACTAGGTGGCTGAACATAGTTCACACAAATTGTATAAAATAATTTCTGTTTAGGTATACTTTTACAAAAAAAAAAAAAATTTTTTTACTTAGATAGTGAAAGAAAAAAGTTGCAAAATTGTTATTTTATCAACAGTTTATATAAATGTTGTTAAGGCCGAATAAAAATAAAACTTATCAAACCAGTGACTATCGCAAATTTTTACAAGAGACATTCCAATTTGTTTGTTTTTTAACCCTGGTGAAATCACAGTCAAACATGTCCATGCAAAAATAAAAAAATTAAAATTTAATGCGAAACTGTCTAAGTTCTATTTTTATGTGCTGGAAGGTAAAATTCTCCCAAATGTGGAGTAGAAATTAACATGATTTCTGTATGATACTGCTAAGACTTCCTAAATACATATGCCTCTGTTAGGTGCACAAAGCGGGAAATAAAGGTTAAGTAGGCATTAATAACACGATGTTATTACAAAGTTAATTTATTGGCATAATAACTTATGTGATCGTACAAATATTTTAATAAGTCATGCCATAACGTTAACCGTAAAATATTTATTTTAATGATTTATGTGTATTAGTGAGTTAATGGTAACTAAGGCACATAGATAACATTATAATTAAAGCTGTGGTACGGACATTTTAATAGAAGTTTCCACATGTATAATGAGTCCCATAGCAACGTAGTGACTCGAGTGGACAACAAATATAATCCAGTTTATTAGTTTCACATTGTAAAAAGCATAACCTAAAAAAATATCATCACAAACATTAATTTATATAGATCACTAAAACTGAAGGCGGCTGAGCGATTAGCACGCTCGCCTCCCACCAAGGCAGTACAATAATGACACACAAGGCGTGCGATACACTTAGAGAAATTCACTTCTCAGAGAAAGGAATCTTGCGATATGTTATGTTCTTAATCAGCCGGCAGGTTTGACCAGTTCAAGGCTGTGCTACGATCTTCGTAACTTTCCCGTAATATAAATACCAATGGCGTTACCATTCGAGTCTACAATCACAGTGAGGAGACACTAACGCGATCAATCGGTGACTAACATAAAAATGAGTCGCGGATATTTACGAAAGTTTGTTAGCTAACCTGATTTATTACTGACGTGTTCATTTTTATTTATTTTCACGTTTATTTTCCGTTTTCGCAAGGAAATATTTGCATGTTTACATGTCCGATTTCTGTTTATTTCAGCCGAACACAAGTCTTGGCTTAAATAAATGGAAATTGGGAATGTGCAACAGAGTCCATTTACATACGCTTCCTGTCACATGTTTGTTTTGCAATGACTCGCATAGATGCAGACTTTTGATTAGCCAGCATATAACGATGCATATGAAAGCTGGAAATTTTTAATACTCCCTATGACATTACGGCCAGCAGGTGGTCATCTCATACCGCTATGTTGTGTTGTAGCAGGCCCCATAATCCAGTGTGTTCTGAATTATCTACTGTTATTTCGTAGTGCCATTATATCACGGTCAAGACTCGGAATGAGTAAAATTTTTTTTCGAAAATGGTTGTCACCATTCTGACCTCAGCAGTTTAGTGAGTCTTCAGAAGAACCCAAAAAAAAATCCACCGTTATCAACACGGGCGCCATCTCTGTGAGCGCTGCTCCTTACAGACTAAAGCTTTTTAATATTTCAGAATTTATTCCGTGGCCTGCGAGCGAATGGCGAGGAAGGGGGTTATAGCAGGCCGAGGGTTAAATCCTGTTCTGTCCCTGGAGTTTAGAAGACGAGGAGTTAAGAGGAAAGAGAGTAACAAAGTGACAGGAAACAGGGTGGATGTGACGAGTTGACGAATACATTAGCTTCCTCTCGTCTCTAGCCTGTCTCGGCCTGTTCGGGACGACTCCGTTTCTGCACTTTCTTACACTCTGGGAATGTAAGCGTGCCCTTCACAGTGGCTATCTAAGGTAGCGTAACCAGGCACTCAAAACAACAAAAGTATACCCATTCTGGAAAAAAGAAGAAATATGATTACAAAGGAGGGCAAATGCAATTTCATTGGCGTCGCAAATTATGTGTTCTGGAGAACCATATGTTAATTTTTCTTTTCGCGTATAGTTAAATTGAAATATTAATCATGTCAGTAGTATTTAAACACACAGTTTATAAGAGTTTAATTAATAACATAAAATAATATCCCCATTATCAGCTAACACGAAATATGAATGTTAAGTATCAAGAATATAAACTTGTAGCTCTAATAAACGTTTTAATAGACGCGCTAATATGTTGAAAAAAATCTTGAACATAATTACATAAATTACACGGTTTGTCAACGTACAGCCTTTATATATAATTAACCAAGTGAATATTGACGGCACAGTTATAACAACGTTTGTTGCAAAAAAAAAAAAAAACTAATAATGTCAGAATAATTAGTGGACAAATGCTGTCTTTGTTCAGGTCCTAAAAGCTGAACATTTCTGAGAAAACTACTAAAAAAAACATGCTAGAAATTTGCGACCCATCCTCCCCATGCCGGACGCTTCGTAACCCTAATAAGGGCTGTAGTGAAGACGCAACATCCTCCTGACACTGGCTTCGTAACCGTAATAAGTGCTGTAGTGAAGGCGCAACACCCTCCTGATACTAGCTTCGTAACACTAATCAGGGCTGTAGTGAAAGTGCAACACCCTCCTGACACTGGCTTCGTAACACTAATAAGGGCTGTAGTGAAGGCGCAACACCCTCCTGATACTGGCTTCGTAACACTAATAAGGGCTGTAGTGAAGGCGCAACACCCTCCTGACACTGGCTTCGTAACACTAATAAGGGCTGTAGTGAAGGCGCAACACCCTCCTGACACTGGCTTCGTAACCGTAATCAGTGCTGTAGTGAAGGCGCAACCCCCTCCTGATACTGGCTTCGTAACACTAATAAGGGCTGTAGTGAAGGCGCAACACCCTCTTGACTCTGGCTTCGTAACCCTAATAAGGGCTGTAGTGAAGGCGCAACACCGTCCTGATACTGACTTCGTAACACTAATCAGGGCTGTAGTGAAGGCGCAACACCCTCCTGATACTGGCTTCGTAACCCTAATAAGGGCTGTAGTGAAGGCGCAACACCCTCCTGATACTGGCTTCGTAACACTAATCAGGGCTGTAGTGAAAGTGCAACACCCTCATGACACTGGCTTCTGAGAATTTTTTTATTTTATGTTTCCCAAGCTTTGCGTATTTTCAATCCGCAATTATTATACTTTTTTTTGTGAACTTATGAAAACATGATACAACGGCCAAATTTTCATGTAGTTTTAATGTCGTGCAAGTTTTCTTTCGAAATAAGAGTATATTATTATTTACTAGAAGGGATGCATTTATGAATTAAACATTCGGATCATAAAATATCATCATGCCTTAATTTGCAATACAGCTGATATTCAAACCTACCTATCTTGTTGCAATTGGCAACTTTCACCTAATTGTTCTCCCCCTTCCCTTTATCATTGTTCTGGTGCCTGTCTTGTCTGCAAGACAGAAGGTCAATCTAGCTATGTTCGTTTCTTGTTCAGTTCAGTTGCTTGTTTATTAATTTAGAAGTCAATATTTGTATAAAATGATCATTATTTCTTAAAGATAAAATTGTTGCAATATATTTATCTCGTTATTTTATTTGACGACTTACATTGCGAGATAAGTAACAGTATCGAACCTCCCTCCTGCAAACTACCCCCAATGTCAACGCTATTCGGGGCTGGTAAACCAACGATTACGCCCCCTGGTACGCATTAAAAGAAAATACAACGAAGGGCAACGTCTGTAGACTTGAGGGTGTGAAATCAAAGGTGCGCTGACTTGACCCCTCTCCCCTTTGCAACTCCTCAAGTAGGTCAGCGCTGTATACGATCGTAAGTGCACAGCTCGTAGGCAAACTTGTGTTTGGGATGAGTGTCACAGTTCTTTCCGAAGTACGGAAATGAAGGCGAAGCATAACACCGACGGAGGAGTGTAAATCGGTGCACAGTTTCAAAAAATTCTTCGAGGACACGAACTTCTTCTCCCCCCCCCCCCCCCCAAAAAAAATTCCCTTACCCAACAGTCGCACATGCATACATACAAAATAAGTGATTTCGTAATCATATATCGGAATGCTCGTAAAATTTGAACCCCACGCGGATCAGCAACATTGCAGTTTTTCGTCACCTGGATTTTCAGGAGTTTTGCGTGAATGTCTTGCTTTCATATCATTTTTAATTTCCTATGCATTTCTTGTTAGATATTTTTTGCATTGAAACAGCAGCGTTTTTGGTCGGATGGTTCCGACCAATCGCGAACGCGTTAACTTGACCGAGAAGTCCCCAGAACTAGATGTGGTAGAGAATGTATTCAGCTCCGCACTACGCCTCCCTGGTTCGACACTACCTCCGTGTAGTACATTACGTATGAACAGCTGGACATTTACAGCGCGGGGAATTCTAGTAGAATCCTCGCCCCAGCTTGTTTACGGATTACACCCCTAAATGCTTCCATTCCTATGCGGCTTACCAGGTGTCCTCGTGTCCGGGACAAAAGTATTCTCTCCATTCTCTTTTACCTATCTTTCACCCTCCCCCAACCCCTTCCGGAGTAAAACAAATCGGGATGAGAGTTGTAGATATTTCGTACGGGCAACTGAATCCGCGCAGCGGAAATACAGCCCAGCATTTAAACTTCGGGAGTGTTTAATTAAACTTTTTCGGATGGAGGTGAAATGGCTTTACCACAAGATATTTCTTTTCGCGTTGAAAAGACGGGCCACGGAAATAATTTCGAACCTTTGTTCTACGAAAAATAATTCTTCGAATTTATTATGTTTCAGTGTCAATCCTTCTTCCATGCACTAAGAATTGAAGTGCGCGCTGAGCGTATTTAGTTAGAGAGTCAAAGTTTTCGGACTGAAAAATGATACAATACTATTACAAAAATAATACACTGATATGTTTAGTTTTGGCCTCTAAAAATCTGTTAAGGGCTTCTGAATTAATGAGAAGAGAATAAATTAAGGTGAGCAATAAGTTTTAAATTCCGAAGGATAAAATATTGAAAGATAATTTTAGTTTTTATCAATTTCTCAGCACCTATAATTATTTAATTGGTGCTATCGAAGACACGATAAAGATTAAAAATAAGTTATGACAAAATAAGTTGCTGAACTTGAATTTATACCTAGAATCATATCAATGCATATCATAATTCTACTCTCTGCATCATCGTATCGTGTTGCTGAAATATTTCAGATATCTATGCAGGTATTTCAAGGCAAAATAGGCTAAGATATAACGAACCAAAGTTTGGAATATACACAGTTTTGGGTAATACCAGTGTAAACTGTTAAAAAATGTTATTTCTTTTACGGAAATGTGCCGGTAGAAATTTAACCAGAAGTGTCCGTAAACTCTCTGTAAAATTAGGGAGACAATTTCCAAAAACGGACTGTCCATAAATTTCTCAGAACGTTCCGCGAATTCACGGTACCTCTGGGTTAATTACCTAGTTAGTTTTCTGTCATTCCAACTAAAAAATAATAATGACAAAAATCTTTAATTTTTTTAAAATATGGGTGCTTTACTGTGTATAAAACAGATATTTATGAAAATAAGATACTTCATACCTGGACGAATTTTAAATACAAGTCGTAAAGTTTAAAGTCCACGGTTCTAACAATTCACTTAGACCAAATACTGTGGTTTCAGGCTATAACTTTGTTATTTATAGCAAGTCTCACTATCAGCTCGCAATGTTTTTAATACAGTTAGTGTATTTTAAGTGTTACTAAGTGTAACGGAAACTTGATGCTTAGTTTTAATGTATGAAATAACAGCTCTTAGTGGCATGGATAACTTAACTTATACAGAAATGATAATTTTCGTGTTACACTGGAGGAAGAAAGCTTCACATACAGAACTACCCAACCTAGTGAATCATCGTACGGACTTTCCGACAATACAATGATGATGTCACCGCTGAAAGTCCCATATGTACACGCAGTGCGACGAGAACACTGCGCGTCAGCTCAGATCCTTGCGCTTAGCGGCGATGGCGTACTTGATGCGTGTGACAGTATCGCCCTTATCGCTCGTGCACTCCTCGGCCTCGAGCTCGGGAAAACCTGCAGGTAGACGGGGACCTTAATACTTGCAACAATCCTTAAAAAAAACTTCATTGCACACCTAAACGAATTACTGTCGAAGAAACTGTAGGCTATGCACGGTAAAATGAACACTGTTGAAAGCCCTGCTTAAGATTTACTTATATGCACGTTGTGTAGTCTTCCGAATTATATAAAAATAACATTGTCATGGACCTCATCACTTATTTATGCGTTGGTCAAGTGAAACTGTGAAATTATTATAAAAGTAAATCTACAAATCTGTGAAATAAATATTTAAGTAGTCACAGATGGTTACCTAACACTAAGTTATGGAATTACTTTCGCTCCAACGTTGCCAACTTTATTAGGTGCCTTTCATTCGGTGCTCCCGTTAAAATATTACGCAGGTGGAAGCAGTGTTTTTTTTTACAAGGTTGATATCAAAAGTGCTCTCTTTATCGTGAACAGCGTTTAGTGATATTTTTACAGCCACTAAAGAGGACAATATAGATTACATAACCTGTTACATATGAAAAGACGGTTGGTTAGGAGAGAATCTCCTGAGCACTCTATTAATTGACAATCCAGCCAGTAGTAAAATGTATTCAATGGAACAAACGTAGTAAGAACCAATAGGACTGTGGTAAATGGCAAAGCAGGGACCATTATAAATAGCGGTCCTATAATGATGGATGTGACACAATTCTAGCTTGTCTTTGATGAGAGAAAATGTGTTCAGGGCTCAAGGGGTTAATATATGGCTCAGATTCTGCAAAAATAGATTTCTAATGCTTGCTGTACTTACGTCACCCCAGCACTTGTTTCAATATCACAGCCTGTGGCCTGCTTGCGTCCGGCTTTATATAAATATGAACTATAATCCATTCACTATTACTTCCAGGTTTTCTGAAGCACTACTAAAGTTATGCTTCAGCATAACCGAGTCTAGAAAATTACACCAAATGGACAGCGCACTGAATTCGTGCGTACTCAGTTTAATAATATATTGCATAAGAACTATTTTAGTAGTAGGCATTAACCAACACACCTTCCCACTGGTTTCCTTCATACTATTTATAAATGAAATATTGTATTTTATAGGTTAAAAAAATTATATTTAACCAAAAATACGGTAGTTTTGTGTCAACACGAGTACAAAACACTTGTGATACATCACATATTTAAGAAATAAATAAACGCGTTACACAAGGGGTCATTTTTCATAGGTAGGCAGTTAGTTAGCTGGGCTTAACGTCTCGTCGACAACGATGTCATTAGAGACGGTGCAAGTTGCGCAGGGAAGAGGGATTGGGGAAGGAATCGGCCACGGCCTTTGTTAGGGACCCATCCCAGCATTCGCCTGGAGTGATTTCGGGAAACCGGGGAAAACCGAAATCAGGATGGCAGGACGGGAATCGAACCCGGGTCCTCCCGAACGCGAGTCCGATGAGTTACCACTGCGCGACCTCGCGCGGTAATTTTTCCAGGGTTTGATTCAAAACGTGTGAAGGAACCGCTAACAGACTATATCAGTTATCCTGTAGGGGAGATCGTTGGTTATTAAATCTAAAAGTGTACATTTGCGTCTAAGGATATCATCCCAGTGCGTTGTGTGCACAGTTTGGTACAGTGAGTCTCAATAGGGAAGCTGCGTGTAAGTTATTATTTGATGGTGGCGCCCATATCTGAGACAGTACGGAGATAGAAACTGAGTTAGAGATAGTGTGCGAGTGAACAGATTTGGGCGGCCCTTAACATCGAGGTCTTGAGAGCCGATGAGGGTGGAGAGAGGCGAGTACGGAGCGGCACCGGAATGCAAAGTCGGGGGGAAACGGGAGACCCCCGAGGAAATCCGCAGACCAGCGGCACGATTCCAGCATGCGAACCCTGATCACCTTGGTGGGAGGCGAGTAGTCTAACCACTGAACCCCCGCGGCCCCGTTCTATGGATTAAAATGCAGGACTTATACGACCAGTAGAAAAAAAAATTGCTTTAACGTGCATCCCTACCAAGCCGGTAGTCGCGAACTTCAACTAAGAAATCAATATTAAACGAAATTCCTTCTCCTTGCGTTAATTTTAAAGATAACTATTTCAAACAAAAAAAAAACACGTCGAGCTGATTATCTCAGAGAATATTGGTACACAAAAATGTTGTTGGAAAAAAATAATTATTTATCCTTTTCTTTGTTATATGTAAATTTCAATATTTACATTTTATAAAAAACGTATTTTTTTTTATAATTTGACGTACATCATTTCTTAAGAAATTCCACGTAGAATACTTTTGTTTGAAATGGTGATCTTAAAATTGGCGCAATGAGAAGGAATTTCGTTTAACATTGATTCCCCATTAGAAGTTGGCGACTGCCGGCTTGGTAGGGAGGCCCGTTAAAATAAGGACATGTCCTCCTTTCGCAGGACGTCTGGTAACCCTAGTAGGAGTCGGAAGAAAAAAAAAATGTGTTGACGCCATGTACCGTGAAGTCCCCCTGATGGCGTGATCCGTCCACGTTCAGGTGCTATTGACTGTGTCGGACAAGCGAACGGTTCCAAGAACCGGAACACCCGCCCCCACCAGCTCACCGAAAGTTACGTCATTCATCTCTCGAGTAGAATGCTGACGGCGTGAGAGCCGGGTGCGACGACCTGTCCAGTCGGGAGAGAGGACAATAACCCTCGCCTTAATGTCGCGACCGTGGTCACGATCCGCAGTGCACTTGTGCCGCGCGCCCGGCCGATCATCAGGTGAGAGGTCGCCGTGGCCAGGCATAGCTGTGTCCGAATTCGCGAGCCGCTGCCTGGCTCAGGATTTGGCATAGGGAAATGTATGTTAATGGAATTCAGTTTCTTGTGGTGTTCCTGTTTAAGTTAGATATATACCACCGGGGTCTTTCTTGGGCATAAAAATACAAGCTTCTTTGCTATGACGCCTTTTGTACGTTGTTCACGGTGAAATGAGCACTTTTTAAGGCCCTTCTAATCTTTTCCTTCCGGCCGATTTCTTATCTTACCACCACTTTTTTTTATATAAGTATTGGTATGTGTTTAATAAACACAGCGTGTGGATTTCTCTACCCTCAAATGTTAACGTCTGAGGCTGCAATAAAATATATTTATTAGTGGTCGATGCTTGTTGCGAGGGCCTTGAAAAGTGCTCACTTTACAGTGAACAGCCTATACATCAATGTATAGCCTGTTCCCTGAAAAGATCAGAAAACTTAATAATTATTTTGAAAATTTCTGAAAAACAAATAGTTCTACTTGCCTCGATACAGAGCTCGACAGTGTCATACCCCGCACTTGGGTTTTTGTTTCAGGTTTGTATCTTCATAGTTGGCTTCAAAAACACAATTCCATTAATATTATATTCACCTATACCAAATTCTCAACCAGACAACAGCCTTAATGATCGGATTTGCCCTTCTTAAGAGATCCTTCGTTTCCGCGTCATTATTTCGGATTCGTAGTGATTTCTGACTAAGTACGATAATATAAAATTTACTTTTTTACGAGTTTTTAAAATTTTCTTGACGTAATTTAAATTGTGTGTAATCTGCTTGAAAAAAGTCGGGGAAATATTTATATTTTATGCGAGCAGAAAATAACACGCAGTGAAAATTAGGTACCAAAGTATTAAACATCGTTTCCTATAATACCTCTGAAACGGAAATGAGGACATGAAAACGGAGAATTACTGCATAACAGATGCAGCCGAGCATTAAAGGCTGTTCTCGGTAAAGTGAGCACTTTTAAAACCAACCGCTGAGAAATGCCACTGCTCCTACATGTATATACTTTAAGGTGGCCGCCTGGTTGAAGGAATATTGCACGTCCGAGGCTCTAAAAGCGTGGGAGCGCTAAGGGCGATCGAGACATACGCACCACCTCTTTCATCGCCTCTACGCGCAAAGCACTGAACTGGCGCGCCTCTATGAGACTTTCAGGGGAGACCCTACCGTTTTACGACGTTATAATGTAAAAGTAAAGGTTTAATACACGTCCCTATTCCTTTTCTAACCATTTTAATTAGAATGTTTATGCCTAAATATGACCTTGAAAACACCCATTTGAGCAGGTTTCACTATCACAGAAACATGCTTTGGAAAGGAATGGAGGAACTGAAAAACTTATACAGTAGTGTAACGTTTCTTAAATGCTATTCGTAAGCAGACCTCACTCAGACACTTTGGACAGTTTTTTAATAAAACGTTTTCTGCTAGAGCTCTGCACACGTTTCAGCTGTCTACCCAGGCGCGCTGCCACCTTAACGGGCACACTGTCTGAAATGCGCCCAGTGAAGTTGGTAACGACGGAAGGGAAGAATATACATGTATAAAAGTTTTACTAAAATGGTTATGTTAACTTTCGTGAATACTGAACTTATTTAGTTTACTCTGTGATTTTTGTGGTGCATTTAAGCGTATAAAATAAAAAATATGAAAAATTTCATAGAAATTCCACAGTTCCACTTCACCGACGAACGATTATAGTGATCAGGTTTACGAGGTTAAATCTAAATATGGTGTAAGAATACGCAATATGTAAACAAGTAGATCTTAAGCAGGGTTTTCAAAACGTTCTCTCTTTACCGTGCACAGCCTATACCTCGATTCTCGTGCCCTAGAAAAGTGCGTCAACGCGGTGACGTCATATTGTCGGTGTTCAAGTTCGCGACAAGGGCACTGATGCATCTTTGAGTGTCCACTACAGCTAAGGGCACGAACTAAGTTCACTTCACGCGCCCTACACTGTCAGTTTTATTTTCTCCAGTTATTTTTTGACAGTTTTTCAGCTTCTCGCTGCCATTGTCAGGCACTGCTGCTCTTAAAGAAACCGAGCACTTTAGAAATGACCCTTAGAAAGAAGTCACTGCCCCTTATTGCATATATTTTAATGGGCGCACTGAGTAACAATCGACCAGTAAAGTTGGTAGCGATGGATGAAAAGTAGTTCCATATATTAACGTCAATTTTAAAGTGATAGGTAAAAATTTGTGATAACTTTTGTTTTCCATTTTTTTAATGCATTAAAGTATAAAAACGAGCAGATTTGTAAAATATTTTCTTTTCCAGTAATTTCACAGTTTTATCTGACCGACGCATGAATAAAGTACTGAGGCCCATGGTAATGTTAATTTTACACAATGCGGAGGAATACACAACGTGCATACAAGTAAGCAGAGCTTTCAAAAGTGCTCATCTTACCGTGAACAGCTTATCGTAAGAAAGAGTTCGTACGCAAAATATTACTACACTGAGTTCGCACGTATGCGGCGCGTTGTCCTATATGTGTGATTATCTAGACTGGGATAAGCTTTGTTTGCATAAGGCGGAGGAATATCCTAAATGTAGATCATTAGCAGGGATTCAGAAAAGTTGGAAGTCAACATAAATGAATTGTACTTTTTGGCTCCGGATACGTAAAACTGCAGCGCACAAAATACGACAAATTATTCTGAGATTATTTATGTGGAAAGACAGGATTTTCCGTGGGACATCTGCCTGAAGTAAAACACACTGTGACTTTATGAGGACTTTAAAAGCAATTTGAATGGCAAGGCTTAAATTAAAATAAGATATTATTAGAGACGTGCAAAATTCGCGTTATTATTTGGGGACATGTTAAACTTCAAACTCCTGTACCTTTGCAGTAAGATTGTCATTGGACCATACTTAATTTGACACGCCGTGTGGTAACTCTGCAGCAGTAAATAAAACCTTCACAATTGTGTAGTCCAATCACGTGCAGTACAGTCAAAAAATGTAATGACGTCATATCTATGCAGCAGCCAATGGAGAACCGACTCTGGCTTGAGTATATACAGTACTGTGAAGTTTATCCTGATACTTAATAACAACGCGAATTATGCAGTTCTCTGGATATTATTAATAGAGATGATGGGAAATCGCCAAAGTTTTTTGAGCCAACATATATTCTATATCACTCTAACTAGTTTATTCTTTCATGGTTGGCTGGACCAGGTTTTGACTCGGCTAAATTGTTTGCAGACCAATCACGAACGTTCTGCCTTAAAGTAACAGAATCCTCATTGGCCCAGTGAAATGGTGTGGTAGCTTCATACATGCATGACAGCCAATAAGGAAAGAAAACTGTCTGAAATGTGTATAGTACGCTGAATCCTAGTAAACAGTCCACTTTTCCCGCGATAAACCATCATCTCTAATTATTAACTATCTTGCGTCAGCAGTCGGAGACTAATAACTGCAGTGGACATGTAAAAGTGTAAAAATATATATGAAATTATTGTTTAGATCTTTAAATGCCACCAATTCCGATACGCGCCCTGAGAAACTAGCTCCGACAAGTTGGCAAATGGCAAACGTCCCTTAAGGCCATTGGTGCATGAAAGCAGTATATTTATATAATTTATGTCATAATTTGTTTCACAGCGGATTTTCCAAAATTTCTGGCATCTCAAGACGTAAATAACAACTTTTAACACCTTCTTCCGTGGTATGATATTCACTGCCGTCAATATTCTCGGAGCGCTGATGGAAGAAAAGAAGGAATCTTTGTTTTCTTGTCTGCAATAAGTGCTCTGAGAACAATGACGACAGTGAATATCTAAAAACGTAAGAAGGTGTTAAAAGTTGTTATTTACGTCTTGAGATGCCAAAAATTTTGAAAATCTCCCTGTGATACAAGTTATGACATAAATTATAGAAATATACTGCTTTCATGCACCAATGGCCATAATTAAAGGTGTTGGATACCGAAAAATTATTAATTATTTTATAATTGTACCTAACATTGTTCAACCTGAACGCATTGTATGATGTGACATTTTTCTCGAGTAAAGAAAAAAACACACTTTATATTATTTCAATAATTTGATATCAAATCCGAAATTTTTCTGGTTTGCTGCAACCATTTAAACTAATACTAACAAAATTGTACGAATGAAAAAATTTACAACCTAAACTACCACTTGTCACATATGCAATCGTTAGATAACAGTTCATATAATTTACAACCTAAACTACCACTTGTCACATATGCAATCGTTAGATAACAGTTCATATAATTTACAACCTAAACTACCACTTGTCACATATACAATCGTTAGATAACAGTTCATATCATTTTTAAATGTTAAAAATATGAAAAAAATGTACAACCTAAACTACCACTTGTCACATATGCAATCGTTAGATAACAGTTCATATAATTTACAACCTAAACTACCACTTGTCACATATACAATCGTTAGATAACAGTTCATATCATTTTTAAATGTTAAAAATATGAAAAAAATGTACAACCTAAACTACCACTTGTCACATATGCAATCGTTAGATAACAGTTCATATAATTTACAACCTAAACTACCACTTGTCACATATGCAATCGTTAGATAACAGTTCATATAATTTACAACCTAAACTACCACTTGTCACATATGCAATCGTTAGATAACAGTTCATATAATTTACAACCTAAACTACCACTTGTCACATATGCAATCGTTAGATAACAGTTCATATAATTTACAACCTAAACTACCACTTGTCACATATACAATCGTTAGATAACAGTTCATATAATTTACAACCCTAAACTACCACTTGTCACATATGCAATCGTTAGATAACAGTTCATATAATTTTTAAATGTTAAAAATATGAAAAAAATGTACAACCTAAACTACCACTTGTCACATTTACAACCTAAACTACCACTTGTCACATATGCAATCGTTATATAACAGTTCATATAATTTTTAAATGTTAAAAATATGAAAAAATTTATTTATTCTATATATTTTTTGAAAAATGCATGAACTGTCATTTTGTGAATACGCGTGCGTCACGCGGTAGCATGCGGCATTAGTTTAAATTGTAGATTTTTTTCATTATTACATCTTAGTTGGTTTGTTACAATGGCTGTGGGAAAAGAAAAAAAAAATCGATTTGACATAAGACATTTTTTTTTAATATGTGTAAAAAAAATTTAATTCCAGGAATATGGCATCCCATACAATGCATACAAGTTGGACGATGTTTGGTACAAATATGAGTAAATTAATTTTTTGGTATCCGACGCATATTTCCATCACAAACTTGAAGAATAAGGACATTTTATAATGATTACAACTAAAGAATTTATTGTACCTGATTTCTGAGGACGCATTTCAACCAGCGCGATTTAATATAATGTGAAAAATAAGTTCAAACTACTTACATATTCTATTGCTACAACTATAGCGAAATTAGCTCTGAAGTAAGTTGGGGTTGCGGGTTGCGTGGTGCGCCTGAAACACTGGAACAAAATATTAAGGCGCCTTCCTGCCTACCTGTGGCTATTTTCCACTTTCAAGGTCGAGAACGCTGGACTCAACAAGACATTCATAGTAATACGCAGTCAATTTAATGCCGTACTATTAAAGGCTGTTCACGATAAAATGAGCACTTTAAAAATTAACCTTAGAAAAAATCACCACCCCTGCATGCATATATATTAATGGGCGCACTGAGGGACATTCGCCCAGTAAAGTTGGTAACGATGGATGGAAAGTAGTTCCATATCTTAATGTCGAATAAAAAGTGTCGCGTAACCATTTGTGATAACATAAAATTATTTCTTTCGCTTTCTGTATTTTTAATGCATCGAAGTGTAAAAAAAATTAGCAGGTTTGTAAAGTATTTACTTTCTTACTAATTTCACAGTTTAATTTGACCGACGCATTAATAAAGTGACGAGGCCCATGGCAATGTTAATTTTACATAAGGCGGAAGAATACACAACGTATATACAAGTATATCTTAAGCAGGGCTTTCAAATGTGCTCATTTGACCGTGAACAGCGTATACCTCATTAACAAGTGTCTGAGAGCATCTCTGATTGATTTACTTTGAAAATAAATACACTATTCCAACTGTATATATAATGTTTAATATCAATTCTTTTAAAATTTTTATGCTATCCACTTATTAAAATTTGTAAAATTTAAAGAGATATATACTTAATTTTTCAACTGGCCTAGAATTGAATATTGTTGTTGTAAAATATAGTAAATAAATAAACAAAGTAACGATGTTTGCACATGCGCGCTTGCCTTGGTAAATACATTTTTTTTAGGAAGATGAATTTCTCTCGAGAAAGATACGGTTTGTTAATATATTGTTATATTTATTTTTATCCTATAAGATAAGCTGGGGAAAGAATAACCATTGAAAACTGCAACAATAATAACTTATTTTTAAGTTAACAGTAGTATAGAACGTTTGTGACACATGGCATGTATAGGAAAAAATTAAATACGTCATACATGGGGTACTTTTCTAGAAGGTTTGATTCAAAAGATGTGATCAAGAACCGTGAACAGGCAGTCAACCAGTTGCATATCGAAATTTAGTTTTCCAAGTCCCTTTTGCCAAGCTCGAGTTCACATTCACAAGTGCACTGCAGATTGAAACGAAGCCCGTGGCCTCCTTCACCTCTCCTCTCCCCCTTGCGTGGTTGGCTGTGATCTGTCATGCATCACGCAATTGGAGGCGCCTGTGCGATCTGCAGCCGGTGCGTAAGCTTCGATGACGTTCGAATGTAGCTGCCGTCGAAAACAAGTCGTGCTCCCGCCTAACAGCTCGCCGCTGCGGAGTCTACATAGGAAATACCGTGTTAAGGGGACTACGTAGCTGCGCGTCCAAGGTCAAGAAGCGAGGGAGCGATACGGGCGACACTAACACGCACGCCTAGCGGCTCATCGCTCCTACGCGCAAAGGCGCACAGTGTTTCCGTCCTAACGCTTTACCGTGTAAACCAGACCTGTAACTGTGGGGTTTTATTACACGCGATTAAAGTACACAGATCAAACTACCCGCGTATAGACGTACTTTTCTCTTACCGCTTAAAGAAACTTCATAGGCAAGCTTTAAAAATCCGATATGTGACCACTTTGACGATTTGATTTCTCCATTAATACACTTAATATGATAAAAGTAAAAAGATAACGATATAAACAATAGTTTTTTTTAATCCTTTCTAGCAAAACTTCGTATTTCCAGAACATTTATTTACCGAGACGCGCTGTTACGCGCAAACAACGCTTTCACAGAAAACGTTTCAGTACATAGGACCCATAGGGAAATTTCGCCCCAGTGCATTCATTTTAAAGATAGGCGTTCCAAACGAAATGTGATATTTCGTGTATTTTTAGAAGTTCCCTACAGCGGAGATGTTACCATAACATGTATATCCTGTTTGTAAGGAATTTCTGAAATTTATGTTTTACAAAAAAAAAAAAAAAAAAAAAGTACATACTGCCTATCTATATTGAAATATGCGCTCATAGAGATCTTCTCCTAAAAAAAATTCGCGAAGAATAAATTTTGTATGGAACTCCTGTCTTTAAAATTAACGCACTGAGGCGAGATTTACTTAACATGGGATTTCCTACTAAAATTCCGCAGCTGCCAGCTGGTAGGCAGGGGCCTTAAGATGATGACTTTCGAGCGCCCAGTGCGGCGAAATCTTTGCCCTGCATAATGGAGCTAGCCGCCAAAAGAAATTCATTATTCTATATTCGTACAAAACACACCGCCCCCCCCCCCCAATTTGTGTATATTACTTGTAAGTACATTTCCTCGCATAAAACAGATTCACATCGCATAGTTTTTGCATCACGGCTAGAGACCGGAAAATCCGCGAGTTTAATGACATGTAGGCTAGACTGCGCAGTCTTGTGTACAATTAACGCAAATAAACAATCGTAATTGGTTTTTTGCTGTCTCAGCGGAAGGCTGTGGTTGGTCCTGCATTTTGTCGTGTGACTGTTATTGGTCCAGTGTTCCTCAGGTGTTAAATAATGCGTGGACCAATCGCAATAGTAATCTGAACGTAATAGTTTTTTTTTTCTAAATTATAGCTTGTACCAAAATTAATTCGCGAATTCTTTAGGTCTCTAATCATGCCATGGAAAAATCTGAATTTCGGATTTTTTTTGGGATATTCTAATAAAATAAATGACAACAGGTGCAGAAAGTTCAACAAGGGAGAGTGGAAAAGTTACCTCTTAATTATTTTTAGATATGCTTGCAAAATTTATTTTACAGGAAAAAATCGCCTGCTACAAATTAAAAATTTGCCCAATAGTCCTTATTTTGAGAAATTCTTAAGAATTGCTTAAACATTTCATAGCTTGATTTTTTACAGAATTCTCGAAGTAACTCATTAAAACTTATTTCAGTGTGAATTATCTTGTTTCGGTCAGTGGGATTGTTTTAATCATTTGTACGTCCCATAAACTCTGCAATTGAAATTATGACACCTCTTTATACAAAAATATGCAGATTAATTTTTATATGTGTGGAAGGAGTATTTATAATTAATGTCTACAAACTAACGGCATTTCGTAATAATTTAAAACAATGCACCGACGACCTCTGTCTTAATTTAGAGTGGTCAAGGGACCATGTGGCACGTTTCGTCGCATATGGCACATTATGGTAAATATGCGTCATCACAAGAGTTTGCATTATATTTTAGAAGTGGCAGACTTCAGGAATACTCTTAAAAGATTTTCACTGTGAAATAAGCAATTTAGGAATGAATATAAAAAAAATACTGGCCTTAACTGCATACATTTCAAAATGAACGACGGTCGTAATACGCAATACTTAAACGTACAGATGGCAGCGAATGACGACAATTAGTTACGTATATTACCGCCTCATTGGTCTTAGTGTCATCAACTAATATCAAGCAACCTTAAATCAGTCTATTTTTGTTGTATTCAAATTAGAATAAAAACTCGAGTAATTTCAACACATTTATATTTCTGGATATTTCACACCACTTGACTGAAACAGCGTCCACTTTACCTGATCTATTTATTTCGCCCCCCCCCCTTTTTTTTTCTCAATCTCTTTCTCTATTCAAGTTCCCGTGTCAACAAAATAATGCTTCACGGCCAAAATGATTTTAAGTGGCATTTCGTAATCCCAAAACTATTTACTAACGTAATTACAAAGCATAAATGTTTTTCTTAAATTGTGAATCGTTGAGCAGCATGTCACAATTAATGAAAAAGTTGAACTTGTAGGGACCTATCGTAACCCCAAATCCCATAATTTTCAAGGTCGTGTACTTAGAGTTTCTATGTACCTAAAGCTGTTTTGGCCATTCGAGGCAGAGAAGCGATGGATCTATAAGGGCGACACCGACCTGCATACATATCGCACCGGCGCCTCTACACGCTAGGTTCTGAAATGACGTGCAGTGTTCAATGTTGTTATTATGATACTATAAGCGGCGATGCTATAATTTTACTAATGCAAAGTCTGTAGCAAGAATTCAGCACGTGTCCTTATACTAGTTTGGTGTGTTTCCGACCAGTGCATTTTCCGATAAGGCAAAGTGAAAAGTCAGTTTCTAGCTGCACTGGAGAGCTTGGAACGAAAATTGTGTTTGTTACGTGCACGGTGTTTTGAAAGTAGTCCTCGAACTTTGTCTCAATTGTGCTTACTTTTCGCGCATCAGCACGTACGACGCACTTGAATTGCAATGCCTGGATGATAGACAACACGCCCAACACTTACAATGAAACAGATGCAGCAATTCAGGGGCGCCGCAAAAACTAACATGAGTAAAATCCAGAGTAAATTACTGACAGTGTTTCTTTCCCGAACAAGCTATGATTGAAAACCAGTTACTTTTGCAAACCCTCCACGTGTTACTTGATACCTCTCAGAGAGCCCTCAGACAAAACTAAACATTAATATACATACGATAAAATACAGGGACAATAATCTTCCACTGTGACAGCAAGCTGTTCAATGTTATAATCAGTTCATGTTTACTTCCAACTTTTTCTGAAAACCTACTTAATTTCTACTTCTAGGCTATTCCTTTACCTCATATAGACAAAACTTAGTGAAATCTAGGAAACTGCATCAAAGGGACAACGCACCGCATTCGTGTTTACTCAGTTTAACAATATTCTGCCTAAGAACTATTTATTAACTTAAATAATTTCAATAAAATATCAGCTTGTGGGTCTGAAAATGTATTTTGTACTTTAGGTTATTCTTTGGCGTTATCACAATGTAATATTTTACTGATAAATTTATTTATTATATTAGTTTTCTTTTTTAAGTATTTTATTTTTATTTAATGATTTAGTTTATTTTATTGAATATGAACTTCTTAAGATTAATAGTATTCTGTTGTTAATATCTTTGTTATTTGATTAAATGACATTAACTTTTATAAGGTTTGTTTTAATTATTTATTCATTAATTATTTTTGGAAAGGATTATAAGAGTGGGAATTTATTTATTGATTGATTTTAAAAAAAATTTTAATATTTATTTTTCTATAGTATTTATGAATATTATTTCTAGTTTAATTAGAATTTTATTGGGTTGAGACGGGTTATGATTAGTTTCTTATTGTTTGGTTATTTATTATCAGAATGATAAGTTCTTTAATGCAGGTATAATTACTTCTTGGGGATAGTATATTGTTCAAATTTATTGCTTGAATATTTAGATACTTAGATATTTACTCTGTTATTGCTCGTGTTAAATAGAAGTGAAGGAAAATAATTATGTATAAAAATATAAGTAAAAGTTCAATTTAATCGTAAATAAGATACTTTTATGTAAACAAAATTATAAAATGCTTGTTATACATGACACAGTTAGGAAATACCAAACAAATTGAACATGGGGTGATTTTTCAAAGGTTTGATTCAAAAAGTGTTAACAAACCGCGAATAGACTATATTTGAGCACTTTTGAAAGTACTGGTACGGATCTACTTTTATTCAAAATTTGTATCCTTTCGCCATATGTAAAATTAACTTTACTATTAAGCGTATCACTTTATTCTTGCGTCATCCAAGTTACACCATGGATTTTTTGACAGCAAATGTGTTAAAAAATATTACTCATGCACTGGTCAACTGAAACTGTAAAATTATTATAAAAACACATATTTTAAATATACATCAAAAAATAAATAATAAGGAATTATTTGAGTATTTCCAAATGTGCTACAAAACGATTTTATTTCAACGTTAACCCTTTGAGGACGGTACAAATGTACTAACAATGAGGACAAGTTTGAAGTGAGCTGCCTATATTCTACACAACAGCAATATAATTTTGGTTGGTCTCTGTATTTCCACTTACCATTGACCTATTGGTCCTGGCTACATCGTACTCTGCGACGTTTATTATTGGCTGGTCGTCGACCAATGAAGTCACGCATTGGCTGTGTACCAATTGATGTATCACGATAGAAGTAACAAATTTTACAATCCACCGTGTCCATTTGAAAAATTATTTAAAATAAGAGTTTCATTCTTATAAACTAGAATGTTGACTAGTTGTCATGTTCTACTTAGATTCCTATAACGTCTAGCGAAATAGTAAAACTATAAAAGTGTGAGCCTTGTCTTCAAGAGCAGATAAATTTCCATACAAACGATGCCCCGAGTATATACGTGCGTACTCCCCGAAGGGTTAAACACTATCCGAAAAAAATACTGCACAGCCGTGCAAATTTTGTTTTCGTCAATAAAGAAATTTTCAAATTAGGTTTGCTCGAGCAACACTCGAGCGTGGTCTGCAAAGTGTTAAGATATGGGTCTACTTTCCTTCAGTTGTTACGTATTTCACTGGGCTCACGCTAGTCAGCCTGCCCACGTTAAACTACACGCATGTACGGGCTGTGACATTTTCCACAGGTTGATTTCAAAACTGCTGAAAGAGATTTAAATAAGGACCTCGTAAATGTAAAAATTTGAAGTCAACTGTTTATAGTTTACAAAAAACAGCACCGCAATGTCGAAAATTTAGCAATATGGAAGAAGTCCACGTTTCTATGCTCCTTATTAACTTTGCCAACAAAGTCACATATGATGTTGATCTTTATCATATACACAACACATTAATTAATAAGGACATCCGATTTTCACGACAAGTTGTATTAACACTTCTTAGATGAACCTTCGTGATTGGATGGTTTCCATGTTACGCGTGTTAGGTGTCTGTTCGTGAATCATAGACGTACAACATTGAAGTTACCTGCTTCTGATCGGCCAGTCAAGTAGGAAAATGTATTCACACAAAGACACGCCGCCAATGAGCAAACGATAAACTGCTGGCACGCTCGTATAGTATTGAAAGCTAGCATGTGCAGAAATATTTTCGAGAAATTTGGATTTCCCTATTAATTAAGTATCAAGAACGATTAACTAGGTACCGGTCTCAGTTAGTGGTATTCTGAATCTATTTCGAAATATGTATCGTTTGGCCAACACATGTTTATTTGTCCGAGAAAAAATGGTGTTAATATGTATTAGTTTTTTCTTGGATGAATAAAAACGTGTTAACAAAAACGTTAATACCAATTTTGAAGGATACTAAGGATTCTTACACTTGATAATTAATATGTTGTGTATGTGATACAGATCAAATTATATGTGACCTAGTTGGCAGAGTCAGTTAGCAGCGTAGGATCTTGGGTTCGCATATTCCGATGCTATAATCATTAGACTACAGTGGGACAGCAGTGGCGCAGTGGTTAGGGCGTCCGCCTCCCAACCAGACGATCCGGGCTCGATCTCCGGCGGGTTCGCGCCCGGGTCCTCGCATGTGGGAATCGTGCTGGACGATGCCGCTTGCCGGCGGGTTTTCTCGAGGTACTCCCCCCGCCATTGCATTCCAGTGCATTCCATGTCCGGGATCCCAGCTGGAAAGCCCGTCACACGGAGAGTGTTTCCTCGCCCTGGGCTCACTCCCCACTCGAGTTTTTTTTTAAATTAGACCACAAATACTATCGTAAAATATTTTGCATTAATTAACGTTGATAAGACTGCTATGTGTGGAAAGGCCAGACATGTAACTTGCTCTGGCATCCAGACAGCATGTCGCGGGGGAGAAGAACTTGTGCATAACGACGTTTACCAGCGGACGGTGCTAACTGGCCGCTGGTTACGAGTGTAGCGCTAATCGGGAATGTCGACGAGGCGTGCGCGACCTTGGAAAGACATCAACGTCGGGCGACATCCAATAGCATCGCGTGCGTCATCGTGCGCTGGTCCCTGCACGAAGCAGGTCCGAGATTAAGGCCCCCGTCCACCTGGCGCTGGAACTAAGTTGCAGTGTCTGAAATACACGCGCGTCCAACGCGATGCTCTACGAAAATAACACACACTTCAGGTGAGGGCTTTTGAGTACTTTCAAAATGTCACGCACGTTAGAAACACAATTTCAGAGTACTCCAAACCGCAAAAAACTTTTTTTTTTTTTTTTACGCGCTGTAGCTCAAAATTTGCGCATCAGATATATACGAAACTACTCAAGCGCCCTGCACTGAATTTTCCTTAAGACTTACCACCAATAAAATAATAGGATGACCGCTGAAAGTCCCATATAGGTAAAGTAAGCTTTTGAAATCAACCTTAGAAAAAAGTCACTGCTCGTACCTGCGTATATTTTTAACGGGCGCACCGAGTGACATGCGCCCAGTAAAGTTGGTAACGACAAAGGTAAGGTAGTTCCATATCCTAACGTCAAATAAAAAGATTTATGTCACTATTTGTGATAACTTAAATTATTTCTTTCGCTTTCTGTTTTTTAATGCACCTAAGTGTGAAAATTACCACATTTGTAACATGTTTACGTTTCTAATAATTCCATATTTTAACCTGACCGATTCAAGATCAAAGATATGAGACCCATGGCAGTGTTAATTTTACGCAAGGCGGAAGAATACACAACGTGCATACGAGTGTATGTTAAGCAGGGCTTTCAAAAGTGCTCGTTTGACCGTGAACCGCCTATACAGGCAGTGCGATGAGAACACTGCACGCTAGTTCAAGGCCTTGCCACGTAGACAAGAGACAGTCAGCCGACTGCAGTTGAACTGATGGCATTGCTGGATTATTGCTGATCCAGAAAACTTGAGGGTCTACACAACTGGCCCTGCTATGGTTAACTGCTGGCACCAGGACATTTGGCATGCCGCTTATGGCACACTGATGGAATGTTTATGGAAATGAAACTGATGGTTGAGAGTAGACGAATGGCCCATAAATTGCTTACCAACTGTATTCCAGCAAATGGTCGCACATAACCTATACTTGCTGCTGGTGAAAGTATGGGTAGCCATCTATACGCCATTTGATGGCTGTGAAGTGGTGCATCGATGTACCATTGCTGCTGCAATTTGGCTTGTTATGGGAATTCTTATGGCTCCCACTCTTCGCAGATAACTTCATCAAACTACACACACGTATACTCCATTCACGGTTTCTTCAGTATTTGATCTATAAATTATAGTGCTTCATTTATAAATAATCTGAATAAAAACAGGGAGAAAACAGGTATGTTGGTAGCGCCTAGTGAGATAAATAGTCCTTATACAAAACAATGTTACATTTAGTGTGCACGAATGTGGTGCGTGGTCCCTCTTGTGTGATTCTCCAGGTTTATTCAAGCTTCGTTTGCACGAGGCGGAGGAATAGCCTGGAAGTAGAACTTTAGCAGGGCTTCAGAAAAGGCTGAAGTAACAGTGAATGGACTATATATGTGTGTGTATGTATATATGTGTAATATAATTTTAGATCACATAATACATGAGTAGATTATTTGTAAATATAAGTATAGTGTTGGAAATATCTATGGCAAAATACTGTAAATAAAGTATTAGGTGTGACTTCGTGACTGGTATTGTATAATTTTGTTTTAGATGTACGGCTGCATATAATTAAAATGAAATTAAAAAAAAAACAATAAATAACCACCTGCGGAAGATTAATATTGAAGAGCTTTTGTTGCTTCACATCGCTAAAATATTCATATATGCCGACTGCATTTCAAAACAGATGAATAGCATCCATACATTCTGCGAAAAATTGCATTTAAAGCAAGTTTTCGGGTTAAAATCAAGATTCAGTTTTCTATAAACAACAGTTTTTTTTTATCTACATCTTTTTAATAACTGTTTTGTTTGCATGGCAAATTTTATGACCATGGAATAACGGGTGTGATTTATATTATATTAGCGTTTGTTAATAATCCAAGTACGAATATATTCTAAATTATTTAATCTAGACGTAAGAATACACAGTGGGGTAATGGTTAACATGCTAGGTTCTCACTGCAAAAGGCGTACGTTTGAGCCCTATCCCGTCCTATGGTAAGCATAAGATTTTCAGGTCGCATAATGTGTTTAATAGTGAAGTAAACGAAATTTAAAAACAAAGAAAAGCTCGTAATAATGCTAAAATAATTCCATTTTTATGAGATAGTGTGGTATATGGTAGAAGCATGGCCGGCCATCTGGTGGCTGTGAAGTGGCACATAGATCAGCCATTGCTGCTGTACGCAAATGAGCCACGTTTGGGCAATTTGTGTTCACCCCACCTGGACCAGTAATGGGCAGAGTATGGCCTAGTTAGTGTTGCCACTTTCAGGACCAGAAGTGGTGCCGGGTGCATGCCAACTGTTGGCTGGCTTGGCATCCAACTGTTAACTATGTATGGGCCACGTGTGTTTTACTACGTGGGTTTTGCGATTAGTGGCGATGGCTCACTTGATGCACTTGGCAGTGTCGCCCTTATCGCTCCTGCATTTCTCGGGCCTCAAAAGCGGAACAATGCTCCAGGTAGACGGGGACCTTAAGGATCCCCCTACGCTTCAAGGTCACGCCAGGCCGTAAGGAAGTATTCCGACGGCGAAGGGAAAACACGTGTGTATTCTTCCGCCTAGTGTAAACTTAACATTGTCATGGGCCTCGTCACTTTATTTATTCGTCGGTCAAGTGAAACTGTGAAATTATTAGGAAAGTAAATATTTTATAAAACTGTGGATTTACACACCGAGGCGTTAAAAAAATATTTTTAATCGACCTTAACATATGGAACTACTTTCCCTCCATCGTTGCCAACTTTACTGGGTGCGTATCACTCAGTGCACCCGTTAAAATATATACAATTAGGAGCAGTGACTTCTTTCTAAGGTTGGTTTCCAAAGTGCTCACTTTATCATGAACAGCCTTTATAGGGTTTTAATATAGCAATTTGTTCATAAAAGATACAGCATTGTCGCTGTAGTTTAAAACATTGTTTTACGGAAGAATATATATAGTTAAAAAAATGGCTACTTACAGCGATTTGTGCTGAATTTGACACTTTACAATGACCGTATTTACTGGCAACAAAATATCGACTTTCATTTGTGTCCTTAAAAAAATTTACACTGAAGTTTTCCATATTAAAAAAAATTACGATAGACACGACTGTTTACAACGAGACTCGTGTGTCGACTAGTGGTACAGGTGCCTTAAGACCCGCGTTTATAACTGTCGTCCCACAGCCATCGCTAGCTTGCGAAAAGTTTTTTTTTTTTTTTTTTTTTTTTCAACACTGTAAAAAAATTTATGTAAAATCTCTTACATGTAAGGCAAGCTAATTACCTCTACATCAAAGGTGAAATTACCTCTTAAATGTAGAACAAACTTACAAGACAAGTGCTATTCCCTATTCATACGGAAAAAGTACTTGACAAAAGCGTGGGGAAATCCCATACAAGTAAGGGAATATTAACTATATTGAATGATAAAATTAGATTAAAGAAATATCCCGAGTATTAGCACTGTTAATTTTTGTATTACCTATATCGTTTGACGAATAGTAACCAAAACCTCAAGTCTAAAATCCTCGACACTTCTGGTGGATGGGCGCGAACCATTCTCCTCGTATCACGATAGTCCGATACGCTATCTATATTTTTTACATTTATTTTGCCGTTGTTATTTGACGAGTTGAAGTCGACGAAACTCAAGCTAGACCGACTTGCTGACATATTTCCAGGGCGACACAGGCAAGCTGTGGATCTGCCGCCGTAGGGCCGGGGCTCGAACCCGCTGCCCCTCGACTACAGGTCGGCCACCCTGCCCCTGAGCATGACAGCATGGCAGCATCAGTGAATATTAGGGTGTTAAACGGTCCCCGTACATGTGTAGGATTTTCCACTACCACGTACGTGAATTTTACTCCAGAGTGCGGTAATTTTACCTTATTCGTAAGGAAAACTATGTTTCCCCATATAAGCTTGCGAGTATTACCTTATATTTGTGAGGCAATTTTCTCAGTATTATTTTTTACAGTGAATTTAATACACGAGAAAACTGTAGCTCTAAGGCTGGTTTATAGTTTGGTGTGTTAAATGATACGCGCGAAAACGATTAACACAAATGAGCTGAAACTTGATATCGTGAGCAAGGAAGGCCCAGTTCGTAAAAAAAAGGTACGAGGGTATTCATTTTTTTATAACATATTTCGGTAAAACTTCTTTTTATTTAGCAAACAGAAAAATCACCCGAAAATCATAATACTGTGAATTTGAATTCCATGTGGTTATTTTACATAAACTAATTATTATTATTAATAGTATTATTATTACGGTGGATTCCTTATTATCGTAATAAATATTACATTATCTTGTGTTAGGTCACGTCCAATGAACTAACCAGAATTGATTACTGCACTGTCATTGGTGCGCTGTATAATGGTCAACGATGTTGATCTGTACACTTGTTGTATTCTGGGAACCTTGAACCTTTTCAATATTAAAATAGTATTAGATACAACAACTGTGGTGAAGCTACATATATTAATATATTAACATGTTTCAAAGAAAATATCTTCTACTTACTACAAGGACTGATGTTTGGTAATAGTTGCAGTATAACATTTGTGTACTTGTTTCACTATATATATTCTCACTATATAGAAGCTTAATACATATCTTATAGAGTACATAGATAGAATAAGTATAGATATGTTGTTACAAAATGTGTAAACAAACTTATAACAGAACTTTTGCTATCGTTTATTTTGTCATTGTGCATCGTTAGCTTCGCCGTAGGGTATCAAAACCTATAGGATTGTAATCTCATTTCAATTCTGTGTTTGCAAAAACAGTTATACTGGATCTAGAAGTTTGTAAGATAAAACCAAGAGTTACGTTTACCAACAACGTAGAAAATTTTACAAGAAAAATTTACCGAGGTCAATACTAAATCAAATAATTTGCATTGCCGCCTTATTCAAAGTGGCTATGAATGAGGGAGTGTTAAAAATGATCTCTTAAAAAAATATAGAGTGAAGACATACTACCGGTTAAATTTGAGAGTAGGGTTGTTCTTCCTTTTATGTCATATCGTGTGCTGGTGGCGTCAAGTATAATGTATTTAGTAATCATATTAAGGTATTTCTTTTATAAAAGTGCTTCCCGTTTACGGTGGGACGTTACATCGTACACTGAGACGATGCGATTGGAATTTTACCTCGCACTCAATTTTTTTCTTTACGGGAAGTAGTCTAGGGGTTGCACCGATAAAAGGGTTTATTCCGGCCAACATAATATTAGTTTGTATAGGGACAAAATATAGATTTATATACTGGGAAAACAACAAAATTAATTCTGCCCAAATAAAAAAGATACATGCTTGAACGAAACGTCTGTGTTGGGCCAAAATAAATTATACTGTCAACAAAGTATTGTATTGAACCAACTATATATATATATATATATATATATATATATATTTTGTTTGGCCACTTATCCGATTGCCTTCGTACCAAAATACAGCTCGAGTGACAAATAGGATAGTGACAATGTTTTGTAGTGTACCTATTTATGCTTAGCGATGGCGTAAACTTTCTAATAAATCCTAAAATCTTAAAAAAATGAAACTGAAAAACTTGAAATATTTTCTTCCGCACGCTGTTCAGCAATGTAATGTATTTATTTATAGGCTATTCTTTGTCAAATAAGTTCTTTTAAAAGCCCAGCTTGTGTATTCTTCCGCCTAATGTAAGCTTTACATTGCCATGGGCCTCATCACTTAATTCATGCGTCGATCAAATGAAATTGTGAAGTTATTAAGAAAGTAAATACTTTACAAATCTGTTCATGTTTACACTTCGATGCATAAAAAAAAAACGAAGCGAAATAAATAATTATATTATCAGAAATAGGTAGCAAACACTTTTTATTTGACGTTATGATACGGAACTACTTTCCTTCCATCGTTACCAACTTTACTGAGCGCATGTCACACAGAGCGCCCGTTAAAATATATGCAGGTAGGGAAGTGACTTTTTCTTAGGTTGATTTCAAAAGTGTTCACTTTATCGTGAACAACCTTTACAAACATCTACTTTTCAAAATTGGCCGCCTAGGACGAAGCGCTCAGGCGCAATCGATAGACGTTCGAATCTCGGGCGGACTTCAAATTGTTTTTTTAGTAACCGAAACTGTTTGATGGACGTACAGCCGAACATATATTTAGTTGCACCAACCAAATATTTGTTTGGGGCACCCAAATAAGAGAAACGGAATAATTGGTTATCAACAACAAAATATTTTATTGCCACTATACAAGAAAATAATTGGGTTGTGACAAGCTAACTGCTTGATTCAACTAAACATTTCTCTGAGTGGAGGTGATGTTGCCTTGCAAACCATTTTTCACATATATTCCTTAAGGGTTGTAGTCTGCTTTAAGATGTGGTGCCGCAACCAATTTACATATGGGTGAAATACACAGCTATAAAAACTTCAATATAGTTTCAAAATATTTATTTTTTCTTCATTTCTCCTAAACTACTTCAGGCAAACCGATCGTCAATGGAAATCAATTAAAACCTCCATGATGCTGATATGACATTTTTTAAAAGTGCGCAGAGCTGCCAACTTTCACATTTACGTCGTAAGATTAGCTGCAGGCTTTTATTTTGTATATGCAGGTGTAACATAGCATTAATATCCTTTTACATTAGAAGACGTACGAAAAAAAGATAAAGCTTTCACTACGAGTAAATACAAATAATGGTCCCCTTTGCCTTATCACAGTCTCTCATATTCAGTCCGTTTTTAGTATTGAAATTAAATTATGTAAAGTATATGCATTATCCAGCCCATTTTTAGCATACTTTCCGAAAGAAAGACAGGCTTATGAGATCACTTTCCTATGTGTGTGTATGTATGTATGCATATGTCTGAGTTTGTGTGTCTGTGTGTATTCTCCCCTCCCTCTCTCCACTTATTTGAATTTTCTGAATCCGTGAAGCGAATATTGCCAATCTCAGTACACATATAGAGCTTAGTATGGACACCCGACTTTAATATTTTTCGTTTACACCAGGTATGTTTTTTTTTTTAAGTGGCGTCCATTTAATATTTTGGATGTTATGTCATAACTCAGCAGATATTTATCCGATTTAAACTGAATTTGGTACGTTGTTAGGACAAAATGTATGCATTGAATTAATAATAATATTATGTATTTATCCGCCATTTCGAAAGACAGCACTACACCAAACATAAATTACTTTTATATATAATTTTCCTATTTTCCTTTACATGGGTACAAATACTTTTTAACTAAGTAGGTAGGTTGTGACGTCTCACTGGCAGCAATGTAACTTGAGACGAAACCAGAAACATGTGCAACATTAGTGAGACAACTACAAATACACGCGTGCCTTACCCGGGACTCGAACACCAGAAAAACTCTTACCGTAAGCTAGCGTACAATCAATTGCATTACGGAGGTCGGCTTTGGAGCATCACCTTCGAATGCGATCATTAATGTTTTGAATGATAGGCAGAGGCAGCGAAATTTCGCGGAAAGATTTCAAGACAAGTTATATTTCAAAACACTGTAGGGTCGTTTACTTATCTTGATTGGCTGAATTACTTCTTGATACGTGTTAACTGTCTGTACACGAATCACGTAGGAGCCGTGCCGATGTTGCCGAATTCTGAGTGGCCCGGACAAATATAAAAACGCCTTCTCAAGCAGACAGCTACCAATGATAACGGACAAAGTGCTGTTGGGTGCTCATAGTATTGAAGTCTACCATGTACTCATATTTTCCCGCGAAAAGTCACTAGCTCTAATGTTAGGGTTTACTAAACTAAGGTATTTACAGGACCATCAGGTCTTAAACAAATTTATGAGCATTTTTGAACACGTACGTTTGCATTGCTTATCGTAGCCATACTCGTGTGAAGAATTTTGTGGAAATTGGTCGATAGTTCCCCCGAAATATTTTGCAAAAATTTTATTTTCTCATTGGGCGCTATCGTACAGAACTGCCTGAAAAGAGACTCCGTATAAATTCCTTCTACTACTGTTCGAATACAAATTTTGGTTGACATTGGTTTAATTGTTTAATAGATGAATAACTGGTTTTAATTATTTATATGACAACCATTCTGAAAATCAGTGTCTTACTAACTTAACAAATTAATTATTTGGACTACTATACTTTTACTTGTTTGCGAAATGTGGCATGAGTCGGTTAATTCTTTCCTGAGATAACATAAAATTATATTTATCCATGTGGGGCTGTCTTAGCTGGAATTGGTTACGTGGTTTCGTAGATTTTGCATAAGAATCTATCAAGTTTATATTTTCGTAACTTTGAAAAAGAGTGTCTGATCCGCTAAAAATTTACAAATTTATATGGCATGCCGTAATACTACTCGCCTGTTAAAGATCAGGAAATTTTTTCGTGATATGTGACACATATTGTTTATTTCTTCATGTGTATACTATCTTTCAAAATGGCTTATAAACATGGCAATGTATTTTCATAAATCGTGCTTATAATGGATGTTTTCTTTATGCGCAGTTTGGTAGAAACTGAGCGAACTGTATGGTATTAGGTATACATAACTGGAGGCTGGAAAATTACGCGAATTCAATTTAAGACAAGCTATACTTCAAACACATGTACATTTATGTTATGTTTGTAATTGGATGGCGATTTATTAGACACGACCAGGCGAACTCTGAGCAAACAACAGACATGTAAGGAAAAAAGCACCGAATACCATGCACCTGGTCCAACGTATACCCCGTTACACACTCTAGCAGCAGCCAATGAACAGAGAGATGAAGCTCGGAATACCGTGCCACCTGGTCCAACGTAAACCCCGTTACACACTCTAGCAGCAGCCAATGAACAGAGAGATGAAGCTCGGAATACCGTGCCACCTGGTCCAACGTAAACCTCGTTACACTCTGTAGCAGCAGCCAATGAACAGAGAGATGAAGCTCGGAATACCGTGCCACCTGGTCCAACGTAAACCTCGTTACACTCTGTAGCAGCAGCCAATGAACAGAGAGATGAAGCTCGGAATACCGTGCCACCTGGTCCAACGTAAACCTCGTTACACTCTGTAGCAGCAGCCAATGAACAGAGAGATGAAGCTCGGAATACCGTGCCACCTGGTCCAACGTAAACACCGTTACACACTCTAGCAGCAGCCAATGAACAGAGAGATGAAGCTCGGAATACCGTGCCACCTGGTCCAACGTAATCACCGTTACACACTCTAGCAGCAGCCAATGAACAGAGAGATGAAGCTCGGAATACCGTGCCACCTGGTCCAACGTAAACCCCGTTACACACTGTAGCAGCAGACAATGAACAGACAGATGAAGCTCGGAAATACATAGGACAATTGAGTTTAGCCTACAGGTCGTTCAAAACGCGAGCATTTCCTGTCCCTACATATAACAAAAAATGCATTATATATATTTGTATGACCACCATTTTGAAAATAAGTGTCCTACCAACTTAAATCACATATTTTTACATAGCCTATCACTGTATTAGACATAGACTAAAGAAGAGGTAGACCGCTTATTGGTCTTCTGCGCATGTACCTTACATTGACCTACCAATTAGAATCTAATACAAACTGCATTACAAATTGGTTAGAAAAAGTATACATACTTATCAAAGGATTTGTTAACAAGATCAGTTTTTATAATCTATAATCTACAAACTGCCGTTTTCGCTAGACATTTTGGCAGATAAGCAGTTCAATGTTGGGACACGAAGACTGTTTCAGCGCAGCCAGTTTATGGTGTTACGTATGTGCCAGACGATTTCTTGCTCCTGATGGCGAACATTTCGAACACTTGTAACGGTTATTACATTCGTACACACCCATCGTTTTCTTTATAGCGTCAACCACATGCAGCCCCATCAGATTATCGTTATGGTCTCTTTTATTCACGTTAAAAGAGGGCAAACAATTCGGGACATCCGATCCGAAGGAATTTCGAAACTGATTTGTCAATCGCGTCAAACCTGTCCACGAGGGAAGGATGGGCCAGGCTTTCGTCCACTTTCTCCTCAACCTCTCTCGCGGGGCCACGGTGGTGCAGCGGTTAGACTGCCCGCCTCCCACTAATGCGGGATCACTCCCGGATTTTCGCACTTGGGTATCGTGCCGGATGATGCCGCGGGTTTTCTCGGGATCTCCCGTTTCCCTTGCCTTTGCATTCCAACACTGCTCCATACTCAGCTCGCTTCACCCCCATCGGCTCTCAGAGCCGCTCAGATCTCTTCACTCACACACAGTACGCAACAGATTCCGCGGGTTTGCCGCGATCACAGAGAAGATGAGAATAATTCATGGTTACTTGCAAATTATCCGAAGCCCTGCTAAAGTTCTACTTCCAGGATATTCCTCCGCCTCGTGCGATTTCGACGTAACTAAATGTGTATAGAGAAACACCGACAATGTTTATTACACTGACAAACATGTAGTATACGTATGCAACAATATCATATATTATACAGTCAAATACAGTATTTGTTCAATCCATTCCATTCTTCCCTTCACATTACGTCTGCGTTAATAGACTCCCAGGTCATTGACATTTACTATACCGAGAGGTTACTGCACATCAGTAAAGTGCATTCGTCTGGTGATGAACAGCAATATATGCCCTTAAATCTTCTGCATTTGCCATTCCAATGCTCCTTCATTCAAGAAATAATCAGTAACTATTGCACGGGTACACCTAGCATTGTTGTCAGTGTTAGAGTTGTCCACAGGCATTCCTTCTGCAAATCCTCGAGCGGTCAGTGTATCTTCAAACTTTACGCCGTCTCGTTCCCTCACAAAGTTATCAAGATGGCAACATGATTTTATTATTGATTCTGTTAAGTATGGCTCAACACTGAGAGCACGATGAAATTTTATCCACTTATCACTAAAGATTCCGAAGCAGCATTCAACGTACCTTCTAGCTCGGGTCAGACGATAGTTAAAGACTTTCTTCTCAACTGTCAAAAACCTCCCTCCATAAGGCCTCAGAACGAACTGAGAGCGACCAGAGCCTTCATCACCAATTATCACGTAAGGTACTCGGCCAGGTTGTTGTTGTGAAGAGAGATCTTGGTTCTGGAAGTTTAATCTTGTTACTTTGTAGTTTTGTGTAGTCTCTCGTGTTTCTGAAAGAATTCGAATCGGAGGATTTTCCGGGAGCACCGACATCAATGTATAGACACCTGTAGTTAGAGTCACATGCAGCCAGCAGGATAATCGGAGGCTTTTCCGGGAGCACCGACATCAATGTATAGGAACCTGTAGTTAGTCACATGCAGCCAGCAGGAGAATCGGAGGCTTTTCCGGGAGCACCGACATCAATGTATAGGAACCTGTAGTTAGTCACATGCAGCCAGCAGGAGAATCGGAGGCTTTTCCGGGAGCACCGACATCAATGTATAGGAACCTGTAGTTAGAGTCACATGTAGCCAGCAGGAGAATCGAAAAGAAGAAAGAATGAAATAAAGAAAAAAACTTCTGAAATAATAAATAAAATTATTCCTCATCGTAGTCCTTTAATTACTGTTTTAGACCTTAATTTAATATAATAACTTATAATTAAAGAGATAATTAAAATAATATAAGATTTTAATATATATGTACATTATTTATATTATATATTAGTTATACCCATCATAATTGGCGGGTTTGGTAATTGATTGATACCAATTATAATTGGAGCCCCTGATATAGCATTTCCGCGTATAAACAATATAAGATTTTGATAAAGAATAATAATTCAAATAACCAAAGAAAGAAACAAATTAAATACAGAGGAAAAATAATAACGTTAATTATCCTTATATGTTTACTGTCAACTGCGGCAACCAATGGGGAAAGTTGACTCATTTCTCAAAGCCAGCTGCTGTTTCTAGTAGCAATTGTACTGTGAGAGGCGGAAAGCACTGGCCCTTATATGAAACCCATATGGAAGTACAGACTTCGCGAAGTATTCCCGATACTGTTGACAAACCGATGCGGTAATCGATGCTCAGATCGCGCATGCTTGCAGCCAGTTCCAAAGTACCTGAAACAAATATAAGTTACATTTTCATGTAAAGTTTCGTCCCGAATTATATATGTATGTATGTATTTCTTTGTTTCAGCTAAAAACTATCAAAGCAAATGGAAAAGTCTGCGGTATTCATACACAAGAGAAAAAGCCAAGCAAAGAAAGGAAAACAGGCGTGGGTCCGCAGGAAAATACAGGAAACAATACATTTTCTACGAACAACATGGATTTTTAGAAACATCAGTGGATCACTTTGTTACCCCTCTAACGGGCAGTGGTGGTGAAGACACCTCGTCTGTCAATAGTGATGTTTCCGATTTGTTTTGATCAATGGCGATGAATTGTTAAACTTCTGACTCTTCAATAATATTGAGAACTGGGATTTTGAATTTAAAAGTGTTGTTATTAAATAGTTCTTACAATGAGAAAAATATGTATACACGGCAACTGAATGAAATTATTGTTGGGGTGAATTCATTTATGTAAAAACAGGTTGATGTAGTGTGTGTTCTTCATAAGTATAATGGTTTAAACCTCTTTCTTATTTCTAACTATTTTGTTCAACTTATGACTTGATACCTTCTTGATTGTTACAAATTGTTGTTTCGTGTTTAATTCACTAATGGAAACATAATTATATGCTGAAACTAATATGTTGTCTATGACAAGTATAATAAATGGAAACTTATTACTATGTATGCAATCGATCAAAAATATTTTGTTTTCTACAGATATGTTGTGGGAACGTAAACTTACCTCAGAGTCAAAGCGAGTCTCTGATCAGATGGTATCGCCTCTCTCATCAGTGTGTCCTGTTTACGGATACTCTCTTCAATCATAGATAGCAACTCGTATAATTAATTTTTCGGCATGCAGAAATACGAATAAAATTTGTCACTATCTAAGTGCAAATCGTTAAACAAGTTGTGAAACAGTACCTTATTTGGTCTTTCCATAAGCAAGGATGAACTGACCATTTTATACATTTTCCTTTCCTCTTCTTTCTCTTTAAAAGCAGGCAGGCCAAAATGAGATCTCCTTCAACATCCATTGTGCTGCACACAGTTGTCGTTCTCGCTTCACAGCGTTGTACGGATGTGTGACGATGCCAATGCGCGTCTGTGGCGCTCGTGTGAAAGGGCGTTTAATCCCCCACCAGGCAAGCAGCCAGCGTAACTCTTTCGTTTGACTGGTTAGAGCCCCTCAGGGGCTTGCAGATACGCGGTAGGTTGCTTACCTGTGTATAGTTTATGCGCTCCTGGTAGTCGAGTCGCCCAGTCTTCCTTTTTGGCCATGAAACCAGCCACCTGTGCTTGTCTGGTTGCATTCCTTAAGGAGTTCTCAGACACAATGGTTAAGTTGCTGCCTCTATATAGTTCATGTTCTCCTGGTAGTCGAGTCGCCCAACCTTCCTTTTTGACCATGAAGTCAGCCTCCAGCCGTGTCTGTTTGGTTGCGTTACTAAAGGGGTTCCTAGACACACTGTTATACGTTGCTACCTCTGAATAGTTCATGCACTCCTGGTAGTCGAGCCGCCCTACCTTCCTTTTTGGCCACGAAGCCAGCAAACAGTGATGGTTTGGTTGCATTCCTAAGGGGTTTATAGACACACTGTTGTTGTTAGGTTGCTACCTCTTATAGTCGAGTCGCCCAGCCTTCCTTTTTGGCCATGAAGCCGTGTGCATTCCTAAAGGGTTTATAGACACACTGTAGCAAGTTGCTACCTCTGTATAGTTTATGCGCTCCTGGTAGTTGAGTCGCCTAGCCTTCCTTTTTGGCAGTGAAGCCAGCCACCTGTGTTTGTACGGGTGGATTCCTAAGTGGTTTATAGACACACTGTTGTTAAGTTGCTACCGTTTATAGTCGAGTCGCCCAGGCTTCCTTTTTGGCCATGAAGCCAGCCACCCGTGTTGGTCTGGTTGCATTAGTAAAGGGTTTATAGACACACTGTTGTTAAGATGCTACCTCTTATAGACGAGTCGCCCAGCCTTCCTTTATGGCTGTGAAGCCAGCCACCTGTGTTGGTCTGGGAGCATTCCTAAGGGATTTATAGTCAAACACTTGTTAAGTTACTATCTCTTATAGTCGAGACGCCCAGCCTTCCTTTTTAGCCATGAAGCTAGCCACCTGTGTTGGTCTGGGTGCATTCCTAAGGGGTTTGTAGACACACTGTTGTAAGTTGCTACCTCTGTGTAGTTTATGCGCTTCTGGTAGTTGAGTCGGCCAGCCTTCCTTTTTGGCAGTGAAGCTAACCACCTGTGTTGGGCTGGGTGCATTCCTAAGGGGTTTATAGACACACTGTTGTTATGATGCTACCGCTTATAGTCGAGTCGCCCAGCCTTCCTTTTTGGCCGTGAAGCCAGCCACCCGTGTTTGTACGGGTGGATTCCTAAGTGGTTTATAGACACACTGTTGTTAAGTTGCTACCTCTTGTAGTCGAGTCGCCCAGCCTTCCTTTTAGGTCATGAAACCAGCCACATGTGTTAGTCTGGATGCATTCCTAAGGGATTTATAGACACACTGTTGTTAAGTTACTACCTCTTATAGTTGAGTCGCCCAGCCTTCCTTTTTGGTCATGAAACCAGCCACCTATGTTGGTCTGGGTGAATTACTAAGGGATTTATAGTCTCACTGTTGTTAAGTTACTACCTCTTATAGTCGAGTCGCCCAGCCTTCCTTTTTAGCAATGAAGCCAGCCACCTGTGTTGGTCTGGGTGCATTCCTAAAGGGTTTATAGACACATTGTTGTTAGTTGTTACCTCTGTATAGTTTATGCGCTCCTGGTAGTTGAGTCGCCCAGCCTTCCTTTTTGGCAGTGAGGCCAGCCACCTGTGTTGGTCTGGGTGCATTCCTAAGGGGTTTATAGACACACTGTTGTTATGATGCTACCGCTTATAGTCGAGTCGCCCAGCCTTCCTTTTTGGCCGTGAAGCCAGCCACCCGTGTTTGTACGGGTGGATTCCTAAGTGGTTTATAGACCCCACTGTTGTTAAGTTGCTACCTCTTATAGTCGAGTCTCCCAGCCTTCCTTTTTGGCCATGAAACCAGCCACCTGTGTTTTTTTGGGTGCATTCCTAAGGGATTTATAGACACACGGTTGTTAAGTTGCTACCTCTTATAGTCGAGTCGCCCAGCCTTCCTTTTTGGCCATGAAGCCAGCCACCCACATTAGTATGTGCAACATTCCAAAAAGAGGTTCCTGGACACACTGTTGTAAGTTGCTACCTCTGTATAGTTCATGCGTTCCTGGTAGTCGAGTCGCCTGGCCTACCTTTTGGCCGTGAAGCCAGCCACCCGTGTTGGTCTGGGTGCCTTCCTAAGGGGTTTATAGCCACACTGTTGTTAAGTTGCTACCTCTTATAGTCGAGTCGCCCAGCTTTCCTTTTTGGCCATGAACCCGGGTGCATTCCTAAAGGGTTTATAGACACACTGTTGCAAGATACTACCTCTGTATAGTTTATGCGCTCCTGGAAGTTGAGTCGCCCAGCCTTCCTTTTTGGCAGTGAACCCAGCCACATGTGTTTATCTGGGTGCATTCCTAAGTGGTTTATAGACACACTGTTGTTAAGTTGCAACCTCTTATAGTCGAGTCGCCCAACCTTCCTTTTTGGCCATGAACCCGGGTGCATTCCTAAAGGGTTTATAGACACACTGTTGTTAAGTTGCTACCTTTTATAGTCGAGTCGCCCAGCATTCCTTTTTGGCCGAAAAGCCAGTAATCTGTGTTTGTACGGGTGCATTCCTAAGTGGTTTATAGACACACTGTTGTTAAGTTGCAACCTCTTATAGTCGAGTCGCCCAGCCTTCCTTTTTGGCCATGAAACCAACCAACTGTGTTAGTCTGGGTGCTTTCCTAAGGGGTTTATATACACACTGTTGTTAAGTTACTACCTCTTATAATCGAGTCGCCCAGCCTTCCTTTTTGGCAGTGAAGCCAGCCACCCATGTTTGTGCGGGTGCATTCCTAAGTGGTTTATAGACTTACTGTTGTTATGATGCTACCGCTTATAGTCGAGTCGCCCAGCCTTCCTTTTTGGCAGTGAAGCCAGCCACCCGTGAGGTCTGGGTGCTTTCCTAAAGGGTTTATATATAGACTCACTGTTGTTAAGTTGCTACCTCTTATAGTCGAGTCACCCAGCCTTCCTTTTTGGTCTTGAAACCAGCGACCTGTGTTGGTCTGGGTGCATTCCTAAGGGATTTATAGTCACACTGTTGTTAAGTTGCTACCTCTTATAGTCGAGTCGCCCAGCCTTCCTTTTCGGCCGTGAAGCCAGCCACCCGTTTTGTCTGGGTGCATTACTAAGGGGCTTATGGACACACTGTTGTTAAGTTGCTACCGCTTATAGTCGAGTCGCCCAGCCTTCCTTTTTGGCCATGAAGCCAGCCACCCGTGAGGTCTGGGTGCATTCCTAAAGGGTTTGTATATAGACTCACTGTTGTTAAGTTACTACCTCTATATAGTTCATGCGCTCCTGGTAGTCGATGTTATTTGTGGGTACCTATGGCACTTTTTGCGGCTACTGTGTTTGACTCGTGTCCGGTTATTATGTTTTAAAATACGGCTGTCTGAAAAGCCACTTTTAAATGTATTGGAGGCTGATCTGTGATATGACGACTTTTCGTAGGTAAACTTACTGGGGGCGAGTTTAATAATCGTATCGTAAAATAAACCAGAATTTCCAACTCACTGGAATGCAGTTGAAGAGTCATGCGCGGACGGAATCCTTAAAAGCATTCATGCATTTTTAATATGGAAATCTTTTTTTTATTTTAAGTAAAATATTATAGTGGTTTTATAACTTTAAAAAAAAAATGCTTGTTGTCTCTCTCCATTCCTTTATCTTTATCTCGCTCTCTCTTCGTTTCTTTTCTGTCTCCGTTTCTCCTTGACTCTCCCCATCGCTCTTTCACTTTTTCGTTTTTTATTTCTCAATCGAACTGCTGCCCATCAACACCGATCATAAATGTTTAAATTAAAAATGACAGTCAAATTATTTTGTTGGTCTTCTTCAGTATTCCCAGAGCTAATGTGTTAATTTTCTCTGCTTATGCAGGGACGGTGTTAGTGGTAGGGGTTCATGTTAAAAAAAAAAAAAAACAATAATTTATTTAAAATCTTGTAACAGTAAACTGAGCACTTTAGAAAGTCCTGCCTAAGATATACTTGTATATACATTGTGTATTATAACGCCACATATAAAATTAACATTGCCCTGGGCCAAAAACTGTCAACTGAAACGGTAAAATTATTGGAAAAGTAAATATTTTACCGATTTAAAATTTTTTATTTGTATGCATAAAAAATGAAAGCAAAATTAACTATTTCAATTTTTACAAATGGTCAATATAACGCTTTTAATTCAACATTAAGGCATGGAAATACTTTCCCTTCTGTCGTTACCACCTTTACTGGGCGCTTGTCTGTTGGTGCGTCCATTATTAAAACACATGCAGGTAGCGGCAGTGGCATTTTTTCAAGGGTTGATTTCAAAAGTGCTCACTTTACCGTGAGCAGACTATAAAAATGTGGTGCATTACCAACTATAGGCTGGTGAGATGAGCACCTTTGAGACCCTAATTATTTTTTCCTTTAGCCACCTTTTAAAATAAATATTGTCACGTAAATAATAAAAACTGTGTGTTTATTCCCCTGCGACCGGAAGTTAAGGTCTAAAGCTAAAATAAAACATATTTATCGAATATTATTCCAAATGAGAGGGCTTTAAAACTTGCCCACTTTAATATAAATTCCCCTCTAGTGTGCAGAACAAAGATGGTGCTATACGAACATTTTGTCAACAGCAGATCGGAGGATTCTAAACAATATTATATATGTATTTTTAAAATTATAGTTGATCATCCCATCTGCTTGCATAAAAAAAAAGTAAACACGCGATACCAGTGCTACCTGGAGGGGAAATATTTTGTTACCAAACTAAATGCATTGAGCTTCCCAATCTTCGCAGAATAAACATTAACCAGTACCTGTTAATTGTACATGTAAAATTACAAGCAAGACATATATATGCATATATACGTATGTGCATATATATATATATATATATATATATATATATATATATATACATATATATATATATATATATATATATATATATATATATATATATATATATATATATATATATATATATATATAATATACATATATATATATATATATATATATATATATATATATATATATATATATATATATATATATATACACACGCACACGCACGCGCGCGCGCATGCGCATGCGCACACACACCACCAGGGATTTTTTTTGAGCAGAAAAATTCCTGAAAAGATCAGAAAATTTAATATTTAAACCGATTTTTTTGAAAAAGAAATTGTTATATTTGCATCAATACAGAACTTGACAATATCATTTTTCACTGTTAGATTTTTTTTTTACAAATTCATATCTTCAAAATTGGCTTAAAATATAAAAACGAATATTTCATCAACATGTTTTCCTATAACAAAATCTCACTGCTTTCAAGCCAGGCAACACCCATGATTAAAATGGTCATATTTTAAACTGCCTCGGTTTAATTTGAAATAGAATATTAAAGTTTTATTAGAACTTAATAACTTTCTTGCTGTCAGTATATAATTTTTATTTTTCTCTCTCATGTTTTCTCTTTCTTCCTGTTTCTTCTATCTCTCTCAATGTAACTGCTGCCAATTATATAGCACTGTAAGCTTTTCACAAGCTTTTATTATGTCTATTTTGTACGTTTCCATTCAGTCTTCCCAAATGGCTAACATTATCTCAATTCTTTCTTGTGCAGCGTCGAAGGGTGAGGGAAAGAAGGTTTCGGGGTTCAGAAAAAGCGTGTTAACAATTTGTAAAAGCGTCGGGCATTACAAAACTATCCTCCTGTAAACAAACAGACTCACCGCATCTCATATTCTCCTGATATTCACGGTGTTAATAGCCGTTTTCGACTAACTGTGTGCGTACTTGGTTGATTGAGCGTGTCAGAGTTGTATGTATGTATACCTGCCTCTGCACACTGCCATTATATCATATCATTTATTCAAGTACGTCCTGTATATATTCTGCATCGCTTAACATGAGTACCAGTAACAGGTATTCTTGAAATCTAGAGGTACCACATATTCCTCCCACAGAATGAAGATGAGCCAGACCACTTATTCGTCTTCTGCGCACGCACCCCAATACTGACCTGCCCCAAATAAACACATGGGCAAAACAATGATGAAAGTGTTTATGTCTTAATTTTCAAATGACAGTCACTTGCACATAATCGAATTCAATCACATTGCATTACAAATAGGTAAGAGGAAGCACAAAAATATCTCAAAGCACTTCTTTACTAAACAGTATTCCAACCTCAAATTCCAGTCCAAGCGTAGGGAGATATACAGTTCGATGTAGGGACATGGAGGCTGGTTGTGCGCAGTTAGCGAGATCGGGCTACCTCATTTTTATTCTATTATTCCTCCCCAATTACCTGCTACTGATAAATAACAGAAAACAAAAACATTCCCCGTCTCTAGCAGTAAACCTTCCGGGTAATTTTCATCCACTGAGCGAGCCGCTAGAAGAATATGCCCATCTCTCCTTGCGGTAGAAATACAGAACTGCGAAATGTGATTTTCCTAACATCTTATTTTCGCACATCATTTGCGTTTCTGTCACTATTTTAAACTCAAAATGAACATTTTTATGTTGGAGAAATCTGGCGATGCTCTGCCTTTGTGGCATACCCTAAATGATGGAGGCTGCGCACGCTTATGGTCAAGTTGTTGCCAACACTATGGCTGCAGGGGAATCTAGTGTAACAAATTTGTATACAAATTTTAAAATAGTTTTCATCACGCCACTAAATGACCATTGGAAGGATTTTTTTTTGGCAATCTAGGATGGTCCAGTTATCCCTTAATGATCACCAAATATGATCTACAAATTGCATAACTGAAGAGGAGTGACTGGGAAGCTGACCTATCCCCTTATCTAGCAGATTATTGAACACACACTAGTCAAGAGCTTACCCTTCTGTCCTACATTACAGTTCCACGACGCTTTGACGTCCAGAAAGGTGTATGTATGAAATACAAGGGTTCTCAAAGAGTTCTGAAATTGGTCATGCAGTGGTGGTATATTTGCATACAACTAAGTCCTGCCAATTACGACAGTATTCATCTATTACTGGACAAATCCACGGGTAGCGAAAGCTAAGGTGTAGTTATTGTCTCGTTTGGATCTTTGTCGTGCTCTGCTATTGACCCTTGCTCAATCATGTAAGGCTGACCTGTTAGGAGACACTGTGTTTGTTGTCGACAACTTCTTGGATTCATTCTCAAGTTGTTGTGGCCTGGATAAAGCCATTCCTCCTATAAGCTGAACATTTTTGTGGCAGACGTATAACTCCAGTATCTTACCCGCCCATTTTTGTGTGAGTAGTGAGTTAGTGTTAAGTGGGAATTTTGCAAAAGTTGAATTTTTCGTGCTGCACTCATAGCTGGTAGCACATGGCACCAAACAGCATTGCAAGAGTTGGCAGCCCTGGACTTCCGGTAGGAAGTCAGTCGTTCGTGAAGCATAATGGCGGTAATTTGTGCTACGAGACAGGCTCACTAATAATCGGTATTCCTTTTGTGCATCGTTCTTTGATTTTTGTTATAGTATACAAATAAATTCCTGGTATAACAAATACAGTATGAATTGAGTTAATACAAAGTTCATTGTATAAAATTATCTTACCAATTTGTGTTGCACATTATCCATGGTACTATAATGCCGAAATAACACCAATTTAGCATGCTGTCTATTCTTATTGTGAAGATTAAGTAAAAGTTGTTTAAGTAGCAGAATTATTCTTGTTGTGTTGTGTGCCATATCCTCGTAACATTAAATTGATTGAACCCAATCAAAATATAGCACTGAAAAGTAGAAAATTTCGGAATATGGGAGCCCAAGTTTTTATGTTCCTTATTAACTTTGGCAACTAAATCACATGTCATGTGACATCATATACACGATATGTTAATTAAGTATCAAGGATATTTAACAAACGAAAAGGTTTATAGAAAATTTAATGAGGGTTTCCGAAGGATCATAGTGTCTTAATTCGCTTTAAGGTATGCTTTGCTAAGTACATTTTAAAAATGGAGAAAAACATTTCATAACGCTAATATTGAGATTCTGACGAGCCATTATGCAATATATATGTGGTTAATTTTTTTATTCAAGAAATATTAATTGTAAGTAATTTTCACTAGTTAAGGCAGATTCCCACCCGTCATTTTGGATTTATGGAATTTTCACCATACTCTGGAAATACAGTTTTGTATCTTTTTTTTTTTTGAACAACAAAGCACAGAGCATTGCCTAGTGCATTGTCTAAGGTCAGTATTTCTCGATTACTATTTATATAGTCGCCTTTTTAATCTCACGTTTCGCCTTGACAGTTGCCAACTAAAAATTAATATATGTAGCGAAGCTGTGGCAGTTCGAAAAAGTTTGGGAAGCTGTTATTCAGGATACGTCGTACAGGAAATTTAAATTCACCTTCTGAAATATAAGCTTTTGGCGAAAAATTGATAAATACAAGACGGCGGGCGCGAATCCGCCTTTGGCCCGGTTGCACCATCATCTTCTCCGACCCTAGATCGAATGATCCTAGTTACGAACCAGGATCCAGTTTGATCTTGGTTCCAATGTAAAAGTGTTGCACCAACGAAATGTCATGATTCTGGATCTCCGATGCCTCGATCTTGGTTCCAAAGTGAGAGATCGAGATTAAGTACGAGACAAATTTTGCTATTGGTTCGAAATATTTGACGTAATGGAAGTATAGGCCGTTCACGGTAAATTGAGCACTTTTGGTCCTTCCAACGTTTTATTTTAAGCTAGTTTTTATATTTAAGCCATTTTTTAACATCAGCATTGTCACGTGACTAATAAATAGGGTGTATACTTTCAACACACTCAAAAGTCAATGTCTGAGGCTGCAATAAAACACATTTATTAGTGGTTAATGCCGATGGGAGGGTCTTAAAATGTGCTCACTTTTACGTGAACAGCCTATAGGCGTATTTTTCACTATAGATAGAACTAGATGTGCGATGTTTTATCTGTTTTAAGTGAATTATTGTTGTACGAATTTTACTGAATAATATTCAAGTGCGTTTAATGTTGTTTTAATTTCCCAAGAAAACAATCGAACGAAGTTCTTTCTGTTGGCGTATTTTCAAACTACATTTGTCGACGATGGCTGCTGAACTCTGATCGAAATTTCGAACCGCCAACTCCAGCGGTTCGAAATGAACTTCATCTCGATTTCCACTGCAGTTCTGAACTCGAATGGTGCAACAGTTTTCTGTGTCGATCTTAGATCCGATCTCGAATCGAGTTTCGAAACACGATGGTGCAACCGGGCATTGAACAGTATTTCCAATAAATATAAAATAATGAATTTTCTCTTGACCAGCAAACCTTAACGTGCAAGCTGTGCGTGAACTTTTTGCCTCGTGTATGTATAACGCAGTGCGCCAACAGCAGAGTTAAACCTCTGCCCCTGACCTGAACTATACACCCAATGAAACTGGCGTACAGTCTGAGCGACTGCTGGACATCTTTCGAAGAGCAGGGGGCAGGTCACAAACTGCGCACAACAGTCTTACACTTTGAAAAAATCCATAGATATTTTTCTGTACGGCAAAGAAAACCATTTATTTAAGGCTGTTTGGTTTACTGCAGCACTATGTAGCTTTAGGTCAAAGACAAAGCCACAGAAATATAGTTTTGATTGATTACACCTTTTTGTTTTATGGTAATATTAGCTTCCTTCATAGTAAAGGAGTACACATTCTTTGAATTGTTTTTGTTCACACTAAAGAAATATTACTTCGTACCAAATGTAAGGGTTAAACATTTTCTGCCGTTCATTGTAGTTTCCAGTATGTTGCTGTTGTCCATACGTAAACATTAGTAAATCACTATATTATACAGTTACGGAACTGCAGCTAAGCGAATGTACAGTCCTCCTGAAGGCGATTAATGTCATTCTGAAGTGCAGTGCAGTGCAGTGATTCTCCAAGTCACTACACTCAATTCTTCCCAAGATGTGGCACTGTGTGAACGTATCAAAAGTTAACTAACTGTAATAAGGCGAAGTGGCCATGAGGTGCAAGGCGCTAGGTGCGCTAGGCTGGTGGCACAGTGCATACGGGTCGTTTACCGGACACACCATAGTTTTGTAGTAACGTATTTTTGAAAGGTTTGTTACTTCTCTCTTGTTTACAAATAATGATTGTTTTATAGGGCACTGTTGTTTTTCTTTACAATGCAACTGACATTACACAAAAAAAATTACATGAACTATTCTAACGACAACGCAAGTTAATCGTAGTCATTACTGTATAGATCAAACAAAAAATTATGTTTGTGGCGAGGAGCATACTATGCAGTGGTTCATATTCAAACAAATATTTATTTGCTGCAACAAATCATGTGTCGCAGCAAAGAAAGCGTTTTTACAGTGTATCTTCGCTACTGTCCAGACGTGCAGGACGCCAGTGTGCATAGGTGGTCACGTTCATGGCATGGTGCCGCGGTTGTGCGGCGGGTAGGTCACTCGCCTCCCATCAAGGCGAACCCGGGTTCGATTCCCGGCGGAGTCACTCGTTCATTTTCCCGCTTGTAGGAATCGTGTCCGGAGGATACCGCTGGTCTCGGCGGGTTTTCTCGGTGCTCTCCCTGTTTCGCCCGCCCTTGCAATTCCGGCATTGCTCCATACTCACTTCGCTTCACCCTCATCGGCCCTCAAGACAGTGGTAACGCCGCCCAAAAACTCTCCACGCCGAGAGCATCACAGTTCCTTCTTCTGCGATGAGAGCTCTCGCACCCTGAGACGCTGGACAGTTTGTACGTTGGGAAGGCACATATTTTCAAAAGCCTGTCAATTCATCAAGGAAAGTGCGAGAATATTCGGGATATCGCCCTTTCGTAAAAGTTTCTAATTATAATAATCAAAATTTCACTGTTCGGATATTTATCCCTTCATTTGCGTATCATGATACCTACAAAATGTTTTCTGTTACAGCACATATTGAAATTTAGCTGTGGTTAAGATTGCTGTCGCTGCGAGATCCGATAGGATACCGAGCGCTGTGACAATGTGACCTTGGGGAGGTACAAATGATGTGTTGTAACCCACACACAACATTTAGGAGCGTATAGCATACCCCTGTACACACCTCTTCCTGCTGACAAATGGCGTCTAAGTTGAAGCCAGACGCTTGGCGGCCTCTTTGTTATAGGCTGTTCACGGTAAAGTGAGCACTTTTAATGCCCTAGTTACGGTTTTATTGTCAGCCATTTTTATCGTTCCACTACTTTAATAAAGAAACATGTCTATACATTCCACCGGAATCGAAAGTTAACGTCCAAGAGTACAATTAAATATATTTAGCGCTTCCAAAAGTGCTTTCTTTACCGTGAATAGACTATACTATCCTGTTGCCTGTGATGAGTATAACTGGTTTTACTGACCCGTTGTCGGAATTGGGGCTTTATATATAACGTATAAACCACCCGAAAACACGATTGCACTGTTATAGCCACAAGCAATATCTACAAATTAATTTAAACTAAAAGGTTTGAAACTTGTATTTTTCTTATATCTCAAGAGGCGGAATGTCGGACCACCATGTCGTTTTGGGAATTCTTTTGGCTACAACCGCGACTCCATTTCTTTACAAGCACGGGATACAACTGTTTACTCATTGGATCTGCCATGACGAGATTAACCAATGACAATAGGGAAGAAATAGTCCAATAAGATGTTAGAGTGTCGGCGTTAAGGGAGTGCCCGAACAACTGTGATCCAATCAAAGTCTGACATGCCGCAGAAAGAATTTGTGAAACTCACGAACCTCCACTAATTAGGCCAAGAATCCGCGCCATTCGGTTTTCCCGATTTAAAACCTTGCACCGTGGCAATGATCAACATTTTGAGTGCACGAAATTCTCGACTAAAAACAAACATATATATTTAAGAATATCTCTGGTCCCAACAGGTCTCTCTTAAAAATTTAGTACACGCATCAGTATCTAACCTAGAGATAGCTTGAACAGATACCAATTTCCGAGATGACGATACTGTCCCACGGAGAAAAATCTGTGTTCGTGTATTTTCTTCGCTGTGATTTCTGCACATACTTGAAAACATCTGTATTTAGTTCTTTCTGGTTTTCTTTTCTCGTCTGCATACGTAATTACTCATTTGCACCCGCCGAATAATCTACGCATTGTTCACGCATAAGCTTTTCTTAGCGTAGTTGTTATGGCGTTCGTTTATTGTTCTACTCTGGCTGCCATATGACAAAACAATTCTGCAGTGATACTGAAGTTTTGTTTAATATTTTCACCAGATGTAGAGGACTACTACATAAAACGTAGACTAAAGATATCAATATAAAATCACCCGCAAGAGACATGTCCCTTTTCAGCGCGTCTGTTCAACTAATTTCATAGAAGAGGAATATTTTGAACAAGATGTCTTACCTTTCAACATCATAATTCCCAGATGTAGTAAAAAAAACAATTACATTAAAACACACTACCCTAAGACAATAGTTGCTTATTGCTGTAAAAGGATAGAGATATGGATATAAATAACACACAATTTTACATGATTTTGTTTTTTTTATTTCAAACATTATTCATCCACTCTTCACAGCTTAACTAACTTTCAGCGAAGCTCACATTTAATTTGCATGCTTTCTCTGGGTGATTCGTACAGTGAATTAGTCAACAATAAATTATATTTTATAGCTGCCCCTAATGCTTGAATACCTTTTAAATACCAGTCGTGCCAACCTAAGTACAAGTTGTAAGTAAATTTTTAAGTATAAAGTGAATTGTCCTCAAGATAAAAAATTGTAGTCTTTAAAAGTAAGAACACTTTTATAATTGGGAAATCAGTTGATGAAGACATAGCAGACATTCTTAGCATAGTAAGTACTATGAATGTCATGTGGTGGCATATTGTTAAGTACGCTTTAGGACAGAATAATTTCAGCATGAGGACTTTGATTATTAGGAGAATCATTTGTAAAACCACAAATATTTGCATGTATACAAAATTTACATTCATGTGCATAGGAAAATCTTCCTGAAAGTAAAAAGAAAATCATTTTTATTCGAAAAAAAAAAGTATAAAAACAGAAATTAACATTTTATCAATAAAAATATCAAACTACGAAATCCACATGCTGGTGACGATATAATTGATTCATATACTGATTTGTTTCCAGAAAATTTATGCTAAAAAGTAAACATGTTCATGCAAAATATTTGCCATGAAGATGCATTTTCATATGTTCTATTATATTACCACTGCACAACTGCAAATAAAATATGTATATAAATCCCTCTAAACGCTCTGATCACAAAATAAACCACCACCATTATATGAAGATTTATGACATTCCAATCACCTTATTCAACTCCCCTTGAATAATGTAAACTTCTCCAACAAAGTGGACGGTTCTGTTCCTAAATGAAGTTTAGACAATTTTTGATTAAAATAATTAGACAGATGTCCTCGTTTTTTACTACACATTTCAGATTAAATGATTAATACTGTAAACATAAGCAGATTTAATTATCTAGGTAGCAAAATTACAACCAATTGGAAACAAAAACAGGTGACAAGTTTAGGAAATAGTTACATTGAGTAGAAAAACTACTTTCAAGAGAAACAAATATCAGTACAAAATATCTTCCACATTAATTACTACACAATACTGCCTAATAGACTACGAATCACAAACGGAATGAACCATGGAAATGGGTTACAATTTTATGGGTGCACAGTTTCATCATAATATCTCACCAAAAACACGACAGTATATTCTTCAGATGTGTAACATTTAATGTACATAAGGAGCTCATCAACACTAGCTATAATATATAGCCATTTATTACTGTGTGATTTTGGATGTCTTAAGCTCTGTTGCTTTACTTAGTTTGCTATCATTTAGCATAGAGAAAATAAGAATTCACTTAGTAATATTCTGCTCTGCACTATGGCGCAGACTTTTGATGATGAAAAGAAATGTCTCTGGTCCTTTGTGACCAGTAACAGAGATCAAGATCAAGCCATATAGCTCATAACAGGACATTAAAAAAATTATGGATGAAATATGCTGATGTAAATACTTATGCCTACCTTGTACAACCACTTCATATAACATACTTCCTTTGTGAATCCCCAGAGAATAACAATTGTGTGTTCTTCGCTAGTCAGAGTAAGACAAGCCCTAAAACAGTTATGCTATTAATAACAAAAATAACTTGAACAAATATTGAACCACCACTGTCCACTTTCATACTTCACACTATTAAAGTCTCTTCATTTTAAATTCTCGTCTATATATTAATATATATTTACTTCTTTTTTTCTGTAAGGACTCGCTCTTAGGACCTAGCTAAACTGCACTGTTTATACAGGTTTATATTTATATAATATTACACCAGTTATTAATTATATTACACAGAACATTTATTTACTACGTCTATAAAATCAGAACTTGAAAGTGCACCGCCCCAAACAGTAACTGCACGAGGCATTTTTACACAAGTTAAACGGACCTATACACATATATGTCGATGGCACTTTACGTTGTCAAATTGCGTTGTTTGGTAGGGTATGCACATCCATACAAAAAATATATTACTACGAATTATGACGAAACTAGAAATATATATACATACAATTATCTGTACAGTAAAAGAAGATGTCACACAGCTATGCACCATATACGCACAAACGTCAATACAATCTTTTGGAACGAAAAAAAAAAAAAAAAATCCACCCTTCATCATATTTTTAAAAACATACATTTAAACACAAGAATTTACAAAACCAAAATTTATACACATCAATCAGCTGACATTCATGTTTACATAAAATCGTACAAATTTTTTTACAAGCCATTCGTTGCATGTCCAACCCACATCCCTGCCACCCCTCACAAAGACATATGCACATCGAAATTGTATTGGGTAGTAAAATTAACTGTAAATTTATTTATTTTCTTTTGTTAATTCATCCACGTACACACGAATGATCTGGAGTTGGTTATGTAGGACAACATAAACTACTTGCGACAAAGTTTGTACTTTTAAAAACTAGACTACAAATTTTACTTCCATGCTTTCGAAAATATTTTATATTATTATTGTTGGTGTCACTGATGTGGTAATCAATAGGACAAATAACAAATTTAACTAAGGCAAGGTTTATTATACTCAGGTTGGGAAGCTCAAGGCTTTTAGTTTGACAATTACAAATTTTCGCCACTAGGTAAGCGCTAGTGTCGCATGTGTACCGAATTTTTTTTATTTTATTTTCTACGTTAAAAAACCAAATAATTGCTATAATCCTAATTAAAATATAAAGTCATCACTAAACTAAGTGAAATCTCTATCTTTTATTACTCGCGTAGCTTAAAATTTAAATTAAAAGTGACGCTCTTCGGAACACTAGCGCCTACCTAGTGGCGGACATCTTACCTATGTCGAAATCTCCCATAAGTAAACCAATGTTAACCAAGGCAAGGTAAACTTCCATAGGCCTATTTCATTTTGTGTTCGCGTATCGCAACCTAAGAGTTTCTGCTTCTGTTACTCCGACGTAACTGTAAAAGTAACTTCATTATAGGCTGTTCACGGTAAAGTGAGCACTTTTTAAGGCCCTTATAAATTTTTCCTTTCATCCAATTTCCCTCTTCCTGCTGCTTTTTAATATAAACATTGCAATGTGAACAATAAACAAAGTGAATACATTCCACCACCCTCAAAATTCGAAGCCTGATGCTGCAATAATATATATGTATTAGTGGTTAATGCCTGTTGGAAGGGCCTTAAAAAGTGCTCACTTTACCGTGAACAGCCTATACCAACGAAGTTATTAACGCAAAGTGGGCTAAAAACTTAATAAATACGAATATTTTAGCTGTTTTTGCATTTTCCAGTTGGGATCGTTAATGTAAGTCTGTTTAATATGAATATCACTTTTTTTCAAAGCTGAAGTTAACAGTGTTATACAATCCTTGAAACTCTGCTGTTCAGTTTCTGATCAACTGTGCAACAAAGCTTTGGTACTAAAATAATATAAAACATCGTGCGGATTTGAAATACAACTACAACAATTGTTGTAGCCAGTAGAATAAACAACATGCACAAAAGTAAGACGTCAATATGAACATTACAGCCTTAGGAACTCTTAGGTGTCACATTTTAGAGTTTTTTTTTTTTTTAAGTAAGTAAACAGTGCAGACGTTTTCATGCAAAAATTTTTTTTTCCGAAATAACTTTACCAATTATTACAAAGCAGCTATTTATCCCAAACAAGGTAACAATCTGTAATGTTAGCTGCAAGACTACACCATTTTACAATTGCTCTCTTACTTAAAACTATAATTCATAAAAATAAAACTGTTAGCGAGTTCTGACATAACAGTATACATAAAAGTAACAAGGCTAAAATCACAACCTAGCAGCTACAAAAATTATAAAATATGTACGCATATTCTCTATGCGGTTAGAACAAGTTATCACAACATATAACGGTCTAAATTACAGGTAGGTAGGTAGGTGTAATGTTGTGTATGTTGCGAGAAATCACCGGCAGATTACGAGCGACTTACGAGGCTCCTAGCACTAAACTTTACTGCTCCAAAATATACGACTAGACTTCGATCCGTTAAACGTTAGCAGCAAAAAAAATTCTGAAGCATCTCATACACACGCATTCATGATTGAATTGCAAAACGTTCTGTTCTAAAACGAAAAAAAAAGTCACAGTAACCTTTTATTTTCCCCAAAAGGTGAAGATGTACCGCAGGAACTCACTTTTTGTTAAAATACTCGCCATCACATAATTCGCAACCACTACGTGGTAAACAAAGGTCTTTCAAATGATCGAGAAAGACATTAATTCGAAATTCAAATTACTCGACGAATGAAAACTAAATCCTTAAAACATCATCAATGTTTGTTAAGTGATTATTTACTTCTAGACAACTTTTGCAATCGGGTATAAACAGAACGGTTTAAAAACGAGCAATTCTGGGACATGTAACATATAGGGACCTCGAAATCAGAACATAACATGTAATGAACAATTACTGGCAAAAAAAGGCCGGCATTTTATACTGTGCATTCGACCTCGTATTTAACGTTTACAAGAACGGAAGCTACAGAGTGATATCAATACCCAATAATTAAAAACAAAGTGTGTATAATGTAGCGTTTAAAACGTGTGCAGGTTATTTGGGTTGTCAATGTAAACAATGTACGTTTTAAATTTAAAAAAAAATACGTTTGTGCCAACTTAATACGTTCTGTTACATGCAACGGAAAGTAGGAATCATACTTCAGTTTCTGATACTGAAAAAAAAAATATATGCAGTCAAAACATACAGCTATAAAAAAATTAAAAGACTCTCGAAAACAGCTTTTTTTTTTTTTCGTGTAAGTACAATCACATCTTGCGTTATGATCTTAAGTTTAGTAAATATTTATTTGTACTGTTATCGTTTCCTTAAGAAAACTCGTCAAAAAAAAACTGTAAGTATAACATTAGAGACCAACGGTACGTTTACAACACACACACACACACATACGTCAACAAAAAAATTCCTTCAGTTCCTTAGACAATGAGGAAAAAAAAAACAATTGAACAGTTCAACATGCAGAACACAAAAAAAATTAACGAGATCCCTCGACGACTAACAGTGGACTAACAAGATAACTGGTGGCCGCGGCTCGTGGGCACGACTGTACGAGCAGCTGAGCTGGCGACGAAAGAGGGCGGTGCCAGGGGAGGTCCACAGCGAGCCGGAAGCGACTGTACCGGCGGCGACACCGACGCTGCCGCCATCTCCCGGGAGAGCCGCGAACCAGGTGGTCGGTGCGCCCAATGCCTTTACTACGGCGCAGCACCTGCGAGGGTAAAAAAAAAAAAAAAAAGCGGCGGTTTAGTACACACACGTAGAGATAGAAATATGTGATGCTATAATCCATTCACGTTTACTTCACACTTCTCTGAACCTAGATAAAAACATATCTTATGAATTTCCTCACAGAGAACAGAAAAAAAAAAACACTAATTCATATGTCTGCAGTAACAGAGAAAAATTAATGAAACCGCAGTTATTAAGTTTCTTGGCTTAAACGTAGCCAATTTACTTAACTGGTCATCACGTTTCGCTCTGCGGGATGTTGCAGAGGTCTTGAACAAAAATACAACAAAAATGGTATATTTTGCATATTTTCATTCCATCATGTGTTATAGTATAATTTTTTGGGGAAATTCCACTGACAGCAAAAAAAATGTTTCACATGCAAAAGAGAGCTATAAGAATAATCAATGGCAAAAGAAAGTCAGACTCGCGTATACCTCTTTTCAAGAGCTCAGAGATACTAACATTTGCATGTGAGTGCATATTTTCAGTACTTATATTCATGTCCAAAAACAGTCATTTATTTCAGAAAAATGAGTCCTTTCATAAGCATCACACTAGAATAAAAAAACACTTCACATGGCTTCAGTTAACTTAAAACTTGTCCAGAAAGGGCCATCCTACCTTGGTAGCCAACTTTTCAATAAATTACCACAAAACCAGCAGAAAGAATTTTTTACCAAACGTGCATTTCATAGTGTAGATGAATATCTAAACTACAAAAATTAAGAAATTACTGTATAACATGTCATTGTAAGCATTTCTTGTTCCGATTTTTCTCGTTTCCCAGCAACACGACGACGCCCCACAGCATGTTGGAGGAGGATTGGCCAAATGATGAGGAAAACATATGATGTGTGTACATGTCTGACATACATATGTGTGTGCTTACTATGTCCAGTGTATAAACTTTGTGTGATGTAATTTGACTTGTCCAATATCTTTGTACAGCTATGTATTGGAAAAAGATCTTACGGATGCAATAAAACAACAACAGCCCTGCAAAAGTTCTATTTCCACCAGTGGCGTCTCGTTAGGGCAAGCAAGGCAGGCAGTGCTTGCCCAAACAGTATCCTGACAATGTTACATTTAAAATAAATATTAAATTATAACTTATATTTACTTTAAGGTAACTTTTCACTCATGTTTAGAAGCGCTGTAAGTAATGCTTTCAGCAGGTAGGCGGTCGGAATGGTTTCCCAGTCGATGGAGGGACGGCAGGGTAGGAAGACCACACGGGGAGGGGCGGGGGCTTATGGCTGCGTCAACCTGTGTTAGAAGCTACGATGGTAGCGCTTTCTTCGCCGAACTGAAGCGGACATAGCCGAAAATGGCCTAGCCGCAGGCAGTTGACGTCGTGTAGTATACAGTAACTAGATCAATGCGTGGGCAAGTATGCGCACATAACACGAATCTTAATTGTTTTTATTTAATTTAGTTTTGGTGCTGAGAGTGTTATACATATTCGTGCGCGATGTATACACCTACATAAAAATTATAAAACCACCACGTGAGATTGAGAACCGAGTATATAGAATGAGTGCAACAGAAACATGTGGATGTAAGTGTGGTGTGTGTATTACGAGTGAAGCATTTTCCCAGCAGTGATTTAAATTTCCAGGAAAGATGTGACATCATAAAAGAGGGTAGGCTGACACCTGGACTTATGATCACGACAACATACAAGAAAGGTAATTTTGTACGTAAAAAAAAAAAAAAAAAAAAAGGTTTATCAGAAACACTCGTGGTTAGCTGGATGTAACAGCCTAAATAAACTGTTTTGCTGGCCATGTTTATTGTTTTCAAAGGATTTTGGAACGTGGACTGCAACTGGGTATTGTGGCCTTAATCTGTGCAATGCTGTCCACAAACACGAGCGTTCTGAAGTTCACATAAATTTGTTTTTGTCTCTTAAATAATTTGATCAAAATAGAGTTGATTTTGGTATACATAGATCCAAAAAATTAAGCAATCAAAATTGCACCATACGTAAATACCTCACTGTCGACGGGTATTAAAATAATATTGATTTTGAGTGGACAAAAGTGGGTTTGATAAAGGTATCTTTGCAATATTTTTCACTCGGGAAAATTTTATGTTAAAAAATATTAATATTTTTACAAGCGGTGTATTTTATATTTGGGTATAAAAATGTTTAAATGGCACCATTTTGCACCTTGAAATCCAAATTTTCCCAGGGGAGGTCCCCTGGACTCCCCCCCCCCCCGTTTTATTGGGGAGATCAACGCCACAACTGCCCCCTACACACGGTAGCTTGCCCATGAAATTATAGCATGCATCGCCACTGATTTCCAGGATATTCCTCCGCCTCGTGCAAACCAAACCTGTATCACCCGCCATTTTGAAGTTTTGATTTATTTCTTCTTGATTCAAATTTAGGAGGGTTTATTTTTTAAAATGCAATAATAGAAGCTAAGCTAATTACCTCTCCCATCATTACAGACATGATATGTTAACCACTAACGCATATTTATTCAACAATTAACTCAATACAAAATCATATACATTAATTCATTCTCACATTTAATGACAACCAGGCAACACTTATTAACTATCGAGTACAAAAATTTGCAAACAATCTTGAAATACAATACTTCTATAGTGAAATATTTTCAGTAATAACCCCGACACTGCTGTTATGACACTAAAACGATTAATTACTGCATCAAGGGTGATGCAGCCTCTCAACCAACTCTGAACGCACCGCATTCGTGCGTACTCAGTTGTAATAATATTTCTCATGTCAACTGTTTCTTACTAGGTGCTACCAACATACACGTTTTCCCACAGTTTTTTTTATTCAAATGAAGCATTGCAATTTATATGAATAATGTTAGTAACATTTCAATACAAAACAAAGTAAGCTGCGTTTATGTTAACAGGAGTGTGAAACACTTGTGATACATTGCGTAGTTAGGAAATGACTAAACACGTCACACATAGGGCGTTTTCTTAAAGGTTTCGTTCAAAAAGTGTGAGGAAAGCATCACTGAAGCTGAATTTTCATTAATCGTCGTAGTGTGCGTCCCAAAACACTGAAAATGCTGCTGCGCGTTTTTATATATACTGCATGTGAAATGTGGAGGTTTTCAAACAAATAACTAACGAAGCTAAACTTTCACGCTAAATATCAACACATGCTCTGATAAAATAGTTTAATTTTAATAGATTAGGTTTACAACGTTTCGGGCGTCACAACATGGCTGACAGGCCACCCCTTATATACACGTCACTTTGCACATTGAACACAACACACTATAGGCTGTTCATGATAAAGTGAGCACTTTCAAAGGCCTAGTTACTTTTTCCTTTCAGTCATTATTTATTATTTAACCACCATTTAAAACAAATATTACAATGCAAGTAATACACACAGTGTATATATTCCAGCGCACTCTGGATTTAACGTCTAAGGCTAAAATAGAAAATATTTATTGACAACTATTCACATTGAGATTGCTTTCAAAAGTGCTAACTTTACCGTGAATATACTTTACTTCAAAGTGTAAAGACCCTGCCACACTGTCAGATTTCTCACTCAAACTCTGTTTCAAATAAAGTCAGGTCAAATAAAATTAAATTCTTGTGACGTCACCGAAACGTCATTATTGCTGCCATGTTTGTCTGGTAATGTTGGATGGCCCTAGTAAGGTTAGTTCTAGTCAGATTAGGAACAAAACGAGATTTCGTATGGGAGAGTTTGACATAGGGAAATTTTATGCCGCTAGGTGGGCAGCGCTCCTAAACGTAACATTTAATTAACATTTTTTTGCTACGTGAATTATAAAAGAGAAAGATTTTTCTTAGCTACGAAGTTATTTTATTTATGATTATTATAATTGTCCTTTCTTTTGGCATGTCAGTGTATAAATGGATGAATAAAGAACGCTTCGAACAGAAATACCTACAACAGCATTCTTTAGGATTTCATGTTTCTATGATTAACAAAATTTCTTCAGTTGGCATTAACGGACACGAATCTGCTAAGTGCAGTAAAATCAATATCTCAAGCCCTTTTGAGAGCGTACAAGAGTCAAATTTATTTTCTACATTTTATCATATTGACACTTTCAGATTTACTTGAATGTATTGTTTCAGGTGTCGCAAACAAAAAATGTTATGTTCCGTCCTGGACTTGAGTCGATGCAACACTTTGTTTCGTTGCCATAGCCAATGAGCTGTAGCTATATATTCGGCTAAAGTAGTATGGACTAATTATGACCCAGTAAGACGTACTGCCAATAATTTACCCACAGGTAAGCTCATTGGTCGTTGAGTATCGCAGTGTGCAGTACAGACCAAACATTACCTACACGTGAGTAATGTACACAAAAGTGTACACTGGGTCTGAATGGGTTAAGTTAAATACTTTTTCGTTGTGATACGAAATGTTTATAGTAAACTCATTCCTTTGACGTGCTTATAGTGTAAAATAAGGAAATATGGAATCCTGTTTACTTGCTCTAAGTGGCGTCACATGAATCATGCATAAGTGGAACACTTCTTGTCTTGTAATATAACTGTTAGCTGTCTTTACATATGACGTAGAATGGACTTCCTCTAAGCGCTGCACTTAACCACACAACACAAAATTTATTCCAGAACCGTCGGTAAAGTGCAATTAATCTTGCGTATGAAAAAAATAAAGTCAACGTTGAGAAATACACTGCTCACCAAAAGTTTAGTATAAATCAGACTCCAGGATGTTATAGTGAATGTAAGTTTTTACATTTCACGTTTTACTCCTAATAGCACGTGGACAAAAACACAATACTCTCTGACATCATCCCATTATGAAACAAACAAAGAAAAGGCATAAACAGGAAAAAAAATGTAAACAAAGTAATCTCATCAGTTTCAATATCAATGAAAAGTTCATCCCAGATGCAGCGACAAAGGTCAGTAACGTGTGACCTCCACGATTCCCGAGGTACGCTTGTATCCAAAAAGGCGTGTCAAAACCATAATCACTAAGCATTGCCCATGGCTAGAGACCTGAAAAATTCGCGAGTTCAATGACCTGCAGGCTAGACTCTACAGTCTTATGTACAAATATGCCGATATCAACTCCGCATCGGTTGTCTGCTGTCACAGTGGAAGGCGACAGTTGGACACCGTTCTCCAGGAGGTGTCCAACACCGTATTGACCAATGGCTGAAGTTATATAAACACGCGTGTTTTGAATTTTAGCTTGTCTCAAAATGAATCCGCGAATCCTTCAGGTCTCTTACCCATTGCAGATTGTCCCATCCGCAACTGCGGCTGTTTAGAAGGCCTGAATGATCATTGGTGGTTGTGCACGGGTTTGAAGAAGGACCACACGTTCTCTATTGCGGTCCATGTCAGCTGAATAAGATGACCAGTTCATTCTCCGGGTCCCAGCGGGAAACACAGCATGTTGCAAAATTGCACGTCAATACTTTGGGGGAACATTCATCACATCTGGAGGAGGAAATTATGTTGTATAAGCATAGGTCCGCGAACGCTTCGTTTCTTTACTGCAGCACGTAATACATAAGGTACGGTGTATGGCCCGCGAGCTGGATCATGTTACTGTGGAATGCCATCGCAGCGTTCGTTTGCATGATACACGACACCTCACGCCACGCCACTACACTACATGTAGAACAGTAGGAAACGCACACGAATTAGTTACACATGTGTGAAAGCTTATCCTCGCCACCAAAGGAAATGTCCTAAATGCTCTCCAACAGCAGTACCGAGCTGAAGGCCACAACTCGTCTTAGTTACTTGAATTTCAAACAAATTTGGAAAATAGTCGAAACATAAAATTTGTCGCGTGATAAAAATTAAAAACAAGTTAAATTTTGAAATTACAGAGGCCAAACTTATTTTTTGTTATAGTCTAAAAGAAAAAGGTTACGTTATAATTTAAAAATGTGAAAAGTTAAAATTCCTCTGCCTCCACCCTTGAACCCTCACACCACCATTCTCTCTGGAGACAGAGAGGCTGACGGTTGTTGTCGTCTTCGTGAGGTGTCTGTCGTGTGTTTGATGTTTGTGTCTGTGTTGTGTTGGTGTCAAGTGTAACGTTGTTTGTGTAGGGTGGTGCATAGTGTAAGTGTTGTTCCATAAGTTTATTTGTTGTTGTGTTTATCTGTAATATTGATGTCTTTGTGGATCGCACAACATCAATATAATGTTTATAATGTTGATAATGATTTGTGATGATAATTAGTGAGGGCTCAAGAGGAACATTAATTAATTTAGTTTCGGAAATTATACTAATAATTATTATTAACACTCCATCTGCCATCTAGATTGACGGGAATTATTTATTTACTAATTATATTTCTCCAAGGGAATTAAATTTAGAAACCCCTCCTCGGGGGCTGGCGTGGGGCTGCCAATTAGAGTTGTGATGGCATTCCACAGTAGCATGATCCAGCCCGCGGGCCATACACTATACCTTATATATTATGAGCTGTAGTAAATAAACGAAGCGTTTGCGGACCTATGTTTATATAACATTATTTCATCCTCCAGATGTGATGAATGTTCCCCTGAAGTATTGACACGCAATTTTGCAACATCCTGTTTGCTAAACTTTGTGTGAGGTGTGTGTACGTATATATATTATATATTACATATATACACACAGACTACACATAACTACAGGTACAAACATTGTGAAGTGATACCCTATGCAAAATCAGATGGAGAACATTATGCGAACACTGTCGTACAGTAACTAGTAAGAGAGGTAGCCAACCTTGAAAATCGATATGTCAAAAGATTCTACCGGAAAATAAATTAAACCTACATGAGATGAAAAAGCAAGTCTATGAATACTGTTTTTTTTTTTTTGCCAAGGCCTGAAACCTGCGAACAGTTGTGGCGTACTATCATACCCTACATTGAGACACTTCGGGGTGGTACGTTATCCTGCCAATGTGTTTCAGTTTAGGGGATGATAGTACGCCACAACTGTTCGCAGGTTTCAGGTCTTGGCTAAAGAAAAAATCTCACGGAATTTCTCTTTCATCTCATGTAGGTTTCATTATTTTCCGGCAGAACCATTTTGAAATATCGACTTTCCAGGGTGGCGGCTAACTTCCTTACGAGATACTGTACATTGTTGGTATAAAGTTTTCTATATCATTTTGCATTTTCTATATGCATTTTGCAAACCTCTCAGCGTTTGTACCTGTAGTCCACGACCATCCTATATACATACACATACATATATATTTATACATATAAAATATACACATACATATATATATTTATACATATAAAATATACACATACATACATATTTATACTTATAAAATATACACATACATATAAAAATATATACATTTGCACGTATACATAAACATAAGTATATGTATCTTTTTACACAGTAAACACATACATATATGTATAGGCTGTTCACGGTAAAATGAGCACTTTTGAAAGCCCTGCTTAAGACTACTTTTATGCACGTTCTATATTCTTCCGCCTTATGTAAAATTAACATTGCCATGGGTCTCATCACTTTATTCAAGCGTCGGACAAGTGACACTGTGAAATTATTAGAAAAGTAAACATTTTATAAATCTGACAATTTTTACACGCGGATGCATTTAAAGAAAAAGAAAGCGAAATAAATAATTTAGATGATCACAAATGGTTACCTAACAGTTTGTATTCGACGTTAAGATATGAAACTACTTCCCATCCATCGCTACCAACTTTACAGGGTGCATGCCACTCAATTTACCGTTTGAAGTATGTGCGGGCACGGGCAGTTACTTTTTTTCTAAGGTTGATTTCAACAGTGCTCACTTTATCGTGAACAACCTTTATATATTTACACAGTACACACACATACATACATATACATACATATTATATATATATACATACATATTATATATATATATACACACACATATACATACATATTATATATATACATACATACATATTATATATACATACATTATATATATACATATTCACACAATACACATATACATATATATTTACACAATACACACGTGTGTATATATATATATATATATATATATTAACATACATATATATTTACACATACATATATATAGTCGGGCTTACCGTCGGGTGGTCCAGGGGTGAGCACGTCGACGTCAAGTCTCGGGAATGTGGCTGCGCCAAGCCGGGCAAGGGGGTGTCCAAAACACAACCCCGTCTCCGCCTGCAACAACCGCAACACCACAATTATCAGCAACTTTCCTTTCACACGCTCTTCGCCGTGAAACTGCGAGCACTTTTGGAAAGCTCTGCTCGAGATCTACTTGCATGCGCATTACGTATTCTTCCAACACACGCCTAATTAACATTGCCACGGGTCCGATCACTTCATTCGTGCGTCCGTCAAGTAAAACTTTTAAATAATTGAAAAAAAAAAAAAAAATAAATAAATAAAAATTACCAATGTGCTCATTCTAACACTATTATGTATTAAAAAGGCAGAAAGAAAAATAATATTTTTAGTAGTCACATACGTTTACAGAATACTTTTAAATCAACGTTAAAATATGGAACTAATATCCCTCCGCCATTACCAACATGACTGGGCGCACGCCACTACGTACATGCGTTAAAATATATGCAGGTTAGTTTCAAAATTGCCTAATCAGCTGTGAACAGACCCTCCTCTAACACACACACACTCCTTAAGCCTTAGACCCCTCATATTCACATTCTGAGATCTTTGGTCGCTGTAGCTACACTATCACTTCGCATTATAAGACCGCCCCAAGCTAGACTCCACAGTCCTCTACACACTCGAGCAGAAGTCACTCGTTCTTTGTCTGCCGCCACGTCACAAGACTCATTCTCCTGTTTGACCCGACCACACGGGAATGAAGCTATAGGCTGTTCACGGCAAAGTGAGCACTTCCGAGGCCCTAGTTACTTTTTTCCTTTCAGCCATTTTTTTTATCATTTAACCACGGTTTTAAATAAATGTTGCTACGTATGTAATGAACAAAGTGTATATATTTCACCGCGCTCGGAAGTTAAAGTCTAAGGATAAAATAAAATATATTTATTGACTAGTATTCCAAATGAGAGGGCTTTCAAAAGTGCTCACTTTACCGTGAATGGCCTATACCAAGAGTGCCGAGTCTTCACTAGTGGTTCTGGGCCTGCACAGCGTGTCGGATGAGAGGAGGGCCAACGATACACGTGAATCTAACATATACTCGTGCACTCTAAATCTGGAACAGTGAGGATTGACCCAAAATGGTGAAAACTGAGCGACTGATAACGAGTGCCTGATAACTAATTAATATGATGGCTGGATCTCACTGGTTCGTTTGCGATTCCCGCTGAAAGTCGAGAATCCCACTAAGTCGCTTGTTCCCGGTTCATTTCCTTGATTTGCCAGTCTGCAGTAGCTTATAACTGACTTTCAGTGAATGCTGATATCACCAGTCGATATCGCTGATTTGGGCTTCGAGTGGATTGAGTCTATCTTAGCAGCGAATTATAATGCGAAATGACAAGGCGAAGTAAGCAGTTTAGAAATCAACGTTTGAAAATAAAAAATCATTGTCAGTTAACTGCATACTGTCATGCAGACTGCAAGTCAAGTTAACGAGTTAATAAACATAGTTACTAGAGCCCTGAAAAATTCGCGAGTTCAATGCCCTGCAGGCTAGACTCCGCAGTCTTTTATAGAAATATGCCGATATTAACTGCACACTGGCTGTCTGCTGTCACGGTGGAAGGCCAGCGTTCTGACGGAGGTGTCAAACACCGTGTGGATCCATGGCTAAAGTTATATAAACATTTCAGTTTTGAATTCTAGCTTGTCTCGAAATGGATCCGCGAATTATCCACGTCTCTAGTTATGGAATATTGCGAGCGTGATGTTTATATTTATGACACAAAATGTTAGCGTTTTATTTCGTTCATATACGTTAAGAGTACGAAATGGCAAATTAGCAAGCCAATTTTCTTCCTAACAATTTGACGTCTCCTATTGACTGACGCGTGAATGAAGTCATTACGCGCATGGTAAAGCAAATTTTACATTCGGCAGAAAGATAAAAAAACGAGTAGGAGAATAAATAGATCTTGAGCATGGCTTTCAAAAGTGCTCAAAAAAAAAAAGAAAGTATTTTCACGAATAGGCTACGTGATTTGAAATGTTAAGTACACCTCTGACGCAGTTTTAATGCAACGGGTATACGTGGTAAAATTAAGCACAATATTAATTATTTTGCATGAATGTTGGAAAACTAAATGAGCGTTTATTACTTACGTGGCAATATTTATTTAAAAAGCTGGTTAAAGGAAAAAAAAATGGCTGAAAGGGAAACGTAACCAGGGCCTCAAAAGTGCTCACTTTACCGTGAAAAGCGTATACCAACTTTTCTGAAGCCCAGCTAAAGTTTTACTTTCAGGCTATTCCCCAGCGAAATGCAAACAAAGCTTAATGAATTATAGAAAACTTCACAAAAGGGACAATGCAACGAGTCTAAACGTACTCACTGTAATAATATTCTGCATATGAACTATTTAATTCGTATTAATTATAAATGTAACTATAATATATCTAATAAGTGTGCGTTTAGTTTTTAAAAAAATTACTTATGTAAACACAATTTAAAAAAACGAAACGCGTCATACACAGGGTGATTTTCTAAAAGTTCAATCCAAATTGTGTGAAGATACTGCAAATAGACTTTGACCAATCTATCTTGCCTTTAGAGCATTGCAAATAATCTTGAACAAGTTTGAAAATGCGTCGCACTGTCAAATTTTTTTTACTGGGATGACATAGTCTGAATTTTTTATTAGAAATTATTTCCAAAGCAAGATACAGCTGTAGTTTTCCATGCAGTCCATTGCAGGAAGAAACATAACAAGAGTTGTGATTATTTTCCCTTCTTTGGTAAATTTAAATTTTATTTCTACAGATATTTCCTGCACAATGAAATTTAATGCCTCGTCTGTTAATATTATTAACTGTGCAACAATCACTTGGAATAGCATCCATGATTAAAAGATTTTCTGCATTAGTTAATTATCTTCGCGGCCTTATATTGTTTCCAGCTATTGTTCGCCGTTTTAAAGTTTCGTGAGGTTGGAAACGAGCCGTTTTTGTCGGGCAAGATTCTGATTGTCTGAGCCCTCCAAACGTCAAGGAAATGTTACAAACGGTCCCAATATTCTAAACGTTTCACGGGAACAAGAGCCATCCAACTTTTCCAGGAAAACATGCCAGCGATAAGGTGATTCCAGTACCATACAATTTTATTTGACCCAACTTTATTTGAAGCAGTTTGAAAAATGACCCGGGGGGGGGGGGGAATTCGACAGTGCGAAAGGAACCTTAGGCATGTTCACCTCGTGTGGGGATGAACTTAAGTCTGAACTCACAATAGTCCGTTGCATCCGTCTATCGTTTTTTCGTCCGTCAGTTGAAAGCGACTCACTGCAATCCGTCCTCCGTCACAACTTAACATTGCGATCTTTCTTTCGTTGGAGGTATATTTTGGTTGGATATACCTCCAACGTATGACTGACGGACGGACGGAAAAAAAAAAAGTTGCCCCGCGAATTGGTTGAAGATCACGTGACCGCCAGATGGACGGAAAAAAAGTTGCCCTGCGAATTGGTTGAAGATCACGTGACCGCCAGATGGACGGATGACTGACGGACGCGCTGACCTATTAGTCCAGCCTAAGACACCCCTTTTATGGGCTGTCCCCGATTCGATTCCTTCCGCAGGCAAAAAAATATATATCGCCTGGCGGGTCGGGTTCTGCTTTTCCTTTCCACCCTCCCCGCGGTACGCGATTCTAGAACTCCCCTTGGACAGAGAAGGGATGATAAAAGTTAACAACGGAGGTAGAAAAAAAGTTTAGTTCGAAGGGGGGGGGGGGGGGGCGGAGAAGAATTTCGCCTCACCCTCACCAAGTCTAGACATGCAAATTGCATGGGTGGAGGTACAACACAGGGTAGGTCCGACCAACCCCCTTCTCTTCTCCTCACTTTCCAACCCCCCTTACTTCACTCGTGTGTTGGCCATAGCCAAAACCAACCCCCCCCCCCCCCCTTGCACACCACCTTTTCTCATTCGGCGAATCGATATTAGAGAGATTCTTTTTTACGTGCTGTCTTCATCTCTTTCTTTCGTATTCCCGCCGTTCCCCTTGTCCCCCTCCCACTCGAAAGTGTTGGGGGCCTGGAGGGGGGGGGGGAGATAGATACGCCGACTGCGAGCCCCTATCTTCGCGGAGCGTCATCACTCATTTCCTTATGACATCTTCCCCCTTCCTCTCTCTCCTCCTCTGTTCGCGGGAGGAAGAGGAGAGAGAAGGAATGAGAAGGGTTGAAGGGGGGGGGGGGGGGAATTTTTGGCTGTTCGCCCGCGTCGGGCTACCGGCGCCAGTCTACAGTGGCGCCAGCGTTATGGTTCGCTGAGAGCGCCCCAGCAACGGGACGGACTTCGATCCCTCACACACCTCTCTTCACCCCTTCTCCCATACCCTTCACATTCTGTTCTCCGCGATAGGGATGTTGAAAAAATGCTAATGTACCGATATTTCAAACCGATATATTTTTTACCAATATTTAGTTTTTTGACTATCGGAAATGGATATAAATATATATATATATTTTTAAGTTTGAAAAGTTAATTGTTTTAGTAAGTTCTGTTTTGAATTTAAAAATTATAAAAATCTACTTCGGCAACAATTTGCGACAAGTGGCGCTGAATATAGTGCCCTCTGGAGTAGTACACTCGCCGTTTTCCATTAATCTAATGTGTTGCATTGAAGTAGGCTTATTTGTTTTCTGGCTGTAGGATTACGAGCATTTTCCCTTACGGCGATCATCTTTAAATTGCTCGGGAACCACCGATTAGACATTGCTGTTTAGGAGGCTTTGCTGTGAAACACTATTGCTCTCTAATATATATATATATATATATATATATATATATATATATATATATATATATATATATATATATATATGTGTGTGTGTGTGTGTGTGTGTGTGTTTTTCTGCTCTGTGGTAATTTCTTTCACTGTAAGTCCGGCGCCGTACATAAAATATCGAAAATCGATATTACGATGTATAATTTTATAAAACTATATTCTCAAAAACATCCGATATTAAAAATATCGATTTTTTTTTCTCGGTATAAACATCCCTACCCTGCGATTCCAAAAGGGGACTCCATAGTGAAATACTGTGTCTGTAAAATCAGTAAACACATGAAAAATTCCAGAGTTCAATGACCTGCAGGCTAGAGACTTATGTAAAAATACACCATTGTCAACTGTGCATTGGTTATCTGCTGTCGCAGTGGAAGGCGGCAGATGGGTCAGCGTTCTCCAGGGTTGTCGAACACAGCGTGGACCAATGTCTAGATTTATATACACACGTGTTTCGAAGTCTAGCTCATCCCAAAATGAATCCGCAAATTCTTCAGGTCCCTAGAAACCAATGTTTGACAACTTGGTAAATACAGGTTCTGGGAATACGATTTATTTTCCCCCTCATTAAAGTTAAAAAAAAAAAACTACAGCTGCCACTTTTTACTTCTGTCCTACAAGGGGCTTCAATGTCCACGTCCGGTGGTAAGTAAGCACTGTGGCCGGCGATGGAAAACATCATGGACAAGCTTTACTCTTATTCTGTTTCCCCTCAGAATTTCAAGCGGTCACAGCAACCCGTTCAGAAAAGATACATCATTGTCGCTATAATTTAAAACGCTGTTTCGCTGTAGACAATCGCCAACATGTTGCGTGCGAAGTTTATATTTGACCGGTGCTGTACTCCCCGAGGCAAAATGCCCAATGATCTTCCCTGCGTAGAACTCATTCCTAAACCATGATATTGCACTACGTTATGACTGGTTCATATCACTCACCACCAAGTACAATGGCTATAACTTATTGGTTGTGATAACCAAACTAGTTATTTGCCAGATTAAGTACAGCACGCATCAAGAAATTTCTAATTTCCAGCGCCATAGATTAAAAATTAAAATGGAAATGAAAGGGTTACTGATTTTTCTTGATTTTAGTCACTTTTCAGCGACGACATTAACGTATCAATGACCAAATTTATGAACTGGCAACACAATATCGACATTGAAATATTCCATTGTTTTTTCCTTCAAACTACAATGCACACGACTGTTTACAATGAGGGCTGTGTGACAGCTATAAGGAGGCCCCTCAAATTTATTCCAAGAAGAAAATAATAGTGTACCTAAATGGTCAAAAATGGCATTTTTGGGGATATCCTACGCAGTTTCCTGAAGGTAAAATACAAAGTACATAATAGCGCCTGTAGTTTAATCAGTTTTCTTACATCGCGTGTAATAATGTCCTAGTGGCCTGCTGTTATAGTCTGTTCACGGTAAATTGAGCACGTTTGAAAGCCCTGCCCAAGATCTACTTGCATACGCGTTATCCTCCGCCTTATGTCAAATTAACATTGCCATGGGCCTCATCACTGTATCCATGCGTCGGTCAAATGAATCTGTGAAATTATTAAGAAAGTGAATACTTTACAAATCTGCTCATTTTTACACTTTGACGCACTATAAAACAGAAAGCGAAAGAAATTACTTTGTTATCACAAATGGTTATCTAACACTTTTCATTTTACGTTAAGATATGGAGTTACTTTCCGTCCATTGTTACCAAACTTTACCGGATAATGTCACTCAGTGAGCACATTAAAATAAATGCATGCAGGTGCAGTGACTTTTTCCTCAGTTTCATTTCTAAAGTGCTCACTTTATCGTGAACAGCCTTCGCATATCTAAACTGCGAGAAATTCAGCTTCCCGGGAGTGCATCTAGCAGCCTTAGGAGGGCTCTTTGCAATGCATCCTTATGGCCAGACATGTAACGTCGAGACGTTTAAAATTTCTTATTAGGGATTCCCCTTAATAGTAGTATGTAGCTGTGCATTGAAGGCCAAGAAGCGAGGGAGCGATACGGGCGACACTAACACGCACTTCTAGCGCCTCATCGCTCCTACGCGCAAGGCGTGCAGTGTTTCCGTCGTGGTCCTGTACTGTGCAAATTAGATCTGTAACAGTGGCATTTTATTACATGCGATGAAAGCCCACAGATTGAACTACGCCCGCACAGTCGCAATACTCTCCTACCGCTTACTGCACAGGCTAGCTTTAAAATATACGACATTTAAATAATTTCAAGTATTGTTTTCTCTATCAATACACTTAATGGGATAAGAGAAAAAAAAATAGGGATACTTGTCTTTAATTTTCTGGCTAAAAGTATTTCCAGGACATTTATTATTGATATGTGCGTATTCGCACAAAAAAAGGTTTCACAGAAAATGTTTCAGTAATACTCCTCTTAAGTGTCGGTTTCAATCAACATGTTTAATTGTCCATTAAATAAATAAATATTTCTCATTATAGCACGTTTACATTTCACAAATGCTTCATATGACGTCAAATTTCATTTACACATTATTTCTGAGGGGGGGGGGGAATGCCACCCTAATCACGTTATAATTATTACACAGAAGTTCAGAATTTATGTTTGTCGTACAGCGTAACGTATATTCCCGGACAGGTACAGTGTTTCAAAATAACCAACATTAAACAACTTAAATAAGGTATATAAGCATGCAATTCAACATGGTGTAGATGTTGAGCCTCGATGCTCTGCTACGTTGTCAATTTTATTCCGTCAAACTACTTCAAATAAATTTGGTCGAGTCAAATTGGGTGGTTGTGACGTCATCGAAACGTCATTATCGCCGCCATGTCTGTCTAGATAGAAATGTTGGATGGATGTAGTATCTATCGAAAATGTTGAATGTCTGACCGGTTCTAAAATTTATCTCGTATTTGACGGGCTCAGAATCGTGCACGACAAAAACGTTCTCCTCCGACATCGCGAATATTTTTAATGGCGAGCAGCTACTGGACACGAAATGAGGTTACGAAGGTAAATAATTCATTGTAGAAGCTGTCTGAGCACGAGTGCTATTTAAACTGATTACTGCACGATAATACAAGAACTCAAAGGCATTAGATTTCATTCTGCAGGAAAATTCTCTGTGAAAATAAACTTCAACATTCCTTAGATTTCTTCTTGTAATTGACTACACGGAAACACAGCAGCATTAGGTATTATCCTTTAAAAACTATTTCCCAATAAAAATACATACCGAATCATTCTAGTAAAAAAAAATAAATACAATGTGACATTTTCAAACTCATTCAAGATTATTTGATCAAATTTATTGGATGAAGAAATTTATTGATCGTATTGAAGTCGTCAAATTTTATAGTCAAATATATTTGAAGACGAAAATTTGCCAGTGTGACAAGGGCTTAAGGGATATGAAAATAGTGTTTTTTATTCTTTTTCGTCTCGCGATGCGCTCGGAAGCGATATGGGGGATCGCTTATGTGTTTGGTGTAATAACTGTGGAAGGTTCCTGAAGCCGTCAACCACGGCTGTAAAATTTTTTATGAATGAGGGAGACCAGCACATCATCATATAATCCTCCCCCCTACCCCCAAATCTTCTTCTCCTTCCTCTACACCCCTTTTGCCTGCCACGAACTAAAGGGGGTTGTTCGGAAGGTAAAGGATGGGAAGGAATGCAAATCACTGGTTTGCCGGCAGATCCTTGCCGGAGGACATCGACGAGGCGGTAGGAGATCTTGCCTGGACATCACTTTAATACCTCCCATACTTAAAAAAAAAAAAAAAAAAGTCGTTAAGAAATATCAAACAATAGAACAGCCGTCTCGTAGACGCTCCGTCCGGTTCATGTGTCTTCCACGGACAACGATGAGGCCCTGCGCGTTTTGTTTTGTAAGTAGCTGTCGACGAGTGGTTCGGGAACACTAACTACGCTCCTCTCAGTCGACACCGCGTTGGCGGGAATAAACATCGACAGGGACTTCTGCTTCCCTTTCGTCGTTAAGGCCTGGCTACAATACACATCACTAACACAACACAGTGAGCATAGCGATAAGCACTTACCTAAACACAATTATAGTAACAAGATAAGTTCGATTTGGTTTAATTTTCCTTATTACTATTGCTGTGCATCAATATTCATCCAACCGGAAGCCCCGAGACTTATACTACGTTATCAAATAAAAACTTATTTACAAATCAAGAAAGTGTGTATTATATTTCATTCCTCGGGCAGATATTTTCTTTTGTTTATTCCTGGATAATCGCAACCACGGAAGTTTTATAACGTTTTTTGACAAAAAAAAACCACTACCAAATATACAGAACTTAATTTATTCGGTACAAATGTAGCAACATAAACAAACTAATTTTATTACCCTATCGTTATATCAATTGTAGCTAGGCCACTGTGCTTGTGTTGTGTTTTATATGTGATTATCGCTATAACTGTGACTATGTTAGGTATATGTCAATTGTAGCCCGGCCTTTAACAGGAGTCACTAACCGCCATGTTGCATTAAGTTTTACTGAGCGACAGGGCATAGGTAAATGGTCTGTACATTTTATAAATTATTTTTTAATTGTCTGCAGTTTCTAGTTTTTTTTTTTCTATAAACGCCTGCAAGAAATCATCTCTCATGTCTTCCTGACAGTCACTAGTAAAAATTAACAAATGCAAAGAAGCTGTAACATTTTAATACAGAAGATATCATTTATGGCCTGATGTGCGAAAAATTTCGTAACTTTTTGATATGGAACTAGTGGAAAAAAAAAATTCATGGATCCGAGATGGCGGGTACTGGTCCCTCTAACATTCTGCTATCAACGTAGCGTAACTTTGCCTGATTTACGACGAGTTTAGTGGAGTTTTTCGTAATAAACCACGCAAAAAAAGGCATCACATCACTTGAGTTTGTGGTACTAAAGAAGGCTTAGGCAAAGCAAATGTCATTGAATAATGTGGTTGAACACACACGTCACTGGAAAATAAGTTTTTAATGCACTTCTTAACCACCTACAAGCTCACAGCACTCCGAAATCACTTCGGCATGTCAGCGGCACATTCACAAAACAGTCCTGTAATATCGTCAAAGGCTGTTCATGATAAAGTGAACACTAAATCAGCCTTACGAAAAAGTCGGTGCTCCTACGTGCATAGATTTTAACGAGCGCACTGAATGATATGTGAGCAGTAAATTTGGTAACGATGGAGGGAAAGGAGATCCACATCTTTAGGTCAAATAACAAAAATCTTAGGTAAGAATTCTGACAACTAAAAATATTTATTTCGCTTTCTGTTTTTTTTTTTTTATGTATCGAAGTGCAAAAACGATCAGAATTGTATATTATTTACTTTTATAATAATTTCACAGTTTCACCTAACCGATGCATGAATCAAGTGATGAGGCCCATAGCAATGTTAACTTTACATAAAGCGGAAGAATACATATGTACACACAAGTATGTCTAGAGCAGGGCTTTCAAAAGTGCTCAGTTTACCGTGAACAGGCTATAGTACTGGGTATGGTCTCGCAGTGCAGTGACAAGGTCGTGGACACGTCGCGGCATGTATAGCTTCGGGATTCGGAGACGAACAATGCCGAGTCTACACGAACCTTTCTTCGCCTGCACAGTAACCAGGAAATGATAGTTCCTGAGGCAGTAAGGGTAATCCATGTCACCAAGACATGTTATTTCAAACATCAAAACGTAGCATCAGGCCTCTGTAACATTTGGTAACACTTAAAATACACCAACTTTAGTGGAGACTGAAAAAAGTGCTTATGTCACTGTCCTATAAATACCAAAGTGATACTACAGACACCATGCTGTGGAATTCTAGGTCAGTGGTTAGAGCCGTGGACTTGCAATTTTTGACTCGGGTTAAAATCTTGCTCAAGTATAAAATATTTGAACTCTTTTGAATATATTTCTTATACGCAGTAGAACACCCACATAGCGAAAATCAAATACATATTTATGGTCTCTTTCTATTTTAAACTGCAAGTACAGAGAACTAACGAGGTAATTAACGGCGACGTTCCGTGAATTCACGTGTCCGCAATTTTACGGAGAGCGGACAAATTTTTAACAGCTTTTTTCTTTAAAACGAAAGATTTTTTTTTTTTACAGTGCAGAATTTCTTGAGGGACGCGGTACCACTATTCAACAGCAATGGGTTCGGACAATGGCAATCACACGTTTTAACATCCCCCATGCTTGTTCCACAAAATTCATGCCGAATGACCTGGCTGGCCAAGGCATTCATGTGATTGACGTTTCGCGTGAGAAGTTCTACACGATCCCTTCTCTGCGTGGACTAGCGCCGTCCTCCAAGAAGGATGAACTGATCATCAATGTACGCGCGAAAATCTTGCACAACATGCTCAAAGCCTCTTCCACATATCTCTCGCCTCATAGGGCGTTGGTCTGCACGCGTGGCGTACCGCTGCTTCGGCGTACGTCCACGATTACGCCACATCCTCGCAGACCGTGAATCAAGATGCGCGCGCACACACACTCACACACACGGGTCCCGTCTGTGAACATGTGTTCTACACAGTCCACACTGATTCGCGCGAATTTTCTGATCATTACCCCACGCCTCCCCCTCAGAGCGACTCGTGGGTGTCTGGGCCAGGGCAGTTGAGCTATATAAACCGCGGCGCACCTGCGGGGTTGTGGACGGCCATTGCACCAAGTGTATGGTAACGCCAGCGCGACATGGCCAGTTTGACTGTGGGAACGTGGGGTTGGAAGCGTTTGAAATTGTGGTAATGTACTTGTGTACAACACGTTGTGTATTCTTCCGTTTTATGTAAAATTAAGATTGCGATCGACCTCATTCTTTTATTCAAGTGAAACTGTAAAATTATTAGAACAGTAAATATTTTACAAATCTGCTCATTTTTACGCTTCGATGCATTACAAAAACAGGAAGCTAAAGTAATAATTTACGTTATCACAAATTGATACCCTGAAACTTTTTTTTCGAAGCTAAGATATGGAACAACTTTCCTTCCATCGTTACAAACTTTACTGAGCGCGTGTCACTCAGTGCGCCCCTTAAAATATATGCAGGTAGGGGCAGTGACATTTTTCTAAAGTCGATTTGGAAAGTACTCATTTTATCGCGAACAGCCTTTAGCTCGTATAAAGTCAGTGATAAGGACATAGATTAGAATTGAGAATGGTATTAGATATTGCGCTCACTGATTCGATAATATGTGAATTAGTAAAGATAGTTCCAAAGTTGTAAATAATATCTGTGTGTATTTTGATGAAATTGCAAATAAATCAAGGCATTAAATTTTGTTTCGATTTTCGGTACAGCGAACGTAAAGGGGTGGTTCGCGAGTATCACTTCCAGAGCGGCAAATCGAAACGCCTAGAATTCCCCTAGTTATCGATCAAAATCTGAAGTTAGAAGATGTAGAAATTGATAAAGGCGTGTATTGAAAGAGCTGGGCCGAAATTCTCTTGGGACAAGGAAAAACTAAGAGGAAAAATGTACAGCGAATATTCCGTGTTGAAAGCCATCAGTTCGCAAATGAAGTGAATGGCATCGCTAACTCAGTACAGCAGTGTTACGATTCAAAATATACGTGTTTTTTTTTTTTTTCAGCAGTAACAGTGTTGCATAAACAAGTGCCATATTCAAGCGCATTATCATGATGAATTACCGCAAATAAAAGTTAAACCACAAATATTTGAGTTGTAACACTCCTACACTCAACAGAGAATTGTACACCGCATATTATGACAGTACTAATAAGAAATATGTTTTCTTACAACGCTGTTTATTAAGGCGCGACGTACAAAACAAACCGCTAACGGCAAATATAAGTAAAAGGGTAAAATATCGGAAAGGATGTGTTATTTAACTCTAAGGCGCTTGTCTAATTGGGGGAATTGTTTCAGTTTCAGAATCAATGAAGCTATAAGTGCAAAATTGGCACGCACATGAAGTAACTCGTCGTTTCTATTGTATCACTGTATATTACAAGATATCACAGACTGGAAATTCGTTTTTGGGCTATCCATAAGATTTTCAAAATAACGTTCGGAATTCGCGATGTGTATTGCAGAAAGTTGTATTCCGGAATAGTATGATGTGTGGTTTCTGTCGTATGGTATCATAACATTTAAGTAATTATGTGTGTGTGTATATACATAAATAGAAATTGAGGCTGGGAGCTACCGAGTACAGCCTCTAGTAACGAAAGCTGAGAGCTACCGATTATGGCCTCTAGTAATGGACGCTGGGAGCTACCGAATATGGCCTCTAGTAATGGAGGCTGGGAGCTATCGAGTATGGCCTCTAGTAATGGAGACTGGGAGCAACCGAGTACGGCCTCTAGTAATGGAGGCTGGGAGCTACCAAGTATGGCCTCTAGTAATGGAGACTGGGAGCTACCAAGTATGGCCTCTAGTAATGGAGACTGGGAGCAACCGAGTACGGCCTCTAGTAATGGAGGCTGGGAGCAACCGAGTACGGCCTCTAGTAATGGAGGCTGGGAGCAACCGAGTACGGCCTCTAGTAATGGAGGCTGGGAGCTACCAAGTATGGCCTCTAGTAATGGAGGCTGGGAGCTACCAAGTATGGCCTCTAGTAATGGAGACTGGGAGCTACCAAGTATGGCCTCTAGTAATGGAGACTGGGAGCTACCAAGTATGGCCTCTAGTAATGGAGACTGGGAGCCATCGAGTATGACCTCTTAGTAATGGAGGGTGGGAGCAACCGAGTACGGCCTCTAGTAATGGAGACTGGGAGCTAGACTGTAGTAATGGATGCTGAGAGGTACCGAGGATCGACTGTAGTAATGGAGGCTTAGAGTCACCGAGGATTGCCTGTAGTAATAAAGGTAGTGAGTTACCGAGGATTGAATAGTAATGGAGGCTGGAATTAGCTGTGTAGACAGAGGGCTGCAGCAGAGCCTAGTAGCCACCATAACAAGACCTAGACGCTGGGCGCTACTGTCGGTGGATTTCAGTAAGGGAGGATGGTAGTTACTGCGGAGAAACTGTAGCAGCGGCGGAGCTGCGAGCCAGAGCGGAGGAACTGTGGGCAAGGCCAAGAACAACCTGGCGAGAGTCTGCGGTCGTGCCGATAGCGTTACAAGCGGGATCGGGCCGCTTGTTTGCCAGACACTCAGGCGGGCAGCTGCAAGGCCAAATACCCTCCCTTCCCCGCCGCAAGTCGCTTAGTGCGTGATTGAGGTGCGACGGCATCTCTCTCTTGTTTGCACCCTTCCCCTACCCGGTGACCACCAGGAACAGGCACTCTTCCTTAATACCTAGACACACCACCTTACTGAGGTCGTCAGGAACCTGCAAGCCGCTATCTCGCCCCTCCTACTCTTCCTCTTTCATCGGTAACACTTGCAGGCTCGAAGTCGCGCGGCGAGGTTTCTATCTGCAGTCTACTCGTTAACTATTCTGGTATGAATGGTCATGCCACCTTGGTGGGCTGTGTTTTAATTATATTTGTAGAAATTCGTAACACTTCATGGTTAGTAAGGACTACAGCAAATTTATCAGTAGGCCCAATGCAAATGTCTTCGGAAATTAACACCCGTATACTGTAAACCTCTACTACCTGTTGTAGGTTGAAGGATGTCTCCACGCCATGGTCTCTCTTTGTGCGCGTGTACTGTTAAATTATTCTTGTTGGCGCTATAGACCAAGCCAACTAGTTTCTTAAGATTAAGTGCAAGGTTGTCGTAGCCCATTCTGTCCCAGTAGTTAGCAGCTGTGCCGCTACCTGCAATTCTTGGCACCACACTACAGTCGTACGCCCACTGGAATTATACACTGCCTGCCTGTTTATTCTTGGCCTTGCCTCGCATTACACACTGCGTGATATACCGCAAACGATTCGTCCGTTGTTACTATAATGAACCGGGTTTTTTTTTTCCAGGGTATGTCACCAACTTTTAACTGCCCACGAATACGTCAACTTACATTTGAATTTCCACAATTTTAATATTAATTAAACTCTAACCAACTTTAAAGTATATCGTAGTTGTGTTAAAACTAAGTTAGAGGAAAATGTACAAAGATCTCAAAGCACTTATTATAAGTAGTATTTTAACCTTAAATAATATATCGGCACGTTGTTCTTAATACTTGTATTGGCAGAAAAACAGTCGTGCTGGAACACAGAGGGTGTCTACTGGGGAGCTGGTAAGCACACGCCACCCATTTTCCCTCCGCGGTTACTATACGTCGAGGGGCCGGCCAAGGGCATCGTCCAGTACGATTGCCACATGCGAATAACAGGGAGCAGCCTCGCCGGGAATCGAACTCGGTTCGCCTAGGTGGGAGGCGAGTAGTCTGACCACTACAATTCCACGGCCCCACGAGAGAGAAGTGATTGGAATTTTGTCCCTGTAGTCGGAAGAGACTGAAGGACTTGCTAACTAGGCGAGAAACAGAGAACGAGAGAATAAAAAAAAAAGGACAAAGGTGACTGAGAATTCAAAAGCAGCATCACTGCGGCTCCAGAAAAAAAAGAAAGAAAAACAAAACAAGAATCCAGCTCGTGTTGGAGGAGAGAGAGATTAGGGAAAGAACAAAACAGAAACAGGGACACTTGTTGCTCTCACGGTTGGAGCAAGAGGGGTAACGATACACCCTGTGTGGAGGGGGATGGAGGAGGAGTGGGAAACAACGCATGCGCAGTAGCACGCCTCCGGGCTCTGATTTATAGCAGAGTTTTAAAACAGCGGCGCGGAAAGACACGCGTCACTCGGGCCCCGACAGGCCTGCAGAGCGGTTGGCAACTTCTAGACACTGGATAGAAGTAAACAGAACACTGAATTTATTTCCGATTCGATTTTGTTTAATTGCCCAGTGCAATATCGGCGGAATATTATTTGAATTTACTGACATAATGTAAATGAACTGTTTATGGTTTTATAAATATAGTTACATTGATTCGATTGTAGAGACTGAATGATTTATATAAATCCACATTTCTTTTTCCGATGTTGGTGGTGATGTGAGCATTACATGTCGTACGGCCGTTCACTGTCGATCATGCGAGCTAGGTAAGTGTTTTAGCAACGATTTGACAGCTCACAGTGGCCGTTTAGTTTTGAATGTAATTCTAAATATTTTAAATGTGGATATTGAACAAATTTTAAATAAAATAGGCGGAATTCGACGATTGAAATGTTATACGGAAAACTGTTCATGTGAAGTAGTGCCAACCCCCTGAACACTATTTTTTTTTTTGTTTCGACATTGGCACATTTGCGCAAAAAAAAAAAAAAGCGTTCCACTACTTTGCCTTAAGTGACGTCACTAGTACTGACATGCTCGTTGGCGGTCGCTATAGAGGACGCAGAGGAGTCTGTAATTCTAACAGGGAAAACTAATTCCTACCGAAGATACCCGAGGTCGAAGCTCTACGACCTTACAACTCCGGCATTTAAATTATCACATATTTAAACAGAGTATTTACTACATACGCATCGCTTGATGACACAATCAAATATCGTGACTGTACAAAACATGATTACAATGGTACAGAAAAGATTATGTACACAAAGTTGGTATAAAAAATGCATACATTGATTTGTTAATCAGAAAATGAATATACACGACTTATTAATATTTTAAAAATTTTGCATTTCTTTGTCTATGTGGCCTTACAAACGTTATTTCATTCTACGTGTATTTTCGTTAATATTTGCATGATAATGTTTATAAAGAAGTGTTTCATCTTCATTATTATGATCCTTGTTCTCTCAAAATCATCTGAGACGTAAAATAACGGCGGAGAGAAGAAGCAATCAACAATTATCCCTTTAAAACGCAGGCCATTAAAAAATAATTAACTGAAATAGTTTGCAACGTCAAGCGCTTTGTCTGCCAATATAACAAAGGTGAACATTTAGACTTTACTCAGTGTACCAACGTTGGAAGTACCGTGGAACTTACTTCAACAAACAAATGAATAAGATAAGGGTATCTCTTTATCCTTGTGATCTAGTTGGTTAAAGAGACCCAGACGAAACCTGATGAATCGTCAAGCAGATCGGAGATAAAATGTGTCGGGTCGTTCCCACGGAGGGGGTAAAAAAAAAATCAATAGTTAATAAGTATTTGCTAGTACTGAGACGGTAGAGAAAAAACTCGAAACGGCATACGAACGTTATTTTATTCTTTAGAAATTTGCACTGAAAATATGGTCTGCTGAATGCAAAATTTTAGTAATACCGTACTAATTTTTTGCAAATCTTACGTTCAACGATTCTTCCGCATACGCATAACTAATAATGATGTTAAGTTTCAAGGGAGTATCGTTGTATACTTCATAAATATTCAATCCAAGGCTTCGAAGACTCGACATGATTACACAGTAGCCATTTTCCTGATTACTCAAAACCATTTCGAGGGGGAAGTTTAAGAGTCACATTGAATGGAAATGTTGCGATTTATAACTGCACCCGGAGAACAAAAAGTATACAGGATGTTCACGGTAAAGTGAGTACTTTTGAGGCCCTAGTTACTTTTCCTTTCAGCAATATTTTATACTTTAACAATCTTCTTAAATTAATATTGTACTGTAAGTAATAAACATAGTGGGTATATCACACCGCTCTCGGAAGTTGACGTCTAACGCTAGAATAAAATATATTGATTGACTATTACTCCAAATGAGAGGGTTTTCAAAAGTGCTGACTTTACCGTAAATAGTCTATACACGTGGGATGAAGTACGAAAACTACCTTCAAGACACCACGCACATTAAAGGCTGTTCACAATAAAGTGACGACTTTTGAAATCAACCGTAGGAAAAAGTCACTGTCCATACCTGCATATATTTTAACTGAGTGTCAAGTAAAGTTGGTAACGATTGATGGGAAGTAGTTCCATATCTTAACGTCGAATAAAAGTGTTAGATAACCATTTCAGATAACATAGATTTATTTCGTTTTCTGTTTTTTTTTAATGCTTTGAAGTGTAAAAAATGAGCAGATTTGAAGAATATTTATTTTTCTAATAATTTCAGAGTTTCACTTCACCGACGCATAAATAAAGTGATGATGCACATGACAATGTTAATCTTACATAAGACAGAAGAATACACAACGTGCATACAAGTAGATCTTAAGCAGGGCTTTCAAAAGTGCTCATTTTACTGTGAACAGCTTATAAAAACACAACAGTTAGGCCAGAGAGCTCGGAAATAAACTGCCTTTTCACGCTGCCTTATAGCAAATTGCACTATTCCGAAACACACAGAACTACTAGAGGGACATGTACTGAACTTTACTACAGACTTTGCACTAATAGAATGATCGGGTCACAGCTTAAAGTCCCGTAGTTCATTAGCACAACGAGTCTTCGCACGTTATTTCAGAACGTTGCGTGTAGAAGCGCCGGGGAGATATGTACGCGGCTTGGTGTCTCACTTACAGCGCCCTCACCTCTGTACATTGAATAGCCAGAACAGTTATAGGCACATAGAACTGTTAACATAATGTTTGCGAAATAACTCGATCGCTGTATTCCGAGCTAACATGAAGATTGATATCTTCCCGCAGAATATTCCGAACTAACATGTAGTGTGATATCTTACCACAGTATATTCCGAGCTAACGTGAAGCGTGATATCTTCTCGCAGTGTATGAAAAAATAATTTTTTTTTTTTCAGAAACACTGCAATGCCATTCCGCACGAAAGCGACGACGCAAGATTTACGTTACTCTAGTTGGAGAAGTGAGCGATTATGGAAATCGTCACCGGTTCCTGATAATAATCGTGCGACAGTTGTCGTGCATTAAACGGCGGAACCAAGACTTCTAAGGAAAAAAAGAAAAATCTCGCGCCTGGCGTGCGCCAACTTCTAACACATCCGCATACGGTAGCAAAGAAAAGGAAGGAGGGTGATGGTGGGGGGAGGGGGAGGGTGATATCCTGGAATATCGAATGCGACTTAATAAATAAAGTTGCGAGAATTGCATCTCCATGCCGCGGCTCAGACTTCGCGCCTGCCGTCGGCTTCGAATTCAATATTTCTTTCACAAGGGGGAGAAAAAAAAACTCAATATTTATTCACCTCAACTTGTGCTTAACCTCGCGAACTTAATTCCATTCCATATTCCTTTCTTTTTATCTTTTTCACGTGGATGTTTTTTTTCTTACTTTCCAAACTACGTGTTTCTATTGCCGCCCCATTTCTTCTGCAGGTTGAATTCTCCAATTGAGATGAATCATCGGAGCCAAGAGAATTTTGCCCACCCCCTCCCCCTTTTTTATTTACCCATATATTAATTGTTTGAGGAGGGGCCCGAAGGAGCATATTAAACAAACATATTTCAATATTGTTGAACGTTTACCAAATGGCTGTCCGGTCAATAAATATGTTACTTTGCACTTCATTTTGATCTCATGCTTATTAAACTCAATATATGAACAAGAAATGGCATGGTGTTTTTTCCAGTTTATTTGATAACTTACAGTTTACTTAGCAGTATGCTAATGACTTTCTTAAACAACCCATAGTTATCATCCATACTTTTGTCAATAGAGCTTACAATTTAAATCATAGTGTCGCCTTAATTTGTGCTTATTGTTGATTGACGAACAACTTGCATAACTGACAGCTGTTTACTACTGTTGAACGAACAATCAATTTCATCGTGCGAGTAAAATATATTAAATGTTATCCATAATCATTTTTGGTAAATACTCTACAGATAGTCAGTATGTAATTATCATTAAAGTTTTGATAAATTTAAATAGCTAAGAAACTAATACTAAATGCTCTCAAAGCACAAAAACCGTGTTGCTGTTTGTAAAACATTCTGAACAACAACTTACTAACTGTTGGTCTTTCCTGCCCTCTACGAAAAACGGGGTGGCAGTGAAATCATTGTTTAACCCTACACTTGTAAGCATGGAAGTCGACTCGAACCGTACGTGTGAACGCTATATCACTCAAAACTATTATATATATATATATATATATATACACACTATATATATATATACACACACTATATATATATATATATATACACACACACACATATTTATACAATTTTGACGCTGCATAAGAACACAAATTATTTTGTATCCTATAATTTCTTAAATGATAGGGGCAGATACTTTATCATCAGGGCTCAGTTGTAAAATGTCAGCCATTCATTTTTATCCTTCAACACTTCACTAATAATATTGCCTGTTAAAGGGAACGTCGTGAGTTATGGGGGAATTTTAACATCTCATTTGCGAGTACGGTATTTCATACTGCAATACCACACCCTTCCGCACCCCCCCTCCAAAAATACACGAATAATATTAAGGCTAATCGTACTCGTTTCAGGGTGCCGAGCGCATCGTAATGAAAATGTCAAGAGTTGTGAAAAAGAAATATAATTTGGAAGCAGAGTGTTGGTGCGTTTATAAAATAATTACAAAAAAATCTAATACTTGATGCTCTAGTTTTGTTTGAAATGCATTAGAATACGAGAGAGGGCTTGAGTCGACATTTTTACTCTCCAGAGTATTTCCACATATCCCCGGCTACCCGAGCGTCTGTATGTCTGTACACGCATGCATACGAGTCTGGATAGCGTCGGCGAAACTTACAAACTTGGTAAGCGGTAATAGTATGACAGGGAAGCACCTTTCACAAATGAAGAAACTTAAAGGGAATTCCTCGTTGCTAAATGGCTAACTTCTACAAGGAATGTGTTAAGCGCCTGTATGTACGCAACCAGCCTGAAGGATTATTCATGCGGGTTGCATCCTCCTTTACGCAGGCAACCGTCAACACGCAAATGACGGTATGTCACAATCAACATGGCCAGGGTAAACTGTCACTTTGGTGTGGGATGAATTAAATAATAATATAATACCGTATACTGCAGCCCTTACAATGATGGTTCAGTGCAGAATTTATGACATAATTTTATAGGGAAGTGAAACTTGCACCATTTGCAGCAATATATTTCAGAAAGTAATTGTTGTCCCTCTACTCCATTAGGCCATCTTACGGTCAGGGTTTTTCATTCCTAAAAATCTGTGGAAAAAACCCCTTTTGAATAGTTTTCACACACACGCAAAAAAAAAAAAAAACTAACAAACACCTGAGAAACTCGACTCGTATAAATGTGATAAAATATTCTCCGTTTAAGGTCACCCGTCAAAATTTTTTATCAGTTTTTAAACTAAACCATTTTTAACTAACTATGCACAGCCGTTTAACGATAACGGCGCACGTTTCATTTTTATTGAGTCGACTAATAATTTACCCACTTTAAGTAGAAAGCGACGTAACTTGTATCGCACTGCAGCAAGTTAGTTTTCGTCAGATATTCCACATCCCAACACATCAGAACACTCAGTAGGTATTCCGGCAAGTAAATTCGCAGCGCCGGGACTTGTTAGGTATCAAATATTCCGCGACCATTCGCTTGCATTGCAGAACTACGAAGAACCTCCTAAAAAAAAAAAACACTTCGTAATAACTGGACACTGCAAAATTCGCGGTACTTTTCGGTGACAAAATAAATTCCACGGCCTTATAAGTGAGCACACAGTCAGTTGTTTTCATTGGCCGCTAATCTTTAAGTGGGGTAACCAATCTGTTTGACTTAAAGGTTGGCCAGTCCATCGCTGATGTTACATTATTGGCTCAAGATTCCCGCTAGGCGTGTCAGACATATACTGCTGTCCAATGGCAGAAGTCTGCACAGTGACTTTGAATACAGTCTTCCGCTAAATAACAAAGGGAATTTTCAGTTATCTACTAATAACTAGGCACCTGCTAAATTCGCGTTATTATTTGTTATCAGGCTAAACTTGACAGTACTGTATATACTGTAGCCGGCGTCGTTTCTCCACTGGCTACTGCAGTGTCTTGAAGTCACTCCCTTTCTGATTGAACTGCACGTGACTGGGGCACACAATTGTGAAAAGTTCATTTACTGGCGCAGAGTTACCCAGAGAGTATCAAACAACGTACGGTCCAACGACAAAGGTATAGCAAACAACGTACGGCCCAACGACAAAGGTATAGCAAACAACGTACGGTCCGACGACAAAGGTATAGCAAACAACGTACGGCCCAACGACAAAGGTATAGCAAACAACGTACGGTCCAACGACAAAGGTATAGCAAACAACGTACGGTCCAACGACAAAGGTATAGCAAACGTAAAAGTATTTAAAGTTTAACGTGTCGCCAAATAATAACACGAATTTTGCCGGTCTCTAGTTATAAGTAGAGCCCCGAGTATTTCGTGAATTCCTTCTGTTACGAGGTAGACTCCAAACACTTGTTATTTTCTCCCGCTACTGTGATTGGACAGCAGTCGTTTGTACACGCCCCGTTCAACTGTGAGCCAATAATAAGCAGGGATGAGCAGTGTGAGCTTTGAGCAGTCCTGTACGAAGGCCTCGCTTGATCGCAGCAACCAATAAGCAGACGATGGTGTCTCGAGTGTATAGAGGATTGTAAAGCCTAGCCTGTTGCCACATCAATACGCGAAAATACTCGGGGCTCTAGTTATAAGGCATCAGAATCCACAACGAAGCCAAAATTATCAGAAGATTCTTTCCTCAAGTAGCCAACGATTGTTCGGGACACACGAGTCATCTGGCGGTGGAGAGTGGGAGGCGGAGAGGGGGAGGGGGGGAAAGAGAGAGAGAGAGAGAGAGAGAGAGAGAGAGAGAGAGAGGCGACGGCGGCGGGTGCGTCTGTTGATGAATTGCATCCGACGATCACCCTTCTCATCTCGGATAAAGCCTTCACGAGAGGAGAAGACGCCCGTGCAGAATCTTTAGGGGAGAAACGCAGTGTGTCTTGACTCGTACTACGACGGACTCCATTTTGGAGCCACTCCAAAAGTAGTTACCGTACACTGCACATGTATCCTTCCGCAAAAAAAGCAGGCGCGAGTATGCGGCAGCGCGTTTCGTCCAGCGGCACGAAAAGGGTAAGGGGGGGGGGGGGGGAATTGTCACGAAAATCGTAAATTCGCGAATAATTACGGAAGAAGTAATTTCTTCACGCGCGCGCTTCTCCTAAAGCCTGTTTGTGAAATGCCACTCATTGAGAATTGAGATAAAAGACGTCACTTGGGCACTGCTCAGTATTTGTGAGGAGTACAAATGACAGTTATTAAGTCACTGTGATTTTAGGATTTCAGCGATCACAGGGAGCAATTTGAAATGGTATACGATCACGTAAAATTAAATAGTAACTATTAAAACAAAAGATACAGGTGTTTAGATCCACAGCTGTTCTTCAGCTCAAGCCTTTTAAGAGAGACTGGTTTTTCAATGATGAAATGCACTCCCCCCCCCCCCCCTTTTTATGTACACACACATTATATTGTTTTGTAACACTATAGAATATTTTGCTAAAATTTAACCGTTTTTATATTTTAAATGTTTCAGAAAAAAACCCTCTACAAATAAAAACTTTGTCAAGTCCGACAGTCGTAATAAGTACTATGGTTGTATGTGAAATATGTTGGTACTAATGACGAAACATGATTTATATAATAAATGTTATGAACGTTAATCTTAGTGGCCAATGAAGCTGTCTTGGAGTAGGTGCCGGTCGGTTGCGAGTTAGGAGAAGTTGGAAAATTAATATTTAAATCCTTCCCCGCGAGAGTTGAGCTTGGTATAGAACATCGCAGAGGGGGTAGGGGGGAGGTAGAGTGTCCGCGACAGACAGCTAGCTAGCTAAGGTGGCGCCAGACGTCACTCCACGAGGCTTTGTCTGAAACTCCGCAAGATTCTTCGCGGGCACTCGAAAGAGAGACGCGAGCCGGAAAACACGGCAACGAGGCTCCGGCTGGGAACAAAAGGGGCCAAAACTTCTGACCCGCGTACACCGAACCGAGTCTACGACGCTGACGTCTTCGAAGAACAAAGCGCCTCGACCAGCCCACGAGAGACAGCCTGTCCGGAATCATCAGTTCGCGAAGCTCACTGACAGAGTGTATTTCCGGTGTCTCGAGGCATAGAAGCGTGGCAATTATAAGGGATGGTTCACAATAAAGATAGGGTTTGGCTGTGTTGGGGACACGGCCATTTGTTTTGCGTGAATAGGTCTACGTTGATGCGCTCGGACGCCTTGATGATGTTTATTTTACGTTTCCGGCACCGCTTCACTCGATCATATGGGGTTTTATGGTTATCACTGGATTGTTTTTGAGATGCTCTTTCCAACTGTATACGAGTTCTGTATTTCGAATTGGCTTTTATAGGCCGTCTTCATTTTTTTTTTACATTAAAAGCATACAATCTCACCATAACCACGCCACACAAATGTTTTTATACACGCAATCGATTGATCTCGACGAGATCTGTCGATTGAAAGTCAAACGAGTGTCGTAGCTTCTCCTAGTCGAAAGTTATAATACGTGGAAGTTATGAGACGCGGCGAAACGAACTCAAAATTGCAGCTTTTTGCAACGTATTCTTGAGAGCCGATGAGGACTAAGTGAGGTGAGGATGGAGCACTGCCGGAATGCAAGGGGGCGGGATAAACGAGAGATCACCGAGAAAACCCGACAACCAGCGTCATCGTCCGGCACGATTCCCGCGAGTGAAAAATCCGGGAGCGACCGCGCTGGGAAATCGCCGACTTGCTCGAAGCCACAGGAAAATTATCAATTCATATTTAATTTTCAGGTGATCGGTGTAGGCAAGATAGACACGTAATGGCCGCTCAGCAGGGATATGCGGTGACACCCCCTCCCAGCCGTGCTGTCATGGAAACTGGATTCCCTGCACTAACGAAGGCTATAGGCTGTTCACGGTAAAGTGAGTACTTTTTAAGGCCCTCCCAACAGGCTTTAACCACTAATAAATATATCTTATTGCAGCCTCAGGCGTTAACTTTTGAGAGTGGTGAAATGTATACACTGTGTTTATTCGTCACAAAGCAATGTTTATATTAAAAAGCAGCAGGAAGATGGAAATAGGATGAAAGGAAAAATTTATAAGGTCCTTAAAAAGTGCTCACTTTACCGTGAACAGCCTATAGCTTCTCCGATTCTGTTACATAACGAAGCGAGACTTCCTGGATTCACTTATCCGTCTCCGACGACTTTGGAAGTTGACCGCATCGACGCCGCCCCCCCCCCTTTTTTTTTTCCCCGGCTGCCCGAAACATTCATACACACTCAACCAGGTCCTGCCAACTCGAATAAGGAAAATGAAATGAATCCTTTACGAAGATACTGGAAGTCTTACAACTACGGCATTAAAAAAAAAAGTTTCATATTTAAATATAATATGTATTACCTGCACATCGCGTAACTATACAACAAAAAATCATGTAGTTTTTCTCAGTAGATATCGCAGAAACACGTGTTTCGTTACATATTTTCATTTTGGTGGTGGTAGCACAGCCATCCTCGTCTGTGTGCTTCTCACATCCGATAATTCCTTCCTCGTACAATTTCGTGGATATTTCGATGAAGCCGATTATAGAGTATATTTCATTTTCATGAAAATGCATTTCCAGTACGAAATAGCCGAGGTTAAATGACGCCATCAATAATTTTGTCCTCAAAACGTAGGCCAGTATTTTAACAACTGCGCTATCGTTCAGGGGGGGGGGGGGGGGGTTATGTCCTATACCTAGAGGCACCTGTTTTTCGCGAAAAGATTTCAGGACAAGTTGTGTTCCAAAACACTTTAGTTCGAAACCACTTTCGTGATTGGATCACTTGAATCATTAGGCGTCTTATCTGTCTGGCCGCGAATCACGAACGGTCGGTACTGGAGAAACTTAATTCTAATTGACTCTTCGTGAACCTAACGTTCGCCACACAAAGACAAGCAGCCAATAACCAAATGAAGACAGCAGGTGTGCATATAGGATATTGAAGTCTAGCTTTTGCGTAAATATTCTTGCGAAAAACACATGACCCTACCTATACCGTACAGTGTTAACAAGTGAAGTTAGTTTATACTGTGGAGTTAGACGTCTGTTTGCCGGTGTAATGGTCACGTGATCTTTAGCAGCACGAAACATTGTATCGGCTGACCTTTCACATGTATTTGAAGAGTATTAAAATCAACATAAATTAACGTACAGCCTCTTTTGACCTTAATGATATGTATAAAGTGAGTGTGTTTGTCTCAGGTGACGAACTATACATTTCTCTGTTAAATATGTAAAGTTGTGAATTATTTACAATTAAATGGAACTGTTGTATACGGAGTTTTTGTCGAATTTCTTCCCATTCCCTATATATTGGCTTTGAAAATATGCCACGAAATAATGTTATGACGACTATAGGAGCTTGTAAAAGTTATGATAAAACTTAAACCGTACTGAAATCGAATACAGTACGCTGTATGCACAATGTTTTGGGCTGCATTCAAGATGGCGGCTAGAGTCCATGGTAAAACTGCCTCTCTCCACTGGCTACACGTACGTCACAAAATGCCATCTCCTGTATACTCCTAACTCCATGCTATCGACGTCATGCGGTTTGTCTGCCAACATAACAACGTGGACATGTGTAGTTTACTCTTTGGTGTAACGTTGGTAGTAATGTAACTTGCTTCTGGGAAAAATGAAGAATATAGGGTTCTCTCGTCATACCGCCGAGTTGCAACCAGGGAGCATATAAGTAGAGAGCTGTATAACTCACTGTTATAACGAGAGATATTTATCCGATTCATTTGTTTGCTGAAGTAAGCCGAAGTAGGTTCTACGGTACTGCCAACTTAGAACACAGAGTAAAATACACATTCACACTTTATATTGGTGATATTGTAGAGACCACGCCAGCTGAAATTTTTATATTGTGATTGGCCTGTATTTTTGACAATATTATTGATGCTTCCCCTATCTACAGTTATTTCATATAACAAATACATTTGTTCGAATATAAACTCTAACCGTACAGGTGAAGCAGTACATTACAGCTCGTTGTATGCGCATATTCATGAAAAGACTACACGTGACGCGAGCAGACAGACATGAATGTCGCTTACACAAAGCAGTATGTGGTACCACCATCAATGTTAAAATATGCAAATCAATCATGAGCTTATTCAATATCTAAAGAGAAAAACTACAGGATTGTTTATTTTACATTTATGATATGTGAATATAGTACATATTTTGTTTAAATATGTAATTTTTTTTTCTAATGGCGAAGTTGTAAGGCCGTAGAACTTGGACTTCGGGTATCTTCGGTTAAGCTATCGTGTTCCCTATTCAAGTTACGAGCGCCTGGTTGCAACTCTATCCTTGGGAGCTCCTTGGGGCTCGGATCCATAATGAAGTGAGACGTCCTGGGTTGACCTATCCGTCTCCTCGAGGACCTCGAAAAGCTGACCACGTCGAGACATTTCTTTCTCTCCCCTTCCACGCACGCACACTGGACTGGAAGCCACAGCGATACTAGGAGCATAAGGGGGAACGGGGTGGAAAAAGGAAGGGACAGAAGGAGATTGATGTGCCCGGGAAAAGCCCACGGCGAACAAATGAGGCGTGGATCGCGTTTGTCATCACCCCCGTCGGGAGAGACTCATTTCAGTTCGCGCTCCGACTGTTCTTGTTCCGGCGTCTATCCACCCCCCTCTTTATCCTCCAACACCCACCCCACCAAGAGCAGACCCAGCCCATAGTCCGCCGGGACCAAGTAAGAAACTGCGTCCTGATAAGTTGTCCAACGAGCAAACACATTCTCCTCCCACCCTTTCTCACCCCTCTCCGCTGGCCGCTGGAGATTAACCCTCTATAATTACCACCAAATCAAGGCAACGTTACCTCTTCTAAAGACTGCAATCACGGATCTTAAGGCCCCCGCCTACCTGGCACTTTCTTCCCCGTCTGAGAACGAGAGGCGCGTGAGCGATAAGGACGACACTGCCACGCGCATCGAGTGCCCCATCGCCGCTAAACGCAAGTGCCCCAACTGGCGTGCAGTGTTCTCGTCGCACTGCGTGTATTTAAGGGACTTTCAATGGCGACCCTTTTATTTTATCGGTGGAACGTCTGTGAGAAGGTTCAATGCAAGGCCCTTGAGTGGTTTCGTATGTATCTGAAGCGTATATTTCGAGATACAGCACTTTGAAAAAGTGGTTTTTAGCCATTCGAGTACTTATAAATATGAAATCCTATGTTAAGGAAATTTCTTCGCCAAAGTGCGTTAATTTTAAAGAAAGGTTTTCCAAACAATATGTATACTTCACGAAATTTTTAGGACAAGTTCCCTACAGAGGAGATGATTCCGTAACATGTATAGCCTGTTTGCAAGGAATTTTTTAAATTCGTATTTTACAAAAAAAAAAAAAAAAAAAAAAAAAGTACATACTACCTGTTTATATTGAAAATATACGCTCATAGGGATCTTCTCCTAAAAAATTCGTGAAGATTACATTTTGTTTGAACATATTCCTTTAAAATCAACGCACTGAAGCGAACTTTCCTTAATATGGGATTTCCTATATAAATGTCACAGTTTCCAGTCTGTAGGCAGGGTCCTCAACATGTAGGTCTTGAGGGCCGATGAGGGTGAAGTGAGGTGAGCACGGAGCGGCGGCGGAATTCAAGGGGGGTGACGGTAGATCCCCGAGAAAACCCGCGGACCATCAACATCGTCTAGCACGATTCATACATGCTAAAATCCAAAAAGTGAACCCGATTCTCCTTGGTGGAAGCGGGTTAGGGAACAGCATACGCAGACTAGTAAGAGACAGCGCACATAATTTTTGCTGTGTAAGGAACTTCTTTCAACTCACATTGTTTGCCTGTTGTGTATAGTTTCAAGTCGTAAATCATCCTTCCTGTTCAAATGCCTTTTGTAGTGACACACTGCGACAAAACTGTTAAGTCCCGTTGTGAACACACTTATTAAACATTGCTTTGTCATTTCTTGTACGTTGACAGTAAAGTTGGAATTGTAGACCAAACCTTTTTAAAAAGAAGGTAGAACACAGCTTTGCACGGTGGGACGTCCGGAGAGACGAAGAGAGTGAGAAAGATAGAAAGAAAGAGAACGCTGGAACGAGAGTATGAAAGAGAAAGAAAGAAAAATAGAGGACGATTACAAAAGAGTGAGAAATAGAGATATATTAAAGAAGATAAATAGAGGCAGAAAGAGAGGTAGAAGGTGAGATAGAAAGAGAAATAGAGACAGAAAGATATAGGGCCTATACAGAGAAAAGAGAAATAGAAAAATATAGAGAGAAAGGGAAAGAGAAAGTGTAACAAAGAAAGAGAAAGATAAGTGAAAGGGGAAGAGGGGGAGAGAGTGAAGGGTTGAGAGGGTGGAAAAGAGAGAAGGTTGAAGGGGGCCAGTGGTGGGGGAGAGGGAGAAAAGCCAGGAGGTAGAGAAGGGAGATGGGAGAGGAGAGTGGGAGAGAGAGAGAGGGAGGAAGAGAGAAAGCGAGAATGAAATCAGTAGACGTCTTGGCCAGACCTCATTCGATTTTCATCTTGTAAAACTTACTTGAACAATTTTCTAACCTCAAATCCCATTTACGTTGGTTTTGATAGTTGAGTGACTACTGCACGGCTTGTACGCGCCCTCTCCCCCCACTTCTCCTCTACGGTCGAGACACAACAGGACCGACCCGCTGTATCGTCGGAAGGCCAGCCGTTTATCTGACCGGGAATGGATTGCCAAGACGCAACTACCGACCGCCCCCCCCCCCCCTCTGTTCGAAAGTGGACGGGTCCTATCGCGGGACCTAGATCCTCTATAAAGATGCGCTAAGCCATACTTCACGTCGTCCCTAGATGCCCGGGAACACCAGCTAGCAAGCGGGGTGAAACAAGCGAGCTTTTATTCGCCCATTCCACCCTTCTCCGCGGCCGCAGATAGCGGCAGCAGACGGCGCTACGCAGGCGTCCCGTCCGGGGAGTCGCGCATTCGTATGCGACTATGGACGTGGGTGCGTCTTGAACGGCGATCATCTGTGGCACGAACCAACCTCCCTCCTCGCACACGACCGGACCATGTGTACATCCCGCATCCCAAATAAATCTGGTAGGCAGCCACCTCCTGCGGCAACAGTTAAGTGCGAGCGCTGTATTTTTTTACAGTTCATTCGCAGTTACTTCAAACTGTTCTGAAGACCAGCAAAGGTTCTACTTTCAGGCTATTCGTCCGCCTTACGCATCCTAAGCTTAATTAGGCCTAGACAGTTACACCAAAAGAAACAACGCATCGAATTCGCGCGTTCTAACTTTAATAATATTTTACATGACAACTATTTCTTAAAGGCTGTTCACGATAAAGTGAGCACTTTTGAAATCAACCTTAGAAAAATGTCACTGCCCCCAACCTGCATACATTTTAATGGGCGCAATGAGTGGCATGTGTCCAGTAAAGTTGGTAACCATGGAGTGAAAAGTAGTTCCATATATTACCGTAAAACAAAACGTGTTAGGTAACCATTTGTGATAACTTAAATTATTTCTCTCGTTATCTGTATTTTTTAATTCATTGAAGTGTAAAAAATTAGCATATTTGTACAATATTTACTTTTCTAATAATTTCATTGTTTCACTTGACCGACGCATGAATAAAGTGATGAGGCCCATGGCAATGTTAACTTTACATAAGGTGGAGGAACACGCAACGTGTATACAAGTAGACCTTAAGCAGTGCTTTCAAAAGTGCTCATTTTACCGTGAACAGACTACACCAGGCATTACTAGCACATTTATTTTCCCTCTGTCATATTTTTACTATGTAAAAATTAAATATTAAAAACTTGCAAATAAAATAAAGGTAAAAGAACGTTATTTTCATATTAAAAGGTATAAAACGCTTGTGACGCATGACATTTAGTAAACAACCAAACATGCCATATGTGGGATGATTTTTCAAAGATTTTATTCAAAAAGCGTGACTAGGCTATATTTGTATTGCAATCTACCAACGAACTACCGCAAACTGATCGATGGGCATATGTTAACGTTCAACTATATAACAAGAAGAAAGTTTTGCATATTTTCATAACAAAGGAATTTCGATGGAAGGTATATTTACTTTTAAAGGTTTCCCCGCTTTGTTAACGGATGTCTTGTCCAGTTACTGATTCTGAAGATTTCACCGATGTGTCCGCTTGATCCTTTCCTATATTTTGAGACTTGGTTCTCTTTACGACGGAGTGTGAATCTTGTGAATTAAGGTAACCCTTGTTTATCCCATAGACTAAAGATGGGGTAGACCGATCTCGCTGGCTGCGCAGAACCAATCTCCGTGTCCCAACATTGAAATGCTTTTCTGCCAACACGTCTAGCGAAAATGGTGTGGTTTGGATTTTAGGTTGGGAAACTGTTTTGTAAACAAATGCTTTGAGATGATTGTATACTTCCTCTAAACAATTTGTAATTTAGTTTGATTACATTAAAACTGGTAAAAGTATTTTACTAATATAATAGTGATTGTCATTTAAAAATTAAGATACAAACACGTTAATCACTGTTGACCATGTGACTTTAGCAGTTATGTAGGATTGGGGTAGGTCAATGTTGGGTACATGTGCAGAATACGAATAAGCGGTTTACCTCATCATTGGTCTATGGCTTATCCACGCGCTTCTCCGGACTTATTTGTCTGCTACTCCGGCACGAGATTCCCACATGCGAAAATCTGGGAGTGACCCGGCCGGGGATTTAACCAGTTTCACTATGGTGGGAGGCGAGCAGGGTAACCGCTCAGCCACCTCGGTCCCTTTAAAGAGCGAGAACCAAACAACGAGGCACATACAAATTAAATATTTGGAACATTTGCTCAACGGAAAGGATGTAGCGCTCGAGAAGGGGCGTACTATGCCAGCTTGGATTTCATTATATTCCTCCATAACATAATTACCAGATCCAATATTTAAAAATCCAATCTTGTCACAGGACAGGGGACATCAACAGTTATTTAGAAATCCAGTTTATTTTTTCGTGCGATTCGCTTACACAGGTCCCCTTATTATTTCTGTCCCTCGTGGAGAAATACTGATTATATCTCACACCATACAGACTTATATTTTGATAATTAAAGGCTGTTCACGATAAAGTGAGCACTTTCGAAATCAACCTTAGAAAAATTGTATTGCTCCTACCTGCGTATATTTTAAGGAGCGCCCTGAATGGTATACACCCAGTGAAGTAGATAATAATGGAGGGAAAGTAGTTCCACAGCTTAGAGTTAAATTATAAGTGTTAGGTAAACATTTGTGACAACTCAAATAATGCCTTTGCTTTCTGTTTTTTCATGCATCTAATTGTAAGAATTGGCCAGATTTGTAAAGTATTTACTTTTATAAGCATTTCATAGTTTCACTTGACCGACGCATGAATAAAGTGATGAGCCCCATGACCGTGTTAATTTTACATAAGGCGGAAGAATACACAACGCGCATACAAGTAGATCTTAAGCAGGGCTTCCAAAAGTGCTCAGTTTAGCGCGAACAGCCAATAGTGTAGTGGATACATTAATGCAGTTATCAATTGTCAAATCATTATAGTTTTCAAAATATAACACTCAAATCTTAATTTCCTGGATTCTGCAGCATACTAGGCTTTATTCCTAGATGTTTATTTCTAATCAAATTGCATTTAATGAAATCTGTATGGTGTGCAGAACATACTGATTCAGTATGAGTGCGATTTATAAACAGGTGAGCGAGTATTGACACACTGAATTGTGTTGAAAATACGGGTCAGACTTGTAAATATATTTTTGTTCATTCAAGCGAAACTGTTAACATTCATTTAATAACTAGTTGAAAACATAAACTGTAGAGGAAAAATTGTTCTTGTTCCTTTCGTAGCCTGTAACACACATGCGGTATGCTGCGCTTAGACTAATTCAAAACTTTGAACCTGCCTATAACACTCTTGTGTCGGAATTTGAGTGTTATATTTTGAAAACTGTAATGATTTGACAACTAATAACTGCATTAAGGGAGGGCATTTTTCTTAAACCTCTCTCAGATAAACAGATTAAAAAAAAAAAAAAAAAAAAAAAAGAGAAATATCACCCTAAGGCAGATTCCCACCCGCCATCTTGGATTTATGGCATTTTTGCCATACTCTGAAAATACAGTTTTGTATCACGTTTTTTTTTTGGAACGAGAGAGCACAGAGAATTGCCTATAGTGCATTTTCTAAGGTCAGTGTGTCTTGATTATTGTTGATATCATTGCCTTTGTAATTGTTCTCAAGAAATAATTTAGCATTTCGCCTCGACATTTACCAGCCAAAATTTAATAAATGTAGCGAAGCTGTGGCAGTTCTATAATGTTTGGGAAGCTAGTATTTCAGCTGTGTCTTGCGGGAAATTTCGATAAAACTTTTGAAATAAAAGCTTTGGCAATAAATCTAAGATGGTGGGTGTGAATCCGCCTTAACATCGAGGTTTTACGAGCCAAGGTGAGTAGGTATCAGAGCCAGGGCAAGCTGAATATGGGGTAATTTTTTAATGGTTTGATTTAAAATGTTTGAAGATAACGCGAATAGACTATATATCAATGCCCTACCTCGTTTGGTAACTTTCTTCGAAGCAGTCTGACCAGACGGGAAATTTTGGCGCTGTCACGAGGGTCTTAATGGAGTAGGGTGCCTCCCATCTTTTATTAATTTTTCTGTTTCTCCGTAGAGTACTTTCCAGATCAAATATTTAAAACCGAGGGCTGTCAGTGCATAGGGCATATCTCAAAGGCCTTGTCACGCTGTCAAATTTTTCCATCAAAATGCTTCAAATGAAGTTGAACAAATAAAATTTGATGTATATGACGTCACCGAAACGTCATTATCGCCGCCATGTTAGTCTACAAATGTTGAGCGACTCTCGTTTACATCGAACATTTTGAAAATTGGTCCGGTTCTAAAAATTTTTTTTTATGTTTGACGAGCTCAGCTAATCAGAATCACGAATGACGAAAATTCGTTCTTGGAAGAAAAAAAAAGTCGTTTCCGAAACTACGAAATGGCGAACATTGCTGGAAAATGAAAACTAAGTAATGTTATGAAGATGATTAATTTATGCACAGGTAAGCTCTTTGAGCATGAATGATATTGGTAGTAATTAATTAAAAATATTGAGAACGTTAGGGTTATCAAATTTCATTGCGAAGTTAACTTTAAATTTAGTCAAGTTATTATAAATCAATAAAAAAAATTCGGTAATTTTTTTCTTCCTGTAGCGGACTGCGCGGAAACAAACAACAGCAGTATCTCACTTAGAAAACAATTTCTAAATAAAAATTCAAACAAAAAAATATGGCACATTTTCAAACAGATTCAAGAGTATTTGATCAAATCTGTTGGATGGGAACACTCGACAGCGTTACAGGGGGGTTAAGGCGGACGGATTCCCTCCCGCCATTTTGAATTTATGGACTGTTCGCAAAAGCTTCCATTTCAGAAGGTGTATTGAAAATTCTGCAAGACATATCCTAAAATACAGCTTCGCTACATTTATTCATTTTTAGCTGGTTACCGTCGAGGCGAAACGCGAGGTAATTTCTTTGCGAACGATTAACAAAGGCGACGATATCAACAGTAACCAAGAAATACTGACCTCAGACAATGTACTGGGCAATATTCTGTACTCTGTCGTTACGAAACACATGATAAAAAATGGCATTTCCAGAGTATGGGAAAAATTCTATAAATCCAAGATAGTGGGTGGGAATTTGTCTTAATAGATACTATTTAAGTCCACAGTGTATTTTTTTTCGTATTTGGTTTTTTCGCAATCTGTAGCCAAGATAACAAATAACTTTTTTTCCCTGTCTCGCATTAGGAAATACAGGCTGAATTCGGGTTTATGAAAATTCTGTGCAGTTGTTTCTGTATGTGATAAGAAATTGATTGTAATATTAAATCTGGACAGTACGTTATGACTAGAGATAGGGACATTTCGCGAGTTCATTTTAGGATAAGATAGACGTCCAACGAGTCTGCACTGAACCTGACTTTGCAATTGGATCACATTTCATTAGACACGTCCTGGACGACCCTGAGCCAATAGCATACTTGCAAGGAAACAAGTAGCCAGTGCCATACTGCCAGGTGTGGAGTAACATTGGCTACTCTCGGAGGCAGCAGCCAATGAACAAACATCTGATGCTCTATTGTACACAGGACTGTGGAGTCTAGCCAACATGTCATTGAACTCGCGAAATTTTCCTATCCCTAGTTATGACGAGAGGTAAATGCACACAAGCTATAGGCTGTTCACGATAAAGTGAGCACTTTTTAAGGACCTTCTCAATTTTTACTTTCACCCCATTTCTATCGTCATGCTGTTTTTTTTTCTTTCATATATACACTGCAATGTAACCAATAAACACAGTGCATACATTTCACCACTCTCAAAAGTTAATGCCTGAGGCTGCAATAAGATATTTATTAGTGGTTAATGCTTGTTCGGAGGGCCTTAAAAAGTGCTCACTTTACCGTGAACAGCCTATAGCAAGGATATACCACCGCCTTAAAAAATGTGCGTACATTCTCGAGCGAGGCTGACGGACGAGGAACACGCAGGCTGCGGCCAGGTGCCGGATGACGTCACGGCGGCGGCAATCTTTGTCCGCGACAAAACACGATCCGCGGGCTGTGACGTCACATGGCGCCCGCGAGGTGATGCGCCGAGTCAGCTCCCAGCCGCGGCGTTGCCATGGCAACGGAGCGTCCAGCGGCGAGAACACACTGCAGTTATCCGCGTTACGTCCCGTAGCTACGTCTCAAGGGTCCTTCATCCCTTTTGCAGGAAATTCTTCGTTTCCTCCTCATAATTACTCACAGTTAACGATTATGGAAAATTTACATTTTAGGAGTTGTTTAATATTTTTTGTGCGTAATTTTAATTGGATGTTATCTGCTTGTTGTAAAAAGTCAAGAACTAATTGGCAAGATATAAATACGGTGACTTTTTACAACTAGCAGATAATACATAATTAAAATTACGCAAAGTAAAAATTAAACAACTCATAAATTGTAAATTTCCTATGATAGTACACGTTAGTAAAGGCTGTTCACGATAAAGTGAGCACTTTTGAAATCGACCTTCGAAAAAAAGTCACTGCTCCTACCTGCATGTGTTTTAACGGGCGCACCGAGCGACATGCGCCCAGTAAAGTTCGTTACGATGGAGGGAACGTAGCTCTATGTCATAACATAGAATATAAAGTGTTAGGTAACCATGTGTAATAAATGAAATTATTTCTTTCGTTTTTTTTTTTTTTTTTTTTTTTAATGCTGCGAAGTGTAAAACTGGGCAGATTTGTAGAATATTTACCTTCTAATAATTGCACAGTTTTACTTGACCGGCGCACGAATAAAGTAAGTGGTGAGGCTATTGGCAATGTTTATGTTACGTAAGGCGGAATAATAACCAATATGCATACAAGTAGATCTTAAGCAGGGTTTTCAAAAGTGCTCATTTTACCGTGAATAGCCTTTACCATTCGTGACTTTAAGGCTTGCAAAATGTCTTACTACGAGGTCCCTTATGGCTGTGTAAATATACGACCCGACCGTACCAAAGGACCGTACGAACCATAAGAAAAATATGTATGGGGGTTTATAATTTAAAATCTTCATTCGTACATAGTTTGAAAAGTTATTTTAAAGTTTTCTTTCAGCTCAAGTTTTTCTTGACGCCACAGATGTATTATTTTGGCGAATTTTTTTTTAAAATCTGGCACTTGGTTCACCAACGGAAATGGTTTAACTTCTAGTTAATATGAGTTGCGATTTTATCTCAAATATTACAATTAAAATGCAAGCGAGACACAATGTGTATATGTATGTATGTATGTATGTATGTATGTGTATATATATATAAAGTTTGTGTGTATACACATACGTACATACACACAACATACATAATATACTCATGATATTTTTAAAGACTTGACAATTATTTTGAGCTTCAGGCTAAAGTATTAATTTTTTTAACTTCGAGATTTCTGTAAAAAATATATATATATATTAAAAATTAATACAGTTTCTCTCATTAGTCGTTACAACCTTTCCCCACGAGGATTTATCATAGTATTTGAAATCTTTGCAGCGTAGGTTCTTGCAAATTACGCTACGACGTGCATCATACTTCTAAAAGGAACATTCTAACAGCCAGTCAATAGAAAACGTTTGAATTGACGATTCTACTAAAATTAGTAAACGAAATAAGTATTTTTTTTTTTTTTTAAGTATATTAGGCCATTTATCTATAAATTCCTGTTCTGTATTTCCTAAATACTGTTCATTAGATGCACTTTTACAATTTTAATCAAAATCATTCTCGCTTTACCCCCTCCCTACACCATTGTTGCCGCTTATATATTTGAAGAGATGTATTACTACTAAGACAACGCCACTCCGTACAGGAGAGTAAAGAACGGGGTATAAAATGCCGGAGCTACATGAAGCAAATCAGAGAATAAGTGTGGGAGGGAGAGAGAGAGATAACTACTGCAGTATTGATGTCATTCATAGTAACATTCTCAGAAGGTGAAGACATCGTAGTTTACCGCCGATCACAAATTGACTTCCTGCGTGTAACGTACGTTACAAATGCAAAATAAAATTTAGTTCAAAATTTTGATTACAAGAGAGTGATCGAAGTGATTACAGGTTAGAGACGGACATATTTTTGGGAAGAGCTACAAGTTATAGCCAGAAATTTTTTTTTCACACGAGTGTACATTTTACTTCCGCGCACGGCGAGGGTCGCAGATCTGGAAACACAAACGTCACGCACAGGCGTAAATTCCGCGCTTGCTACGTGCTGCCTATTGCGCGCGTTCGTCATAATCCTTGCATTAAGTCCTCCTGAAGTTTGAACTCCGCTGTTCCAGTGGCCTGCTGAGGAGACAAAAAGAGAAATTGAACCCAAACCTCAACAACTGTTAAAGGATGGAGAATGCAACTCCTACGTCTCGGATCAAAGAGAGCAACGACCACCCGACAGACAAGACAATTAATCACGCATAGGCGTTTTATTATGGGAAGGGAGAAAAGTTTCGTAATTGCTCCACAGAGAAACCCATTTTCTGTACACGTAAGCGGAGAAAAACAGTGATTCAACTTTTGCCCCTGGACAAAAGGGGATCGCACAAACGTCGTTCGTCTTGTTATGAAGCTCAGACTCCGAGAGCAAAGGCTGACGCCGAGAGCCTTGAAGGAACACGAGACGTCGAGTGAGCAGGAAGAGGTGGGGGGGGGGGGGGGAGGAGGAGGGAGGGAGTAAAAAATATTCCCGGAAAAGCAAAGAAAATGGAGAGGAAAAGAGAAAACGAACGAACCAGCAAGAGAGGGGCGAAGGTGTGGGTTCCAAGAACGAACGAGAATGCTAGAGAAGAATAGAAATTTTTTTAAACTAAAAAGCAAATTGCTGAAGCTATCTTTCATCGCCTTAAGATTCTACAGCCTCATAATTAATGGATTCCTTGTAGGTGGCAAGTACGGCCCATCAATCATCCGAACGCCGCCATCTTGAAAAAGGGAAAGGGATATCTACAGAGGAGCGAAATTATAACGAACGGCGGTAGCAGACATCTGTACAGGCGACAGAATTTCTCACGAGCGTTGTGTCGGCCCGTGTTAATAAGGATAATGGCCCAGCGTGAAAATGCGTAGCAAAACACGCCTTAGCTCTGCCGCACACGAGCTGCAGATATTATAAAGGAAATTCTAAAAATATGGGTTTTTAATATCCCTCTCTTCGTTATTCTGGAGATCTTTAAGCGCGTGTGTAGTGTCGTACGTGCTGCGATGAGTGTGCACAAACGTGTGTTAAATGGATAGAGCCTGGAAACTGCCAACAATCGATAGTTGTAACACAAACCTACTTTCGTACAATTTAGTCATCTTGTCGTAGGAACACTATCGATCATATACAATAGTATTAAGTATTGCTCACTTAGAGCAGGAGGGAAGGGGGATAGGCCTATTCCTGAGTGGTTAGTATATTTACTATATTATATTTCTGTCTTGTGATTGTTCTGTGTTATTTTCTTATCAATCCCCCCAACCCTTCTATTTTTCTAGTTGCCAATATGGAAAAGGTTATTTCACCTAACACTATGAATGTAGTACTGTTTATATATTTGCAAATTCACTAAACTTTAATGTATACAGTACATAACTGCAAAATATGTATAGGCTATTCACGGTAGTTAGAAATTTTGAAAACCCTCTCAATTGGAATAATAGTTAATAAATATAGTTTATTTTGGCCTTGGGTGTTGAATTCTATGTGCGGCTGAAAGGAAAGGGTAACTAGCGTCTCAAAAGTGCTCATACTACCGTGAACAGCCTACGATAAATTTTGCCTACACAATATGTACAACTATATTATTATTCGTATTATTTCAGTACACCTCGCCTCACATTTCTCTCTGTCGTTCTGTCCTTTGGATCAGAACACCGTGGTGCCGTTTTCCGTTATTTTGTTACTTATGTCAGTATGTCTGGCAACGGACGCAGTTCATTTAAACAATCAAACTAACTAACCGATGTAAGAGGTTTTAACACACACACGCACACACACATTCATGCGAAGCATTGGCTGCTGAGGTTTAGTTTTGTCGACAGCACAGCACGCTGACTGACTCAGAAAATTTACTTGATCACAAGGTGTCATCCGTGGCTGTACGCGATGGGTTATCGGGTATTGGGATCAGTTTATGAGAAATCACGTGGTTCGGAGCCTACTCGAATCAGGAGGCCTCGTCTTTATAATATGTTTTCTCCGGGCGTCTATTTAAAGCTATGATCTCGCGTCGCCATGCCAGCGACGTACGCTGTGTTTTCCACCATGACAGTCTGTATGTAAACAGGAGTTTGCGTTCGTACATACGTATATCTGGTATAGGGTATTCACGGTAAAGTGAGCACATTTGAAAGCCCTCTCGTTTGGAATAATAGTCTATAAATATATTTTATTTTAGTCTTAGACGCTTACTTCAGAGTGCGGTGGAATACACACACACTTTGTTTATTACTTAAATGGCAATATTTCTTTAATAGGGGGTTAAAGGATAAAAAAAAATGGCTGAAAGAAAAAGGTAACTAGGGCCTCAAAAGTGCTCACTTTACCGTGAAAAGCCTATAGTCTGTTGCAGCTTGCTGCTGTAAATGTTTTTTTTTTTCTTTTTTTAATCGGTATCTGTCTGGCTTTTATTCAATCTACTATTTAAAAATCTACCTATTCTACACCGTCGAATCAAATTATTATGACCACCTGCTAGTATCCGGAGTAACCGCCCTTCGCAGCACGGACAGCAACTATACGAGCTAACAGTGACTCCATCAGGTACTGATGGGTCTCCACGGGTATCTGGAGCCACGCTGTCTGCGGTGTGTCCCACAACTGTAGAAGGGTGCGTGGCAGAGGAGACAGGCGGGGAACACGACGATAGAGGTGATCCCACAGATGTTCAACTGGATTGAGATCAGGGCCGTTTGGGGGCGAGGGAAAGAACTTGGAAGTCTTGATCGTGCTCTTGCAGCCAGGTGCGTACACCTCTAGCCATGTGGCAAGGTGCATTATCGTGCTGGAAGATCACATCCTCTCGAGGCAAGTCAATCATCATGTAAGGGTGGATGCGATCGCCGAGGATGGATTCATAACCAAATAGATCAAGAGTGCCTTCTACACGGATGATGGGACCTAGAGAATACCACTAGGACGTTCCCCAGGGCATAACACAGCCCCCACCGCCTTGTATTTATCCAATAATGGATGCAGGGTGTCGGATCTCCGACATTTCTCGCCGGACGCGCTGACGTCCGTCTGTCTATGAAGCTGACACCGTGACTCGTCGGAGAAGGCTACCTGTCGCCAATCAGCAGCGGTCCAGTCACGGTATTGTCGAGCAAATTCCAGTCGTTTTCGTCGATGCACCTGTGTTAGCATGGGTGCAGTCACCTTCCGTCTACTCCGAAGCCCCATTCACAAAAGTGTTCGCTGAACTGTTGCGATAGACACGTGCCTTGTTGCCCTCTGGTTTATTTGGACGGTGAGCTGTTCCAGTGGAGCCTGTCGGTCGGCCTTCACGCACCGTCGTAGTCGATGTTCACCTCGGACATCAATGGCGCGTGGAGCTCCGCATTTTCCACGACAGTTATTCCCAATACTGGCATTCGTCCACTCACGATACACCTTTACCACAGACACACATGGTCAGTTCACAAACGTCGCCGTTTCCGAAATGCTTCCCTCCTTGGCACGAAAGCCGATGATCATACCCTTTTGCAACTCAGTTAAAAAGCTTACCTTACCCATAACAGCAGGAAGCGCAATGTGTATAGCCCGCCTGTCGGTCGCATTTAAGTATACCCTCTTCACCAGACCACGTCACTAGCTACGCGCTGCAGATGACACTTCTAGCAGGTGGTCGTACTAATGTGATTCGACTGTCTATATGTACTCTTTCTGCATATTTCTCTTATCCTGTCCGAGACCACAAAATCATTACCCCACGTCAGTGTATATGGCAGTCGCATTCTTTAATACTGCCAAGCAAATAATAATAAATACCATATACCCTAAAAAAATACATTCAAATTTTTCTTTGAGGCGGTTTATTTTACGAAAACACAATATTGCTTTAATTCGAAGATAAGGTTAAAAAAACGTAGGTTTGATGTTAATAAAAGTCTTCTTTATATGGGTGTTTTTTATGACAAAATTACCTTCATTTATAGCTAAGAAATAAATATTCATCGAGCTGCTTTTGTTCAGAATGCAGAAAAATTACTTCGCACCATTAGGTACAGTTTGGAGATATTAAAGGCTTGTATTCTAGGTTGTAGTTTGCAGTAAGTAACTCTTATCCCGACGCAAAAGTACTTAAACCAATTTATTCTGCAGTTACGAAACTGCAACTTAGTACAGTTCTGCAGACGTTTAAAGTTATTCTGAAGTGAAGTGATTCGCCAAGTCACTAACATTAATTCCTCCCAAAAGGTCACATATTCTTGCCCATGTTACTACCTCAAATAACATACTTTACAAGTGGAGTGGAGATATTTAGGCGGCTCTCAACACCGGTGTCTTGAGAGCCGATGAGGGTGAACTAGGTGAGTGTTGAGCAGCGTAGGAATGGTAGGGCGGGGCAAACGGGAGATCCCCGAGAAACCCCACCGACCAGCAGCATCGTCCGGCACGATTCCCTCATGCGAAAATCCGAGGGGCGACCCCGCCGGGAATCGAACCCGGTTCGACCTTGGTGGGAGGCGAGTAGTCTAACCACCACACCACTGCGGCCCAAAATAGAAAAAAAAATTGTTAACAACTGTCCAGAGAAATAACATATAGGTCGAGAGGGCTGTATAGGCCCGACCGGGGGACAGGAATAACATATAGGTCGAGAGGGCTGTACAGGCCCGACCGGGGGACAGCAATAACATATAGGTCGAGAGGGCTGATAGGCCCGACCGGGGAAAAGGAATAACATATAGGTCGAGAGGGCCCGACCGGAGGACAGGAATAACATATAGGTCGAGAGGGCCCGACCGGAGGGCAGGAATAACATATAGGTCGAGAGGGCTGTATAGGCCCGACCGAGGGACAGGAATAACATATAGGTCGAGAGGGCTGATAGGCCCGACCGGGGAAAAGGAATAACATATAGGTCGAGAGGGCCCGACCGGAGGACAGGAATAACATATAGGTCGAGAGGGCTGTATAGGCACGACCGAGGGACAGGAATAACATATAGGTCGAGAGGGCTGATAGGCCCGACCGGGGAAAAGGAATAACATATAGGTCGAGAGGGCCCGACCGGAGGACAGGAATAACATATAGGTCGAGAGGGCCCGACCGGAGGGCAGGAATAACATATAGGTCGAGAGGGCTGTATAGGCCCGACCGAGGGACAGGAATAACATATAGGTCGAGAGGGCTGATAGGCCCGACCGGGGAAAAGGAATAACATATAGGTCGAGAGGGCCCGACCGGAGGACAGGAATAACATATAGGTCGAGAGGGCTGTATAGGCACGACCGAGGGACAGGAATAACATATAGGTCGAGAGGGCTGATAGGCCCGACCGGGGAAAAGGAATAACATATAGGTCGAGAGGGCCCGACCGGAGGACAGGAATAACATATAGGTCGAGAGGGCTGTATAGGCACGACCGAGGGACAGGAATAACATATAGGTCGAGAGGGCTGATAGGCCCGACCGGGGAAAAGGAATAACATATAGGTCGAGAGGGCCCGACCGGAGGACAGGAATAACATATAGGTCGAGAGGGCCCGACCGGAGGGCAGGAATAACATATAGGTCGAGAGGGCTGTATAGGCCCGACCGAGGGACAGGAATAACATATAGGTCGAGAGGGCTGATAGGCCCGACCGGGGAAAAGGAATAACATATAGGTCGAGAGGGCCCGACCGGAGGACAGGAATAACATATAGGTCGAGAGGGCTGTATAGGCACGACCGAGGGACAGGAATAACATATAGGTCGAGAGGGCTGATAGGCCCGACCGGGGAAAAGGAATAACATATAGGTCGAGAGGGCCCGACCGGAGGACAGGAATAACATATAGGTCGAGAGGGCCCGACCGGAGGGCAGGAATAACATATAGGTCGAGAGGGCTGTATAGGCCCGACCGAGGGACAGGAATAACATATAGGTCGAGAGGGCTGTATAGGCCCCACCAGGGGACAGGAATAACATATAGGTCGAGAGGGCTGTACAGGCCCGACCGGGGACAGGAATAACATATAGGTCGAGAGGGCTGTATAGGCACGACCGAGGGACAGGAATAACATATAGGTCGAGAGGGCTGATAGGCCCGACCGGGGAAAAGGAATAACATATAGGTCGAGAGGGCCCGACCGGAGGGCAGGAATAACATATAGGTCGAGAGGGCCCGACCGGAGGGCAGGAATAACATATAGGTCGAGAGGGCTGTATAGGCCCGACCGAGGGACAGGAATAACATATAGGTCGAGAGGGCTGTATAGGCCCCACCAGGGGACAGGAATAACATATAGGTCGAGAGGGCTGTACAGGCCCGACCGGGGGACAGGAATAATATATAGGTCGAGAGGGCTGTATAGGCCCGACCGAGGGACAGCAATAAAAACCTCGGTAGTTTTCGCATCCAGGAGCGATATCGCCCGGGTTGAAAGAGTGGAGCAATAAAAACGAAGACTCCCCTCACCTCTTTATATCTAACCCCTCCCTTAGCCAGGTCGTCACCCTCTAGACACGCCAGCCCCCTGCGAGCTTATTAACCCCTCCTCCCCCCCCCACGGGCGAACCACAGAAGAAACTGCGGCTGCTCTTGCAAGGACTTCCCCCTTTGTCATCCCTCCGGTCAAATTGGCAGCTCTTTAAAATTTTATATTGAATTTCCTTTCCGCGGAGAAATTTGATTACGTCGCCTGACTAGAAGAACAAGACGAAGACGCAGAAAACTCTCCACAGAGTTGGCGTCCTTCGCAAGTTCAACCCCCTACACACCGCCCACCTATTTTTTTTTTTTTTTTTTAACCCCTCTTCACTCCGCCCTTCAACCAACCCGTTCCTAACAAATTTCACCGAGGGAAGGGAATGTGGCAAAAAAAAAAAAAAAAAAGTCTCTGGCAGGATTTTTCAAACAGCCGACATGCCTTAAGGGAGGTACTTTGCCGCAGATCTGGTTAACGAAGAGGGCGGACGGCTGACCTGGGAAAGTCAAAAAGGGCAAAGGGTCTGTAAAAATTCTTGTTTCACTCTTTTACTTACAGGTTTACCGGATTAAAATATAAAATATAAAGTGACAGCATGAGTATATTCTTTATTTTAATATTTTCGTGCTGCATACTCTTTACACTGGAAGAGTAGAAATTGGTTCTAGCAATTATTGACAAGCCGGATGTAATTGGGAATTCCATTTCCACGTGAGAAAAATAATTCTGAGGAACTACCTAAACGTAATATTCCAAAATTTAGGACATTTCGTGTAGACGGAAATGAACTTCGTGTGAATTTCACGAAATTCGTGATCTTGCTAAACACGTTTCCGGAGAGAAATTGTGCCTTAAAAAAAAGCGGTAATATGAGAAAAAAAAATTAGCCTCACGTCTGTATTGCTCTGGGTGAAAAAAAATAATTGTAGCATGGAATTCGATTTTGAAAGAAACGTACGAAAGTAAAAGAACATCCAATCAGCTATCGTAGTTACACGCGTAACGTATTGAAATCCTCGAGTTTTACAGTGACGCGTCCATTTTTGGTGCACATGTGTGTTTCAAAAACGTTGGACATGAAAGTATTTTTTATATTAATAGAAATACACGCCTCAGTCACAATTTTGCTATTTTAGAAATGTAAAAATATTAAAAACCAGCTATCACATAGAAATTAAATAATTCGCACTGAAGGAATACACCACGAGCTACTCGAGACATCAAGAAAATTGTACAAGGAAAATGTTTTTGCAATAAAAAATAAATGCTGAAAATAAGAAAATCCTTGCATTTTTTTGTACATGCCCCTAAATTTTTATAAAATAACTTTTGCTAAACATGCCTCAAATGAATTAAAGACAGTGCCTTACAGTTCCCCTTGCTAAATTTCCTGCGAATTGATACGCGTTCACTTTATTTTCAAATTACGAAAACATTAACATTCAGTAAAATTGCGACACTGTGATATGTCATTTTGCAAAAAAAAAATATCGCGATATTTAAAAAAAAAAATTACAGGAAGTAGTAGTTTCAGCTAATGTCTGTAAATTGAACAGTTACAAAAATAAATTCCTTCTTGGAGGAAAATGTCTTAAACAGTCTCTGTTTTGTTCGTACGCCAATTGCAAATCAACAGGAAACATCTATTGTAGCGTGGAATCTATAGAAGAGAAGATTTAAAAAAAGAGTGGCCCCCGTACTTGGATAGTAGAGCCTAAATTCCCGTGGAGAGTCTGTGAACTTACCAGAATTGACAATCAGGGAGTTCCCAGTTCACTGAAGTAATGTTTGCCAGTTGTTAGGCATTTTCATTGTCGTTAGTTAATAGCTTTCGAAGTCAACTTTTGTAAACAAAATAATCTCTCGCTTTTAACTATAGTCCGTTCACGACTGGGACAGACTTATGAAAATTAACATCTGAAAAAATATCCTACCCATTATAGGATATTCACGGTAAAGTGAGCACTTTTGAAAGCCCTCTCAATCGGAACAATAGTCAATAAATATCTTCCATTTTAGTGTTAGACGTTAACTTCCGAGTGCGGTAACATATACACAATGTGGTTATTACTTTCATGGCAAAATTTATTCTAAAAGGTGCTTAAAAGATAAACAATTGCGGAAATAAAAAAAGTAACTAGGGCCTCAAAAGTGCTCACTTTATCGTGAACAGCATTTAGTTAAACGAAAAGTATGACTGGAATGCTTATGGTAATACTAGCAGAGAATTTTAAATATCTTAATGAAAGAGGTACACATCGTCTGCCATAAATTAGCCCGCCCTTAACGTTTGGATAAATGCTCGCACTCACTGGTTTTCTGTATTATCGAGAGAAGACAAACTTCTGGGGAAAACGGTCTTAAGGCAAAGGACAGATGAAACAATACTTTTTCCTCCCTTAGAAACGTTCTTAAATGTCCTGGAGCGAATACGTTAACGGCAAAAGGCTGTTTGGATCTTTGTTGCGTGCCTATCATGTGCAGTGACGCAATGGTTTAGATGTTTATACAAGAATTCCTCGCAGACAGTGGGGTTTAGTGTTATAACGCAAGACGAACTATTCCGTTAACTCTAATGTTCTCACAACCCTTTACACTGGTGAAACAATTCCGCTTCGGCATCACAGACATTTATACAACATAAGGGTTGCAACCCTTTTTATTGACAGAAGCTGATTTTGCAGTGGTTGCAGATATTCGTTCAACTACGCATTATCCTTGGAGATTATGGAAAATCGCGAAAAATTTTTGGACCTACATATCTTCTATAACACTCGAAATAGTTTATTCTTTCATGATTGGGTGGACAAGGTTTTGACTCGGCTATGTTGTTTGCAGACCAATCACGAACATTCTGCGTTAGAGTAACAGAATCCTCTGGCCCAGTGAAATGGGGTAGGAGCTTCATACATGCATGACAGCCAATAAGGAAAGAAAGCTGTCGGACGTGTATAGTACGTTGAATCCTAACAGACAGTTCACTTTCCACGCGATAAACCATATTCTCTAATGATCCTGTATATCACTGTTCCAATCGCCCTGTAAAAATTGTTGCACCTATTTATTTTTAATTGTAAATACTGAATTATTGATAGTATCGTTTCGAGTCATTTAGAGCCAAATTACAAATTCTACCGAAGCAGTTGAACTTTTTTATTTTTCTGGGTAGGACATATATGAAGAAAAGCGGTCACATGCTAGATTATATTCGACCTAATGAGAAACAGTTCCGCCGATGAACTATAGATGCTGGAACAGCGGAGCGCCACGCGGCAGGGCTTGCGACAGTTTAGGGAGTGACAAATCCAATACGAACTCATTCGTAATGCCGTCACTTCAGACATTTACTCTCCCCTTCGAGTGTTCATTAGTGCTCCATTATCTCCGCTATCGCACACACACTCTCTCTCTCTCTTATTCTCTTTCACACGCACGGCTGTGAAGACATGTATGTATCGTCGTCCTTGTAGGCATTCTGACCTTCGGAGCTGGTGTGGGGAGATAAACTGAGCCTTCTAGTTTTGTCCTTATACTTTAAGAGTAGGATGGACTGAAACATTCCTTTTATGAAATAGTTGCTTGCGTGCGTATCTCGGTAAATAAATGCACTGCAAATACGACTTTTTGTTAGAAAAGATAAAAAAAATAATTATAAATGCCCCTATTTTTTAAATTTTTGTCATTAAGTGTATTCATGGAGAATAATATTCTAGAAGATTGTCAAATATCGCATTTTTTTTTCAAGTTTATGTATGCAGTTTTCTTAAGCGGCAAGTGAAAAGTTCAAAGATACGGGCGTGGTTTAATCTGTGTACTTTCATTGCGTGTAATAAAACTCTAATCTTACAGATCCAATTTGCACAGTACGGCGTCACGACGGAAACACTGCACGCCTTGCGCGTACGAGCGATGAGGCGTGCATGGGAATATTTTATTTCAAAAAGTGGAGGGGAAGGATAATAATTGGCTGATAGGAAAAAAGCAAACCAGGGTCTCAAAAGTACTCACTTTACCGTGAACATACTATACCATGCTCAACTCTCCAGCCCTCCTGCACGGCCATCGGCCTGGCATTTGAAAAATGCGTCACAATGAAGGCGGTGTCGGCGCTTAACCGCCACGCCTTTACATTAAGTTGGACGGGCAGTACGCGAGGAAGGCGGGCCCGGAATATTGGAACAGGGGACAGATCTTCGCGTTTTCAAAACAAAGGAACATACATCAGCCGGGTACGGACGTTGGCGAGGCAACAGAAAGAAGTATTCGTCGCTCCCGTTATCAGACAACGACTGGAACTACTGCTAAAGGGCATTCACATCACAACTGCCTGTGAAAGACAGCAACTACGTTAGAAGACGAACTGAAAATCTGTGCGTTTTGTCTGCAAGTCTATTAGGATTTTTCACTACTCAAAGTCCTGAGATATTCTTAGCTGAATTGGTAAGTAACTGGCCCCTTAAACATTCGAGTGGTATTCAACTGCGCGCCGAAGAAAAATAGATTATTTTAAAATCGACTATTTATAAACTTAACACAACAGCCATATGAGTTCATAACTATTTAGAAACCAACATTTAAATACAAAAACAATAAGAAAGTTGTGCCTCTTTTTTGTTTGTTCAATACAGTGGCGTAGCCAGATATTTTGCAAGGGAGGGATTAACTGATCGAAGGGAGGGAGTTTATGCTGGTGTTATCAGTGCTGACTAATTACTTCATAATATAATAAAATGTATCATTCTAATGAAATTATTTTTTTATCAATGGTTGATAGCTTTAGTTATCAATAGTTGATCGTTTTAATACTAATTATTGACACTCTCAAAGAAAAAAAAAAGTAGGGTAGTTATTACCCCCATAACCCCCCCCCCCCTTTTTTTCAGCTACGCCACTGGTCCCATACGTTGACGGAAAGTAATGTTTACATCTAAAGTGTCGGTTACTTCACGGAAATATCTGATTTTTTTTTCTTTTCACAAAACGTTTCCATTACTGTCAGAAAAAAATAATCTTCTAACGCAGGGAATTAACAGATCTGGCCAAATTACCATTACGAATATACCGACACATACAGATTTTTCTCTAATAAATACAATTAGTCGTGGAAAATTTCCTCGTACACCAAACTGTTATTAATGCTGTTTGTAAACATTTCAAAAATTCTAAACAATTGGAAGTTCCGTTATTGAATGGGGATTTAAGTACGCGGGTTCCGGTACGTTTGTGGCGTGAGTAAAATCAAACACTTCTTCAAAAGTTTTCACACATTCCCTAGACCGATAAAAAAAAAAACTAAACGTCTGCTGCACTCGGCTAGTAATTATTTTCACCTCGGAAGTTCGAAGTATTTCGAATTCGCATTTGTGTAGATCCTACACTCTAAATTCGAATCAGTGGGAAACCACTGATTCGCAGTGAAAATCGACTACTCTAGTCAGTGAAAACTGCTCCACTTAGATTCAGTGGAAAGCCACTGATTGTTTCGGCGAAAGAAATTTCACTGATTGAATAAGAGACGGCCGACTGCAGTGGTGAATTAAATATTGCTTTTATTGAACGTAGACAAGTAATTACGCGAGGTAAACATATTTACGATAGTTTACTATTTATATTTTTCAATTTATCGTAATTTGAAAAGCAAAAAAAAAAAAAATGTTTCGCAGCTAGCCGGGATTGAAATCGCGCACCATACCATTCGACTCTTAGGCCGTTGCCTCGCCACATGAACTACCACGCCACGATGAAGTTACACATATCTTTCTCTCGTGTTATATTTCAGCTGCGAAATCGTGTAGTTTGAAGTTGTATGCTCATACTTTTAGTGTTTAGTTTGATTTGTACCGTCAGGATTGTTGAAACGAATAGTATACATGAGTGTACTCTCTTCACCACATTAAATGCAGTTTAAACCTTCGCACAGAGCGCTGTGACGATTACAAAGAATCGAAATGAAAGACGTACAAACGAAATGAAAGGCCGTGTGTTCATATTACCTCGTAAAATGGCGTTTTGAAAGACGAAACATAGTTTAGAAAGTATTTTGTATTATTTTTATTCGTTTATTCGTTGATACACGTTGTTTAACGGTTATTTTTACACGCAGCTTCACTGATACAACAGTCAAAAATATTTAGAGACGGAGAAAGTTGCTCAGATGTTTCACTGGTCCATCAGTTAAAAAATTAAACCACTGATAAAACAGTGGAAAAAAATGACTGACGAATCAGTGAGAAATGTCACTGGATCAATCAGTGAGGTAAATATGGCTTTTTTTTCACTGGTTCATCAGTTAAATTCACTGAAGTGACTGTTGTATCAGTCAGATACGTTTGACTGATTGAAACAGTGAAATTCTCACCGATTCAGATTTATAGTGTACTATGTTAAGTGCCAGTTTTTCCCCCACTCTGACAAAAAAAAGAGTATTTTTATCTCCAGCGGGAGCTACATTAGCATCCGCTGCCCTTGGGGAGAGGGGGCTCTTCAGCGGGGTAGTAAAATGGGAAAAGGGGAGGTGGTTGAGTAGGGTGTTGAAAATGGCGCTCCAAAGGAAGACACATTTAATAAATGCAAATCCTCTGCCTGCCGTCGTTAGCGGTCGACAATTAAGGGGGTTGTTACATCTGATTTCACGCCCGGCCACACTTCATGTCCCATATTCCCCTCTCCCCCCTCCTCGCGCTCGTTAGGGGGTGGGGCGGAAAGGGGAAGGGGTCGCCAGACACCCCGCGTGTTGTAATCGTGTTGACAAGCCGCGGGGGTGGGGCATCACATTTTTATAAGGAAGGAAACGGCAGCACGCGAAAACGGTTTAAGGCCCGTCTAAAATTGCGCTGTCCCAACCGGCGTCTTAGGACAAGGACACGCTGATTGGTGCACGTGACCATCTGACGTCATGGCGCTGTCCCAAGCTCCCGTGTCCCAAGTCAACCTGCGTTCCAGATCAAAGCATTCGGAAAACTGAACTTTCGTCGTCCCGAATTGTGTCCCACGTTGATTGAGAAAGAACAAAGCTTCCACGACTTTCGCTCACATTCTTGGAATTTTTACGTTGTGACTGTAAACAGTGAACGTGCAAGGTGGGCTTTCTCAAGACAAACGTGATGAAATGCTGATTATTGCCGTCTTCGTCCAGTCTGAACTATTTTACACGAGGGATGACTCTTTAAGAAGAGTAAAGTTCAAGAAAATTCCTGGACATCAGTTGGCAAACGTATCTAAGGTGAAATTGTTAGGGGCTGTAAACATAAAAATAAATAATATTAACATCACCCATCTCGTAAACAATAAACAATCAATCATTCGGACAATACAGAAAAACCCCTACGTAACAACAAATAATGTGCCTAATTTTCTGCGGTCTGATGTCTGATTCTGAAACATAAGGCAGGATTTACAACGACCCGTCACATCCGTCCGTCATTGATCACGTGACCAACAGCCAATCAGAGATGGCCATTAATTCTATCCGTCCGTCCGTCCGTCAAAACCTTGGCAAGCTTTAACTTTCGACGGACGAACGGATGAAATTACAGCCTTGTAAACTTGCACTTTTCTTACTGGTTCATCCAGAGTTCTTTACGAGGCTGTGTAATGTGTGCAATGTTTTGTTTTTGCTGTATTTTGTTTTCACATGTTTGTTTTATATAACTGTATAATAAAATTACCTTAAATTCTTTCTGAAGAATAATTTATTATTACGTTCGGAACATGAGCTCCTTTTTTGTAATAGTAGAAATAATAAAATTATGCTTTATATGCTATAGAATTTTTTTTAACATCAATTTATTTCCATTACGTACGTGTATGGTTGTTTTTGGTATTTAGAAACTCAATCCTGCAAAAAATTTTCACTTTTCGTGGAGAATTTTTTCCTATTTGTAAGCAGTTTTGCTTTTATTAGTTTGCAGCAATGAACCTTCGACGGACGTACGAAGTTTGGTTGCAAATCGCTCGGCTGGGAGACGGACGAACGTATGACGGACGGACGGACGCGACTGGCTGCTGTAAATCCTGCTTAACTTCGGACAACGCATCTGTAGACACTGCGTCAACGTGACGTCACTTGACGCCGAGGGGGGTCGCGGTGGCTGGCCGGTTAGACTGCTCGCCTCCCACCAAGGCGAACCGGGTTCGATTCCCGACCGGTCCACTCCACAGCTTCGCAAGTGGGGAATCGTGCACGGACGATACCGCTGGTCAGCGGGTTTTCCCCCGCCCTTTCATTCCGGCGCTGCTTCATCCTCGCCTCGCGTCACCCTCTTCAGCTCCTAAGACCTCAAGCCTTAAGAGCCTCCCTAATCACTTCACACGCTAACTCACTCACTCATTCGACGATGAGATTCTGACACGACCACGTCGACAAGGACGGCCGATAGTTGAGAGGCCGTCACGTGAACACGTCTCTGGGATAACCTACAGCAACTAGCGCTGAAGGCAGAAGCAAAGTTATTTCTTCTCCAGTTACGAAGTTCAATATAAAAATTTTCGCCACTGGGTTAACACGTGTGCTGTATGCGTGTCACATTTTCTCCGTTTTGTGCGTAAGCAAATGGGATATCACGAAATTTTCATGAAGTAAATATAGTTTCAAAAAAATTCTTATTTGTTTTCTGTTGGAACCTTCGTAAAGAATAACACTTGTTCTTCGCACGTTCAGTGAAAATTTAAATAAGACAAATGAATCGTAAAAAAAAAAAATCCTTTTAATAAGATCTACATTAATTTCACTAAAATAAGTTTGTTTATGCACAGTCAATAAAGACATATTTTGTATTTTTACTGTTCACTATTTTGCGTGAATAATAATAAAAAAAAAAGTTAAAACATAATTTTTCTGCTGTAGCAGGTATCTATTACAATTCACGCTGAATGAAGACTTATACACACACAAATATAATTTATCCATCTACCACCGACTCATAAACGGCCTCTTCAGAACACCAGCACACCTTCAGGCGGAAATTATTTTCTTTACCAAGTTCTCACATAAGATATCTCGTTTTGTCCCCAACCCGAGCAGAATATACCTTATTATAGGATCCCGTCAGATGTAACCGTCAAGTCGGAAGTGTGGGAATAGACGTCCATGAAACCAACTTACTGAATCAGGGGCGTGACCGGCCCGGAAATTTAATGGGGGAAAGAGGGAGAGGGAGAGGATGAGGGGGGGAGAGAGAGAGAGGGAAAGGATGAGGGGGGGAGAGAGAGAGAGGGAAAGGATGAGGGGTAGAGAGAGAGAAAGTGAGAGGAAAATAAAAATAAAATAAATTTCTAATTTTTGGGGGAAAAAAATGAAAGCTACAATATTATTTGTTCGAAAAATAATTATTTACAACAAATGGGCTGATTAATCGTTATGGAACCACAAAATTCTATAAACATCCAATTTCAAGAGGAATCGCATATTTCTTATTTAAAAAAAAGTTGCAATTGTTTTATCTCCAGAGTGGTGAAGGGGGTTGGCATGTCCCGAAGTCCCCCTCCTGGCTACGCCACTATACTAAATATTGACATTTTTCACATCCTTTCCACTCGTATTTACCGTTAAGTAACGAGGCTTATTTGGATCAAAAAAATCTTAACGGCTGGAGAAGTGGGGAGGCTGCAGCGGTATTCCCCTCTAATAAGGCTGTGAAACCACAAGGGAAAGACAACCCCCCTCCCCTTTTACCATAAATACACGTAGGCGCCATAAAACTTCCCATAAACCAACGGCAAAATAACATAGCACATCACAAGGTTGTCACTTGGATGGGATCCCTTCACCTTAAGAATACATGGCCCCCGAGATTATAGAGACGGGCGACCAGCGCCGCTGAACATTCGTGCATAGCTTCTGCCTTTACGCTTTCCTCTGCAAATGAGATGTTTAACAGTGGAATTTTACTACACGGAATGAAAACCAATAGACTAAACTACGACAGTACAGTTTTATTTTTTTCTACGTATTAAGGAAACTGCGCAGGAGGGCTCTAAAAATGCGATTTTCAACCATTCCCGCCATTTTTTCTCTCTTAGAATGAACTTAATTGAAATTTGAATTGTAAAGAGATTATAACCGTCCCCGATGTTATGCCTGAACGTTTATCAGGACGGCTTACAAACTAATTTAAAACCCAACTTAAACTTAACACCCATTCCTTACGTAGGATTCGAACCCAGAACCCCCCAAACCGCAGACCGGCGGAACACCAGTCGACTTAATATTATAAACACCAAACTGTTGGGGCTTAGATCATTATTATTTTTGTCTAAGTTACTGATATTTGGTTGAGGATCTGCGATTCAAATGGCATGCTGAATCTGTTTGCAAACCAGGGATCTGGGGTAATCTTTACCAAGGAATGCATATCACACTCCATGTTCCACGTACGTTTGCATGGAGCATATGCATTTAGTTCTAGTGGCGAGACTGTACGGCGAGATTTCTTGGTATGGAATGGATGGTAAAGGCTGTTCACGATAAAGTGAGCACTTTTGCAATCAACGTTAGGAAAAAGTCACTGCCCCTGCCTACATATACTTCAACGTGCGCACTGAGTGACATGCGACCGGTAAAGTTGGTAACGATGGATGGAAAGTAGTTCCATATCTTAACGTCGCATAAAAAGTGTTAGGTAACCATTTGTGATAATTTAAATTATTTAATTAGGTTTCTGTTTTTTTTTTACGCACCAGATGTGTAAAAATTAGCACATTTATAAAATGTTTACTTTTCTAATAATTTCACAGTTTCACTTGACCGACGCATAAATAAAGTGACAAGGTCCATGGCAATGTAAATTTTACGTAAGGCGGAAGAATACACAACGTGCACACAAGTAGATCTGAAGCAGGGTTTTCAGAAGTGCTCATTTTGCCGTACACAGTCTATAGCTGTTGAAATGTAGGTATTGAAGGCTATATTTATATTTTTTTCTGGCAAAACGTCGTATTAAATGTGCATTTAATTGCAGAGATACGTGCAAACGCGCTAACCACGATTGCACAGAAAATATGCTAGAGTTCTCACTGGGAGATTTGTTATTGTGCGTCGTATGCCCGTGTTGCGCGCAGCGCTGGACGTCTGCATCTTCATTTTCCACAAGTCGTCGTCCCCCCCCCCCCCCCCTCCCATCCACCACAACAAGAAGACTCTGATCAGGAGCTCATTCTCAGCGTGACAAGCGGTGGCTCGCGCACTTAGCAAGACTGTAGAAGAAGAAGGGGGAGGGGGGGGGTGTCTGCGGAGGCGTTTAAGTATGCGGCGCTTCAGGGGGCTTTTATTCTCCTAAATGATTTAAGTTAAAAAAAAAAGGAAGGTCGGAGGTGGTGGCGGTTGGTGGCTGACAAGAAACCGACGACTCGACCGGGCGACTAGCGGTAATGATAAACTGATTTCGCCAAGTTGGCAAGATTGCTGGAGGAAGAAGACACGGCGAGAAAAAAAAAATAAAGAAGGGGCGGAGCAAAGACTAAAGCTGGGTTGATAATAGAAAAATTAGGCGCTGAATTATGCGTTACGGCGTGTACAGAAGAACTGGGTATGTGTTAACTTATGTACTTGTTACTGATTATCTTTAGCAGGTCGTGTGCGTCGTTAGCATTTCCTTAAGCGTTAGAAGACATAGTAATATTTTATATCTTAAGTTAAAATTGTGAGGCAACGACCAATCGGAAATGAGCAGTCGGTGTTGTTGGCGGGAAACTTTATTGTTCATTAATAACGCCCAAGGAATTTTTTTAACACGTTTGAAAAAAGAACAGTGCAATTGAAGTAGGCGTCATCATGCATTAACGTTTTTATATTCAAAACTGGAGTCTGCACGACTATTGGCCACCGACTGATGACATTTAACTTTTGCCGTCTGGCAGCCCTGCACCGAGGAGAGAAGAAAAATAAGTAATTGAAGTTTCCTGACGAGTGCCTGATGCTTCCATAGCTTTCATAAACGAGGGGGTGCGAGACTAAACGTCGAAGAATGAAGGTATTTGTATTTACCACGTCATAATCGGTGTGTTCCTTCATTCCTCCGGAGGGTTCGGGGTGTCTGCAGACTAACCACACTTGTCTTAGCACTTAGAACTTTGCAATGATAGTACACTGTGAGGAACGCAACAGTACACACACTAAACCATTGGCTAAAGATGAGGTATAGGCTGTTCAGGGTAAAGTGAGGACTTCTGAAAGCCCTCTCATTTGGAATAGTCAATAAATATGTTTTATTTTAGCCTTAGGCGTTAACCGAGCGCGGTGGAATATACGCAATGTGTTTAATACTTAGATGGCGATACTTATTTAAAACGGTGGTTAAAGGATAAAGCATGGCAGAAAGGAAAAAGTAAATATGGTACCAAAAATGCTCACTTTACCGTTAACAGTCTATGCAGTGATAGCACTAGCTGCGTAAAACCACTCTCTCCGTGTGCCAACACTGAACTGCTTTTCTGCCAATACGACTATCATATTCGGCGTAGAGAGGATGCGAAATTAGAACACCGTTTAGTAAACCAACGCCAAGAGATGTTTGTACATGTCCTCTAACGAATTTTCAATAAAGTTTAATGAATTTGAATAGGTAAAAGTATTTTAAAATGCATAGTCTTTTGAAAATTGTTCATCAGTCTTGACCATGTGGCTGGCAGTTTTAATTGGCGTGGGGCAGGTCAATGTTGGGTAGACGCAGAAGACGAAACCAAGTCGTCTTTAGCCTGTGGTCGTATCACTAGATGTGACATGAATACCTTATCCTAAGTGTGATTCCTCGTTCATTGGACTGATTGGCAAGTTTGTTACAGCCTATAAATAGGGCCACCTGTTTTTCGCGAAAATATTCCGGGACAACATGTACTCCAAAAACATTGGAGCTCAAATCCACTTTCCTGAATCGCCGAGTTCGACTTGTTTCGCTTTGTAGGTGTCTGCCAGCGAATCACAAGCACTCAGTGTTGCAGTTACCTCATTCTGATTGGCCCAGTGAGGTAAGGACTGTCTCCCGAAAAAGACACGTGTCCAACGACCAATTGAAAACTGCACGTATGCCGCGGAATATTGGAGTCTAGATTTCGCGGTGGCCGTACCTATAAACTACCAGTGATAAGTATTTCACCGAGTGATATCAGTGACTGGGTTTCGGAAAGCACGCTCGGGAAATCACGCAACGCACGCACAGCTACAGCACTGTGAAAGAGCGACTCTTCCTGCGACCGTGGAAGGCCAAACCGACGTCGTCTGGGAAAGTATACGGGCAGATCGCGCAACTACTGCTTTGATAGGCGCTATAAAGACGCCATAAATACGGGCTTAACTTTTTTCATGACGCGGCGCTAAAATGACCGTATAAAAAGTGAGCGACAGCTATGAAGAGGCCGCAGGAAGGCCGGACCTGCAACTACACATTTCTCTTTAACGCCAAGCTACGCGAAGACAGGCACTTACTTCAAGTTTACGGCGGGAATTAAAAGCACGGCTACAATGAAAACTTACAGTCGTCAAACTCAGATAAATAAAGCCTCTAACACAACTACTCGTCAGAAGGCGATCAATAAAACAAGTCCTCGTGTATAAGGTAACCCAAGATGGCGAGGTTGTCATGCAGATCAAGGTAACACGTATAGCAGCTTTTAAAACAACGTGTTTCAGCATTAATCTTTCTGTACGCTGTTCATGGTAAAATGAGCATTTTTGAAAACCCTGTTAAAATCTACTTGTATGCACGTTGTGTATTCTTCCGCCTTATGTAAAATTAACACTGCCATGGACCTCATCACCATATTCATGCATCAGTCAAGTAAAACCGTGAGGTTTTTAAATAAGTAAATAATTTACAAATCTGCTCATTTTTACACTTCATCGGATTTTAAAAAAATTCAGAAAGCAAATGAAATAACTTAAGTTATCACAAATGTTCACCTAACACTTTTATTCGACATGAAGATATTGAACTACTTTCTATCCACCGTTACCAACTTTAATGAGCGCATGTCACTCCATTCAAATATATGCAGGCAAGGGCAGTAACTTTTTTTTTTAAGTTTGCTTTCAAAATGGCTCACTTTATCACGAACAGCCTTTATATACATTCACAGTAACTTCTGACTTTTCTAAGGCCGTGCTCAAGTTACACTTTCAGGATAATCCTCAACCTCGTGCAAACAAAAGCTTAACTAAGTCTATGAAGTTACACCAAATGGACGATGCACCACATCCGTGGGCACTAACTCTAATAATATTTTGCATGAGAATTGTTTCTTACTAGACATTACCTACACGCCGATTTCCTCCCTGTTTTATTTATATTAACGATAAATTAAACATAATTTATACATTGAATGTATGTGAAAGTTTAATTTTACACAAAATAAGGTCCTTTTGTTTCAGCAGAAGTATGAAGAGTCTCTGATACATAGCATATTTAGGAAACAACCAGAACAAACCACACACCTATTATCAGAATTGTTACTAGATTGTAGCCCACCGTCCCAGCCACAACTGCTCTACTAGTTCGTCTGCATTGCCGCTACCTGCATTGAGAAAAATGTTTTGTTCAATAAAACAATATTTTTTGGTGCAATCAAATTAATTGTTTATATAGGGACAATTAAATGTTTTGTTGTTGAAACCAAGCTATTTTTTTATTCTTACTTAGCTGCCTTAAACCTATTAAGATTTGGTTGGCGCAATTAATGACTTCTATGTCTGCTTGTATATTACAGAATCGATTAAAATAGAAGTAAAAAAATGATCAGAAGTCCGAGCCCTTGCCTAATTAATGACATTTACGTCAAATATTTTCAAATTTGATAGCTTTCCTTTTATAGTTTCCTGTAGAAATTGTTTCATTGGGACGTTCTACGTCATTGCTAAGCATCAACAAATACACTTACTACCGCTATTTTAATAGGAATTACAAACAAACACTCGAGCTGGAAATACTCCCTCCCCGAAGGCAAGAGCGGCAACGGGTGTAACTCAGCTAATAATAATCAATACATTTCAGGACAGACGTAACTCACAAAGGACTCCGCAATCCCAATTGAATGTGAACCTAAACACGCTCAGATTGGATCCGTGCATGAGCGAGTGCCATAAAAAAAAAAACCACAGTCCAACTTGAAAGCTGGACGATAGCGTACAATCCGGAGCGACACTGTACGCTAACTTCGGGCTGGACAAGAAACAGTACCCACACTGAACTGCTGTTTTTCACAATGTGTAGATGTTCAGTGATCAGAAATAATTTTTTAACGTTGGCATATAAATATCAGTTTATTTATACCTTCTCAACGATACCACTAAGGTAGGTTCACCAACAGAAAGTAAAAGGGGGAAGAGTATGGCATGGCTTTCATATCAAATCAAATCAAACCAAAATTGAAGTAATCCCAACTATACAGACCCTTACATCCGTAATATACACCAGAGATGTAATAAAAAGCCTTAACATAATAGGTTCGACTGAAACTTACATATTTGTGTAGGTTTGATTCCTCTGTATACTAGCTTTGTGCAGCAAATTCAAGTTAATTTTGCCTTATCTCTTTTCCTACATTTCTCAGTTCTGTGTTACAGATATTGCTGTAAACATAACATTTCTGCCTATGTTCATTTAATATTGATAACATTAAGTGGTGAGTGAGTGAGTGAAGAGATTTGGGCGACCCGTACCATTGAGATCTTGATAGCCGATTAGGGTGAAGCGAGGTGAGTATGGAGCAGCGCCAGAATGAAAGGGCGGGGGAACGGTAGATCCCCGAGAAAACCCCCCGACCAGCGACACGGTCTGGCACGATTTTAAGGGGCTGATCTTGGGCTCAGGATGTTAATCTAAATGCTATGATAGCGAAATGTCTACCACCCAAGGAGGAAGAACTATTTTTACTGTTGCTGGCCAACACCTCTGCTATATGGCGGTAGGCTGTCGAGCGGGTGCACCTTAACATCCGAGATGGCGAGAAGGGAGAGGAGAGAGAGAGAGAGAGAGAGAGAGAGGTAAAGGCGAAGTGTACTGACCTTGAAGGCGGGGCCCGGCCGGCGCGCGTCCCTAGTGCACCCACGACGGGCCTGTGGTGTAGGGGGGTGCGGGCTGCTGGGTGGGCGGCTGGTGCCGGTCTGACCCCGCCACCGGGTGGTGGTGGTGGTGGTGGTGGTTGTGGTGGTGGCTGAAGTTGAAGTCGAGACTGCCGTCCATACTCAGCTCGTGCTTTATCACCTCATCCACATTGCAGTCGAAGCCGCCTTGCAGCGTCTCGATGTTGAGGTTGAGGTCGTCGAGGATGGTGGAGTGGTTAAGCGCGCCCATAAGCTGGCCCATCATGGTGGAGGGGGCGGGTCCCGCCGCCTCCGCGGGGCTGCGCTCTCGGAACTGCTGCTGCTGCTGGTGCGCCGCCTCCGACGGCTGCGGGTACGACGGCGACAGCTCGTCGGGCGAGGCGTAGTGGTAGGGCTGGTAGTAGGTGGGCGGCGGCTGGCCGGGGGCGGCGCCGTATGTCTGCATGTAGCTCGGCTCGCCCGGCTCCAGCTTCATGGCCCCCGCCAGGCTGCCGGCCAGCTGGTCGAAGCCCGGGGGCGGTGGAGGCGGCGGGTAGGGCGACGGCGCGCTCCAGTCGGGCTCGCCGCCGAGGATGGGCGACAGGCGGCTGCACGACGACGCGTTGGATGAGGCGCGGGGGCGGAAGTCGCCCGGGCTGAGCTGGAAGGCGGCGGCTGCGGCGGCGGAGGCGGCGGCGTGCAGCGGCGAGTCGGGGAACAGGTCGAGGCTCTCGGACAGCGAGGACGAAGGACTGGGGGTCGAGTCCGGAGGCACCAGTCCGTTGCGCAGCGCGTCCACCTTCTTCTTGACGCGCCCCCGCCGCTTCTCGAACTTGGATGTCTCCATGGAGGTGGCGCGGCGGCGGGCGCTCTTCCCGGGCTTGGCATCAGGGTTGATCATCCACCAGGAGGACTTGCCCGTGCCCTCGTTCTGCACGCGCATAAAGCGATTGTGCAGCGACAGGTTGTGCCTGATGGAGTTCTGCAACACCAACCACACACACACATCGCAGTCAGCACCTCACTTCCAACAACACACCTTCCTGTTAGTAACACTCATCAGGTTTATGCACACGGGGTATATATTCTGGCACAACCCCATTAATATTATAAAATATATAAACAGTGTGTGCTGATCTCAATTTAAATTTTCCTGTAAAATATTATGCTACTATCCCATAGATATTACACAACTGGGATGTAACAAAATTTATGACCACTGCGAAACTGAAGGCAAGGTAGCAGAACACCCCCTCCTATCTTCAAATTAAAAAAATTTTGCACCACCTGCAACTGGTTTGCATATTGAAATATGTTTGCTGGGACAGTCGACACATTACAAAAATACATTCGTCAAATCTGGCGCCATATTCTCTATACAACCAGTATGTATTTTCATCCCATACTTTTTCTTTGGCTGTGAACAATCCCTCGGCGGTTAAAAACTTTTTCTGAAGTGTGTATGTAAAAGACTTCTTACGAGCACCATGGAACATTCTTATAAGTGCACATTGCACTTTTATAATACATCACATACATATGCACTGTGATTTTACGAACAGTTGTTCGAAAACCAGTTACCGAGGTTATTTCTGTAACACCGCGAGTTATTAACAGAAAATTTTACAACACTTTACAGTGTATTGTGTCGAAATAATGTCGAATTTCAATGCAAATGATTTTGTTTTCCACAACACAGTGTGTTGTAAAGGAGCAATATTTGACTAGCAGTGATACAAGAAAAACTCTGCAACTAGTTTCCAACTGTACAAACACATGTTAACTGTGTATAGGTATGGCACTTACAGTCAGTGGTGAACCCGCAACATCAGCAAAATAAACACCTCAGTAAGTCATATCTGAGTAACTTCAATTTAAACGTTGCATTTCTAAATCATAGGGTAGTAAATAATCATCAAACCAGAAATTTTCTTAAATTCAGAATTATTCAACACTGGCCTTTGTCTTTCAAATAAATTACCAAAAATCATTATACATGAAAATTACATTAAAAAGTTTAATAAAATCATCAGTGATATTTGTGTAAATAACTTTTATAATCTAACATAAATAGATGTATATCTAACACAAAACCTGAATAAATTATATTGCCACATGTAGCATACTCGAAAGTTAAAGTGTAAAGCTAAAATAAAATATATTTATTGACTATTATTCCAATCGATATGGCTTTAAAAAATTCTCACTTTTCCGTGATTAGCCTTTGTCTGCTGGTGATATGAATTGGCTGCGCAAATACCACGTTATAATTTTACGAAGAAAAGCTGTCCATAGGTGGTTTTCCTGTGTGTAAAATAATTTTCATCACACAACATTTTTTTTTATTTGCACTATTAGCATGATTACGTTGAAAATGTAATAGTTGTGTAACGTCTGATTATCTAACACGTGCTATTTGAATTTCAACACATTTTAAGTTAGCATGCAAATTTATACACACGCACGTTTATTTTGTAAGTAAATATTATAAATGTCATATGTTTCACATATAATATTGTTTATATCATTTTTTTTTTTTTTACTCTACGTAATAATAATGTACACGCAGCAACTGAAATGTTAATTTTCCATATGTGAATCGTTGTGATTTTATCTTGTTTTATCAGGTTTCAAGTAACTTGTTTATTGTGTACAAGTTGGCAATATTTAGGTGCATCTTTTCGAATCGTCACGGTATTGGAAAGCACCCTGAGTTAAGCCCTATGTACTCTGTATTAATTTGAATATTTAACCGTTGCCGATAATGGATGGCGACAGAATGTTCCATACTCCATCTTGAATTAAGTGGGTCACGACGGCAGCAGGCGAGTGAGGCCTTTGTTCTACGTTAAAAATATTAATGAAATGTTTTAAGGTTAATTAGACCCAAAAAAGTATATTAAAATTCGAGTGACAAGCCAACGGTACTACCATCAGAACAGGTCTACATATAAAATAAGTGTGAGAAACTGTACACTTACAATAGGTATGACCCACCTTAATGTAGAGTGACCGTTACACGTACTTGAGAGTGTCTTGTAAACTTTTAAAGTAAGCGGAATCACTTCACGACACTTTTCAGAGATCACAAAGTGCCTGAGATTTAAATAAGTATCTGATTGCACTACCAATATAGACTGTGCTAGCCAGGAGCATTTATTAATATGTAATTATACAGGCAAGTAATTTATTGTAACGGCCAAGTGCGAGAACATTAGCGGCTTTTATTTTGAACTGAATTAAATCTACTCAGCAAAACTTTTAACTGTTTTTAACATTCAAGATGTCTGGATAATATTTTTTTTTTTACTTTCAAATACTCTATTCAATTAATTGGCAATTGTAGCTGGCATAATGAGAGATATCGTTATATATATAGTCCAGCTGCTGCGTACATATCCATTGCATTTTTAACACTACCAAGGAATGAAACTTTCAGGCAATTTACTTCTATGGTATTTTTCCACGTTAAATAATTCCTTAAAAATTGGAAGCCTTCCACTACTTTAAATAAATACATAGTTTGTTCCTATGTCTTCCGGCGTGTTTTGTAGTGTTGTATAGCTATGCAGGGGGCTGCACAGAACCTGATTGTGAGCAGGGCTATCCAGGTAATAGAAATTCTGTTGGTGTGGAATACCAGTAACTTCGACACTGGTTTGCGGTATGCAAAATAACTACCAGTTGGGTGATGTTTGATGTTAATTTTATTGCTATGGGTTTCTCCCAGGTCGTTGCACTTTGATTATGCAGTTCTGCCAGTACACATTACATTTGACAAGAAAACCCTAGCAGGGTTCACTCGTTTTCTACAGGGGCTAATACTCATACATGGGGCATACGTAAATTATCTCTCTCCAAGTTCTTCCCCACACAGTTCTTATCAGAGTCGTCAGGTAACACAACTACAAATATCATCTTACAGAAATGAAATCATTTGTGAAGACAAGAAATGCCTTGCGCTAATTCGAGCTGCACACAATTTCACAAAGATTTGTTTTCCTTAAATGTTAAGTACGTCAGATACACGTGAGTGTTGGCATATTGTTGCTCTACGGAGAAAGGATTTTAAAAATTTAATCGCGCCCAAATAGACACACGTTTTAAGATAGAAAAAAAATGTCAGCCCCTTGACAAATATTTTTGGGGAAAGGAATTTATTTTACTTTTACAGCCGTGACATTAGAACATTTTTTTTTTATCTCCGGTAGACAAGCAGGAAAAAGAATTACACCCCGGAAAGTAATTTCACTTGCTGAAAATTATGTCAATATGTAGCATTTACACATTCAACGTTTTTTATTTTAACAGATGTATACTTTACATATGTCTAGCCCGAAAAGGTATCGCAACTCAACTAATGCCCAGACAGTAAATTAAAAATGGGCAGGGCTTTGAAAAATTGTTTTATCCACGCCTGTGCGTAAGTTGACATGATTTTGCGAAAATATTTGTACATAGGCTGGACTTCATTATCCCACTTCCCCTACTGCAACTTTCTTTTGGCTGTTGAGCTCGTGTCTTCGCGACGACTCAGTTTCTCACCTGACTGGACCATTCAAGGCCACGATCCTTCATCTCTTCAGCTTTTGCGAGAATAAATCTTTTGTACCCAAACGGGAGCTGATATTGTAAAATCCTCTCACAATTTTGTTGCAAATCGTTTATTATGTAGTATAATTTTTTTGACACAAAAAAAAGTGCGTACTTTTATTCAATTAATTAATTAATGAAAATTTTGTTTATTTAATAATTAGTTAAAATTATACAGATGTATGCGTTGAAAAAACTACACTACATAATCAAACCAATTTGTAATAAAACTGTGAGATGATTTTACGATATCTGCTCCCGTTTGAGTACAAAAAATTAATTCTCACTAAAGTTGTAGAAATGAAGGACCGTGTACTTCGTCAGCAGACAACTGAGAAGCTTAACAGTTAAAATGATCAAATCACGAGATGGCGTATGAACTACAGTGTTTTGGAGTACAACTGGTTGTAGGCGACCCTACCTATGCGCTATGCGAGCACAAAATAGTGAGTGAAGAGATTTGAGCGGCTCTTAACAGCGAGGTCTTGAGAGCCGATGAGGGTGATTGAGGCGATTATGGAGCAGCGCCGGAATGAAAGGGGAATTAGGGGGGGGGGAGATCCCCAAGCAAACCCGCCGACCAGCGGCATCGTCCGGCACGTTTCCCCAACACGAAAATCTGGGAGCGACACCGCCGGGAATCGGGCCCGGTTCGATTCGGTGGGAGGCGAGCGCCCTAGCCGCCGACCCACCGCGGCCCCTTCTCCGAAGACGCTGACGTAGTCGGACGCGAATGCGCGGAACAACCAGACAGGACTCCAGAAAAAGCCCGACCTGGAGGCAATATGGGAGCTCGCTCTAGCACACGCACCTCCACCCCCTCCCCCTTTTTATGATCTGTTCCTGTCCCACTGGTTGCAGACACTACGGCGGCGCCACGACGCCGCGGAAACGGAGACCAATTCGAAAAATCCCCCGAGAAAGATTCAAATCCCCCTCCGGTCGACCGGTATAACTACGAAATCTGAGGGGTGGGAGGTGGGGGAGCATAAAGAGGAGGAAGAGGCCACGACGAAACTCAGGTCCGACGACGAAACTCAGGTCCGGCGACGGAGGAGGAAGGGCAAGGCGAGAGAGACGCGAAGACCCTGCCCCTCTCTCTCTCTCTCCCTCCGCTCCACGCTCTTTAGGTCGACCGCTTCTAAGGCGCCCGAACCTGCCGCCGAAGGCTCGTGACCCAATTACAGCAGCCGTAGGCAGCCGGAGCTCCGCCCACTCTTAATGGTAACTTATTCCTACTGTCACTGTCGCTAATTAAGGTACGAGGATATAGGGAGAAATTATCGATATTATTAATTTTGGTTAGTTATATAAGTACCGTTTTACGAAACGATATGTCGAAAGAAAAGTATCGATTTTCAGTACATCGGACTCCGATATTTTATGTACTGAAGGACTTGACAAACGGAGAATTGCTAGAAATATTACATACTGAGAACACGAGGCATTGCAGAAAAGTTGTAGCGTCTGTTTTTGGAGCATGCTGCCAAAGTAATGATGGAAAATTTTTAAAATTCACTTTTGTATTCAAACCGTAATTTAAAAAATACATTTATTTCCAAAATTGTTGAAATATATCGACGATTTTTTATCGATATATCGTTGAAATAATATCGTCATTTCGATATATCGATATTTTTACAATATTCCTACAAGAAGAGTGGCTTCCAAAAGATCACTGGGCTCTGCTGTACAATAATCCGGGGGGAAAAATATATATTGGTATATTTTGAATGCAATTATAATATTATTTATTTCCTATATACAGCAGAAATCACACTTTGAATAAAGGAACACCATCGTAGTAATAACTCTGACTTTATACAATAAATTATAAATAAATAATATATTTTATGCACATCTTTTTCTGCCACGAAAGTTATTTTTATAACTTAAATGAATATACATGGAATTAAATTATTAAAATATTTGTACATTAGTACCAATATATTTCTACATACAGACATAGTAATTGTGACTGCTCTACTTGATGAATACCATTTAGCAAAGTGAGTATTCTGAAGAATCCAGAATGCAAATACAACTTCAAATTCAATTGAAAATAAAATATTTATGGATTTTTATTATTTTTAATAAATACATTTTAGTATAAGAATTTAAAGAGTTTTAAATGATAAATATTTTATACACAGTGCAAATCGCACTTTACTAACAATTTAGGTGGTTTGTGTTGTAGTAGTTATAGGCTGTTCACGGTAAAGTGAGGACTTTTGAGGCTCTAGTTACATTTTTCTTTTTTATTTTCCCACTACTTTTTAAAATAAATATTGCCTTGTAAGTAACATACACGCACACGCACATATTTATTGGCTATTATTCCAAATTGAGATAGCTTCAAAAAGTGCTCACTTTACCGTGAATAGCCTATAATAGGTTGGGTTTGCTGTTAGGCTGCAGTACTCAACTGCACATCGTATAATTACTCTTTCGTGGGATTTTTTTTTTTAGATCGCATAGTTTTTCATCGTAGCATGTCAAAATCACCATTTTAGTGTTTTTGGAACGAGTTAAATAAAAGAAAAATTTTTTAAATAAATTTTGGCATGGGAGACTAAAATTTCATATCGTCACATCGCTCCTTCACATTTTTTTTCACAGGATCGAACATTATACGACACTATAGCGAGAGAGTCGGGGGGGGGGGGAGAAGAGTCGTTATCAATAATACCTATTCCCAGTATTTTCGCAGTTTTAGGATTAAACATTTGACGTCTTTGATTGTTTCATAAATATGTCATTTATCACACGCGTTCTGTACTTGTATTAACATAGAAGTACCCTTATTATTGGTTATATTAAACCTTTCTTTACATTTAATCTATACATTGTAATATTTGTGTCTTAGTAAAGCCTAGTAAGAATGAGTGGCTGAAGAGATTTGGGCGGCTCGTAACAGCGAGGTCTTGAGAGCCGATGCGGGTGATTGAGGAGAGAATGGAGCAGCGCCGGAATGAAGGTGCGAAAGAAACGGGAGATCCCGGAGAAAATCCATCAACCAGCGGCATCGTCCAGCACGATTCCCACATGCGAAAGTCCGGGACGACCCGGCCGGGGATTGAACCCTTTTCGCCTTGGTGGGAGGCGAGCGGGCTAACCGCTCAGCCACCGCGGTCCCCTGGTCTCTCGGGTTTCGCCAGTTGGTAGCGCCTTGCAAACTGACTTTCAGTAACTAGTTTACAGTGTGATCACGTGAAAAACAAATCAAGATCGCGGAGAGTAATCCATGGAGGTAATAGATGATGGAGTGGCAACAGCCTATCTTCTCTACGTTTATTAAGTGAAGCCGATGCTTTGTCCGACTTCTTTCAACTGCGCATGCGCAGGCCGATTGTTTACGTCAGCCGCCATATTATGAGTGGCAAAAGTTACATAGTAAGCAATGTAAAATATGCACCTTTTTGCCACTACCAGCCCTGTCCTTGTCTTTCATTATCGACTTCACTTTCGTATCTCGGCTTCCACTCCATAGACTAATACCTCCATGGAGTAATCGTACCGATATGACCTCTCGTCGCTTCGAGATGCATGACCACCATGGAGGTATTAGTCTATGGAGTGGAAGCCGAGATACGAAAGTGAAGTCGATAATGAAAGACAAGGACAGGATTAGTAGTGGCAAAAAGGTGCATGTTTTACATTGCTTACTATGTAACTTCTGCCACTCATAATATGGCGGCTGACGTAAACAATCGGTCTGCGCATGCGCAGTTGAAAGAAGTCGGACAAGGAAGGCATAGGCTTCAGATAAACGTGGAGAAGATAGGCGGTTGCCACTCCATCATCTATTACCTCCATGGTGACCACCAACTCCAGCGATAACCTCCAGCAGATGTGTGTGTCGAGATACAAGTGCAGGGTTCGCAATCAACCCCAGTGACGTGGGGGGCCGCGGTGGCGTAGTGGCAAGAGCACTCGCCTTCCACCAAGGCGAACCGGGTTCGATTTCCCGGCGGGGTGGCTCCAGGATTTTCGCACGTGGGAATCGTGTAGTACGATGGCGCTGGTCGGCGGGGTTTTCTCGGGGATCCCCGCAGTTTCCCTCGTCTTTGCATTCCGGCGCAGCTCCAATTTTGACATCTACGTGCAGAAAATGAAAAATCTTTCAAAGTCCCCGGGAATACATCGGCAAAACAACAACTAGGGTTTAAATCTCTAACGCTCTTAAGGGTTCCAATTCAGGAAATATTGCAAAAACATGATTTTAAAAAATTCGGAATCACTGTTTTACACGCACAAGTAGGTAATTAGTAGGGTAAACACGAAAGAGTTGGGTGAGGGAGGAGGTAGAGGGAGGAGGAGGAGGTTTAGAAAAAATGTAAAAATTTTGTGTGTAGCGTATTTTAAATCACGGTTTTAATTGCATATACAGTATAAAGCCTTCATCTCCCCGCCCTCCTTTCCCAGGCAAGAGCAACAGTTCTCCCTCCCAAAGATGACGTCATCCCTTCTGGGCTAGGTCATCTCGGCTATACAAAGCCGCGGCGTATCTTTGTCTCGTGCCATACCGCGCTAGCAACCCGGAAACTCCATCAAGTATACTGGCACTATAGTCGCGCCGGCCTAAGAACGGACTTGACTCCGCCTACTCAAGTGAAAGAGAGAGAGAGAGAGAGAGAGAGAGAGAGAGAGAGAGAGAGAGAGAGAGAGAGAGAGAGAGAGAGAGAGAGAGAGAGAGAGAACTACTTGCGAAGCACCACCCACAGGTAGCTGGCAGGCTGGCAGACGAATCTGCAGGCACTCTCTCTCACGTTCCGTACCACCGTCGTACAATTGATATTTATTGGCAGAGCTCCCGGCGGCGCTACTATAATGCTAAAAATATTTTTAATGATTTATTTTACATACTTTTATTGTAGCAATATAATTGGTCAATTCCGTAGCTGAAAATGGATGTGCATATAACAATGATAAAAAATACGTGTTATTATAACTGTTTATTCTTATTACGTACAACCATAGTAATTTTTGCAATGAACTCTTACAAACTGTTCTTTCTGAAAAGTCCAGAATGGAAATACGACTAATTTTCGATCAAAATATACGTTTAACAACGGATTTCTTAATAATTGAATGAGTAAACTGTAGCAAAATATTTTAGTGTGTGACGAAGTAATATGCTTTCTTCTTTCATACGCAGATTAAATCGTACTTTTCTGGCAGTTTTACTAGCATGTGTACTACCTTTCCATGAACTCTACGCATTGCAGTAAGGCGCAGTGTTCCATTTCAATCCCTTCTACTTCTGTCTTAACCGAAAATTACTAAGAGGGCTCCCTAGTTGACATATGGGTCTAGTTTTAAGCTGTTATGCCTATTCTAATTTATAGAAAAAAACATGGAATATTTCAATGTTAGTATTATTTCCGGAAAGAAATTAAAGTAGATATTTTGTTGATAATTTATAAACTTTGTCACTGTATCATAAATGTGGTCGTTGCAAAGCGTCGACGTCAGCTGTAAGTATCCCTCTGAAAAAAAAAAAGTTTTTTAAACCACACGGTAAATAATTCCTGTACTTGTTACCAAGAATTCTTTGTAAACTAGTTATACCAAAGAGCGTCTTGTAATTTTACAGCCGAAGCATAGTTTATTTACAAAATATTATTTCAGAAAAAAAGAACAAATTTTTTTTATGTAGCTCAACGTTTATAATAAACTTAAAGTCTAAAACACTTGCACACTTTGTAAAATTTACTTTAATTTATTTGTAGTAATATATATACGCACACACACACACACACACACACATATATATATATATATATATATATATATATATATATATATATATATATATATATATATATATATATATATATATATATATATATATATACACTGAGCGAGGTGGCGCAGTGGTAACTCAACTGGACTCGCATTCGGGATGACCCTGGTTCGATTCCCGGTCCGGCCATCCTGATTTCGGTTTTTCCACGGTTTCCCGAGATCACTCCAGGCGAAAGCGGGGATGGGTCCCTATTAAAGGCCATGGCGGAGTCCTTCCCCTCCCGTCACTATTAAAGGCCATGGCGGAGTCCTTCCCCTCCCGTCCCTATTAAAGGCCATGGCGGAGTCCTTCCCCTCCCGTTCCTATTAAAGGCCATGGCGGAGTCCTTCCCCTCCCGTCCCTATTAAAGGCCATGGCGGAGTCCTTCCCCCCCCCCGGCACAAATCTCTCTTCCCTGTGCAACTTGCACCGGTTCTAATGACCTCGCTGTCGACGAGACGTTAACCCAACTAACTACCTATTTTTACAGTGTACAGCGACAGTGCTATCGTTGTACGAAAACCCTATAGTTGCAGCTTAAAATTCCGATGGAAACAGAACACACGCGAAGTTCCCCCCCCCCCCCTAAAATTTCCGTTACGGTGCTTTCCTATAGCCGGACTTTAACACGCTCACATCATTTTTTTTTTTAAAGGGCGGTCTCTAAACAACAAACATTGATTAATCAATCACTCCCGCACGGGTTAACGTGTGCGGAGGGTGGGGGGGGGGGGGGATACACGAATATTTTCGGAAGAGGGTCCGGCGCGAGATGATTGAGCATCGCCAAGTGGCGCCTCCACGGGTGTAGGGTAACGCTAAAAGACGGCAGGGGTGGGGGGTAAAGGGCGTCTGCCGAACAAGTTACGGCCCCAGGTCTGGGAATCGTCTCTCAACTACCCCCCCCCCCAATCTTCACTACTTTCGCCCAGATAAAACCCTCCCCTACCGCGCCATCTCTGCAGACCTCAGCGCCGAGGCGAAATACTTTATTGTGCGGAGGGCGCCGGCTGCCTTTCCCTAGCCTAGCAACATCTTACCCCCTCCCTCACCACCTCAATTTCCTTTTCACCCCTTCCGCGTTCCGCGGCAATCGAGCAGAAGGGAAGGTAAGAGTAGGGGTGGTGAGGGGTTGGGCCACACAAAACTTCCCTCTCGGCTAATCTAATCAATGGGAAAGTATCTGGAAAGATTGCCGCGCGATATTCCAACCCCCCCCCCCTTCCCAGCGTCTTTTTCTCAACCCTTAGTGTTGTACGCGGGGGCCCCGACATCAATTCTTGAACAACTTTCCGTCAGGGCTGGGGTGTAGAGGAGGCGGAAGGGGGTCAGTCACTTTGGGGAAACAGTTTTGTGTTTATTTCTGCCCCCCCCCCCCCCCACACACCCCCAGGGCACATTCTACCGAACCCCCTAGTAACCCTTTCTGGAAGAGCTAACGGACCGTACCAGACTACCGGTCTCGCGCTACGTCGTGATTTCGGGAGGTTACGGGTTCAATTCGGGACGGCAGCTACATAAATGGATTTTCTCTTGGTGATTTTTTTTTTTTTTTTACTTCCCTCCTTGGTAAAGTGTTGGAGTAATTTCTTAATATCTACATTCGCAATTTCTCTCCCGTTACACTGCGAACACCTTTAATATAATGTTTGCAGAAGAAAAATGTATTACATAGGAAGGCTAACGATTCCCTTGTAAAGAAAAATGTCCCCTGGCAGTAAATTCGATGACATTATTGCTGCTGTATTCTGACCTTACACGGCAGCCGACCATGCTACTGACTACTCTGGAACATTTCATAAGTGAGCGGGTAAACCCGGGATAATATTCTTAGGAGGTACAACAATAGGAAGTAGAAATGGGTTTGCAGACAAAAATAAAGAAACTAGACTTCACTTGCACATTGATCGGCGCGATGACATCTCATGCGTGCTTGCATGCAATCAAAGGTTAGGCGAATCTACGTAATTACACTAAAGGGATTACGCACCGTACTCGTGCGCACTAAATGTAATAATATTTTTAATAAGAACTATTTCTTACTCGGCATTACGAACACATCTATTTTCACACAGTTTTTATTCATACCAGTTATAAAAGAAATATTGTTACTTATAGATAAAATATAAGTAATATTTGAATTTAACGAAAAACCATCACTTTTTTTATGTTTTTATGTTGACAGGCGTATAAAACGCTTTGTGATGCATGGCATATTTAGGAAACAACCATGGGAAGATTTTCCAAAGGTTTGATTCAAAAAGCGTGTAGAAACTGCGAATAGACTATAATTAATTATTTGTGAGTTTCCGCCACCTAATTCAACAATTAGTAGCTAACAGTATCTCGCGAACTTCATGACCTCCATTTCAGAAAAAAAAAAAAAAAATCACGTACGGCTCGTTCACAGTGAATCGAACGCCTTAGAAAAACACTCCCTGCCAATGTTTAATTACATGTGTTTTAACGTAAACACTAGTTAAGGGCGCTGCCAACCAAGCTTGCAGATATAGAGTTTAAAACGGGGAATCAATGTTACGGAAATTCCTTCCCAATGCACCCATTTTAAAGATAACAGTTTCGAATAAAAAACATTCAAAGTTTGATTATTTTAAATAACGCTGGGATGTTAATAAATCGTACCCAACTGTCATGTTAAATTATTGTTTCCTAAAATTTAATATTAAAATGTACATTTTGCAAAAAACAACATAAATGAATATATGTCTTTTTTTTAAATTTCTTAGAATGGCAGTATTCTCTGACAAAGTTCCCTTGAATATTTTTTTGTTCGAAACCATTATATTTGAAATTGATGCACTGAGAAGGAATATTCCCGATTTAAACTCCGTAACTGGAGGTTTGGTGGACTTAAGAACACAGCAGATAAAACAAATGAATGTGAATAAACGTTCAACCAAGACATCTTTTCCCAATTTGTGACCACTGAAGTTTTTCTATTTCCACACTCATCCTCGTCGAATTCATGACAATATTAATTTTTGCACCTGGCGATCGCTAGTGATCTTGTTGTTAGCTCCCTGCAGCTGTCAACAAAATTATATAAAGTTCATTTAAAAAAATCAATGTAATGTGCTCTGGGAACTTTTGTTGCCTTGGCAGATATGAGAATTCAAAAACTTACAATTTATCAATAATTTTGTTTACAAACGTTTACGCCTGTGGTCTAAACACACTTATAGGAAATTCATTCGACAGCCATCTTTGATCGCGTTTGCCAACAGAACTAGTTTGTAAGGTTACTTCTCTGTAACTGTATAAACGGCCAGAGGAACCATAACCTCAAAATCACGCCCCCAAAATTATTTACTATCGCCTCCGACACTTACTAATGCTGAGTTATTTTTTATATTCATTTAAACCTAAGTTACGTTGGCTGTTGTAATATAATGAATACCCCTATTTGGCCTGTTTTCTTTCTACGAATGTGGTGAATCTTGAAAACTTTAGTATTCTTCCATCGCACTGCCCGTTGGCTTACATGGCAGCCAAACAGACCGCATCATAAAAAAGCACCATTGCTACGTACATACCCAGATAGTTTATATTGAACGTGAAGTGACTACGACCAGAACAAGTTCCATGTAACCGCGGCTGACACATTAATGACGCTTATACGAAATTGGTTATGTCGCTTTTCGTGATTGGTTCCCTCGCAACGGAGCATCAATATTACTCCTAGTATTTACCTGCACGAGGAGATTCAGTAATTACTAGAGACGTGCAAAATTCGCGTTATTATTGAAGGACAGACTGAACTGCAAGTTACTGTACGTTTGACCGACTCCAGTCACTGGCTGGAAATATGTCTGGCACACCTCGGAGAACTCCCGAGCCAGTAATATTAGCTCAGCGATAGAGTTGCCAATCTCTTTCAAGGAGATCAAGCAGGTAGGTGACGTCGATTAGAGTGCAGCGGCCAATGAAACCACGAACTGTGCTCACTTGTTTATAACGCAGTGGAATCTATCCTGTCACCGAAAGGTAACGCAACTTTTGCACGTCTCTAGTAATTACCAACACATCGCGTACCTACAATGCAAAAATTTCCATGGTAAACTTCATAACTGCAATGGAAGGTTTTGACCTTTACATAGCATGGAAATAACACCACATGTCAGACAGCAAATATAGTAATGCTAAAGCGTCGTTACTATGCAAAGTTGGGTACGTTCCTTTGAGTTTGAGTCTTGGCAGTGAATGTACGAGCGGTACCATAGAAGTACTAGAAAATGGCAATTTGACCAATAATTTCTCGCAGTGTAGGCTCAGAACTTGTTCAGCGAGTATGAGGACGATTAGATAACGCTACAATAAACCGAATCTTTGCTATCAATTTCCTAATATGTTTTGCAATTTTACGAGTAGTTATAGTGCATTTATAATTTTGCATCACAAGTAAAGGGCGCAATTATTCCAAGGAGGCTTAAAGTAACTGACATTAAGTATCACTTACGCCCCCCCCCCCCCCCCCCGTCAAAGAGATACACCCAGACTGAACACGATCCTAGGAGTTTGTGACAGGAACTTTGGCAATTCAGTTTTGCAGTATAGACAATATTTTTTTAAAAAGAGCCCTCGTATGAAAACAAAGTGGTACAAGTGCAGTCACATGAAGTTTTAAGTATTTGTCACTTTACTAAACAATAAAAGCGGTTTAAACTATAGGGCACTTCCTCTTTCCGACGCCTAGAAAACATGATATTTTATAACCAGATATTTTTCCGGACTTCGCGGAGTCGCGGTGGCTGAGCGGTTAGCCTGCTCGCCTCCTACTAATTCGAACAGGCTTCAATCCTCAGCCGGGTTTACTCCCGGATTTCCGCATGTGGGAATCGTGCCGGATGATGCCACTGGTCGACGGGTTTCCTCGGGGATCTCCCGCTTCTCCTGCTCTTTCATTCAGGCGCTGCTCCATACCTCAAGCACCCTCATCGGCTCTCAAGACATCGCTTTTAGGAGCCGCCCAAATCTCCTCACTTACTCATTCTGGATGTTGCATCCCGAATTATCACACTGAAAAAAGATGGGGGAAAAAAAAAAAAAAAATTCTTTTGTTATTCTAAACTAAACTATCGGAGTCTTTCCTCCTTCACCAATCAATTTAAATCGTAATATCTCTTGAAGATTTACTATATGATTGCAGTTTATTTTTTAATTACAAGTCCCGATCATTTCCTCTTATAAATGTTCACGGTAAAGTGATCACTTTTTAATGCCCTTCTAAATTTTTCATTTCATCCAATTTCTATCTTCCTGCTGCTTTTTAACATAAAGATTGCAGGGTGTCCAATAAACACAGTGTACACATTTCCCCACCCTCAAAATTTAATGCCTGAGGTTACAATAAGATATATATTTATTAGTGGTTAGTACTTCTTGAGACGGCCTTAAAAAGTGCTCACTTTACCGCAAACAGCATATAGAGAAAAGTGCCTTCATTTCATATAAATTTCACTCTGGTACGGAGTCCGATCACTTCAGTGCCCATGAGAGCGCATTACCGTACGGTGGTTTGGAGAAACCCAAGACTTGTCACGTGCCGCGTTGTTATCTAACGACCCATGCAGACATTGATACGTGTTCTTGTTTTATTAACGGGGCGTTTTACTCCGCGAAATCTCAGGGGACAATCTTCAGAGGAAGCTCTGGCTCATAGGCGATGCAGAATTGGGGGCTGGAAGGGTGATCGCTGCCCAGAGCTTGGTCACCAAATCGGGAGTCGGGACGGCTCGCGGGTAAAATATTCACGACCGCGACACGAAACAACTGTGGCCTGAACCGCTGCGAGAATAATTCACGCGGATCTACTGACGGCGCGGGAGAACCTGCGACTTGCAACAGTCCTCATAAACCCCTCGCTTGCGAAACGTAATACAATGCTTATTAAAGATGGCGGATAACATAACGAGTCGTTCTTAAAGGCCGTTCACGGTAAAATGAGCACTTTTGGAAGCCCTGATTAAGATCTACTTATATGCACGTTGTTTACTTTCCACCTTATGTAAAATTAATATTGCCATGGGCCTCATCACTTTATTCATGCGTCGGTCAGGAGAAACTCTGTAATTACTGGATTTTTTTTTTTTTTTTTACAAATCTGGTAGTTTTTTTAATACTTCGACGGAATAAAAAAACAGAAAGCGAAAGAAATAATTTAAGTTACCAAAAAATAGTTACCAAACACTTGTTATTCGACGCTAAGATATGGAACTACATTCCATCCATCGTTACCGACTTTATTGGGCACATGTCACCCACTGAGCCCGTTGAAATATACGCATACAGGGGTAGTTACATTTTTCGAACGTTGATTTCAAGAGTGCTCACTTTATCATGAACAGCCTTTATCAATTAATAAACCATACACAATACAAAAACATTTTCTTTCATCATGATTACACAAATTCGACATTGTAGAATAATTATTTAAAAAGGCCAAGTACTTAGCGTTCGCCTGTTAAAAAAAATATAGACTAATTTAAGGACACAATCTACCACACCTGCGACCACGGAGATTAAACGGGAAATCAATGTTCTAGAAATTCCTTTCAGTGCATTAATTTTAAAAATAACATTTTCAAACAAAAAGTATTTCACTTGACATGTTACAAGGGATACTGTTACGTTAAAAAATCTTGTCAATTTTATTATGTTTAACATATGTTTAATTTTAAATTAAAATTTTCATTATATATATATAATTTCTCAATGTGGTAGTATTTTTTGAGAAAGAGTTCACTTCAAAAGACTACTCGCCTACCTCGTCGAAGCGGGTTCGATTCTCGGCGGGGTTGCTCCCCGTATTATCGCTCGAGGGAATAGTGCCGGATGATACCCGCTGGTCGGAGGGTTTTCTCGGGGACCTCCCGTTTTCCCCCCGCCCCTTCATTCCGGCCACACTCCGCGATCCACTCAATTCATCCTCGGCGGTCGAGTGCCATCCAAATATTTCCCTTCAACTCTACACCCGCCGTTCGAACTGAGTGGCTGCAGCCGACCTACCGTGGCCACGACGGTTCGTGCGCCGTCGGACTGGGCCGCGGGAGGTTCTGGGTTCGAATCCTAGGTAAGGCTTGGGTGTTCAAGTGAGGTTGTAAGTTAGTTTATCATCCGTCCCCGATAAGCCTTGAGTCATAACACCTGGAGACGTTAATAAACACTTCACAACCCAATCTGCGCCTTTAAAAATAACGTGTATAGGCTGTTCACCATAAAGTAAGCACTTTTAAAATCAACTTTAGAAAAAATTCACTGCTCCTACATGCATATATTGTAACGGGCGCACCGAGTGACATGCGCCCTGTAAAGTTGGTAACAATAGAAGGAAAGTAGTTTCATATTTTAACGTCGAATAAAAAATGTTAGGAAACAATTTGTGATGACCTACATTTTTCTTTCGCTTTCTGGTTTTTTTTTTAATGCATCGAAGTGTATAAATAACCAGATTTGTAAAATATTTTCTTTCTTAATATTCTTAACACTTTCACTTGCCCAACGTACGAATTATGTGACGAGGCCCATGGCAATGTTAATTTTACATAAGGCGGAATAATACACAACAAACGTACAAATAGATCGTAAGCAGGGCTTTCAGAAGTGCTCATTTTACCACGAACGCCTATAACAAGTAGTGTTACATTTTATATGTAACTAGCTGTTCCCGGCGAACGCTGTTCCGCCTCTTTCACGTTCTATTTCGCCTTCTCTATGCGTCCTCTCTATTACGTCTGGTATGTCGACCGATGTTTGATCGTGGTATCGCGGACATTTTTCTCTTTTATATCAACAAACATTTCCTGCAAGTATGAACGAAATCGGCCCATATAGAAGTTAGACTCCAGCGCCACCTATCGAAATGGAACACAACTAAAAACCTTACTCGCCACCTCAATAACATATTATGGTGTGAATATGGTCTCAATTGGTCCAGCGGTTCGTCAGCGATGATGCGGTTTAGTCACGCACAAAGGATTTTATATAAAGAATAAAATAAGCAAGGTGGTGAACGGCCCTGGAGTAGGGAGCAGGTTGTACGGCGCTCTCAGTACATGTGTCCCGCAGGATATGAGTCGAGTGTTGACTGGAGGAGTTCAGCCCCACCTCAGCTCGTCAAGGGGGCCAGCTAGCTCACACACGCCAACCGACCACGAACTACTGAATACGTAACTCGGATCCGTCTGCGGGACCCCAGACTGTTTGCAAACTACCGCGGAATAATGCAAGGATAAAGTCGTGCTGCCAGAACGATTCGACACGCCCCACTGAGCAGGCCGAGACAGCAAGGTCAAAAAAAAAAACACACGCAATCACAGCATTAATATTAACCTCGACTATCATCAAGCCCCTTCCCAGGGGCCGCGGTGGTCTAGTGGTTAGACTACTCGTCTTCAAACTAGGTGAAACGGGTTTGATTCCCGGCGGGTCACCCCCTCCCGGATTTTCGCTTATGGAAATCGTGCCGGGCGATGCCGCAGGTCGACGGGTTTTCTCGGGGGTTTCCCGATTCCCCGCCCTTGCGTTCCGGCGCTGCTCCATACGCACCTCACTTCACCCTCATCGGCTTTCAAGACCTCGAAGTTAAAGAGTTGCCCAAATCTCGTCACTCACTCCAAGCGCCTCCCTACTTTGCTTCCTAGACATTAACAAAAAAAAAAGTTAATATACGAATAGTGAATATCGGAACTCCTTTAAATGCTCCAGAAGTATCGGAACTGCCATAGCTAGTTCATTATTAAGTGATCTCTAAGCGTAGTTTACAACTTTATGCGTTAAGGTTCATGACGTATGCGTAAGAACTAAAACTGTGTTGTTCAATGTGCTTCTTCAGAAAAAGTGAGCGGAGTGAAGAGATTTGGACTGCTCTTAACATCGAGGTCCTGAGAGCCGATGAGGGTGATTGTGGCGAGTATGGAGCAGCGCCGGAATGAAATTGTGGGAGAAAAGGCAGATCCCCGAGAAATGCCGCCGACCTACGGCATCGTCCGGTACGATTCCCAATTGCGAAAATCGGGAGTGACCCGGCCGGGGATTGAACCCGGATCTCTTCAGAAGAAATCTTAACAGGTCTTGCTGAGTTTCCGTAAGTGTAAAAAAAAATAGCTATATTTTTTTATCTTACGTAAAAGGCCTGTAGAAGCGACCAATCGAAGCATCGCAGTGCGTTATTTTGGCGAGAAACTGATACTTAGAATTATAAGCAAGCATTTTGAATATTAGACACGCTAACTTGTAAGGATTTTTGTAATTAAATATGAGAATTTTAATTCTCACTAAGTATCATCCTTGAGAAACTACGCGACCAAATTAGCTGGCTGTATCGCGTGAGGTTAGTAGGTTAGTTATCAAGAAAATATAAAAAAGGAATGCTTATGGGGAGTGTTCATTGGACGGAGTTAGGAATTGTCTTGTGAATCGTACACTTTCAAAATTTTCTGGTAACTTCCTAAACTGTAACGGAAGTATTTAACCTATAGACTGTATGTAATTTCCTTATGCATTTTACTGTTTCCTGAGCAAATGCAGGAATGTTACAATGAATGTATAAAGGAAATCATTACCCTTGCTGCTTTCTCACTAAGCATATACCCTGGTATGAAAAATTTCCGAATAATTTCTTAGAGTGTAAATGAACGAGACGCGGTTCCACGTCAGCGAGCATATCATTGTAAAAAAAAAATGATGCGAAAATTGCCTGACAAGTGTAAGGTAATATTCGCAAACTTGTGGGGGAAAACATAGTTTTTCTTATAGTTAAGGTAAATTTACCTTACGACGCGTGCATCTCTTCAGCATCGTCTCAACAGCTAAGTGGGAGGACGGGCGGAAGAAACAATCTTGTAACACGCTGATACTCACTGATACTGTCACGATGTCGTCGTGGTGTCCTGCGCTAATAGCTCAGGGGTAGGGTGGCCGACTTGTAGTCGGAGGGTCGCGGGTTCGCGCCCCGGTGCCTTCGACGTGGCGGATGCCGAGTTCGATTGTAGCACTGGGAATTCGTCAACAAGTCGGTCTCACTAGAGCTTCGCCAACGTCAAAAATGTCACAACGACGTTAAATGAAGGTTAAAAAAAAAGAAATGGAAAGCGCATGTCGCCCTATCGTGATAAGAGGACAATGGTTCGCGCCCGCCCACCAGCAAGTGTCGAGGATTTTAGTGTTGAGGTTTCGGTTACTATTCGTCTGAGGAAGTAGGTAATAAAAAAAGTTAACTGTACAAATAATCTGTGATATTTTTTAATATAATTTTATTATACAATATAGATAATTATCCCTTATTTGTATGGAATTATTCCCCCACTTTCGTCAGGTACTTTTTCCGTACGATTAGGGAATAGTACTTTATTTTTCATGTAATTTTACTCTACATTTAAGAGGTAATTTTACCTTATATGTAGACGTAATTAGCTTCTCTTACATGTAAGGGAATTTTACATCAATTTTTTTTTTTACATTAGGGTTACTACATAATTCCTAGTTCATAAATTTTCAATTGTAAATACACTATAAAACCAACTCCAGTTTCTGCTTTTTTTTTTTTTTTTTTCTTTTCATCTATCCCCACTTCCAATTTATAATATTTCAATGAAGTTTGACATTTCTGAGATCGTTACCAAAAACCGGTTGTGTTACTACATAAATATTATAGATATAGATATTCAGGCTTATAGATATTCAGTGTATTATTTCGATTAAAAAATTCCCAAAATTTCAATAGCTACCTCTTGTAGCAAAGTTTATGCTTGTTAAAAAATATTTCATGCAGGCACAACTTCTCTTGAAACCTGTAAAAAAAAAAAATAATAAAGAAACAGATTTAAATCACTACTAATTTTGAACTTTATTGAGGAAGTTATTTTATACAAAGAACTAATTTTCGTTTTTTGCTAACTCGTTAGAACGTTAGAACGTTAATATTTTTGCACAATCTTTAGACTATCACAATTAAATGATTTCTAAATAATACTGTATAAGCTAAAGTAAAATCTACACAGGCAATTTGTGCAGCTTAATTTCCGAAAAGATTTAATATTATATCCGGGGAGTGAATTCAGAGACACAAAATTCTCTCTTTATTTTCGAAAGAACACTTAAGAAGTTTTACTGCACTCGTGTATTCAATTGCTAAGACACAAAACACCCTAATCTACCGCGCTCCTGACACCAAATGTTTTTTATCATAAGAAAAAAAATTACTTTTCAGTGTTTTTAATTACGGCTCAAAATAAATTAGTCCAAACACGACGCAAAAACGGAAAAGCATTTGCTAAATAATAATGCTTTTCAAGCATTATGCATCCCCAAAGTACCTCAGCGTATAAGTACTTGATCAATAGCGACATTGACATAATGATATGAAACAAATTTACCATACGCTACGCCTGACAATGATCGAAACACAAGGCAGCCTTTTGGAAATCAAGCCTGTTTAAGTAAACCTGCCGTGTATTAAGTGTTGCCGTAGTAGTTTTTTGTTTTCAAACGTTATACTGATTTCATCTTCATGGCAACAATATCAGAGAACAACATCTTCATGGCAACAATATCAGAGAACAACAACTCTAAGCGAGCGTACCCAAAACTTATTGTATTTTCCGCCAGTTTTAAATGCTAACGCAAATCTTTGTAAACAACCGCGGGTTTCTGTGCGCCTAGAGACACAGTATTGCAAGTTGCACTTAAAGGTATGAGAAGAACGAACTGGAAATGTTATCAAACACGAACCATCTACCATATTTCGAGGGTAAATAACTATTCAAAACAAAGCAATAAAATAGTGGACCAATCTTTGTTAGACATCGCATTACTCGAAAACCTAAATCCCGTAAGGTTCAGTTTGAAATTGCGCGAAAAGCAAACGTTCCAACTACAAAATTATATTCTAGTTTCTAACTGAAAATGTGTCTCGACTAAAAGCAAACAGAGATAAAGAGAAGTTTACTTCGCTGCCTCTCAGCGATATCTGATTTGGAAGGAAAAAAAAAAGGGGGAGATAGGAATCTGCGAAGCGACCGTGCCGAGTCTACGCGAAGAAGGGTTTTTAGGACTGTCCGACGGGAGTGTCCGTGACTCACACCGACAAAATAGCTTCTCAACGAACAGAATTACGTAATACGCAATGTTCGTAATCAGCCCGCTGAGCTTCCATGACCTGTGTAATGGATTAATATGTTGATATAAGCTGTTCACGGTAAAGCGAGCACTTTTGAAGCCCTGGTTACTTTTTTCCGTTTGGTCATTATTTTTCCTTTAGGCACCTTTTAAAATAAATATTGATACGTAAGTAATAAACACAGCGCGTATAAACCACCGCATTCGAAATTTAACGCCTAAGGATAAAATTAAATATATTTATTGACTATTATTCCAAATGAGAGTGGTTTAAAAAGTGCTCATTTTAACGTGAATAGACTATAGCTAGTTGGGCTTGACATCTCGTCGACAGCGAGGTCTTTCATTAGAGACGGTGCATGATGCACAGGGGAGAGTGAGTGAGTGAAGGTATTTGGGCTGTTCTTAACAGCGAGGTCTCGAGAGCCGATGAGGGTAATTGAAGTGAATATGGAGCGGCGCCGGAATGAAGGGGCGGGGGAAACGGGAGATTCCCGAGAAAATCCGCCGACCAACAACATCGTCCGGCACAATTCCCACTTGCGAAAAACCGGTGACCCAGCCGGGTATTAAACCCCGTTCGCCTTGGTGGGAGGCGAGCGTGTTAACCGCTCAGCCAACGTGGCCCCACAGAGGGAAGAGGAATTGTGGGAGGACTGGGAAGGAATCGGCCATTGCCTTTATTAGGGACCCATCCCAGCATTCGCCTGGAGTGACTGCGAGAAACAATGGAAAACCGAAATCAGGATGGCCAAACCGGGAATCGAACCCGGAACCACCCGAATGAGAGTCCAGTGAACTGGAAAGATTGGAAGGGAAGGGGGGAGGGGGATAGAGGTGGGAGGTAAGCTCCAGTGTCAAACTCGACATATCTCCTGGTGTGTAAGTGCTGCCATATTTCAAACAGCAGCATCCCCTGAACTGCCACTTGAGGGGGATGGAAAAGGGGGCGCTGGGACATTCAATATTTCTCGAGCGGAATAAATCTGACTTTGCAGCTCGAGGAGATAATTACTCCCCTTTTCGCTTCGCCCCTCCATGAGGCGACCTTGAGGGGGGGGGGGGGGCGAGGGCACGACGCCCTTCCAGAAAAGTTGCCGAGGGATGAAAAGCGTCGGTTCTAATTAATATAAACATTGCAAGTCCACTGTGGGTGGGGCTTTTCAAACGGCCAGCTACCTCCCGCTCAGGACCAAACTTCCATACGAAGCCTTGAAATTGTATGGTCACGCGCTGTTTTCCTGGACATAGGCGGTTGTACTCAGCAGGAATGAAACCAATTCAAACGGCCAGCTACCTCCCGCTCAGGACCAAACTTCCATACGAAGCCTTGCAATTGTACGGTCACGCGCTGTTTTCCTGGACATAGGCGGTTGTACTCGGCAGGAATGAAACCAATTTAAAGTCGATAAAGATAACGGCAACTTCATTTGCCTAGCTGGTATGTAACCTACAGGCCTACCCCAATTATATTAGACCTTCGAAGTGTATAACAAAAAAAAAAAACTTTTCTATTTATGAAGAATGAAACATGTCGACAATAGCTATCGATGATGAACAAAAAAACAATGGATATCATAGGAAAAAAAGAAAAGCCAAAGACAAGTAATATTTATATTTTATTATTTATATTTCCTTAGGTTTTCTCATAGCAATGATAACAAAAAAAAATATGACAATCGGTTTCAATTTCATAAGTTTATAGTACTGTACATTATTTTTATTCCAAAATATGTCAATCCAAATCGGATTATACTAACGATTTTTAAATTATATTTTTGATAACATCTTCAGAATAGCCTATACCAACCGAAAGAAATGCCAAGACTCTTATCCTCAAACATCCCCTAACAACAGTATATACAACCCGCTAAACAAATCACCAGATGTGCCAAATTATTGCTCACGAACATTTTACGATAGTCTTCCTTCAAGTTTTTTTTCTCTCCCACTACCAACTGTAGTCCTTGCTGGACAATGTAGTGATATGATTTACCCTTTACTTCTATTGATTTTTTCATGCTTCTATTTATGGCCTAATGCTTTCTGTGGGTACAAGTTATTTTTCCCCATTTTTGCATTTCACAACTTAAGGGTCCGCCTACATGGCGGTTAACCTGCACTGCAGTGTGTTTGAATTACACGTTTTACCACGAAACTGTTCAGCGCGTTCTATGTACTGATCTATGGAAATATCACTCACTTCAGACGAGGGCTGTTGAGTGCTTTCAAGACGTCACGAAGATTAGAAACACCGTTCCAGAGTACTCCAAAATATCTTAAAATTTATTTTCCCTACATTTTCAGCATATACAGATATACGCGTCAGATCCATACGAGACTACTTAAGAGCCCTGCTTGAACCTCTTCCTACATACTTTCCATCAATAAAATAATAGCATCGCCACTGAAAGTCGCATAGGTAGAGCCCCGAGTATTTCGCTGATTGATGTGACAACAGGCTAGGCTTTACAATCCTCTATACACTCGAGACACCATCGTCTGCTTATTGGTTGCTGCGATCACGCGAGGCCTTCGTACAGGACTGCTCAAAGCTCGCTCACACAGCTCATCCCTGCTTATTATTGGCTCACAGATGAACGGGGCGTGTACAAACGACTGCTGTCCAATCACAGTAGCGGGAGAAAATAAGTGTTTGGAGTCTACCCCGTAACAGAAGGAAATCGCGAAATACTCGGGGCTCTACACATAGGTAGAGGCAGCACGACGAAAAGACTGCACGCCAATTCACAGCCTTGCGCTTAGAGGCGATAGCGCACTTCATGTGTGTGAAAGTGTCACCCTTATCTGCTTCAAATGCGGGGGGAAAAAAAGCTCCAGCTGGGCGCGAACCATAATGATGTAGTCTGGCTGGAAGTATTTTGCGTGTTCGAGGCCTTGGAACGTAGGGAGTGTAAGGGCGGCCTTGGTAAGTACATCACATGCATCATCACCTTTATGTGAAAGCTACTGAACGGGTAAGCAGTAGTTTTCTTGTCAACTCACCATTAGAGATTCTCAACGGAGTCCCTACCGTCTTACGTGTAAGAATGAAGAGGAAGGTGCACTGCACTGCATGTCCCTAAGCTATGTGACGTAACCCGTTCCAGAAAATTCAATCCTGAAAATGATTGTGAAATACCCTTTTTTAGACACTTTTAACTTTTTGAAAAATATACATAAAAAATGAAATAAAAGTAAAAACTACAATTCGGACGTGAAAATTATTTTTAATGCTATTCGTAGGCAGACGCCACCCAAGAATATTCAACAGTTTATAAATTTCAGATACAACACTAAACATATGCGCGCTCTTTTAAAGGTATATGCAGACGGCGCCTTTAAATGGGTTGGCATTTTCTATCCCTTTGTAATCCTTTAGTTTGTCCATGCTGGCTTTGGAAGTCCTCTGCTGGAAAACGCATTATTTTATTGATGTAATGATACAGTCCATTCACAGTTGCTTCCTACTTCTCTGAAGATCTGCTAAAGATCTATTTCCAGAATATTCCTCCGCCTCATGCAAACAAAGCTTAGCCGAGTATAGAAAATTACACTAAAGGGACAGCGTACCGCATTCGTAACCACACGGAGCAATAATACTTTGCATAAAGATTTATTTCTTACTAGGCTTTACCAGCACACCTGTTTGCTCCCTGTTTTTACCTATATTAATTGTAAATGAAGTATTATTACTTTAAAATAAAATATTAGTAAAAATTTAATTTAATAAAAAATATGATAAATACCTTCATGTTACCTGAAGTATAAAACGTTTGTGATACACGGCATATTTACTAAACAAGCAAATAAAGCATACATGATGGAGTAATTTTTAAAAGGTTTTATTTGAAAAAGGTGAAGAATATGCGGATAGACTATATAAAAACCGAGTTCTATTACCGTCTGTGATACCAGTGATTTGTATTGCTATACGAGCCAGGGGCAAACCGCTCAAGTGCGCAACCAGCCACGCAGTTCAGGTGTGCGGGTGGCCTACGCAACAAAACTAAGGGGCTATAGTCACCAGCAATGTCGCGCCGGACCACGAGCTGGCTTCCATTCCGTAATTGGCAGGTTTTCGCTGGGGATTTCCCAGCCCCCCTCCCCCCTTAAAAAAAATTCGCCCCACTCCCTTCATCATCCAATGAACGGCTTCTCCGAGAGCACTCGCGCGGTGAATTATGGGTTGCGTCAGTTGATGCGCGCGCGCGCGCGCGCGCGCGCGCGCACACACACACACACACACAACCACTTCGAAACGAATTAGCTGACACTTGAAGAAGAGTAAGCGAATGTGCGCGATTTAATTTTTACCTGCTTATCTAATGGAGCTTTGACACGTAACAATGTAATCATGAACAATCTGCTGTAGGGTATATTGTAACCATTGACAGACTCATGGGTTACTATATACTGTTCATGATAAAGTGAGCACTTTTGAAATCCCACACGTTTAGAATAATAGCCAATGAATATGTTTTATTTTAGCCTTAGGCGTTGACTTCCGAGTGGAGTGAAATATACGTACTGTGTTAATTTTTTTAAGGTGGTTGAACAATACAAAACGGCGGAAAGGGCCTCAAAAGTGCTCATTTTATCGTGAACAGCCAATAACTTGGGAAACTTTCCCGGAGACTGCTCGGAAGTTTGCAACAGATTCTCCGCCAGTAAAAAGACCAGTGTCTCAGTTTAGTCTCGTTGTAACAATCTTCACGAATAAAATATTGCAACGTCATTCCAGTGACTTACGCATGCGGAATTCAGACGGTTGAACTGCGTCGCAGAGTATTTGAAATGCGTGTTTTTTTTCTCTACTAACCTAATGAATAAGCACCCGGTGTGCTGGTATTTGAAATTAACATAAACCTCAAACAACGTCTAACGATTTCATTCCAGACATCGCGCACATTAGAAATACGATTTCGGGGCGCTCTGACATAGCTCTGAAAATATTCAGCTCATATACACCTTGCTAAAAGCTGTTCACGATAAAGTGAGCAATTTTGTAATCAACCTTAGAAAAATGCTACTGCCCTTGCCTACATATATTTAAATGGGTGCACTGAGTGACATGCGCCCGGTAAAATTGGTAAAGATGGATGGAAAGTAGTTCCATACATTACCGTTAAATAAAAGGTGTTAGGTAACCATCTGAGAATAATCGTACTCTGATTATTTCTTTCGATTTCTGTTTTTTTTTAGATATACCGGAATGTAAAAATGAACAAATTTGTAAAATATTTACTTATCTAATTACTCTACGGCTTCACTTAAACGACGCATGAATAAAGTGATGAGGCCCGTGGCAATGTTAATTTTACTCAAGGCGGAAGAATACACAACGTGCGTGCAAGTAGATCTTCAGCAGGGCTTTCAAAAGTGCTCATTTTACCGCGAACAGCCTGTACAAATATTCTACCAATCAAATAGTAGAGGTCACTACTTGCGTTAAGACGAGGACACTTCACGCCAGTTGAGAGCCCCGCGCGCGCGTAGGGACGGTGGCGCACTTGGACGTGCACGTCAGCGTCGCCCTTATCGCTCCCGCGTGTTTCTCACAGACTCAAACGCAACAGCCGCGGGTAAGATTTCTCAACATGCGCTCCACAATCGTGTGGACGAAATTACGAAGTGAACGTAGAAGGAATGCGGCGCGGAGACCGAGTTATACCACGTGCCCCCAGAGTGACGTCAGAGTTCGTTGGAAGAGGCCGGGTAGTGACGCAACCCGCCTACAACTACCAGGAAATGTTTTCTCCGTCCGGGAGAACTTTTACCTCGTTCGTTTAGTGCCCCGTCGTTCCAACCACGTCAGAGGGCAGTATCGGATACACAAAGAGGCCGCGGGGATGTAGTGGCCAGGCTACTCGCCTTCCACCTGGGGGGGGGGACCGGGTTCGAATCCAGGCGGGGTCGCCCCCGGGATTTTCGCATGTGGGAATCGTGGCGGACGATGCCGCTGGTCGGCGCGGCGGGTTTCCTGGGGAATCTGCCGCCCGTTCCTCCCCACCCTAACTCCCCCACCCCCGCACGAGCATTCCGGCGCTGCTCCCATACTCAACTCGCTTTGACTTCAGATCCCCGTTCATTCAAATCATGGCGGCACGATCAAGCAGACACATCTGCTATCTTGGACAACGCATTGTTACTTCGTGTGTTTTTTACCCGAAGCATAAAAAAAAAAAACAACACAAAATATTTTCAAACTATTAACACATGTCTGCTTGCATGCATTAAGAATACTTTAATATTGTTGAGAATTAAAGAGCCTCAAGGTCACGTGTCCTGCTATAAGGAAACATTGCGACAGCGATGGGGAAGCGCCTAAACGAATTTCCCGAGTATTTTTGTTTCCTTCTTATAGGTAGTTTAAAACAGAGTTCAACAGAAAATAAACATCGTAAACAGAGGGCTACATAAAGCGACACTTTTCAACGATCACATTTATGTTTCAACTAGTAGCCCGCCATCGCTTCGCTCAGGTGTTACGGAATTATTAAAATATATACCACGACTACCCGCGACTACCCACGACTACCCGCGAATAATGGTTCCGTTAACGTGTGCTAAGAAAGCAGCCAAGTAGCTCATTTTTCTCCGACTTGGTTTACAAATTTTGAAATTTCCGAAGGATTCAAAAAAAAAAAAATTAAACATATCCTATGTCCATCTGGAAGAATGTAGCTTTTTAATAGTGAAAGAATTATAAGACTCGGCCATGTAGTTTCCAAGCTTAGCCGAGACATATAAACAAATAAACAAACTCACATTACCTCTTTATAATACAAGTATGGATAACCAAATTTTTAAGTTGGCAACAAAATATTGACTTTTATTTCTGCCCTAAAAAGATATTTTTCATTGAAATAATCCATTACTTTTTTTTTTTTCAGTTAGAACAGGCCGAACTGCTTACAATGATGCCAATATGACAACTAAGGAGGTTTCTAAAGGGAACTTTAGAATTACAAGATAGCGTAGGAACTATTCAGTGGCACAATCATAGCGACCTGCCAGTGTTATTCTATGTTGCCACCTTGTAATGGATAAAGTATAGCCGTGGAGGGCCGTTATGCGGGGCAGGTACCATGTTGATGGTAGAGGGGAGGGGGAGAGGGTGTATGGACGACTAGCCCGCCCTTTCTGGAGCCACGGCGGGGCGCCATAACTCAGTAAGGCGCCCAGGTCGCCGGCATAACTCAGGGCGTCGCGACGCCAGCCAAACAGTTTCGCCAGTTTCGCCATACCCCCAACCCACCCCCAACCCCCTTCACCCACCGACAACCGGCGGTGATTCACACCACCACCACCGCACCGTTACATGCACATCACTCCGCGGAGAGGCGGCGCTCCCGCAGATTGGGGCGAGCACCGAGGGATAAATCCCCGGCCGCGAGATTCCGGAACGCGCCCTGTACCTCCTGTGGCGCCTCCCTAAAACTGAAATCTAAGGGTTGCCAACTGCCGCTGGCCAGCCGTTTAACCCATAGACCAAAGTTAAGGGAGACCGCTTATTCGTCTACTGCGCATGTACCCAACATTGACCTACCCCAATCCTGCACAACTGTCAAAGTCACATGGTCAGCATTGATGGACGTGTTTATTTGCATCTTTATTTTGAAATGACAAGCACTATTATATTAATAAAATGCCTTTATCGTCTTGAATTTAATCAAAAAGCATTATAAACTGGTTACAGGAAGTATAAAAACATATCTAAGCATTGGTGTACACACTTTTCTAAGCTAAAATCCAAACCATGCCGTTCTCGCTAGACATGTTGGCATAAAAAAACAGTTCAATGCTGGGACACCGAAATTGGTTGTGCGCAGCCAGCGAATCGGTCTACCTCATCTTTAGTCTATGGTGTAACCGAGCGCTTTTTAAAAAAAACCATGATTAATTTCTTTCGCCAGGCAATCGTCACTTATACGGACACAAAACTGTGGCACGGTCTCTATTATTCGCAAGAGGGAACATGAGGTAGAGTGCCCGTGCTAGCTGCGGCATAAACATCTTTGTCGCAATACTGAATAGCTTCATAGAAGTTCAAAATAACTACGTTTAAAATATACTTTCTCCAGATATATCTAATTACACAGCGGAATCAAATGTAAAAACAAATATTGCATCTTTAATGCGATATTGTCATAACTTTATAACTGTTTCACGGCAAAAGGATTGTGCTTTTTTTTTTTTTTTAATGTTTTACAAGTGCTATGCCATGACACAAAATTGAAGTATTAAAACTGTTAATAAATAACAGCGCGCCATAAAATAATCTTTAACGCATACTATATGTGCAAATATGAAACGTTAATGTTAACTTATTAAATCTCCATTCCCAAATGCAACATCCATTTGTATGCCGTGCATCAATTAAAAGTTATTAGAATGGTGACAAAGTGTTTCACTTTCTTAATGATAAAATATCCCCCTCTTTCCGGAACGAATATTGGAAAAAACCCAACTTTGTGGTTAATAACAGTCTTGCATTCAAGGAACCGTTAGCTTACGCTACAACAACCCTAACTCGGAAGCTACAACAACCCTTACTCGGAAGCTACAATAATGTGAACGCAATGTTAACATTGTTGATACTAAGATTATCAAACGCATCACTTCATTTCCCAATAGGTTATATGCAGCATCCAACGAAACACTTCATCCGACTCCAGAATGCACAACTTACCAGAAAATGCGAATAAGAATTCATATATTTTGTAACACTGAAAATGCTTCGAATATTTTCAAATAATTTTAATCACGGATTTCGTGAGCGTGCATTACACCCACACAAATTATATAATGTTCATCAAATCAGTTACAAAAAAATTTTTTATTTTCAACTTCAGTACAAATATTCTTTAAATACAACAGTAACATGTATGCTCTACTTGAAAGCTTCATTGCATACTGTGTTTTCTCAAGCACCTAAAATTGAAATACGCTTAAATTGTGATTAAAAATATATTAGTTTATTGTTTTAACATTTAAGTAAATAAAACCCAGCTAAATATTTTTCAATGTAACAAAATGTGTGCATTCTTCTATCTGCAGCAAACATCGTACCTTTCTGGCAATTCTGGAGGTGCGTGTGCTAATTTCTAGCAAGTTCTGCATTGGAAGACACTCTACCTCTACCACAGAACGCGTGAAATAACCAGCAGAGATTTTTTTTCCAAGTACACATTTCAAAATTACCCACGAACTTGCCACGTCAACACTGACAGAAATTCCCACGAGTTACGTTTAACTCTGCGTACAGTTAAAAAGTTGGCCATTGTCCATCATTATAGGCTGTTCACAGTAAAATGAGCACCTTTGAAAGCTCTGCTTAAGATCTATTTGTATGCACAGTGTGTGTGTGTGTGTGTGTGTTCTTCCGCCTCATGCAAAATTAACATTGATGTGGGCCTCGTCACTTTATTCATGCGTCTTTCAAGTGAAACTCTGAAATTATTACAGAATAAAATGTTTTGAAAATCTGCTCCTTTTAACACGTCGATGCATTAAAATAACAGGAAGTGAAAGAAATAATTAAAGTTGTCACAAATGGTTATCCGACACTTTTTATTCGACGTTAATATATGGAACTACTTTCCATTCATTTGTTACCAACTTTACTGGGCGGATGTCCCTCAGTTCGTCCGTTTAAATATGTGCAGGTAGGGATAGTGACCTTTCTCTAAGGTTGATTTCAAAAGTTCTCACTTTATCGTGAACAGCCTATACCAGGATGTACAGCGGGCACACGCTCATAAAGAAGCGAGGTGTTGTAATCGCTGTGGAAGAAGTGACCCAGTTTGCGAGGGAAGCGACAGTACACCGGAGATATTAAAACGAGACGCCTCCCCTCGTAGAACCAAGCGTCGACAAGGGAGCAGGTTGCCTCCCCTGCCTGTTACATTAGATCATCTGTGATGGATGGCGCGGCAGGTCTGATTCACGACGACAGCTAGTTCGCTCTGCCGAGGTCTGTGCTTCGAGGACTGGTACAGGCAGCTCTTCGCGACTGTTGCAAGGCAATTAAGAGCGCTGTGCGCTTAAATATGTTCCGTGAAAAGGCTAAAGGACAATGTGAATTCTCTATCCATCGTTTCTCAAGGGACTGGCAAAAAAATTTTCTACACAGGCTGTTTACGGTAAAATGAGCACTTTTGAAAACATCCTTTGAAAAATGCCACTGCCCCTACATGCATATGTTTTAACGAGCACACTGACCAACATGCGCGTATTAAAGTTGGTACCGACAGAGGAGAAAGTAGTCCCATTTCTTAACGCTGAATTAAAAATGTTAGGTTAAACATTTGCGAATATTAAACAATTAATTTTACTTCGAGGTTTTTAATGCTAAATAAATGTAAATATTAACAAATACGTAAGATATTTACTATCTTAATAATTTTACATATTTCAATTGGGCGACTAATGATTAAAGTGATCAGGCCCATGGCAATGTTAATTTTACTTGTGGTGGAAGAATACACAATGCGCACACAAGTAGATCTTAGGCAGGGCTTTCAAAAGTGCTCAGTTTACCGTGGACAGCCCATGCATGTGAACTTTCAATGCATGTGGTCTTGAAATGCAGGTAAATTAAAAAAAAAAAAAATGGGGCCCAACGGAATATGTTCGATGGATGCGGACTTCGCACAGAGGTTCCACTGTGTGCAATTTACATGTTTTTTTCTTTTTTACTTTTATCGCATTAAGTGTATTCAAAACAAAAATTGATTCGTGAAAAAATATATTAAAAACACATTTTAGAGCTTTCTGCGTGCGTGGTTTCCGTAAAAGCCAGGAGAAAATTGCGACTACGCAGACGCAGCTTTCATCTGCGGGCTTTCATAGTGTGTAATGAAGTCCCAGTGTTACAGACATGGCCCAATCGCGGTCTTCTTAGCCCCGCTAAACTGCTACTTCCAGGATATCATTCCGCCTAGTGCAAACAAAGCTTAACCAATTACACCAAAGGGACAACGCACCGCATTCATGCGCACTCTGTGTAGTAATATTTTGCATGCGAACCATTTCTTACTGGCATTCGGTTGTCTCCCCGTTTTATTTGTATTCATTAAAAATTAAATATTATAATTTATATACAAAAATATTAAAATGTTCAATTTAAAATAAAAAAACTTTTACGGCAACAGAAGAATAACACGCTTGTGATACATGGGATATTGAAGAAATATCTTAACACGTCATACATGGGGAGATTTCCATTTACGCCGTCACTCAAAATATACGCATCAGATAGACAGGAAGCTACTCAAGCCCTCAAAGAGCCCTGTGCTGAAGCTTCCTACAGAGTTTCCAACAGTAAATTAATTGGGTCACCGCGCGGAGTGACGATAACCCTGCACGCCATCTCCATCTCATGGCCTTGCGCTTAGCGGCGATGGCGCACTTGATGCGCGTGACAGTGTCGACCTTAATGCTCCCGCGCTTCTCGGGTGAAATCGTCGTTTGCACGTAAACGCGTGTCTCTGTAAATAAATGTTCTGAAAATACGAAGTTTTGCCAGAAAGGATAAAAAAAAATAACTATTGCCTATATCGCTATATTTTTACTTTTAACATATTAAGTGTACTAATAGAGAAAAAATATCGCGCGAATGGTCATACTTCGCATTTTAAAAGCTTGCCTATGAGGTTCCTTTAAGTGGTAAAATAGAAAAGTACGACTATACGCAGATAGTGTGATCTGTGTACTTTCATCGCGTGTAATAAAACCACACAGTTACATAGCTAGTTTACACAGTAAAGCGTCACGACGGAAACACTGCACGCCTTGCGCGTATAGGCTATTCACGATAAAAATGAGCACTTTTGAAAGCCTTGCTTAAGATCTACTTGTATACACGTTGTGTATTTTTCCCCCTGATGTTAGATTAACACTGTGATGTGCGACATCACTTTATTCATGCGTCGGTCAAGTGAAAGTGTGACATTATTAGAAAAGTAAATATTTTACAAATCTGCTCATTTTTACACTTCGATTAAAAAAAAAATAAAAATAAGTTAACAGAAATGGTTAACTAACACTTTTCATTCGACGTTACGATACGGAACTACTTTTCCATCCATCGTTACAAACTTAACTAGGCGCATGTCACTCACGGCGCCCGTTGAAATATAGATAGGTAAAGGCCGTTCACAATAAAGTGAGCACTTTCGAAGCCCTAGTTACTTTTTTCTTTCAACTAATTTATATCCTTCCACCACTTGTTAATGTCAACCCAGCCATGTGAGTAATAAACACAGTGTATACATTCACCATACCCAAAACCAAAAGTCCGAGGCCACAGTGACATGTATTTATTGGTTATTATGCCTGGTGAAACAGCTTCGAAAAATGCTCACTGTATCGTGAACAGCCTTTAGGTGCGATGAGGCGCTAGGCGTGCGTGTTAAGTGTCGCCCGTTTATGTACGTGTGAAGCAGGCGTTGTCACGTGACACATGAGGTCCCCGATGATGCCATCCACGAGGTGGACTGAAGCTACGACGCGGGGAACCAGCTCGGCGTCCCAAGGTCGACGGGAACCCGCTGCCGGGGGCCTGGGGCAAGGTCCATCCCACGTGACGATGTGACGTCACTGCCACACCTACGGCAGCCTCGCGCTGCCAATCAGGGAGACGCGGCCGGCCGTTTGGCGCGATCGGCCCGATGGAGATCAGTAAGCAGGCGCAGTAGTGAATATAGCTACTATATACTCGCGCTTTCTTCACACTTATTTTTTTTACTCAAACCTTCGTACGGCGTGTTTGGTCATTTCCTAGGGGGAAAAATGCCACGTTTAACACGCTGAGGTCTGCACACATTTACTGGCACTTAATGGGAATGGTGCACGCAAATCGTACGTTTATATCATTTTTGTCATAACTTGCTTTACAGAGGATTTTTCAAAAATGTTGGCTCCAACAAGACGTAAATATCTATTATGAGCACATTCTTACATTGTTACAAATTTACTGCGTTCGTTATTCTCGGAGCACTGATTTAAGATAAGAAAACAAAAATTCTTTCGTTTCTTCCATCAGCGCTGCGAGAATAATGACGGCAGTAAATATCTAACAACGTAAAAAGGCCTTCAAAATTATTACTTGGGTCCTGTCGAGCCAAAAATTTCGACGAACCCTTTGGAAAACGACTTATATCGAAAATCGGGCAAATATATGCTGCTTCCATGCATAATTGCCCTTAAGACAAATTAGAAGTGAGTCACTTATATCCATTACTGCAAGAACACCGGTTCTGTTGGTGTCTGTGTTAGAACTCACCATCGTCCTATTGGTCCATACCACGCCGGACACTAACCCCTCCTTTATATTGATCATTACTGGCTGGTCATCAACCAATGGAGAGCAGAGCTGATATTGACCCAATCAATCATGTCCTTTTGAGTGGCTATAAAAAATTTCTACCGTTAGCAACATCATTGTTACTGCGCTGTGGTGTTCTTGTGGAGGCCATGTTCAACAGTAGCAGAACAAAGACTGCACATCCATGTGAGTTTTTTTCTGAACAACAAAGAAATCTTCAAATTAGCTTTGCTCGAGCTACACTCGAGCATAGTCTACAATGTGTTAAATGGGTTTTATACGTGTGTTAACATAAAAGTGCCTTACTTCTGCTTAAACTGAATGTTTACGTATGTGTGTATATATATGTATATATATATAATATTTCATTTACAACTAATATGACTAGAAACAGGGAGAAAATAAGTGTGTTGGTAATGCCTAGTAGGAAATAGTTCTCACGCAAAATGCGCACAAATGCGGTGAGCCGTTTCTTTGGTGTAATTGTCTATACTTGGTTAAGCTTTGTTTGCATGAGGCGGAGGCATGTCCTGGAGTTCGAACTTTTGCAGAAAGCTGGAAGTATCCGTGAATGACTCTTAGAGCTCCATTATACAGGAGGCTTCTTGAGGTGGGACATCGTGCATTGTGTTTAAATAACTGTACATTCTTATAGGCTGTTCACGGTAATGTTACTACTTTTGAGGCCCTAGTTGCAAATTTATTTCAGCCACTTTTTATCATTTAACTACATTTTTATAAGAAATATTGGCATGTAAGTAATAAACACAGTGTGTAGATTTCAACGCACTGGGAACTAACGTCTAATACTACAATAAAATATATTTTTTGACTATTATTCCAAATGAGACGGCTTTCAGAAGTGCTCACTTCATCGGGGAATAGCCTATAGCCGTGATCATTAAGGCCCCCGCCAACCTGACTCTGCAAAGTTTTTTAAATACACGTTTATCTGCGAAACTAAACAGCCGTCCAGTGTGCTGCTTATCTACGAAAATAACACACACCTTTAGACGATGGCTGTTGAGTGCTTTCAAGACGGCACGGGATATCCCGTTACCCTCACCCTTGCATTCCGGCGTTGCTCCATTCTCACCTCATTTCACCCTCATTGCCTCTCAAAACCTCGTTGTTAAGAGCTGCCCAAATCTCTGAACTCAACAACAGCAATCGAGTCTCGAAATCCAGCTCCGCAGTCCACTCACGCTAGCACACTCGAAATCAGAGAGTGCTTACAGTAAGGATGACGGGAGTCTCAGCCTAGCACGCAATTTGAATACTTCCCCACGCATGTCCTTGAAAATGTAAAACAGCTTAATTAAAAGGCGGGTCACACGAGGTATCCGCGTTCTTTTCAGTTGGCCCGCAAGGATATCTGGATAACTACCTGCGCATATTCGGTAAGATTGCAGGTTTCGGAGGTCGAGATAACTTGCTAGCCACTTTGGGTTTATGTTTTTTTAATGAGCGATTTACGTTACGTTAAAGACCGTTCCACTAGATGACCTTTAAGAACTACCACCAAACTTAGAAGGGCGTTATATATGTTACGTCCTCTGCCAGCCGTGAGAAAACCGCACCGGTTTTAGTTATGCTAATCGCATCACAAAGTATGAACTGGACTTTTCTACAGAACGAGGAAAAGCTGCCGTATTTCTGGTAACGTTTTAATTTTTTAACTCATGTGGATCATCCAGGGTGGAAGAGGGAGGGGGGGAGGTGGTTTGTAAAATTCCATCTTTGAGCATGTTTTTAACTAGCTGCAAAATAAACCCGAATGAAAGTATAACAACATAGATCAAGAATTTTCTTTATTTTTAGTATCAAAAAAGTATTGGTTCCAAAAGTTTATCCCTGTTTTTAATACATGTGAAAATCAACCTAATCACAAAGTGTGTGTGTGCACGAGCTCCCCTTTTCCTCTCATAATTATTTATTTTGGACCCAAAACATTAATAATTCTATATTTGTACCAAACATTGTTCACTTTGCACGCATTGTACGTGATGACATTTTCCTATACAGAAAAAAAAAAACAATGGTACCTTGTATTTTTTTTTTTTTTTTTTTTTTTTATAATTTGATGTCAAATACAAGATTTTTCTGCAGCCATAATAACAAATACTATACGCCGTTCACGGTAAAGTGAGCACTTCTGAAGCCCTAGTTACTTTTTTATTTCAACCAATTTATATCCTTCCACCACTTTTTAATATAAACCCTGTCATGTGAGTAATAAACACAGTGTATACATTCACCATACCCAAAACCAAAAGTCCGAGGTCACAATGAACTGTAGGTCTATTTATGGGTTATTGTGTCTGATGAAACAGCTTCAAAAAGTGCTTACTTTATCGTGAACGACCTATAACTAAGTTGTACAAATGAAAAAAAAAAGTAAAAACTAAACTGATGCCATGGGCTACCGCGTGACGTGTGTACAGACCTGAAAAATTTGCGAGTTCAATGACCTGCAGACCAGACTCTATTCTCATGTACAAATATGCCGACATCAATTGCACATTGGTTGTCTGCTGTCACAGTGGAAGGCGACAGTTGGACACCGTTCTCCAGAAGGTGTCAAACACCGTGTGGACCAATGACTGAAGTTATATAAACGCACTTGTTTTGAATTCTAGCTTGTCCCAAAATGAATCCCCGAATTATTCAGGTCTTCATATATATATAATCAATAAAGAATAAGCCAACAAAAAACAAGCCTCGGCGAACTGCAGAATACAAATGAGATTTTCTTAATCTTTCTGTCAAAAATAAATATATAATTTTAGGCGTTGCAACAAACAAAACTTTTGTTCAGAACTGTACTGGTATCCAGGCGACGCTTTGTCTTAGATCGGGACCAATAGATAGGGATAGGAAAAATTCGCGAGTTCAATGACCCGTAGGTTAGACTACAGTCATGTGTGTACTTGAGCCTCAGATGTTTGGCTACCCTATGAGACAGCAGCCAATGAACAGTGTTACTTCTCACCTGGCAATATGGTGCTCGCTACGTGTTTCCCTGCAAGTCTGCTATTGGCTCAGAGTCGTCCAGGGCGTGTTTAATAAACTGCGATCCAATTGCAAAGTAACTTCAGTGTACGCGTGTTTGACGTCTATCTTGTCCTGAAATAAACTCGCGAAATGTTCCTATCCCTAGCAATAGAACTCTATCTGTGCTCTATGTTACTGGCGTTAGTGGTATATGAGGCTACGGCAGCGAGTGATGTCTCTCACGCGTAGGGGACCCTTCTCATTGGACGGTATGTTCTGCTGTATACAGTGCAGACCATACAAGCGACCTCATATGCAACGTCCCAGATAGAGGACACTGACTGAAAGGGTTAAGAACAAGTCGGTTGCAACAGGTGGAGCAGAGCTATAGCGGATGTGCGGTGCGCGGGTGAGGGAACACACTTGAGCTGGGGACAGCTATCCTGCGGCGGCAGTAAGCGACCTTGGCTGATGATGAGAGAGATAGAGAGGGGCGGGGCACACGCTCCACGTGCTAAAGAGCCACAAGCCTCCGCAACCTTGGGCAGATGAAGAGGACCCAACACTATCACCTCCGCCACACACACGACCGCCTCACGTTTCGCTATTGACCGAGCGAATGTGGAGGAAGAGTGATCTGGAGGGAGGGGAGGACGTCGCGGATACAACACCTTCGCCGTCAAGAGGCAGTTACGTAACGACGCCGCACGTCCTGCCAGCCCCGCGGCGCCCCTCTCACACCACGTCATCCCGCTCCACATGTGGTGACGTGGCGTGCAAGCAGATCTGGGCGGTCGCGAAGCCTAACGTCACGCTTCACCATGCATGGGCGTATAGGGGAATCAAAGGCTAAATTCGGACAAAGATCTGTCATTTTTTGTAATAGTATTTTCAACTAAGGTTTTGTTTAAGATTGAACGCATCCACATTTGTAAACCTTCCAAATTTTTATATTTTGAATTTCAAATGTATGTTTTCATTAGCGTATTTATAAAATTGTGACATTTTATAAATAATTAAAAGTGCATTCAAAATTTAAAAATTAAAATTTGAAAGGTTTACAAATGTAGATGCGTTCAATCTTAAACAAAAAAAATAAAATCCTAAGTTGAAATACTCAATAGCGCGAGGGTACAGAACAGGAAGGTTTACAGAGCGGGAACAAATTTACCAAAACACCTAGCGGTTTAGCGCTTTTGTCAACTTCATTGCACGGGCGTGGATGTCTGGACCCCGCTGGAGTTTTAAGTGTTAGAATGAAGATATTTGGGCGGCTCTTACCATCGATGTCTTGAGAGCCGATGAGGTTGAAGCGACGTATGGAGCAGCGTCGGATTGCGAGGGGAGGGGTGAACGGGAGATCCCCGAGAAAATCCGCCGACTAGCGGCATCGTCCGGCACTATTCCCATAGGCGAAAATCCGGGAGCGACCCCGCCAGGATTGGAACCCGGTTCGCCTAGATGCGAGGCGAGTAATCTAACCACTAATATACCGCGGCCCCTTGGAGTTTTAAGGACCTCCGCTGGAGCAGGGGTGAATATAGGTTTTTCTTCATCCCCCCCAAAAAAAAATCATCGGTAATAACAGTTAACGCCCGGGTTTCCCCTAATAAAAATATTTCCATATTAATTTTTTTCTTGTCACGGTACGCCTGACTTCCGGATGTGTTTTTACACCTCGCCACTCATCCATCCACTACATGTTAATATGAACACTGCCACGAACCATGATATTCACATATACATCGGGAAGGATGGAACATGCGCAGGAGGAAGAAACCACGGCAAGTCCAAACGGCTCTAATCAGCTACGAACCTGCTCTCGAAATAAGTAGCGCGGTCTTCATCCCTAATGCCCATCGCGTTGTAAAGAAAAAAAGGGGGCCAAAGGAGGGCTGGGGGGGGGGTCTAGATTACCGCCAAGCATCCGGCCCTCTCCAAAGAGATTTCTACGCGATTCACACCGACGTGATGAGCGGAGAGCGGAAGGTAATTTCGAGAATCAATTAGAAGCCCGTTGGAGGAGGATGATTGTAAAAATAGCAAAAACCCTTCCCTCGCAGCGTAATGCGAAACAGATGCGCGCCCAACCCGCCTACCCAGTTTTCTCCTGGAACTCCCCCCCCCCCCCCCGCCCCCCGCCACTCGTGCAGACCCGTGTCTGTAATGAAGTTATTCGTCGGATACAAAATACTCGTCTCACCCGGATTCCTCTGGCTGTTGATTACGATTCCGTGGAATTCCGGGCCCCTTTCTTTCGAGGGGGTTCCGTCCCTTCTCAGCCCCCTTTCGCATCGCCAGGCACGAGCGGGAAATAACTTTAAACTGAAACATCGGCTCACACTTACGAGAGCGAGAAACCCACGGGCTGCGGCCCCTTCCACAGCGAGAAACACCACTATCTCCCTTTCTCTCTCTCTCGGGAGTTTTCCTCTCCAGCCAACAGCGCCCCGCTCCGCCGACCAGGTCTAAAACCGGGTCGCCCTGGATTAAATGGCCGCGTTTCACGGGGAACCGGAGGCTACGTTAGAGGCGTGAACTCCAGGGTCGCGAAAGTCGACTTTGGAGACGACTCCGTGGAAGAGTCGACTCCAAGACAAGCGCGCGTAGGTACACTTGTTAAAAGTTTCCGTATATTTACGGAATGTTTTACGGAAATGTACAGTGTATATACGGAAAGGCAATCCGTAATGACGAAAAACAGAATTAAATCCGTAAATACAAGATACGGAAAGTCTCCGTATTCCCTTTGGCTTCGAGTTACAGGGACGAACAATGCCGATTCTACGCGAAGCTTTCTTCGCCGCTGTAACAAGAAAATGATCGTTTCTGCGGCAGTTAAGTTAAGGTTATCCAAGCGACTTACACCTATTCTTTCAAACACTGAAAAATAGCGTCAGCGTCTGTAACATTCGGCAACACTAAAAATACACTATATTTAATAGAAACTGAATTTTTGCGTTTGTCTTTTGAATACCAATATACACGTTATAGGTACCACAACTTAAAAACGAGAATTGTATCTCCATAGCTCAGGGGTAGGGTGGCCGACTTGTCCCCGGAGGGTCGCGGGTTGGCGCCCGGGTGCTCCCCGACGCGGCATATTTTCAGTTTCTGTCAGCAAGACGGCCTCGCTAGAGCTTCGTCAATATCAGATATCACGACAATGTCAAATAAAGGAAAAAAAAAAAAAAAAAAAAAGTTAGAGTCGTGGACTGGTAAATTTTTGACTCTGGTTCAAACTTCGCTTAAGTACAAATATTTCAATTTTTGTAATATAGTTTTTTATACACGGTAGAACACCCACATAACGAAAATTAAAGATATTTTCATTATTTCTTTTTATTTCAAACGGAAAATACAGAAAACTAACTTGGAAATTAACGCAGAGGTTGCGTGAAATTTACGGAAAGTCCGTTTCTGAAAATCAAAGTGTCCGTAATTTTACGGAGAGTTTAAGGACACTTCTGGATAAAATTTTACCAGCACTATTCCGTAAAATGAAGGAAATTTTTTTTTAACAGTGTAGAAATCAGAGCTGTTCGTTCGCAGGGGGAAAAAAATTACATTCCCACCAATTTGTGGCATAATAAGAGAAGGAAATGCAATATGAACAGAATCATCAATGCCAAAAGAAAAACAATACTGTATGACAATGCTATTGTATAAAAACATCGGCCGGCATGTCTACTGGGCGAATCATACATGATCTGACTCTACGCAGCAGAGAAAAAGACTGTAGCCTACTGACCTGTTAGTCGTATTTTGGTATTAATTATGATTACTTTATTTACATCTATAATTACGTTCACAAAGTTGTGAACGCAATGTAAAGTTATACCTATTTGATTCTGTTATGCACATGCAAATATATTATGCGTTTTTCAAACATAGGTGTAATAATACATCATTTCTGCACACAGATGTACTTAATATGAATATAATCCATTCACGGTTACTTCACACTTTTCTGAAGCCCTGCTAATGTTCTACTTCCAGGATATTCCTCCGCCTCGTGCAAACTAAACTTAATTAAGTCTGGAGAATTACACCAGGGGGACAACGCACCCATATTCGTGCCTCGCACTCAGTTGTAATGATATTTTCTATAAGAACTGTTTCTCACTAGACGTTGCCAACATGCCTATTTTCTCCCTGTTTTTATTCAAATTATTTATCAATGAAACATTATAATTTATACACAAGATATTAATAATATTTCAATTTAACAGGAAAAAAAAGTAACTTTTATGAACACAAGTATAAAACGCTTGTGATACATGTATTTAGGAAATAACTAGACACGTCATACATGGGGAGATTTTTCAAAGGTTTTATTTAAAAAGGCCGAAGAAACCGTGAATGGACTTCCTTCATTATTCCTCAATACGGATTGGACTTTTGAGTAGAAAGGTTTCTGTTGCCATATTCTTTACAGCACGTCTTACACTATAACATTTCTTATTCCTAATTCCCTCACGAGATAGCGCTACTAGTGTCCAAAGAGTCGGCTCCGAATCTTCATCGTCTACTTGTCAGCATGTAGAGTCGACATTTCGCTACTCAGTTTGCAACCCACCTCCAGGCTATGTTGCACAAGGTGTTCCACGGGACGAGGAGGTTTATTTAAAGAGTCGTGATTCGCACGCGGATCGCCGATGTCCGGTCGACTGCATCAGATTTCTGTCTAGCGACGGCGACTCTACTCTTCACTTTATACTTACATACTACATTGTGTCTCTCTCAAATGTGTCTGCAAAGGAGAAACTGCATCATTAGAGTCCACTCAAGGTTACTTCCAATTTTCCTGGAGACCTGCTGAGGTTCTACTTGCAGGCTATTCCTCCGCCTCGTGCAAACAACGCGTAAACATAGTCTACAAATTACACCAACGGACAGCGCACCGCATTCGTGCGCCCTCGGTGTAATAATATTTTTCTGAAGAACTATTTCTTACAAGGCATTACCAACACGCCTATTTTGTCGCCGTTTTATTCGTATTAATTACAAACGAAATATTTTGATTTATAGATCGAATATAAGTAAAAGTTCAATTTGAGAAAAAAAGCATACTTTAATTTCAAAGAAGTGCAAACACCTATGATAGGTGGCATACTTGGGAAACCAAAGTTAGATTCATAAAGTGTAAAGAAATCACGAATTGGCTATAATATATTTTGTAGAGCGCTGGCATATAATTTTGTCAGTCAGATTTCTTAGCAACGTTGGCTCTTAGTTTCTCTCTGTCGTTATTACAACTTGTAATACTGCAGAATGTCATGTAAAACCGTGTGCTAGAAGGTGTTTCAAAAATTTTAACCCTTAACGGTTAAAATTTTTTTGGAAGTAAATTTGTAATAGCTTAATTTTAATCAAGAATAATTTGCGTATATATAATTTTTCTTTCCTTTATTTAATTGCGTGGCTTCCAATGGAGCAATGCAGCCAAATATACACAATGCAGAACACACAGTATTTATATAGCATATGAAAGAAAATGCACATATTTTATAACACTGTGCTAGAATTTTCTTATTTATATGTTTTTTTATTCAATAAGAATTAACTTATGATGAAAATTCAAGTGAATTACCACCCAGGATGCATCAGAAAACAAATCCCGCAAAAAAAACCCATTTTTGGTCAAATAGGACAGCCCAAATAAAAACCATGCTTATATGTAAGAAAATATTGACACTGAATGTACATAAAATAAATTATTAAAAATAGTTTTTCATTAGTTATGAAAACGATAACTTTTATAACACATCCAAATTTTAAGAACGTGGGACATTGGAAATTAAACGATTCTTTGTACTAATCCTAATAAAATTCTGCGCCATTCCATGTTGATCGCTACCAATACTCTCCGAGAAGTTAGCCTTCGGTGACCCGAGGAATGACAAAATTCCTAACAATGGTGATTGCAATTATGTCAGCGGTTAAACTGAATCTTTGCAACAATTCAGATGTCTGATCATTGTGCGCCACGTTTGTAAATTAATGTAAATTGCATATTTACAAAATACAGTTCCGCATATGTCAGTGTCAACCGTGCGAAATGTTATACCGCGTGTCTATAAGAAAATCTGACGTTGGATGAAATTAATGTGCGATGCGACTCAAGATGAATCAGCACTGCTCACTACGATGATTAATTTTTATGATGGTTGTTTCATCATGCCAACAAATGTTTTTATTACATCGCGTGGTCAATTTCGTTTCTCGTTAGTTGGTATGACGAATGTAGCGACTTGGCTGACATATGATATGGTAGGTAATACCACATCAGCACGTGCTAGTTTTAAATAAACAACCATTATCACTTCCCCCCCCCCCCTTTGATATCACCAGTGCTGAAAGAATATTTTATAAACATCACTTACTGTAATATTTATATCCTAACGCAATTCACAACGGAGATGGGATTTTGCTAACAGTCTATTCGCAGTTTCTTCACACGTTTTGAACCAAACCTTTTACGAATTACCCCCTGATGACATTGTTTGGTTATTTCATAAATACGCTATGTTTCACAAGCGTATTATACTTCTGTTAACATATACGTATCTTATTTTTCGTTAAATTGCAGCTTTATGTATATTTTATTTATAAATTATAATATTTAATTTATAATAAAAATTAATAAAACAAAAAGAGTGAAAAATGAGTGTTGGTAGCGCCCAGTAAGAAATAGTTATCATGCAAAATATTATTACAAATAAGTGCGCACGAATTCGGTGCGTTGCCCTATGGCGTAATTTTCTGAAGGCTGTTCACGATAAAGTGAGCACTTTAGAAATCAACGTTAGAAAAAAAAGCCACTACCCCTACCTGCATGTATTTTAAAGGACGCGATGAGTGAGATGTGCCCTGTAAAGTTGGTAGCGATGGAGGGGAAAATAGTTCCATATATTAACGTCGAATAAAAAAATTAGGTAACCATTTCTGATAACTTAAATTATTTCTGTCACTTTCTGTTTTTATTTAATGCGTCGGAGTGTAAACATTAGCATATTTTTAAATACTTACTTTTCTAATAATTTCACAGTTTCACATGGCCGACGCATGAATAAAGTGATGAGGCCCATGGCAATGTTAATTTTACACACGGCGGAAGAACGCACAACGTGTATGCAAGCAGTTCTTAAGTACGGCTTTCAGAAGTGCTCATTTTACCGTGAACAGCCTATAGACTTCGTTAAGCTTAGTTTTCATAAGGTGAAGGAACAATCCCGAAGTAGAACTTCAGCGGGGCTTCAGAAAAGTGTGAAGTAACAGTGGATAGATTATATGGAATGGGTAACAAATAAACAATCCAGTTATAACAGCTGATAGGGCTCTAACGAAACCAGAGTTTCCTCGGAGAAATAGCAGAGGAAGAGGAGATTGGTAAATTCACATCAAGGTTCGGCGTGTATGAGCAGGTAAATGGTGTTTACCTGCTCGACGTAAGACGCGTCCTTGGCTACTTAACGTTTTCATTACGAATTGACACGGCTCGAGATAAGCTACTGTAATCTGTCGTGGCGATATTAACACATTAGCACGTGGTTCCAGGGAGACGCTATGGACGTAAGTAATTAGAAACGATGCCATAAGTAGCTGCAGTGCAGCGAGGCGAACTGCCAAGCGCAAGGTAGAGAGCCCGAGGCCTATGTTTTCAGATGTATTGATTGATACGTTTCAGTTCGTTTCATTTTTTTTTTTTTTTTTTAATTCTCGTTAACACAGGTCGACATGATGATTCCTGAACTGTGTAAATATAAATGTAAAAAACTCCAACGCGTAAATATACATGCGAAATTTTATATAGTCGTCCGAAAACGCTTTGAATGTTTCCATACGAAAGTTATCACAATATCCGAACAAATATGTACATAAAAATAAATGTAAATAAAGTTTCACAATTCATCACATTTCATAACCCTGAATGCCAAGTTTAGAGACTGTATTTAAAAAATCAAACCCATATTAATTTTTTTCTTTTATTTTAAATCATGAGCACGGTTACATCTCTCGACCTTCTTACAGGAAAGCATAGTGCAAGGAGTTGGGAGTGTGCGCATGCAGGACAACATAGTGCAAGGAGTTGGGAGTGTGCGCATGCAGGACAACATAGTGCAAGGAGTTGGGAGTGTGCGCATGCAGGACAACATAGTGCAAGGAGTTGGGAGTGTGCGCATGTAGGACAACATAGTGCAAGGAGTTGGGAGTGTGCGCATGTAGGACAACATAGTGCAAGGAGTTGGGAGTGTGCGCATGCAGGACAACATAGTGCAAGGAGTTGGGAGTGTGCGCATGCAGGACAACATAGTGCAAGGAGTTGGGAGTGTGCGCATGCAGGACAACATAGTGCAAGGAGTTGGGAGTGTGCGCATGCAGGACAACATAGTGCAAGGAGTTGGGAGTGTGCGCATGCAGGAACTTCACCAGCATTCGCCTAGAGTTGGGGAGGGAATATCAATCTAGGGCAAAACTAACTCCCATTGCAGCCAGCCGGGATCGAACCCAAGATCTCCGGAATACTAATCAGACATGCTACCGCATGAACAAATACACTCGTTATTACGCAATTTTATATTTGCAATATCCATAACGTGGTAAAAAAAATTGTTATACATGATATACGAAATGCCAGATTAACAAGAAGTTCCTGATATAACTAATAAGCCTACATTCCTCAACATGGCTGCAATAAATTTTTTAATAATTTCTTAAAAGCTGAGTTGGTAGGTAGGACTGAATTTCTCTTTGAAAGCAATCACATGGAAACGGAACCAGAAACGCATGCAATAGTAGTGAGACAATTGCATATACACACGTGCCTTACCCGGGACTTGGAACACAGAATATCTCGTGCAATAAGCTATCGTGTATTGCACTGCATTGTGGAGGTGGGAATAAGAACATCAACTTCACATTTTATCAGTGTAATGTTTCGAATTGTAGAGTATGCTAACCTGAGCCACTTAAAACATGCAATTTTACATGGCCTAGCGTAGCACTACTTGAGTGAAGAATTTAGTGGAAATCGGTTGCTTGGTTCCTGAGATATGCCATGAAAAACCTTATTTTCTCGTTTAATGATGTCGAACAAAATTACAAAAAGTCTCTCTATATACGATGCTTCTAATATACAATGTGTAAATACAAAATTTGATTAAATTTTGTTAAATGGTCTAATATATGTGGCAAACTTACCTAAATTATTTATGGCGCCGTCATTTTGAACATTGTTGTTAGACCCATTTAAATCATGAAAGTTTATATGGACTTCTGTAGCATTTATGGTGTGCACACCTTGGTAAAAATTATTGAAATGTTCCAGTGTAACATTTGGAGATAATCCGTTGGTTGATCCTCCAAATACGGCATAAAACATCCATAATTTTCATACAGAGATCTTCATAAATGGAGGAGAAAAAAATTAATCCAGTGGCACATTCGATAATTGGGTACTTCCAATAAACAAAGTTAAGTTAAAATAGATTACATAACTTCGTAGAAATAGCACAAAAAAAAAAACTAAAATGAAGTTATAGCAGCCATCCTGAAAATGTGTGTGTCATACTTCAATAATACGTGTGTTGATATGGCCTATCAAAGAACATATTGGCCAAATTGTGAAAGAATGGGTTGATAGTTTCTCGAGACACGAGATAAACATTTTTTTATTAGTTGGACTATCATACAAAATGGCGCAGAAAAGTCTCTCCCAATAGATACATTTTATGACTAATAGGCACTGCCAGCATACAACTGTAAGTTGAGATTTGTTTCGCTGATAAAATATACTGAGCTAAAATATTTATATAACCACCATTTTGAAAATAAGTGCCTACGTACCGGTTTACACCACCTGCTGCAGTAATATTTGTTTGCCAAATTTGGTAGGAATGGGTCAATTTTTTCCCGAGATATGACACAGCAAATTTATTTATTCGTATGGCGCTAGTTTCCAAAATGGGTGACAAACAGGATTACGTGTTGTTATACATAATGCTTCTAACATATGCTTTCAGTATGCAAAATTTGGTCGAAGTTATTTAAATGGTATGGCAGATATACCAAATAAAACTTTAAAAAATCGTTAAGGACACTATTTAGAAAGTAAGTGCCCAATCAAGTTCGGCCACTTATATTTACTTGGCCTATCGTCGTATTACTGACCCGCCAAATTAGGCGATGATTGGTTTACTAGTTTTTGAGATATTACATAAAGTATTTATTCCATTTGGTGCTATTTTCCAAAATAGCGAAACGAACAACAACATCCACCTCAACATTTAATACATATACGAAGCTCTACCAGCATACAAAATTTGGCTTAAATCGGTTGAATTGTTCCAGAGATGACATATCACTCCAAATTTTCAAATAGTCGCAATTTCAAAAGTAAGGTACGACGTGGTAGAAAACAATAATAGTCAGGTGTCCTCATTAGGAACTATTTATGTACCAAGTTTGGTGAAATTCGGTCCATACGTTCAAAAAATGAAAAGGGGAGACACACACACATGCACAGATACACGCACACACAGGCACACAGATAAGGAAGTGATCTCATAAGCTTTTCTTTCCTTCGGAAAGTTGGCTAAAAAAAAATATCATGTTTATTTGAAACATTAGCTCAGGTATCGTTTATTCAACTAATCCTTCTAAGGATGGTGGTGGTTGAGCGGTTAGACTCCTAGCCTCCCACCAAGGCGACCCGAGTTCAATCCCCGACCGGCTCACTCCGGATTTTCAGACGATGCCGCACGTCGGCGGGTTTTCTAGGGATCTCCTGCTCCCCCTGTCCTTGCATTCCACCGCTGCTCCATTCTCACCTCATTTCACCCTCGAAGGCTCTCGACACCCCGTCGTTAAGAGCCGCCCAAATCTCTTAACTCAACAAACCCTGCTCATTCAAACACGGCCTTGGAAAGTGCTGACGGTGCCGAGAATAATATACGGTCTAAAAACGTTCGGGAACCAGGTGCAGACGATGCACATCCTCCGCTACCCAACGGCGTCTCCCAGTCAAGCTCCGGTCCACGCGACGACGTGGAATCGCGCGTGTAAGTCGCGAAGTGAGCACTCAGCTGATGGGGCGACGGGCGGCCATCTTGCCTGCCCGCCGCGGGCCCGAGCAATGGGGACAAACTAAGATCAACGAGCAGGGTTAAGTGCGTGTCGGAGGGCGCCTGCACCCGAGAACACTCCCCTCCACTCCTCTGTGAAGACTACTTAGCCCCCTTTCATTGGAACATTATCACAATGCGGACAGAAACTAGAGCTAAATGGAGCCGCGGGACTCGTGCCTAACGCGCGTGTATCGAAGTGATCAATATATACTATAGTCTGCTCGCGGTTTCTCCACACATTTTGAAATATAAAACCCATATATGACGTGTTTGGTTGTTTCCTATATATGCCATGTATCACAAGCATTTTATACTTTTCTGTCAAAATAAAAGTACCTTATTTTTGGTTAAATTAAACTTTTACTTATATCCTAGCTGTAAATTATAATATATTCTATCTATAATTAATGCGAATAAAATCAGGGAGAAAGTATGTGTGTTGGTAATGCCTAGTAAGAAATAGTTATAATGAAAAATATTATTGCACCGAGTGCGCAAGAAATCGGCGCGTTTTCCCTCTGGTGTAATTTTCTAAACTTAATAAAGCTTTCTTTGCCTGAGGCGGAGGGATATCCTGCAAGTAGAACTTGATCAGGGCTTTAGGAAAGTAAGAAATAACCGTGAATGGACTACATATCTGTATTTCAACTTCTTCCCAGCATTAAGTTACAGACGGACTGATGACATCTATTCAAAATCACAGACATTTTAAAGTGAACCTTTGTAAACTTATTTACTGGTATCACTAAGAGATTTCATAACTGGTGATAATTACAATAGCAATAGAAAGTATACACACCACTACGGTTATTTTGCATGTCTGAAAGCTCTATTTAGGATCCGCATTTCTGCGCACATTTTTTATCCTTCGTCAAATCACGACACCACAGCCACGTCGATTTCATTCCTATATTTTAGCTATCGCTATTCCTACGTAATTTCTTTGGATAAAAGGACTGCTAATTAACGTCATATTTGATTACAACTGAAATATGACAACAGCCATACTTGTCATACAATCTGATCTGAACGTGGGCAAATCAATGCGTTATCTTGCATGTTATTTCCCGAATTGAATCGTTTTAATTTGTTCTTGAAGTTGTTAATTACAAGGTTCTTGCTTTAATAATGCAAGTCGGCATGACGGTCTATTCTCGACCACGCTGCTGTCAAAACAGCTTCCTGCCTCGTTCAGATGTGAAGTAATTATAGGCGGAGCAAGTTGCTCAGAAGAACAGAAAAGAGGAAGGAATCAGCCGTGGCCCGTGTTAGGGCTCCATTCAATCATACATACGCCTGGGGGGATTTCGGGAAACCACGGGAAACTGAAATCAGGATGGCCGGGCCGGGATGTGAACCCAGGACCTCCCGAATGGGGGTAGAAGGTCTACCACTGTGCGACCTCGCTCGGATTATTCACTCAAAATATTTAGTATTTCACACTCTAAAATTGAAACAGTTAAAACTAAGGGACTCAATGTAAGTAGTAATGGCTGTATCATTTTAAAATAACTATGGAATATTTCAATGTAAATCTTCTTTCTCAAGATAGGAATTAGGTTACATACCATTCACGGTAAAGTGAGCACTTTTTGAAACCCTTTCATTTGTAATACTATTCAATAAATAGGTAGTCTAAGACATCAACTTTCGAGTTCGGTGAAATATATACCCCGTGTTTATTACTTACATGGCAATAGTTATTTTAAAAGAGTGGATAAAAAGGATAAAAAATGGCTGATGGCAATAAAGTAACGAGGACATCAAAAGTGCTCACTTTACTGTGAACAGCCTATAATATGTTGTTGCCATTTAACAAATGTAGGCGTTGGAAAGTGCCACAGTAGCCCTCTGTTTACGATATTTATTCTTCTGTAATACAATGTGTTAAAATATAGCGACAATGCTATATCTTTTCTGAACAGATTACTGTGTTGCAACTTTGTAGCCATCGCTTAATATTCTGAGGAAACGGAACACACGTGAAGCTTGCTCGTGCAAATTCTCCATCGCCGTCCCGATATTTCCTTATACTCGGAAGAGAGTTCGCAAGGTTAACCACGGCCAGCAGGAAGAGCTCGCGCCATTCCTGCGCCGTGGGAGCGGCAGCCGGGGGTCCGCGACTGACGGCTGATGTCCGCTGACCACTTGACCTCGCGCCGACCCGGGCCCTGGCTGACGAGAGACTCTCAGTGGGGAGACTACGTACTGCCGCCGCTTCTGGGGCGAAGGTTCTGCAACCCGCACGCACTAACGTGCACATGTCATTTCGTCTTCGGTAACAGGTGACGAACTCCTCCCACATACTAGACTTAATACCATACCAGCACCCCCCTCCCCCTAACACAACTCATGCGGGGGCCGCGGTGGTATAGTGGTTAGACAACTTGCCTCCCACCTATGCTTTCACGTCTTCGGCGCTGGTGGTGGTGAAGGGAGCTGGAGATGGAACAGCGCCGGAATGCTAGTGGGGTGGGAGGGGGAGACTGGGAGATCCCCGAGAAAACCCGCCAACCAGCGGTATCGTCCGGCACGATTACCACGTGCGAGGTCATCCGAGAATGCCTACCATCCAGCGGCACCGTCCACCATGTCTTCACGCGCCGGTCGAGTGAAACTGTGTGCTTATTAGAAAAGTAAACTTTTTTTTTTTACAATTTTGTCCATTTTTAAGCTTACTGCGTTAAAAAGATACAGAACGCGAAATAAACAATTTAGATGTCCGCATTTGTTTAGCTGACAGTGTTGCGTCATGGAAGTATTTTCCTTCTGTCGCTATCAACTTTACTGGCTGCATACTAACTAGTCAGTGTGCCCTTCAAAAATTTATGGGCACTGGCAATTTTCAAAGGTTGACTTCAAAAGTGCTCGATAAACCTCAAACGGCGTGTACAGCGAGTAGGCGGTGGGGGGGGGGGGGGAAGGTTCGGCACGGCCCTGCAAGAGACAGTTCCAACGCCGTCCCAAGGGCGGCTAAACTCAGGTTGGAGCTGCCCCAAGAGTAGACCTCGCTTCTCCCAGCTGGCAGCCGCCACGGAGGTCTCTTCGCTTGAGTAAGTACGGCCACGTCATAGTCCGCCCCTCGCGAGCAAGCCAAGCCATGCGGCAGTTACACTTTTAGATCACTGCACTGCACTGCCCCCTCCCCCCCCCCCCCCCGCATCAAAGTACCAGAGACGTGGCACTAAGATACGAGTTGCGAACGCATTACAACGCAGCACCTGGGACAAACATCCGAGCCGACCTCCCGCGTGCGCCGCCGGACTGGGGTGCGGGAGGTTCTGGGTTCGAATCCCACATAAGGGATGAGCGTTAGTTTTAACGTTAGGTCATAAACAGAGACCTGCAAAATTCCCGTTATATTCTAGCTGCACGATTAACTTCACCGGTCTGTGTATACTCGAGTCAAGGTCATTTATTTATTGGCTTAAGCAGAAGTCAGGTGCCATTTTCCTTTTCGGCTTGTTTGGGTGTGATTGGCCCACGATGTCGTTAATTGTTTCTTATTGGTCCAAGTACGTCGGGGAGGGGCCAGGAATAACTCCAATAGAAATGTGTAAAGTTTTGAAGTATCTTCTGTTCTCAAATAATAACTCGAATTTTTTCAGTTCTCTAGTCATAGATTACTTTGTAAGCCGTCCCGTGATAAGCCTGGGCGCGTAACACCGGGGGAAGTTAGTAAGTCCCATCCATCCATCCATCCATCCATCCATCCATCCATCCTCCATTGGGCAGTTCCCTGGCATTTCTCTTATTTCCAGACAAAAATTATGTATTTTTCCTGGTCTTCTGCTAACATTTTTTCCCTGAAAGAATTGATATCTTTGTATTATAACACACTTTTACACCAAAATAGTTTTCTGATATTACTAAATTACTCCCTACATAAATTGCAAAGAGAAATATTTTTTTGTCCACAATTATCAAAACCATTTTATATGATTCTGGTATTATTTTTTAAGTTTTTTCTTGTTTTCCCGAGATCTGCGTGTGGGCGACATAAAATCTCATGGTCGGCGGCAATGGACAAAGTCCAATCATACCAACATAATAATACGATTCTGGTAGCACTGCACGATTGGTGGTAGAACTGCCAAGTATAGCATGCGTATCACAGAATTCCCTAACATTAGCTAACTTGTTCTAAATTCCCTTTCCCTAACGTTTCCCTGATTTTCCTCGCAGTTTTCTAATTCCCGGACATTTCCCTGTTTTCCAGATTAGTGGCAACTATGCCCAGGGCTGTGACTTAGAAACGCACTACGGCGCAGCGCCTAGCGACTTAGCGACTTAGCTGGTAATGAACGTAATAGTAAAATTGCAGTAATTACTACTGATCATACGAATAAAAGGATATGTTCAATGCTATTCTTATTGATTTTATATAATTCTTGTTGAGCTGTAATTACTGCACCTAAAATTGAAGACATGCCTGCTATATGCAACGAAAAAATAGTTAGGTCTACAGATTCTTCTGTGTCCAGTTAGTCCCGCTAATGGGGAGATTTTAACGGCTGTTAACATCGAGGTCTTGAGAGGTAAGTATGCAGCGCCGGAATGCAAGAGCAGGAGAGGCGGGGGAGCCCCAAGCAAGCCCACCGAACAGCGGAATCGAATCGTCAGGCACGATTCCCACATGCGAAAATTTTGGAGACCCCGCCGGGAATCGGGCTCGGTTCACCTGGGTGGGGGGCAAGTGGTCTGTCCACTATACCATCGCGACCCCTGTTGTACGTGGAGACGTCTGCGTTAACAGGTAATATTTTTTTTTTGTGATGTGGGAATGAAACAAAAATAACAAAATAGGTATTTAACTTTTATGTCATAAATCGACAGATAGACACACTATCTTTCGTTTCACGCCAAAAAATTGCTTTCATGGAAAAAAAATACGTGTTCCCAGAACGTTTATAGACACACGCGTATACGCACAAATACGGATTTTACAAACACTGATTTTACTACGGTGCCCCCCTTAAATATGGAATCTAGGAATTAAGTTACAGAAAAATATACGTAAATACATAACGCCAGGGATATTTCCACCTTAATCTCGAACTAAGTTAACAAAGCGTAACCTAGACTTGCTCATCCCAGGATCATTCTTAAACTAAACGTTGTAGCATAAACTGCATATTAATGTATGTTTTAGTCAAACTATTTAAAACGACTATGACTGTAAATTTGTTTTTGCTGTGGGAACGAAATGATACGGAAAAAGAAGGCCTATCAGAAATATATTTTAATAAAGCTGAATAAATATGGAAATATCACTTATTTTAGACTGGACCGACGACAAGTGGATTTTGGAGAGGATGAAGTGAATGCCAGAATGACACCCACCCCTTAAATTCCGATAATGGTGTCTTCCTACTGAAAGTGAGAATAGTACTGGGAAAATTTTATTTCATACAGCAAATGTAGATAACAGTGAGATTTTTTTTTTAATGAACATGATTATTTGCATATTTCGGTTCATATCTGATTCGATGTAAACTGGACTAACATTGCTTTAATTTCGCTCCGAAATAAAACCGACACAAATTTATTTATTGCACATGCATGTATCCCGTTCCAGTGGAATTTGGGTGGCACGTGTTTGTAGTATCTCTGCAACTGTGTTTTGAGCGTGTTACCTTCAATCGTTCACGTAATATAACCTCAATTGACATTCAGCACTTGAATTATATTTTTATTTCAATAGGCTGCCCTTGATATTTCCTAAACTCGTTACAGCGTTCTGGTGTATTGTGAGCGGGGGAGGACAAATGAGGGGGGGGGGGGGTTATTGTGGCGGCCACACGCTCAACTCTTTGATCATCGTCCTCTGCTGACGACGACGCACGGTTGAAGAGGCTCTTAGTTGCGCCACTCGCGCGCGGGAGAAATACCAGACGACATGGGCGATTGTGCTACGGGCTCCCCCATTCGTCAGACGAGCCGCGCGGCGGGTCCGCTGTGGCGAATCACTCTGAGCGACAGGCCGGAGAGTCGCGGGTGGAATATAATGCCTCCCGTGGGGAGGGGGGGAGCAAGACGCGTCGACGTACGAGGCGACGCTGGTAAGAGGCGTGTCGGAGGGACAGCTCGTCGACGGAATACAGAACACACACACGCCGTAGGAGGACCTTTTCAAACCGGGAACAAGGATTCGTTACGACGGCAGTCCATCACCCCCGGCGCTGAATGGCCCTGTCGTGTACTCGTGCCAGCACGGGACGTGAGCTCTGCGAGACCAATCCGGTCACCAATCGCAGTCTGCACTCTAAACCTGAATCAGTGAGAATTCCACTGCTTCAATCAGTCGAACGTATCCGACTGATAACGACAGTCACTTTAGTGAATTTAACTGAGGAACCAGTGAAAAACTGCCATATTTCCTTCGCTGATTGATTCAGTGGCATTTCCCACTGTTTCGTCAGTCATTTTCCCACTGTTTTCTCAGTGGTTTATTTTTTAACTCCACCCCTAAATATTTTTTTAACTGATGTGTCAGTGAAACTGCGTGTAAAAATGGCCGTCGAACATCGTTTAAAAAATTACCGTTAAACACCAAATAAAGGAATAAAACTAATACAAAATACTTTATAAAATGGGCTTAGCCTTTCAAAACGCCATTTTACGAGGTAATATGAACACACAGCCTTTCATTCCGTTTGTAAGCGGTTCATTTCGATCCCATGTAATCGTCACATCGCTCTGTTTGCAGGTTTAAACTGCATTTAATGTGGCGAAGAGAGTACACCCATGTATACTATTCGTTTTAACAATCCTAACGGCACCAATCATATCAAACACGAAAAGTATGAGCATACAACTTCAAACTAAACGTTTTCGCAGCGAAACTATGAGACACGTATTCCTCACGTTATTTCAAGTCGGTGCGGTGCCTCAGGAGGTAAGGCAACGGCTTAGAGTTGAAGGGTACGCGAGTTCAATCCCAGACACCTGCCAAACTATTTTTACTTTTTTTTAATTACGGTAAATTGCACGATATAAATAGTACACAATCGTAAATGTGTTTATTTCAGTAATTATTTGCCCAAATTCAATAAAAACAATATTTAATTCACCACTGCAGTCGGCCGTCACTAATTCAATCAGTGAAATTTTTTCACTGAAACGATCAGTGGTTTTCCACCGATTCTAAGTGGAACCATTTTCAGTTATTAGAGTAGTTAAATTTCACTGCGAATTAGTGGTTTCCCACTGATTCGAATTTAGAGTGTTCGAACTAGTGCTGTGCGACACGGCGATACATCCGTTAACGATACAATATTACTGAAATATCGTCAATGCGATACGGCCCACGAATGTACATCTGTACTTTGCATGCCGCAGTATTTGCAATATCAGCAGTAGGTAGCGACCTGTAAAATTCTCGTTATCATTTGGCACCAGGTTAAACTTCACAGCACTGTATATACACGGGCCGGCGTCGGTTATCCATTGGCTGCTGTATAGGTGTGAAGTCACGCCTCCTCTGAATGAACTGGGCGTGATTGGGGCACACAACTGTCAAGTATTCATTTATTGGCGCAGAGTTCCCAGGGCGTGTCAAATATTATGGTCCAATGAGAAACGTATTTCAAAGGTATGTGTGTTTTAAGTTTAATGTGTCCCCAAATAATAACGCGAATTTCGCAGGTCTCTAGCAATTGGTATTTGCAACACTACGATATTTTCAGTTAATCTGTTTTGCATTTCAGATATTACTTTTAGTTCTGATATTCGTGTTTTTGAACTCTGAGATTTACATTTGCCATGTGACCACGCCCAAATCACCCACGTGTCCGAAATCCCCACGTGTCTGAAATACCCAGGCGTCCGAAACGCCCTCACATACGCAATGCCTTCACATACGCAATGTCCTCACATACGCAATAACCACACATACGCAATGCCCGCACATAAGCAATGACAACACATACGCAATGTCCAGGACATCGCGCAATTCTATTTCGAATGCCATCTGGTCCAATTGAAAGTGTCCCGACTTCCTCGCTGATGATTGTCATAAGCCAGTTCCAGTCGCAGAAATATTTTTGCTCTATAAAAACGCACCAGTCCCAATACGTGTGAGACAATATCTTGCTTCCTGCTAAATGGATTCCTGAATCTCCTAAGTAATGCGGGGTTCACTCAACTACTCACGTTACATAACGGCGATCTTCCACAATGCTTCCGTTATCCGGAGTATTGCCTGTGCAACGACCTGGCCTGAGGACTAATTCCAACATACCATCTGATATTCCGATGCTAGATGACTCTCGTCATTCCTAACGGCGCAAGTATTATAATGTCACTGCATGCAAACGATACGGAACCTACATGGCGTTAAGTTAACACTTCGGCATGATTACCACATTGTCGATTGAAACACTACTTGTTATATATATATATATATATATATATATATATATATATATGAGAGATGGTCTATTTGTATACACACCGTCGGAAATTCTATCCACAACAAATCGTTTCGGTAGAGTATCTTTAACGTAGTTTTAACTGTCATCACTAAGATATGTAATCACTTTTTATATAGATCCACACGAGTCATAAATTCATTGTGTAGCTGTATTTTGTCAAATCCTAGTGTCTAATATATAGGACCACGCGGAGAAAAAAAATGGAATAGCATCAGATAAAATTACCTTCGCAATGCGCGTGGCAACATGATTCAGCGCTGCACTTCCTGTGTGGTCAACGGTGGCAGACACTTTGAACAGACACCGTGAGCCCTTTGTCTTCTGCCCAAATCTATATTAATAAATACAATTGAAATGTGTCTTTGATATTTCAAAATATATACCAGTATGTAAGCGTAATATGGTATTTATACGATGTTAAAGCATAAATAACTGTTTTTAGCATTTTTGTCTGTCTACGATGTTTGTCCAGAATAGGCTCCGAATCGGCTGAATCGATTTTGATAAAACTTTCTGATACTACAGAAGATATTTCTATTTAAAATCTGCTTTTTTTTCCATATCGATATCTCAAATGGCTCCAAAGTTATTTAATTGTTTTGTTTTATTTTATTAACTGCCTTTCTTTTTTTTCCTGCAAAATGGTTATTGTAAAACAAAAGGATTGTCGAAACAATAGTTTTTTTTAAATAATCTTCTATACAAATAAATAAAAGTCGTAAAGTCCACGCGAACGAAGTCGCGGGCGCAGTTAGCATTTCATTGCACTGCCTGTTGTTTACATGTCTACCAGTTCAAGGAGTTAACGTCGAGGTGGCAGCACACAGCAATGCTGCAGCAACCAAGTCACCTGCGAGCATCTAAAGTAACATCCTCCAAGTATTCCAGTGACAAGTACTCAAGAGCTGGAGATACACTGAGGCCATGAGGCACTGAGCGGTGTTATCAAGCGCGCAGAACTACGCACTGACTGGTCACAACAGTTGCATACCCGCCCCTGCACATTCCCACTGCCATCAGCGGGTTAACTATGGACACTAGACAATATGTTCCTGGATAAAATAGGCTCCATCTGTACTCATATACTCCTACTCTGGTGTATCATTCGTTCGGTTACACGCGGTAACTACTAAACGTTAAAATGCGTAGAGAATTTTGCACGACTTATCTAGGTCTCGTGCAAGCTAAATACCTCTAGACAAACGGCGCCCATAAGCGGTCTCATTTTAAGCAATTGTATCCCTCCAATTACACATATATATGTAATATTTCACTGTAAATCTTTTTCCAGGATAGAGATGAACGTCTGTAATTTGTTGTACGCTTATAAATTTAATTACTGAAAAATAAATGTGGTCGTTGGAAAAAGGCCAGGTCAGCAAAAACAGCTGTTGAGTAGCCTCCTGTTTACGATATATATTCTTCTGTAAAACAGTGTTTCAAACTACAGCGACAATGCTGTATCTTTTATGAACAGATTTTTGTACTACCTGCAGTCACTGCTTAAAATGTCGAGGAAACACAAGACACGCTAATAAGTTATATTCCATTGCCGTCACAATGCTTCCTTAAAATAAAGAACGTGGCCTCAAGTATGAACATTTCTTACTAGAGAGAGGACCTTAGTTTTAGACTATATTGTCACAGCTATGCCGACGGAAAAATAGAAACAACTCGCAGATTCAGATTTTTTTTTTTTCACATGTGACAACGAACCATAAATAAGAAACGCAGTACTTGAAAAAGCGACTTGGGTGAAGTATTTCCTTGCCGTGGTTACGTTTCGTGGGACGCTTTTCAGAGAGAAAATAATGCTTAAGAGTGATTTGCGACAAACAGTTCTACCAGGAATCTGAGAGAGAGAGAGAGAGAGAGAGAGAGAGAGAGAGAGAGAGAGAGAGAGAGAGAGAGAGAGAGAGAGAGAGAGAGGAGAGAGAGGAGAGAGAGGAGAGAGAGGGGAGAGAGGGGAGAGAGGGGAGAGAGGGGAGAGAGAGGAGAGAGAGAGGGGAGAGAGATGAGAGAGAGCGAGAGAGAGAGCGAGAGGAGAGAGAGAGAGGAGAGAGCGAGAGAGGAGAGAGAGGAGAGAGCGAAAGGAGAGAGAGAGAGCGAGAGGAGAGAGAGAGCGAGAGGAGAGAGAGAGCGAGAGGAGAGAGAGAGCGAGAGGAGAGAGAGAGAGCGAGAGGAGAGAGAGAGCGAGAGGAGAAAGAGAGCGAGAGGAGAGAGAGAGAGCGAGAGGAGAGAGAGAGAGAGCGAGAGGAGAGAGAGAGAGCGAGAGGAGAGAGAGAGAGCGAGAGGAGAGAGCGAGAGGAGAGAGCGAGAGAGAGAGAGAGAGAGAGAGAGAACTGAAGCACGAAGATTGCCAGCTTATATTTGTACCACGACCTGTTCAACTCGTAAACATTATTTACGGCCAAAATTCTACTGTTCTCGTAATGTATTATTAAATAAATCAAACTATTAGCGGGAAATTCAACAAGGGTAACTGAAGGCAAGGTCTTACTTCACTTTAAGGCATGCTTTCCATAAGTTATTTTTGCAAAATTCAGGGGCAGCCGCAAATTAAAAAAATATGCAAGGATTTCCTTAGTTCCAGCCAATTTTTGAAACTGCAAGAAACATGTCCTTTGTACGATTTTATAGAAGTCTTGAAGAAGATGATGTTGGCGTTATTCTTTCAGTGTAAATTTTCCCACGTGTGTACGTAGGTAATAGTTTTCATTGTTTGTAGATTTTTAGAACAGCGGAATTGTAATTTAGAAATACATTCATACAAAAACTATTCACTCTATTTTTTTTTTTTTTTTGCGAGGAAGGAGTAATTGTTCATATAGGTTGCTCGCAGTTAGTTGAGCGCTTTTTAAATCAACCTTTCAAATAAGCCACTGCCCTTAAAGGTTATTTACGATAAAGTGAGCACTTAAAAAAAAAACCTTAGAAAAAAGTCACTTCTCCTATCTGCATATATTTTAACACGCACACTGCGTGACATGAGCCCAGTGAAGTTGGTAACGATGGATGGGAAGTAGTTCCATATATTAACGTCGAATAAAACGTGCTAGGTAACCATTTTTGATTATTTAAGTTATTTATTTAGTTATTTTTTTAATGCATCGGTGTGTAAAAATTAGCAGATTTATAAAATATTTACTTTTCTAATAATTTTAGAGTTAAAGTGACAAGGTCCATAACAATGTTAATTTTACATGAAGCGGAGGAATACACAACACGCATACAAGTAGATATTAAGCAGGGGTTTCGAAAGGGCTCAGTTTACCGTGAACAGCCCATACCTGCACATATAACAGTCATACTGAGTGGCGAGCGCACAGTTAAGTTGGCAACAAAGGAGGGAAAGTTAACGTTAAATTAGAAGCGTTTGGTAAACATCCGTGAATACTGAAATTATCAATTTTGCTTTCTGTTTTTTTTAAATGCACATGAGTGTAAGAATGAGCAAATCTTATATATATATATATATATATATATATATATATATATATATATATATATATATATTACTTTTATTATATTTTAACGGTTTCTCTTGGACGACGTATGAATAACGTGATGAGGCATATTGCAATGTAAATTGTACGTGTGGTGGAAGACTACTCAAACTGCATACAAGTAGATCTTAAGACCATATTTCACGATAATTTTATTTCATCATCTGAAAGAAATTTATATAATGACCATATAAGTGTAAATGTTTTCGCCAACAGATTTTATTCGTCCGAGAGAAAATATTATAAATATTTGTTAGTTTCTCTAGGACGAATAAAAATGTTTTGGCAAAAGCACCAGTACTTATTTTAAAATAGAATAAGGATGTATCTGAGTACCAACTGTTAAGTATCCTCGAAACGTAATTGATGTGGTGTGTATATGATATAGATCACATAGCATGTAACTTGCTCGTCATAGTTAATTAGGAGAGTAGAAACTTAGGCTCCTATATTCTAAAATTTTCGACTCTAAGGTGCTGTATTCTGAAAACTATAATCATTCGAATACAAATATTTACATTTGTGTGGTCCTTACACAACTCCCTTTCAGATGATTAAATAAAAAATTTCCATGAAACACTGCCCTAAGCACGGTTTTCAAAAGAGCCCAGTTTACAGTGAACAGCATATAATATCTGAGAGCTTAACAGTTAAGCGGTAAAAAAAATAAAATAACGCATTTTCCGTGGCCCTTAACGGAGTCGTAAAACATACATCGCCGCAAGACCACGGAAAAAAAAAAATACAAAACCGCCCGAGCCAATCTGCGGTTCGCGACGTACTTGGCTGCGGTACAGCAAATAATTCTGGTTACGAGGTAACTACAGCATTTGGTGGGAGGGGCGATGGTAGGAGAGCGCATGAAGGGAGGGGGGAGGGAGTAGCGATTAATCACGTTCCTTGGCGCGTGCTACATGCATTATTCACACGCCCGTACACTCTCTTTTGTAAATTTAAAACAACCCACCCGTCCACTTGTGTAGTGTCCTGTAGGACAAGCTATTCGTGCTGTAGTTTCTACAGCCAACCCTCCAGTGTGGCGGGTTGGTGGGGGGGGGGGGGGGTCCAGAATGAGAGTAAGTGGACACTCGAAATGCTTTCCTTCGCCGAGATGAGTTGATATACTGCACACGATTTGTAATTCACTGTTACTTCACACTTTTCTGCAATCGTGCTGAAGTTCTACTTCCAGGATATTCCTCCGCCTCGTGCAAACAAAGCTTAGCCAAGTCTAGAAAATTACACCAAAGGACAACGCACCGAATTCGTACGCACTTAATTGTATAGGCTGTTCACCGTAAAGTGAGAACTTTTTAAGGCCCTTCCAACGGGCATTAACCACTAATAAATTCATTTTATTGCAGCTCCAGACGTGAACTTTTAGGAGTACTAAAACGTATTCATTAGTCACATTGCAATGTATATATTAAAAAGTGACAGCAAATTCGAAATATAATGAAAAGAAAAATTCCACACGGCCTTAAAAAGTGCTCACTTTACCGTGAACCGCCTGTAGTAATATTATGCATAAGAAATATTTCTTGCAAGGCGTTACCAACTCAGATTTGTTCTCACTGATTAATTCATATTTATTATAAATGAAACATTATAATTTATAAATAAAATAGTGGATAAAACTTAAATTTAACGACATACATGATACTCCTATGTTAACAGAGGTATTAAACGCTTGCGATACATAACATATTTAGGAAATAACTAACTACGTCATAAATGGGGTGATTTTTCAAAGGCTTGATTCAAAAAGAGTGAAGAAACCGCGAAACGAGTATATTTCAGATGCTTATACATCGTGGGGCGGAATTCGATCGACTGCCTTCGTAAGGTGAATAGGGTAAGGGAAATTTCGCGAATCAGTGTTGGGATTGGGACAAGCTAGACTTCAAGCACATGTACATATCTCTGATGTTTGCGATTGGATCACAGTTTATTAGACACGCCCAGGTGAACTACTAAGAAAGCTTCAAGGGAAGGTGCTACTCTGACGTCACTTTGCCTGGCTACACACTGGCGCAGCAGCCAACGAACAGAAGGCCGAGACTCGAAAATACATAGCACAGTGAAGTCTAGCACGCAGGTAATTTAAAACACGAAATTTCACTATCCCTGCACATGGAAAACCAAGTGGGGAAAAATGTAGGACACTTTCTACCTAAATTAAATACTAGGGGAGACATGAACATTTGAAAAACGAACATTTAAACTGTACATACCATACATTCGTGAAATATCGAAAGCGAAGTGGTATTAATTTACAATTCTCAGAACATTGTTCTATGATATCGGGATATTCAATGTTAGAACAAACTCTCAGCAACAATTCCCAAAGTAATGATGATAACAGGGGTGGCCACCCTCTCATTGCGTATAACTTTTTTTTCCCGTCAGAAATTACGAACGAATGATGGTGGTCTATTGAGCAGTGTGCCCTATTACTAGAGCCTCGAGTATACATTCGGTGGCAAAGTAGACTTCAAACACTTGGTCTTTCCTCCTTCCATTGTGATTGGACGGCAGTTGTTTGGACACGCCCAGTTTAACTGCGAGCCAGTAGCAAGCAAGCAGGCAGCAGTGGTGTCAATGGGCGTTGACCAGTCATGTTATGCCTGGCTCGATCGCAGCAACCAATAAGCAAACGATAGTGTCTCGAGTGTATAGAGTGGGTGAGGAGATTTGGACGGCTCTTAACATCAAGGTCTTGACAGCCGATGAGGATGGAGCAGCGCCGGAATGAAAGGGCGGGAGAAACGGCAGATCCCCGAGAAAACCCTCCGACCAGCGGCATCGTCCGGCACGATCCCCACTTACGAAAATTCGGAGTAAACCGGCCAGGGATTGAACCCGAATCCCATTCGTAGGAGGCGAGCTGTCTAACCGCTCGAATCGAAGGGTGATGTTTAGAGGCCTGCAAAATTCACGTTATTTTGTGGCACCAAGCTAAAATTCACATCACTATATCTACTCGAGCCGGCGTCATTTCTCCATTGGCTGCTACCTAGGTGTTAAGTCACTCCCTTTCTGAGTGAACTGCACGTGATTGGGGCACACAGTTGTGGAGCCCTCATTTATTGGCGCAGAGTTTCCAGGGGCCTGTAAAATAAAGACTGGTCCAATGACAAGCGTATTGCAACGGGAAAGTGTTTTAAGTCTAACGTGTCCTCAGATAATATCGCGAATTTTGCAGGTCTCTAGGTATAAGCTATTCACGGTAAAGTGAGCACGTTCGAAAGCCCTCTCCTTTGTAATAATAGCCAATAATTAGAGACCTGCAAAATTTGCGTTATTATTTGAGGTCAGTGTAAACTTAAAACCCTTATACCTTTGCAATACGTTTGTCATTGGGCCATGCTTTATTCGACACACCCCGGGTATCTCTGCGCCAATAAATGTACACTTCACAATAACGTGACAAAATCACGTACAGTTCAATGAGAAAGGGAGTTACTTCACATTTTGGCAGCAGCCAATGAAGGAACAAAGCCGGCTGGAGTATACACAGCACCGTGAATTTTAGCTCGAAGACGAAAAATAACGTGAATTTTGCAGGTCCCTACCAATAATTATATTTTATGTTAGCCTTAGGCGTTAACTTCTGAGTGCGGTGGAATATAAAAACTGTATTTATTATCTACATGTCAATGTGTATTTAAGAAGGTGGTTAAAATATTAAAAATGGCTGAAAGTTAAAAATAAATGTAGGGCCTCAAAAGTGCTCACTTTACCGTGAACAGCATATAGTATTGCCTAAATGCAAGGCGCTGTGTCGCTGCAGCGAAAGTTTTCTGCGAGTTTTATACGAAAACGGCGGATCCTACAGGCAGTTGGAACATTTAAGAAAAACATCTTTGATCATTGGGTCATATTGCTCAATAAAACAAGCATCAAACCCTCATAGTTCCTGACAATAAAAGCTGCTCACGATTAAGCGAGCACTTTTGAAATCAACCTTAGAAAAAAGCCACCACCACCACCTGCATATATTTTAACTGAGTGACACGCGCCCAGTAAAGTTGGTCACGATTGATTGAAAGTAGTTCCATACCTTAACGTCGAATAACAGGTGTTGGGTAAGCATATCTGATAACTTAAATTATTTATTTCGCTTTATATCTCTTTTTTAATCCATCGAAGTGTAAATATGAGCAGATTTGTAAAATATAAACTTTTCTAATGATGTCAGTGTTTAACTTGACTGACGCATGAATAAAGTGATGAGGCCAATGGCAATGTTAATCTTACATAAGGCGGAAGAATACATAACGTGTATATAAGTAGACCATAAGCAGTGGTTTCAAAAGTGCTCATTTTACCGTGAATAGCATATATGAAAATGTTGTCTGCAATAAGAGGGTGGCCTGCCTTATTGTTTTCATCACGGGGCAGGCAACCTGAGCGAACTTGTTGAGTGAACTGAATCGCGGTGCGTTATCAAAGATCCTGACTGCAGACGCGTTGATTTAAAGGTCTACCTTCTCTGTGGGGACGATCAATGCGAGGATAGAGCAGGCCCGGCTAGTAATGGGAGTATTCGAGTTTAAAATGCCAAAGAATTCGATGATTCCTAGGAGTTCTCGAGGTATCTCGAATGGTGGCCACAGTATTGGAATACTTTCAGCCAAGTGATCTAGCCCCGAGATTCGTCAGTACTCGCATCACACACACACACACACACACACACACACACACACACACACACACACACACACGAGTTCTCAAGCAGATGGTGCGTCGTTCGCTCCACGCTTGTTTCTCACATGGTTGCAGACATGACTGTTTATTCGAATTTTGCAGCTATTTTACTGAAGCCTGAGTATTGCTGTGTGTTTTGTGGGTCCATCTGTATTACATATAAAGTTTTAAAATCTGCTGTTCAGCATAAAGGACACTGTTTAGTGTCTATTGTTGACTTTTATAACACAGTTTTGAATTTTATTGCCTTTTATATAGTGGTCTGGAATTGGCGTTCGTCCCCCCCCCCCCCCGGCCCGGCAGCATATTCGAATATAAATAAACCGTTTAAGGTAAAATAATACTTATCACGTATTCCAATCATAGACTAAATATTAGGTAGACAGCTTATTCGTCTTCTGCGCATATACCCAACATTGACCTACCCCAATCCTACACAACTGTCAAAGTCACATGGTCAACAGTGATGAACGTGTTTGTTTACATCTTAATTTTTAAATGACAAGCACTATTATATTAATAAAATACCTCTACAATTTTTAATGTAATAAAAAATCATTAAGAATTGATTAGAGGAAGTATAAAAGCATTTCAAAAGCACTTGTTTACTAAACAGTGTTCTAACCTCAAACCCAATCCACGCCATTTTTGCTAGACGTGTAGGCAGAAAAGCAGTTTCAATGTTGGGAGACGGAGATTGGTTGTGCGCAGCCAGCGATATCGGTCTACTTCATCTTTAGTCTACGATTCCAATACACAATAACCTCCACAGAACTTGTCCGTTCTCGAATTCAAGATGCAAGCGAAAGTTCCCGATTCTTGCAAGTATTCGAATACAAAATATACGATTCTGGCAATCACCAGATACAGCTCGCACACAACGTTCTGGTTCGGGAAGGTGACCCGTCTGGCGAGAACTGCACTGGCGGGAGGTCTACCAGTTCCTGCTGGCCACTTCCCCTTTTACACAATCTCCCCTACTCCCTCCACCGCTCCCAAGTCAAACCAACATGGCTGTGCAACGCTGGCGCCAGTGGTACCGGATCGTGTCGTAACTCGAGACTGTTAACATCATTTTACCATCTGTACCGCCACCTGCCGATAATAACTTAGTTTAAGGGTGACTTGTCACCAAAAAAAATATATATATATTATTTGATTCTTGTACAGAAAACAGTTCCGACTAGTAAGGCATTATTATCAATTAACCTACATGTTGCTCAGGAACCGGTGTACCCAATCCATTAGAACGGCTAACATTGCGTACGCTCGCCGCTTGATATAGCCAAGCTCATGCCCGCTGCATTTATGGAGCAGTGTTAAAAAATATGGGTGTAAAGTTTAAAGACACTAGAAAAAATACCCAAAAATTAATCAAAGTGCTGACAAACGTAATGCCCATTTCTGAACTCCATGTATCCGTATTAATCCTGAAACAAAGAAACGAAACATTGTCTATTATTTCATGTAATCACTCCTGTTGTCGTTCTGTAAGCTATCAGACGAATTAAAACCAATACCGATGGAAGTTACAAAATTTCAATTGACATGATAAACCTAGCCTTGCCGTTTATCTTAGAAGCAATAACTAAAGTATTTAATTACTCGCTGGCCACAGGCAGCTTTCCAACTCAGTGGAGATATGCTGTGGTGATACCCATCTCGAAGGCAAATAATCCTCGATGTGCCAGTGATTACAGACCCGTAAATATTCTTCCCACAATCTCCAAAGCCCTTGAATATCTATATATTGCACACCAACAGATAACAAGGTGCAGGCATCAGGACCCTAATCCTGAGCTATGAGGGCAGGGCATTATCCGAGCTACCAACTAAAGTTAAAATGGAAGATGAAAATATGTGGCTCATATTTCCTCATCGAAACCATGTAGTTTTAAATTGTATGCCTCTACTTTTCGTTTATGTTTTTATTGGTACCGTTAGGTCTGTTGAGAAGAATAGTACTATTGAGTGCACTCTCTTCACCACATTATATACAACTTATTGGTACCGTTAGGTCTGTTGAGACGAATAGTACTATTGAGTGCACTCTATTCACCACATTATATACAACTTAAACAGTCAAACAGAGCGCTGTGACGATTACATGAAAACGAAATGAAAGAACTAAATGTTCACGTTGCCTTATAAAATGGCGTTTTAAAAGACGAAACGTTTTAGAAAGTATATTGTATTGGTATTAGTAATTTATGCGTTGTTATTTCACTTTATTCACGTCGTTTAGCGGCCATTTTTCACGTAATTTAACACCCATTTTTACACGCTGTTTAACTAATCCATCAGTCATAAAACAAATCACTGAAAAAAAAGACTAATAAATCAGTGGATAATGTCACTGAATCAAACAGTGGAGGAAAACTGGCATTTTTTTTTCATTGATGCAAAGTGACTGTCGAATCAGTCAGGAACTGTTAACTGATTGAAACAATGAAATTCTCACTGACTCAGATTACGTGTGTAGTGTTTCGGTGATCAACACCCTTAAAACAATTCCACTCCACGCAATGGCCCTCAGTTCACTACTTTTCTTCTCCTCTCAAGATGAACCCCGTTGAAATTAAGAACCGGCAGCAGACTCGTGAAAGATCGTGGGATTGCCTATTACTTTCATCAGATCATGAGACAATCGACTGCCTGAATGATCAACTCCAGTCAACACTAACTCGTGGTGTTCAGATGAAAGATTAAATGATTTTTGAAGAGAAGTGAGGCTGAGCATAATCACAGTAAACAAACATAAACACGATGTGGAAAAGTAATTCTTTCAAAAATTTGTTTATAATTAATATTAATAAAAAAAAAGGAGCGAAAACAGGTGTGTCGGTAACGCGTAGTATAGGCTGTCCACGGTAAAATGAGCTATTTTGAAAGCCCTGCCTAAGTTCTACTTTGTATGTACGTTGTGTATTCCTCCGCCTTATGTGAAATTAACATTGGCATGGGCCTCATCGCTTTATTGATGCGTCGGTTAGGTGAAACTGTGTAATTATAAGAAAAGAACATGTTACAAATCCGGCCATTTTTACACTTCGATGCATAAAAGAAACCAGAAAGCGAAATAAATAATATAAGTTATCACCCATTGTTACCCAACACTTTTTATTCGACGTTAAGTTATGGGACTATTTTACATCTCTCATTAGCAACCTTCACTGGGCGAATGTGACTCAGTGTGCCAGTTTAAAAATATATGGAGGTAGGGGCAGTGACTTTTTGCTAAGGTTGATTTCTAAAGTGCTCACGTTATCGTGGACAGCCTTTGAGAAACAGCTGTTATGCGAAATATTATTACAGTGAAAGCGCAAGAATTCGGTGCGTTGTCCTTATGGCGTAATTTTGCAGATTCGGTTAAGGCTTGGCTTCGCACGTTTTGCAGAAATTATTTCGTTTCGTGACACTATTTAATTTCCATAGGTGTTATTGGAAATGTTTGATTATACACAATTTACATTTTACTAGTTGTTTAGTACTTTTGTACCTAATTTTCACAGTTTGTTATTTCCTGCTTGCAAGAATGCAGGAACTTATTGATCTTAATAATATTATAAATGCGAACGTGTGTATGTGTCTTCGTTACGCGATCACGTCATAGCGGCTCGACGGATTTGGATGATATTTGGTACAAGGGTAGATTATATTCTGGATTAGCGCGTAGGGTACTTTTCACCCCGAAAAAAAAAAACGAACCGTTTCTTAGGGAATATATTAATAAAATATGCCATCAACCATTTAAGTAGGCGCTGGTTGGTGGTATGTTTCTTTTTATATTTGTACACGTATGGAGCCGCGGTTAACAGATAGTAAAACATAAATATGTTCCCAACTGCGTACAATAACCAGATAACACGCAATTATAATTACGCACAAAATATTAAAGAACTCTTTAAGATTCAAATTTTCTATAATCGTTCACCGTCGGTAATTACTGCGAATCCGAATTTATGACGCGAAAACCAAGAATTCTTACAAATGAGATGAAACCGGGACCTAAGCTTCGTTTGCATGGGGCGGAGGGATATCCTGGGAGTAGAACTTCAGCAAGGTTTCAGAAAAGTTGTAAGTAACTGTGAATGGACGGTGTTTATGCGGTGGTGTAGAGAGTAAAATGGTTAACTTTTTTTCACACGATCCTGCATGTTAATCAACTGGAATGGCGAGTCTTCGACCGCCATTGGCCTGGTGCCAGGAGTTCCAAGCACGAGGATTCTCACTGGCCCATCTGGAACAATCGACGGAGCTGCGTATCGCCAACGCAATTGTTCGTCGACCCTTCCGCCTTCAACTGTTTCTTTTCCTACGTGTCTAACGCACGGAGGTGATAAGGGCTACGATCGCACGCCCAGGCCCGTCGCGTCTACGCGCAAGGCACTCGGCTGGCTAAGATCAGCACTCTCGTAAAGCTGTATCTTAAAATATTCTACGCGAATTATCTAACAAGCTTGAAAACTTTAGAAATCAACCTTTGGGGAAATAGTCCCGGGTCCTAAATACATGTACTTTGAACTCGCACGCGTGTGCGCGCACACATGCAGAGAGAGAAAAAGATAAAGATAAAGAAATAAAGCGAAAGAGAGAGAGAAAGAGAAAGGAAGAGAAAGAGAGTGGAATAAAGAGAAAGACCGAAATAAAGAGAAAGAGAAATAGAGAAACGGCGAGAAAGAAAGAGAGACAGAGAAATAGAGAAAGGGAGGAAAACAGCTGGAGAGATATGCTCTCAGTCAACTTGGCAGCGTCTTTGAATGTCATATTAAAAGGGCAATGTTTAAATTTGGTAACGCTTAGTATATTTTCATTTACTTTCGCATGTTCTCTCTATTTTCTCAAAAGTAGAAGTTGTTCGCGGAAGAACACTTTTGAAAACCCTGCTTTAAGATCTACTTTTCTCTTCGTTCTGCATTATTTGCATTGCCGTGGATCTAATGATGTTACTCGTGCATCGATCAAGTGAAAACTTTAAAATGTTATAAACATGACTGTGTCCCTGATATGCCACTTCGTACTGTATAATGTGTATATAAAAAACTAACATAACTTGCCATAAACTTAAATATTGCATTCGCACGACTACATGCGCTGCTGACGGGTAATTTTTTTTTTTCCTAAGGTTGTTATCAGATCAAACCACAGTTACGATTACCGCAATTAAGGTTAGGTACTTCTATTACTGGTTGGGAAAATGAGTGTTAAAAATTCGGCAAAGGGAAAATTTTCGCTACTAAGTAAGCGCTAGTGTCGCCAAGGTGCCAGACTTTCTCTATTCCCTACGTTAACGAACAAGATAATTAAAATAATCATAAATATCAGGTATAAATTAACTTCGTAACTACGTTTCATATTTCTTTCTCGTTTATAATTCACGTAGCTCGGAATTTTAATTAAATATTACCATTTGGAACACTGCGGACCTAGCGGCGGAAAATTTCCCTATACCAACTGTTGCACAAGAAATCGCGATTGTTCCGAACCGAAGCACAACAAACCTTAACGTAACTTATACAGTCAATATTCACGATAAAATTTCCCCGAGAACAGCAACGTTTTTATCCATCGCCTAGCTTCGTCAAACTGTACCTCTTTCACCGCCCCCCTCCCACCCCTCATCGAACCTTTTTTTCCCCCCACCGAGCAACTGTTACATGTCTCGCAACCCACAGAGCATCTTACCAACACATGTCTCCGCAGGGATTTTTTTTCTCTCTCTCTTCCACAGCAAGAAAGAACAGCTGTTACGAATTCACACACACCAAGCCAGAAGTCTGTCTTAAGCGTCGCCCGCTGGCGCTCTCCATGACCTGCGGCAGACATTAAACAGACGTGAACATTGCGTTTTGGCGAACGGACATAACCGAAAACTAATACAAAAAAAAAAAATGGTTCGGGCAAGATTCTCACGATCGTACTGGGAAAGTTTTGTGATGACGTGCAGAGCGCGGTAGAAATTTTGTTGAAAACAAAATGTCCGAAAATTTTTTTTAAGGGGTTTTTAACGTCCCCCGGTTTTATGCTGGAAAGCTCAGCAGAAGACGGCTTACAGACTAACGCATTACCTAACTTAAATTAACACCCATGCCTTGCGGGATTCGAACCCAGAGCCTCCCGCACACTAGATCGGTGGCGCACCAACCCACTGCGCCACGGGAGGTCGGCAACAGTTCGAAATGCTTCTCTTTCCGGTTTGTGACCAAACAAACGAGAAATAATTTCTAAAGTTCATCTCGTTTTCACGAAATACGAATTTATTTCACACTCGCGACCAGCATCAGCTAAAAGCTTCAGATAAACAATCAGCTGAAGTGAGGTCTTTCCGTGTTTTTTTTTTTTTTTTTTTAAATGAAGAACGGTAGAAATTTTCATATCTGTAAAATTCCCTGGCTACTCCTAAATACGCAAACACAATTCGATACAGTCGTCAAGAACACATTCTAGTTGTCGTATGGGTAGAGCCGCGAGTATCTCACGGAGTGAGTTGGCAGCAAGCTAGGCTGGACAGTCCTCTATACACTCGATACATTATCGTTTGCATATTGGTTGCTGTGATCAGGCGGGCCTCTGTGCATGACTGTTAAACACACACACGCCACTGTTTCCTGATTATTACTGGATTGCAGTTAAACAGGGCGTGTCTAAACATATGTCGTCCAATCACAACAGTAGGGGAAAAGAACAAGTGTTTGGAGTTTACCTCGCCTCCGAATGAATTCGCGAAATACTAGTGGCTCTACATATGGGTCTCGAGAGCAATCTTGTCTAATTCTAATTTTTTTTTTTTTAATAACTATGGAATATTTAAATGTAAATCTTTTCAGGGCAGAAATTAAAGTCGATATCTTGTCGCCTATTCATAAATTTCATTAATGAAACACAAATGTGGTCGTCGAAAAATGTCAAGGGCAGCAAAAATCAATGTAAGCAGCCGTCTGTTTACGATATTTATAGGCTGTTCGCAGTAAAGTGAGCACTTTTTGAGGCGCTGGTTACTTTTTCCTTTCGACCATTTTGTATCATTTAACCACGATTTTAAAATAAATATTGCCATGCAAGTAACAAACACAGTGTGTATATTCTACGGCACTCGGAATTAACGTCTAAAGCTACCACAAAGTATATGTATCTTCTATTATTCCAAATGAGAGGGCTTTTAAAAGTGCTCACTTTTTTTTATCGTGAATAGCCTGTACACACGCCAACTCTCTCACCGCCAAGTGTTTCTCAGTTTCTCTCAGTCTCTCTCTCTCTCTCTGCCAAGTGTTTCTCCGTGTCCGTCTCTCTCTCTCTCACCGCCAAGTGTTCCTCATTGTCTGTCTGTCTCTCTCTATCTCCCAAGTGTTTCTCAGTCTCCGTCTCTCTCCTCACTCTGCCTCCCTACACTATCTTACGTGGTTCCTTGATTCACGAACGTGTTCAACATTCATTGACGACCTGTACTCTTGCAACGTGCAGGAGCATTGACTTCAGGCCCCGTCGACTCACGTCACCCCCTCACCTCACCTCACCACACCTCACCCGTCTGTCTGCGGACAACAAAAATGCAGCTGCGATAATCCAAGAGCTTCGGACGCGCCAGGAAGCGAGGCCGCCTGAATACATCGCGAGGGGCGACGCAGACATTATGCATGAGCTAGACGCGACGCCCTTCACATGTCATGCGAGGGACGAGGGAATTATTTAACTCCTCGTACGAGTACTACTTCGGGGGGGGGGGGGGTGGCGGATTTTCTGTAACTGTCTCGAAAAGGAGAATCAATCACACCTGGACGAGCCGGGTTCGATTCCCGGCGGGGTCGCTCCCGGATTTTCGCATGTGGGAATCGTATGGACAATGCCGCTGGTTGGCGGGTTTTTCTGGGGGGGGGGGGATCTCCCCCCACACCCCCTTAAATCCGGCGCTGCTCATCCCCCCCCCCTCCCCTTGTTTACTCTAAACTGAATACAATGAACACGGTGTGCCATTTTATTCTTCTCGCATATCTCAACCATGTTGATGACTTTAGGAAACGTTCAGTTAAGGCTCGGATTCAGCTCTCTTGCATTCATAGTAATTGCATTACTGACTGTACGATTATAGAAAAATTACATTTTTAAGAGCTATTTAATATTTTTGTGTGTAATTTGAATTGTGTGTCGAGAACATCGTATTTACATTTTATCATTAACCTCCTGCCTTTTTGCTAGCAGGCAATACAGCACACGGTGAAATTTAGATACAAAAGTATCAAAGAACAAGTGAATTGTAAATTTTCTATGATCAAACATTTCCAGTAATACCTCTGAAACCGAAATTATGACACGAGGACGAAGAGTTTCTTCATAATAGATGCAGCCGAGCCTTAAGACTCGTGTACAAGTTCCACACGTATAGGCTGTTCACGATCAAGTGAGTACTTTTGAAATTCCTTTAATAGTCAAATATAGTTTATTTTAGCCTTAAGACGTTAACTTCTGAGTGCGGTGGAATACACACACACACACACTGTGTTTATTACTTACACGGCAATATTTATCTCAAAAACGAGGTTAATGGATAAAAAAATGACCCAAAGGAAAACTCAACTAGAGCCTAAAAAGTGCTTACTTTACCGTGAACAGCCTATAGCAGGGGCTAGCCAACTCCATAGGACGGATGGCCTTGGAACTTTAAAAAAAAAAGTTCCCAGTGCTCTCTCTGCGCACGGTGCTTGAATTTATTTGACCTCGACAAACAATCACAAGAAAGGTCCTTCACGGTCGCCTATTTACAATTGCTACTTCAATATCGTTTAACACCGTCCCCGTTTTCCTTGAAGTCATATACTCTTATCGGCTGTTCAAGGTTAAGCGAGCACTTTTGGAGCCCTAGTTACTTTTGTCTTTCGGTCTTTGTTTATTCTTGAACCACCTTTTTTTAAAAGAAATATTGCCACGTAAGTAATAAACACGATGAGTTTATGCCACCACACTTGAATGTGAACGTCTAAGGCTAAAGTTACATATATATATATATAATATATATATACACAATATTATATATATATATATATATATATATATATATATATATATATATATATATATATATATATATATTATATACACATATACATACACACACATTATATTATATATATATATATATATATCAAAATGAGAGGGCTTTCAAAAGTACTCACTTTACCGTGAACAACCTATACACCTGTTGCTATACACCTGGAAACTTGAAATCCAGGGAACCAAAACAATACACAGGGCAAATGGAGTATTAAAATTGCGAGGTTTCCGCCATCAGGATAAAGCTTGCTCAAAACTAAGCCTGTACAGAATCTCGATACAATGCCCACGATGTATTTGAAATAACGGAACTACAATTTATTCGCTAGGTCTTCATACTTTGAGAATCAAACCTTTGAAAAATCACCCCACGCATTACGTATTTTGTACTTCCGTTAACATAAAAAATATCTCATTTTCTATTAAATTAATACTTTACTTATGTTTTACCTATAAGTTGTGATATTCCAGGTATAATTAATACGAGTAAAAATGGGAGATAAAATAAGTGTGTTGATTAACGCCTAGACAAGAAATTTTTACATGGAAAATATTATTATACCGAGTACGCACGAATGCATTACGTTGTCCCTTTGGTGTATTTGGTTAAGCTTTGTTTACATTAGCCGGAGGAATATTCTGGAAGCAGAACTGTAGTAGCGCTTCAGATAAGTTGGAACGTACCAGTAATGGAGTTAACAATATAGTACAGGCTGTTCGCGGTAAAATGAGCACTTTTGAAAGCCCTGCTTAATATCTAGGCCTACTTGTATGCATGTTGTGTATTCTTCCGCCTTATTCAAGATTAACATTGTCGTGGGCCTCATCACGCGTCGGTCAAGTGAAACTGCGAAATTTATTTTAAAGTAAATATCTAACAAATATGCTCATCCTTACACTTCGATGAATTGAAAAATAAACAAAGTGAAAGAAGTAATTTATGTTTTCTGAAATAGTTACCTAACACTTTCTATTCGACGCTAAGATACTGAACTTTACTTCCCATCCATCGTTACCAACTTTACTGGGCGCATCTCACTAGAGTATCCGTTGAAATATGTGCAAGGTATGGTCAGTGACGTTTTTCTAAGGTTGATTTCAAAAGTGCTCACTTTATCGTGAACAGCCTTTACCTACCTTAAAATGCTGTAACACACACTGTGGTGATACATCGGCGATAAGCAGTTTTTAATACTAATAAAGTTTTGAATGTGAACGGTATTTGTGCGGCAGCCTAGCTTACCTAGGGTTCGAGGCCGAGAAGCAAGGGAGCGATAAGGGAGAGACTGCCACGCACATCAAGTGCGTCATCGCCTCTAAGCGCTGGCGTGCAGTGTTCTCGTCGCACAGCGCGTACCTGTGGGACTTTCAGCGACGACCCTATCATTTTATTAGAAACAAGCCTGTCGGGAGATCCCCAAGAAAACTCGCCGACCAGCGGCATCGTCCGGCACGATTATCACGTGCGACCCCGCCGAGAATCGAACCCGGTTGGCCTAGATGGGAAGGGGGGGGGGGAGTGGTCTGTCTACTACACCACCGTGGCCCCTCGGCCAAAAGTAAAATTCTATTGTATAAATAATAACGAAACATACAGGCTAATCGCAACGACAGCATGTTTCCTTGTAAACTGGCATTGGTTACGCACTCTCTTTTCCCGACGTGAACGCCTGAGCACCATTATGCTGACTAGCTAACTTAGAAATCCAGTATACATCTTTTTTAACATTGCCCACTGGAAGTTACGTGATCGATAAATTAGCTTGTTCGCCAGAAGTAGGTTGACTTGTGAACTTATAATTTAAAACATGCACCCTTCACTTTTTAATTTCTCCCACAGGACTATAACTTGTTCACCAGATGCAAGTGGATTCATACTTTTAGAATCAGATTTATTAATGGTTTAATTTACTGCAGTATTCTCAAGGTATCTTCATATTTTGTTAATAAGATGTGTGACATGTCTGTTTTTATCATTGTAAAAAAAAAGTATTTTATTTCGCAAGCGTTGTATACAGGATGAGGCATTTAAAACAGGCCACCTTAATAAATCGCCCACTTGTACAGATAGAAGATAATGGTTCAGAAACACGTTGCTTGGGGGTGAAAGTGGCCATAATGTGACTAAGTTACTGCACACCTCTGAACAGCTCTTCGCAAGATGAATGCAAACATGTGTCACACGTACTAGAAATGTGAACATTAAACCACATCGTCCCATTTGACATACCGCAGTTGACACCCATATTTCCGCCACCCCTCGGCGTACAACACACCTATTTATCAATGTAACCTTTCCCCCAAACAACGTTTGTCTGAAACATTTTCCTCTATGGTTACAAGTGGCCGATTTATTCAGGTGGCCTGTTTTACATGCCTCACCCGGTATGCCTACTTGCGTTAGCATTACCAGTTCAGTCTCACTATAATTTCAGAGTCCAAGTGTTGCAATCACTATTTTTTGGTATGTCCTGTACTTGTGTTTATAATTTGCAGTGCAACCAGTGGATAACGGGCTGCATGTTCTATAATATTGGAATTTGCCATTCACGTCAGAGAGGTGTAACATAATTCCAAAAATCAGACAAGGCACGAGAGAGAGAGAGAGAGAGAGAGAGAGAGAGAGAAAGAGAAAGAGAGAGAGAAAGGGGAAGAGATAGAAAGAGAGTAGAAGCTGATGTCTCGCTGTACATAGGCTATTCATGGTAAAATGAGCACTTTTTGAAGCTCTCTTATTTGGAATAATAGTGAATAAATGTATTTTATTGTAACCCTAGACGTCAACTTCCGTGACCGATACACTGCGTCTATTGCTTATTGGCAATATTTATTTTTAAAATTGACGGAAGGATAAAAAAAAATGGCTGATAGAGGTAAAAAAAAAGAAAAAAAAAGTAACTTGGGTCTCAAAAGTGCTCACTTTACCGTAAACAGCCTATACAGCTTCATGTGCGACGCGTCCAAAGATCGCGGGCTGGGTGACGGAATGGCTTTACGTGCCTTCCTTTTTGTCTAAATGAAACTTACTTACACTTAATATATTTATAGACCATAATATTTATTTTATAGCCAATATGAATACAACATCTGAATAATTAATTAAAATATGTATTTGATGTATTGAGGTTTATGTTTTACATTAGCCTATTTATAAAACAAACTTTTTTAACGGCATTTTCCGGTTTCCACAAACGGAACGTTGGAAACGAATTTCATTGCTATGTACAAAAATATTTATTTTTTTATCATCTGTCTTGTGCACACATATGGTGAACTGGTCTTCTTGTAGACTGTTGTGCACACATATGGTGAACTGGTCTCCTTGTAGACTGTTGTGCACACATATGGTGAACTGGTCTCCTCGCAGACTGAAGTTTGTACGTACTATTCACACGATGCGGAACGAGTAGCCAGAATGCACAATTTCAGAAGGACTTCCAAGGATAGTTGGCAGTAACCAAGTATAGACTAGAACTAGGGTCAAGTGGGGTAATTCCGAACATGGGGTATTTCCAAACCCCCCGCGCCTCCCCCAACCTTTTGAATCTACTGTATAGAACAGTAAAGACAGTAACATGTGTTTTATAATGCCTATTATGACGTATGTAATGCGCATTAGAAACCACATTTTATATATTTTTTTCCGTTCTAAACAGAAGGTTCAAGATTTGCCCCAGGTTCGGAATTACCCAACTTGGCCCTAATTACTGAGTAATCTATTTACTTCAGGGTTGAAATTACCCTTATATATTCTACCTACTTAGTAATTTATTTACTTCAAGATTGGAATTACTCTACGTGACCATACTTCCTAAGTAATCTATTTACTTCGCTGTTGGAATAACCCTACTTTGACCCTACCTCCTGTACGTCTACTTCATGTTGGAATACCTACTTGACCCTTTACGATATGTTGGAATAACCCTACTTTGACCCTACCTCCTGAGTAATCCGTCTACTTCAATGTTGGAATAACCCTACTTTGACCCTACCTCCTGAGTAATCCGTCTACTTCAATGTTGGAATAACCCTACTTTGACCCTACCTCCTGAGTAATACCGTCTACTTCAATATTGGAATAACCCTACTTTGACCCTACCTCCTGAGTAATCCGTCTACTTCAATGTTGGAATAACCCTACTTTGACCCTACCTCCTGAGTAATACGTCTACTTCAATGTTGGAATAACCCTACTTTGACCCTACCTCCTGAGTAATACCGTCTACTTCAATGTTGGAATAACCCTACTTTGACCCTACCTCCCGAGTAATCCGTCTACTTCAATGTTGGAATAACCCTACTTTGACCCTACCTCCGAGTAATCCGTCTACTTCAATGTTGGAATAACCCTACTTTGACCCTACCTCCTGAGTAATCCGTCTACTTCAATGTTGGAATAACCCTACTTTGACCCTACCTCCTGAGTAATCCGTCTACTTCAATGTTGGAATAACCCTACTTTAACCCTACCTCCTGAGTAATAGTCTACTTCAATGTTGGAATAACATTACTTTGACCCTACCTCCTGAGTAATCGTCTACTTCAATGTTGGAATAACCCTACTTTAACCCTACCTCCTGAGTAATACGTCTACTTCAATGTTGGAATAACCCTACTTTGACCCTACCTCCTGAGTAATACGTCTACTTCAATGTTGGAATAACCCTACTTTGACCCTACCTCCTGAGTAATACGTCTACTTCAATGTTGGAATAACCCTACTTTGACCCTACCTCCTGAGTAATACGTCTACTTCAATGTTGGAATAACCCTACTTTGACCCTACCTCCTGAGTAATACGTCTACTTCAATGTTGGAATAACCCTACTTTGACCCTACCTCCTGAGTAATACGTCTACTTCAATGTTGGAATAACCCTACTTTGACCCTACCTCCTGAGTAATCCGTCTACTTCAATGTTGGAATAACCCTACTTTGACCCTCCTCCTGAGTAATCCGTCTACTTCAATGTTGGAATAACCCTACTTTGACCCTACCTCCTGAGTAATCCGTCTACTTCAATGTTGGAATAACCCTACTTTGACCCTACCTCCTGAGTAATCCGTCTACTTCAATGTTGGAATAACCCTACTTTGACCCTACCTCCTGAGTAATCCGTCTACTTCAATGTTGGAATAACCCTACTTTGACCTACCTCTGAGTAATCCGTCTACTTCAATGTTGGAATAACCCTACTTTGACCTGCTCCTGAGTAACTCCTCTACTTCAATGTTGGAATAACCCTACATGACCTTACACTCCTGAGTATAACATTTACCTCAAGGTCGGAACCATCCCACTTGACGTCTATCTTCCGACTGATCCTTCACGTCGGACGGAAGATGGGCGCAGGTGTGTTAGATCGTCAGTGCTCTATCATGATACGGGGCAGTCAAAATAAACCTATACTGCTACAAAATGATGGTACATTTCTAACAAATGCGTAAGAACACAATTTTGCATATGCTTGGCTTTCATTGTACAGCAGTTGTTTGAACATTGTACTACTTATATCAAATACAAATGAACCAATCTCTACAAACTGGTCTATTTTTATTATTCCTGTTCTTTAGAGCCAGTAGCTGCGTGTTTTTACTGTAGTCAGATTATGGTACATTCGCGTAAAGGCTGTTCACGATAAAATGAGCACTTTTGAAATCAACCTTATGAAAAAGTTACTATCCCTACTCGCATATACTTTAACGGACGAACTGAGTGACGTGCGCCCAGTAACGTTGGTAACGATGAATGGAAAGTAGTTCCATATCTTAACGTCGAATAAAAAATGTCAGGTGATGATTTAAATTATTTTTTCCACCCTCTGGTTTTTTCATGCATCGAAGTGTAAAAATGGGCAGATTTGCAAAACATTTCCTTTCGTAATAATTTCACAGTTTCACTTGACCGACGCGTGAATAAAGTGACGAGGCCCACGGCAATGTTAATTTTGCATAAGGCGGAAGAATACACAATGAGCATACAAGTAGATATTGAGCAGGGCTTTCAAAAGTGCTCACTTAACCGTGAACAGCCTATATCATGACGACCTCGTCATGGTACAAGAGGTCTAATTTTGATATACAAGTACCATGGAAATGCTACGTCGTAGTATAAGTGGATCGGCGCTGCAGAGCAGGCAGAGGCAAGGTGGACTGCGATTTCACCTGAAACTCGCGGCCTTGCCCGGGGCGACCAAGGCGCCTCGTTGCAGACTGTTGACCGGGCCAGGAACACGTTCGGCCAGCCTATCACAAGGCAGGACGTGGGAGGAAGAGAGGGGAGGGGTAGCGGGGTTTGCGCAACGCCAGTCGGGAGAAAACAACGCCGCCAGGGAAGAAATATCACGAGGTGAAACAGTGCTTCTCTGATTGGTCCTCGCAGGACGTGAGAAAGCACGGCTGAGCATACCTGAGGTAACGAAGACTGCCTGCGACATCAGCGAAGCTATCGACACTAGTTTATTCGCGGTTTCTTCACACTCCGTGAACCAAACCTTTAAAAAATTCAACCCCACGTGTGACGTGTTTTGTTGTTTTCCAAACACGTCATGTAGAGGGACATGCAAAATTCGCGTTTTATTTTTGCATCGAACTAAAATTAACCGTACTGTGCATACTCGAGTCAACGTCGTGTCTCCATTGGCTGCCGCATACATGTAGAAGTCGATCCCTTTCTGAGTAACCTGCACGTGATTGGGGCACACAATTGTGATGTGTTCATTTATTGGTGCAGAGTTACCCAAGGCGTGTCGAGTAAATAACGGTCCAATGACAAACGTGTTGCAGAGGTAAGAGAGTTTCAAGTTTAAAAATGTCCTCGAATAATAACTCGAATTTTGCAGGTCCCTTGTCTGTTAAATTGAACTTTCAATAATCTTCTACCAAAAAAGTTTGACATTTTCATTTAAGATTAATATGAATAAAAACAGGGAGAGAATAGGCGTATTCATAATGTTTAAGCTGGACTCAAACCACCAGTTTCATCAGTCAGTCGCCCGTCCGTCCGTTGGTCACGTGATCTTCAACCAAGCGCAGGACAACTTATTTTCATAACCGTCAATCCGTCAACTATGTCTCTTGAACTTTTAACTTACGACGGACGAACGGATGGGCTTGTAATATCGTTCCTTGAACATGGCTGTCGGAAAACATGTCACTTGTTTATTTGTCTGAATATTTTTATTTTTAAATAAACAAGGCAGTGAGGTTGTTTATTTTTTTTAAGTTTCACCTTTGAATTGAACTGAAGACTACTTGTGGATTTTAAGATGAAATGCTGATAAATAACGTTAGGGGAAGAGAATTTATTAACGACATTCATGAAAAACATTTGTCACTGCGCGAGAAAGTTCGTGTTGTTGGGTGGTAACCCTGAACATCTTCTGGGCAGATGGATCGACTGATGACGGACTGTTGACGGACGATAAAACCGACGGACGGACGACTGATGGAAGCGACGGATGGTTGTGAACCAAGCTTTGGTAAGATATTGTTTTCAAGGAAAGTATTATCAAAGAGAGTGCGCTCGAATTCCGCTTGATGTCCTTTCGGGGTAGTTTTCTAGACTGGATTAAGGTTGAAGTAAAGCAACTGGCTATGGAGCACTGCACCCGACTATACATCGTGAAGAACTCATAAAAAAGTAGCACGGACACCATAAAAATTGTCAGAAAAGTGCGATTTATGCTGTATATGAAATAAGAATGTATATATTTTGCAACATTATAAAATATTTTACTAAAATTTAATTTCTAAATGTAAAATAATAATCGATTAAAAGTCTGTATTTTTAACTAATTTTAAGCGCAATTCCATTCTGGATGCTTCAGAAAGAAAATTTACACGTAAATCGTCTTCAAGAAATATCGCCTTAATATTTACTGTAATAATATGTAATAAAATCATAGTAATAATGTATCATATCAATTTTATCATAAACTTTATTTACGCCAGTTTCAGCCACAAATGTTTGTGAAATATTGACGCGCATAAAAATAATTATAAAAACTATGGAAATGCGCTTAAATTTTGTTAAAAATACAGACTATTTTAATCGATTATTATTTTTACTTTTAAAAAGTATATTTTTGTAAAGTATTTTGTAATGTTGCAAAATATATACATTCTTATTTCATATACAGAATAAATCGCACTTTTCGGACAATTTTTATGGTGCCTGTAGTACTATTTTATGAATTCTCCACATTATATAGTAGGACGCAGTGATCCACATTATATAGTAGGACGCAGTGCTCCACATTATATAGTAGGGCGCAGTGCTCCACATTATATAGTAGGACGCAGTGCTCCACATTATATAGTAGGGCGCAGTGCTCCACATTATATAGTAGGACGCAGTGCTCCACATTATATAGTAGGACGCAGTGTTCCACATTATATAGTAGGGCGCAGTGCTCCACATTATATAGTAGGGCGCAGTGCTCCACATTATATAGTAGGGCGCAGTGCTCCACATTATATAGTAGGGCGCAGTGCTCCACATTATATAGTAGGGCGCAGTGCTCCACATTATATAGTAGGGCGCAGTGATCCACATTATATAGTAGGACGCAGTGCTCCACATTATATAGTAGGGCGCAGTGCTCCACATTATATAGTAGGGCGCAGTGCTCCACATTATATAGTAGGACGCAGTGCTCCACATTATATAGTAGGACGCAGTGCTCCACATTATATAGTAGGACGCAGTGCTCCACATTATATAGTAGGACGCAGTGCTCCACATTATATAGTAGGACGCAGTGCTCCACATTATATAGTAGGACGCAGTGCTCCACAGGCAGTTTCTTTACTTCAACCTTAAGCTTTGTTTGCACAGGGCGGAGAAATGGCCTGCAAGGAGAACATCAGCAGGAATTCAGAAAAGTTAGAAACGACCACGTGAATGGACTGTAGAGTCACACCACGAAACAACAAACTCGCACAATGTCAGACACTGACGATATTTTTCATGAATATTTTATCGAGTATTCACAGTGCGTGCTTTGGCCTAAAACTTTTTGCCAGCAGTTTCAAGACAGTCGGAGGTAGAAACTAAAGTAGAGGCAGATATTTCGGCTCCAATTGCCAAACAAGCCAAGTTACGTAACGTTATTTTAGTGTTCATTAAGCCGCCGGCATATTTCTCTTGTCGGGGATTCTCGTGCCTGCATGGCGAACCGCAAGCTTACAACTGAACAGATCACAAACACAAAGCTTTTACTCGCCGTTTTAGCCGAGAGGTGCGTAGCCAGAAGGCATTCCTTGGCAACCTATAGGTTGTGTTCGATTTCGACGCAATGTGCCCTTGATCACTTACACTTGATCCCTTCCCGTTTCACGAGCCCTTGTTCCCTTTACGAGATGCATTCCTTAGTTAGTTCGGACGCATTTGTTAGTTTCCACCTCGAGTTTTACTCTGTCGAATTTGGCTCCATGCGAGTTTATTTTGTGTTTGTGACGCTCGCAAGCGTTTTCCGCGGCCGTGCAGAGTTCAAAACAAACACAAACAAACAAAGTATTTCAAACAGTTGGGAATCTAAAACTATCTAGGGCTCGAGAAGGGCAAGTAGCTCGTGCCCTTGGCTCAAGGGGACATTGTAGGGTGCATAATGTGCCCTTTCTGTGAGTTCGGACAGCGGCAATGTGACGTCTCATCCGGGATGAACTCCCCCGAGGGCACGAAGCCAGATGAGGGTCCTCAGCTGGCGAATTCGAACACAGCCGTGGCTTAACCCAGGCTGTACAGGGCGGGTGGTGGAGTGTTGCAAGGTAAGCTGATGCTTGCTCAGTGCTGTACATTCTCGGTGCACGCAGCAGGAACCAAGTAGCAACAGTGCAGCCTAGGGGAGCTGACTGCATTCCGACCACTCGCAAGCGGGCATCAAGGGACCCATTACACACCTCCTGTGACGTCACATGCCGAGATACATTTTCGCGGTTGAAATGGCAATTAGTACGCAACATGACACGGCACAGCGCTAACGCCAGCCCCACCTTTCATTAGTGCAACACACGGCACTGGATTTGACCAACGTCGCACAAATAATTTACCAATACCAAAATACAAAATAAACGCCGTTCTACCAAATTTCTACAAACAGTTCAGGTTGATAGTAACAAAAATTATATCTGGGAACATCTTAATACCGAGTGTAATAATAAGCAAAGCCGAACACGTTCGTGGACACTTAATCGTCATCTAGGGGAACTGTAGGAAATAAAAACCAACCAACAGGCACGACAGTCAGAAAACATACGAGAAAAAAAATAGCCACGCTGAATACTATCTGATCCTGTGATTCGTTCGTCGGTTGGCGACCCTGTCCTTGGCAAGCTAACAACACCTGCGATCTCTCCAGTCATTGAACTAAGCAAACAAACTAATTAATCACATTTATTTCCCTTTAATACATAGTTCCGTAAAAACAGATGTATTTTCGTCCTTTATAGCAAAATATATCATTACCTTCCACACTCCCGTTCGCACACTTCAAAATGACAAACATTAACTAGATACACGCATATGTATATACAAGTTGGTAATTATATGATTACCTTAAAAAATTTAAAATATGTGTGTTAATTAGACGCTCTAATGAATGCCTCCTGCATTATTTTTAAAGCAAAACGTACTTTTTTTAGGAAGGAAGTTTTTTAAAAATATTTTTTGGTTTCAATATATAGTGTCAAAATACATTTTCATATTACTGCCACTATTAAAATACGCAATACTGACTGGAATAGTAGCAGCAATTCTGTTATAGATGTGGGTCGACCAGACTTCTCATGATAGTACAATGTGGAGTCAAACCACTGGATACAAACACCATAAAATGTATTAAGGCCGTCTTCAGAGCGTTATAACGGAAGGGAGAAATCCCAGAATGCACAAAATACTAGACATTGTAGACGGGCCAAGGCTATGGAAGATTAACTATTAATCAACTAGCTAACAGTTGACGTTTGAAGTCGGCAAGTATTTGTTTTTCAAGTCCAGCAAATGATTCTGGGAAAATGCGCTGATGCGAAGCTGTGCAAAGTTCCGCAAAAAAAAAAAAATTTCCCTTTAGAGTGCAGCGCCAATATTGCCTCTGGGAAGCGTAACAAACACGGACTTTCGACTCATACAACCATCCCGTTTCCCAGTACGACTTGCGACACAGCCAGTGTAATCAACATCTCGGTTATCGGGTTTGCGCCGTATGAAGTGTATGCCGTGGCAGATGTTCTTGCAGTCACAGTCATCGCCAATATTAAGGAACACCTACTCTTTATATATATATAACATACTTACCAACTATTCTGAAGACCTGCTGAAGTTCTACTTTCAGGATATTCCTACTCTTCATGCAAACAACGCTTAACCGAGTATAGAAAATTACACCACAGAGACAACGCACCGCATTCGTGCGCACTCTGTGTAATAACATTTTGCATAAGAACTATTTATTACTAGGCATTACCAACACACCTGTTTTCTCACCGTTTATATTCATATTAATTATAAATAAAAAATTATAATATACATGAAATATAAATAAACATTTAATATAACCAAAAAAATACACTTTTATGTTAACGCAAGTAGTAAACGTGAGTGAAGAGCTCTGGACGGCTCTTAAAATCGAGGTCTTGAAAGCGGATGAGGGTGAATGAGGTGAGCATAGAGCAGTGCTGGAATGAAGAGGCGGGGTAAACGGGAGAGATCCCCGAGAAAACCCCGCCGACCAGCGGCATCGTCCGGCACGATCCCCACGCGTGTCTGACGAAGGGCAGTTAAAGTTGGCGACGGGGAATGTTTTCAGAAATGAGAACAGGCAGAAAGCCGAACCTGCCCGCCTCGCGTCTCCGATTGGTGCCACCTTGGCAGCCTATCAGAGGTCAGAGAAGCCACCGGTGCCCTTGTTCCTGAGGTATTTCAGGACACAGGGCCAACTGCACAGAACGCTAGAGAACCCGCTCTACGCTAAAGCTTAGATCCACGATTCTAAGGGTGAAATAATAAAGGGTAGGGGGTAGAAAAACATATGTACTAGAGATTTAGTTAAGGCCATATTTCATAATATTTTTTTCAAATTCATTGTCTGGAGAAACTTATTTAAGGACCACATAAATGTAAATATTTGTAGTCAAATGATCATAGTTTTCAAAATATACCACCAAAAAGTCGAAAATTTCGTAATATGGAAGCCCATGTCATGTGACAGGTATATAACATGTTAATTAAGTATCAAGAATGTTTAACAATGGGTACTGGTATCCTGAATTTATTTTAAAAAAGGTATTGATGTTTTCGCCAACACATTTTTATTCGTCCACGAGAAACTAATACACATTAATATTATTTCCTCTCGGGCCAATGAATTTGTGTTCGCAAAAACATCAGCAACTATTTTAAAAGAGATTCATGATGCCAGTATCCGAGCCCCGATTGTTAAATATCCTTGATCGAAGTATAATTTGGGGAAGTCGCACATAAGGTGATCGGAGATTGGAGTCAGGAGCCGGCCGGGCGCCATGTTGAGACGTCACCCAACCGCCTATATTGAATCTGGGCGACATTGACCATTGACACCGTGACCTTGGAATACCTTGAAACCCAAAAAGATCCCAAAAAAATAAATTTAAAACTTAAAAAAATATTTAAAGATGTGCACGTAGGTAGTCAAAGGTTAGAAGGCAGGTGGGCGACTAAGATCCCGACACTACCGGCTCTCGCAACGTCAGGCAGTGTCCATTTCGTCAGCCATGATAGATGTCGATGACCTTGACCTTCGATAACCTAAAGGCCAAAAAAGCCGAAAATAGCCAAAAAGCTAACAAAACCAAAAAAAGCCACAAAAAGTAAAAAAGTCAAAAAATCCAAAAAGCAAAAAATGCATAAAAGCAAAAAAAAATCCTAAAAAAGCCAAAAAAAATCTCAAAAAATTGAAACTTGACTCAAGACCCGAGACCAGGCTCTTTATGAGCCGTAATCGACTCTATGGCAGAGGCAAGAAACCAATAAGCAGGTACACAGTCCCCTTCATGTGGCCGCCTGGGTGGGCCGCAGAACTGTGCAGAGCTCCCGCAGGAAACGTTTTTTAAAAAACCATCCAACGTCTCTGAGTGAGGTCTGCTTACGAATATAGCTTAAGAAACGTTACGCGTCTGTATACGTTTTTCAGTTCCTCCATTTCTCTCTAAAGCACGGTTTTGTGATAGTTAAATTGGCTCAAACGGGTTATTTCACGGTCGTTTTTAGCAACAAACATTCCGGTACAAAACACTAAAAATGGAATAAGGACATGCATTAAATCTTTATTTGCAGTGTGTTCGAAATAGGTACACGTTTACCCACGAAATTATTAAATGTGTATCGAATGTGCTGATCTACGAAAGGAACACTCACTTCCGACAAGGGTTTCCGACAAGCACTTTCAATACATCGCAAATGTTTTTATACACGCAATCGATTGATCTTGACGAAAGCTGTCGATTGAAACCTAAACGAGCGCTGTAGCTTCTCCCAATAAAAAGTTATACTATGCGGAAGTTATGAGACGCGGCGAAACGAACTAAAAAATTGCGCCCCACCCCCTTCCCGCCCCCACCACCACCCGTGATGCTACGCTGTCCTCACTCAACGTAACATATTATTTGATCCTTTGGGAATCGAGTGGTGTAATTTAATTTTGAATGTCGAGGATACATTCGGAGCTGCAATGCCGAAACCCGATCCCCGATTTTGTCATTATCGGATTTTCTGGATTGCCTCCCACTATGGTTGCAAATTTAAAGACGTGTTCACGTCAAAAGATCCAGGCAGGCGGGGTCCTTAAGGTAGGTTAGGGAAAAAAATGTGTAGAAACGTACTCGGCTCTTAGCAAGCAAGTATCGCCATGAAGCCGCAACTACAAAACATTGCAGTATTTCTCGTAGAACGTGCAGAAATGTGCGTGCGTGCTGGGGCTTTTGAGTATCGCAGCTCGCGGACCGCAGGTTCCGGAAGTGGCAGGCCGCGTTCCGCTCACTTCCGGCGCGAGCAGTCCCCTGCAGACACTTGCGGCTATTAAGTATGCCTCCACAGCAAACACTGCTCAACGTCTCGAGGTCATGCAAGGAAACGCAGCGACGGCGACGGAAAATAGCACGAACGATCTTCGCGTGTGTTTTGTATACTCCAGAGTTTTTAGCGGTGACCAAAGCGACAGCTATCTGTTCATAAAAGACGCAACCTTGTCTCTATCGTTTAAAACACTGTTTTTTATAAGCACTTGCTGTGCCCTCACCCGCTTCGTTAGGCATTGATTTAATTTGAAAATTGGAATCGCTCTAGCCACTCACTTGGGATCGCTTCACTTGATATATTTCTATCCACTGAGCCTCTGTGGCCCCACTTGATATATGTCTATAGTTATATGGAAGAACGCAACTTGATAGCAATGAAAGAATTATAACAATCGGTAGAGCATGCTTAGAAAGCAGCAAAATAGCTCATTTTCCCCGACTTGATTCACTAATACATTTAATGCTCAGCTCTTATTATAAGTGCTAGGGCAATTTTTAATACACAACAACCTTCCTCGATAAATGCAGATCATAACAGTAAAAACCGCATTCAAATCCGTTTAATGGATCGCGAGATTAGCGCAGTAATACAGACAGATAGACGCGCGCCAGGGACTTCTTTTATGCTATGTAGTGATAAATATTGTAAAAAGAGGTACTTACAGGATTTTTGCTAACTTCTCGCACATTTCAATGATCAAATTTACGAATGGAAAACGTAAGTATTGACTTCAATTTCTGCACTGAAATAAGATTTACATTGGAATATTACGTTTTTTTTTTTAATTATAATACACACACACCTGCTTACAATGGGACACACATAATAATCACACCAAGGCTGTGTTCGATTTCAGTGCAATCTGACCTTGATCTCTTCCCGTTCCACGAGCCCTTGTTCCCTTCATGAGAAATAATCGTTATTGAATTCGGACGCTTGTGTTCGTTTCCACCTCGAGTTTTACTCTGTCGAATTTCGCTCTATGCGAGTTTCATTTGTCTTTGTTTCGTTCGCAAGTGTTTTCTGCGGCCGTGCAGAGTTGTAAACAAAACGAACACAAACCAATTAAATATTTCAAACAATTGCGAATTGAAAACTATCTAGAGCTTGAGAAGGGCAAATTTCTCGTGCCCTTAGCTGAAGGGGACATTGTAAGGGTGCACAATGTGCCCTTGCTGTGGATTCGAACAGTGGCAATGTGACGTCACATCATGGGTGCACTTTTCAAGGGGCACGAAGCCAGATAACGGCCCTTAGCTGGCGAATTCGAATACAGCTCAAGTTTGGTCATCTCAAGCCATACTTATCCTCGACCACGCCAAACACGAAACTGCTAGTGTAGTCCATTCACGGTCACTTCACACTTTTCTGAAGCCCTGCTGAAGTTCTACTTCCAGGATATTCCTCCGCCTCGTGCAAACAAAGCTTAACCGAGACTATAAAATCACACCAAAGGGATTCGAACAGTGCACCACAGTCGTGTGCACTCAGTGTAATGATATTTTAGCATAATGACTATTTCCTACCCAGCATTACTAACACAGCTTTTTTCGCCCTGTCTTCATTCATAATAATTATAAACGAATAATTATAATTTAGAGTCTATATATAATATAAAACTAAGACGCTCGCCCGCGTGTGTCTGTGTATTCGGCTAAGGCTTCTAAACTACTTAACGGATTTTAATGCAGTTTACACCATCATTTACAAAAAAAAAATTGCGAGGAAGATTCAGGTATATAATGCATTAATATTAAATGTTAAGGATAGTAGAGAAATGTCGAAATTTTATTTAAAAAAGCCGCTTTTCGGGCGCTTACATGGCTTACGCTAACTAAACCATAAGATACAGTACACCAAATGAATGTCCTGCAGAATTGTAGATCTCAAGGAGGTCTACAAAAACGTCAGCGGAACATATGTTTATCTTTCAAGGATGACCCACAGTAACAATTCTTGTCTTTTAAAATTCGATTGCTAATAGGAGTTCACTTACAAACAGAACACTGTATTAATCCTATGTTGGTTACCGTAAGCATTTAGTGTATATACTTGCTGTAAACCTAGACAACGCCTATGTTGGTTACCGTAAGCATTTAGTGTATATACTTGCTGTAAACCTAGACAACGCCTATGTTGGTTACCGTAAGCATTTAGTGTATATACTTGCTGTAAACCTAGACAACGCCTATGTTGGTTACCGTAAGCATTTAGTGTATATACTTGCTGTAAACCTAGACAACGCCTATGTTGGTTACCGTAAGCATTTAGTGTATATACTTGCTGTAAACCTAGACAACGCCTATGTTGGTTACCGTAAGCATTTAGTGTATATACTTGCTGTAAACCTAGACAACGCCTATGTTGGTTACCGTAAGCATTTAGTGTATATACTTGCTGTAAACCTAGACAACGCCATATTTGTAAATCGCATTCGAGCAAGGCCAGGACGGGTCACTAGTTTATGGGTAAAATATTACTTAAAGTTCAATCACGTATATTTTATGTTAACCCAAGTATACAACGCTCGCGGTACATGGAGTATGGAGTATGGTTTGATAAAAAAAAATGTGAAGAAACCGCGAATAGACTATAGAAGAGAGAGAGCCCCGCAGAAGGTATGCCGCAAAAGTGTTGGGGGGGGGGGGGACACTTGCATAAATGCAACGCATTTCTTTTTCTGCAAAAGCCATCAGTGGGGCACGTGCTGTAAAGCAAGAACACGTGTTGCTAACCCCGAACCAAGACCCGGTGTGAGACGGTCGCAGGCTCCAAGGGCACAGCAGGTTCGGCGAGCTTGCAAATGCATTTTCTGAACTCTTTTAACTTTCATGACGTACTGGACTGCAAAGCTATTTTTTCTTCTCATTTTGGCTACGAGCTTCGAGTTGCAGGCGTTCAAGCACTACCAATGCTCGTAGGCGCCGAGCACGGGACCACGAGTAAAAGTGAAATAAGTACATTGGTTCCCGCAGTCTGACCAACAAAAAAAAAAAAAAAAAGTAATATTTTCGGCAATAAGTCTTGGCTTCGCCTCTTTTGCTAAAATTCTTCGGTTTCGTGTGATAATTTCAGTTTCAGGGTAATTACTGACGTACGATTAAAGAAAATTCACATGTTACGAGTCGTTTACAATTGCTATGCTTAATTTTAAATGTGTGTTATTGCCTGTTGTAAAGAGTCAGGAATTATCAATAACATAACATTATCAATAAGTTCCTGCACTCTTGGAAACCGTAAACAACACAGTGAAGATTACATACAAAAGTATTAAACAACTAGTAAATTGTAAATTTTCTATAATCAAACATTTCCAATAACACCTCTCAAAACTGAAATTATAACACGAGAACGATTAATTTTTTTCATAAAATGTAAACTTGAGCCTTCATGGTGTTACAAGTTCAATCAAAAATCTGCTGCACCGATAGAGATCCAGTTATTTGAACTTTTATATTAATTTATTTTTAAATTAATGCATTTACAAACACGTGCAATATCCCTTTTCAGTAATCGGTGTACATCGCGTAAGGTGCACGGCACATATTCTTAAATAAAGGTATTACTTTTGAGGGGATATTTTCATTTTACAATGTTTGAGAATCTTCGACAAATTTTTCACTGCCCCAAAAACGAAAACCATGCAACTCTTAGGTTATAGGAATAAAGTGGAATAAACGTATTTATTTCTACATGTGTCAGTATGGAGATAAAGAAGAAGTTGCCAATTTGACTCATTGGCCTACTTTCCTCTACATATGTCTGCTAGACAATTTGATGAACTAGACTCTATTCTACGACTCGGATAAAAGGAAAACGCGTGTTAAAGTATTTTTGTGTCCATCGTTTTGAAAATAACTGTCTGACCCACTTACCCACATATCAGTTTACATGACGTGCCGTAGTACTCGTGTGCCAAATTTGGAAGGAATCTGCTGATTATTTTCTGAAATATGACAATAATATTTTTCATGTCCCCTCTTACAAAATTGCGGTCAAATAACGATATAACTGTCTGAATTAAATATTTACACGATTAACTATCAAAATACGAAACTTGGTTTAAATCGTTTAAATAATTCCAGAAACAGGACATACTAACATAAACTTATTGACATGGCCACCATTTTGAAAGTAAGTGCACTGCGTGGTCCAGATATTATGCCCTCACTCGGTATTCTACGTGCACAAGAGTTTGATGGGATTCGTGAAATTCGGTTCACGAGCTCAGCAGTCACACACACACGAACACTCGTGCGTACACCAACACACGGACATTAGAGTGATGTCACAAACCCATCTTTTCTTCGGAATACAGGATAGATGGGTGGTAAAGAAAGTATGCCGCGGTAACGGGTAGAATCCGTAGAAGCGACTATGCTCTCCAGTTTGGAAACTTTGTCCTTGAAAGCCAGATTTGAAATGAGGCCCTGGAATGGACATGCGACGGGATGCAGTCACATACGTATTAACAGGAAACGGGGAACCAGGGTGGAAAGGGGGGGGGGGGTAGGGCGGATGGTATTCAGGGGGCCATTGACCCCCACCCCACCCCTCCAGATGGTATACGGAAGGGCCAGCGGTGCCATCTTTTGACGCATTAAAACAAATGTCCGAAAGATAGATACATTTCTAAAAGATTACTCAACTGAATCAGTGTCTCCTGAAATACGAGTTTGGAATTCCATAACTTTTCTCTGTTTTCCAGGCTATATGTTATAATTTCCCTTGATCTATTTTCAGGAATACTGACACCTTCCAATACCGTATTTTTCCATTGCTGACAAAACAAACGTGCCATCGGCGAAGTTGAATTAAATTACACTACAACACACCAAGCAAGCAGGGCCAACATTTTATTCAGTCCATCAATATTTCTTGCGATACGCACTAATGACTCCACATCAGTGCCCATTCCAAACACGTATAGGCCCTACGTCATTAGGCAAATATACGGCCATAATGACATTCTGCATTCACACAACGAACAATTTTCGCGGAGTAGAAATTATTTACATTTTCTCCGACCAAGGCGAAAATTCCCTGACATTTCCCCGACTTTTCCCTGGCACATGAAATTCCTCGACTTTTCACTGTTTTCTTTGTGGATGGACATCCTGCAAATGCATATCCAGCAGCGATCCAATGGGGCTTTATATCAAATACAGACACCATGGACGGTAAATTATCACTATTCAACAACATGATCATTAACTTAATCGATAAACGTTTCTCTTTAAAGACACGCCGTGTAGCTAGACCACCGGCACCTTGGGCGAATTCGCACATTCAACAAATAATGCCTAACAGTGACTATGTTTATACGCCATTCACGGCAAAACAAGCAAGTTTCAAAGCCCTCTCATTTGAATACTAATCAATAATTGTATTTTATTTTAACAACTTTAGGCGTTAACTTCCGATTGCGGTGGAATATACGCACTGTTTGTTACTTACATGGCAATATTTATATAAAAAGGTGGTTAAAGTATTAATTATGGCTGAAGGAAAAGAGTAACTAGCGCCTCAAAAGTGCTCACTTTAACGTCAACAGCCTATGCAGTATGGAAAACGGCAGTGCAAAATTAACTCGCAGTTGTTCCTAAGTATAATAAACGTTTGCGCAATCTATGCACTTAGGACATCAGAAAAGCCGAAATTGATTATACAATAAGTTTCAAATATAGACCGTTCTTCGCCTAATGAATTATGGAAGATACCGGAGAGTATTTGGTATGAGAAAAACAGAGAGCAAATTAGTACATATTTAGTTTACTGTATAAGAGAAAAATACCGAGTTTTTTGAGCTTCCCGGTTGTCTGCATAGACTCGGACGATCAAACTCATAAGTGAAACCTCTGGCAATGGTGGAGTAGACAGATTTGGGCGGCTCTTAACCCCGAGGTCTTGAGAGCCCGTGAGGGTGAAGCGAGGCGAGTGTGGAACCAAGGGCGGAGGAAACGGGAGATCCCTGAGAAAACCCGCCGACCAGCGGCATCGTCCGACTCTAGTCCCGTGGGCGGGCAAGGGGGAAGGGTATCGAACACACAACCCCCTCCCCCCCGACAGGAATCCAACCCACCCACAATAAACAGCCGATGTCCGAGATGGCAGAGAAGAAAGGCGACGGATCAGTCCATCTAGCAGAATTCTTAAGTTATTAGTGTCCGTACTGCTGGCTAATGATGCCGCGGAGGAGGATAGTGGGATGTTGTAAAAAAAGACCCGGGGGGGGGGGGGGTTGTCTGCTGCTACTGGAGACGACGTCGTGACGATGACGGCAGCTGTGCGTTGACGCACGCCGCCGAGGTCACAGGCCAGCCGAGGGTACGAGGTCAGTCTTCTGCATCGGCCGGTCAGCGGAGCGGAGCGTTGAACGCCGACCGACAAGACTATCGTCGTACAGAAGTTATAGTGCGTCTCCGCCCAGACTATAGTCGCACAGAAGTTATAGTGCGTCTCCGCCCAGACTATAGTCGCACAGAAGTTATAGTGCGTCTCCGCCCAGACTATAGTCGCACAGAAGTTATAGTGCGTCTCCGCCCAGACTATAGTCGCACAGAAGTTATAGTGCGTCTCCGCCCAGACTATAGTCGCACAGAAGTTATAGTGCGTCTCCGCCCAGACTATACTCGCACAGAAGTTATAGTGCGTCTCCGCCCAGACTATACTCGCACAGAAGTTATAGTGCGTCTCCGCCCAGACTATAGTCGCACAGAAGTTATAGTGCGTCTCCGCCCAGACTATAGTCGCACAGAAGTTATAGTGCGTCTCCGCCCAGACTATAGTCGCACAGAAGTTATAGTGCGTCTCCGCCCAGACTATACTAGCACAGAAGTTATAGTGCGTCTCCGCCCAGACTATACTAGCACAGAAGTTATAGTGCGTCTCCGCCCAGACTATACTAGCACAGAAGTTATAGTGCGTCTCCGCCCAGACTATAGTCGCACAGAAGTTATAGTGCGTCTCCGCCCAGACTATAGTCGCACAGAAGTTATAGTGCGTCTCCGCCCAGACTATAGTCGCACAGAAGTTATAGTGCGTCTCCGCCCAGACTATACTCGCACAGAAGTTATAGTGCGTCTCCGCCCAGACTATACTAGCACAGAAGTTATAGTGCGTCTCCGCCCAGACTATAGTCGCACAGAAGTTATAGTGCGTCTCCGCCCAGACTATAGTCGCACAGAAGTTATAGTGCGTCTCCGCCCAGACTATACTCGCACAGAAGTTACAGTGCGTCTCCGCCCAGACTATACTCGCACAGAAGTTATAGTGCGTCTCCGCCCAGACTATACTAGCACAGAAGTTACAGTGCGTCTCCGCCCAGACTATAGTCGCACAGAAGTTATAGTGCGTCTCCGCCCAGACTATACTAGCACAGAAGTTATAGTGCGTCTCCGCCCAGACTATAGTCGCACAGAAGTTATAGTGCGTCTCCGCCCAGACTATACTAGCACAGAAGTTATAGTGCGTCTCCGCCCAGACTATACTAGCACAGAAGTTACAGTGCGTCTCCGCCCAGACTATAGTCGCACAGAAGTTATAGTGCGTCTCCGCCCAGACTATACTAGCACAGAAGTTACAGTGCGTCTCCGCCCAGACTATAGTCGCACAGAAGTTATAGTGCGTCTCCGCCCAGACTATACTAGCACAGAAGTTATAGTGCGTCTCCGCCCAGACTATACTCGCACAGAAGTTACAGTGCGTCTCCGCCCAGACTATAGTCGCACAGAAGTTACAGTGCGTCTCCGCCCAGACTATACTCGCACAGAAGTTACAGTGCGTCTCCGCCAAGACTATACTCGCACAGAAGTTATAGTGCGTCTCGCTCTCGACAGTTCTTGTAACGTAATTTTGTACGTATGAACTTATTCTGCCGACACAGCATAACCTCTGGGCTGTTGGTAACTGTAGCCATCTGGAAGCAGCGTGTGTCATGCACTCTTTACTGCAATCTAAGAGTGAGGCGCACTATACCAAGGAGCTCATCGCCTTTGTCCTGGCGGCTCCTGAAGGAGGATGATAAGGATGGAAAAATAGGGGGGGGGGGGGGGGCTTTACGTGTCCTTAAGACTTTTTTGCTTCTTTAAAAATGTACATTTTGATGCGATCAAAATCTAAATCACATGCGGCATAAAAGGTAGGGAAAAAAATATATATATCTAAGCGCAGAAGCAGAGACATATACACGAAGTTTCATAATTCCTACTAACCACTTCCAGGGGATGTAGAGGGCACGTAGTGCATAAAAGTTTTGCTGAGGAACCCTCGTCCAGAAACGTACCGTCTCGGCGCTACTCGGGTGGCACGAATAAGGAACTCGAATCTCCCGCCTCACCACTACTTTCTCTCCGTTGTTACCAACTTTGCTGGGCGCGTGTCAATCAGTGTGTCCGTTAAAAATAGATGAAGATAGGGGCAGTGACTTTTTTTCAAAGGTTGATTACGGAAGAGCTCAGTTAATCGTGAACGGCATGTACATAACACTAATCGAAATTTACGAGTGCGGATTTACACATTTCAAAAATATTATTTTCCAATGCGGAACACCAGGATTCTCGAGGTCTTCTGTCGGGATTTTCGCACGAGGGAATCGTGCCGGACGACGGCGCCACTGGTCGGTGGGAGTTTTCTCGGGGATCTGCCATCTCCCCAGCCCGTGCATTCCAGCGCTGCTCCATACTCACCTCGCTTCACCCTCATCGGTTCTCAAACCCCCGATGTTAAGAGCTATCCCAATCTCTTCACTGATTCCAAGTCAATTAATACATAAAATATCTAACACCGATGTACCAAGAACCGAAATTTCTGCTTCCGATATATAGTTTCGTAAGACGATACTTTAATAATTAACCGATATATAGTTTCGTAAGACGATACTTTAATAATTAACCGATATAAATAATATCGATAAATTTTTTTTCGTATATGGACATTCCTAGTATCGGCGCTTCGCGTCGCGAGTCGTCGTCGGTGGCTGTGGCTGTGGCGGCGTCCCTTTGCGCCTTTTGTTCGGCCGCCAGGCGCCGGCGCCACGGAGACTTCCCCGGCCCCAGATTAATGGATCATTTCTCTTCCTCTCCCCCCATACACTACCTCACCCCTCGCCCAACCACCGAGAGGGAAACTCTTCAGAAGACGAGGGCGCGGAAGATCTTTGGCCCCGAGTCGAGCTAGTCCTTTCAGCAAAGGCGGACTTGACTCCGAGACTTTTTTTTTTTTTTTTTTAAATCTGCAGGGGTGATTTTTTGGGTGGGGAGAGTGGGTGCCAGGGTGTATTCCCCCCTCCCTCAACTACCTATTCTTCGCAGTCCGACAATCTCCCCGTCGTCCGCCCCTAGGATCACCGTTTGCGCCCTTCCCTGGGACACGAACTCCTCAGGCGAAAACGACCCAGTTTTGCATGCAGAGTAGCGGAGAGGGGGAATAAATGGGGGATGTGGGAGGAGGGGGTCGCTACGTTCCCCTCTCGCCCCCTACATCCACCCCTTTCGCGCGATCTTTCTCAATCGCGAGCCGAGAACACAGCTTCCTCATGAGGGTAGGGGCGTGTGGACCCTCGTGTTCCTGAGGATTCTGGCTTTACCCGCCAAGTTGGGCCGAACCCCTTTCTACCAGGAATATCATATGTAGTCCCCGAGGAGCCTACTACACAGTTCAGTGGCGTAGAATTGCGAGGTTGAGAATGCAGCAGCCTCGGAACGCAAGGGCGCGGGGGAGATGGGAGATCCCCGAGAAAACCCCGCCGATCAGCGGCGGCATCGTCCGTCACGATTCCCACATGCGAATATCCAGGAGCGGCCCCGCGGGGAATCGAACCCGGGTTCGCCTAGGTGAGCGGCTAGTATTCTGCCTACCCTACCACACCACCGCGGCGTCTTAAAATTGCTTGGAATATTACATACTGAGGACACGAAGCATCGCAGAAAGATGTGGCGACTGTTTTGGGTGCATGTTACCGAAGTAAACTTAATGATACTTTAATTTTTGTATTCAAAACAGAGCTTATTAAAAGATAATTTTAAAAATATTTATTTCCGATACCTGGAAAAAGATTTTGATTTCGAGGTAATTTCGTTAAAATATATCAACGATTTATTTTGCTTTATCATTGCTATAATATCGTAATTTCGATATATCTATATTTTTTCAACATCCCTAGTAGACATGTCTGCGGCAAACACGGGCGCGTAAGCCAGCCCCATTTGCGCTGACCTACCCGAACAAGACCATCGACCCCGAGACGAGAACGGATAATGGAGGTACAGAGGGGAACGCTTGCATCAACAAAATAAATTCAATTTTACTATAACATTTATTTGGCGCAATTTAAATGTCGTTTCTCGCATCGTAGTTTACTACGTTATAGATCTCTCCACTCATCAGTTTGCAAGTTCTTCTCACAACACTCCACGGCTTTATGTAATGTCGTCTTCTCTGTACTGGAATCCAGTCCTACATATTATCACACATATTCCATGAAGTGCACGATATCCATTCACACTTTCTCAGAGACACTGCTCCAAAAGTATCGACTACTGTGATGTCTATTAGATTTTCTTTTGGTATTTCCTAACTTTCCGCTATGTCCAGCAATGTTATCGTAGAGCAACGTCCTCAAAACATCATCGGAATTCAGCTCCGTAACATAATGATTTCAAGGATGATTTTATCTTTCATAAACATTCTGATATAAATATTCACCAACGGCATTGGGTATAGTGTCTACTAGAAAATATTAGTCGAATGGCAGAGACCTGAGGCAGAGGCTCTCCGGAGGAAGTATATGAGTATGGGTGCTTGTCAGCACGTGAATCCAAGACCGCTTTGCCACAGATAAGATCATCGCTATCACTCGTGGCTATGTCAATGTCCAGTTTTTGTTGGTGGTAACATTTCCGTCCATGGCAGGTTCTCTCATAGGCTGTTCACGCTAAAGTGAGCACTTTTGAGGCTCTACTTACTTTTCCCTTTCAGCCATGTTTTATCCTCTAACCGCCTTTTTAAAATAAATATTTTCATGTAATTAATAAACACAGTGTGTATACTCCACCGCACTCGGAAATTATCGTCTAAGGCTACAATAAAATGTATTTATTAATTGCTATTCAAAATGAGAGGTCTTTCAAAAGTACTCACTTTACCGTGAATAGTCTATATACGCTGTTCACGGTAAAAAGTGAGCACTTTTTAAGGCCCTTGTAAATATTTCCTTTCATCCTATTTCCATGTTCCGGCTGCTTTTTAATATAAACACTGCTTTGTGACGAATAAACACAGTGTATACATTTCACCACCCTCAAAATGTAATGCCTGAGGCTGCAATAAGATATATTTATTAGTGGTTAAAGACGGTTGGGAGGGACTTAAAAAGTGTTCACTTTACCGTGAACAGCCTACAGTAACATTTCCCTCGATGGCCGAATTCTCTTCGTGATTACCCGATCATTTCTTTCCAGTCAATGGTCAGGTTCGTTCGGCAAACCTCCGGGTCATTGATCAGTATCCCCGGTTGGCCTTTCATGTTTCATGAGAGTGGTAAATGGGAACAGGCATTATTGACGAGGGGAGAGCGAAGTAATATCAGAAGGTAGCACAGTGGGGAAGACGTCACAGAGTGGGCGTCGATCGTTATCAGGACGAGACAAGCCAATGCACTCACCCCCACCTAACTGTCCCGAGGTCCACGCCTGACCTACCGTTACTCGGAGAAGGGTCTCTGTGCCAGTACGACGTCCCTGGGGACCGGAGAGACGTCGATGGACTACACCCCGACAGACTGCATGCCGACCCGACCGCACATAGTCCAGCTCCGAAGCAGTCGCAGCCAGGGCTTGCCAACTGGCGGTTGCAAAATTTCCTTACCGTCACCTCGATTCCAGTACATGAGAAAGAAGTACCAGAAATAAAATAACTCGTACAAGCATTAATATTTCATATTTCAATATGTGCTGGCAACCATAGAATCCTAATAGTACATATGAGGTGTGTACACAGTGAAACCATCTTAAGAAAATTTATGTTAATAAGTTTACCTGCTTAGTGAGCTTTAAAAAGTTTGTCTATTATAAATACATAGTTTTACCCTTTTAACAAGTTTTCCTGCTTAATAAGCACATGTTTTCAGTATTTTTCTGAAACTTCTTAACTCGGTGACGTTAATCGAATTTTCATCAATAGGCTACAGTAGCAAAAAAGAAAACTTACTTAGTCTACATTTAAACGTAATTTCAGTTTTATATGCAAACATAAATGTTTTAAATACATCTATAAATCTAATTTAAAAAGCCTAAGTTATTCGTGAATTAAAATATGTTAATCTGTATGTCATGAATTTCATTTCTTAAAAAAAAAAATTGTTGCAACGTGTATATTATTAGAAATACCACCCTGATGATAAACACGTAAACTTTATAGTAATACTAACCGATCAAACAAAACTTAAAAGTATGAAAATTTCCGTACATTTATAGTACGGACCGTACGTTGAAGAAATTTCCGTAGCTCGAATGGGGAAAAGGAATTTTTATCAAAGACACCAGAAGTCGGAGTTGTACGGTATTGCCACTTCGGTAATTTAAAAATTACTGTATATGTTAAACAAAATATATAGTATGTTCACATAGCATAAACATACGATGAACAATCATGTAGTTCCTCTCTTTAGATATTGTAAAAACACGTGTTTAATTTACATCATTTAAATTTAAATTGTAGCAGTACAGTCTTCTTTGTATAAGCGGCTATCACGTCTACTCATGTCGTTTGTGTATTTTATTTCATTAATATATGCATAAAAATGGTTGTATAAGTAATGTTTTTCCTTCATGGGTACAGTTTATATTCGCTCAAATGTTTTCCTGGTATGAAATAACAGCAAATAAGCGACGCATCTATAGTGTTCCCCAGAAAACATAGGCCAGTCACAATATAATTTAAAAAAACTGCTGCGAGGTCATCCGCAATGCCACCAACATAACAAGGGAGAAAATTTGTAGTTTACTCCGTGTTCAAACGCTGGCAGTACGATAGAACCTATTTCGGCTTACTTCAGCAATAAGTGAAAAGGATAAGTTTCTTTGGTTATAGCGTTGAGTTAAGACTCTCTACTGGCATGTTAACTGTTTTCCGTTTGGCAATGGCAATAGCCTGTCAGCTGTGAGGTCCGGGGGGGAGGGGGGACATTTATACAAGGGCGTGGACAGCGTATTTTTCCAGTTGGGAGTGTTGTGCCCCCACCTTCAAAAAGATTTTTTAATCACAACTCATCGGCTTCAGTAGAAAGCGCAAGAGACCTTGGTGGCCGAGCTTTCACTAAATCCCAAATATGTATAGACCATTGGTGCTATTGTCCAAGCTACATTCCGAAAGATAAAATAATTCATAATTTACTGCAATTTATCGGACATGAATACATACTTAAAAGCACTATAGTACGTATAAATTACGTAATATAAATTAGTTTTGAAAATATTGACTGTACCGTCAACGGAGGGTACGTTTACCAATTTCGTTATGAAATTGAAAATATTATAAGTGTGTATTGAATTAACGTGAAACCAAGTATTGCACATTTGGGGCTGACAAAAAGAACATAATTATTTTTCCATTATCTTAATAGGTTTTGGATGCAGATTTTTTTTTTTAAGTGGTCAATGTTATCGCCTGTGTGGAGCAACTTTGGCCACTAATTAGCACACCGAAGATTCAAGTGTTTTTGGTCAATGTATCAATATCAGGAGGTTTCAATAACAGTCAAAATAACAAAAATTATCTTTTATGTAAGTCAACGTTGATGGCGGTATAATTTTACTGTTTTTGGTTTAAAATATATTTATTACAATAAACTGAAAATATGAGCGCACAAACGTTTTAAGATGCCCTGCCATATTTAATTTTTGGTCAAATCTAACCAAATAGTCACAGTATCCCCTTCTGAAGATGTTAGAAAAACAAATAATAATATTTGGTTTAGTTGAACATTTTAATTCAAAATTATTATTTTTATTGAACCTCGAAATTTAATTAAATATTATAGTAGTCTTGCGAAATAAGATTTTAAGGACAATTACTGTTAATTGAAAATAATAAAAAACCGTGATTTGATTGGCTACCTCATTGTATTGTACTCATCACAGACCGCACTAGGACCGCGGTGGTGAAGTGGTTAGACTACTCGCCTCCCACCAGAGCAAACCGGGTTCGATTCCCGGCGGAGTCGCTCCCGGATTTTCACATGTGGGACTCGTGCCAGACGATGCCACTGATCGGGGGAACTTTTTCCTTGGGGATCTCCCGTTTCCCCCCGCCTTGCAGTCTGACGCTGCACCACACTCGGCCCCTTTTCGCCCTCATCGACTCTCAAGACGTCGATGTTGAAGAGCTGCCCCAATCTATTCACTCAGTCACAGACTGCGCTGCTGCGATGTCTGAAGTATATCAACTGCTGTTATGAAAGTTACAGCAGATAAATAATTTCTTTATAAGTATATGTAGGGGTAATCGCGACTCCAGTGAGGATTCTTACAACCACAGGTGTGTACGCCTATACGGCTGTTCGACAGCAAGTTTTACTATCGATATTTCAGCTTAAATGGTGCGTACACGTTATCGACAGTAACACGTAACGAAGCACTGACTCGGAATACGCAACAGCGTTAACATATACAGAAATAAAGGTTACGGCATCCAGCACAGAGTTCGAAACCATTAGCGATAATACGAAATCCTCGTAAACGGCGAGGCTTAGGGCGATAACGCAAGACGAACTTTGCCCATATTTTTTTTACGCGCTGATTAATAATTCGCTAGAGGCAAACAAATTATGCTTTTGCATCATGCAACATTGGAAGAAAAAAAACAGGGCCTCCAACCACATGTTGTATATACACATGATGGCAGTGACGGTGTTCGCAGTTCTTGCAGATGGAGATATTCTTTCCACTGCACACTATACTGAGTGTCACTGTTCCATTCGATTAACTTTCCGTAATATTTACAATATACTCGTGTTTTAGATCCACTTTTAAGGATGGGGCCGTCATTAGGAAGCATTTTCGGCCATAGGTCGAGTACACGTTCTTCGATTATTTCTTCATAAGGGACACGCAATAGGAGTTAGCCAGTGTTAGCTCCCGCTCGCCCTGCAAAGTGTGGCATTTGCCTGTTATTCTCTATGCTGTGCTGCGAAGCCACGATTTCGATCAGTTGATGCGGGGCAGTTCGGCGGAGTTTAACCACTTTTCCCCTAACCCTCCCTTATTGTTCATTTGTAGCAAACATCGCTAAACTTGTACGCTAGTATGTATAGGCTGTTCACGGTAAGATTAACATTTTTGAAAGCCCTGCCTAAGATCTACTTGTATACACATATACTTCTCCGCCTTATGTAAAATTAAGATTGCCACGGGCGTCAGCACTTTATTAATGCGTCGGCCAAGCGAAACTATAAAATTACCAGGAAAATTAATATTTTAAAACGTTTTTTAGTTTTACAATTCTATGCATTGAAAAAGCAAAAAGGGAAAGAAATAATTTAAGTCATCACAAATGTTTTCCTAGCACTTTTTATTCGACGTTAAGATATGGAACTACTTTCCATCCTTCGTTACCAACTTTACAGGGCACATGTCACTCAAAGCGCCCGTTAAAATATATGCAGGTAGGGGCAGTGTCTTTTTTCCTAAGGTTATTCCAAAAGTGCTCACTTTAAAATGAACAGCCTATAATCCCATGATCTTTGAATAAAAAAAATCATCTCTTTACAATTTTGGTATAATTTGATGCCAAATCCAAAATTTTTCTTTTTTGCTGCAGCCATGATAACAAAAATACTAAGTCGTATAAATGAAAATATTACTACTTAAACTAATGCAGTGGGGTGCCAAGTGACACACATGTAATCACCAATTAACAGGCCATATATACGAAAAAAAATGTTAAATATTTGTAAAAAATCCAAATTTTTAACACTTTTTTTACTTGGTAATTACAGATATGTCAAGCGGTAGCCCTCAGCATTAGTTTACGCTGTAAATTTTTCATTTATACAACTTAATATCTGTTATCATGGCTGCAGCAAAAAATAAAAATTTTGGATTTGACATCAAATTATTTAAAAAATATAGTGTCAAATAATATTATTCGAGGAAATCGGCATCACATGCAATTAGTACAAGTTGAACAATGTGGGGTACAATATTATAAAATAATATATATTTTTTTGTGTCCAATACCTGTAAGCGTAGGCCCGAGGTATAGGGACGGGAGCTAAGTGCATCTCAGGGCTGAGCCGCATAAGTCATGGGAAGTAATCCATGCAAGGAGACATGCATCATGGAAGACAGGCACTGGGTACTCATGGCCGCGATTAAGGCCATCACCACCTCCCCGAGTTGACCTATAGTTAAGAGATCTGAAGAATTCGCAGATTCATTTTGGGTCAAGCTATAATCCAAAAACTCGTTACTTTCAGGTTGCTACTGCAATTGGGACCATGTTTTATATAACGCCTACTGAAGAACCCTGAGCCACTAAGAACAATGCAGGCCTAACCATCGCCTTGTACCCATGATAGCGAGCGACCAAAACGTATTACTAATCTGCGATGCTGTACACAAGACGGTGGAGTCCAGCCTACAGGTCACTCAACTCGCTCATTTTCCCCCTCTCTATACTTAGCCTATAACTAAGAGCCCCCCCCCTCCCCGGAGGGGGGCTGGAACCCAGCATAGGCACCGTAATCCCCCCCCCCCCTCTCGACACTTGGAAATAATTCAAAAATGTTACATACCCGAACAGAAAATGGTACACGAGAAATGATGAGTAGAATACATGCTCTTTATAAGTGTATGAAGAAGAACTAGTAGAGAGGGGACAGTTTAGTCACTTGCAGGCTGTTCACGGTAAAGTGAGCACTTTCAAGGCCCCAGTTACTTTTTTATTTTAAGGAATTTCTTATCATTTAACAACCTTTTAAAATAAACATTGTCATTTAAGTAACAAACACAATGTATATAGTCCACCGCACTCGGATGTTAACGTATAGGGCTAAAATAAAAAATATTTATTGAGTATTATTTTTAATGTGACGGCTTTCAAAAGTGCTCACTTTACGGTGAACAGCCTATAGTGGAATGTACTCGTGTGGGAATTAGTTTTGAACAACTTCCTGGACGATTTCACGATCTCGTTTTAACATCATCTTGGCGTTTGGTGCCGGCTTTCATTTATTTTTAGCGCCAAGTGCGATTTTGTTTACTTCGATGGTTTATACAGACATGTGCAAATCCTGCGAGTTTACGAGCTAGCATGTATGTTCAAAAAAAATGTAATTATATACTTACACGTAAAAGTCTGCGACAATATTTAATTTTTATTTTTCTGGACTAGTTTTTCGAGTGTTACCTAATAGAGACAAGACCTTGGCAAGATAAAATTGGACCCACGCGTTTCTTGTGAAATAATTGTTTGTTGGAATTCGCGTGTCTCGGTAAATAAATTTTATGCAAATACGACTTTTTGTCAGAAAAGATTTAAAAAAAATTATCTATAGTGCTATTTTTTAGATTTTGTTGTATTAAGTGAATTCTTGGAGATAAAAATTTCGTATAAATGGTCAAATATCGCAGATTTAAAGCTTGTGTATGCAGTTGCCTTAAGCGGCAAGAGAGTAGAACAAACATAAGAGCATAGTTTAATCTGTGGTCTTTCATCGCGTTTAATAAGTCCCACCGTTACAGATCTGGTTTACACGGTAACGCGTTAGGACGGAAACACTGCACGCCTTGCGAGTAGGGGCGATGAGGCGCTGGGCGTGCGTGTTAAGTGTCGCCTGTATCGCTCCTTCGCTTCTTGACCTTGGTAGCGGGGGTCCAGCCCATTCTTAAGGAAATGGGGAAGACGACGTCCAGAGCCACGTATTAAGGAACGACTCCAGCATTCGCCTGGAGTGATTCTGGAAAATCGCTGGAAAACCGAAACTAGGATGGCCAGACCGGGAATCGAACCAGCGTGCTTCCGAATGTAAATCCATTGGTTTACCGCTGCGCCGATTGGCTCTGTACATTAACCCTCCGCCCTTCATCTTCAGTTAACAAACGAAGAATTGTGACCAAACTACATCTGTCGACAGTGTTCAAGATCAGCCTTCCCCCTCCTTCAATCGCACCAACACATCACTTTTCTTCAGCCCCCCCCCCCCCCCCCAACTTAAAAAAAAATTCAGGCTACGCTTTAGCGGCCAGCTGGGTTCTGCTGTCGCAGGGCGAGTGTCCTTCAAGATGGATGAGGCATCTGAAATCCCCCTGCTATTGCCTGCGCGACAGAGACGGCGGCCAATCAACACCCGTCTTTCAGCGGCGCACAGCTCTGCCCACCAGTGTGAAATATATATATATATATATATATATATATATATATATATATATATATATATATATATATATAAAGACAGTGATTGCTACATTACACAACGTGTAAAAACAATTGTGTCGGGTTGTAACACCGGGATTGCTTGGAGAAAATAAAACCGCGAGGGAAACTCAGAGTTATGGCCAACAGTTTGGCAGCAGCGGCCCCATGAATATTATAATCCATTCACTGTTACTTCAGCCTTTTCTGAAGCCCTGCTAAAGTTCTACTTCCAGGATATTCTTCCGCCTCGTGCAAACTAAACTTAACTAAGCCTGGAGAATTACACCAGAGGGACGACGCATCGCATTCGTGCGCACTTAGTGTAACAGTATTTTGTATAAGAACTATTTCCTATTAGGCGCTACCAACACACGCGTTTTCTCACTGATTTTTATTAAAATTATTTACAAATGAAACATTACAATATACAGATAAAATATTAATAACACTTCAATTTAACAGGGAAAAAAGTAACTTTTATGAACACAAGTATAAAACGCTTGTGATTCAGGGCGTATTTAGGAAATAACTAGACACGTCATACATGGGGAGATTTTTCAAAGGTTTCATTCAAAAAGGCCAAAGAAACCGTGAATGGACTATATACCGTATTTTTGTGTGTGGATTGCAGATATGGTGGGAAACATCATGCCGTTATCACTACAGTTGATGAGAAGGTGCTGAGTAATGGTGCGCATGCATCATGCAACATCTATCTTTTGTAGTGGAATTAAAGCCGTGTCCGAAACGGCTACGAGGCGATGATTTACGTTACTAAATCGACCACGTGAACAATTTTAGGCCCTAAATATTTGGGGATTTAGGATCGAAATTTACTTAGGTGAAGTAGCACACTAAATCCCCAAATAGGTCCGTAAAATCGTCTGCTGTTGTTGTTCATTTACGTTTCATTTCCCGCGTTGTGGCACAAATGTCGGTATTTACTGTCCTTGAAACACTGCACAATACATGCACGTGAAAAATGGAGAATCGGGGATCTACGTGAAGTCGTTTTAAAATAAAAGTTCGTATGTTGTATATAAAAAAAAGACGATCGGTTATTTGAAACGGAAAGTTAATTGCATGGAGCAAAGAAATAACGAGAAGATTGACAAGAAATACGATCAGTTATTTACAAGAAGTGAAAAATGCTTGGGAGAAAGTTATTTACTGATAGTGTGACAAACGAAATAACGTCGAAATTCCACAAGCCTGCAGTTTACAACTTTGTCGCGTGTAGCGCTGTTACAAGCCGTTCGAAACCATCCACCCTAAATTCCTAAACCCTAATTCCCCAAATTTGCCATTTCGGACACAGCTTAAGAGATTTCGGCGGCTCTCTCACGTCGTCGACTCCTTCGGCAAGAAGAGGGAGGAGGGGGGGCTGTGACGCCAGTCAGGTCAACTGTCAATCATCCCCCGGCAACCAGGTAATGGACCAGCATCTATTTTAACGGGCGCAACGAGAGAGATGTACCCAGTAAAGTTGGTAACGATGGAGGAGAAATTTGTTCCATATATTAACGTTGAATAAAAAGTGTTAGGTAACAATATGCGATAACTTGCATTATTTCCCGCGGTTTCTGTTGTTTTAATGCACCGAAGTGTAAAAATGAACAGATTTGTACAATATTTACTTTTCTAATAATTTCACAGTTTTGCTTGACCGACGCATGAATAAAGTGATGAGGTCCATGGCAATGTTAATTATTCATAAGGCGGAAGAACACAACGTGTATACAAGTACATCTTAAGCTGGCCTTTCAAAAGTGTTCATTTTACCGTGAACAGCCTATATAAGAAAACTGTCATGTCTACAATTGACGTTAAAGGGTATAAGATGAAAGGACGGTACGTTTATGTAGACGAATATTTTAAATTGTGTTGGTGATTAAAAAAAAAAAAAAAATTGCAAAGAACTGATTCCGCAGGCTTCATAGTTACACTAATTATTTTTAATGCTTTCTGATTTATTTGTTAACTTATTTCTTAGAACAGGATAAAAATGTACGACGATGGTGGGTCCATCTATTGCTGAACGTCTATACTATTTGCTTTTCGCTTGTATGTGACGTCTTGAATTATGATCGGCTTGGCGTTAAACGTTAATACGCACAGACTTTCAGGTTGACCAACTTTAAAACGCGTTACTTTGTCGCTCAGCTTCGGAGCAACGTTTAACATCGACTGTAGCCAGAACCATTAATCATCATGGATTCACAACTTACTGTAACGCGTTATTGCACCGTCAACGCGATTGTAGCCGAGCGTTAACGTGATATAGTCCGTTCACGTTTACTTCCGACTTTTCTGAAGTCCTGCTGAAGTTCTACTTTCGGGTCATTCCTCCGCCTCGTGCAAACAAAGCTTAACCGAGTCTAGAAAATTACATGGGAACTATTTTTTACTAGGCATTACAAAAACCTCTATTTAATCCCTGTGTTCAGTCATTTAATTTACAAATGAAATATAATTTAAATATAAAATATAACAAGAAGTTCAGTTAACTAAATATAAAATATTTTTTATGTTAAAGTATAAAACACTTGTGATACATGACGTATTTTGTAAACAACCAAGCACGTCATACATGCGGTGATTTTCCAAAGGTTTGATTTCAAAAAGTGTGAGGTTACCACGAATAGACTATAAGTGACGTCACCGTCGTAATCCCGGTCTTGGAGATTACGGACAGCATTCTCTGTTCGTCCGTCGCCATAGTATGACACCCAAAACTTGGGAAATGCCGAGGCAGGTTTCTGTATTAAATGCATGTATAATATGAACTTTTTTAAACAACTAACAAATGAAGCCAAACTTTCACGTCAAATATCAACATGCTCTAATACAGTAGTTTCATTTTAATTTCGACAGGTCGAGTGTCCGCCATGTTGTGGGTGTGACAACATGGCGGACAGGCTTCGACATTTTGTCATATATATCAACAGACAAGGCCACCCCCCCCCCCCCCCTTTTTGGTTGATGGCCTGACATCTGAAGTGACAGAACACTCCTATCAAGATAGTAATACATATTTATTATTATTATTATTACTCGTGTTGTTTAGGAACCTTGTTTCTCTACATAGACGTGACTCAAAAAAGTACCATTACTTATTGACAGAACTAAAACTCTATTTTAATTTCAATATTTTTTTACAATTCTCATTACATTTATTGTCAGTAGTACTTTAGTAGTAGACGTCTCACTTTTGTTTTGTCCATGTTTTTGTATATTTGTGTTCGTATTGCATGTGTGTTGTTTATATTATATGGTGGTGGTTCTTTTATTATAGTATTTTTATATTAATCTTATGATTTTTGTATTTGGATAGTCATTGTCTGTTTGTATTTTTATCACTTGTTATGTAATCTTTGTGTGCGGTTTTATGTATAAGTGTGCCCCAAAAAACCATGCCTAAAGCCGTTCGGGGGTACTATAAATATGCAAATAACTGAATGAAATAAAATAAAATAATAATTATTAATATTGGATGCTCGTGTTAACTGAACACTTTTGAATAACCTGCTTACGATTTCCGTTCCTGCATATTTTGGATATTTCCGCCATGTCACATACAAACCTATTACAGTAATTAGTCATGATAATTTTATTCTTGCACCAATCATGAGAAACAGTGAAATTTTTAGGGTCAAAAACCTGTTACCAATATGGTTACCAATATGCAAGCTCGCTATCTTAAATCCATTACACAAACAGGAGCTAAATTAAATTAATTCAGCATCCAAAAAATTACGTATCACATTGTTAAAATGACAAAACGTGGAACTACTTCTCGTAATTTACTGCCAGCTTTACAGCGAGTATTCCAGTAACAGATCGCTTTAAATTGTATGCATTTACTGGGAGTAATTTTTTTTCCCGAAGGGTTGATTTCAAAACTGATTAGTTAACAGGAGACACGGCTTGTACGTCATTTTAGCACTTCAATCACACGTATACTGGAAATTCGTAACGAATAAATGTCGAGTTAAAACAACAAGGAAAGTGTAATGAGAAAACAATCAATTAAAAACTGTACGAAGTATGATATTTTTTTAATCATTTGAAATCACGGTATTTAATTTGGGCATTAATTTCGTCCGTGGCAGACGCAAAAAAAATTGTACAAGAAAAAATGAAAGGAAAAGTAAAAGATTGATGCGGCCTGAGAAATGGGGCGAAAATGAATAATCTTGACGTCACAGAACGAGTAGTTGGCGGAAGAAAGTGAAAGGGGGGGGGGGGGGGGGGGTAGAGGCAGAGAATTGTGAGGACTAAAGGTAGAGAGAAGGAAAAGGGAAGGGGATATTCGGAAGTGGGAGGAGAAAGACAGAAGAATAGCAAGAAAGAGGGGGTTGGGGGCTACGAAGTGGTAAAGGCTGAAGAGACTGTAAGGAAAGAAATACAGAGAGAAAGATGCGGGCGCAAGAAGAGACTCGAGCAAGCCAAAAAGGAGGGAAAGTAGCTGTGGAAAAGGGAAAGGGTGGCAAAGTAGGAGTGGATTTCGGGCTCCCTTTCCATGTAAAGTATGAAATCATTAATCACGATGCACTGAATGTTAAGATCGATTAGCGAGGAGGGAAGTTGGCAAGAGAAACGATGGTCTAAGGAATTGGGAGGAGGTACAGGAGGGAGGGGGTGGGGGGGTAGAGGTAGCACAAGACGAGAGGTCCAAGAAGAAAAGACGAGAAAAGAATGTTTCGAAACCACGACGACCACTTCTTCCGCTTGAACGATGTGGACGGGGAGGGGGGAAAAAATTTCCTTGGTTGGTTCCCCTGTTACGGGAGAAGGGGGGGAGGGGGGGGAGAGCGCGCGAGAGATTTGCAAAAGATCTCCGAGATGCTGTGGGTGAAGTAGATGGAGGGAGGGGGGGGGGACTGGCAGACGAAAAGAAAAGGATAAAAGGCGTGGAAGAAGCAAAAAGAAGAGACCTCGCTCGTAAGACTACCGCTGGTGTTGATGGTATGTTGTTATTAATTATTGTATCCTGATTGCATGATGGACGAGCGGCAGCCAGGCGCCGATTATTTCGCGGGGGTGAACATTAACATAATGTTCCTGTGGGGGGGGGGGGGGGAGGATGGAAGACGGGATGGGGATGGGGGGGGGGGAAGTTCGCGGGAAAAACATGTGTAAAAGGGCTTTACAAATTGCGCTCCCGTGCTTAGGCGTCGATAACAACTCGCGCGAGGCAGGGCAAATAAAAAAAAATTCGCAGGTTGAGTATGACTGACAAGGGGGACCCAAAAAAAACCTGAAGAACTTCAAGAAGCTTTAAAACTTTTCTTTTTTTAATTACTCGGCGAGTAATTATACGCTGCAAGTACCCAGAGAAGTAATGCGGCACATCTGTTTCCATGACAACGCTCTAGGACTTTCATACTGCGCGCATAATGTAAACAACACCGACCCGAGCGTAAAAAAAAAAAAAAAAATATGTAACAGACTAAACCTTCTTACACAATAGAAAACTTTAGAATTTCAATTTACGTTTTCCTCTGACGAAACCTCCAATACACAATACAATTGTAAAGTCAGAGTTCTGACAATTGAACATCGGTTCTGTGAGCTTCGTACAAATGTGTATCTTGTTATGTAAATAATTACGATATTATCCAGAAATGCATTTTAAGTACCTTTTTTTTTTAAATTAGGCTTAAAATTTACATGAAAAGTTTATTTCAAAACAAAAAAAAAAACTAATTTGTTTACTTTATTAAAATATCTAAATTAATATATTTCCTCTTCACATTATATTTGTTTGCCATTTATTTAATTTAAGACGAGCTTTGTTTAATATACCGAGATTAAAATCGCCCTACAATAAAATAACGCACATTACACATAACCTCTGTTAGATTCTCGGCAAAATGGCTGCTTGGCTTTACCTTTGGCAGTTCCATTGTGTCAAGCTCCATAAGAGACGACATGTCGGAAAGGAAACGTAAAGTCAAATGTTAAAGTGAAATATTAAAGACGACGCAGACTGACGTTTCATCGTGTGCGCCGGTTCCCCAACACTATTGTACTACGTCACTACTTCGACTTTAGGGCCTCATTCCAATGTGTTAACCCCCGCACCCGGATATCAGCTCTCTATAAGCAATACTTTATTACTTAAAGTATTGTTATTTTATTTCTTGGTAATATTATGTTATATATACTGTAATTGTCCAATATTGTATCAGTTCCAATCTTCCTCAGTGGCACTGAGAAGTTACTAAACTGAAATAAGCTAACATAAAATGTGTTTACATCTTCGCTGTTTGTCAATTTCTGGTTACTGGTTAACATTATGTAAATGTATTGTTTTATATAGCATTTTTTGTCACACTACTATCATTTCCGGAACAGTATCTCCATATGCTAGTACTACTGCAGAGTGTAGTTTCTTCCTCCTGTATTCGTTCAGGGCTAGCTTAGTTGATCTTGATAGTTCGTAGTTCGGTTGGCGGATACGAAGTTAATTGTACAGCGGCCAAAGAAGCGCAGAGATTCTTGACGACTGACGAGGGTGAAGTGAGACGAGCATGGAGCAACATCGGAATTCAAGAGTGGGGAGGAAACGGGAGCTCCTCGAGAAAACCCGTATATCTGAACGTGCGAGAATTCGGGGAGCGACTCCGCGGGGGGGGGGGGGGGGCAGTCTGACTGCTATACCACCGCGGCAGCGGTAACGAAAGAGAAGCCTCGAACTGAAGAGGGACACGCCGTAGGCGCCTCTCTTAAAAAGGGTTTAGTTCTCTTATATCTCATTTTGGTATCACCAAAAATGATATATTACAAGCTGCATAAAAGCTACAGAAAAGTCTATAACTCAGAATAGTATAGTCTGTTCACCGTAAAGATAGCACTTCGAGGCCCTAGTTACTTTTTCCTTTCAACCATTCTTTATCCTTTAACCATAATTTTAAATAAATATTGCCAAGTAAGTAATAAAAACAGTGTGTATTTTCCGCCGTACTCAGAAGTTAACGCCTAAGGCTAAAATAAAATTTATTTATTGATTATAAGGAGAGGGCTTTAAAAAATGCTCACTTTGCCGTGAATAGCCTATACATAGATGTATGCAAGTATCATAAACCCGTTATAACAACTCATTATAGATTGCATACAATTATCAACACATCTCTGTGTATAATCCATTCACATTTAATTCCAAGTTTTTTGAAGCCCTGCTAAAGTTCTACTTTCAAGGTATCCTTACGCCTCCCGCGAACAAAGATTCAACGAGTCTAGATAATTATGCCAAAGTAAGAACGCACCACATTCGTACGCACTCAATTCAATAATATTTTACATCAGATCTATTTGTTACCAGACATAAAAGGCTGATCACGATAAAGTGAGCACTTTTGAAACTAACCTAAGAAAAAGATACTGCCCCTACCTGAGTATATTTTAACGGGGGCAATGAGAGGCACGTGTCCTGTAAAGTTGGTAACGATGGAGAAGAAAGTAGTTTCTTATATTAACGTCGAACAAAAAGTGTTAGGTAACCATATGTGATAACTTAAATTATTTCTCTCGCTTCCCGTTTTTTTAAATTTAATATTTCTAAGTGTAGAAATGAGTATATTTGTACAAATTTTACTTTTCTAATAATTTCGCAGTTTCACTTGACAGACGCATGAATAAAGTGAAGAGGCCCTTGCAAAGTTAATTTTACACAAGGCGGAAGAACACATCACGTGTATACAAGTAGATCTTAAGCAGGGCTTCCAAAAGTGCTCATTTTACCGTGAACAGCCTACAACATAGGAGCCCTGTTCTCTAACTTTTTACTGCCGTTATGTTAAGCCATTTATATTATGTTCACGGTAAACTGAGCACTTTCGAAAGCCCTGCTTAAGTTCTAGTTGTATACAAATTGCATATTCTTCCACCATATGTAAAACTCTTAGCAAAATAAATCAAGATATAAAATAAATTACTTCAGTATTCTCAAATGTTTACCTAATAATTTAAATTCCACGCTTAGGCGTGGAACTAGTTTCTTCTGAGTCGTTGCCAACATAACTGGCCGCATGTCCCTCCGTGAGCTAGTTAAAATATACGCAGGTAGGGGCAGTGACATTTTTGATAGTTTAGTTTCAAAAGGGCTCACTTTACCGTGAACAGCCTCTAGCACATTGTAGTCGCGAGATACACGGCGCGAGATTCCTCGCCGACGCGACGGCGGAAAATGCCGCCGGTCGCCGCGAGCCCCCACCCGTGCCCTCGCGCACGCTCGCTCGCATCGCGGTCGTGTACCTGACAGAACGAGAACACATTTACTCTAACCGCGTTATTAATCACGAAGTTGTAGTTTCGAAATTGATCACACTACAAACGTCACATCGTAATTTCCGTGCATCTTATATCCCATGTGTCCGTCTCATTATAAGAGGAAACAGTCCCCGCCATCTTGGAATTTTATCTTTCCATAAGTTCCATTTAAGACCGATTAATGAAAATTTTTCGCATGACATGACACAAATAATAGCTCCTTAACTCTTTAAGGAGTATGCACGTATATACTCGGTGCTACGTTCATATGGAGATTTAATTGCTCTTAAATACAAAGCGAACACTTTTATAGTTTTACTATTTCGCTATACTTTATAGGAATCTAAGTAAAAAAATTACAACTAGTCAACATTTCAGTTTGTAAGAATAAAATTGTCGTTGTTAATAATTTTCCAAACGAACACAATGGATTGTAAAACTTGTTACTTCTGTTGCGATACACTAATTGGTACACGGGCAACGCGTGACTTCATTGGCCGACGGCCAGCCAATAACAAACGTTGCAGAGTGCAGTAGGCGTGCCCGGTGTAGCCAGGACCAATAGGACAATGGTAAGTGGAAATACAGGGACCAACCAAAGTTATATTGCTGTAGTGTAGCGGCAGCTTACTACAAACTTGTCCTCAGTGCTATAGGCTGTTCACGGTAAATTGAGCACTTTTGAGGTCCTGGTTACTTTTTAGTTTCAGCCATTTTTTCCCCTTTAACCACATTTTTTAAAAATAAATACTGCAATTTAAGTAATAAACACAGTGTGTATATTCCACCACACTCAGAAGTTAACATCTAAGGCTGAAATAAAATATATTTATTGACTATTATTCCAAATGAGAGGGTTTTCAAAAGTGCTCACTTTACCGTGAATAGCCTATAGCAAATTTGTGCCGTCCTGAACGGGTTAAGCTTAACCAAACAATTACATCTTTATGGAATCTATTATTTTTTGTCTAGTGGTTACAGAAATGGTCCTGGCGACATTAGTCCAGCCAGACATGTTCAATGTAGCTCCCTACGCTTCGTCTCGACGACCGGAGAAAGAATACTAAATATGTGATGCAATTTACGGCTAAAATTCCGAAAGTCAAAGATGGCAGAGAGTCATGCCCCTTGAGCCTTTCATTCCCACATCAATTTATGGTTTCTGGTGTTGCAAAAAAAAAAGTTGTAGCATGAGTAGTTGTCTATTGCAGATCTTGGCGCAACTCAATAATTTGACTAAAATTCAAGCAATTTAAAATCGATGAAATTTGAAGCCAAAATCAAAATCAATTTTCAACTTGTGTTCACTCTTTGTGAGAGTTTCTGCAGAGACTCATTTTTAATCATCATATCTTCGATGAAATTCCAAGCTTAATCATCATATCTTCGATGAAATTCCAAGAATATCATTAACATTCTTGTGATATTTATTTTACTAATTGATTTGGCTTGAAAATTTAGAGTAGAATTTAGCCCCTTTTGACCATAAATTTAGCCTCATTCATTCCCGAGAATGGACACTGATCAAAGAGTGAAGGAAAAAAAAAAACACACCTGATTGAGAATGCAGATATGGATCAAACTATCTTGATTTTGGGGGTGAAATCGAAGATAGAAATCATGTTTGAAGAGGAAATTGAAAAATTGTTGCTTGAATTTTAGTTAAATTATTGAGTTGAGCCAAGATCTGCAATAGCCATCTACTAGTATGCTGTACTTTAGATGGCGAATTATTTGTTTAAGCCGTGTCTCAAGTGGCCCAGAGAGCGATCTCTCGTGCTCTCGCTCTCGCGACCACGTCATTATGATGTTGGAGAGAACGCTCTCTGGTCGTCTCAATTCGTCGGAGAGTGTGCGAAAGAGCGAGAGAGCACAGAGAGAGAGAGAGAGAGAGAGAGAGAGAGAGAGAGAGAGAGAGAGAGAGAGAGAGAGCAGAAGTTGGGTACTCGCTGGCGCTCTCTCGCACTCTGACCATGCGCCATATTTGTTTACATTATTTCCGTGTTTGAACACAGTTATAGAAGCTTTCTTAGCCGAAACCTTGTCGCATTTTACCTGTACGTGAATAATTTCAACTATTTGAGTCAATGAGTTACGTAGCACGTATTTATAAAAATATAAATAAAAATTCCTGAGTGTCTCGTATTTTTTATGTCACTTTGCTGCAACATGGCGGTAATATTTGAAACAAAAATACTAGTATTTTATGCGCTAGTAATTATTCTGGTAGTGTTATAATTATTTGTGAATTATTTTGAACACTTAGGCCTACGTGGTATTTACAATAGGTAGCTATGATTACGATTTTAGCCTAACATGATTTCCCGCCTTTCGGCATCAGCTGCCGGCATGACGTCGGAGAGAAACGAGAGAGAGAGAGAGAGAGAGAGAGGTCTCAATTCCACACAGCGAGAGAGCGCGGAGCAGTGCTCTCCGCTAGGCTAGGTTGTGCGAGAGAGGTGGCTCTCTCGACGGAGTACTCGTGAAATTGAGACACCGCCTTAGTTATCACAACCAATGAGCTGTGTGATGTGTGTTCGGCGATCAGTGACATGAACCAATCAAAACGTAGCGTAGCAAGACAGTTTACGAGTCAGCTGCTCACAGGGGAGCACCTGTACAAATACAACCTTCTTCTGCTACATATTGCCGATTGTCTACAATGGACATTAAAGGGTTAAATACGTATTCACGCAGAAAAAATAAATAAACTTCTGATAAGAACTGTTATAGTCTTTCTGCGGTTTCTTCTAACTTTTTGAAACGAACCTTTGAAAAAATCACCCCATGTATAAGGCGTTACGTTGTTTCCTAAATATGTTATGTATCACATGTGTTTTAAACTTCTGTTAATGTAAAGGGACATAAAACTATAGGCTGTTCACGGTAAAGTGAGCACTTTTTAAGGCCCTGCTAAAATTCTATCTTTGAGCCACTTTTTAAAATAAACATTGCTATGTGACTAATGAACACGGTGTAAACATTTCGCCACTCTCAAAAGTTAACGTCTAGAGTTGCAATAAATTATATTTATTAATGGTTAAAGCCTGTTGGAAGGGCTTCAAAAAATGCTCACTTTACTGTGAATAGCCTATGCCTTGTTTTCGGTTAAAGTGAATTGTTATTTATATTTGATCTATAACTTACAATATTTCATTTATAATTAGAAAGAATGAAAACAGCGAGAAAACAGGTGTGTTGGTAACGCCTAGCAAGAAATAGTTCATATGCGAAATATTATTGCACTGAGTGCGTTGCCCCTCCGGTGTAATTGCAGGAGGCGGGTGAATATTGTGGAAGTAGAACTTGGGCAGGGCTTCAGAAAAGCGAATGGACTGTAAAGACAACAGAGCGGAATGCTTGACCTCCATAGCCCTCGGATACAGTGGCGGGCAAAATTTGAACAACTTAATTTTTTTTTTTTTTTTTTTTTCCTTCTACGAACTGGCCGGCAGAGGACCTATCTGCCCGTGCTCTAGGGACACTGCCCTCTTCCGCGCGCCGCGGGGACAGGCAGTAATTACGCCTAATGACGGGTAATCGAACCACTGCGCTACACCCCACCCTCATCCTTCAAGAGGCCCTTACCAGCCGCCTTGGGACAACAACGACCCAACTGCCTGCGCGCGATCACACATCGTTAAAACTTCAGAGCAGACATTACACGCGAGGAAATACTCACCAATAGTCAAGCGTCATCCAACCTTTATATAAGCTGTTCACAGTCAAATGAGCACTTCTGAAAGCCCTCATTAAGATCTACCTGTATGAACGTTGTATATATTTCCGCCTTATGTAAAATTAACACTGAAATGGGCGTTATCATTTTATTCATGCGTCGCCGGGAGAAACACGCGAAATTTTTGGAAAAGAAAATATTTTACAAAAACGGTAATTTTTCATACACTTCGGTGCATTAAAAAAAAAAAAAAAAAAAACAGGACGCGAAAGATAGAATTTAAGCTATCACAAACGGTTACCTAACACTTTTTATTCGACGTTAAGATATGGAACTACTTTCCATCCACCGTTACCAACTTTACTGGGCGCATGTCACTCGGCGCCGCCGTTAAAATAGACGTAGTTATGGGGCAGTGACATTTTTCTAAGGTTGATTTCAAAAGTGCTCACAGCCTTTAGCAGACATACACGCGAGAAACTGTACCCTGAATAAAAATTGTGAAGATTCCCCTTGCAAATTGTTTCCCTAAACACAAACCTGCGATTCTTGTTATTACAATTTAGGCACTCTCAAACAACGGAAAAAAAATTTGGCAGTGCGAGTTTAACGCAAAATTTTCTGTAACGGCCACAGTTTATTTTTGCTTGTTTATTTTCCCCCAGCCCCGTCCACAAACAGTCACAAGTTCCCTGCTGATGTAATGGCGTGCGATGACTTCTTAACCAAATTTACAACGCATTAAAAACTATCGATGAAAAAAAAAAAGTTATAACAGGCACTCCCAAATGTTTTGTCAATTAAATTAAAATTATTGTCCGCTGACCAGAAAATAATTTATCACCGCAAAAACTTCTAGTAGGGTATATTTTAATAAAATACGCAACGATAGTTTAAAAAAAAAAATTTTTTATAGCCACTATGCACCAGCTCTAAGACACGTATGGCATTTTGCTTTTATTATAATTTATTAGACTACTACCAATAAAGAGTGCATTAATACCTTCAAGGACATCACAGACATTTTATAACCTCACTGTGAACGATCTTTTTTTAAACACTGTTACACATTTTAAAATGCTCGATGTGACGTAATAATTTCTTCTTTCTCAACTGCTGATGCGACTTTGTTCCACAACGTACAGCAGCCAATAAGACGCAACGCTTGTTCCAAATATTCGCGCAGCCAATCAGTAAGTGGGTACACCCGCATTAAAGGAACCGCCAAGGCGTTCCACTCCTGTATACTCCGACATTAGAGGCCGCGGCGGTGTAGTGGTTAGACTACTCACCTCCCACCAAGGCGAACCGGGTTCGATTTCCGGCAAGGTCGCCCCCGGATTTTCGCATGTGGGAATCGTGCCCGGATGATCTCGGGGATCTCCCGTTATGCGCGGTATGGCTTAGGTGGGGGGGGGGGCGGGGGTAGGTGAGTGATATCAACCTCGGCCCTCCCCTCCACAATGCAGACTCGCTCACTGTTCCGTCGCCGGGCGGCCAGTTATGATTGACAGCAAGAATATTCTGGTAACTAGGTCCCTCGACGCTACGCGGCACTTCGAGAAATTTCTCGTGTATAGCCGACGACACTATAATATACTGCTGTAGCTAGTGGGTCTGCAGTATTTTTGGGTGGTAGCCATCTGGCTGAAGTGCAGCATTTTAGACAAGGTCTGGTGCAGAGTGGGACATCAGCGGATATAACAGACGAGGTAGTTTGCATTGTTAATTGAAACTGATAGCTACTTATTGTGACATATTGAGTCATGTATATTTTATTTGTAGATACTGTAAATAAATTATGAAATTATAATCAACTCTTTTATTCATTTAAGACCCCCGTGCCTAAAGGAACCTGGCTAATGCCCGGTTGCAACAACATCTTTCCCTATTCGAGATCGAATTCTCCAAGTTCCGAACCAGGATCCAGTTCGATCTTGGGTTCCAATGTAAAAATGTTGCACCAATGAAAATTCGTGATTCTGGATATCCGATTCGTCGATCTTGATTCCAAAGTGAGAGATCGAGATTAGGTACGAGATAAATTTTGCTATTGGTTGGTAATATATGACGTCGTGGAATTAGGCATATTTTGCACTATATACAGAACTAGATGTGCTATGTTTTAACCAGTTGTAAGAAAATTATTGTTGTACAAAGTTTACTGATTAATATTCAAGTGCGTATAATATTTTAATTTCCCAAGAAAACAATCCAACGTAGCTTTATCTGTTGGCGTATTTTCAAACTATATTTGTCGACGATGGCTACTGATCTCCGATCGAGATTTCGAACCGCCAATTTTCGGTGGTTCGAAATGAACTCCATCTCGATCTCCAGTCCAGCTCTGAACTCGAAGGGCGCAACAGTTTTCTGTGTCGATCTTAGATCCCATCTCGGATCGAGTTTCGAACCACGATGATGCAACCGGGCATACGCCCGCCGACTTTCAGGAACGTTAACATTAACTACGTTCCGCACAGGAAGGTTATCCTTGGTCGGAACTGTACCTGGCGAAGCTCGATGCCCTCTAATGGTCTAGTACATGGACGGTTCTTACTTGTAACGCTGAAAACAAAGCCTACAGTTTACTGATTGCGATGACGAAACAAGTGCTGTATCAGGTTCAAGTCCAGCACGCTTAAAAAAAATGTTTTGTTTGCATCATCTCAAACCATACATCAAGAGTTAAGGGACCGCACGTATTTTCTGTAGATTAGTTGTTTGAGCTTTCGCGCATATCTCAGCAAATAAATACCATGGAAATACGACTTTTTGCCAAAAAATATATAAGAAAAGAACACCAATTATATAAACCCACGCGGATTTGCTAACACAGAAATAATCGCTAAAGACAAAAAAAAATTCCACGTGTGAAGATCCGGGAGCGACCACAATGGGGTTCCAACCCGATTCCCCCCGGGGGAGGGGAGCGCTCTAGCCTCTGAGTCGCCGCGGCCCCCGGCGGGTAAAGAGCCCGCGATGTTAGCTACAGGTGGCTGCAGAAACGAAGCCGGATTTCCAGGAGAGCAGGTAACTTAGCTTTGTGCGTCGGGATAAAGCTGGGCGCGCCGACACGTAGGCCACTGTTGCGCGGAGCGGAGGGTTCCCCCCCACCCGACCCGTAAGGACGTGTCGCTGTGGAGGAAGCTTCAGTTTTCCAGCTGACCGAAGGTACACTTGGAGGGGTTGGTGCGGCAGAGGGGGTGGCGTCAAGGGGTGGTTGCTCGTCCTACGCTCCGCCCTCCAAGACGTCGCGCGCCCAAACACGGCGGACCGCCAACGCCATCCTGTCTCAACTTCGTTCACACACGTATAGGCTGTTCACGGTAAAGTGAGCACTTTTGAAATCAACATAAGAAAAAGTCACTGCTACTAACGTCGTGTATTTTAACAGGCGCACTGGGTGACATGCGCACAGTAAAGTTGGTAATGTTTGATGGAAAATAGTTCCATATCTTAACGTCGAATAAAAAGTGTTAAGTAACAATTTGTGATAACTTAAATTATTTCTTTCGCTTTCTGTTTTCTTTTTAATGCGTCGGAATATAAAAATTGCCAGATTTGTAAAATATTTTATTTTCCAATAATTTCACAGTTTCACCTGACCGACGCGTGAATAAAGTGATGAGGGCCATGGCAGTGTTGGCGGAAAAATACACAACATTCATAGAAGTAGATCTTCAGCAGGGCCTTCAAAAGTGCTCATTTTACCGTGAACAGCCAATACCAAGCGATTCAGTAGCCCCTTTTTCAATTCTTCATTATTAATAGTTCATGGAGCATTTACATGTTATAGAACTTCGTCATACAGAAGGAATACAAAAGAAACAATAAAGGACAGCAAATCACGTAACAGTCTTGCAAGGAAATAAATCTGTATGTATACAACCCGCAAGCTGCAAACAGGGATACTTATTTGATCTCTGGAAACGCTAACTCTTTGTGGGGGTTTTGATGCGCTGCGTACATTGTAGATTTTTTTAAAAATGTGAATACGTCTTTAAGGGCGCCGCCTACCTGGAGGTGATTAGCGCGTTTAAGGCCGAGAAGTGAGGGAGCGCTAAGGGTTACGATGTCATGCATATCAAGTACACCATCGTCGCTACGCGCAAGGCTCTGAATTGGTGCGTAGGTTCTCGTGCTGCGGGTACCTACTGGACTTGAAGCGGTGACCATGCCATTTCATTGGTGGAAAGTCTGTAGGAATATTCAGTCAGTACATAATCCTCGACTACTTATATATATATATATATATATACACATTTTGAGATAAGCCCTATGAAAAAGCCGTTTTTAAAAATAAATATTAAATAAATCATAATCGATCCACCTAGCATGTCTTTCATAGACTTAAGCCAAGATTTTGGTCAATAATAATGCTTGTAATAAAATTCTAATGAAAGAATGAACCGGTAGTTCGATCCTGCACTCCTCCAGAAATTTTTTTTGAGCTATCACAGTGCTCCTGGGTACCACTCGACGACTTAGATGCCAGGACCAATATGGTGTTCGATTAATCGCGTGTGCGTGCCTCTGGTGTGTCGTCCACCGACTTGGACAACATCAGCAAATGACAGTCAAGATGGTGCATGACAGATGAAGATGGCTACCTACAGCAGACGATATCCAATATTGCTCCCTAAAGCAGACAATATCCGATATGGATGCCTATAGTAGACGATATCCAAGATCGCAAAGCTTCGACATTTAAGATGGTGGCCAGAGGTGATGGCAGGAGAGGTAATAGGGAAAAGAGGTCGGTGAGAGAGGTGGGAAGGAATGATAGAGAAAAGTAGCAAGGTTGAATGACAGAGCATGAAGTAGCAAGGTGGAATGACAGTGTGAAGTACCAAAATGGAATGACAGAGCATGAAGTGGAAAATTCTAGAAACAAGATGGCGACCAGAATGACAGAGCTGGAGGTGACAATCCAAAATGGCGGTCATGACGTCATAGATGTCCCCAATCGCCAGGCACTTGTGCCAGAATTGACCATTTCCCCCTACTAATACAGACGTATTCACGTAAAAGCCACAGCTGTCTCCCAAGACACAGCCAAAACCTATTTTTTTGGCCGTTTTTGATTACATATCAAGACAGACAGTTGACTGCATCATTCATTTTGTAATTGTGTGGCAATTCACGCCTTGCATTGCTATTATTAACTGTCGGTGTTTACAACCAAAATTGCAGTCCTCCTATAAGAGTTCTTCAAACATTGCTTTAATGTTTTACTTAAAATATTAAATAGTTACTTTTTTGCTTTTACGCATATCACCCTAAAGGAGATTCTAGATCGTTGTTTCACGTCATGCTGGTTTATTGAACAGAATTACCTAATTAACAAAAATGGCCCTCTTGTTGCAAAATTCCCAGGGCTCGCAGTTTTCACATGGAACACAAGCAGAACCCTAGACTGCAGCGAAACAGCGCCTAGCAGGTAGGCAATACTACCTACATTGCTGCGACCACTACACCGATGATGGAGGATATTTTTAACAGTAAACATTTGTTTAACTGTAAACTGCATGTACCATACATTAATTAAGCTTAGAGTACCGCAGCTGCCTGTTTGTTTCAGGCTACAGTAGGTGTCCGATTCCCTGCAGGAAAACTTCGATACCTCTTTTGTCATCCTCCAAGGTTTCCCATACCGCTGGTCGGTGGGTTTTCTCGTGGATCTCCAGTTTCCTCCACCCTTGCATTCCGGCGCTGCTCCATGCTCACCTCACTTCGCCTTGATCGGCTCCTAAGACCTGTCGATTTTTTCCGAGTTTGTGACCGATACGGACGGCACTAACACACGCTTCAAGTGCATTATCGCCTCTAAGCGCAAGGCTCTGAGCTGACGCTCAGTGTTCTCGTCGCACTGCGTCTACCCATCAGACTTTCAGCGGTGACCCTGTCGTTCTATTGACGAATAGTCTGTAGGAAGTTTCAGTGCCGGGATCCTTGGGTAGGTTTGAACGTATCTGAATCGCGCATTTTCAGATACAGGGCTTTGTACATGTCGTTTCCAGCCTTTCTGGAGAACTATGAAGTGGTGTTTGTAATGCGCGGAACGTTTTGAAGCACTCGACGGCCCTCGTCCGAAGTGTACTTTTTTTTTTTCCGTGGGTCAGCAGATTAGATTCACGTTTAATAGTTTCGTGGGAAAAACGAGCTCTTCAGGCACATTGCAACGCAGTCCGAGCTCGCTCTTGGAAATCTATAGGTGGTTTTGCATATTCGCCAACGACAGGCCGCTGTGCCAGCGTTCAACAAGAGCATATTATTGGTCGCTTAGAACACAATAAGAACTCCAGCTGCTGGAGAGCGAGAGAGAGAGGGAGAGAGAGAGAGAGAGACCTTGCAAATACGACGACGGCGCCTGTGCAAGAAATACCGAGGGCCGCGACGACACACACACGCGAATCGGGAACAAAAAAATAAGGGGGGAGGAAAGGAGTAAAAAAAGACGCAACAATAATAAACAAAAGAGCCAGCAAGGAAGCAATTTGTAGGGGACAAAGAAGGCGAAGAAGACGTCTAACTGTAGCGCTGGCATAGACGACACAATTAGGCCGCGTTCAGCAGCGGGGCGACGGTGAAGCATGATGTGGAGGGGGAGGGGGGTTCCGAGGGTGCCTATGTCAACCCCGCCCCCTCAACCTGGAACCTTGCAAAAGAACAGAGCGTGGCAAAGCCCCACAGGCGAGGCGTGCATGCTGTTAAAAGTTACCATCAACCTCATTCTAATGTCTGTCAGGGGGGGCGAGGTCAAAGGCGCTATTACGAGAGATCGACTGCAGGAGAGAGATTTTGGGCGGCTCTTAACATCGAGGGGCCGCGGTGGCCGAGTGATTAGTCTGCTCGCCTCCCACCAAGGCAATCAGGGTTCAATCCCCGGCCGGGTCACTCAGGACTTTCGCATGTGGGAATCGTGCCGGACGATGCCGTTTGTTGGCGGGTTTTTCTCGGGGATCTCCCGTTTCCCCCACCCTGTCATTCCAGCGCTGCTCCATACTCGCCTCAATCACCCTCTCCGGCTCTCAAGACCTCGATGTTAAGAGCCGTCGCAAATCTCTTCGCCTTCTTCATTCAATTAACATCGAGGTCTTGACAGCCGATGGTGAGGTGAGTATGGAGCAGCACCGGAATGCAAGGGCGGGGAAAACGGGAGATCCCCGAGGAAACCCGCAGACCAACGGCATCGTCCGGCGCGATTTCCAGGAGCGAAAATTCCCGTCGGGAATCTAACCCGGTTCGCATCGGTGGGAGGCGAGTAGTCTAACCACTACACAACCCCCGGCCACAAATGCCAAAGTATACAGGAGTGAAACGCCTTGGCGGTTACTTTAATGTGCGAACAGCCACTCGCTGATTGGCTGGGCGATTCTCCGGAACGAGCGTTGCTTCGTATTGGCTGCTGCACGTTGAGGAACGTTCCCTATACGCTGTTGAAGTCTGCGTCATATCCTGTACCGTAGCTGAGAAACTGCTGTGATGGTTGTTAACAAAAGTGTGATCCAGCAGTATTTTTATCTTTCACAGTACTTGCGTAATAGTAACCACAGATGAGCGATGGTAAATTGGTTTGCATTTGGTTGCAATTACAATAACGTAAGGGAGGCGTGTAAATTAATTCGTTTCGCTGAAGACAAAGTCGAATATTATCGATGTGCATTAGTATTTGTCGGTACGTACTTTAGATACTATGAAGTAATTATATTTCAAGTGCAATAGTAAAACTCCTTATAAAAGGCCTAAACATATGTCTTTTTTTAATACCAGAAATATGGTAAATTGAAATATGGCCATGTTATTTTTATTATTGTCTAAATTGGAGCTACAAAAAATACATGTTGCAGGTTAAGGCAGGTAATAAACATCCTGTGTAGGCTAACAGGCTTATCATTAATAGTGGACTAAACTATCAGTATGAATCACTTGTATTTTACTTTAAAAGTTACCATTCTCAGCATATAAGTTAATTTTTACGGGAGATAAAGAGATAAACGTCTTTGTAGCTGCCACTTTACAGAAGGCCTGAAAGAGAATGGTCCTACAATTACTGAAAGAAACAGAACTAAATTGTTTGCTTTCTTCCCCAGAGAAGTCGAAAAGGAGTCGAGTCATAGGTTATATTCTCTGGTTACTAATGTTTGATGTCTTTGTCCTAGCATGACAATACAACAGCAGAGTACCTTAACCAAGCTGATCCTAAGTGAATTACACGGGGTATATGTGGCGATGCTCTTATAACATTTCGGAAAAAGCATCATGAATAACAGGGGTCAATGACTAATTAAAAATGTGTCCTTTAACTGCATTATACCTAATAAGACCTAACCTAACTAAACATTTCACTATAGGTGAATCACAAGGGGTGTCTGAGCAGATTCGCTATCGTGCGTCCGAATACTGACAATAAGGACTCGCAGAATTAGATCTTATTTTGAGACAATTTAAATACTGTACCGTATCTTACTCCTGCTAGTCCCCATTGTACTTTGTGCAATGTGTGATAGTGCATCTGTACACCTCGTCTATCATGAAGTTAGGTTAGGTCAGGTCTTCATGAAATTAACGTGGTTAAGCGACATAATTTAGGAAACTATAGTAGTTTTAATTAAACAGAAAGTCTGTTATCTTATGCATTTCTTTCTAGGGATACGGTAAGTTCTTAGTTACTGTTAATTTTAATAGGCATAGTACAAACCTTACAGGAGTTTGGTGGCAATGGTGCAAATAAATGTTCATTTTATACACAAACTGAATAACGGAAACACAAAACTAGAAAAATACGTGTTAATACCTACAGCCACTGGCTATTATGAAACAAGTGCAATAATTTTACAATCAATAATGTGGTTGTCAGACATTATTTTTACGTGGCAACCCTCATACAAGATATGTACACGAAGTTGAGACTGCATCTCTCTGTGTGTTTAAATTAAATTCCCGGGGGAAAACGCAACAAATCATTAAAATATGTGTCATTAAAGCACAAGAAATGACATATTCGCGCTTGGACATACAAAATGCAAATTAAACGACGCAAATTGAGTAGTAGCCATTTCGCTGCACTTCTTCCATAGCAACTGCCTAGCAACCTGTTATTTGCATCTAGTACGGCAGCGCATAGGAATATCCATTGCAGACGACTTTAACAGTGTATTGGCCGGGCTGCCGGCTGGTATAGGCCGTTCACGGTAAAGTGAGCACTTTTCAAGGCCCTTCCAAATTTCTCTTTTAAACCTGTTTTTTTTTAATATCATCATTGTCACGTGACTAATAAATACGGTGTATACTTTCACCACGCTCAAAAGTTAATGTCTGAGGCTGCAGTAAAACATATTTACTAGTGGTTAATGCTTATTGGGAGGGCCTTGAAAAGTGCTCACTTGATCGTGAACAGCCTATAAGATACCAGGTGGTGATTAGCCAACGGCGCTCCGGCATGCTTGTACCCACTGCCGTCATTCTGCTAGCGTGTGCGAACAGAACACGTGGCTTGGACTGAGGTTGGTATGATCTGGTTTGCAAAAAAAAAAAAAAAAAAAAACAGTTTCTTCAAACTCGAGTACTCGTAAGACAAACGCGCCAGTTTCTCAGTTTGTACAGGAAGGGCATTTCGCGAGCTAACGTTGAACAGAAACACACGAAGTAGACGGGAATAAATCCACCCCGTCTCTAACCTACCCTCTGTAGTCGCCAAAATTCACCGTCACACTACCCCAATTTCGGTACGGCCGTCAGGATTTACTGACCTCTAAAGGCTGTTCGCGATAAAGTGAGCACTTTTGAAATCAACGTTAGAAAAAAAATCACTGCTCCTACACGCTTCCATTTTAACGGGCGCACTGAGTGACATGCACCCAGTAAAGTTGGTAACGATGGAGTGGAACGTAGTTCCATATCGTAACGTTGAATAAAAAGTGTTAGGTAATCATTTGTGATAACTTAAATTATTTCTATAGTTTTCAGTTATTTTATTAATGCGTCGAAGTGTAAAAAATTAGCAGGTTTTTAAAATAGTAACTTTTATAATAAGTTTTACAGTTTCACTTGACCGACGCATGAAGAAAGCGATGAGGTCCATGACAATGATATTTTTACATAAGGCGGAAGAACACACGACGTGCATACAAATAGATCTTTAGCAGGGCTTTCAAAAATGCTGACTTTACCGTGAACAGGCTATACAACCAAGTCACATGGTGCGTATTTCAACTGTTAATTAAATACGTGTTTGAGATCTCATTATATGTAATTAAAGTAAACACCATATACGAAATAAATTTAAAAAAAAATGTTATTTATTTTTCCTTAAATTTTTTAAAACGTAATACACACTGCCACGAGACTAATTTATACAAAATTTCGTAGGATGTACCTTCGTCTCCCAAGGTCACACAGCTGTCCCGTTTTGTGCGAAACGAACAATGGCGAGCCTAGGCAAGTGAGAGGGGTAGGGATAATGATACTGCAAGCTAAACATCAACTTTAACGCATTGCAAACTTGAATTCTAACTTAAATTTCAAGTTTCAAGTTTATTTATTTATTTTATTTTACTACGGCAATTGTAACCCTTCTACCATGCCTATAAACGGGTTACTTTTCATTTTTAAGAGAATTCCTGAACACAATAGAACCGAACTTCAACATGCGGACTATGCATCGTAGTTACCGCGAATTATTTTACATCACTGTAATTAGAAACGAAATGAACGTACCCCGAGGATGCTGCTGCATCTGAAATAAGATTGGCAGTGTGCAATTATAATTACACCGAGTATTTGTCTAAACAGTACAAATTCTCTAGTTCTAAACTGAAATGGAAGTTTTTAACCTATACACTGCACGGAAATAATACCACACATCAAGCTTCAGACATAGGAATGTTCAGCGTCGCTAATATACAACGTTAGGAACTTCCCTACGCATTTGACTGTTTCCTCAGCAAATGTAGGAACGATACAATAAATTCGTACAGGAAAAAAATTAGCATTCGCGCTTTTTCATAATACGTGTACACTGGCAGGGTAAATTCCCGAATAATTTTCTAGAATGTATGTCTACAACAATAATGACTAATAAGATGAATAAATATTTTACGGTAACGTAGCCACGTGCATTGGATATCAAAATGCATAAAGTAAAATACTACACATCTGGATATTAGTAACATAAATCATCAAAAATGAACACGCAAGTATTAATACATTCTATTTTATTTTTTATGATAGCAATAGGAAAGTATACTTTCTTGTCATACTCGCTTCGACGCCGTAGTTCCAGGTTTAAATGGGCACAGACGAAGTATGCAAAGCTAACAAAGCGATTCAGGAAAATTTTGGCTTCAGATAAAAAAAAAATAGGGAGAGGGGACTCAAACCATACCTGCACGTCACAGCACGCAGCTGGCCACACTTCATTATCGTCCCGGCCAATCAAAAGGCACCGTGAAAAACTCCGACCAATAGGAGAAACACACTCCCACGTTTCCGTCCTCTTTCGCGTCACAAATGTTTTTTTTTTTTCTCCTTTACTCTTCCCACCACAAAAACTTACCCCCAAAACTGGCCAGCTGTCCGCTTGAGGGCCAGGTACTAGTCGAGGGAATTGAACGTTACGGGGACTGAAGGGGTGTTGGTAAGGTCGTATTGGAGGGCGCAACCCCCTACCCCTTTTTACCTCCCAACCCTTTTCAATATTTAACCCGCATCGCATTTCTTCCGATACCCCCTTCAAGGTTTCCTTCAACGCGCGCGGGCGGGCGCGAGAAAATTTCCATGTCCCCCATCCCGTCCCTTTTCCCAACCGCCCTAAAAATATATTCCGCGCGGCCATTATAGGGTGTCGTCGGACGACAATGACGAGGGGGTTGCGTTGGCGGGCGGCTAAGGTTTGAGAAGTGCTGAGCCACTCCCCTCCCCCCAACCTCACCTCGTCATCGCGCACCCCCCATCCATCCGCTATTCATATTCCAGGTTTTACCTCTTTTACGCGCCCAGGAGGGGTTAGCGGGGGAGGGGGAATTGAACCCGCCCCCCGTAGAACGGGCAACCAACCCCCTGCGGCTTTGAGGCAAAGCCCTCTGGCGACCCGGTGGAGGCCGAATCGGGGACCCCAGGACGATCAGACGCAGGTTCGGCGACAGCTGCCGGGGAAGACGTGGCAGGGTCGCCGAATATCGAAGGGGCGTGCAGGAAGGATTACGGCCACGCGGCCTCCGCCCGCGAACACCCCCCCGAGTGTGCGTGTGCGGGGGAAGGGTCGTCGCGAGCCAGCCCCCGACGTGGCTTCGACGTTTACCACCCCCGCTCGACGGCATAACCGCCCGAGAGAGGTCGTCTCCGTCAACACAGTCATCAACTCGCGGACTCCTCGTCGAATCACCCCGTGCGAAGTTCCCCCGTGAATGTTTGCCGGACCAGCAGCTCAATGCTCGGCTTAAGGCTATTGCGGAAATTCTTCGTTTTCGCGTCATAATTTCGGATTCATGATTATCACTGACAACGTACGATTATAGAAAATTTACATCTCACGAGTCATTTAATATTTTTGTGCTGAATTTTAATTGCGTGTTATGTTATCTGTAAAATGTCTATAACATATTTATTATTTATCAATAAGTTCCCGCTTTTTTTTTCACGCAGGAAATAACACTGCTAATTAGATACAAAGTATTGAACAACTAGTAATTTGTAAATTTTCTATAATCAAACATTTTCAATAATACCTCTGAAACTGAAATTATTATGACACGAACACGAATAATTACTGCAGAAGGGCTGAAGCCGAGCTTTGAAACTGTACGCTGAGAAGAAGGTTTTGTTGAGTAAAACAAAATTTGTCCTCGCAACCAAATTAATCGTTTGTACAGTAGAGATGTTGGAAACATATCGATATATCTAAATGACTATATTATATCAATGATGTATCGATATAAATCACCGATATGACTCAAAGATATTTTATCGAAATAATATCTTTTCCCCGGGTATCGGAAATAAGTATTTTTAAAATTCCCTTTTAATACGCTCTGTTTCGAATATAAAAACTGAATTTAAAAATTACTATGTTTAATTTGGCAACATTCACCAAAAGCAGGCGCCATAACTTTATGCAGTGCCTCGTGTCCACCATATGTAATATTCCAACCAATTTTACATTTCTCAAAACCATTAACACATAAAATATTGAATTCCGATGTACCGAAAATTGATATTATTCTTTCTATGTATCGTTTCGTAAAACGATATTTTTATAAACAACCAACGTAAATATTATAGATATTTTTCCCGATATCACCATCCCTATTGTACAGCGGCAATTAAATATTTTGTTGTCGAAACCAAGAAATTTTGTTGTTCTTATTTGGTTACGCCAAATTGTAAGATATGGTTGGTGGAACTAAACAATTGTTTGGCTCTACGTACATTAAAAATTTTCAGGTTATAAACTGCCATTAATCTACACACTGAATGCGCTCTTCCATCGTTTGATTAGGCAGCTATAGAGGGTATCAGTCTTAGACTGCAGTAACGAGTGCTGGACGCACGCTGTTTCCAGATGGCTGCGATTGTCGACAGCCAAGAAGTTACGCTATGTTGACAGGATAAGTGCATACGTGCAGAAAAACGTAACAGAAGTTGTCAAACTGGTATACTAGTGTATAAATATAAAATTGTGTAATTAGCTACCAACTGCAATGTAAGAGCGAGACGCATTATAGCTGTGGTCCATTCCGTTGCAGTAAGATTCGCGTTGGCTGTAAAGTTTCCGTAGTTTAAAACGAGAGCGAGATTAAACAATCCCTCCGGCTGTGGATTTTCGTCCTGTGGTCCGCAGGCAAATTGGTGACGTTTATGGGCCCGATTGCTGAGCACGATAACGCACAGCAGGGCCGAATTTTTTAATAGCAGCGGAGATTTGACTGTAAAGTATTCAATCATAAACCCTACGGTACAGATCTGGCACCAAGCGACCATCATCTCTTCATGCATTTAAACAGACGGCTTGCACAGGAATGCCTTGCAGATCATGGTGAGCTGAGAACAGTGTGAATCTATGTTTCAGCAAACTAATGTAGAAAATAAAGCATATATAGAAATATGTTTTAGTCATAACAAACCATGTTTACTTTAAAACGTTTTCTTCCGATTTCGAAACGGGTCTTACGTTAAAAACTCGCCTCATACATTGCCAGCAAGTGAAGTTGTAAATTTTTTGCACTGCGTCAAGGATACCAGCTACCTCTCGCAGAGAGTTTAAAAAACAAATTTTCCCACGAAATTGTTAAACGTGTGTCCAATACGCTGATCTACGAATAGAACTCGCTTCAGACGAAGGCTGTTCAGCGCTTTTGAAATGTCACGCACGTTAGAAACACCATTTTTGAGTACTCCTAAACGGCTACAAACGGCTTTTTCAAGGAGTCATATCTCAAAATATACGCGTCAGATACATGCAAACTACAGAAAATAATTTTACTCCTATCGCCCATAAAGTCTCTCTCTTTGATTCGTGTTCCGGTAGCAACTGCATAAAAACGACTCCGGGTACGCAAAGCCTACCTTTCACACATTTTAACGTAAAATAGAAAACCCTTTATGTGAAATAACAATAACATGAGGGTGCTAGGCGATCCTAGGCTTGACTTGGAGGGTGTTAGGCAGTGCAAGGATTGACTTGGATGGTGCTAGGCAGTCTTAGGATCGACTTGGATGGTGTTAGGCAGTCCTAAACTAGACTTAGAGGATGCTAGGCAGTCCTAGACTGAATTATCCTAAAGGCTTACCAGCAGTAATATAATATGGCCACCGGCTGAAAGTCCCATAGGTAGAGTCCCGAGTATTTCACGGATTGATTTGGCAGCAAGCTGGACTTGACAGTCCCCTATACACTCCACACACTTTCGTTTGCTTATCGGTAACTGCGATCAAGTGAGGCCTTTGTACAGCATTGTTCAACACTAACTCATACTACTGCTTCCTCATTACTATTGGCTCACAGTCAAACAGGACGAGTCCTAAACAACTGGCGACCAATCACAGTGGAAGGAGAAAAGACCAAATGTTTGAAGTCTACTTCGCCACCGAATGTATTCGCGAAATACTCGGGGATCTACCCACAGGTGCACGCAGTGCGACTAGAACTCCGCGCGTCAGTTCACAGCCGTGCTCTTAGAGGCGTTGGCGCACTTGATGCTCGTGGCAGCGTCACCCTTATCGCTCCCGCGCTTCTCGGTCTCAAACGCGGGAAAAAATCTCCAGGAGCATTAAGCGTTAAGTCAGTCAACACTGGTAATAAATTTTTAAGTACATAACATGTAAAAAAAAAAGTGTTTCACAGAGAAGCAGCCGTCGTATACATCGCTACATAGGTTGGAGGCGAGCAAAGACACCAAGAAGGTGTAGCCAAGACATGGTCCGATTCCACAGTCGACCATTCCGCGAACCGTGGAGCCTTTAAATTATCGCGACATCTTATTTGGGAGCGGGAGAGAAACTCCTTCCAACCCCCTCAGCAAGACAAGAAAGGCGGAGTGCAAAAAAAAATTGAGGGGTTGCCGCTTGGATGTGAACCACCACCCCCTTTGGCTACCTACCCATCCCTTCTTTCTCCAAACCTTGGCGGCGAATCTGACATTTCCCTCTTCCTTCCTTTCAACTCTACCAACAAATTACCTACTCCCTTTTCAGACTGTTTGCATCCCTGCTACAACTATTTCGCCGTCTCCCAGGATTTTTTTTTTTTTTTAACCGGCCACCCTCCCCGGCCCCCTTCTTTTTTTTTTTTTCCCTTTTCACAGTCGGTCTCGGGGCCTTGGATGTTCATGGCGCCAGACCCCGAAGAGATACCTTTCCGCCGGCGCGATATATACAGCGTGTTCCGAAATGCCAGCTACAGTCCCGGCTACCCACAATTCCTTACGGCGGATACCCGCCATCTTGAATTTACGTATATCCCTCGACAATTTTATTTGCATATTTAACAGTTAGAAACCAAGCTTGTCAAGGCAGTTAAGGCATAGAGAACATCTTAACAGATATTTCAAAATCCAATGTATTTATTCATGCGATTCGTTTCACATCCGCGAGTGCAATCCAAGGTTTTCTCATTATTGAGTAATTTCTCCCTCAGATAAGAAAACACCCGCATACTACAACTGAAACCGTGCTACATTTACAAATTTTACTAAGTATTCCTCTATGCACTGTCAAACTTTGATTTTTAATGTCCACTCATAAAGTTTGATTACGAAGATTTGTATATATGGGTAATATTGCCAGAGATTAAAGGGATACTACAGTACGTTCCACGAACGAGTGCACTTTCTTGGACAGTTTTGAATGTTGACATGCATACAGCTGATTCCATGGCAAAAGAAGTGTTTCCGTGTGTCGCAGATAATCCACGTTTTCGAAAATTCGCCGGTGCATTCACTGATGTGCACAGGACGTTCGAAAACTACCGTTTCGGATGAGTCCGGTTAAACTGATTGGTCCAACCGTTTAACTTGTCTGAAAATCCAGTGGATCTGGTGGATATCATCAACCCGATGCATATTCGAAATCAACCTATGAATTTTCGAAAGCTTTCTCTGAAAAAAATATATAATTCTCGTAATTCTCCAGCACTCCGAAGTATACAAAAGTGATTCGGGCGTAGAATTTTTTTTTTCCAAATGGTCTATGAAAACTTCAGGATTTCTGGGTGATTGCATTAATTTGCGTCTGGAAGCAGGGGGAAAATGCCGCTTAAAATCAACATGATGTTCAAAAAACTCCTTAATCGGTATACACCAGTTATCAACCGCTGGTGGATTCATCTTGAGTTACCAAAAAAGACGCGTGTTTACAAAAACCCATCCAGCTGACAGTCTATCCGCCCAGTATGTCAACACAAGAGCTTTTTCAATGGAAACAACATTTGTGCAGCGGAGGTCAAGGGCACACAAATATGAAACTTTAAAGGAGTGTTCTTTACCTATGTACCATGATGGCACCAGTGGCGTGTCGTGAGCTGGTGAGCTGACGTTAGCTCTGTGCTGCACCCTGGTGCCTGGTAGTTTATACTTCCACCCCTAAAGTGTAGCTCGACAGCTGACGCCGATGATGGGTCCTTTGCTGCTCGCTTGCGAGTGGTCGGAATGCATTCAGTTTCCCTAGACTGCACTGTTGTTACTTGGTTCCTGCTGCGTGCACCGAGAATTTACAGCACTGAGCAAGCATCAGCTTACCTTGCAACACTTCACCGCCCGCCGCTAGTTGGCACACAGTGCAGTTTCCTACTGGTAGGTTAGTTTATTATTCTGTGTAGGAGGCAGTGCTTCGCAACTCCGGGAAAGAGCACGAAACCGCAATAAGAGAATGTCGAAACTTCTATTTTGTGACATACGCATACTGGTACCGGAAGACGTCTGGGCATGCGAGTCCCCTCGTACTCCCTAGGCAGTGGCTCGGCACGGACCGGTCTGTAGCTGGGCGGCACGACAGCGGCCTGGCAGTATACGCGCGGACATAAAAACATTCGGCCAAACCGGACACGGAGAAGTTCGACTGGGGGGAACACAGTGGTCACGAAATTAAGAAATTGTGTGCTGTACATCTGGAGGTATATTTGCAATTTTGTCTTGTACTTTTAAAAGTTAAACCATCGATATAGTACCCACCTGAATACTTACTTTTTCTTCTAATAAGTGCATTAACGTACTAAGTGGACTTGCAAGATATAGATATGTATAATATTACAGTTACGCTTGAATTTCAAATTACATTGGTTAATAGAGAATGTAAAAATATAATATGCTATCAAAAATATCTTTATTTGTACCACAACTGTAATACAAAGTTTATAAAAATATAAAGTTTATATAAAGTTTATAACAAATAAGCTAAACCTTGAAATTGCATTTGCACCTTCTTGGGCAAATATATGTGAACTTAACTGCAACCCCAACAAACAAATTTACTTAACGATAGCGTTAGTTTTGAATCTGTATAGTAATTTGGTAGGCATATAATTTTAACCTTTTAACGTTTTAGTTTTTAATGCTTTTCAAATAGGACTACATATTTGCACATTTTTTATTTCATAATCGATCAATTATTTTCTATTAATGAACGTTGCGTTTGTAATAACATTTACTGGCATAAATCATATACGAAAGTTTATTACGGACTGTTAGGTTAGTACAAACAAAAATTTTATCATGAAGAATACAGAAATATTTCTGCAGCGATTACACTGTGCTGCCGAAACCAGCATTATTTGAAGGAAAAAAAAAAAAAAAAAATCTTTATGGGTGGCATTACTTTTGCACATTATTTGGGATTCTAGAAATAATAGATAAACCGACATGGTAATAAAAACCTTTATATATAAACTCTCAATGATTTACTATGATTTGTGTGGGCTTAATAATTTGAACACCTAGACGTATGCAGACCACAATTTCCCATAAACTGCTGTTAAACATAGCAAGAATGCTTACACGCAAATTAACTGGTTGAAATTTGTAAAGTATATGGATATTATACTATATAGCGTAATATGTCATAGCTGCGGAATTGTTTAACTTTTATTATTTCATTTATTTTATATAATCTGCGTGTAGGCTTTCTTGAAATCGCGGTACAGTCCACTATGAGTATAAACACCCATTATCGCGACTTTGAGCACATAAAGCTATAACACGTTTCTGTAGTTTCAAGTGAAACGCATTGGCTTAAAGTTACTGTTTAGTTATGCATTGTTAAAACGTAAGCATAAATTACTTTACGCAAAATTGCACCGAGTGTTGCAAGCTATGTAGTATTTCAGTTGTATAATTTTTATGATATGTGGTCGTTCATGAATATCGTGGGCAAGTGCAATTTTGGGGATAACTTTTCCGTACCTCTGCAAACGTCCTGCGTCCTCCATTGCCTTACATGCAACTGAGCCCGCCGAACTGATGTTTGTGGAATAGCCGATATCACGGTCAGACCTGCGCGCACATGTATTCTCCCGTTGCTTCGCGTACCCCGCTTCAGCGCACTCAGACATGCCCAGACATCTGCCGGCTGCGGCAGTGCCCTTTGCCTCCGATGTCCACACACTAAACTGGGTTGTGTTCCGTTCCACACATAAAATGCAGCATGTTCCCGACAGCAATTCGCGCCAACGTGACGACACCGCACCATGCATTTATGTCCCAGAGCACATCTAGTTGATGCGCGAAATCGACTGCAAGTAGAATGACTCAGAAGGTAAACTAATGAGCCGGCGCATATACAGCATTGTAGACACACAATCCCGAATAAAAGCTAAATGGATAACAAAACACAGACAAGAATAGCTACAAAAGATACTGAGGAAGGTAAAAAATATGCTAACAAAAGAGTAGTGTAGTTTTGCGTTAACTTCGTATTTATAACATTTTCAATGTGCTAAGTTTTATCATTAGAAATTATTTGGCGCCACCTTTAAATTCATTTAATAAGAAACCTACTCATATGTAAATTTTAGTCTATTGGCGGTTTCTTTGCACTTTTTGAATCAAACCTTTGAAAAAAAAAAAATACCGCACCTACGACGTGTTTCGTTAGTTCCTAAATATGTCGTGTATCACAAAAGCCATATACTTCTGTCAATATTAAATTACTTTGTTTTTGGTTAATCTGAACATACTACACCGATATTTTATGTACAAATTATAATATTTAGTTTCTAACGAATATGAATAAAGACAAAGGTAATATAGGTGTGTTGGTTATGGCTATAGGCTGTTCACGGTAATGCGAGCATTTTTAAGGCCCCACCCAAAAGGCATTAACCACTAATAAATATGTTTTATTGCGATCTCAGACGTTGACTTTGAGAGTGATGAAATGTATTCACTGTGTTTATTAGTCATATTGCAATGTTTACCTTGAAAAGTGGCGGCAAGTAGAAATTAATTGAAATAAAAAATGTAGCAGGGCCTTAAAAAGTGTTCACTATACCGTGAATAGCCTAAAGTAAGAAATACTTCTTATGCAACGTGTGCAGCGGTGGCTACGCCTCTACACTGCCTCCCTTATCTTTTTTTTTTAACTACCTTATTCTAAGTGTTAAGTGTAAGTCCGAAGGTAGGGTCGGGATCTAATTGCATCTCAGGGCTGAGACCCTTACGCCTAAAGGAGAGAGAATTGAATACAAAGGAGGCGGGCATCGCGGCCGAGAGGGATTGGGTAGGCATGGCTTGCACTTTGAGGCCATGCCTACCTCCCTAAGTGTACATGTGTTAAAGCTACATTAAGAAGAGGTATGGTAAAACCCTCATAGACACGGTAAAACCCTTGCCGACAGAAAAGGAGTTGAACTCGTGGGAGCACTAGTGGAAATGCTAAAGGAGATAGCAGGTGTGGAGTCCATGTTGTCTGATATGGGAGTGAAGAATCTAGTAGAGGTGGCGGGGCTTTGGGCCAGCATTTTTACGGCACATGCGCCCTTCAGTTGGAACTGACATCCATGTTCCTGCGCTGGCAGCCTAACCACCCGCACAGCAACATCGACAGCAGTGATTTCAGGCGGGGTCCTTAAGCTTCCAGCCGACCTTGCCTCTCCTTACTCAAGAGCTGCGTGAAGATTTATTTTCTCATTTGAACTTCAAGCTGGACTCGCTATCATCCGTCGCATCCGTCAGTCGCCTGTCCGTTCGGAGGTCAACGTGACCATCAACCGATCGCAGGGGTAATTTTTTTTCTATCTGTCAATCCGCCAATTATTTCTCAAACTTTTAACTTTCGACGGACGGGCGGGGCCATTGCCTTTGACGATATTCCGTAGACGTGAATACGCACTTCTAAATAAAACGCAAATCGGTGGACGTGTGTGTGTTTATCTTGGTAGTACATTCAGGAAGTTTAAACGTAAACGATAGTTAAGTACAAATTATTATCACGTAAATGAATTATTTCCCCAAAAATAATTCCTCTTGACAATGTAAAGATCACGATGTTGTGTTGTGACGCTGAATTTTTTCCGTACAGAAGGATTGACGGACGACTGATTGTTAGTCTCTTTCAACTGACGAAGAGAAAAAAAAACGGATGACGGGTAACGGACGGTTGCGAAGTCAGCAACTTTGCTCTACAATAGTTTAATTTTAATTTCGATCGATAAGTTTCCAATGTTTCGGGTGTGATAAAATGGCGGAAATGAAGCTTCATCATTTTGTCACGCACATCCACAGACGAGGCCGTCCCTCGGAACAGAGTGGTGAAGGACAGCCACGGAAACCGGAAGTAAGTGTGCGTGTGCGTGTGCGTGTGCGAGAGAGAGAGAGAGAGAGAGAGAGAGAGAGAGAGAGAGGAGAGAGAGAGAGAGAGAGAGGCGAGTTTTCGGCGAGGACGCGGTCCAGCGCGCGGGCTATCAAGAAGCTGGTCTTGCGTTTTCACACATCTCGTCGTTTATCTGCTCTCGACTCGCTGCCGGGTCAAGGGTGCGAGCAGGCGGCCATGTTGTCCCGATACCCGCCTTCAACCAAGGTCGCCGCTGTGACGTCACTCGGCACACGCCAAGCCTAGGCGCTCGCCGAAGCTGGGAAGCTCATATCAGCAGTGCGCGCAGGAGCCCACATAGTCTATTATTTATTTATTTCGACTTTATTTATACTGGCGGAGTTAAGGTCCCCCGCCTAGCGCGGGAGCTATAAGGGTCGCACTGGCACGCACTACAAAAGCCCCCATCGCCGCTACGCGCAGGGCTCTGAACTGGCGCACAGTGTTCCTGTAGTTCTGCGTGTAAAGGCTGTTCACGATACAATGAGCACTTTTGAAATCAAGCTCAGGAAAAAGTCACTACTTCTACATGCATATATTTTAATCGGGCGCACTGAGTGATATGTGCATATAGGCTGTTCACAGTAAAGTGACGACTTTTTAAGGCCCTTCTAAATTTTTGCTTTCACCCTATTTCTATATTTCAGCTGCTTTTTAATATAAACATTGCAATGTGACCAATAAACATATTGTATACATTTCACCACTCTCAAAAGTTAATGCTTAGTGCGCTGCAATAAGATGTATTTAATAGTAGTTAATGCCTGCCCTGAGGGCCTTAAAAGGTGCTCACTTTACCGTGAATAGCCTACAGTAAAGTTTGTACCGATGGAAAGAAAGTAGTTCCATGTCTTATCGTCAAATTAAAAATGTTAAGTAACCATTTGTGACAACTAAAATTATTTCTTTCACTTTGTTTTTTTTATGCCCCGAAATGTAAAACTGAGCAGATTTACAACATATTTACTCTTCTAATAATTGCACAGTTTCACATGACCGATATATGAATAAAGAGATGAGACTCATGGCAATATTAAGTTTACATAAGGCGGAAGAATTCACAACGTGCAGACAAGTACATCTTAAGCAGAGCTTTCAAAAGTGCTCGTTTCACTGTGAACAGCCTTTACCTATGTGACTTTCAGCGGTGGCCCTATATTGTTATTGGTGGAAAGTGTGTAGCGAGGTTCAATGCACGCCCTTCGATTACTTAATGTGTGTATATAACGCGCATCTTTGGAGATACGGCGCTTTGAAAAAGCCGTTTTCATCTGTGCTGGAGTGCTCCGAAACAGTGTTTCTAATGTGCGTGACATCTTGGAAGTAATCGACATGCACAGTCTGAAGTGTGCGTTCTTTTCGTAGACTACAACACTGGAACGCAAGTTTATTAGTTTCGTAAAAATAAAATAAAAACTGGATTTCTAACACACTGCAACGCATTTTGAGTGTCAGCCAGGCAGGCTGGCGAACCCCTTAAGGCTTCAACAGTATCTGTTACACTTATCCAGAAATAACATTATGTACATAATGTAAACATAAAGGGCAAGAGGAAAATGCTTAATTAACAAGAGGCGAAACATATATGATAGCACAAATAGATTTAATTCAAAAAATTATCTGTGGTTTCTAATTATGTAGCCTACATATATTGAGCATGACTAGAGACAAAGGGAATGTTGAAAGAAATAAAAACTACAACAGTATGAATCTACAATAGCACAATGATATGTACCATAATCCGCGGTTTCTTCATACATTTAGAGTCGAACCTTGGGAAAATCACCACATGTATGACGTTTTTGGTTTTTTTTTTCCTGAATATATCAAGTATCACAAGCGTTTTATACTTCTGTTAACATGAAAGCACCTCACTTATCGTTGAACTGAACTTTTAACTTGTATTTGATCTACAATTTAAAATACTTTATTTATAATTTAAAAAAAACAGCTAGGAAATGAGTGTGTTGGTAATGACTAGCAAGACATATTATTATACAGAGTGCGCACGAATGCGGTGCGTCGACGCTTCGGTGTAATTTACAAACTCGGTCAAGCTTTGTTTGCATAAGACGGAGGAATATGCTGGAAGTAGAGCTTCAGAAAAGTTGGAAGTAACCGTGAATGGACTATATTTGCAGGGCCACCGGGGAAAATATTTCTGGACAGTTGTGTCCCAAAACATACTGTAGTTCAGAACCACTCGTGATTGGACATAATTGGAGCATTGGGGCATATGACAGGCTATATTTGTGGGGAAAAAATATTAATATAAAGATTTTTTTATGAGATGCATTACCTGTTATTTGGTGATTACATATTAGGCATTAGTTTACGTTGTAAATTTGTACAACTTAATTAGTATTTGTTGTTATGGCTGTAGCAAAAAAAAAAATTGGATTTTACATAAAATTATTTACAAAATACGAAGTATTAAATTCTTTGTATTCTAGGAAAATGTCACAACATACAATGCGCACAGCTTGAACAATATGTGGTATAACTACAAAATCATTAACTTTTTGTGTCCAACACCCTTAAATAACTCTGTGAATAAATCAAAAATTAAATCTACTCTCATTTTTATTAGGACCTCTACTTCTCACGATTTCTGATACGCCCTAGGCGACTTATTAAAGGCTGTTCACGTTAAAGTGAGCACTTTTGAAATCAACACTAGAAAAAAGTCACTGCTTCTACCTGCGCATATTTTAACGGGCGCACTATAGTGACATTCTCCCAGTAAAGTTGGTAACGATTTTGGGGAAAGTAGTTGCATATCTTAACGTCGAATAAAAAGTGTTAGGTTACCATTTGTTATAACTTAAATTATTTCTATCGCTTTCTGTTTTTTTAATGCGCCAAAGTGTAAAAATGAGCAGATTTTTTAAATACTTACCTCTCTAATAATTTTACAGTTTCACTTGACAGACGCATGAAGAAAGCGATTGAGACCCATGGCAATGATAATTTTACACAAGGCGGAAGAACACACAACGTGCATACAAGTAGATCTTATGCAGGGCTTTCAAAAGTGCTCGTTTTAACCGTGAACAGCGTATACTATGATTCCCCTTGGCGAATAGCTTGGTGGCGCCAATGGCTGTACTGGGCCAGGGCTACTCAATGTCTGGGACATGCACAGAAGACTGTCTACTTCATTTATGCCCGCTTGCACCATTAGCAGCCCTGAACAGAGATCCTAAGACCTTGGTTCAAACAGGATCTTCAATTGTATCCCAGTTACAACGTACAAGTGTTGCACCAACGCGACTGGCCGAGTTCCGATCCTAGATCTCCTCAGCTCGGTTCGGAATTACGATTGAGATGAAACACTCTTTGTGACTGGCTCTCATTTAGTGACGTCATGATGCAACAGTTTATTTTGAAGTTCGGAGACAATACGATTTTGTGGACATTATCTCTTAAGACTAGATATTTTACAATATAATTTAGTTGGAAGCACTGCAAACCGTTTAAGTCGTTCTGTTCGAGTGGAAACACTTTGCACACTCTCTTTTGGTTTTTTTTAATACCACTATATTGAAAAAGGTAGTACACGTAGAACTAGATGGTGCGAAATTTGATCTGTTTTAATTAAAATAATCGTACGAATTTTACTTAATAATATCCAAGTGTGTATAACGTTTTAAATTTCCATTAACAAAATTATACTTAGTGCTACCTGTTGCCGTATTTTCGAACTACATTTGTCAGCGACGGCTGCTCTTTCGTGAGCAAAAATTTATAAGTGAGATTTAGCTCGTGCCGAAAAATTTGGACAGTCTGAATGGCTATTCCAGTTTTTTTTTTGTTTGTTTGCTCGGAGGGGAAAGCATGAATTTCGTGCTCTCGTTACACAACATTAATACACCGTTAATAAAATTATTGCATTGGATCTTTGTGATGTCTCACTTATCGTTTTACGCCAGTAAAAAAAAAAACAAACAACCGAACTCATTTTTAAGCGATTTAAATAATAGAAAGTTACAGTGCTTTTAAACACATCTCTGATCTCGAATCGAGATTTTGAACCTTCATATCCGGGGTTTCGAAACGAAATTCATCTCGATCTCCATCCAGTCTTGCTCTGAACTCGAATGGTGCAACAGTTTTCTGTGTCGATCTTAGATCAAGTTCGGACATGCTCTCGGATCGAGAGATGAACCTCAATGGCGCAACCGGCCCTTGTACCGTTTCAAGGCAGGTGACTCCAGGAACGCGACCTTAGAATGCTTGCCAAGGACGCACACGGAGGATCTTCAGCTTATTAATAGCCGTGCGGCAATGCGTCGTACCTTGTGCTGATAAAAAAAAAAAAAGCTATCTCCCTCAGATTTTTTGTACTGTCCACCCACTGTGGCAGCGCGACGCGACGCGGCGAAATGTTACAAATTGGTCCCGATATTCTTTTTAAGGTAGGGTTTTGTTAAGTTTCAGTTGAAGCAATATACACGTTAACGAGTTAGGGCCGGTTGCACCTATATCGCCCCAGATCCGAAATCGAATGATCCTAGTTCCGAACTAGGATCCAGTTTGATCTTGGTTCCAATGTAAAAATGTTGCACCAACAAAATTTCATGATTCTGGATATCCGATTCGTCGATCTTGGAGAGATCGATATTAGTATGAGACAAATTTTGCTATTGGTTCGTAGTATATGACGTCATGGAAGTAGGCGTATTTTTCACTATAGATAGAACTAGATGTGCGATCGTTTTACCTGTTCTACGTTAATTATTGTTGTACGAATTTTACTGAATAATATTCAAGTTCATATAATGTTGTTTTAATTTCCCCAGAAAACAATCGAACGTAGTTCTACCTGTTGGCGTATTTTCAAACTACATTTGTCGACGATAGCTGCTGATCTCGGATCGAGATTTCGAATCGGCAATTTCGGCGGTTCGAAATGAACTTAATCTCGATCTCCAGTCCAGATCTGAACTCGAATGGTGCAACAGTTTTCAGTGTCGATCTTAGATACGATCTCAGATCGAGTTTCGAACAACGATGGTGAAACCGGCCCTTAGTCGCGCGATATGAATTTCTGCTGTTTTACTAAGCTTCGCAGATTACTTATAAATGTTAAAGTAAATGAAAATTTGGTGTGTTTTAAAAATAAACGGCACTACTACATAAAATTTCTTAGAACTGAGTAGCTCATGTTAATGCAGTAAATAAAAATAGAGAGCGAGAGAGAGAATAGCTCCCCCATTAATAGTTAATAGAGTGAAAAAATTACGTTTGATAAATTTCGTACTTTTTTTTTAAGAGTTTCGACAAAAATTTTACTAAGTGCTTCAGCTGTATGCACGTTGACAATTTGTACTCGGCTGTTAGTATTATACATTTCGTCATCTATCCCTCTATCTATCTCTCTCTCTATCTATCTATCTCTATCTATCTATCTATATCTCTCTATCTATCTATCTCTCTATCTATCTCTATCCATCTCTCTATCTATCTCTCTCCATCTCTCTATATATATCTATCTCTCTCTCTATCTCTGTGTGTGTGTGTGTGTGTGTAGGTGGGTGGGGGGTGGGAAGACGAGAAAAAAAAAGCTCAAATACACCACTCATTTTGCACACAAAACAGTCTCGCAGGTCATTTAGCAGACAAACACCAGACATACTGATGAATAGTATTGTATGTCGTAGTTTTTAAAAGTCTATAACATTAGTTAGGAAGACATGAAAATAAATCACAGCTAAGGGGGTTCTGTTCACTTTAAGGCTCCCGCAGAGCTTTTTTCCGCGTTCGAGGCCAAGAAACGCGGGAACGATAAGGACGACATTGCCACTCACATCAAGTACGCCATCGCCTCTAAGCGCAAGGCTCTGAACTGGCGCGCAGTGTTATTCTCGCACTGCGCGTGTTCCTATGGGACTTTCAGCGGTGACGCTATTATTTTATTGGTGTAAAGTCTGTAAGAAGGTTCAGTACAGGAGCATAGAGTAGTTTTGCATGTATCTAACGCGTATATGTCAAGATACAACGGTCTGAAGGAAAAAAAAGCCGTTTTCCAGCCGCTTTTGGAGTACTGCGACATGGTGTTTCTAACGTGGGTGACATTACGAAAACACTTAACAGCTCTTGTCTGAAGTGAGTGTTCCTTTCGTAGATCAGCACACTGAACGCACGTATAACAGTTTCGTGGAAAAACGTGTACTATAAACAATCTGCACCGCAGTTCAAGGCCAGGTAGACGAGAACCTTAAGATAAAACAAATATTAACTTCCGCACTCTTGAAGAGCGTTCAAGTGGTAATAAAATCTATATTTTCAATAAATTTTATATTTTTGTGATATTACAAAGTAATTTGGTGAAAGAAAATGGCAATAAAAAAACTTAATAAACTCTAATAAAAATAATTTTAAAAATTTTAACTCGTATTTTTTTTAAAACAAAATTTTTTTAATGTACATGGAAAACGTTCCGGCCCTATAATTATCTTTTTACCATAGGTCGTATATATATTTTCACCTTTTTTTGCGTGCGACCACGGTGGCTGAGCGGTTAAACTGCTCGCCTCCCACCAAGGCGAACCCAGTTCAATTCCCGACCAGTTCACTCCGGATTTTCGCAAGTGGGAACCGTGCCAGACGATGCCGCTGGTCGGCGGGTTTTCTCAGGGATCTCCCGTTTCCCCCCGCCCTTCCATTCCGGCGTTGCTCCATACTCACCCCGCTTCACCCTCATCGGCTCTCAAGACCCCAATGTAGAGAGTCACCCAAATTTCTTCACTCACTCAAAATTCATTTGAAAGTAGTTGCATACGAAAGAAGAATGGATTTATTTTAAAAAATGTACTAAGTTTGTTCGTAATAAAATATTGTTACTAATGTGAACACAATAGTTTCCTAGCATATGTGTGTTAAGAAAACAATAACAACACTTCATTTTTAATCCAAATTTAAGCTTCCTGTATATGCAGGTAGCGGCAGTAACATTTAAAATGTTGATTTCAAAAGTGCTCAGCTAATCGTGAATACCGTATACCTTCGGCAATATGTTGCCAATTAGCGTGTAGGTACACAAAATATGTGAAATATCAGCAAGAGGATGAAAATTTTGTGCGATTTCTTTTGAGTGTAATTTTTGTGTAATTGAAAAGTTATCACAATTTTAATTATTCATTTGTGCTCAATGCTTTGAATTTACTTTTTTAGCCGATGCTGAAGAATGGATTTCGGTATTACATGTTTACACAAACAGCAAGATTTTGGATCTTGAAATGCATGATTTTACTATGGAGCAATTTTTGGAACCTGATAGGCTTTACTGCTACCAAGGAAAAGTTAACCACCGCCCAATTGATTATTTTTTTGTAATGGTGAATGTGTATTTTTGTGTAATTTAGTTTACGTGTTTGTGCAATTTGAACGGTGAGGTCTGGCAACACTAACGGTACTTCACCAACCAATTTGAAAGCGCTCGGCTCTTGGCCATGGCCGCGGAATTGGAATGACGACTCGTTTTCCGTTTCCGGCAGACGTATTCGCAGAACCAGAAGGAAGCTGGTTTCCAAAAACGCAGATCGGTTCGTTCCGCGCGCGCGGGGCCGTGATTTATCCACGGAACGCGACAAAAAAAAAAAGACGCAAAGCTCCGAGCGGATTCCCGGAAACCTCTGCAAACATATCACTCCGCGGGCGCCAACCGCCCAGGTAAATACGCCCGCCCTTGAACGAGAGAAAGCCACTGCGCACTTCGTTGAGGTACAAAAAAAAATATCCGATAACAGTACGTCGTAGATCGACTGATAAAACCATAGAACAAAACTGAGGTAGAGAGCTTATTCGTCTTCTGCGGCATGTATCCAACACTGACCTATCCCAAAGCAACACAACTGCCAAAGTCACATGCGTCAACTGTGATGAACATGTTTGTTTATGTCTTAATTTCCAAGAGACAAGCACTTTTAAATGAATAACATACTTTCGCTGATTTTAATTTAATCGAATTGAATTACAAATCGTTTAGAGGAAGTATACAAACATTTCAAAGCAATTGTTTTCTAATCACTATTCTAACCTCAATCAAATCCAGGCCATTTTTGCAAGCTGTATTAGCAGTTCAATGCTGGGACACGGAGACTGGCTGTGCGCAGCCAGCGAGATCAGTCTACTTCATCTGTAGTCTAAGGATAAAACGACACGACGACATACTCCTATAGTCTATTCGTCGTTCCTTCGCACTTTTTAAAAAATCAAACCTTTGAAAAATCACCCCGCATATAGCGTGTTTGATTGTTTCCCAAAGCCATGTATCACAAGCGTTTTATACATTCCGTCAATATAAAAGTACCTAACATCTGTTAAATTGAACTTTTCCTCACATTTCATCTAGAAATTTGTATTATACCATTTGTCATTTATATGAATAAAATCAGGGATGAAACAGGTGTGTGGCTAATGCCTAGTAAAAATTAGTTCTTGTGCAAAATATTACTATACCGAGTGCGCACGAATACGGTGCGTTGTCCCTTTGGTAGAATTTTCTAGACTCGGTTCAGCTTTTGTTTGCACGAGGCGGAAGAATATCCTGGAATCAGAACCTTGACAGAGCTTCAGAAAAGTTGGACATAACTGTGAATGGACTATGCCAGTTTTTGCTGCAGTTGCTCTTATGAGACCGTTACAATGGTGTGTATAGTTTTTAATTTTGAGCAATTTTTTTTTTAACGTATCAGTAACATTCCATAATTCAAAAGATTTTTTTAGCCGAAGGGGGTGGTTTTTGTTGCATTACGAAAATCGGGGAAGTTAATTTAGGATTTAATTTAAGCCGAAACCTTTCTTGGGATCATAAAAATGCCTCAAAACTATATACTTGAAATTGACGTCTGGTTCACCTGAAAACGCTTCATATTTTTATTTTATCGTAAAATCACAAAATTATTTTCCAGGAGATTTCTTTATGGTGCTATGACATAATTTTTTTAAGCAGTATTCAAACATCACTTTTAGACTTTTGTTATGATTCGCCAGAACGTGTGTCCGAGTTAGTGGGGGATAGAGACTTCATAATAACACAGAACAAAATTTGATGTCTGAATTTCTTCACAATGTTGTAAATAATAGCCGTGTGTATTTTTTTTTAAACATTGAACTACTTATCTGTACGATTATAATATTAACACTCACCTACCAGTGAGCGCAATATACACTGCAAAGCCATATTATAATTAGAATAAAGTACTTATCACTGTCTATATTATACTAGTTATACTTACTTAATAATCACTTATTAATTACACATATACAATCCAAATGTCCACTGCCATACATTAACATATTTCCAAATGTTTGTCATTCACGCATTCAGTCAAACTTTCCCGCGGTCTAGCCGCAGTCTCTACCTCTCTCGCCTATCTGTTTTTACTCTCTCGATAAACGCAGATTTCAATCATTCGCTCGTCGCTGCGAAGGTAACACAGACACAGATCCATACACATACACACATGCATACACCCGCTCACGCGCCCCACACGTGCGCGCACACACACACACACACGGCGCTAATTGCCGTCCGAGACTCCAAACTCTCGATACAGAGGCACGTCGCTGCTTATATAGCTCAGTTGGCCTGGCCCAGAATGTTTCTTCGCACCCCGAGTTGTACTGAGTGGGAAGTGAGGCGACTACCAGAAAATTCGCGTGGCGACTATTCCAATACATTTAATTCTTCAAGGACGGTAGTGGCATCGTTCTCGTTAGCCTTATCGCGGCATGTGGCACGTGTTTTCGCGGTGGTCTGTTTGTAATTCTGCGCGTGCGGTGATGCACTTGGAGCATTGCACTTCGCACATCCGAGAAGGCGAGCAAGCTAAAGGACGTGGAGCAGCTGCACGTAGCGCTATTCCGAAGTTCTTATCGCAGAAGATACTTCATTTTAAAAAAATCACGTGATTTCTATAACTGAATTTCTGAAAACTTCATTCCCCGCTTTTCTCTGCAGCTTTTATTTGACAGGTATTCGATAAAAGATCGCAGAAATGTACCAATGCGTTTGAAATATGTATCACACTTAATTTTAGAAGAAAAATCTTATGGGCAACAGAACAAAAGTAATGGCTCCTCGGAATTGTTTACCTGCATTATTATTTTCTAACTGGTAACTGTCGAACATTGGGAAGAAATAAGTGAATGTTTCATGGGCACAATATAGGTGATGATAGTATCAACAGCCTGTGTCTTGTCAGTCACGAAACACGATACAAAACTTACAACCTGGTTGGGCCTAAAAATCCACAAATATGAAATGACGGCAGTCAATTCTTCGTAACACGGTTAGAGCCTCTCCTACATGAATATAGAACCTCCTTGGGTTCCACACAAAAAAAAAAAACGACGTGAAAAGTCTTGGGACAGAGCATCGTTAGACCTGTATCTTCACAAGATGCAAATACAGAGGCATTTCACAGACAAAAAAAAAATTGTCGGAACACGACACTTTTGAGATTATAGAAAATCGTGTACACGCAACACCACGACACGAGAGAACACACGAGGAATTGTTAGAGACTTTTATTGCAGTAAATGCCCCTTGGCCTATTTTTTATTTGGCCTCTTAACTGTACGCCAGGAATTAAAAACATTTAATAAATATATAACTGGTTTGTATTTTACGTGTTCTCAATTACAACATTATATTATCCTAACCACTAACCGGTGACAAGCCTTTTTGGTCCTTACACTGTTATGCAGCACCTGAAAAAATATAAAAAAATACAATTGATAAAATAATTGCTAGTCATTACAGCCTACTGAGAAGACTAAGAGAAACATGTGGTAATAACAGCTCACACGTACAGATATTTGCGCAAAAATGATTAACATTATGTCTTTATTCAGGCGGGTATGGAACCCCCTTCCATTCGAAATTGATTAGAAGATTGTCCACGAGATTGGATCGAAATATTTTGTTTACAGCTAGCGTCTGTCTCTCCCCCTATTCTCTACCTTGTTTAACATCTACTTGTATGCATATTGTGTATTCTTCCGCCTTATGTAAGATTAACATTGTCATGGGCCTCATCACTATTCATGCGTCGGTCAAGTGAAACTGTGAAATTATTAGAAAAGTAAACATTTTACAAACAAATATGCTCATTTTTACACTTCGATGCATTAAAGTAACAGAAAGCGAAAGAAATAATTTTATGTTATGACAAATGTTTAAACACTTTTTATACGACGTTAAGATACGGAACTACTTCCGATCCATCGTTACCAACTTTTTTTAAGGTTGATTACAAAAATACTCACTTTATCGTGATCCGCCTTTATATCCGTTGCTTTCTATACTTCATCTCCCCTTACTCTTCCTTCTCTCTGGTGTTCTCTTTATTCAGTTCTTTTTCCCCCTCATACATCCTTTTTCTTTCTTTTTTTTTTCTTCTCTTGTTCTTATTCTCTTCTCTCTCTCCATCACTACCCACTGTAATCGACGGGGGAATGTCCTACCCACCTGCAAGATGGTAACTGCGTCGCAGTTCCGAGGTCTCTGCCGCCCCCACACGGCGCCAGATAACGACCCGCTGATAAGCCAAGGCCGGGCCCACCGCGCAGGCGCGGCAATACCACTCCCCCGCACAGGATCACAACCCCGCCACTCTACTGCGGAATACTATAAAGGAACCAGAGCCCCTTGTTCAGCATCCCACGGCGACAACACGACGCTACGAACACGTACAGGCTGTTCACGGTAAAGTGAGCACTTCTGAAAACCCTACTAAAGATCTACTTCTATCCATGTTGTGTATACTTCCGCCTTGTATAAAATGAACATTGCCAAGGGCCTGGCCACATTATTCGTGCGTCGGCCAAGTGAAACGGTGAAATTATTACAAAAGCAAATATTTAAAAATTTTGCTCATTCATACACTTTCATGCGTTAAAAATACAGAAAGTAAAACAAATAGTTCGTTTTCTCTAATCTTTTCCTAGCTCTTTTAATTCAGCGTTAAGATATGGAACTACTTTCTTTCTATCATTGCCAACTTTAGAGGGCGCATGCCAGTCAGTTGGCCCGTTAAAATATTTGCATTAAGGGCAGTGACATATTTGTCAGAGGTTGATATCAAAAGTGCTCAAATTATCGTGAACAGCCTTTAGCACTCAGCCGTGTGCATGAGTATGTGTACTTGTGGCAAACCAGTCTTCCAAGTGCTGAAAACATATATACACATATACACACATGCACATGCGTGTGTATATATATATATATATATATATATATATATATATATATATATATATATATATATATATATATATATATATATATATACACATATGCATATATACACATATGCATATATACACATATGCATATATACACATTATATACATATATACACATTATATATAATTATTTGTAACATATGAGCTTTTAAAGTATTATTATTATGTTATGTATCATAACTACTACTTTCATCGTCCGTATTTCACGAGAACTATTTCTTGCTAGGCATCACCCAAAACACCGATTTTCCCTACGTGATTTTGTTTGTATTATTTATAAATGAAATATTATAATTGATAGGTAAAATTTAAGTTGAGTTAATGATCAATTGAATTGAAAATAAGATACCATTACCTGTAAGTCGCTTATGATACATCGCATATTCAAGGTACAAAACCCAAACACGCCATGCGTGGGGGTGATTTTCCGGAAGTTTGCTTCAGCAAGTGTGAAGATACCCGTGACAAGACAGTCCAGCTTTAGAACAACTTGACACTACCACTCGAGCGACGTGAAGATCGTTAGATTGACGGTGGGTTTGAGTCTACAAGTGGAAGGGCGGGGTCCGTGGAATACGGGGTGGAGGGATCTCGCCCACTGCGCAGAACCACCACTGGCATAAACGACGTCAGAAGCATTTGAAGTTCGAACACTGTTCGGTAAAAACAAGTGCTTTCAGATGTTCGTACTTCATCCTACCAATCTGTCAATGCAATTTGATCAGATCCAAATTGGTAAAGTATTTTACTAAAATAAAATAAAAAAGTGCTCGACTTTTGAAAATTAAGATGTAAACAAAGACGTTCATCACTGCAGGGGAGCCTACAATATCTATTCCAAACGGAGGCAAAGGTATTAGAAAACGGGTCTTTCAGAGGAATATGATATTTACAACTAGGCTTTACCCTAAATGCATGCAACAAACATCCACGACTTGTAATGCGAACAAATTTAATTATCGTTAACAATGTACAATACAATATTACAATATACAAACGCACAAACCAATATCAAAATAAAATTATGGACAAACCAGGAAGAACCCAATTACTCTCCCAGCAGGACTTCCATTACGAAGCAATGCCGCTAACATGCTATTAATTTGTTATAAAAATTGTTATTACGAAGTAATGCCACTAACATGCTATTAATTTGTTATAAAAGTTATGGACAAACCAGGAAGAACCCAATTACTCTCCCAGCAGGACTTCCATTACGAAGTAATGCCGCTAACATGCTATTAATTTGTTATAAAAATTGTTATTTCACATTTTATAGATAAAAATGCACTTCACTGAGAAGGGGGAGGCGGGGTAAGGTGCCCCCCCTCCCCCGCCCCTTTGTCAACTCCTGCTGACGCCCACGCATCGCTGTTGCTCGCTTGACAATAACAGCTGTGTGGGCATGAGGTAGGTCAGTGTTGGACACGTGCGCTGAAGACGGTAATAGTCAGTCTACGTCATACTTAAGCCCAAAAGACGGACAGGCGTGCCATCACGCGGAATTCTGAGAAAAAGAAGAGTAAAAAAAAAACCGGCCACATTTTCTAAAGAATATTTAAGTATTGTTCGATGCATTTCTTAAAAAGAAAACAAAAAGAGTTAAGTTTCGTTGTTGCAAGTGCGCTGAATTGCTTATTTCCTCATAACTTTGTCTTTAATTTCAATTAGGGTGTAATTTCCTTACGGAATTTAACAATTACATGTTTACAAAGGTGTCGTGAAAACGGGAGTGCAAAATACAAACCTAGAAACGCAAGACAGATTTCATTGACTGGTAAAATGTAAAAAAGGGGCAATATGACAAGTGTCAAGAATGAAGTTGGGAGCCCCCCCCCCCCCCCCTTTCCAGTCATAAAATTAGGAATTTTAAGGTTCATGCATATTCAAAAGGGAAAGAATGCAACTTCTAAGGGAGAAAGTGCATACTTAGGCAAAAGTGATCAAAAAATTCTTCTAAAATATTTACAAAATATTTTAATAATTACATTTATAAGATTTCTTTACGGTTTAAATTTCAGTGGTATGTGTTGGTTAGCAAACTTACTGAGCAACAATTAAATAACGTTTTTGTATTCAAGAAATTAAATATAAAACAAACATAGCAACAAGTCTATCGTAATATGAAATTAAGCACGAAGGGCCGCTATAAATTGGGGGGGGGGGGGGGACGGAATTGGTTGCGAAAAGAGTGACTTAGGGTGAAAAAAAAAAACAATTGAATCAACAATTAAAGGGTGGGTAATGGGATGAAAGAATGTACTAGGCCGGGGTTACTATGACCGTTACATGTAACACGCACCATGTAACACTTCCTCATTTACTTAAAACGTGGTCTTTTCAAATGCTACAATGATTATAATGCTTTACGAATGTACGTCAACTTGGGGACTGAACAAAACAACTGTCGGGGGGGGGGGGGAATAGCTGTTGATTATTTACGCTGAAAAACTCTTAAAATGCAATTTATATAGGCGTATTCTGTTGTAACTTCCATTGTGGCAAAGAACAGATTAGGAGACGGCCGTAACATACAGAACGAAAAGTATCTATAGAAGACGCAGGCGTCATGCCTGCGTCTTCTATAGATATCGTGTATATGTGGAGAAATCGTATGGAACAATCACCGATCTGCTCGATAAAATTAAATTGTTTCTGAAGCACTAAAACTGCAAACGTAATTGGTAAACATTCTGCATTTCGTGAAAACATTTTTAAACTCCTGAGAAACATAATTAATAAACTGCGGCAATCTCCAGACTACGTAAATGTTTACAAATTAACAAACAAAATAATCTTAACGTAGCTTCTATTATCCTTCCGTTTTCTTTTCCGGGAGAAAATGATATAATTGCTAGATTAAATACGCGAGCAGATAACATTACGAAAATAAACAACGAGACCATGAAAAGCGAAGATAACACAACAATGTCCCTGGGCTTATAAGATCACGTGGTAGAGTTGCGCATTACGTATCACACAAAAGCTCGACATTGGCCAGCTTTCATTTACGTGAATGTACACGCGAGGCGCTCGTAATAGGTCTCATTGAAACACACCAAGTCAAGGTACAGTCTGCTCACGTGAAAACGTGTTACTGGCAACGTGAAGTCTTAATCCCGACCTGAGCAAAGCATTCAATTATGCTTAAGAGTGGGATGGACACTCAGTTTTTTGCGAAATAGTTTTTTTTTTTTTTTGCGAGAATACGAGATCTCGGTAAATAAATGTTCAGCAAATACGACTTTTTGTCATAAAAGATTATACAATTATCTATGACCCTATGTTTTTACTTTTGTCATATTAAGTGAATTCTTGGAGAAAAAAAAATCGTGAAAATGGTCAAATATCACATTTCTAAAGCTTGCCTATGCAGTTTCCTCAAGCGGCAAGATAAAAGTACAGAGTTACGGGCGTAGTATAATCTGTAGACTTTCATCGCGTGTAATAAAACCCCACTTTTACAGATCTAGTTTACACAGTACAGCGTCACGACGGAAACACTGCACGCCTTGCGCGTAGGAGCGATGAGGCGCTAGGCCTTGCGTGTTAGTGTCGCCCGTATCGCTCCCTCGCTTCTTGACCTTGGACGCGGGGTTCCCACGGGGGTCCATCCACTCTTAGCGATGCACCATTATCTAGTCTCACACGAATTCGCCCCCCAAAATAATTACGAACCGGACAGTTCATTGTAAAAAAAAAAAAAAACCCCACTAACGATTTTTTTTAACGAATTGCAAATTATTATTTTTTCCTTAAATAAACTACGACAAGGCGGTACACTAAATGCCAACTGAGCTAGCAGCTTTCCTGCAAATCGCAGCCACTATTGCAGATTCCATCTGCCGTTCATGCAAGACTCACTGGTTCGCCTTGCGAGAACACGCGCTCTCCGGGGTACCATATCTCCAACCACACTGCCAGCTCTTACCTGCAACACACCAAGGCGAAACAACACATTAACCTTTTCTTTTTTACTTTGCCATAACGCACGTAAAACAAACGGCTGTCTGAAGTTGGCTTCGTTGAGAATTCCTCGTAACACACACGAGCGCACCTCGCGGGATGTGATTTCAAATGGCAAATGACTTGATAACGTACCGTAAACCGAGGTTACTCACCACAATTCAAAATGTTTGTTTTTCAGCCGTTTGGTTGGGAGTTAGCAAACATTATCTGGGTTGATAACCTTAACAATTTCAAATAATTATACAGAGTTCTCCGTTTCTTTGCCAAATTGCACCAATACAAAAATGTTGGATGGAGCAAAGCAACCCTGGTTTACGGTAATCAACTGCATGTGTGTTCAACAACAGCCAACATCAGACATAGCGCATAAAGTAACAAGTCTGTGAACCTGGAATTATGGACTTCTGTTAAAGTCGCAAGATCAGAGCTTATATATCTAAACAATTATCGTTCACTTATACATAAGAAGCAGTCGTGATATAAGCTGTTCACTGTAAAGTGACCACTTTTGAGGCCCTGGTTTAATTAATATAGCCATAAACGTAATAAACACAGTGTGTAGATACTACCGCACTCTGAAGTTTACGTCTCAGAGTAAAATAAAATATATTTATTGACTATTATTCCAAATGAGAGCGCTTTCAAAAGTGCTCACTTTACCGTGAATAGTCTGTGGCTTAAAAAATTTTTTTGTTGCGACCAATGGCGATAAAACATCAACTTAGACGGGGGCGAACATTCAGGCGTCCCTCTTATGACATTTTTTCTTCTCTAATAAATTTAATTTTGACGCGATCGAAACCTCAATTACATACTGCATACAAGATAGAGAAAAATCTCTATCCCAGAAGCGAAAGATGTATATCATTTGCAGAAATACATTTTTCACAATTCATTAGAGACTGCATGCAGTATATCAATGCATCTTGATGAACAAAAACAGATTGGGTGCCCATGTACTGTTATTTGGCGGCCGTTATAATACATTTAAGCACACACATTGAAACCCCCCCCCCCCCCCTCTTTCTTATTTACGTCGCTGGGTAAAAGGAATCTCCGAACAGAGCGCAATATGTTAATAGCCATTTGTGGGTATTCCTCCCATAGGAAGAGCTGCTGAAGTTTCCCCACGTGTACAGCATGTTAATAGTTACTTTTAAAATTCCTTAGAATTTACTTTAGTGCCCATTTTGGTATATCTCAGTAATAAGTAAACTTCACATTGCCAGGGATCCAAGCGCACTTTCATTATGCGCCAACGAAATTAAGCGGTGAATTACAAACGTTAATATGTAAATTGCTAAATAACTCTAGCTTTTGTGTTCATATAAAGGACGGAAATGAATACAGCAATAACAAATGTAAACGTGGGACTTTTAATGCGTTTAGAGAGATCACTACTATACGTACAAAGTTGCCAGCTTCACGAGTTATTGTGCCCTTAAAATATTTGCAGAGGAAGGGTTTTTTTCTTCTTCAATGATTCATCCCAAAAGGACTTAACGAAGAGCAGCTGTTAAAACTGCCTACTCAAAGAGAGTTATAAGATGTTTCTACGGAACGCTTAGAGTATAGAAATGAGTCACTGTTTGTCGACAAGGGTAGACGGGAAATAATGACTGCGTGACTCGAAGTGAAGTACTGTATGTGGTCAGTTGATGTTTGCGTAAAGGATAATATAAATACAAAGCGCAAGATGTACTCCCCGCGTTTTCCTCTACCCGAACTCGCTGTGTGCAGCTAATGTTGCCAACCTCCGGAATCCCGCGACCAAATTGCCCGCGTGCCTGCTGTACGATAGCATCTACGGCGATAATTACTACAGCGGTCATTCCTATCGATGATCTATGAGGAAAGTTGGAGGAGGACGGGAGGGGGGTGTGTTCGGGGTCTTCCCCCGGTGGCCTTTACGCATTAACCGGGTCACACGAGGTCGAAGGTTGTATTTCAGCGGCAGGCATATCGGTCAACACAGTACGTGTCCCGAGCAGGGTCATTACCTGCGGAATATGTCGCATGGTGTGACACGACCTGTGTTTACCAATCACCTTCGAGATCGCAGGGAAATGGGCAGCACCCAATCGCGTCCATCCAAACACACGTCTGTCTGGATTCAGCACGCCACGTGGTCCGTGCAAAAACGACGCAAATCGCTCCGACACCACAAAGACTATTATTCTGTATGTAGTGTCGCACTCAGGATATACAAATCACGCAATGATCCGCGCGCGATAAGGAAGGCGACCCCACGCAAGGTACGCCTGCTTATCGATAAAACCGCATCTAACGGTCGACGCGTCCTCGACGGATGGGTAATTTCTCGTCGATCGGGTCCCGAAAGGTGTTGATGAACGGGAATCCACTACAGAAAAAAAAAATTAAGTGAGCGAGTAGAGATATTTGGGCGAGGTCTTGAGAGCCGATGAGGATGATTCATGTTAGTACGGAGCAGCGCAGGAATGAAAGGGCGGGGTAAATGGGAGACCCCCCCCCCCACCGAGAACACCCACCGGACAGCGGCACTGTCCGGCACTATTCCTACTTGCGAAGATCCCAGGAGTGACACGGCCGGGGATTTAACCCGGTTCGTCTTGGTTGAAGGCGAGCAGGCTAACCGCTCAGCCACCGCGGCTCCAAGAAAAAAAAAGAAAAATTTAATAATGTCCACGGCCGTCCTGGATCTATTTCGTGGGCTTTGTAGCAGAGAGGCGAAGGAATGGTAAGAGCAACGCTCGCATGCATATCAAATGCCCCGTCTCCTCTAAGTGGAGGAAGCTAAACTTGCGTTCTTGCTTGCCCTAGTGTCGCTTGCAAGTATGAGAAGAAGTGCGTATTGTCTGCGAAAATGCAAAACCGCGTATGTAAAAAAAAAAAGAAAGTTTTACAGGGGGTGAAAAAACTGTATCACAGGTTATGAGAAAAAAAACTGGAAATCATGTGTGTTCCACTTCAGAACAATAGATGGCCTTGGCATCTACTAAAATCTATTTCTGGCAGTGTATGTAATAATCAACACCTTGAAAGTTATGTCTCAGTTATTTATGTATTCAAATTACGTAAAATATACTACGTCTAATGTGTCTCTAAAAAAAAAAAAAAAAAACACAAATTCTTGCAAAGGTATTTTGATTTCCTTCATATGATACTGCTGATGATTTAAAATGAAACTTTTAGAAAGTCTATCGAGAGAACCTTTCTTCATTTTAGGCGCCAGTTCAAACAATAATTTCGGAGTTCAAATATTTTAATATTCAACGAATGTTTTGAGATTCCCGAAACAACATTTCTTTTTCAGCAAACGCACTTTTTCGCTGTTTTTAGGTCGTCCCCTAGCCTACATTCACTAAGGTTTTATATTAAGACGCCCTTGTGCCATTTTTGTGGCGTGTTTAAAACGCGTGATTCAAAATCGATTGACTCCCGTTTTGCACGACCTTTTTCCAAGGAAAGGATTTGGAAAAAAAAAAATCAAACATTCTTCCAATGCAGGTAAAAGTGACAATTTTAACTGTTGAGATCTGGAAAAGCGCTAACTGAACATGTGCTGAACTTCCGCCCTACTCAAACTTTTCCTTTTATCCGTGATGTCTTCCGATACACGTAAAACTTAAGAGGACATTGCCATGGATTAAATAACTACCAGTTATAACGTAGCACTTATGACAGTCAGGAAAAAATGCGTATGCATGTTTGAATATGACGCGTATAAAACTGAATCAAATCAGTCACTGCTGCCAACGAGAGCGAAATCAATTATGCTTCTCAGGAAGCCGCCTGCCCAGACTGAGAAACAATTATTTTGAACGTCTGCTTTCAAACAGCCTTCTAAAAAACCATTCCCGACTGTTAGATTCTCCATTATCTTATTCCATCCCTGATCCGTATTGCGTTCGAGCGGCCGTTAGTTCGGTATGAAAATTAGGTTTAAGTATATTTGGATTACCTGCCACTTAGCCTAAAAATAACTGCCCAAAAATTACGCCAACAAACAGGCTTCAGACAAACAGACTTTAGACACAAGAAAAACATCACTACCCCCATTATTATTATATCGAAATCTCCACCATTATTATATCGCTATCGCCACCATTATTATTACCATCACCATCATAATTATTACCATCGCCATCATTATTATTACCATCGCCATCATTATTGCCATCACCATCATTATTATTACCATCACCACCATTATTATCGCTAACATTACTGTCTATCACCACCACTATTATTATTGCTATCATTATTAATATCGCCATCGCCACCATTATCATAACCAACACCAGACGAACACATTTGAACTTGCACAAATGTTAACTCAGAGGAGATACAATGAGATCAACTCACAGACTCCATAACTTCCATGCCACAATCGGGTTTCCAAGGCCGGACTTGCCAGCGCCAATCCTCTATCTATGCTATACGGGGTGTTCCAGAGCTGTGGACGCACTTCCAGCTCTGCGCTTCTGGCGAAGGCGAGAGCCGCGGCGCTAGCGAGGTGAACCACGATAACCCCCTGAGTATTCGACGAACTGTTGACGGGTCGCCCGCCATGCATCACGGATTTGACTCGCCTCGCGCAAGAAGCCCGCCCAAGTTTTCCTCGTCATTTCGGCCGAGGGGTTGTTTCTGCGCTAGTATATTTTTACATGGCCATCCATAGCTTGAACCACGCATGTGTGACCTTCCACCCCTACAGCTGTACCCTTCCTGAGAAATGCAGGTGTATAGGTTATCCTTTGCTTTTACAGATTATTCTTCTATTTTTGTTTTGGCCTAGGGCTTCCTGTTGTCGGACCACAATATTTTGACTTTTTTTTTCTTTCACTTATTACATGTATCTCACCACGTAAGTGGATTGTCATTTTTCTCTATTTATACCCTTCAGTGGTAGCCCTGTATGTCTGAAGTATGAAAATGGCGCGGTTAACCTGCCATCCAACATCGTTCCCCATACTTCACAAGGGGATTATAATTCTATATACTATGCCTTCTATAGTAGCACTAACTACTACTAGTATACGTATGCACTAGAGCAGCGGTGGCGCAGTTGCTAAGGCGCTTGCCTCCCACAACGGCGATCCGGGCTCGATCCCTGGCGGGTTCGCTCCCGGATCCTCGCATGTGGGAATCGTGCTGGACGATGCCGCTTGCCGGCGTGTTTTCTCGGGGTACTACAGTTTCCCCCCACCATTAGGGTCTCATTTCATGTCATGTCCGGGGATGACGGACACCTACTGGTCCCACATGTAAGCGGAGAGGTGGGCTGGACTGCCTTACTAGATCCTCTCCTCAAACCTATAGTCCTTCCGTTCGGAGTCATCTCCGTATGTCTCAAATCCCGCTTCTTCCAGCCATAGTAAACCTGGACCAGCTGACTGCACTCAACTCTCTTCTTCCCCCGAGACTTGACGCGACTTGGCGTGGCAAATTCACCTGATTTTCATTTACGAAAATACGGTTAAAATATTTTTCGTAGTATTATACATCACTATATCTATCCTTTCCTTACCCCACTGCGACAAAATGGACTTTGTATCACTCACTATACAGAGCGATGTTATGGTTGGGGAAGGATTTTAAGCCCAATGACTCCTTGATTACTATGCTTTCCGAACCACTACGATACAGATTCAGTATCGCAAAAAAAAATTACATGTCAAACATTGAGATATCCGGAAACATTCATTTGGTATTGGTATTTAATGTACTTGATTTCGAGCACAAATCTTCGAGGAAGCGACGTCGAAAAACTCGGCATATTGAGAATGGTCTTAAGAGCCGATGAGGGTGAGAGTGGAGCAGCGCCGGAATGTAAAGGCGAGAGAAACAGAAGATCCTCGAGAAAACCCACCAGCCAGCAGCATCCTGCGGGCACGATTCCCACGTGCGAAAATCCGGGGAGCGACCCCGCCGGGGGTGCGGAGGCGAGTGCCCTAGCCGCTGAGCCACCGCGGCCCCCCAACCAGCAGAGAGTTGTGTCGTTGTCGAGCGGTGTTTCTGTGCGCCACATCCTTCACCGCCACGTGTTATCACCGACCTTTGCGCGACCTTCCCGACCTGCTTATCGCTGTATCGCGGGCAGGGGGCTTTACCCCCCTCCCAACACCGCGGCCCCTTGATGCAGGCTTGGGGGGGGGGGGGGAGAGATCCGTCCCACATCAAATATTCACTGGCAATCACGCGCGCGCTCAGCCACACACAGTGTCGGCGATTGCCTGATGGCCGCCCGCGATATACAACACTGCACACCCGCCATCGCTTCCCGAGCAGAGATGCCAACTTTGTGATTTCTTCACCAGATCTGGCGATTTCACACTGTTCGTGGTTTCTTCACACTTTTTGAAACGAACCTGTAAAAAAAATCACACGTATAACGTGTTTGGTTGTTTTCTAAGTAAGCCATATACCATAAGTGTTTTACACTTTTGTTTAACATAAAAGTCTTATTTTTCGTTTAATTAAACTTTTACTTAAATGTTTTATATAAGTTACAATATTTCATTTATACCTCATTAATACGATTAAGGGCAGAGATAAAATAGGTATGTAGGTAATGCCTAGTAAGAAATAGTTCTTACGTAAAACATTACTACCCTGAGTGAGCACGAAAAAGGTGCGCTGTCGCTTTGGTGTCATTTTCGAAGGTTAGTTTGTATGAGGCGGAGGAATATCCTGGAAGTAGAGCTATCAGAGCTTCAGGGCAGTTGAAAGAATCCGTGAATGGGAGAACAGTGAATGGGAGGCGACAGGAATATCTCTAGATGCATATTACACTTTTATTCTTTTAGTAGTCACGTGGCCTCTCTCTTGCGGGGATAACAATACTTTTTGGCCCCGTCGTAAGTTTGGTTAACACATACACTGGAAAAGTTCTCGAAGTATCAATTTATACAACTTGATAGTACCGTGCGTTTATACATACGTCTAGCCAATATTATTAAAATATTTCAGATGGAATGCCTTTTGCTTTTAATTTCTAACGATGATATTTATATTTTCTATAAAGCACTGAAAAGAGCAGTAATACGTAGTTCAAGCTCCGAAAACCAATATTTTATATATTTTGCCTAAATTTAATTTAAAATATACTAAAGATTACAATTTGGCGATTTTCTACTGATTTTTTTATATTGATTTAGAGACATTCTCTTCAAGAAAGGCAACAAATCTGTGCTGAAGATTGCAATTCAGGTTAGCGATGCATTGTCATCGACGTCTAGTCGATCCGAGGACTGCGTAACGTTTTCTGGGTTAAGGAGAATCCCTGATGTAGGCTGTCCACGGTAAAATGAGCACTTACGAAAGGCCTGCTCAAGATCTACTTGTATACACGTTGTGTATTCCTCCGCATTATGTAAAGTGCCATGAACCTCATCACTTAATTCCTGCGTCGGTCAAATGAAACTGTGAAATTATTAACAATGTAAATACTAAGGTATCACAAATGGTTACCTAACACTTTTTATTTGATGTTAAGATATTAAACTACTTTCCATCCATCGTTACCAACTTAACTGGGCCAATGTCACTCAGTGCGCTCATTAAAATATATGCATGCAGGGGCAGTGACTGTTTTCTAAGGTTCATTTCTAAAGTGCTCACTTTATGGTGAACAGCATTTGTAGACTGTTCAAGTTAAAATTTAAAATAACCACTTTTGAAATCAAGCTTGAAAAAATGCCACTGCTCCTGCTGACTGGTATGCGCCATGTAGAGACACCGAATTGTCTACGTAGTTTAAAACACTGTTTTACAGAAGAATGCACATCGTGAACAGAGAGCTGTTTACAGCGATTTTCACTGACTCTTGACACTTCTCAAAGACCACATTATGTTTCAATAACCACATTTTTTTAATGGGCAACAAACATCCAATTTCACTTCCGTTCTAAACAAAAGCGTTACATTGTAACACACTTCAGTTTCCTAAAAAGAAATGAGAACAGCCAGAAGTGCTGACGATAAGACCCATGTGGCGTGTCACGGAGCATGTTTGGTCCATGTACTGGTGAAGACGCCGCAATACGATACGCAGGTAAACTGTACAAAACGAAGGTGGAGAAGTACCAGCAGCAGGGTAAATATAACTATAGGCTGTTACTTTTGAAATCAACCTTAGAAAAAAGTCACTGCCGATGCCTGCGTATATGTTAACGGCCTCACTGAGTGACATGCTCTTAGTAAAGTTGGTAATGATGGATGGAAAATAGTTTCATATCTTAACGTCAAATAAATAGTTTTAGGTAACCATTTATGCAAACTGACATTATTTATTTTCCTCTCTTTTTTTTTAAATTGCGTCTAAGTATAAGAATGTGCAGATTCGTAACATATTTACTTTTCTAATAATTTCACAGTTTCACTTGACCGACGCATGAATAAAGTGATGAGGCCCATGGCAATGTTAAATTTACATAACACGGAGGAATACACAACGTGTGTCCAAGTAGGTCTTAAGCAGAGCTTTCAAAAGTGCCCATTTTACCGTGAACAGCATAAGCCCATTGACGATCTTTACCTACGGAGTTGGGAACTGAGAAAAAAAAAGTTTGAAAGAAGCGATTTTCCAACCCCGTCATACGCAGATGGCTATACAAGCTCCGTAATATGGTCCTACCAAATACCTTGTCTACACTGAATGACAAGAATAAAGAATACAGCTTACTAGCTTATGACTGGTACATTGAAAAAAGTAGGTTGCAAATAACAGTGAAAAATAAGCAACAAAATTTACGTCAGTAAAATGGCAAGAGAAACTGGGTCACACGATGCTGCCATGGGCTACACATTTATTATTAAAGGAGAGTTTTTTTTTATAGTCAGCGTCTTATTCCAGCAGTCTTTAGAGACTGTTCTTACTGGGATATAGATTTAAAAGAAACACAGAATAATGCCTCATCCTTTCATTTTTTGATCTCGGCCTACTTTTGTCTCACTTCTTTTTCCCCGAGTCAGAAAAGGGGCGTACGTTTATATTCTGAGTGTCCTGTTTTCGAAATGACATCACTTGAGAGCCACTTAAGCCAAACACTTCAAATGTAATATACGTTAATCTCCTGAAAAAAATTATTTGCAACTCCTCTTAATTATGAAGAAATATCTGCGAACGTTTGTTTTCAGTTTTCTGCGATCATCTTGAAAACTGTTAGTCTTATGACGTTTTCCTTGGAATATTTTATACAAATTCACACGATGTAGTATTCATTTACATTTATGACTGCAATCTGTAATGTATCATCACGAGAAAATTAAGGTGTAGAGTCCGCGTTTGTCCTTTAATTCAATTTTTAGGGACTGCCTAACAAGCCTGCGGCCATGGCGTTTTAAAAGAGGAATCGATGAGTTAAGGTCATTTTTTTTTGTCTGAAAGAGGTTTCGAAAAATGCCCCCTTAATGCAGTTGTTAGATGTCAAATCACTATAGTTTTCACAATATAACACTCAAATTCCGACACAAGAGTGTTATAGGTACGTTCAAAAAGACTAAGATCCGTATACTGCGTTTGTGTTACAAGCTATGGAAGGAACAAAAACAACTATTCCTCTACAGTTTATGGTTTAAATTATTTATAAAATGAATGTTAACAGTTTCACTTGAAAATAAAAATATATTTACTACAAGTCTGGCCCCTATTATCAATAAAATTCAGAGTGCCAATACTCGCTCACCTGTTTATAAATCGCACTCGTGCTGAATCAGTATGTTCTGTACACCATACAGATAGGACTAAACGCAATTTAGTTGGGAAAAAAATTTCTAGAAGCAAAGCCTCGTATGCTGCAGAATTCGGGAAATTGTGACTTTTTAGTGTTATATTTTGAAAATTTCGTATAATGGTTTGACAACTAATAACAAACAAATAAAAATGAAATATGACCTTAAGCAGACTACAATACCTGTTTATGCCAGTGTCGTTCCACCTATCTTTATCCACCATTGAGATGTTCAATTAAGCACATAGTTACAGAATATCTAAAAGTACAGGTACAGAATATCTGAAAGTGTCATCTGCACAAAGTCATATATAAACTTCAAATTTCTTAAAAAAAAAAAGTGATATTCAAAACATACACAAACTGGTGAAGCGGAGTTAGCGCATACCTTTATCTGCACTGTCATGCAAAATTATCTGATGCAACCCGAAATGTGGAAATAATTGCTCGCTATATGTAGGCATAAACGTGGAAATATTTGCTCACTTTATGTAGGCTTAGATGTGGAAATATTTGCTCGCTATATGTAGGCAGAATCAGTTAATTGGGTTTGCCCTTCGTTGATTTTCTATAGTTGTTTAAAAGAAACTGTGAATTTTAAATAACGTGTCCAGCATTGATTTGTATATACCCCACCCTCTTAAAAGTTAACAGACTATAGAAGTGTTGCAGTCAGTGGCGTTTATTCCATAGACGCGAGGTAAGTAATGCCTACCCTATACGTATTGGAAATGTTTGACCCTTTATAGTTTTCGCCTTAACTTCAAATACATTTAATTCCGAGTTTCCCCGTTACTGTACTGTACACTCCGGTACTGTACACACATAGTTCTGCTATCTAGTATTTATTTCCACAAACGGGAGCCAACTCGAACTCGCAAGCAACAACACGCGAACGCGTTCCTTCGGCGGGGTGAGCAGTCGTTCTGTTTGCGTCCTCCAGTCCTACACGTTTCCTTGGAAAGTGGATGAAAGTGTTGGGGAAAATTGGAGTTTTCATATAATTTGTAATGTGCTCTCTAAATAATATTCAAATTAATTATAATTACATTTAATTTCGTTTCCGTTTTTATAACTTATGCTGGGTATTCTAAAACCGTAAATATACACGTGGAGAGTAAGCAAAGATTGAAGTTGTGTTTGTTAGTAGAAATTGCTTAGCCTATAAAAAAAAACTCGCTAACACTTCACTGGTCGCAGTTTCTCCAAACGGTCTCTCCGACGAGGTCGCTAACGAGTATCTGAGGCGCCTCCCGAACAATAACGCAGAACGACTAACAGCAGGCGCTCAAGGTTCCGTCTGCCTGGCGCACGAATAGCATTGCAGAGAGTTTGAGATCCTGGTTTATTTATTTTTTGACAAAACTATCAAACGTGTTCTCAGTATGTTTACCTACGAAGAGACCTCATACCCTAGACGAAGAAGGAATGGTTTTTTTAACACTTTGTAGACTACACTCGAGTGTAGTTCAAGCAAAGATAATTTGAAGATTTCCTCGTTGTTCAGAACAAAACGCGCATGGATGTGAAGTCTTTGTTCTGCTAGTGTATAACATTACCACGCAAGTTCACCACAGTGCAGTAACGACAGACAGAATTTCTTGTAGCAACTAAAAGGGACATGAATTGATTGTAAATCCTTTTATACGACAAAGGACATTTGATTCGGTCAATGTCAGCCTGGCTCTCCATTGGTTGATGACCGGCCAATAATCAACACTGTAAAGTACAGGGTAGTGTCTGATGTGGTATGGACCAATAGGAAAATGGTGAGTTCTAACACAGACACAAACAGAACCGGTGTTCTTGCAGTAGTAGATATAGATGACTCACTTCTTATTTGTCTTAAGTGACAGTAAATGTGTGCAGACCTCAACGTGTTAAAGTTACAACGCATGCTGCAAGTATTATTTTGAAGCTCTCCAATGTAGTTAGAAGAGGAATATTCAGACTGCCGTATCTTGAAACATACTTAGCCAGTCAAGAGCCAAACTACGCAAGGAGCTCGAGCTGGATTTCGCTACAATAAAACGATAGCGTCAGCGCTGAATTTCCCATTGGTAGAGACCCGCAGAATTCGCTGCATATACTCGAGCCGGCGTCGGTTCTGCATTGGCTACTGCATAGAAGCGAAGTCACTCCTTTTTTTTTTTACTGTACTGCACAATTGTGAAGGATTTAATCACAGAGTTACCCAGGGGCGTTACAAAGTATGGTCCGATGATAAACTTATTGCAAAGGTACAGGTGCTTGAAGTTTAAATAACAACGCGAATTTGGCAGGTCTCTGTCCATAGATTCATGCAGCACCAAGAGAAAACTGGACGCCAGTTCAGAGTCCTGCGCGCTTGATGCGCATCTCTCTGTTATTACCACGGTCTCTCCAGCGATTCTCGGCCGGAGACGTGGAACACAGCTCCCAGGAGGCGGGCCCCCGTAAATGAGTCCCGAGGCGATACAGGTGGCCGAATCCCTCCATGACCTAGCGTCTACGACACTCGTGATTGGGCGAGGCATATCGCTACCTTCCCACCTGCCTCTCCACCCCCCCCCCCCGCCCTTGTTAAATCCAATATGAAGCGTGCCAATTAAAAAAGTTACGGGACAAACCCTCTTCTCGTTACTCGGCCATCTCCCGCCGGGCCGCGTAAATTAGTCGACAATCGGATTAGCAGACTACTTCCCAACCCCTTGGCGCTGTGCTGTCTCTTTCTCCCCGGCGAAGAAGAAATTAATAGGAAATCCATTAAGGGCTGGGAGGTGGTGGGAGCGAAAGAAAGAAAGAATGAGACAAGTGCAGGGAGCGGAGGCGGACGAGGGTGTAAGAGTATTAATTCTCCTGATTGTTTTATAGGGAGCTAGGGGGGGGGGGCGTCTCTTCAGGTCGATGGGGCTTCATCCCATTACTCGGCAATTGCCCGTCCGGTAGGTCGGCTGAATTGGTGCGGGGTGAGGGTGATGGGTCGAAAAGGGGGGGGGGGGGGGGAATATGGGGGATAGACGATATACGACCACGTGCTTGTAAGGGGTTCTGCTGATGTAGCCCTCCCCCCCCCCCACCATCTTCCACTAGCGGGAGTTCGATCCCCAACCGGGACCATGTAAAGGAACTGGGTTCACAACTCGACCCCGCAGTTTTGACGCCCTTCCTTTCAATGGAGAAACAACGTTCCTCTCAAAACATTTTCGCTCCTATCATAAATTTCAGTTTTACGTGACGACCAAAATTCTACAACCAAGAAACAAAATTATATATGAGTATCATAAATACATAATAACCAATGACACTCCACCATCTTGTTCTGATCTGAAAAGTGTGTATCTGCGTTCGATCTGGCGGTTCATACCGCAAGGTTATGTGCACCAGAATCTAAACCGACCTCCCATCTTAACGGATTTTCCACATATTACCTGTTCTCGCACAGTGAATAAAGAGATTTGGGAGGCCCGTAACATCGAGGTGTTGAGATCCGATGTGGGTGAAATGAGGTAAGAATGGAGATGTGCTGAATGCAAGGGCGGGAAAACGGGAGATCCCCAAGAAAACCCGCCGACCAACGGCATCGTCCGGCACGATTCCCACTTGCGAAAATCCGGGAGTGACCCGGCCGGGGATAGAACTCAGCTCGCCTTGGTGGGAGGCGAGCAGGCTAACCGCTCAGACGGCGCGGCACCTTTCAAAGAGGTTGAAAGTGCTGAACAGTGATTTCTACGGCTTCCTCGTGAATTGCACTGGTCTGGGTAGTAAAACCTCGGTGCATTCCACCGTAGAGTGGCTATGGAGTAGCGCGATTTCGTTGCCTGAGCAGAACTAGTCTCCATGTTCCAATCGTAGACGACATGGATAGAATTTGAGGTTAGAACATTATTCACGTAAAAAAAATTATTTGTACTTCTTTGGTCTACTTTTTCATGCAATTAGATTAAATTCAAGTTGCTAAAAGTAATTTATTCAAATAAGAGTGATAGTCTTTTGAAAATTACGATATAAACAAACACGTTCATCATTGCTGACCACGTGATTTTTGACAGTTGTGTTGGTTTGCGGTTCGTCAATGTTGGGTACATCCGAAGATAACTACTAATCGGTCTACCTCGTCTTCAGTCTATGCATTCTACTGGTTCTCGAGTAAATAACTGCTCATCAACTGATAACAGAGAGGTCTTCAGTTTTATCTCTCGCAGTGTTTCCGAGTCATCGCCCCGGATGTCGCCGCAAGCACAGGATAGTCGTACGCGGACATATATCATCTGTCGTGGCTCGTCGGCGACAACGTGGTAGACACGAGGCCTACCGGCGACCACGTGAAATATTCAACGCTACAGCTGTTCTCTTAGATCGCCACCTTCACTTGTCAACTTTCCCGACGTACCGGCAAACACATCCAACGGCGACGACCTACAACTTGGGTAGACACCCAGGCTCTTAAGGGGAATGGTGCACGCAAACCGTATATATATACACATATATAAATACACATATATAAATACACATATATACATACACATATATAAATATATATCATTATTGGTATTAAAGTGGATTTTTTCAAAAATATTGGCTCGACAAGACACAAAAATCAACTTGGAGCACCTTCTTAAATTGTTACAAATTCATTGTGTTCGTTATTCTCAGAACACTGACTGAAGATAAGAAAAGAACCATTTTTTTTTCCTATTCTTCCAACAGTGCTCCGAGAATAATGACGACAGTAAATTTATATAACAACGTAAGAAGGCGTTAAAAATTATTTGCATCTTGTCGAGCCAAAAAATTTAGACAAACCCTTTGGAAAACGACTTATATCGAAAATCGGGTAAATATACTGCTTTAATGGACCATTGACCTTAAGGGAACCGAAAATTAATGACCAAGACATAAAAAGAAAAATCAAAGCACGACATGATATTGAGGACTACTTAAGGATCCCGCCTAACCAGCGCTTCAACTGCGTTACAGTATGTTTCTCTTCGAAACTATAATACTGCGTCTAACGTGCTGATCTACGAGAAGAACACATACTTCAGACGAGGGCTGTCGAGTGCTTTCAACATGTCACCCACATTAGAAACTCCATTTCTGATTACTCCAAAATGGCTAAGAGCGGTTTTTTCCTCAAAATATTCGTGTAACATACATACAAAAACTCCTCAAGAGCCTTGCATTGAAACTTCCTGCAAACTTTCCGCCGATAAAATAATACCGTCACTGCTGAAAGTGCCATAGGTACACACAGTGCGACTAGAACACTGTGCGCCTGTTCGGAGCCTTGCGCTTAGCGGCGACGGAGCACTTGGTGCGCGTGGCAATGTCGTCCTTATCCCCGCGCTGTTTTGGCTGTACGAGGCACATATGCGCAGGAGTGACACCAGCCCGCCGTGTACCCATCATCCCGGCGCGTCTACACGCTAGATATCCATTTCAAACAAAAAAGTATTATTACATAGACGCCTGAGGGGCGTATCTGAGTTCTTGAGGGATGGAGGTCTTATTAAAAATGAAATAACTAGTTTTGATTTCCAATTTATTCATACGGCTATTATTTAATGTCTATTTTAACTCTAATTAACGTCCTTCTTAATAGTCTCTCTTTAGTTATAGTTAACTGACTCATACTCATAATTAATACACTTTCAGAATGTCTTATCATCTGTAATGTCTTTCACTCGTGCATCTAGTACAATAGTCCAGCCTGCCAGCTGCACACTTCACTGCTTGATACTCGCAGTCGCAGATTTCCCTTTCAGCTGGTCACTTCTCCCGTCGCTCGTCGTCTATCGCCGAAACTCAGCCCATTCAAAACCTGCCGGCCCACGGGCCCGTCTTCTGGCCTTGGCCTGGAAAGTTCGATGCACTCGAGTCACGCTTGGAGAAACTAGGGCAGCAGACCACTAGAACATTCTTCAGATAAATACAGAAACTCGATACAACGAAATCCAGGGGCGGGCGCCGCAGAAGGATTATCGTGCCGCCTCGCTTTTTGGTAACCGATACGCGGCTCTTGGATTTCAGCGCGCGCCTCCTATATGTAATTCAAAATATTCCATTGACTTGCCACCGCCGCTATCGTATAACTGGTGTCCTTCACTTCCACTCGCTCGCGCGGGATGCGAAGCAGAGAGCGCGTAACAGTATTCCATGCGAAAACTTCTTTATAAATCTTGATAATTCTTTACGTTTAGTAATTTTACTATCCACAATGTAACGGTAAAGCTACATTTTACAAATAAGATAAACGAATGTCTTTTGACAATATTTTAAAGTGTATACCCCGTAGCAGCGGGTTTGGTATGTCGAGCAATTATCTTGAAGAGCCCGTGTAGTACATTCCCGATAATTTACAATTTTCCTGAAACCCACTAAATGTTCTACTTCCAAAATATTCCTCCGCCTCATGCAAAGAAAACTTTTCGAGTATAGAAGATTACACCAAAAGGACAACGTCCCGCATTCGTTAGCTCTCTGTTACATAATATTTCGAATGAGAACTATTTCTCACTAGACAAATTGATTATAAACTGATTATACTTTATACATTAAATATAAGTAAAAGTACCACTTAACAAAAAAAATAATAATCTATGTTAACGGGCCTGCCTACAAAGCCGGCAGCCGCAAACTTCAAATGGGGAATCAATGTTAAACGAAATTCCTTCTCATTGCGTCAATTTTAAAGATAACCATTTCAAACGAAAAACACGTTGACGCGATTTACTCAGAAAATATTGCTACATACAAGTGTATTTGAAAAAAAAAAAAAAATTTATTCGCCATTTTTTTTTGTTATATGTAAATTTCAATATATACATTTTATAAGTAACATATTAAAACAAAATGATTGATAACATATTTTATCGTAACTTCACTCCTTAAGAAATTTCACGTAGAATACTTGTTGTTTGAAATAGTAACCTTAAAAATTGGCGCAATGAGAAAGAATTTCGTTCATCATTGATTCCCCATTTGAAGTTCGCGGGCTGCTGGATTGGTAGGCAAGCCCGTACACTAATATAAAACACTTATACATTACATATTTTGTAAACAACAAGATTATCGTGCACAGGATGATTTTTCAAAGGTTTAATTCGAAAAATGTGACTACAGGGTGTTCACGGTAAAGTGAGCATTTTTTAAGGCTCTCCCAAAAGGCATTAACCCCTAATAAATATATTTTATTGCAGTCTCAGACGTCAACTTTTGAGAGTGATGAAATGTTTACACTGTGTTTATTCATCATATTGCAATGTTTACATTAAAAGGTGGTGGAAAGGTTGAAATTAATTGAAAGGAATAATTTAGCAGGGACTTTTACCTTGAATAGACTATACCTAATATGTGCTGTACTGTCACGTAGCAGGAATGGAGTCCTGGTGAGTTTGTGAAGAGAATGTTAGATATGGTTGGGGAAGGGGGGGAGGGGAAAGTAGCCGCCAGTGGACTTGGAGACAAATGTCCCTGGCGGCGCGGTGTGGAGGCAAACACGAAGTGTGTAACGGTAAACTGGCCCGCGGCGGCTCAGATATCTTAACGAGCCGCGGCCACAACCCGCCATGTAATTAAGACTCGTTTGCTCTTCGCGACCCTCCGACGCACACGATCAAGATGTGACGTGGGGAGGGAAAAAAACAAAGACAGGGGCTTAACCGAGCCGCCCATTAGCAGTCGGCGGAGATTAAATACCCCATGTGCCATCCACAGAAATAACATGTCCATCGACACACACATCGTGGTTTCAGGCAGGAAGTCCTGCGTGATGGATTTCTCGGTTACCTATACAACTTATATCCCACCACACATTGCTCGCTTGTAGGCGTTTCTTTTCTTCTAGTACGCCATGGACTAAAGATGAAGTGGACCAATCTCGCTGGCTGCGCACAACCAAGCTCCGTGTCCCAACACTGGACTGCTTTTCTGCCAATACGACTACCGAAAACGGCATAGTTTGGATTTTAGGTTAGAAAACGGCTCAGTAAACAAGTGCTTTTGAGAAGGTTTTTAAACTTCCTCTAACCAATTTATAATCCAGTCAGATTAAATTCAAATTAGAAAAAGTATTTTATTAATATAACAATGCTTGTCATTTAAAAATTTGGATATAAATGGCCTTACCATACGTCCGGGATTAACGAATGTCCGGGATTTTCGGATATCTGAGTGAGACCGGAAGGCCGGGATATTTCGCTCTGTTTTGATTTAGCGGTTGGCAACATTGCATGCAGCGATGCTCGGCTAGACCGTCAAAACAAAGCAGAAGACAGTCAGACAGTCGACGTTGACAAGCCGTTGTTTACTTCGTTCGTTTTAAGATTAAAACTTTAGTTGTATCTGTTATGTGGTAATTTGTCAGTTAGTTGCTGAAAATGGGCCCGAAAAGAAAACGTTCGTTTAATGAAAAACTTCAAAGTGAGTGTAAATTACTCAAATCATGTGAAAACAGCAGTGCTCGAGTAAGGTGTCCGACATGTAGCTCAGAATTGTCTGTAGAATACAGAGGACGACTTGACATCGAAAATCATGTGAAAAGTGATAAGTGCAGCTTCATCTGCTAACTATTAATTCTTTTTTTTTTTTAATAAAGTTGCAGGAGACAATGAGTTGCAATGTACTCAACATAAAAGTTAATTCAAAGATGTCTTGTGTGGAATTTTACGAAAAAAAATTAAAACTGGTAAGGTGTTCCTTGGAAAAGTACTATAATCTGAGAAATATTACACCCTTCCAACTCCAGGGCAAAAGCAAGGACCCGATGGTACAGATGTAATCAAAGGACCCACTTATAAGTAAATGTTTGGACATTCTGTGTCTACTTTCAGTTTACGTTTTCATTCTAAAAATAATACTGTAGAAAATAATTACGTTACTTGTAAACCAGTGTATTTTAACTAAGTGGAAAAAAATGATTAATAACTTAAAACATATTTTTTGTTATTTACTAAAAAACAACCCCTTCCAAAAAAAATGTCCGGGATTGGAGTCCAGAAATTATGGTAAGCCTAGATATAACAAAAACGTTCATCACTGTTGACCATGTGAATTTGACAGTTGTGTTCCTTTGGGGTATGTCAATGTTGGGTACATGCGCAAAAGACGAATAATAGGTCTATCTTAACTTTTAGTCTATTGTAGGACACCGAGAGAGGTAGCGATGTAGAAAAACTTCAGATTCACATACCGTAGGACCTGATCTGGCTATACTAAACATATAAATAAGATTTTTTCTTTGATAGATTTATTTATTGATATCAACTGATTTGTGTGAAAGATTTTATGTATGGTCACTGGTTAAAACATTACTATAGTCCATTCGCGATTACTTCCAACACTTTTCTGAAGCCCAGCTAAGGTTCTAATTCCGGGGTATTCGTCTGCCTCATGCAAACAAAGCTTGACCGAGTCCAGGAATCTACACCAAAGGGACAACGCACCGCATTCGTGCGACCTCAGTGGAATAATATTTTGCACAAGAACTAATTCTTACTAGCCATTATCAACACACCTATTGTCGTGAATACGTCTTTAAATTTGCAACCGTAGTGGGAGAGAATCCAGAAAATCCGATGTTAACAAGATCGAGGGATACAGTTTGGCATCGCAGCTCCGAGTCTATAGTCTACGATTGCCAAAGGATCAAAGAATATTTTACGTTGAGTGAATACTACGAAGAATTACACGAGGGGGGGAGGGGGGGCGCAATTTTGAGTTCGTTTGCCGCGTCTCACAACTTCCGCCGCGTAGTATAACTTTCGACTAGGAGCCGCTACGACGCTCGTTTAGGTTTCAATCGACAGCTGCCATCAAGATCAATCGATTGCGTGTATAAAAACGTTTGTGTGGCGTGGCTGTGGTGAAATTGTATGCGTTTAATGTAAAAAAATTAAGAAAACTTAACACAATTTCGGCCTATAATTGTCAAAAAGCCGAGTCGAAATACATAAATAGTATACGGTTGGAAAGAGCATCTCAAAAGCAATCCAGTGATGCCCATAAAACCCCATATGATCGAGTGAAGCGGTGCCGGGAAAGTAAACTAAACATCAAGGCGTCCGAGCGCGTCAACGTAGACTTATTCACGTAAAACAAACGGCCGTGTCACCAACACAGCTAAACCCCAATTTTTTTCTCAATGGTTTTATTCATACTAATTAAAAATTGAATATTATAATTTATAGAAAAAAACATCAAAAAATATCGATGTAACAAAAAAAATTGTGATTGTGTTAACGTAAGTATAAAACGCTTAAGATATATTAACACATTTACTAAAGAACAAAACGTGTCATACATGGGGTGATTTTTTTTAAATTTGATTCACAAAGTGTGAAGAAATGGCGAAATCGTGAATAGACTATGCATTAATGTGGCCCGAGCAAAGATGCACGAAGTTTTCTTGTCTGAAATCGATATTGTAAAAAGTGGCCGAGTCACAGTAAAAAAAAAAAATAATTTAACACGTAAAACCAACTATATATATATATATATATATATATATATATATATATATATATATATATATATATATATATATATATATATATATATATATATATATATATATATACACGCACGCACGCGCGCACACACGCGCGCGCACACACACGCTCTGACGGTCCCGGTCTAGGCAGCCGCGTCCAACAAGAATGTATATAGGCTGCTTACGGTAAAGTGTACAATTTTAAAACAACCTCCGGAAATAATCACTGCTCGTTATACGCTGTTCACGGTAAACTGGACACTTCTGAAAGCCCTGCTTATGATCTACTTGCATGTATGTTGTGTACTCATCTGTCTTATGTAAAATTAACATTACCAAGGGTCTCATCGCCTTATTCGTGCGTCGATAAAGTGAATCTGAAAGTATTAGAAAAATGAATATTTTGCAACTCTGCTCGTTTTTTGCACTTCCATTAAAAAAAAAAAGAGAAAGAAATAATGTAAGCTGTTAGAAATATTTACCTAACACTTTTTGTTCGACGTTAAGACATGGAACGACTTAACCTCCATCGTTGCCAAATTTATTGGGCGCATGTCACTCAGTGCTTCCGTTAAAATGTATACAGGTATGAGCAGTAACTTATTTATAGGGTTGATTTTTAAAGTGCTCACTTCATCATGAACAGCCCATAACTGCATTTGAGCTACTGTAACCAATGACACGGGGGATTTAAGTTTAAGTTGGCAGAGGATTAAATAAAATAGTCCCAAGCCCTTAAGTTGCATTGCGAGTGCACTGTTACGATTTATGGTAAATCAATTTTTTTTTGCGCATGGATAAAGCCATCAGGACCATGACAATGTAAATTTTACGCGGCGGGAAAGCATAAAAAATTGAGGAGAAATGTAGGAGAATTCAAAAGTGCTCAGATTGTTATGGCACAATAATTTCTGTAACCATACCATTGACATCAGACTGTTCCTGGTATCCAAATGTTTAATACACTTCAAATGAAATACTTATTTGACACTTCCATGACGGTTAGAATGTTTACGACAGCCAGACTGATTAGCTAAACGTATTTGTAAAATTGTGTTAACTGTGTGTGATAGATAGATATATATATATATATATATATATATATATATATATATATATATATATTATATATATATATATACTTTTCGCGGTAAAATAAGCACTTTTGTTGAAAACCCTACTTAATATCTACTTATATGCAATTTGTGTATATTCCACCTTATGTACAATCAACATTGCCTCATCACTTAATTCATGTATCAGTAAAGTGAAACAGTGAAATTATTAGAAAAGTAAATTCTATATAAAAATGCTTATTTTTACACTCCGATGCGTTAAAAAAAATTGAACTAAAAATGATTCAACTTATCACAAAGTGTTACTTAACACTTTTTATTTGACGTTGTTATATGTAACTCCTTTCCCTCCATCGTTACCAACTTTAATGGGCGTACGTCACTCAGAGTGAGCCCGTTAAAATATATGGCGGATAAGAGCAGTACATATTTTATGGTTGATTTCTAATGTGTTTACTTTATCGTGAACAGACTATATATATATAATCATAATTTACGTAACGATGTACGATAAACCTTTTTTTCACTGAGGTGGCAATCCCCCCCCCCCTCCAATTTACTATGTAGAGTATGCGGTAGGTCAACATGGGTACTTGAATGTTACAGTAACTTAATTGTTTGGCATACCTACAAAAAGTAATATCTTAATATCACATGGTTTCAGTGTAACGAAATAAAGTTAATACTTGCAACCCCATCGTGACAAGGGTTTCCTGCCCTTAGGAGTGGTTTCCGGGCGTTCGTTGGCAGACATTTTCTAACTGAAATTTTGCAAGGAACGTCCTCTCGCCGTTTGTCGCAGAGCTGATGACTCACCCTATATATATATGCCTGGACAGCTAAATTACTGATCGTGTCGACAAGTTGTTATATTATTTATTGTATTCAAAGGAACGAATTCCGATGTATATGGCAGGAGCAGATGAGCTGAATGACAGAATTTGGCCCAGCGTCAGTATATAGAGCTTTTCATGCGAAATTATTTTGTTTGTAATTTTTAGTTATTTAAGCGTAGGAATTAATGAAATTTCTTGGTTCCAAACAAACCTCCCTTTCACCAAGGATAGTTAATATGTCAATCTCAGGACCACTCGAACGAAACTCCACGGGTCCGGTAAATTACTACAAACAAAGTTTGTCCATTATGGCTGAGCCAGAGAGAGCAGTTAAAACTAAAATGCTACTACGTAATTTATAATTAATCGCCATCTTTCTTCATATACGTTAGATGGAACCGAAGTGAATACATGTCTTCTTATCCCACATATATTTATTATAACTTGAGTTAAAGAGCAACGTACTTCCCAAAAACAAGCCAAAACTTTGTTGATACAATTTATCTAAAAATTTCATGGAACAAGCAACACTCCAAGCGATGAGAGATGCCTAGAGATGGTCGGCTCGGAAACTGTCTCCTTATTGCGGACAAAACAGCGATCTAATTACAGAGTATTAGGAAGTCACGTTTTTCTGCGAAACTGTTAAACGTCCGTCAAATGTGCAGAGCTTGTGCCCGGTTACTCCACCGTGGTTCGAAATTCGATCCGAGATCGGATCTAAGATAGACACAGAAAACTGTCGCACCATTCGAGTTCAGAGCTGGACTGGAGATCGAGATGAAGTTCATTTCGAACCGCCGAAATTGGTGGTTCCAAATCTCGATCCGAGATCAGCAGCCATCGTCGACAAATGTAGTTTGAAAATACGCCAACAGATAGAGCTACGTTCGATTGTTTTCTTGGGAAATTAAAACATCATTACAGGCACTCGAATATTATTCAGTAAAATTCGTACAACAATAATTGACTTAAAACAGATAAAACATCGCACATCTAGTTCTATCTATAGTGAAAAATACGCCTACTTCCATGAAGTCATATTACGAACCAATAGCAAAATCTTGTCTCATATTTAATCTCGATCCCTCACTTTGGAACCAAGATCGACGAATAGGAGATCCAGAATCATGAAATTTCGTTGGCGCAACACCTTTAAATTGGCACCAAGATCAAACTGGATCCTGGTTCGGAACTAGGTTCATTCGATCTCGGAACGGGAAAAATGTTGTTGCAACCGGGCGTGAGTAAAGAACACACACTTCAGGCGAGAGCTGTCGAGTGCTTTCAATACGTCACGAACATTATAGGCTATTTACGATAAAGTGAGCAATTTTGAAAGCCCTTTCATTTGGAATAATAGTAAATAAACGTATTTTATTTCAGCTTTAGACGTTAACTACCGAGTGCCGTGGAATTATAAACACTGCGTTTATTACTTACACGGCAAAATTTACTTCAAAAGTTGGTTACCGGATTTTAAAAAATGGCTGAAAGGAAAAGGTAATTAAAACGTCAAAAGTGCTCACTTTACCGTGAACAGCCTACAGTAAAGTTGGTAACGATGGATGGAAAGAAGTTCCACATCTTAACGTCGAATAAACAGTATTAGGTAACCATTTCTGATAACTTAAATTATTGCCTTCGTTTTCTGTGTTTTTTTTTTATGCTTCGAGGTGTAAAAATTACTAGATTTGAAATATATTTTCTTTCCTTATAATTTCAGTCTCACTTGACCGACGCACGAATAAAGTGGCGAGGCCGATGGCAATGTCAGGGCGGAAGAATACACAACGTGCATACAGTAGATCTTAAGCAGAGCTTTTTAAACGTGCTCACTTTATTGTGAACAGCCTATACACGGATCCACGGACACGGGAAAGTTGGAGATGCCGAGCATTCTTGCGTCTGTCCGTACGTTAACCACGTCCGCACGCGTGTCATTGTAGAACACGCCTTAGAGGCGATGGCGTACTTGTTTCGCGTGGCAGTGTCGCCTTATCGGTCCCGCGCTTCACGGCCTCAAACGCGGGAGAAAGGTCCACACAGGCGGGACCACTAATGCTGTAACGAACTCCTCCAGCATGAGCGGGAGCAAAAAAAAAAAAAACGCCGTTACAGTATCTGTAGAGATGATGGTTTATCGCGGGGGGGGGGGGGGAAAGTTCACCGTTTGCTAGGATTCAACGTACTGTAAACATCTCGATACAGTTTTCTTTCCTTACTGGGTGCCGTGCGTGTTTGAAGCTGGACCAATGACGATTTCACTGGACCAATGACCCCATTTCACTGGACCAATGACGATTCAGATATATGGCAGAACGTTCGTGATTGGCCTGCAAACAACTTAGCCGAGTCAAAACAACTTTGTTCATCCAATCATGAAAGAATAAATTAGTTATGCTCGAAATCGCATAGCCCCGACCAGCACAGCACGACACGACCAAAAACGCAATCACGACGCATTTCAATGTGACTACTTGAATTTACAGCACGACCGACACCACGCTCTCGGTATTTAACCTAACTATTTAGAAGGCGCTGATAGGCTACGTTAGTCTCAAAGGCGGTGAACAAGAGGGGAAATTTGTAATACTTAATGTTGACAAATTGGTATCGCTAATGCATACAAAGGTAAAATTATTATTTAAAGAGTCGGTTACAGTAATTTTCAATTAATTTTCCTTTTAAGCTGCGTATTTAGCATTGTACGGAAAGGTAACAATACAATTTCATTTTCCAAGGTTGTACATTCTGTGCGTCGTGCCGCACGGCACGACGAAGAATAGAAATCATTTCTAATCCAAAATTGCTGGTCGGACGACAGAATCGGTCGGGTTTACGACGATATATCTTGTATTTCATTGGCTGTTGGCCGTCGTGTCGTGCGCGTCGGGGCTTTGCGATTCCGGCATTATAGTGTTACAGAAGATATGTTAGCTAAAGAAATTTTTCGTGATTCTTCCATCATGTGTAAGTATCTAGACAACATTTTTTTTTTTCACTCTATGTAAACCTGAATGCGATGCGGGTCGGAGTTAAAACGGAAGTGTTTCACAAACGACGCATGGTTCGAAAGCGGATCTCCTGGTAATGATGAGTAGGGTCACAGCCGTGGCAGAGGCGGCGTCCAAGGGCGGGAAGACGGCTGTGGCAGGTACAAATGACCGGACAGACAGGGTCCGAAGGCGACACCCTCCCCCCCCCCTCACACACCCACAGACGAGGGGGCGTCATCGGAGAAGAGACGTCGTGGGGGAGGGTTAGAGGCGTCGTTAAGACCGGGCGGCCCGAGCGCGGAAGGTTGGGCGAAATATCGACGCCATCTATTATTCACGCGGTTTGGATTGTCCGCTGGGGGTAGTGGTGGGTTACAGGACTGCGAAGGGGATGAGGGAGGGAGGGAGGTGTGAGAGTGCGCGCATTGACGGGCACAATACCCCCCCCCCCCCCATCCAATCCATCAACCGACGAGGTCACAGGCCCGACGAAGAAGAGGCGAACGACGAATAGTCCCCTCCCCCTCCCCCAGGTTCTGGCGTCGCGGTTTTGACAAATTGGCCCGTCACACCTACAATTCCGCCGGCCGGGCGACTGTAAATGAGGGAGTAGTCTAGGAGGAGGTTGTGGGAGAGGGGCGGTTCAGTTAATCCGCTTTTAAATACAGTTCACGCCGACCACTTCCATCCCCTGGGGGAGGTCAAACACTCGGCGACGACCCCCACCCCCGGGCGGCGAGGCCGAATCAATATTGACGACACACCTACGGGAAGTCACTTTACACGACCACGTCGAGGGGCAATGCGAATAAGGCCGCGGTTACACGAGTGCCTTTAAACACATTCAGCTAAATACATTCGGTGGCCATGCTTGAACAAGTTCGAAAACAGAACGTGTTTTCGCCGTCACACACCCAAAGCAGGATGAAATTAATGGAAATTCCAACGTCAACAAACATGGAACTTAAAACTTATGATATTTAATTATAACATCCTCCAACATTTATCACTATTGAATTCTTCAATTCTTATGAAACCTACAATTTTACTGTAATGGTATAATACGTGGGTATTAGTACATTCAACCAAACTCAAGTAAATTCAACAAGTGCAGTAATCCCCGCTAAATTCAGCATGGTTACTTCGAAACAGCCAATAGGAACGCAGCAGAGAAGAGAAGTCGTTCGAAACTACTTGTGGAAACTGCTCACTTTGAAGGAGAAACAACTGCGATCGGAACTCGTTCGAAGGTAATCTATAACCTCTTCAATAGCTGGACTTGTTTTAGTGAAGAAGTTCTGAATGCCGTGTAACCGCGGCCTACATCTCCTCGCCGCGCCGGCAAACTGGCGGCGAACTCCTCGTGATTCGCTGAGCTCCGTACAAATAACGATTCACAAAAAGCGAAAGAAATTTGACACACAATGCATTCACGTGGGTATCGCTCGGTACGTCACATAATGGACATACCCATTGAAGGAAAACATCACGCTAAAATCTATTTTACCAAATATTTATACATATAGCCTATTCACGATAATTTCACACTTTCCGAATCAAACCTTTCAAAGACAACCCCATTTATGAAATGTTTTTTTTTTTTTTTCCCCGCTTCGTTAATGTGCCGCGTATCGCAAGCTCTGTTAACGTATAACTGCATTGTTTCTGGTTACTTTGAACTTTCATTTTTTTTTTCTATTTATAAATTATAATCTTTCATTTGTAATCAATTTTAAACAGAAATAGGGAGAAAATATGTGCGTTGAATGCCTAGTAAGAAATAGTTCCCATGTCAAATAGCATTACACTGAGTGCGCACGTATGCAGAGCGTTCTCTCTTTAGTGTTATTTTTCTAGACTTGGTTAAGCTTCCTTTGCATGAGGCGGAAACGTGTCCTGGAAGTAGAACTTAAGCTGGGCTTCGGAAAAAATTGCAAGTAACCTTTTAATGGACTACACAACACATGCCTGCACTGTTAAAAATATCCGTGTATTTACGGAGTGTCTTACGGAAATGTACAGTGTATATACGGAAATGCAATCCGTAATGACGAAAAACGGAGTTAAGTCCGTAAATAGGGAAAGTCTCCGTATTCCCTTCGGTTTCGAGTTACGGGGACGAACAATGCCGATTCTACACGAAGCTTTCTTCGCCACTGTAACAAGAAAATCATCGTTTCTGCGGCAGTTAAGGTTATCCACGCAACTATGGCATATTATTTTTAACATTAAAAAATAGGACCAAGCGTCTGTAACATTTGGCAACACTAAAAATACACTAAATTTAATAGAAACTGAATTTTTGCCTTTGTTGTTTAAATATAAATATACAAGTTATACCACAATTATAAAGTGATAGTAGTAGGTGAATGGTTAGAGTTGTGGACTGTTTTGACTCGGGTTCAAACCTCACTTAAGTACAAACTATTTTAACTTTTTAAATATAATTTCAATACACGGTATAACACCCACATAACATAAATTAAAAACATTTTCATTTTATCTTCCTATTTTAAACGGAAAGTACAGAAAACTAACCTGAAAATTAACGGAGAGATTCCGTGAATTTTACGGAAAGTCCGTTTCTGAAAATCAGTGTGTCCGTAATTTTACGGAGAGTTTACGGACACTTCTGGATAAATTTTTACCAGCGCTTTTCCGTAAAATGAAGGAATTTTTTTTTTTAACAGTGTGGGTTCTTTCAACGTGTACGGCAGACAATTTTGCACGTTATTTTAGTTTGTATTGAAGCAGAATACCGCACAGTTTTCGTAAAGTATTACGTATAAATGAATTGAAATGCAATGGTTTCACTCTAAATCACGCCAAAACGTACCTTCATGATCAATTTCCGGTCAATGGTTATTAAATTAATCATGTCTGTTTCTTTCTCTTCCAACATCCCTAGAAGTTAGTATTTAATTTTGTCACACCGTGCATAAAACATCTGAAAAATAATCTAGATTACTATTTTGTCGACCACCACTGACTGACATGCTCCAAGCAAAGTTGGTAGCCATGTAACGTACGTACGAATGTTTGGTCCGAACAGTTGTTGGGCGCGCGTACGCGAGCACCGGAGGAGGACACTCGAACCTTGATGCAGGCAGGAGGACGAAACAAACGCGGGCATGAACAACACTCCTGATTATCCAATCCAGGGTTCGCCTCGTTATCGGACATTCATAGGTTGCCGGGGGCCGTGAAACACGGCGCCAATTCTTTTTTTATCGTTATTATTTTTATCTTCCCCGTGGTCCGGCTGTGGGGCGCTAACGAGGGGCTAGTGACCACTGCCGCAAACACCTGGTGTTTGTCACACGGCGCCAGCGAGAAAGACGTCAAGGGAAAGAAATTTTAATTATTTTCGCCGCGCCAAGACAGACCCCTCGCTACCTCTGCCCTCTTCACTCAGTTGCATGTATTTTTTTTATTACTGCGCGTAGTTTTACGTCTCATCGAAGGCGACATCGTTAAGGACCCTGCCTATCTGCCGTGTTCGCGAAACAAAACGTGTCTCCAAAATGTTTACCTACACTGTAAAAAAAAAATTCTGGTAAACTTCCTAAACTGTAAAGGAAAATTTTAACCTATATAGAATATGGAAATAGTACTATGTATCAGGCTGAAAAGACGGTAATGTTTAGCATTGCTACTATACAGAGTTAGGAACTCCCCTACGCATTTGACTCTTTCCTGAGCAACTGCAGGAATGTTACCACGGATGTATGGGAAAATATTTCACCACTCGCGCTTTGTCACTATATGGTTACTACGTTGATATTGCAAATTTACAAATAAGTTCTTAAAGAAAAATATACCAAAGTTACCACGCCCGATATAACAATGATTTCGGAGGCGTCCAATGTGGATACAAAAAAAAACCTTTGAACAGCAGTATCTCTAACATACTGACCGGAGACCAATGAAACTACAAATAGGAGTCCGTATTTTGGACATTGCCGAACACCACCCACCAATGAAATCATAGTGTAGCCGCTTAAAGACGCCGGTTCAGAGCCTTGCGCGTAGGGGCGATAGCGCACTTGATGCGCGTGGCAGATTCGCCCTTATCGCTTCCGCCCTTCTGGACTTCAAAAGCGGGAATAGCTCCAAGCAGGCAACAGTTTTAAGGGGTTGAATATATTCCTTCTTCGGTTTTTCTTACAAATCTTTGTAATGGAAATTTACGACCAGACATAAAAAAATTAAAGCTAAATACGACATTGAGGACTACTTAACGAATATTTTGACATTTGTACGGTTTCAATTATAACTGTATTTTCCATGTGGGATTGACATTAAATAATAAGAAATATTTTACTGCGGTTCTAGGTGCGAAAACAATCATGTAAGAAAAATAAGTCGATTTTTGAAATAACTGTCGAGATGTTCGCTATGCCTTGACAAGCTTGGATTTTAAATATTGGCTCCGAAAATTAAGTTATGGAGGAAAATACGCAAATACAAGATGTAAGGATATTTCCCCTTTAAGTCACAATTTTTCTACTGTAAACCCACTCTCAGGAGTACGAACGTGTAATGATAGGAAGACGTTCGCGATGGGCGAGTGAGTGAGTACAGAGATTTTGGCGGATCTTAACATCGAGGTCTTGAGAGCAGATTACGGCGATGTAAGGCGAGGATGGAGCAGCGCCGGAATACAACGGGAGCTCCCTGAGAAAACCCGACGAACAGCGGCATCGTCCGGGCACGATTCCCACATGCGAAAATCCAGGAGCGGACCCGAGTCTCCCAGTTGAAGGGGAGGGGGAGGGGGGGTTGTTGGTTGCCTAAACCACTACACCCCCGTGGCCCCCGCGTTTGCGGTAGGGCCAGGTCCAGGGGAAGTGGTGATACAAGCAGCCCTGCAGGGTCACCATGGAGACCAATATCATGATTAAAATAGAAAGATGTTGGGGGGGGGGGGGGTGAGACCGAGAGGAAATGCCCAGAAAAGACGCCCACCTTTAGGCACCGCGTCACACACGAGATGGGGGGAAAAAATATACGAAGAGCGGAAAAGGCCTGCCGATATTAACGGGCCTGGCGCCCGCATCGATTTCTCCTTTTCAGCCGGCGTCTTTTGTAGGCCTGTATCCCCCGGGATAATATACCACGACCTCCGCACTGTTTGGATACAACGCGAGTATACAGGATGGTGCTTCTATTTCCATTCTGGGGGACATCCCGAGCCAACCCCTTATCATCGAAGAGACGACGAAGAGAACGACGAGGCAACAGCTACAGTAAATCATTAAAGGCTGTTCACGATAAAGTGAACACTTTTGAAATGAACCTAAGGGAAAATGTCACTGCCACTGCATGCATATATTTTAGTGTGCACACTGAGTAACATTCGCCCAGTAAAGTAGGTAACGATGGAAACTAGTTTTACGTCTTAACGTTGAATAAAAAGTGTTAAGTAATCATTTGTGATAACTTAAAGTTTATTTCCTTTTCTAATAATTGTACAGCTTCACTTGGCCGATGCATGAATAAGTGATGAGGACCATGGCAATGCTAATTTTTCACAAGGCGGACGAATACACAACGTGCATAGAAGTAGATCTTAAGCAGGGCTTTCAATAGTGCTCGTTGTACCGTGAATAGCCTATGCCCTATATAAAGAAATTCACTTTAAAGTATAGATTGTCCACGGTTAATTGCGAACTTCTGAAATCATCCTTTGAAAAATGTCACTGCCCTTGCCTGCGCATATCTTAACGGGCACACTGAGTAACAAGCGCCCGAGTAAAGTTTGTAAAAACTGATTTAAAATAGTTCCAAACTTTAGCGTTAAATTAGAAGCGTTTAGTAAACGTTAGTAAATACTGATTTTTTTTTTTACGCTTACACGCATAAGAAAAACCCATTTTTTTTTTTAATATTTACCTTTTGAATAATTTCGCTGTCTCGCATGATGGATGCACGAATAAAATGACAATGCCTCCAGAGGCAATGGTAATTTTACGCATGGTGGAAGGATACACAAAGTGCACAGACCTTAAGGGTCCCGCCTGCCTGCCTGCCTGCGTCGTTTTTCTCCTTTTTTTTTTTTTGGCCGAGAACCGCGGGAGCTATAAGGGTCACACTGGCACGCGCTACAATATCGTCATCGCCGCTACGCGCAGGACTCTGAACTGGTGTGCAGTGTTCCCGTGGTGCTGCGTGTACCTATGGCACTTTCAGTGGTGACACTATAAGTTTATTAATGAAAAGTCTGTAGCAAAGTTCAATGAAGACTCCTATAGTAATTTGGCTCGTGTCCGACTAGTATCTTTAATGATACGGCAGTCTGAAAAGCAGTTTGTGACAACATTGGAGCGCTCCAAAATAATTTTTATAGCATGCGTGGTAACTTGAGACCCGTACTCGTCTGGGCCTGGGATATGATGTCCTTTGGTATAGGCTGTCCACCGTAGAATGAGTACTTTTGAAAGCCCTGCTAAAGATCTACTGTATGCACGTTGTGTTTTTCCTCCGCCTTATGTAAAATTAACATTGCCATGGGCCTCATCACTTTATTCGTGCGTCGGTCAACTGAAGCTGTAAAATTATTAGAAAAGGAAATAAATTTTAGTTATCACATATGGTTACGTGACACTTTTTACTCAACGTTAAGACGTAGAACTACTTTCCATCTATCGTTACCAACTTTACCGAGCGAATGTTACTCAGTGCCCCCATTAAAATATATGCATGAAGGGGCAGCGACTTTTTTTTAAGGTTCATTTCTAAAGTGCTCACTTTATCGTGAACAGATTTAGGTAAACATACTGAGAGCACGTTTATTAGTTTCGTGAAAAAAAAAAATAAAACAGGATTTCAAACACACTGCACCGCAGCTCCAGCGGCAGGTGAGCGGAATCCTTAAGAAGAGCTCTCGAAAGTGTTCAGTTTCCCGTGGACAGCGTATACTTTTCACTTTAACCCGTTCGGTCTCGAATTAATTCCCGGGCTCAAGTGATGAAATCGTGAAATATTTTGGCGTGCGCTGTACTTAGGTCGTGCGTACTTGTCACAGCCAATGAACAATGTGCTGCGTGCTCTGTGTTATCAGTATTAACAATTCACTGACGTAAGGAGCACCAACTTTGGAAAATCTGATTTCTCAAAATACCGAACTCTGATTACGTGTGCACAATGGCGACCATAAATATCCTTCGTTTGCAACATGTCCATTAAATACACGTTCAATACGTATAGTTTTCAGTATTAAGTACATATAAAATTTAAAGTCCGCTCGTATAATTTGTATCAAGATTCATTTATGATGGCAACACTGACAGTTCAGCGAAAGTAGCACCAACGTTTACTCCTTGTGTATGTTGTATTCATCCGCCAACAACAATAAACTTTTGTCTCAAAAATTTATTGATAGGTGACGAAAATATAAATATGAGAGCATGCGCAAAATAAAATATTTGACAGGAAATTGTGGAACTATAGAAGTGTTTTTAAAAAAAAATCAAGTTTCAATTTAGGTGCAAGTTAAAAACGTACGTGCATGCAAGCTAAAATACGCCTTTTTTTTTTTTTTTTTTTTTCATGCAGCAAGACTTTGGACATTTCCCTTGCAATATATTTTTCGACAGCAGTCACTCTCTTGGTAATCTACATTTTGCACAAACCGTTTTCCAAGGAGAAACTTGCTCAAAGCTGTATCCTATATGTCATAATATACTTCCATCAGTAACCTGGAGGTAATACAACTTTAGCAGGCAAACATGTCCAGCACAAAACTGAGGAGCACTGTTTATTTCAGTACACACACTGTTTATTTCAGTACACACAATGTTTCAATGAAACTTGGACCATTCTGTGAGAGTTAGGGACCGTGTGGTCCGCGAGGCCAGCTAAAGAGACGAGCGAGAGACACGCCGAGAGGCAGGTAGAGAGAATGAGACACGCCGAGAGGCAGGTAGAGAGAATGAGACACGCCGAGAGGCAGGTAGAGAGAATGAGACACGCCGAGAGGCAGGTAGAGAGAATGAGACACGCCGAGAGGCAGGTAGAGGAGAATGAGGAGAACACACTGAGAGGCAGGCATGTGTGTATGTGTGTGTGTGTGTGTATGCATGTATGCATGCATGTGTGTGTGTGTGTATATATATATATATATATATATATATATATATATATATATATATATATATATATATATATATATATATATACATACATACTTGGGGGGGAGAGAGAGACGTAGAAAGACACACACACACACGGAGAGAGCGCACACGTGGATAGAGAGAGACACGTAGATAGAGAGAGAGAGTGAGAGACACGTAGATAGAGAGAGAGAGCGCGTAGATAGAGAGAGAGAGAGAGAGCGCGTAGATAGAGAGAGGCGTAGATAAAGACAGACAAGTAGATAGAGACAGATACGTAGAGAGACATGTAGATAGAGACAGACATGTAGATAGAGATAGACACGTGGATATATAGATGGGCACGTGGTATATATAGATGGGCACGTGGATATAGAGAGAACAGTGGATAAAGAGAGAAAAAAGTGTATATAAAGAGAGACACGTGGATATAGAGAGAGACATGTGTATATAGAGGGGCAAGTGGGTATATAGAGGGGCAAGTGGATATATAGAGAGACACACGGATATACATAGAGAAAAGTTTATACATATACGGAGAGAGAAAAACTGGAGGGAGTGAGACATGGAAAGAGGAGACAGAATTGATCAAATGGGCAGTGCTTTGTGGCATCCTGCAAAATGTGCAAATTCACGACCGCCGTCACACAAGACCCACTTGTTCCTACAAATTGCAACAAATAAAGAAATTACAACATGTGTTGTATCTTTGAAGGAAGAAAACTCTTACACTTACAACGCACTTCTCTTATCTCGAATGGCGGATGTGTTCAACTCTTTCGTCTTTTTAAATCCGCCATTATCAGATCAATCATTAATGAAGGGCGCTGCCGGCTCCCAGATAAGGCAGAAGACCGCCGAGATAGAACTACTGCTCGCGTGATATCGCCTCGATTATCGATGTAGGAAACTAGATGGCGGTGATAGAAAAAAAAATGGAATCTAGCGTGGTGTAAATGCAATCCAGCAACGGAAGACCTCGTTAGAGGAAGGAGGGGGACTTGTCACATGTTGCTTATCTTTCATCAATGGATGTGATCTCAGTTGACAGGTGCGTGGCTACCTCAATAATTTCCATGTGGCGACCTTAATAAATGGAAGACAAAAAAGTAGTGTAAGTTAGTAGCAATTTCTATTATTGTATACTGCCGATGTACAAAGTTAAGTTAAAATACATTACGTACATTCGTTAGATATCGCCTACAAAACTACAATGGTTTTACAGTCGCCATTTCAAAAATACGCTTGTCCTACTTAAAAAAAATACATGTACTGTTTTAGGGCATAGTAATAATAATAATACAACATCTTCGCCAAACTTTGTAAGAATGGGTTGATTGTTTCCTGAGATACGAGATAAACTCATTATTTTTATTGATAGGACTATCTTACAAAATGGCAGAGAAATGCGGCTCTGCATAAACAAACATGATGGTTGTAACAGGTACTGCCAGCATACAAAGTTAAGTTGTAATTTGTTTCGTTAGTAAAATACACTGAGCTTAACTATCTCTATAGCCACAATTTTTAAAAGAAGTGCTGACCTACATAAAACATACCAGTTTACACCAACTGCTGCAGTACTATTTGGTTGCCAAATTTGGAAGGAATCTTTCAATTGTTTCCAGAGATATGACCAAAATAAACTATTTTCTCGCATGGCAAGATGACGAGAGAAAGATGCTCTATGTTCATAAAGTTGGTAGCTGTAATATATACTGCCAGCATGCAAAGTTTAGTTGAAATTGATTACACGGTTTCGACGATACAGCATGCTAAGATAAAAATGTCAGTCATTTTGAAAGTAAGTGTCTTGCATGCTTAAGACATATCACTTGACATAATCTGCCTGAGTACTACTTGTTTACCAAATTGGATTGGAATTGTCCAATTCTTTCTCGAGATGACACAAACATGTTATTTTATTCGAATAGCGCTATCTTCCAAAATGACTGACAAAAGTGATTTTATATATGTGATGCTTGCAATAGATTCTTTCAGTGTACAAAATTAGGTAAAAATTGGTATGGCAGATATATTAAATAAACTGAAAACCTATGTATGGCCGCCATTTTGAAAAGAAAAAAATCAAGTTCAATAAGTTACGTTTACATGGTTAAACATAATTTTACTGACATGCCAAATCGGGTGAGAATTGATTGAATAGTTTTGGAGGTATAATTTAAAAGTATTAATTTTTTAACTTTTGCTATTTTACAAAATGACGGACCACTAACAATATCCATCTCAAAATTTAACGCCCACACAATGATCTGCCAGCATACAAAATTTGGTTTAAATCGGTTGAATGGTTCCACAGACATGTCATATCACATAAAACTTTTAATGGCCGTCATTTTGAAAGTTCCCGGCGTGGTAGAAAACAATAAAAGTCAGGTGTACTTACTAAGTATTGCATGTGTACCAAGATTGGTGAAATACGGGTTTGAAACGTTCAAAAATTGAAAAAGGGTGCACACAATCATGTGCATGCATGCATGCGCGCGCGCACACAGAGTCAAACATACACACATACACAAACAGTAAAGCGATCTCATTAACCTTTCCTTCCTTCGGAGAGTAAGCTAAAAGTTGAATCTAATTCTTTTATTTTTATTATGACGTCCATCCTTCACGAACTCGTACAACCCCCCCCCCCCCCCCGTCATTAGCGTCTTGTAACAGTACCTTTGTTCATCGGGATTACGATTTAATCATGTCTGGAAGCAGGTTATTTTCTTGGTCATGTTCTGGTGTGAAAATTTTCGGCATAATATCTTTAAGGTAGTGTGGAGAGATGTTTATCAACTTTATGCTTTATTTATATATTTACACCCTAAATACCTCTACAGTGCCATTCCTTTTTCGTCTGGAGTATGATGTCTTTCCGTAGGTAAACATGGGAGCACGTTTAACTGTTTCTTCAAATACTAGGATTGCAAACACTCTGCAACTAGACAGAGCCCCTAATCAAACCGATGGTGATCGAAAAACCGGCGTATTAAGGGCAATTGTGGATGAAAGCAGTATATTTACCCGATTTTCGATACAAGTCGTTTTAGGGTTTGTCAAAATTTTTGGCTCTGAAAGACGCAAATAATAATTTTCAACGCCGTTTTACGTTGCTAGATATTTACTGCCGAAATTATTCTCGGAGCGCTGATGGAAGAAAATGAATAATTTTTGTTTTCTTATCTTTAATCAGTGCTCCGAGAATAACGGACACAGTGGATTTGTAACATTGTAAGAAAGTGTTCAAAATTTATATTTACGTCTTGTCGAGCCAACAGTTTCGAAATATCATCTGTGAAACAAGTTAAAACAAAAATATATATAAATATACGGTTTGCGTGCACCATTCCCCTTAAAGGAAGTCGGTAGCAGAGAACATGACTATCTCGGGCGGCGCTACGCGGAGGCGTGAAAAGGAACAAGTTGAGGTATTGCGTGCCAGCGGCACTTCGCCACTCTCTACTGGAATGTGAGGATGTTGAGGTTGAGGTAGGAGAAAAGGGGGGGGGGGGGGGGGTCGGCAGCCACCTGTTGCGTGCTGGACCATTTCCCCCTCCCCTCCCTCCCCGCCAGCCTTTGGGCGTCACACGCAGTCATCCCCTCAGAGGGGCCTCCAAGTTCCTCTCCGTGCTAGATATCAAGCACGGCACACCGCCAGCCAGCTACAGATGTGCGATATTGCGATATATTGATCACGATACTATATTTCTGAAATATCGCAACCAACTGTGATATGGTTAAACATCGTATGGCACTATATCAAATATCAGGATATCAGCGACGTGCGATAGTAGTAACATGCGATAAGCTACATCGGCAATATGCTACATACATTGGCGATATGCTACATTCTCATTAAGCTACACTGTCATTATGCTATATTGGCGATATGCTACTTTGGCAATATGCTGCAGTGGCATTTAGCTACACTGTCATTAAGCTGCATTGGCAGTAAGCTACGTTGGCGATATATCGACTCGATTTTCAATCATCTCTGGGGCTTTTAACGGTTAATTAATAGAAACGGTACTGAAAAGAGGATATCGCACAGTTCTACAGCCGGCCCCCCTTGCAACTTGAATTTCTTGGCTGTTTCGACGTAAACTTTTCTTCAAAGTATTTGAAAAATGCTCGAATAATGAACCGTTAACAGCCTTCGCCTTGATCATGAACCAACGCCTGAATTAAACATATCTCTGCCATTATTGCACACGTTTTAAAGTCAACACTGACTCGATTAATCCAAGTTAAAATGGCTGCGATTTTGGAAAGTCAGTTCATTGTCAGAAACCTTCTTACTCAAAGTGTAATATTTAAGTAATTATTGGTAATCTAATTTGATTTTCTCTTGTACGTGTAAAATTTTAAAAGTGTTTTATGAATGCTTCAAACAATCTTACTGTGTCATTTGATTGTGTATTGCTATTGCTCCAACCATCTTGGCCAGCAAAACTTGCGGCTGATGAAGCCAGTAATGACTTGAAAATTTGCTTTCAGGTACCAAATATCAAGTCAATGGTAAAATACTTGTTTCCAGAATTATTAAAACAATTCCATATCGGGCTTCAGTGAGAAATTACGTTTCAGGTTGTCTTACAGTCGTATTCCGAAACAGTTTGCGATCCCGGAAAATCTAACACCCCACGTAAAAAAAGTCTACCTGCCATATGCGCCTAACATTCAAGTCGGCGATATTACCTTAATAATCTGAATAAGTACATCCCCGAATATTTCGCGGATTGATTTGGCAGCAAGCTAGACTTTCACAGTCCTCTATACACTCGAGACACTATCGTTTGATTATTGGTTGCTGCGATCAAGCGAGGCAGTAGTCTAGGCGAGTGTTCAACAGTCCTGTACAGAGGCCTCACCTGATCACAGCAACCAATACGCTAATGACAATGTCTGGAGTGTGTAGAGGGCTGTTCAGTCTAGCTTGCTGCCAACTCAATCCGGCGAAATACTGAGGGACTCTACTTCATAAGAGAAGTTAGGAACTCGTGTTGCAACGCAGTTGCGGTATCATGTCGTGGCCGTACCAGCTCCAGTGCGCGCGTTTGTTAATTCACGTGACTCAGTCCAGCAGTATGTTGTTTAATTTGAGTCACCACATCCGCATGTCACACAGCCACCCAACTGCTGGTATCACGTGGGGCATATCTCGAGTATTATCAACACTAACATAAGTTTCATGACGATTTCTCGAGCCGTTTCAGTGTATACGAGCCGATACTGGAAAACACTGCTCGGTTAACCTGAGAGGAAAATGAGAAGCGACAAAAGTCACTAAATATGGGCAGAAATCGAGTTCTGCACCACACGTACACTAAGAGGGGAGATTTAAGGAAAGAAACTGTTGTCTAAAGGCTGTTCACGGTAAAGTGAGCACTTTAGAAATCAACCTTTGAAAAATGTCACTGCTCTTACCTGCGTAGATTTTAACGGGCACACTGAGTGTTGCACACCCAGTAAAGTTGGCAACGACAGAGATAAAGTAGTTCCATGTGTTAACGTTAAATTAAAAGTGTTAATTAAAACTTTGTCTACACTGAAATATTTTATTTTACTTCAGGTTTTTTTCTTAATGCATATAAGTATAAGAATAATAATGCGTGTAGGATATCTTATTTTGTAATAAAATTAACAGTCGCCCTTGACCGACGCACGAATAAAGTGATCAGGCCCATTGTAACGTTAACTGTACACGTGGTCGAAGAATACACACTAAGCAGGGCTTTCAAAAGTGCTCATTTTACCGTGAACAGCCTTTACAATTGAGCGCTGCACTTTCCTGCTCTACAACGCGCAAGACTCATTATGAAGTAACTACAACCCAACAATGTCAGTAAAGAACAATTTCAGTTTCATACAAAAGAATAATTGATATTTTTTTTTCTTAACAACAAAAATACTTTTACTCTTTAAATTTAATTGAATGAAAAAAATAAGCGTATTGCCATTATGGACGCCCCTGAGAAAGCACACTTTGTAAGATAACTTTCACCATGTAGGTACAATCGTACGACGGTTGAACAATTTTATTGATTTACGTTAAGTAAATTAATTTCAGTAATAAAAAATAGAACTTACATCATTTAAATAATTATACCTATAATGAATTAACCTATTAAAAATATTTCACGGTATTGTTACTAATATTTTATTACAAACAAGGAGAGTAACTGCATTGATCTCGCTGGTAAAGCCAGTTTTGAAAAATGCTTTCTGGTGCTTACAAAATGAAAAGATGATTAAATTTTGATTAAAAATAACTGTCACCAATTCATAACTTTTTAAAAATTTAAATAAGGAAATTTCACCTAATTATTGTATGGCCTTTCGAAATATATACATACTTATTTTAGCATGCAACATGAGACGTATTTTTCTGACAATATTGTTACTGTGTATGCTAGTCTGTAATGAATGAGCTGTGCGTGCTGCATATTGTGCACCACTCGCTGCCACTCCCCCACCTACCCGGCACTTGAACTGTGTTCCAGAGTGTTTGAAATATACGTTTCCCCACGAAACTATTAAACATTCGCCCAATGTGCTGATTTACACAAAGAACACGCGCTTCAGACGAGTGCTGATGAGGGCTGTATCTTAAAATATACGCGTCAGGTACATGCTAAACTATACTCAAGGGCTTTGCACTGAACATTCCTAAAAACTTTCCATCAATCAAGTTATAGGGTCGCCCTTGAAAGTCCCATAGGTACAAGCTGCTCACGGTACAATGAGCACTTTTGAAAGTACTGCTTAAGATCTACTTGTATGCGTGTTGTGTATTCTTCCGACTTAGGTAAAATTAACATTGCCATGGGCCTCGCCACTTTATTCATGCGTCGGCCAAACGAAACTGTGGAATTATTTAAAAATTAATATTGTACAAACCTGATTATTTTTTACACCTTAATGCATTATAAATAACAGAAAGCGAAAAGAAATAACCTAAGACATCACAAATGGTTACCTGACACTTTTTATTCGACTTTAAAACCGGGAACTACTTTCCATCCATCATTACCAGCTCTAATGGGCGCATGTCAATAGTTGCGTCCGTTAAAATATAGTGCAAGAAGGGGCAGTAAATTTTCTCTAAGGTAGATTTCAATAGTGCTCACTTTATCGTGAACAGCCTTTACCTGCGCGTACATATGTGCGACGAGAACGCTGTACGCCAGTTGAGAGCCTTGCGCTTAGTGGCGATGGCGCATTTGATGCGCGTGGCGGTGTCGCCCTTATCGCTCCCGCGCTTCTCTGTCTCAAACGCGTAAAAAGCTCCAGGTAGGCGGGAGCCTTAATAATGCTGAGTTTACCGTGGATGAATTATATACTCCACTCACAGTCACTTCAAACTTTTCTGAAACCCTGCTGAAGTTCGACCTCCAGGATATTCCTCCAACTCATGCAAACAAAGCTTAACAGAGTCCACACATATTACACTGAAGAACAGTGTACCACATTCGTACGCACTCAGTGTAATGTAATACTTTGCATAAGAACTATTGTTTATCAGGCATTGCCAACAACCTAATTTCTCGCTGTTTTCATTCACATTAATTATTAATAAAATATTATAAAGTTCAAAAATCAGGTACTCTTATGTTAACATAAGTATAAAACGCTTGCGAAACGCGACATACTCAGGAAACACCAAACACCGTCATACTAAAGCTGATTTTTCAAAAGTTTGATTTTAAAAATTCTCACTTTACCATGAATAGTTATAAAGAATGTAAGCGACTGTGAGTCGGGTGTGTATAGGCTATTCGCGGTAAAGTGAGCACATTTTAAGACCCTGCTAATTTTTTCCCATTCAATTTGTTTCCATTTTCCCACCACATTTTAAGATGCACATTGCCATGTATCTAAAGGCCGTTCACGATGAAGCGAGTACTTTTGAAATCAACATTAGAAAAAGTCACTTCTCCTACCTGCATATATTTTAATGGGAACAATAAGTTACATGTGTCCAGTAAAGTTGGTAACGATGGAGGGGAAACTTCGAACAAAAAGTGTTAGGTAACCATTTGCGAAAAAAATTAGCAGATCTGTGCAGTATTTACTATTCTAATAATTTCACAGTTTTAGTTGACCGACGCATGTATATGGAGGATAAAGTGTTGAGGCCCATGGCAAACGTTAATTTTACATAAGGCGGAAGAACACACAACGTGTATACAAGTGGATCTTAGGCAGGGCTTTCAAAAGTGCGCATTTTACAGTGAACAGTCTATAATAGTGGTTAATGTCTGTTGGAAGGGCCTTAAAAAGTGGTCACTTTATCGTGACTAGCCTATAGCAGCACTGCGACGTGGTAAAGCGCGCTAACTTGGCGCCAGGCGCAGGCAAAATGTCAGCAGGGCGCGCTACTGGACGGCGAAGCAGGTAGGCACATCTGGCAGTGGTCCAGACGTCCGGAGGCTGGGGGGCCCGCGATGGGACGCCTCCCGCCAACTCACACTCCCAAGCCACAGCCACCTCGCTAGTTGCCGCCATGTTCACTTCGCTGTCACTTCCTCGAGGCTCCTAGCCCACCTGGAGGATCTCAAGGTGGCCGCCTGGTTGAAGGAAGTCTGCACGTACGAGGTCTAAAAGCGGGTTGCAGCGCTAGGGTTGACAGAGGCACGCGCATCAACTCTCCCATCGCCTCCCCGCGCGAAGCACTTAACTTGCGTGCAGTCTTGTCGATAACGAGCCTCTACGAGACTTTCAGCGGAGACCCTACTATTTTACTACGTGTTGATAAAAACAAACTTACGATGCACGTCCCCGTCACTTTGTAAATGTGTTGTACCGGAATGTTTGAACCATTTTCACTATCTCGAAACCATGCTTTAGAAAGAAATCCGAAAAACTGGGAAATGTATACAGACCTCACACGCGTTGGGCGGTTTTTTAATAAAACATTTTCTGACGGAGATCTGCACAGTGTTTAGGCGTCCTACCCAGGCGCCCTGCCACCTTGAGTTTGGGCCAGTCTCCGCCATCTTGGACTTTGCCGTGTTTCGCCATAACTTACAAGTTTTATCAAGTTGTTAGGTTTTCACTGGCTTTATTGATTGTTAATTATTTACAGCTGGAAAAAGTAAGTGATTTTTCCTGTGGACGATTAATAACCACAGTAGTCGGAAAATGCCAACCTCGGGAAATTTACAAAGGAAGGTCCTGTGCTGTGTCATTCCGTAAAATTATACACAAAATCAAGAATTCCAAAGCTGTGTTTACTCTCCCTTTCCCTGGCTGTGCGGGATAAAGGAGAGTGGTGAAGTTAATTTAATTAATCAGTGCGGAATTTTAAAGTTCAGGCCTTTAGTAGGTGCTGTCGCAAGCCCCTGCGAGAGAGCTGGCGACAGTGTGGTAAGAAAAGCTAACTTTATCGACCAGCCACAGCCTCGCTACATTTATTAATTTTTAGCTGGTAACTGTCGAGGCGAAAGGCGACATTATTTCTTGCGAACGATTACAAAGGCGGCGATATCGACAGTAATCAAGAAATACTGGCATCAGGCAATGCTATGTGCTCGTAGTTAAAAAAAAAAAAAAAAAAAAAAACATGATACAAAACTGTGTTTCCAGAGTACGGCAAAAATTCCATAAATCCAAGATGACGGTGGGAATCTGCCTTAACAATATTCGTATGGTAGCCACAACCAAACATACCTACTGCTGTCCGTATTTTAACCGTCTTGGAGGGTTACGGCTACAGAATTACGGTTCCTAGAACAATATTTAGCAGGCTTAAGGTGGCCCACGGAAACCCTGCTATTATTATATAACGCGACATCCATATGGCAGAGGGCAATCTGAAACTGCGAACGTTTTACAACCTTCAACTTTATCACGTCCAAGAGCGCTTTACACTGATAACACACTTGGCTGCCAGCCCAAACACTGAAATCATACAGGGCAATGTGTCTTCTTTGTCCGATAAAATAAGTTTATTTTTTGATTTTGAAAATGCTTCCGGCAGTTCGCAAGGAATTTCACTGCAACCGGGCCTGCAAAATACATTTATTCTCACTTCTGCGCGGAACATTTTGTTGAGAAGAGACCGCCTGAGCCATTCCTAGTTTTGCCACAGAATAAAGTGATTAAAATTTCATGATAGTTTAAGTACTTAATTAGGTACGAAATTCAGTGCGAAATTATGGGCAGTGCGTATAGCAATGCAAGCTTCCCCATGCTAGAGGGAAAACATGTTCAATACCTAACTATTTTTGACGTGAATACGTCTTTAAATTTGCAACCACAGTGGGAGGCAATCCAGAAAATCCGATTGAAAAAAAAATCAGGGGAAACAGTTTGACATTGCAGCTCCGCCTAATCTATAGTCTAAATTCAAAATTCAATTACACCATTCGATTGCCAAATGATCAAAGCATATGTTACGCCGAAAAAAAAAAATGAGGGGAGTGCGGAATTTTGAGTTTGTTTCGCCGCGTCTCGTAACTTCCACTGCGTAGTATAACTTTTGACTAAAAGCTACGACGCTCGTTTGAGTTTCAATCGACAGCTCTCGTCAAGATCAATCGATTGCGCGTATAAAAACATTCGGTATGGCGTGGTTATGGTGAAATTGTATGAGTTTAATGTAAAAAAAGTTAAGAAAATTTAACACAATTTTGGCCTATACTCGTCAAAAAGCCAAGTGGAAATACAGAAATAGTATACGGTTGGAAAGAGCATCTCAAAAGCAATCCAGTGATACCCATAAAACCCCATGTGATCGAGTGAAGCGGTGCCGGGAAAGTAAAAAAATAAACATCAAGGCGTCCGAGCGCGTCAACGTAGACGTATTCACGCAAAACAAACGGCCGTGTCCCCAACACAACCACACCGGAATTTTTATATAGTATCGGCTAGCAAAATTCCGACGGTAGAAGATCAGCGCTATCACCATTGAAAAGGCATTCGAATCCGTCCTTATCGCCCTGGCCATATAGGAAAGCATGCTGACCTCTGGACAAGGCCGAATCGCAATATGAATACGTTAAATTAAAAGGTGAGCACTTTAGAAACTAACCGAACCTTAGAAGAAAAAAAAAAGCCACTGCCTCTGCATGCATACGTTTTAATGGGCACAGTGAGTGACAGCCCAGTAAAGTTGGTAACGATTGATGGATAGTTGTTACATATCTTAACGTCGCATAAAATGTGTAATAGGCTATTCACGATAAAGTGAGCACTTCTGAAAGCCCTGCTCAAGATCTACTTGTATGCACGTCGTGTATTCCTCCAAATTGTGTAAAATTAACATTGCCGTGGGCCTCATCACTTTATTCGTGCGTCGGTCAAGTTAAACTGTAAAATTATTTAAAAAGTGAATACTTTACAAATCTGCTAATTTTTACACCGTGTCCTTAAAAAAAAAAAAACAGAAAGCCAAAGAAAATAAAAATTCAATTATCACAAATGGTTACCTTACACTTTTTATTCAACGTTAAGATATATAACTACTTTCCATCCATCGTTACCAACTTCACTGGGCGAATCTCACCAAGTGCGCCCATTAAAATTATGCATGCAGAGGCAGTGGATTTTTTCTTAGGTTCACTTCTAAAGTACTCACTTGATAGTTAACAACCTGTAGTTAACAATTTGTGATAACTTAAAATTATTTCTTTCGCTTCCTGCGTTTTTAATCCATCGAAGTGTAAAAATGAACAGATTCATAAAGTATTTACTTTCTTAATAATTTCACAGTTTCATTTGACCGACGGATGAATAGAGTGACGAGCCCCATATCAATGTATTTTTACGTAAGGCGGAAGAATATACAACGTGTATGCAAGTAGATCTTAAGCAGGGCTTTCAAAAGTGCTCATTTTACCGTGAACAGCCTATACACGCACGCACGTGTGACTTTCAGTAACACACATCGCGCAGCAAAAAGTTGCTGTACTAGTAAAAAGTTGCTGTACTAGTAAAAAGTTGCTGTACTAGTTAAAAGCAGTTCTTTTTTCTTTAAAGTTGCCAAATATTTTCTTGTAACCCTACAGATGAAATAATTTAAATTTACAACACGTTATTTTATGAAACGTACAAAATTGTTTATGCAACACAAAACTCAGTTTTCACCACTTACTTGTTAAAATTCAACATCAATTTTACACACTTCACGCTAAGGTTATGTGAAATTTACTCTAATGAATTTTTGGTTTCAGAAAAATATTTTTGGCAACTATTTTTTCAAAGAATTCCCTGTAGAAAGACGGGGGAAAAAAAAAATTTAAAGTCATACAACTTGTTTATACTGCAGTAGCTTTAAGTTATTGCCTAGCACCTTTCGTATTGTTAACATAATTTATGATAATCGTATTCTCCCCCGGTTAACCACCCGCCATTAAACGTATAACTTTTAAGTTTAAGTTGGCAGGAGACAGAAAAAAAACCGAGCTTAAGTCAACGTCTACTTCAAAATTTTGTCACAGATCGGGAGCACCCGTAGGAAACCCCACAACTCCATGACAGTGATCTTCAACTCCCCTTCCTCCCACCCCCCACCACCCCCAATTGAACAAAAACAAGTCTTGCCAAAAACTACAAGCAGCAGAGTTTAAATGGCAGAGTACAAACAAATATCGCAGTCGCAATAAATTGCGACAATTCAACCATCCCCTCACATGAAATGGAATACAAGATAATTAACCCCCAAAATTGTGAGAAATGATCCAACAAACTGTTAGTTTTCTTTTCCTTTATCTCAGGGCTCCCCCCCCCCCCCCCTCATACAACTGCTCATATCAAAAATACAAATATTATAAAAATGCAAATAGCCAAAACAGGCTTTAAAATATGTTGCAATTATAATGTTTGTTATGAAAATTACATTAAGTTACATTTAACAACGGACTTCCATAACAATGCATACTTAGCCCAAATATTGTAACACTGCAAAATTACAGAATTATAAGAACTTATCTTAAAATTCTTCATATAAATGCCCTATAAAATACCCTAATCAAACATGGCAGTATATGCCTTCTGCCAAGTTATGCACTCAGCGTGAAGTCCCTGTCCATTGCGTCACGATTTATGGCCAGGAATATTTGTTTCTTTTTCTTTTTTTTGTGTTTTAAACAATTCACCTCGAACAGAGGGCAATAAATACAATCTTTCAATTCTGTGACGGCAGGGGATACGTGAAATTCCGATCTGCCCTCCCTTCGAATGGGATAACGCGTTAAGCCGTGAAGGTGTGAAGTTCTAATACAGACTACGTTCGTAAGGGAACTGACTCCAGAGGGCAATAAATGTCGCTTCTGACACCTCCCTTTTTTTAAAAAAAGGCCCCGTGGCTACTACACGGGTTACTTGAGTGTTGGCAGTATGGATGAAGAGGGGTAAGGTGTACACGGGATTCCCACCCTTCACGATTAATAGCTTGTTAAATCCCCTGGAAAAGGTAGGAGGGGGGACAGGAATAAAGGCCCACGAACCTGATCCGAGGGTCAGGTTGTTTCCGTGCAGTACACGCGCAGAGGGGGGAGGGGGCACGACGATAAAAAACTGAACCCGCACATTCCGGAGGCAAGCCGCCTCTTGTACAGTTACGCAACTTCGCCACGATCCGACGGATTAAGAATTCCAATAACCTGCAAGCAAACCTGTAGTTCTCCTTCGTTATTGGTCGCGCGCACTCAGAAAAAAAGTTTTGTTGAATCAAACAAAGTTTGTTTGGCGCAAACAAATTAATTGTTTATGCAGGGGCAATAAAGTGTTTTTTTTTTTGTTAAAAAATTATTCTGTTACTTGGTAAGTTGCCCCAAGGAAACATTTTGGTTAGTACAAAGAAATATGTCCTAAGCTCTACGTGCATTAAAGTGTTACGTTTAAGTGGCCGCGGTGGTCGAGAGGTTAGCCTGCTCGCCTCCCATTAGGCGAACCGGGTTCAAACCCCGGGCCGGGTAACCGGATTTTCGCAAGTGGGAATCGTGCCGGACGATGGCATTGGTCGGCGGGTTTTCTCCGGGATCTCCCGTTTCCTCCGCCCCTTCATTCCGGCGCTGCTCCATATTCACTTTAAATCAACCTCATCGGCTCGCAAGCAAGACCTCGCTGTTAAGAGCCGCCCAAATCTCTTCACTCGGCTTCGTTTAAAAAAAAAAACTGGATTCTCAAACGAGATTAGAACTTGAAACTTTTCTACACGCAACCGCCACGCCCTGGCAACTGAAGCTAAAGTAACTACATATGAATTTGGAAAGTTTTTAAAAACATACATTTCAAATACTGGACAACGTGCGCAAATAAATATTTCAAGTTTTACAGCTCTCCTTTTCAGTTTTCTGGTGAATTTGTTTTATTAGTATTTTTATACAAATACAAAGCATTGATAAATGTATCAACTAATACTGTTACTATCCTGATTGTAAAACAAATGCAAACAAACTCTCCACCTGTATTTTCGAACGAAGGCAATCAAATGAGTGTTCAAACAAATGTAAACAGTTGATTCAGCAATATATTTTGTTGACAGTCTAATTTATTTTGTCCCAACACAGAGATGATGTTTATTCAAACATTTTGCTGTCTAGAGCATTCCCCTACATTATTTCCCCTCCCCTACCTTCCCTCCCACAGAGCTGCGCGAAGATTATTCTCTCATTTGAACTTTACTATACCTTGCTGACACTAGCGCCTACCTAGTGGCAAAAATTTCCCCTTCGCCAAACTTTTAACATTGATCCTCCCAACCTGTACTAGAAGTAACCTTAATGTGGGAAAGAAACTTCCAGGACTATAATCCATTCACGGTTACTTCGCAATTTTCTGTTTATCACCTCACATCCCCCTCGGCGCGACTCGCGGTACGAAGAACATTCTGGGCCAGGCCGACTGAGCTATATAAGCGGCGGCGTGCCGCTGCGCCGAGAGTCTGGAGTCTCGGACGGCAATTGGCACCAGATGTGTGTGGTATAATCCATTCACGGTTACTTCGCAATTTTCTGTTTATCACCTCACTTCCCCCTCGGCGCGACTCGCGGTACGAAGAACATTCTGGGCCAGGCCGACTGAGCTATATAAGCGGCGGCGTGCCGCTGCGCCGAGAGTCTGGAGTCTCGGACGGCAATTGGCACCAGATGTGTGCGGTATATTCCATTCACGGTTACTTAACAAGTTTTCTGAAGGTCTTCTTAAAGTTCTACTTCCAGGATATTCCTCCGCCTCGTGCAAACTAAGCTTAACTAAGTCTGTAAAATTACACCATAGGAACAACGCACTGCATTCGTGCGCACTCAGTGTAACAGCATTTTGTATATGAACTATTTCTCGGTAGGCGCTACCAGCACACATATTCTCTCACTGTTTTTATTCCAGTTATTCATAAATTAAGCATTATAATTTATAGATAAAATATCAATAACATTTCAATTTAATCGAAAAACAAGAAACTTTTATGAAAACTAGTATAAAACGCTTGTGATTTATATGTAGGAAATACCTAAACACGTCATACACTGGGAGATTTGATTTAAAAAAAGGGCGCATAAACCGTGAACAGACTATAGAGTGGTTGTAGGTTCAACGTACCCCGGGTTTTTTGTTATCGTTGAAGCATATTCTGGTAGGAATCCTGCTGAGAATACGTTAGGTCCCCAAGGGTCGGCCGTGACATACACAAGTAACAGGAGATTCGCTGTGCATGGCGTTCCTACCAGCCTACTATTCATCACTTACTTCGCTGGCCTACACACATCCTTCTGTTCAGGCACGTGCACAGGATTTTAAAATGGGAGGTGTTCTCGTAGGGACAAAGCTGACTCAATTTCGCCATCAGTTTCACAATGAACATAAATTTCTCGGTAAAGTCCGATTATAAAAATACTCAAGCGGCAGCCCCAAACAGCTTCACTTCTTATGGGATAATTAAAAATTAGGTTGGCGCAGTTTTTTTTAATAATTCAAGTGCTCCTTTTTTACAACGTTTCTGAAGTTGTTTAACCCCCAAAACTTCTACTGTGCGTACGGACCTGCTACTGTTAAGAGTTCCTGATGACACCTCAGGTGTTGTCGATATTTCCCGAGAAATCAGCTGTTCTTATACGTGTACACATCTAGCTCGAACTCTGTCATGACTACTTGAGGCTTCATTGCACAATCACGGAAGGATTGATGAGGGGGGGGGGGGGGGGTAAAAAAAAAACATAGGAAAAAGTATTTACAACAAAATATTTGAACTATAAATTCGGATTATCAACATGGACATAATACCTAGAGGCCTACTTAAAGAAAAACGTTAAGCCACTTCGCTGTTTTTAAATCATACATAGCAGTTTCATAAAAAATAAAAAACCGTCTGCTCATGCGATGGACTGTCTATATTCTATTTGAAGTATAATAACACTTATTAACTCCAACCTTTGAAAAATCGTCCCATATATGACGTGTTTGGTTATTTCCTAAACATATCATGTTATCACAAGCGTTTTATACTTCTATTACCGTAAAAGTAGGCATCTTACTGTTGGTTAAATTAAATTGTCTTTTCACAGCCTTACACAAAAAAAAAAAAAAAAGAAATATGCACATGTCTCTTGTAAACTATAAATTGCTTCAGAAACAGCCTTCTTTCTCAGCAAAACTACTAGTATTTAACTAGATGTCTCAGAACAACAAAAAATAAAATGGTCCTTATATAGTTACAATTTTCTCAAAGTCAGTGATCTGAAAAAAGTTTGTTAAGGAATGGAGGTCTAAATTAAATAAGAGTTAATTATAATTTACTGATTTTATTTACAGCAACTACAAATAAAATTCTCTCGACTCAACATTCCACAATAAATTTATATCATTTACTGTTTACAATCAATGACTTCAATCAAAATAATTTTACGACCCCAAATAAATTGGCATAGTTAAATAATTAAATATCAGTCTCGATAGACAGTGTATCAAAACCTATTCAATTATTTTACAAATGATATATCCATATTTAGCAGTTCTAATATTTACAATAAAGTCCGTATTACATGTTATTCCGTCCCACCTCAGTTTAGTCCAGGTCCCACCAGTCCGCATTGTTCTAGAGTTTCCCGAGCGCCCCCACGCACAGTAGGCTTCAATCGTCGGGTTTCACGCCCTCTCGTCCATTTACACCACAAACACCTCGTCCGTCCTCTGTACCTCACTCGATTACTGCACTGAGCTAGATGGCTTCTACCAAGACTGCCGACAGTCCAACCATGGCTTGTATTTATAGGGTCGTAGGCCAATACCCAGAAATTTCTCTAAATGACGCGTTGCGCCGAGGCTCCCAGTGCCCAGAATATTCTTGTGTAACCTCTACACTAGTCGGCTTCTCCAGCTAAGGGGAGGAGGAATGTCTGTTACGCCAGCCAAGCCTAGATGATATCAATCATTCACAGCTGCTCCGGTTGGAAGGAGCGAGGAGGGAAGAGCCACGAGGCAGCGAGCGGATCTGCCTGCGGGGAGATGAGGGTCGAGGTTGGTCACCCCCCCACATAGCCAGACTGCGCATGGCGGGAGCTCGCGGCCCGTGCGAGCTACAGCACGTAACAATATAATAAACTAAAAAACAGCTAACGGTTTCTTTATTTAATTAATTAATATTTACTTACTTCAATCCAAGTTTATGAACAGCCTACATTAGTAAGATAAGATAACCGTGTTTGCTATTTTTTCTTTCTTTTGCATGCGATGTTTGATGACCTGGAGTATTCTTTCAGAAGAAATCGAGAAAGAAGAATTGAATAAATACATCAGAGTTCTTATTTCGCATCGCGTGTAACTTGACATGTCCGGTGTCTTTGGATGCATGTACTCTTGAAAGGTATCATGGACACAATAAACAAAACCAAAAGAGAAAGCTGGCGCTGTGGCAAAACGTTAGTCACATTCAAGAGGACCCGGATTCGATTCCCAGTCAAGCCCCGCCCTGGTTTACATTCCCAAGGCGAATACTGGAGTGGTTGCTTCGTACAGCCCATGAGCAATTCCTTCCCCATTCTAGTTTATCCGAGCAACTCGCCCAGTCTTTGTTGACTCTGTTGTCAACAAGACGTTGAACCCCACCCACCCACCCACCTACCTATCCACGATTCTTGTAACACCAACCACATTAATTATCCCCCCTTCCTCCCCCTCCCAATACGAAAATTTTGTAGGCAATCAGCAGCATTAAAAAAATGGTGTTTCTATATTATTTTTGCAATGCTCTAAATCAGTTTGTTTAACAGTACATTTATTATATTTATGTCATCGACAATACAAACTGCTGTCTTCATCACGGCAATTACTAAATTAGTTCCCCTTGCTCGCTGCTGTCCCTACCAGGACGCTAAATGAGGCAGGAATTGCCTTCCATTCCTTCGCTTACCAGACGTCCGGCAAAAGATGTCCTTTTTGAGCATTTTCTTTGCGTCCGGGTGGATTTTGATGACACAAATCCGGCATTATGGCCTGGTAAAGAGATGGCATTTATCTACTAACTATTTTATGAGTTCTTGAGCAGATGTTAGAAATGCGAACGTGTAGCCTACATTATTTCCGCAGTTGCATAAATTTGTATTGCAAACTCCCTCGAAAATTGGTAACTCTTTCCACTGAAGAATCTTCTGTTTATTTAGATACGTGGAAAGAAAAGTGCATTGATTTTGTTCTACCGGAGTTACATATAGTCATTTGTTTTCTGGACACTACTATATTTTCTTGATGGAATTGGGAAAATGTATAAGGACGCGTAGTTAAGACAAAGGTACGAATCCCCATAAATCCATATATTGTACATGGAGGTAGGCACACGCAAAAAAATAATCTGTAATCTTGCCAAAAACGTTTTTAGTACCATTAACATCAAATACTTGTAAATGTTACAAGTGTTAGGATTAGTGCACGAATTTTCCAGTAGTTCTACGAATCCTGTTTTTGTACAAGTAGAACAAACTCAACAGGTTTACAACAAAATACTTTGTGAAGGTCCTAGAATTTGTATTTTACAAGAAAATTTTCTGTTTGGTTTACAATGTTTTTTTTTTTTTCTGTGTCGGGGAGCACGGAACTTCGCGACTATGTTGCGCAAGTGTACACCGATGAAAAAGAAGACGGGGGGGAAAAAATAAAATCTAAGTGACGAAGGGTAAGGGCACCGAAGGGGTGGTGGGCAGGAACGGGCGGCCACTTTATTAAAGACTCCCGTGCCCGCGGGAAGTGGCAAGTCAGTACCCCCCCCCCCCCCCCGTCCCGAAGGTTGGTGGCACGCGCCACACACCACCATGCGCCTGCGAGTCGAAGGGAACACACCCTCCAGCGATTCAAAAGCCAAAGTTTTTTCCCCCTGGATTTCGACAAGGACGGACCCCTGAGAAGGGGTTGGGGGGGGGGCGCTATGAAGGCTTGATCCTCCCCATTGGAGTTTGGTTTTACACTAGTACATATAGTCTATTCCGGGTATCTTTACACTTATTAAATTAAGCCTTTGAAAAATCACTCCATATATGACGTCTTGGATCCCCCCCCCCCCTTAAATAATTATTTCATGTATGATACGCCCTTTATACTTCTGTTAACATAAAACTACCTTGTTTTTGATTAAATTAATATTTTACTTAATATTTAATTTATAATTAACATGAATAAAACAGGGGGAGGGGGAAGGTAAGTGTGTAGGTTATGCCTAGTAAGAAATAGTTTTCATGAGAAATGTTATTAAACTGAGTACGAACGAACACGGTGCGTTGTCCCTTTCGTGTACTTTTATGGACTTGTTCAATCTTGTTTGCATGTGGCGGAGGAATATCCTTCAAGTAGAACTTATGTAGGGCTTCAGAAAAGTTGGAGGTAACCATGATTACACTATACACTTAATATAGTAACAGGAATTTCTTAAATGTATTTCTATTGCATATTCAAAAGGTTATACGTAACATTAAAGCTTATAATTACAGGTAAGCGCGTAGTTCGAACGTAAAGAACGGTGCCCTACACCTTCAGTGGTTCTTCAATAACGGTTTTTCATACCCGCCATTGGATTCCGAGGATATTTTATAGCTCCGCCATACAATATCAATGGTTCATAGAAACTTGATCAAAATACGAAATCATTTGGAAAATAACATTGATTATTATTTTTTTTCTTAAATGTGTCATTTTTATTTAAAAAAAATGATTTTTAATGTTTGTTCTTTTCATTCCTTTTTATTTATAACAAAAAGTAATTTTCTGCCACCACTGCAATACTGACTTCAGACTATTATGTAAAATCGCGACAAAAATATATAATTCGCTAAAAATAATTAGGCAAAATAAATTCCCCGTTCTGAAGCCTTGACAGGAAAATCCCCCTCCCTCACTCAAAACATTATTTTAAATTTTTGCATATTTCAATGCAGCATGACAGCCGAATAGTCTATGCAATTCGAACGTAGCATTAAAAAATAACTTCATGTACAGTGAGACATGTTGGGCAGTACATCACAAGCGGTTTATACTTCTAAGATTAACGTACCTCTACTGGTTAATGAAACTTGCAGCAAAGCGGCATTTCGGAACAAATGCTGGTAATGTTAGGCACTTTGCCAATACACAGGCCATTATGGTACTTATTGACCACTGTGTGTAAAAAAAACGTGAGAATTCTGGTAGTTATAACATTATACGAAATAGTACTTCTAACTAAGTTCACTATTTCAACTACATATCCATCGTGTGTTCCAGAAATTAAAAACGTTACGAATTTCTAAATACATCAGTTACATATTTCCAATACCGTAAATATCAGGATCGCGACTCCGTAGGAATATTTTCTGTGGAAATGCAACTGCAAGGACTACATAAATACATCTCATATCCATAATTATAGGCTGTTCACGGTGAACTGAGCAATTTTGAAAGCACTGCTTACGATGTATTTTATGCACTTTGCGTATTCTTCCGCCATAAGTAAATTAACATTGCCATAGGCCTCATCGCTTTATTCATGCTTCGGTCTTGTGAAACTGTGAAATCATTATAAAATTGAACATTTTACATATTTGGCAACACTTGCATTTTATGCAGAAATAGAAAAAAAAAATAGAAAGTAGAAGTAATCATTTTAGTTTTCACTAATATTTGCCTAACAATTCTACGCTAAGGCATGGAATTACTTTCCCTCCGTTGTTACCAACTTTGCTGGGCGCATGCCAATCAATGTGCCCGTTAAAATACATTAAGTTAGGGGCAGTGACATTTTTCGAAGGTTGATTTCAAAGTCCTCAATGAATAGTGACCCGAGTATATTACTGCAGGGAGTGAAGTAAGGATGGACGAATAGTATTTTAGGAACATTTTCCAAAAGCGAACTGAAATAAGGTAGACACATTGCACTTTGATTACTTACGCTAGATGTCTTCAGTATGTTGTTCGAGGAAGCTCCAACTGTAATTAACATAATGTGTATGCACTATCGCTAGCTTAGTCATTAACGGACGCATGCTTCCCGATCAATTAACACTCTGATAGGTACTTATTACGTCTGCCCCCCTCGACAATCGGATAATATCTCGCCCGTGTGCGGTGCTCGCCTAGCGGGTTCGATGTAAACAAAGTATCTGATGACCTACCTTAGGCATTCCAAGGCCGTGTGAACACGTGCGGACAAAGACCGCATACAAAATGTTAGGTTACCATTAATGATACCTTACATTTTTATTCAGCCGTTTTTTTAATGCTCCGAAGCATAAAAATGAGCAGATTTGTAAAGTATTTACTTTCTTAATAATATCACAATTTCACTTGGTCGACGCATGAGTAAAGTGAAGCAGCTCATGGCAATGTTAATTTTACGTAAGGCGGAAGAACACACAACGAGCATACAAATAGATCTTTTTACCGTGAGTAGCCTATAATACACATTTTCTCCTTTTTAAAAAATTCACATTCACTATAAATAAAATTATTTCATTTATATATAGAGCACAAGTATTATTGAAAGTTCAACTTAACCAAAAACAAGGTTATTTTATGTTGGCAGGGGTATAAAACACTTGTGATACACCACATGTATAGGAAACAACCAAAAACGTCGTAAATGAGGCGAATTTTTTTAAAGGTTCGTTTCAATTAAGTTTGAAGAAACCGCGAAGGGAATACATGTATTTACCAACCGCCGTTTATCAAACCAGGGCGGCTACACCTCCACTGGCTGAAAAGTGGACGGGGGAACCCGCCCCCCCCCCTCCTATCTCTTGTACAGAGTGCCTATGGTATGCAGAACGCACGGGATTATGGGTAAAACCTGACCGCACTTGAGGATGATTAGAAGGGGGGAGGGGGGGAAACTAAAAGGGCATATTTCTTTGACAGCTGGTCTGTACTTCTTTATTCGTCGTCTTAATGCACATTTGCACTGCGTGTAATCTTGCTCTCCGCTGGCATGGAAAACCCACCCAGCATGCCTGTCGTCATGGGTTTCTAGACGGCGATGCAAACTGGTTTACCGTGACCCTCATCGGGATTAGATATAGGCTATTCACGGTAAAGTGAGCACTTTTTTGAAGTCCTCTCATTTGGTACAACAGTCTATAAATATGTTTTATTTTTGTCATACGCGTTAAATTTCGAGTGCGGTAAAATGTATACACTGTGTTAATTACTTAAATGGGAATATTTATTTTTTTTAAACTTGGTGGAAGAAATACAAAATGGCTGATGGGGAGAAAAAGTAACCAGGGCCTCAGAAGTGCTCACTTTACCGTGAACAGGCTTTTACCAGTTAACTCGGCTGCCTAGTGGGAGGCCGGTAGGCCTAGTCCACAAGTAATACTGCTCGGAGGACGCCTAACTGCTGATTAGTGCACGCGATCCTCTGACGTCCCATGCCCCAAGGTCATTCGCCAACTTCGGTAAAAGTAAACAATGACGTATTGACATCGAAACACGAAGATTGGAAATATTAAACTCACTGTTTGTTCGAAGCATTCAACTTCGATCTAGTAACAGCGAAAACGAAACATTAATAAGTAACTATACAAAAATTTAGCGATTTCCTGACTAGAGAAAAAAAAAAAAACTATATCCAAATAAAGTTAAATGAAAGGAAAATCGAAACGTAATCCTTCGCATAACTCAAATTAGAAAACCAAATAAAATAAGCTAGAAATATCAATATTTACGAGTAATCACACCGATTAGAGTGCACTCTAGTTGCAGTGTCTAAAAGCTTAGCTTCGTAACTCGTTGAACATTGCTACATGAAGTTTTTCTCTGCAATTTTTAATGACCTGATACTTGCGTGGGTAAATTGAGATTTACAGCCTCGACAAGTACACAAACTCTCATTAATTTATTCCTGCTTGCTTTCTTGTATAGGCAGTTCGCGGTAAAATAAGAGTTTTTGAAAGCCCTGCTTAAGAACTGCTTTTACACACTTTGCGTATTCCTCCGCCTTATGTAACATTAAAATTGTTATGGACTTCATAACTTCATTCATACGTCGGACAAATGAAACTGAAATGATTAAGAAAGAAAATACTTTACAAACCTAGTAGTTTTTACACTTCGATGCACGAAAAAAAAAACAGAAAGCGAAAGTAATACTTAAAATTATCAGAAATGGTTACCTGACATTTTTTTATTCGACGTTAAGATAGGGAACTACTCTCCATCCATAATTACCAACTTCACTGGGCAAATGTCACTCGCCCAATAAAATACATGCATACAGGGGCAGTGCCTTTTTTCTAAGGTTCATTCTAAAGTGCCCGCTTTATTGTGAACAGCCTTTAGCAAGGTTATTCTCTTAAAAGTAATTATATGTCACGGAACACAGATCTGTAAACACAGCACCTGTCGATGTGATCAAATTATTTCATGGAAACAATCACGGTTAATGCAATGTATTTTGGGCTTATCTCCACGAAGCAGTAGCATACTTGAGATTTGAAGTACGGATTATTAATCACAGGCAAATATATCACGCCACCCAGGCACGTTAGTGTTCCATCTTAAATACTTTCTCCAGTATTCGTAACTAACTAGTGCTCAGGTCCGACTTAAAAACTATGCAGGATTCACTTTAGACCGTGCATCATATAGGCCTGTATGTGGTGGAACTGAACTCTACGGACAAAATTCGGCAGTTTATTCCTCATCGACCTACGGCCTACGTATATTCCGCAAGGGCGTAAACACGCTTGAAAGAGTAGCCGAAGCTGACGTTTATTGCTACAGTGTTAAAAATTTCCGTATATTTACGGAATGTTTTACGAAAATGTACAGTGTATGTAAGGAAAGGCAATCGATAATGAGGGAAAAAAAGGAGTTAAGTCCGTAAATACAAAATACGGAAAGTCTCTGTATTCCCTTCGGTTTCGAGTTACGGGGACGAACAATGCCGATTCTACGCGAAGCTTTCTTCGCCACTGTAACAAGAAAATCGTCGTTTCTGCGGCAGTAAAGGTTATCCACGCAACTATGGCATATTATTTTTAACATTAAAAAATAGGACCAGGCGTCTGTAACATTTGGCAACACTAAAAATACACTAAATTTAATATAAACTGAATTTTTGCCTTTGTTGTTTAAAATACAAGTTATACCACAATTATAAAGTGATAGTAGTAGGTGAATGGTTAGAGTTGTGGACTGTTTTGACTCGGGTTCAAACCTCGCTTAAATACAAACTATTTTAACTTTTTAAATATAATTTCTATGCACGGTATAACACCCACATAACATAAATTAAAAACATTTTCATTTTATCTTCCTATTTTAAACGGAAAGTACAGAAAACTAACTTGGAAATTAACGGAGAGAATCCGTGAAATTTTCGGGTAGTCCGTTTCTGAAAATCAATGTGTCCGTGATTTTACGGAGAGTTTACGGACACTTCTGGATAAAATTGTACCAGCACTTTTCCGTAAAACGAAGGAAAATTTTTTTAACAGTGTAATAGCACATCCAGAATGAGAGAGAAATCAGTTGAGTTTCTGGATACGACGAAGTGTAAACCATAATAAATTGGGTAAACCATAATCAATCCTCTTCCATAAAAACGGATGGGTTGGAAACCTATGTGTGCAATGGAATATGTAACTGTCAGATGTTTGTTTTGTTTCATACTGCGGCTCAGTAATCTACCGTACACAGTAAAAAAAAACCGTAGTGTCCTCTGGAGCTAAACAACACCTTTTTCCAGAAATTAATGCATTATTATCTATAGGCTGTTCACGGTAAAGTGAGCATTTTTTAAGGTCCTCCCAACAGGCATTAACCACTAATAAATATATCTTATTGCAGCCTCAGGCATTAAATTTTGAGGGTGGTGAAATGTATACACTGTGTTTATTGGTCACATTGCAAGGTTTGTATTAAAAAACCGCAGGAAGATGGAAATTGGACGAAAGGAAAAATTTTGAAGGGCCTTAAAAAGTGCTCACTTTATCGTGAACAGCCTATAACACTGCAGATGTTGTCATTCATTCTGTATTCATTTATAGAAAACGGCGGTGTTTTGCGCAGAAACACGGGACAGCTTTTTTTATTCACAGTGTAGGGTAAATTATAAAGCCGCGGAAAGAAACAAAAAATTTCGAACAGATAAATTTGTAAATGTATAATTGGGAGTCCAACCCATCCGTTCTTATGGAAAGGGGTTGATAACCCCACCCAGTTTTTTATGGTTTACGCTTAGTCGTTCAATAATGCATTATCCAGAAACTCGTCACTCATTCTGGATGTGTTACTAGCAATAAACGCCAGCTTCAACTATACTTTCAAGCGTGATTACACCCTTCCGGAATATACATAGGCTATAGGTCGTATACACTGTATATTTTCGACCTTATTTTTGATGAGGAATTAACTGCCGAAGTTTGTCGGTAGAGCTCAGTTCCATCCTGTATAGGTTTTTTTTTTTTTTTTTTTTGTGATTAACATGTAGCCGAATTTTGTCGGTCGAATTATCGTGTATACTAGCTGAAGCCGGCCCATGCCGAACAGCTCCCAAGGCAGATGAAACTACCAACTAACAACGATGTTCAGGAAGAACCACACAGATCAATGGACCAGTGCAACAGCACCTCGTTTTACGAGACAGGTCATCGCCTGACCGACACATTCACCAGGCTTTCTCGCGGTATATTCTCGAGTCCTACAGCTCGCGCAACGATGGCATTTTATACAACGACGAATTAAAGTGCGGCCGTTATTGCAATCTCGCAAGACGCGTTGCGCAAACTGAAGCACAGTCGCGTAAGCGTTCTTACAACAGTACATCTGCATATAACGGTACCAAGCTCACCAACTGCCTTCGAAATTGACCTTACATTAAACCGATTATGTGTTGTTCCTGTGAGCATGTACATTTTTAACATGTCGAAGTTCAAACAAAAAATTACAATGCGTCAATTATTTTTGTGACCGTGCTGTGGAAACTTTTCAGTTTTACATTAACCCGACGATTATTCGCGAGGCTCCGCCAGCCAACAAAAAAAATACTAGAACGAAACGTAACTTTGGATTTGTTGACCTTGCAACCAAATATATCTTTTCTCCTCTCGCCATTCGTATGTATATTTTTTTTTTTACAAAGATTACAACAGTAGGTATTACATTAATAATAGCTTCCTCATCAATCACAGTAACGCTAACATTGAAACACTCGTGTGCAAGAACGTGTGTGCTGGAACTTTAACTGTACTACCTCCTTGCGAATAATCAACATATTTTGTCTGTCGCACTTAAAAAAAAGTTCAATCATGGTTGAACGGGAAAAAGTGGCCGTTTGTGCAAGACCGAAACTAAATTTTAATGTCACAAGAGTCGCACACTCATCAACTTCCCACACATTTGTTGCATAATAATCGTATTTGTTCATAACCAATGAAGGAAGTTGCATTTTCTGGAAAAAAAAAAAATGGTCTTCTATTTCTCCTAGTTACTCTATAACTCATTTTTTTCCACCTGAAAAACGCTACATAATTGGCAAATACAGGAACTTTTTTTTTAAGTAGCTGTACAAGACTGACTACATGAGAGACTGTCGGCGTGTTTGTAAGTCTTAATTCACATCCCTGAGGCGGCGGATACACGGAAGAAGATAGTGAAGGGTTTGAGGGGCCTCACAGATTCTACACGAAAACGCTTTTTTTTTTTAAAGATGTTGATTAAATCTATTTCTTTTGGAGATACGTTTCTAATAAAAACCTTAAAGTACCCATCAACAATCACTGACGTTCGGCGCTGCTTTATATCTTTGTAAATACACATAACCTTACTGAATACTTAACACGTAGTTTATAAATCGAACTTAATTTCATATTGTGGTCTCGAATGTATGTAATAAATCCACGTAACAATTTTACGTACTATCGTGAAGCCAGTAAACCTGTGAAATCTGCTACAGTAACGTCAGAAACGTTTCTGCTGACCGATTTCGTATTCTTCGCCATGGGTTGGGAATTTGTTGCATCCATTTCAACCAGTACTTATTTCATTGGATTCGTCAATGTTACAAATAATTTCGCGTGCGTTCACAAATACAATCGTGGCCAATGAATGAGTTATTTGAAGAGGTTTCATGACAAAATAAATGGCAGCCTGTCACGTGTGCAGCACGCAATTTTTGTGGCAGTATTGTATACGGTTTCGTCGGGATTTTCGTCAATCCGGATGACGTTCGCGGTGAGGTAATCCATACAAACGTTAAGGGCACGGCTATTTATTTATTTATTTCAGTTTTTATTGCACTGGTGAAGTAATGCTACAAATATACTGTCTTACGCTAAACCAACTTGAATGCATTAGTAAACAAACGTTAAGCAGAAAAATCATTGTAATAAATAAACCGAAATAATTCCAAAGGAAAGTATGAGGTGGTATTTAAAATTAATCTACGGCCAGTTAACATCATAAACTGAGAAACCAGGACACGGTCGAATTTCAAAGGCATTAAAATTATAATGTCACGATATTTTTAACTGCACATACAGACTCACGAAGCATGAAAAATTCACTAAGAATTTAACTGACGTGGAGATCAAGACGTATCAACATAGAAATGTAAGTATATCTGAGGAAATAAATTGACAAAATCCGAGAGAGGGCGTAGAATAATTTTTCATTTTAAAATACACACAATTTACACTAATTCATTACCATAGTTATTTCCCACAATAGTGTTATAACAGCACAATAATGTCAAAGTATACCATATTTTTATTGTGCAGATAGTTTATTAATAGTTTAATGCTGTATTTTTCATTATATCTATTCCTTCAATTGTACAATGGGTTTAGTGACAGAGAAAGCAGGCATTGCCTTAGATGAACCCGCATTAATAAATTAGCTTGTGTAATCATCTGCACATCATTCTGGTGTAGTGTGACCGGGTATATGATGTATTCCCTTATTAGTACGCAAGAGATGCATGTTTAGAACGTTTACAAAAGTGTGTGATTCATAGTGAATTTACACGACAAGAAATAAACTTGATTTTAGTGAAGTAGTGATTTATTAGCAAATAAGCCCTTATTTAATTTAGGCACATTTTAAAACCATACGTTTAATTTTATGAATTATATATTCGAATTAGTTCAATTTAACATTTCTTATTATTCTTTTCTCTTTAAATTGTATTGGCCGAATGCCTTACGTACACAGCATGAAATAAAATACCACCATTTACTGCACACCAACACGTCGAGGATGTTACACGACACGTAAAGCTAAGGCCATGAACAGTTTCATAAGAATGCCTTATTTCATTCCGATACGGTTAACTTCCACGACGTACAAGTTTGTTTTAATCGTAAACCGACCTTTAGGCCGGGTTCATAAACAACGCAACAAACGTAAGAACGCGACACAACGCAATCGTATTGCGGTCGCAGTACGCAAGACGTCACCAACATTGCAAAATTAAAATACCAAACAACTACAAAAAAAACTTCCATAATGCTTTTAAGTGAGCGCCCACCCCCCCCCCCCCTTACGTATTTGTTTAGTGTACATGCTTCTTAAACTTTTTAAGATTTTTTAGATACTGGTACATAGTTTTTAAAGGCCTGAAAAACTAATTTCTAAGGACACTTTTAAATTTTCTCAGCAAAATGGAAAATCAACTAAAATACTCTTTATTTATGACTAACCATTATTGTACTGATATATTAATTGTACAAGCTAATAATACAATTACAACAACAACTGAAAACCACAGTTTTCTGTACGAGTGTAAAACGTTTTGTGACCGAAAGGTCACTGCTAATTTAGAAGGCGCAGAAGGCACAAGAAGTTGGAAGCCAGGCAACTTTCTCGCTGCGTCCTTGCTATAAACTGTTCCTTAGAAATACGTGCGTTCAACTGCTTGCGTCTTTGCGTCTCCTGGCGTAGTTTGCAAACCCGGCCTTCAGCTACGCCAGGCTGCAGGTGCGGCTTTCGTAGCCCTACCCTAGCTGAGAGAAAGAGAACTAGTTGTTGCCAAGACATTTGCCCACTACTGTACCCAAATGCCCCTTCAAGGTCAGAACTTTTAAAATTCTGAATATTTCTGGTGGTTCCTTTTGTCAGGCCTGGCTTCCTCGCCTCTACCCATCCCCAAGGCCCCTGCCAAATTTCCTTTTTCTTTCTTTTTTTTGCACCCTCCCCTGGCCGGCGGAGCGGTTTGGAATAGGTCGAATTTCTCTGTGGGAAATGACAGTAGTAGTGAGCAGATGGCTAGGAAGAGTAGAAGTAAAAGGGGGTGGGGGGGAGTAGGGGTAGTGGAGGTGACCGAAGGGTGGATACGGTCAAACCCTTTCCGAGCTTTACAAACTCGCACCCCCTGAGCGATGCTAGTCCACGAACGTGGGAGGGAGGGAGATACAGTCAAGCACAAGGGTTGTTACGGCGGATTCACACAATATGCGCGCCACTGGCTCCCACGCACCCTCACGGATGGGGTTGGGAAAGGAAGGGTGGTCGCTCGGAGCACGGGAGGAGTTGCGTCCGGTGGCCAACTTCCATATTTCTGTAGGGGAAAAAAACCCTGGCAGATCTGGAGAATTCAAGGAAGACTGAACATTTTATTTCTATTATCAAATTATTGTACGTTGTGTCTTCCAGGAGTCTTCATTTACCTGGAATATACGATATACAAGTGGGCAGTGCATAGGAATATCTTGAGACAGATATTAAAGCATACACGTGCATTTATTGCGTGTGATTATCTCTTTGTAGGTAATTGTGTAGGCTGGGCTCTCTCTTGTGGGGAAAACAATATGATTTGGCTCAGTCGTAAGCAAAGTTTTGGGAACCTCAACACTTAAAAAGCACACGAAGTATCTATTTGTGTAGGTACGTATGTATTTACCATATAAAAACCTTTCAGATGGGTGTGTATGCATGTGTGTATATCACACACACACAGATACACCTATATGGAGGTAAGCAACCGTAAGTAGTAATAAGTAGTATTTCAATATGGAAAAACCAAATATTTTATACATTTTGTATACACTACATTTTTAATAAGCTAATATTACAATCTTGAAGAGTTTTGTAACCCGATTTAGTGCCTTTCTTTCAATAAAGTTGGCAACGGTGAATACGGATAGCTGGCGATCAGAATGCCACGCTCCGCAAGGAGAAAGATTGCGCAGCGTATTTCGTCGATAACACACCGAGGTTCATCAACTGACTGATGAGGGAAGAGGGGGGGGGGGGAGCGGAAGACTATCCGTAGGCATACCGTGGGAAGATACTCCACCACACACGCCCAAAGTTCACACCTCCACCTCCAGGGTTGCCAGATTGGCCGATATCCCGCCTGTTCGGATGTTATTTATGGCTTTATTAAGTGGCTATGCTAATGCAAAGTTGCTTCTCTTGCACTTTACGGTGTCGGACGACAAAAAATTAATCATTTTATTTTTGTACCACACACTGTTCAACCTGTACACATTGTATTTGATGGCATGTTCCTCGAATATAAACGTTCTACATTTTAATTTTTTGAAATAATTCGATGTCAAATACAATTATTTTTTTTCTGCTGCCATAATAAATATACAAACTAAGTTGTACAAATGGAAATAAAATTACAAAGTAAACTAATGCCATTGGTTACCGTGTGGAGAGGCGTGTAGGGAGTTTTTTTTACAGGGTACACAATTTATACTAACAAACGTAACTCTCCCAACTTTGCTTACCGTCGAGATGTATTTACCGATTTATAATACCTAACATTTATTATGGGCTACCGTGTCACATATATGTCATCGCCAAATAACAGTTGAGACATAAAAAAAATAAATTTTAAAATACGCAAAAAAAAATTTTTTTACAAATTCTTTTCAGATATCTATGTACTACATTTCAGTTCAGTGCTGTACAAACTACAACGACGCGACACCACAGGATGGACTTGATGATCTTATAAAGGCTCCTTGTTGACTACGAAATAATAAAAAGGGCGCAAATCTGTAAAGTGATGTGTGTGGTTGAATGTGTTGATGTACTCTAGCAATCGTGTGCTATGCATACTATCATTTTATTATTAGCCTATTGTATCCGATTGCTGAGCAAAGGCCTCCACCTCTGCCTCCCACTTGTCACGGTCTTGAGCCAGATATTTAAAATTTAAAGGTAACATACAATTACAAATAATTCCCCCCCCCCCCGTGCGTTGTACCACCCCTATACGTTAAGTGTCTTAAATGGCACGACGTGTGACTACGGCTTAATGATTATACCCAAAACTTAACTGAAGATTTGTTTTTGACTTTTAAGTAGTCGGGTTTTAGTTTTTATAACTTTAGTTTATATTCGAATTAATTAAAAATAAAATATTGTAATTTATAGGCAGCTTATCAGTGAAGGTTCAATTAAACCACAAATAACGTACGGCATTGAAGAATATGTTACCTGTCAAAGACGATGTGTCCGGAAAACTAAAATACAATACGCAGCTTAGTTGCTTCACCACGTATTAATATAACATAGATATCATCTTAATGTATATTAATTTTTATTAACTGTTATTTTATGTTCGCTAATAGTTTGTTCCTCTGTATCTCACACGTCCTACATACAATACTAACATTGTAACATTAGTTTACTTAAACGGGAAAAAAATTGTTCTCTAGCAATAAGTAAGGTTTCGCCATAGTTTGCGGGAATGTTAATGTCCGCCATTTTCCTGAAGCTCGTGGATACGGGCCAGTACAGTTCAAATATTTCTTGAGGTCTGTTACAAACTTGGCCCTTGTAGTTTTACAAGAGATATGTACTGTTATAAGCATTTGTAAAATTACAATTTCTCAGTAAAATTACAAAAAAAATTTCACAGTGTTGTCGGCGAGTTTGCTCGGGGATCTCCCGTTCCCCCCCCCCCCTTGCATTCCGGCGCTGCTCCATACTCGCCTCGCTTCACCCTCATCGGCTCTCAAGACCTCGATACTAAGCGCCGCTTCAATCTCTTCACTCGCCTACGAATTTTAATTTACCCGCAATCATCAATGCATTAAGAATTCTCAGAATTTTTTTTTTTTTGTAGAAACGTGGCTCGGGCAAAGATGTCGAATTCGGAGCCGAGTTCAGCCGCATCTCAGGACATCAGAGAGGCCAGAGGAAGAGGTGATGGTGGGCAGGCCATCTGCGGTTCCAGGACAGGATGTTTTCTGAAGAGGTAATGGCTTGATGGGGAGGGAGGAAGGGAGGGAGTGTAACAGGGTGGTGGGAGGGAGGGGGGAGGCAGTCAATATGGGTTCTTTTACCCCCGAATAATGCACCGAGGAAGAGAGGCTGAAAGGGCGAATAAGAAGGATTTTTGGGGTGATGCAGGGGGGAAGGAACCAGAAAGAAGGGAGGTTCGCCAAAGGGTTTCCTTCGTTTTAACATGGCAGCTTTCAGAAGGGAATTCGCAATGGCTACGGGGCCTTCTGGTCAAGATAACGTCCACAAAGAGAGCTGAGAGTCGCGGCAGGACCGACACACACAGTCGTAAGGGCGACTTTGTTACGTAGTCGACATAAGGACACGATAACCACCACCGAAGGATATAGTCCATACCCGGTTCCTTCGCACTTTTTTTTAAATCAAACATTTGAAAAATCACCCCTACGCATAACATTGATTATTTCCTAAATCACGGTTGCCACCTTTATTCCATTGCAAAATTCCCTGATTTCCAGACAAAAAAAAATCTTTTTTTCCCCTGGCCTTTTCTAATATATATTTTTTTCTGCAATGATTAGCGCCTTTGAATTATAACATACTTTTACACCAAAATGCTTATCTCATCATGCAAAATTAATCACCACATATATTGCAGACAAAAATGCTTAAGCAATTAGTCCACAATCATTAAAACAATGTTATATGATTCTGGCAACGGTGCAGGATTAATGACAGAACTGCCAAATATAGCATGCATATCACAGAATTCCCCGACATTTCTCTGTTTTCCAGGTTTTCCAGGCCTGTGGCAACCCTGTAAATATGTCGTGCATCACAAGCGTTTTGTACGCCTGTTAAAATAAAAATACTCTGTTTTTGTTACATTGAATTTATGATTAATATGAATAAAAATAGGGAGAAATATGTGTGCTGGTAATGCCTAGTAAGACATAGTTCTTATGCAATATTTCATTACACTGAATGCGCACGAATGCAGCGCGCCATCTCTTTGGTGTAATATTCAAGACTTGGCTACGGTTAATTCTACTCAGGTTAGGAACAGAACGAGTTTTCTTATGGGAGAGTTTTAAGCTTACTTAATTACGTAGATATCCTATATTTGATTTACGATTGTTGCAATTATTTTGTTTTTTAACTTAGAAAATGAACTACTTCGCGTGATAAAAGTAACTATATAGTCCATTCACTGTTGCTTCCAACTTTTCTGAAGCCCTGTTTATGTTTAACTTCAAGAATATTCCTCCGCCTGATGCAAACAAAGCTTAACCGAGTCTAGAAAAATTACATCCGAGGGACAGCGCACCGCATTCATGCGCAATCAGTGTAATAATATTTTACATAAGAACTATTTATTACTAGGCATTGACAACACACACATTTTCTCCCTATTTTTATTTACATCAATTATAAAAATAAATATTATATTTTATAAGTAAAATATAAGTAAACTAAGTAAAAAAATACGATATTTTTATGTTAACAGAAGTTTATAAAACACTTTTAACACACGGCGTGTTTTGAAGACAACCAAACTCGTCATACATGGGGTGAGTTTTCAAAAGTGTGAATTGAACTTCGAATACGCTATATGACAAAACGAACGAAGTTTTTGTCTGGAGTACAAACGATTTAACATTGTTCGTATAGCACATGAACTCTAAGACTACGTAAGCGTGATGTTAATTCAATATAAAATTATTAAAATTAGTATCAAACTGAATAATGAAAATTAACCTAGGAATTTTACCTAACATTTTCAGACGTACAATACGTATCGCATAATTAAGGTTTCCTGATGCATATTACGGTTGGTCAAGAGTCGATATAGTACAAGGCGATAATATGCACAAAAATATCGTGTAGAAACATGACATATTAAGACGTCATTACATGTTTAAGAATAGCGAATTTCAGACGTACACGTAAAAAAATTAATTGCTGAAGGGCGTCCAGGTGACTAAAATATTTTTCAATGTTTTCGGGATATTTTACGGTTTTGTGGCATACCAATAAAAATTTTCATAGAAAAAATATTGACTTTACCGAGAAATAACTCTGGACTATTTTTATTACACTTATAAGCATTTTAACCTTAAATCTCACACAAAACTAATTTCGAAAATTCATTTCAATATACACGCTACTTTTTTTTAAATTTATGATAAAACTAGGGCCAAAACACATCATGAATTTCCATGAAATTTCTTTGCATTATTCTGGCAACTTTTCAATTATTTTTAACCGTAGGCGAACATGTGAACTATGCAAAATTTTGAAATATGAGAAAATATAATAATATTCGTATAATTCCGTTATTTAGATTTCGTGAATTACACTGTCACTTTGTACTTTCATCAATTATTTCATCTCTCACAAAATATTTAATTATAAGATATATGGAAAGCTTTTTAAAATCTTAATATCCTTAAACAATTCTGCCGTGTATGTTTTGGAACGCAATTAAAGGGAAAAAGACTAAAATTACACTTACGAAGATATTATTTTCTTTCTATTATAAACTCGCAGATACATAAGAGAGTCTCAAGAAAAGGTATTATTGCAGCACCCGAATTTCGCGAAAAGATTTCATAACCAGTCGTATTTCATAACCAGTCGTATTTCATGACACTTTAGCTGAGATCCACTTCACTGATTGGGTTATTTACGTGTTATTAGTCTTAGGTGTCTGCTCGCGAATCACAGATTGGCTAACCCAGTAAAAAAAAAAAAAATGTTTTCTCACAAAGACACGGGACCAATAAGCACAAGAAAACTGCAAATGCGGGTATTGAAGTCTAACATGCGCGGAAATCTTTTCGCGAAATTCGGGTCTCCATAGGTTATTATGTATTCGATCCGCGCGCGCAGTCGGCCTTGATACTTCTCTCACACACGAACTACGACACAGGGAGTGGTTTTCCACATATTAAAAATTTCAACAAAATAATTATTGAACTTATTATATCAATTAATTGATCCATTTAGATTTTAGAATTTTAATTAAACTAGCATCGCACAATTGAAATTTACATTAATATTTTACGGGAATTGTTACGAAATAAGGTTTTCTTATAAAATGATTTTGTGGCACAACTATCACTATATTAAACTAACAAATCAAACATTTCCGAGAAGGATTTCCTGGATCTCTATAGGTGGATATCGGCGAATGTCTTTGCGACTCTCCGTAATTACGAAGGCTGCGCACGGCTATGCCTCTTATGCAGAAATTATTACTTTTCGTGTCATAATTTCAGTTTATGAGTAATTACCGAGAATCACCGACTACAGAAAACATACATTTTACGAGCTGATTAATATTTCTCGTACTTCATTTTATTACAAGTTGATTGGTAGTTGTAAAAAAGGCAGAAACGCAGGGGTCTAGCCATGGTCAGAAATATTTGGGGTTTGTAACACCCCACCCCCTTCCTATAGCCCATTAGGTTTTCCATTAGTATTAAAATTATTAATAATCCTTCCGCTGTAATAAAAATATGCAGTTTCTGCTCACTGTGGTGTATGTTGTTATACTATGAGTTAGGTAATTTTCTCCTGGAATTTGTCCTCCATCCCTCCACTTCAGTCTACGTAACCCCCCCCCCCCCCCTAAATATTTTTTCAATGGTGCGTGTGATTTTACTTTGATAGTATGGACTTCATGTCTGTAGTACTAAGTGAGGCAAATAGCAAAATTTCTATAGTAACATTTATTTTTCATCCCACTTCACAAAACCTTAAAATGGCGAGAAATTAAATCATCCGATATAGTTGGTGACCGCTAGTCTTAAAGTGAACCTTCGCAATATTTCTGCCAGATCCTTATTAATGTGTAGTGTGTGGGGGCGCCATTTTCCTGGCTGTTCTGGCTCTTTAAGATTATCTCTACAGTTGTCCCAAAGCAGTGGGGCTGGAACGTTTTTCACGTTGAAAGGATACGCGATATCGATTAGGATACGCGATATCGATTAGGATACGCGATATCGATTTGCAAACGTAAGTAAATTTTTTAGATTTTCAATGGTGTGACGGCCTTTAAATAGCTCCGCGACGCTGACGGAAAACGCAGCTGGGATCGAACCCGCAACCTCCAGAACGCGGCGCCAGGCGTACCACCACGATGACCCAACAACACCCGCTCCCGCGCGAAACTAGAGCAGCAAGGTTGGCAACCGGTTCGGCGGGCTCGATCTCTGAACGGGCGCCGTAAATCTGCGGCATTTGCAAGCGTGCTTGCAAGCCCCCGCCCACCGCGGCCAAGTTCCAGCTGGCTCCCCGCCTTGCAAGTTATCCGCCCGCCGTGAATTTCCATCGTGTGTGCGTCAAGTGCCACGACGCTGCGCTGGTATATAAACACTTCAGCAGGCTATAGGCTGTTCACGATTGCGCCGGGACGTGCAGGGCGTCCTGACCTCTGGGCTATGTGTTCTTTGCGGTCTGGTGAGGGAAACTTCCTCAGCCCGCAGAGAGATACAACTGCTGCAACCGTATGGGTGGTATAAGGGCCATCACAAGGGCCCGAGCACACCCCCCGCTCTGAGCTTCGGCAATGATGAGAGAGGCTGTTCACGGTAAAGTGAGAACTTTTGAAAGCCCTCTCATTTAGAATAATATTAAATAAATATATCTTATTTTAGTCTTAGACGTTAACTTCCAAGTGAAGTGAAATATACTCACTGTGTTTATTACTTACATGACGATGTTTATTTAAAAAGGTGGTTAAAGGATTTAAAAAATGACTGAAAGGAACAAGTAACTAGGGCCTCAAAAAGTGTTCACTTTACCGTGAACAGCCTATACCAGCCGAGGTTACGATCAGAGAAAAAACGTTAAGGCTGTTCAAGTGCTTAAAATTTTCTTCTTGAAGATATTTTGCGGTTTTTGATACTATATCAATAACTATATGACAAAAATGACAAACCAGTTTGAAAATAACTCTCGCGTACTTTTTTAGTAAAATTATCAGCATTTAAAACCCGAATAAACCCACAGCTGCGCACCCATGAATCTGACTCTCTCGCACAACCGGTATGGCGCTAGGCCTCAGACCAGACTCCTGTGGTTCGACCATGCTTTACAAGCCTCCTCGTGATGGTCTGCCGGTTTCTGTAAGGTCTGCGAAAATACCCATTTCGTTTTCCCTTTCTTATTACCGTGTATCCTTTCGGCCGGTGGCGTGTTGTGAAACGTTTGCGTGGTAAGCTGGTGCTTGCCCACTGCTGTACATTGTCAGTGCAGCCTAGGGAAGTTGAATGTATCTAGCTAGGCCACTCACAAGCGAGCAGCGAGGAACTTATTACACACGTCCTGGGGCGTCATCTGCAGAGCTACGTTCTAATTAACAAGGCAACAGGGCACAGCACTCAACCAACGCCAGTTTACCTTGCAACAGGGCACAGCACTCAACCAACGCCAGTTTACCTTGCAACAGGGCACAGCACTCAACCAACGCCAGTTTACCTTGCAACAGGGCACAGCACTCAACCAACGCCAGTTTACCTTGCAACAGGGCACAGCACTCAACCAACGCCAGTTTACCTTGCAACAGGGCACAGCACTCAACCAACGCCAGTTTACCTTGCAACAGGGCACAGCACTCAACCAACGCCAGTTTACCTTGCAACAGTTCACCACACACCACGACTTTCTTCACACTTAAAAAAATAAATAAATAAAAGGAGTTCCAGTTTGTACGTACATACATCATACTACACCGTAAAACAAATTTAGTAATAATTAACCGCTATACCGTTGCCCGCATTCTTGTCGTAATGCGCGCAGGACACAAATATCAGTGGACACCAATTTACTGGAAGTTTGTGTCGATGCACTTGTGGAGTGTGGACTCACATTTTTGTTTTTGCAGCCATGCAACAAGATACGTCTTGTCAGACCACAATCTCGGCGACGCGCTGAATCTTTTTAGAGTTGGATGCGTCACGATTGCTTGAATTGCTGACAGCCCAACGAGAAATTTAAAAAACAGAACTTCAAATTTTATTCAGTACAACTCGCCACACAGCATACACTATGTACAAACGCTTCAACGCGCTGCTTTCGAAGTAAGAAATCAGATTAGATTTATTTTGTCATTCGTTGCCAACACACACTTCATCAAGGGGGGGGTTACCCTTATCTTGGATTTACGCGTTTCCCTCCATAACATAATTTTCGGAGTCCGTACTTAAAAACCAAGCTAGTCAAGACATAGGGAACATCTTAACTGTTATTTGGAAATCCGGCGAATTTTTCTTATATTATTAGTTTCAAATTTGTAAACGTAATCAAATATGAACAAACTATTTAACAATGTAAATTCCACATGGGAAAATAAAGGTATAATTGAAACCATGCTAATTTTTTAACAAATTCGCTCGTTAAGTAATCGTCCATGTCACTGTCTAACTTTGATTTTTGTGTCTTGTCTCAAATTTTCACGACCAGGATTTGTAAGAAAAATGAAAGATGCAATAGATACTTCCCCCTTAAAGTACGCTATCCCCCTTAAAGTACGCTATCTGCCAAAAAGTAATTGGGCACCTGTCCACAATGTTTGCTCGGTGGTTGTCACCCCGTTAGAATCTCGTAGGGCCACCTCTCGCGGCTATAACAGCAGCCATCCTGCCTGGCATGCTCTCTACGAGTAAACATTGTTGTCGGAGCACCACTGCATAGTATCCCTTGAAACATGGCACCTGGCATTGTCATCCTGGAAGTAACACGGATCCATTCCGTAGAAACGCCACAATGTTGGGAGCATTTCATTATCCAGAATGTTACAATAGGCCTCTGTGTTCATGCTACCACGGACAAACACCAGCGGTCCTACGCCGAAGGCCGTGAAACACAAGTCAACTGACGTACTGAATTACCTATCTTCACGGGTGCCCAGTTACTTTTTGGTAGATAGTGTAGATCAGGCAATGTATTCCTGGAATGAATGTAGTTTATTGTCTTAAAAAAAAAAATAACAAAGATCTGCTCGTAGTGGCGGACAGATATCTGAGAGGGATCCAAACTAATGGAGAACTGTCCTTCCAGCGGCCATGCATCGGGAATTGTCGTGGCGGATGGTCGAATGCGAAATGAAGAATAACAACGTTGACAATGAACTGCAAGTGGCGTTATTAATGGTCTATTCTGTCGCCTCACAATCGCCTGCCTGGTCTCATGCACTAAAGATGAGATCGATTGATATTCTCTTCTCCCAATGATGCCACCCACCACAGTTCGAAATTTCTGTGTACACAGGAGGCTTTCACGGAATATTACGTACATTTGATAGAGGCTGTTCGCGGTAAAATGAGCACTTTTGAAAGCCCTGCTTACGATATACTTGAGTGCATGTTGTGTATTGTTCCGTCTTGTGCAGAATTAACATTGGCATGGGCATCGTAACATTACTCATACGTAGGTCAAGTAAAACTGTGGGATTATTAGGAAAGTAAATATTTTCCAAACCTCCTCATTTTTACACTTCAATGCATTAAAAATAAACAGATAGCGAAAGAAATAATTAAGTTATCACAAATAGCTACCTAACGCTTTTTATTCGACGTTAAAATATGGAACTACTTTCCATCTATCGAAACCATCTTTACTGAGCGAGTATCACTCGGTGCGTAAATTAAATTATATGCAGATGGGAGCAGTGACGTTTTTCGAAGGTTGATTTCAAAAGTGCTCCCTTTATCGTGAACAGCCTTTACATAGAAACACGGTCCGTAATTAAGAAAAAAGGAACCGGGTTTCGGGACCGAATAATTGAGTGGAGAGATTTGGGCGGCTCTTAACACCGAGGTCTTAAAAGACGATGAGGTTAAAGTGAGGTGAGTATGGAGCAACGCCGGAACGAAAGGCCGGGTGAACGGGATATCCCCGAGAAAACCCGCCGACCAGCGACATCGTCCGGCACGATCGTCACATGCGAAAATCCGGAAGCGACCCCGCCGGGAATTGAAACCAGTTCTCCCTGGTGGGAGTAACTAAGGAAGAGGCTTGTTCAAAATAGAACCCTAGTTTATCGTTTGACAAAACGATATATCGAAAGAAAGTTATCGATTTTCGGTACATCGGAATGCGATATTTTATGTTTTAAGGTGGCCGCTTGGTTGAAGTAATTTTGCTCGTCTGAGGCCAAAAAGCATGGGAACACTAGGGGCGACCGGAGACACGTACATCAGCTCTCTCATCGCCTCTACAAGCAAATCACTGAACTGGCGCGCAGTCTTGCCGTCGATGATGCGCCTCTACGAGACTTTCAGCGGAGACCCTACCATTTTATGACGTAATAAAAAAAATTAACGTCAATAAACGTCAATATTCCTTCTTTTTTTTTTTTTTTTGTACCGGAATGTTCATACCTAATACTGACCGTGAAAACACCCGTTTGATCCATTTCCACTATCACAAAAACATGCTTTAGAGAGAAATGGAGGAACTGAAAAACGTATACAGATGCGTAACGTTTCTTAAATATAATTCGTAAGCAGACCTCACTCAGACACGTTGGACGGTTTTTTAATAAAACGTTTTCTGCTGGAGCTCAGCAAACCGTTCGGCGGCCTACCCAGCCGGCCACCTTAAAGTATTCTACAAATGTAAAATTGCTTGTAATAATACATACTGAGGACACGAGGCATTGCAGAAAGTTGTGGCGGCTGTTTTTGTTGCATGTTGCCAAAGTAAACACTAATTATTTAATTCAATTTTTTTTTGTTTTCAAAACATTAAAAGAGCACTTTAAAAATATTTTTATTTCCGATACCTGGGAAAAGATACTGATATCGATAAAATATCGTTTAAATACATCGACGATATATATCGATATATCCTTAACATACTATCGTAATTTCGATATATCGACATCCCTACTAGCAGTTCCATTCTCACTGGCCTCGGTCGTGCACTGGAGGAGTGGTTTGATTCCGGAGCGCTGAGGTAATGCGAAATGTCGTCACGTGAACTGGGTCCCGCACATTTTGGTGACTCGACAAACTACGAAACCCGTTACTGATTACATCAGCGAGTGAATGTTTCTGTTGTTTGCAAACATGCTTGTGGCCTACTTCACGGGTATAGGGCATTCACGGTAAAGCGAGCACTCTTTAAAACCCTCCTAGCAGGCATATTCATATATATATTTAAAGAGTGCTCACTACATGGTTAACTTTCGAGAGCTATAAGATGTATCAACTGTGTTTATTGGTCACATAGTAATTTTTATAGAAACAATTGGCGAAAGGATACAAATGAGCTGAAAGGAACTTTCACGCAGTGCCTTAAATGTGCTCAACAACCTGTATGCGGTGTTATGCGAGTGTTACGTAATTGTGAGGACAAGTGTCAGTTCTACAGCACACGGCGCAACTCACTCGACTATTTATGCAAATTCAGCCCCGCACGAAATCTACGCCAGTGATTGTGGTGCACCCTAGAAATTTCTAGATTAAGTTTGGTTGCGTCCTGCTACTACAGTAGTAGCAGGAATGACACAATTCTTGGTTGCGTTCTGCTACTACAGTAGTAGCAGGAATGACACAATCTTGGTTGCGTTCTGCTACCACAGTAGTAGCAGGAATGACACAATCTTGGTTGCGTTCTGCTACTACAGTAGTAGCAGGAATGACACAATCTTGGTTGCGTTCTGCTACTACAGTAATAGCAGGAATGACACAATCGCCTGTTTGACTTGTATGCCTCGCAAGTCCGACACGACGGAAAGCAGAAATAGAATCTGATTTTGTCGGGCTGTCGGTGCTACGATTTTGTCGAACTGACGTCACAGTGGCCTTGCTTTTCGCTGGCTGCTACTCATATTGCGTCGTGTCGGGGTTGTCGTGTCTGCTTCGTCGGGGTATTGTTACACTTAGTTTAACTTGCCAAACGGCAGCGAAACTAACGAGGAATATCCCGTAACTCCCAATAACTGGCCAGACCTGACGTCGTGCAGCCAATAGGCGACCCGGGTTCGCTTACATCAAAGGAACCGCTTACCTACTCTGAAGCTGTATCACCCCTTATACAGAAATTATTCGCTTTAGTGTCACAAAATAAGAGCCATAATAGAATCATTACATTTCACAGTCATGTGCATATTTTGTACCTGATTGTTAAGGGTCTGATGTACTGCGATGTACTGAAACGTTTTCTGTGAAATCGTTGCATGCGCGTAAACGCGTGTCTCTGTAAATAAATGTTCAGGGAATACCAAGTTTTGCCAGAACGGATTAAAAAAAAAAAAACATTTTCTATCTCGCTATCTTTTACTTTTATCATATTAAGTGTATTAATGGAGAAAAAAAATCGCCAAAGTTGTAAAATATAGAATTTTTATAGCTTGCCTATGAAGTTCCTTTAAGCGGTAAGAGAAAAGTACGATTATACGCAGGTAGTTTGATCTGTGGACTTTCATCGCGTGTAATAAAACCCCACAGTTACAGATCTAGTTTACACAATACAGCGTTCGGACGGAAACACTGCACGCCTTGCGCGTAGGAGCGATGAGGCACTAGGCGTGCGTGTTAGTGTCGCCCGTATCGCTCCCTCGCTTCTTGACCTTGGACGTCCAGCTACACAGATGTTCTCTGGTGGTCATTAAAAGGTGAGAATGAATTATATACATAACATTTTGTACTCTGTTAATATTTGTATAAATACCCATTAATAGTTCACATATTATGCCCGTTAAGATGAGCAAAGTAATTAGCTAAGCTTCTATTGAAGCATTTTAAAATAAATCCTCGTTAATTTAAATTAGGATGAAATAAATGAAAAATTAAATATGGCGGATAAGACGGGCTCTGAACCGGCGCCTACGTGTCAATATCTAATGAACAGGGTTGCCACCATTTTTACATTGGAAAATTCCCTGACATATCACTGATTTGCAGACAAAAATAATTTTTTTTCCCTGACCTTTTTCTAACATTTTTTTTTTCTGTAAGTATTGGCTCCTTTGCATTTTTACACGCGTTATACCAAAATTCTTTTCAGATCTTACAAAATTGCTCACTACATAGATTGCAATTTAAAATACCTAAGCATTTAGTCCACCTTCATTAAAACAATTTTATATGATTCTGGCAGAGGGGCACGATTGATGGCAGAACTGCGAAATATATCGTACATATCACAGAATTCCCTGACATTTAACTAACTTGTTTAAAATTCCCTGGCATTTCCCAGACAGTTTTCAAATTCCCTGACATTTGCCTGTTTTCCAGATCTGTCGCAACCCCGCTGAAGGATGTATGCAGTTGTGGGAAGTGATGATTTTTTCTTTCAAGTGCTGACTTCACTTCACAGTGCACAGCACTTAGTGACCCAGACAGACGCTCGTCTTGAGAGCGGACGTAGTCTAGTCTAGTCTAGTCTAGGTCGCGCATGGGCGGGCTCGTTGCGCAACCGGCGGCCCAGGTACGTTTCCGCTATGAATTTCAAATTCCTGCCGTGAAAAGAGCGACGATTACGAGCCGAGGACGTCCCGACCCGCGCAGCTTTGTGGTTCGGGGACCGCTTACAGAGCTCGTCTCTAGAGTAGAGCGAGCTCCACTTCCGCACAACCGACAACAGGTGACTTATTTACAGGAAGCAACTTGTAAAACCACCCGCCGCAAATATACGATTAAAACGGCGCGTTTTTATTTTGAAGCGAGATTTATTTTGAAGCTAAGCTTTTATTTCCCTCCATAGTGTGAGCATTTTTGATGGTTACGTCACACTATATCTACAACTTAATCGTGTTTGCTTTGTGTAAATATGTAAATTTTAACTTAAAACCATAATTTCGTATAAATGACAAAAAAAAAAAAAAAAAGACACAAATTTTAGTTTTGGTTGATGTGTTTACTGAATCAACAGAAGTCGCAAGTTGGAATTTTTTTCGGAATCCCGACACTTAGATCAGTTGCTGTTACAGAAATTCATATTTCTTTTTGTGTGAAATGTAAATTTGAAAATCAATTAAAAAATATACATTTATCATAAAAGTCGTCAAGTTTCTAAAATGTGCCAATATTTCTTACGAAATTTAGCGTAGAAAACTTTAAAATTGATGTATCGACATGAATTATCTTTGCCATAGCGCCATCTTTTACAACATTCTGGCTACTCGATAGAGTTCTTCGTTTTTGTTCCGGCTTGTTTAGTCAAATTTATTTTAGCCTCGGACGTTAACTGCCCAGTGAGGTGGAATATACAAAATGTGTTTATTACTTACATGGCAATATTTATTTTAAATAGGTGGTTGAAGTATTCAAAATGGCCAAAATAAAACAGGGGTCTTAAAAGTGCTCACTTTACTATGAACAGTATTTATTAGCCGTACACTGCAGTACATGCAAGACAAGGGAACTACCAACTCGTTATTTGTGTCACAATATTAATCCTGCCTAAATATGGCAAAATCATTGTGAGGTAAATACGAGTTCATAGTCATACGTTATGTTTGTATTTTCGTGTATAGTCTATTCACGATAAAGTGAGCAGTTTTTAAGGCCCTTCTCATATGCATTAATCAGTAATAACTTGATTTTATGGCAGCTTCAGACGTTAGCGTTTGGGAGTGTTGGAATGTATACACTGTGTTTGTTGGCCACGTGGTAATGCTTATATTAAAAAGTGGCGGAAAGGTAGAAATTGACTGGGCCTTAAAAAGTGCTCACTTTACCGTGGACAGACTATAAGGCCTATAACTAGGGGCACCTGGTTTCGCGAAAAGATTTCAAGGCAAGTTGTGCTCCAACGCTTTTTAGTTCAGAATCACTTTCGCGATCAAGACAATTTGAATTGTTGCGCGTCTTGCCCGCCCGCTAATCACGGACGATCAGTAACGGAGAAACTTAATTCTGATTGCCTCGATCACGCAACAGACCGTCTTTACAAAAAAAGGCAAGTGGCCAATAGTCAATGACGACAGCAAGTGCGCACATAGGATATTGAAGTCTAGCCCCCGCGTAAATCTTTTCGTGAAAAAACGGGTGGCCCTATCCATAGATATATGCTGTTCACTGTAAAATGAGAACTTTTGAAAGCCCTGCTTAAGATCTACTTTTATGCACGTTGCGTAGTCTTACGCTTGATGTAAAATTAACATTGTCATGAGCCTCATCACTTTATTCATGCATCGTTACAGTGAAATTGTGAAATTATTAAAAAAGAAAATATTTTTGAATTTTGCTCATTTTAAAAATTTGATGTATTAAAAAAAACCGAAAGCGAAATAAATAATTTAAGTCGTCAAAAATGGTTATATAACACTTTTTATTCGACGTAGTAATATGGAACTACTTTTCGTCTATCGTGACTAACTTTACTGGACACATGTCACTCTGTGCGCCCGTGACAATATCTGCAGGTAGGAGCAGTGACTTTTTATGAGGTTGATTTCAAAAGTGCTCACTTTATCGTGAACAGCCTTTTGTTCGGTATGTGGGTGCTTTCGTGAATTTTTCTTTTTTAAATATAAGCTAAGAAAAACTAAGAAAACAAAATGGTGGTGGGCGGTTCCCCTTAAGCGTCCCGCCAGCCTGCATCGCCTTTGGTCGAGAAGTGCGGGGGCTATGAGGGTCACACTGGCACGCGCTACAAGTGCGCCATCGCCTCTATGCGCAGGTCTCTGAACTGGCGTGCAGTGTTCTCGTCGTGCTGCGTGTACATATGGCACTTTCAGCGGCGACTGTAATTTCATTGATGAAAAGTCTGTCGCTAAGTTCAATACAGGCTCCTAAAGGCTGTTCAAGATAAAGTGAGAACTTTTGAAAAGAACCTTAGAAAAATGTCACTATCCCTGCCTATTTCAACAGGCTTACTGGGTGACATGCGCCCAGTAAATTTTGTAACGATGGATGGAAAGTATTTCCATATTTAACGTCGAAAAAAAGTGTTAGGTAACAATCTGTGTTAACATAAATTATTTCTTTAGCCGTTTTCTTAATGCATCGGAAGCGTAAAAAAAAAAACATCTGTAAAATATTTACTTTTCTAATAATTTCACAGTTCCACTTCGCCGACTCATGAATAAAGTGATGAGGTCTAAGGCAATGTTAATTTTAAATAAGACGGAAGAATACACAATGTGAATGCAAGTAGATCTTAAGCACGGCTTTCGAAAGTTCTCATTTGACCGTGAAAGGCCTTTATCGCGGGCTCGCTCGTGGCTTGCTAGTATGTTTTACAGTACGGCAGTCTGGAAAACACCGTTATTAACTATGTCGAAGGCTCCAAAATAATATTTAGACTACAACATGCGTGGTAACCAAGTGCCATTCCTTCCTCATCTGGAGTATGGCCGTCTTTTCGTAGGTAAAGAAAGCTTCTCACCATGCAAGATGCAGTTCGGGCAATATTTCCTATCAAATGTTTCGTACGAGAATGCCAACGCAGATAAATACGACGAATACTGCCTCGCATCGAAATTAGTTGGTAGCCCTGGCGAGTACCAAACAGACACGATATCATAATACAAAATACGAAGTCGCTTACTTTAACAAGATATTTGTTTCAAATATATGATTATTTTCATTTTATCGTCAACGAACTGTCTGAACTCCAATCCACGTTTTAAAGTTGTTTTCCAGCAAAGTTTTATTTCCCCGTGTGCCACTTCGCACTCCTCAGATTAAGATTTTCTTTTACTCTACGGGTGATGTCACAACAGGTCACATGACCAGCATACAAGGACCAATAGGATCGCAACTGGCATCGCCCTGCACGAAAAAAAAAAAAAAAAAAAAAAAACCCGCTCTATCTCCTCATTTCGTGCAAGATGTGCCTTGCGCACAAACTTGTGCAAGAAATTTTCATGCAAGATCGGCATCTCGCGGAAGTTTAGCACTCAACTTAAATCGTGTGAAACCTGCTTATAGGGCGTTCACAGTAAGGTGAGCACTATTTAAGGCCCTTCCGAATTTTCCTTTGAAACTAGTTTTTTATGTTAAAGCCACTTTTTTAATATCATTATTGTCACATGACTAATAAATACGGTGTACACTTTCACCACTCTCAAAAGTTAATGTCTGAGGCTGCAATAAAACATATTAATTAGTGGTAAATACCTGTTGGGAGGGCCTTAAAAGGTGCTCACTTTATCGTGAACAGCCTACAAACATACTGGGGTCACGTGTAATAGTTACGTAAAAAAAAAACAGTATTTCCGACACTCTTGAACGTAGTGCACGCGCCAGGCACGCTGGACCCTCATATGCTGTTCACGGTAAAGTGAGCACTTTTTAAGACCCTTCCGACAGTCATTAAACACTAATAAATATATTTTATTGTAGCCTCAGGCATAAAGTTTTGGGGGAGGTGGCATTTATACACTATGTTTAGTGGTCACATTGCAATGTTTACATTAAAAAGGCAGCAGAAAGATGAAAATAGGATGAAAGGAAAAAATAGAAAGGCCTTAAAAAGTGCTCACTTTACCGTGAACAGCCTATAACTTGAATACGAGGCGGCCTTCTGCTTGGCCGAGGCCACACTGAGATTTACCAACCTGGCTACGACGCCGGTGGTAAACGAATCCAGGACGCGGTCACTGGGAGACGCGCGCGTGTGTATACTATACACCCATCTCCATCAGCGATGCCAACCTCGTTAGTGTGGAATGTGAACATTGCAGAGAAACCCCAGGAGTGGAGAGGACCGGCGAGTTACTCAACCAGGTGTCTCCACGGCCTGGTCGGCCAGGCTGTTCGATATAAAATAAAGAAAAAGAATTATTTTATAATTGTACCAAACTATGTATGCATTGCATGCGACGGCATTTTCCTCGAAATAAAACAATTTTACACTTCAGATTTTTATTATGTCATCATGTAAAACAGAATTTATTTTCTGTTTTCCTGCAGTCATATTAAATACTATAGACTGTTACTATAAAGTGAGCATTTTTTAAGGCCCTTCCATAGGGCATTAACCACTAATAAATATGGTTTATTACAGTCTCGGACGCTAACCTTTAAGAGTGGTGAAATGTATGCGCCGTGTTTATTAGTCACGTGGCAATGTTTATATTGAAAAGTATCAGAAAGATAGAAATTGGCCGAATGAAAAAAAAAATAGCAGGGCCTTAAAAAGTGCTAACTTTACCACGAGCAGCCTATAAGTTCTACAAATGATAACATTTACAACGTTAACTAATGTCCTACCGCTTGGCATACAACTCAATCACCAAATAAGAGTTCACGTACGAAAAAAAAAAAAAATTAAAAAATGTAAGAACATTTTTATTTTTACATTTTTTTTATGTGTACGTTTTGTTACTTGATGATTGCATACGTGTCACGCGGTAGCCCGCGGCATTAATTTAATACGTAATTTTTTTTTCGTTGGTACAACTTCGTTATTGTCCATTCACAGTTACTTCCAAAGTCTTACTTCCAGGATATTCCCGCGCCTCACGCAAGAAAAGCTTAACCTAGTTCAGTAAACTGCACCTACGGAACTACGCGCCGAATTCCTGCGTACTGAAGTGTAATCATATTTTGTACAAGAACCATTTCTTACAAGACACTGCTAACACATATTTTCTTCCTATCTTTATTCGTATAAATTATAAATAAAATGTTATAATTTATATTTATAAGGTATAAATAAAAGTTTAGTTTAATAAAAATATAGATATTTTTATGTTGACGCTTGTATAAGACGCTTATGATACATGGGGTGATTTTTCAAAGGTTTGATTAAAAAAGTGTGCAAAAGTCAGATATAATGGCTGCAGCAAAAAAGGAATTTTTCATCAAATTATTCAAAAAATATAAAGTACATTTTTGTTATTCTAGGACAACGGCATTACATACAATGCGGCCAAAATGAACAATGTTTGATAAAAATATCAAATTATCGATTTTTTTGTATCGAATAGCCTTAACACGCGCCAGTTACCGACTCCACGCTCCGAGTTCTGAACTTTACGTCCTCACCTCCGGCGTTCACTTTAGTCTCCACCAGAAACGTTTACTCGCCACGCGACGATCCCGGAAACCAGGGATAACGACCTCCGTCGTGAATGGTTGGTTATAAACGAAGTGGCATCTTTCGCGCATCAGCGACAACAAACTTTCTATAGGCTGTTCACGGTCAAATGAACACTTTTTAAAGCCCTGCTTAAGATGTACTTGTGTGCGCGTTGCGTGTTCTTCTGTCTTATATAAAATTAACATTGTCATGGGTCTTATCGCTTTATTCATACGTCGGTCGAGTGAATCTGTAGAATTATTAGAAAAGTAAAAATTGTACAATTCTGCTCATTTTTACACTTGTGTACATTAAAAAAAACATAAAGTGAAATAAATAAATGTAAGTTATTACAAATGGCTACCTAACACTTTTTATTCGAAGAATATGGAACTACTTTCCATCCATCGTTACCAACTTTACTGGGCGAATGTCACTCAGTGCGCAAACAGGGTCAGTGATTCTTTCCCCAAGGTTCATTTCTAAAGTGCTCACTTCATCGTGGACAGCCTTTAACTAAAACCGAACCGGAAGTGCCAACAGCGTCAGGGACAAATGCCGACACGTCGGTATGATTTACGTAAGTAAGTAGGCCATAAGAGTGCGTTTACGGTGGACTTGACAGGATAAGTGTGCCGCGTGCTTAGGGTATGAATCAATGTGTTCAAGTGTATTGGTTTACAACTGTCGTGTGTGGGTCGTGTGCGTGTTCTTGGCGTGACTTAAGTTATTGTTATACTTTATATGTTACGTGCAAGTCAAGACGAAGTAGTCAATCAGAGCCTAGTGACATTTGTTGTTGGCGGGAAACTGTATTTACAACTTGTGTTTAGGTTATTTCGTATCTTGAAAAACATATGCAATAAATTATACACCTCTATATTTAAATAAGCGTTCAAGGTCATGTTTTATTTCTTGGAATAGGTTATTGAATTGGCTTTATTTAGCCTTCTGCAAATTTATTTATGTGAATGTCCAATGTTGGCATCGACATTCCCTTCTATAAGATACCAAAAGTTATCAAAATGATTACACAAACAGTAACCACAAATAATTAAATATATGTAAATAATCTTCCCTCCTGCCCATTTTTCCAGGTTACGTCGGCTGCTTTCGTATCCGGCAATTCTGATTGGCTTGAATTAACAGTTTCTAGATCAATCATAAATTGCAAAAAGTTATTTTCCGTGTACTTAACGAGTCATGAGTACAATTCTTACTTCTTCAGTATTCAATAGTAAACCTACCTTTAATGCCCCTGTCACACTCAAAATTTTTTTTCATCGAACTGCTTCCAATAAGTTTGGTCAAATAAAGTTGGACAGTTATGACGTCATCGAAATAGCATGAACTGGAAAAGTTGATGGCTTCAGTTTCCATCAAACATTTGAGAATTGAACCAGTTATAAAATTTATTTAATGTTTGACGGCCTCAGCCAATCAATATCGTGCGCAACAAAAATGGACTTCAAGAAACTTAAAATAACTATCAATGGCTGGAAACGAAATAAGGTATGAAGATTTATGTAGAAGCGGTCTGATGATGAATGCTATTTTAAGTGAATATTGCACATAATATCACGAACTCGGAGGCATTTATATCATTACGCCGGAAACATTCATCTTATAAATAAAATTTTAATTTAGTAAAGAAACAAAAATTAATTACAATATTACTTACATTTATTCCTGCAATGGACCGCATGGAAAAACAAAAGCAATCTCTCACAATGAAAATAATTTTCTTATATTATTTCAAAGTGAAATTTTACGAATAAAAAAATTTGACAGTGTGAGACATTATCAAACACATTCGAGGTAATTTGACAAAATTTGTTGGAAGGAGAAGTTTGATGGCCGTATTTTGTCCTCAAATTTTATTGTCAAACATAGTTGAAGACAAAAATTTGATAGTGTAACAGGGGCGTAAGTCTCATCGACAGCGAGGTCATTGGAGACAGAGAGAAGCTAGAACGAGGAAGGAACGTGCCATCGCCTGGAGTAAGGAGCCAGCCCAGCATTCCCCCGGAGCATCTCGGGACATCAGGATGGCCGGATCCGGATTCATTCGGACCCAGCACTGCGATTCTGCAACTATCTTTCACCTCGTCTCGATCGATATCGTCTTTAAATTCGATCTAGCCAAAAAAAAAAAAAAAATGCAATTCTGTAACTTGTTTGCCTTTCAATTCGATCGATTTCCGGTATTTCGATCAAGTTCTTAATTCGATCGACAATGTTAGTCATTTTCAACATGGCGGAGGGTTATAAGACCCGTATTATATTGACATTCGAAGATTTCAATCTGTATGGGGCTGCATATTCACACATTTCTGTTAAGAGAATATATTTGTGGATCTGGAACACTACATATACGATTATATTGTAATTTTGCATGCAGATTCGTTTCGCAAAATAACGTGTAATTCGTATACATCAGTAATAGTTACATTGCTGTTCATAGATAGCGCTAAAGTTAATCAATTCTATTCATTACTATACATTTTTATTTGTAATCGTAAATGAGTGTAAATTATTAAAACGTGCAAGTATATTCTGACTGGCAACTGGTTGCCACGACGATGCATTTTAATTTTCTCCGATGACCATCCAATTTTGCCACATAGTCATCAGAGAATGCGATCGACATTTCGTGTACTATTTCGATAGACTTGAAAAAAAAAACCGAGACGAGAAGTTGTCGAGTTACAGAATCCAAGCACAGGTCCTACCGAATGCAAGTCAAAACTTCAACCGTTGCGCCACATCGCTAGTTAGCGAGTTCCGTAAAAAAAAAAAAAAAAAAATCCTTCGACAATCATTTAGTTCGATCTCGCAAAATACGGGATAAGAATTTTTTTTTACGCTAAAGCAAATGGGATACTTACGACAGTGCAAATCTTAACGGTAATGCAGACCATAGCTCCCAATAAACTGTTAGCTCTACCAACGTGATAATAAAACTTAGAGCAGTTTCCCGTCAGGCAGTAGCCAAAAATCTGCAGAATTTCTCCGTTTCCTTGGAGAAATCTGAAAAGGCAGTTTTTTTTTTTTATCGTGTCGGAGCGCTCCAAAAATTGCGTCTTACACACGCTTGACTTTCATATTTCACTGTTAGTTAATTTAAAATGTTTTTATTTCCGAGACAAACTAGTATATCATTAATTTTAAGGGGCTTATAGATTCACCAACATTTTCGTGCCAGTACGCCAATTGAGGGAGATGATGGGTTCATATAGCAAGCTAACCTAAATTAAACTATGTAAATGACACAATATGCTGTTCGTAGTTAATTGAGCATCTCCAAGATTCAACATTTGAAAAATGTCACTGCCTTTATTAACCTTAATTTTAACGCTCACGTGTACTGACATGCGCCCAGTAAGTTGGTAAAGGCTGTTCACGATAAATTGAACACTTTTGAAATCAACCTTAGAAAAATGTCACTGCTCCTAGATTCATATATTTTAATCGGGCGCACTGACTGATTGTGCCTAGTGCCTAAAGTTGGAACCGATGGAGACGAAGTAGTTCCATGTCATAACCTCAAATAAAAAAATGTTGGGTAACCATTTGTGACAACTGAAATTATTTATTTCACTTTGTTATTTTAATGCCCCAAGGTGTAAAAAAGAGCAGATTTGTAGCATATTTACTTTTCTAATAATTGCACAGTATCAACTGACCGACGCAATAATAAAGCGATAAGGTCCATAGCAATGTTAATTTTACATATGGCGGAAGAATACACAACGTGCATAGAAGTAGACCTGAAGTAGGGCTTTCGAAGGTGCTCGTTTTACCATGAACAGCCTTCAACGACGGAGGGAAAATAGTTTCCTGTTTTGACTTTGAATTAAAAGCGCAAAAGGAACCATTTGTGAATACTGAAGTTATTTATTTATTAATTACTGGATGTTTAATGTATATATGTAAGTGCACTGATTAACATATATTTAAAATATTTACTTTTCTAATAATATAACAGTTTCACTTTGCCGAACGCGTGATTAAGGTGAGTGAGTGAAGAGACTTGGGCGGCTCTTAACAGCGAGGTCATGAGAGCCGATGAGGGCGAAGTGAGGCGAGTACAAAACATCGCTGGAATGCCCGGGCGGGGGGGGGGGGGGAAACGGGAGATCCCCGAGAAAGCCCGGCCGACCAGCGGCATCGCCCGACACGATTCCCACTAGCAAAAATCCGGGAGCGACCCGGCCGGGGATCGAGCCCGGTTTGACGTGGCGGAAGACGAGCAGTCTAACCGCTCAGCCACCGCGGCCCCTTCTTCACGGAAGGAGGCTTCGCAGGAGACGTCCTTGCTAGTCGCCCGCGGCGACAAAAAGCTCGACGGACGACCTTGATTGGCTAGGGGGGGGGGGGGGGAAGTTGTGAAAAGGGTTCGCTTGGCCACCCCCGGTCCGGACCACAGAGCAAGTAAAGAGACAAGAGTTCCATGTTGTAACGATCTTCTTATTTTAAATCCTTTTTCAGGGGTGGCGGATGGGTGGTAAGTGCCTGGATTAATACCAACTGCAGACACGCTTTACGAAAAATAATCACATAGTATAATAAAACAAAAATAAGAGTTTATAACGATTATTTTGTGATAAGCACGCTTCATTGAAGTAGTTAATAATCATGTTGTCAATGTTTAATAAAATAGGTTATTTACAAAAAAAAGGTTTTTTTTTTTTTTTAAGGCTATTGCCAGGTAGCATTTACAGCATGTTTACAGCTTGCAATATTCTTGAGCGGTTCTAGAACGAAGTTTTGAAATTGCTTAGTTAGAACCTACTCGACTACTAACACCATTTAGTTGCCGAATGCTGTTTTCGGCAATAATTAGATATATACCTGTGCTGTTTAGCTCTGCCTTTGAAATATTTACGTTACATCCTAATGTGACCAACAGAATAGAATATATCTTACACAAGCACTGCAAAAAAAAAACGGATTAAATATGTATTATCGTTTTAGAAAGTTATTAAATCAGCACCAGAAATATATGTAGGTTAAATCAGTATGTTTGAGATACAAAACACTCACCGTTTTGATTTAAAACTAATCTGTTCCATAAAATCGTTAATTCTAGTGGTAAAATGTGCACTTACTTCCAATAATGCGATTGTGAGCCCTATCTACTGACAACCCCCCCTCCCCTCACCATGGTCAGAAAGGCCTACAACATCGCGCCTGGCGGCGTCGAAACTGGACCCCACGGCTGCAGGGTCGCCGATGACACGCGGCACCAGCGGAAAACCGCTGAATGAACCCGCTCCCGGGATGTTACACGGGATGTTACATCGCCAGCGCTCTATCATGGTACGGAGCATTCTAAATAGTGGTACACTTGTACAAAATTATGGTACATTTCTAACAAACGCCTAAAATCATAATCCTGTGTTTGCTTTGCTTCCATTACATAACAGATGTTTGAACGTTGTACTGCTGTAATCAAATACAAATTAAATACAACCTGTAATTCGCTGATAAATCATAGGACTCCAGCTTTCGACTTAACCAATCACTACAAAATGGTTCTTTTTTTTTTTATTCTTTACAGTCATTAGCTGCATATTTTTACTTTAGTCAGATTATGGTACGTCTGCGTACCATGACGACCTCACATGGTACACAAGGTCTAATTATGGTATCAGTGCCATGAAAATGGTACGTCTAACATCACTGTCGTGCACACGGAGTGAGAATTCTCATGGAGTGAACATGGTTATAGGCCGTTCATGGTAAAGTGAGCACTTATTGAAGCTGTTTCGTCAGACTTAATAACCAATATATGCATTTTACTTTGGCCTCGGACTTTCGGTTTTGGGTATGGTGAATGTATAAACTGTGTTTATTACTCACGTGGCAGGGTTTACATTAACAAGTGGGGGGGGGGGGGAGGATAAAAAATTGGTTGAAAGAAAAAAGTAACTAGGGCTTCAAAAGTGCTCACTTTATCGTGAACGGCCTATACTAGCGATCTCGCTGGCCGCGCAGAACCAGTCATCGTGTCCCAGACATTGAAGGCCCGTCTACAATCGGCCCTTCCTGTGGGCGTGGAATTGTCCGAAACTCGGCGTCAAGTGACGTCACATTCACCCAGTCCGAACATGGTCTACAAGTGCGTTTCCCGAGGCGAGCTTTCAGAATCAGACACTAGGTCGCAGTAAATTTGGCACATTATTTGTTCATACGTAGAAAATTTTTTAATTTGCTGATTATTTAATGTTTACGAGTTGGGTTATTTGAACATTTATTTATAATATATTTAAATAAGTTCGCCAAATTTTATTTTTTAAACTTTACGTTTGACTTTACTTTATTTATTATAGAGTTCAGACCGAACGAAGACATCGCTAATTATATATTAGCAATTCATCATATTTGTTTTGAGAAAGCCCACCTTGCACTTACAATGTTTACATTAATAACTTAAACCTCCCACGAATGAGCGCGAAAGTATTAGAATTCTTTTTTTTTTGCATCAGCTTGTGAACTTGGGTCTAAGTTCAGTTTTCTGAATGCTTCAACTTGGGACGCAGGTTGACTTGGGACATGGTAGCTTGGGACAGCGCCATGACGTCAGAGGGTCACGTGCACCAATCAGCGCATCCTTGTCCTAAGACACAGGTTGGGATGGCGCAATTGTAGACAGGCCTTGAACTGCCTTTCTGCCAATACGGTTATAATTTCCGACGGGAATGGGATTTGAGGTTAGAAAACTGTCTAGTAAATAAGCACTTTGAAATGTTTGTACACTTATCACAGGCCATAGCCTCTTCCTTATGGCCCCGATACAATTAAAATAGCCATACCTACAACCTTGTGCACAGCCATAAAGAAATCTTTCCTGTAATTTATGCGATGTATGAAGCTTCATGTTTTAATTTCTTCGCCAATATCATTTCTCACTTACAGTGCGTAAGTTAACTGACCTGCCAAACAAGCATCTTTCAATAGATTTTGTTTTTACTTTCTTTTATTCAAATTTTCGCCTCACTTATTTGGATTTTTTTAAAAGTATATGCTGTAAACAACATCATGCTTCAAATTAATTTCTACTTTCCTGAATGGGACATGTGTGTATGATAGTACATTTGATTTACAAAACTAGGGGTGAATCTTAATTAGCTATGTACAGTTTCTCGAACAAGAATCAAACCTATGATGACAGCAGTTGTCTCCTAAGTATGTTATGTATATACCGCAAGAGTTTTATACTTGTGTTAACCATTAAGTATTTTATTTTGGTTGAACTAGACTTTTACTTTTATTTTATCTATAAATTGGAATAGTTAATTTATGGTTACTGTAAATATAAACTTGGAGAAAATAGGTACGTTGGTGATGCCTTGTAGTAAATAGTTCTTGTGCTAAATATTGCTACATGCTATTCACGGTAAAATAAGCAATTTTGAAATTCTTGCTAAAACCTACTTGTATGCACGTTGTGTATTCTTCCGCTTTATGAAAAATGAACATTGCCATGGGCCTAATCATTTTATTCATGTGTCGATAAAGTGAAATTTCGAAATTATTAGGAACAATTTTAATGATCAGAAATGGTTACCTTACACTTTTTAATCGACGTTAAGATACGGAACTACTTCCCATCCATCGTTACCAACTATGTCGGGCGCATGTCACTCAGGGCACCCGTTAAAATATATGTAGGAAGGGACAGTAATTTATTTTCTTAGGTTGATTTCAAAAGTGCTCACTTTATAGCGAACAGCCTTTAATATGAGTGCGAACAAATACAGTGCGTCGTCGCTTTGATGTGAGTTCCTAGGCTTGACTGAGCTTGCTTCAGATGAGGCGAAGGAATAGCCTGGAAATAGAACTTTCGCAGTAAGTAACCATGGATACACTATACCGAGGGTTCCCAAACTTCAGTTTATAGTCTAGTCACGGTAAAGTGAGCGCTTTTGAAAGCCCTCTTATTTGGAATAATAGCCAACAAATATGTTTTAGATCTTAACTTCCGAGTGCCATGGAGTATACACACTGTGTTTATTACTTGCATAGCAATACTTATTTAAAAAGGTTGATAAAGGAAAAAAAAATGGCTGAAGAAAAATTAACTAGAGCTTCAAAAGTGCTCACCTTACCGTGAACAGCCTATACTTTAGTTTATCACGCCGCCCTTCTGTACAAAAAAAAACTACACTCCCTGTGCCAAAACTTCATTATTTTAAGGGTAAAACAAAAGCGAATAAAAGTCTCAAAGGTTTTATTTAATCAATAAACGTCAATGCTTATTAAACACAAGTGCTGGTGAACAAATCAATCAATGAGACGGATCAGCTTGCGTATTTTTTTTTAACAAGATTCCCAATTCTTGGTTGAATAGAAGAAATTGCACAACGTAAACCACTGGCAATATCAAGAAGTTTGCTTCTATACTTTGGCGCCCGTCCCCCCCCCCCCCTTTTTTGCATGTCGACAAGCCTCCCTTGGGGGCCCGCATCCCCCACGTTGAAAATCAATGCACTACACGAAGCAAAGGGCTAGCCTGGGCAAACGCGGGACAACCCGCGACGCGCACGCTATAGCCGGGGCAAGAAGGCTACGCCTCCTTCGCGTTGTGGGAGGCGCTATAGATAGCGAGCACATTTCGGCCGCTACCGTTAGTCCCCGGGCCGCAAACCACGTGGTTAGGATTCCTCGAGTGCCGACTGCACGGTCGGTCGCCTTCCCCCACGCTAAAAGGCCATATTACACGACACCAGATTTCGTAAAAGCTGGTGCAAGGTCTGCCATAGCTGCCGTTATACCGACCTGTACGGCACCCGTCATGGCATTTCTCGCTTCATCACAGGTTTGGTAATTGGGACCTGTCCTACTTTCCGTGGCAGGTTCCATACCGGCTCTCGTACCTGGCCAATCACATTGCAGTTTCAGGGCGTAGGGCGCTCCCCGTGGCTACTACTAGAAACGAGTTGATGAAGAAACCGATAAGGACGCCTCCATCTTGATTATACATCCGTGAGGTTGAAACTCTTTCAAATAGATTTAAAATACGACGGCGACGAATTAATATTGGTTATGGCAACTTTCAATTACTGCTTAAAACCGTTCTAAATACTTGGAAACATTACCTACTGTATGAAAAAATTTATTCAAAATCTTATGATGCCTACAGTATATAAACTATCGAAACTGTGAGTGATCCGGTAGCACAGTGGGACGACGAAGTGCGCCTAGCCTTCGAGACAGTGAACAACGTAACAAAGTCCTGGGGTCCGCAAAGAACATGCAACTTATGGGCATGAGTTCGAAACTGTGAGTGAACTGGTAGCACAGTGGCACGACGAAGTGCGCCTAGCCTTCGAGACAGTGAACAACGTAACAAAGTCCTGGGGTCCGCAAAGAACATGCAACTTATGGGCATGAGTTCGAAACTATGAGTGAACTGGTAGTACAGTGGAACGACGAAGTGCGCCTAGCCTTCGAGACAATGAACAACGTAACAAAGTCCTGGGGTCCGCAAAGAACATGCAACTTATGGGCATGAGTTCGAAACTGTGAGTGAACTGGTAGCACAGTGGCACGACGAAGTGCGCCTAGCCTTCGAGACAGTGAACAACGTAACAAAGTCCTGGGGTCCGCAAAGAACATGCAACTTATGGGCTTGAGTTCGAAACTGTGAGTGAACTGGTAGTACAGTGGCACGACGAAGTGCGCCTAGCCTTCGAGACAGTGAACAACGTAACAAAGTCCTGGGGTCCGCAAAGAACATGCAACTTATGGGCATGAGTTCGAAATTGTGAGTGAACTGGTAGTACAGTGGAACGACGAAGTGCGCCTAGCCTTCGAGACAGTGAACAACGTAACAAAGTCCTGGGGTCCGCAAAGAACATGGAACTTATGGGCTTGAGTTCGAAACTGTGAGTGAACTGGTAGTACAGTGGAACGACGAAGTGCGCCTAGCCTTCGAGACAGTGAACAACGTAACAAAGTCCTGGGGTCCGCAAAGAACATGCAACTTATGGGCATCAGTTCGAAACTGTGAGTGAACTGGTAGTACAGTGGAACGACGAAGTGCGCCTAGCCTTCGAGACAGTGAACAACGTAACAAAGTCCTGGGGTCCGCAAAGAACATGCAACTTATGGGCATGAGTTCGAAACTGTGAGTGAACTGGTAGCACAGTGGAACGACGAAGTGCTCCTAGCCTTCGAGACAGTGAACAACGTAACAAAGTCCTGGGGTCCGCAAAGAACATGCAACTTATGGGCATGAGTTCGAAACTGTGAGTGAACTGGTAGCACAGTGGCACGACGAAGTGCGCCTAGCCTTCGAGACAGTGAACAACGTAACAAAGTCCTGGGGTCCGCAAAGAACATGCAACTTATGGGCATGAGTTCGAAACTGTGAGTGAACTGGTAGTACAGTGGAACGACGAAGTGCGCCTAGCCTTCGAGACAGTGAACAACGTAACAAAGTCCTGGGGTCCGCAAAGAACATGCAACTTATGGGCATGAGTTCGAAACTGTGAGTGAACTGGTAGCACAGTGGAACGACGAAGTGCTCCTAGCCTTCGAGACAGTGAACAACGTAACAAAGTCCTGGGGTCCGCAAAGAACATGCAACTTATGGGCATGAGTTCGAAACTGTGAGTGAACTGGTAGCACAGTGGCACGACGAAGTGCGCCTAGCCTTCGAGACAGTGAACAACGTAACAAAGTCCTGGGGTCCGCAAAGAACATGCAACTTATGGGGACGAGTTCGAAACTCCGCCGGACCCAAACAATCATTAAATCTTACATTCGGATAATACCCTTTTATGTAAAAAAAAAAAAAAAAAAAAAAAGTGTTTTGCAACCGATCAGTTTTTTTCGTCAATATTAAAAAAACACACTCCTACACTTAGTGAATTCGTGACATTTTCAAGAAGATGAATGAAACTATACCAGTAAGCAATCAATTTATGTAAAAGGCGAACTGTAATATAGAAATATTTGTGTTCTGGCTAGCTTTCATAGGCCTACTTAAGTTATTAACTGGCACAATTCTACGAATGAGGTTCAATACAAACCACACACTGCGCACCCACCGAGTGTGCCAGATACTAATACGCGAACTGCTGTCGTGTAATATGAATTTTCCATGGCAGCTCATATAGCAGCTGGTATACCGGGTCGTGCACCAGGGCTTGTGGAAGCTTGAACAAGAACCAAGTACGGCTGCAGGTATCGTGTAATATCGGCTTAAGGATAGTCTGTCCGATGTTAACTGGGAAGGTTTGAAAAAAAAACCTGCTTTCTTCCTTATCATAGACTTTGACCTAGTATAGGCTATTCATGGTGAAGTGAGCACCTCCAAGTCCTCTCATTTGGAAAAATAGTCAGTAAATATATTATATTGTAGCCTTAGACGTTAACTCTCGAGTACAGTGAAATATATACACCGTGTTTATTAATTTAATGGTAATATTTATTTTAAGGAGTAGTGGGAGGAAATAAAGGCTGATAGGAACAAAGCAACTAGGGCCTCACTTTACCGTGAACAGACTATAAGACATGCTCATCACAGACAATGACCCAGTAACTTTGTATTCACACGCCTGTGCAGCAACACCAGGATATTGTCAATGACATATGCGCTTATTTATTTATACATTATTTGTTCTTAGTTTTCTTTACAGTGCCAATTTCAGTGTAAGGATGTTTTCACTTATAAAGAAAGTTTAACAGGATTGCCCTCCCCCTTCTTTTCATTTAAAATTCCCTGACATTTCCCCAAAAGTTCAGGACAATTTTTTTTTCCAGTTTCGTTTAGTTTGAGGTAATTTTCTGTTAGGTGCGCTTAAAAGGCTAAAGAGATTTTATTTTTATTTTTTTTTTTACATTTTCATTGTACATTACGTAATTATTCCTTGAGATATTAAATAATTACAGTCTGAAAAAAAAATATGATAGAAAGAAATTGCTTTAAAAAATTATTAAACGAGTTTCACACCAACATTATATATATATATATATATATATATATATATATTATATATATATATATATATATATATATATACACACACACACACACACACACACACGTATCAAACCGGAACAAATTTAATACATTATGGTAGAGTTGATGTTATATCATGAAGAATATTTCTTGTAAATTTATTACGATGTTCGCCCATATTTAAATTTGAAATTTTAAAATAAAATTTAGTCTTATAATTCAAAGGTTGACTCTCACTGCATAAAAAATATCATCCTGCCAATACTGCGAACTTTGCGTTAGCAAAACACTTTTTTAAATTTGTGAAAATAAGTTTTTTTTTTAGTTAGAATTCTCATACCTACGCTAAAAAACATTACGACTCTTATTTTTCAATTAAGTTAGAATTTTTATCGTATTATCCTCAACATCAAGTTAGGAAACCTTATAGTATAATAAATGTAAATAAATTGTCTTTAATTAAAAATAATAATAATAATTTTAAAGGAGAAATTGGTGGCGAGTTCAAACCCGGAGAATCGAACAGAAACAAAGAAACGTTTTCTATTCAAATAACTTATATCGTGGACGTATTCTAAAGAGCGCGGAGTTGGGACGTACTTCTGGAAACGCTGAATCGTAAGTGAACTGTGGATGCAGACCGAAGAGACGAGGGTCTTCATTTTGAGCTGTTCGCGGTAAAATTAGCACTTTTGAAAGCTGTCTCGTTTGGAATAATAGTCAATTATGTTATATTTTATTTTAGCCTTAGACGATAAATTCCGAGCGTGGTGGAATATACACATTGTGTTTATTACTTACATTGCAATATTTATTTTAAAAGGTGGTTAAAGGATAAAAAAAAAAACGGCTGAAAAGTAGAGTAACTAGGGCCTCAAAAGTGATCACTTTAATGTGAAGAGCCTGTACTTAAGCAAACACTGGGCGCTTCGCACACAATGCAAGATATGTCTACAAGCGGTTGAATGAACATGAAAATGTAACCTAGGTGAGATATGTCTACAAGCGGGTGAATGAACAGGAAAATGTAACCTAGGTGAGATATGTCTACAAGCGGGTGAATGAACAGGAAAATGTAACCTAGGTGAGATATGTCTACAAGCGGGTGAATGAACAGGAAAATGTAACCTAGGTGAGATATGTCTACAAGCGGGTGAATGAACAGGAAAATGTAACCTAGGTGAGATATGTCTACAAGCGGGTGAATGAACAGGAAAATGTAACCTAGGTGAGATATGTCTACAAGCGGGTGAATGAACAGGAAAATGTAACCTAGGTGAGATATGTCTACAAGCGGTTGAATGAACAGGAAAATGTAACCTAGGTGATGGCCTTGCAAACCACATCTTCCACAGAAGAAAGGCTCGAAATTCTTTAGCCTTCCACTGAATCAGGGTGGCCAATCCTTCAAGCTGAAAAAATTCCCTAACTTTTCCAAGTTCTTAAGACTTCTTTAATTTTTCTTTGGCAAAATTAATTGAAATGATAAACTAAAAGAATACTATTAGAAGTGACCCCAAACATAAAGGAATACATATAAAAATTCCTGTGTACCGAGGATAAAAATAATTACAATTAAATTATAGCTAAGTTTCAATATACAACATTACGTCACTACTATTGTGTTGTCAGCTCTAAGTCATAGTAAATATTTATTTACGACAATACTGAACCACATTCCAAAATTATGAAACCTTGGTTATTATTTATACACTCAATATTTGCATTGATTCCATCAACTTCCTTTTTCATTTATTCAACCACCTTCATTTTTTTTTTTTTTTTTTTTGGCTACCCAACATGCATTCTCTGTCGGTGAACAGTGTTACATAAACCCTGGTACCAAAAAAAAAAACAATTTAAAAAAATGCATTTATTTTATAAATTCAGCGAATGTATCGTTACGTTATATTTCCAAACTTAGTTTTTTTCTTTCTTGCAAATAGCAACCGAATTATATATATTAAATGGCCTACAGTTTGTTGATATATTCAGAGAATGTATCATTAAGTAATATTTCTGAATATCGTTCTTCGCTTGCTCACGAATGACAACGGATTGAAAGCCGCGAAAATTTTCATTATTCAGCACTGTCCATTCATTTTATTTTACCGTATTGTTACATACTCCAAAATAATGCACCGTAGCGTCTGTACTTACCGACCAGTGCAAACTACGCCATATAGAGGTTGTGGTCTCATAACCATGTAGCCATATACGCCTTGTGGTCTCATAACCATGTAGCCATATACGCCTTGTAGTCTCAAAGGTCACGGTTTAAGACCCTTTCACACAATCAAACTTTTCTTCAAATCCCCTTCTTTATTGAATCCAATTCATTGAATGTTATATAACGGGATAGAAACGTAATAATCGCGGCCATTTTCTCGTTCAATTCTTTGAATGTCTCCTTTGCCTCCAAGGTTTTCATTTATAACATGGTCTGTTATTTTCTTGAATTCAAAATATCAATCACTTTATTGTAACTTTTCTGACAGCATTAAATGACATGATCTCGCACTAACAGAGTTGCGTGGGCACATTAAAATGTTTTACAAAATAAGGAGGCATGTTTTTTAAAAACAAAATGTACAACAAAATTAAGAAAATTTGTTGGGGTTTAACCAATTATTTTCGTGTCGTGCATGAGTCATAGACACTTTTAAAAAAATTTCTTCTGATACTTTTTAACTGGTTTAATTTAAAAGTCTGTGATAAATTTACATGTGGAAACTTGACAGGTTATGAATGAATGCAATTCATTGAATGACAAATGAAGTGACTTTTTAGTTCAATAAATTGAATTCAATAAATGTGTGTGCAGGTATGATGGAAAGCGGGTGAAGTTGGCAGGGGTGATACGAGTGCTGGGTTTACAGTAGAGAAATTAATCCTTAAATCATGCTTCATTTCGTGTGCAGAAGAACTGAAAGTGTGATTTTTTTTGTGTGTTTTGGTTTCTAATTGTATTTAACGGGTCATGTGCGTTGTTGGGATTTTCATAAGCGTTAAAAGAAACCGTGAAACTTATGAGACGACGACCAACCAGAACAGAGCTGACTGTGTTGTTGGCGGGAAACTATTATTTTCAATAATGTAAGTATTTAAAATATTAAAAAGGGCGTGCGTGTGCACATGTTTATAGTTATACTTGTTCACAAAAATACGCTTTTCTGAGAGATTATGACAGATTTGAACTATGATCTAATCAGTAACGGCTGTGATACACGATGTTAAGTCAGGAACAAAAGTAAACATGAGAGGTTTGTCGCTTGTTTTCATTGGCTGCAATTAAGAATTAAAACATCAAAATTGGAAACTGCAGATACAGTAGATGCGTTTCCGTATCCCAGATCAGCGCTTACTGCATAATTCTTAACGCACAATTTTTTGTATTGTGAACGCAGCTTCACTCCCTCCCCTGAGGACGCACGGTGGGATGTGTGTTAGAGAGCACTGCTCTGGAGGGGAAGGATGGAAGAGGGGAAGTAAGAAAAAAGGATGGGGGTAAAGTAGGGGAAGGGAGGAAGCCATTCAGCAGCGGGCGGCCCACTCCGGCGGTTGCCAGGTCACTTTTGGCGCGTAACTCATCTCGGCAAATTGTCCCGGCGGCGCGGCGCCTTAGTAGTACCGTGGCCGCGGCAAGGGATGTTCCCTTCCCGCCCTGCCTTCATCATACTGCAGTGCACTTGTGTAACGTCGCTCGGCGACGCTACTGTCAAGTCGAAGCGGGAAAGTGAGTGAAGATATTTGGGTAGCTCTTAAGGTGGTCCTGAGAGCCGGTGAGGGTGAAGCGAGGTGAGTATGCAACATCGCCGGAATGCGAGAGCGAGCGAAACCGGATATCCCCGAGGAAACTTGCCGACCAGCGGCATTGTCCGGCATGATTCCCACACGCGAAAATCCAGGGGCGGCCCCACCAGGAATCGAAACAGGTTCGCCTTGATGGGAGGCGAGCAGTCTAACCACTATACCACAGCTGCCCCTTCCCCCCCCCCAAATGAGAAAGTAATGTGGAGAAGTCCAAAACGCGGCGGACGAGACTGAAGAGTCAACTGCCAATGCACGAAAGGAAAGGGCAGAGTTGTTCAGTTTCAATCTTGCCAAACTGTGTGGAATTCGACATAATGTGTAGAATGTATGTTGCTGTGCGTGATCTTCTGTGGATTCTGTGTGGAATTTCCACCTCCGACTGCGAACTTACAAAAAGTTAACTTTATCGCGAAATGTACTCATAAAGCTGTCGCTCATAAATCGTACAACGTGGGCAACAAAATCTTAAAATAAACTTGTCAGAAATAGCATTGGTTGCACAAATCTTTATAGGTATCTGTAGTAAAAATTTTATAATACATAACTGCGCATGATTATGAGCAATGATGTATAATACAGTTTTGTGGAATATGTGAATTTTGGGTTCGATGAACGGCAATGTTGTTCAGTCAGTAGTGGCAGTGGCCGAGTGCAGTTTAGGCGAGGGCTGCTCTACGTGTGCATATCACCTAACGAAAAAATGTAATTCGCGTCGGCGATATATAACGGCGCTGAACCAGAGAGCGATGTTATCAATCTGGTATGTATAGCGTCAGAGTGTCCCTCCCTCCTCAGCGGCGAGTACTCGGGAAAGCCCACCCCTAGGTTTCCTCCCTCGAAGCTGCGCAAAGATCATTTTCTCATTTGAACGATACACTCCACTTACTTTGCCGAGAAACGTGAAGACTTCCAAGACAGACTTATCTCAAGCATCCGCGTCACCCGTCATACTTTATTTTTTATTTATTCCTTCTTAAATCAAATTTAAAAAAAAAAATATTGACAAATGCGACAGTAGAAGCTTAACTAATTGCCTTACCCATCATTATTAACATAATATATTAACTACTAATGCATGTTTATTCAAACAATTAACGTAATACAATTTTTTATATTAATTAATTCTCACATTTTAATAACAACCAGGGAAAACCTATTAACAATCAAGAACAAAATCTGCAGAGAACTATGATAATGTAATGCTTCTATAATGAAACATTTTCAGTAATTACCCTGTCTCTTGTATCACGACACTAAAACGAATAATTTATGAATAAGGGGTGCCACAGCATCTTTAAGAATATTCCTGGACAGGAATGGTGCATTTGATATGCCTCGTGGCCCAGAGGTTCTTTCGCAACTCAAACAGGAAGAATGTTCTCAAGATCTGTACGAGATAATATTATAGTACTTTGAATACCGCTTTAGCCAGCGTGAAGTGAATAATGCTGTGGTACATAAATGATAGCCGAAGGGATGTATCCAGGGGGTCGTCCCTTGGACAGATCCTATGGAATGTTGTTTTTGACCCATAATTAAAACTGCAGAATGTGAGATGTTTGTGTGCATGCAGGCAATGCACTTGTATTGATACTTGCTTGAAAGAGAAGGCAGAAGAAATACTCAAAGAGTAAAAATTGAGGAATAACTGTGAAGTTGGAGTTATCTACTGAGAACTCCAACTTCGGTTAAATGCCTTGGTGCAATCCTGGGCAGTAAGTTATGCTTTCAGGATCACATCAAGTGCCTGACGGAGAAAGAAATGAAATTGTTCTCCAAGATACATGCAGTATCGACATCATTATGGAAGATTTGGCTTCAAAGAAATGTTTACCTTACATACGTTGAAAAAAATATTACATATTCTAGAGAGCTTCAGATTTGTCAGTAATAAATAAATAAATATTGGATGGAACATAATTGTTATAGTCTGTCCACGAAAATTTGAAACAAACTGAAAAATAACACCGCTCATAACTATACAGGCATACACTACATTGTACACTATAATGCAAAGTCCTACATTAAGTTAACAGCATTCTTAAAATCTACTTGTATACACTTTGTGTATTCTTCCGCCTTATGTAAAATTAACATTGTCATGGGCCTCATCACTTTATTCATGCGTCGGTTGAATGAAGCTGAAATTATTATGAAAGTAAATACTTTACAAATTTTGTACACTCCAATGGATTAAAAAAAAAAAACAGAAAGAGAAAGAAAATATTTTAAGTTATCACAAATGTTTACCTATCACTTTTTATTCGACGTTAAGATATGGAATTACTTTCCATCTATCGTTACCAACTTTACTGGGCGAATGTCACTAAGTGGGCCCCTTAAACTATGTACAGGCAGGGGCAGTGACTTTTTTAGTGCTCACTTGATCTTGAACAGCCTTTACAAAATTCTACTTGGATGGTGTGTGAAAAATTGTGATCAGGCCTACAGTAATGTTAATTTTACGTAATACAGAAGGGTACAAAATAAGTAAAAATAGATTTAAGCAGAGTTTCAAAAGTGCCCAATTAAATGTCAACAGCCTATACGAAAGTTAACAGCAAGACGACTTCGTGCCTACTTACGAGTATTTGACGAGATGATTACGCACACTACCTACGCACTAATATATGCGCGAAACGGAACAACGTCACCATAGAGGGACGGTAAGCTTCACACAGTCAGTTTGGCGGCTCTTCCAGCCCATCGCATCCTCGCTTCCTCCCCCACCCCCTCTCACGATTCCTCCCACACACCCCTGCCCCTTCGTCTCTTCCGCCTAACTGTCTTGACGTTTTATTTGAATTAATTGAAGTGGTGCTGCTGCTAATTAATCCCTGACGACGCCTGGCGCCACGGCGCGCGAACAACCTCGTCCCCTCTACTAACGCAGACTCTCGAGGCGGTGGGGAGGGGGGGGGGGTAAGGAGGGTGGGCGTCAGTCCCACCCCCCCACCCACACCCCTCTCCACACTGGCGATCACACCATCCCTTCGTCACTTACATCCCACACACCACCGGCCCTATTCCGTCTCCAACTCCAGCATGTTTGAAGATATTTACTGCAGAGCGTCTTCATGATAACCACAGCAAAAACAAACGACAGTGGTGTTCTGCGAGCCTTCTCTTTGCAGCTTTCTTCGTGGTGTCCAATGGGTTCGGCAAAGATGCGGGGCTGCGTTCTGAAATCAACTATCTGCTGTATTCCATTCGTGACTACTTCGAACATTTCTGAAGCCCCATGCAAACAGAGCTTAACTAATTCTAGAGTGTTACACCGAAGGGAACCAGCATCGCATGTGTGCGCCCTCAGTGTAATAATATCTTACATATGAACTATTTCTTACAAGGCATTACCAACACACCTATCTTCTCGCTCTTATTTATATATAATAAAAATATACTATATATTATAATTTGTAGTTAAAATATACGTAAATGTTAGATTTAACCAAAAATTAGATACGTTTACATTAAAATAAGTACTAAACGATTATGATACACGATATGTTTAGGAAAGAAACATGTACGACGGACATGGAATGATTTTTCAAGGGTTCGATTTTTAAAAAACGTGAATAAACCACGAATGGAATATACATGTAGTGATTACTCAAAGGTTTTACCCTGGGGAAAAAAAATTATGTTGTGGTTGTATCGGGGATACGGATATACGAGAACGCCTCTGTGTTATCGGGTAATTTTCTCTTTGAGAAACGGGAATAAAATGAAAGTGACGAAATTGATGCTTGGCTTTTATCGCTTAAGCCGACAGATCTAGACGAGCTCTTCCGTTTGGCGCCAAAATCAGCGCGTCAGCACACCGGAGTCGAGAGATATTTCGCCCTCGCCCAAAATTGTCGCCAGTCGCCGCCCCCCCCCCCCCACAAGCGTCTCGCGCACGCGCGGCGCCAACTCAAGGTCATGCTCGAATCGTAGTTTTATGCGTGATACAACGAGACCGCATTCAGTTGCATCGTGGTGTTAATCGCGGTGTTTCAGTGTCGGAATTGTTCGCCCTTGCTGCGACCCCAACCCCGCTTTAAGCCGGCTGGTTACGCGCTATTAAGGGGGTGACGTATTGAACACAAAGACGGGATTCTCCTTCGACACCTTTACATTATTCACTGTGACTCATAAAACAGTTTACAGAATATCTCTTGATATAAACGGGTGAGTAATTATACACGTAAAATCCACTTGTGTTAATTGCCCAACTAAGTCTCTCCAACGTAACCGTTTGGAGCCAGTTCACCTTGTTGCATCGGCAGCTCCCCGGTACGCCCCTCTCGTGGCCCCTTCTTAAGAGGTAGGCCACTGGCTAACGTCCGACTGCGACGAACCTCGCGCTGCCCTATATCCGCGCGTTGTCCGAAGTATCGCCATACTGTTCACAGTCTGTCGCAGTCCCTCCCCGACTTCCTGTTCCCCCGCTGGATCTGCTGCTGGGTTCGCGCGAGCGGCAGGTATGTAAGGGCTCGCTCAGATCACAAGCACCCTCATGCGGTCAGCGTCACATCGTAGTTTCACCTGCTGTCGCTACACGTACATAACACACACACATTTCACGGCTACTTGAGACTTTTCTGAAGCTCTGCTCGAGTTCTACTTCCAGCAGGATATTACTCCGCCTAGTGCAAACTAAGCATAGAAAATCACAGTAACGGACAACGCACCGAAATTCGGGCGCACTCACTTGCAATTATATTCTGTGTGAGAACTATTTATCACTAGGCGCTAGCACCACACAACTTTTCTCGCTTCTTCTTCATTCGTATTTATTATCAATTATGCATTGTAATTTATAAGTAAAACATACGTAAAGCCTCCATTTAACGAAGAATAAGATAATTTTACGTTAATAGAGGTATAAAAGGCTTGTGACATACAGCATATTTAGGAAATAACTAAACACGTCATTCATGGGGTGAATTTTCATCAAAGGTTTTGATTCAAAAAGTGCGAAGAAACCACGAATGGACTATAGGTCCGATTTTGAAGACATACTCTCGTTAAAAAAAGACCAAATGCTAACAGTACTTTCGCGCACGTTCAGTTCAGAGGAGTCGAGAACTAAAGAGTTCCACGCCTGCTACGTTTCAAATCTTACGTGCACACCTGCAGTTCCTCTTTCGTATAGGCTGTTCGCTGTCAAATGAGCACTTTCGTTTCGAAAGCCCTGCTTGAGATGTACTTGTGTGCACGTTGTGTATTTTTTCCACCATATGTATAATTAACATAGGTTAAGGGCCTCGTCACTATATTCGTACATCGGTCAAGTGAAATTGAGAAATTAGAAAAGTACACTGTTAAAAAAAATTCGTTCATTTTACGGAAAATGCTGGTAAAATGTATCCAGAAGCGTCCGTAAACTCTCCGTAAAATTACGGACATTTATTTTCAGAAACGGACTTTCCGCAAGTTTCACGGAACCTCTCCGTTAATTTCCAAGTTAGTTTTCTGTACTTTCCGTTTAAAATAAAAAGAGATAATGAAAATGTCTCATTTTCGTTATGTGGGTGTTCTACCGTGTATAAAAATGATATGAAAAAAGTAGAAATATTTTGTACTTAAGCGAGGTTTGAACCCGAGTCATAAAATTATCAGTCCACACCCCCTAACCATTCACCTACAACTCTCCCTTTACAAAAGACAAAAGTAAAAATTCAGTTTCTATTAAATTTAGCGTATTTTTTGTGTTGCCAAATGTTACAGACGCCTGATACTATTTTTTAATGTTTGAAAGAATAGGCCATAGTCGCATGGATAACCTTAACTGCCACAGAAACGATAATTTTCTTGTTACAGTGGCGAAGAAAGCTTCGTGTAGAATCGGCATTGTTCGTCCCCGTAACTCGAAGCCAAAGGGAATACGGAGACTTTCCGTATTTTGTATTTACGGATTTAATTCTGTTTTTCGTCATTACGGATTGCCTTTCGTATATACACTGTACATTTCCGTAAAACATGACGTAAATATACGGAAATTTTTAACAGTGTACTTATTTGACATATTCGTTTATTTTATACGCGATTAAAAAAACTTAAAGAGCGAAATAAATTATCTGAATACTCACAGATGTATACATGACACTTATAATTCAACGTTAATACATGGAACTACTTTCTCTACGTCGTTACCAACTTAACAGGACGTACGTCAGTCAGTGTGCTCGGCAAAACGTATGCAGGAAGAGGCAGTGACATTTTTCAAAGGTTTATTTCAAAAGTGCTCACTTTACCGTGGAGAGCCTTTAACGGTGATCGACCGCATGTCGTTTGTGAGAAGATATTTCTGCATCTGACTGGGCCGATAAGAATTAAGATAACTAACGCAATTGTGATTCGCGGACATGCAAATTAGACGCGCGGCAAAGCAAAACCGTCCAATAGCGAAAGTGGATCCGAGCTAAAGTGTTTTGATGTACCGCTTCTTCAAGAAAAACTGGTGTCCTTAATAATCTTGAAATTGATATCCGCCCTCTTGTCCCACGTCTCCTCTCGAAATAGACCTGAAACGATTTTGTAGACTAAGGAAGATATTTTTGTAACACTACAAATAAAGAGGGGGAATTTCACAAAACCTTTCTGCGAAATGCGTAGAACTAATGTTGAATTTTAAGAATCGAGTGTTGCAGACTACAAGTTTATTATAAATACTGATGTACGTAAACAATCGTGCATGTCTTCTAAAATGCGTTCCACTATAGGGCTACAAGAATATCTTTGGCAGCTAATTTACCAATAAGATTTTTAACAAGTCTGCAAAAGTTTATTTTATTTTGATCAACCACGAATTTTTAAAAGGAAAATTTTACGCTCCAAAGCACTGCAATAAAAACTCTTTTATAATAATTTTATTGACACACATTTACAGTTTAAGAAAATTGATTTCTTCAGCATGCCCTATCAGATACTTGAAGCTATCACAAGTGTTCTTGTCGCATCATCAATGATAACACGTCTTATCTTTCAGCCGTGTAACGCGTTATACATGTGGACAATACTCAGCAAAACGTTACATGATTTTTCCTGCTGAATTACATAAGCGCTAATGTTGGATAACATGATCTGCTGAATTCATTTCTAGCAAAGTAATGCTACAGACATGAACTGCTTATGATAGAAAATGTCATGGTTGTGTACAGTATACATTCTTAATTTCTCAAGAAATCCTCAGGGGCTGCGGTGGCTGAGCGGTTAACCTGCTCACATTCCACCAAGGCGATCCGGGTTCAATCCCCGGCCGCGCCACTCCCGGATTTTCGAAGATACCGCTGGGCGGTGGGGTTTTTTTTTTCGGGGATCTCCCGTTCCCCCGCCCTTGCATTCCTTGGCGCTGCTCCATTCTCACCTCATTTCACCTCATCGGCTCTTGAGATCCCGCTTTTAAGAGCCGCTCAAATATCTCTATCTAACTTAGCTTAACTCAGGCATCCTCAATCGTTGACTCAATTCATTAATACACGAGCTTTGGCTGGTTGTGCTTGAACTGCAAATCCATCACCAACCTTGTTGGTACCTCGCTAGTTACCCATTCAAGGACATTCTATTGATTTACAATACCACAGGTAATGACATGCGGTTGTATACCGTATGTGTACCGGTTGTATACTCTGAAATAAAAGTTTTGATCCAAAACTATTAAACGTGTGTCCAATTTGCTGATCTACGAAAATAACACACACTTCAGAAGAGGGCTGTTTAGTGCTTTCAAGACATTACACACAAACACCATTTCAGATTACCCCAAAATTGCTTTAAAAAAAAGGTTTTCGAAAGTGCCTACCTCAAAATAATACGCGTAGGGTCCATACAAAACTACTCAAGGTTTCTGCACTGAACCTTCCAACAGACTTTCCACCAATAAAATAATAAGGTCGCCGCTGAAAGGCCCATATAGGTAAACGCAGTGTGACGAGAACACTGCACGTCAGTTCAGAGCCTTGCGTTTAGCGGCGATGGCGCACTTGTTACGCGTGGCAGTGTCGCCCTTATCTCCCCCGCGCTTCTCACTCTCAAACGCTGGTGGGGGGGGGGGGAGTTCCAGGTAGGCGGAGGCCTTAAGCAGGGCTTTTAAAAAATGCTCAGTTTAAGGTGTACAGCCTATACCACGTCTTTAGTCTACGTACGCGCCCGTCCGGCCGCATGGCAACGCGTATGTATAGACGCTCCTGGTCGAGGGGTTGTGTTGAGGATAGAAGGGAGGAGGAAACGGGTGAGGGGTGGCACACGTGACGAGGGAGGGGTAGTTCCACGTGGCGCACCACAGGTGGCTGTCGTGGAGGGAGGGGGAGGGGAGACGCCTAGAGTCGCGACGCCCTAGATCCCTCCCAGAGACATTCCACGCCGTACACAAGTATAGGCCATTCAAGGTAAAGTGAGCACTTTTCGAATGCCCTCTTATTTGGAATACTTTTCAATAAATTTTTTTTTTTCTTTTTAGACGTTAACTTCCAAGTGCGGTGGAATACACACACTGTTACTATTACTTGCATGGTGATATTTATTTGAAACGGTTGTAAAAGGATTGAAAATGGATGGAAGGAAAAAGTAACTAGGGCTTCAGACGTGCCCACCTGATAATGAACAGCCTATAAGGCTAATTATTTTCAGGTTAGGAACACAACGAGTTTTCTTATGGGTGTAAGAATATGGAACAGGGAAAGTCTCAACCGCCAGGTGCGCTGTGTTCCAAAGAGGCCACTTTTCATTAAAATTTTAAGCTAAGTAAATAATAAAAAGGAAAAATTTTACTTAGTTACGAAGTATTTTATAACTTATTTCTAATTATAGTTTTTTTTTTAACGTAGTAAATAGAGAAAATCCTGTACACATACGAAAAATTTTAGTTGCCTTCAAAAAAGTGCAACATTTCAAATTTTTTTTAGCATAATTAGATTGCTTAATATGACAGGTATAAATTGTGGTATAGTACGGCACACTCATACATATAAACTATAATAACTTGCGAACTTTCGTCCGATCCGGACCCGCGAAGGTATTTCGAAATTATCGTGCAAATTCCTAAAGTTATGGTACACCCATACCATAATTATGGTACACAACAAATAAGTATTTTTTATTTTACAGTACTTTATATTCAAATAAGTGCAACATTTCATCCGTTTTTTTTTTTTGCATAATAAGATTGTTCAATATGACAGGCACAAATTCTGGAATATTATGGCATCTGCACTCATACATATAAACTGTTAGTAAATTTCGAACCTTTCGTCCGATCTGGAGCTGTTTGGAATGCTCGCGGTCAGCCGAGAGGAAAATGGCACAATCATCTTTGCGCGTATCAAACACGTAGACACGATTGCCACTCTTCTGGAAAACCCGGAAAGCAGGGAAATGTCAGGGACATTTGAAAACTGCCAGGAAAACCAGAGAAATATTAGGGCATTTTGGACACAGCAACTGAATGTCAGAGCATTCCCTGTTACAGTATACTCGCGGTTTCTTGCACACTTTTTGAATCGAAACATTGGAAAATCACCCCATGTTATTATGTGTTTGGTTGTTTCCCATATATGCCATGTATCACAAGCGGTTTTATACTCGTGTTAACATAAAATTACCGTATACAACAGGTGTGTTGGTAATTCCAAGTAATAAACAGTTCTTATGCAAAATATCATGTAATTGAGTGCGCAAGAATACGGCGCATTGCCCCTCGGTTGTATTTTCTAGACGACTTGGTACAGCTTTGTTTGCACAAGGCGGAGGGATATTCTGGAAGCAGAACTTAAGCAGGACTCCAGGACAGGTTGAAGTAACAATGAATGGAACACACGCAAGCTGTATTTGGCAGTTCTATAATCAATTATTGAGCACCACTACCGGAACCGTATCAAATTGTTTTGGAGATCGTTGATTACGAGTTGGGGCTCCATTTCTCTTTGCAATATATGCAGGGAGTAATTTTGTTGGATCAGAGAATTATTGTTCTCGCAGGAAAAAAATATATCAAACAGGTCAGGGGAAAATAATATTTTTGTCTGGAAATCAGGGAAAAGCCGGGGGGATTTTCAAATAAAAAAGGTTGCAACCCTGGCAGAGTGGAAAAATCTAGTAGGAGGCGCAGTAAAGAAACTGCCTGGGGTCTTAGCAATGAAATTATTTTTGTAGCATCTAGAAGTATCGAAACCTCGTGGCTTCCATTAAGGCTATGTCCGAATTCGCCTGAAATGCACACTTGTGCGTACCTGTCCTCGAAAGTGACACCACAAGTGCTGTGCGGATTGCAAGTGAAGTACGCAAGTATACGGAGATGTATACTTCTCGCGTACTTGCGGCACATATGCCCGTCGTTCTGAGAAGCAATTTTTAGGTTACTAATTGATACAAGACATACATTTTTTTTATTTCAATTTTAGTAGGGCCACCTTACTGCTTGGTAGCTTAGAATTCTGAACTAAGTAAATAATTATCGCAAGGTGCACCTTAAAGAAAGATATATACAAATAAATGGGGACTAGGCCTATGTTCATGATCTACAAAAGCTACGGTAAAACAAGCAAACTCACGTACTATCAGCAAGACAACCAAAGTTATATAAATCAAATTGAAATATTATTATATAATATTATTAATATAAATATTATAGGGTTAAATAAAGCATTAAATAATATTTAATGCTTTATTTAACCCTATAACTTTCTGCAATTATCTAGTAGCTTGTAGGAATACACATTCATTAAAAGTGATAAGCTGGGTAACAGATGTTACCGAACCCAGCAAGACTGCCTGTCCGAATTCACAAAGTTAGGTGCCAAGGGCAATCAAAGTGTGCAAGAATACAAGTACACAAGTATATAGCTGAATTCGGACACGGCATAAGGTTCTAGAAAATCTTCGTTAAAATTGTTCATTGAAGCTAGCTGGTGTACACACACACACAGGCTACTCGCGATCAACTGAGCATTTCTGAAAGACCCGCTTAATGTCTACTTGTATGCGCACAGTGCATTCTTCCGCCATGTGTTTCACTTGATCGACGCATGGATAAAGCGATCAGGCCCACGTGAATTCTGCGTACTGTGGAAGAACACGCAGTAACCTCACAAGGAGATCTAAAGCCCCCTCCCCCCCCCCCCCGGCAACACTGCTTCGAATAAGTTTGGTTAAATAAAGTTGGACAGTCATGACGTCATCGAAACGTCATATACGCCGCCATATTTGCCTGAGAAAGTTGGTCAGTTTCTACCAAAACATTTGAAGATTGGACTGGTTCTGCAATTTCTTTGATATTTGAGAATCTCTGCCAATCCCAATCGTGACGGAAAAAATGGCTGTCAAGAAACTTTACAATAACGAACAATTGCCGGAAACGAATTAGGTTATGAAGATAATTCATTTATGTAGAAGCTGTGTAGGAATTAATGTTATTTTAAGTGAATGTTGCATACAATATTACGAACTCACGGGGCATTAAATTTCATTGTGCAAGAAACATCTCTGCTAAATAAAATTTGAATATAATGAAGAAGCGGAAATAAACAGAAATCACAACATTCCTTACATTTCCTCCTGTGATGAACTGCATGGAAAAACAAAAGCAATATCTCAATATGGTTCTACCAGAAAAAAAAATTGACAGTGTGACACATTTTCCAACACATTCAAGATTATGCGGTAAAATTTGTTGGAAAGGAAAAATTTGATGGCCGTTATTTTGTCTTCAAATAATATTGTGGCACATAGTTGAAGGCGAAAATGTGTGTGTGTGTGACAGGGGCTTTAAATCAGGGCTTACAAAACGTTCGGTTGACCGTTAACAACCTACACAAACATTATGTTCGCAACTGAAATATCTTTTCAGGCCAGGTTTCGCCATGCATGGGCGTATAGGGAATTACGCTAAATTCCGACAACGATCTCTCAGTCATTTTTTTTTGTGGTTGTATTTTCAAATAAGTTTTTTTTTTTCTTTGAGATCGAACTCATCTAGATTTTTAAACCTTCCAAATTTTAATTTCTTAATTTTAAATGTACGTTTTCATTATTTATAAGATAGTGGCATTTTATAACTAATTAAAACGTGCATTTAATTTAAAAATGAAAATTTGGAAGGTTTAAAAATCTAGATGATTTCAATCTCAAAGAAAATAACCTTAATCGAAAATACTACCACAAAAAGCGACGGAGAGATCTTTGTCGGAATTTAACCTGAAGATTCCCTATACGCCCATGTATGGTGAAACCTGTTAAGGATTGGAATGGTGGTTGTCACTTTGGACAACTACGGGTCGCATGTTCCCTCTTCAGTCTGAAAACACCCTCTCAACCCTTGGGTGGTAAGATGAGGTGGAGGGGGGTTAGCTGTTGGCACCACCCCATCCACTCTCCCCAGACAGTTGTCGCCTGAAAATGCGGAAGTGATGTCCAACCACGAAGACAGAGCTGCTTCCCCGGCCAAGACGCCAGGTCGGAGCGCTACAAAATTCCCCATGCAGTATTCTCTTTTTGGAAAAACCTTGTACCAATCAATCAGACCACGTAGGCCTACTAATATATTTACTGGGAAATCGTTGTTTCCGCGTTTACTCGTATCTCAGCAAATAAATGTTACGGAAATGATTTTCTGCTAGAAACGGTAAAAACCATATCTATAGACTGTTCATGGTAAAATAAACAGTTTCGAAAGCCCTGCTTGAGATATACTAGTATGCACGTCGTGTATTCTTACGCCTTATGTAAAACTAACATTGTCATGGGCCTCATCACTTTATTCACGCGTAGGTCAAATGAAATTGTGAAATTATTAAAAAGTAATTTTTTTTTTTACACGTCTGCTCATTTTTGCACTATTGATGCATTTAAAAAAACAGTGTAGGAGAAAATTAATTAAAATGATCAGAAATGGTTACCTAACGCTTTTTATTCGATGTTAAGATACGGAACTATTTCCCATCCATCGTTACCAATTTTACGGGGCGCATGCCACTCAGAGCGACCGTTAAAATATCCGCAGCCAGGGGCAGTGACTTTTTTCTAAGGTCGACAACAAAACTGCTCACTTTATCGTGAACAGCATTTAATGATATATACTTCTGCTTTTATCATACTAAGTGTAGCCAAAGAAATAAAAAAAAATGTTAAATGGTACATTTCATTTTTAGAGTCCGCCTGAGAAGTTTACTTCAAGAAGGGGAGGAAAGTACAAATACACGTCTCAAGAAGCGAAGCTGACATCTCCGAGGCGCCGAATACGGGCAGACGTAGGTAGGAATCAATCGCGCGGCGCGAAATCGCCCGACCTCGAGTAGGGAGGGAGGTATCCGGCGCGGATGATTGAGGGTGGTTGAGTGAGAAGGAAGGAGAAGAGAGAGGGGGAGGGGGCGATCGCTGTCGCCGAGGTAATGGCGACCCGGGCGCCGATGAAAGCGACGATACACCCGGGCGAGGGTCATCGCCCCCACCAGCCGGTCAAACCTGCCCCCATGACGACACTTGGGACGAGAAGGACCTGTCGCGGAGGTGCGTCCCACACCAACCCCGTGGTTCGGAGACCACCGTGTGGTCGCCGCGTTCCACACCTCTGCCCTCCGCGTGGTTCGGAGCCACGACCCGCGCCCACAGGCGCAGAATTTGAAGGGACAAGGTGTCGATCTCCCCTCCACTTTTCAGCCAGTAGAGGCGTCAACCCCTGGTTTGATAAACAGTGGTTATTCGCTACTTTAGTATGTAACAAGTAAATATTAATTTCTTGTCGTAGACAAGTTGATTAATTCTTTTCCAAAATATTGTACTTTGCATAATAAAAACAAGAATATTTCAATGAAAATTATATTTAATAATGAATACCTTGTTCACTTGACGTGAGTGTTACATACGTGCATAACCACATGCACAAACAACGCTCAAGATGAGAGAGAGCTTGAGGAGGGAAAGGGAGATGAGAAGATTTTAATTAATATGCATACTGTCACAGAATGTTCAGCTCCCACCACCACCTTCGGCCATGAAGTTGGTAGATATGCCCACACCTCCTGTTCCGCCTGGGGCCGCGGTGGTTGAGTTGTTAGCCTGCTCGCCTCTCACCAAGGCGAACCGGGTTCAATCCCTGGCCGGGTCGCCGGATTTTTTGCAAGTGGCAATCGTACCGGACGATGCCGTTGGGTCTCCTCGGGGATCTCCCGTTCCCGGCGCCGCCCCATACCTCAATCGCCCTCGTCGGGACCCAAGGCCTCGACGTTACATATCTCTTCACTCGTGGCTCGGATACCACCGCGTGGACGCCACTTCCCGAACACGTACGTGTGAGGCAAAGAAGACAACAGGCCAGAGGTTCCGCTCCCCACTCTAGGACTGTGCGGTATCGAGATGTATAGATCACGAAACAATCGATAAGAAAAAAAACTACTTTCCATCTATCGTTACCAACTTTACTGGGCACATGTCACTCAGTGTGCCCATTGAAATATATGCGAGCAGGGGCAGTGACTTTTTTCTAAGGTTGATTTGAAAAGTGCTCACTTTATAGTGAACAGCCTATTTGCGATGGGAACACCCAAGCTGTGTGGTGGGGCCAATCCCGGCTCGCCCAACACTACTTTCATCTCCACAATCAACGCTCATCACCTCACTCGCTGTTTCGTAAAGGTCAGCACCGACTGTTCAGCGTGAGTTAATCCGCCGACCGCACAACGGCGCCACGGGTCAAAGTAGAAGGAATACGGCTTAGAGTACGAATGCCAGCTGCGCAGTACACACTCGCCGTGCTTCAACACTGACCTGCTTTAGTTCCTACAGATTCTTAAAAAAAACCACTTGGCCACATCCAATCAAGTTACATGATGTGCTTTTTTCTTTTTTTCTTCGTAAAAGCGCAGATTCGAGATTATAACAACAAGAAAACGAGCGCCGCATCATTGCCAGAACACGCGAATTTAACATTTCTTCGGGCAAAATTGAGACCAGTCGCTGAAGAGGAAATTCACTCTTACGTCATGTCCAGTTCATGAAAGAAAGCGATTGCACTGCTATCTCGTGTAGAGCAGGGGAACTATCTTAAAAACCGCGGAAAAATTTCTTTACATCTTCGCCCCTTCTGTATAGCCTATTCGCGAAATCCTCACACTTTTTAAATCATGTTTGATTGTATCTCAAGCGTTTTACACTTCTGCTAACATAAAGTTATTGTATTTTTATCCAATTTTTTACATTTTATTGTTAAATTATAAAATATAATTTATATTAATATCATGAATAAAACCCAGACAAAAATCAGGTGTGTTGGTAATGCCTAGTAAGAAATAATTCTTATTCAAAATGTCATTAAACTCAGTGCGCACGAATGCGTTGGTTTAATTTTCTAAGATTTGTCTGCATGTGGCGGAGGAACATCCTGGAAGTATAACTTTATGAGGGCTTCAAAAAAGGTAATCCACGGTTACTCCACGCTTCCCTGAAGCCCTGCTAAAACTCTCCTTCCAGAATATTCCTTCGCATAATGCAAACAAAGCTTAGCAGAGTCTAGAAAATTACACCAAAAGGATAGCGGACCGCATGGGTGAGCGCTCAGAATAATACATTTATCATAAGAACTATTTCTTACTAGCCATTAACAACATGCCTATTTTGTCCCTGAAGTATTATATTTTAAAGATAAAATGTTAGTAAAAGTTATATTTAATAGAAAATAAGATACTTCTATGTTAATGCACGTATAACACACTCGTGATACGTTAGATATTTATGAAACAAACAAACATGTCATCCAATTAAATGTTTAATTCGAAAAAGTGTGGAGTGAGTGAGTTAAGAGATTTACTCTTAATTACGAGGTCTTGAGAGCCAATGAGGGAGAAGCGAAGTGAGTACGGAACAGCGCCGGGGGGAAACTGGAGATCCCCGAGAAAACCCGCCGACCAGCGGCATCGTCCGGCAAGGGACCGAATGGTGAAAATCCCGCCTCGGTAGGAGGCGAGTGGTCTAACCCCTACAACACCGCGGCTCCAAAACTATTTTTAAGAAACCGCGAATAGGCTAATATTATTATTATTTTTTTTTTTGTAAATGTTGAGATGTGCTAGGTGCGATACAGCGGTGGTTCCGAAGGCGCCGATGACGCCAGGATGTGACGTGGACGTCCGGCGTTATCTCCCCCCCCCCCAGGGATGGACCACGGACTATAATTAGCCGGACCCGCGCCCCTCCCCCCTTATCAGAAACCCTCCCTGCACTTGGCGGGCTCCGGTGACGTCACGGCCCAGCTTGAGCCGCCGGCCGACGGCGTCCCGGGGTAAAAATACGCCCCGCTGGTAGCCAGCTGCTATCCCTCGCTAAGTCTTCGCTAGAAGACCGCCGCCGCGGCCTTCCTGTCCCGAGTCCGACCCGCGCGTGTCCCACACGGAAGTCGCGGGGCTGGCTCCTCCCACACATCGCCAGGAGACGCTCCTGCATTCCATAACGCTGTTCGCGGTAAAGTCAGCACTTTTGACATCAACCTCAAGGCCATTGGTGCATGAAAGCAGCATTTTTATGTAATGCACGTCATAACTTGTTTCACGGCGGATTTTTCTAAATTTTTGGCTCGTCGAGACGTACACAACTACATATAGCACCTTCCTGTGTTGTTGGATATTCACTTCCGTCATTATTCTCGAAGCACTAATGGAACAAAAGAAAGGATTTTTGTTTTCTTATCTGCAATAAGTGCTCCGGGAACAACGAACATATTGAATACCTGACAACGTAAGTAGGTGTTAAAAGTTGTTATTTACGTCTTCACGAGCCAAAAATGTTGAAAAATCCGCTGTGAAACAAGACAATAATCTAATAAATATAATGCTTTCATGCACCAGTGGCCTTAAGGGGGCCGCCTACCTGGCGGTGGAAAAGCGTCGCAGAGTCTTTGAAATCCGCGGTTTTTCTTCTTTTACGAAACCATTAAACGTGTCCTCATGATACCAACGTACGAAAAGAAAACACATTTCGGGCGAGGTACGTATAATACTCTCAATACATCATGTACGTTATAAGTGCTATTCCCGAACCCTCCAATATGGCTAAAAACTGCTTTTTCTCGCTGCTGTAGCTCATAATATACTGGTTGGAAACATGAGAAACTACTCGATGGATCTGCACTGAACCTTGCTACAGACTTTCCACCAATAAAATGATAGGGTCACCTCTTAAAGTCCCATAGGTACACGCAGCACAACCGAAACACTGCACGCCAGTTGAGCGCCTAGCACGTAGGAGCGAAGGGGCATCAGCCGCGCGTGTCAATGTCGTCCTTATCGGTGAAATGGCCACTTTTTAAGGCCCTTTCAAATTTTTCCCGTAAGGAAAATTTTTAGTTTCCGCCACTTTTTAATCAACATTCTCAGATGACTGATAAATACGGTGTATACTTTTACCACACTCAAAAATCAATGTCTGAGACTACAAATCAAACACTAGTGGTAGAAGATGTGCGACGAAAACTAGTGGGAACGAGATATGAGACAAAGTTGTAGAAATTCGTGTATTAATATCAAAATAATTATCCTTTGTCCATATATATATATATATATATAAGATGTCTTGTCTTCTATTTTGCACATTCACGCAGCACTAATAAAAATAAAAATACGTAAACGTCGGCGTAAAGGCGATAGTAGTTTTCAAATTGTAAAAAAATATGTGTGTTTATTCTCCTTGTAAACAAACACTTATTCTTCTTCTTCTCCGTCGCGGGCTGACGCCGACAATCGCAACTCAAGAATTTCGCGCTACGCACTGCAACGTCGACGCACTGCAACGGAATATGCTGCATCCTGATTGGCTACCGCTCATCGCAACGCATCGCACTATTGTGAAACCAGCTTAATGCGCACGGATGCTGTGCGAGATCCCTTTGGTTTTACTTTCTAAGCTTTTTTTTTTCATCAGGCAGAGGAATATTCTGGACGTAGAACTTCAGCAGGGCTTCAGGAAAGTTGGAAGTAACTGTTAATGGACTATACATGTGTGTTTACATTTGAATTTTCCAACAGACCTGCCTTTTTATATCAATAAAATTATCTGTTATCTTGAATATATATTCCTGCCGCAATAAAACTAAGTTTGAGGAAGCGTATAGGCTGTTCATGGTAAAATAAGCAATTTCAAAAGCCCTGCTTAAGATCTACTTTCATGCACGCTGTGTATTATTCCGCATTATGTAAAATTAACATTGCCATGGACCTCGTCATTTTATTCGTACGTCGATCAAGCGAAACAGTGAAATTATTATAAAAGTAAATATTTTACAAATCTGTTCATTTTAACACTTCGATGCAATAAAAAAAAACCAGACAGCAAAATGAATAATTTAAGTTAACACAAATGGTCACCTAACAATTTTTATTCGACGTTAAGATAAAGAACTACTTTCCCTCCATCGTTACCAACTTTACTCGGCGCGTTTCACCCAGTGCGTCCGTTAAAATATATGCGAATATGAGCAGTGACAATTTTCTAAGGTTGATTTCAAAAGTGCTCATTGTATCGTGAACAGCCTTTAGTAAGGTTATTTATAACCAGGTTGGGAAGATCACTGTTAAAAGTTTGTAACCCAAAAATGTTCGTCACTAGGTAAGCTCAAGTGTCGCCTATAGGTATACCAGATTTTTATTTATTTCCTACGTTAAAATACAGGATAATTTTAATAAATATAAATCAAATAAGAAATAACTTCGTAACTAAGTAAAATATTTTCCTTTTATTATTCACGCAGATAAAATTTTTTTTTTAAAATTGGCGTCTATGGAACACAGCGCGCCTAGTGGTTGAAATTTCCCCTCTGCCGAACGCTCCCACAAGAAAGATAACTAGTTCTGTTCATAACCTGAATAGAATTATCCCATTAGTGATAGGATAAAAGTACAGTGTGGCATCTTTTAGTGGCTCACATCGCGTGCAATGTCACCTTGTTGTTCAGCATCTAATTAGCGAGAAATTCAGCTTCCCGAGAACGCAGAGCGGCAGACTTGGGCGGGCTCTTCGCAATGCCAGATGTGACATGGCGCCGTTCCAAAACACGTTACTCTGCGAGTAAACCATTCTCTTTGGCTGTCCCAAAACACTAAGTAAATGTTTCGCTCGCTCTCAGTAGTGTCTCAAAACTGCAGAGTAATGACTCTGAGCATCTTGCCAGGATAAAACTTTACGCGCACTTTTTCAGTGAGCAACAAGGGGGTAAAATGAAAATGAAAAAAAAGTTTAGTGGAATGGAAAAAAAAAAAATTGTGAGGAAATGTGGACATTCTGTTTACAGAGACACGCGGAAAAATTACAAATGCACTGTTAAAATTTTCCGTATATTTAAGGAAATGCTTACGAAAATGCACAGTAAATATAAGGAAACGCAATCCGTGATGATGAAAAACGGAGTTAACTGCGTAAATACAAAATAAGGAAAATCTCCGTATTTCCTATAACTTCGGGTTTCGGGCACGAACAATGCCGAATCTACACGAAGCTTTCTTCGCCACTGTAATCAGAAAATTATCGTTTCTGCGGCAGTTAAGATTATCCATGTCACTAAGTCCTGTTCTTTCAAACATTAAAAAATGTTTGAACTTAGCAACACTTAAAACACAGTAACTTAAATAGAAACTATAAAAGTTGCTTATGTGACTAATACAGAAATTCAAAAGTTATACCACATTCATCACGTGAGCATTGTAGGAAAGTGGCTAGAGTCTTGAACTTGCAATTTTTTTGACTCGGGTTCAAATTTTGCTTAAGTATACAAGTTTTAAATTTTTCCAATATCTTTTTATACACAGTATTAACACCTAAATAATTAAAATAAAATTGATATTAATAATTATTTAAACTAGAAGTACAGAAAACTAACTAGGGGAATAACGGAGAGGTACCGTGAATTTTACGGAAAGGCCGGTTTTTGAAAATCAATGTGTCCGTAATTTTATGGAGAGTTTACGGACATCTCTGGATAAATTTTTACCAGTACTTTTTCGTACGATGAAGGCATTTTTTTTAACAGTGTTACTGGTGATAAAGTTAGTATTTTTATTTAAAAGTTGACTTTTATAAAGGTTGTATTTTTATACATAATGTTTATGGTTAATTTATCGCAAGTAAAACAATATTTGTGTATAACTAATATTTAAAAAAAAAATAAAGAATTTGGGGAAAGGAAGATATATAATTTGGTATAGGCCGTTCACGGTAAAGTGAGCACTTTTTAAGGCCCTTCCAAATTTTTAAGCTTAAGCCACTTTTTAATATCAGTATTGTCATTTAGCTAATAAATACGGTGTATACATTCGCCACTTTCAAAAGTTAATGTCTGAGACTGCAATGAAACACATTTATTTGTGAACAGCCTAAACCTACTTACAAAGGTTGCTTAATCGGTACATAGAAAATAAAAAAATAACAGAATGCTTATTTACATCATGCTCGTTCCAAAACCACGTTAACTTTAGCACTTTTGCTTTCCTCGGCTGTTACTCCCCGTTACTTTACTCTACTCTCGGAGTAACGTTTTGGAACGCCACCCCCTCCGGGTTTAAACATTTAACTTTGGGATTCCCCTAAAAAGGAGTATCGCGTACCTAGCGCCTCATCGCTCTTGCAAGCTAAGCGTGCAGTGTTTCCGCGACGAAAGCCCACAGATTAAACCATGCTCGTATAGTCGTATTTTCCTTTTACGGCTTAAAGAAACCACACGTGCAAGCTTTGAAAATTCGATATATTTTACCATTTTCACGAATTTTTTGTTTTTCTACATGAATGCAGTTAGTACGATAAAAGTAGAAAACTAGAGGCGTATACAGCGTGATTCGCAATTAGACCGACAAACTTCGGGAGGTGATTCTTCATGTAAAACTAGAAGGGAAACATATGTGACACCTTATGCCTAAACAGAATATTAAGGGAGGTATGAGCCCTTTAAAAAAGTTTCAAACCGTATTTGTGCAAAATATCGCAACGAAGTAAAGTACAATGACAACTCTCGGAACATTGTTGTATGTTATCGGAACTTTCAACGTAAGAGCCGATATTTTGCAAAAATACGGCTTAAAATCTCGTTTTTTTAAGGGATCACACCTACCATAATATTCGGTTTCGGTGTAAAGTGTCTCATTTCGTTTTCCTTTTACTTTTTCATGAAGAATCGCCTCCCGAAGTCGGTCGGTTTGATTGAGAATCATCCTGTATACATAATTTTTACCTTCTCTAAAGTAAGGTCGTATTTCCAGAACATGTATTTACCCAGATGCGCGTACTCGCGCAAGCAACGATTTCACAGAAAATGTTTCAGTATTTACTGTAAGGGGTTGAGGGTGGGGTTGCTACTAGAGTGTCTCGTCGTAGCCTCGGGGGGGGGGGAGGGTAATGACGTCAGCAGAGGTTCAGTGGGGTGTCCACGCAGACAGACGTCACCGCAGGCTCCCGCCAGTTGTATTTATTGCCGGCAACCCCTGCAGGGGGTTGTAACCCATCTCCAGCTGCGGCCAGCGACTACAACCCTACCTCACCCCCTTACCAACCCTAACAAGGCCACGACCAAGAAGTGGGCACAGGCAGTGTTGCCAATTTATTTTCCTACAGTGTGAGGAAACTTAGTGGATTAAATTCAAACAATAAAACAGATTGTGAGGATGTAGTAATTAACCCCAATGATTCAGAGGAAATTATATTTTAAATGTTTTTCTTTTTCATTTTTGTTTATCGGTATAGCCGACCTCCCGTGGCGCAGTCGGTTGGTGCGTCACCGACATAGGGTGTGCGGGAGGCTCTGGGTTCGAATCCGGGATAATACATGGGTGTTAATTTATGTTAGGTTATAAATTAGTCTGCAAGCCGTCCCCTGCTAAGCTTTCAAGCATAAAACCAGGGGACGTTAAAAAACCCTATACAATACAATCTACCGGTATAATAAATGTGCAATGTTTGAATAACAAAATTAGTATTGAGTTTAACGCGGTTGCTTGATTCTAATTCTTTTTAATATTGAATTTATTTATTTCCGTGTGTGGTCTCGGCCGTAGTAAAGTTCAATGCACAGCCACCGATTATTTTTGTTTGTTTGTTTGTATGTATGTATGTATGTATGTGGCGCTGTACGTTTTGAGATACAGCACATTGGAAAAGCAGCACTTTTTCAAAGCCCTGTTTAAGATCTACTTGTATGCATAGTGTGTGTGTTCTTACACCATATGCAATATTAACATTGTCATGGATCTGATTACTTTATTCATACGTCGGTCACGTGAAACTTCTAAATTATCTTTCTAGTAAATAATTCACAATCTCGCTTACCCTTGCACTTTTATGCATTAAAAGAACCGAAAGCAAAATTAATAATTTCAGTATTCACGAAAGTTTACCTAATACTTTTAATTTAACGTTAAGGCACGGAACTATTTCCCCTCTAACTAGGCGCATGTTTCCGTTAAAATGTTTGCAGAAAAGGGTGGTGAATTTTTGGAAGGTTGATTTCAAAATTGCTTATTTTATCGTGAGCGGCCTTTAGTTACGTTTGCATATATGGTTCCAGTCGACAAAGATGCTCAGACTGGCGTTTCAAAACACGTGACTCTGCGAGTAAATTTGTCTCTTCGGCTGTACCAAAACACTTTTGAGTAAGTGTTTTACTCGCTCTTGGCAGTGTCACGAAACCGCAGAGTAATTACTCCGGGCATCCCGCCAGAGTAAAAAATTTTTACACGCACCATTTCAGCGAGTAAGGGTAAAGTGATAAGTGACTTTTTGTAATTTACACTTGTAAACACAGCACGCCACTTACACTTGTAAACACAGCACGCCACTTACACTTGTAAACACAGCACGCCACTTACACTTGTAAACACAGCACGCTACTTACACCATGCTCGTCCCTAAACTGCCTTCACTATTACTATCCTGTATCTCCGCGGTAACATTTTGGAACGCCACCCAGCAGTGCAGAAATTTCCGAGGGACGTACTGGGAAAATGTTTTGTTGAATCAAACAGCGTTCGCGTGGCGAAACCGAATTAAATGTTTGTATAGGGCGATGACATATTTTGTTACTGAAATCCAAGTATTTCGTCGTTTCTATTTGGTTGCCCCAAACTAAGATTTAGTTGGCGGAACTAAATATTCTTTTCGCATTACGTAAGTTGAACAGTTTGATTAATATAATGAAGTGGGTCCGACCTAAACTCAAACCTAAATCGTTCGCGCCCAGGCCCTACGCCCTAACAACATGACCAAAATTGAATGCTGAATGAGTAGACATTTGTTTTAGTATATGCAGTTTGAATAATGGACATCGCGCGCAAATATATGGTTCAACGTTTACAGTTCTACTTTTTAGATTTCCCTTAAAATTGTTTTATTCTGCGTGTTTATTCCATTATTAAGCATCAATAAATGCATGCACTAACTAACACTTAACTATCCTAATCACAACAAAAAAATAAAAATAATCTCTCCAAGTTTATTTTCGAACGAAAGCAATCAAACGAGTGCCCGAACAAATATATACAGTTCATTAAACGAAATACACTGACTGTCAAAATTCAAATGGCCAAAAACACAGGTATTGTTAATTCGAGCGTGTATTTTGTTAGATGAAAAATCTTAATTTTGATGCTTTTCCAGTATTTTACTTACTTACTCAACAAAATATTTTGTTGTTAGATTGGATGTATTCGTTACAATTTTTTCAGCCAGACTACTTTTTATTACCTTTACCAAAGAGTACACAGTATAAAGAACACACCATCACACACAGAGTCCGTGGCGCTATCTTTACATAACATTACAACAAATGTTTGTTGCATCCGCCACATTTCAACATTCGTCGGGGTAACTGAATACAGAAATCGCTTTACAAACTTTGGGGGCGGGTTACTGACACCAAAATAATGAAACAAATCCATGTAAACATATGTCCGAAAATCCTTAGGATCAGTAAGGTGGCCTGCACGTTATCCCGACCTCAATCCTCAATTGGTTTATGCAATAGGAATTCCTAATGCAGACACACTTTATCGAAGTGTCAAGGAAGCCTGCGAAACCGTTCGACACGCTGTCGGAGTTTTTGAAATGGCGCGACAGTCTATGATCCCACGTGTGTGTGTGTGTGTGTGCGTGTGTGCGTGTGTGCGTGTGTGCGTTGCGCGTGTGTGTAAGCAAGAGGACATTTTGAACATTTGCTTATAAGCTGACACTGTCTATAGGCTGTTCAAGGTAAAATGAGCACTTCTGAAAGACCTGCTTAAGATCTTTTTTCATACACGATGTGTATTCATCTACCGTATGTAAAATTAACATTGCCTTGGACCTCATCACTTTATTCATACGTCAGTCAGGTGAAACTGTGGTATCATCAGGAAAGTATGTGTGTTACAAATCTGGTAATTTTCACTCTCTGGCGCATAAAAAAAAAACAGAAGCGAAAAAGATAATTTAAGTTATCACAATGGTCACCTTACACTATTTATTCGACTTTTAAATATGGAACTATTTTCCATCCATCATTACCAACTTTAATGGGCGCATGTTATTCAGTGCCCTCGTTGAAATAAAAGCAGGCACAGCCAGTGATTTTTTCTAAGGTTGGTTTCAAAAGTGTTGGCTTTATTGTGAATAGCCTTTAACAGTTCTTCCTTAATAACGCAAAAATGAAGGATTTCCGGACAAATGTTTATATGGACTTTTTTTTTTTCTTGTTTTGGTGTGAGGAACCTGCTCCGTAAGTTCGAAAATATATTTCTGAATCACCTTGTATTTTTGGCTTTTCTCTCAGTGCACGTGACTGGGTAGGGTCAGGGGAAGGTGTCGGCCAGTCTCGGTCACGCATGCGCAGTCAGGCGTAAGACGGGACTGCCTGACGTGGCAGCTGCGAGATGGGAGAGTCTGCGACGACGCAGCTCGGATACGAGGTGTGGGACCCCCCCCCCCCCCCCTACACACACAGGGGAACATCGGCACGCCGTTATCACCGCAGGGGCCCCATGCCACTATCGCGTTTCGCTGACGACCCTCCGCTCCTACCGGGAACCGCTCCCAGAGCTTCCGGGGTGCTTCGCTTGCACTCCACCCTGCTCCAAGGTCAACTGTCGCAGCATCCACGAGACGACCGTCGCATGTCCCGGGACAGCCCAGGGTTTTTGAGCGGAGATATTTTGGCGACTTTTGAGTGGGAGTGATACATGAATAAACACTAGAAGCAATGATTAAAAAATTCTACACGTTTCTGGGAGCAAATATGGAGAAAACGAAGAAACGGTAACCCTAGGTATAAGCTGTTCACGGTAAAATGAGCACTTTTGAAAGCCCTGCTAACGATCTACTTTTATGCACTTTGTGAATTCTTCCGCTATGTGCAAAATTAAAATTGTCATTGACCTTATTATCACTTTATTCATCCGTCGGTCAAAAGAAACTGTGAAATTAGTATGAAAGTGAGTATTTTATCAATCTGCTCGTTTTTATATTTCGATCGGTAAAACATAAAAAGAATAAAATGAAAAGTATCAATTTAAGCTATCACAAATGGTGAAAACACTTTTTATTCGACGTTAATATACGGACTACTTCCCATCCATCGCAACCATATTTGCTGGGCCAATGTCACTCGGTGCGCACACTAGGGGCGCCAGCGTGTTGCCCCAGCCAGTAACCATGTTTACAGTATTGCCACATGCCTAGAACAGTTACCATGTTAAACAATTTCGTTACCATACAAAGACTGAAAAAAAAATCGCAGAGAGATTTTAAATTATATTTAAATTAACCCAACAAATAAGCCATGCATTTAGAATAAACATTACGTTCATATCTCTATTTAATAATCTCTATGCATTAATACAAAACTTTCATAGGAAAAAGTAATTAAAAAATGAGTTTTTTTAGGGTCTAAAGTCATGATTGCGTAATCTGATCTAGCTGAAATTCGAACTTGACCTGTATTTGACCATGAGGATTCACTCTGCAAAATTTGAAGAACTTCTGTTGAGTTTCAAGGAACTTAGAAGTATTAAAGACGGGCAGACAGAGATCGTCTCATTATAAAGGGTGCAGGCAGGGGAGATGACTTTTTTTCCATGGCACATTTCAAAATTGCACACTTTATCGTGAACAGTCCTAATACTTTTTACTGAACTTTTTGAGCAAAAATTTCGCCAGCATGACGCACTACTGTCGAGCTATTCTTATGCCGTAAATTTGCACATATTACTGAGGCGTAACATACCGCTCTGAAGAAATGTATCATTCCCTAAAACAATTTGCAACAAAGTAGGTAGAGACAGTTACTGAGGATTGCCATTTCTTGATTTTTTCTATATTGGCTTCCGTAAACATGCGAACTTCCGAGTAATTGAAGGAAAAGATGTCTAGGATTTTGAAACAACTGTCGCAAGGTTCCTTGTGCCTTGAAACAATGGGTTTTAAATATTCAAACTGCAAATTAAACTATGGAGGACTACACACAAATCCAAAATGACGGAGATAGCTCCACCCCCTTGACATTAAAGGCTGTTCACGGTAAAATGAGCACTTTTGATAGCCATGCTTAAGATCTACTTGTATGCACGTTGTGTATTCTTCCGGCTTATGAAAAATTTACATTGCCATGGTCCTCATCGCTTTATTCATGCGTCGGTCACGTGAAATTTGAAAAAGAAAGAATATTTTACAAATCTGCTCTTTTTTTTCAACTTGGATGCATTAAAAGAAAAAGAAAGCTAAAGGAATCATTTCAGTTATCATAAATAGTCACCTAACACTCTTTATTGGACATTAAAATATGGAACTACTTTCCCTCCATCGTTACCAACTTTACTGGGCGCATGCCACTCATCGCATGCGTTTAAATATATGCAGGCAGGAGTAGTGACTTTTTTCTAAGGTTCATTTCAAAAGTGCTCACTTTATCGTGAATAGCCTTTAGTCAAATTAATGTGTCGTGGTTGCGTTATTGGCCGTGCTGTGTTGTTCGGGGCTGTGAGATTCCGGCATTATGAGTTTTATTTATGGGTGCGACTATTTTTATGGCAATGATTGTACTTGTGTATTTTACGAACAATGCTGTTTTTTTCCCACAGGTTCATGTTGAAAGTTCATGGGTGGACGTCCCGCGGCACAGTGCGCAGATGTGGGTCGGACAGAAGACGGCGGACATTGTGGAGAGGAACCTTCCGGGTAGAGGCGGCTGGTCGAAAATAGACCCGCGCCTTGCCAAAACTTCGCCGGAGGAATTTTTCCTTGAAGTCTTAGTAAAAAAGGGGGGGGGGGGGGTATAGAGAGTAGAGGGCCGAGTCCCTGGACGAGGCCGCCAAGCCACCGCCGGGGACGCCTAACCAGGGCTGCCACGTAGTACACTTCTATACAACATTGGAATAATTTGACTGCTTTTCCGTATCGTCTTTGTATTGTGAGTAAGCACTGTATAATACTATACAGGCTGTTCAAAGTAAACTAAGCACTTTTGAAATCAACCTTCGAAAAAAAAAAATAATAATCACTGCCAATTTACACTTTCGACACAGGGCGAAATTATGCACTGGAACACGGCTGACTGGACTCATTAATTAAAACAAGCTAGGCGCAAAATGTCTATCTGTGTCTGTGAAGACGTGAACAACTCATTGGCTGTTGCCCTTTGCTTACGTGTCGTGTCTCAATCCTTCTTGCCCGCACAGATCTCACAGTTGTACCAACGAATGTTTGTTAATGGTCCACTGTGTTAGAGGGCGTGGCCACCTTCACGTCCACCAACAAAACTAGCCTTACTCGTGTCTTACTGCGTATACGTTTACCACGATCATGAACGCATTTTTACTATTGAGCTGTTTTATTCCGCCGAAATATTTACTTTGAAGGGCATGTACAGGATGATGATAAAGCCCCTACCCATTGTGACGGTGCTTGCCAACACATACAGGACGAGGTCCTTGTCTCAACCGCTTCCTAAATGTAGGTGTTTTAAGTTGGAAAACAGCTGAGAGACCCCCCAATGATGTCAAAAAAGGGATTTGGGTTGGTTCCAGTGAAGAAGTTTGAAATTTATTCGTTGCCTTGGTTTTTATAACAAAATATAACCATTTACATAGTTTTTTCCGCAGAATTTTACAATCTATGAACGTTATATAAAAATATAGTTTTCCCAATGATTACATTTAGTATAAAAAAGGCATAAAAAATAATTATGTTTAAAACTTCTCCCAAAATCTACATTTTTTAAAGATTACATCTCTTTCCAGCTATATGCAGGTTATACATAATTAGTTTGCTTTAAACCATACTTAAATAAAATTGCAGCAAGCCCCCCCCCCCTCTTAAAATTTTTTACGGAACAGCAGTTCCTGCCCAAGTGAAAAACCTGTGCTGTCTCCTCGAATCTGGGCGAGACACCTGTATTTATATTTTATTTTAAATCATCTGGAACATTACAAAATTATTTTCACTCCATCGATGTCTGAAGTCCTGGAAGGGCACCCTGGTGGTGCGTGACTGGCTGGCGTCACGTGGTCAAGGTGACGTACGAGGGAGGGGAAGGCCGTCGTAGTTTCGTGGGCGGCATGGGCCCCGCGGCGCCCATACCTGCAGACCAGCAGGCCCGCCCAGTGGACGTGAGACTGGATCTTGTCAAACACAACCCCCACGCAGCGAAGGTAAGCCGTCCCAAACGGCCAACATTTTCTCAACTTCATATGGCACCGTCGGTTTTGACTTTCGTTCGATGTGCAGGGATAGCCGTCATCCACCATATGTGGGAAATTGCTAATATCTCTTGTTTTTTTTTTTTTTTTGTAGGTATCGAAAATGTTCACCGTTGAAGAGAGGATAGCTATGGTCCATGATCGTCTGAGAGGACTACCGTACGATGCACTGAGGAGCTGATTTCACACGGAGTTGTACGAAACCTGGCCCCACAAATGCGACCATTCGCTATCTTGTCGACAAATTCAATCGCACAGGGAGTGTTAAGGATGAAGAGCGTTCAGGCAGGTCACGTGTATCTGAAGATACCATGCAACAGATTAAGGAAGACATTGAACGAAGCCCCCGTGCATCGCCTAAGTCTCAGACTTAAGCCTGGTGTTCCACAATGCACTGCGTGGAAGATTTTCCACCCGCTGTTATTCAAGCGAAACTGTGAAATTATTAGCAAAGTAAATACAGTATTACACAAATCTGCTGATTATTACACCTACCTGTATGATTTTAAAAAATAAATATTTCCAGTATTCTCAGATGTTTATCAAAGGATGTTCACGATAATGTGAACACTTTCGAAATGAACCTTAGAAGAAAGCCTCTGCGCCTACCTGCATATATTTTAAATGGTGCACCGAGACATGTTCGCCCAGCAAGGTTGGTAACGATTGATGGAAATTAGTTCCATATCTTAACGTTAGTAAAAAGTGTTATGTAACCTTGTGTGATAACTTTAATATTTCTTTAGATTTCTGTTCTTTTAAACGCATCGAAATGCAAAAATTACGCGATTTGTAAAATATTTATTTACCTAATAATTCCACAGTTTCACTTGACTGACGCATGATTGACAGTCTTTGTGACCGTTAAAAATGTATGCAGGTAACCGTAGTGACATTTTTCAAACGACAATTTCAAAATAGCTGAAATAACCGTGATCGGAGTATATTTAATACTTCCCGTTTTTTCTTTTTCTTTTTACATACCGACTTACAAAAACCCGTGAGCTTCCATTAACGTACTTAGTGTTGATCTATGTCCCATGGTCTCTTAAGGATAGTTAACCTAGGAAAGTAAGTATACTAGACTGTTTTTAAGTTATTTCTTTCAAGTTAAAACATGGCTGTGCCAAACCACTAGCGCACTCTACGCGCACGTGGGCAGTTAAGTAGTGACCACGCCCAACTCTGCAGACAGCCAATCGTTGCCGTTTTTTTCTTTCTCGTCCGTGTTACTCCAATTGAGTTGTCCCAAACACTGATCTCCAGCGTCGTAAATTTCACACTAGCATAAGTTAATAAGGAGTTGCCACCTCAAGCATAAATCATGCCACACCACTCAGCCTGAAGGCGTTCAACAAAATTAAGACTAGTCCAGAATTGTACGGGTTGGAAATATGCGAGCAGCGTAACCAGGGAGATAATTCCAAATAAATCGGCAGCGTAGCAAAAATTATCCTCGATTTATGTAAGCGGAAACTAAGTTTGGGATGATGATGATGATGATGATGATGTCGGGGCAGTTACATCAACGCCACTTCTTCGTATGGTCCATACACGGTTAATTCAGCCTTTTCTGAAGACCTGCTAAAATTATACTTCTAGGATATTCCTACGCCTAGTACAAACTAAGCTTAACTAAGCCTGGGGAATTACACCAGAGGGATAACGCATCCATATTCGTGCGCACTCAGTGTAACAGTATTTTGTATAAGGACTATTTATCACTAGACGCTACCAACATACCTATTTTCTCCCTGATCCTTATTCAGATTATTTATAAATGAAGCATTATAATGGATATATATATACTACACACACACACACACACAATGTCTTAACAAATCGTTTGCAAAGTGGCGTTACAAAGCTTCACGCAAATGTAGAGCGGTTATAACCCCCCCCCCCCCCACTTGATTACGGGAGATGATATCACCAATAGAGTTTTCAAAGGTGCAAGATCTCCGTTATACAAATCACTATTTACCGATCTGTTACTTAAAATCAAGTACTTTCCGATATTTTAACTAAAATCTTATCAAAACTCTGTTTTGGAAGCGCCTGCTATCTCCTCTATACAGTAATCTGTCACTCCAAGGGGAAATAAGGTATGTAAATTTGTTCAGTATTGTTCAAAATATCCTGAATATTCTTAGTCAAGGCTATCGTTAGGTAACTGGCCCAGACTTCGATTTAAAAGTTATGTCTTGAGTACATTACGATTCTCTAAAACAAAGAGTAGAACGTGAACCGCCAACTATTGCGTTCACGAATGCAACATATTATTTTCTGGCCGTAGAAATCAAGCTTGAGAAGTGGAAAAAATCAAAGTGAGTAATATTAGGTTGTTACGAGTTCTGGTTCGGTGACTTACGAGTTTACGACTATGCGTAAGTGCTCGCTGCAGCTTCTCTACATATCGCTGCGCTATCAGAAGAAGAAGAAGAAAAAAAAAAGGCGTTTACGATCCATTCCGTAACATATGAATCCTCTTTTCATACCCCGCGACATGAGTCAGGTTTATATAGAACCTCCCCTCGACCCACTGTGTTCACTTTGTAAAAAAATAAGTGGTTATTAATTTTATTTCCCGTTGAAATTTTACGTCTTTTTTTTTATGGCCTCATTTTTCTTTCTTCGCATCCTTGTACGCCCATATTTTTCTTGTTGCTCACGTCTCCCGATTCCTTTATTAACACAAGGCTTTCGTCATCTTAGAATACGAAACTCGAGCCCCTTATCTTAACCTTGCACTATCACCTTGACTCTTTAAATAAAAGTCCCTTCCGAACAGAGTTAACCTTTACGTATTGTCACAGTTGTTTAGTAGTTTAGGAATATACTTCTGAACAACATTTTTTTTATCCCATAACTTTTACTAACTTTAAGCAAGTCTGTGTACCAAAAAGGACAGACGACTTGGTTATAATCAGTATAAACAGGTATAATCAGTATAAACAGGTATGAACAGTATAAACAGGTATAAACAGGTATAATCAGTATAAACAGGTATAAACAGGTATAAACAGCGATATTTTTACTCTACGTTACAAGTGAAGCCATCATTAATAAAAATCTCTTTAATACCAAGTTATCATTAATACAAAGTTCTCTTCTTTCCTGCGGAAGTATGATAGGGAATTTAATGTTTTTAATTACCATAAAAAGGTAATTAAAAACATTTGATCATTTGTCCTAAAATGTTATGTCAATTCCATTGGTAAAAAGAAGTGATAGTGATAAGAACTACTTATTTTCCAAAATGCTGAATCAAGAGACAAAATTTAGCTTTTTTGAGAAATTTTGTAATTATCGCAAACGCCTGTTAATACAAGCCTCATTATTACAAACTGCAAACATTGAGGTTCCTTGAGGTTTATATTTAAATGGTTTTGCAGTAGTCTGCCTACTTTCAACGTGGTACGAATTTATAATGAATGGTTTTAAAGCGATAATAATTTTGTTTACTACTTCCTAAACATTAAAAAATTTTGTGCAACCTATCGGTTTATTTACCAACTTAACTTAATTTTAAAAATATAATACACACAAAGTAGGTTTATTAGTCATATGTCAACAATTCTGTTAGTAAATGGCAACAGGATAAAAATAAGCTGAAAGGAACTTTAAAGGACGACATTAAAAAAGTGCTCGCATTACCTCGCATATCCTCTATACGAAAACAGCGCACAGGTCTAACGGAATGGTGTCATTCGGCGACCACGCACCAAGATAGGGGAAGGAAACCCCTTACAGGTGGTATGAGCCCTTTGCGAATTTTAACAAGTTTATGTCCCAAAAGATAGATGGCTCTAGTAACTAATGCCACGTCTCTTTCTCCAGCCAATCAGAATCGTAGCATATCAGTTCAATGATGCACGTGACTTTAAAGCGCTTACAGATATAGGCCGTTCACGATAAAGGTAAGCACTTTTGAAGCCCTAGTTACTTTTTTCTTTCAACCAATTTATATCCTTCCGCCACTTGTTAATGCAAATCCTGCCATGCGAGTAATAAACACAGTGTATACATTCACCATACCCAAAACCAAAAGTCCGAGGCCACAGTGACATGTATTTATTGGTTATTATGCCTGGTGAGACAGCTTCAAAAAGTGCTCACTTTACCGCGAACGGCCTATAACTATTTTTAATGTTTATTAAAGTGACATAATTATTATTTTAAGTATTACAGAAAGTGAAGAATAGACTGTGTTCTATGCCCGACTACCTGGGAATGGACGAAATCTTGCATGACGAACACCTGTTGAGTACTAATGCAGAACTACTCATTTTCAGAAAAACCATAAATATATTTTATACTATTACAAAAAGATGTGCAATCGTAAATAAACACTGACATCGACAACTTGTAAGATTATTTAAAAGTTAATGCTCAGTAGGCGTACTTATTCGGTACTATATAATGAAAAATATTATAAGGGCAAAGCAGATAAAAAAAAAAAAAAGTAGCTATTGATTACGTACGTTACCAAACATTGCAATAATCGCATATGATGGATTGAAAAGTCTCGTTTGTAACGTAAGTCGATAATCTTTCAGTTCGTAGTTCCTCCCTCATTTGAACAGATGACACTTTCCGATCTATAAACTTCCTCACTCTGTACAACAAGAGGCTCGGTATAGTTCATTCACAGTTACTTCCAACTTCTCTGGATATTCCTCCGCCTCGTGTAAACCAATAGGACACCGCGCCGCATTCGTGCGCAAACAGTGTAACGATATTTCATACGAGAACTATTCCTTACTAGGTATTACCAACACAGTTGTTTCTTTTCACTGTTCTTCTTCATATTAATTACAACTGAAATGTTATAATTTACACATAAACTGTATGTAAAAGTTCAATTTTACTTAAAATACGGTACTTTTACGTAAACACAATTTTAAAACGCTTGTGGTAAACGACCAAACAAGTCATACGTTGGGGTTTTTTTTTTTTTTTTCCCAAGGTTTGAAGAAACCGCCAATAGACTATATAAACAACGACTCGCCAGGCGGTTGAAGGCAGGGTAGGGTAGGGGAAAGAATTCCTACACAGAAAAAAAGGAAGGGGGGTAACAGAGGATAAGGGAGGGCAGTGTGACGTCACACGCGGGCCCGCGAGAAGGATAAACAACACGAACAGTAGGGAAGGTCATGGATTCTTCGACCACAGCCCACGGGGAAAAGGGCTACGGGAAAAAGTTACGGTGACTTCCACAATATATATATATATATATATATATATATATTTTTTTTTTAAACCTCCCAAGGTCGCGCCAGCCAAACGTACCGCGAAGCGGCGAGCAACAAAACTTCCGGATGAATTCCTCACGATCTGAAAACGTGGAAAGCCGTTTCATTTTTTACTAGCGACCCGCCTCGGATTCGCTCTGGTGAGCTTTACAAACATGGTGTTGTTTAAAACCGGTTACTGAGGGCCATCCTTAAAAGATAAACATTTGCCGTCGCGGACTTTTTGAAACCTACAATTCTGTAATTCATTAATTTGGCGTATCTCTCATGGTTTAGTCGGCGTAAACCATGTAAGCGGTCGACAAACGGCTTTTTCCGACTTTATATTAGAAAACGTCAACATTTCTCTATTCTCTACTACCCTTACATTAATGTATTATATACCTAAACCTTCCTCGAGAAATTCTTTAAATGATGATGGAAGCTGCATCAAAATTCATCAAGTAGTTTAGAAGCCTTATCCGAATACACAGACACGCGCTGCCAGGGAACTTTGCTTTGTACTATGTATAAACGGAGGGCCAACAGACTGACCTCCAGATCCCGCATTGCATATTTCTTCTTAAGGTTCCTGCCTACCCGGAGTTTTTTTTTTTTTTTTTTTTTTTTACGCGTTTGAAGCCGAGAAGTGCAGGAGCGATAAGGGCGACCCTAATTACAAAAACATAAGTGGAAAATATTACGGGCACGGAAGTTCTAAATGTATAGGAGATCCTAAATTTTCTGTTGCTACTGTAGTGTGTAGCATTGCTTGCGATGTCCCTTCTGGTCGTAGCTCCCCACTCACGCCCCGATATAGGCTGTTCACGGTAAGCTGAGCATTGCTTGCGATGTCCCTTCTGGTCGTAGCTCCCCACTCACGCCCAGATATAGGCTGTTCACGGTAAGCTGAGCATTGCTTGCGATGTCCCTTCTGGTCGTAGCTCCCCACTCACGCCTCGATATAGTCTGTTCACGGTAAGCTGAGCATTGCTTGCGATGTCCCTTCTGGTCGTAGCTCCCCACTCACACCCCGATATAGGCTGTTCACGGTAAGCTGAGCATTGCTTGCGATGTCCCTTCTGGTCGTAGCTCCCCACTCACGCCCCGATATGGGCTGTTCACGGTAAGCTGAGCATTGCTTGCGATGTCCCTTCTGGTCGTAGCTCCCCACTCACGCCCAGATATAGGCTGTTCACGGTAAGCTGAACATTGCTTGCGATGTCCCTTCTGGTCGTAGCTCCCCACTCACGCCCCGATATAGGCTGTTCACGGTAGGCTGAGCACTTTTGAAAGCCCTGCTCAAGATCTATGTGTATACAGATTGTGTATCCTTTCGCTGTATGTAGAATTAGAATCAACATTGCCTAGAGCCTAATCACTTGATCCATGCGTCACTCTAATGAAAGTCTTAAAACATTAAAAGTAAATAGTTTAGTAATTTGCTCATTCTTACACTAAAACGCATTAAAAAATAGAAAGGAAAATAAATAATTGTATGACTGATGAATGTTTACGGAACAATTAATTCAACGTTAAGACATGTTACTACTTCTTCTGTGGTTACCAACATCACCAGGTGCATGTCACTTAATGTGTGTATTAAAATACATGCAGTAATTCTTTCGAAGGTTGATTTCAAAAATGGTGTCTCTACCGTGAACAGCCTTTATAAATGCTATTGCCCATTATTTGTCGTAATGTATACTATCTAGGTGGGTTATGCCTAGGCTAGCTCAGTCAGTAAAAATGTAACACTAGGTATACTTTTATAACAACGTTGCATCCACTGTCAACATTAAGGCGGTGTTTACGTTGCGGTAAAACTAATTTTATGTTGAACTGATGTTAGCAGTTTTATTGTATTTTCTTAGTTTAAAAAAAACATTCCGGTATAAAATAAACTAAGTACAATTATATTGTCACAAAAAGAAATATTACCAACACAAAAAAAAAAACGGCTGGGAGGAGCATCGACCCCGTGCCTTGAATGCTGGGAGTTTTCCACTTTACGAAACCTGCCGTTTTACCAACCACTCTATTTAAAGTGCCTTAGTATATTTTTAATTTGTGGGTATTCAATTGAATGTAATGGCAAACTGCAGTAATCTTTTGCTACAGGCTGCTCACGGTAAAGTGAGCACTTTTTAAGGCCCTCCCAAAAGGCATTAACCCCTAATAAATACATTTTATTGCAGGCTCAGACGTTAAATTTTGAGAGTGATGAAATGTATACGCCGTGATTATTAGTCGATTTGCAATTTTTACATTAAAAAGTGGCGGAAAGGTAGAAATTAATTGAAAGGAAAAAGTCGCAGAGCCTTAAAAAGTGCTCATTTTACCGTGAACACACTATATGTGGAAATACTTTATACTCTAGAAATGTATGCAAATTTGTCACGCGTAAACTGCTTTGCAAGTCTTGACAGCTGGTCTAAGCTATATTTAGTTTCCGTACTATGCTTTGCAATTTAAATACGAGACTATCACTGCTCAATACTATCGGCCATTTTACAACGCTGAGTCTGTGTAAACTTGTGCTGGTTGGACATTGCCTTAATGTAGCAGTAACACGAAATATTCTGTTCTTCCTGTTATTTTTAGCGTATTTGCTGTACTTGTGAATTAGGCTGGAGCTTCAGATCTGGTCAACCTCAGTGCTAAGCTGGGATTCCTGCGATGAGATGGCATGATCCATCTTCGCCACCGATTGGCCGGTAGAAGTGCATAAAGGCCTGACGGCTAGTGCCGGAATCTCACAGCCCGACGCGCACGACACGACGGCCAACAGCCAATGAAATACAAGATAGACTGACGTAAGCCCGACCGATTTTGTCGCCCGACCATCAGTTATGGATTATAAATGATTTCTACTCTTCGTCGTGTCGCGCGGGCACGACGCACAGAATGTACAACATTGCAAAATGAAATTGTATTGCAAGCTTTCCTTACAACGGTAAATAAGCAGCTTAAAAGAAAAATAAATTGAAAATTACTGTATCTAACTGTTAAAAATAATAATTTTACCTTTGTATGCATTAGCGATACCAATTTGGTACCATTATGTATTACAAATTTCCCTCTTGTTTACAGCCTTTGAGACTAACGTAGCCTATCAGCGCCTTCTAAATAGTTAGGTTAAATGCCGAGAGCGTAGTGTCGGTCGTGCTGTAAATTCAAGTAGTCACATTGAAATGTGTCGTGGGTTGCGTTTTTCGTCGTGTCGTGCTGTGTTGGTCGAAGCTATGTGATTCCGGCATATGAGAGCTGCAAAGAAAATAGATAAGTACGACTGCTGAGAAGCCACTATCGCGACTGCTATTGTTAGCGTAATGTAACATTTGGTTGTTGCGGCAAAAATATATGGAGGCACACTTACACTATAGGAAAATACAACTTTGTAAATGGTAAACATTATTACCTTTGCCACATCATCATTAATTTTACTACATCATAACGTTTAAAGATATGCCTCAATAGTAATATTTTGCAGCAACAACATTAGTATTTTCTCTGTGTACTCAAGAGACACCGTGAGGCCGCGGTGTAGTCGTGGTTAGACTACTTGCCTCCCACCCAAGCGAACCGCGCCGGACGATGTCGCTGGCCCGGCTGGTTTTCTCGGGGATCTCCCGTTTCCCCCGCCCTTGCATTCCGGCGTTTCTCCGTAGCTCACCTCGCTTCGCCCTCATCGGCTCTGCGAGACCCGATGTTGGGAGTCGCTCAAATCTCTTCACTCACTCACCCAATCTGAGAGGCGTCAGCCACTGCAATCTGAAATGAAGTGTATTTTTCGCGCCGCAGTGTCGGAATGCCGGCGACACTTTAGAGTACCCATCATGTGGCCAAAAAAATCGTTCGGCCAAACGACTATTAATTCCTGTATGTGATGCGAGAAAGAAATTGCCCGCCAAATGCCTGCTCGGTCAAATTCCTGTGTGACTTGAGAGAGAATGTCGGCCAAACACCAGTTCGCCCAATGCCGTGTCCTTGGCACTTTTTGGGTATACGCTGATCACGATAAAGTGAGCACTTTTCAAGGCCCTTCTGAATTTTTCCTTTCATCCAATTTTCATCTTCATGCTGCCTTTTTAGATAAACATTGCAATGCGTCCAGTAAACACAGTGTATACTTTTCACCGCCCTCAAAATTTAACGCCCGAGGATACAATAAGATGTATTTATTAGTGGTTAATGCCTGTTGGGAAGGCCTTAACAAGCGCTCACTGTACCGTGAACAGCATATAAGCCATTGTAATACGGAGTCGCCAGGATATACACGTGGTTTCCCCCGCCGATGGTATTCCAGTGTCAATGCCGCACATTATGTCATCTCCCCGCGGCCTATATACGGAACACGGCATTTTGTCTTAATCGCCCCGTCACTCTCTCTCTCTCTCTCTCTCTCTCTACGCCTTTATCTTAATGACTCTTCCGCGACCAGATAAAAATTTTCCTTCGCTCTTTTACTGGCCCCACGAGGTCGTCTCTCCCCCCCCCCCCCCCTAAACATCTTCAGGGCCGCTTGGCAACACAGATCTCGCTGGCGCCCACAGGCGACCTGAACTCTCGGAGCGACAGACTCTCTCTCCATACTTCTGTAAACGCTAGTTTCGTTATTTTCGCGTTCGAGGTCCGCCCAGAAACGAGCGGGCGATACGGGCTACACAAACGCGAACGCCAAGTGCGCCATCGCCGTTACGTACAGTGCCCGTGTTGCACATGTATCAAGATAAAGTGAGCACTTTTTAAATCAACCTTAAAAAAAAAAGTCACTGCTCATAACTTCATGTGTTTTAACTGGCGCACTGAGTGACATGCGCACAGCAGAAATGGTAACGAGGGGGTGGGTGACAAGTAGTTCCGTTTTTTAACGTTGAATAAAATGTGTTCAAGTAACAATTCGTCTTAATTTAAGTTATTTCTTTCGCTTTCTGTTTTTTAATGCAACGAAGTATAAAAATTACAAGATTTTTAAAATATTTTCTTTTCCGATAATTTCACAGTTTCTCCTGGCTGACGCATGAATAAAGTGATGAGGCCCATGGCAGTGTTAATGTTACATAAGGCGGAAAAATACACAACGTGCATACAAGTAGATCTTAAGCAGGTTTTTCAAAAGTGATAATTTTACCGTGAACGGAATATACATATGAAACTTTCAGGGAGCTGGGCCTTCCTAGATGTCATACGCGTTTCATTGCACGCAGGGTCATATTTCTAATTTTTTTGTTTGGTTATCTGAAAGAGCTTTCGAAAAGTGCCCCCTAAACGCAGTTATTAGTTGTCAAATCATTATAGTTTTCAAAATATAACGCTCAGAAGTCTTAATTTCCCGAATTCTGCAGCATACTAGGCTTTGCTCCTAGATATTTTTTTCCAGACAAATTGTATTTAATGCAATCTGTATGGTGTGCAGAACATACTGATTCAGTATGAGCGCGATTTATATTATAAACAGGTGAGCGAGTATTGGCAGTCTGAACTTTGTTGAAAATAAGGATCAAACTTGTAAATATTTTTTGGTTCATTCAAGCGAAACTGTTAACATTCATTTAATAAAAAGTTTAAACCATGAACTGTAGAGGAAAAGTTGTTTTTGTTCCTTTCGTAGCTTGTAACACAAATGCAGTATGCAGCGAAAAAGACTCTAATTCAACACTTCTAACCTGCCTATAACACTCGTTTCGAAATTTGAGTGTTATATTGTGAAAACTATAATGACCTGACAAATAATAACTGCATTACTGCACTTTTCGAAACCTCTCTCAGATAACCAAATTCCATTATATATATATATATATATATATATATATATATATATATATATATATATATATATATATATATATATATATATATATATATAAACCCTAAACAAACTACGAAATATTTCAATGCATGTAAATTTGTTTTCAGGAGACAAATGAAAGTCGATACTTAAAATTTTACATTACGTGCATGGCGACAGTTGTAATGAATCCACTGCAGTGAAATTTCAATTCGCCAAAGTCTTGAAGTCGTATTTTCAAAAGTCTTCTCCCTTGAAATGAAATGCAGCACGAAACCGAACGATCAAGACACAGCCACTGTCTCTTTGCTACGCGAGACACAGATGATTTTAACTGATGAAATTGGGGAAGCTGTTAGTTACGTATCATCAGATCTGGCTAGTCCATTCACTGTTACTTCCTACTTTTCTGAAGCCGTGTTAGAGTTTTACTTCCAAGATATTCCTCCACCACATAAAAAAAAAAGCTTAACTAAGTCTAGAAAACTACACCGAAGGGACTACACGCCGCATTCATGCGCACTCAGTGTAATAATATTTTGCATAAGAACTATTTCTTACTAGGCAGTACCAACACGCCGTTTTTCTCCCTGTTTTTATTCATGTGAATTATTAATGAAATATTATGTTTTATAGACAGAAAATATGTAAAATTTCGATTTTAACTAAAAATAAGGCACTTTTATACTAACACAGTTACGAGCACTTTTAATGCGCATTTTTAGGAAAAAGCCAAATACATAATACATGAGGTGATTTTTCAAAGGTTTGATTCAAAGAACGGTGAAGAAACCGCAGATAGATTATACCTGTGGGGAAAAAACATACGTCGCGCAACGCGGTATTTAACAGCACGGTTACATAGAGCAATGTTATCAGTTTGGTCTGGTTCCCTCCCTCCAGCGGCGAGCGTTAGGGAGAGCTCTCCCCTACATTGCCTTCCCTAACTTCCCTACCTCAAGGCCATTGGTGCATGAAAGCAGTATATTTATATAATTTTTGTCATAACTTGTATCGCCGACCTCCCGTCGGTTGGTGCGCCACCGATCTGCGGTGCGGGAGGCTCTGGGTTCGCATCCCGGGCAAGGCACGGGTGTTAATTTAAGTTAGGTTCGAAGTTATAGTCTGTAAGCCGCCCCGTGCTAAGCGTTCAAGCAAAAAAAACCGGGGGGACGTTAAAAAAAAAGCCCTTTACAATACAAACAAAAATAACTTGTTACACAGTGGATTTTTCAAAATGTTTGGCTCGACAAGACGTAAATAGCAACTTTGGCCATCTTCTTACATTGCTACAAATTCACTATGTTCGTTATCCTCGGAGCACTGATTGAAGATAGAAAAACAAAATTCTTTCTTTTCTTCCATCAGTGCTCCAAGAATAATAACGGCAGTGAATATCTAGCAAGGTAAGAAGGCGTTCAAAATCATTACTTGCATCTCGTAGAGCCAAGAACTTCAACAAACCCTTTGGAAAATAAGTTATGACAAAAAAAAAAAAACACTGCACGAAGATGATATTTTCCTTTGAACATTACTAGATCTCTTAAATGAGACGTTTCGCAAGCTCCTCTCTTCCAAAGTGACAACCTTGAACTGTTAACTTCCAACGGTGTTTTGTTCTACAGCTGTGACTGCAAATCACAACCCGACACTATGGCCTCATCACAAATACCTTGTAATTCTGACTCGTTCCTTTCTTCTAACGCACTCCCGACTTAGAAGTATTCGGGGCAAACTCACCTGCAAAAAAAAAAAAACAGAGAACAGAATATTAATACAAATACTGAGTTTTTACCATATAATATGCAAACAAATGTAGCTAGAACGCTTATCAACACCTTCCCCAAGCACATGTGCCTAAGTCTCAATTTATTCAAAACTTTTAAATAAATTCAACATTTAAAAAAATTGCACCCAAGTGGGTATTTTTTTTTTCAGACACGCTACTGACTGACTTGTCGCCAGTAAATTTTACAGCAATGCAAAAACATAGTTCCATTTCTTAGCTAGTAACTTACTTACTTAAAATATCAAATTAAAATTTGCAAACGCTAAGTTTGTTTATATTATGTTTTTTTATGCACTTTAAGTATAAGAATTAGTATACTGATTACATTTATACGTTGCTGACAATTTCACAATTCCGTTTGATAAGCGCATATACAAAAAAAGTCTTGGCTTTTACGTCTATCGTAGTTTAAAGATTGCTGGAAGGATACAAAAAATGGAGAAAAATATATCCAAAGCTGGTGCGTCATAAGAGCTCAACCGCAAATCGCCTACAGTATCCACACGAGCGACTACATATTTCACACGGAATTTTCGTTTTACGGTCTTTGGACGTAACTTTGTAAAGGCCGTTCAAGATAAAGTGAGCACTTTTGAAATTAACCTTGGAAAAAATCCACTTCCCCTGCCTGCATATATTTTTACGGGCGCGTCGAGTTACATCCGGCCAGTAAAGTTGGTAGCGATGGATTGAAAGTAGTTCCATATTTTAACGTCGGATAAAAAGTATTAAGTAACCATTTGTGAAAACTTCATTATTTCTTTCCCTTTGTGGTTTTTTAATGCATAAAAGTGTAAAAATTTGCACATTTGTAAAATATTTACTTTCCTAATAATTTCACAGTTTTACTTGACCGACGCATGAATAAAGGACCCATGGCAATGTTATTTTACATATGGCGGGAGAATACACAACGTGCATACAAGTAGATCATAAGCAGGGCTTTCGAAGTGCTCCTTTTACTGTGAACAGCCTTTGCCAACTAAGGACATCGATGTAACACACGTTTTCACGAATGATTTACAGCCCCCACCGTAATGTACACTTCTCTGCTAACTATTTTATTTGCAAGGCACGTGGTTCCGTGAAGGGATTCTTCCAGCCAGGCAGGTGGAACAAAGTTGCCCTGATATAAAGTAACAACAAATGACTGTAAGATTATATTCATACGAAGGAAAAAGTCATACGAGATAACACTTCTTTGAATTTAACCGTCATATGCCATAAATACAACATGGAGGGTAACTATCCAACTTAAAATGCAATAAGACGTTGTGCAGTAAAATCGAATACATATATGTGTTTTTGTGTGTAAACTAAGACAGTTTTTTTTTTAGAACGTTCTAGAATAACAGTTATGTCACGACACTCTTGAATTGGTTACCACGCTACTATCATGTGCACTTTATCCCATATCCCCTCTACATTGCTGATATCCACACTTAAAAAAAAAAAAAGTGACGAATTTAGGACACCGCGAATCCCTTAGACTAAAGGCGCGGATTCGGAAACCATTTTTTTAATTCGACTCATAAGTCAACGACCCATCTTTTTCACTGAAAGGTAAACAGGGGGAAAGTTTTCATGTTACATGTTGCTGATCCTCCCTTGCCAAACCCCGCTCGAACGAAACAGCACACTAGGCACGGACGCAAGAAGTGCGCGGCGATTTACAAAGGCAAGTTGTCGCGTGTGCCAGGAAAGCCTATCGGGACTTGGTACGCTCCTCACCTTCAGTGGATGGCATTTCTAGTGTTATATTTGAAAGAATGTTCTGGTCATCGCCCTTGCCTCTCTCAGCAAGACTCGGGGTGCGGGGAACCTTCCAGGTTGGGCCAGCGAGACTACTTAAACCCCGGCGAGCCTATAAGCCAACAGTCCGGAGTTTTCGGGAGGATTGTACGACCTAGTAGGCTGTTCGCGGTAAAATGAGCACTTTCTGAAGCTGTTTCATTAAACATAACAACCAGTAACTACGTTTCATTGTGACATCGGACTTTTGATTTTGGGTATGGTGAAAGCATACACCGTGTTTATTACTCACATGGCAGGGTTTACATCCACTAATGATGGAAGGATATAAATTGGTTGAAAGGAAAAGTAACCAAGGCTTCAAAAGTGCTCACTTCACCGTGAACGGCATATAATGGGAACGGTGCATGAAAACACTATATTTACACGATTTTCGATATAAGTCGTTTTCCAAAGAGTTTATTGAAATTTTTGGCTCGACAAGACGTAAATAATAATTTTCAACACCTTTTTACGTTGTTAGACTCTCACTGCCTTCATTATTCTCCGAGCATTAATGGGACAAATGAAAATAATTGTTTTTCTTATCTACAAATCAGAGCTCCGAGAATAACGAACGCAGGGAATTTTTAATCATGTATTAAGATTTTCAAAATTTTCATTTAAGTCTTGTCGAACCAAAAATTTCGAAGAATCGCCCTGTAAAACAAATTGTGACAAAAATTATATAAATATACGACTTTCGTGCACCATTGCCCTTAGGTGTGCGAGGAGAGTGAGGCGACGAGCCAGTAGAGCGACGAGTGGCTGCGGGAGTGAAGTCTGCAACTGCGAGCATCGGTGCAGTGAAGAGTGCGACTGACGGGCGGGACTACTGGACTGTATGTATGAGTATAAGACATCTGGAATGATGGCAATGCACACTCTGAACGTGTGTAAATAATTAGTGTGAATTAAATGACTATCACAAATATAGATACATAGACGAGGCCTTAAATTAGAATTGAGGTATTTTAATGTAAAAATAGCTGTGTGAATAAATTAATATGAAATTTAGTTATTTTAGATGCATTAGGACTTCCATCCCTCACGAACTCTGACACGTTCCATGCGTTCTTTGACAATAGATACATACGGTCTGTTCACGATAATGTGAGCACTTTTGAAATCAACCTTAGAAAAAAGTCACTGCCCATACCAGCATTTAGTTTAACTGGCGCAGTGAGTGACATGCGCCCAATAAAGTTGGTAACAATAAATGGGAAGTAGTTCCACATCTTAAAGACGAATATAAAATATCAGGTAACCATTTCTGATAACTTAAATCATTTCTTTCACTTTGTGTTATTTGTAATGAATCGAAGAGCAAATATTAGCAGAATTGTAAAATATTTAATTTTCTAATAATTTCGCTGTTTCACACTTGACCGACGCGTGAATAAAGCTATGAGGTTCATAAAAATGTTAATCTTAAATAAGGCGGAAGAATGCATAACGTACATGCAAGTAGATCTTAAGCAGGGCTTTCAAAAGTGCAAATTTTACCGTGAATACCCTATACGAACATGTGCACAAAGACCTACATGCAGTGATTCGAACTAGAAACCTCTAGTACGAAGTCCTTAAGGCGATATTACACGATACCAGATTACGTAAAAACTTGTACAAGGGCCGCCATGGCGGC